>JASERS010000004.1:26188480-31188480 GCA_036711965.1 Onthophagus sagittarius | reverse complement strand
TTTTATGATTTTTTTTGTGATTTTAAAGGAAAGTATAAACTTTTCCGCGAATACAACGATACTTAAATATCTCAATTCGTCTTCGAGATATCAATTTTTGAACTAAACCTAATTTTGTAGCATTTCATAAAATTTACAATTTCCTTTGTACAAAATCGTAGAAAATCGAATTCTTGATATATTTAGATGAATTTTTTTATGATTTATAAACGTGTACTTGCCTCTAAACATCTCACTTTGTTTTTGGGATATTAATTTTTGAACTTAACTTAAATGTTAAATTAGTATCTTAATCATTTTTGAAAAACCATAGAAATTCGAATTCTTAAGATATCTTGATAATTTTTTTTATGATTTTAAAGGAAAAGAAAGGATATTTGCAAGGAATTTAGTGTTTCTTTTGAGATTACGGTTTTGTTTAAAATGTTTTCAAAATACCTGATAGTTTTGGGACATCTTTCTTACTTACGTAATGTCTCTGGAGTTGATCTAGGATAAAGGAGAAAAACACGTAACCATTTATTTTAATGCATTACAAGTATTTAATACCATCAAAATCGATAGATATATTTTTTTTCGATATATATATTTTTACTCTTTGACTTTGATTTTTTATTAAAGCGTCGTTTTCGAGTTATTTTTAAAATATTCAAGTTCTTCTTTAAAATATTTGCATTAAGTAGAATGAAAAATTATCTGAATCAATTTTGTAAGAAGTGATTAAGAAGCCAACTCATTTTTATGATTGATTCATTCAATTTCTTTAATCATTTTTGGAAAATCGAATTCTTAAGATACCTTTATGATTTTTTTTGTGATTTTAAAGGAAAGTATAAACTTTTCCGCGAATACAACAATACTTAAATATCTCAATTCGTCTTCGAGATATCAATTTTTGAACTAAACCTAATTTTGTAGCATTTCATAAAATTTACAATTTCCTTTGTACAAAATCGTAGAAAATCGAATACTTGAGATATTTAGATGAAATTTTTTATGATTTATAAACGTGTACTTGCCTCTAAACATTTCACTTTGTTTTTGGAATATTAATTTTTGAACTTAACTTAAATGTTAAATTAGTATCTTAATCATTTTTGAAAAACCATAGAAATTCGAATTCTTAAGATATCTTGATAATTTTTTTATGATTTTAAAGGAAAAGAAAGGATATTTGCAAGGAATTTAGTGTTTCTTTTGAGATTATGGTTTTGTTTAAAATGTTTTCAAAATACCTGATAGTTTTAGGACATCTTTCTTACTTATGTAATGTCTCTGGAGTTGATCTAGGATAAAGAAGAAAAACACATAACCATTTATTTTAATACATTACAAGTATTTAATACCATCAAAATCGATAGATATATTTTTTTTCGATATATATATTTTTACTCTTTGACTTTGATTTTTTATTAAAGCGTCGTTTTCGAGTTATTTTTAAAATATTCAAGTTCTTCTTTAAAATATTTGCATTAAATAGAATGAAAAATTATCTGAATCAATTTTGTAAGAAGTGATTAAGAAGCCAACTCATTTATATGATTGATTCATTCAATTTCTTTAATCATTTTTGGAAAATCGAATTCTTAAGATACCTTTATGATTTTTTTTGTGATTTTAAAGAAAAGTATAAACTTTTCCGCGAATACAACAATACTTAAATATCTCAATTCGTCTTCGAGATATCAATTTTTGAACTAAACCTAATTTTGTAGCATTTCATAAAATTTACAATTTCCTTTGTACAAAACCGTAGAAAATCGAATTCTTGAGATATTTAGATGAAATTTTTTATAATTTATAAACGTGTACTTGCCTCTAAACGTCTCACTTTGTTTTTGGGATATTAATTTTTGAACTTAACTTAAATGTTAAATTAGTATCTTAATCATTTTTGAAAAACCATAGAAATTCGAATTCTTAAGATATCTTGATAATTTTTTTATGATTTTAAAGGAAAAGAAAGGATATTTGCAAGGAATTTAGTGTTTCTTTTGAGATTATGGTTTTGTTTAAAATGTTTTCAAAATACCTGATAGTTTTGGGACATCTTTCTTACTCATGTAATGTCTCTGGAGTTGATCTAGGATAAAGGAGAAAAACACATAACCATTTATTTTAATGCATTACAAGAATTTAATACCATCAAAATCGATAGATATATTTTTTTTCGATATATATATTTTTACTCTTTGACTTTGATTTTTTATTAAAGCGTAATTTTCGAGTTATTTTTAAAATATTCAAGTTCTTCTTTAACATATTTGCATTAAATAGAATGAAAAATTGTCTGAATCAATTTTGTAAGAAGTGATTAAGAAGCCAACTCATTTTTATGATTGACTCAATTTCTTTAATCATTTTTGGAAAATCGTAGAAAATCGAATTCTTAAGATACTTTTATGATTTTTTTTGTGATTTTAAAGGAAAGTATAAACTTTTCCGCGAATACAACGATACTTAAATATCTCAATTCGTCTTCGAGATATCAATTTTTGAACTAAACCTAATTTTGTAGCATTTCATAAAATTTACAATTTCCTTTGTACAAAATCGTAGAAAATCGAATTCTTGATATATTTAGATGAATTTTTTTATGATTTATAAACGTGTACTTGCCTCTAAACATCTCACTTTGTTTTTGGGATATTAATTTTTGAACTTAACTTAAATGTTAAATTAGTATCTTAATCATTTTTGAAAAACCATAGAAATTCGAATTCTTAAGATATCTTGATAATTTTTTTTATGATTTTAAAGGAAAAGAAAGGATATTTGCAAGGAATTTAGTGTTTCTTTTGAGATTACGGTTTTGTTTAAAATGTTTTCAAAATACCTGATAGTTTTGGGACATCTTTCTTACTTACGTAATGTCTCTGGAGTTGATCTAGGATAAAGGAGAAAAACACATAACCATTTATTTTAATGCCTTACAAGTATTTAATACCATTAAAATCGATAGATATATTTTTTTTCGATATATATATTTTTACTCTTTGACTTTGATTTTTTATTAAAGCGTAATTTTCGAGTTATCTTTAAAATACTCAAGTTCTTCTTTAAAATATTTGCATTAAATAGAATGAAAAATTGTCTGAATCAATTTTGTAAGAAGTGATTTAGAAGCCAACTCATTTTTATGATTGATTCAATTTCTTTAATCATTTTTTAAAAATCGTAGAAAATCGAATTCTTAAGATACCTTTATGATTTTTTTGTGATTTTAAAGGAAAGTATACACTTTTCCGCGAATACAACAATACTTAAATATCTCAATTCGTCTTCGAGATATCAATTTTTGAACTAAACCTAATTTTGTAGCATTTCATAAAATTTATAATTTCCTTTGCACAAAATCGTAGAAAATCGAATTCTTGAGATATTTAGATGATTTTTTTTATGATTTATAAACGTGTACTTGCCTCTAAACATCTCACTTTGTTTTTGGGATATAAATTTTTGAACTTAACTTAAATGTTAAATTAGTATCTTAATCATTTTTGAATAACCATAGAAATTCGAATTCTTAAGATATCTTGATAATCTTTTTATGATTTTAAAGGAAAAGAAAGGATATTTGCAAGGAATTTAGTGTTTCTTTTGAGATTATGGTTTTGTTTAAAATGTTTTCAAAATATCTGATAGTTTTAGGACATCTTTCTTACTTATGTAATGTCTCTGGAGTTGATCTAGGATAAAGGAGAAAAACACATAACCATTTATTTTAATGCATTACAAGTATTTAATACCATCAAAATCGATAGATATATTTTTTTTCGATATATATATTTTTACTCTTTGACTTTGATTTTTTATTAAAGCGTCGTTTTCGAGTTATTTTTAAAATATTCAAGTTCTTCTTTAGAATATTTGCATTAAATAGAATGAAAAATTGTCTGAATCAATTTTGTAAGAAGTGATTAAGAAGCCAACTCATTTTTATGATTGATTCAATTTCTTTATTCATTTTTGGAAAATCGTAGAAAATCGAATTCTTAAGATACCTTTATGATTTTTTTTGTGATTTTAAAGGAAAGTATAAACTTTTCCGCAAATACAACAATACTTAAATATCTCAATTCGTCTTCGAGATATCAATTTTTGAACTAAACCTAATTTTGTAGCATTTCATAAAATTTACAATTTCTTTTGTACAAAATCGTAGAAAATCGAATTCTTGAAATATTTAGATGAAATTTTTTATGATTTATAAACGTGTACTTGCCTCTAAACATCTCACTTTGTTTTTGGGATATTAATTTTTGAACTTAACTTAAATGTTAAATTAGTATCTTAATCATTTTTGAAAAGCCATAGAAATTCGAATTTTTAAGATATCTTGATAATGTTTTTATGATTTCTAAAGGAAAAGAAAGGATATTTGCAAGGAATTTAGTGTTTCTTTTGAGATTATGGTTTTGTTTAAAATGTTTTCAAAATACCTGATAGTTTTAGGACATCTTTCTTACTTATGTAATGTCTCTGGAGTTGATCTAGGATAAAGGAGAAAAACACAAAACATTTTTTTATAATGCACTACAAGTATTTAATACCATCAAAATCGATAGAGCGGTTTTTAAATAAACTAGAAAAAAGAAACACTGTTGTTCAAGGAGTTGCCATATATACACACTTCCAATTTACCAAATTTAATAAATAAATTAAAAATAATATTAAATTAAAAGATGTATTTTTCCCCCAAATTTTCAACCTCCAAAACTCGTCTCAAGGGTTTTATTCTATTACACAAATCTCTTCGAAATCGGTGCTCCAAAGTTGTGCTACTTCCCTGGTTAGTATTGTATACTGTAATAGTTGGGTAGTAGCCAAATGACCCCGTGAATTGTTTAAACTTGATTACAGGCATTCAAAAGATTTTTTTTACGTTTTGTAAACCTTTTTTGTACAATTAGGGTTTATCACAATTAATAATAAAATCCATTTAACAAACAATTCTAACTCAATAAGTCTTTAAGTTAATTTCCCACTCGTTTCTGATACTTTCTTCACATTATATTATCTTGTCGATTTTTCGCTGTGTAAGTGTTTTGAGAATTAAAGACTACCACATTTATATGGGCATAATAATTACCTTTCGAATGTCAACGCTCTGTGTTGGGTTCAAAGTACCATGACATGGAGATTAATAGATATTAAGGAATTATGTTATAAACATTAAAACTAGATTAAATATTAATTTAATTAACAATTAATTTCTGAGATGCAGTGACTCAAAAAATATAATAAAGGGATTTATGTGTATTTCGGAAATATATCTTGGAAATATTAAAATTGCTTTAATGTGTTTGTTATTTCATCTTGATAGCACAATTAGTATCTGAGATACGATGACTTAAAGTCTTTGTTTATTGATTTTCAACGTCCTGTGTTCATGATCCATATATCTTTGTTTATAATCGCACAAACAATGCGAATATTTCGAGGTCATATTTGGTATTATAAAACATACCTTATCCAAAATTTTCAATTTTCCCAAAAAAATTCGTTGATTCTCATCTCAACTTTGGTCGTCCAATCGAAAATGGCAAATACTCGGAGAAAGAAAACCATTTGTTGAGACAATATCACCCAATATATCTCAAATCCAGACTTAGTAACTTTAGTAACTCAAATCCCGTCATTTATTTCTTAACAAATATAACTCACAATATATTTGAGACAAAATTTAGACACAAAACTTAAAATTTTAACACCCTGTATGCACAGTCTGTTCCCGATTGTTCAAAAAGTTTTATTGCTTGTTTCAGAATCACTGAAATGTATCATTAATCAAGTAAATAACTTTTTAAAAAGTTCCATACAAAATTTCCATACAATAACCACCGAAAAATAATTTACATACGATAATAAAAATGATTCATTCATATTTAACTTGTATTAATTTTATTTCGTTCCAAGAAAATCTACTTTTACTGGTTCATTGAAAATTTGAATTGGTATCGATAAAATGTAACTACGGTTTGGAAATGTGCCAAATGTTCCTTCACAGTTAAACGACATTCTAGCAAAGTCGATTAAAAAACGAGGATGATGACTCGCGTTCCCAAGACGCAAGTTTAAATATACAATGCGAAAGATAGATTGCTGTACATTATTTTTAGGAAAAGCACTTGATCGAGACTAGAGACATCTGTTAAGGATTATTCAAATTTTCTTTTAAAAATAGAAAACTGTAATTTATTAAAAAAAATAATTTTTTCTTTGTGTTAATTTTGTTGTTGTTTCTATATTTAAGCAGTCACAATAAGCGCTTTAAACTGTATACTTGGCATGTTTATTATACGCGAATGTTTACTGGTCGTAAGAAGTGTACTTTATGACACTTTCTTGATTATTTTTAGCAGAGGCAAAGAGAAAAATTAAAAATAAGCATTTTTTTGTTTTAAATTTAATTTATTATAACATTTATTTATTAAAAAAAACAATAATGAAGTGATTTAAGTAAAAAGGAACATTTCTCAAACAATAAATTAATACTTTACAATAATTTTAATTTTAATGAATTAACTTTTTTTACGTTTTTATTTTTGTGTAATTTATTAAAAATTAAATCTAAAAATAATCTTAAACAATAATTTTTTTTTACTTATTTTCGTTTTTTCACAAGAACACATTTATGCAAATTAATTACTTTGAACATTATCATCACAAAACGAGGCGACAACGACTCTTATACTGATAAACATATAATCAATAAAAAAATTGTTTATATTTTTTTTTTATTGAATATACTTTTTGGATTAATTCTTATGTAAGTATTTAATTTTGCGCTGACGTTTCATTTTTTAAAAAATCAAAATCTTCGACTATTATCCTCGGATGTAACGGCCCAGCAGCTTCTCCATGATAAGTCACGTATTTAATGGCTTTTCCCATTTTATTTTCTTTGGGAATTGGGGCATCTTGTTGAGTTTCGTTATCTCTACTTAAATCTTTATTTTCTTTCTTATTCTTCCTTTTCCTCCCTTTCCCTTTCCTTCGCAATCCTTTATTTTTTCTTGGGTTAGGGGAATAAGCCGATGATGTTTTCCCAATGAAATCTGTGCTTTTAAATTTGTCGTTTAATTCTAAATTTGTCGGAATATCGTTATTGGATACTTCTGGTATAACTTCGTTTAATCTTTTGTCGTATTTTGTTGAGTTTGAATTTTCGTAATTCGTTAAAATGTTGGTTTTTTTTAAACGCGTTTGGCAGATGAAATGTTTTTTTTCAAGACAACTTTTGGCGTTCCATCGATAATAATATTTTGGGTCTAAGATGATACATTGCCAAGCGTTTGCGTCTTCGGGTGTATTCTCAAAACCGGTGTAATTTAATAATTTTCCTGATTCTGCCCATTGCCATTTCTTCTTGGCCCAATTGTAGCGTGCACCAATCCAACGCTCAACATGTTCTAAAATTAAAAAAAAAATACTTAGTAACATCGTTAAAGCGGACCTCAAATATGAAGGTATAAATAAAAAGAATTTCCAATGCATCATTAAATCACACAATCAAATAAGTACTTATTTCATATTTATCTACAACGATTGAGTGATAAGCTGTAATTAGTTCTTCAAGCTGTAAAATGTTATAAATAAAAAGTATTTAAAATTATCATGAAATCGTAATCAAGACTCATTTCGTATTCATTTATCACCAGTTTTTATGGATATAACATAAATCCCCAAAATATCAAAATTGGACGACTTTTCTTAATGAATTAGATTTAGCATAAGCATTAAAACTGATGTAGGAAGATATTATGAATAAAAAATATTCCTAATGCATCTAGAAATCTGAATTACAGCTCTTTTTTATTCATATATCACCTTCTAGTGAATCATCGTAATCACGAAATTACAAAACTAAACAGTTATTCTTAACAAAATTAACTGTAACAAAAGCTCGAAATCTAATATAGAAAAGAGTGAATAAAATATATTCGGAATGTATCAAGAAATCATAATTAAAGCTTGTTTCATAGTTATCTATTAAGAATTTCTAGTGATGTAGCCAGATGTAGCATAAATCACAAAAAGTCAATACTGGACGATTTTTAATAAAATCATCTATGATGTAAGTGATAAAATTGATAGAGAAATATATTCTAACTAACAAATATTCCTAATGCATCCAGAAAACTGAATTCACAGCTAATTCATATTTATCTGCCATCACTTCCAGTGATTTATCTTAAATCACTATATCTACGTCTATTTTAATGATTATACGTCACAAAATTAATTATAACATAACTACCAAAACGGATGGAACAAGACGTTATGAATAAAAAATATTCTTAATTTATAAAAATATCATGGCTCACACTTATATCATTTCTGTCTATCACTAGTTTCTAGTGATATACCATAAATTATAAAACGTCAAAATTGAACGATTTTTCTTTATAGAATAAGCTTTAACAGAAGCACTAACACTGATAGAAAATATGTTATAGATAAAAAATATTCTTAATTTATCAAGAAATCATAATCCATGCTCATATCATACTTAGCTATCACCAGTTTTGTAGTGATACAGAAAATATGACATTATGCCAATATTAGACGATTTTTCTCAATAAAATCAGCAATGTAAGTACTAAAAATGACGAAGAAATATGTTATGATTAAAAAATATGTTTAATTCATCAAGAAATCATAATCCACACGCATATCATATTTATTTTTCAACAGATTCAACAAAATGTTAAAATTATACGATTTTTCTTAATAAAATCAGGTATAAGTAAGGTAGTGCCAGCAGTAATGGAATCAGACGTTATAAATAAAAATTTATTTCGAATTTATTAAGAAATCATAATCCATACTCATATCGCATTTATTTATTACTGGTTCCTAGGGATATAGAATAAATCACAAAATGTCAAATTGGAAGATTTTACTTAATAAAATCAACTATAACGTAAGTATCAATACTGATGGCGAAAAACGTTATAAATAAAAATTATTCGTGATTTATACACTAGTTCCTAGGAATATAACTTGAATCCTCGAAATATCAAAATTGGGCTACATATATCAAAATCAGCTACAACGTCAGTATCAAAACTGACGGAGAAAAATGTTGTAAATATAAATTATTACTAATCCACCAAGTTATATCCATATACATATCATATTTATCTATCACTAATTTTTGGGATATAACATAAATCAAAATTTAACGACTTTTTTAATAAAATAAACTATAGCAGAAGTACCAAAACTAATGGAAAAATACGTTATAAATAAAAATTATTCCTAATTCATCAACAAATCATAATCCATACGCATGTCATGTTTATCTAACACTAGTCAGTAGTGATATAGTATAAATCACAAAATGTCAAATTGGAAGATTTTACTTACACAACTATAACCTAAGTACCAAACCTGATGGTGAAAGATGTTATAAATAAAAATTATATCTGATTTATCAAGAAATCATAATCCCTACTCCTATGACATTTATCTATCACCAGTTCCAAGGGATATATATGAAATCTTGAAAATATCAAAATTGGGCGACTTTTCTTAATAAGATCATCTACAACGTCAGTATCAAAACTGACGGAGTGAAAGACTTTATAAATAAAAATTATTAATTAACAACCTAATTCATTAACAAGTCATATTCATACAAATATCATATTTATCTATAACTAGTTACTAGGAATATACCATAAATCTCAAAAATATTAACATTTAAGGAGTTTTCTTAATAAAATCAGCTGTAAGTTCCAAAACTGGTAGACGAGCATATTATAAACTAAATTATTCTTAATTTTGCAAGAAATCATAATCGATACTCATATGCCATTTATTTATCACCAGTTTCTAGTGATACAGCATACCTAAATCACAAAATCTCAAAATTGGGTAACTTCTCTTAATAAGATCAGCTATAACGGAAGTGCCAAAACTGATGGAAAAAGACGTTATAAATAAAAATTATGCCTAATTCATCAACAACTCATAATACATACGCATATCATGTTTATCTAATGCCAGTCTCTAGTGATATAGTATAAATCACAAAATGTTAAATTGGAACTTTTTAATAAAAGCAGCTATAACATAAATACCAAACCTGATGGCGAAAGACATTATAACTAAAAATTAATTTTGATTTATCAAGAAGTTATAATGCATACTCATATCACATTTATCTACCACCAGTTTCTAGGGATATAAATTAAATCCTCAAAATATCAAAATTGGGCGATTTTTCTTAATAAGATCAGGTACAACGTCAGTATCAAAACTAACGGAGAGAGACATTATAGATAAAAATTATTCCTAATTCATCAACAAGTCATATCCATACACATATAATATTTGTCTATCACTAGTTTCTAAGGATATAAAATAAATCCCAAAAATATTAAAATTTAACGACTTTTCTTAATAAAATCAGCTCTAAGTTCCGAAACTGGTAGAGAAACACATTACAAACAAAAATAATTCCTAACTTTTCAAGAAACCATAATCCATACTCATATGCCATTTATCTAGCACCAGTTTCTAGTGATATAGCATACCTACTTCACAAAATCTCAAAATTGGGTAACTTCTCTTAATAAGATCAGCTGTAACGGAAGTACCAAAATTGATGGAAAAAGACGTTATGAATAAACAATATCCTAATTCATCAAATAATCCAGGCGCATATCATGTTTATATATCACTAGTCCCTAATGATATAGAATAAATTACAAAATGTCAAATTGAAAGGTTCTACTTAATAAAATCAGGTATAACGTAAGTACCAAAACTGATGGAATGAGATGTTATAAATAAAAATTATTTCGTATTTATCAAGAAAACCTAATTCATACTCATATCACATTTATCTATCACCAGTTCCTAGGGATATAACTTAAATCCTCAAAATATCAAAGTTGGATATTTTTTTCTTAATAAGTTCAGCTATAACGTAAATACCAAAACTGATGGAGAAAGACTTTATAAATAAAAATTATTCCTGTATTATCAACAAATCATATTCATACCCATATCATATTTTTCTATCACTAATTTCTAGGAATACAGCATAAATCTCCAAAATTAACAAAGACGCCATAAAAAAATAGAAATAATTTTTCAAAAAATCATAATCTATACTCATATGACATTTATCTGTCACCAGTTTCTAGTGATATAGCATATCTAAATCACAAAATGTCAAAGCTATATCGCAAGTACCAAACTTGGTGGCGAAAGACGTCATAAATAAAAATTATTTTTAACTTATCAAGGAATCATAATCCATAGTTGATTTTGATGATATACTCATATTACATTTATCTATCACCAGTTCCTAGGGATATAACATAAATCCCCAAAATATCAATATTGGGCGACTTTTCTTAATAAAATCAGTTATAAGGTAAGTAGAAAAACTTATGAAGAAACACCTTATAAATAAGGTTTACTCATAATTTATCAGAAAATCGTAATCCACATTTTAGCTTATCCGTTACTTCAACTCTTCCATTAGTTGGGTTGTAAAACGTAATTTAAGGAATTCATTCCTTAAACCAAATCGACCCTGAGTCTAGCGACATGAAAAAACCTAAAATAATAACGTTTTACAACCCAACTAATGTAGATAACATCGATACGTTTTTCTAGGATTTTGGTTTGTAGGATAATAATAAAAAAACGCTACTATTATCGGATTCAAAAGATTTTACCCCTCACTTTGAGGCGAATAACAAAGCAACTACTCCATAGAAAAATGGGACTAACTTTGTTGACGTGTAATTTAATGCTTTATAATGTGTGGTAATTTCATTGTTTTTGCTCACTCGTGTAGTAATTGTCTATTATAATGAAGAAACATACCCGATTTCGGTTGGTTTGCGAACAAGCTCGATTTTGCGATTTTTTTTCTCAAAAATTGTTTAGCAAAAAAATTTCAAACTTGTACTAGTAGTAACTTGATGTTTTCTTAATGAGGAGTATATTTTATTTTATCAATATTTAATTTTTTAATTTTTATTTTATTTTATAGGTTGCGGTTATTTCATAAACGACCGGCCCGATTTCATTGCGGATTTATCTGAAATATGTCAAATATTTTCGGTTTTCGGATCCTGTTATTAGTTCTTCAAAATTATGTTTCCCTAATTATTATTGTTTCCCGTATTGCTTATTTATGTTATTCTTTAATTAATTATTTCATTAAATCACTTATAAAAAATTAGGAACACATAATTTTGAAAATGTAATAACGAAATCCGATTACCGAAATTATCTGATATATTTTGATTAAAACCGCGTTGATATTCGTCCGATCATTTTTAAAATAACCGCAACCTATTTAATCACGATTTTCCGCGAAATTATACGAAATATTGATAAAATAAAATATAGCTCTCATTAAGAACACATCAAAAAACTACTAGTTGAAATTTAAAAATTTTTCGCCTAACAGTTTTCAAGATCCTTCTCAGATCGACCTAAATCGGGTACATTTTTTTATTATACCTGCGATGATAACCACACGAGTGTGTGAAAAAAAATGAAATTAAGATACATTATAGAAAATTAAATTAAGCGTCAAACAAAAGTAGTATCAATTTTTTCTATGGAGTAGTTTCTTTCTTATTGGCCTTCAAAATGAGTGGTAAAATTTTTTGAATCCGATAATAGGTACGAGCCTTTTTAAGATTTATGAATATAAAAGGAATTTCCTTCTTAATTTTTCTGAGGGTGAATCTCATCCAATGCGTTTTTTGATCTTCTCAAAAAACTCTCAAAAATAATATTAATACAAATAAAAAACTCGTTATTACCTTATATCTAATACAAACTGCTTTAAAGATTTCGCACAGATAAGCATATTGAAGAGCAACCTTGAAAAGTCAGCTAGAAGGTGGGCAGGGTTACACGTGATTTACCGTTCACAGAATTTTCAGATTAGTGGAAGTCGCGAGAAAAATTCTTCTAGTGGGAGTGTTGCAGGGTTAATTAAAACCATTCCTTATTTATTAAGAATCATAATCCATACTTATATCACTTTTACCTTTTACTAGTTCCTAGGTGTATTACACAAATCTCCAAAATATCAAACTTGTACGAAAAAGGATCATAATCCATACTTATATTACATTTACCTATCACTAGTTTTTAAGGATATAGCTTAAATCCCTAAAATATGAAAATTTTGGGCGATTATTCTTAATAAAATCAGCTATAACGTAAGTATTGAAAGTAATTGAACTTTCTCCGTTATTATTAAAAAACATTCCTAATTTCTTAAGAAATCATAATCACATTCATTTCGTTTTTAATCAATCACCAGATCAAAGGGATATAACATAAATCTCCAAAATATTAAAAATGAGTGATTTTTTTAAACCCAGATATACCCATACAAATTTGATGATTTTATATGAGTAGATGTTCTGAGATATTAGAGTTTAACTTATATAAACAAGTTTTCAAAATAGTACAAAATAGTGCTAGTAAGAAACCTAATTGTTAGTTTGTGTATGATATGAAAGAAAGCACTTTACGCTCTTTTCACACTTCAAAATTCCAGTGATAGTCTTTTTCTGGTAATGAGGTATGAATTAATGATCAAAATGAATAGTCCTTCATTACGTGCGATATGTCCTCTTGAAACCGTTTGTTTTTTATTCTGTAATAGCTATTAATATTAACAGATTTAGTACTCCACCACTTCACCTAAGTAGTTTCCAGGCGTTGTGAACTCACATGTCAATACAATGTGCTATAAGTGAAAATATCACTTCTTCCCCCTGACAGATATATGATAAAGACTCAAATTTTGATCACATCTGTCGTCACCTTCCATATTCGCGTTGTATAAATTGACAAAAGTTACGTAATTTTTTTTTATTTTTGAGAAAATCTAACAAAATGAACTGGATTCACTCCTGCTGAATGCGAACATTCCTGCTGAATAACAATTATATTTTGGCCATCAAATTTTTTATAATCGTATTCTCTTTCTTCATTTTGAATGGTGCCTTCTCTCAAATTATTATTGGATAAAAGCTCCAATAGGTATAAGGTGGAAAAGAAGTTGTCAAAATAAATGTGTATTGGTTTATTAAGGCAGGTTTTCAAAACATCGACATATTCCAAAAGAAAAGCCTGCACCATATATTTCAGTGTTTTTCAACCTTTTTGAAATAAATGCCCCCTTAAGCAGACTCGTTTATCGCGATTAATGAATCGTCCCCTCCCCAACACGTTTTTGATGAAAATCGCATGTAGAGTCAACTCAAAAAGTAACGTATAGACAACTTATTCACGCACTGAATAAGTTATTTTACTGAATTGCTGATTTTGAAGTTTAGAAGTTTGTGTTAAAAAAAATAATTTAAAACCAACAAAAATAAATAGCTTTATTCTACTCTTTACTTAAAAGACATAAAGATATTTAGATATTATTAAATTTCAAATTTTAATGCGAACCTTGAAGTTGATGATTTTTATATAATTTCATAATATTAGGTTCTAAGTTAGTGAAGTAGAGTCTCAGGTTACAACTTTCGTAGATTTCTTGAATGCCCGATGGTACTCCAGCAGGATCTGTGGAGAACGGATTAATTGCCCAATCAGGAATATGAATGTCTTAAACATCTTTAAAACGAAGTTTCATGTCCGCAATTAAGCTATCTAAATGTTTGCAATAAACTTCTATATTTTCTTCCTGAACATTTGTTTTATTTAAGCAGGAAAATAAAGAAAAATCCTGTCTGTTAATATTATTTTTGTAATGTTTTAATTTGTTTATAAACTCAATAATGAAACTTTTCACTTTAATTCAACTTACATGGCATACCTGCAGTTTTAGAAGTACTTCATTTATTTTTGTATATATTTCTGCTAAATAAGCTATGTCACTCTTTAAAGCAGACAAGTCTATAAGAATATGAAAATTAATTGATTTCAAGTAATTGATTATTGCCACCTGATTTCCGTGTGCAACAATAGACGCTCATAATCTTCGTCATTTTCATGGCATAATTGTCGTAATAGTCTATCATAAAGGGGGTGAGGTTTTATTTTGTTTATCATTAAAATTACCATATTAACTGTCTTATGTAATCTCCTACCAATTGATTTTGCAACCAAATGCTGTCTATGGATTATACAGTGAATTGTTGGAATATGAGGAATTTGATTCTTTAACAACGTTATAAAACCAAGATGACGCTCTACCATCGCAGAAGCACCATTTGTTGCACAAACTAATATTTTTTTTATATATTGATGTGCCTTTGGTATTAGTGACTAGAAGTTAATTTCTTTTGTAAATTTTTAATTTACAAAATTACATTTCTTCCATGATTTGTTCATTTGTATCTTAGATAGACCATTAATATTGCATAACTATGTCGCACAGTACTTTCATCTAACTTTATTGTGATTTCTTGTGTTTGAAGATCCTGGATTAGTTGATTTTCAACATCATTGGCCATTTCATTAACCCTCCTACTGACAGTGTCGTTACTCAAAGGAATCATCGATAATATGTTATCTGGATCTGCTGAAGTCAACGTAAGAACTTCCTTTATAATGGGTTTTAATAATTTGTCTCCAATGCTATAAGATTTTACTTTTTGAGCTATTATCCGTGAAATTTTACAGGACATCTCCAAACCTTTACTTATATATGAACTCGTTATTTTAAATACATCTGCTATTCTGCTTCGTTTGTCAAACATAAATAAATTTTTAATGTTTTAAAGTAGTCAATATCTTTTTTTTTGTTAGAATGTTTTCTATTTAAATATTCAATCATTCGCGACGGTTTCATTGCTTCATTGGAAAATACTACTAAATGTCTACACCTGTTCTCAAACGTAGTTCTACTTTACACGAACGAAATTGACACAACAGAAAAAGGGGAATCACAGGAAACATCCGTTGATTTCTTTAATTTGTTTGTAGTTTTCTCTAAAATAAATGAATCCCTCTATTTTAATAGTATCTGCAAGATAAAAATGGAACATAATATATTCAAAATTATTTCGACTTATTGCTTCAGATACCAAGACAATTTGGCTGTCTCTTTTGTACGCCCAGTACTTTCTCCTTCTTGGTACTTGCATGTATCCACTGAGTAGTGGTACATCTATGAATTCTTTTATTTCTGTTCTGATGTGATGGTTCTTCTGGTTTGCATAACGATTACTTTCGATTATTATTGAATCTAGTATTATATCATTAAAAAAGTGAAAATTGCTCCAAATAACTTATAACTTCAAGTCGTTTATAACTTTTCCTATTTTTTTTAACTAGAGAACAGGGTTTATATGCTTCTGCATGTTTTGCGCATAACTTCACATTTTGCATTTTTATCGCAGATAATCTTAGTTATCCATTTACTTAGATATAATCGCATGTAATTCCATATGAGCAGTGCCGTCCTAAACCTAAGGGCTAATAGGGATACAGCTCTGGGGCGTCAACACCTGGGCGGGCATCATTCATGAACCCAATGCCCCTTTGAGGTGTGAACCTTGTTTTTGTCTTTAGACGCACGGCTAAACCCAAATCATTCCACTTCTAGGTCTAGTGTCCATTCTAGTTTTACTTCAGTTCAAATGTACAGAGTTGGGTTGGTTTGGGTTTATCCATTATTAATCCCTTATTTGCCACTATTGATAGTAGAAATGGTCTATAGAAATAGACCAACATGGAAAAGAGGAAAATAACAACCGCACATAGATATAACGAAAAATTGATTACAAGCAGCAGGAATTGGTGAGTAGAAGATGAAGAGAATCTGAATGACCATCTAAACATCTGTTTCGGTATCAAAACGGGAAAGGAAGACAAAGAAAAGGATAGCGGAGATAAACGATGGAAGAGAAGAGAGGAATTGGTAAAGATATACTCAGGAAAAATCCAAAAAGGTTACATAAAAAACAGTTATTAACGCCTGAACTCCTGACGTTAATAACAACGCAGTGTTGCAATGAAACATATGGCAGGACGAGGAGGCCAGGAATACAATAAGGAGATTTATACTGGTGGAATAAAACAGACAGAGATGCCAAGGAGAAGGCACACTAACTAGAGTAAATACAAAAAGAAACGAAACAGAAAAAATAAACGCACGTAGGGAATATTAGAAAACGGGGAAAACGCTCAAAAAATAAATTAAAAACGTAAAGAAAGCGGCTTGGAGGAAGGTGTACGACGAGCTACAAAACAATACAAGGAGCGATGCATACATTGTTACGGTGAAAAAGACAAAAAACATAGCTAAAGTATCACTGGCTAAGGAACAAGTTGGGGTATTATTTAAAGAGCTGTTTCCTAATGGAAACAGGGTAACATTTAATTCGGAGGCAACAATATAAACTAATAAATATACTATATATATATAATTATATATATTGTGTTCTCCATCCGCGAAGCATTACGAATTACCAATTATATATATTATATATATATTTACTATATATATAACTTGTTAACTAAAAAATGGAAAGGCTCCTGGTTCAGACAGGATCTCTTGTAGGTATACTATTTGTAACAATTTTTTTGTTTTGACATATTTTCAGAATATAATTTAATAAAATTTGTCGCATATAAATCCGGCCCTTATTTGTAACTTTTACTGTTTTTCGTATTTTTTTTCTACCCTTGCTATCATTGCTCTCATGACTGAAATAGGAATTTCGTCATCTGAAGAAAAATCGTCATCATTGTTTTGATATTGATCCAAATTGTCAATATTCTGATTATTCATTTCAGCAGTAAATTGAAGAGGCGATTCAGCTAAATTATTAACCTGTGTGGTATCTTTACATTCAATTGCAAACTTTTACCCCTAACGCAACCACTACTTCTTGTTTCATTTCGACTCATGTTCGCACACGTTCAGACATACAGATACTATACAGATAGTATTAAAACTGATCAAGAAAGATTGTGAAAAAATGTCTAATTGATCATTGCATGTTGTAAATAAGTTTTCAATAACATAAAAATTAGTAATTTTTATTCTGAAACAAATTGTTCTTCTAGGAAACAATAAGCTAAATTATTAACCTGTGTGGTATCTTTACATTTAATTGCAAACTTTTACCCCTAACGCAACCACTACTTCTTGTTTCATTTCGACTCATGTTCGCACACGTTCAGACATACAGATACTATACAGATAGTATTAAAACTGATCAAGAAAGATTGTGAAAAAATGTCTAATTGATCATTGCATGTTGTAAATAAGTTTTCAATAACATAAAAATTAGTAATTTTTATTCTGAAACAAATTGTTCTTCTAGGAAACAATAAGCTAAATTATTAACCTGTGTGGTATCTTTACATTTAATTGCAAACTTTTACCCCTAACGCAACCACTACTTCTTGTTTCATTTCGACTCATGTTCGCACACGTTCAGACATACAGATACTATACAGATAGTATTAAAACTGATCAAGAAAGATTGTGAAAAAATGTCTAATTGATCATTGCATGTTGTAAATAAGTTTTCAATAACATAAAAATTAGTAATTTTTATTCTGAAATAAATTGTTCTTCTAGGAAACAATAATAAATAATAGGACGAAAACGTCGATATAATTGCTACTGAATATCTGCAATCAACGTATATTTAAGCTCGGTATTTATCTGTGGTCACGATTTAAGAGGTGGGTCTCATGCAACGTAATGATACCCTTTCACAGTCCCAAGATTTATGTATCTCGATAATTTCTCAAAAAAAAGTAAAAAATTACCAGCAGCAGCTGTGTGCTTAAAAGTATTTTACTGGAACTTGAAATAAACCCAGTCCGCCTTAAATATATAAATATAGTTAAAGGAGTTTTACTTAATTAATTTCCGAAAAAAATTCTTTAATTTATTATCGTAAACTTTCTCTTTACGATTAAAGAAAAAGCTTTGGATTTATATAATAAATACGTTATTTAATAAACAAAAAAGACTTACGGATTTTATTTTTATTTAACAATCTTCTCAACGTTTTATCTTGATTTTTCCCTCTGATGACGGCTAATGTACTTTGTTTAGAGACACATGACCAATAAGCTTGGTCGAAACTTTCAGCGTTTCTGCTAAAATAGTAACATTTGTTATGTTTTGTTTTCACAAAATTTGGAGGGCACAAGAAGCTCGTTGGTTGTTTTGGTCTTCGTTCGATCTTATAATAATCGGCACTAACGATAACTAGAAAAAGAAAAAAATAAAATAAGTGAAACAAGAAAAAGTAATCTTTATAAATGTAATATATTTATATATTAAATCAAAACAAATTGCGAATCCGCTTTGCAAAATCCAAATAAAAGATGTTTTAGTAACGATTATGTTCGTTCCACTTTCGGTTTTGCATAAACACAACCATTTACCTTGAGTACGTCCAGTTTTTGGGCGACGCCTTCAAATAAACACGTTCAAAATCTCAAACAACCATTTATACATTTCCAACCAGAAAATATCTATTTTATTTTTAAATTTAAAACAATTTATTATATAATCAAATAATTACACGTTCCCCTTTTCTTTTCTCAAATTGCAAGAAAAACATCTAGAAATTCGATTAAATTATATTTCTTTTTCTTTTCTAGGGAGAAATTTCTCTTTTCCGTTCAATTTAACCGTTTAAAAAGAAAAGAAAACTAGATTTGTACCAACGATAATATTATAATTTGACCTGGTTATTTAACGTAATGCTACGTTTTAATCCGCACCATATACGGTATAATCTTTTTAGTTAGCACGAAACGAGCAATCGCCAGTCAAGTATTTTCGATGGCGGCATGTTGACACCGCAAAGGAAATGTTTACGATTTATAATGAGGCCAAAAGGAACAAAAATCAATGACAACGAGTACAAGTACAAGAGAGAACATTCTAAAGATAGATTTAGAATTTATTGGGATTTTTTTATTCTAACACTGTTGGCGTCTGAGAATGTAATGTTTGGAATTCGATAATATCAAACAAATTTTGGGCAATTAATATTAATTTTTATTCATATTTTTGTAATGCGATTATAATCTCTTTATAATTCAATAAATTCAAGGTTTATGATTATAAAATAATTGGCAAACTTATTAAAAATGCATAACGTATTACTCTTCTCTAAAATGAGAAATAATGATGTCGTTAAAGTAAATAATGGCTATCTTTATAAACATCTTTTGTGTTATATTCAAGGCGAATGTTAGGTTTTATGCTCGCAAAACTAAAGGGATTCTCAATTTAGCAAAGATTTGCTCAAATTTGGATCATGTTCCGGATATATAACTCAACCTCAATGAAGTAAACATTCCAATGATACTATTCGAAGTTTCACCGAGTTATCAACCTTTTTTAACCGGCACTGTACCCGAAAAGAGCAACCACTGACTTTACTCAACGACATAGAATAATTCAAGAAGATACTACACGTCTTTTAATTCATATGAAATGAATTGCGCAAGTATGGCCACCCATAACAACGGGACATTTATAACCTTACTGTTCATGAAGTTGAAGAAACCTCATGTATAGTAAATGGATGTTATTGAAAAAATAATGTTGTTGGAAAAATATTACACAGGGTATTTTTAACAACGTTTAAGGATTTGTAATGGTAGTACTACAATCGAGAACAAGTCAAAAGTGTTAATGAACATGGGTACGTAAAGCAACGATACATTTAATACTTGACAATCTCATCATTGATAATTGATAAAAAAATTGGGTATTTATCAGGGCCTAGGGTAAATACCCCAACAGTGGGTACTTAATTAACAATTTATAATAATGTTCGAATGTATTAATTTGTACACAAAGAAATAAAAATATCAGTTTATGTAGTTAGTAAAGAAAAGTATAAAACTGCCAAATGTTTTGCCTAGGTTTAGTATTAACTATATTTTTAGTTTTAGAAGAATTTGGCATTCAAAACTAGAACTAACACTAGACCTAGTACCGGAAAGATTCAGGTTTAGACGTCTTCAGACGCACGGCTATACTAATGTATCAGGTTTTTCATGAAAAGCGACGCAATTTGTTTGGTCCTTTAAAAGACACGTAGGTTAGTTATGAAAATGATTTTTATTTCTGGAAGTACAATCAATGTTATTATTTATTAAATCCGTGTTTGTCGTGGAAGCATAGGTATGACTGATTATGCTGGATCCAATTTTCCATTATTTGACAACCTAAATCGGTCAAAGTGCCGGAAAAATTCGCGTTCGATGGTATCCTCAGCTCTTTTAACATTTCTGGCTTGTTGATATAGACCAAACATTTAATATAACCCTAAAGAAAAAAGTCTACATTGAGAAACTAAAGGGTCTAACTTCCATTACGTGAGATAACTTGTTATTGGAGCTTGGTCTTTGGTACAATACAGGATGAATTATTAGTATCTTGGCGAACAATAATCACTAAACCGTTTGGGAAAGAAAAAAGAAAAGTTGTCACAATTTTCTATTAGGGGAAGATGGGGCAGCTTCATACAGTTTTGCATTCCGTCTTATAGAACTCCTTTGGATGTTAAACGTCAAAAAGAAATCATTCAATGAAGTAGAATTAGAACTCACACTAGTACTATTACTTGGACTACCACTAGAATTATTTTAGACAAGCTTGGCCAGTAAGGTTTTAATCACTGGATGCCCCTGGAGTAATGTTTTGAACTTAAACCGTTGCCTTGTTGTAACAACCATTCCTACCTCATGCTTTTGCAATTTGTGTTCGGTTTGTGGGCGGTTGTTCATATCTTCTTATGGCAAATTATGTCTCTACCAAAACATAAAAAATACGATTTAACGCTAAACGGTCGAGATCACCTACATGTAAGAGTATTTGAAAGCATGTTGTTTAGTCTTGATGATGTTGAATCATCCTACACTATAATGGTTATATCGCTGTGCTTTATAGTGGTTATTTGGAACTTAAGATCAAAGCGGATGCCTGATGAAACATGCCATCATGTCAGAACCTTAAACTTGGCGTCGTTACGTTATATAATTTGCTTCAACAGCTGTTTGATGCAGTAGGGGTTCATTGGTTCATTTAATCCAGTTTCTGAAGAATGTTGTAACATGGCATCTGAAATATTAAATTTTTTTTTCAAAGGGCACACGTATAACCCGTAAGCTTCTAGTTTTAGTCCTAGTGATTGTTCTAGTATTACATTGCTGTTTTGTTAAAGCTAAAGATCTGCCAACATTTTTGCTTTGTAATTTCTGACTATAATCATTCAGCAAAACATAATTATCGCATCGTTCCAACATCCGAAATCAAAATAGATAGATAGGACATATTTATGCAGGGTGTTCTATTTAAGGGTAACGAACTTTGTGTCAATTTATTTAAATGGAACATCCTATATATTTTATAATATTTTGAATACTACTAAATTCGTTAATATAGTCATATATTTTAATAACTCATATTGTTCATAGTTTCGGAGATATTCAAGCGTTTCTCCAAAATGTGCCCATTACAAAACTTTATTAAAACCGCTGGAAACCCGACTATTATTTAACTAGTGTAAATGACAGTATCCAAAGATATTAGATATACTATACAGCGTGTTCATTAAATTCACTTACTTTTATTGTGTATATTAATAAAAGGAAAACAAAAAAACTGAAAAAAATAGACAAAATATAATATTAAATGCGATGATAGCAAATTTCATTATACATTTTTCTTTAAATTCTAAATATCAGGAGAACTATTAAAGTTAGACACATAACCTACTTACCATTAAAATTAAGGGATCTTGAGAGGTAATTTAGCCAGCATACAATATACAGGATGCTCCATTTAAAACACATAAAAATTTCATTTGTAAAACATTAAAAATAAGTGAATTTTATGAATACGCTGTATAATGTATCCAACATATTTGGATACTGTTATGTTCCTATTGGCTTTGATTATTATCTGGAATAGTTTCAAAGCGAAATCTGAAAAAATGTCGCTTTTGCATCGTTTTGTTTGGGAGTAGTATGATTCATCTCCGGTTGATACAAGTTATCAAGATATTATGCCAAAATTTCGCGATTACAAGGAGTATGCTTTGATTTATGTACAACCTCTATTATGTTTCGTTAAAATTTCGAAAAAACAAGCTTTAGTAACTCTAGTAATCTAATTCTCAAGTTCCAAAACTTTGAACATCGTTTATTTCGAAAACGATTGATCCAGATCTGTGCTTTTGGACTACAGTACTACCCCTATATATAAATATTTAAACGTTGTTTTAAAACCAAATGTATTAGTTCTCCCACCCAAACCGACCCAACTTAACCCTTTAATGATGATTCGCAGTTTATCTTGCGAAGAAATAATTCCATGATTCATATTGCGTTTGCACCAAATTTAGCTTGAATTTTTAGGACGGAATACACGAACTTCTAAACATCTACTTCATATACAGGTGAAACCAAATTTTAAACAAAAAAAGAAAATTTTACGTTTTCTTCATTTTTATTTCTTCCGCTATTTGGAAAAACAGCGTGGGCAAATTTAGGTGTTATTGTACGCTATCTCAGAAGTTAATAGGAAAAAAGTATCAACTATTTCTCAGTCTCCTTTTCCGAGACAAATCCAAACCAGCAAATACCAAACCTCTATCATCTTTTGTATTTATATTGTAGGTAAAAAGGCAAATTTCGTAAAATGCTCATATTTTTATTATTTTTAAAAGCTGGTTTCATAACTTGGGTTGGTATCATTTCTAATACCAACCCAACATATTTTTTTTTGTTTTTACAATAACCACTTACCTGTTTATGTTTAAAATCAATATTATTTGAGGAATCCTACTATAAAACTAGAAAAATATTACCTAAACTATTAAAATCATTTAAAAATGATGGTGATTTTAACTAAATAGATGTATAGAAAGTTCAAAATCATTTAGAAATGGCGTTAATTCCCACTCATTACTTAGGCAGTATCCTAGATCATCGATTTTGAGGAGCAAGTCTCAATCAGGTATAATTAGATAGTGTAATGAAGTATGTCGAAATGAATTATCCAGAAGTCTTACCCATTGTCATAAATTTCCGGGCAAACAGACCTAAATGTACTTACATGTTTTCAAAATAGTTAAAAGATTGTGTCAAACCCTTAGCCGGGTAGAAGTTTTTGTAGCTCTTTGGATGCTATTATATTAAAGTCAAGTTCAATATCTACATGCGATGCGGCAACATCATTTGCCAATATTAAGCAACATTTTTCTTCCTAAGACTAATACAATCCACATTAAGCAAGAAATTAGGAAAGGATAAAGCAGCAAAAGTAACAAATTCTGTTTAAAACACCCAACCCAATCTATGGGAATGACATTAAAAATTATTCGGTTATTTGATATAACTCTATTCTATAGTACTGCTTGGAAAAGCCATTTTGGCCTGTCAGATGGATCTTGGCAAATCCATCTTCCGCATTGCGCAGAAGATGGAATGCGACAGCAAATTGTCGGAGTGTGATAGGTAAACTCTAGCTTTTTAGTGTTATGTGTAGTATGGTGTAAGACTTTATGTAAGCGTACCTGCCCGTAGGTTGAATACGGGATTAGGTGCAGTACATCTGCAACAATGGTTCATCAATAACCCAAAGAAATGAAAAAATAGTACAAGCAACACAGAAAAATGATAGAAACAATATACAAAAGAAACAACAACGACCATAACGGTATTTACAATATCGCTGAAAATTGAAAAAGAAAGAAATGAGAATAGAGCAGAAAACGAGAATAAAAACGAGATGGGATGGCGTTCATTGCAACACAAAAAAATAAACAAGCTACTGAAGAGACAAAAATACTAAGTGAAGGTCAAGATCAAATGGTGATAGCGGTGGAGTTAAGGCAAGAAGCACAAACAAATACACTGTTAATGAAGACAGTGAAATGAGAACTAGAGAGAGTAATACTTGAACAATTTGGAGAGACATCAATAATATGTTATATGAAGATAATATATAACACGTGAGATGAGGCCATACTCATCTCATGTGTTGCATGTTGGCTATAACAGCTAAAATACAAAAAGACCAGGCAAGGAGACTAACAGGAGAGGGAAAATTAAGAATAGATTTGGCCAAATGTTTGATAGAAGAAATAAACAGAATATCGGGCTGTTTAAGAATAGAGGTATGTGCGGGCTTAGATTAATCTCGGAAAAAAGACTTAGGGTAGGTTAACATAGGAAACATGTTATGAATTTAGCGCTTCTCTTATCGTTTATTGCAGCTCCAATGTAATCGTACCCTAAGACATGGCATCCATCTTTTCTTATTTTCTATAGTTTCTCAGATAGCCTACAATAACACCCTAATTTGCTCACCATGGGTAATAAATCGCTCTGCATTTCTAATCAATTTATTGGAATTTACTAATCATAATATATCATATAAATTATATAATCTACAAATTTTAAACGAGCATGTTTGAGATCTATCGGGTTTTTCATTGAAGGCGATGCAATTTATTTCGCAATTCTTTCACATTTCGAACCGTCGTCTGTGTCATTTAATCATGGGGAGATACACTCTTTAACGACGTTTGCAAATAGCATTTTTTTAAGAATAAAATTCAAGTTCCTCAATGTTTGGCCGAAACCGGTCAACAAGACAGACTGTTGAATTTTTTGTATAAAATGTTAAAACATTAAGAGATCAACATCATCAACATTAATGTGACCAGTTTGTGGCGAATTTTGCACCGCCCGTATAAGATTGCGTTGACTCAAGAACTAAACCTAACGAATTATATTAAGAAATTATCTCTGACCAAATGTAGACTGGCTACAATTTATATAAGAAAATTATCTTTTCGGATACAGTCCATTTCTGCCTAGATAGACTATTTTCTTTGGGGTCACATTAAATTGCTGGTCTACGCTAATAAGGAATGTTAGAAGAACTGCAGGCCAACATCCACCGCGAACGTCTTTGTATTTCTGCCACTTTGGAAGCAATAAAACTTATTTTTGTAACTAACCCATAAATCTTTTAATTAAAAAAACATAAAATGCGTCGCTCTTACTGAAATACTCGATACAATGTTTACATTATTAATGCAGATAAAATTCTTCTGCTGGTTTTGAATCGTCTAAGAATAGTGACACTTTTATTATTTGCAAATTCAAGTGGAGATTGTTAAGCAACACGTATTGATCCACGTGCTTAAAGGAACAACGGCATCTGCCTTTGTAATATATTAGTGAGCTAATGGAATAGCTTAAATTCTAAAAATTCACCTTCTCATCTAATTGTTTTCAAGTTAGGTCATTGGCATGCATGAAAGTCTTGATAGTTCCTTTAGATCAAGGTGTTAATCGACGTCATTGATTTACGCCTCATATACTATTAAAGAATATCAGGACTGTACTCAATTTGTTTAATAATTGTTAATTTCTATCTTTTTTTTTATGGATTTCTGAGTTTAATAAAAGTTTATTTTTAGAAATCATTTACTATTCTATCAATATAAACTTTTTACGTGTTTATAAACTTATTTAAACATCTAAGTCGAAATATTTATTTCGAACCATACCGGAATTGTTTACTAATCTTTAACCTTTTTCTAGACCCTATAAACATAAATTACACGGCCTCGATTATTCAAATAGCAATTAACACGTTCTAACTTTGTTAATAAAGCCGATATTTTAGCATCAAATTAATGTTTAACATGCGTAAATAATTTCTGACACAAAAATTACTACGTTAGAATGAATTCGTGGCGGCGCCAAAGTCATAATAATAACAGTAACCAATGACGTAATGTGCTATTATTTATACTCACTTCATCGGTATGGTTTTATGCGAACAATAAAAAAAAAAGGCTAAATGAATGTTCCTCTATGTTTATTTTTAGGTGGGTGATCTATTTTTTATGATGATCTACGTCATTGAAAAGGCTTCGCCGCGAACGAATAATTGCATTTTAAGTGAGGAGGCGATAGTAATTTGCATACTGCAAGTTGTCCGCCTAGGTTACGATTTTTATTTTTAAACCCGCCCATTCAAAATATGCAAATGTCGTTTCTTACCTGTTAAGACGGTTAATACTATTAAGGTTTTCATTTTAGATTGTTTTTCTTCAAACCAAAAACTTTTAAAAAAAGTTATTGTCGATATAACATTTTTTACTTCGTACTTCTTGTTTTGTGGCGTTGTAAAGAATCTAAAACAAAAAAAGGCAAAGGTAAAAATAGGATAAAACATTGCTTGTTCTTTAATTGTCTTAATTTTAACACGTGAAGTTTTTGTGTAAACCCACGCGTGAATGGAAGTCTCTTAACGGCTTTTTTTCGGAGTGCCGATGATTTATGCAAAACAATTCCTCCAATTCAATTAGCTGGAAAAGCTCCAGGTCTACTTTCAAAATAGTGGCCCCACACATACACTGTCAGTTGCGTGTTAAATATTTACCAACTCTTCGATATGTAAACGATTCTGGACGGATCTAGGTGTGGAAATAATCGTGAAACTTTTTTTAGATGAAAAAAAATAAATTTTTCAAAAAAAATTTAGCACCATCTGTTTAGACGTAATAAAAAGACTTTAAACAGATTTATAACTACCTCATAAAAATTCTTAAGTTAAAAATTTTACAACAAAAAAATGACCACCTTCAAAAAAAAATGTTTTTTATTTCTTTTTTATGAGTAATAATGAAATTTGTTAGTTGAAGGTACATCGACCTCCTGTCTAATTCGTTTAACTTAAAATAAACTCCACTTCAGATTTGTGTAGACTGGAAGAAAGATCAAAGTTTGAATTTATATTTTTCATTGTTTCTCTTTAAGTTTTGTTAGGGGGGAATCGACTGTTGTTGTCTAAATTGATTGAGATTTATTCCAATTGGGTCAATTTTAACCCGTACGTAAAAATCTAAACAGAAATTCGAGCTGCTTACGGCTTCTTAAACAAACCAAAATCAAAGCCTTCAAACAAACGTCGCCTCGAAATGCTATCTTTAGACAAATAAACTACTCTTAAAATACTGTACCAGTGCATTTGATTAAAACGATGATAGATTGAAATAAACATTTGATTAATTTAAAAATGGTTCGAGTTGAGTATGAATAAAAGAAGTCATTTTATTCTATTGAGACGATTTTAATGTTGAAACATTTTTGTCAAAAACATCATTAATTTCAATTAGGGTATTGAAAAATAGAAATTTTATTAAAATAAATTGCTGAGCGAAAGTGACATGAGAATGTAATTCTCGAGAAAGAAAAGAAAAATTGAAGAGGAACGACGAAGCGGAATCTGAATTGACGATTAACAATGTACCATAATAAACCTATCTATGAAGATAGCCAGTGCAGTAGAAAATTGGAAGGGTAACACATACCAGGTTGGGAATATTTCACGTGCAAAGACGTATTTTGCGACAAATTGATAGCAAGAAGAGAAAAGAGAAAAATGGTTTGCTAACCCAAACAGAGTTTAGACCAATACAAAAAGAAGTCAGGTATTTGGTAGAAATTGTCAAAAACAAACCAATGAGTAGTACACAGAAAAGAAACAAGAAACTTGTCATTAATAACTTGATAATGACGATTGGAACGGAAAAGTAGAGCGAATTCAGAAAGTTTAATTGGCAAAGTGGTTTCATTAAGAAACGAGGTGTGATAACTTAATAGCAGGAGGAAGAAAGAAAAGAATCGCTTGCCAAATCATACAAAATTTAGATGAACCCAATAATATATCAGACAGAGCTGTTGCAAATTTCCAAGAACGAATCAACGATCCCTGCACAGGAAAGGGAAAACCTTCCGAAACAAAGAAATTTGTCATTTTTGATCAAACCGATAGACAACAATACTTTTGCCAATAATCTAGCTCTGGTTAAGATATATAATATTTGTTTCCAAAGAATGATTCAGTGCTCAATTGAAATTGATTTTTTAGCATCAATGAAAAGAAGCTTTGATGTGAGTAAAAATGTGACTAAAGTATTTGGTCCTCTTTCAATTTATTATTTGTGACTTTGCTTTTGCAATTCTGCAAATGTCCGACTACTAAACGGATTTCAGGTATACCTTAATACAGCGTCTCTCAACCTTTCTTATATTGTACTCCATAAAACACGAGAAAATATTACATGACCCATAATTCGAAATTTTTGAGTGTTACATCTAATTCTGTTTTGACGCGAATTATTTTACACGAGTTAATAAGAGAGAAAATGATTTTTTTACAAGAACTGTTAATTCTATGAAATACCACACATTTAGAATGAGTTGAAAACTTGGTATTCTCAGAAAACTGCACATCATCAATATATCTTAAGAATTCGATTTTTTTATGATTCTTTAAAAATGATTAAGGAAATTCTTGATTTTATGAAATGTTACAAATTTTGGCTAAGATTTTGATTAATGAATCACAAAAAAATTTATCAAGATATCTTAAGAATTCAATTTCTTACAATTTTTCAAAAAGGATTAAGGGAATCCTTAATTTTATAAAATTTAACAAATTTAGGTTTACTTAAAAATGAGTTTGTTCTCGAAAAAGTGTATACTTTGCATTATAAATGACAAAAAATTCATCAAGATATCAAGAATTCGATTTTTTACGATTTTTTAAAAATTATTAAGAAAATCATTAATTTTATGAAATGTTACAAATTTAGGATGAGTTCAAAACTTGATGTCTTAAACACGAATTGAGGTATTCAAATATCGTTTGCTATGACGAAAGTATATACGTTTCTTTATAAATCACAAAAAAATCATTAAGATATATTAACAATTCAATTTTCTAGGATTTTTTTAAAAATGATTAAGGAAATTTTTAATTTTATAAAATGTCACAAATTTTAGTTGAGTTAGAAACTTGATATCTCAAAGATGATATGAGATACTCACACATGGATTAGTTCTCGTAAAAGTGCATACTTTCCTTTATAAATCATAAAAAATCATTTTTTTTTAAATTTTACAATGTATCACATATTTATGATGAGTTCAAAACTTGATATCTCAAGAACGAATTGAGATACGCATGGATTAGTTCTCGGTAAAGTGCATACTTTCCTTTATAAATCACAAAAATGTCATCAAGATATCTTTATATTTTTTTAAGTTTTCGCAAAAATGATTAAGGATGTTTTTAATTTTATAAAATGTAACAAGTTTAGGATCACTTAAAATCATCTCGGTAAAATGCATACTTTTCTTTATAAATCATGAAAAAAATCATGAAGTTATCTTAAGAATTCGATTTTTTATGATTTTTCAAAAATGATTGAGTACATTTTTAATTTTGTAATGGGTTGGGAAACACTATGACCATTAGAAAGGAAACATGGGACGATTGCAGACAGTTTTAAGTGCAAAGTGGTGTAATTAAAAAGCGAAGTGAAACAGATTTTTTAGCACTAGGAGAAAAGAACAAAATCATTTGCTAAACCATACTAAATTTAGGTGAATCCAATAACAAGCCAGAGTTGGTGCAACTGTCAAAAACGAACCTAACGACTGTTGCACAAAAGGAAAAACCTTCGAAACCATCATTTTTGATAAAACAGATGAACAACACTAGTTGAAATATAATATTTGCTTCCAGCTAAGAATAAATCTGTGTGATTATTGGGACACTTGATGATGTCTTAGAAACCACGCTATTTCACAATGAGATAACCTCAGATGGAACTGTGTAAATTACTGTGAACACCGAAATTACTAAGTGTCAACACATACCAACTCGTTCAAAATGAAACAATAGATGATAATAAATAATAAATGATAGACTATCCGGAGCGAAGTCTTCGATTTAAACTGAATGGTTTAAATTTGTTGGTTCAAATAAAAACTAAAATACATTGTGCACCCAATATTTCCAGAAGATAAGGTTCTAAAAAATTATGTAAAACATTGTGGTTAACACAGAAAAATAAATAAGGACTTCTTATCAGCGAAGAGGGATCATAATATAACCTCATATATCATCATTATAAATTGTCATATAACAACAACGAGTCCAGATAGGAGAAAAGGATACCCATAAGAAAGGAAAGATACAATGAAATATAATTACGGATGGGCATCTAAAAATATCTTGTGAAGAAAAAAAAATGATGCCCAGATACTATTGTGCTATGCGAATAACATGGAGAGGTGGTGTCGGATGAGTGCACTGAATTGGGAAATTTTTGGATATAATATGTTGAGAGATGTAACGAGATGAGAGAAGAAAGGAACTAAAGGTAGATTCTGAAAATGGGCAGATTAGCCCCACTTACATTGTAATATCAAGTTAGGTTGGGTTGTGCTAAGTTGTGTTGGGTTAAGTTAAGAAGAAGTGCTTATTGATCACCATAGACGTAAGAAATGCATTAGAAACGGCAATATGGAGCAGAATTGTAAAAGAGATGAGGAAAAAGGGCTTAACAGAAGTCTTGACAAACGTAATTACTGGTGTACTTATCGGATAAAGAAGTGGCATATGAAGACAGAAGAATTAAAATAACAAAGGACATCCTGTAGGGATCAGTACTCGGATCGACCTTGTGGAATATAGATTTCGATAGAATCATCAGATCGCAGGAAGGAAATAACGACGTAAGAATAATCGCATATGCAGATATCCTAGCATTGATCATCAGACGTCACACAAATTGCGAATATGATGAGTACACAAGAATTGAAAATGGTGTCAGAAAAAACTGAGGCGGTACTGAGGAAGAGTAGGAAAGCAAAGCGGGAGATAAAGCTGAAGGTTGGAAACTGCAGCATATAAAACAGGACAAGCCATTAAATACCTGGGGTGATAGTTGGAAAGAATGGGAGATGGAGCCAACACATTATTATTATTAATTTATTAGACTCAACCCCATACCATTTGGCCGCCTATGATCCTAGGCCAGATGTCTGTTCGCAGATTTTCCACGACCTCTTAAAAAAAGATGATTAGATTAAGTTGGGTTGTATTATTGGTCATTTTTAACTTTTTTGACTGATTCGTATGAACCTATACAACTGATTCCAAGACGTGCGGCGTTTATAATTATTTTTTTTAAATTAGTACTTTAGAAATAATACCAATATAATAATATTACGGAAAAGAGAAATAATACTAATATAAAAATATTAGAATTTTTAGGACAATACTGGTATTCAATACCGCTCTTAAATCGTCCGGTTTTTGGAATCTTGAAATATCGGTATTAAAAGCCATAATTCGGACCAAACTCTCGGAAGTCAACAACCGTAGATAGGCTTCGGTGAATATTGGATTTTCTATCTAAAAAGAGTTATTCATCATTTTGTGCATGCATTTTGTGCAACATGTGATACGTTGTTAAATCAAGTTGTATTGTATGTATATAAATTTGTTAAACTATGTCGAATGAAGTATTATGTGAAACCAATAGCGAGTTCTGAGTTAAATTCAATATGTCAAGTGGATATAATCGGTTTGCAATTGATCTGAGATGACAATAAAAGTTTATTTTAGTATATCAGAACTATTTAAAAAAAATTTGTCCAGCTACGACCATAAAGAACTAAGACAACGGAAAAGGTGGTATCACATTCTTCAAATTTTCCTAACATTTGGTGATATTACATTCAGATAATGATAGAGAAATGAGTATGTAAGAAATGAGTATAACATAATAGAAATGTTAAGACAACTCATGGAAAGCCATAATCACACACAAGGCTTAGTTAAAAGATCCAATCAGGATATACTCAATATGTTAACTTCAGCGATGAAAGGTAATAATTCAAAAATTTGTTAGATTCTTGCCATTTTTCCAAGGACATAACTTACTGCGAATGAATAACGCAAAAGCCCATATAAAGCTGTGTTTAGCGCTTTCCCAAAAAGAGGCATACCATCACTGTTACTATACATACGGTAATAACCGTACATATACGGTAATCCAGAAAATTCCAGAAAATGTACGGTGTACAGTCCAAAGTTGAATACCGTACAAAAATATACGGTAGTTTGGATATCACTAATTTAATTTAAGAAAATGGGTACTGTACGCAGTAGGGCGTTAACTGGCGTTGTAACAAGTGGTGTAAACAATAGAACTTGAGCTTGGTTTTGGCCACTCTTAAATCAGGCCCTGTGTATACTATAATTATTAAAAAATAACTTTACCCATTTATTTGAACAGGTCATTTTATAGCATTTATATTTTATTTTTACATAAAATATGTAATAATATAAAATATGTTATAACAATTTACAAATATTGAAACTCAAGAATACCTCGAAGAAATCGTTAATTGTTTCCAAAAAATGTTGGGCAATGATCGTATTTTAATTAGAAATAACGAGGATAGTAAAAAATCTAGTCAACAGTATCTGCAACCTAGCACGTCTTCGATTCAAACATTAACTAATCAACAAGAGGTTGATTTAGAATAAATCAGAAGCAGACCAAACTTTTATTTTAGTCACCACACATGCGATATTGAATATAAAAGGGCATCTTAAAATAAAGATTATTGATGTCTATATTTAAAAGTTACGAAGGTGATCACATTTCAAATTACCAAATTAAGATTGGGTGGGTAAATTAATGTTATCAAAAACGATTTTAAGTCAAATATATAATACGTGGAGATTAATATGATAGCTCTAATCATAGCAATTTTTTAATTGTACGTAATTGATTAATTACGTTTGGTAGTTATTCGCCACTTGCGGAAATTATAAAAGCCGGGCAAGTCTTAATTTTGTTGCAAATTGAAAAAAAAAATCGACTTAAAATGCATTATCGAGGCTTTTACAACACATTAATAATAAGTAAAGAAAGTAATCAGCATTTTACTCGCATTACACTTCACGGTTCCGCCTCCATTAATTGATGGTAAAGACTCAATTCCAGATAAGCATTACTGAGAGGCGAGAAAAAGATCAAGGCGAGACAAGCACCCATACTCGCTTTCACATTTCCTCAATGAAAGTGTTGCATATACATGAGTACAAATATACGAGAGGGAGGATGTTGAAATTAAACGATGCAGGGAGAGTTTGGGCAAAGAATTGCTATCAACTAAAAACTTGTCCATAAATTATCTATAAATTTCTTTTTTTAACGACCAGTTGATTCCAACAACTCATCTCGTTTATTATAACAGATACATCCGGCAGTTTAATTTGGCAGTTTTAAATTTTAGACGTCAATTCAAGAAGTTTATTCAAATTATATTGCTTGAATATTCATTGTTTTGATCTTGTATTTTAACATATGTCTTTGATTTATAAACAAGTTTGATTAATTCTTGTAACGGTAATATTAAAGAGAGATTCTAGATACAAATATTTACAAAGTTTTTGTTAAAGAAAACTGGATTGAGGATGAAGACCATGTTGATGGTATTTATGGATGTTCTTTAAGCAATCTGAGATAATTAACACAAGCATTTATTTTTTTTATTAACTTTATTCGTTCATCTTATAATTTATGAAAGTGGTGTCTTAATATCATTGTTGTTAAATACGCAGGTATTTATTTTCAAGGAAATATACTCTGGGTATATTCTGGGGGTATTTACTCAAGACAGGTATTTATAGGTGTTTATAAAATTTTAAAAAAAGTACAACAACGACAAAGACCACTAAAAAAGTAAATATGTTTGTCTTAATTCTGAAGCTAGGTTAGGTTTGGTTTCGTCTTAAGAAAGGTACGACTAAACCTAAATGTTTTTCGTTCAATGTATAAAACTGATATATTATATATTATAGTATACTCGTATCAAACTAAAACTAGAACTAACACTAGACCTAGTACTTCAAAGAACACTAGACCTAGTCTAGCCTTAGTTCTAGTTTTAATTACTATTCAGTGACTGATTGTTCTAGACACTTTTGGAAATAAAAGTATACTTAATAGTACACCCTCAACCTAACTTTAGTATTATCACTAGACATAGGACTAGAAACATTAGGATTTATTCGTACGTCTGTTTAAACGGCTAAAGACACGTTTATTTAATAAACGTCTGTTATTAAACTATGTCTCTAGTTATAAGTCTAGTATTAGTTCTAAAGATAGGTTGGGTTGGATTGGATTGAGTTTCATCTCAAGATTAGAATAAATTAATACATTCGAATTAAAATTATATATTATTGACTCGTCAACCAGAAGTAGTACTCTTCAGAAGTAGTCATTTCAGATAAATTAGAATTTCAAGGAAGAATGCTACTATAATAGTTATTTACGTAACCAGTTATGAAAAGACTAAATTTGTTTAACGAATGCAATATTTGCCAAAATGAGCGAGTTTTGTAAATTGCATAAGTTAAACAAAATTAGCAGTTTCTTAACGTGTTAAGTACAAAAATTTATGTAACCCGCTTTAAAATTAAACGAAATCATAAGAATTTAAATCTGACAACGCATATGTGTCAAATGAATTTAAATTGAAACATTTGCGTTGCATTGCTACAAATATTCATAGTAACATCCAAAACAAATCAATAATCAGTTAGGTAATATTTCATTACACCACTAGTATTGTAATGAAGTTTTATTACATCACTAGTTGTGTAAAATGTGACGTTACAAAACGTTAAAATGACATGTAAACCCTGATATTTCCTAGCGGTGTCAGACCAGAATTTTGTGCAAAACATTAGACATACAGGGTGAGTCAATAGTGTGAGGACGGAAGATTATGGCCTTATTGATGAAAATAAAAAAAATGGTTTTTATGTCTCATATCTTATAATTAAAGCTGCATCGATTAAAATTATTTTCAGCTATACAGGGTATTTCACTATTCTAGGACCCTACTAAACTCCATTTTTTCAAATAGAACACCATGCATCTTGTTACACATAATGATTACCTGTCTTAAATGATATAAATGCATGTATTGTTTTCAAATTTTGAATGCAAGGTTGAAAAATCATGTGGTGACTTAAAATCGTTATCTCCATTATTATTAATAATTAAAGATTGTAATTTGATATATCGATAAACAAAACTTTTATGAAATATTTGGGGGCCATAACTTTGTTATTTTAAGTGGAACACCCTATATTTTTTCAATGCCTCAGAAGGCTTTATTAATTACCTTTCATTTTTATTAAGCATATGGTATATCTAACCTTGTACTTTTTGAGATAATTAGACTATTTCAAAAATATCGGCATAAACCTGATTTTTCACAAGAAATAAACTATGATGGAGACATTTTTAAGTCAATGTAAGTATCCTTATTTCGTAAAAGATGGAAAAGCACGGATCTGTGCACAGACACTAGCATTAAGAAAACAACTTTTCAAAAATTATATTTAAATACGTTGCAAAAATACTATCATACTGAGGAGGTATACCATCGTGCTGAGGCCACATCTTTATCAAACATCTTCTAAAAGTGCTGGCAATTGATTTTTTAAGAAATTCAAAAAGAATGTCCGTTGACAGTTGCCTCGAAGAAATACAATCTGTTCAAATAAGATCCTACAATCCCTGCCCAGATATTTTAAGACCATCTATGTTGATGGGTTACTTCTCATATTGACAATAGTAGAAATGAAGAATCGTAGTAATGAAGAATAAGGCGGTTATTTTATCCAGTTATTTTTACAAAACATCGCTTATTCGCTGTGTAGAAAATAATTAAAAAAATTCTATTCTTGTTGAACTTTTTCTAATACCCATTTTGAAAATTCTATTCTTTTTTGTACTGAATATGCACAGATGTATACTTTGTCATCTTTTACGAAATAAACGGATTTGCATTTATTAAAAATTGTGTTTTTTATACCTTTTATCTTGTGAAAAAGTCGGGTTTATACCAACATTTTTGAATCAATTATCATTGATTACACTGACATACCATATGCTTAACAAAAATAAAAGCTAATTACTAAAGCCTTTTTAGGCATTGAAAAAATATAGGTTGTTCCATTTAAAATAATAAAGTTATAGTCCTTCAAACATTCCGTAAGTTAATTGGTTCTGGTAACCCTTGTATAATATTATTCAATAGTATTAGTGGCGTTCGAAAGATCCAAGCTTTGTTTATCGATATGCCAAATTACAATCTTCAATATTTAATAATAATGCTGATAACAAATTTTCAGTGACCACATGATTCTTCAAAATTTTCACAAAATGATTAATAGCTTGGCAACCTTGCATTCAAAATTTGAAAACAAGATATGCACTTATAGCATTTAAAGCAATCCGCATATGCTCCGTTTAAAAAAATAAAATTGAATACGGGACTGAAATAGTGAATCACTCTATATAGCTGAAAATAATTTTAATCGATGCAGCTTTGATAATAAAGTATGATAATATCAAAACATTATTTTTATTTTCAACGGTAAAATCACAATCTTCCGTCCCCGCACTATTGACTTACCCTGTATATTATTTCACATTTTTTCATTAATTTACGTGACCGGATGTTCCTAAACACATATTGAGATCTTTATTTAATTATTAAAATATACAGGGTGAGCAAGTTCCTAAAAATGAACCGAATTATACACAAATTCCAAGTTCCTTTCTTCTCTTTTCTTCCCTTTCTTCTATTAGTTCAATTCGTTTATTATTAATAATTCGATTTCCTTATTCTGCCTGCCCCACGTTGGGCGTCAAAATTGTGATGTTTAATTATTTATTGAAATATACAGGGTAAGCAGATCTCTACAAATAAACCGAATATATACAAATTCCAGTTCGTTTCTTCTATTTTCTTTCCTTTCTTTTATTATTTCTTCTTTACTAATTCGTTTATTATTAACAATTCGCTTTCTTTGTTCTGTTTATTCTTTTTATTAAATTCTTCCCTTCTTCAGACCACACCACGTCTTAATTATTTTTATTTATTAATTATCAATATTTATTTATTTTTTTTGTTTCTATGATTTTTTTTGTCATTTTTTTAGTAAATTTTTTTTTAAGTAACGAAAGCACCCAAGAAGGCATCCGAAAGCCCAGAGACGAAAGGAGGTTCTAAAAATTTATTTATGGCGTCACGTAATTTAAATCGACGATGTACACCAATTACGAGGTGAAAATGAAAAGGAATACACAAAAAAGAACTATTTTGGCAAACACTAAACATTGGTTACAAAAAAAATATTTCTTATTAAAAGAAAAGGTGTAACCAAATAAAAAAAAATATATAATAAAACGAAATATGTGTGATAAGAAAAGGTAATAATCAGTGATCTCTACTAAATATACCAAAATCAAATAATAACGTGAAAGAAACTTTTGCATTAAAAAAAAAATAAATATAAATGTTAAAAAAAAATAATAAAGCAAATTGATCTGAGCTGAAATTAAAACCCGAAACCTTTTGAATAAAAACAAGCTTTTCTTTGAAACGAAAGAATAAAGAACGTAATTCAATATATCTCAAAAGATCTTTCGTTTACAAAATAAAATGAAAAATAATTGCAAGAAATTTCAATTTAAATTTTGCGGTTTAACAATGTATGTTTCACTAACCAAAGGAAAAAAAAATTATTTATATATCCCTGACATTCATTCCTTATTCTCGCCGAAATAAAACCTAAACGTTCAGCAACTTCCTCTGGAGGAAAATATTTACAATGAAATTTTTAATATTTTGAAAATTCTGGACGTCTTCAAATAATTTCACGCTGTTTTCTTTTGTCTTTTTTTTGCAAAGGATGATTCCAGACAGTTTATCAGCAACAAAATCCAAGTAAATTAAAAGGCCTAAACAGTGATTAAAGAAAATTCGTAGTTAGGAAGAAACGTTTAAAAAAATTATTGAATGAAAATAATAGAAAAGAAATTGAAAACCTACCTCGAATCTTAGAGGCCTTGCACGTTAAACAAAAATTCTCTTTAGATTTGACTAAATAGAGTATTAGATCCGGAAAATAAATCTCGAAAATTTCGGATAAATTTATATAACCAAACTTTTCCCAAAAAAAATTAAAATGTCGTCTACACCGAAATTCGTTCTACGAGTTTCCTGCCACGAAGAAGAACAGGTCCTCTTGTTGTTCATAGTAATCCGGAAACCAAAATTTTCAAAAAAAAAACTGACATGCGGCAAATAGGTCTTTTAAAAGAAACTGAGAAATTCGTTAAATAAATGGTATAAACGTAGATTTAAAAGAATATTAAGGATAAAATTATTAAAGATTTTAAAAGACCAAGATGAAAACTGTAAAGAGATGAAATCTATGGGTAGATGGAGGATAACATAAGAAAAGGAAGGGAACTCCAGAGTCGGTTGCTAAAAAAAATAATAATTTAAATAAAAAACGAAACCTAATATTCGTGTTTGCCAAAAACACACACAAGGAGAAAATAAATTTTAAAAAATAGACCGTAACAGATTACACTGACGTATATGGACAACTAAATTTATATGCGGTAAAAATATTACAGCGATTGCAAAATATATAATCGCATAAAAATCTGGACTCTACTTATAATAAAATAGAATAGAATAATTATTTCGTGCCAAATGTCAAAGAGGTTTACACATGTCAAAAATGATATAACAATTATATTTGCTGTACTATTCCAATACATAACCTAATAAAGAAATAAATTTAAAAAACTACACCTCAAAAAAAGAAAAACGTTATACAATGTCGATATAACAGTTTAAAAACTCGTTAACTGAGTAAAAGGCTTTTTGTACTAAGAATTCTCTTAATTTACGTTCAAGTACGTCTACCGGGAGAGTTCTAACATGGAACGGCAGTTTATTACAAAATTTTTGCACATGAGTATAGGACCTCGTTGACTTCTCGTTAAACGATTGACATTATGGTATACGTTGTCTCTATTTCTTGTGTTGTATCCATGTACGTCCGAGTGGCTACGACAAGAATGCTGTGTTTTTATACAATATATTGCAGTCCTTAGTATGTAGACCGATGGCAGAGTCATTATTGACAATTTTCGAAATATATGTCTACATTTGTCTCTATAGCCAACATTCGCAACTACTCTAACAGTTCTACGATGTAGTTTAAACAATTTTTCACTCATCGCAGAAGCGTCCAACTATGCAGTACGTATGCAGATGTTACTATTAATTCTACTCTCTACGTTAGTAAGGTAAGAGTCATACTTGAGTGTAGGTGCCTCTATACGCAGTCCCAAAAACATAATAAGGTCTCTATGGCCTAGATCTCTTTGACGTAAAAATCAATTTTGTTGCTTTCTCTTCGTTAAGACACAATTCATTTGCGATGCACCACTCGCGTGCTCTAACCAATACCTCATCAGCCCTTTCCACCGTTTCGTTAAGATTCGTACCGCGAAGCAACACACTTGCGTCATCAGCATACATCAAACAAGTTGTAGATGTCACGTTGTTCACAACATAGTCACCAAAATCGTTAAAATACAAGAGAAATAGTAGAAGGCCTAGTATCGATCCCTGTGGTACGCCTCTACGAATCGGTAAGCTACTTGACATAGTTTTATTCACTCTAACAATCTGAGTTCTATTTTCCAGAAAAGATTTTATGAACTTTAGGCTAACATCATCAAAGTTATATATAAATTTGAGTTTCTTAATTAAAATGTCATGCGATACGCAGTCAAAAGCATGAGTCAAATCCAAGAAGAGAGACACAATAATTTCTCCCTTCGAAGGTATCATTACAGAAATTAATTAGTTGCACCACTGTATCTTGGGTATTTCCTTTTATGGTCGAGTTCCGATTTTTGAATAACAAATTATGCTCTTCCACGTAGCTTATAGTTCTATTGTGTATCACACACTCAAACACTTTTGAAAAAACAAGCAGAATGCTTATTGGGCGATAATTTTTAAAATCATTCTTGCAGCCCTGCTTATATATAGGTACAACACAGGCACATTTAAGTATGTCAGGAAATGCTCAATAGAACAGTTTAAAAGTTTAGTTAATGGACCAACATAAAGGCTTATATTATTTTTTATAAATTTTACTGAGATACCAAAGTAGTCCCTTGATGAACTATTTCTTAATGATCTCAACACGTCTTTCACCTCATTCTGAGTTACCGCAGCTAAAGCAAACTCGTTTGTCTGAAAAAACAATCGACAACAGAACTCAAGGATTGCACGGGCAGACTTTGGCAACTTTTTAATTATATTATTCTTCACTTCACTGAAATATTCATTAAATTTTTGAGCATCTATATTAATTGTGCGATCTTTTAGGTTTTGTAGATTTGAGTTTATTATATTCCACATAGCCCGCGGTTTATTCCCCGAGTTGTTAATGAAAACACTATTGGATTTAATTTTTGCTATTTTAAGGCTTTCCTGTACTGAGCTCGCATCGTATTACGTAACTGCAACAACATAGCAGACTTTTGACGATTATACATTTCACAAACTAAATTATATTTAGATCTTAATGCTGCCACATTTCTGTCAAACCACTTTACCCCACCATCAGTACATCTAATACTGTGGTGTCGAAGTAGAAAGGCCATATTAAATGCCTCTGGGATGGCTCCGAAGAACAATGCATCAGTAGTATTATAAGTACATAATATAACCCCCACTACCATCAAACTCCTATCTACAATATAATGTTATTCCTATATTTTGTCACAGACACATTCAACAAACTATACTATTTTTATCCCTTCTACGTATTCCTCTTTTTTACATTTTAAAACGTTACCGTATAAGGTATTATATTATGTCCATGCCCATTGACGGTCTCTCGAAGCTTTAATTATTTGTTACAAGTACGAATGCTTTCACGACTGGTGTTAATTGAACTGAAATTAGAACTAACACTAGCACTAACACCAAAACGCAGCCAAAACCCGAGAGATTCTATTTTTAGATCTAGTATTAATGTAGAAAATTGTTCAAATTCTTATTTAACACGTTTATTTTGCTTTTTACACTTGTTGCAAAACAAGTTTTTAATTAATAAATATTTTCACAACATGCTTTAAATTAATAAACATTTTCACAACAATTAATCCTAGTGATAGTTCTAGTGTTAGTGCTAGTGTTAGTAAAGTAGAGCTGCTAGTGTAGAAAATTATAATAGCATAAATGTTAAATCCACAATTATATGTAATCTTCTGCCAATTTTTTTTTTCGGCGTATTTTGGCGCAAGATTTCTTTTTTATGCTATGTATACCATCCAGTAACAAAAAGATGTTAGGTACAATTGTTCTTATTTGTTCTTTTACAACATATTTAATTTAAGAGATTAAAATGTCAAAAAGTTTAAGTAGAATGGTAATAGGAGTGATTGTATTTTTTTTCAGCAAACTCTTTTTGAAATAAAAGCAAACTGTTTCTATTTAAATAGCACAGAATTACCTTTCTTTTCTTTATAAGAAACCATCGACAAAAAATTTTTAAGTAGTAGTATACCATCTTTTTTATTATCTAAATTGTATAATTTTGTAGAAAATATCATCATTAACAGTAAGTTATTTCGCGGAAAAGCTATTATAAAACACCCAAGTCTTCATAATTACCACTAAGAGTCTCTAAAAAGTTAAAAAATATGTAATATTTAAAAGAACAGCACAAAAAAACGTCTGCTCAATATATTTTGAATAATAAAACAATAAATTTTCATGTGTGTTATATAAAATGAAACACTGGATTGAAGATGAAGACCATGTGGGTGGCATTTATGGACGTTCTTTAAGCAACCTAACCAGAGATAATTAACACAATCATTAATTTTTTTTATTAACGTTATTCGTTAATTTTTTAATAATTTGTGAAAATAATGCCTTAACATATTTTGAATAACGAAATAATAAATTTTCATGTGTGTTATATGGAATGAAACACAACACAAAACTCTATCGGTGCAGTTACCTTGACTTTGTGTGCAGACTGTGACGCCCACATTTAGAAGATATATATCCAATCCGATTGTTTTGTTCGTTTCGTCTGCGTTAACCGCACTGGAAAACCGGCCAAATCGAATCAATCGAGCCATTATATCTTTGTTAATTCAATTGGAAATTGATAAATGGATAAAATAAAACTACCATTATTTAATGAATGAATGAACCGTCCTGTTTGTCCTATTCTTTTTGTTCTAAAATGCTTTGAAGTTCTTTTCGACCAGATACCACGCAAGATCGAAAACAGGTTTTGCAAACGATGCTTTAATGACGACGTTATGGTAACACTGTCTGTGCTATAATGACCTCTAAATACTACGAGATGATTAGCTTCTAGTCTTTATAGTATGTCAAATGCACAATTTTTTTTAAATATCTTATGGACGAGTTTTAAATTTCCACATTGCTTACTGCAATTTTATTACAGTGATATAGAATCTGTGCTATAATGAGTAATAAATACGAGATGATTACCTTCCAATCTTTATAGTATCACAGATGCACAATGCTTTTTAAATATCGTATGGGCGACTTTTAAATTTTCAGGTTACTAACTTTCGTCTGTGCTATAATGAGCAATAAATACTATATTTCAATCTTTAGAGCATCACAGATGCATAAATCTTATGGACAAATTTAAAATTTCCACGTTACTCACTACAATTTTATTACAGTGTTTAAAGTAACTGGTGCCAGAAAACTGGAAACAAAATTTCAATCACGCACGAACGCCAAAAGGAGGGGGATTAGAAAACAAATTTAAGTGAAAAACAACGTTATGAAGTTGAAACATTTGTAGTGGGTATAAAGTTACTCTCTCTTACGTGACTCATTTGTAGCGCCGCAGATTTCTTGGATTACAAATCTTTTAAAAACCACGATGAGATGTTTACATTTTCCATTACCTCACTATTTATAAATAGTCAACATTTCAATAAAATAAAACAAACCTGCGATAACACAAAAACCGCAAAATTTATCCCGCATTCCATCGAGGGTGAGGTAAACGAGGTTTTAAGATAAAAAAATTTACGACGAAATTTAAGATATATTTAACATTCTTGGAAATTTTTTAAAATTCGTTGGTGTGACATCTAGATTTCACGAGAACCTTCTGTTTCCCCCATGAATAAGTAAATAGTTAAAGTCGTGTCAAGTAAATTGGTGAAGATACCGACGTCGGGATAACCACCATATACATATGCAAATCTGTTTTACGTCAAGTATAAAGTTTCAAAACTGGAAAATCTCATGTTTTCACTACACACAACTGAAATGAGCACTAAATGTCACAATTACTTATTCTTGTGTGTGTTTAAAGTTTAACACATCACAAATAAAGTGAAAATCTTTTACTTTACAAGACAACCAAATAAACTAAATCTAGATATTGGCCTCGGTACAACAATTCTTTAAAGTGCCAACGAGATACATAACCAACACAAATAAAAAGACAATTTGCATGAATACACGCTTTCTACGAAATTGCTTAAACGAATTCTAATAAAATAAATTGAAAAGAAAATTTAATGTGTTTATTGTGAAAGTTAAAAAAATTACCTTGTGGTTTCTAAATGTCGGGCCGCAAAACTTCAAAGAGACACTCGAAGAAGTTAAAAAAAGGTTCGCTGAGACACCTGACTGTGAGTATAGTAGAAGAAAACCGCTTCAGTCAACGCGTTTTCAAGCACTGATTGGAATCGACTGCTGCGAGTCGATCTACATCCAGATTCGAACCAGACGTTGGTTGCTGCACACTATCCCCACTGAATCCATGAAGAAGCCAATTAAAAAGTATGCGATGAAAAAATTTTGCTTGATTTTTATTATTATTTTTTTGATCGTTGTAAACGGTACTAAAGTATAATAAAGGTGCAGTTCAAGCTACCCACTGGCGAATTTTACCGATTTCTTGTTCCTCGAGTTAATTTTACGCATGGATCGGTAGCTTTATAAGATTCGTGAAGGAATGTTTGTATAAAAATTTGGTAAAAAAAATTATTTCGTCAACCAATTTTTATTAATAGTTTCACACGTATACATTTTACTTTTTTGAGTAAGTTTTAATTTAAAATCAATCTGTTTTAATTCATTTTTATGATACCTTTTAAGATTATAAATTATTCATCATCTATTATCGAAATCGTTAGAAGTACGATTTCTTATAAAACATTTAGAAGATTGGAAGATTTATATACAAAAATTTGGTTTAATTAAAACTCGTGGTATTTGTTTTTTCATGATATGTCATAATATTAGCAACGCATTACTATGTAAATTTTAACATTTAATTTTATCAATTATTCCGAACACAAAGAAATTAATAAAAAATAGAGTAGTCTGAAAAAGTTTTCTAACTAATAAGAATTAAAACTGAAAAATGAAAGTAATGTCTATATTTAAATGTTCAATTGTGAATGTTGATCAAAATGTAAGATTGAAAGTAGCTGATAATGATAGAACTAAAACTGACTCAAAAACCATTATTGTAGTTATGGTATATAAAATACATATCCATATACAGTATGTCCTCAGATCGAGTTACAAAGAGGGAAAAAATTGTAATACTGATTTTTCAAATTTATCTCAGCATAAATAATGAGTCGGATATGCTTAAATCACTAAATCATATGAATTTTATACTATAACTGTAGAAGTCAACTAATTATTCCTATTTTTATGTAAGAATTGGACATTTTTCTAAATTGAAAGTTTATTCCAATTCAAATTATAATATGTAACAATAGAAACCATAAAATTAAGTTTTTGTATACACACAGACTTTCATTAGACTCGGAACTAGATTTAATTTACCTGTTATTACTCTTACCTCTAGATTATATTAATTTCTTCTGGAATAAAGATATAACTAATACTGGTCCTACAACCCAGCTTCAGAACTAATACTAAACCTAGTATTAGAAACATTAAGGTTTAGCCGTCTTAAGAGACATACGGTTAAACCCTAACGTTTGTAGTTCTAGGTCTAGTATTAGTTCTGAAGATAGATTGGGTTGAGTTCGGTTTTTCTCATCTCTGGTTATATCAGAGTTGAATGACAATTTAGTCTGAAGACGCAGGGCTAAACCGAACCTCTCTAGTTCTAGGTCTAGTGTTAGTTCTAGTTTTAATTCTTGTTTACCTCTAGATTGTTTCAAATTCTTTTAGAACTAAAAGTATAACTAATACTAGACCTACAACCCAGTTTCAGAACTAACACTGACTTCAGAACTAGAAACGTGAAGGTTCAACCGTCTTAAGAGACGTACGGCTAAACCCTAACGATAACGATTCTAGTTCTAAGTCTAGTATTAGTTCTGAAACTGGGCTGGGTTGAATTCGGTTTTTCTTAGCTTTGATTATGTCACAATGCGTGGCAATTTAATGCTGCTATTTGATTCGTTAATATTTATACCCTAAGTAAGTTGTTTAAGTCCTTGAAGATTTCGAGGTGTTCTCCAAAGTTTTCCATGTATTATTATTATTATTATTATTATTAAGTTTTCCTGCATCAACTTGCGACTTAAAGCTGGCTCCTTTTGTACGTATAGATAAAGCTTGAAATTATGATCTTCAAAAGCAATTTTTGGCAGCTTTTGGTCAAAATCTTATTGCAAACATAAATAGGGAAAACTAAACCAGTAAGGGAGTTGGTTTAATTATTGCCATGTAGGCTCATTGAGCTTATAGTTAAAGATCTCAAAAGAATCTTGTAGCATATTTGGTTAAACATGATGGGGTTTTCCAGTTTTTGGCAGCTTTTGGCTAAGATCTTATTGAATCAAATATAAGAAGTCTTTGCTTTGTACTTTAACTGGTCCTTTATTTTAAAAATACTGTCTGACTAGTTTGGGCTAATCGCCATCATCAAAGACAAAGTCAATATAATGTTCGTCAACTTTGTAAATTGTGTTCCACTTTTTATTGTACTTGTTTTAATTAACTGATACTATTTATGTGATTATGAAAACCGGTTTACACATTCCGAATTAATTTCTTATATTGACTTTGTCTCTGAGGATGGCGATTAGCCGAAACTAGTCAGATAGTATTTTCAGATATGATGGGTTTTTCCAGTTTTTCCCATTTTGTAATTCTTTGGGAAAGGTATAATCCATTATCTCTATACTTCAATCTCAATTAAGTATTCTAGACAAGTTTTTATTGAAAACCACCTTTTTGACACAAACCAAGCAGTTTCATTAATTTTCTGACTCTTTTGGGAAAACCCAACATTTGTTTCTCTATACATTTGTTCGATGCTAATTAAGGGTTATACAGATGTTTTTAGTAAAAAAGAACCATTTTGTCACATACCAAACAGATTTTTCTATTTTCCTCTCTTAGAATTCGTTTAGAAACACCAAAAATCTTTTTCTGTTGTACATTCTAGTGAGATTTTTCCTGAAAAAGAATCATTTTGATACACACCAGCCAGCTTTCCCAATTCCCTTACTCACTTGAAAAAACCCAAAACCTTTATCTGCCTTCGATTTTAATTAAGTGTACTAAAAGGTTTTTTAGTGGAAAAGTTGTTATAGGTATAATCTTATTTATTACCATAAATATATTGTAGAACAGTTAACGGGTCATTGTGTGGGGGGTAAGAAATTCCAAGTGGGGTAAAAGTACTAGGCCAGCATAGTAAATCTGTCAAAGAGTTAAGCCTTCATATTTCAGTAAAATTTTAGATAAAACTTAAATAAATAATTTCTATTAACATATCCATGTAAAAATTAAGTTGGGCGCATTATTTTGAGAGAAAAATAAATTGAAATTTTCGCTATCACAATCATCACCTTGAATATTCGTTATTTACGTCATCATTTAGACAACTTCTTAACAATTGGCAAAATAATCTGATGAATAAGGCGAACGATATCATCAATTTGTTATGTTATTTGAAATGTGGTAATGGTACTAGTTATTTTTGTTATTTAGTTATTTTCAAACTCATTTTAAGAAAAAGAAATAACAGATAGAGAGTATAGAACTCTTCATCATCAAATATAACTATTACTCTATCATGTCCTAATAGAGAAATCAATTCCCCTCATTTATACTATGATAGTTTTGTTCAACTCTTGCAGATTTCAAAGTTTATCGACGTAGACTGAAATAAGACGCTGTCACATCAGGGGGAATCAGGTCACAGCACATCTTCAAAACGGGAGATTCCTTATTACAACTTCCACTGAGGCTTTGGCTATACACGCTGGGCCAGTATCTCGTTGAAACCAAACATTTCTTGTGTTCATTTTCATCGATGCAATTCTCAATTTTCAGCAACACGGGTGTTCAGTGAAAACCAGTCTTCTCAATAATAAGTACATTTTGCATTCTTTTGATGAAAACTGTCGTGGAATCTGTCACACTTATATTAGTACAGCATTTGATAAAGTTGCTTATCTACTTCTCCTAGGAAAAATTTAAACAGGTGGTTTACCCTACAGTATTGTCGTTGTAAGGCAACGATTCAAAAATACAGTTTTGTATTGCAGTTCACAATCTATTGCTAATAGCCAGAAAAATGATTTCTTGTTAAAAAGTTCTGATATTTAAATAAGATTTACCGTAGTTCGGGCTTTTATAGTGACATATCTAAATTTCCTTTAGTTTAAGAGATATGAAATATTTTAAAATTAAAAGAAGTTGTAAGACTTGGTTAATTTGAGGAGACATTTTAATATCACTTTTACTTCTTGTCATTAAATTCTCAACTTCATTCAAAATCACGTGGGTTGTTGATCTAATAGCTTCATATATTAATTGTAAATATGTCGAAAATAATCTGATAGATGTTATAGAAAAAGCATATAAAGCAGGGAAGTTTATAAACTATATAAATGCTAAAAATGCACACACTCATTGGTTCCAAGTTTCCGTTTCTAAAACGTCGTGGCAGCTCGTCAAATATTATCAACTCGATCAAATATGGCCAACAGTGATAGGTAGTGAAAATCCCAACCATAGAAACCATTCCCCCTCACTCCTAGAACCGTCCTTTAGTACATTAATCTTGAAAGAAAATCTTCTCTTAATATCGGCAATACTAGAACTTGGTGATACAGAAATTTCAGCACACTCTTTCTAGACCTTCTATTTGCATAAACTCACTGAATTTAGTGCGGCAGTTACAGCAACTGCATTTCTTCTTCAGGAATTTTTGAGGACACTCTCTGAGGTGTTATTGCTGACGTCTTCTCTTTCGCTGATCATACCTCTCTATGACCATTTCATGACTCTCCTTAAACTTCATTATTTCATTAATCATGTCTCAATTCTCCTTGTTTAACGTTTGTCCACATTTCCATCCAAGTTTTATTTATGTTTCCACAGAAACAATATTCCTCATCTCTGCTTTTTTAATTTTGTGTAAGTATTATTTAAATTTTCCATGATCAGTCAATAAATGATTTAGATAAAAGTCTATCTCTCTCCACTTTCTGGTAATCCAGTTCTATCTCTGGTATTATAGCTTTTTACTGTTACCATCTTAGCTGCCAAGTATACATCTTCTTCTCCGTGGCTTCACTTTTCAATCCTTTTCGTTACTATAGAGCCCCATGCTTTTCTCTAGCAGTAAGTCCTTCCAGCGGTGACTTGAATGCCCTTCATGCTGATGTTATACCAATCGTAAGGTTAAGGACATATTGCCAGGTTTGTGCCATGTATAGGATTACTAAGATCACTGTCAATGACAAAAGCCTTCTCCTTCTTGATTCTCCCAAGATGAACATCTCCTAAATCTATTATTTTTTGCAAAGGAAAATCGTCAAAAAAATATCTAACAAGTAGACATTTTTGCAATAGCAGGTTCCTTCCCTTAAATTGCCCTTTATGCGAGAGAGATTTAGAGTATTGGTAGTTAGAGCTTCGTTATGATTGGCTGATGGTGATCACGTGACGTCAGTATACAGTTCATCATCAGCAAATCCGAACGAATTTCCATACAGCCAAACCATCAGTTCTCCGTCGTACTAACTAGCATCTCCTAACGCACATTACTAGAACTACACGCAAAACTAGAACTACACTAGTTCTAGTTTTGCTTCAATTGAAATATACAGGGTTGCTAAATCAGTTTATAAAGTACTCTATTTCAGAAACTGTTCATTGTAGAAGTCTTTGTTAAAAAAAAGGTTTTCAGATGCATGGCCAAACCCAACCCTGTATATTTGTACCTGTTAAAGTCCTACTAGAAAAAATTGATATATTATTAAAAGTAGAATTTTTGTAATTCTTGCCGATGCGAGTTCACATTTTTTTAGCTTTTCCGCATAATATTGGGCATATTTCGACCACTTTTAAACACATTAAAATCCTATATTGCTTATTTTTATAGCGTATGATTCCGGACCTTAATCATAAGTCACACTGATGATGAAAAGCAATTCTCAGCAAAGAAAATCCCTTAGTATCCATTTAACTCCTAAATCCATAAATCCTAATCAAAATTTCTTTTTCCTGGTAATGTTTCTGTACTTAAAAGGCTTCCTTAAGATTCCACCTTCCTCTCTTCATTGTACATCGAATTCTATCGTAACCTTTAGAATTTGAATTACATATTTCTTACATTATGCTATTGAAACAACTTAGATTACGTTGAAATTTTCGCCATAAAGATGCAATTGTCAATTCTCATTCCTGCCAATCTGCGTGCATTTATATTTTGCAAATAAGTCTCATTATCTGCAAACATCTTTAAAAACAATAAACAGTTCTTACATAATTATTAAACATCATCATTATTCTCTCCTATAATTCTTCGCGACTATCTCTTTCTTATGTAACAAGACACATTTAGGGATTTATGAGAGACTACAACTTATAAAATCTTTTCAAGTACACAATTCCGTAGCTGTCATTATGGAAATAACAAGCTGAATAATATCTAATAATAAATATTTTCAAAATTTAATGAAAATAGTTTGCAACTAACAATAAGTTAGTCCTTTGAAGTATATTCCTAGAAAAACAAATTCATGGTTTCCATTATCTATTATTTTTTAATTAAAACTTAAAAATCTAGTACAACTAATCTTTTCTACAAGTAAATATGTGCCAACTTTATCTCAACCTTTTCAATGAATGTTTACGTGAATACATAAATTCTTCAAAAATCCATTGAATGTCAACAAACAATAACTTTTACATTAAACAAAGGCCAAGCTTTTAATCTTTTTTATTGACACAATATAACGACATAATCAAGAAACTAACTGACGTTTGAATACACTAAGAAACGTCCTTAAAACATTTAAAATGTTCATTTACAATTCAAAATGTTAAATGGGAATTTCCAAATTTCGTATCTTTTAGTGTCCCATTAAAAAGGTGATTGGTTTTGTTTAATATGGGTTTATTCGCATAAAATGACAACGTGACCTAGTATTTGTCGAGCGAATTTAAAATAGAAATTATCTAAGCGTTAACTAATGTGCAATGAGACGTCCTACAAAACCAAAACTCTTTTAAATCAAATAAACTATGTCAAACTAAACTTTTAAAAATATAAATTGAAAAAAAGAAGAATAATATCCTGTTTACTTTCTTCGAAAAATATAGCTGCACTTTGATCATAACAAATTTGTGATTCGCGTTAAAAAATGTCTGTAGGCGCCAACGTAAACAAAATGATCAAATTGTGATGCCATACGCAAAAATAACCAACTAAACCAAACTAAACGGACGACATTAACCAAATTGGAACATACACACGAAACGCAATCCCACCGTTCAAAGTCTAATAAAAATGTATGCATTATTATTTAATACTTTTATGCGCCTACAATTTTTTTAAGTTATTAGTTGTAGTGATTTTGGATGAGAATGGCTCTCCTTCATTCCGCCGATTCACTCCGATGCTGTTTCTGATCGTCCTGGTCTACCGTGACCTCTTTGCCATGTTAATTTTTGCCCTTGAAGAAGAAAAGTCACACTGGTCTGTTATGGTCTTGGCTAACAATAAATCCACTAAAAGAATAAGACTTGTTTTGTTGCTTTTGTGTTTTATGTTTTGTTCGAATAAGAAATTTAAAACCTGCTACTACTTTTAAATAGTTTATTTTATTTTTTGATAATTTCACGTTGGACAGAAGGTTAACGTGGAGATATTATGAAAACTATCTGCCCATAGGAACAGAAAAGGTTTTTAGAAACGCAAAACCAGACATCCTTTCTTTCGATTATAATCCCGATTACGCGCGATTTCTTTTTTGTATTTATTTACACTGAAATGCGGTAGGTATAAAGGTTTATAATGGAGGGGAGTTCTTAAAGTGTTTTACGAAGTTATGCCTTGAGTTTCTGGGAAGCCCATGAGCCATTAAACGACCGCGCCTAATCTTTAAAATTTTGCATTCTCTCTCCTCGCCCACACCCGAAAACAACGATGTAAATCTTGGCTTATCCTATTTTCTGGTCAATATATCCGAAAAGGTAACTGAACCCATAATTTCGCAAATTACTTTTACCGGTAATAAAACACGTCATCTTATATGAGTAGGCATTCTTTTTGTAATTATCAAAGTGGTAATAAATGTTTTATTACATTTTTTTTTATTCGATGAGATTGTTAGATTTACGTCACCGATTACTTTAAACTTTAAAGAAAAGGTTCGATTTGCATTAAAATTCATTCATCGTTTTCAACGTGGTGGTCGTTGTCGTCACATGGAATTGCACGGCGATTGCATCATTTTCTTGAATGAGGCGGTGATATTTCTTGAAGACGTCGACGCAGTTCGCAATACGGGTCAGTTAATTTTAATCTAGCGTTCGTTTGGGTTGCTCTTCTTCGATATTTAAAGTAGATGTCTTTGTACAACATACCATGAGGTCCAGATGTTCTGCGAATTCATCGTTTTTATGAAAATAAATAACTCAAATTTAACTTTAATGATCATTAACCCATTTAAGAAATGACCTCCTTTGATAATTTTAATAATCATAAATTATACATCATACGTAGATTTATACTTTAATTTAAAGAAAAATGTAGATACAAAAATATTTGAGGAGATATGACATATTAAGCATCATCCCTTAGTGTTATGCATAAGCTCTAAAGGAAGTATTCGGGTAATAACAAGCAATTTCAATGACAGTATTTCAAGAAATAAGATCAACAATAAGAAATAGTTTAGTTTAGGATTCAAAATTCTACTAATTCTTTTCAGAATAACATCATAAGAAGCATAACTTGATACAATTCTCAGACTCTGCTTTTTTAATTTTGTGTAATATTGCTTAAATGCCCCATGACGCAGGTATTAACTGTGTTAGATAAGAGACTAAGCATACATCATTTTCTCCCCTCCTTCACTTTTCGGTTCTTTTCCTTACTGTACTGCTCCGGTCTTTCCTGAACCATAAGTAAGTCCATCGGAAGCTATATGCTGATGTTATCCCAATCACAAGATTCCCATTGGTTCATATTAGCAGATCACTGCAACATTTGTACTTAAAGGCTTTTTTCCAGGTTGGTGCCACGTATAGGATTACTGACATCACTATCGATGACAGAAGTCTTCTATTTTTTGATTTTGGTCTCCCCAAGCTCGGCATCAATCTTGGAATTAAAACCCAATCTAACCCAACCCTACATAACCCAACTAGAATCCTTCTGGTACTATTATTTTTGCGATGGAATATTCTCAAAAATATCTATAACAAATAGGCATTTTTGCAATAGTAGATGACATTCATTATTCGCTGCGTTCCTAAGGAGGATTCTTCTCTTAAGCTGTTTTTTCTGTGATTAGAGCTTTAGTACTTAGAAGTTCGTTAGGATTAGCTAATGGCGACCACGTGACGTCAGCACGTTCACTATCAGCCAATCCGAACAAATCTCCAAACAGCCGACCTTTAGCATATAGCGAATCTCAACAGCACTAACACTAAAAAAATACTAACACTAGTCCTAGAACTAGAAACATTAAGGTTTTGTCGTCTTAAGAGTCGCAGCAGTGCCAAATCAATTTGTAAAGTACTATATTTCAGAAACTATCCATTGTAGAGGCCATGAATCTGAATATCTTCAGATGCATGGCTTAACCTAATACAACCCTGTATATTTGAACCAGAGTCGTTCTAAGATATTGGAGCCCCCAGGGCTGGGTTGGACACTCGAAACGAGTGCACCCCTTTTCATACAAAATTCAATGCCAAAAAGAAGGTTCGCACCTCAAAGGGGACACTAGGTACATGTATGATAAGGATACATGCATGGTGCATTTTATTGCAAAAACAGGCGAAATCCAGTAGTTTAGAATGGCGCTACTCATATGGAATTACATACGATTATGTGGAAGTGCGTACAGAATCTCTCACGTAACTGGTTCATTAGAACATTTTTTTGTAGAGGCTTGAAATTTCGGTATCATGGGTTGTTAAACCCGATTTTTTGATCTAAAATATTTTCAAGATGACCACACTTCCGGTCTACCGAAAGTAGACCTCAATTTCGTTATTTTAAATGGAATGATATAGTTTTTATTATACCTTTCAATTAGACGTAACAAAATATGTTGACTTTGATAACAGTTGATGGTACTTACAACTTCATATGTTGTCAAATAGATTGTCACTTGTTATATTAATGTATCTTATACAAGATGATCAAAAATGGAAATACCGTTTCCCTGTATGCAATTGCGGGAAAGTCAAACATTTTAAATGGAACGCCCCATATTTGTTTAGCCTATCAGAATGGAAATTTAATTCTCTAAAAATTATCCTATACCTATTTATTATAATTTTAAGGAATTTATCAAAATCACATACAAAATACCAGAAACCGTTTGTGTTTTTGTTAGAAGGCTATAACATTTTGATAGTTTATTGTTTAATTTATTTAAATTATTATTATTGTATTATTTCTATAATGAACTGCGATCGAGTAAACTTTAGATTGCTACTAGCTGTTATTTACCAAAAATAATCAACAGAAGACCGAATAAATGGAAAAATGAAAAATAACAATTTAATGACAAAAATTTGATTTTAATTTTTGACATGAACATAAAAGAAATAAAAACTTAAAATTACAAGAATCAATTAAGGGAATGTCTATTTGTTGTAGTTTCGCTCATATTGCCCAACAGCTTCTGGTTTATATGTTCGATGGCAATGGAATTTTGATTGCTTTTCATCCATATTTATGTTATTGTTGTCATTACGGTCATTACTTAGTTGTGTCATCACTTACGTCTGTTAATGTCTTTGAATATCATGGGGAATTATCCAACGCCGACATTTTAAATTCATTTTATATTAATGGCGGATGTAATAAAGTTTTGGATAGGACCTGTTTCTTAGTTTTGGAAAGATCAGAATAATATAATACATACTATTTTGATACATTGATGCAACAAGTAACAATCTATTCGACAGCATATCAAGAGTTATCGTGGCAATGGAAAAAGATTTTGAATTAACGTTGGCTGAGATATGGGCTTTTAAAGAGCATGGTGATATTTGCCAAAAAACAATTAAAATTAAAATAACTCGAAAACAAGAAATGGTAGGTACCAACAACTGTTATCAAAGTCAACATATTTTTCTATGTCTAATTGAAAAGTAACCAAAACTATAGCATTCCATTTAAAATAACGAAATTGAGGTCTACTTCTGGTAGACCGGAAGTGATGGCCAGTTTGAAAATATTTTAGATGAAAAGATCGGAATGAACAACTCATGTTATCAAAATTTCAAGCGTCTACAAATAGTGGAACCTAATAAGTTCTAATGAACTAGGTACGTGAAGCACTCTGTATGCAAACCATGCCTAAAGTCTTTTAAAAGTATTTAAGGGATTTTAGAAACAGTCCAAGATTTATTGAAACAATATCAAGTCTTCTGGAAGAAGATAAATCTAGTTAGAGCAGTATTAAGTCTTCCAAAGGTAGCATCGACTGTGCTGAGAACAGTTTAAGTAATCTAGAAGCAGTGTATAGTCATCTAGACAGAATATCATATCCTTTAGAAGTATTTCAAGTTGTTTGAAAACAATGCATGCCTTGTGAAAGGATTTGAAGTCTTGCGGAAGCATTTTAAGTCTTCTGGTAGCAGTATCAAATCATCTAGAAGCAGTATTAAGTCTTCTGGAAGCATTATCAAGTATATAAAAGTATTTGCAAGAGATGCTGGGACTAAATTGGGAAGAAAAGGCTACCAATTTAGTAGAATATTAGAATAGATATTAGAATAGAAATAGCTGGTGCTTGTGTATCGTCACTTAAATTGAAATTATTTGTTGTATTATTTATTCACAAAATTTATAACTTTGTTCAAATATCATATTTGTTTTATTCCACAATACGAATACTTCCACAGAAACATTCTTGTTTGTAATAATGAAAACTCATTTCTTCAGTAGATGGCGGATAGATATCTTTATGTGGATCTAAAAACGACATTATAATTGTGCAGATAACTTGATTCTATTTCTTCAACGATTGCTTTTTAATTTGGTACAAATAATAATATATAGTTGAAGTTGAGGTTGCAGCTGAAGCTGAGATTGAAGTTGAGATTGAAGTTGACGTTGCCGTTGAGCTTAAAGTTGATGTTGAAGTTGAAATTGAGGTTGAAGTTGAGGTTGAGGTTCATTTCTCAATTCATTCTTCACAATTTTGTAGCTAAGACTTAAATAAATAGTGTCTATTATTATATTTATCAATTATCAGTAATAGTGATAGTAGTTGAGTCACACATTAGCACCGTATATGTGAATGGTCTGGGTGTGCAATATTGTACACAATATTGTAAAGGGTATAGATATGCATAATCACCTAATACGTTGGTTATCTAGGTACTCCGGCATCCATACGAAATTGTTAATGGTTCTTTGCAAGACTTGATACTGCTTCCAGAAAACTTGATAATGCTTCCAGAAGGCTGCCCCTAGAAGACCTGATGCTGGTTCTAGATAACTTCATATTGCTTTCACAAATCTTGATATTGCTTCTAGGAGACTTGATACTGTGTCCAGATGAGTTGGAATGCTTCCAAAAGACCCGATTCTGAATCTGGAAAACTTGTTACTGGTTTTCAGTGTCGTGATATGCGTTCAGAAGAAATAAAATGCTTCGAGAAAGCTTAACACTGCCCCTAGAAGACTTGATGCTGATTTCAGAAAACTTGATATTGCTTCCAGAAAACTTGAAATACTATAAGAAGGCTTAAACTGCTTGCAGAAGACTTTATACTATTTCTGGAAGACTTGATACTGTGACTTGATGGCGTGACTCACCTGATTCATGTATAATATTCACGGGAGTTATATAATCTTGTTATATATCTCTACTTTCTTGTAATTAGTTATATATCTCTACTTCACGCTAGAGATGTGCAAATTACGTGAGTTCCGCCGGGTCACGATGGGTCATGTGTGACCCACCGTGAGCGGGCATCAATTGTTATACCACTCTCGTGAACGTGCATGATCGTGAGGATCTTTGGTTTCAACGGGACTCGGTGTTGGAACGGGACCCTGCGGTTGGAACAATTTGAGTAAGTTAGTAAAGAAAAGCATAGAAATACTAAAAGTTCCTAAGTCTAGTATTAGTTATACTTTAGTTTTAGACAAATTTACAACAATCAAACATTAAATGACAATTAAAACTAGAACTAACACTAGATCTAGTACTAGAAAGTTTCGGTTTAGCCGTTCGTCTTCAGACGTACGGCTAAACCTGAATCTGGCTAGTACTAGGTCTAGTGTTAGTTCTAGTTTTACTTTGATACAAGTATACAACAACTTAGGACTGAAAAATAATTAAAAATAAAGTTTTTGTTTTCTTTCAACATTTATTCTCGAAAGCAAAAGTATTTCATTATCTAGAATCAAAAATAGACTCATTTTTCAAAATTTTTTTTCAGATTCTCTTTGTTGTTCTGCTTTGCTTTTAGAAAATAATTCTAGATATTACATGTCAGTAAGTAAATGTTGAAGTCAAAATTCTAATCAATTTTTAAGTAGCGAAGAGAATGTTAGTTGTAATATCATTCTATAAACTAATGAAATAGAACAAAATTTAATTTAAATTTGTGGTGAATGGAGGAAGACCTTTAAAACGTTAAAGAAAATATTAAGAATATTAATATTACCTATAAGAATATGTGAGCTATTATTGTTCATTTTATCCGCCGTGTGAAACCTTAGAATGTCCTTTAACAAGCGTGATTATATTATGGATGATCCAGCTATAATCATGTATTAGGTGATATATACTTAGAGGGAAAATCAGTCACTGATATGCTACAGTCACTTATTCACACAAATGTATATATTATCTCTGTTCCATACTTGGCGCTGGATGTGACCAAAAAATTTTATAAATTTAATATAGACCTCTTTGTTTTGGTACGTAAATTTCCAACGATTAACTTTATTTCCATTAATAATGTTATTACTTACCGTGATATGATGAGATGGGGTATCCACATTTCCAGAAGAGGTAAATCTAAAGTATACCATCACCTAGCCGTTAACATCAAGATAGATTCGCAAATGAAAGATAAGATGATTTATCCAAGTAACGCAGATGTGTCTGTAACCGCGAGTCCGATAACTTCTAAGCGAGATGAGTCTATTATAGTGTGTGAACCGTCTTTTCGGTAAGCATCCAACATTTTGATTGCAAACTAATTGATCTCAAATGTTTGCACGTAAACGTCCAGTCAATTTTTAATAAATTCAGCAATCTCGACATTCTTTGTAGTAGCTGTTATGTTCTCATTGTTTAATAAAACATCTGTTGTTTATAACCATTTATTTAACTTCTTAATATTACAAAACTACAAGTCACATTTCTGATTCGTGTCGATGTCGCCATTGCACTTTCTGCATTGTTGTCGATTCATCGCGTCAGTGCTGACAACTGCGAAACTCGTCTTTTTTACATTGTTGATATATATAACATCTCCCCTCTTTTGGAAGACTGAACAAAGTTAAACTATGTTACCAAAACTAAACATTCTACTTCTTACTGTACTTAAGCTAAACTTACAATTTATTGGTTTATTTAACATAGTCTTTGAAATAAGTGGGAGTTCTCCGAATGCGAACTGGTCTACTTCCACTTTTGGTACTTAGAGTATTTTTGGGTAAAGACAGATCAGGAGTTTCCGAAACATCGTTATTGTTAATGACAGGATTGTTATTGTTAGTATTTAAATGTTTATTAAGATTATAATAATGTTCAAAAACGTTGTCGTAAACTTCCCTATCAATATACGGCTTGTTATCTTTGAATTGCTTCAAGAATTTACGATTTCTATCATAGACATCAGTCTTTCCATCATAGCTTATTTTGTATGATCTTGGACGGTTCCAATCTACTTCTACTTTTCTACCCGGTTTCCAAGTTTTATCTTTTTGTTGCACGACCACTCTTTCTCCCTTCTTTAGGTTATTAAGATCTTTTGATTTTTTGTTATAGTAATTATTCTGAATAATTTGAGTATTTCTATAGTGGTTCCTGTACAATTTGTTTTTAGTGTTATTATTTAAAAGATTTTCAGATATAGGTATCAAAGTTTTTATTTTTCTGTTGTACAGAATTTCAGCTGGAGAAGGCAATGATCTGTCCAAAGGTGTCGCTCTATATTCCAAAAGGACTAAATACATATCATTTCCCTCCTCTTTTGCCTTTTTCATTAGTTTTTTGATTGTTTGAATATGTCGTTCAATTAGACCGTTTGACTGTGGATAATTAGGGGTACTGGTTATGTGTCTAATCTCCCAGTCTTGTAAAAATTTTTGAAATTGTTGATTAACAAACTGAGGTTCGTTATCAGTGTATAAAATGTCTGGTATTCCATTTCTTGCTAATATTGTCTTACATTTTTTTATTACATTTTGATTAGTGGTGTTGTTTTGCAAACAAACTATTTCCGGAAATTTGGAAAAAGCATCAATTATTATTAAATATTCCTTCCCTTCAAATTGAAAAAAATCTGCCGCTATTATTTCCCATGGTCTACTAGGAAGTTCTCGGTTGATAATTGTTTCTTTTGTGTTCGAATTTTGGAATTTTTCACAAGTATAACATTTTTTAATCAAATCTATTATTTGGTTATTAATGTTTGGCCAGTATATTAATTAATATAATACCAAATTGACGAAGGCAATTTGGTATTATTACTTGATCACCTTTATATAATATTCCTTTTATTTCTGTAATTTCAGCTCGAACTGACCAATATGGTTTAACTAATATGTTTACAGTTTTTTTTTGTTCTGGCCATCCCTCTTTTACAACTTTCAATAACTCTATTAATTCAGTATCTTTTTGTGTTTCTTCTTTGATTTTATCTTACCTTTGGGGACTTATCTTTGAATATTGTATTAAATTTAAATGAAGTTCGATTTCTTTTTCTTTAAGATCAAACTGTTCATCATTGTAACTGCTTCTAGATAATGCATCAGCTAAGTATAACAATTTACCCGGTTTATATCTGACTTCAAATTCATAGTTTTGCAGATTTATTAAGATTCTCTGTAGTCTGAGTGGACAATTATTTAGTGGTTTCTTGAAGATTATTTCTAAAGGTTTATGATCAGTTTCCACTAAAAACTTCTTTCCGAACAAATACTGGTGAAATCTCTGGCAACCAAAAAGAATTGCAAGAGCTTCTTTTTCAATTTGAGCGTATCGCATCTGTGTTTCTGTTAGTGATTTTGATGCATAACTAACTGGTTGGCCCTTTTGTAAAATAACTGCACCCATTCCTGATTTAGAGCTATCAACTGATAATGTGATTAATTCTTTTTCATCAAAGTACGCTAGTACTGGTTCTGTGACTAACAACTAAATTCTTTAATTTGTTAAATTCTTCATCATGTACCCTTGTCCAATCCCAAATTATATTTTTCTTTAGCAATTGTCTTAAATTGTGTGTAGTTTGTGATAAATTTGGTATGAATTTAGAAACATAAGTCACCATTCCTAAGAATCTGCTTAGTTCTTGTTTATTAGTTGGAATCGAAATTTCTTTGATTGCTTCAACTTTATGGATATCTGGTTGAATACCATTTTGTGTTAGAACATGACCAATATATTTTATTTCAGTTACCGCGAATTTACATTTTACTCTGTTAAATTTTACTCCCATTTCCTTGGCTCTTTGTAAAACCTTATTTAATATTTCATCATGCTCTTTTTTATCTTTTGCAAAAATTATCAAATCATCTATGTAAATGCTTACGCCTTGAATATCTTTGAATACTTCCGCAAATGTCTTTTGAAAAATTTCTGGTGCACAAGCTAAACCGAATGGTAGTCTTAGAAATCGATATCTACCGTAAGGTGTTGCGAAAGTTGTTAATTTAGATGCTGATTCGTTTAGTGCAATCTGCCAAAATCCTTTATTTGCATCAAGTGTTGAAAAAATTTTAGCTCCATTCAATTTATGTGTCAGTTCCTCAAATGTGGGTATTTTATAATGTTCTCTCTTTATTGCCTGATTTAAATTTTTAGGGTCTAAACATATTCGAATATTGCTATCAATATTTTTCTTTACTAACACTAAGGGGTTTACGAATTCTGTTGGTTCACTAATACTAATAATTATTCCGTCTTTTATCATTTTTTTCAGTGCATTTTTTAAAGGTTCCATTAATTGAAATGGTACTTGTCTTGGTGGTACAACCACTGGAGTGTAATTTTCTTTTAACTTGAACTCATATGGCTTAATGTTTACTTTCCCTAGCCCTGAAAATACATCTTCATATTTTTGAACTATTTCTTTAGTATTATATTCTATTTTATCTATTACATTTATTGTCTCTAATAAATTTAGCTCTTGGATTGTTTTTATACCTAATATGGGCGTTGAATTTGCATGAGTGTCAATCACAAAAAACTGCATGTTATCTGGTTTATTGTCAATTTTTACATCTAACCTACATACGCCTATTACTTTTAATTTGTTACCTCCATAATTAGTTATGTTTGCAACACTTTCCTTAAGTTTAGAATTTAAATTTAATTGTTTAAAGATATAGCTTGGAATCACGTTTATCTGCGCTTCAGTATCGATTTTTGTTTTTAACGTTTTATTACAGTGTACAAGAGTAATGTTTTTCCAAAACGCATCTCTAGAATTATTAATCTGTCTACTAGATATACTATCTAAGACGTAGTTTTCAGTGTCAATTTTATCATTTTCAATTACTTCATTTAGTTTTTTACTTTTACATTTTTTTGCATAATGATTAGGTTTATTACAATTTTTACAGACTTTACCATAAGCAGGACATTTTCTGCGTTCATGGTCAAATCCACAACGAGTACAATTGTTTATTACATTATTATTCATTACCTTATTGTCTAATACCTTATTTACCCTATGTGTTTGATGTCGAGCGTGATGTTTTTCACCTGACATCTCCCAAAGTTGACGATTGGCTGAATGTCTCACTTCTACGGCATTAACCTCTTGACCTTTTTGATATAGCTGTTTCATATGCTCTTCAGTTTGCTCCGCTGCTTTACAGATGGCTATTGCTTTCGTTAGGTCCAGATCCCTTTCTCTGAGTAGTTTGTCTCTAAGGTGGTTATCCCTTATACCGCAAATGATTCTGTCCATAATCAAGTCATCCTTCATACCGGCAAACTCACAGTTCTGTGCAAGCTTTCGTAGCTCTCCTAGGTATTGGTCAAAATTTTCACCATTTTGCTGTCCACGTGTATTGAACTTGTGTCTCTCTACTGTTTTGTTTTTCTTCGGTATAAAATATGCATTTAATTTTTGAATTATTCCACTAGTTCTTTGTTTTTCCTCTTTTGTGAGCTCCAATGTATCTAATATATCTCTAGTTTCCTGTCCCAGACAGTGTAGTAACGTTGCTGCCTGTACGTTTTCATCTTTCGTAGAACAACCTGTCGCTACTCTATATAATTCGAAATTTTCCTTGAATCTCTTCCATTCCGTAGCTATACATCCTTTTAATGTCATTGGTTGCGGTTGCTTTAAGTATTCCATGTTTTATAACTTTTTTTTTTATATCCTCAAAACGTCGTACCACGTTTCGCGTTGTTTTCTTCAAATTATTTTTACTGACCTTGCTTTACTGACTGCGCCATGTTATGTTCTCGTTGTTTAATAAAACATCTGTTGTTTATAACCATTTATTTAACTTCTTAATATTACAAAACTACAAGTCACTTTTCTGATTCGTGTCGATGTCGCCATTGCACTTTCTGCATTGTTGTCGATTCATCGCGTCAGTGCTGACAACTGCGAAACTCGTCTTTTTTACATTGTTGATATATATAACAGTAGCCATAAACCACAATTACTTTGTATAACGGAACATTGGGCATGTAATGACGCTAGTCAATTTCTTGCTCTTCCTGGATATTGTTTGGCCGCTTTTTTTCATCGTTCATCAAAGGAGCACGGTGGATCTTTGATTTTCGTGGAAGCTGGTTTTGACGCTTGTTCCGTTGACTTTAAGATGTTTGAGATCGAGATGATTTTCGAATGTTGTGCCGTTCGTTTATGTTTGGGTCGGTTTGTTGCGTTTGCCTGTGTGTCTATCGTCCCCCTAATGGTGCCATTGATGTTTTTTCGGTATCATTATCGTCAGTGCTTGATTTTTTATGTTCTAGAAATAAATTTGTAATACTATGTGGGGATTTTAATATAGATGTAAATAAAACTTGTACGTATTCTAGGATTGTATCGGATATTTTTAATTCTTACAACTAACATGGTGACACCTCTAAGCCCACGCGTATTGTTTGTAACAAGGAGGGTGTGGTATCAAAATCAACTTTAGATTATATGCTCACAAACTTTCTCCTTGACTTTTGTAACTTTGATTTTTTTAACGTAAATGTTGCGGATCACCTTGCATGTTCACTGTGTGTCGTTGGTTTTGGTGGGAAGGACGTGGTTGCTAGGGAACCTGCTGTCGTCAAATGATCTTGTTCTTTTGACAACTTTTCCCTTTTTCAGTCCAGAATCTACGATATTGACTGGAACATTGCTCTGTCACTGGATACTGATAACGTCGACAGTTTGTACGGAACGCTTATTGATTTATTTATGTACTATTATATGTTGTCCGTTTAGGCGAAAATATTACTCTGCTGGCTATAGATTGTCCAACTGGATTACCTCCGAAGTGATAGACGCTTGTGATAATTTGAAAAAAATGCATTAGCTGATGACAAATGGTTTCCCAGAAGTCAGGGCAGTATATACAAAACATAAATCCGCCTAAAAATCATTGATAGATAGGACTAAAAGGCAGATGCTATCCAATAGAATTATGAAATCCGAAAATCGGACAAAGGCTGTTTGGCAGTGTGTAAATGGGGAATTGCGTAGCAGTAAACGAAAGTGTGTTGAGGTTAGATTATTGTTTGATGGGGTATCTGTCTCCGATCTTAAAGAGTGTTGTTCAAGGTTTTCTAATTTTTTTGTAAGCATAGTTCCTGACTTTCTCTCTCTCTCTCTCTCTCTCTGATATTACAGTGAATTCTAGCATGTTTTTCTATCGGGTTAGCGTTACCGAAATTAAAAAAGTCATTAGTAGGCTGAATAATACAAATAGTGTAGGTCCTGATGGTGTGCATGCGTCAAATATTTGTGTGATGAGAGAGCTGCTCTGTTAGCAATCATTCTGAAGAAGTCGATATCTTCGGGGATTTTTCCAGAAAAACTGAAGACATGCAACACGGTTCCGGTATTTAAGAAGGGCACTCGATTGGACATCAACAATTATCGTCCTATTTCATTAAGTAGCGTATTCTCCAAGATTTTCGAGGGTGTGGTGAAGGAACGGCTGTTGAGTTTTCGCAACAAATATAACATTTTAGCAGTTTCATAGCATGGTTTTCGTACCGGTTTTTCTACTGAGACTGCAACAATCGACTATTTTAGGTATGTTTACCATCATCTTAACCAGGGTGACTATGTCGTTGGTCTTTTTTTTGTCTTGACGCGTGCGTTTGATTCTTTGCCCCCCGAATATGTTGGATATAAGTTGCATTGCATTGGTATCAGGGGCCCAATTCATTTTTACAAGCGTCATATTCTTCCTGATCCAATTGGTTGGGATGTGCCATTATTATCCAATTAGTTGGGTTACGCGTTGATCAGCATTTGTCCTATGGACTCCATATTGATCATGTATGTTCTTAGTTAAATTCGGGTTCTTTCGCTGTTTTGAAACTAAGGTCTAGTTTGGAAATAGATTGCCTTTTACAAGGATATTGTGCCCTGTGTTTTTCCCATTTAGCCTATAACATTTTAATACAACAAAAAAAGAGTTGTGAGAATGATGTTTGTACTTGGCGTTGCTGAATCTTGTAGAACAATTTTCCGGGAGCGGGAACATTTAACTTTCCCGTACTATACATAAAATGTATATACAGGGTGAGTCATTAGTGCGGCGACGAAAGATTGTGGCTTTACCGTTGAAAATTTAAAAAATGCTTTTATGTCATCATACATTACTGTCAGAGCTGCATCGATTAAAATTATTTTCTGCTCTACAGGCTGATTCACAGTTTCAGGCCCGTATTCAACTTCATTTTTTTAAATGGAACCCTATGTACCTTTTCACATATGCTGATTAGTTGTCTTAAATGCTATAAGTGCATATCTTGTTTTTAAATTTTGAATGCAAGGTTGCCAAATTAATCATTTTGTGAAATTTTTGTATGAATCATGTGGTCACTTAAAATTCGTTATCAGCATTATTATTAAATATTGAAGGATGTACTTTGGCATATCGATAAACAAAGCTTGGGTCTTTAGAACACCAGTAATAGTATTGGATAATATTATATAGGGTGGTTACTAGAACCGGTTGATTTATGGAATGTTTGAGGGACCATAACTTTGTTATTTTAAATGGAATACTTTATATTTTTGCAATGTCTCAAAAGGCTTTGTTAGTTACCTTTAATTTTTATTAAGCATATGGTATGTCTAACACACGTACTTTTTGAGATAACTAGACTATTTCAAAAATGTTCGTATAAACCTGATATTTCACACGAAATAAACTATGAAGAAGACATTTTTAAACATTTGCAAGGGCGTCTATTTAGTAAAAGATGAAGAAGTATACATGTATACATATTCAGTACAAAAAAGACTAGAATTTTCGAAATGGGCATTAAAAAAAGATCAACAACAATATATTTTTTTTTGATTATCTTTAATATAGCCAATATCCGATGTTACCTAAAAATAACTATGTAAACCACCATAATCTTCATTACTATGATGTTGTGAATAGTAAATTTATATGAAACGTAGTTCACTAACGTCGACGGTCCTAAACTATATGGGCAGGGATTCTAGAATCTTCTCTGATCATATCGTATTTCTTCGAGGCAACCATTAACGAATGATCTTTTTGATTTTCTTAGAAAATCAATTGCCAAACCTTTTAGAAGATTGCTAATTCTTCCTCCAGGTACATCATAAGATCAATTTGAGGGAAATAAAACCAATGTCGGCTTAATGATGTATATTAAGTGTATAAATTTTCGGTGCTACACGTGTTTCGCCCTTGATGACATCAACAGGCACGACTAGAAAATAACATAATGAGAGTTTTTTTTTGCACAGATCCATACTTTTCCATCGTTTATGAACTAAACTTACTTGCCGTTGTTTAAAAATGTCTTCTTTACAGTTTATTTCTTGTGAAGAAATCAAGTTTGTGCCGACACTTTTGAAATAGTCTAATTATCTCCAAAAGTACACATGTTAGATATACCATATGCTTAACGATAATGAAAGGTAGTTAATAAAGCCTTCTGAGGCATTGAAAAAATATAGGGTGTTCCATTTAAAATATCAGAGTTATGGTCCCTCAAACATTTCATAAATTAACCGGTTCTGGTAACCATCCTGTATAATATTATCCAATAGTATTAGTGTGGTTTCAAAGACCAAAACTTTGTTTATCGATATGCCTAATTGTAATGTTCAATATTTAATAATAGTGGTGATAATGAAATTTAAGTCGCTACAAGATTTTTCAAAGATTTTCACAAAATGATTAATAACTTGGCAACCCTGCATTCAAAATATAAAAACAAGATACACATTTATAGCATTTAAGACAGGTAATCAATATATGTAAAAAAATTTATAGGGTTCCATTTAAAAAAATGAAGTTGAGTAGGGTTCTGGAATTGTGAAACACCCTGTATAGTTGATAATAATTTTAATCGATGCAGCTTTGATAGTAATGTATGATGACATAAAAACATTTTTTTTACTTTCAACAGTAAGGCCACAATCTTCCGTCCTCGCACAATTGACACACCCTGTTATATATTAAAAGCTGTGCTCTATGTTAAAAAAAATATTCACCTTTTTGAAGATAATGAAAAGGCATACAATACACGTCATGGTGCTTTGCCTCTACCAATGTATAAAACTTCTTTGTTTGAAAAAAGCCCGCAGTTCAGTTTTCTTAAATTATATAATAAACTTCCCCGATATATTAGAGACATTTCTGATTTCAATCATTTCAAAACTAAAGTTAAGGTTCTTTTAATAGAAGGAGCATACTATAGCCAGTGTGAGTTTTTGAATGCCTAAATAATTTTGTTTTTATTATTACTTTAATTTTAGTGTATTGATTTTATTTATTGTATGTAAACGTATTGTATTTACTGACTATACACATCCGCTGTAAGTGGCTTAGTGGTGAAATAAATTATTATTATTATTATTATTATTAATTTTATAACAGTCTCATTTATTTTAGACACATGATAAACAAAACGTAAACACTCTTTTAATTCTGCCGTTTCGTCAAGCATGATTAATTAAGAATCAAATTAACATGTAATTAAACATGATTCATTCATTTGATCGCCTGATCGAGCGTGAGTCACGTAAATTGACGTGATCCAACGTGATTCATGAATGATATTCAAATGAGAGGGGTGCGTGACACGCGTGCGTTTAAATCGTGAGCGGGCATAAAAAGTCACTCACGCGCACATCTCTACACCAAATTTGTGTTCAGTAATAACTGCTAATTCTGTAAATTGAATTTTCATTCAACATAATGAAGTAAAATTTTCTTCTAATTGCATAATTTATTGAAGTATACAGCAATCACATCTAAACTTTTAGATGAGGATCTTACAGCCTCATTATTTTTATTTTCTGATAAACAATCAAACTACCTTAACCACGACGTGAAAGTATTGAAATTGGTTGAAGAAATGTAATTAATATATTGTGTATATGGGAAATTTATTGTTCAAAATCGGCAATTACTTTCACTTTTATTATTAATAACACACGTTACGAACAAAGTGTTCACGCTTTCTTAAACTTCGGGAAAATAAAAACATATTAAACGTCAAATTGTTTATTAAAATTAATAAAGTAAAACAGAACATGAAATACATTATAAGTATAGTATATACAATATAATCTGTACACATTACCCGGTGACAATGTAATGCTAATGCTAGGAACAAGAAAAAGAGCCTGCCGCTGGATTCAACATTTTGTTACAAACCAACGAAGGTGAACACTGAGATTCCCTGAACCGTATTTATTTTTATTTAATAATTTTTATTAAATACAACTATTTTATTATTATTATTATAATTACTATTAATTGTTTAATATAGAATATATGTTATAATAACTATGTAGTAATGCGTTTTTTAATACATTCGTCTTTGTACTGCTTGAGGTAGTTTAGCGTTTTGTCTTTGCATATTATTTTTCTTTTCTTATTCGAGGACGACGTCATCGAAACTATTTAAAATACAACACTCTAAATTTTTTAAATAAAAATTTTAGTTTCGACGTCGCCGGATCGTTTTTAATGATTTTTACAACAATTATATTGCACTTATGTATTAATGAAGAATGCGTAAACACACGAAGTTTATTTAGTATAAGTAATTAATAATAATAAATCCCTGATTGAAATATTACCTGAGTAGAATATATTAACTAATTAAAACGAAAATACTATTTAAAATGAATAATAATGAAGGTTTTTTTTGCGCGCGTACATTGCATTGTCACCCTTAAAGTTTAAATTTTAAAAAATTACGTTTAGTTTCTTTTTTTGTCACGAATAAACATGTAAACAACAGCTCGTGAGTTTTTGACCGTAAATTTTTGCACGACACTAAGCGGGATATAGTTAATTTTTTTAATTTTTTTTATATTTTTATCGGGGGTGTAACAAGGACATCTTTAGTATTTTATTTTTATTTTTTCGTGTAAAAACCAAGCGACAACGGCCGTCTAAGTGATTAAAAAAAAGTATTAAGAAAAAAACAACGAGGAAAAGAGGACGCTGTGAATAACTTACATTCATCAAGGTTTATATTTTTCAGGATTTCTTTAAAATATATGTTTTTACCCTTTTTGAACGCGTCATATCAAAATCTACCTAAGTAATAAATCTTAATTTATAAACACGTTCGTCTCAAATTTTTTTACCTACATAAATTTCGCTCACCTTAAACTTTTTTATTTCATTTTTTTGCCTAAATCCTTAACCCTACCAGGTAAAAAATCACAACTAATCACATCTCGAATTCAGTTTTTATTTTTTCTTTGTCGCCATCTCGAACGTGTTATTATATAACGTTTATTTATTTATTTAATTTTTTTGTAGTTTACCTTAAATTTTAAAAGTGCGCATTTTGAACTCCGAATTTATTTTTTTTCGTGTAATTTGTGTGTGGTGTACTTTTTAAAAACTACATCTAGATAATTTTGTTTAATATATCCCTTAAGTTTAGTTCATTTAGTACATATACAATTCAATAATATATCTCAACGTACAAAACATTTATATACAATTTTTTTGTATCTTTGTACTTTACACCTAAACGAAAAACCGTAGAGGGCCGCTGTCTTTCTTTGCAATTTCAAAAGAAAAAAATTGTTTTAAATAAATGAAATTAATAGAATTAAAAAATCCTACACCTTCTTTTATTTATTTTTTCTTGTTTTCATCCGCATCCTTCGCTATATTTATTTCTTAATGTTTCCTTTACATCCAAATCGTCATCATTTTCTGTTTTCTTTAGAATCGCGATTCTTAAATATTTTACAAACAACCTAATCCTAATTTTTATCCCTCCTTCATTTCCAATTTTTAAATTCTCGCCGAAATTCGGCGCAAATTACATCTAAACAACTAACATCTACGTTTTATTTTTTTTTAATTTCATATTTTTTATTTTTCAATTTCTTCGCGATGTACGAACCCTGAATGCCTTAGCTAGAAGTTACGTTTATCCTTATTACTAGAAAGTTAGCATTAATAAAGAGGACATAAAATACCCGTTTCCTGTTACATGCTTATATCTTGCACACGTGCAAGGAGTCGATCATTTTTTATTTAATTTCCTGAGAACGACGTGAAACTGCGCAAATAAAAACAATTAACGACTTACTTTATTTCAGACTATTTTATTTTATTTTTTTAAATAGTTAATAAATATTTTCATCTTTTTCCCTGAGAATATAAATATTTATTTTATTAACAGCTATTAATGGTGGAGGTAGATTTTATTCTATTTTATTGAGCTTTTCTATTTTCAACGTTCATAAATATGTGATTTTTAAAGTTATCTCCTTGTATTGCACAACTTCATGTAAATATTTCTTACAATCCTATTATTACGTTTAAATATACCTGAGTTTTACGACATTTGTACTTAAATCTAAGTTTTTCTTGTACTTTCTTATTATTTAGTCTGAATGAAAGTAAGTCATACCTAGCATTAAATAATAATAAAATCTTGTCATGTCAAAAAAAAATAACGTTCTGAAAAGTGTAAATGTTGTAAATATTGTAAATACTGTAGATAATTAGGTAGAAGAGGACTAGTTTTACTTAAAAAAGTCATTAATATCTATTTGGTTATGAATGAAAAACCCGTATTTGTAAATATGCGAGATAGTTATGAAAAAGGGGACAAAACAGGGTTCCGGAATTGTTTTCTTTTTTACATAGTTATTGAAAACGTAAAAACGCTAAGTGCACCTGCTAATCTACCCATAAAAAGAAACAAATCTAAAAATTACTAAAACTAAGTTTTATAAATAGAATCTAACGATATTATTTCTAAAATTAAGTTGTAACTTTTTGCAATGTTGACTCTTAATACCTAGAAATTCTTTTATAAACTGATATAGATTAGATTTCTTTTCTGTTTGGAAAAGATTTCGGAGAATTTTATTACGAAACGTTTCCTGTATATGTATATTGTTGGAATATAAATTATTGTGTAGGAAAATATTTGCTGTTACCTGCAAATATTTTCTTCAATAATAATGTAGTTCAGTTTAATGGAATTTCAAACATTTATATTGGCAATTTCAGGCTCCAACGTGAACCCTTATCTTATTATTAAGTCATGACCTTGTCATATTTGCTAGTTGTGGCGTGTTTTTGAACTCGGAAGTCCTGAAAATATCGTTAGGAATTAAAATCTGGACTTGCTGACTTTGTCCCAACTAGATCTCATCAAAATGATATATGGTGTTTCATAAAAAAAGTTGGAAATGCAAAAAAAAATCTAAATATTACCACAATAATATAAATAGTTGGAGAATTATTATTTTAAATCTTATTAGAATCACATTTTTTTGCTGGCATAAAGATGACGTTAAGATAACGTCTCTCAAACAATTTGTTTATGATTATACAGTGTTGAAAATAATTACGCAGAAAAATGATTCGTATAGAATTTTTTGTTCTAAACCTAGAAATTGCTAAGGTCTTCCATGCTAAGAAATTTTTAAAAATTTTTAATATGGTTTATCTTGAAAAGAAAAAATTTTGCAAAGTTTAAACCCCTAAAATCACCAATTAGTTCTAAAAGCCTATTTTCTTCATAAATTTTTGATGTAAAGCATTGTTTGACAAAAAGGTATTACGTTATTTTGGAAGGTTTCATGAATCGTAGCCGTTTATAGAAATAAATTTGTAAAAAATAAACTATTAAATTATTATCCCACATACGTTGATGACTAATAGTTGTTTAAAATAGCAAATAATACAGTTTTAGTCAGTAAACTGGCATGCTTTTAATGTTACGAGAGTGATTAGACAACCTTAATGGCTCACTTTGGCTTATCATGGACCAATGGCGAGTCATCGCCATAGTGTAATGAATGAAGATGGTAATGGTAAAGGATGGCTTTAAAACCGGTTCAACACCACACATCAAAGGGCACCATCATATGTAGCTACCTACGCAGTAACATGTTCGCACAGTGGGACATCATAAATGGATTAGAAATCGAGAATAAACTTCAAACTAAATTAGGGTGGTCTTCAATGTTAAGACATTTTTAACTTTTTTAATATGGTTTGTCTTAAAAAGAAAAAAAATTGCAGTTGGTGATCACGAGAACATTGCTATATAGGTGTCCATAAAGGTTAACCCCCTAAAACCACCAACTAGTTCTAAAAGTCTATTTTTTGTTTTTAATTTATTTTTACTATTATAAATTTTTGATTGAAAGCATCGTTTGGCAAAAAGATATAATATAGTTTTGATAGGTTTCATGAATCTTAGGCGCCTATGGAAACAAATTGGTAAAAAAACAATTGCCAAATTATTATACGTTGATGGCTAATAGTTATTTAAAATGGCAAATAATACAGTTTTAGTCAAGAAACTGACATGCTTTTAATGTTAAGAGAGTGATTAGATAATCTTAATGGCTCTTGTTCACTATGGCTTAGCATGGACCATTACGAGTCATCGCCATTGTGTAAAGAGGTGATGAATGAAAATGGTAGTGGTAAAGGATGGCTTTGGAAGCGGTTTGATACCACACATTAAAGGGCGCCATCATGCGTAGCTAACTACGTAGTAACATGTCCGAACAGTGGGACATCATACATGGATTAGAAATCGGGTATAAATGTCAAACTAAATTTGGGTGGTTCATTAAGTGAGCCCTCTAGACTATGCCATTGTGTGGAAGCAAACATGCTAGCCATCATCAATGGTAGCCATCATGGCGCCATCATCAATGGTAGCCATCATGGCGCCATCATCAATGGTAGCCATCATGGCGCCATCAAGCGTAGCTAACTACGCAATGACATGTCCACACAGTGGGACATAATAAACGGATTAGAAATCAGGAACAAATTTCAAACTAAATCAGCCATCATTCTCACATCTAGCCATCATCAATGATGACCATCATAGCGACCATTCTGGTGGCCCATCATAAGCCATAGTGAAGATAGACCATAAGATAAGCTGTAAATATGTACCGTCTTTTTCCGAAAATAAGACATCCTCACAAATTAAGCCCGATCGTGATTTTTGGAACTTTTTGTAAAATAAGACATCAAGTGAATAATTTTTAACTCTATTTAAAATGAGTACAAAAAGCGAATCGTGGAAGACTCCAGGGTATAAATCTTGTAGCATTCTGTAAAGAGAAGATGCTGGATCTCCGTATGGTTCGTAAATGGCGTGCAGACTACGATTACCTGTCTCAACTGGTGGACCAAGGAAATGAGAAAAAACGCAGAGTTGTGTCAGGTCGGCAGCCGTTATTTTCTGAGTTGGAAGATTGCATCTGAGAATGGATTAGAGGCAGGAAAGATATTATGGCTGATATTCAAAAATTTGCCGTTGAAACAGCAATTGAATTTGATATATCCACAGAAGAATTTAAAGCATCATCACACTGATTGGACAACTTCCTTAAACGACATTAACTGTCTCTAAGGAGATCAACAACATTGTTTAAGCTGGAAGACAATGAAGTTATTAAGCGTGAATTTGCGTTTAAGCTTTTTGTTGATGGCATTGATTTTTCGAAATACCAACTCTCCAACATGATTGCTATGGCTGGGACCACTTCTAGGTCTTCAAGAATAGGGCTTCTTCGTTAATTTATGTTCCTTATACCGGTTACGATAGTGCACGTGTTACCTGTATTTTGACAATTCGTCTAGATGGCAAGAAAGTATCGTCATATTTAATCACTAAAGGTAAAAAAGACCAGATTCAACGTGTTTCAGGAATTTAGGTCATTGAAAGTGAAAAAGCCTGATGCACCAAGCAGTTATAAGAAAGTGAGTTGATTTTATGCTGCCACCACTGTTGAGGGGTCAGGGTAGAGGTTTACTAGCTTGGGATTCAGCCAGAACTCACCGCCCTAAAGACATGAAAAACTTTCTTGCTGAGAGGAAGATTGATCAAATAATAATTCCAACAGGAATGTCTGGTTACCTCCAGACACTTGACGTTAAAATAAGCAAGCCATTCAAGGAGCATTTGCGGATGGAAATCAATGAATATATTGAAAGCAGAATGGTGAGAAATCATCGAAGTAATTTTGTAAAACCAAAAAGTTGTGAATTATTGAACAAAATAACTAATAATGATGTTTCCAATGCACTACAAGCAGGCTACTTACACAAGAAGTATTCATTTGACGATTGTTATATCGCAAGACATGAGACATTCTGATCAATGATTCAACAAGAAATGGCTTTGGAAGAAAATCAGAATATAATTCAGAATTTTATATAATCCAGAAGATGACGTGACTGTAATTGAATAAATTTAAATTTCTGCATTATGTGTAAAATATTAAATAAAATATTCCCTCGAAAATAAGCCCTAGCGCGCATTTTGGGCCCAAAAAGAAAATAAGACACTGTTATTTTCGGAAAAAGACGGTAAATAACGGGACTCAGAGACCAGTTTCTACACGTAAGCTAGAAACAAGGAAACCATTCTAATTTTTCTGCCAGATCGTAATGTTGCTGATACTCTTGATATAAAGCAGTCTTCACAGGATCAATATACAGTATTGGGAAAAGTGAAGAAACTTTTAAATTTCGTATGTAATGCTTTTCCTTAGAGGTTTCATTCTCATATTTTATGGCATTTATGAAATCGAGATTTCAAAAAGTTAGCCTTATTTTATTAGAAAATAAACTCTAAAACCAAATGTTGGTATAAAACTTGGGTTGAAAAAAGTAAGACAACTTTGCTAAGATATACAAACATATGACAAATAAAAGCAAGTTTTTGGTAAGATATATTCGATAAGACCAATCTTATACATGCCTCATTGTGTAGCTGTTTGTAAAATTGCGAAAAAGATGGCTATTAATAATTTTCTCAACAATGTGATATCGCTCACAAATTCTATTTACACAAATCTCTAGTGTCGCGAATTTGGTGCAATTTGGAACTATCAGGGAAAAAATAGATATATAAAAAATATTAAAGTCAAAAAATTGTCGTTTGCAACCCAAACCAACAAAACCCATCAACAACGAATGGAAAAAAGTATTGTTTGATGATGAATCCAAGTTTAACTTATTTAAACCTGATGGAGTGCAATATGTAAGTCCAATAAGAAAAATGTTGACTTCAAAGTACAGGGTGTTCAAATTTCGATGGGTTGGTATCTTGATAATTAAGAAAGATAGAAAGTAGCGGTTTCACGAACTTGAGCTACTTTCTTGTAAAACTTATAATGCCGCAAACCAAATTTTCATAGACCTCTTCGTTTTTGATATACAGGAGTTTCTCAAATTCATATATTTTCAGAAACCATCCCATGAATCTCGGATTTTTTTCACGTAAAATTCAATGATGCACGTAGAAGATTTCTAGTTATCACGTTTAAGTGATCGCGTTGCTAGGATATCAAAATAAACAAAATATATTTAATTAATTACTGTCAAATTTAATTTCGACTTTCGTGCTTACAATAAGTCGAGTGTTATTTAATTTCTGGTACTTTAAAATATCAATAAGTTTTATCAACATCACTATGTTATTGATTGTTCTTCTTCCGATTTATCTATTATGGATTTCTTTTTATGGAGATATATAAAGAATCGCGTATATAGTACCCAAAGTTGAACTAAACTTTGACTTAAAGTTGAAAACTTAAAATTGAAAATGATGATTTTTCACATTTACAGGAATATTCCACAATAATTTTAAATGCAATTAAACGGATTACTAAACATTGTGAACAATGTATGCAACAAAATTAAACTAACTTTGAACAATTCTTTTAACTTGAAACCATAAGCTTTGAACTTGAAAACATCATCTTTAGATTTTAATTATATTTCAATTTATGCAAACAAAAATTACCACCAACAGATAATTTTTTAATAAGTCAATAATTAAATAAAATATATATATTATATATGTATTATAGTAGTGAAAATGTTATATTAAAAAAACCTAAATTGTATTTACAACTCAAAAACTGGGATGACTAGAAGACTTCTACGTACACCATTGAATTCTATGCGAAAAAATCTATTAGAACCTGTTTTTTTTTATTTTTTTGCTAAGTTCCAGACAGCCGAGATACAGGGGTGCCTATCGTATATTTTATATTTTCTAATCGTATATTTTCAGAAACTCCCTGTATATCAAAAACGAAAGAAAATTTGGGGCATTATAAGTTTCCCAAAAAAAAATAGCTCGGATTCGTGAAAATCGCAACTTTCTATCTTCACTAATTACCAAGGTACCCTGCAAACCCATCGAAATTTGGACATACTGTACATGCTGCGATCATTACAATATGGACGTGGTTTTGTGATAGTTATGGGGATGTCTTTTTGGTTTTGATGTAGGCTGTATACACGGTATTCTGAAAATAATGGACAGATTTATTTACCGTGATATACTAAGAAATGTTTTCGAACTTTACGTAGACGAAAACTGCTCTTATACATTTTAACAGAACAACAATCTGTTAGTTTGAACAAAATAAAATAAATTTGATGACTGGTTTGATAGACAACATATGGAAAATAGGTGGCGATAAAATCTGTCAACTATTTTTCTCAAAAATTTACAAAAACTGTGATGTAGTATTCACTGCCCTTCAAAATGAAAGGTCTAAAAATGGAAAGAAACAATTGAAAATTTAATTGCCAATGTCACGAAGGTGTATACCAAGAAATCTCTGCTTTTTGTTCAATTTACCTGTTAATACACACTGCCATAGTAATGTAAAACATGACGATTTCTTTTAATAAAATTAATATACAAAATGTAATGTAAAAAAATTAAAAGTTGCGTTACTTTTTTCCAATACTATATATTGTCAATATGGCCAATAAATATTGACAAACAAGAATCTCTTCAGACTATCAATATTTATTGAGGATCTACTTTTGAGATGGCAGTCAAAGATGTCATGCTACCAAAAAGTTTGTGTAGCTCAGAAAAGGAGAATATGAATTTAAAGTGCCCATACCTACTTCAAAGGATTTTCAATATTTCTTTTGCATTGCTACTGCTTGTTACGAAGAATTACTGAATTTAGTGGTACCAATTATTCTTAAAAAAAGATAAAATAATCAGAAAGGCGGTTTCAATTGAAGTGATTGTCATTACCTCCCCGATTATTAGTGGCTGGTGATCGCTTAATTCAGTGATTTTCAACGGGGGCGGTATGGGAAGCACTGAGAGGATCTTAAGAGGCGGTGAGCTTGCTTTAGGTGGTAAGGGGCGTTAGGCATATTTTGGGCGGTAAGGGGGCGATGGGCACGTTTTGGGCTGATTCGAATTTAATCCTAAAACTTATACGACGATCGATGCAAGATGTCGCGATATTTTCAATTAGCCACGCATTTTACATCGCAATGTAAAGAATGCTTTTTAAACCTTTGCGATCGATCCTCGTACGAGAAAGCTACCGAGTCTTTACTACCCTACATTGCAGAATTATCAGAAAACAAGGGGGCGTTGAAAAAGTCACCACTCCTTAGAGGGGCGGTAACTTTAAACAGTTTGAAAATCAGTGGTTTCAATGTACAAAGTTTTCTGCTATAGTACTTCATAACATTATTAGTGAAAATAATAGTGGTTGAAAATGTGAATATGGATATGAAGCAATCATTTCAAAGACAACTGAAGGTTTATCGATCTCCCCCTCAGATTTATTGTCAATATATCAAATATTTTCGTTTTTGTCAAAAAATTTCATCAATAAATCAAAAAATTTCGGCAATCTATCAATCTTTCTTCTATTCAATACGTTCAATAATATCGTCAACACTCAGATATTGACAACATAGAGTGTTCCGAAATTGCCGGATAAAATACACGTAGCGACATTCCTCGATAGTCTATGAATCAAAAATCTTAATGCTAAAGCATTATTTAATTAAAATACGAAGCAAAATAATGTTGTATAAAGCATCGTATGGTTCCAGGAAGAACTTAAAAGAAGAAATTAAAATATGTGGCAACATTGCTATTGTACACCGTTCGAAGCTGTAATATTTTCTAAAAAATAATTTATAAATACATTTTCTCGTCAATTCATCTTAAAATACTAATCAAAATTGCAACATTATTAATTAAATTATTCAAAAAAATAATTAACTTTTTTTAAGAAAGTCGCTACCTGTAAATTATCCGTCAATTTCTGAACATCCTGTATATTGATCATGTAAAGGCCAAAAGAAAGATGTCTTGGAATATCCACAACACTTATTGACAATACAAAAAGTAAAAATTCTTAGTATCCGTTGTGAGTACTGCTTTATTTATGAGTTGACTTCATGGGTGCCTATAATCATTGAAAATGTTTCTAAAACGAGCATCAATATTTTAGGAAAAACTCGAAAACGATGCATTTAATCAAAATATTGAAAGTGGTGTTAAGAAAACGGGCTTATACAATCAGTTTTTAAAAACTTTTTATGATACTACACTAAACATAAAATTTTATCTTTATTATTAACCATATTGAATATATTTAAGAAAATGTCTAAAATTTTATGTTTGAAGGCCCATGTTAGCCATTTCTAGGTTTAGACCAAAAAGTACAGGAATCTTTTTTTTTATTCCATTATTCATGATTAAAATTACGTCACAACTTACTTATAGCATCCTGTATATCCTGTATATATTTAATTGATAAAGTCGTTTAAATTGTAAAATATTATTATAAACCTTTCAAAACCATAGAAAATCTTATAAAAAAGTTATATAAAAGAATTTCTAGATAATCATTTACTTTTTTTTAATACAATAGTAATAAAAAAAGTAATTCGTGCCGATTTGAAACAAAAACTTTAAATCGACACTTTAATATTTATTTCAAAGAACATTGAAATAAATTTGTTACAACAAAAAAAAAACTTAAAATCTTCAATAATATTTAAAAAGTAAAAAATAGAATTGTGTACAAACATTCTGAGGTAGGTAAGTATTGTAAGTAATGAGGTAGTAAGATCATCCTTAACCAGCCGAAGATTTATTTCTAAGACCTAAACTTTAAAAAAAATTTCGAAACGAACAAAAATATCACAAAATTTACGATTTCATTTTCGCGATTGCACAGGGCCGGTTAAGAATGTTTATTCATTATTTTTTTTTAACCAGAAAATACTGAACACACTGTTTATTTTTTCGACGCACTGGTAGGTTATTGAAACCTGAGGTAGATAATAAGCGGTTGTATAATAAAACCTGTGATAAGTTATCAAAAAAGAATTCTTTACAAAACAATTCTGATTGTTACTAAAACAAATTTTTTATCGTTAGTAACTTAGCACAGGCGTGAAAAATACAACGTTTAATAATAAAACTCTATCTGATTAAGCAGATGCACTAAAAATAATCCTCAACATCAACAATAATAGTAAACCTAACGTTTAAAAAAATAATAAATTCTTCGTCATTGATACTCATTATCAATTTTATATCAATTATTATTACATACATGTCACTGCGTGTGATTTCCTGAGTGTTCTGAGGCGAAACCTGTTGAAATTGGTCGCTCAATTGACTAGGGACTAAATAATGAGGTAGACGGACGGTTCCTAGCACATACCCACTATTACATCCACCATTAAAACAAAAACTTAATTAACTCTCTTTTCCTCTCTCCCTTTCTTTCTTAATTCACTTATTTATCATTTATCAATTCGCATTTTCCCCCACGCACCAATTTTCTTAATCAATTAACTAATTCATAATTAGCATATCGTGTAGGTATACCTTATCATTAATAACGTTAAACCCATTTTTTTCTTCTTAATTTAATTTACCCCGACTGGAGATGGCAATTGAAGAGAAAAATTTCCACAGTGACAGAAAGAGAAGAGACTAAGTGAGCAACATATGCGACGAGATACAGTTACTTATACTGTATGGGTGTTTTATCGGGGTATGTGCTATCGGTACCTATGGGTTATGATTATGAACCTGCTGGGTTTGGAACGCCTTCAAACTTAGTTCCGTTTTATGTTCCCTCGCTATATGACGACGCACCGTATTGTTTCTTGTAAAGGTTCTTGTACAAAATGGACATGGTACGCGTATTCCCTGGTGTCGTTGCCGTATGTGGGCTCGAAGATTTGTTTCGTAACCGTATAATCTCTCACAGAATGGACATTTCAATTTTTTACCTAAAAAAATTATTTTATTATAATTATATACAAGGAGTTTATAAATTGAGTTTTTGAGATATGGGTGCTCAAAAGCGTTAAGAGTCATTAATTATAGCAAAAACTTTACCAGAATTTATCATCTTCTACAATAGTTAGCAAAAAGTGTTAAGCTTTATTGATTTTAATTACCAAATAATGCCGTAAATAAATAAATACAAAAACATAGCTATCATTAATTGATTAAAGCTGCGCAAAATGGACTAAACACGGCAAAATATTTTTCATATTTCTAAGATCTTCCTGAAATGCTCGATTGATTTTACTTAGCAGTTCTTCTTTTGTAGCATACTTCCCTGGTTCATAAACGATGGTTTTAACATTACTCCAGAGGAAATAAACGAAAATTCCGCTCTATTCAGCGGTTTGGAGACAGCAATGTTCAAAAAGTCCGTTCCATAATGTGCCAAAAACCCATCATTGAAAACCCTTTCAAGTTAATATTTTTTTCCATATTTCAACGAATTTGTTGTTCCAAACCAAAAAGTCCAAAATTCCGCTCTATCCAGCGGTTTGGAGATGGCAGTATTCAAAAAGTTTGATCTAAAGTGTGCCAAAAACCCCCTATTGACAAACCACATTCTATTATGCACGTGCATTGATTAAATGTGCACAAAATGAAAACCTTGTACTGCTATACACAACTCTGCTCTTCGACTCAGATCATCTTTCAAGTTGATATTTTCCATGATTCCACAAACTTCCTGAAATGTTCGATTGATTATTATTACCTACAAGTTCTTCTTTGCTCGTAGACTTCCCTGGTCATTAAACGATGGTTTTAATATTGTGCCAAAGGAAAAAGTGGATAATTCTGCTCCTCCCAGCGGTTTAAATAGGGTAGTGTTCAAAATACATCCTATTACGGTTCAAGGGGATACCTTTAAGAAGTATGGAGTGCTCTTTTTGTAGGAATCTCCTGTAGATTTGACCGGTCAAAATTCCATCAAGGATGTTCAATCCCAGGACAACACTTTTGATGATTCCTTTCTACACATTAACTGAAAATCAGTACTGACATCTACTTTCTGGCTTTCTGTGAAGATTTTCTTCACTCCAGATGTGTTCAATATGTGAGTTGTTAATCCCATCACGCATGCACTCACATAAGCTCCGAATACGTGGGTGCTCATACAAAATTTTTAATGGGGCAGAGCACCTAAACTAGCTATTGCGAGCTATTGAGCTTTATCTTCCGTATTCAGTTCCAGCATCTGCCGCGAACGTATTTTATTGAATAGCAATATTTTGGATTAAGACATAATACTGCTTCCAGAAAACGTAAAATGCTTGCAGAAGACTTGATACTGCTTCAACATGGGATGATACTACTTCTAAAAAACTTGATATTTCTTGCAGAAGACACGATGCAGCCTCTGAAAGATTTGATAATGCTTCAAAAAAAACTGCTTTCAGAAGATTTACTACTGCCCCTGGGATCCATGCTTCTTCAAAACTTGACATTGCTTCCAGAAGACTCGAAATGCTTCCAGGGATGATACAAACATGATAATGTTCTTACAAGATTTGATATTGTTTCCAGAAGATTTGATAGTGTTTCTAGAAGATTTTAAATGCTTCTAAAAGACTCGATACTGACTCTGGAAAATTGGATACTGCTTTCAGAAGACTATAACTGCTTCCAGAAAATTACTACTGCCCCTGCAAGACTAACCACTACTTTCAGAAAACTTAATATTATACAGAAGACTTGATATTGCATCTGGAAGACAGCTTCATACAGCTTCTAGAAGGTTTGAAATGCTTCCAGAAGCACTCTTCCAGATGACTCATCCGTGAACAGAGCAATTGTGAGGAGATCTTGGTTCTCTAGGATTCACGAGCAACTTTCTTCTCATGTAGTCATATAGTCGCCTGATAAGAGATTCCTGGGGGCCCATTTTAACGCAAAGTCCTATGAATCGACACTCTTTTTTGTCCCGTGGTGACGACCATTCCTCTTATGCTGTTTCGCTGATTCTCAGAAACTCTAGGAAGAACAGCTTCAGTGTGGTTTCTTTGTGCAGGCTGTCGCGCATCAAGGTTTATATATTAAAGGTTATCCAAGTTCCTATGTTACAATAGTTTGATTTTTTTTATATGGGCGAGGGGCAGCAGCGGGCGTATTTCGTGATGTAACAAGAGGATAGAGCTAGATTTTGATTTGTAGTTGAGCCTACGCAACTACGAATTCGTGGATACCGTTTTTATATTTTGTGAGAGTTGAAGTGTATTCAAGTTTGTTAGTGTCCAAAACTCGACATTTGGAGAATTAGAACTAGTTTAAATGTTAATTTAGATGTTTCAAAATATAATTTCTACAATTCAATTACTTCATTTGAAAAATTTGAATTAATTCCCGCACTTTTCCTCTTGTGACGTAATGCGCAGTATGGTTGCGTACATCTTTGGGGAAGGATGGGTCCTGTCTGTCAGATCGATCTAAAACAGTGGCTATCCGACTATGTGGATGTCTTCGGTTAGGGTAACATTCTGCGTACTCTCTTACAGCTCGTTCTGCAGAGTTTCTTCCACAATAGCCATATAAAAATATCAGGTCGGTGTACCTTAATTCGTAAAAAGACGCACTTTTAAAGGTTTTACGAGCGGAATCCAATGACTAAAATATTAAGATTCTATTTTGATAATTATCAAAAAGTTTAGAATAGGAAATTTTTTCTATTATTCTTCATCCACATTAAAAAATTTCAAACTACTACTTAATATCAACGAGGTGAAGTTAAAACTATCGAAAAACTGTCAAAACTATAAAAATTGGACATTCACAAAAAGATAGATTATGTTAGCGCGAACAACTTTTTAAATTGTTTGCGCCATTAAGTTCGCCCTCTGGAAATTAAACAAACAACAGATTTTTAAAAAAAGCAAATTTTCATCGTTGAAGTATAACAGAAAAAAATGTATTTCCTATTCTAAACTTAACATCACGATGACAACTAAAGAAAACAAATCTATTAATTATCAAAAAGGCGACTTTATGCGCATTCTACTATTGAACTATTTATGAACATAAGTCACTGTCCAACTTGTGACTGAAATCACTAATTAGACTTGTACTTTTGATCACCCATATCTCGAAGTTTTTTCCTAATTTTGATGCAATGAATAACTACAATATAAACTACTTATAAGCTATGTTAAAATAAAAGGGTTGGTAACATTTTTAGATCCTAGCTTTGATGACATTTACGAAATGTCCACGTTAGATCAAAAAAACACAAACGTGCATTGTTCAGATCTTTTCTTCTATTCTCGTGGCATCCCGCTCATGCGCATTTATTGATTTTTATTTTGTGTTTGACACGATGGTGATGTCACCAAAGTATTTTAAATTTTTTTTTGTAAAACTAAATCCCAGTGTGAAATATAAAAATTTCCAATTTTGCTAAACTATTGAATTGAGCTTTTAATAATGGATTATTAAAGATAAGAATAAAGTGTGTCAATCCAACGTTGAGTAAAAATTAAAACTAAAACTAATGATTTATACATTATATAAACTCAAGGAATACAGTTTAAATGATTATTTTTTAAAAATTATTTACCATCAGGCGTCGAAACAGAGCTGGTCTTATGAGATAACTTATTCGTAACAGAATTCCAAATAGTATGTGTAACCATATCGTTTTTATCATTTTCGTAACCCGTCATTTTTCCTAAAGGTCCATTTTGAGGCGATCCATTTGTGCTGCTTCCTGGGGCTGTACTACTCGGAGTCGGTTGTTCATCTTGTACCATTGGTTCCATTTTAATCCTTAAATCTAATTAAAATAATTTTATTTTTTTTAATCATTCAAATTATAAAAAAATTACCTTCGGGACATCCTGGATCAACACATTGATTGCTACTCGGTTCTGGACATATTAAAGCAGTTGCCGCCGGTTCTTGATCAAATCGATGTTCCGGAGGTGCATCAGCTTCTTGTTGGGTCGGTAAACTGCAAGAGGAACTTGAGGACGGCCTATAAGCTAAAGACATAGGCCCCGGGGAAGGTGGCCTTCCAACTTTGCTGCAATCCCTCAAAACTGATGGTCGAATAGATTCCTGGTGCATATCATTCGGGCTTCTTAACGATCGTCTATCAACGGGTGTCATTCTTTGATCGTAAGGTCTGTAATGGGGCGGATGCATACTGTATGGGGACATGGGGGAATATGGGGAAGGTGTGGGACGTTCATCTTCGTGTTTCGGCGATTGTTTTTCCATATGATGGGCGACGGCTAATTTGTCGTGTTCAATACTTAATCCTTTAACTTGCAAGCATTCGGCGGCTTTTAAAAAACTGCTTAAAGCATCTTGGGAAACGTGGACTTCGCCTTTGTACATAAACTCCAAAAGAGCGGCCATATTCGAGGCCGATGTTCCATCGAGAATGATGAGGAGATTTTGATGGAGAGGCGCCGTTTCAAATAAGTCGGCGAGATGTTTGCTACACGCTGCTAAGATTAATTTGTGAGCCTTAAAGGTGACCCCATCGCAAAAGAGGGTAACGTCGGCCAATGTTTCACATTTGAACAGACTGCTGAGTGACGTTGCCAGATTGCTACCAAAACTGTTCCATTTAAGGCAGAATTGCTGCTGCTGTACGGACTCCATGTCGACCCGCGAATTTATTATGCTGTTAGCTGGAACGGAAATTGGAAAAAAAGAGGTTAATTTATTGCGACTATCTAGGACACACGCACGTCCTTTCTTATTAGTTTTTAAGAAAAAATACGATGAATTTAAGTATATTTTAAAATGTGAGCCGAAGTTTAAAAAAAGTTCCCTTTTGAATTTTAGGTGAGTGACAACCCCTCCTTATTCAAAAACATCTTAACTAAATTTCGTTCAGTGCCCTAAAGGTTCCTGTCATGCGGAAGTTGACCTCGGCGTGAATTTTTCCTCAGATGCGGTTTTACAACATATCAATTACACACCTATTCATAAACCGACCGTTATGGAGGGAAGAAAAAATTCACAGCAAAATATTTTTTATCTACTCTCGTTTAAAATCGTAATAAAATCGTTATTTTGAAGACATTTTTAATTCGTAAAATATGTCATTATTATGAAAAGTGCTTTAAAGTGCGCTTTTAGAATTGTTTTATAATTGATTGATAGTTTCATATTTTGTGAATAATTAATATCAATTTTTAATTCGTTGACAAAATATTGTATGAAAATGTGCTTTTTGCGCACTCTCGCTTCGTACCCGATATTAACCTTGCGTCCGTGCGGAAAAAGCGAACTTTACGCACTGTTTCATAAATAACCAGTGTTGTCAAATGCCCGGGTATTTATTATCAAGGGAATATACCCGGGCTATTTACCCAAGATGGGTATTTTGAAGTATTTATAAAATTAAAAAAATATATAACAAAGACAAAGATCACTAACTAAGTAAACATATTTAATCCAAAAATACAAAAACCTGAATCTTCTTAGGTCTACTGTTAGTTTTAGTTTTAATTGCCTTTCTGCGCTTGATTGTTGTAAATTTAGGTGAAACTAGAAGTATATCTGATAGTAGACCTACAACTTTCTAGTTCTAAGTCTAGTGCTAGTTCTGAAGCTAGGTAGGGTTGGGTTAGGTTCCTTCTTAAGAGAGGTATGACTAAACCTAAATGTTTTGCATTCTTGATCTAGTATTAGCTCTAACATTAGTGTTGGCTCTATTTTTAGTTGTTATTCAGTCTTAAATTGTTGTATACTTGTATTAAAGTAAAACTAGAACTAACACTAGACCTAGTACTAGAAAGTTTTGGTTTAGCCATGCGTCTTCAGACGCACGGCTAAATCTAAATCTTTCTAGTACTAGGTCTAGTGTTAGTTCTAGCTTTAATTACCATTTATTGCTTGATTGTTGTAAATTCTGTTGGAACTAAATGTATAACTAATGCTAGACCTCCAACTTGGCTTCAGAACTAACACTAGACCTAGAACTAGAAACATTAGGATTTAGCCATACGTCCCACTAGAGTTAGTTTTGAAGATAAATTAGGTTGGGTTGGGTCTTTAGACGCACGGCTAAAACTGAATCTTTTTATTACTAGATTTAGTATTAGTCCTAGTTTTAATTGCCATTCAGTAAAATTTGTGTAAATTACTGCTGTAAATTATGTTTTTTTTTCTTAAAATTTATTCTTACGTAATTTAAAAGTTCTTTTTTGATAATTATTACGGTAACCTTTTTATTATTTTATATTAATAAAACCTTTATATAAGCTATAAAAGAACGTTTAAATGTTCTGCATGCGTCTAAACTTTTTTATTACTACTTTTATTTAATAAAATCTTTATTAAACTTCTAATGAGCAGTTAAAATCATGCGCAAATCATGTAAGCGATAATTTATGAAATATTAGTTTGGTAATTTACAGAAAATTACAAAATATATATATATATATAAACAATTGTACCTCTGAAGATGAAAATTTTAATGAAAATTATGCTCTCAACGATCGGTTTCAATCTTTTAAACTGTCATCAGGTTATTCGCTACGAATTAAAAGCATACATTAAAAAATCAGTACAAAAAGGCATTACGAATTATTAAACGTATTTACTATAACGTTTTACTATTTACTTAAATTTTCATCTTCAGAAGTACAATTAGTATTACTTTTATCGATTACTACAACTTAGCTTCAGAACTAACACTAGACCTAGAACTGGAAACATTAGGATTTAGCCGTACGTCTCTTCAGACGGCTAAACCCGAATGTTTCTAGTTCTAAGTATGGTATTAGAAACTTTCTAGTACTAGGTCTAGTGTTAGTTCTAGTTTTACTTTGCTACAGGTATACAACAATTTAACTGAATTACAGCTAAAAATAGCGCCAACACTAACGTTAGAGCTAATAGTAGATTTAGAACGAAAAACATTTAGGTTTAGTGGTACCTCTCTTAAGACGAAACCCAACCCAACCCAACTTAGCCTTAGAACTAAGTTGGGTTGGAAGAAGAAAGAGACGTACGGCTAAATCCTAATGCTTTTAGTTCTAGGTCTAATGTTAGTTTCGAAGCAAAGTTGGGTTGGGTTCCGTTTTAAGAGAGGTATGACCAAACCTAATTTTTTTTAGATTTGGACCTAAGTTTTTCGTTCTAGGTCTACTATTAGCTCTAGCGTTAGCGTTGGCTCTATTCTTAGTTGTTATTCAGTCTTTAATTGTTGTATACTTGTATTAAACTAAAACTAGAATTAACACTAAACCTGAATCTTTCTAGTACTAGGTCGAGTGTTAGTTCTTGTTATAACTGGCTATTAGATAGCGCTAAATTTTTCAAAATATAGCAGATATTTTGGACGATTTTCGTTTTATCTGTAAAAGAAATGATGATAACCAGAGAAGAACTATATGGATTATATTTTTTCAGTCAATACGAACAATTTTTATGAACATCGTGACAATTTGTCAACTATTGTTTACGATTAATGACAGATTTTTTAATATTAACTACTATCATATGTCAATTCAACAAGTTTTGATAAAATCCCACAATCTATCATTTAATTGTTAAGTAGTGCTAGATTTTTCAAAATATAGCAGATATTTTGGATGATTTTGGCAATTTTCGTTTTATTTCTAAAATATGATGAGAACCTGAAAAGATTTCTTTGTGGATCATATTTTTTCAGTCAATAAGAATATTTTTTATAAACATCCTGACAATTTGTCAACTATAATTTACGATTACCAACAGATTTTTTTAATATTAACCATGAAAATTTTGATTTTGATGATTCCAATAATATTCCTAGAAAGTTGTGAGAGTTAAGTAGAAACGATTTATGGATTATGCTATCTTGTATCAATTCGACCAAGTTTTGATAACATCACTACAATCTATGTAATGATCTGCGTTGTAAATTCTGCTGGAACTAAAACTATAACTAATACTAGACCCACAACTTAGCTTCAGAACTAACACCAGATCGTGTATAGAGGCGTACGGCTAAATCCTAATGTTTCTAATTGTAGGTATAGTGTTAGTTCTGAAGCTATGTTGGGTTGGGTTGGGTTCTGTCTTAAGAGAGGCACGAGTAAACCTAAATGGTTTTCGTTCTTGGTCCAGTATTAGCTATAACGTTAGTGTTGGCTTTATTTTTAGTTGTTATTCAATCTTAAATTGTTGTATATTTGTATTAAAGTAAAACTAGAACTAACACTAGACCTAATATTAGAAAGTATTGGTTTAGCCGTGCGTCTGAAGATGCACGGCAAAACCTAACACTTTCTAGTACTAGGTCTAGTGTTAGTTCTAATTTTAATTGCCATTCAATGCTTGATTGTTGTAAATTCTGTTGGAACTAAATGTATAACTAATAGTAGACCTACAACTTAGATTCAGAACTAACTCTAGACCTAGAACTAGAAACATTAGGATTTAGCCATACGTCTCAGATGGCTAAACCCTAATGTTTCTAGTTGTAAGACTAAAGTTAATTTTGAGCTAAGTTAGGTTGGGTTGGGTTCCATCTTAAGAGACGTCTGAAGACGCACGGCTAAACCCGAATCTTTCTAGTACTAGGTCTAGTGTTAGTTCTAGTTTTAAGTGCCATTCAGTGCTTTATTTCTTGTAAATTCTTCTAGAACTAAAAGTATAACTAATACTAGACGTATAGTTTTTGGCATTTTTATACTTTTCTTAACTAACTACACAAACTGATATTTATATTTCTTTGTGAATAAATTAATAGATTCGAATTAAAAAATGTATTCATGTATTACTATAAATTTTTCTATAAATTCCTATAATTCTTTTATCATTTAACCGAAAAAATAAACCTATCGTACACGTCCTAAACGTTTTTTAGGAACGATTTGTTTAATTTTTGTTGCTAAATGGTATATTAATATCAAATATAAAATGAAAGTTTTGATATTCTTTGTTTCCTACTTTAGCTGTATCGAGTATTTTAAAAAGGTTACGTCTCGCTAGGTTGAGTAACGGTACACGCACAATTTTTCAGCCCGATAGAATGCGTTAATGGCCTTGTTGTTATGCGAAAAAATCTAGGTCGATTTCTTCCACCACGGACGCACGATTGCAAATAATCGTAAAAATGTGTATAAATGAATTTTAATTTTTGTTAGGATTTAAGAAAAATCAAAACGTACATTTATTTGGAACGTTTTTGCATTTTATTTAATTATGCAACATCCATTGTGTATACGGATCACGTCCATCCTGCCACCAATGACAATACTCGAAAACACTCATCCCGTTCATTCTTTTATTAGCAAGTAACGCGCGATCGATGCAAATTAAAAATCAATGTATGTGTCGCTTCCCAAACGTTTATTATCGTGTTCGCCATCGCAATAGAATATTTACATGGTATGCATCATTAATATTGATGGGTCCATCCTAATCTAAACTCTCTCATGTTTTATAATTTCATTTTATAAATTTTTTTTTTAATTATAAATATGTAACATTTCTTTTAATTGAATTTAAATGTCCCAATTACGAAACTTTGTGTAAAAAGTTTGTGTAACTTGGCGATCGTATCCGAACTCGACGATCCGAACGAGGAAAAAGCGAGGACAACGCGATCGTTCCGTCTCTTTGCATTTTGCAATGGACAGCAGCAGGAACGGTACGCACAGCCTCGAGCGCAAGGTCACGCTCGCAAACGCAATCCTGCTACTACTCTCTTCTCACATCAGGACGAATTCCCCCTATCTAAAATTCTCAAAAAGAAAATCTAATCCTATCAAAAATTACCTGATCCGTTTATCCGTGCTTTTATTGACGTTCCCGAATGTGTGCGAAAAAAATTTTTGTACCGAAACTAAAGTATATAATTTTTTTTAATGGTGAGAACGCACTTGCACGCACACGGATCAACGCGTTACCGCGGAGCGGGTCGACCGGTCGTCGCGGCCATTGCCCAACGACTGAGAACGCACCGAGCGCGTACACGGTTCGCGAGGTCAACGCAGCGCCGCCGCCGTCGCGGTCGTCGCAACGCCATCGCCATCCTCGCCGCCACCGTTGCGTTCAAGTTGCGTTGCGAAACGGAGGCGGCTGCGGCGTCGCCTTCCCTGGATCTGGGTCGGCCGCGTGCGGATGCAGAACGTAACCCAAATACCGCGAGAGCTCTAGCGCCGTCTACCGGCGGCAGGATGCTGCAATATTTTCTCTACTAGGTATTATCGACCGAAATTCTACTATTTTAACAAACACTACACCACCCCGAGTATATACTTTATTAAATCAAAATAATACGAGTATTAACGAAAAGTATCTTATTGTTAGCGAAATAGAATGCTTAAGAAGAATGGTTAGATTAAAAAGAAAATGATAATAATGTGTTAAAAAATTGATTTTTGCCCAAAGTTTAGTAACGAATTGAATTTTTGTTTTCATACCAAAGTCAAAAAGCTGTTGTCTGTCAAAATGCATATTCTTGCAAATTCTAATTATTAGAAGACTGAAATAAAAAAGTAAAGATGCGAAAATTGCACCTATGAAGCTACTGTTGGAAATACTGAAAAAAGGATTTGTAAATCCTATGCCGACTTTCTGCTTCTTCCCCTCCATCTTTATGACCTATGACATATTCAGACACGTTTTCTATTCAAGTCTATCATTGCTGTTTTTATTCTTTCTGCATTTTCTCCAAGCTGCCTTTCAGGTTAATTTCGATCATCAGAGACATCTATGTATTAGTAAGGTTCAAAATCACTTCAAATGAGGAGCTCCCGTGCAAAACCGGTTATATCCACATTTTGACGAAATTTACATGGCATATGAATTCGCAAGCGATATATGGCGTCTACCGCTTGGTAAATTCAATTACAGGAAGAAGCGGACATATCACACTCTAATAACTAGTTAAAAATATGCATTGCTTATCTTTAAAGGCAAACTGTCAAAAGTTTTTCGCGTTGTCTGACAGTTTTTTAAAAATGGATATATCCGGTTTTGTACGCGAGCTGCTCAAATTGTAAATTATATGAACACATTCAAAGATGTCCAGAAATTTATTGAAAAAGCCTGCTAACGTTTATGAATCCCGATTGGAAACCAACTTGAAAGGAAATTTACAGAAAAGGAAGAAAGAAACAACAAAAATGTTCTATTTAATTGTAACATTTCTGTTTTTTATTTCTACTTTTTCCCAAGTTTGCAGGTTTTGTATCGATCATCATAGGCAGAAGCTCATCTTTTCATCTTTTCTTGTGCATAACTTAGAATATGATAGTAAGATTCAAAATCAACTTAAGCTGTAAATTTTATTAACACCGTGGAAGTTGTCCAGAAAAAAAGATAGTAATCTAGTAAGATACTATTAAATGTTTGCAAAGATGACCAGAACCCAACCTGAAAGAAAATTTGCAGAAAATGAAGAAAGAAACAACAAAAATGTTCTATTTAAGTGCATCATTTCTGCTTTTTATTTCTACATTATTCCCAAGTTTGCTTTCAGGTTGGTATCGATCATCATTAGCAGAAGCCCATCTTTTCTTGTGCACAACCTAGAATATGATAGTAAGATTTAGAATCAATTTAAGCTGTAAATTTTGTGAACACATTGGAAGTTGTTTAGAAAAAAGATAGTAATCTATTAAGATACTATTAAATGTTTGCAAAGATGACCGAAACCCAACCTGAAAGAAAATTTGCAGAAAAGGAAGAAAGAAACAACAAAAATGTTCTATTTAAGTGTAACATTTCTGCTTTTTATTTCTACTTTTTTCCCAAGTTTGCTTTCAGGTTGGAATCGTTCATCATAGGCCCATCTTTTCTTGTGCACAACTTAGAATATGATAGTAAGAGTTAGAATCAATTTAAGTTGTAAATTTTATTATTAACACAGTGGAAGTTTTCAAGAAAAAAAGATCGTAATCTATTAAGATACTCTAAGATACTAAAAGAAAATGTCTGCAAAAATAACCCAAAATTCAACCTGAAAGAAAATTTGTAGAAACGGAATAAAGAAACGACAAAAATGTACTATATAAGTAACATTTCTGTTTTTTATTTCTTCTTTTTTCCCAAGTTTGCTTTCAGGTTTTGTATCAATCATCATAGGCAGAAGCCCATCTTTGCATCTTTTCTTGTGCACAACTTAGAATATGATAGTAAGATTCAGAATCAACTTAAGCTGTAAATTTTATTAACACAGTGGAAGTTGTCCAGAAAAAAAGATAGTAATCTAGTGAGATACTATTAAATGTTTGCAAAGATGACCGAAACCCAACCTGAAAGAAAATTTGCAGAAAAGGAAGAAAGAAACAACAAAAATGTTCTATTTAAGTTTAACATTTCTGTTTTTTATTTCTACCTTTTTCCCAAGTTTGCTTTCAGGTTGGTATCGATCATCATTAGCAGAAGCCCATCTTTTCTTGTGCACAACTTAGAATATGATAGTTAGAGTTGGAATCAATTTAAGTTGTAAATTTTATTATTAACACAGTGGAAGTTTTCAAGAAAAAAAGATCGTAATCTATTAAGATACTCTAAGATACTAAACGAAAATGTCTGCAAAAATAACCGAAACCCAACCTGAAAGAAAATTTGTGGAAACGGAATAAAGAAACGACAAAAATGTACTATTTAAGTAACATTTCTGTTTTTTATTTCTTCTTTTTTCCCAAGTTTGCTTTCAGGTTTTGTATCAATCATCATAGGCAGAAGCCCATCTTTGCATCTTTTCTTGTGCACCACTTAGAATATGATAATAAGATTCAGAATCAACTTAAGCTGTAAATTTTATTAACACAGTGGAAGTTGTCCAGAAAAAAAGATAGTAATCTAGTAAGATACTATTAAATGTTTGCAAAGATGACCGGAACCCGACCTGAAAGAAAATTTGCAGTAAATGAAGAAAGAAACAACAAAAATGTTCTATATAAGTGCATCATTTCTGCTTTTTATTTCTACATTTTTCCCAAGTTTGCTTTCAGGTTGGTATCGATCATCATTAGCAGAAGCCCATCTTTTCTTGTGCACAACTTAGAATATGATAGTAAGATTTAGAATCAATTTAAGCTGTAGATTTTGTAAACACATTGGAAGTTGTTCAGAAAAAAGATAGTAATCTATTAAGATAACTATTAAATGTTTGCAAAGATGACCGAAACCCAACCTGAAAGAAAATTTGCAGAAAAGGAAGAAAAAAACAACAAAAATGTTCTATTTAAGTGTAACATTTCTGCTTTTTATTTCTACTTTTTTCCCAAGTTTGCTTTCAGGTTGGAATCGTTCATCATAGGCCCATCTTTTCTTGTGCACAACTTAGAATATGATAGTTAGAGTTGGAATCAATTTAAGTTGTAAATTTTATTATTAACACAGTGGAAGTTTTCAAGAAAAAAAGATCGTAATCTATTAAGATACTCTAAGATACTAAAAGAAAATGTCTGCAAAAATAACCGAAACCCAACCTGAAAGAAAATTTGTAGAAACGTAATAAAGAAACGACAAAAATGTACTATTTAAGTAACATTTCTGTTTTTTATTTCTTCTTTTTTCCCAAGTTTGCTTTCAGGTTTTGTATCAATCATCATAGGCAGAAGCCCATCTTTGCATCTTTTCTTGTGCACAACTTAGAATATGATAGTAAGATTCAGAATCAACTTAAGCTGTAAATTTTATTAACACAGTGGAAGTTGTCCAGAAAAAAGATAGTAATCTAGTAAGATACTATTAAATGTTTGCAAAGATGACCAGAACCCAACCTGAAAGAAAATTTGCAGAAAAGGAAGAAAGAAACAACAAAAATGTTCTATTTAAGTTTTAACATTTCTGTTTTCTATTTCTACCTTTTTCCCAAGTTTGCTTTCAGGTTGGTATCGATCATCATTAGCAGAAGCCCATCTTTTCTTGTGCACAACTTAGAATATGATAGTAAGATTTAGAATCAATTTAAGCTGTAAATTTTGTGAACACATTGGAAGTTGTTCAGAAAAAAGATAGTAATCTATTAAGATACTATTAAATGTTTGCAAAGATGACCGAAACCCAACCTGAAAGAAAATTTGCAGAAAAGGAAGAAAGAAACAACAAAAATGTTCTATTTAAGTGTAACATTTCTGCTTTTTATTTCTACTTTTTTCCCAAGTTTGCTTTCAGGTTGGAATCGTTCATCATAGGCCCATCTTTTCTTGTGCACAACTTAGAATATGATAGTTAGAGTTGGAATCAATTTAAGTTGTAAATTTTATTATTAACACAGTGGAAGTTTTCAAGAAAAAAAGATCGTAATCTATTAAGATACTCTAAGATACTAAAAGAAAATGTCTGCAAAAATAACCGAAACCCAACCTGAAAGAAAATTTGTAGAAACGGAATAAGAAACGACAAAAATATACTATTTAAGTAACATTTCTGTTTTTTTATTTCTTCTTTTTTCCCAAGTTTGCTTTCAGGTTTTGTATCGATCATCATAGGCAGAAGCCCATCTTTGCATCTTTTCTTGTGCACAACTTAGAATATGATAGTAAGATTCAGAATCAACTTAAGCTGTAAATTTTATTAACACAGTGGAAGTTGTCCAGAAAAAAAGATAGTAATCTAGTAAGATACTATTAAATGTTTGCAAAGATGACCAGAACCCAACCTGAAAGAAAATTTGCAGAAAAGGAAGAAAGAAACAACAAAAATGTTCTATTTAAGTGTAACATCTCTGTTTTTTATTTCTACCTTTTTCCCAAGTTTGCTTTCAGGTAAATATCGATCGTCATTGGCAGAAGCCCATCTTTTCATCTTTTCTTGTGTACAACTTAGAATATGATAGTAAGATTTAGAATCAATTCAAATTATAAAATTTATTAACACATTTAAAGTTGTCTATAAAAAAAGGTAGTAATCTATTAAGTTACTATTAAATGTCTGCATAAGTTTATGTCTCTGTCTGGAAAGATAGTTGAAACCCAACCTGAAAGAAAATTTCCAGTAAAGGAAGAAAGAAAAACCAAAAATATTTCATTTAAGTGTAACATTTTTTCCAATTTTTTTTAGGTTGGTTTCAAACATCATAGACAGTAGGCCATCTTTCAACTTTTTCTTCTGGACAACTTCCAATATGTTAATAACATTTAGAATCGAATCATGCTATAAAATTTATTAACACATTTAAAGTTGTCCAGAAGAAAGGTAGTAATCTATTAAATTACTATTAAATGTCTGCGTAGGTTTGACACTCTGTCTGAAAAGATGGCCGAAACCAACCTGAAAGGAAGTTTTCAGAAAAGGAAGAAAGAAATAACTGAAATGTTCTATTTAAGTGTAACAATTTTCTTTCTTTTCTGCCTTTTCTTCAATTCTCAGGTTGAAGAACCTTTCTTTCGATCATCATAAACAGTAGTCGACTTTTTCACCTTTTCTTCTGGACAATTTCCAATGTGTTAATGAGATTTAGAATCGATTCAACTTGTAATTGTAGTAATCTATTAAGACACTATTAACTGTCTGCAAAATTTTATGACTTCGTCTGGAAAGAGGGCCGAAACCCAACCTGGAAGGAAATTTGCAGAAAAGGAATCGCTGTCTGAATATATCATAGTAAACAAAGATGGAGAGGGAAAAAAAGCGGAAAGTAGTATCAAAGAAATTTACTTAGTATAGTGTAAAGAAAAATGATAAGCCATCCCAACATAATCGCGGATTCAAACATAAGTCTGTAACCCTTGAATTAAATTATATCATTATTAAAAAATTAAAAATTATAAATAAAAAAAATAAATTATAAATAAAAAAATTATAAATAATTGAAAATCTTAATGTTAAAATGTTTTATCATGCTTCGTATGGTTTCAAAAAGCACTTAAAAGAAACGTATAAATGCGGCAACATTGTATTTGTATACTACTGTATAGTAAGTACCTTAATATTTTTATCAATTTCAATCAACGAAAACATTTTACTCTTCATTTTGTTGTATTACAGCATCAGATAAATGATTATTTATTGTTAAAATAATACATATTAAAAGTAACACGTAAATTATCTTTTACTTATCAACCAAATACAATTATTTCTTTTTACATTTAACAATAAAATGGTTCGCATTGAAACTGAAACTCGTATATATCTAAATATAAATGTAATCCACGAGGTATCGTTTGTAATAATTAACATTATAATTAGTTTAGAATGAAAAAGATACAAATCTGACGATCAAATTTGAATGATATTAAAATGTCAAAAGTACACACTCGTTCTACTACGTTATCAAATGTATTTTTCATGAAAACATGATATTTAAAACAATTAAAGATTGTTTTTAAAGCTAAAGAAACTAATTAAACGAAAAAAACAATTTTCAAAATTCTTTCTAACTAAATTACATCTTATTTATCAACAGATATTGAATACTGATCATTATTTATGGACAAATTATCGGATCTTTGAGAAACAATTATAACATTAACATTTTTTTAAATGGAACGAAGATTGTCGCTACGTATAGATTATCCACTAATCTTTAAACACCTGTATATTAATTTTGGTACACCCGCGATTTATCAATTGAAAAAAGTGCATACTGAGCTTAAGGATTGAGATAAATAAACTTAGACTTTTACTAAACATGACGTGTTTTAGAAATAAGTTCTTTAAATGAAGTTATAAAAAACATATGTGGTCTTATTTTTTGGTGGTCAAATATAAACTTTACAATGAATAAAATCTTCCATTAATTCTCTGATTCTGTTTAACTCGACTAATAGAGACGCTTTTTCAGAAAAAATGTTAAAATAAAACAAAAAAGTATGCAATAATTCATATTGGTATCAAAATAAGAAAAGCATCTTGAAATATTCGGATTCCCAAAACCTTAAGCCCGTTTATCAGGATGGTTTTGGCAGAAAATGGGAACATTGATTATTGAGTCATCTACCATTTTCAGTCAAGAAGAGGAAAAAAGTTATCTTAGGAATTGTTCAAATCGAGCTCAATAAAGAAAGCAAGCTTGAAAAGTGGCTGAGGGCGTTCTTAAACGAAAATCATTGTAGATATGTTTAAAGACCCTGGTGTTGAGGAAGGCTTTCGGGAAGGTTTTGGCACAAAAAGACACCAAAAAAATGATAACCAATAAGAAAGAAGAGAACAAGAAAATTGAAAGAAGAGTTATAAGGGCAGAGAAAAAAAGAATCTATCGAATACAGAACGAAATTGGTGTGCGATGATGAAACAAAAAGGGAGAAATTACCAAAAATTTTGAAAATGGTATGAATATGGTGAAGTGCCACCTAATTTGTACGAAATTCATAGGACGTAGAGAAAGTTGAGTTGTTTATCTACATCAATTTACCGAAAAATTGTAAGTTTTCTGTCGACGTGAACTGAATTTGAACACAAATATTTAAAAAATCTGACGGGAAACTAAAGAACTACCTGTCGATCACTGGACTTATACTGATCAATTCTAAATAGGGAGGATATGGTTGACTACTGGCACATTCGGATCTTTTGAACCTTTTATAGGATAATTTTATTTTGTTCTAGTATAAATCGTTTGTAGAGGTACAAAAGGAAATATTCTACCTATCTTAATTTAAAAGGATCCTTCAGTTCATTGTGCTTTTTATTCTATTTTCTAGATACTTTTGAATTTGTCTATGATAGTAATGCAAACATATTGATAGGGACAAAGCAGCTACGTTACATAGTTCAAGATAGGCCCAAGAAGAAATACATAAATGATATGCCGAATTAACGAAACTGTATATCGATTCATATCAACACTTAAACAGTTTCTTTAGTATAAGTACGAAGGCTTTCACGAAGTTTCTTTTACTCTTTAGTGCTTAGGTAAATAATAGATGAACCAAAATTATTAACTGACTCGTTTGATATACCAAAAGTAAGATATTCAATTTTGTTGTCAAATCATTCACAACTGCCTAATATGGTTGTTTGACGTCAGTGTAATCGACCCAAGCACAAATAACAAATGTAGATGACTAATACGAAGAACCAAGATCAATTTATGATAATATTTAATGCTGGTGAGGAACTAGCTTTGTTATATACAATCGCGCATGTTAAGTACGATTTGTATAGCATTTTTTGGCATTTGGCGTTAAATGGGTTAATAGATATTGAGAAACATCTTTAATAGATGTTATTAATGCAATTTATAATTGCATGGAAATAAGAGGAGCAACACAAAATCTTCATATTCCCAAAACTAACCTAATAGAAAAAATGGGAACTTTTATTATTGGCCTATCTACAATCCTCAGTCAAGAAGAGTAAAAAGAATGATCTTTATGGCTGAAGCATTTATCCACGACAGGATTTCCTTTGAAGAAGAAAGAATTGTTGAAATCGAATTCTTTAAAAAAGACAAGCTTGGGCAGATGTAGTTTAAGGCGTTTTTTTGGTTTACGAAACCACGAACTAAAGTTCAGAGAGCTAATTCACTTCATAAACGAAAATAATTGCAAAGATATTTTTGAAGAACCTGGTCGGATGTTGAATGGTGATATATTCGTATTTTTTATGTGTCTAATATTCGGGGAGGTTTTGGCACTAAAAAAAATTGAAAGAAGTGTTGAGAAATTATGCGAAATTAACAAAAAAATCCAGAAAATGATATACTAATGATATACTTAGTTACGAAGACGTACAGTTTAAGAATTAAGTGTTCGTTTTCTTCTTAATTTTGTCATAAAAATTTTATTTGGGTTTAGCTGCACCTCTCTTAAGATGGAAGCTAAGCTATTCCAACCCAACCATCGCTTAGAATTACAAACATTAGGGTTTAGCCGTCTTAAGAGACTTACGGCTAAACCCTAATGTTTCTAGGTCTATGTCTAGAGTTAGATATCAAGCTAATATTAAGGTTGTAGCTTACTCAGTGGTTATGACTATAAATGGGTTAACATCAATATTTCAAAATTATGGTCAGTGAGATTTTGCCTTGTGCGCAGACGTCAGGAGAGTGTTGAATTTAATTTTTTTTTGTTATAACAAGAAAGCAGTGCAAAGCATTAATGTTAATAAAATATATATTCAAATGTGTTTAGTTAAAAATCGTGTTTCACTAAAAGTTTAGTAATATTAACCCTTAAACCCTACCCATCCCAGGAGAAACGTTAATCCTACCCTGAGCTCCCACGTACCCCAACATATTTTGGTTTATAATTAATAAGTAACAATAATTTAAAGAAATATTTGAAAAAAAATAATTGCAACATTTTAGAGGAGACCCCGGGGTAGGCTTTAAGGGTTAAAAACAGTTTTTATAATAAGAAAACAGTACAAAGCATCAATGTTAATAAAATATATATTTAAATTTGTTTAGATAAAAATCATGTTTTACTAAAAGTTTAGTGGATTTTCCTATCATTTTAATTGCCACTGAATAAACTGTTGCAGTCCAATTAAGCGGTAGTGCAAAAATTCCCAACTCTAACATATTGATAGCGATATAAAAAGAAATTGCGCTAAGTAGAAATGCTATATATTAGCGTATGTATATTAACACTTAGGCACTTTCTTTAGTATTTAGGTTTAGTAAAGGACTAATAGACGAACAAAAATTATTAATTCAATCATTAATTTTTTCAAAAGTAGATATTTGTTTTTGCGTTCAAATCATCCACAACTGCTGCAAAAATCTGGGAGTTATCTAACGATAAATGCTATCTTTTTCACATTGCACACGCCTAATATGGTTGCTTGACGTCAGTGTAATCGACCCAAGCACAAATAACAAATAGTAGTGAAGATGACTAATATGAAGAACCATCATCTTATGATAATATTTAATGCTGATAAGGAATTAGCTTTGTTCATATATAAACAAATCGCAACAGCATCCCAAAATCAAATCAAAGATAGATATCAATAAAACTGTTAATATGATGAAAAAAGGCAGAGTTTTTCAAGTCATATCTATAAGAAATCACTTTCAGAGCTATTTAATTCTGAAATTAATAGGCGAAATTTATGATTAATTTCGTAAAACATATTCTTATATTAATTTTGGAATAACCTTACTACGAATTATCTTTAATCCGGTTCCACATTTTGATTAAAATGTGACGCATGAGCATAAACACCAGTAACCGGATGTAGGTGACGCCAATGCTTATAACATTACACCTATAATTGTTAGATTCACAATCTTTAACCTCATATTCTTCATTAATTCTTTTTTTGTATTCAAGCTAACTTCAGATTATATTTTTATCTCCCATGATGCAAAAGCAGATGTGCGCAGCTGTATGGCGCGTCTATAAACATTATTAAATTGTAAACCCTGTATATATGAGACGAAAAAAAAAACGACTTTGAGAGTTCTTTATAAAGTGTCGTAACTGCATTGAAAGGTATTTTCTATTGGTTGCGTAATAAAAACGATCGGCTTAAAAAGATTATCGAAACGTAGATCTGCCATTCCGTTACCAAATTCGGTTTGAAGGTAACAATTAAAACTGTTTAACTGCATAGCGTCATCGTTTCGAACAGGAAACGGTTTCCTGGTCAGGCTACGTGAATGTGCAACGAACGGCCAACAACCGTTACGCGAACCTCCGAACGCAAGAAGTCGACCGACCGATGATGATGGTACCGTTGTCCTGGTTCTTACGGATAGTTATACTAAGAACTTAGTAGGAGTTTCAAAAATTAATTAATATAAACGAAATTCGAGGAATCAATAAAAAATTGTGGTTATTTAACTTTAATACGATTAAAGTTTTAAACGAAAAATGTTAAAAAAAAGTTCTTTTCAGCTTAACAGTTTGGAATAAATTAATTCGCGGTGTGAAGAAAAAAATGTTCGAGGCCTCCAGTAATCGATTCAAGAATGAGCCGACTTTATAATTAATCACTATAAAACGAGCGGGCAAAAAATACGCTTCGAGTTCTTTTTTTTTTCTTAATAGCGCCTACCATAATGAAATATTTTTTTATCGAGGCCTATGATGCAAAGTCGACATTGAACTTTGCAACTCGCAGCTCTGCGCGATGATGAAAACACGCGTAGAAATTCGTCGTAAAAAAGAAGAGGCGGAATGGAAAGGGTAAATTTAAATACGAATGAGAGCCTACAAGGATTATTTCGAAATCTTCCGGAGTTGTAAAAATATTTAAAAAAAAAGTTAAATATTATTATAGGTTGTTTGGTGATAAAAAATTTTTAAAAAAATTGCTTTCGGTTAGACTGAGACAGAAAATGCATATCATGCCTAAAAAACTGATGGAAACGCGAAAGAACCTTGGACGAAAATATTATCTCCCCATATACGCCACAAACCTATTGTTGATAAGATAAAAAAATCGACAGTGTAACGAATAAAATGCATTTTCTTATTTGACACATCCAACCCACCCATTTAGAGTTATTAAAAAAATTATTTGATTTATTCGTCTGACTCATTGCATCTACGCACAATAAAAGAAACCCAACATGGTTGGTCTGCTACTACGTCATGCCAAAAAATTCTATTAGCCAAAAGTGGCCTTGAACTCTTCTGGTACAAAACCACAAAGGAACACTGCTTGAGAGCATTCGAGAAGGCGAAGGCGTTCGATTCAAGCAGAAAATTATGGCCTCGTCATTGCAGCACGTGGACCTATTTTTACCGCCGATAATCTGCGACCTGATAATCAACCAAAAAAACAAAAAAAATCTATCCCCGATATTTTTTCTGTAATTAATTTCATTACGTTACGAGTCCTTATCTCAGCTCACGGAATCGTCGTTTTATTAAACCGCGCTGCACAGGTGTCGATGTCTACAAAGTCTTTTGACGCGATTATGTCAGCATTAGAAATAACGTAATGCAAATAAATTTTTTTCTTATCCCCAAAAAAAGAACCTCGAAAGTTCACTGTTCTTAAACCTTGAGTACCTCCGGACGTATTAGAATGCAAGTTGTACCAGGTGTACTGGACCGTGCAAAGTTTATGCACCTTTATACGAATTTTTTCGAAGGGGGAGCATTGACCTTAGAATAGTAGAGGAACAGATGGAGAAGAAGTACCGCAGGAGTAACAAAGAGATCTTTCTTAGTGGTCTCTTTTTTTTGAACACCATTCATGACCAATTTCTTTTATTAGATGTGCAAATAAAAGAAAATGATTTCTAAATACAAAATTTTAAGAAAATGCGAAAGAAATCATAAATAATTTGTTCTTAATAATAATATTTGTATTTTGTTTGATTATTTATAGTCAATTTATACATATTAATAGATATTTCTTAAACTTAACTCAGGGTGCAATTGCTATAATGAAGATTGAGATATCTCTATGACTAGTTCAAATGGAGTTTTCAAATTGCATAAAAAACTAAATCCGGGGTGCTTTATAAGATACAGAATAGATTAAAAAATCAGGTATTAGGGGTAAAACTGAAGATTTCTTTAAAAATGCTGTGTTCGAAACTTAATTCAGTTCAGTTTTGAGAACTGTTAATTTTTGTGGTAATTTTGGTTTTGGTAAAATTAATGTGAGATATTCTTGCAGGAATTTTTGCATAACTACACAAAAACGATGTACCAGAACGCTACAGCTAACACTAGGATTTGAAACATTTGGGTTTAGTCGTATGTGTCTTAAGACAAAACAGGACCCAAGCCAGCCTAACTTCAGAACTAATACGAGACCTAGAACAAGAAACATTAGGGTTTAGCCGTACGTCCCTTAAGACGACTAAGCACTAGTGTTTCTAGTTCTAGTGTTAGTTTGAACCATGACTTGTAGAAAAGAAGAAGGTTAGAAGAAAAGGAAGTAAATTGTTATAGCATCGCAATTTGACGGGAGAAGAGGAAATGTGCATGTCAAATCTTGAAAGATGATAGGGTTGGAGCGTTTCTAATATCCATGGGAAACCACTGCAGAAGGATATGGCGCACAACGTAAACGGCCCATGGTATATATTCGTATGATGTGTTGGGAATAGAAGTATTATGTCTAATTGCGAACGAGTAGGACGCTCGTGTGACGTTATTAATTTATTAAATAAGTATTGTGGGCTTTGAGTATTAATAATCTTATAAAGACTTGTTAACACACAGAAGGACGGACGGTTCACGTACGTAAGCAAACGTAAGTTATTGCGATAAGGAGTAATATGACAATATTTCCCAAAATCGAATATAAAACGTATGCAATTATTTTGTAGTCTCTGAAGTTTATTACACAAGGATATCGACAGGTCAGTACAAACCGTATCCGCATAATCAAGATGTGGAAAAATGAGCGAATAACAGAGGTTGCGTCGAACGTAAGAAGGAAGAAAACACTTAAATTTACGGAGGGAATGAAAACAGGAGTAAATCCTCTTGCAGATAGCCTCAACCTGAGGGCGCCAAGACAGTGCAGAGTCTATCATAACTTCAAGATTCCTAACTATATCCGAAGTTATCCGTCATTAGATAATGACGGTGTCTCCAAATAGAAGTTGCGACTTATCAAAGGTAGCCCTACTACCCGGCTCCGTAAAGGATTTGTACCAAATATTATGGATTGGGTCTCATGAGCATTGCGCTTCAAACCATATAGATTAGACCACTCAAATACTTTAGCAAGATCATTATTAATTTGCTCAATAACTTGAGGAAAGTCATCAACTGATGTATCGGTATAAATTTGCAGATCATCTGCGTAAAGATGAAAATTTGACGAAATAACCTTGGTGACACTATCAATGAAGATAGAAAACAGCAACGGACCGAGAACACTGCCCTGGGGCACACCACCAGAAAGCTCAAAGCTATTGGAAAAGGTTGAATTGGCACGGACACACAGTGTGCGATTCGAAAGATGATTGAAACCATGAAAGACTCGAGGAAAAAAATCAATGAAAGTATAGAAAGAAGAAGATCGTAATCGATAGAGTCAAAGGCTTAGCTGAAATCAAGTAGAACCAAAATAGTCATCTCATTATTTTGGTTCTACTTGTACACTATTTTGGTACCACAGGTAAGTCTTATATCATCCATGATCTTCTCAAGGAAGTAGTAGTACTATGACCCCGTCGGAAAACAGGGTGTATACAATACGCTTAAGAACCTTTAACAAAATAGAAAGGATTAGAAATAGAAGGGTCTTTAATTTAGGAATGGGAACAACCTGAGCATGTTTCCATATAGATGGGAAGGAGAATGATTCAGAAGAGAAGTTAAAAATGTGGGTCAGCAGAGGCACAAGAGAATCTAGTATTAGCAAAATTTGTTCTAGACAAATAAGGTCAGCGGGTTTGAGTGAGAGCCTCACAAACAACCTCCGAGTCAACAATAGTCAATGAAAAACCATGAGTATGATCCATGCTCACATTCCCATATGCACGAATGGTTTGAGTTAAGATTTCCGAGTAGTGTCAAGCGTTACCGGCGATTCTGCAAAGTAGCTGAACAACAAGTTAGCCATTTGCAAAATTGGAACAACAAAGGATAATCAGCGGAAGTCAATTTTTGCACATTTTGCAGATGATATAAATGGGTTTATACCCCGCCAGAATTTTACAATGTACGCCTCATGTAATGATGAGAAATTTTACTAGCGCAGTAGAACCCTAATATTCCGTGCGTGGATAATCCAAACAGCGGATTCTCGTCAGAAATTGGAAACTTGTTATATGCTTATAAGACTCTCGTTGTTCTTTACTTTCTACCTAATATTACGTCAACTATAAAACTAATTTAATTCAAGATGTCATCGAGACAACGACACTCTGAATTAAATTGGATGAAAACGCATTTACAGAAGGAAGGTGGCATTGGCTTAGCATTTAATGAGAAAAGAACAACTAAATATGAAGTAATTGCATTAGTATAAAAAGCCACTGAGTTCAAGGGAATCGATGATAATAAGATCGAAAAATGAATCCATAGTGACAAAAATGATACGAGGAATAGGCTTCTTAACATTGACGATATGACGGTGAAGAAGTTGCAAATCTTGTACTGGACTACCTTGTACAGAAAGAAGTTCTTATAGCAAATTTTAATTTAAGATGTACGACTTAACCTAAAATAATAGTCTTTTTAAAAAATATCATACTTAGAATACGTAAATATATTATAATAAGGTATTCCAGTTCAGTTCTGGTTTTATTCTCTCCTGATCCATGCTCCTTTCGATCCCGAGGAGTTCGGATAATTGGGGTTCTACTGTACTTGGATTTGCATCAATAAATTTTAGAATATCTTCTCTTATATTCAATTCATTTTTGTTTGATCTTCTACCACCATAACGTTTCTTAGGATGCAATTTTCCTATCTCGCTCCCTCGCTGGAGTAACAAAAGAAAATCTATATCTATCGATTTAGAAATCCTTTCAAATATAAAAATCTTGCGTAAAGATAAAGCTAATCTATGAATTTCTCACCATTTTGATTTAAATAGTTCTAATTAAGGTAGAAATAAAATCATGATACCAGCGGTTCTCAACTAATAAACAATACTTTTACAAGTATAACATATTTTTAAATACCCATATTTGCCATATTACAAAGTTTTTATTCATTTTGTTACTTATGCATTATTTAAGTAACCCCGAAATATTTGCAGTTTGAATTTAGATTCGCTATTATTCGGTATTCGGCATTACTCGACATTTTTTTGTTATTCGTATAATAACGAATAACAGCTGGTATTATTCGACATTTGGCGAATAGTTTCTAAAATAAACTTTTAATGAACAAAAAACTATCAACTTAAAAATAACTTGCAATTAGTATTAATTATTAAGATTAATGTAAAAAGTTTGCCAAAAATTAGTCATGTCATGTTGAAATTAATTAGTTAGGCTTTTTAATTAACATTTAATGTCAAAAAAATATTGGTTGCGGTAAAAAAATTTGTTTTTCTCCATAGATTGGGATAAAGTCGTTGCGCTTTCCTTCATAAATCAAATCAGCCTCAGAGAATAGACTTTAAGATTTAATTTATTTTTTAAATTTAAGATTAAGTACTGTTTAGTATGTTTACTTAAGATGGCATTGTCTTTTGGACGTCATTTCTTGTTACGATTCATCATTTTCGTCCCCTAAAGAAAGCCTAATTGTAAGAAATCTACTAATAAAGTATACGATAAGTGATGAGTCTTGTTGAAGCAAGATACATTAAGTTCTGATATAGGTGCATATGTGATAGAGGTATAAATAAAAGATTGGTAAGTTCAAGACAATTTCAAATGTTATATTATGATTTGATACCAAATAAACTACTTTTTATATCCCCTTTTTATGACAAATCATAGTAACTAGTTATTCGACTATTCGCCATAGAACATTGTGATTAATTGGTAATCGACTATTGGCTATAACAGCTACTCGCGGCATATCTAATTATTAAGTTGTCGTCAAAACTTAATACGCTTAGTATCTAACAGTTTTAATCTGCTCCGTATGTTGTAAATCACCTGTATAACATAACTCACCAATCCAATAAAGTATATTATTATTAACCCAACCCAACCGAAATGTTTGTTGCCAGATATTGTTATGTTGTTTTTATATAACATTACTTACGAAAAATTTCGGAATAAATACGAAGAAAATGGGCAGTGTGCAAATTGAATGTAAATGTGGCTACATATGTAACTATAAAGCTGACAAGCATGTATGATCAATCTGTTTTGTATAAGTGAGCTTTAGCGTTTAGAGGGTAATTTTACACAAACATTTCAGTTATACAAACCATTTGATGACGAAATAAATTTAAATGCAAGCTTGGGCAAGCCATCGGGGTTTTACTTGGAAAGAACTTTATTCGTATATACCAAAATCACCCGTATCTTTGGCGAAATGAATCATTAGAGTATCATGATAGAGTGACGAAAAATTTAGCGTATGATATGTTATTACTAAATATAAGGTACCTGGATCGAATGTTACCATCATAAAGTTTGACATCAATTTTTTCACCCTATACTTTCTTTTTTTTCCATTGCCTACCTATCTAGGTAACATACACAATATTGCCCATATTGTGCCCAAAGAAAACGAGTTCAAGAAGGACTGTACTTGTAAAATTACATAATATGCATCAGTACGTTATCTACAATAAGCAACGATAAAAATATAATAAATACTTCAACTTGCAATCTATTAGAATAAACACACATGATAAAAAAATTTGATTTTAGCATACTAACAGGGAGTTGTCGTTGCTTTTGCATAAACCCTAGAATATTATCGCTCGTAAAAATGACGATGGTCACTCGAAAAAAGTCGATATCAATGTTATAATATGTTATAATATCAGTGTTATAATATTATTCGCATATAGATCAAATCCATCCGTGACTATTTCTCATTTGAGGTGATGCACGTGTGGACGATAAGTCAAATTTTTACGTTGTACATTCTCTATAATATATTAGTCGTAAAATTTACGAAGGCCTAGAGTTTATGTTATCATTTTTATGATAGCATATAGGTAAATTTTATTGTTTATAATTACATATAAACTCATAAATTTTTTTACATACACTACCAGCAATATGGCTTCTAATAGCGGAGGAAAACATCGTCGAGAGTGACGTCGATTTTGAAAAAGTTGCTAACAAATATGAAGATAGACTTGAAAAGTGATGATCCTGGGAACGATAAGGATGATATTTGTGAGTCTGAACTAAATTTTAAAAGTGAAAACCAAGAAGAATTACAGGATGTGGAATTGAATCATGATTATCATGTTCAAACAGATATAGATATAGAAATAGTGTAATCATCAACACCAAATTGTTAATGATGATAACATACCTCTCAGTAGATTGATAAATTCAATATATAACAGTTCCATTTCGACTGAAACTTAAAGGCAAAAATGGACATATGTGGATAGCGCTTTCAAAAAATCGGGTAGGCAGATGTTCATTCAAAAATGTTGTGCATATCAGACTTAGTCCCACTGGTAGCTGCCGAAATATTGAAACAGAAATTGATGAATTGAAGTCTATGAATTACAATAATAATAAATTGGAAGCAATATAAAAAACAAACAAACAAGAATTAATGGCCCTATTAAGCAACCGTCTCAATGTCCACCTAACGTTCGATCCAAAATTATCTGGAAATATTTATAGATCAATCATGAGTAAGGAGCGATTTCAATTTCTTCTATCTCCAGTTTGATAACAGAGCAATAAGACCTGTCCGTAAACCAGATGATCTGTTTGCTCACATCTGAGAAATATGGGAACGATTTATAGTGAACTGAAACAATTATTACAAACCAGTTTCGTATCTTACAATTGATGAACAACTTGTAAAGTTTCGAGGTAGATACCCATTTAGGATGCATATTCCTAATGATCCTGCGAAGTATGGACTTAAAATAGTGATGGTATATGATGTCTGTAGTAAGTATATCACTGATGATGCTGCGTACTTGGTGAGAAGTACAAGAACAACTGATGATTCGCTTGGCAATTACTACGCAAAAACTTGACAAAAGCAATCAATCGATCAAATAAAAATTTGGTTATGATAACTGGGTTACGTCAGTAGATTTAGCGAGGACAATGTTAGAGAACCCTTAAAAATTAATGATTGTCGGAACATTGCGGAAGAAAGAAAAAGAAATTATCCATGTTTTGTTGGACAATGATATAACTGTGGTTTCTTATGTACCTAGAAACAATAAAAATGTACTTCCACTTTCTACTACAAATGATCAACCCTGTATATAAGACGTTTCTAAAAAGCCAGCAATACATGAATTATATAATGATATAGAATTAGGATGACCATTGTGTATTTTCTACACTATGCTAAACATGGCTGGTATAAATGCTTATGTAATGGATAATTACAAACAAGTTAGCAAAAATAAAAACTTATTGCAAGGCAAACATTTATGCATAAACTTAGTATGCGATTTATAGCTAAGAACCGGATTTATATGCGACAAAAATAAATTTTCTATATGCATTTAAAATTGATCGAAATATGCAGTAATATTCTGAAAGTATGGACAATATTATGCGATTAAAACGAATGATTACACTTCTAGACCTAGTTCATGTTCAGGTTTTGCTTCTATTTAAATATAGAGGGTAGCCAAATCCGTTTGTAAAGTATTCTATTTCAGAAACTATTCATTGTAGAGGCTCTGCATATTTGAACCAAAGTAAAACTAGAACTAAGACTAGACTAAGCCGACTAGAAACGACTACGGCTAGAACCCGAAAGATTTCACTTCTGGGTCTAGTCTTAGTTCTAGCTTTCTGTCATTGAATCTACCTCTAGACTTATAATTAGACTCGTTCGGGGTTAGCCGTCTTGGCAGATGTACGGCTAAACCTGAATGCTTTTAGTTCTAAATCTAGAGTTAGATCCAATGATATAAAACTAGAACTTTTTTTTCCGATTTAACCGTCTTGACAGATGTACGGCTACATCTTGACAGATGCTTCTAGTTCTAAATTTAGAGTTAGATCCAATAATATAAAACTAGAACTAATACTTTAGCTAAATTATTTTGGCTAAACCAAAATAATTCCTAGTAAACTAGTCTATTTCAAAAACTATTCACTATACAGGGTTTCGTTAAAAATAAACCCAACCCAAGCCAACTCTGTATATCTCAACTAAATAAACGAAATAAGTGCGCCCCTTTCCATACAAAATTCAATGCCAAAAAAGGTCCGCACCTCAATGGTGACATTGGGTGATGTGTACGATATGTATGATGGGGACACCATGCATTTTCTTGCAAAAACAGGTAATGAAATGGTGCAACCCTATTAGCCCTTAGGTCTAGGACGGAGCTGCTCATATAAAATTACATACGATTATATCGAAGCATATGGATAACTAAGTTAACATGCAGATTCATACCAGGTATCTACAAGCGATATATTAAAACCAATGCAACCAACTAATAAAAAGTTAAATATGTAAAATATATAATAAAACAACTTCTTTACTTGCTTTTGTTTATTTGTGCTTTTTTAACTACATGAGTAGTTTGTGTAAGTTGTTCTGTGGAAATGTTTTATATATTTATTACCATTTTGTAGTATTTTAATATTTTGACATTCGGCTAATGATGAGTTTGTAAAGCTCGAAACCGGTACCGATCAAATAAATAAAAGCAAGTAAAGATATTGTTTTATTATATATTTTACACATTTAACATTTGATAAACCTGCAACATGGACTCAAACAAACAAACTATGAAAACATCCCTGCTACGGGCCCAAGGATCATTTGTGGCATTTGTCCTGCGAAGAAACGAAGAATGACGTGTAAGCAAAAGTAAATTTTTATGAAGAATATGTTCTATGTTTGAAATATTTTCATATATAAATAATAGCGTAAATTCTTCCTTGTTATTTTTTCCAGTTTTGACAAAGTTGTAACTTTTGCGACGCCATAGCAATAACGTTAGTATTAAACACGACAGTATTCTAGGGTTAAATTTGAGCAAATACAACAACTAACACGTAGACTATCTAATGCACACACACAATCACAATTTCACAATTAGAAAATCAAAAACAGCCATCTGGCCAAATGTTCTGGCTAGCCATATGCGTCCCAGGTACCTTACATTAATCGATAACAATGCTGATAGAGATGTTGTTAAGAAGTTAAATGTGTTAACTAATCATAGAAGAGAAAAGAAAAAATCGAAGCATTTCAACACTCTGACAATGCAAAAATATGACAATGATACAGATCGAATTGCTCATATTTCACTGTTTTTCTATCATTTGTTTGAATCTCCGGGAGATTAAGGGACTCCAAGAAAATAGAATTAATATCGGAGTAGGTTTCTTTCTCATTAAGCCTTCTTTGTATTATATATTTGTGTCTTCTTGTGCAGTTTTTCTTATAGACAAGGCAAGAAACAGCCAATGTGAGCACATCATCGCCTGAGTTCGTCATAAAGTAGCGTATTTCAAGTAAACTTGTATCGTGGGAAATTTTTCAAGTTTTTTCAAAATGTTTGTCAAATTTGCAGTTACGTATATGGCACCCTTAGGAAAAAAAACTGGGTGGATGTAATTATAAAATAAGTAACCAGATTAAAATTAAGTTAAAATTGAATTAAGTCACCACAATAACCCAAAATAATATTTTAATAAAGATATTAGGTTCTTAGTAATTTCAGTTTCATAAATTGATATGATTCGGTCTTCAACTGTATTAATCAACCTACCAACCCAGAATCTTCCATAGAGCTATATCCTCAAGCAATTTTCCGGTATTGTAGAATAGCTTCATCTCGATCCCCTCCCAGCGCCGAACCGTCTACCGAATGCGGTTTGGCAATTTTCGCGAACGTGCCTCGAATAACACTTTCGGTTTTCTCTCCCCCTTCCCCGTTTTCCTTACGCCATAATTGCGCTCCGGGCTGTTTTCATCTTTCTCCCTCCGCCTTATCTCTTTCCCGGCAAAATCGAAATGCAAAATTTCGATCGTTCCAAAACTTTTGTCGCCCGGCGTATTTCAAACGCGTTCGCACTACGCAAAAAAAACTCCACGTGTATCCCCACTACTACTACATAGGAAGACATTACATAAATTAGCGCCGAGTGCTATTTTTGCATCGCCTTTTTTTTTCGGGCCTCGATCGTTCCGTCCTTGTTTAGCGCTGGTGCGCTGTCCAAAAATTGACCTTGCAAATCCCCGCCACTGTGTGGTTCTCCAACAGAAACAAAAAATGAAAACGGAAACCGTGGCCAGTAGTGGCAAGGAGGCACACAAAGTATAGGATATGATATGTCTTACTATAAAACAAGAACCGACTTATATTCTTTCCTTTGTTTATTTTTATGACGTAATCTGGTTATGCGCTCTTATGTAAATCGGGAAGTGTACTTTGTTGATGAGTCAATATTTATTTAATATTGTTCCCAAATATATTATGTGTTCGTTTATTATTAAAAGCCATGTGATCGAGCAGATTATAAGTTGAATGATTCGAATCGTAAATGAAGAGAATAAAAAAAATATTGGTCAAATTAAATAATACCTACGATAAAATTTTTACTACATATAGCATCCCGCGATCAATAAGATCAATAAGTGAGTTGAGATAAAAAAATACTCATAATGCCACATGCTTGCATCCTGTGAGCGAAAATCATATTTCATTATCGAATCGATAAGAAAAAAAAATCGAACACTGTCGTTATCCAAATAATTATTTACCGGGTTCTGCGATAATCGAGAGAGAAAAAAATAAATAATTATTTTATTATGGATAAATATTTGCAGCTCAGTTTCTGCGAAAACCAAACGTTACATATAAAAATAGACCGTGCGGTTTCGGTGCCGGCGTTTGCAAAAAAAGCTCATTTCCTATTATTACATTTGTTTAAAATAGTTTTTGCAGAAATATTTTTATGCCGCTCGAACAATTTTGGAATCTTATCTTTAAAATTTATAATTAAAAAGGTCTTTGAACTTGTTTTTGGCTGCGTGCAAGGTTACATACTTGAAAGTTTATTACTATTTGGCATTCTATTTTTTTCTAACACTTTGAATGATGAATGTATTAAAATAATCAAGGACAATTTAGACGGTTTGAAAATGCATGAGTAAACACTCACCTCTCATTTCCATACCCAGGAAACGTAGTTAGGCGTTGATAGATGAGGGCGTAAGCCCGGATACATCAAAAGTTTTTTTGTTGATTATTTCTATTTTGAATTTGATCAATTTTTATGTTGAGCGTTGTCAAAAAAAAAGCAACCGAATTTCGCGATAGTTACTTGTGTTTAACCAGGAAAAGTTGGCTTAGACGCCGGTTGCCAATTTTTTTGAGTGGGGGACCAGTTAAGGATTTTTTGGGGAAAAGGGGGGATTATTTCGCATGGCCCGGTTACGTAAGCCAGTGCATGTCCTCTCGAGGTCAAACAAATAAAAAAATTTGCAACAAAGATTCATTTCAAATAAAGTTATCGCAATCCATTTCTTTTTTTTTTCGTCACCATTTTAGAATTGTGCAAAAAAGAAAGTAACCAATCACTTTTAACTAGTTCCTAAACAAATATTAGATAGTAAACGATCCAATAAACTGCACTTTTCCCCACTATCCGGCTAGAAATCCAATGAAAACTTGCAAAATGATGCAGTTACTCAAACAACCAATAAAAACTTCAAATCAAACCAAATCAAAAAGCGAGCTCAAAATTCTCGAAAATCTTACGACCCACATTTATTTAATTTACGCGAAAACAGCGCCGATGATAAAGTCATGTTTGTCTATCCCGAATTTTTTTTATCCCATTTGCGATAACAACCCCGTATAGTAAATACGGCGATAACGGTCTCAAGCGTTTTTTGAACATAACCGGCTTTATTAATTTGGACAACACGCCAAGGTTCGTTGCAAATAAGGCGACAGTGCGCTATGATTTTTTTTAAATTTTTGGTGATAGCGATTATCGCTGTTGTAATAACAAAGTTTTTATGTATTATTTGTCGTTTCACTTCGCCGTTATCGTTATCGGCCAATGCATAGGCCGCGGTTAGATACGAATCATGGTTTGCATTGTATCGACACAGATAATATCTTGTGGATCAAGGAATGTCTATTGTGGCGTGAGATATCTAAAGTGGCGAAAATCTAAGAAAATGAGCTAATGATGGAGATTACGCGATAACATTTTTTTTTTTTGCTGCGTTACAATTTTCAAATTTAATTTATGGTGGTTACAATCTGCAGATTAGTTTTCACACACATTATATCTTGATTTTTATATCAAAGCAACAAAGTAAGAATTGCATCACGTCTAGTGATGGAACGGATATTGGTTTTACGAAATAACCGGCATCATGTTCAGCCGGAGATCCAGTTATCCGCGATTCCAGTAAATCTTTTTGTGACATGTTTTTATTTTCCAAAATTTACTATTAAACTCTGTTTAATCCAAAAATTCAAGTTTTTTTAGCTTCAGAACTAACTCTATGTCTAGTGTTAGTTCTGAAGCTAAGTTTGGCTGGGTTCCGTCTTAAGAGAGGTACGACTAAACCTAAATGCTTTTCTTGAAATATGATAATATATAAACAGAGATCTAATATCAAAAAGAGGCGCATATGACAATGGTATGTAGGTAAAAAAGGAAAACCCCCCATGCAGTGATCCACAACACGAAGTACAATGAGAAAAAGAAGAACGAAGATGTAAAACAATAATATCATGGAAGAAGAAAAATACCATGGAAACCTATGGGTTGCACAAAGAAGAAGCATTTTGATGAAATGATTAAGAATGGTTGAAATGAATGATTTCCCCGAAGTCGCCGTTCAAAGTCCAGCCCAATCGAATTCAATTCAATGATGCTTTTGTTATTTATAATACTTGCTTTAATACTTACTTAAATCTTCCGAATACATTGTTCATAATCGTCTTACATTCATATGTTGACAGATCTCGAAGACATCGGTCGCCCAAAGTATGACTAAGTTAGACTAGGTTGGGTTAGATTTCGAAATTCCAACCCAACCCAATACTTCGGTCATCCAGACTGTTATTTATAACACTTGGGGCGTTCGACGTCTTAAAAGTCGGCCGAGATTATTTCTCATTTCTTCAATCTTAATATTCTCCTGAATATACTACTCATAATCGTGTTGTATCCATATCTCTAACCCAAAGTATCACCGGGTTGAATTCTCTTGGATAAGACTTCGAAATTCCAACCCAATCCAAGATTTCGAAAACTTCAGCCACCCAAACTCTTTGAAGCCTTGGATTGGATTGGAATTTCGAAGTCTAATGCAACCCTGTTATACCTTGGGCGGCCGACGTCTTTGAAGTCGGCCGAGATATAAAGCAAGACGATTACGATTTAGGAGAATATTAAGGTTGAAGAAGAATGTTTATATCAAAATAAGTAATTCGGCAGACTTCGATGACGTATACTGGTATTTTTAAGACAATACCGGTTTTCAATACCGCTGATTATTCGTTCGGGATCCCGGTTTGTATTTGGAATCCCGGATATCGGTATTAAAAGCTCGATTGCTGATACCGGCTTTGGCAGGATATTAACAACCTTTGTGTGTTCATTAAGACTTATTAATTTAGTGATTTGAAATGTAAATTTGGCTCAACAAAATCTTTTATTATCAACATTTTCAACTGTTTATCTGTCAACTTTTCAACAAGCAAAACAAATTTATTTATTTTTTCAATGTCTAGTTAAAATGTACATGATTCGAAAGTTTGTTTTTTTCTGTATATATTCATTGAATGCAGACCAAAATAAACTTTAAAATGACGTCAATTTTGATTATTGGTTGATCTTTAGATGCATAGGAAAATGAGAAAATGCGAAAATTTCATAATTTTCGTTGCTTCATAAGTTTTTAATGGCAACACATGGAAATCTGAGCCAGTTGTAAGAAAATTTTGAGAACAAAGATTGTAGCAAATTTTAATTTTAACAATACTGCTCTCTTGTACTTTTGTTCTTATTGTTAAATGCACAGATTAAGAGAAATACGAAAATTTTATAAATTTCGATGCTTTACCATACCCCAGGAAAAATACACAAACAAATTTATAGTAATACATGAATATATTTTTTAATGCAAATGTATAAATTTATCCACAAAGAAATAAAAATTTCAATTTGAGTAGATAGTAAAGAAAAGTATAAAAATGCCAAAAATTTCTAGGTCTTGCATTAGTTATACTTTTACTTCCAGAAGAATTTACAACAATTAAGTACTGAATGGCAATTAAAACTAGAAAGATTTAAGACTTCAGACGCACGCCTAAACTGAGGCTTTCTAGAACTAGGTCTAGTATTAGTTCTAGTTTTACATTGATACGTATACAACAATTAAGAGACCAAATAAGAGTTAAAAAAAGAACCAACACTAACGTTAGAGGTAATGTTAGTTCAAGAACGAAAAACATTTAGGTTTAGTCCTCCCTCTCTTAAGACAGAACCCAACCCAACCCAACTTAGCTTGAGAACTAACACTAGACTTAGAACTAGAAACATTAGGGTTTAGCCGTCTAAAGAGACGTACGGCTAAATCTTAATGTTTCTAATTGTGTGTCTAGTAATAGTTCTCAAGCTAAGTTGTCGGTCTAGTATTAGTTATAGTTTTAGTTTTAGTTCCAGCAGAATTTACTACAATGAAGCACTGAATGGCAGTTAAAACTAGAACTAACACTAGACCTAGTACTAGAGACAAAACAAAAGAAACAAAAGTACAAGAGAAGAGTATTGCTAATTGTAGGATTAAAATTTGCTACAATTTTTGTTCTCAAAATTTTCTTACAACTTGCTCAGATTTCCAAGTGTTGCCATCAAAAACTTATGAAGCAACGAAATTAATGAAATTTTCGTATTTTCGCATTTTCCTATGCATCTAAGAATCAACCAATTTGTCTTTTTTTAATAGCATCAATAGTCAAAATTGACCTCATTTTAAAGTTTATTTTGGTCTGCATTCAATGAATACATACGGAATAAAACAAACTTTCGAATCATGTACATTTTAACCAAACATTGAAAAAAAATTAAATTTGTTTTGCTTCTTGAAATGTTGACAGATAAATAGTTGACAGTATTGATAATAAAAGATTTTGTTCAGCCAAATTTATATTTCAAATCAGTAATTTAATAACTCTTAATGAACACAGAGAGGTTGTTAATATCCGGCCAAAGCCGGTATCAGCAATCGAGCTTTTAATACCGATATCCGGGATTCCAAATACATACCGGGATCCCGAACGAATTATCAGTGGTATCGAAAACCGGTATTGTCTTAAAAATACCAGTATACATCATCGAAGTCTGCCGAATTATTTATTTTGAAACAAATATTCTTCCTCAACCTTAATATTCTCCTAAATCCTAATCGTCTTGCATTTATATCTCGGCCGATTTCAAAGACGTTGACCGCCCAAAGTATAACAGGGATGCATTAGACTTCGAAATTTCAATCCAATCCAAGGCTTCAAAGAGTTTGGGTGGCTGAAGTTTTCGAAATCTTGGATTGGATTGGAATTTCGAAGTCTTATCCAATAGAATTCAACCCAGTGATACTTTGGGTTGCCGACATCTTTGAAGTCGGCAGAGATATGAATGCAAGACGATTATGAGTACACCCACCTCTTTTTTTACACGGTCTGTTTTAACACGATATTGAAATAACACGGTTCACCAATCAATTTTTTTACACGAACTTTTTGTTATAGCACGAATCCCAAAAAAAGTTGGGTGTAGTATATTCACGAGAATATTAAGATTGAAGAAATGAGAATCTCGGCCGACTTTGAAGACATCGAACGCCCCAAGTATTATAAATAACAGTCTGGATGACCGAAGTATTGGGTTGGGTTGGAATTTCGAAATCTAACCCAACCCAATCCAACTTAGTCATACTTTCCAAAGTAATATTTACCGATGTCTTCGAGGCCTGTCAAGATATGAATGTAAGACGATTATGAACAACGTATTCTGAAGATTTAAGTAAATATTTAAGCAAGTATTATAAATAACAAAAGCATCATTGAATTGAATTCGATTGGGCTAGACTTTGAACGGCGACTTCGGGGAAACCATTCATTTCAACCGTTCTTAATCATTTCATCAAGATGTTTCTTCTTTGCGGAACCTATAGGTTTCCATGGTATTTCTCTTCTTCCATGGTATTCTCCTTTTTCTTTCATGGTTTCTCGTCTCCTTGCGCTTCGCGTTGTGAATTGCTGCATAGCAGGTTCTCCTTTTTTACCTACACACCATTGTCCTATGCGCCTCTTTTATACTAGATCTTCTGTTTATATATTAACATATTTCACCTTGACTCTGCGTTCAACATCATTTTCAGCATTTCCGTAGCTATGTCTTTCCCGTGAACTGTTCTATACTATCGCCTTATTTCTCCTAACTCTGGACATCCGAACAGTGTGTGCTTGGATGTATCACACTCTCCACAGAACGAGCAGTCCTCACTCTGCATTCTCTTTATTCTTTTCATGTATGATCCCAAATCAGCCCAATCCAACCCAACCCAACTCAATGGTACCATTTAAGTGGGATTAATCTGTCAGATCATTATTTACAAAATAAACACCATAGTTAAGAAAACATTTTTTTTGTTTGACATCATTTCCCTATAGAAACATACATAGTCGTACAAAGTAGTCTTCATGCAGAGTTAAGAACCATGACGCACATGACAGCTCGCGATGGCCTATAATTTATTATTTATCATGATTCTTTAATGTTGGACTAATAAAAAACATTAAACAAATTCCGGTATTATTGCCGCTTTCGCGGCTTTAAATTAGTAGAAATACCCAAAAACTGGTGTTAAGATTTTGGTCCGGTATTGAAAGCACTATGTATGTATGTATGTATGGAGTGAGAAGTGCGTATTCTATACGCGGCACCTAGGCCACAACGGGCCCCTTGTACACTGGCTCCCTCTAAGAGGTTTGAGATGTTAAATGCGAGTATATATAACTCGATTTTTGGCTGATTCCGCTTCCTGACCGACCCCCCACCAAACCGGGCGTGCTATGGCACAGGCCCAGTGTGGGTTCGCCCCTGTCAGGTGCCGCTCCAGGAGTACCAACATCCTCGTGGACCCCTACGAGGTGCAGGCCTCCAGGGCGCTAACGCGCATTCAGCCATTTTTGTTCAAACCCCTTACACACATAGTGATAACGACAGCCAGAGATGTTAGACTGGTTGCCGGGACCGACGGCTTAACATCCCCTCCGAAGGACGGGGGGCGACCCAACGTGATTACACCGGGATACGAACCCGGGACGTCTGCGTGTTCTTTTTTTTTTTGAAAGCACTAATCAGCAACTATCCGGTATCCGGCTGGATTTTAAAATATGACCAGTTACGTCGGATACCGGTTAGTTGCCGGACATCCGTTCCACCACTAACCACGACATTCATTAATCGTCAAAGAATTAATGTGGTAAATGTTAGTGATTCAAGACATGTTCCAACAAGCAGAGAGAAGTGCTTCCAAAAAGTGTTCCTAATGAACGATTACACTGTAATACAGGGACATATTCAAAAAGCCACCAAATAACCCAAGCAAGGGAAAATCTCGGTACTACACCAGCCGATTTTATCTGCCTCTCCGATGCTTTAGGTATGATACAGAGAATTGCGACTTGCTTGTGGAAGATCCATATCGTGGTACGATACGATATGATCAGTAAACACAGAAAAAACCTTAAACACTCTAAGTGGTAATAACACAGATTCGCTGATCTAGGTCCTTGATCACCCTGGAGTTGCTGATAATGAAGCAGCAGATGAGCTGCTATGAGAAAGCAGCGTTAGTGCGTTGGTATCATTTGCGATGGCCAAATGCAGGATTTGATAATGGGTTGAAGAAAGACTTCGCTTATTAAGCCGATCATACTCGTAGAAGTATATCACAGAAGTATACCTCAAAGTCACCTTAAGAGGCAAGAAAGCCACACGTGCAATTGTTTGTCTTTGAGATTTGGTCACCTTTACCGTTAGGAAATCTGCTTTGCAAATTGGGTTTGTTCGTCTCACAAATTTAATAGAATCCATCTTATTCGGTCTGGTCAAGACCGAGACCATGAACGGTTAATCCGAAGTTCTACGAAACTCGATTTTCAATCTAAAAGAAGCTGCTCCTTCCAATATCGTGAATAAACAGAAAAGTAGAATGATGTTCTAAGCCTTTTTACAAGCTTACGTGAGTACCGCTATTTTAAATTCTCTAACACTCCTTGGTCTATAGATGTTTTTATACCATTCACCTCAGGCAAGTGAAGATTCGTTGAGAAATGAGGTATAATGTATTATCACTTTTGGGACGAATTCAAAGATAAAACAATCTTCAGACATACAGACATTCATCTATGCTGATTTTTGGAACGTGTAATGCAATGGAAATGATGAGATATTCAAATTTTTTTTTTGTTTAGTTGACTTTCCTATCGTAAACAGAGGAATTTTATATGTTTCAACTGCATTAGAGCAAACATCAACAGTGATCCGTTCTTTATCTTTCTTAAAACTTACAATTGTACCCGTTTTGTCCATGTTACACACTTGTTGAGGAATTAAGTATACCTCTTGATTATTTCCATAAATGTAGTTTTAAATGTACCTGCAACTGATTCATTTCTGATATTTTCTCATAACTTATCCCAGACTACCAGGGAATGCTGGTGTATTCTCGATTTTATTGTGAATTAATAATGCTTTTTCAATCACAATTGGGCTACTGATATGAGGTCCTCTCTGACGATGTTAAATAAGCCACACCCAACAATTTCATTAACGATATCACAAACTGGAATTGAACGAAATCTCATTCCCAATTTTTGAGCATTATGTCTTTAATCGATCATCAATTTCGACGCCAATCATTGATGGTACCTACATACATAGTAGTACATTGATGGTACCAATTATTGACGGTGTTTTTCCTAGATTTAAGCCATCACATACTTTTTTAACGATTCTCAATTCCAAGTCTTTTATCACTTTTTTGACTCAAACGAGACTATCACAAGTTTCAGTTTTCCTAACTCACTCATTTTTATGTTACGTTATAGTCTGTACCACGAGAAGTGAATGTGACTCATCGCCTAAACGTGTACGGAACAGACGCACGCGCTAAAAATCATTTCACGCTAACACACGACAACCCGCGAGTATATTTGTAACGTATGAGCAAAATTCTTACGGAAATCGATGAGTCACATTTACTTCTCGTGGTACAGACTATACATATAATGCTCAAGCAAGAAGAACACTGATTGTGATGCTAGGTCCACATTCTTGCCGAGATCACACGAGAGCGAGTGTGTGTATGGATGCTCGTTTTGAATCGATCCTCCTCATCTCGCCTCAGTAGCGGTCTAATCAAAGTCGGTTTTTGGCACGTAACAAAGGACTCTCGCTGAATCTCGTCTCGACGCAAAAATAACACCTACACACTCTCGGTTTCGCCACGGAATCTCGAGGAACGCTTTCACTGAGAGTGTAGACAAAAAATGTATGAGACAAAAAAAACTCACCAAATAGAAAAATAAATACTATATTAATTCCTTTGCCAGGAAAAAAAGTAAACGCATTATAAGGCAAATGTCACGTCTGGTCTTGGATCTATTAGCTATCCGAGAGTGACATCTTGAGGCGAACACTACAGGTAAACCTCTACAATGCATCTTTACGCGTATGACCGGCCTTGTGTACCAGTTTTCCTAGAATATGAAATGCGAAGTTATTTATTGACATCACCACTGTCAAATCCGGGCACTACTTTACTGACTACTATCGATTAAAGACACACCTCAATTGGTTTGCCTAGCAAACGATGTTGAATCTGTATGTTGAGGACAAGGAAACGGTTGGGCATGTCTTATGACTCAGCTCTGCTTCAATTGCATCAGATTCTTGATTGTTGGGTCACTCTTTCAATAACCAAACAAAAAGAAAATCCTTTTTCTGTCACGTAGCATGCAATTTCGGAAAGTATTACTGTGGCCATTCTGAACGGAACATCAAGTGGCGCATCAAGAAACATAAGAGATTTCGGACTAAGTAAGATCAACGAAAACCAAGGACTATTAATAATCGGACATTATTTTCTAAGAATGAAATGAGACACTGACCAGTAGAAAAGTAAAAGTTTCTAAATTAAAATCTGTCATTTATTTAATTTTGTTTTGCTTATGCAAAATTTGGCAATTTATTATTCCTGAAATGCAGTAGTAGCTTTTGATAAAACCACCTTCAATATTATAAGACCTTTTGTCTGCCTCTGATAAAATCAATCGCAAAGACCTATACCAATACTTCTAGCATTATACACAAGCTTCTTGAAAGAATGAATATGGGAACAGTTTTATTGATTTATCTCCATGTACAAAAATAGGATAAACACTATATATTTAAAAACCGATACACGAAGAAATCTCCAAAGAAAAATGTAAATTGCTTTTTGAATGAATCTTCTAATTGTGTTAAGTTCTTCAAAATACTTCTATTTGCAAAACTATGTTGGCGCAAAATTTTTGGCACCCAAATGATTTTTCTAATTCCGTCCTCGTTCAATATCTAACACACGTCTGAGAGGATATTGACTTGCAGCGGCCACTCGTCGGAGTCAAGGCCAAATTCATGAATAAAGATCGCTCCGCAGAAAAATGTTGCAAGGAAGACAAACGCAAAGACCTTCGTGTATTACGAAACGTTTAGATAATTTTTATTTTTCACGATAATAAACTAAAGAGTCATATGTCAACATTGAATGGGTCTTTGTTGCGTGTGTGCTTAAGTCTTTTAATAATAAATGAAGGTTACATAACGTGTTGTAAAAACGTAGGAAAGGAAAAGTCATCCGTTCGTTTGTCAAATGGTGTTTGATCGGTTACGAAAAGCACTTGTACAAGGCGATTCAAAGCAAAGTAGTGAAAATGTATGTGGAAATTATTTACAACGAAAGGATCGATTCCTGAACGAAGTTGCTTTTAAATAATGCAGGAGTTGTAGGGTTGATTACCAGGTTTGGAACTTCCCAGAATCTATTGACCGATCGACCAAAAACAGTTTTGTTATAGAAATAACTTTCACCTAGTTGACCCAGACAGGGGTTATATTATTTTATAAAGAAGGGATAAAATCTAAAGTGGAAGAAATCTAGTTTTGGGTCGCAATCCTATTAATTTTCCCCCGGTTGGAATTTAGCACTTACTCACTTCTTTCCCTCTTTTTCGTTTCATACAGGTGGCACAAACACAAATTTATGATACCACCCTTATATCCGGCACGCAAATCGACCCTTTCAGTTGTTAATTATTAATGTTTGCATGACGCTTCTTTTCTTGTTCGTTTCATTTTTCTTTTCCTTTCTCTTTTTATTTGATTGCAAGGATTTTTTTTAGAAACGTAACAGTGGGCGTTATTTCGCTATTTCTGTTTTGACCTTGAAGTAGAATAGGTTTTGGGAGGTGGTGGTAGCGCATAGTTCTCTGTCAATGACACGGAAGGTATCCTAATCTAAAAACGCCACTGCATAAATAACAAGGAAGAAAAAATTCCAGGATCAACTCAGGTCAAGGACAACCAAAAAAGAACGATTTTCAAAGATTTAATTTGTATTAAAGTGTAATATTGTGTATGATTCTAAATTATTTGTTACATTTTTTTAACTTATGATATTCATGGTACATGGTTATGACGCAGTCAAAAAAAAGTAAATGTTTTAGAAGTCGGTATCTAGATTTAAACCTAAAGTCCAAACGAACGAGCCACTGCAGGTTTGCAAATATTGCTTTTTTCTCTCGCACAGTGCGTGCTCTGCGTCGCGTTGTGTAATATTCGGCTGCTAGATGCCGCGGGGAATAGCGCGGGGGAATATACGGGGGGCAGGCACAGGCCTTCGGGGGGCATTAGCCGAATTTAAGGCCGCGCGAATAGCGTTTGGGAACGACGAAAGGGGGGAAGAATCGTGAACACGTAGAAACCGTGGGGCACACATCGTTGCCATAGCGTGCGTTATCGAATGCCGACTGTTGGATGTGCGGGGGAGAAGGACAAAAAGCGAAACCGAGGGGCTAGAGGCGAGGAAAACGAAGGGGTGGAGGGTAAACTCCCCGCGACCTTTACATTCCCCTTACAAAACTTACAGGCGCAGCCGCCAAACTAACATTAAAAAATTATTCGTTTAAAAACTGACTGATTAAGTTAGAGGCAAGATTAATGGTTATTTAATGGAGGGGTACTGAAGAAAGGTGATAATCGCAGCAATAGAAAGCGGCAAAAAAGGAGGAATGCGGAAAGCGTTGTTGGTCCACGCGCGTGTTCATTCAGTGTGTCGGCTGGTTGACCTGCAGTTGCATATACATTGAAAATGGGGACGCGAATCTGTGTCAGCACTTTCTTAGAACGCACGGATTCAAATCCGTTTATAAAAAACTAAATTTGGGACGAGGTTGTGTAGATTAAAAAATGATTTAGAACACTAGTTTACTATAAAAACAGCTGATTAATAAAATCGTCTAATACATCCCAAAAAAAATAATTCTTTAAGAATCAATACATTTTTTCATAAACTTTCAAAAATAAAATATTATCAACCAGACTGTATAATCGCCACCACCAAGCTATACATTACCCTCTTATCGTTCGTTGTTTTTCCAGAAAAAAAACTGGGGTTGGCCAGATAGGGTTAAATTTATATTCTCCCCTGATAAATACACGTTCAGATTTTTTTTTTTCGACCGCCCGCACAAAACAGTCACGAACCTGCCCGTTGGCAGCACACTGATTTGCATCGAGCCTACACCGAACGAAAGACAGCACGTGGTCCCTCTGTGACGTCACAAAGTGGTTCAATAGTGAATACCGGTCGCAATCCGATGAATGGACGGTCCTTTTGCACTTCCTTTCGGGTCAAACCCCGTTTCTAAACATCTAATTAAGTTCTACGAAACTTCACCCAACGAAAAAAAAAACGAGGTAACCCAACTTTTATCACACACATCATTTCTCCTCCCCAAGGAAAAAACGATGAGAAAAACCGCTACACGTCCCCCCTATTTTCGTGCAAGCTCGATTTTTATCAGGGCACAAGGGACCTAGAGTAGGACGTCCTTGGGGCTGCAAAGTGTCGGACCAGGGTAACGGGGGCAGGGGGTTGCAGGGTGCAAGGTGTCTGCGCGACGACTCGACGTCCCCCCACTCGGCCTGGGCCAAGGCTGAAACTGCCGCCCCTTTCTCCCTCCTCCCGCATTTTCCCCCCATCCACGTCAGAGCAAACTTTCACTTCACCTGCCTAACCCACGCTCGTTTCCCCCCGAACCCTCGAGAAACCCCATCGCGCCCTTTCGTCGTCGTCGTCCCACCCTTCGCTTCTCTTTTGGGGGAAAACCTGGCGCGTAATTCGCCGTGACTTTCATTAATGCAGGGCCTCGCCTATGTCTAAATAATGATAATAACGTAACTGGAAGCGAGTCGGGAGCAACGCGTTCGCTGGTTGCCAAGGAGGTAGAGGAGAGCGGAGAGGGAAATGTAGTTGCGGAAACTTTAAATGATGTTAGCTCTTCTTCTCCTACCCATCCTACTTAGGAGTGGCGCAACCGTTTTTAATGAATTAAGAAAGATGTGAAGTTACCATGGCACCTGTGACATGAGAGGAATTTTAGACGAGTGTTTCTTGGAAACGTTAAACAGAAACGTAAGGAGTTAAAAGGTTATACTGAATTATTAGATGACTTGCAAGAAACAAAACGTAAATTACAAAAAAAACTTATTATAAAAGTCAAAAATACACCTTTTACTTCCATAAAAATTGCAACACCTAGAATTTATAGAACAATTTTATTGAAATTTTCATTTATAATGTCATTCATTAGAACAAACGATGAAAATGTAAAAATGAAAATGAAAAGGTAGGAAATGAAAATGTGAATAAAATCTAGCTATTTAAAGAAATAAACAAAATCAGTATGCAATTAACTGTCAATTGTTTGCGTATCCTATTCATTCGTGATTGAAGTGGGAAACCTACGTTTAATTCACTTATAGCGCTGCTTTCAATTACAAAACCTATTTTGATAGTTCTGATAGAAGAACGTGTAATTAGAGCTTGCAATACAATAATAAACCAAATAAAAAAATTGAAAACAGCCAAATCATCGATCGTTACAACCTCTTAGAATCATAGCACAACCCAACCTAATTCAACCCAACCCAACCCAACCCAACCAAGAAGCTGGTCACCAATATGTTCCGTTCCCCACTCCCTTCCTTCACGAGGTATTTTGGAAGCCACTTTGTAATTATGACCCCATATCTTTCATGTATCTTCTCTATCTTATCGGCGTCCTGCCCTTCGGTCTGTGGACGTCCCTATCGTTATATTTCATCTTACAACCTTTCATACCCAAAAAAGTTGTGCTCCACGCCGTCTATATTGTGCTTAAAGAGATAGTTTCTGAAGCCGTGTCCACTTACAGTTAACTAATAAAGTGGTTTGCTTCTCCCTTCATCGACATAGCTTTGTTTCCAAGTATTATTCATTTCGTCCATCTGGCCTTTTCATCGATTGTTCTAATCATGAATTATTTTGTCCTCTATGGTGATTCGATCTTATTCTGCTGCTCCCGTGGATAAACTCTCTTTAGTCATTAGATTTATTGGTAGTGAGCTTCTTCAACACAACCCACCCCAACCCAGCAAATCCAACTCAACAACAAGGATAAGAAATCACACAGAAAAAGATGAAAATGAACAGTCTGTGTCTGTTTGGCATCATTTATGACTCAGGTGTGGACGATAAAGATAGTGCACCTAAACAAAGTACAGTAACAAATTCATACTTTCACGCATGACTGCTCAAAATGACCTATTATTTATTATTTATCATCTTTCTTTAATGTAGGTCTAATAAAATACATTGAAGTAATACCAATATCCCGGTTTTAAAAATTTTTTATAGCGAATACTGGTATTGCAAGCCCTACCTGCAACAGAACTATTTTTGAAATCACCATTGTTATCAATTTGACCAGGTTTGACATAGTAATATTTTTGATTGTGTTGTGTTGTGTACAGTTGTGTATGGATGAAAAGCCAGCGCCACACCATCCTAAATCTAGGGGTTAATAGCGCTACAGCTTTGGGGCGCCAACTGCTGGAGGTGCGTCTGTTTTTGCAAAGAAATTCCTGGTGTCCCCATCATACATGTTGTACCCAATGTAGCCCTCTGAGATACAGACCTTTTTCTTTGCCATTGAATTTTGAATGAAAAGAGGCGCACTCGTTTCGTTCGCCCAACCCAACCCTGAGGCGCCGAATATCTTGGGACCTCTCAGCCTCGGGTTGGGTTGGGTTGGGTTTAGCCGAGCATCTGAAGACATTTTGTAATAAAGACCGCTACAATGAATAGTTTCTGAAGTAGAATACTTTACAAACTGATTTGGCAACCCTGTATATTTGAATTGAAGTAAAACTAGAACTAATCAAATCTTTTCACTTCTAGGTCTAGTGTTAATTCTAGTTTAATATATTTAAAAGATAGGACTCTAGATCTGGAACTAGAAACATTCGAGTTTAGTCGTACATATTTCAAGACGGCTAAACCCGAAAGAAATTCAAATATATAGGGTTGGGTTGGATTTATTATGTTTTTCGGTGCCTTTTTGAATAAGATTGTAAACGATAGAATTAAATGTTTAAAATTTTAAAACATTTAAAAAGTTAAAAAATTTCTAAAATTTGAGGGCTGTAGACGACAGTATCCAAAACCAATTACGCATTTTAACCAAACAGTTAAAGTTGCCATTTATATTATAATATATTATACCTTATCTTTGATTGTTTGCACACAATTTCGTTCTGAACTTGGAAAGAATGCCAATAGTACGTCAACATCAACATTTTTTCCAATTAACTGATTTAGAAGGTGGCCGTATTATTGGCATAAGAGAGGATATTCGCTTAGAAAAATTGCTCGTCGTGTAAATGTTACAACGGTATTGAAATATTGGTCCAACTTGTCTTGAGAAGAGGTGTAATAACATCGCCTTGAACCTGATTTTTGGAGGACTACAGATAGCGAAGAACGACGCTTAAGACTTTTGGCAACAAGAGACAGGTGTAAGTCAGATGGTATAAGACTCAGAATGTCAATGTCGTCTGTTTATCACCGGATAAGGTCTTATTTTTATGTCTCTTACACCGCTTCGCCAGTCTACGCAGGCTAGAATGAAGCAGCGAAAGAGCAAATTGGGTGCAAGAATGAAATTGAATTGTTAATAAGTTCGATATTGATTAGAGTATGAATTTTACCAGTATATTTTTTACTATTTTATTTAACAAAAATCTTACATGTTTCGACTATTAGTCATCTTCAGCAGGCGTCGTCGTTCAATTAAGAATGTTGTTCAAAAATTTCCATCTCAAACACGATAAAATCACGATTTAAAACTTTTAAGGACGTTACATTACAAAGTTAAAAATAAAAAGTAAAAAAGCAGGAAATGCTTCAAAGTATAAAATGCATGAAATGCAAGAAAAAAAATCATTTTCTATCTATATTAATTTATCAATATTATAATCTATATTAATTTTATTTTTAATTCATATTAAATACTGTTATTGTCGTAAAAAACCTTTATATTATGGGTAAATATAACATAATTTGTGATGAAAAATTTTGAACAGCTTTCTTAATTAAACGACGACGCCTCTGAAGATGACTAATAGTCCAAACATGGCAAGATTTTTCTAAATAAACCAGTAAAAAAGTACAGATTTTCACCAATTTTTAATTTAAATGTCAAAAATTGAATTGTGTTTAGTGATGAGTCCTGATTTTGCTTGTATATACGAATGCGTGGAGAACGTAAAAATCCAACTTCTTTTTTGAAACGTAACTCAACCCTCATACAAAGAGTGATGATATAGAGCGTAATATGGTAACAGATCACCCTTGGTCTACATTGATTCATGGACTGAAAAATTCCATTTACAACAAGATAGTACGCGCCCTCATACGGCAAGGGCTACAACATGTAGCCCTTACAACATGCCCTGCTCGGTCACTTGACCTGTCACTCATTGAACATGTATGGGATGAGCTCAGATTCAAGAAGCTTGGGTTGATATACCACAGACAGCTTGATTGATATGATGTCACGCCGTCTAAATAAGCGCAATTTAAATCATAGCAATGCAACATTAACATTGTTAATAATTAAAGTCATCGTTGAGGAAAATTACAATAAATTGTTCAATAAATTCTAGAGATTGCAATTTTTATGGAAGTTAGTATATTAGACAGAATTTCTGTCCCTTTCTGCCAAAACTCATTATAAAGTTGTCATGTTTCACAAAGGTAAACAGAATTAAATCAGAAGTTTGAAATTGTTATTTGCATACTGAAAAAAAGAAAGAAAAGGAGAGAGTATATTCAACGCCACCCTTTCCGTGTCACGCGGTTTCCGACAGAAGCTAACGGGGTGCTAAGGGAAGCCGCGGAGACAAAAAGCAAGAGTGACCCAAATTCCTAGGAGGTACACAATAAAACTGCCCCTTTAAATCACATAGTCACCTGTCTCCTTACCGGCTACACCCCTTTTAACAGATCGTTCGAAGGGGTTCACAAAGGGAAAAGGGAAAGGGGATATCTTGCACAGCATCAATAATTCACGGTATCCAAGGAAATCAGAAACATCTCAAGGTCAATAAATATGATACTCCAAATCTATTTATATACGAGCATAATATAAATAAAATTTAATTTAATAAATTAAAATGCTTTTATTATTTTATATTTTGCTCAAAAGAATTCATTCGTGGGGGTGGAATGATTTATTGTTTCGGGCAGGTTATGGTCGATGAAAGAAAAAAAAAACAGAAAGTGAAAGGGGAGAGAAAAGAAAAAAAGAATTGAAAGGAAACGCAAGGGGTAATTTTTCAATCGATACATTTCGATCACTTTCGCCGATCCCCGTCGCGCGTAAAACTAAAATCGATCGAGGCTGCTGCTGCTTTTGCTTCCCCCTGCAGTAACATGCACACTCATTTCACAACCCCTACCACTACGCCCGGTTTCGCGGGTTCAAACCCTTTCCCTTGCACCAGGGGAAACAATAGGGTTCCAAAAACCAGCGGTAAAATAACCCCGCTGAATGCGCCTTTAAAAAAATGCAAAACGTCGACCTAATTCCCAAACGATAATAACACGAGGCGTATTTTAATTTTTAATCAAAATGACCATGACAACTCATACAATAACTGTATAACTGTATGTTTCAATATTAAAAAGGTATTTTTAAAAGAATTGATTTGTTTTTCAGGTATTGCTTAAAAATTAACTATTTTTGAATGAAATGAAAATAATAGTGTTGACTCACCTATTTTATTTTTCTTGTGAATACCCGGACTATGGTCTACCGGGATACGGTCTACTAGTTCCCCAGCTGCATCCCCGAACCCACCGGATGTGAATCCATATCGCGTCACCCGGAAAACTCCGGTTTTCAGTCGGAAAACCAGCCCAGACTGAGGTGCATCTCGGTACGTAACAAACAATCAATTTTGGAGCTGCAATTTGACGCGGGCGCTGATTATATTCTCAACAGATGTCCTCATAGTTTCGTGCAGAATCCTATTTTGATATGTTCAAATTCATTATACCATTTACTTATAGATGGAGTACACATTTTTTCCTCAATTCAAATCTTTGTTTAAAACATAAAAGCGGGAACAGTCAGGATTCAATCTGGAATAAAAGTATTTTTTACAAGTTTAGATATAATTTAATACAGATATACGTCAGTTGTTTCACTACAACAAGTAAATAGTACAATGAATTCTGAAATAATACAAGAACTACTATACAGTAAATTCTAAGTTTAGGTTTAAAATATTTTTTAAAGCACTTCCGATATAAAATTAATATTCAAATTAATATACTTTAAAATTTATTTCTTTTTAGTTGCCCATAATGGATCAAGTGAACTGAATGGATCATCAACTACGGGAGGAATGTTCAAGGATGATGTTGATGCTTTTCTTGAATGACCAGACGTTTCTGGTTTATATCCTAAAATTAAACAAAAGTATTACATATTTTTAAATGTTTATTAAGTGAAAACATATCATTCTATTAAGTTTGAAGTTTTAATTTTGTATAGGGTGTGGCATTTAAATTGAGACAACCTATAAACTATTGGATAAGAAAAAGTTTCAGATAAATCTTTATTCATATGAAAGAGGAAAATATTCTGTGTAAACATTGCATTTCAAAGGCGCCATCTGTGTCTTTCGATTGTTAATTCAATTTTTTATGTACTTTTATCTACTCTCGTTTGTAAAATCGCTGCTTTCAGGACATTTTCAGTTCGTAAATTACGTCATTAATGAAAACAGTGTGTGAAGTAGCAATGCATTTTAAATGGGATTTATTTTTACGCACGGCTTTTCACGCACCGTTTGGCGCATTTCCATAGCAACGAGACACAAACACTTGTCAAATTTCCTGACAGTTCAAAAATTGTGAATATTTATTAATATTAATTTTTAAGTTGTAGATTAAATAATTTATGAAACTGTGCGTGAAGTGCTTTTTGGCCACCCGTTTCGCTCGTGCTTTAACGTCACGTTCGTGCCAAAAGAGCTAACTTCACACAGTTTCATAAATAACTATTTTCATCATCATGGTATTATCAAACGAAATTCAACAAACCTAAAATTCTCCATTTTACTCGGTATTTAAATCCCAGCATTTATAGGGTTTTATACTTCTGTGAGCTTTTAGTGAAACTATTCTAGGTATCATATCTGATATAGGTGCATATGTGGTATAAGTGGAAAGTTTTAAGAGCTTCAACAGATGTTCAACAATCTCTCATTGGTCGCTGGTTAAATTTCCAAAATTACTTTCTTTAATTCTGAGAGATTCACTGAAATTGTTCTTTTTTGATCAAGTAGTTGCTCCAGTATTAATATGTTAAGTTTGAAAATCTTGAATTAGTTTATGTTTATAATAGAAATGTGTCACAATGCAGCGAGAACCAGTTAGAATTGTTGTTATTGGGGAACTGTTTCTTAATTTATTTATCAACAGCTGAGTATGTATGACAATGCTCTGAAGGAATTGAACCTTTTCTTATTCCTTTAACAACATTCGCGCCATTATCGTGAACAATCGCTCGATTTTTTCTAATGGGTATTTATTTCCCATATCATTACACATTCTAATAGGTCTCTTTGGATATTTTCTGATGCCTGCTAATCAGTCGTTTAAATTCCATATAACGTTCGACGATGGAAATTGACTTCTTATCTTCAGTGACTTAGCCGCCGGATATGTGAGCGCTATGGGTGCTCAAGCACCCATACAAAATTTTTAATGTGTGCAGAGCACTCATACGTACAAATGCCTTCAGAAGACCTTATACTGCTTCTGCAAGATTTTGATCTGTTTCTAGAAAACTTGACACTGTTTCTAAATAACTTAATATTACTTCCATAACACTTGAAATGCTTCCAGAAGGCTTGAACTTCTTCTAGAGGACTTGATACTACCCCTAGAAGATTTGATACTGGTTCTAGAAGACTTTATCTGCTTCTAGAAACCTTGATATTGCTTTCAGAAGACTTGAAATGCTTCCAGAAGACTTGATATTGCTTCCAGAAGATTTGATATTACTTCCAGAAGACTTGAAATGTTTCTAGTGGACTTGTAATATTTCAGAAGACTTGATACTGCCTCTTGAAGACTTGGAATACTTTGAGAAGACTTGATACTGCTTCTAAAAGACCTGATGTTGCTTCCAGAAGATTTGAAATGCTTCCAGAAAAATTGAAATGCTTCTAGAAGGCTTGAACTGCTTCCAGAAGACTTGATACTACTTCTAGAAGACTTCATATTGCTTCCAGAAAACTTGAAATGCCTCTAGAAGGCTTGAACTGCTTCCAGAAAACTTGAACTACTTCTAGAAGACTTCATATTACTCTCAGAACACTTGAAATGTTTCCAGAAGACTTGTAATGTTTCAGAAGACTTGATACTGCTTCTAGAACATTTAGAATGCTTCCAAAAGACTTGACATCAACTCTTTAAGATTTGAAATACTTTCAGAAGATTTGATAGTGCTTCTAGAAACCTTGACACTGCTTCTAGAAGACTTCATATTGCTTCCAAAGGACTTGGTAATGTTTCAGAAGAATTGATAGCGCTTCTATGACATTTGAAACGACTCCAAAAGACTTGATATTGCATCTTGAAGACTTGATACTGCTTCTAGAAGGCTTGGTACTAGTTATAAAACTGTTGACAGGAAATGTTTCATCGTATTACATACTGTTAGACAAATTGTAAAACATTGGCATAAGTAGTCCAAAAACTCCTTGCAGCACCTACAGCAGAAGACATTTTTATTGCAAAGAGGTAGACACTATTAATGATTTTGCTCCAAAAAACCAAATTCTGTTGCAAAATACAAAAGCTTCATGTTAAAAGTCCAAAAACTACCTACTAATGACTGGATACTGGTTGTAAAACTGTAAACACTACTGGCAGAAGACATTTCCATTGCAAACGAACCGTGGATACCAGATTAGTGAGTGAGTAAATTTTCAATCTTTTTTTGAGAGCCGTCATTCGTCATTTGCTCCTTTTGCCAGTTCAGTTTTTTAGCAACCAGCACCCATATATATCGAAGAACAAAACTGCAACAGAGCAATGTTGTTGAGAATAAAACTTGTTATTTTGTTCGAAATATTTTTCTGTAACATGTTTCGATTCTTAAGTGTTACCAAATTTTCACCTTTTTGTATTTGGTCAATGTTGACGTATCTAAGAGCAAAAATATAAGAGCCAATATTGTTTAGAATTAAATTTCCTGTCGTAAAGCTTTTATCCTACAAGGTATTTTGTAACATGCTCTAATTATCATGTGCTACTATTATTTCAAGCAATGAAATCCATCCAATTTTCATATTGCGGTATTTCTTTCAATATCTATGCACCTAAGAATTAAAGTGCAAGAGCTTCTTTGTAACATGCTTCTTTTCTCAAGTGTTACCAACTTGTAAAAAAAGGAAATTCATAACATTTTCATATTTGTCAATCTGAATACCGTAGTGATAAAAATTGACAATGCGTTTCAAAAGTAATGGATAAATTCGATAAAATCATCGCAAACAATTTATAAAAAAATCGTTGAAACGGATCCAGAGATTCAATTTTTTTGCAATTTTTTGGTATATATTTAAATTGTTTCCGCCATTTTTAAAGGAGTTTTCATTCATCGAAGTTTTTTTTTAATGGAACACTTCATTTTTTATATCGCAATATGAAAGAGAATTTTTTCTGGACTTTATACAATAGAAATTAATTGGAACTCCTCATTTTTTATATCGGAATATGAAATGAAATTTTTGTTTCTGAATAAATATTAATATCGGTTGCAATTAACTTAAAGTTTCATTATTTTCCATTCATTTAGTATAAAAAAATAGCAATAGCAGTGTGTATCCATGGCAACCAATTGTTTTGACTTGACATTTTCAAGTGTTAAATTTCAATTTGAATTGAATTATTTATTTAAATTAATTATTATTACGATTGTACTTGAGATACCAAATTCTTCTTCGTTTTTTTATGCGGTTGATCAAACAAGCTATTGCTACTTTTGTATCCCAAGCACAATAGTAATGATAATTAATTTAAATAAATAATTGAATTTTGACACTTGGAAATGTTAAAACAATTGGTACAATTTTACGCACTGCTACTACTATTTTTTTATAGCAAATGAATAGGAAATAATGAGACTTTAAATTAATTTTTCTCCAAAATTTTCTTATGTAACCGATATTAATATTTATTGTACATAGTTCAGAAAAATGTTCTCTTTCATATTCCGATATAAAAAATGGGGTATTCCATTAAAAAAAATCGATGACGTTATCTCATTTAAAAATGACGGAAAAAATTTAAAATATAAACCAAAAAATTGCAACAAATTTAAATATTTAGACCCGTTTCAGAGATTTTTTCATAAATCGAAAGAAACGCACGTATATGTATATCGATTTAAAAAAACAAGCTTAACATTTTAAAGACATAGATGGAGTTTCTGAATGTAATGATAACCATAGAGAATATTTTTCCCTTTAATTATAAGAAAGTCTCAATTTAAATGCCCGGTATAATTTTAATAATCAGTTCATCAAACTTAATTTTATCAATAAGGATGGTGACTATTCTTAATAAGTGACAAAATTAACTTAATCTTGATACTTACTAGTTTGTAATTCTTTCAAATAATAAAGGAATGCTGTATAGCAAAATTTCAAATGCTCTCTATCCCTCAAAATATTCCTTCTCTTACAAGACATTTTCCCACTGATTAAAGGAATATCAGGTAATACACAAGGATTAATCATAACTTCAAGAATTGCTGCCATTAAAACACAAAACAGCCCACTTCTTCCAATCCCAGCGGAACAATGGACTAAAATCGGATAACAAACATCCATTTGGTCACATATTGTTAAGGTTTCTTTCACAAAATTAACAAAAGGAACTGGAGTTGTTGGAAAAACGCTTCCAGACCAAGCAGAGAACTGTAAATGTACAAAAGTTTTAAATTTCCTTTTTTCGGGTAAACTGACGGTAATTCTTCTTTCAACCCAATGATCTTTAGTAACTGTACTCACTAAAGAAATTACTTTATCTGCAATAAAAATGTCTTTGCCCGTTTCTTTTGGCCAATACCCCTCATTTTCTAATTCATTGTTATTTAAAAGACAAATTGCAATGTCGATTTCTTGTTCAAATACCATAGCCCAAAAGTCGGCTATTGTTGCTTGAGTTGGTGCTTGCGTTACTATAAAAATAGGACAGTTTTGTGACGCATCTTTTACGTAAGACGCGTTGATATAATCGTCAATAGTCGTTTTTAATTCAACCCGGCTATAATCGTAAGGTAAAATATCAGCAAAACGATTTTTTAAAGGATAACATCTCGCAATAGAAATACTTTTGTTGTAAATCTCATTTTCTTGCCGATCGTGAATTTCTTTCCATTTCAAATCCAAATTGGTTGGTCCATTTAAAGTTTTAGTAAACAAGGTATCGCAAAATTTTTCAAATTTATCGACTTCCTGAAGAAACGTGGCAACAACGCCCACATTTTGGAAAGGATCAGTCTTTGGACGCTCCAGTTTCTTCTTAATTTTATTCACAATTTCACTTTGTGTTTTAACAGGCATCTTTGATGGAGTTGTATTCTCAATTATTGCTGGTTTTGTAATGATTTCGTGCGGTTTTTCATCCTTTTTAATTTCAGTTTGAGGCAATAAAGGTGCTTGGGATATATTAAAATCAAGCCCTGATAATAAATCTATACTACTTTCTTTTTTTGGGGCAATTGGGTTTTTTGAAATATCCTTTGCCGTCGTGCTTATGTTTGAGTTAGTCGGTTGAAGAGTTTGTGGTGCTGTTGAAACAGTTTGGTAATTTGCTGTTGAATAATTCGGGTAGTTGTAGTAATTTTGGCCCCCGTAACCTTGCTGAGAATAATCGTAATATTGCAAATTAGTTTGGTTTGGATAGTATTGTTGAAATTCGTCTGGATTTGGAGACGAAAATTTGGTTTGGTCTAAATAATTAAACGTGCTTTGGCTTCCATAAGCTGAATCAGGAAATGTGGCTTGCGATTGAGTTGTTTGAATTTGTGACTGTGAAACTTGAGGCACAACGCCCGGTTGTTGTTCGCCCCAATAAGATGCAGCACTTTGGGCACTTTGAATACTACCAGGAATAGACACTTGATCGGCCCCCACAAAACCGGGTTGATAATTTTCCCCATAACCATAATCATATTGCGAATAATTTACGGTAGAACCTTTCGGTTTCGCCGTAGGCTTATTTTTAGCAAGCAAAGCGGCCATTCTCTCCGATAATATATCATCTAAATTTTTATCAGGCGTTGAATATGTTTCATAGGCATTTTGTTGACTTCCTGTTGAAGTATAACTATTCGAAATCGTCGGGAGATTTTGCCAAGTTGCCATTGATGTCGTATTTAGGGATTGCGTGGGTTCTGTTGAGTATCCTTGAGGTACGCTTTGAGGAATATATTCGCCGTGGTATAATGCGCTTTGATTCGGAATATTCGTTGATGGACTTTGAAGTGGTGCAGAAAAATTTTGATTTTGAAGTACTGATGAATTTGGAGTAACACCAATCGGTTGTTGAATATGTGTAGTTGCGTTTTGAATAGTTCCAGAAGAATTAGGTGTAATTGAGATGGGTTGTTGAATAGTTCCCGTTGGGTTTTGTGCTATCCCAGTTGAACTTGAAACAATTCCAACGGGATTTTGACTATTTATCACGGCATTTTGGTTGTATCCAGTTGGATTTTGATTCAATCCACTTGGATTTGGGTTAAATCCACTTTGATTTGGGTTAAATGCACTTTGATTTTGGCCAAATCCACTTTGATTTTGGCTAAATCCACTTGTCTCTTTATTGATTCCACTTACATTTTGTTGGACTCCACTCAAACTTTGACTACTTCCACTCGGATTTACACTTGGGATATTTCCTGGTAAATTTTGGTCATACCCCATATTGTTATAACCTTGATTAAAATTCATTCCTTGTTGCGTATAATTCACCCCACTAGAACCAAAACCTCCTTGCGTTGCAGCTTCTTGATAACCATATCCACTTTGTTGGTTAAAATTTCCACCATAATAACTTGATGAATCAACCATGTTATTACCTCCACTACTATTAGTAATTCCTTGATAATATTGAGTCATTGCTTGATTATTCCCACTAACTCCAGTGGTTCCATAAGTCATATTTTGAGTGTAATCGCTGTTGTACCCTTGTCCTGGATTTGTAATTGGATGATTATAACCTGCGCTATAAGTATAAACTGAATTTGTCTGTCCTGATGTGCCATAAGCTAATTGGCTGTAATCAACACGTTCACCGCCAACGAAAGTGTTGCTGGTAGCTGTGGTTGTTATTTCAGAACCAACAGGAGTTGGTCTAACACCTGGTGGCCATAAAGCATCAGATCCAACTGCATAAACTGGATTGAAATTATCCATTTTAACCGAAAGTTTATCCCCTTTCATATTATCTAAGTAATCTTTAAGCTTGGGACCTCTAGTTGTTGTTAAAGTTGAACTAATAACAGGTTCAGGTTTGACTTCCTTGTTTTTTAACAAAATCTGTTCTCTTTCTTCGTCTTGAACTTTACAAGCACTCTTAATCCTTTGAAATAATTTGCTTACATTCGTCTCTAGCTTGTTATAAAATTCGATTCCTTTGTTTGCTTTACTCAATAAATCATCAATTGCGTCGTATGAAGCGATTAAATTGGTGATAAAAGTATTTCTTTTTGTTGTAACATCTTGAATGTATTTTCTGGCTGATGTAAACTGGGCGTAAGCCTCCACTAAAGCTTTTGCGATGTTATCTTGAGCACTAACATTTTTTTCAATCAACTCAGATGCCGTTTTATGTTTCATTAATTCTTTAGTAAAAATATCGTCCAATTTTTCCGATGATTTTTTGGTCACCAAAATTCCTGTTATATCATCTTTATGAATGCCTTCACGAAATTGATTCCATAACATAATTCTTTGTGACTTCATTTCTTCAACTTTACCCAACAACATTTGTATTTCCCTAAGTTGTTTTTCATCAATATTCGGATTAGGCAACTCTATACATGGAATTTGTTGCTGTAATTGTTGTAGTGGCATCGCTAACAACTTAATATTCGTGACATGAGCCATCATCGCCCGATGTAAATTTTGATTCGAATCAGATGCCTTATTATGAGCCTCTTGATATTTCGCGGCTTCTCTTGCTAAATCAGTAGCGATTATCGACGGTGGTCTCTTTCCCATTAAACTTTGGTACTCTTTCTCTTTAGATTCTTCTTCTTTTAATAATTCTTGGATGTCGCGTAACATTGCTTCGACGTCGATAAAACTACCTGAAAGCTTTGTCATCACAGCTGAAAGATCTTGGCAAATTGTGTTTCTTGCTGACAAAGCTGCTGCTCTGTCGATTAAATCTTGAGGGAGTCCTTTACATTGATGAATCTTATTACGAATAAAAGTAAAATAAAAATTAATGAAGGAATAAATTTTTTGTTGAAAATTTACCTGATTTAAAACTTCCAATTGCAAAGAGGACATAAATTCGGCTAATGCTTGATCTTTTACTTCAACCAATTCACCCATTCGACGCATTAACTGTGCTTTTTGTTCGCTGTAAAGTGATGATGCTTCATGGGCTTGCATAGGAACTAAACGTGCAAAAATATCAGGTCCAGAAATCTAAAATTTAATACATTCAAAACGTAAATATACAGGGAGATCCATTACTAATGGGACACAGAGCAACAATGAATTCCTTACATCAAATTATTACGATTTAACCCAATTTATCTTAGACCAATTGTTAATGGTAACAAAGATACAGATGGTTAAAGTTTATACTTTATTTTCGTTTTTGTTGAATAATTTCATTTTCTCTTACATTATGAACATGAAAATTGGTACATTAGCATTTTTTAAGACGGTAAATAATAATTTGTTATTAGTTTTCATCTATCTGTCAGCTGGCGCTGTCTTCTTTAAAAACATTACTTTAAAGTGGTTATTTTTTTATTGTTAAAATTGTTACAATTCACATAACTTAAAAAAGTTCCTCGGAAATTTTTACATAAATTGGGTATACTTATTAATTTATTAAGGGCAATTTGCAAAATCTAACATCTCAATGAGATCAATTGGCGTTGACAAAGATGTTTCAGAACGAATACCAAATTAAAATTTATTGTCTTAAAATGTGATAACATACCAATTTTCGTGTTCATAATTAAAAAAAAAAGCTAAACTATTGGAAGAAAAACGAATCTGATGTATTAACTTTAACCCTCTCTATCTTCGTTATTATTTAACAATTAGACTAAGAGAAATTGAATGAAATCATAATAATTTTATGATTTAACATAATTTATTTTAGTCCAATTGTAAATAAAGACTTTTTTACAGCCAACTAAAATTTACTGAGTATAGTTAAATTTTGCAGTGTACACTTGAATGGTGATTATCATAAAAACGGCGAACTTTAGAGAATATTGATAGGTATACCAAATTAATGTAAAAATGTCAGAAAAATTTGATTAAGTTATGAGTTGTAAAAATTTTAATGATGAAAAAGATGTGGCCACTTTAAGGGAGCTTTTTAAAGTAGACAGCGCCATCCGACCGATGGATCAAAACTAATACCAAATTTTTATTCATCGTCTTAAAAAAATGCTAATGTACCAATTTTCATATTCATAATGTAAGAGAATATGAAATTATTTAAGAAAAACGAAAATAAAATATTAACTTGAACCATCTGTACCTTCGATATTATTAACAATTGGACTAAGGCAAATTGGGCTAAATCGCAATAATTTTATGCAAGGAATTCACTGTTGTTCTGTGTTCCATTAGTTAAAGACCAGCCTGTATAGAGCATGCTAACGTTCACGATGAATAAATCTTTGGAAATCCATATTGAGTGTTATAAATACAACAAATGACTTCTATCACACTATAAAATTAATTTATTCAGAACCGGTTTCGGCTAATAAGCCATCATCAGCTGAATCTACAATGATATTAAATGATAACAGGAAATCTTGAATAATAGGTAAATTAATAAATGTTTAACAGGATTAAAAAGAGATGAAACGAGATCAACGAAGATAGGTGATAAGTGGTTTGCGCTGGAGTTCAATCTGATTATTTATAATGTTTATTTTAGTGTCTTTATTGTTTTTATCGATTTCATGATATCCTAGTAGATCCATTTTATGATCATTGTTGCGTCGGTGTAAAAGCTTAACTCCTTTAAAATTAATTTTATGAACGGTTTTAACTTGATGTTGGAATATTGATAATATATTGACAAATGATTCAAGTTTCCGTTGGTGTTCTTTAAATCTAATTTATAGTTTCCGACCAGTCTATCCTATATATCTCGCATTATAATTAAGACAATTAACAGAATATATACCACATTGATTTAAAGGGTCAGTCTTAGGATTGTTATTAGACAGGATATTTAAAATGGAATTTTTATTATGGAATGATAGATTTAGATTAAATGTTGATAGAATCTGTTTGAAAGGCATTAGGGAAGGGTGATAGGGTTTTTGTTTCTGGTTTGAACATATAAAGGATCTAATCTTTTTTGTGAATCTTGTGTTTCTTTAGTTATTAGTTTTTTAGGAAATCCATTATTTTGGATACTTATATTGTGGATTCAGCTGATGATGACTTATTAGCCAAAACCGGTTCTGAATAAATTAATTTTATAGCGTGATAGAAATCTATTTATTTCCCAAATTTTAAATTCAATAAAATTCTAATAATTAAAATAGCTATAACTGATCAGTTTTTAATTTTAATTTATGATCTTTTTAGGTATAGTATGTGACAGTAATTTTTTATGTCAAGTATAACATATATATTTTAAGCTTTTAATAGCCATCCCTTAATCATCACGTGTATTATTATTATAGTATTTACGAAAAATACAATAATTAAGGAAAACACATGAAAAATAAAGACAACTCAAGCAAACGTCCAAACTGTCATGATATTTACGAAGTGGAACAATTTTATTGACTCCAACATTACCAAGAAAATTAAACAAATCTACTAAGGTTATATAAATTATTCAGCCTGTTGAAATAGACTTTGAATTTTAAATAGCTCCACAAGAAAAAAGAGTATTACTATAGCTTTTTTTATTATTTTTTATTTTGATTTTAATCATTGATTAAAATAAATAAGATTGTATAAGACACAAACGATTTTATGACATTTATATAAATGATTAAAATACATGGTTGAACCTTGTATAAGATACAGGTTAAAAGCCATAAATAAATAGTTTTTGGTTTAGGGGAGGATGATACACAGGGGACATTGTACACAGTGAGACACCATTCAAATTTCGCGAACTGCTTGCCATTCAGTACTGCCTACATATTTGTTTTCAGTCCAATATTGCTGCAATCTGACAGAAACACGTTGTATTATTCAAGTGTTGTATTTTTCAAATATTTCGAATTCCGTACATTAGTACACAGTGGGACACACTCTATGTCGTTCTATTCAATAAGTTTGAATTTTTTTAGATGCCAAGGAAGCCTAAATACAAAAAATAGTTACTTATAGTGCGCAAATTATGAAAATTTTGGGTGTGGTTGAACAAGAGGTGGGGATACCAAGGGCAACATTGCAGCGATATCAGAGCAAGATAAGAAAATGAACCAGAAATTGAGAATGTACGTATGTATGTAAACTATACTGTAGAGTATTTACAGAGCATTATGAGGCTGCACTAAAAGACTACATTTTGATATGTGCCAGAATGTACAAGAAGTAGTCTATGAATATACCATTGCAAATAATAAAAAAAGCTACATTCCTGGACCCAAGCCAAAGCAGCACGAGACGATTGGCTATGGGCTTTCATCAAAAGAATAAGTTATCCATCAAGCAGCCAGAGGGATTAAGCCCTCGTTCACAATGAACGTAAACGTAATACGTAAAAAGTTAAATGACATTATTTTATATTGTGGTGTTCACAATGAGCAAACGTAAGAATTACGTTTACATATAAATTATGGGCACCCGTAACGCATACGTAAAGTTGAACTAATTTCAACTTTACGTTTAGTTTACGTCGAGACATAGGGGAAATTAGCATTAATTTGGTGAATTTTGGGAACCATTTTTACTTTAAAATTGGTAGTAAACAACTCGGAATTAATCAATTAATTTGATTAATTTAAAAACCAAACTAATGTGAAAAATCGGTTATTTTTATTTTTTTATTATTTCTTTATTTTCAAGACAGAAAATATTTATAAAGTACTTTGTAATAAAGTACTTTGCTTTGATTTATATAAAAAATTACAATAACAAATAAACGCTTCCATACACTCTTCTTTAATAAACTTGGACCATGTAAATTTCACAATTCTTTAAATAATTCATGAGTTATTCTTGTGTACACAAACCATTCTTCATAATGCATTTTCATTTTGAAAACTAACCTTCTATATTCATCAATTTCTTCACAATTTTGATTAATAGTACGAATCCACCAACGGCGATTTCTATTTGTACATACCAATGTATTTTTATTAATTGATTTTATCTCTTGCGTTTTTTACACAGTAGTGATAATAATAATAAAGACGTTATTTCTGAATTCATTATTTGAAAATCTTAAACACAATTTGTATTAAACAATATACACATAGCTTTTTAATAGACAATATGTAGACTGACGTGCATACACTGACGTAGACACGACATTTATTTTACGTATATGTTACGTTTTATGTGAACATCATACGTAAAATTAATAATTACGAATTTCGTATTATGTTTACGTTCATTTTTTAGCCTGTCAAGAATAACTTCCTTCAATAAGCACAATGTTGAAAATTTGTTTACAAATCTGAAGGAAGTTTTTAATAAAAATCCTAAGTTTATAAATCCAACTTTGACGAAACAGGCTGTTCAAAATCCCAAGAAAAAGGGATTAAGCAAGTGAATTAACATGCGCTTTGTGGAGCACCTCACGATCTGACATCTGAGTTATTTCCTAAAGTGATAGACCACTTCATCAGTTTATCATACAGCACAAAAGAAAATCCAAATCTACTGATTTAAGACAACTTAGATGCTCATTTATCCATCGAAGTCATTGATAAAGCTCGTGTGGCAGGGGTTACAATCGCAGCGCTGCCGCCTCAATGTAGACATATACTGTATACAGCCCTTAGATAAAGCTGTTTTTGGGCCAATGGGAAATCCATTAACCATCTACGACATCGCAAGTTTAGTAAATGTGGCCCATGATGCAGCGATGAGCCCAAAAAGCATCAAGTCTGGTTTCATGAAAACAGGAATTTTTGCGTTCGATGACCAAATCTTCACGGATGCTGATTTTATAGAAGCTGCTGTTACCGATAGGCCTTTCATAGGAAAAGTTAACGGCGGCCCAATCTTTTGAAGAGTTAGGTTCTGAAGTTCCATTGACTGAGGGAGCACCATCGGAACTGAGTTCAGTGACTGAGAACAATTGCAGTTTCTCATCCATCAGTCCCAGCATTACTCCAAGGGCTTTTGTATCACCAGAAAACATCTGGAGTTTTCCGAAAGATAAGAAAACGAAAGATAATACGAAAAAAAGTCGTCCATTGTCACCAGCTCGCCAGCGAAAGCTGAACTAGAAAAGAAAATCCAAGAAAAATAGAATAAGCCCAAGGTTAGGTGTAAAATACAAAAGAAGAACGTCAAAAAGCGCGTTTTCTAAGAGTTATCAATCATCCAGTGAGGAGCCCAACTTAGGTAGACTAAGAAGACGATGAGGACTGATGATGAATGGATTGGACATTCAACTGATGATGAAGACACCATCTCAATTGGGTGGTGGTTGAGTTTGAAGGGAAGAAAAACAAAATATATTATGCAGGACAGGTTTTGAAAGTGACGTAAAAGTTCAGCAAAAAAAAATATTGTTAATCCCAACTGAACGTAGGGGCTACTACAACTTCTCTGTATCATTTCCACAGAATATAAACTTTGTCTAAGAACAGATTTATGTTTAATTATAATTAAAAAACTCCAAAACGGGGTTATTTTTTTCTTGTCCCACTGGGTACCTGTGGTGGTACACAGTGGGATAGATGCAATCTTTTTTTTTAATTTGTCTCACGTTTATTTGACATAATAAATAAAAACTTAGTAATTGTTAAAACACTTCTTAGTGATAAGAGGGATTGCACGTAAAAATCTAAACTGAACATTGTCATGACAGTATGCAAGAAAATTTGTGTTTTATTTTTCTGTCCCACTGTATACCACTATCCCCTACTAGTTTTTTGATAACCCATTTTTTTGGTTTTAATTTTACACTTTAATTGGATTAACAAAAAAGTTGTGTATTAAAAGCAAACTTTTAATACACACTGTATAAAGTATTTTTATATAAAAACAAACATTTTTAAACAATCGCTCAGCTTTATCATGAATGACTCATAATCCTTTGTTGATAAAACTATAAATATCTCAATTTCAAGTCAAAACAAACCAGCTAATAATACAAATTTTGTATTATTTCATATTAACTAAAAATACTTACTTCTGGATCATTTATATTAAACGGAATTCCTTTAACAAGTGAAGCCCCTTTAATTTCTTGCAAAACATCTCTACTAGGAACTTCTTCATGATAAATAAATTCATTTTCATTTTTAGCAGCCTTCCGTTTACCCTCAATAACATCAAGAGTGAACGTTAATGCTTCTTTATATGGCGCAACTTGCGAAGAAGACATACTGCTAGCATATTTCCTTGCTTCTTCATGATGTTCTAAAGAGGCTTGATAAAATGCGACCCTTTCTCCCATTTTTTGTTGTTCCTCGGATTGTTGTCCCATATAAAGTAAGGCGATAGCTCGGTGATATTCATATTTAAATGCAAGATATTTTAAGGTGTATCTAGGGAGTTTTAAACTCTCAGCATCTTCTTTTATAGTTTGCATTACAGCGAAAGCTTGTTTATAATAATCAACAACTTGCATTGCTACTTTAGCTATAATTGTGGCTTTTCTGTTATCTAACATGCTTTTTTCAAGGATACATTCTTGAGCTTGGGCAAAACAAATTAATTGCATTGCATGAACAAGTTCAACTGAATCATGATAACTAAGCATTGCTGAATAATTATCACGTAATGTTTGAAAACACCAAGCGGCGTATTGAAAATGTGTACAAACAACTTTCATTTCCTCCGAAGATGATCGAGGACTTTCAGATCCTAATTGAGTGTGCAAAGCGGCGATGTTATATAAAACACACATCATCTCAAATTTGATATCAGCCACAGTACAAGATGTGTTTGAATAAGGGTCTTTCCATGAAAAAATTATTGCGCAGGGTTGACCTTCGTGCATAGGAAACCTTGATTTTAGGAAATTTAATTGGGCGTAATATCGCTTTTGAGATTGTAAACTGTTGATGGATTGTTGTGGGAACATTGAGGAGTTACGTAGGCTCTCCAAGCGGTTAAATTCCGCTGAATAACTTTCCGGGTCTTCATGGTAAAAACTAGCTATGTACTATATAAGAGATTAATATATTGGGTGAAAAAGTTGGGTTTAAACTCACCGGTTTTAATTGTTGAGCGAAAGAAACGTTTTCGGTGCTCTGTTTAAACGAAAAGCTCATCATCGGCAAACGGGGAGCCGCCTCCATGTTTTAAGTTTGTAATAATTCTTGATTACCTTAAGATGACTTTTACGCTCCGAAAGGTTCCGATTTAAAGGAGAAAAACATCGTAGATTGTTTAATTAACAATAATGTCGTTATTTTGACGTTTAGTTTGACTCATCGCTGTCAAATGTAAGGGTAGAGCACTTTTCTGCTTATTGCGCCATCTTTTGGCGAATGTTTTAAGTTGCGTGGACATCTAGTGGATTTAATGTGAATTAGCTTTTTGAATTTTGATCATTTAAAACTTAATTTTGAAAAGGGTTTTTAATCAAAGATGGTCTAAATTGTACTTTTCAACACTTAATTGTGGTTTTGTTAAAGTTTGTCTTTATTATAATCGTGATTTTAATGAATATGAATGAAAAATTTAAATTTTTTTGCTAAAATTGTCTTTGTTTATTAGTACCTAATAAATGTTCTTGTCTGGATATAAAAGAAGACAAATTTAATTAACAGATAAAAAGATAAAATTAATCTTGAGTATTTACGTCAGATACACTGTGTGCGATAGTGAATATATTGAAAAAACTGAGTTGGGAAAAGACTCAAAACGAATGACGGCTTTCCAAAAAAAAGTCTTAGGGCCGATCTTACAAAATATTTATACTGTTCCGTATACCAAGAATAACTAAATGTTGGTATAAATGCTAGAATAAACGTCTTACTATATACACGCAGAAAGAATTACTTGAATTAAGTAATTCTGACTTGCAACAAGAAATTTATTTATTTGTATATGCTATAAAAATTATTTTATTTCAAGAAAATAAACTTCTTGGTGAAAACACTGGTTGGAAGTAATTACTTACTTAAGAAAAATATATTATTTGTGTGCGCTTTATCTCTCCAAGTTATTACTTTACTTAACATTAAAGGTTGACTTTCTTGATTTAAGAAATTATTTGTCTACTAAGGGCGCCCGTACACGAGCCACAATTTTGCAGTTGAGTTAACCACAAAATTGTGGTCACGTCGATTGCAACTCGCGGCTGACACAACTGAATTTTTGTGGTTGATATGCAGTTATATGAACCACACTTGCAGTCGAGGCGACTACAACCTAACCACATCAGAAACAAAACAGAAACGTTCGTAGTCGCCAGTCTCGATATTATGGATTTTGAAGAAGCAGCACTGTTACTTCTTATTTTGAGGAGAAGAAGAAGAAGACGTAGGAAGGTACGATCGCTTTAGATCCATCCACTTCTACTTTCACTACGACAGGAAGGAAGTTTTTATAATTTAATTGATAAACTCCGGCAAGACGAAAAAAAATTTTCTAACTACTTTAGAATGTCAATTAGATCATTTGATGAATTAGTCGGAATTTTAAAACCTAAAATTAAACGGTCTGACACCAATATGAGGACCAGTATTTCAGCTGAAGAAAGGCTTGCTGTAACTTTGAGGTTAGTAAATAGATAAATTAAATTATGTGATCAATAGGTAGGTATGCCTGGAATTCATTATTTTACAGATATAATCAAACAAAGTAGGTAGGTAGAGATTTTATTTATTTTCTGTTTCGACTATGTATCTATAATTGAAAGACATCTTCAAAAGATGAATTTGTATGAGCAGAGTCTACAGACAATGTTGAACCCTGCGGAGATATTAACGGAGTAGCAATATTGGTAGAGGGAATTGTTTGGTTATTACTACAGCGCTGAAATTGTCCGGGTGTGGTAGGTATGGATAAATTAATGTCATGGTTTATTGGGTGAATTTGTAATACACTAGTGTTGTAACAGAACGGCTGGCTCGTGTGCTGGTTGTAAGGGTTTCGAAGCAGGTTGTTTCTTATGTTTTCCTCGGTAGAAATTGTTGCTGCCATTGCCTTAAATTTTTTCAACACGTTGATGATTTCACCTTTAGCATCCAATTTTAATTCGTTTGGAATGTTCTGAAAGTCTTTGTGAAGCGATAAAAGAAAATGCTTATCATCATCATCATCATTGCCACTATTATATTTTTTTTCAATGCACTTTGACAACGTTTGTATTAGTTGATCTTCTGAAGACTCGACTGATTTTCTTTTTAGTTTTTGCCTGTGACTTTTCGGTGGATGATCTTCTTCGTTTTCATTATTTTCAGTAGGTGTAATCATTAAACTATTTGTTGTATCGGCCCTGGCTTCTGCTAATGGTAGTAGAAAAGACAGTTGATGGAAAAAAACATACTGCCTCTTAGTGGATGCAGCAGAACCACTCCTTGTTGAATTATTTTTTTTTCACTTCTCTGTTGAAGCCATCCCTTAACGTTTTCCACTTCCTTTGTAATGCCTTGGCTGTAAGAAAAACTAGCTAAATTACTATATAAAACTTATCATACAAAAAGAATAATTAAAAATTGGTTTCAGGTATTTGGCAACTGGATGTACATTTGTTGATATGGAGTATTCGTACAGATGTGGGTCTACAACAATAGCTAGAATAACGCGAGATGTTTGTCAACAAATTTGGATAAATTTAAAAGATTTGTGCATACCAGAACCAACGGAAGAAAAATGGTTAAGCATTGCAGAGGGATTTGAAGCACGAGCAAACTTCCCCAACTACATTGGGGCTATCGACGGAAAGCACATTAGAATTGTTAAGCCAACAGATAGCGGCTCTTTATACTTCAATTATAAAAAATATTTTTCTTTTATTTTACTAGGTATTTGTGACTCGAATTATATGTTTACATTCGTAGATATAGGTTCCTATGGTAGACACTGCGATTCATCTATTTTCGAGGAAAGTGCTTTCTACAGAAAACTACAGCAAAACACGCTTAATATTCCAAATTCCCGACGAATTCAAGATGGAGGCAATTTGTTACCTTATTTATTTGTTGGTGATGAAGCTTTTAGTTTATCTCAAAATTTATTGCGTCCGTACGGAGGAAACAATCTTGGTAATAGTAAAAGAATTTTTAACTATCGTCTTTCCCGTGCTAGGAGATATATTGAGTGCACGTTTGGAATATTAGCAAATAAATGGAGGATCTTTCATAGACCAATGAATGTACATGTTGATTTCGCCATAGATATTGTAAAAGCATGTTGTATACTACACAATTTTGTACGTGAAAGGGATGGTTACCGATTCGACGATACTTTGACGCTGCCGGAGTCTTTGCAAGAGTTAGAAGAACATGCCGTCCAAACTCATCAGGGTGGGCGATATTTAAATTCTATTCGGGATCAATTTGCTGAATATTTTAAAAGTGACGAAGGAAAACTAGAATGGCAATTACGTAAAATTTAAATCTAAATTAAGTAAAGTAGTTTACTTGATAGTCAAGCATTCTCTTGTGTTATACGATTCCTTGAAAAAGTTATATTTATATGTAAATATAAAAATAATACTTATTAATAAAATATATTATCTAAATAAAAATTATATACTTACCGATATCGTTTTTTTCCTTTACAGATTTCTCTGCAAAGTTTGGTGTAAATTTCTTGCATATGGCAGCCCATGCATTATTTTTTTCTATTTTGTTGCTATACGATTCACATTTATAATTCCATATGCAATCATTATTTTGTATTTCACTAATAAAAGAATCGGTGTCAAATGCATCGTCCATTATTGTTTGTGGAAGCGTCCCTTCGATACAACGTTCGATATTAAAATGAAATCGGTCGCCTTGCGGTTGAGTACGACCGCAAGTTTATGGTTCGTATACGGCAGGAGAAGCGCGCGCGATTATGAACCACCCAGCGGAAGTCGGCCGCAAGTTGACTGCAGATGCCCGTTTCGACTTTTGTAAACGCCCGTGTACGAATGACATAGTATTTCTGATGGTGGGCTTCAGTTCGCTGGAACGCGACGGCAATTCTGTGGTCGGTCCGACGGCAGAATGTGGCTCGTGTACGGAGGCCCTAAGAGAATGTGTCACTTTGCTATTAGAAAACTTATCCTTGTGTGAAACACTGTAATTAATGAATAAAAGACTCTAAATTATTTGTTTAAGAAATTATATATATCCATGCAATAAAAATATAGTTTTGTATTAATGTAAAATAAATTTTGTTTCAAAGAATCGAATGGTTGTTTTAAATACAGTAGACTCGCGATAATGTGAACTTACGCTAGTGTGAACAACTCTATAACGTGAACGCCAAAATTTTTGTATATACTACTCTGTAACATGAATTCGTAATCTCGATAACGTGATTCATAATAACGAAGTCAAACACGTTTTGTCTTGTTAGAAAAGTGATGGCTGCTGTGTAGTAGTGGAGACGAAATCGTCGTTTGTGAGTTTTAGTTTTCTTAAAAATGGCGAAAATAAAAGGTAAGTGTTTATCTCTCTGCGAAAAATCTAAAGTAATTGAAGAATATGAGAAAGGAGTAAGTGTTTCCGCGTTAGCTAGAAAGTACGGCATAGCAAAATCAACCGTGTGTTCAATAAAAAATAAAAAATCAAAAATATTAGCAATGCTAGGTCAACCATTAAGATCAAGTCGAAAATGCACATTGAAAAAAGCAGAATATCCAAAAATGGAGAAAGCGTTGTACAAATGGTTTCGTTGCCAGCGCGAGAGGCAAGCGCGTATTAATGGGAACTTAATGAAACAAAGAGCCATATATTATTTTAACAAATATTATACAGGAAGATTTAACGCTAGTGATGGTTGGTTTCAAAAGTTTAAAATGCGATATGGAGTAAGGCTGTTAAAGGTCTGTGGAGAAAAACTGTCATCTCAACTTGAACTTGTCCAGCCCTTTAAACGTAACAACAAAACAAACGTTTCGACAAAACAAAACGACAAAAATTACGTTTCTCTGGACGAGAAATCAGCTCCTGGTATGAAATCGGCAAAACAACGCATAACTTTTCTTGGATGTGCAAATGCGTCTGGATCTCATAAATTACGACCTCTAGTAATTGGCAAAGCAAAAAATCCCAGATGTTTCAAAAATTTTAATAACCCAGTTATTTACACCAATACCAAAAATGCTTGGATGACGGCGGCAATTTTTAAAACTTGGTTTTTTGACAATTTCGTTCCAGAGGTATAATTATTAGATGTGTTAGTGAAAAAAATATTCCTATAGTTGATCGAATTTTAGGTTAAAAGATATTTAAAAAATGAAAATCTTCCACAAAGGGCGTTACTCCTTTTGGATAATGCGCCTTCACATCCTTCCGAAGAAGAACTTAAAACTGAAGATGGAATGATATCTATCATGTTCTTACCACCAAACGTAACTGCTTTGATCCAGCCTATGGATCAAAACGCATTAAAAATCACGAAACTGCATTACAGAAACAGCTTGTTAAGTTTTATTTTGTGTCATAGTAAAGAAGAAGTTGGAAGTGCACTGAAAAAAATATCACTTAAGTTTGCTGTGGAAACTTTGGCAGCAGCATGGCAGAAATTAGAACCAACAATTTTACAAAAATGTTGGAAAAAAATAAGAAGTAATGAAGAGTATGATGATGAAGATGAACTACCGCTGTCAACTTTGCAAGAAATCTGGAGAAATGAAACTTCATATTTTTTACATAATATATAAATTTTGTTAAAAACTTATAAATAAAACTTTTAAAATTACGTCAACAAACATTATTATTTGTAAATTTGCAGTAATGTAAATGAAGAAAAGACATTCTTTAAGGTGAACAAGTTCGGTAGCTTGAACAGGCACGGTTTTATTCTGTTCACGTTATCGCGAGTCCACTGTAGTTCTTTTTCTAGGATCAATAAATTCACCATCTTTATTAAAAATATTACTTTAGAATTTAGATGGCATAATGTAGAATGAAATTGAATTCAAAGTAACATTTACCACATGAACTAATATTTTTAACATCTTTTTCGACATTTTGTTAAATAACTTAACTGTAAAATGATATTGTTGCAAGTTCTTAACTAAATCTAAAAAATTACTTTATTCTGAAAATCAAGAAGTTTACATATTTTGTCATCAGCAATTGTTATTCGACAAAATATTGAAAATGTTGGAAAAGAATTACTTATGGTAAATGTTATCTTAATTCAATTTCTTAATCTAAAATAATATATACATTAATAATCTAAATCTAAAATAATATATACATTAACGACCAAGATGATGAAACACATTGTAGATATAGATATTATTACAATATATGTGTAAAAATTAAAAGAATATTAAAAGTACACAACAAATTTATTAACTAACACAAATACAAATTTACATAAATAACAAATTTATTCTATAACCTATATTAAAACATTAAATATAGTAATTTTAGAGGATAGATGTTATGTTGTCTCTTCGAGTACATTTAATCGATTATTAATAATTAAAATTCCGAAAATTGCCCAAAAACTGGAATCACTTTGTTAGCGGGTCTTGTAGATGATCCTAAAACACCACAACGAGTTGTAGTCGGTTTTACGCTCAATGACATTTTTCCGGGGTAACATTAATAAAAAAAATAGTATTCAAAAATTAGAATCATAACTATTACAAAAATTAAAATTATAACTATTATTATTATGTTGAATTGTATACAAAGTGTTTTACTTTTCTGTAGCAAGATTTTTCTTTGGATAGAATCTTTAAAACAGTGGTTCCCAAAGTGGTCCATACGGACCCCAAGGGGTCCCTAGGATCATTCGGGGGGTCCTCGGAAAATTAAAATCGATTTGGGGGTCCCTGAACAACGTCAGAGGGTCCGCGCAAGGTTTAATAAAAAATAAATAAATTGAGACACATTTTTTAAAAAGGAAGGTAAAATAATAATAAAGAATTGCCAATAAATTTTTAAAAAATTATTTATTAATAAATTATTAGAAATTTTTACACCCCAAGTAAAATATAAATATAGACAGGTGCATACAATTGTACTTTGTTGTATTGTACTTTATCGTACTAAATTGTACGTAATTGTATTTTATACAAGTAATAACATGCATCGCGATGCAGGCTTATGCCTGCTCGATCTTAATAATGCAGACAATACAGTGTTGAATATATTAAATTTGGCTTTATTCCGTCACTAGGAAATAGTACTTTACCTTTCTGTCTTCTATGTAATGAAACGATGTCAAACGATTCAATGAAACCTTCTAAGCTTAAGGAACATTTAATAAAAATCCATAGTGACAAAAATGATAAGGATTTAACGTTTCTTCAAACACTTAAAGAAAAATATTTGAAAACACCGAAATTGCAAGAATTCATAGGGACAACATCTCAGAGAGATGACTATGGACTGCGTGCTTCTTATAATATATCTTTAATGATTGCGAACTCCGGAAAACCGCATACTATTGGCGAACAACTTATTCTACCAGCTATAAGTGAGGTAATACACACCGTGCTGCACAAACCAGCTTACGATATTATAAAAAGAATTCCTTTGAGTAATAATACAGTACGAAGAAGGATCGACGATATGGCTCATCGTGTGGAAAACTCTTTATGTGACTACTTAAAAACATCTTAATTCTCCATACAGCTTGACGAGTCAACATTGGAACACACCTGGAACTGAGGCTTTACTTTTAGCTTATGTGAGATTTGTGAAAGAAGAAAAAAATTTCCAAGAATTGTTATTTGCTAAATGTTTGGAAACTGATACGAAAGGTGAAACATTATTTACTAAATTAAAAAGATTTCTTGATGTAAAAGCTATACCCTTGACTAATATCATCTCCGTTGCTACTGATGGTGTTTCGGCAATAGTAGGACGACACAGAGGCTGCCTGGCGTACTTAAAACAAGTCATACCGAATGTACTATCGGTATATTGTCTTATTCATCGACATCATTTGGTGGCAAAAAACCTTAGTGGACGTTTGCATGAATCACTACATTATGTCATTAGAGCAGTTAATAAAATTAAAAGGAATGCCTTAAATGAGAGATTATTTGCTCAACTTTGTTCGGAAAATGATAATGACTATAATCGTTTACTACTTAACACAGAAGTACGATGGTTGTCTAAAGGTGCGTGTTTGAATCGCTTCTATTCGCTTGCGTCATGATTTGCGTCATAATTTAATTATCTCGAAAAATGACATCGCGTAGATGACTGATTTATTTGCCAGATTCAACGCGACTAACTTAAAACTTCAAGGTGATACACTAAATTTAATCAAAACTAAAAGTGTAATATCTGCCTTTGTTGCAAAACTTTAGCTATACAAACAAAACTTGGGAAGAGGAGAATGTTCTCAGTTTCCAAATTTTTCAAAATTGCAAAATAGAGATGAAGATTTGCTTGCTTATTCTCAACACTTAACGGCACTCCATTCGGACCTTACTCAAAGATTTGAAGACATTCTTCACTTGGATATTCCAAAGTGTGAATTATCCACAAATGAGGAGCTTAAATCAATGTTTAAGCAAGGATACGAAAATTTCTGGTTACAGAAACAGATCCCAATTTTATATCCAGCATTATGGGTTATTGTACAGAAGCTGTTGATTGCTTTCCCGTCTTCGTATTTGGTAGAACGTGGATTCAGTGCCGTTATTAGCCTCGTCACAAAGAAAAGAAACAGACTGTAAATTAGTAATCGGGGGGATTTGCGGTTGCTACTCATCCCATCAGGTTCATACAAGCCATTAATATTTTATTGTATTTTAGTACAAAAGTTATAATCAATAAATACTCCAACAAAATGTTTACTTTATATTTTATTTTTACGTCACCATTTACCATTAAGACAACAAAGTTAAAGACTTCATTTTCTTATTATGTATTTAATGTAGTTTTTCACCCTGGGGGTCCATCGGCAAGATTTGACTAAAAAAAGGGATCCGTGGGCCAAAAGACTTTGCGAAACACTGCTTTAGAATGAGTACAAAAAGGTTATATACACGCATAGTTTTCAAGATACTGGGTGTTGAAAACAAATTCTTTTAAACATACTGTATGTTCTTAAAAACGGTGATACAGGATCACCGTTTTTCAAACGAAGGTTGTTAATTTTACCAACTGTTGAATTATTATAACAAAAAATTATTGCAACAATTTAGCAGATAGTAAATGTTAAAAGATTCTGTGATTTATTCTATAAAAAGTTACATTGCATCAAATAATAATATTTAATAATGTTAATTCCGTCATTAATCTCTCAGTAGTTAATAAACAATTCAATACCTGCTTTTATGAGAAGATCGAAATTTTTAGGTGATGCCACCCACATTAAATGACCTTTATGGCGTATTCTTCCATACAAGTTGTCTCCCATTTTTTACTTCTAAAATTTATATAAAAAGGCCAACAGTATGAGTGGTATCAATAAATAATGTAAGTATATTACATTATTTATAGTTATAGAAGTAACGTCGTTACTCATACTAACGACGTTACTTCCCTAACGTACGATCTACTACTAGTCGGGTAACAAGGAATATTAAACTGGCAACGAATACATAAAAAAATAAAAAATAAACGGCCAAACCTGCACCTTTTTGACGTGCCAAACGTCCCGACAAATAGACGCTATGTTCTTATACGCATGCAAAAGTAAATTACTCTCAGAAAGAAGACGATTTCTTGACTAACCATAAAGGTTACTTTAATTTAGCAAATATTTAGTAGTAAAGCAATTTCTTAATTTAAGGAAATAGAATTATCATATGCATATATCCAGAAATTAAATAATAGAAATAAAAATCTTGATTGTAGTTAGCAGTTACTCTATAGAAGAAAAATATTTTTTTTGAGGAGAATAAATTCACTTTCTAGTTGTAAGAAAGTAATCTTCCATTAAGACAATTTTTACTTAATAATAGTGTTTTTTTTCAATAGAATATTTTTCTTGCGTTAATGTGTTGAACAAACTATATATAACAAGAAATTATATGTGAGATGAGATTTTTTTTCTTACGTACAGATATTATTTTCAAAAGATTATTTTTTCTTGGTTCAAATAAGTTATTCTGTGTGTGTACCGGTGTAGAGCATAAGCAACGGTATAACTATTTATATTAATAAATATATTTACTATTTATATAACTATTCCGTACTACTCAATAAGAATAGCTTATACTTGGAATAAGTCAGAGACTGTTTGTAAATTATTACGAATCTTTATTGGTTTAGAAATTAGGATTTTAAAAGAAAAATTAAATAATAAAAACTAGTATTCTAAAATAGTATTACAACTATTAGTAATAAAGTTTTATTGTGTTGAAGTAATGTAGCAAAATAATTGTTTATTATATTTAAATGTCGAATATTGATCATCTACTTGTAAATGTTCTCTCTTCGTCATCTTCGTCCCTGTGATCGTTTTCGTCTATACATACATTGTGAAGGACAACCAGTGATAATTACAGCCTTTAACATCTCTTTCTTTAACCGTAGCCTAATGATAAGATCGAAAATTTATTCCAAACACCAAAGCTTCTTTCTACTACATTACATGACCTTATCTGGGACTGAATGTACAAGTTTTGCAACAACTTGTGCAAGTGTGCACTGTCATTAAAAATTGTTTAATCGTGAGTGGTGCAAAACGTTTGTACGTTCCACGTCAAAAAATCCTTTGCGATTAGGATATAATTCTACATTTTCATAATTTCATCAACTGGGTGCTGATAGCATCTATGACGTACTGGAATCTTGCTATGCGATAAAATGCAAATTAACGCTATCCATTTCTTCATTTTGAGGTATAAAAGTATATTGTAGCTTCAATGATGCGATTGCAAACGTTACAGCTTTTACGTGAGTTGTGCTTTTGGTTAACCTAAGCTGCATCTTAAACTGGTCTTCTGATAAGGTTTCCAAATAATTTGCCCTGAGAGGAAGTGCATACCATAATTATAGATAAAACCTACATTGTTGTCTCCTATATCTAATCTCGTCATCATTATCCACATCAGCATTCCAAGACTTTTGGAAGCATATTAAGTCTTCTGAAAGCAATATCAAGTCTTTTAGAAGCAGAACCAAATTTTATTGAAGCAATCAGACTTCTAGAAGTATTTTAAGCTTTCTGGAAGCAATATCAAATCTTCTAGATGCAGTATCAAGTTTTCTGATGATGATTCCAGAGGTAAAATGAAGTTGTCTGGAAGCTAGCTTTTTTCAGGACTTCGGTACTTACCTATGTATGATAAGGAAAGTAGACTAACATGTATGTTGGTACTATGGACAGTAAGGCAAAAAGACGATCCTCTACATACGTTTTTCGTGTGCGAAGAATTTAAAATACAGGGAATAAATTGTGATAAAATAAAGTGTGTAACACAAAAGTAGCCAAGGAAAATGTAGTACGCGTTATGCCACAGAATGAAACTACCCACCTTGTTCGTGGAATGAGGTAAGGTAATTAATTAGGCTAAAATGATGAGGCTGAACCAAATGTCCGAGACGTGAATAATTGTCATTGTACCCAGGAATGGAGAACTGGAAAGTTTCGCCAACACAAAGTTTTACGATAGCACTGGTGTAACACTGGTCTTTTACTGAACCTTTCAATTCATAATACGATGTATTTAAAAGAAACTTTAGCCATACTTAAAGAATCGGAGCTATCACCGTCATACTGCACAATCTTAAACATAGGGTGATAATAAAAGAGAAAATTAAGGACAGCATTAACTTCATATACAAAGCTATACATCCTATGCTAAAATCCCTCCTAAATCCTCTAAAAATTTAAAGAATGCATGAATTTTAAGTTTGTTAATGCACATCGTTTTCAAGCCAACACAGGTCTTTTACTGAACCCTTCAATAGAAAACGCGGGTTTCAGTGGTCTGCCGTTGTACTACCTGCAATAGGACGTTAAGTGATAGAGTGAAACAGGAACAGAACAGGAGTATTTTTGGTTTTCAACTATGAAATGCCCCGATTGGCGGTACAGGGCATAGAAGGAAAACGGTTTTAGACGATCGGAGTATCGTTTGACAAGCCATCACTATTTGGTTGTTTTTGATCCATAAGCCAGATGTCGAGCAGATTTCCTAATCTGTTCCAAAAAAAAAAGTTTTCTGGAAGCAATATCAAGTCGTCTAGAAGCAGTATCAAATCTTCCAGATTCAGTATCGACTCTTCTAGATAAAGTTATCTGTTTTCTGAACGCATTTCAAGGCTTCTGGAAACAGTATCAAGTCTTCCAGAAGTATCTCCATTTCTTTTGAAGCAGTCTCAAGTCCAATTTAGCGCTATTCATAGTAAATTGTATTAATTAAGAATATTGTATCATCATTATCATTGGTAATTGGAAGAATTTGTATGTCAAAATAGCTCAGCTATATTTTAACTTCATATTGTCTCACTAAAATGCATCATCATCCTTGCAACTGTAACATTGTACATTATGCCATTTTTCATACAGTCGTTAATCTGCGAATCAGCTGCTGATTATGTTTATTTGCTGTTCAAAATATATCTACCACCAACCATACATTTAAATATATAATTCTGTGTTTTATGTGCCAAATGTATGATAGCAAACTGAATAAAATCCAATTGGTTTGGTAAAACCTTTATTTTCTGAATCAATAAATATCTTTATCTCAAAGGATGAATGACGGATCTACAAAAAGAATGATCTGAATTGGGTATGAAAAGATTTGAAAAAATTTAAAATACTTGATTTCCAAAAAAATAATTCGTAGCAGATGCTGTGGCTGATTGAGAAAAATCAATCAGCCTCATAACTCATTAGTACATTAAAATTAAAAGATTAATTGAAAGTGATTGAAAATGGTAGTTTCAATTCAGATAAAATCATTAACAACTTTGTAGGGGCGCTCAAGCAAACCGAAGTCTTCTAGAAGCAGTATCAAGTCTTCTAAAAGCAGTATCAAGTCTTCTACAGGCAGTATGAAGTCTTTTAGAAGCAGTATCAAGTTTTCTAGTAACATTTCAAGTATTAAAGAGGCAATATCAAGTCTTCTAGAAGTGGTATCAAGTCCTCTGCAAGCATTGCATGACTTCTGGAAGCATTTCAAGTCTTCTGGAAGCAATATCGAATTTTCTAGAAGCAGTGTCAAGTCTCTCAGGGCTAGTAGTAAGTCATCAGGATGCACTGCAAGTCCTCTGGTAGTATTTTAAGTCTTTTAGAAGCAATATTAAGTCTTCTAGAAGTAGTATAAATCTTCTGTTAGTAACGCAAGACTTCTGGAAGCACTTCAAATATTCCAGATGCTATTCAAGTCTTCTAGAAGTAGTATCAATCTTGTGTCAGCGTTTCAAGACTTCTGGAAGCATATCAAGTCTTTTAGAAGCAGTATCAAAGTATTGTAGGGGCAGTAACACGTCTTCTAGTAGGATTTAAAATCGTCTGGAAGCAAGATCATCTTCTTTCATCTTCTAGAAACAGTTAACATTTTTCAGGGGCAGCAGCAACTCATCTGGAAGTATTTCTAGTTTTTGAAAGCAGTATCAAGTTTTTCACACTCGGTATCGCGTCTTTTGGAAGCAGTGGAAGCAGTATGGTCTTCTAGAAGCATTACTAAGTTTTTCAGGGGCAGTAGCAAGTTTAAAAGCATTTCAAGTGTTTTGAAAGCAGTATTACGTTTTCTAGATGTATTTATAATTTTTTGGAAGTAATAAAATTTTATATCAAAAAAATTCTGTCAAAATCTTCACTACTAAAATCTTCCATGCCGATATTTACCCAAGACATTTGCTTTGATTTTGTGAATTGTGATTTACGAAAGACTTTACCAGTTTTTTTGAAGCAGTATGAAGCAGTAGGAAGATTTCAAATCTTTCGAGTGCTATTCAAGTCTTCTAGAAGTAGTATCAATCTTATCTGTCAGCATTCCAAGACTTTTGGAAGCATATTAAGTCTTCTGAAACCAATATCAAGTCTTTTAGAAGCAGAACCAAATTTTATTGAAGCAATCAGACTTCTAGAAGCATTTTAAGCCTTCTGGAAGCAATATCAAGTCTTCTAGAAGTTGTATCAAGTGTTCTGGAAGCATTGCAAAACTCTTGGAAGCATTTCAAGTGTTCTGGAAGCAATATCGAGTTTTCTAGAACCAGTGTCAAGTCTCTCAGCGGTAGTGCTAAGTCATCAGGATGCACTGCAAGTCCTCTGGTAGTATTTCAAGTCTTTTGGAAGCAATATCAAGTCTTCTAGAAGTAGTATCAATGTTCTGCTAGCAACGCAAGACTTCTGGAAGCACTTCAAATATTGCGGGTGCTATTCAAGTCTTCTAGAAGTAGTATCAATCTTCCGTCAGCGTTTCAAGACTTCTGGAAGCATATCAAGTCTTTTAGAAGCAGTATCAAGGTATTGTAGGAGCAGTAACACGTCTTCTAGTAGGATTTAAAATCGTCTGGAAGCAAGATCATCTTCTTTCATCTTCTAGAAACAGTTTAAAATTTTTCAGGGGCAGCAGCAACTCATCTGGAAGTATTTCTAGTTTTTGAAAGCAGTATCAAGTTTTTCACACTCGGTATCGCGTCTTCTGGAAGCAGTGAAAGCAATATGGTCTTCTAGAAGCATTATTAAGTTTTTCAGCAGTAGCAAGTTCAAAAGCATTTCAAGTACTTTGAAAGCAGTATTACGTTTTCTAGATGTATTTATAATTTTTTGGAAGTAATAAAATTTTATATCAAAAAAATTCTGCCAAAATCTTCACTACTAAAATCTTCCATGCCGATATTTATCCAAGACATTTGCTTTGATTTTGTGAATTGTGATTTACGAAAGACTTTACCAGTTTTTTTGAAGCAGTATGAAGCAGTAGGAAGATTTCAAATCTTTCGAGTGCTATTCAAGTCTTCTAGAAGTAGTATCAATCTTCTGTCAGCATTCCAAGACTTTTGGAAGCATATTAAGTCTTCTGAAAGCAATATCAAGTCTTTTAGAAGCAGAACCAAATTTTATTGAAGCAATCAGACTTCTAGAAGCATTTTAAGCTTTCTGGAAGCAATATCAAGTCTTCTAGAAGTTGTATCAAGTGTTCTGGAAGCATTGCAAAACTCTTGGAAGCATTTCAAGTCTTCTGGAAGCAATCAAGTCTTTTATAAGCAGTATCAAGTCTTCCAGGGGTAGTAACAAGTCATCTGGTAGCATTGCAAGTCTTCTGGAAGCAATATCAAGTCTTCTAGAAGCAGTATTAAGTTTCTGGAAGCATTTCAAGACTTTTGGAAAGATTTCAAGCCTTTTGGAAGCAATATCAAGTCCCCTAGGAGTAGCAAGTGTTGCGTGGGCATTACCGGGTTTTCTAGTAGCATTTCAAATCTTCTGGGAGCAATATCAAGTCTTCCAGGGGTAGTAGCAAGTCTTTCGGAAGTAGTATTAAGTCTTCTAGATGCATTTAAATTTTTTTGAAGCAATAAAATTATATGTTTAAAAAAAATCCCTGTTAAAATCTTCATTACTAATATGTTTCCCAAGTCAATTACTTTAATTTTGTGAGTCGTGATTTATGAAAAACTTTACAAGTCTTTTAGAAGCATTATCAAGTCTTCTAGTAACATTTCAAGTCTTCTGGAGGCAATATCAAGTTTTCTAGATGTAGTATCAAGTCTTCTAAGTATTTCAAGACTTCTGGAAACAACATCAAGTTTTCCAGAAGTAGTATAACGTCTTCCAGAGGTAGTAGCAAGTCTTCTGGAAGCAATATCTAGAAGAAATATCAAGTCTTCTAGAAGGAGTATCAATCTTTTGCAAGCATTTCAAAACTTGTAGAAGTATTTCAAGTCTTCTGGAAGCAATATTCATGCAAGAGCAGTAGTCTTTTTAAGTATTTAAAATCTTGTAGAATTAAGATCAAATGTTCTAGAAGTACTATCATATCATCCAGCTGCAGTTGCAAGTCTTTTGGAAGCATTTCAAATTGTTTGAGAGCAGTATCAAATCTTCCAGACTCCGTAACGAGTCTTCTAGAAGCATTATTAAGTCTTCTAGAGGCAGTTACAAGTCTTCGGAAAGCATTTCAAATTTTTGGAAGTAGTATTAAGTCTTCTAGATGTAGCTAAAATTTTTTGAAAACAATAAATTGCTATATTTTCAAAAAGAAATTCCTGTGAAAATCTTCACTGCTAAATTCTGCCTTGCCAATATGTTCCTAAAGCATTTACTTCGATTTTGTGAGTTGTGAATTTTTTAATTTTGTATTACTTCTTGATTATTTTAAGATGTTTTCATTCTCCGAACGGTAAAAGTTTTTAGTTTTTCTTTAAAGCTTAGCTTAACTGTTTTGACTCATCGGTATCAAACCTGATGATAGGGAATTTTTCTGCTTATTGCGCCATCTATTGGCGAATACTGTAGGTTGAGTAAGCCATCTAGTGAGATTTTATGAAAAGTTACTTTTATATTAATTGTGAATTGTGATAATTGAAAACTTGATTTTAAAACGGTTTTTTTAATAAAAAAAATCAGGTTTTTACACATGATATTAAAGTTTGTGGATATTGTAATAATAATTGTGATTTTGAATTAAAAAATTTAAGATTTTTTGATAAATTTTTTTGTTAAACATTTTTGTTTATTGGTACCTAATAATAAATGTTCTTGCATGGATATAAAGCAAGATAAATTTCCATTTTGAATATGCATATCGAATGTCCCTTTTCGTTTACTAAACTCAAACTGTCAGTAGTTAATTGCAGAGAGCGTGTAACCACCGGGTAAAATCAATTTATTCATGGTCCCTCAAGTCAAGTACGACCGACAAATAGTAGTTATGTTGGCGTCGTCGGCGTCGCGAGCGTCGACGACGTCGGTACGAAAAAGAGGGGGCGGCAGCTGCCCCTGGTTCTCCCTCTCTTTCGTAGCCCTCGGGCGCCCCGCAATTATTTGCTCCCTTTGAATAATTCAATTCGGAAACGCGCTTGATCCATTCTCCAGGCCATCTGTCCATTGGACCAAACATTTTTAGCACTATACAAAATCACTAACTACATACACACAATGTAATGGAGTATTGAGTTACGTTTTGTTAAATGAAGGACCACAATTTGTTAAAGGTTTTAATTACCGGTCTTTGTTTGCTTTTAAACTAATTTGGTCAGATGGCCTAAAACAAACATAGATGACCAAGACTTTTTAGACTGATGGCATCATAAAAAATTAAGAGCACTTAAAATAATAGCCGGAAGGTTTTAAACGATAAGAAGCACCCCATAAAATAAAATTTTACAATGTTTGTTTATCCGTGGTATTAACCTCACAGGAGACTTAACGTGTTAAGAGATGCTGATGTAACCATAGCAAGAGCGCTTTCGGGCTGGTTCATAGAAATGATAGAGGGTTGGTTGCAATTTGAACTTGGGGGTAGATTCAGAGGCATTATTTCCGCGGCAGCGGACCAGCACAGTGCCACAATGGCCCTAATCCACCCCAACTCAACCTGACAAGGGATTATCACGGCTTTGGCCCCGGGCCATTACCGAAAAAAGGGGGTGGCTACGGACGTTTACCCGAACTAGACTTTCATTATTTAAAGTATTTGTTATATTTAATCGATTTTATCAAATATATTTTACTAACAAAATAGTTATTTATGAAACAATATGTAAAGTTTGCTTTTTCCGCACAAACGTGATATTTAGAGCATAAGCATTAAGCAATGCATTAAACGAAATCCCATTTAAAATACATTATTACTTTATGTACTCTTTCGTTGCTTTACGCGCTGTTGTCCATAAGGACATACTTTACGAATCAAAAATGACGAGAGTAGATAAAGTTTTTTTTATCATTCAATATAGATAACTTATACGTATATACCACAATTTTAATTATTAATTATGTTTAAAAAATATGTATATTGATAAAGAATAAATGTAATTCCCACGAGTATCAATCAACCCCTTAATTTTAATACTTTTTTCACACCTACTTAAATATTTTTATTTAATACCACTTAAAAATCTGCTACAAACCCTAATAAAAACATAACAACCAGAATATCTATCATAATCCCCACTTGCACAAAAAGACTAATAACACCCCCTAATTGCCCTCAAGAAGACACGTGTCGTTTCCACCAACCATCACGTGCCATCAATTTCCGACGCGTGTCCGTATTTTCCGTATAACTTTCCTTTGACACTTCCGACACGTGTCCTTCTCACCGATATATTTATCCTGCGATCCTTATCCCACAAGATACTCAAAGCGCATTATTACGGTGTTATGGTTAAAAAAATAATATTCGCAATAAAGAACTAATAAAAATACTATTACGCTCTCGGACGGAATATCGTTTATTATTAGTCATCGGATACCCGTTGTTCGAGTTTTGGATAAAGGATAATAGAGGAGCGAGCTTACGGTCTGCTGAACTTTCGTTCATGGCGAAAACTCTCTCTTTCTCTTGTTAGGGAAGACAATGGGTTAGAATTATCGGCGGGTTCTCCCAGCGGAACCCTTTCGAACCTCTCCGTTATGAAGTCCTTGTTAGAACATTGATTCTCGAGTGAAGATGATGAAAAGAGTTGCCGATGTATGTAGGATTATTTTAAATATTTCATGGATGGTTTCTTCATAATTTATTAGTTACAATTATTATAAATCAGACCTGGGTAATTACATGTACTTTAAAAATAATTGCAATTAGAAATACATTTTCAAAAAAGAAATTAATTACAATTACAAAATATATATCTTAAAAGAAGGAATTATTAATTATATTTTTAATTATTCTTTTTATTATTTTTTGGATAAAAAAATGAAGTCGAGAAGCCGTTGCGTTTGAATTTTTTAAATTATTAAAGGTGTTCAACTACCTAAATGTATTAAATCCCAGTAAAAATATTTCTGATATGATAATATAACGTGGCACGTGGAAATCGAACGATCTTAAAACAAATAGTACTTGGTAAATTTTCAATTTGAAAAAGTTTTGTTTGTATAGCAATAAAGATCATGATGTACCATTTGAGTTAGTGCAAAAAATAATCTCGCATAGATGATGATTTTCCTCTTGAATGTAGTTTTCAATCCTCAGCATTAAATCGTATATCACTCTGGTGATTGTGAACACATCTTCAACGGATTGGATCTTGACGGAGAAGATCCTTCAACTTATTATTTTCTTTAAAATGTAATTAATATATTTTAAAAATCCTCATAGGAAGAAATCACATTTTAATAAGTCATTATTATTATTTGATGATCACATTTTGTAAGTTTGATAAAGTAAGGTGACCTTCACGCGAAATGGAGCATTCAGGACATCACGAAATTTGAACAGCTTTTGGCCGTTGAATAATCGACGATTAGTGGAGAATTGACAACTGCACTGAAGAGGATGGTCGTCACTTTCATGACATTATTTTTCGCACTTGAATACTTAACCCAAGTGGCATGCCTTGACCTTTATTTTTGTGCAAATATATCCTTTTCAAGTTTAAATATTTCATGGATGGTTTCTTCATAATTTATTAGTTACAATTATTATAAATCAGACCTGGGTAATTACATGTACTTTAAAAATAATTGCAATTAGAAATACATTTTCAAAAAAGAAATTAATTACAGTTACAAAATATATATATTAAAAGAAGGAATTATTAATCATATTTTTAATTATTTTTTTTATTACTTTTTGGATAAAAAAATGAAGTCGAGAAGCCGTTGCGTTTGAGTTTTTTAAATTATTAAAGGTGTTCAACTACCTAAATGTATTAAATCCCAGTAAAAATATTTCTGATATGATTATATAACGTGGCACGTGGAAATCGAACGATCTTAAAACAAATAGTACTTGGTAAATTTTCAATTTGAAAAAGTTTTATTTGTATAGTAATAAAGATCATGATGTGCCATTTGAGTTTGTGCAAAAAATAATCTCGCATAGATGATGATTCTCCTCTTGATTGTAGTTTTCAATCCTCAGCATTAAATCGTCTATCACTCTGGTGATTGTGAACATATCTTCAACGGATTGGATCTTGACGGAGAAGATCCTTCAACTTATTATTTTCTTTAAAATGTAATTAATATATTTTAAAAATCCTCATAGGAAGAAATCACATTTTAATAAGTCATTATTATTATTTGATGATCACATTTTGTAAGTTTGATAAAGTAAGGTGACCTTCACGCGAAATGGAGCATTCAAGACATCACGAAATTTGAACAGCTTTTGGCCGTTGAATAATCGACGATTAGTGGAGAATTGACAACTGCACTGAAGAGGATGGTCGTCACTTTCATGACATTATTTTTTGCACTCGAATACTTAACCCAAGTGGCATGCCTTGACCTTTATTTTTGTGCAAATATATCCATTTCAAGTTTAAATATTTCATGGATGGTTTCTTCATAATTTATTAGTTACAATTATTATAAATCAGACCTGGGTAATTACATGTACTTTAAAAATAATTGCAATTAGAAATACATTTTCAAAAAAGAAATTAATTACAATTACAAAATATATATCTTAAAAGAAGGAATTATTAATTATATTTTTAATTATTTTTTTTATTACTTTTTGGATAAAAAAATAAAGTCGAGAAGCCGTTGCGTTTGATTTTTTTTTAATTATTAAAGGTATTCAACTAGCTAAATGTTTTAAATCCCAGTAAAAATATTTCTGATATGATAATATAACGTGGCACGTGGAAATCGAACGATCTTAAAACAAATAGTACTTGATAAATTTTCAATTTGAAAAAGTTTTATTTGTATAGCAATAAAGATCATGATGTACCATTTGAGTTAGTGTAAAAAATAATCTCGCATAGATGATGATTTTCCTCTTGAATGTAGTTTTCAATCCTCAGCATTAAATCGTCTATCACTCTGGTGATTGTGAACACATCTTCAACGGATTGGATCTTGACGGAGAAGATCCTTCAACTTATTATTTTCTTTAAAATGTAATTAATATATTTTAAAAATCCTCATAGGAAGAAATCACATTTTAATAAGTCATTATTATTATTTGATGATCACATTTTGTAAGTTTGATAAAGTAAGGTGACCTTCACGCGAAATGGAGCATTCAGGACATCACGAAATTTGAACAGCTTTTGGCCGTTGAATAATCGACGATTAGTGGAGAATTGACAACTGCACTGAAGAGGATGGTCGTCACTTTCATGACATTATTTTTTGCACTTGAATACTTAACCCAAGTGGCACGCCTTGACCTTTATTTTTGTGCAAATATATCCATTTCAAGTTGAAAATCTACCCAGTACTCTTCGTGTGTCACCTGCATGATAATTATTTCTTAAATCATCTGTTATCGGCAACTGATTGGTCAGCTATTGTGAATATAGACATGTTAAATTCTAATAACTTAATAAACTATTTTGAAAAAGTAATTAGTAATTGAATAATATATTTAAACATTACAATTCCAATAATAAATTTGTTGTAATTACAATTCCAAATTACTTCAATAAAGAAAATACCCAATTACGCAAAAATAGTAATAGTAATTATAAATTGTTTTTTAACTAGGAGCTACACAGCTCTGTGAAAGCTATAAATACAAAGTTTTATGTAACTGATTCGTTACGACATTTTAGGTTCCATTATTAGTAACATAGTAGAGGTATAAAATTTTAGTAACATGAGTTACTCATTCTAAACTTACGATCTAAAATATTTTAGGATCAACCCAACCCAACCCATATCTCAGCTAACGTTCATTCAGAAAAGCTCTGCATTGGCACGATTACTTTTCATATGCTGTCTAATGTTTTATATTCATTTGCGAGATAGTCGGATAAAATATAGAAGACTTTTTCTATGGAATTTTGATAGTTTTTGGTCTATATTTGTGTTATTCTTGTCATTACCGTCATTATTTACTTTGGGTCAGGAGTGAATATCATTACATATCATAACAAATAATTTCATCGCCGATACTTCACATTTATTTTATATTCATGGCGAATCCATACATTTTTGGAAAGGATAGGATAAACTAAGAGACATCGAAAAAAAATTGAAAGGGGTTGTTAACACAAGATAACAAGAAGAAAAAAAATTCCTCTAAGAAGAACCTCGGTAGATTTAAATAAATAAAGTGGAAAACTTGCTAAATAACAAAGTGAATGAATTCTTTAGGAATATTTCATTATTTTTGACAAATAAAAGCTTGCAAGCTAAAACTTATGCAATCGTAGTTGATTGTAAAAGTAATATCTATAGTAATTTAAATAAATTTAACGATAAACTGTGAAAATGTTATCGCCTTCTAATATAAACCCAAATCGTTTATTATAGCACTCTACATAAAATTTTGATAAATTTAACAATTGTTTGACACAATATGAAGGAAATTAAAACAAATAGGTATAGGAATATTTGCAAACAATTTATAGAATAATTTGTTGTTTTAATTGAATTTGTTGTTCTCTCAATCGAATATGGAAAAACGGTAATTAAATTTTTGACCAACCTGTATAAGATACTCTGATACTACAAATAGCAATCTATTCTGAAAAGTACTCATGCCATTGCAGAGCTTTTTTGAAGGAACGTTAGTTGCAATATGGGCTTTTAAGGAGCATTTTGATGTATGCCAAAAAACGCTTCAAACCAAAATATTTCGAAAACAAAAAAAAAAACGCTAGGTACCAACAACTTTCTTCAAAGTCAACAATTTCTTTTACATATAATATAAAGGTGTATTTAAAATAACGAAGTTGTAGTCTATTGCCAGTAGACCGGTCACGACCATCCTGAACGTTTAGAATGAATAACCCATTAGCAAATTCTCAAACCTCTACAAACAGTGGAACCTAAACAATTTCAAAGTACTAGTTACGTGAGAGACCTGAATATAGTAGTAGTAGTACCTGAGTATACAATGTTAAATCTACTAATTTCAAGATTGGTTCGAAAGAAATTGCTTTGGTAAAAGACTCAAAAGATGGCTCTTCAAAGAAAGATCTGAAATTGGTCTGAAAAGGTCTAATAAATTCAAAACACGTGCTCTCCAAAAAACAGTCGTAGCAGATGTTGGAAAAAAATAAAAATTAATTGAATGTGGTTGAAAATGGAATTTTCACCAATTTAAATACCACATAAGATGCCAAATGTATATTCAATACATTTTCTTGCTCTAGACAGCCTGTAGGCAAATAAAGGTTACTGATTTGCTTTTTGAGTTTCCAAAAAAATCTTACAATTGTGAAGGTAAAAGTCGATCACGGTGTCTTTTATAAGAATCAAGCAATCGAATAAAAATGTTTGTAATTGTAATGTATTCTAATTTTGACAGACGTTCTATTTCTATATGAGTTCCATCGATGCAACTTACACAGTTCTGAAATTTCCATCTAGCGTTGAATTAGGATTTTTGGAAATTCATCTTGATTAAAAACTGTTAAATGTACATGGTGCATAATTTCATCCAAAGCGCATCGCAAAGCTCTTCAACAAGTTTTCCAATTGTATAGTAATCAACACAGAAAGAGAATGCTAATAAATCAAATGACAAGTCAGTTGCAAAATATCTAAAAATTCAAATAAATTAGTAGCACTGCATCTTTTTCAATATTTATTAGCATAAACTCTGTTTTAGTCGCAAAAGTAAAAAAACAATGAGAACTTATACGCGATTCGTTTAGAAGAGAGTTTATAAAAGTCCATGCAACCAGATCAAGAAGCAAATGGTGATGCATTGATGCTGACTGTAAATGATTCTATTTCAAACATATGCTGTTTCGAAGAGATATTTTATTACCCAGAAAAACTGCAACAAATATCCTATGCCTCTTCTGCACGAGAGGTACAGTATTCATTAGAGCCATCATCAAGGAACGTAATAAATGGCGAAGATTTTACGACGAATGTACAAAATGTTTGTTCATAGAATTCTGTTGAAGAAGATTCGGAAATGGCATATAAAACATCTGAGAAATGCAAAAGTAATCGTAACTAAGAAAACAATGTATACTTGTATTTTTTAAAAGCCTGCAGATATCCTTATACCCGCAGATTCCCAGATGTGCAAAAAATGAATGTGACAATTGAGTTTACGAATAAAATAACACCTGCAGAATATAAACCAAGAAATTATATTGACTCATCGCGTGTTATCTACTGCAAATGAAGCCACCTCATCAGATGTGTTTGATTTAATTTTATCTGGTCTAGTCTCATCTGTTCTGACTTGAACGAGTGCCTGGAGTTTTCAAAGGCTAGAGTTGGGTAGTCACACAAGATGTGTCGAACAGTCTCAGATTCTCTTCACAAAAGCGACGGAGAGGATTAATAGCAAGCTTAATGTTATAAAGATACTTGTTTACCTTACAGTAATTCGTGACGAGTTTCGTTACAATTCGAGGGGCGTTTCTACCAAACCTTACGAAAGACAAGGCTGTCTCTTCTAGGGTAACTACTTCGTTACCCTAGCAGTTCTTTAGACAGTTGGTACGTCCAACTAGTTCATTTAACTATCTTAATTTGAGTTGATAAAGATAAAGCGATTATCGGTTCAGGTAAACCTATTAGCGTGCTTATTAATAATCCATAACAACTCCTGAGGTAATTATTCTTTTACTCAAGGCTAAAATAGATTGTCTACTATCAGTGTAAATTGTAAAAGTTCACCTTCCAAGCTGGATCTGACAATAATGTCAGTGGAAAGCAGTATGGCGATTAACTCCGTCTGTATGACGAATTCAGGTTGCTGACGAATTTCAAGTCTTCTAGACGCAATATCAAGTCTTCTAGAAGCAGTATCCAGTCTTCTGAGGGTATTTCAATTCTTTCAGAGGCAGTATCAAGTCTTCTGGAAATATTTCAAGTCCTCTAAAAGCAATATCAAGTCTTGTAGAAACAGTATCGTGTCTTCTGGAAGCAAATTCATTATATTTTCTTTATTATTTTTAATAAAGAATTAACAAAAGTTAACATTAAAAATTACATGATTAAATTACCGTCGTATAATTTAGGGGTAGAGTTGCGAAGGGGACGACATCATTCGGTTAAACACTCTTTAGCATTAGTTGCATTAATTAACTTTTGGACAATTGAAAAAGATTTGAATATTTAAGATAAATAAAAATTTAAAAACTAATGAAGTTAATTTGAATAAATTGTTATTTAATCAAAAGCAGCAAGAAAGCACTGAACAATGTTTGATAAAAGTTATTAATTTTAACTTTTTTTTACAGAAAAATTTTTAAAAATTACAGAAAAATTTTAAAAGAACTAAAAAATTAATTCTACATGTACATGGTTTGTATAAAATTAAAATCAAGAAAACCAAAACTAAAATCCAAAAATATTAGTGATTAATATTTATATTAGTTTATTAGTTAATTCTCTCTACAACATAATGTCGAAAAGTTAAAAATGAAACTGAAAACAAAGGTAAAATGAATTTATAACGAAAAATCGAAAAATAAGAAAATTATCTAAAAGAAGCAGTTTAAGTCTTTTGGAAGTAATATCAAGTCTTCTAGAAGCAATATCAAATCTTTTCAGCATCAAATCTCCTGGAAGCATTTCAATTCTTTCAGAGGCAGTATGAAATTTTCTGGAAGCATTTCAAATCTCCTAAAAGCAGTATCATATCTTCTGAAAGCAGTTTAAGTCTTCTGGGAGTAATATCAAGTCTTCTGGCAGCATTTCAAGTCTTCGAGACACAATATCAAGTCTTCTGGAAGCATTTCAAATCTCCTAAAAGCATAATCAAATCTTCTGGAAGATGTTCAACTCTTTTGGGAGCAATATTAAGCCTTCTACAAGCATGTCAAGTATTCTAAAAGCAATATCAAATCATCTAGAAGCAGTATCGTGTCTTCTGGAATCATTTCAACTCTTCGAAGGACAGTATCAAGGTCTTCTGGAACTATTTCACGTCTTCTAAAAGCAGTATCAAATCTTCTGGGAGCATTTCAAGTCTTTTAAAAGCAGTATAAATTCTTCTGGAAGCAATTCAAATCTTCTGAAACCAATATGAAGTTCAAGCAGCAATATCAAGTCTTCTGGAATGTTTACAAGACTTTACAAGAAAGCAGATTAAGCCTTCTGAAAACATTATCAAGTCTTTTTGAAGCAATCTTAATGTCTACTAGAAGCATTTCAAGTCTTTTGAAAGTAGTATGAAGTATAATTTTCTGTGGGTGTTTGTGTACTCAGAACACGCAAGTATCTGAAACCTATGGTTTAAAAGGTTACAATTTAAAATGCAGTTCATTGATATGGTCTTCTTTAGATATTTGTGTGTTTTTCTTATTTTTATCTTGTACACAGAAATACTAAAATACAGAATAACATATTTTGTGTTTATATTACACTGCGCTTTTGTGTTAATATTTTTTAGAATATTGTTTTCATTATAGTCCATGGTAAATAATTGTTCTGATCTCACCTCTGTATCATTGTACATTATGCCACTTTTCACAGAGTCTGACGACTCTGTGAAAGTTGGTCGCAGCTCCTGCATAGTTGCGACTATGTGGGATTTAAAACTTTTTACTAAGTACATATTTAAATGTACAATTTTGTGACTTATGTACAAAATCGATGTGAACTGAATAAAATGTAAAGAGTCGGTCAAATCTTTGTTTACTGAATCAATAAAATTAAAATTTCTACCTATTTAAAAAAAAATCTTCACCCTTATCCTCCTTGTCGATCATTTTTTAAGACATTTATTTTGCTTTTGTGAGTCATAAAATGTATATTTTCTCTGCATAATAATGATACGCGCTGAGAGCGGTGATATAAAATTACAATGATTAATGAGATGCTTAAAAGAAATCAGAAAATTAGAAGCATATTGATGAGATGCTTAAAAGAAATAAGAAAATTAGAATCATATTGACTGTAACGTAACAGGTCAAACAAGGCAATATTTTATTATTATTAAATAATAAAACAAGTAGACTACTAACGTTGCAATAATTTAAGAGAATTATATGTTTATCTTTAATTCAAATCGACTTATTTATTTTATGACCTTAAAACATTTTTAAAAATCTCAGCGATTAACAGGTGCTGTGCTTACTAGCCCATTTCACCCCTCGCAACATAAACATGCCATTCAATCGACCCCACCCCGTAAAATTTGACTCCGGCACTACAAAATATAACAGTTTTGAAGTAGCTTGCATCAACCCCAACTTTACTATCCCCGTCTGTCCAAGAAAAATAGAACGCTACTTTAAACCTTTTAAAATAATTTAAAATAACCACTTCAAAAAAGTTTTTAAACAATTAAAATTTTTCTAAATAGTTTATTAAAGGAAAATTTTTTGAAAACGTTTATTATTTCCTGGTGTTTTTGTATTCGTTAACTGAAAAAAGAAATGGACGGTACGATTTAAATCAGAACCTGGGCACCCCACCATTTTATTTCGTTCTATTGTCGATTTTAGGGGTTGTTCTGGTCGGTTGATTAAGGCAGCTGCCCTTGCGATTTGATCGTGAAATCGGAGAGACAAGGTTTTTACACCTTTTGATAAAAAAAATTAATAAAAAACGAATTATTTTTTGGAATAATTTTCTTTTTATTTATTTATATTCAAAATTTACAAAAACTTTTATTATAAAAATTGATGTATCTTAAAAAAATACATATAAAAATCTATTTATAAAAAATATTTTTTTACATTATACAAATAAAAAGAAAAATAAAAATAAAACAAAATCACATTCTTTCTTTATAATTGACTAGACTAATCAGGCACCACATTATGTTTTTAAATTATGTAAAATTTAAAGATTTTCGTACATTAACCCGTTATGTAATGGCATCCTATGATCATAAAATTCGTTACAATTCTCGAATCCCCTCATATGACCCGGATCGGAGTAAAAAGTTTCATTTTGGTAAACATCTTCTTGTTTGTAGTTGTTATAGTCTGACATAAAACTAGCATTGGTTATGCTTCCGCTTGTAACGACAGCACTGGGATATTGTTGGAGATTACAATTCTTTGTTGTTATACTATTTCCATTTTTATTTATGGAAACAGTTACATTTCCAACATTCACAATAACATTATCGTCCACCCCGGTATAAACCCCATCATTTAAAGCTTGTGCTAATGCGTAAATATAACTATGAGCGAATCTTAAAGTTTCAATTTTCGTCAATTTAGTGTCTTCAGGAAATGTTGGTAAAACACAACGTAACTTATCCAAAGCCTCATTTAACATGTGCATCCGGTTTCTTTCCCGATCATTAGCTTTTAATCGACGATTCTTTTTAATTTTCATTATTTGACTAGGACTTTTCGCCCTTGACATGCGATTTCTTCCGCTCGCATACCTCCGTTTCGGTTTTAAATCTTTATCTTTAACGGGAGTTGAAGTGTTTTTATTTTTATCATCAACGAACTCCATAAAATCTTTTTCGGGGTGCTCAAAGAGATTTCGATTAACGCCATAATTGGACTGATGATATTGATTTTCGTGATGCGTTTGATGGTTATAATTATCGTATTCGTATTTTCGATCGAAATTAATTAAGCTTTCTTGAAAGGCCCCTTGGAATCGTTCGTACAACATTTGCTTTTCAGGCGTATTTAGGTCGGTGTATTCGGGGTATTTCTTTTTCTTTGGGGTTGAAGTGTTTGCATCTAAATCGTATTCGAAAAAGTCGCTGCGATCGTCGTTAAATTCGGTCGTTTCGGATTTAAAGGACATTTCAAAGCCGGAATCTGAAGAGTCATCGTAAACGTTATCGAAAGATGTTAAATGGAGGTGGTTCATCTACGAATTAAGATTCTAAATTAAGAAATAAAATTTTTATGATTAAATTTTGGATTCTTACCATTTTTTTAAACAAATTAAATTAATCCAATACGAAATAATCAAATTAACCGAAGCAAACTGAACTAAATCCACGACACCAACTTTTTTTGAACACTAAATCCTATGTAAGGGTGGTTAGATTTTATATTGAATAACCCCACCACTCTTTTTTCTTCAATGGTACTGTTTCCCGATTGGTTTCGGGGGGGGCCTTTTTATCCTAACGTGGTAACGGTGTGTTTGTAAATATGGTGTTATTAATTGTAGTTTGATGAAGTTTTCTTTTGCGGTTATTTAATTTTGAGATTTATATTTTTGAAAAATGATTTTTTAAATTTCGAAGCAACAGATTCATCTTTTTAATGATAAAATCCAGTTTGAAAAATCATTTTTAGGATTTGAAATATCAATTTTTAAATACTGACAATGATATTTCCATTATTTTATTATAAACAATTCTTACGTTATTTTCAAAAAATCGTAATAAATCGAGATCTTACTCATTCGTCGTGAAATTATCATTATCTATAAAACAAATTGTCACATTTCCAATGAATAAGACAATTCTTTCAAATATCTTTTTGTTTTTGAGACTTTTTTAATTACTATCCCTTTTCTCAGAATAACAGTTTTTATCGAATTTGTATTAGCAACATAAGAAATAGGGCTATAAGAATATGGCTTTAAAAATGTAACGACTTACAATGAAAAGTATTATTTTCTTAATGATAAAATTCATTTTGTAAAACCATTCTTAATTTTTCTTAAACTATTCTTACGTTATTTTCAAAAAATCGTAATTAATCGGGATTGTAATTATTTACAATCCCGATTAATAATTACGATTTAATATAATGTTATTTCCAGAACTTTATTGTAAACAATTCTTTCTATCATTTTTAAAAATTCGTGATAAATCGAGAGTTTACTCAATCGTCATGAAATTATCATCATCTATAAAACAAATTGTTATCTTTTCAATAAATTTTTGAAATTTTTATCACTCTTCTCAGAATAACAATTTTTATCGATTTTGTATTAACAACATAAGAAATAGGATTATAAAAATAAGACTTTGAACATATAATTACCTACAACAAATACTATCATATTTTTAATGATAAAATCATTTTGCAGAATCATTTTTAGTTTTTGAGATATCAACATTTAAATACAATTATGTTTCCATTGTTCTTTCCGTAAATTGTGACCAGAGATAATGGAAGTATGATTGTGACCGTAAAATTGTCACCAATTTTTATATCATTTTCAAAAAATCCTAATTAAGCGGGATTGTAATTATTCATCATGCAACTATCACCACCTATAAAACAAATTGTCAGCTTTTTAATAAACAAGACCATTTTTCAAAATGTCTTTTTGTTTTTGAGATACAATTTTTTAATGACCAGCATCTTTCTGAAAATTACAATTTTATCGAATTTTGTATTAACCTCATAAGGAACAGGGTTTATCACAAAATCTTTTTAAAGGTATGATGACCTAAAAGGAAAAACATCATCTTTTAATGATAAAATCCATTTTGTAAAGTCCTTTTTAATTTTTGAAATATTCATATTTAAACACCATGATGTTTCCATTATTTTATGGTAAACAATTCTTGTCATTTTTAAAAAGTCATGATAAATCAGGATTGTAATTATTCATTATGAAACTATCATCATCTATAAAACAAATTGTAAGCTTTTTAATGAAGAATACCGTTCTTTAAAATATCTTTTTGTTTTTGAGATACAATTTTTTAATTAACAGCATCTTTCGGAAAATTACAATTTTTATCGAATTTTGTATTATCATAATAGGGTTTATCACAAAATCTTTTTAAAGGTATGATGACCTAAAAGGAAAAATATCAACTTTCTAATGATAAAATTCATTTTGCAAAGTCCTTTTTAGTTTTTGAGATATCAATATTTAAACACAATGATATTCCCGTTATTTTATGGTAAACAATTCTTATGTCATTTTTAAAAATTCATAATAAATAGGGATTATAATTATTCGTCATGAAACTATCATCATCTATAAAACAAATTGTAAGCTTTTTAATGAAGAATACCGTTCTTTAAAATATCTTTTTGTTTTTGAGATACAATTTTTTAATTAACAGCATCTTTCGGAAAATTACAATTTTTATCGAATTTTGTATTATCATGAGGAATAGGGTTTATCACAATATCTTTTTAAAGCTATGATTACCTAAAAGAAAAAGTATCATCTTTTTACTGATAAAATTCATTTTGAAAAGTCTTTTTAGTTTTTGAGATATCAATATTTAAACACAATGATGTTTCCATTATTCTTTTGGTAAACAACATTTATGTCATTTTCAAAAAATCGTAATAAATCAGGATTGTAATTATTCATCATGAAACTATCATCATCTATAAAACAAATTGTAAGCTTTTTAATGAAGAATACCGTTCTTTAAAATATCTTTTTGTTTTTGAGATACAATTTTTTAATTAACAGCATCTTTCGGAAAATTACAATTTTTATCGAATTTTGTATTATCATCAGAAATAGGGTTTATCACAAAATCTTTTTAAAGGTATGATGACCTAAAAGGAAAAATATCATCTTTCTAATGATAAAATTCATTTTGCAAAGTCCTTTTTAGTTTTTGAGATATCAATATTTAAACACAATGATATTCCCGTTATTTTATGATAAACAATTCTTATGTCATTTTCAAAAATTCATAATAAATAGGGATTATAATTATTCGTCATGAAACTATCATCATCTATAAAACAAATTGTAAGCTTTTCAATGAAGGAGACCGTTCTTTAAAATATCTTTTTGTTTTTCAGATACATTTTTTTTAATTACTTGCATCTTTCTGAAAATTGCAATTTTTATCGAATTTTATATTAACATCATAAGGAATAGGGTTTATCACAATATTTTTTTAACGCTATGATGACCTAAAAGAAAAAGTATCATCTTTTTAATGATAAAATTCATTTTGAAGAATCATCTTTAGTTTTTGAAATATCAATATTTAAACACAATGATGTTTCCATTATTCTTTCGGTAAACTACTTTTATGTCATTTTCAAAAAATCGTAATAAATCAGGATTGTAATTATTCATCATGAAACTATTATCATCTATAAAACAAATTGTAAGCTTTTTAATGAAGAATACCGTTCTTTAAAATATCTTTTTGTTTTTGAGATACAATTTTTTAATTAACAGCATCTTTCGGAAAATTACAATTTTTATCGAATTTTGTATTATCATGAGGAATAGGGTTTATCACAATATCTTTTTAAAGCTATGATTACCTAAAAGAAAAAGTATCATCTTTTTACTGATAAAATTCATTTTGAAAAGTCTTTTTAGTTTTTGAGATATCAATATTTAAACACAATGATGTTTCCATTATTCTTTTGGTAAACAACATTTATGTCATTTTCAAAAAATCGTAATAAATCAGGATTGTAATTATTCATCATGAAACTATCATCATCTATAAAACAAATTGTAAGCTTTTTAATGAAGAATACCGTTCTTTAAAATATCTTTTTGTTTTTGAGATACAATTTTTTAATTAACAGCATCTTTCGGAAAATTACAATTTTTATCGAATTTTGTATTATCATCAGAAATAGGGTTTATCACAAAATCTTTTTAAAGGTATGATGACCCAAAAAGGAAAAATATCATCTTTCTAATGATAAAATTCATTTTGCAAAGTCCTTTTTAGTTTTTGAGATATCAATATTTAAACACAATGATATTCCCGTTATTTTATGGTAAACAATTCTTATGTCATTTTCAAAAATTCATAATAAATCGGGATTATAATTATTCGTCATTAAACTATCATCATCTATAAAACAAATTGTAAGCTTTTCAATGAAGGAGACCGTTCTTTAAAATATCTTTTTGTTTTTCAGATACATTTTTTTTAATTACTTGCATCTTTCTGAAAATTACAATTTTTATCGAATTTTGTATTAACATCATAAGGAATAGGGTTTATCACAATATTTTTTTAACGCTATGATGACCTAAAAGAAAAAGTATCATCTTTTTAATAATAAAATTCATTTTGAAGAATCATCTTTAGTTTTTGAAATATTAATATTTAAACACAATGATTTTCTATTATTCTTTCGGTAAACAACTTTTATGTCATTTTCAAAAAATCGTAATAAATCAGGATTGTAATTATTCATCATGAAACTATCATCATCTATAAAACAAATTGTAAGCTTTTTATTGAAGAATACCGTTCTTTAAAACATCTTTTTGTTTTTGAGATACAATTTTTTAATTAACAGCATCTTTCGGAAAATTACAATTTTTATCGAATTTTGTATTATCATAAGAAATAGGGTTTATCACAAAATCTTTTTAAAGGTATGATGACCTAAAAGGAAAAATATCATCTTTCTAATGATAAAATTCATTTTGCAAAGTCCTTTTTAGTTTTGAGATATCAATATTTAAACACAATGATATTCCCGTTATTTTATGGTAAACAATTCTTATGTCATTTTCAAAAATTCATAATAAATCGGGATTATAATTATTCGTCATGAAACTATCATCATCTATAAAACAAATTGTAAGCTTTTCAATGAAGGAGATCGTTCTTTAAAATATCTTTTTGTTTTTCAGATACATTTTTTTTAATTACTTGCATCTTTCTGAAAATTACAATTTTTATCGAATTTCCTATTAACATCGTAAAGAATAGGGTTTCTAACAAAATCTTTTTAAAGGTATGATGACCTAAAAGAAAAATATCATCTTTCTAATGATAAAATTCATTTTGCGAAGTCCTGTTTGGTTTTTGAGATATCAATATTTAAACACCATGATATTACCGTTATTTTATGGTAAACAATTCTCATGTCATTTTCAAAAATTCATAATAAATCGGGATTATAATTATTCATCATGAAACTATCACCATCTATAAAACAAATTATCAGCTTTTCAATCAACAAGACCGTTCTTTCAAATATTTTTTTGTTTCTTTGTTTTTGAGATACAACTATTATTCTTCTCAGAACAACAATTTTTATCGTATTTGTATTAACAACATAAGAAACAGGGTTATAAGAATATGGTTTTGAAAATGAGGCAACTTACAATGAAAAGTATCATCTTATTAATGATAAAATCCATTTTGTAAAATCATTTTTAGTTTTTGAGATATCAACATTTAAACACAATTATGTTTCCATTATGTTTCCAAACAATTGTCAAGGCATTTTCAAAAAATCGTAATAAATCGAGATTGTAATTATTCGTCATGAAACTATCACCATTTATACAACAAATTATAAACATTTCAATGACTAAGACCGTTCTTTAAAATAAAATTTTATTTTTGAGATACAATCTTTTAAAATTACTATCATTTTTCTCAAAATAACATTTTTATCAAATTTGTATTAACAACATAAGAAATAGAGTTATACGAATATGGCTTTGAAAATGTGATGACTTACAATGGAAAGTATCATCTTTTTAATGATAAAATCCATTTTACAAAATTAATTTTAATTTTTGAGATATCAATATCTAAACACAATGCTGTTTCCATTATTTTACGATAAATAATTTTAATGTCATTTTCAAAAAATCGTAATCAATCGTCATGAAATTATCATCATCTATAAAACGAATTGTTATCTTTATAATGAATAAGACCATTCTTCAAAATATCTTTTTGTTTGTGTGATATTTTTTTTAAATTACTATCATTCTTCTGAAAATAACTTGCATCGAATTTTTTAAAATTTTAAAATTTTTACTATTATAAGAAATAGGGTTTATCACAAAATCTCTTTGAAGGTATATTACATACAAGAAAATATGTCATCTTTTTAATGATAAAATCCATTTTGCAAAATCATTTTCAATTTTTGAGACATTAATTTTTAAATATAATTATGCTTCCAGTACTTTATTATGAACAATTCTTACATGATTTTCATAAAATCATAATAAATCGACGTCTTACTCAATCGCCATGAAATTATCATCACCTATAAAACATATTGTTATCTGTCCAATAAATAAGACCATTTATCAAAATATCTATTTGTTTTTGAGATACATTTTTTTAATTACTATCATTCTTCTGAAAATAACTTGAATCGAATTTTTTACTACCATAAGAAATAGGGTTTATCACAGAAACTCTTTGAAGGTATGATTACATACAAGAAGAGATGCCATCTTTTTAATCATAAAATCCATTTTGAAAAATCATTTTTATTGTTTGAGATATTAATTATTAAAGACATTGATGATTCCAGTACTTTATTATAAACAATTCTAACATCATTTTAAAAAAATCGTAATATATCGAGGTCTTACTCAATCGTCATGGAATTATCATCACCTATAAAACAAATTGTTACCTTTCCAATGAATAAGACCATTCTTCAAAATATCTTTTTGTTTTGAGATACATTTTTTTAATTACTATCATTCTTCTGAAAATAACTCATATCGAATTGTATACTATTATAAGAAATAGGGTTTATCACAAAATCTCTTTGAAGGTACGATTACATACAAGAAAAACATGTAATCTTTTTAATGATACAATCCATTTTGCAAAATCATTTTCAGTTTTTTAGGTATTAACTTTTAAACAAAATGATGTTTTGAAAAAAGACATCATTTTCAAAAAATCGTAATAAATCGTTGTTTTACTTATTCGTCATGAAATCATCAAAAATCTATAAAGCAAATTATTAACTTCTCAATGAGCAAGACGGTTTTTTAAAAAATCTCTTTGCTTTTGGGATATTTTTATTTAAATTATTATTTTTCTTCATAAATTAGCAATAGCTTCAAAAATATAATCAATCTATCAAGAAACAGTGTCATTTTAATAATAAAATCTATTTTGCAAAATCATTTTTAATTTCTGAGATATCATTTATTAAATATGTACATCGATGGTAGACAATTCAAATATCATGTTCAAAAAATCGTAATAAATCGGGGTTTTAATAAAATGTCATGAAATGATCATCATTTATAAAATAAATTGTTGGCTTTTTAATAAAAATCCTCATTTTTCAAAATATCTTTTAGTTTTTAAGATATACCTTTTTGATTAGAGTTAACGTTTCTGAAGTTAATAATTATTTTTTTTTATATTATGCTATAAAAGAGTTTTATTAAATAAAAAGACTTAATAATAAAAAATATATATATATGCAACCACATCCCAACATGTTTACCATATAATTATTAAATAATTGTATACAATAATTTTAAGTGCCCATAAAAATATTATTTCGGATTTTTCCCACCTGAATTTCCTTCCCCTATTCTACTAATCCAGCTTTATTACAAGATATCTGATTGTTACACAATAAAGAATCGATGCTATCAGAATCCATTAGCATTCGTCTGTAAAATAATACTTTAAGCATCCCTCGTTTTTTGATCTCGACGGATGATTATGGTTACAATCCGATCCTGACGGATTAATGGTCCTTAATAACTGCGATTTAATATTTAGATAAACTATAAAAAGGGTATTTAAATTTTTTTATGTTTTAAAAATACCGTAAAAAATAAACATTTTGAAAAATTTTTGCACCGAAAAAAATTACTTAGTAAAATAAATTAATGTTTTTCCCTAAATCTTTTTATCAGGACGTAACTTGATGAGATAGATAAGAAGATTTAATTTGATATATAATTTTGACGATATGAGAAAAAGAAAAAAATGCTCTCTCTTTAGCATTGTGTATCAAAATATAATTAAATTAAAAAAAAAATTAACAACAAGAACGATGTTGGTATTTTCAAGTTATGAGATTACCATTTAATATATTATGATCTATTAGAGATTTAAGAGAAATTCAAACGGGTTTCGCACAAATGGATGCGTTTTGTCAATAGGTCGTATATCTGACACCTTATCTTCGTGACAAGTGAAAATCACAAGTGATTTGTAAATAATTGCCACAAATAGAACAAATATAGGCAGCGTTAATAATTGTTCGGTAGCGGGATGATTGCCTTTTTACCTCATCGTTGTATAAATATGCACGTGTCCAATGTAAATACTTCTTTCGGTGGCAAAACGGGCAATTGTTATTGTTATTCGACCACCTAAGTAAACAGGACTCAATATTATAATTACACCCGAAATCGTAATCGTCCAAATCGCAATGTATTAAACGTCCAATATATCTATCCAGTGTAATACCCACACCTGATTTAGTTATTAGTAACACACAAAAAATAAAACCAAAAAAATTGCGTAAAAAAAATTTTTTTTACGAAATATAATCGTCCAGATGGGTTTTTTATCCGGATTTTTTCGGTTTGCACAATTTTTCGGAATAAAGGAACCCCTCCTTTATTCCGAAAAATTTTTGAAACTTGTATCCGTCGGAACAATAAAATCTAAATAGGGGTGAAACTACTTTTTTGTGTTTTTTCCCAAAAAAAATTGCCGATAAAAGTAATGCATTTTTATTATGGTACGATGGGTAAGTATAAAAATCTCTTCCTCAAATTCTCCAACCCCTAATGCACAAGAGTTGAACACCTTCACTCAATGACACTGCAGGGTGACAAATTAAATGAAAAAAATGTGCAGATGCCCGTGAATATAATGGAAAGTTGAGCACCCTTTTACTTGGAATAAATCTATGATACAAGAAAGTAAAAATTTTTGCCTACACAAAAATTATTTTTCATCGCGTTTTTATTATTATAACTAAATTAAATTATCAAAATAACCGTAAGGCTATTATGTTACAATACTCTAAATCCCCCTATTTATATTCAAGAACACTAATTTGAATCGAATCGATTTCATACTCGCACAAATTTTCCAAATGCACGTAAACGTAAATAGTGGGGTAATTCGATACGTTCTATTCACCCCAAATTTATATTACCCAAATTTTCCGTTTAAATACCAATGAGGCCGTTTCCAAAATTCATCCTGTTCGTTATTCGAAACGATTAATCTTTCGCGTCTCGTTTGTGACAGTAGCAAAACCCAACCACCACCCTTTTTTCCATTCCAGTAAAGGGTTGTACAGTTCGCGTCGGTACGACCATAACGAATGCCTTTTCAGTCTTTATTTTATTTTATTTTTTTTAGTGGGGGTTGCACGTGGCTTCGACTGTGCGTTAACTGCGTTGGGGCGCGTTCATTACCGCCCCTTTTTGGTCCTCTAAACAAATACTAGTCTACATATTTAGTACAATGAACCGTGTAGAATCTTTTCTAAGTTTTTTTTTTGTATGGTATGCGACTACTGTAGGGATTATAAATCAACCCCCGTTAATGGGGCTACAACCGGATAAAGGGTTTGGCTAATAAATCGTGAATTTTAAATAGGATGTTGTATTTGAACGATTACGATATGGTTATAGCTAGTATTTTTTTTGTCTAAAATTATATTTTTAATAACTTTATAAATTGAATTGGAACGTATTTTGTTAATGATGAAAATTTTTATGTTTCTTTAAAATTATGATAAAATTGGTTTCTAAACATAACCGCATTCGAGATCAGACCCTGTAATGCATCGAGCTTTAATTGTAAGGTTATAAATGCTGCGCATATTATTATTATGTTGTTCCAGTTATGTCATAAAGTTGCAGATTATCCAGGAGTAACATATGGTTTATTATACAGAAATGTAGCAGGTAAAAGTTGCAGTATATACAGTAAAGCTCCGCTGAATCGAACTCACCCAAGTCCGAATTTCCTTGGTAAAGAATTCGCCAATTGGACATAAAAGATTTTTAATTCTGTCTGTATACTAAGACGATATATATTCTTGCAAACAGTCGACAAATTCAATAACAAAGAGGTAGAGAATTGATTTGTACAATCAGATTAAAAATTCAAGTCTATTTAAAAATTTAAAAAAAATCGGTGTTATGCTCTAGTAAATAAGGCAAATAAAAGTGAAAAAAGGTATTAAAGCTTCAATACCATAGATGCCAGTATTTGAAAATACATAGCTTTCGGAATAGACTTAAACGACGAATGACAGCTACTTAAAAGCTATAAAAACTTATCATACGTGCTCTTTAAACAAGCATTCGCAGCTGATGAGGTTACTGAATTGAAAAGAACAAACATAATAGTACATTAAAATTAATTGAAAATAATATTTTCAATCCAGATAAAACCATTAATAATTTTGTATAAGTGCTCTTTTGGAAACATTTCAAGACTTTTCGAAGCAGTCTCAAGTTTTGCAGAGGTAGTATCAAGTATTTTGAAAGCAGTTCTAGTCTTAGGAAAGCATTTCAACTACTCTGGGAGCAGTACAAGCCATCTAGAAGCGGTATCAAGAAGCAGTATTAAGTCTTCTGGAAGCATTTTAGTTCTTTTGAACGCAGTATTAAGTCTCAGTAGATGTTGGAACTGAATTAAAATTTTAAAAAAACTATATTAGTATTACTATCTAGTATAATAAATCTATAAATATGTATTTATAAGACTTTTTGACAATATGTAAACATAATTTTAATAATCCTTTCATAATCTGTATTAAGCTAGTTGTAATTGATTGGAATTAGCGAAGCTTTACTGTAATCTTAAGTAAGTTTTCTACTATACAACAATCGTAATTAACTATATAGTAGTTAGAAAAAAAGTTATTTTTGAAAAATATATCCTTAACTGCGTTTAACTGCGCTTCAACTTATAACAGTGCTAGAAATTTATTATAAAATTTACCGTAATAGTTCATATTTTGTTGGGTAACGCTTAAACTATATAAAGGTAGTCATTCTTCATTCGGTTTTATTCAATGTCAAAATTTTTAATTTTTTAAACACTGTTTTGCAAGATTTACCAGATCTTAAAGTATTTAAAGCATGACCACAACATTTCTGCAATATAAATGTTACAGCCAATTTGATTATACAGATCAGTTTTCATAACACTTAGTTATTATAAAATCAAGCACTTTAATAATTTTGTATTTGTCTACAACAGTGTTCTTCAAGATTTGTCATTGCGCGGAACCCTTTTTTGGAATAATTTTTTATGGAACCCTTCGTTCATTTGATACCCAGATTTGATTTTAGGGATGGATATGTCGTATTATAATCACATATTACCTGTCATGAATAAGGTGCGTCTCTGTCTTCGTTATAAAAATTCTATGTAAGAGTAAAAAATTTGTATTTATTCAAACAAAGAAATAATTATTTTTTACAAACTATAAATATGTCATAAAGATAGTTATAGACAATAATCTCTGGAGGATCGATGTTAATTGGAGACATATTATATCAAGCAGATTTCTGTAATTCGTTTTTGTAGCGATGAAAAGGAGCTTTCACAGAGATAGATTGTTACAAAAGGCATCCATTCTTTTTCAATACACTTCCATTAATATTGTCAAAAATTGAATAATGTTGTCATGTGCAGATATAGATATTAATGTAGTATTTCAAGTAATTGACTAATTCTGCTTCGCAGAAATCTGTACTGTCTTTAATTTGTCGTGAAATTAACGTCACGTCGTCCTTTTTTTGAAATATAGCATTAATACCTGGAACGTTTAAGTGGAACTCTAGGGTTTTGCAGAACGCAGGTTGAAGAACATTGATCTACGATAATACTGCTATTATTTGTTTGATCCTACTATTTTGCAAAGTAATAATAATAGGGAATATGCTAACAACACTTTTAATAAACTATGTAACATGTAGCCCCAGTTAAAGATAGTATATAGGAAGCCCAGACACTATTAAAGTCTGATAGTGGAGTTTGATAAAAGAAGATAATCATTACAGAAAATAATCAAAAGATTCTTCATAATCCAGTCTACCAATAATAGGAAAGCTTTTGGAAAAAGTTATTTAAAGTCATGCTCCAAGTAGAGCTGGTGGCCATTTCTCTGGCGGCTGAGGCAATTTCCAAGAAAATTAGTAATATGAAAATTATAATATATTCTGATTGCAGACAAGCCCTCCTTTAGCTCGGGCGGTATCTCTGTTCATCATCCTTGTTTGAGGATTATCATAACAATCTATGTGAGGCGGCCGCTAGCAATGAGATTCATGGCGGACTTCATGACATGACGGACAAAGTGGCGAGGAAAGTTGCAGGCGATCACCAGAACCTTTCATCGCCCCAAGAATAAGCTATTTAATAGAGCTTCTGAAGAGGCAACATGTAAGATGTTTTTAAATTACTAAGACCTAGACGAACTGATTTATTTGTGAGGCTGACCAGGAAACGCCTAGGTTTGCTCATAGGTCTAATCGCTAGACACTGGCATCTACAGAGACACCTACAAAACATGGGAATAAGTGATACCGACATTTGCAGAAGATACGGTTGTGACGTACAAAAAATACGATGTTAAATTTAAAAAAAATATTAAAATTCCATAATAACGCAAGGTGCCAACAAATCTCAGTCGATCGAGTGGATACTTGCATTTATCAATCACTTCAAGATCCACTCCAAAGTGACGTGAACAAAAAGGAAATCAAAAATAATATGTTTAACAGTATATTTAAATTGATAGAAACAAGAAAAAATATTTTTGATGGATTACAGACAAAATTAAGAATATCAATAAAAAAATTAATGATATATATATAAAAAAACTAACCAAGGGCGTACTTGAGTAGCCTTTGATTTCACAAAAGCAAAATAAAATAATGAAATAATTAATAATAATGATAAGTACAAAAATCTCTTTTTTAACGTAACTAACTGGCTTATTGCACGATGTATAAAAGAAAATGTAACAATTTGACCTTTCTATGTCAAATTCTTCAAAAAACTTATTACTTTTCATTCATTTCCTTCAAAAAAATGTTATTCCAGCGGAGATCTCAAGATTAAAATTGCAATATTAAGGATCGGGACGATATCGGCACGTTGATGGAAAAATTCAAAAACAAATTATATTCGGGAACGTTGGCGGAAAAATCCAAAACAAATTATATTCGATACAAAAAAAAGAAGCTAAAAAAAAGATCGGTAAGTAAAGGAAAATTTGCCAAAATTTTACCGTTCCGCTCAATTATGAGCAAACGAAACACTACGTAACCGAAAAATTTTAAAAAGTTTGTGTAAAAACGCAGCGTGGTTCTATTAAATCTACCCTAAGGAGTATCGACGAAATCGCAAAACACAAAATTCCATCGAAATACAACACGCGATCCGAAATCCCAAAAATAATTACTTTGGAGGGCACAAAAACTTAACCCTTAATTTGGATTGAATTGTTAAACCACGATTATGTTAAAAATCAAAACATTTTTCTTGGCTCAAAATGACAATTTTATTGTTACAATCCCCTCTCTCTTTTCGATTCGATATTATTAAAAAAAATAAATCCTGACTTTTATGTAACCCTCAATTCATGATTTAAATAAAATTACATCCAAATTATTTTAATAAAAAAATCTGTGTTATTTATTAACAAATAATAAAAAAAATGTTACACGGTGAGGAGAAAAAATCGAGGCGTGGCCCTACCAACATTAAGGTTTCATCTCCAATCATTTTTGGAGATATTCAGATAGGCATGAGTGGAATCAGGACAGCACAACCAAGACAATTTCTAGCCTTTGCCTCCAAGGTAAAATTGCTGAAAGGACACTAAAGAGATGTATAAACCGAACTGACCAAAGAGAGATGTATATATAAAGGATCTGCTGAGGTCAAAGTGCCGGGAACAGTAATAACGTCGACCAATCTGCTGATCCAGAATCCAAGATTAGTGACCACTCTGCTGACCAAATTGTTGTGACTTCTGGGGGTTCTGGGAACTTTTTTTTCCAATCTACATAGGAGATATAATTAATTTTGTTAACTCCAGATTTGTCATGTATTAAGTTTTATATTATCATTAAATGTATCAACTACGAATACAGGACGGGTGTACTGCATCACGTGGACTCTATTAAATACTTAGGTACCGTTTTGAAAAATAAATTACTTTTCCATCCTCATGTTGATGAAGTAAGCTAAAGTTAACTGGGATTAATTGGGTACTGGGATTTGTAATGCGTTCATACAAAACTTTCACCAAAGCATTGTCTATAATTTCTATATTATTTTTTATTGCATTATTTTTATTGTTATGCACCAACTGCGTGAAGTAATTCTTATAAAAATTCCCTAATTGTCTGGATAGAAAAAGCAATAGACTGATTTACGTTGGACATGCTTGCCCTTACGCCAAACAATTTTAAACGGGTAAATTTGAATCCCCGGTTTTGTATACGGATAGCATTATCGATTTTGTTTTGTACATATCGCCATAACACAGAATAACCAGAAAGGACAAAACCGGCGGTGCCTTTGATGTTTCACCAGCTATTTTGATTGACCTTCGGCCATAGCGTTGGCGTGTAGGCGCCAATTTTAAACGTAAAGTACTCCTCTATTGTAGGAGAGTGTCCACTAAAGTGATTTTGAAATTTACTTGTACTAAATTCTATTGAAGATATAATTATGGTTACTGTTATGAAAATTTAATACATTATATAAAATTCATTTAGTACAGTATATTGTTAATTAAAAATATTAAAAATTTTTATTTTATAAATTATTTACAATTTAAAATTAAGCACTAGGTGCTTTTTTCATATTCGGATTTTGAAACGTTATGGTATAAAATAATCTTAATCTGATAAATTACCTTAATAAATTAATTAAAATAGTAACTACTAAAAAACTATTATTAAAAAGATTGAAAAATAAACTACGCTAAAAGATAAAAAACCAATACTACTTTAAAATATTAGAAAAAATAGAATAATATACTAAATAACTAGGGTATAACTCGAAGAAAAACTTTCGCAATCTAATAATTTCAACAAACGTACGTGGTAGCAGGGATGTAAATAAACTCCAACGATATGGCGGACCAGCACATGCGCATAAAAATGAGTTTTGGCGGGAGAGCCTCTTTGTCCTTTCTGGTTATTCTGTGGCCATAACGTAGTACATTTATAAAGTTGTATATGTTATGTAGCTGTGAGGTGGATCGCAATAGAAATACAAAGTAAACTGCACTGTGTACAGTTTATAGCTATACATGTAATTGCAAACTTAACCAGCATGATCAATGTTTTTGCACAAGTAGGTTTTAGCATTTGTAGGATAATATTGCACAAACATTTTAGTTATACAAAAGAAAACGTGCTGGCTGAATCATATTCGTAAGTGAACTCAATAGACTTTTGTAATTTTGCAACAGTTTAGAATTAAATTACCGAAGAATCTTTTTTTGCTTGTATCAGGTTAATGATTGCAGTTGTTGATCTAGCTTGCTGGCTGTTATGCAGAATCTGTTAACGATCAATATAATTTACTAAACGCTTATTAGCCAATTCTTCTAGTATTCAGGATAAAACAGGTATCATCAATATAAGCCTAATCTTTTTATGTTTTATTTCATTCCTTTTGTATATTGGAATCACTTTTACAGCATTTATTCGAAAATACGCCCTTCTCAATAATGTTAGATATAAGAATGTGAGATATAATAATGATGTTAATATTATTATATTCATAGATATAATAATTAGTGTCCGACCGAAATATTGGTTTCAGTTTCGGCCAGTTACGGTCTAAAATAGGGATCTCGGCAAAGTTTCGGTTTCGGCTGTATTTATGGCCGAAACCGAACGAACAGAAACCACGCCCTTAAAGCTTAATTACGATCTATCTAAATCAAAATTCAACGATATGCTGATATATACCAACCTAGCTTCAGAACCAACATTAGACCTATAAATAGAAACATTACGGATTAGCCGTACGTCTCTCAAGACGGCTACACCGTAATGTTTCTAGTTCAATTTTAGTATTATTTCTGAAGCTGGATTGTGGGTCTGATGTTGGTTATACTTTTAGTTCCAGAAAAATTAAAAATTATCTATAATTAAACAAAATTAAAACTAGAACTAACACTAGACTTAGATATAGAAAGTTTCGGTTTAACCGTGTGTCTTTAGACGCGCGGCTAACCCTGAATTTTTCTAGTTCTAGATCTAGTGTTAGTTCTGAAGCTGGGTTATAGGTCTAGTATTAGTAGTTCCAAAAGAATTTAATACAATCCAGAGTCAAACAAGAATTAAAACTAGAACCAACACTAGACCTAGCTTTAGAAGGTGTCAGTTTAAACGTGCGTCTGAACACATCCCAAATATCAGCTAAATTATAGCTAATACCAACACTAAAGTTTACACTGGACCTAGAACCAGAAACATTTGGGTTTAATTGTACGTCTTTTAAGACAAAACCCAACCCAACCCAACCTACATGCGTTTGAACACGTTCTGATAAAATATTAGTTATACTTTTAGTTCCTGAAGAATTTAAAACAATTTAGAGTTAAACCAGAATTAACACTAGAATTAATACTACACGGCTAAGCCTAAAGCTTTCTAGTTCTAGGTCTAGTGATAGTTGTAATTTTAATTCGATACAAATATACAATAATCTAAAACCGAACAAGAGCTAAAAGTAGAACTAATACCAACACTAAAGCAAACATAATAATAAAAGTCTGTAGTGTGCGGTGTCTCTTAGAGACACCGCACACTACAGACTTTTAATCGGCCGATTATTTGGTGGGATTGGTCTTAACGCTAGCACTCTATTCAAATTAAACTGTCGGGTCAGAAGCAAGTACGCACACTACAACGACAATCGGTCAATTATCATGATATCGCGAAGAGCTGTTATAATTGCGCTTATAATAAAACAGCGGAAGAAAAGAAATAGTATGCGGAAAAAGCGTGAATATTGGGTGCATCCAATTTACACTAATCGACTATTGCAAGGACAGTTTCACACCCTACATTATAAATTGTTAGAGTATCCGAAAAAGTTTTTTGCTTTCTATAGAATGAGCATTACCAGTTTCAATGATCTTGTCCATTTAATTGGACATTCCATTACAAAACGGGATACAGTTTTACGACGTGCGATATCTGTCGAAGAGAGATTGAGTGTGACACTACGGTAAGTAAAATAACATAATTTTTCGTAATTTAGGTATATTTTATTTTATTTTTACAAATTTATCAAGTCATCAGTAAAATTTGTATAGTAGGAGTGGACGGTATCATTTGAACACCCTGGGGATGCAATGTTTTGTACATCAATTACGTTCGGTACTGGAGTGAAATGTGACTGCCTTGTGCATCGTATCAACGATGCCGAAGTTGTTTGATGATGTCGCTTACTTCTAATTTGCTTAAATATATTTAGTATGTCTATCTTCGCATCTAGTTTCTCTTCTGGGTTAAGAGCGCGGAGAGAAGCTATAATTGATAACGTAAAGTTTGCGTCTTCACCAGCCTTTGTGTCTTGTAGCGCTTGTAATAGTACTTTATCTACATCATCAATGGCACGATTCTTTTGCGGTCTTATTATTTTATTACGTTGAGGAGTTACCACTCCACTTTTGGTGCTGCCATCATCACCATCGGAAAGAGGATCTAAGTTGCTTTCCGTAGCACGATTCTCACAAGAGGGTAATAAAAATAACATTTTATCAAAGTACACATATTTTCGTCTCTTACTGGCAGCCTGACCTGATTTCGTGCTCTTTTGCAAATTCAACTCCCTACGAAAACAATTTCGCAGGTTGTTCCATCGCTTCTGAACCTCGTCATCTGCAATTATGAAATCACATTGTAGTTAGTAATATAGAAACCCATATTTTTTTTACATATATTTGGCAACTGGATCTAGTTTTCAATCTTTGTCATTCCAATATCTTATTGGATCATCAACAATCCGAAATATTGTAAAAACTACGTGTGAGCAAATATGGAACATACTTCAACCACTGTACCTGGCAAGCAAACAAGAAGAAGATTGATTGCAAATTGCTGAAGAATTTTACCAACGCAGTAGTTTTCCAAACGTTATTGGAGCGATTGATGGTAAGCATATACGAATAGTGCAACTAGAACATTCCGGATCTTCATACTTTAACTATAAAAAATACTTCTCATGTGTTTTAATGGCTTGGACCGACGCTGATTATAAATTTGTTTACATAGACGTCGGTTCTTATGGAACAGCTAGCGATGCAGAGATATTTAAAAATTCTAGCATAGGAAAACGACTGACAGGAAACCAATTGAATATTCCGGCTGCAAAAAAATTGCCAGACGATGAAATTGGAGACGCCATTCCATTTTACGTTGTAGGTGATGAAGCGTTTGTTCTTGGAAATCATATTTTACGCCCATATTCAAAAAAAATTTAAACTATTCCAAGAGAATCTTTAATTACAGGCATACTAGAGCACGTCGCATGGTGGAATGCACTTTCGGTATTCTGGCTAACAAGTGGCGTATTTTTCACCGACCAATAGACGTGAATATAAGTTTTTGTATCGACGTCATCAAAGCTTTGTTGCACTTTGCATAATTACGTAAGAATAAACGATGGAATTAAGTTTATTGATATCTTACGATTGCACAATGGACAATATAACTACAAGACAATATTTAGCGTCTTATTTTACGTCACCTCATGGGTCTATTTCATTTCAATATGACAAAGAATAATAATGATAAATATTATTTGCACTAATTGCACTAATCGTCTGTATCAATAAAGTGAGTTTTTTTATTTACCTTGTTTTGTTCTTTCTGATGCCTCGAGTAGATTCCAGTCTGGTATAACCAGTTCGCAAACGTCTAGCCACCATTGTCGTTTCACATTAATATCAGAGTATTCTTTCAAACTTTTTTTGAATAATGCTGGTCTCTTCTCCACTTCTTCAATCAATTTTTCAACCATATCATCGGAAATTAGGGACATTGTAGATTTAGTAAAATGAATCGCAACAATGTCAAACCAAACAAGACGCTTGAAAAGAAACGCTACCGACTTAAAGTCGCCGAGTGTGCGCCTACAGGTTTTAACAAGTGCTGTTTAAGCGATCTGCCGATAGTTGGCAAACTACGAAATTGAAAGGGAATCGGGTTGCTTATTAAACTTAACTGTAGGCCGATTTCAAATCGTTTGAATGTGCGTTATTATATATACCTTAATAGGAATTAAAAGACCGACCAAACTATCGGCCGATTATAAGTCTGTAGTGTGCGGTGTCTCTAAACCTAGAACAAAAAACATTTGGGTTTAGCCTCACGTCTCTTAGGATGGTTAAACCCAAGTTCTAGTGTTAATAAATTCTCTCTTTCACTGTTATTCACGGTTAACATCGTCTGGAAAAACTTAATTTTATCGGAAATAAAAATTATTTTACTAATTTCTTAACTTGCTTTATTTGAAAAATTATTTATAACGGTACCGGTTTCGGAAATATCATTCCATCATCAGCCGAAAATGCCATAAAAGAGCTAAACAGGTAGAAAAGCTGAAGTTGTTGGATAAATTTGCATTCAAGAAAATTTGTTAAAACCTTTAACAAATTCTTGAATTATAATTTTTTTTCCAATCTTGAACGTCGAAGTATGAATCGTTATGAATAATATGTTTAAATGTTGATGATGAAAATAAAATGTTGAAAAGTAAAATTAATTAAGATATACAAAACGAGTGACCATGTCCTTTTCTCACTCCGCCAACAGAAATTTTTTTCCGTCAACAGAAAAAAAATGTATAATTCAAGAATTTATAAATAAACGTTTCAAAAAATTTTCTTTGATGCAAATGTATCCAACAACTTCAGCTCTTTTACCTGTTTGGGTCTTTTATGATATTTTCGGCTGATGATGGAACGATATTTCCGAAACCGGTACCGATATAAATATTTTTCAAATAAAGCAAGTTAAAAAGTTAGAAAATAATTTTTATTTTGTAATACTTTTCATTTGCAACATGGATAATTTTCTAAATTAATTTTATGGATTCTTTGGTTACATATCATAAACTGAACTTGAAAGATAATAATATCAATATTATTATTACATCTACTTAATATTTCAATTCAGCATAATCTAATTTCTTAACCATGTGCTAGAATATTTTTTTATAAAATTTCCAAAACATTACACATTCGAATCATGACAAATTCTAACCCATTCACGTCGATATTTTATTTATTACACCCTTATCGATTAAATCCATCAAATCAAACCGTTTTATTGCGAAAAACGACCCAACCCTTTTTTGTCGTTTCACACTCAATAAATAAAATTACAAAACCCGACGTAAAAAAATGCCTTTTTTCTATTGTTAAAGTTTTCGCCGATTTCTGTACTTGGTTGGATTTCATTCAGTTTCGCGATAGATGCCGTTGGAAGTCGCGGAGACGAAACCAATCGATTTCATCAACCCTTTCCAACGTTAGCTCTTGGGGTTGGTGGATATTTTTTCAGGGTAAAAGAAAATAATAACAGTGTCACGTGAGGTGGAGTGAAAATAAGATAAATTAAATAAATAATAATGGGGTTTGAAAATTTAACCTCAAACGAAATGAAAAATAGTAAGTTTAAGAAATTCTTGTTTTAAATTTAATTAATAATTTATTTTATTTTTTTTAAATAAGGTTCTTGGTGGCCATGGTGTGATATATGGAGAGAACCTCAACACTTTCTTTATCAATTTGCAAACGTTTGTTTTGCTTTAGCTTATGCTTCAACTTGTACAAAGAAAGGAGTTTTATTTATGCATTGTTGGTTAATTATTGGTAAGAAATTTTTTATATTTTTATTATTTTTCGTTATTTTTTTCTCTTTAGGTTTAATGCTTTTTTCTACTTGGGCTTGGAACGTTATTTGTGCCCCAGATGTTTTTACATGGAATTTCGCCTTTATGTTAATAAATTTAGCACAAGTTTTCCATATATTGTATCAATTAAGACCCGTTAAATTCGACCCTGAATTAGAAGAGGTTTATCATAGCTTGTTTGAACCTTTTAAAGTAATTTTTAATCATTAAAAGCTACATTTTATGGAGTGAAGATACAAATAACACAGTAATAAACTTATCATTATTTATTACCACATAATTTCACGTTTCAGTTCTACTTTATAATGATTGCAATAAAATTTGAGTTGAATCTAATTTTGAAATTGACCAGGTGGTAATTATAATTCACCGAGCTTGTTGAAATGTAACCAATTAGTCGCGTATGGAAATATTTTCCGATTGCAATTTTAAATTTAGTGCGAATGTATGAAAACTTTTACTCTTGCTTGTGTCCATAAACGAAAATGGAAAAATAATGATGTTTAAATTTTTATGAGGTAAAAATGCTAACGATTTTGCTGGTATTATTCGTCCCTAGGTATATCTGAATATTCAAATTCACTTGTCGGAAATAGCCGTTAAAAGTAGCGCTAAATGTGTGAGAATCATGTTTATCTTTGAAATTGTTTCTTAACAAGAGTGCGATCTTTTTAATGGATTAAACGGAGCATTTAGTTTTGGGGATATGATTTATTAAAATCAATGAAACTTTTAGCAACTTTCAAGGTTGATTTTGATACAAAAATTCGCAAAAAATAATTTCTTAGAAAATCATGATGAAAATAAAACCATAATAAAAAGAAGGTGGAATAGGAATATTGAACAATTTACTTTTTAAAATACTTAGATAAATATATTACGAAATAATTCCACTGCTGCAAAAAAATAATAATCTCTAACATAAAAGTCCATACGGAAGAAATGAGTTAAAATTTGTATAAGATACATCTAATAGAAAAGTAGATACTATTAACAGGCTAGAGGGGAAAACTGGTTATAAATGATTATAGAAGACTAACAAACTCTAATAAAGTTTGTTAGTAATTATAATAAGTGGTAATTGTAGAGGATTGGATATTGCTGTGGACATCTATGGACTGCTAAAAAAATTAGTAGATGGAAAAAAATACACGTTGCTGATAGAAGACTAGACACTGAACGTAAAAGACTCAGTACTGTTGACAGAAGACTAGATAAAGGATATCAAACAGTGGTTACAGAAGATTACATTTTTATTGCAGAAGACCGCATCCTTCTTTTCATAATAATTTGGTGCAATGAAACGAAAATCTTGGCAGGAAGATTTTATAAAATAATAAAACATAGAAACTTCACTTAATCAAATTTAATTATATATTAAATATTCAATAAGATATAGTGTGTTCAGATTTCAACGTTCACTATTACCAGCTCGGCTTAATCTCTTATAAATCTCTTATAATTAAGAGATAGAACAATGGTAAATATAAGTGGGCAAATATTTTGTAGAATTCAGTGCTATCCGGACCAAAATCTTAATACAGGTTTTTGGTATTCTTATTATTTGAAATCCGGGATAACGACATTAGTTCAATGTTTTTTACAAGCTTTTGAAATTTCTTGTTAATCGAATTTGTTACGTCAGTTTTTGAGGTGCTCTGTGTTTATCGATCATACATTAGTCATAGTTTCTTTTACAAATACACCCATAGATGCTTTTTAATTATGTTTAAAGATCATTAATAGAACATCCAGTACATATTATTTTGTTCTTGTTAGGAAATGATACTAACCAGACTCTTCCTGCCAATTTCTTTGTTTACTAAAACTATTCTTAACCAATTTGGCTAATGATATGACAGATTAGTCCCATTTAAGTATCATTGGGTTGGGTTGTGCTATATTGGGCTGTGTTGGGTTGTGTTGTGTTGACTTGTATTATTAATTACTGAAGGGAGGAACATCCAGAAACAATAAAGAGGGATGTCGATAATAGAAGGATGATGCAATGAAAATCATAATTATTTGACACATAATAATTTGAGTAATTATTTAAAAATTTAGCATTGAATAGCTGGCATATTCATATGGACAATACTTTGTTCAAAGCTCTAAAGATCTTCCTCTATTTATCATAAACCTCAAACAATTCGGAAGATTAATTGATTCGGAAGGTAATTATTAGTATCTTAACCTGAACTATTTAGTTACTGAAATAGTTACTAAAAATCAGAAAGACAACATACATTTTGTAGAGATCCTAGGTAATACCAACAGAAACCCTAAAACATACTACTTGATGTATATTATAGAAAAAAACGAACTATAGTTGGATTGGGTTGGGTTCAGATAAGGTTGATGGTTTAATCCAACCTAACTGATATTTAATGGGTTAATGTTAATGACTCAACCTAACTCAACTGATATTTAGTGCTATGTAGTTAGTTGGGTTAGGATACAGTTGATGGTTCAATCCAACTAATACTTAGTGCCTACTTAGTACGTAAATAATATTTAGTGTTAACTAGCCAGTTGGGTTAGGTTGGGTCAAGATTAATGGCTCAATGCAACCCAATATTATTTTCTACAAAGTTTAAAAATAAATATACATGTACGTATATAGATTTAGTTGGTGGATAAAGTAAGAGGGTTATTGTTACGGTAGAAGTAAATAATTTAAGCTTAATATAGGAGCGTATATCATGTTCTTCAACTTTTATAAATATTTTGGTTTTGAAAGGAACCGGGTTGTGGTTGTGTTGATATTAAAATACGGCCTTGACGTTTAAGGGAGTAAATAACGTCTATAGCGGTGACTGTTTTCCTCTTTGCGTGTCTGATAGAAATGGACGTAGCTCTGGGCCATCTATTATATTCTTTAAATACTACGAGTGTGCGATTTAAAAATTTGAAAAAATGTGGTGCTATCTGTCTAGCACAATCGAGTCTAGCACTAATTAAGTAGTGGATTGAGTTGGAATCAAATAAGGTTGATGATACCCAACCCAATTAACATTTAATGCTAATTAGCTAATTAGATTGGATTAGATTAAGATTGATGGCTAATTCACTCTTAGGTTAGATTAGGTTTAGATAGGGTTGATGGTTCAACTCAACTCAATTAATATTTTCTACTAACTACTAATAATTAACTGTAATGGGTTAGGTAGGTCAAGTTCTTCGTCTTGCTAATATCTCATACTAACTTAAAATGCGTAAATAAATCATAATTCAAAAGTTTAAATTGGTTAGTTGTATCATTTCTACCGAAGAGCAATTACTAAAAATTTATCAAATATAAATTAGTATACTAATTAGTTACTAATTTCTGACATTCCAAAGATTAAACAATAATGGTTTGCAACTTTTCCCAGTTGCCCAATCTTCCATACATGTACATTTTGTCGTCTTTTTACACTTTTATAGAAAGATCGCACGCACTGCGACTCACGAAACACACATTTCTTTTACTACTATTTTTTTTTAATAATTTTATATTATCGGTCGTGTTTGAATCGATTAGTGCCGGATCACTAAATCGAACAGCTTCATCCTTTGAAGGCAACGTAGGACATCCTCTTTGTCGAGAAGCAGGATGGCCTAAATGTTAATGATACAATTTTTGATGATACCGGTGCTATTTTCAATGTTAGTTAGGGTGTAATAAATTTCTCTACTAATTTTTGATAAGTGCGTAATCATGAATAATGGCACATATATTTTCAAATAAAGAAAAACGTTAATGTATTAGAAGTGTATTTTAAAGCAAAAAGAAATGCTCAAAGCGCTTGTGAGAGATGCACGACGCATTTTCCATAATGATCATAAGACAATTTTCAAGCAATTGCTAGCCAAGTAATCTTTGGAAGCTTCGAACAGAACTACGAAGTTAACAATGCTGATGACATGAAAAGTATATTTAATAAAATATTAGAAATGCATCAGTTCGTCGAGTTGCTCAAGAAACTGGAATTTCGAAATTTAATGTTTAGTAAACGTTGAAGAAAAATACCATAATAAAAACCAACAATAGTGCCAGGTTTAGGCCATAATCACCATACCTGAAGATTAGAATTTACCAGATGGTATTTACAAAAATGTGAGAGCGGTGATAATTTTCCTGGAAAAGTAGTTTGGACAGAAGAGACACGGTTTATCAATTGTGGAGTGTACAAAAAGCAAATCATTATTGGTCTACTAAAAACCCACATTTGATAAATCAAAGGAGATTTCAAACTTAATTTGGCTTCAGTGTTTGATGTGGTTTGCTTGGTACGTACCTTTGTTACTTTTTTGGAACTTTTGTGTGGGTATCTCCGTTGTATTCTTGAGTGTTTCCTTTGTTCTCTTTAGACAATCACTTACTAGGTCCATTTATCATTGGTTATAACTTAACTGAAGACAGATTAAGGCTATTAGCAAATTTCTAATAATAGACTAGTATTATGCCCCATATGATTACCCGATCTTACTGGTTTTATCATACATACAATTTTGTATGGGAGTTCTTTTGAAAGCATTTCTAGTTTTCCAGAGACAATACCAAGTATATATCTGGAAGCATATCGAGTATTCTAGAAGCAGTACTGAAAGCATAAGTCTTTAAAGCATTGTAAGTCTCTCTGGAAACATTCAAGTCATCTAAAAGGAGAATCAAATCTCCTAGAAGCAGTATTAATTCTTCTGGATTTGTTTCAAGTCTTTTGGAGGCAATATCAAATCATCTAGAAGCAGTATTAAGTCTTCTAAGCTAAAATACCAATAAGCTGATCTAGAAGTACTAGAAGCAGTATCAAGTCTTCTGGAAGCATTTCAGATCAAGTCTTCTACAAATAGTACTAAGTCTGCTGGATGCTTTTCAGGTCTTCTGGGAGCATTTAAGGTCTTGTAGAAGCAGTATAAACTTTCAATTCAAAATACGTGATCTCAAAAAACAACGTTCATAGCAGATATTGGAAATATATTATTTGTATATCTAAATTGGGAAGAAAACGTTCAGTAGTACATTAATATTTAAACAAATATTTAAAATGGCAATTTCAATCCAGATCCATTTTTCAGATTCAAATTTTTTATTTAAGTGAACTCTAAAGAATGATTCGAGATAATAAAAAACGGATTTCACCATTAAAATTGTCTGAAGCTCTTTAAGGTTATTTCTAAATTGATGCGAAAGATTTCAAGGGCTGATTTTTCGATTAAAATTAGGGGTTCTTTTTTATGGATAAACTATCGACATTCAGAGAAAATATGGAGACAAAAAGTTGTGTATTAAAACCATTTATTTAAATTCGGCTTTCAAATAAAAAAATGATATTTGCTATGGCTTAGAAGAGAAAAGGTTTTAACAAAAATTATAAGATTTAATTTTCGGTCTAAAACCATCCCTTGAAAATTTTCGCATCAATTTAGAAACTATGTATCTATATATACATATATAGATACATATATATATCTGTCTATATGTATATATTAAAAAGTCTCAGACAATTTTAATGGTGAAATCCGTCTTTTTATTATCTTGACTCGTTTTTGAGATATCAATCTTTAGACGTAACTTCTTTTCTATGTTAAGTATATAATAAAAAGAAAACCAAATTTGGAGTGTGTATTTAGCTACAGTCTTTCATTAAATGTTATCATGAGATCTTATTATAAAAATTTTAACTCATTTCTTTCATATAGGCCTTTGCGTTAGAGATTGTTATTTTTTTACAACACCTGTATATTTAAGTAAAATCTATATTATAATCCATTTTTTAACCAGTAATTATCCTGTATATTTATACCTATATATTTGTCCGCGTATAAAGTGTTTATTTGGACATACTAATCAATTGATAAATTATGATAAATTAAGTTTATTATTGAGTTATACTATCTTCACTTAACTTAAAAGTATTAATAACAAATTTATTTCAGTTATCTCGTTTACAATTTAAACGTATGGTAAGTCCAGAATTCGCCCAAATCATGTCATTACATGCCGGCGAAGCATACGCCGTTCAAAATCTAACGAGAACCGACAGATTAGGTTTATTGCTCTCGGGAAAAGTGAACGTTCTCTCCGATAATCAATTCCTCCACCCGATCCTTCCATGTGAATTCTTAGACTCCCCCGAATTCGAGTCAAGTCGAAACACGGTTGACGATAAATTTAAAGTATCTATTGCGGCCGCAAGTACTTGTAGATATCTTTTTTGGCAAAGATCCGCGTTGGAATATTTATTCGTTAAAGAAACTTACATAGCGACGGTTTTAACAACGTTAATCGCTAGGGATATTACAACAAAATTATATACTATGAACAATAAAATTGTAACAGCTAAAGGATCACATTTGGATATTAGACTGCCAAGTATTACTTCGTCTTTAACGTCGTCTGCTGAATATAAATCTCCTATAAGGACGAAGAAACCGAATGGTAAGGATGACGCTACAAAATATTGACTATTTTCATAAAGTTTTTTTTGCTTATGACTATTATTATTAGAGAGTTGGTAATAAAAACTTGTCTAGACGAGTGGAATGCAATGAACCGGGAAACATCGCGTGCTTTCGTTCAATTATATGTCTCTTTACTCGCTTTTGTACTGTTAATTAATTCATACCACATAATAGGGTTAAGTTTTTGTATAATTTAATTCAATTTAGATGAATATTCATCAAAATTATTTAATTTCCTTTTTTAAATTTTATTCACAATTTATAGTTTATAGTAGTTTATAATTTATAGTAGAACTAACAGTAAACCTTGAACTAGATATATTCAGAGTTAGCCACATAGATGAATGTTTCTAGGTCTAGGTTTAGTGGCAATTCTAGTTTAGATTAAAAAAAGTACAATAATTTAGCATTAAATTACAATTCAAACTAATAATAATAATCCTGGTTGCTTGGCTCATCCTATCATTGCGTATCGAGATATTTTTTTAGGAATGTGCCCAATGTCACCGGATTCATTTTTGAGTGACACAAGCAGAGAAAAATGTTACAAATACAAAGAGAACGGTAACTGTTATTTGAGCGAAATGACTCCGTTAACAGAACTGCCATCCACAGATGATTTGGCATCGAATGACGTGGAAAGTTGGTTGGAAACAAGTTCGAAATATCATAGTTGTGAGATTGTAGACACAGATTAATAAAAAAGATAAAAAAGAAATAAATCGTTTTTATTCTCAATTCCAACTTTAAAACATTTTTGATTAATGAACCCGACCTATATTGTAAATTTAACGAAAACAAAACTCCATTAAAACAAAAACGTTTCATCTTAATTCCAAAAAACTTTTTCACGACCAATCATTTTTTTTCCGAAACCGAATTAAATTAAAGAAATAAAATTTATTAAAAATCTTTGAATTTTATAAAATTAATCAAAATCGATGAATAGTTCGCGGCTCCGCCACCATTTTTTTAAGGGGGCGCAATCTTCTACATAGAGTTCACCGTTGTGACGTAGGCGGACGTAGATCGCGTACGGGTGTGACGCCGTGCGGAGGAGCAGCGTCGCGACGCCCTCGTCAAGTTATTAACAGAAGCAGAACGAAGAAGAAGTATTAAAGTCAGAAAAAGAAGGAAAGTTTTCCGGAAAAAACAACGTCGCGACCGATGATAAAAACGTGCGTTCCAAGCGGCTGTGCTTCCAGTGGCGTCGCGATTTCCAATGAAGAAACGAGTCATCAACTCCTGCCAAGCCCTTCAATGCCTTCTCGATCGCGTGCACAGAAATCGTGACTGAAAAAGGTACGATTTATTTGTATTATATATACCTAACTTATTCGTATTACTCATATTATTTATTTATTCATATTTCATATTTGTTCGGAGATTTTATGGAATGTTTTGAATTTGTTTTTTATTTTCATTTGTTTTTGAATTAAATGTACAATATTGAATTATCATTTTAATGGTGAGTTACTCATTTATAGCTGCGCCCCAATTGACATAAGGATGGTTTCAAAAATTAAATTTAGATTGGAAAAAAGAGGAAAATCGTCCGAAGGGAAGGATTGTTTGTTTTATCTGTAAACAATTCCTAAGGGGAAAACGTTTCATTACGTTTTGTAATCGATATGTTTTATTTTATAAATACTGAATATATTTAATTATAGGGGAGTTATTTCATTTCGAAATGTTTTCTTTGTTTGATAAATCTGATTCAATATGGACCCTTCTATTCTCTCAATATGGATCATTTAAGATCGTATTTATGTTGCAATATTTTTGAAAATAGTTAAATTTAATAAACATTGCAAAATTCCAACAGAACGCATGTGTGTTTGTTTTAACATTACAATTTATGAAGGAAATTTTGTTATGGGTGGTTTTGAACATATTATTCCATATTGTTCTCCGTCGTTCCCTATTCTTACTTATTCTTTTAGGTTCCTAAATATACTAGAATACCAATCTCCCTATTCTCTATGGGAGAAATTTTATCAATTTAAATGAAACACAATTGTCCCTCTTTTCTGAACCAAACAAATATGGAGAAAATTTGAGGCTGTTTGCTAACACGCATGTTAATAACAGTAACAATTTTATTATAACAATTTATGATAACATAACATGCAATTAGAGTTGTCACTGGATATACATATCACTTTGGATTGAATGCTTTGATTGGCAATCAAAAAATAATAATATTAGGGCTACTCATGCTCTATAAAAATTGGAATTACGTTAAAATATATTCTATTTATATACACTAGGTATTTATTAATTTGACTTACACAAACTAAAAGACATTTAAAATATACTGAACAATATATAAAGGACAAAGAGGAAATGAAACCCAAGCAAATATTTCACTTAAATTATCAAAAAGAAAACTTTATTTGTTTGCATGAAAAACTTTCTTAAACATTGAAAAGCTTCGTTCCACTTCTACTGAAGTTATATATGCAATTTTAAATGCTAGTGCTTCACTAAAATTTATTGCCTATTTCTGTGGATCTTCTAACCAAACATTTAGAAATGTCTTTCAAAATAGAAAAACCACGCTTTTTTGAAATAACTAGCCTTTTCTTAGTACCTTCACTGTTTGAAAGAGAAGCCCACTTGTTTCCAATGTTTCTATTGATGCGCTGAGCCATAATTTGATGCAATGAAAATTAGTATGATTTTATTGTATCTTCATTTAGTAGGTCTTTCAAAATTTCGATTGACTCTGCGTCTAATATATCAAACATATTTCGAAATATTTAAAAATTAGTGCCGTAATAGTTTGTTGCTTCGATCAAAGGTTTTCAAAACTCTTGATGGCACTTTAAAAAAAAACATTTTTCACATTAGTCATCAGCCAGTCGACGTTAGTGTACTCAAATTTTCTAACAATCTTGATGAAGTCTGCGTGTAAGCAAGCAAATGTTAGTTTTGGATAAAATGTTTATATGGCCTTTTAGCTGCTTTTATCATGAAAGGAGTAGCATCTGATGCAAAGAGTAACATGTTTTTGTGTAGCAAAGAGTAACATAATTGTGCTAATCATCTTTATCAAGTACTGCTATATTTTACAAAAATTTTGATTTAGCAGTCTCAACTCATTATGAACCTAGAGATATTTTTCACATATTTTCCTGTTAAATCCGTTATTTTGTCAATTAAAATCCACAAAAAGCGACTGTTGATACATATATGTTGATATATGTATGTGGTCTATGGTATTTATTTTTAACATATTTTGTGTGGGTGGTAGTTTCCGATAACACAGATTTGTTGTATAATTGACAAAAAGTATCTTACCATCAGTTTTGAATACACATATTGAAGATATTCTCGCATATATTGAGATATTTGCATAAATTCCAGAGTTTTATAAATATTTACTCCTTTCAATCACCCAACGCAACCCAACAATCTAAATTTTTAAGGGCAAATATATCACTCTGTAAAATGGGGATTACTCTTAAAAACTGAACATCTTTATATTAAATTGCTAATTGTTGCAAATATCATTAAAAGTATGAATTTATTTTGAAAAATCTTATCTAATTAGTGAATATGCCATATTTGCTCGTACAGATAAAATATGACAAAGACAAAATGACAAAATATGCTTTAACAAATATGGCTCAAACTCATACGTTCATCTCAAACAAATATCTGTCTAGTTCATAGGTTCTCAAACTGTGTCGGCACGCATAATCATAAGCATAAACATAAACCATTTAAGCTTAAATTTGATTAGAAATTTGCAAAGAACTCATTATAAATGGAAATATCATGAATTAACAGATTTACAACCAATCACACACTATATTCAATCCACTTAAAAAAATTCTCAATCGTCTTACGAACCCAGAACAGCCTTGAAGAAAATATATGACCCATCAAACTCTCATGTGACCTCTGCGAATTGAGAATAAATTACAAACTGCTTGAGATACCTTCCAAAACATCAAATAAACGATTTATAACTCCGAGATCTCTTGCTGACGAGGCGTTCCATTTCATCAATACGAAATCGTCTATTTGGACAGATTCTGGTACCTCGCAGGCAAGCGACCTCGGCGAAATGAGGATAAATTACAATGTTGTATACTTGGGTTACTTATCAAGGCATCAAATGAATAATATACATAGCTGAGGTCGTTTGCGAACAAGGCGCCTTTCTTAATCAATAAGAAATCGTCAATCTTGGCAGATTCTAGCGTCTTGCTCGCAAGGAACCTTCACGATGTGCAGATAGCAGACAATCTTCCACTGCTGCAAAGACTGGAAATGTCAATCTTGATAGATTCTAGCGCCTCGTCCGCATGCAACCTCAGCGAAATTAGAATAAATTACAATGTTGTATGCTTGGGTTACTTTCCAAGGCATCAAATTAATGATATATATCGCCGAGGTTGCTTGCGAGCGAGGCACCTCTCTTGATCATCAAAAAATCATCAATCTTGGCAGATTCTAGCGCCTCACTCAATCAACTAGGAATCGTCAATCTTCGCAAATTCTAGCGCCTCGCCCGCAAGCGACCTAGGCGAAGTGAAGATAGAATGTTTGAAGATAGAATCAATCTTCCGCCGCTTCAAAAACTGGAAATGAATGATATACATCGCCGAGGTCGCTTGCGGGCTAGGCATCTTTCTTCATCGACAAGATATCATGAACCTTGGTAGATTCTAACGCCTCGCCCGCATGCGATCTCATCGAAATTAGAATAAATTACAATGTTGTATGCTTGAGTTACCTTCCAAGGCATCAAATTAATGATATACATCGCCGAGGTCGCTTGCGGGCGAGGTACCTCTCTTAATTAATAAGAAATCGTTCATCTTGGCAGATTCTAGCGCGTCACCCGCAAGCGACCTCGGCGAAGTGAAGATTAATTAGAGTGTTGTATGCTTAGGTTACTTCCCAAGGCATCAAATTAATGATATACATCGCCGAGGTAGTTTGTGGACGGGACGCCTCTCTTAATCGACAAGAAATCATCAATCTTGACAGATATTGGCAGACAAAAAATCGTCAATCTTAGCAAGTTCTAGCGACTCGCCTCCAAGTCATCTTAATTAAGTTAGAAGAAATTACAATGTTGTATGCTGTCTGATTACTTTCCAACGTATCAAATTAACGATATACACCAACGATTGACGATTTCTTGTTGAGATTGAGCATTTCTCAACAAGAAAGAAGGAGGAAGAAGTCGCCCACAAGCGACTTCGGCGAAGTGAAGACAACAAACAATCTTATTTTGCTTGGATAACTTTCAAAAACTGCAAATGAACGATATACATCGCCGAGGTCCTCTTTTAATCACCAGGAAATGTTAAAGAAAAAATAATAAAAATTAATTAACAGACAAAAGTTTAAAATTATAAAGATCAAAGACCTCTACCAGCAGTATTTAGTTGTTGGCAATGTAGTCTTGGTATTTATGATATTTAGGGACACAATTATATAAAAAGGGAGTCATTTATCGTGTGATGGAACTTTAAAAATGGAATTCAATAAATCAAAACTTGAAGAATATCCTGAATCAGGCAAGCAAGCGTGGTCTTTAATACCCTTTTCAACAACTTGTCTCTGTGAATGGGGATTTTTCTGCATGATGATATTAAAAATACACATATCGCCACACCATTCTGATTTCTTTTGTTTTACCTGTCAGACCACGCCCGGTCTGATATTTACATAAGGGGTACACGAAAAAAAAGTTTGAGAACCTATGATCTAGTCAATTTTTTCTCGGAGTTATGACAAAAAAATATACGTTTGCATATCTTCGGTTGCCTTACTGATTATCAATCGTGTTTGATATGAGTTAAAATGAAGCATAAAAAAATTAAATTGAAACTACCTTACAACTCATAAACTATCATTTTTTTTCGAAAAAAGTATGGTCATCATTGCATTTCAGAAATGCCGTCTCGTCAAAATACGTAGTTTTCTTTTGAAATATTTCATTATTGCACAGAAATAACCAAATATGAAAATTAGATATATTTCCTTTATTTACATATTGCTCAGAGCAACACTTGGGAAGCATGTTACAAAAAAAAGTTAGAACGCTAATTGTAGCAAATTTTATTGTCAACAATAAGAGTAATTCTCTTCCGCTTTTCTTGTTAGATACATAGATGTTGAGAAAAATACATAGTATGAGCGTAGTAACATTCATCAAAATAAGATTCTCTATTTCCTTATTAAATAAATCAATGCTTACAAAACACTAAAATGTAAAAATATGGATAGACGCAAAATAAATTGATTTGATATTGTTAAATTACTAACAATTTTTCTTAAGTAACTAACCCCATAATAAATTTTTCGCCTTCACAAAACCATATTATAATTTTCCACACCACGATAATAACCCATTACCCACAACCCCCTTTGTTCACGTATCTCAAACACCCACTTACCTATTCCAACCACGTGCAGAACAAATGGGCCAACTTAGAATCCCCACCTCGACACACACCATAAGGAGGAAATTCTTATGGAAATTTCCCCGGAAATACCTCGCTGTAATGACCATACCGAGTATTATTGGACGGCTTCGTTGAAGTCTTTTCGTAAAGCCACGAGAACAATTTGTTCTTCGTAATAACTATGTCAAGCTTTCTTGGGTTTTTGCTTGTTACGTGTACTTGTTGAGTCGCGATACCTAAATCTCGCTTCTTATTTCCCTTCCTTCATATACCAACTTGTTGAAAGGTTCAAGGCGTTCTAGGCGAAGATCACGTGACTCGCGTGACTTCGTTTACTTCGTTTTTAGGGTTTATAGGTGTATCTTGGGTTTTAATCTACGAGGAATATTGACCAACGACCAAATTTAACAAGGGAAGCAATTTAAGTAGAGGGTTAACTTTTAGATATTAAGGTTAAAATGAAGTGCTGATAAGAATCTGTCATTAACAAGTCCTTTTTTGTTAAAATTTATCGGTTAAATAATGAACTGAGTATGTTAACAAGTTCTATTCAATTTCCAACAGCTTTCGTGCACGTTCAAGTTATGTACGTTTCGAAATTAAGTTTGATGAGAAGTTTGAAAGTTTTAAACCGTCCGTGGCAGTAACAGGAAAGTGGATAATTAACTAAATTAGGGGAGGTTGCGAAAACAAACGATTTGTAAACAAGAAAATTAACGGTTTCTTTTTGTGTTTAAAGTTTTTAATTTATTTTGTTTACAGTCAAGTTGTTAGTACCCAAAGAAAAGATGGAAATATTCATGATACAATCGCGATTACATCTACCCGAAGCAACGACAATTAAACCGAAACCACCGACGGCGACGAAATTTCCAAACACAACGTTGGAAAAGGCGAAAAGATCTACGACGACGGCCAAACCCGTATTAATGGGGTCCTCACAAGATCCCTTTTTTGATTACGGCCCGAACGTAACAGCGAATTACAACAATTTCAGTCTTCTGTTGGAATCGAATTACACGTTATGGAACAACAGCGATCTTTCGTTCAACCTGACGAACGACAGCTTTGTTAGCGCTGATTACGATTTTCGGACTTTCAACATAACGACGCCGTCGCCGACAGTCGGGGGGACGTGCAAAGAATGGACACCCGCCCAACACAATCTCTTCCAAACGGCAAACTTTTTCTTTGCGTTTGCCTTTATCGTTCCCGGCAAATTCAAACAAAGCGTACTTTTAGTTCGTGCCCTTTTAACCCTTGGTTACGTCTTCCTAACCTTTTGGGCGGCCGCCGATGTTTGTTCACCGGACATTCTACTATGGAACTTGCTACTTGTGATACTAAACTTAACGCACACGGTTTTGCTAACTTGGCGATTCTTACCGCCAACACTCACGCTAGAATTAACGGAATTGTACCTCAAGGTAAATTGTTTTTTTCAATTATGTAAATGTTTTTAGATAAATTAAGTTTCTAGAATATTTCTAATTGTAGGTCTATTATTAATTCTAATGCTAGTTTAAGTTAAATTAAAGTAAAATATAAATTAAGATTACACGTGGAAATAGAAATATTTGGGATTAGCCATATATGTCTCCTCACAAAACACAATCCAACCCATATCCTTTAAAAAACCGTCATCTTGATTCCAGAGAAGTTTTCTTTATTTAACAGTCTATCTCTTTCGTTCTCTAATATTCTTTAATCTCCTCTATTTCCCTATTTTTTAATATAATGCGAAAGAAATGGACTGAAACCAGGAATAAGTCTTGTGTTGATTCAATAAAGTCAGAACCATTCATGACTTTAACACTTTGTACACCGGCGGTACTTGAGTCTTCCAAATTTTGAATATAATTGTTAGTAAACGCTCATAAACTAGTAGTGGCACCCAATGACACTTAAAACGGCTTAATAGTTCGGTTTTTCCTATAATGCCTGTCAAATTGCTGTAAAGTTTGCAACATTAACAGGTAGTTTTGTTTTATCATATTTTAGCATAAATGTTGCAATGCCGTTTATTTGATCTTTCATTATTTCATTATTCGTACGAGCAATAAACGTTTAAAGATTATCCTACTAATTTATTTTGATTTCAAAGGTAATAAACCTGAATTCAGTAATAAAAGCAGAAGATAAAAGATGGTTTGTCGTGTTTATTTGCCATTGGTTTAGATAGAAAAGGTGTTTTATTCTATTGCATTACGTGTAGAATGTTTTTACAATAAATATAGTTAAAATTAGTGATAAAACGGATAGTGATATAACGGAAAGCCGAATACCGGATATTCGGTTATTTAGCATATCTATTCGGCCGTTATATTATGTAACTGTTTCTTTCAACATCAGTTTTATGTCATATACAGGTGTCGGGTATCTTCTAGATCAAAGGTATATTCAGATGAAAAATATATTTTGATAAAATTTTTCGTAATTTATAAAAGAAAGTATGTGCTTTTCTTAAAACAAACCCATACATGAATATCTTAATTGATAAATATATAGCATTTCATAAAATTAAAAATGTCCTTAATTATTTTTGAAAAATCATAAAAAATCGAATTCTTAAAATTCATTATTCATCATAAATTCAATAATAACCAAATGATAAATTTATTATAATTTAAAAGAAAAAAAGAAGTTTTCAAAGAAAAGTATGTCCTTTTATATGATCAAAACCATACGTGAATATCTCAATACGAATTCTACCTAAATTTGTAAAAAATTTGTTTAAATCTTTGATAAATCGTAGAAAATCGAGTTCTTAACATATCCAAATGAAATTTTTTACAATTTACAAAGAAAAGAATTTTGTTCTGTACGCGCAAAATATATTTGAGTATCTCAATTCGTTTTTGAGATACCAAGTTTTGAACTCAACCTGAATTTGTAGTATATAATAAAATTAACAATTTTCTTAGTAATTTTTGAAATAATTGTAAATAATCGAATTCTTAAGTTATCTTGATAAAATTAAGTGATATAAAGGAAATAAGGATATAAAAGAAAGTATGCATTTTCCTCATAATAAAACGATACTTGTATATCTCAATTAATTTTTGAGATATCAATTTTTAACCTCACCTTAAATTTGAAACATTTTGTAAAATTTACAAATTCTTAATAATTTTTGAAAAATTGTAAAAAATCGAAAAGTAAAACAATCGGAAAAAGGAAATCGGTTTTTGACATCATTTGGAAATTTATAATAAAAGTATTAATAAAAAAGTTTGATTTGATGTTTCACCAGAACATTTACAATTAAATTTACTGTTACTATTTACAGTTAAATATACAATTAAAATAAATTTTCCTATGATGTCCATTTTGACTAAAGTCCGTGCAAAACGTCAAGGCTCCTCACTTTAGAGATCAATATTATCGTACCCAATCGGTGAAAAATATTGCGGTGAAGTTTGTTATAATCATTGAACATTTCTACATAACATAGTCAATTTGGAAATTGTCGGGTCTTTGATTTTTTTTATCGCGAGTTAAGTGAAAAAAAGGAACTGTTTTTGAGAGTACCAGCAACTTTGTCTACTTTACAATATTTTTTCTTAAAAACTACTTGACAAAAATTTTCAAATTTAAACTGATGATACCGATTTAAACCGATGTGTTCTTAATGTAGGGCATGATTTATTTTATCCTATATTTAATAGGATGCAGTTATTTCGAAAACAACCTAATAGATTTCAACGTCGTTTTTACCAAAAACGGGCTCCGTTATCAGTTTTTCAAAATTAAGGCTCCCTAATCTTTTAAGAGTGATTTAATAAAATTTAATACAGGTCTAATTTTGAGAAACTAATAACGGAATCCTATAAACAAAATTATTTGACATATTCTGGTAAGAACAGCGCTAAAATCCGCCAGGTTGCGAAAAACGAAATAGTCGCATTCTACCAAATCGCGATTTGACATTTAAGACAAAATAAAATAAGCACCACATTAAGGACATAACGTGTTGCCATTAGTACAAATTTAAAAATTTTTTATTAAATAGTTTTTGAGAAAAAAATATCGTAAAGACGACAAAGATTTTCACTAAACTCTCTATAAAAGGAAAACTATAGACCCGATAATTTTAATATTATATGTTAATTTGGAATTTATAGAAATGTTCACCGATTATAATAAACTTAACCACAATTCTTTTCTTTGAACGGTTACGACGATATCGATCTTTAAAGTGAGGGGCCTTCACTTTTTGCACGGATTTTAGTGGTGACATTGATAAAAATTAAGTATCCGTTGTATTTTGAAAAGTTTAACAGTAAAGAAGTTGAAAATGTTGAAAAATAGCCTACAACTACCCGATGTCTGGTCGTGTTTTAAAAAATGACCGGATAGTTGCCGGATTTGACCCCTGAATCTTCTCTATAACCATTTTTGTTAAGAATCTCCTCTATAACCATTTTTTAAAAATAGTAACCTAAATTACAGCAATCTCCCATCTCCGCACTTGTGGTGATTGAAAAACAATTAAACAGGTAAAGGCCCTCTCCCCATTTCTATTCCACTTCTAATCATAGATTCTCTCCATCTTTGGTCGTCCTTCATTATTCCTTTCCTTTAAAATTTCCGCCATCTGCAGTCGTGGTGAAGCAAAACAAATTCATTAACTTTAAACTCTTTTTTCTTTATACATTAGGAGAAAGCTCTAAAAGCAAACCTGGCTTCGCGCCAGAATGAGGGGCTCTCTCTTCATCCGTGCTCGGGCAGGTGGAAATATAAACCCATTACTTTTTGACATATTTTACTTATTATACATACTCGGTCAGGGATGAAACCCCAATCGCTTCTCCTGTTTATTGATATTTCCCTTTCCTTCTCTACCTATCTTTTCTCTTTTCTCCTTTTTGTTCCCTTCATTCACTATTAAACATCAGTCACTTATCCTTCTCTCCGCTGCTTCTCTTTATCCATACTCGTACAGGACATAGAAATCCGTTACTTTTTGAAATTTTGTACACTTTATACACACTCGGTCTTGTAATACAGACTACATTCTCTCGTTCCTCCTGCTTTCGCTGACATCTGGTTACCCTACCGTCCTTCCAGGATCATTTTATTATGTGTGAAGACGTTAACTTTTTGAAAGCTATTATTGTTAATATATACCCTTTGTTCCTCTTTTCTCTCATCCCTGTTTCCATACTTCTTCTCCTTCTCATCTCGTTTCTTCTCTCGTATTATCCCTCACACAATTTCTTTGACTATTCTGCATTTTTCCTCGCTCTCCAGTAACGTCTCCAGTGTATTCTGCGGTGTTAACCGTTTTTTTAGTTTTGTATTTGCCTCTATTGGTCTTTTTCTTCTCCTTGGATACTGACAAAATATGTGTTCCACATCATCCCCCTATCTATATCTCAGCCATGATTTAATGTCTGGTACCTTAGTTAAGGCTGCCTGTCCCAAGCCCCTTCTGCATTTTTCTCTCCATTCATCTGCAATACGCTCATCTACCTCTTCCATGTCTTCCTTGCTTCTGTCGATCATATCTAGGAACAATGCGGATTAACTATTATCTATGAACCGTTGTTAGGTACTTCTTTAGCATTTTTTCAGTACTTTATGCCACGTTCTATACGTATAACTGATTAACTTTTAACCCAACCTAATCCAATCTAAGTCAACCCAACCCAACCCCATCAAAGAAATTTAAAGCCAACGCAAAATCCGGTTTACTAACATCCTTCATAAAACCGAGAATCTGGGCAGATCGAACTGTCGATTCAGCCAATTATCGGAATGCTCGAATCCATAGTCTAATTTATGCACATTCTCGGTTTCGTAAAGGATTTTAGACTTGTATTGGTTTCATACCGGTCTAAAGGCCAGTATAGGAAATGCGGCTTCTGTATATACAATTTCTTTAAACCCAACCCAATCTAAACAAAATATTTCTACTCCTGATTCTAGTGTTAGTTCTAATTGTAGCTTTCTAACATTACAGCTAGTAATTGAAGCATTCAGGTTTAGCCATATGTCTCTTCACCCAACCCAGGCAGTATTCACTAAATATCACACTCTTCCTACTCCTGAACCACCATCAAGGCATTACATCTGAATAAAATGAACGAAATCTTCATCTCTCTGTCTCATAATTGCCATTCGTCGTTATAATCACAGCCATTTCAACCAACGTTAACTTCATAACCCCTTCCTAACTTCTCCAGTCCTTCTCTCGTACTCGTAATGATTGAAAAAAATCATTAACTTTCTTCTCCTTCCAGAACTGACATATAATTGTTTTACATTGGTACTCCATAGGTAATTACTAATTTGATCTTTATTTTGTTGTAATCAACAATAATTTCAGGTTTACTATTTTTTTTGTCAACTTTTACAACATGATAAAGGCTTGACACCAACAATATAGTTTTAAGTATTTAAGCACAACTTTCTTTCAAAAAAAGTCTGTACCACAGATCAACATGGTCTGAAAATTGAAGAAAACTGAGTTAAAGAAGTTTTAATTGACTCTTCTTCAATAATATCGACATAGTAATGAAATCGATAACCCAGCTCATTTTCGTCAAACTGGATCCATTGTTCCAAACCCAATATCATCATTTTCGTTGAACTCATTGGCATTCTGTACTAAACGCAATTCGTTTAGATTTAGTTGTTTCTACCAGATAATACTTTTATTGTTCTCCACAGTATAATGATATCATATTGTAAAAAGCTTTTTCAGTAGTGGTATGGTCGTGAAAATTACTTCGTTGATTATCAAATGATTCTGGTCAAGTTCATCCAACAAATTTATCATTAATTCTGTCCGGTAAGTGCGTTTCATTGTTTGAATGACACCCTGATTCATCCAGTATAGCTCAGTTTCATCGGCGTTATATATTTATGAATGCTGTGAATTATATTTCTTAATTTTATTCTCAAGCTCATAAGAAAACTTTACCATAGCTTCTCTATCAGTAGGTACTAAGTTTTCAAATTTTGAAGTCTTACATTGTTTTTGATGATATCTATCTCATACTGTTTTGCCGAATTCATAGAATTGTGATACCGATGTGATACCTTCAGCCTATTGATTTTTATTTAAAATCTTTAAGTATTTGTTCTATTGTTAAAACATTTCATTTACGTTTTCTGCTCTGCTTAGTTATCATTTAGAAAGAGTAGAAAAATGTCGTCTAAGAAGCAATGAAAAAAAATGGGTCCGTCTGACTGTTTTCCTACGTATACTTCCATATTACAGCTGAAAAAACACTCTTCATCAACAAGAGTGTAGACTTTTATACCAGATTTATTTAGTTTACTTACTCTGATACTTAATCCATCTAAATGTCTTGGGAAATATTGCATCCGATCTCGGGACATTACTAAACGGAACGTTTCAAGTCCATTTCCACTTATATTACACATTTCCTTCAAATTTTGTCTACTTAATTTGAAAACTCTTACTAAATATAGCAACCCAAACAGAGCTTGTTATTCAATTACATCAGCCTCTTTCTCTGGAAACATTTTTAGCTATTTTCGTGATATATATAAATTTTCAGAACGATTGTGGAATGTACGAACTAGGTACATTCCATAATGGTACTGAAAATGTTGTCGAAAAAATATTTACGAATTTTGATCAGCTTCCTCGAATTTTGAGTTGAGTGTATTGAACCCGGCCGATCTTTTACTATATTATGAGGTCATTAAATAAGAATGTTTATACCATAGTTATTTCATCGAGTAATATCAATTATTTTCATCGAGGAAAATGAAAATGATGAAGGTTTCTTGTTTGGCTTCGAAATTTATCGTACCATCTTTTTATCATTTTCCTTAAGTCTCAGAAAGCAAGTATCATTACCCAAAAAATTAGTGATGGTTTAACCAAAAGTTTAATAAGGTATTGTGATGGAGAATATGATATAATGAGTTGTGTTAAATTTCTCTCTTTCATCAGTTCAGTTCTAATCATTGATCCCCTTCATCTTTGGTCTTTCTTCGTTTTTCGAAAAAGAAGTTCATTAACTTTTTAACCCAACCTAAACTAATCTAAACTCAATCCAACCCGAATATTTCTACTTCTAGCTCTAGTGTTAGTTTTAATGCTAGCACCTTTTAATTACCTATATTTTTTATTCATTGTTAGATTAACTCATTGTGGCTGTTATAGGTGTTCAAACCACTTCGCGTAAGTAAGAAGCACTTTAAAGAATTGGTAAGAGAAGCTCAAATTTTCAATTTGGAAAGGGGCGACATTTATGCCGTTGAAGATGTAAGTCCTGCAGATGAAAGACTGTCTATATTATTAAAAGGAAAGTGAGTTACATTCGACCATTTTTTAATTAAATGAGGCCTTTTTAATTCTTTTTATGATTAGATTAAGAGTTACATGTGATGATACTCATCTCCATTTCATAACAACCCATCAATTCGTTGACTCACCCGAATGGGAAGCAAATCACGATCAATCCGACGATGTTTTTCAAGTAACCATAACAGCCGAAGACGATAGCGTCTATTTATGTTGGTCTCGAATGAGATTGGAACGAATTTTGCGGCACAAACCCATGCTTAAAGTGGTTTTGGACTCGATCATTGGGAAAGATATAACTCAAAAATTATATTCCTTGAATGAACACTTAACTGGGTTAGAAGACGACCGAAAAAGAGTTCGACATGGTGAAATATGGGCTAGGGCTCATTCAAGAAGTATGTCAATGGATGCTGTTAATACAGGAACAACTGGTTTGGTTCGATCGACAAATTATAAAAGTGCTTTACGTAAATATTCCTTAAATTCCGCTCAAGGTAATTTAGTTTTTATTCGAATTTTTTGAATATTATTAGAATTTTTTAGATTTTCAATTTGGGTTTCAAAATCAATGTTGGATTCCATTAACGGCACCTCAATTTCCACCAACGTCACCATTTATGGGTTCTCATCAACCGTTAATTCATCAAAGGCAAGACTCGACGTCGAGTTCTTTGAAACCGCCGACGCCGTCGAGGACGAAATCATTTCGAAAAGCAAGAGAAGTTAAATTTCAAGGTGTTAAGTAGGTTTTTATGGGAACTGGTCGATTTTTTTTATTTATAAATATAGGCCTAAACATAATCGAAAATGCGAATCTTATAATCGCCGAGGTATTCTAAAAAATATTATTTTTAATTTTTTATCCGAAAATTTTCGTTTTTATTATAAACTAGATTAACAAAAAATATCACTAGAAGCACACATAGCTTTACTATAATATCTCTAGAAATCACAATAAACCATAAATAAAGAAGAAATACACAAGGTGAGCCACGTAAAAAAATAAATTAATAAAAAGTAATTAACAAACAATAATAATATTTCAAAAAAATAACTTAAAAATGAACCTTTAAACTAAAATATAAGCCAGTGCCTTACACCCCTATAAACATGATTAAAGTGATCTCACCTTGATTATTTCTAAAAAAAATTAAAAACTTATTGATTAGCTTCAAGTCATATCAAATTTTAAAAAACTGAACCAAAACGAAATAGTAAAGTTAATTATAATAGTTATTCGCCTACTCACAAAATTAAAATAATCTAAAAATTCGAAATGGAACTACTCAGATAACTCAGTATTTATCAAAAAACTAAATTTATACCGCTTTAAAAAAATATTCCGCTATAGAACGGCTGGCTTATGAATCGACCAAATCAGTAAAGAGAAAAAATAACTGTGCCTTTGGCCATTTTTCCCTTCGACCTTTGTAAATAAAAAAAAGACGTCCCCGTCTTCCGAACGAACCCCGTTATTTTTCTACTCTTCCAATTTTTTCGGAAGGGTGAGACGTCGAAGTGATCCCATTTATAATTTTAATGAATCACAACCCGTATGAGACTCATTAAAAATAAAACATGTTACTAAAGTAGAAAAACAAATAATAAATAATTAGCTTTTTTTTAATCCTTTTTTTTGGGCCGTAACAGTGACTTCCACCTTATTCGGTAAACAAATAAAAAAGCTCGGTTTAAATTTAAATAATAATAAAAACACGCTATCAGGATAACATGATTATCATTATTATTATTATTATTACTAATTGTAATAGAGAGCCTTAACGTTGTACTGCGTACTGTAAAAGATATAAAAAAGAACCTAAAACACTAAAGATGAATTAAATTCGGTAAAAAAAATAAGTTGAGGAAAAGAAATATTGATTATATTATTATGATATTGCGATTAGAACCGTAAATGTTATTGCATGTTTATATGTGTTTATATTTGTATATTTATATCGATGTTAAATGTTTATAAAGATGACAACAAAAAAACTACAGTAAAAATAAATACTTTTGAAAGGTAGATCATCATTTATAACTTGTAATTCTTCTAATTTTTGATTAAAACCATCCTAATTTTCTAATAAACTCCTAAATTCCTTCTAATAAACTTTTTAGATAAACACCCAACTCTATTTTTACACGGTAGATGCGTTCCCAGTAGAAAGCAGTGCAAAAGAAAATCGTGTAAAAAAAGTTATAATAAAATGTGTATGACATATAAAAAAAGGTATTTATTACTTCAAAAAAAATAGTGTACAGTCAAAACTCCAACATAACAATAAAAATGTAAACTAAAATTAGAAATAAAAATCAATTTCGCAAGTCCTCATCGCTACTTGATAACAAACGTGCACGTTTATTACGGACTTGACCAAAAGCGCTATTGTTTGTACCATGTTTGTACCAAATTTCAAGCCATCGCGAACTAAATCAGCAGTTAATAGCTAAACCTTGTCATTATCGATTTCTTTATTTTCACAAATTGTCATAAATTCGATCAAATCATCTTCATTCAAAGGGCTTTCTCGCATCAATTCACCAATGTCAGCCGTTTGAATGTTGTTAGAACCGTTGCCACCAATTTTATTTAATAGAGTTATAATTTCAGAACACACAGCTGATTTTTCTACTACAAAACTTCCACTTTTGATGCATGCTGGCAATATTTTTTTTCAACAAGCATTTAAGGTTGATTGGCATTTAAGATTAATTGTTTAATGGCAACAGAAGCAAGGGTAATGTAATCCATAATCGTAAACTTTCTCCATGTTTCCAAAACAGTCAAATTTGTTTCTTCCACTGAATCTAAAATATATTTAAACGTTTGCTTTATGTAGTACATTTTAAATGTTGCTATAATGCCATGATCGAGTGGCTGAATCAGCGAGGTAGTATTAGGCGGTAAAAATAACAATTGAATATTTGGGTGATCCAACACTGGGTGGCTGGGCGCATTATCAACGAGCAAAAGTATTTTGAATTTCAAACCTTTTTCTTCCATATATTTCCGGACTTCAGGAACAAAGCAGTTGTTGAACCAATTTATAAACAGATCAGCCGTCATCCATGCCTTTTTATTCGCCATGAAATGGACCGGAAGTTGTTTAACGTTCTTACCTCTTAATGCTCGTGGCATAAGAGATTTGTTGATTAATAAAGGCTTTAACATTTTACCAGATGCGTTACTACATAACAAAAACGTCACTCGATCTTTGGCCGCTTTAAAACCACCAGCTGATTTTTCAGATTTTGCTATATAAGTCCTTTCGGGCATTTTCTTGCAAAACAATCCCGTTTCGTCGGCATTAAATATTTGTTCTGGAGTATAAACGCCCTCTTCGACGATTTTTACTAGTTGACCCGGAAAGATTTTTGCAGCATTTTCGTCTGCTGATGCTACTTCTCCCTTTATTTTTACATTGTGAAATACCTGTCTTTTTATAAAACTTGGATGGCAGACATCTCTCACTTGCATTAAATGCCAGTTTCTTCGTTGGCTAAAGACTTGTTGATGGTTCCAATTCCTAAAGTCGGTAATATATTCTAAGTGCTTTTTCTTTTATATGTTTCCCATCAATAGGTATTCTTTTTGACTGTAAATCTTCTATCCAAAACACCATGTGTTTTTTCCGTTTTCTTTAAGATAAGATTTTGACTATAAGATGATGTTTTGTAGCTTACTTTCGATCCAGAAATTACGTATTGTCGAATGGAATTCTCATTTTTTCTAATTGTTCTTATATTCGCTTTGTTTTAACCACAAGCTTTGCCAACAGATGTGGGACCTTTACCTTTCTTTAGACAGTCTAAGATTTTTATTTTGGTTTCTAAGGAAATTGCTTGTCTCTTCGGAAGTTGTTGTTTAGGTATTTTATTAAACAATAAGGGTACTATAAAAAGAATCCAAAATAATATTGCTTATAGAATTTTTATTAAGCCACAATCTAATACAATATTACCTTTTTTACACGCAAAGAATTATCATCATTACAAATAATACACTTGAAATTTCACCATCGAATTAAAAAAACTTTAATTGAAACATCCACTTTTAAAATTTTACCAAAACTATCTATTACGTCTCAAAACCTGACCACTTTTAACACAAAATAAATACTGAATAACGAAATCAAGTGTTCAAGTTGAAGCACAACGCGATAAAGAAAAAAGTGATCATAAAATTCTGATATTCCCGGTAGTAGACCAAGTTATAAATATGTGGACATAAACCGACCGATTTCTGACCACGATACTCACCCATTGTATTTTGTTACTTACTGTTAAATTAGAATTAAGAATTTTTTGGAATTCGTGCTATAGCAAAAAATTTATTAGTGAACCTTTTATTTCAAAATCGTGTTGAAAAGGATCGTTTAAAAAAACAGTTGGGTGTAATTAGAAATTATTAGATATTTATAAAAATCAATCAAAATTGTATGAAGAAAATTTTATTTATATTCTTTGATAATTCTTTAAAACATAATATCAGGTTTTGGACTGTGGCAATTAATTCCTTTTTTTTTACATTATTATTAACAATGCCAACTGTTTCACATAACATTATTTTTTATGCTTAAATTTAAACGGATTTTTTTGCCAATTAATTCTTACAATTAGCTATGTTTTATAAATACAGCACGAAATGTTCGATAAATAATAAAATTGTGATTTTGGTTAACATCTGATATTAGATAAAAATGGATAAATTAAAAAATCGTTCTGATTTGAATTCATTTGTGGGTATTAAAAATTGGGAAATGAAACTTTTTACTATATTATACAGTTTCTGGAAATCTAGTTTTTCATCATCCGATACATGACGAATCTGCATATAAAGTGCTTCCCAAAGGCAGCGGATAATAATGATAAAACAATTTATTAAAAACAATTTATGGACAAAAGCTGAGGCGGATCTAAAGAAAATTTTGTTATGTAACTAATATTAACATTTACCATTTGAAAAGAATATCGATAACTCGATTATAAATGACCGAAAAGAAATTGATACCTACACCAGAAAGTTGCAAAAAAATTGAATTTTTAGATCCTTTTCACAGATTTTTCCATAATTCTTTTTAAGTGTTTTACAAAATTTATCAGTTACTTTTGGGAAGTACTGTATATTTAACCGATTAACAAAAAACAAATAAATATAAAATTGAACATACTGTCAAAAAGCCATTTAAGCCAAGAACATAAAATTAAAAAAATTCAAACATTTACAAACATGGAACAGGCACAGAACGAGAAGATTATGACGTGAATCTTGTTCTCAGATGTGAAAAGATTTTTAAGTTTAACTTATTGCAATCGTTGGAAATTTATAAACATTAAGTTAAAAATAAACTTACTTAATGTAGAAATTCAATTAAAGCATAAACCTATTTACATGTATTTAAAAGACATAACAACGTAACCTGTTTCAACAAAACAAGTGGTTTCTTCAAATACAATAAGTATTCTAATAAAACCAGTCATTTTCAATTCGTCAATAATGTTTAAATAACTTTTACAATATTAGTTTTAAAGCTTGCTTTTTGACAGTCAATTCAACTTTAAGTTTTTTGTTTATTGTTAACCAGTTGTTAATTAGTTATTGTTAACCAAGGTGAGTCAATAGTGCAGTTGCGAAAGATTGTGGATTTACTGTTGAGTATAAAAAAATGTCTTTATGTCATCATACAATATCACTATTCCTGGAATCTACCCTTAATTTTTTTTTAATGGAACCCTGTTGATCAATTGTCTTTAATGCTATAATTGCATATCTTCTTTCGAAATTTTCAATACAGAATTGCCAAGTTATTAATGATTTTCTGATTTTTTTTAAAATCATGTGCTCACTTAAAATTCGTTATTACTAAATATTGACTACACTAATACTACCAGATAATATTACTCATATACAGGGCGGTTACCAGAACCAGTTAATTTACGTTATGTTTGGGGAGCCGTATTTTTATGCTTTAAATTAAATACCCTGTATTTTTCCAAAGTTTCGGAAGGCTTTATTAATTACCTTTCAATTTTGTTGAGCATATCGTGTATCCGACACGTACACTTTTTGAGATAATTAAAATATTGCAAAAATATTTGTTAGTGTATGTGTTCATTATCACTTTTTTTATTGCCAGTTTTTACTTGATTTCGGTTTTACATACCATCATCAGAAAATGCGTCGAGTAATATACAAGTTTACGATGTTTAATGCATGTCCTGTTGTAAGCATTTGATTCGTATATTTTATTTAAAAAAATAATTCAAAAATGTCGCCATAAACTCAGGCGTAAAGGCATAATCTTAAATTTTAAATTTTCTACGTTTAGGAAATGCCTAATAATAGATTGGTTTGATTATAAAAATGTGTGATAAATAACAAATTTGTGATTTTGGTCATCACGCTGTGACTTAATTTATGGACATTGAGTCATGATTTTTATACAAAATTAAATTTTGAATTAGCTACATTGAAACAATTTATTTTATTCTATTGTATAATTCCATATGGACCAGCTTTTGGAAATACGTGTGGGTGTTGGACCCTTAAATAGACTGAATTCGAAATAAGGCCAGGATACTAATTACAAAGGCCAGGATCTGAAAATATCAAAACGTTGTGCTCTCCAAAAAAACGTTCGTAGCAGATGCTAGCACTGAATTAGAAAGAATAGTACATAAAAATTAATAAAAATAATTGTAAATGATAACCTCAATCCATTAACAATGTTGTATGGGTGCTCTTTTGGAAGCATTTCTAATCTTCTTGATGTACCCAACAAGTTGGCAGACTTTACATTTACAAATAGGAATACTGACATATAAGAGCTCCTGCTGCCAACTAGTTGGCAGTCTCGTAATGATGGGAGTAGGTTTCAAAACGTAAGAGCTCTTGCTGCCAGCAAATTGGCTGACTTTATCATGAAAAGCACAAGTTTCAAGAAACAATAGTTCATGCTTGCAACATCTGAAAGGTTTATCAAGCCTTATGGAAGCATTTCAGGGCTTCTAGATGCAGTATGATGTCTACTAGAAGCATTTCAAGCTTTCCAGAGGCAATATAAAATCTGCTAGAAACATTTCAAATATTCTAGAAACTGTATCAAGTCTTCCGGAAGTATTTCAAGTCTTCTAAAAGCACAATGAAGTGTTCTAGACACATTACAAGTCTTCTAGAAGCAATGTTAAGTATTCTAGAACGAATATCAAGTCTTCTGAAACCATTTAAAGTCTTGTAGAGGCAATATCATGTCTGTTAGAAGCATTTTAAGTCTTCTAGAAGTAGTATCAAGTCTTCTGGAAGCATTTTCAATCTTCCAGAGATAATATTAAGTCTGCTGGAAGTATTTCAAATATTCTATAAGCTGTATCAAGCTTTCTGGAAATATTTCAAGTCTTCTGAAAGCAATATCAGTTTTCTAGAGGCAGTATCAAGTCTTCTGAAAGCATTTAAAGTCTTCAATAGGTAATATCAAATCTGCTGAAAGCACTTCAAATCCTTTAGAAACTGCATTGAGTCTTCTGCAAGCATTTCAAGTCTTCTAGAAGCAGTATGAAATCTTCTGAACACTTTACAAGTCTTCGAGAAGCAATATTAAGTATTTTAGAAACAGTATCAAGTCTTCTGCAACCATTGCAAGACTTCTAGAGGAAATATCAGGTCTGCTAGAAGCATTTCAAGTCATCTAGAAGTAGTATCAAGTCCTCTGAAAGCATTTCAAGTCTTATAGGACCAATATCAAGTCTGCTGGAAGCATTTCAAATATTCTAGAAGCTGTATCAAGTCATCTGAAAACAATTCAATTATTCTAAAAACAATTATTCTGGAAGTAATATCAAGTCCTCTAGAAGTAGGATTTAGTCTTCTGGAAGTATTTCAAGTCTTGCAGAGACAATACTAAGTCTGCTGGAAGCATTTTAAATATTCTAGAAGCTCTACCAAGTGATCTGAAAGCAATACAAGTTTTCTAGAAGCAATAAAGAAGTATTCTGAAAGCAATATAAAGTCCTCTAGAAGCAGAATTAAGTCTTCTGGAAGCATTTCAAGTCTTCTAGAGGCAATATCAAGTCTGATGAAAGCATGTCAAATATTCTAGGAACAGTAGAAGTTTCAATTCTTCTAGAAACATGTCAAGTCTTTTGGAAGCTTTTCAAGTCTTCTGGAAGTATTTCAAGCTTTCCAAAGGCAATATTAAATTTTCTGGAAACATTTCAAGTCTTCTAGAAGCAGAGTCAAGTCTTCTGGAAATATTTCAAGTCTTCCAAAGGCAATATAAAGTCTGCTGGAACTATTTCAAATATTCTAGAAGAAGTAGAAGTATCAAATAGAAATTTCAAGTCTTCTGAAAAAATTTCAAGTCTTTTGGAAGCCTTTCAAGTGTTCCAAAGACAATATGAAATCTTCTGGAAGCATTTCAAGTCTTCTGGAAGCAGTGTCAAGTCTTTTGGAAACATTTCAAGTCTTTTAGATACAATATAATATGTTTTGGAAGCATTGCAAATCTTCTAAAAACATATCAAGTCTTCAAAAACAATTTCAAGTCTTTTGGAAGCCTTCCAGAGGCAATATCGAGTCTTCTGGAAACAGTTCTAGCCTTCTGTAAGCATCCCACTCTGCTATGGCTACTTGCGCAGCCACGTATTCGGCACCTATGGATTAGTTCTACAGTAACATCAAAGTACAAAAGCCAATATGCGTTTTTAAGTGTTTTTTTTTGCCAACGTATTTTGATTTCAGGACTGTTTTCTAGATTTTTGGGACTTAGCTCTAGAACTTCTTTCGTTTGTTTACTTTCGATAACCCAATGAGAAGTTTATGCTCGAAATAAGTGTTTTCGTTTTCGAAGAATTCCGCGCAAGCTTTTTCGGCGTTTTTAGTTGTATTATAAATATTTCTAGCTTTCGAAATATCAGAATTGGGATCTTCATGTGTTTACATTTTAAAATTAATTCACAAGCCTATAAACAAGAAAAATGTATTAATTTGTCTGTTTGTTGGGTAAGAATGAGATTTATTGGCAAATAAGTAGCGGCGACCTTTCACTGTCTGTGTTTACAAGTAGAGAATATCACCGAAAATAATGAGAAAAGGTTGGAAGTCGTGGAAAATCGTAGCTGGAATAAAGCTTGATTCAATCTCTAATACCTGCTCAGGTCCTGACTACTGCATAGAAATAAACATGTGCAACCTTGAAAACATGAAACATAACAGCCGAGATAACTTTTTTTCAATTTAAATCGTTTAATATAAGAACTTCTCTTTTAATTTAAGATAAACTTCTTTGCAGAAAATAAGAAAACAAATTTTTAAGTGTTTTTTTGCCAACGTATTTTGATTTCAGGACTATTTTCTAGATTTTTGGGACTCTTAGCTCTAAAACTGGGATTTAGAACTTACAATTAATTCTAAAAACATTTGTAGTCCCGGGAATTGGATCTATTTATCATCTAATATTGAATGATATTGAGTAAACAGTGAAGAAATTTAAAAGTCGCTGTGACTTTATTTATGGATATTAAGCAAATATGGCCAATATTCTCTTCTCTTGTTTCTCTTGTTCTATATCACATATCAATTATTAGTCATATCGATTTCATTTTATAACATTCAATTTATAATTCGGAATATGAATTTTATTATTTTTAGTGACACAGCTTAAATTGGGTTTATCCTGTGCTGTGTCTCATGTAAATAAATAAATCTAATATTGGATAAAATGAAGAAATTAAAATAATAGTGTGACTATTTATGGATATGAAGCCACGACTTTTATACCAAATTAAATCTTAAATTCTCTATTTTTAAACAATGCATAATAATAAATAGGTTTGATTATAAAATATGCCGTAAATAATTTGCAATTTTAGTTATCATCTCATATCGGATAAAAAATGAGGATATTAAAAAAATCGCGGTGACTTTCGTTATGGATGGTAACTAATTGGACTTTCTTTATGGTTTCTTTATGAACTCTTTATTTTTAAACAATATTTGGCAACATATAGATTAGATCATAATTATATTGCGATAAATAATACATTTGTAATTCTGATGCCGGATACGTGGGTGCTCATACAAAATTGTTATATAACGCTAATGGTTTTATCTCGTTACCATTTAATGGTTTTCAAATAATTTTTAATGTAATATTAAATTTTTCTTCCAAATTCAGTCATATTTGCTTTTTTAGAGAATCACATAGTACTCATACGAATTTACAAAAAACCAACACCATCGTCATTATATGACGATTGTTATGTATAAGATGAGCCATATTTATCTTCGAAACCATATTTCATTAGTATGAATAAGACATGGAGGATGATTTATTAATTTCTGATTAATGAACTAGAATTGAAAAGACGAAAAAGGAGATGGATTAGTGTCTTCTCCGCAGCACTCTGATGATGTAATTCTTGTCACACTTTCTTTTCTCCAAATAAAAATTGTAACAATCTAGACAAATTGGGGTTTCTAATAATTTTCATCTTTATTAATGTAAATACCGATCCACAAGCACCTCTTGTTAGTATTAGATTACATCGAATATTTTAAAAACAGATTTCAACATTATATCCTTCAAAGGTCAACAAGAATTAAAATAATTTCCATATTAATTACTTTATAGTATATGCAATTTGTTAACATTTTCATAGATCTTTACGTTTTTTAAACCAAACTGACATTTAGTCAAGTTCTTCGTATTTTACATACCTTGTCTTTTTATTTTATCTCCTAAAACGTCAACATTTTTTTATAGGTCAAAAGATTACGTTAACACAAATAAACAAACAAAAAATATATATTTCAATAAAATTTATCTTTATTACAATTAATTAACAATTACCACAGACACATTTCATTCTTCAAACAGTATTCAGATTTGAGCAAGGATCGTATAGACATTTTAATAAGGCAGTTACATGTAAATATAGTAAAAATTGCTTTATTATCCTTTTAATACTATAAAAGGTGGTTCTAAAGGAATATCATTATCATTCCTCGGTTCTTCAAAAGGTAAATATTTTCTAGATGGGGTTTTTGGTGTTGTAGTTCCTTTACTTGATGGGAAAGTTCTGCATGGGCTGTATAAGTCGTTTCCGCCCGATGGGGGTAAGTAGGTAAATTTACATGGTGGGAGATATGGTAAACCAGGAGTCGTGGATGTTGTTGTAAAGTTCATCATAATCATCGATTTGGTATAATTCAATATTTCGTACGTGATGTTACTAGGTGTATAACTATAATTTGAAGCTGTATAAGTATATTTTATAGTCGAACCTCTCGTTGTGGGCGGTGTTGTTCTTCTTGTATATCCTGTATGTTCCTCACGATCAAATTTATTCTTTGGAGTAGTATAAACATAAGGTGTTACATTTTCCGTTGTTGTTGTTGTCGTTGGAGTGGTTGTTGGTTTTTCAGTTGTAGTTGTTGTTGTGGTTGTTGTAGTAGTTGGAGTGGTTGTTGGTTTTTCAGTTGTAGTTGTTGTGGTAGTTGGAGTTGTCGTTGGTTTTTCAGTTGTAGTTGTGGTTGTTGTCGTTGTAGTTGGAGTTGTCGTTGGCTTTTCAGTTGTAGTTGTGGTTGTTGTCGTTGTAGTTGGAGTTGTCGTTGGTTTTTCAGTTGTTGTGGTTGTTGTCGTTGTAGTTGGAGTTGTCGTTGGTTTTTCAGTTGTAGTTGTTGTAGTTGGAGTTGTCGTTGGTTTTTCAGTTGTTGTTGTGGTTGTAGTAGTTGTAGTTGTTGTGAAACAATCAAAAATGTCGGGGGGTAAATAACGTTTCAAACATGGATTATCAGGAGTCGTTTCGGTGTATCCCTTAAAACCATCGTTAATAAAATCTTTATATGAATAAATACGCCTTCTATCGCGTATTGAGGCTGAAAATACTACAGATGGAATGATGAAAAGGAATAACCAAAGCTTCTGAAAAAACGTGATTAAACATTTTCAGAATAAATTTGCAGAATCTGTCGCCAAGTAAAAAATCAACATAACAAATAACACAATACCATCTTAAGCAATACACGACTTGAAGAGAAATAAATAATCTTCCATGAATAAGTGTGCCACACGCTTCTCAAATGTCAGAAGAGCGATAAGTTAAAAATTGTGCGAGATGCATGAATACACGCGAAAGATGATGTTAACACAATATTTCAAGGATTACAATTCCATGAATCTATTAAATTTAAGACATAATCCGTCTGATTAAAATTTTAAATCAATAAATTATCCAAAAACTTAATTATTTCGAATATCAAATTAATTAAGTCTAAAACAATTAATTCTTAATAACGTTAAATTGATATTTGTATTACGTAAAGCATAATACGAGTTATGCAAATATTTATATGAACACTTACCATCTTGTTCGAACTCTGAAGAAAACTGGGCATCTTCAAGCACGTGAGGGAACCTTTATAAAGTTGAGCATGAAGGTCAGATTGAGACATGACACAGACGACATATCTATACAATTTATCGAATATTTTGAATTATATAATCTATAAATTAACTTTCCCAAATCTACGTTTTAAATGGCAATTTTTATTTCTCCTTAAAAAAAAGGATTTGGAGGTAATCCAAAAGTAACTGTGTCTTAATTGTTCAAGTTTGGACATTTTTTCAGAATCAACTCAATAAAAAAGTTAGAATGTCAATCTTCGGTCACGGACGTTTCAAAATTTACCTGCTTAAAATGCAATAAACAACGAAATGTTTCCCTAACGAGTTACTTCAGGCATTATTTTTTTAAATATATTCCATTTCGAATCAAAAAGTTGCGCGAATGACGTCATTTCAAATTAACAAGGAAAATGTATAGTCCTTAAAAAAAGTACAAGGTAACAATCCAAATTTGATTAATATATTCGATTCGATTATTAACAGGCTTTTATTGTTTCAAAGTATAAAATAATACATCATTTAACAATAATTAATCAACTTTAAGTTTTTTATTATTATCTTCAGTTTCGTCTTCTAACTTTCGTTTTGAATCTCCATCCCCGAAAATACTCCTTTTAAACTCTTCATATTTATCGGGATCAGAAAGTAAACTATCAGGTGCTGGCCCATCAATTGTTAAATTACCAGAACTAACGCCTTCATTTGATGTTTTATGGTAATCATTTAATTTCATGTGGGCTCTTTTGGATGTATCGGTTTTTAAAATTTCCCTAATAACCATTGTTGCGTAACTGGAAGATTTTAAGCAAAAATCGATTATCAAAGCTTTATAAGCACCATCTGGCTTATCTTCCGGTTCTTTTCTATTTTGATATTCGTCGAAATCGGAACGAATTAAATCGGTGTTGGGATGATCGTATTTCATTGTTTTCCAGGAAAGATTGTTTACTTTGCGGAGGATTTTACGATAAGCACCCGATAAATGATAACTCCTAAAAAAGGAAATTAAAATAAATAATTTTGATTCAACTTTAATCGTTATACATACTTTACGTTATGAAACGACATTTCTAAACATAAACCATAACTCTCTAAAATCTCTTTATAATACTCTACTAATTTATTATTTGGATATTGAACATCATAACCAGGTAGAGGTAAAATAACGTCATAAATATTATAATTAACTAAATCATCGTCAGTTAACAATTTAACTTTTTTTTTATTTCTAAGACTTTTCGCCTTATTCTCCTCATCTTTATTTTCTTGTTCATCATCTTCAATTTCTTCCTTTTCATTATTCTCAATTTCCTCATTTTCAGTCTGTTCAATTTCTTCGTCTTTGTCATCGCAAAAAACTAAATCACCAACGATTGGTTTTAAACCAAACTCCTTTATTCTAATCGAACAAACTTTATTCCAAATCAAAGCTTGAAACGAATGGAGATACAAAAGCCGCATATTCCTTGGAATGCTTTCCAAAGCAGTCACATAATCGTTTTTGTTTACTTTCGATAAGCCAATGAGAAGTTTGTGTTCGACACAAGTGTTTTCGTTTTCGGAGAATTCCGCGCAAGCTTTTTCGGCGTCTTTAGTTGTGTTATAAATATTTCTAGCTTTCGAAATATCAGAATTGGGATCTTCATGTTTTTTAGATTTTAAAATTAATTCACAAGCCTATAAATAAGAAAAATGTATTAATTTGTATGTTTGTTGGGTAACAATGAGATTTATTGGCAAGTAGGAAGCGGCGACCTTTCACTGTCTGTGTTTACCCGTAGAGAATGACACTGAGAATAATGAGAAAAGGATGGAAGTCGTGGAAAAATCGTAGCTGGAATAAAGCTTGATTTAACCTCTAATACCATCTCAGGTCATGACTACTCCATAGAAATACGAAGATATAAAGAAACTCAGGCTGTAAAACATGTGCAAGACTCTCTAAACATGTGCAACCTTGAAAACATGAAACATAACAGCCGAGATAACTTTTTTCAATTCAAATCGTTTAAGAGAAACGGTTTGAGATCAGTACAGATTTAAGTGATTCTGCACTAATTGAATTTAAAATTCTTTGCAGAAAATATTTTATCTTCAAATAAAATTTCTTGTTTTTATTTACTTAAAATTCATGTTTATTTCAAAATTGGCTTTTTAATTTAATCAAGATATACAAACACATTAAAATTAAAAATTCTATTTATGTCTTTTAATTGTTAAATCAGTTTGTTTTAATACTAACTTTTATTTGAAATATTTTTTTACGTATGGAGACATTCGACAAATAAAAATTTATGAATTTCTTTTGTTTACAAGTTGTTAAAGATAACACGTATTTGTATCAATAATTAATAATTATTTAAGTACTAAACAAGTTTATTGAATTGAAGACATGAACTCTGAATATTTTGAATCAGATGATGAGAGTAATAGTAACGGTAAATTAGAAGAGGATGAAAATGAATCAGAAGGTGATACTACTAATGTGTGACGTAATATTGATATACCACGACAGTTAGAATCCTTTGAAGGAAATCCTGGTATAACGATTGAATAAACACTAATATTTACAAAAATATATTTACTTGCACTTTAACGTCAGCACACAAATAAATGAAGATTCACACAAGTTAATAAAAATTTGGTCTATTTCGGACCACTTTATTCTAAAATTTTAGGAACTTTTTTCGTCAGAACGGGAGATTTCTTCAGATGAAGGAAGGATTCCTTGAAGAGGAACACTATCGGTTAGAAAAATGATAACTACCAGTTAAGCGTTTCGATTCTTAGACTATCGAAAAATGTTACTACGTGTAAATTATTCACCAATTTCTGAACACTCTGTATAATAATTAAGAACAATTTATTGGGAATTCAACCACGACGGGGAAGAATTAAAAAACCCCTCTTCAATCAAGACCAAGCTTTCGATAATTTATATTTATATCCTACAGGGTATGATTTAGAATTTACGATGTATAACAACACATGATGTTAATATTTAGAGTCCCCAAAAAACATCAGAGGTGGAAGCAATACATATTTCTCTTAAATTTTTCACGAAAAGACAACACCAAAAACCAGCGTGGGTAGCGATCAATCGAGGAAGTTTGATTCTTGATCCCAATAAATTGTTCTTAATTCTTAACAAGTGCAACCAGTACTTCCACCCTAACTCTGTATAATGAAACCACTATGAATACAACAAATACATGCAGATCAATCCCTTTCCTATTAATCAACTCTTCGAAAAACATGCAAATGGACCAAGCAGAATTCATAATATTCCAGGAGTCTTCGTAGTATACAAGAAGACAAATCCACATGCAAAAATGCGGTATAAAAAATATAAATTTGCGGTATAAATTTGTTATTAGTTGACATAAAAGTCTGGAATATAGCAAATAACTTCGCTATTTTTACTTTTAACAAAAATATTTTATTATTTGGTTACCATGGTAACACATTTTTTTATTTGAAATGGGACGAAATTTTTTCTTATCTTTTTGATAGAGTATATTTTTCTCTATGTGTTGAGCATATTATATCATAAGGTTACATAATAAAAAAATCTGAGTAGGCTTTTAATCAAAGTAGGCGCTGAAAGAGCGTTAATGTCTAAGGATTGAAGTAGGCGATAAAATGGCATTAATTACTGAATTATCCATCAAAACGCCATTTCTGTTCCAATAATCATGGCATTATTATTCAGAAAGATATCTCCATACAATGAGGAGAAGAAAAATATACAGAACAACTTGAGAAGATAAGGAACAACAGTTGACTACCGCTTGGAATTAAAGAGGAGGTCGACAAAGAATTATTTGTAGCATAACACTTAGTAGCCGTTAAACTATTTCATTTAAAACCTGGCTCATTAAAATCGAAATATATGACAGAGCTTACAGAGCCGATACAGCTTGGGGGGTTTCTATCTGACACCCGGTATATGCAAATTTTATGAAGTACCATTATACAAAGAAAGACGAGTATTATACCAAAAATAAGTTCTAAAAATAGTTATATAAAAATCTCTTCGAAAAAGAAGGCTTAAAATGAGTATGGTTGCTTTCCGAACAAAAAGAAAAAGTGTTCCTGATTTACTGCCAAACTCTTCGCGGTCGACTGCTGGACTGTTGGCGATTGACTGTTTGAGCACTCTTGGTCTAAACTACGCATATATAGATATTAAGACGATGTTAGTCTGAGATCTTTATTAGCTGAAAATGTCCACTATTGAATGTGGCTTAGTATTGAATACTCACAACGCGTTATGAATCGTTTTAGCTTTCCCACAACCCAAAGTTTAATGGATTTTTTTGTTTACAAGTTGCTAAGGGTATCACTTGAGAATTAAGGCATTTTACAAAAAACGTTTAGAATAAGCCTTGTACGTTACAAGATCGTACTGGCAACGCATAGAAATAAGAACATGTTGCAAAACAAATGTTGAAACAAAAGCTGTAGCAAGTAGTATACATGTAGTTTCAAGTGGTGCTGATTAAACCACGGGAGGTATTATCTAAAGGACTTAGGTTCCAGCGGCCCTTTTGTACATCATCACGATTGTTATTTCGGTTATGTGTATATCTGTTATTTGAAATAGTGAACATGATCGAAACTTGAATCTGAGTTGGGTGATACCGCTTTAACGTCTGCTCTTCCCAAAATTGTAGCAAGTTTTATTCTCAACAATATTACTCTTTTGTACTTTTAATTTTAGACACATAGATATTGGGAGAAACACGAAAACATGAAAATTTGATGAATTTAGTTGCTTTACAAGATGGTAATGATACACTTGGTAATCGGAGCATGGTACAAAAAAAATGTCAAAAGTAGCAAATTTTATTCTCAATAATATTAAAAAAAAAAGAATTTAGTTTCTTATATTTACAAGTTGCTAAAGGTATCACTTGGAAATTAGTGCTGTACAACTACCGTGAATCATATGGGGTCATGCGTGGACCCACTGTGAACGAGCATCAATACCACTCGTGAGTGTGCGTGACTGTGAATAACTTTACTTCCAACGTGATCCGAATTTATTAAAATTGATTTTCCCGTAAATTACGTAATAATAATAAATAAAATTTATTTCGTAATTACGCATGTTAGCGATATGTCGGTGTCCCTCAAAAGTGGCTCACCTTCATATATTTTTTTAAATTAGAAAATCGCTTGGAATGCATAATTAGGCTATCAAAACGGTTTATTACGACATAAAATCATTCTCCTTATATTTCCGGTTATACTGAATGTCTTCTTTCCTCAGTTGGGCAGACATCATGATTTCACTTTTACTTTAAAAAAATTGCACAATCGTTTATAATTTGTGTTACAAATGTATTACAAATTTGACGCATAGTAGCTCGGATAATAGTATAAACGATATAAACTATACTATATTTCTCTTGATTTACTATTTCCCGAGCATTACTTTAGACAAAGATTCGTTTTTAATAATGTATGTAAATTAAGTTGTATAAAATTAGGAAAAACGCCAATAAAAAAATAAATTTAATTCAAGCATTTTTGTTTTTTAATTTATTTTTTTATCTTTTGTTCTTGTACAATAAATGTTCTGCAGCTGATAGTAATTTACAGTGCACAATGTTCATTACGTAACAAACAACTAAAAAATAACACAGAACTTAAGAATTTATATGATGACGTTGAAAGTTAAGGCGGGAACGAACAACATATTAAAAAATACAACTTAAATGTAATACAACTTTTAATTTATACTATGATCATTACTTGAGAAATAACAAATCAAGAGGTGTATAGCATAGTTTGTACTATTAACCTAGCTACTAAAGGCCAAAGTTGTAATACATTTTCCAAAAGTTGTAAAGCGTTAAAAAAAATAACGATATATTTCTTTTTCAAAAACTACTGTATAAACGATCGTGAAAATATTTTCAAATAAAAGTTATGCGAAATTATGCTGTCAACCCATTTGAAGAACTAAATATATTATATTACATAGTAGTAATATTTACTTTATTTTATTTATTTTATTTTAACATTTAGTATATTATATTACCAAATATATTAAAACTAAATAGATTTAAACGTATAAAGCGAATAATTACATGTACCAACAGTCCGTTTTAACGGCCTAATTATGCATTTCAAATGGTTTTCTTATATCACTAATAACCTAAATATCACCTGTATGTATTATGTGTGAATGAAACCAACGATTCTATAGTTTGAAAACATCAAATTATTGATTTATGTTATTGGTTGTTGTTAAGACCTGAAAAAATGTGAACACTCAATCCACAGATTATGCATGAGTGAGATCATATATTATATTTATATGACTGGTACACGCAGTGATGGGCGATAGGGAAAAAGTTACCCGGTGGGTAGATATTTATCAAAGTCCGTAAAGCGTATTTTACCAGGTTGGTGAGACGAAGGATTTCAACGTATGACCTAATCGTGACGTCACATGTTCCAGACGCTGAGGAGTAAAGTGACGTACATTGAACTGTATCTCGAAAAATTAGTATAAAGTAAAATGGCATAATAAAATAAATGCTAATATAGTTCCTAGTAAAAGGAACAACTAATTTATAAAAATTCAAAACCCGAATCATCTTCATATTCGCTTAAGGGACTTCGACCGTGTATGTAGGTATAGGGAAAATCAATAGTTCTAACTTTGGGTCTAGTTTCTTTAAAAATGGATATTTTAATTTAATTCTTTCAAAAAATAATAGATAAAGGTACAAAGATTCTTCGGACAGTACTCGTTTTTGTAATAAATCATTACATCACCAAATATTTACCCCAATACATACCTAAAAACAGACCTCTTTTTAAAAGCGTTATTACAAGCATTTAAGAGACAAAATGAAAATTTAAGCTCTAGTATATTTTTCCCTGTCATTATTTCGGGTTTTCATTCATATGATTTCCCAAAAATCGAGAGATGCAGAAAACCTTATTAAACGAATATTGTAAATAGATTTTTCTCTTCGTTCTTAACAGGTAATAAACCAGAAAAGCATAGTCCATCACCAGTTATAACCTAGAGATGACAAGATTGTGGGAATAAAGAGAAAATCTTCAAAATACGCACTAAAAATTCAAAACGCATTAGAATTTGGCTATTACAGTTTTGCAATAATAACGTAAAAATCTTTAAAATATCGTAATGATTTTTATTGCAAAACTCTTTCATATTTCAAAATGAATCACTCAAAAAAATGTAACCGTGTATAATGCAATCATAATCGTGTGGAAAAGCATAATTCATAACCAGTTACAACCTAAACATAAAGAATTTGCAAAAATACAGCACATATTTTCAAAATATCATAATTACGGATTTTCAGCACAAAAATCAACCACAACTCAAAAACTGACACAAATAGATACTTTTTGCAAAAACATTGTTGTCAAAATTGTCTAAAATTGGGCAAATATTAAACAAAAAATAACTAAAGTTTTACAAAGTAAATACAGTAGACTCTCGATTATCCGTAACCGCTTTATCCGAATTCCGGGTTATTCGAAGCAAATTATGAAATTTAAGTCTCCTTTTTATCCGGAACACACCATGTCAAGTCTCTCCATTATCCGAATCGAAGAAATTTCGTTCATGTGAGCGTTTGCCTATAGTATACGTAATGTTGTGGCGACACGAAGACGACAGTGAAAAAGATAAACATATGTATTGTATTTATTTTGTAATTTGTCGTGGATCAAATGCGTCATGTTTTTAATAAAACATGGATTCGAAAAGAAAGAGAAAAGTAGTTACTATGGCTGATAAATTAACAGCAATTAAACGTCTTGATGAAGGGTCGTCATTAAAAGCAATAGCAACAGAATATGGTGTAGGCGTCAGTACAGTATCCGAGTGGCGAAAAAATCGAAAAGAGATTGAAAAGTGGAATAGCGTTCTAAACTCTTCTGCTCCCGAAAAATTATGAAAACGAGCACACATGACAAGATAGACAAAGGTCTACATTTATGGTTTTCCCAACAACGTGCTCGCGGTATCCCATTATTTGGTCCTATTCTTAAACAAAAGGCAATAGATATTAGTGAAAATATTCCAATAGCTGAGGCTCCCGAAAGTTTTCAAGCAAGTGAAGGTTGGTTATCGAGGTGGAAAGCGCGTCATGGTATTAGAGAACTTCGAATTTGTGGTGAGAAATTATCAGTGGGCTGTAGCTGTTGAGAGTTTAAAAAAATTCAAGGAAATTATTGAGGATAATGAATACAGTCCCGATCAATTATATAATTGCGATGAAACGGGACTTTATTATAAATTGATACCGGGGAAAATATTGGCAGGAAAAAATGAAAGTTGTGCGCCTATATATAAAAAATGTAAAACACAAGTGACGATTCTCGCTTGTAGTAATTATTCTCGGCGTCATAAAATGCGGTTAATATATATCGGAAAATCTGCAAAACCTAGAGCATTTAAAAATTTACATCCAAATGTAATGCCAGTGTATTACAAAAGCCAGAGGAGTGCTTGGATGGACTCAGAATTATTTAAATGTTGCTTTTTTGAAGAATTTGTGCCAGCAGTCACTAAATTGTAAAGATGTGGTCGACCAATTAAAGCTTTATTATTGATCGATAATGCTCCCTCACCGCTTTCCGAAGAAGCTCTTAAATTCAATGACATCAAGCTGTTATTTTTACAACCAAATGTAACGCCTACTAGAGCCAATGGATCAAGGTGTTCTGGAAAATTTGAAAAGAAACTACCAGAAATATTTGTTGCAGTTTATACTGGATAAAGCGGACGAAACACAAGATTTAAGTGACTGTCTAAAACAGATTAACCTTAAAGATGTAATATATTGGATTTCGGAGGCTTGGAATAATGTGAAAGATTCCACTATACAAAAGTCGTGGAACAAAATTGTTGATGTTGATGTTAGGCTCGAAGAATATGTCGAAACTAAGGATGAAAACAATTTGTATACATTTGCGGCACACATAAAAGGACTTGAAGAAGCTACTCCTGAAGATATTAATGCTTGGATACAGTTGGAACGAAATGATAATGAAGAATTCCTACTTAGACTTAATTAAATTAACAACTGAGAGAAATGACGGTCACATTGACAGTGAAGATAGTGATAATTGTAATGAAAATTTGACGATAAATATCTCACATCGTGAAGGAATGGAAAGTTTAAACAAAACATTGCTGTATGCAGAGCAACAGCAAGAAGCTACAGCAACGTACATTCTTTTAATTAAAAGATGGAGAGACATTGCTGCAAAAAAGCAATTTCGTTAATACTTATAATAAAAACAGTTTAGTGCATTTTAGTGCACAAGGTTGATCTCGACTGTTTCAAATAATCGGGAGTCTACTGTAATTGTTTTGTTACATTCTCCACATCTTTTTCAAATATTTTACTTGTATCAAACTTACATATTTTATTTAATTAAATAATAAAAATTAAAAACCTTTCATAATCAGAGTTGTTACAGAATTGTTACATTGATACATATAAGTTACTGATTCGTAACTCATGACGTCACCCCCCTCCTTTCCCCTCAAAATCAGTTCTTATGTCTCTGACCAACCTGGTACGATATGCTTTACAGACCTTGGGTATTTATAAATTGTGTATTTATCCGGGTATTTACCCCGACCTAAAGTAAATACCCGAACAGTTAAGTACCCAACCAATTAAAAACTTTTAGTAATACATGAATATATTTTTTAATTCGAATGTATTAATTTATTCACAAAGAAATAAAAATTTTAATTTATGTAGTTAATAAAGAAAAGTATAAAGATGCCAAATGTTTCTAGGTCTAGTATTAGTTATATTTTTAGTTTCAGAAGAATTTACGACAATCAAGCACTGAATGGCAAATAAAATTAGAACTAACACTAGACCTAGTACTAGAAAGATTCAGACTCACGGCTAAACCGGAACTTTCTAGCAAGGTTTAAAAAAACAGTTTTTTTCTTATTTTTGAAGAAAACACCTGTTTTTAATTGTTTTAAAAAGTTTTTTTTTTGTTTTAAGCTTATTTTACAAATCGTTTAAAACTAACAACTCTGCTTTCTAGTACTAGGTCTTTTAATTTATCTTTTAGTTTGATGATTTAAAAAAAGTTTGTCTTTTTAATTTATGGAATCGAAGAAATTATAATTGGTGTGTTAAAACTAGATTAATTGCTTCAAAATAATTTTTATTTCATAATAATATCTCAATTCGCTTTTGAGATAGGATGATGTAAATTAGATTATTCAATTTAACCTCAAAAACAAGAGAGGCGATTTAAAAAAAATGTATTTTTTTGATTTATGGAATCGAAGAAATTATAATTGGTGTGTTAAAACTAAATTAAATTTGCTTCAAAATGATTTTTATTTCATAATAATATCTCAATTCATTTTTGAGATTTGATGATGTAAATTAGATTATTCAATTTAACCTCAATAACAAGAGTTTATACTTTATCTCACTTGAGTTAGAGTTTATATAAGGTATGATTTGGACGTAAGGGTTCGATTTTTGGTTTAAAAATATTCTTAAATATTTCATATATTTCCAACAGCTTGTTTAAAACACAGTTTAAAACAAGTTTAAAATACAATTTTTGGTAGCAACGTAAAATAAGTTTAAAACAAAAAAAAATGTTTAAAACAATTAAAAACAGGTGTTTTGTTCAAAAATTTTAAAAAAATATTTTTTTTTCAACCCTGCTTAACCCTCCGTTAGACGCGCATATATCCAGCAGATACACGCTTAAAATTTCTTGCCGTCTGTTTAGATATCGATATCTTTACAACCGATCGATTAAACAATGTGCAGCAAACTTTGTTATAATCAGTGATCATTTCTAGCATACTGACATGAATTAGAAAATTTTTAACACCTCTGTTTGTCTGTTATAGCGTGTTAAACATAAAAAGGAACCCCGATTTTTGAGATTTTTGCATATACGGTCACTTTATGATTTTTTTTTCATAAAGTATGAGACAAAAAATTTGGTACGTCAACAGGTGATAGCCTAATATGTTTTGCACAGAAGGCATATTTTGTTTTTTTCATATTTTGTACAGTTTCGCGAATTTTCGCGGTTTAAGGAGATCGCGGATTTCAACGTTTTTTACACTGAATTGTGCACAATAAATCATTACGTCAAACTCCTACCGTCATTCGATATATAGAATTATTCTACATAATTCAGTGCAAAACTCGTTGAAAACCTTCTACCCGTTTTCGAAATAACTACATCTTTTTACTGAACTAAAATTAGAACTAACACTAGCACTAACACTAGATCTAAAACTAGAAACTTTCGGGTTCGAAGTTCGAACCAATTTCTGAAGAAGGTTGCAACATGGCATCAGAAACGTCAAACATTTTTTCAAAAAACGACAAAACCCGAAAGTTTCTAGTTTTAGATCTAGTGTTAGTGCTAGTGTTAGTTCTAATTTTAGTTCAATTAACACCGGTCGTGAGAGCCTTCGTACTTACATCTATTAATACCTCACATTCAGAACATATTACACTATCATCTGCTGAAATGCCAAATTTTTTCGTCTTACAGTTTTTGATAAAAAAACTCATAAAGTGGCGACATTTACGGAAATCTCATAAATCGGGTGTTTCTTTATGCTTAATTCGCCATAACTGAGGAGCCAAAAATATTCAAATTCATGTCACTTAGTATAACAATGTTTACTGCACATTTTTTCATTGAACGGTTTCAGAGATATCAATTTTTAAACAGAAGGCAAGCAATTTCAAACATGTATCTTCTGGATACATACGCGCCTAACGGAGGGTTAAGACGGAACCCAATCCAACCCAACCTACCCTAGCTTCAGAACTAACACTAGATAATTAGATACATTAGGGTTTAACCGTCTAAAAAGACGTATGACTAAATCCTAATGTTTCTAGTTCTAGGTCTAGTGTTAATACTAAAACTAGGTTGTAGGTTTAGTATTAGTTAATCTCTTAGTTCCAGAAAAAATTATAACAATCAAGCATTGAATGGCAAATAAAACTAGAACTAACCTAGAACTATTATCGGATTCAAAAGATTTTACCCCTCACTTTGGACGCGAATAACAGAAAAACTACCCCATAGAAAAAATCGAGACTGATTTCGTTGGACACTAAATTTAATTCTTTATAAAGTGGAGAAATTTCAAACTTTTCGAAAAAAAAATTTCGACCACACATTGTCGAAAGTGTGCTAAACATGACAGTACATTTATTTCTTGATTTTTGCTACCCATTTTCAAATAAAATTACATTATGTGAAGTAGTGATATCTCGATAACGCGTTATCTTATAGGATTGTCGCAAACATCATTCTAACCGCCTGATGAAACTGAACAAAAACCTAATCTGCATTATACAGCAAGTGTTCAATGCGATTTTATAATCAGAGTTAAATCAATCCGCGCGAAATTTTTTCCGCGGGTGTGAGGAGTCAAGAGGAGGTTCGGTCGGGCCTGTTTGTGATCATGATTCCTCTCCGCAATAGCCTTCCCTCGACTCCTCACACTCGCGGATATAATTTAGCGCGGATTCATTTAACTCCAATTAATTAAAATCGTATTATAAAATCGTATTGAACACTTGATATACAATGTAGATTAGGTTTTTATTCAGTTTCATTAGACGGTTAGAATGATGTTTGCGACAATCCCATACGATAACGCATTATTAAGACATCATTACTTCACATAATGTACTTTCATTTGAAAATTGGTAGCAAAAATCAAAAAATAAATACACTTAGCAGCAGAAGTCTGCGTACAAAAAACTTCTAACACTTTAACTGAAAAAATAAGGGTCATGATCTAATGTGATAAACTTCATTCTTTTTTTATTTTGTGTATTAACTACATATAATTCTATTAACAAAATATGCATCAATAAAACAGAAATATTAGTTAGAAAAAAAATTAAAATTAAAAATTCTCCAAATAATGCGTATGCAAAAATCTGCGTACAAATAAAGACGCCTTCTCCAAAATATACTTATTTACTTAAATACGTAGTTGGCGATGTACGCTTTCCGATTTAAATAAAAGATAATCGGTGTCAATTATATTAGCAGAGGCTTAGAAGCTAAAAGTTAGAATGGACACGAAAGAAAAGGAAATTGAATTGGGAGAGAGAAAAATTATTGTAAAGTTATGGAAAGAGGGAAAATCTTTTCGAAAAATAGGAGAAACTGACGGCAGGTCACACTCTTCCATTCAAAGAGTAATTAATAATTATAAAGACACTGAAGATTACCTCTCACGTCCGCGATCTGGTAGACCACCCCTTTTAACAAACCGAGAGAAGCGAAAAATTGTACAGCAGGTTAGAAAAGGACCTAGGCTGACGGCAAAAAAAATAGTAGAAAATGTACAAGAAGAATTTCATAAAACTATCAGCAAAGATACGGTGAGAAGGACGTTAAAAAAAGCTAACTATCACAGTCGCGATGCACGAACAAAGCCATTTGTGTCAGAGGTCAATCGTCAAGAAGCGGATCGCCTTTGCAAAAAAACTCTTAGACAAGCCCATTGAATTCTGGGAGAAAGTTCTCTTTACAGATGAGAGCAAATTTTGCATTTTCGGCATTAAGGGTAAACAACTTGTATGGAGAAAACCTAATACTGCCCTTAATCCCGAAAATTTGCGACTGTAAGCGACTGTAAAACACGAAGGTGGTGGAGTTATGGTTTGGGGGTGTATGTGCACCAAAGGGGTGGGAAGGTTGGTTTTCATAACATCGACAATGGACCATAAAATGTATATAGACATTTTAAAAGAAAATTTGAAGCCTAGCATCGAAAACTTGGGCTTGGGGCCCGAATACTTTTTTCAACAAGATAATGACCCCAAACATTGCGCCCACAACATTAAGCTTTGGCTACTATGCAATACCCCAAAGCAACTTAAAACACCTCCACAATCGCCGGACTTGAATCCCATCGAACACCTCTGAGATTTACTGGAACGCAGGATTCGGCAGCACAACATAACGTCGAAGGAAACGTTAAAAAATGTTATGATTGAGGAATGGGCCAAAATCAGTTCGGACGAAACGAAGAAATTAGTGCACTCCATGCCTAAACGTTTAAGGGAGGTCATTAAACGTAAAGGTTATCCGACCTCATATTAATATAGAAACAATGATCTCATTTATGAATTTTTTATAAATACTGTCCTGACTTGTACGCAGATTTTTGCATACCCGTTATTTGTAGAATTTTTAGTTTTGATTTTTTTCTGTAACTACTGTTTCTGTTTTGTTGAAGCATATTTTGTTAATAGAATTATATGTAGTTAATATACAAAATAAAAAAAAAATCAAGTTTATCACATTAGATTATGACTCTTATTTTTTCAATTAAAGTATTACAAGTTTCTTGTACGCAGACTTCTGCTGCTGAGTGTATACTGTCATGTTTAGCACATTTTCTGCAATGTGTGGTCGAAATATAGAATTTTTTCGACGAACCGTTTCCGAGTAAAAAAATCGCAAAGACGAGCTTCTTCGCAGAGCGGCCTAAGTCGGATACTTTTTTTCATTACACCTGTGATAATTACTATACGAGTGGGAGAAAAAATTTAAAATTTCTCCATATTATAATGAATTAAATTTTGCGTCCAACGAAACCGGTCTAGATTTTTTCTATGGAGTAGGTTTTCTGTTATTCGCGTTCAAAGTGAGGGGTAAAATCTTTTGAATCCAATAATAGTACTAGAGAGAGTCAGGTTTAGCTATATGTCTTCAGACGCATGGCTAAAGCAAAACTTTTTAGTACTAGGTTTAGTGTTAGTTCTACTTTAATTTAATGCAGGTATACAACAATTTATTTGCCAACACTTTCTCTAGAGCTAATACTAGACCTAGGATGGAACAACATTTAGGTTCAGAGCTAACACTAGACTTAGAATTAAAATTCTAAAGTTTCTAGCTCTATACCCATCTTGATTAAATACCTCTGGGTATATTTCCTTGAAAATAAATACCTGGGTATTTAACAATACTGGGTACATGTGACCCGTGTGGGGCATAAGACACACGCTTTTAAAACAATAGTTTTAGCAAAATTTATTCCTTCACATGAAGAAAGTTTTATCTGAAACTTTTTTCTATAAAATTGATAGTCTGAGTTACAAGGTCATCTCAATTTAAATATCACATCCAATATAATGGATAATTTAAAAAAAAAATACACAGAACAGCCTAGATTTCAATCAAAAACTTTAATAGAATATAATATAACCCGACTTACCTCTTTAAATTGTCCTAAAATCAATTTTATTCCAACTTCATAAGTAGGAACTTCTTTACTATGTCCAAATCGTTGTAATCCATAATAATTAATAAAACCCCTTTCTTCCAACATTTTCATAGCAGCATCTATTGATTCATCATCAGCAGTAATATTTCTCAAAGCAATTCTAAAACGATTTCCAGTAAGATCCCCCAGTTTTAAAACTGTATCTTTAAAACAAACATTTCCAATATGAATATTTCTTATACATTTCGTTTTTTTGAATAATTTCCATGGTTCAACTTTTTTGACACAAAACCACTGGGTGGTTTTTCCTCGTCGATCTTTCACTCCTGCGTAAGTAAAGGAGTTTGGTTTTATATTTAAACAACTGCTTATTCTCATAGCAGCTTCTAAAGTGTCCATGTTTTCTTTGTAAACTAAGAAATGAACGTAATCTCCTTTCGTCCATTCAACCCTGATGTCAGACTTATCTTCTTTATTAAACTTTTTAATTTCTATGTACTTTTTACCATCCCTTTCTATAGTAGAAGCACAAATTTTTCGTTTATAATGTTCTTTGATACACCTATGAATTTTCCCTCGAGTATCTTTATCAACATCACTTATATCTAACTCAACGATTTTCCCATTATCATCATCAAGAATTTTAGCTATTTCATCCCATTTTTCTTGAGAAATATGCTCACATGGACTCTCTTTTGGAATAACACCATCCGTGGATGTTGATGGATTCAATGAGGGGATTTCTGTTGAAGAAAATTTTGCGATTTCCCCGTCTCGATTTATCTCGTTTACTTGAAAATCTGAGTATCTTGCTTTAAGAATACCCGAAAACCCAGGTAAATCACTCAAATATTCAGTTATTCCAACATCTTTTTCGTTTAATTGTTCTTGGGGTACATCCGGTACATATTTTCTAGTGCCGGATCTTTGATTTTGATTAAAATTCCGCCTTCCACCTCTTCTAAACGATCGGGATCTGTTCATGGTTAAAACCAGTTAAAACCCAAAAATTTTTTGTTATGGTTAATTTTTTTTTTGAGGTTAAGAACGTGTTGTAGACGTCAGAAACGTGGTTTTTGTGTGTTTGAGGTTAAGAATTTTTTTTACTTTTTATTTAGTTTCGGAATGATTTATGTTATTTATTTTAATTTATGCGAATATATTAATTGTTCGGGGGAATGAACTTGATGGGTATAATTATTTCATTCTAATAAATAACGTGTTAAATAATTATTATCACATGAAATTAAATTTTAATTTAAACTAAACGTGATTTTTAATACAATAATAGTAAAATGATTTGTTTTTCGCGAATATAATTAAACCGTTTTTAATTTTAGATTTGTAACTTAACCTCAATTTGTTATAAATGTCAATTATGACAAATGAGGCGCATGCGCACAATTTCTGTCAAATAAACGTCATTGTTTTGGTTGTGGTGTGTGAAGTGGCTGGAATTGTTTTCATGTATTTTTAATAAAGAAAACAACCTTCAAATAACTGTAAGTATCCCTTTTTTACGAGCAATTTACGAATTTTATGTTCGCTTAATTCAACGGAATGAAATAATTCCGTAGGCGTGGCCGATATTCCGGTATAATTGAATTGCCTGAACCTATTGATTGCTTTTTATTTCCCTTCTTTGTTGTCTTTTTATACACTTTTTTATTTGCCTTTAATTCTATCTCCTTCACTTTACGTAATTAACGTTTTTATTTATTTTTGTGCAGTAATTAAACAAAAAAAATGGAAGATGAAGATGAATTACTGCAAAGTGCAACTTGTACGGACGAAGAATCTTTATCTGAAAGTGAAGACCAATGTATACCGCAAGAAAAACCTGAAGAATCGGACGTGGTTCAACACCTCTATACAGACCACACAAAATTAGAATTTTTCGTTGTAAAATCTTTGCTAATCCTCTCATCTACTGCGATTATTATCCTTTTACCGCTTTATTTAGACTCAATTAATAAAAATAGCGATGTTTTTGTTATGTTTAACTTTACATCAATCTCAACATTCATTTTAATCGCTTTTATAACATGTTCAACTCGAAGATTTTGCCCGAAAATTAAAAATATTAACTTGTGTAAACCCCCCTTGGGTTGGAGCAAAATGATCTTAATGTTAATGATTTATTTGTTAATGGGATTTATGATCGTTTTTGCTGTTGATAGGAAAAGGGTGATGTGTCACCTTCAAGATCCTATAAAAGGGGTTGTTTTGGTGTTTTCTTTGGTCAATTATTTTTTCTTTTGCCAAAAAAGTAAGATTAAAAACAAATATTTTTTAATTAATTTTAATGATTCTTTCAATTTAGTGATGGGACTGCAAAGAATATTTTCAGCAACAACCATAATCGTTGGTCTTTTTATAACCGTTGATTATGGATTGTGCGATGAATTTCGATGCAGGGGTAATGAAAGAGAGCATAGATCTGACGACGCTGGAAATTGGTCTTGGCAAACACATTCCATTTGGGCCGCTATTTATATTATTGGGTTATATTTATTTTCGACATTTTATACTTTATTGGATCGGTATTTAATTAGTTCAGAAACGGTACTTTTCACTTAAAAAAGATATAACATCAAATTATTATATTAATTTGATTTTTAGATTATTCCTTCTAGTTTATCAAACCATCTTTTAGCAACTATTTCAAGAATTGTAGCCTTTCAAAACTCAACACCACAATTAAGAACCATCACAACAAGTTCAAACAAAAAGAATATGTCTCCTTTACATTTTGTGTTGTATTTGCAAGGATTTTCAATGGTTATTTCTTGTTTGGTTGTTTTTCTTGATATTTTACCATTTATAGGGACGGTAGGTTTTGTATAAATATAGGTGGATAAAGAAAACGTCCTAAAACTTATTTTTCATATTTTTGGAGGTGAATTAGATAAATAAAGATTATTGGTTTTGGACGTTTTTATTTGTTCACACATTATAGTTGAATTGCTTGGCTAAACTTTACAAACATGATGTTTGAAAGAAAAGTGTAAAAAAATAAAATCCAACTTTTAAGTTGAGCAAGATTACCCAAATTTAGTACCTCACTTGCTGCAAATATGACTCATACATGATGATGCTTCAATATTTCTCATCCTTTTTGCTAGAGAATATTTGTTAGGATGGGCTCTATAATGAATAATTTCTAAAATATAGTACTTTCCAAACTGATTTGGCAACCTTGTATATTTGATTTAAAGTAAAACTAGAACTAACAGTAAATCTAGAAGTGGAAAGTTGGGTTCAGCTGTGTGTCTGAAGAAGCTAAACTCAAAGCACAGTAAAAAAAAAAACAATTTCTTAATTTTTAGACAACTCTTCAATGAGTTCCATGATGTTTTGAATCGTTTTGAACAATTTTACAAAGATACAATCAGTTTGAAAGCAATTTTTGGAAGCTTCGAACAACTTAGAAATCCAAAGAACCATTTTTTTTAGCATTTACATAACTCTCCAATGAATCATAGGGGGTTTTGAAACATTTTGAACAATTTTGCAAACATGTAATCGGCTCAAAATCAGTTTATAATCGTTTTCAGCAACTTATAATAGCAATGAAAAAATTTTGAATCCTTTCGATAACTTTCCAATGAGTTCCATGATGATTTGAATCGTTTTGAACAATTTTGCAAGGTTACAATCAGTTATTAAGCAATTTTTGAAAATTTTGATCAACTTTGGATAGAAAAGAACCAATTTTTAAGCATTTAGACAACTTTTCAATGGGTCCTATGATATTTGAAGCAATTTGAACAATTTTGCAAATATGTAATTGGCTTCAAATCAGTTTGCAGAAGTGTTCAGCAACTTATAACAGGAATGAAAAAATTTAGAATCATTTAGACAACTTTCCAATGAGTTCCATGATGTTTTGAATCGTTTTGAACAATTTTACAAAGATACAATCAGTTTGAAAGCAATTTTTGGAAGCTTCGAACAACTTAGAAAGCCAAAGAACCATTTATTTAGCATTTACATAACTCTACAATGAATCAGGGGGTTTTGAAACATTTTGAACAATTTTGCAAACATGTAATCAGCTCAATATCAATTTATAAACGTTTTCAGCAACTTATAATAGCAATGAAAAAATTTTGAATCCTTTCGATAACTTTCCAATGAGTTCCATGATGATTTGAATCGTTTTGAACAATTTTGCAAAGTTACAATCAGTTTGAAAGCAATTTTTGGAAACTTCGAACAACTTAGAAAGCCAAAGAACCATTTTTTTAGCATTTACATAACTCTACAATGAATCAGGGGGTTTTGAAACATTTTGAACAATTTTGCAAACATGTAATCAGCTCAATATCAATTTATAAACGTTTTCAGCAACTTATAATAGCAATGAAAAAATTTTGAATCCATTCAATAAGTTTCCAATGAGCTCCATGATGATTTGAATCGTTTTGAACAATTTTGCAAAGTTACAATCAGTTATTAATCAATTTTTGGAAATTTTGATCAACCTTGGATAGAAAAGAATCAATTTTTAAGCATTTAGACAACTTTTCAATGGGTCCTATGAACTTTGAAGCATTTAGAACAATTTACCAAACATGTAATTGGCTTCAAATCAGTTTGTAGAAGTGTTCAGCAACTTATAATAGGAATGAAAAAATCTTGAATCATTTAGACAACTTTCCAATGAGTTCCGTGATGATTTGAATCGTTTTGAACAATTTTGCAAAGATACAATCAGTTTGAAAGCAATTTTTGGAAGCTTCGAACAACTTAGAAAGCCAAAGAACCATTTTTTTTAGCATTTACATAACTCTCCAATGAATCATAGGCGGTTTTGAAACATTTTGAACAATTTTGCAAACATGTAATCGGCTCAAAATCAGTTTGTAAACGTTTTCAGCAACTTATAATAGCAGTGAAAAAATTTTGAATCCTTTCCATAACTTTCCAATGAGTTCCATGATGATTTAAATCGTTTTGAACAATTTTGCAAAGTTAGAATCAGTTATTAAGCAATTTTTGGAAATTTTGATCAACTTTGGATAGAAAAGAACCAATTTTTAAGCATTTAGACAACTTTTCAATGGGTCCTATGATCTATGAAGCAATTTGAACAATTTTGCAAATATGTAATTGGCTTCAAATCAGTTTACAGAAGTGTTCAGCAACTTATAACAGGAATGAAAAAATTTAGAATCATTTAGACAACTTTCCAATGAGTTCCATGATGTTTTGAATCGTTTTGAACAATTTTACAAAGATACAATCAGTTTGACAGCAATTTTTGGAAACTTCGAACAACTTAGAAAGCCAAAGAATCATTTTTTTAGTATTTACATAACTCTCCAATGAATCATAGGGGGTTTTGAAACATTTTGAACAATTTTGCAAACATGTAATCGGCTCAAAATCAATTTATAAACGTTTTCAGCAACTTATAATAGCAATGAAAAAATTTTGAATCCTTTTGATAACTTTCCAATGAGTTTCATGATGATTTGAACCGTTTTGAACAATTTTGCAAAGTTACAATCAGTTATTAAGCAATTTTTGGAAATTTTGATCAACTTTGGATAGAAAAGAACCAATTTTTAAGCATTTAGACAACTTTTCAATGGGTCTTATGATCTTTGAAGCATTTAGAACAATTTTCCAAACATGTAATTGGCTTCAAATCAGTTTGTAGAAGTGTTCAGCAACTTATAATAGGAATGAAAAAATTTTGAATCATTTAGACAACTTTGCAATGAGTTTCGTGATGATTTGAATCGTTTTGAACAATTTTGCAAAGATACAATCAGTTTGAAAGCAATTTTTGGAAGCTTCGAACAACTTAGAAAGCCAAAGAACCATTTATTTTAGCATTTACATAACTCTCCAATGAATCATAGGCGGTTTTGAAACATTTTGAACAATTTTGCAAACATGTAATCGGCTCAAAATCAGTTTGTAAACGTTTTCAGCAACTTATAATAGCAGTGAAAAAATATTGAATCCTTTCCATAACATTCCAATGAGTTCCATGATGATTTAAATCGTTTTGAACAATTTTGCAAAGTTAGAATCAGTTATTAAGCAATTTTTGGAAATTTTGATCAACTTTGGATAGAAAAGAACCGATTTTTAAGCATTTAGACAACTTTTCAATGGGTCCTATGATCTTTGAAGCAATTTGAACAATTTTGCAAATATGTAATTGGCTTCAAATCAGTTTGCAGAAGTGTTCAGCAACTTATAACAGGAATGAAAAAATTTAGAATCATTTAGACAACTTTCCAATGAGTTCCATGATGTTTTGAATCGTTTTGAACAATTTTACAAAGATACAATCAGTTTGAAAGCAATTTTTGGAAACTTCGAACAACTTAGAAAGCCAAAGAATCATTTTTTTAGCATTTACATAACTCTCCAATGAATCATAGGGGGTTTTGAAACATTTTGAACAATTTTGCAAACATGTAATCGGCTCAAAATCAATTTATAAACGTTTTCAGCAACTTATAATAGCAATGAAAAAATTTTGAATCCTTTTGATAACTTTCCAATGAGTTCCATGATGATTTGAATCGTTTTGAACAATTTTGCAAAGTTATAATCAGTTATTAAGCAATTTTTGGAAATTTTGATCAACCTTGGATAGAAAAGAATCAATTTTTAAGCATTTAGACAACTTTTCAATGGGTCCTATGAACTTTGAAGCATTTAGAACAATTTTGCAAACATGTAATTGGCTTCAAATCAGTTTGTAGAAGTGTTCAGCAACTTATAATAGGAATGAAAAAATTTAGAATCATTTATACAACTTTCCAATGAGTTCCATGATGTTTTGAATCGTTTTGAACAATTTTGCAAAGTTACAATCAGTTATTAAGCAATTTTTGGAAATTTTGATCAACTTTGGATAGAAAAGAACCAATTTTTAAGCATTTAGACAACTTTTCAATGGGTCTTATGATCTTTGAAGCATTTAGAATAATTTTCCAAACATGTAATTGGCTTCAAATCAGTTTGTAGAAGTGTTTAGCAACTTATAATAGGAATGAAAAAATTTAGAATCATTTAGACAACTTTCCAATGAGTTCCATGATGTTTTGAATCGTTTTGAACAATTTTACAAAGATACAATCAGTTTGAAAGCAATTTTTGGAAGCTTCGAACAACTTAGAAAGCCAAAGAACCATTTATTTAGCATTTACATAACTCTCCAATGAATCATAGGGGGTTTTGAAACATTTTGAACAATTTTGCAAACATGTAATCGGCTCAAAATCAGTTTATAATCGTTTTCAGCAACTTATAATAGCAATGAAAAAATTTTGAATCCTTTCGATAACTTTCCAATGAGTTCCATGATGATTTGAATCGTTTTGAACAATTTTGCAAAGTTACAATCAGTTATTAAGCAATTTTTGGAAATTTTGATCAACTTTGGATAGAAAAGAACCAATTTTTAAGCATTTAGACAACTTTTCAATGGGTCTTATGATCTTTGAAGCATTTGGAACAATTTTCCAAACATGTAATTGGCTTCAAATCAGTTTGTAGAAGTGTTCAGCAACTTATAATAGGAATGAAAAAATTTAGAATCATTTAGACAACTTTCCAATGAGTTCCATGATGTTTTGAACAATTTTGCAAAGATACAACCAGTCTGATAGCAATTTTTGGAAGCTTCGAACAACTTAGAAAAGCAAAGAACCATTCTTTTTGCATTTAGATAACCCTCTAATGAATCATAGGGTATTTTGAAACATTTTGAACAATTTTGCAAACATGTAATCGGCTCCGAATTAGTTTGGAAAAGTTTTCAGCGATTTATAATAGGAACGAAAAAATTTGGAATCTATTCAATAACTTTCCAATGAGTTCCATGATGTTTTGAATCGTTTTAAACAATTTTACGAAGATACAATCAGTTTGAAAGCAATTTTTGGAAGTTTCGAACAATTTGGAAAGCAAAGAACCATTTTTTTAGCATTTAGGTAACTCTCCAATGAATCATAGGGTATTTTGAAACATTTTGAACAATTTTGCAAACATGTAATTGGCGTCAAATCAGTTTGTAGAAATTTTCAGCAAACTTATAATAGGAATGAAAAAATTTTGATTTATTTAAACAACTTTCCAATGAGTTCCATGATGATATGAATCATTTTGAACAATTTTGCAAAGTTACAATCAGTCCTAAGCAATTTTTTAAAATTTTGTACAACTTAGGATTAAAGAACCAATTTTTAAGATGTCTAAATTATCTCTCAAATAAGTTGCAAACCTTTGTCAATAATATTTAGGTAAACATCAAAGTTAATTTTCACAAACTTTATAACTTAATTTATTTTTTTTCAGAAATTTTATTACTTTTTTGTTTTATTGATTGTTTTAGTTTCCAATTTAATCTTTTATACTGATAATTGGAGAAAAACTCGTTTCATTTACACGAAACGAAAATGCAAAAGAAACTAAAATTCTAAACTAAAAACTTCTTCGTCACCAATCCATTATTTCATCGGAGATAATTCCCAGTCAAATACACGGTGCAATGCCCCATATCCGGCGAGGAATCCTTAATATCTTGTTGGATAGCTTTATTGACATCTGAAGAAATTTTTTTTAACAAAGGCCTCTACAATGAAAAAACTGATTTTGCAACCCTCTTTATTTGAATTGAAGTAAAGCTAGAACTAATACGAGACTCAGAACATATAACTACGTGTTTACAGAGTTCTAATTTAAAAATCATAACTAGGAGATTTGAAGAAACCATCTTTCAAAAATCGATGTTGATATGAAAGACAAAGATGTTGATCTTTGAACGAATAAATTCGGTAAATTTTAGGCGATTGCTCTTGAACAGGAATGATGCACCAGACCAATTTAAACGTTTGATTTGCGATTTATTTACGAATTTTATGTTAAGACTACATATTAGTTGAAGATCTTAGCTCAACCCAACTAGCTAGTTAGCATAAAATGTTAGTTGGGTTGGGATGGGTTGGGTTGGGTTGGCAACCCAACCCAACGAGTTACTTAGCGCTAAATATTAGTTGGGTTTGCCTGAGCCATTAATTTTAATCCAACCCAACCTAGCTAGCTAGCATTAAATATGAGTTGGTTGGGTTCATCAACCTTGTTAATATTTTCCATTATGCAGTTGAGCGTCATGTAAAAAAAATTACGAAAAGAGCAAACGAACACTTGCCGTTTTTTAGTAAAAACTGGTGTAAACAAGTCTTCGTGTTTTTGCTAAAATAAAGCTTTTCTAGGACTAATATGATATTAATAACGTCATTTGGCCAAAATTATGGTAGGCGTGCAATGTGCTACAAGTAATTTAACATAATACATTGTACTGCTTAAAGTATCAAATTGAACAGCTGCTAAACACCCAAATTCGCTGCTAAAATATCTATTTTAGACGTTAAGCTGGTTTGACTAAATATGGAATTAATAAAAACTCAATTTTGCACTTGAATGGATATAATCTTTATTTTCGGTTCTATCGGTTTCAATCACTTAGATGATCTTCAGGAACCATTCATTTATAAAAGTATAATATAGACAAATTAAAAAAAAAATTAAAAAAAAAATCTAAGTCTTGCAGCAAATTAAGAAAATAGGAAATATGTTGCGAATCGGGTGATAAATCTCAAAATGGAGTAGAAATTAGAGGAATCAACACAATCAAAATAATTTATAACATCCTTATTAAGAAGGTTATACTAATACATACAGTGTCCGCAAAGTTATGGTGCATTTTTGATAATTTCAAAATATGATGTGAAAGGAGGTAACACCACACATTGCGCAGATAGAATCCTTCGCAATATTGTTTTTGAGCTTCACCATTAGACTTTTAATGTCAGATTTTACTTTAATAGATATTCTTAATCCTGTGTGGAAATTCTATATCATAATTCAGATGTATAAGGTAACAAATTATTAGCTACTTGGACCGAATTTATTAGGATAGGTTGAGACATCAACTTTATTTGAATCCAACCCAACTAGTTAATTAGGGGTACATATTAATTGGGTTGAGTTGAGCCATTGAGTTTAATCCAACCCAACTAGTTAGTTAGCTTCAAATATTAATTGAGTTGCGTTCAACCATCAACCTTGTCTGAACCTAACCAAGGTTAACGGCTTAATCCAACCCAACTAGCTAGTTATCACTAAATATTAGTTGAATTGTGCTATCAATCTTTTTTTAACGAGGTCGGGGAAAATCTACTATAGACTTCTGATCTGGGATGATGGGCGGCCATATAGTGTGGGTTTGGGGCCAGAGACCCCGACTCACTAAAAACCCCTTTCTTCGCCTTCTCTGTAACCGCCGGTAGGCATTTCTTCAGAGATCCTGTTGCACGTATCTTTTACAGGTGCTTTCTTCCGACACAAAAAAAACTTCATTACTTTCAGTCTAATATTTATTCATAATCATACCTGATTTGAGGGGTACGCGTCCCCCTCCTCTTGTTGCTCTTTTCTTCTGGTCTCACCAGTCCCTTGAAACTTAGTTTTCCACCTCCATTATCCAACTTCGCCATTGACCAATGCGATCCAAAATTAAACAAATCTATTAGCTTTTTAATATTTATTTTATTTATTACGTGCCCAGTTAAGTCCTCTTCACTCCGTTTCTCTTTCATTTCCTTGTCGACTTGGATTTTTATCTTCATTATCTTCCTCAAGAACTCTATCAGCACTACACCGTTTTCCGCGCTCATCAACAGGATTTTTGCCACCGTACGTTTGATAATCTCCACTCCAATTTCTATCTCCGCTCTTCCTTTTTCTACATCGAATCTTGCACATTCAAATATTGAATGGTCCGGCGTATCCATTTCTTTACAACCAAACCAACACTCATCCGACTCTATCTTTTTAATTTTCTTCAGATAGCTTCCAAGATAGCTACCATGCCCAGTTATTGCCTGGGTTGTATAGTAATCCGTAGGCAGGCCTCTTTCCTTCCACGCAGCTACGACCTTTACAAACGCGCTGCACCATCCTTTATAGTTCTCCCATCGTTACTGCCATTAGTGCATCACTTTCAACCGCAGCTCTCTTGTTGTATTTCTTTTGTTTCTCCAATTCTCCGCTCTTTCTTCCATCAACAGGTCCAATGGTGGGCACCCCGCCAACATCACTTCCGTTGCAACAGTCCGATAAGCTGATGTTATTGCTCTTGTGTATTTACGTTCTATACTGCGGATCATCTCCTATATTTTTGGTTTTGTTGTCCCAAAATTCCTAACCAATTAGTGCTAGATAGGGTTGGGATGAGTCATTAATTTTAGCCCAACCCAATCTAGCTACTTAGCATTAAATATTAATTGCGTTAGCTTGAACCATCAACGTGATCTGAACCCAACTCAATCTAAGTAGGCAGTTAGTGCTACTTATTAGATGGGCTGGGTTAAGCCATTAGTTTTAATCCAACCCAACTAACTTGTTGGTGCTAAATATTAGTTGAGTTGAGCCATCAATTGATCCTACTTACTTATTTAGCACTAGATATTAGTCGGGTTGAGTTGAGCCATCAAAATTAAAAATTGAGCAGACAAGCATTCAAACTTTTATTTATTGAATTTATTCCTTTCATCGTGAAGATACCGTATTATTATTCTTCAAAAATTAATATCATTTTATATAATTTGCAACAGGACATTATTCAAAATAATTAACCGGTCCGCGCAATTTTTTGACAAATTCTCTATAGAATTGGACCTATGTCCGCAGGTCAAAAAAGGTTGAGAAATACATAAATGCCGTGGTTTTTAAAAGTTTACAACTTCCGCACTATACGTGATTTTTTCTATAATACTTGTTGATTCAAGGAAAATCGGACGTTTTCCAGATTATTAGGAACTTACTTAACATTTTCAGTAACTAAATATTAAGGACAAAATTCTGATCAATTTTTATGTAAATACGATTATAGCGAAGCGCAAAATTTAATTTAAATTTATAATGAATGGAGGAAAATCCTTAAAACGTCAAAGGAAATATTATCCATAAGAATATTCCAGGTTTTATTATTTATTTTAATTTTATAACGGTTTCATTTATTTCAGAACATGATAAATAAAACTAAACACTCTGTTAATTCTGCCATTCTGTCAAACACGATTAATTAATAATCAAATCAACAGGTAATCAAATATGATACATTATTTGATTAGCTGATCGAGCGTATGTCACGTGAATTAACGTGACCCACGCGTGAGTCACGAGAATTGACGTGAGTCACGTGATTCATGTATGATATTCACGTGAGTGACTCGCGTGGGTATAGATCGTGAGCGGACATAAAAAGTCACTCACGCGCACATCTCTACTTGCTACATATAATTACGTTTTTGCAGAATATAATGATTATGCAAATTTTGCACCTTGAGGTTTTCGACATTGCAAATTATTAATCAAAACTTTTTTCAAACTCTTATATTTTCCTAGAAAACTATTCAGACATGGAATTTGATCATCTTATACTCTATACCAATTAAGAACTGATTGACCAAATCATGGTTTTTAAATTAAAGTTGACGGATGTTAAATTTATTCTTGTTGATTTAATAGACATACATCATATTTGTAAAATTTGACCAAGCAATTCAAATACGCGAAAATGCTTCAAGATTTTTTGTTTGTTTTAGGTTGATTCTTTTCCCCAATTAGGAGCATTTCTACATTATGGCTTCTTATGCCACTTTAGTTTCAGTGAAAACTCCCCAACATGTGGTTACACAGCTGTATACGGATGGTTGTTTATTGTAGCTTATTTAATATTTTTACTCTGTTCAATACGGTTCTTAATTTTGTGCCAATCAGCCGTTTACACGCTGGCTACAATGACAACATCTTTACCTCTGGTTGGTGTTTGGTGGTCTTTATTCAAAATGGATTCAACTCAAATAGGTATGTCTTAATTAATTAGTGTTGTTATGTATTACATTATACTTTTAGGTTTATTAGATTGGTCTCCTTCGGTAACTGGTGAATTAATTTGCGCTTTATTGGGATTACCAATTGTAATAATAGGTCTAACTCTTTTATGTAAGAATCATTTTAGAGATTGTAAACTATCGAAAATGAATATGCCATGTTTAACAGCAACTCAATTAGCATAATTTTTCTGTAAATTTGTTTAATTTTTAATAAGCTTAGCGTGAGAGAAACGTTTTAATGAGTATCACCAAGAAAAAAAATAAAAATAACAAACAATTAAAAGAGAAATACTTAAAAGACAAAAATCGTTGCTTCCACAGTAGTTTTTAAAAATAACCACGTTGCGAGACCCAGTGTTAGCGACGCGCTCAGTTTTTTAGCTTGGAGGTATTATTTTTGTACAATATTAAATAACATAAAAAAAATTGTTATAGAACATCGATGTAGACCGCGCAGCGCAGCAAAAACGAATACAGTTCAAATTATATTATTATAACAAATAAAATGAAGTCAAAGTATAAGAGAATATTTTTAATAGGCATTTATATAATAGAGGAACGATATTTCTCATTAATAAATAATAATTGATTAAAAAAAATCGGGAGTCTCGAGGTATTTTTCTCAAAAAAAAAAACAGATCTTTTTTGAAACTATTCATTTTTCGACGTTTGTTATCGATGTGCCAAATGCAACTTATAGATTATGAATTATAAAGATATACATTATTATTATAATATTTAATCAAAAAAAATTAAGATAAAAACGTATCGAAACGCTTAACAATAACATTAAAAATAACCACGTCTATTTGTAATTTGGTTAAAAAAAATTGTCAATTATGGTAGCCTTTCCTTTAATTTCATTTCTTAAGATTAACGGTTTACATCACAAGTTGTAGAGAATTTAGTTTTTGATTAAACCCATTCTCGTTTTATATGTGATAAATTTTAATAAATTACTTTGACTCGTACCTTTTTTAATTTAAACAATATGTGATACATTAACGTGTTTTGTTAATTAAATTTGTTTCCGTGATAGGTTTTAAGTGCAATGTTATTTCTTATAATTATACTATAATAAAATTAAAACCACATTGATATTGTAACGTTCGTAACAACTATATATTATACCAAAATATACAATTATACACTATGTTGTAAACAAGTTGTTGCTCAATACATATATTATGAGTGTTTAATAATCCATTTGTTTTTTTTTGTCCGTGGGGAATCACTACATTTATTAATATTACGTTAGTTTATAACACGTCTAGATTACAAATAAATACAACATTCCAGTAAATTTTTTTTGTGTTTAACCGGCTACATTTAACGTTCAATTAAGCGGAACTGTGGAGAACCTGATTGAAGGTCAACTTAGAGACATTTGTTTTTGTTCCACGGTCAGTAAACCAGAAAAAGTAACTGTATATTGTTGGTATATGACTAAACAAAATATCAATTTATAAAGGAATAAAAAAAATCAATGTATATTATCTGTGCAATATGTGTATAATTCTATGCAATTCTTGTGATGATTCACAGATGTTTTGTTGTGGTCGATCTGAAATTTCATCCGTTCTTCCTGTCGATTTCTTTTAGAAAGGGCCAGATCTCACCTGGCATCTTCAATGCGATGTCGAAATCTTCTTTTGGCAGACTTTTGACAGATTGACTATACATTATACGGAGTGCGGCAAAATTATGGAATAAATTCAAAATTTTGCCGCCCACTGTATAAGAGACTACCTGTACATCTTTTATGACAGCTGAACTCAACCCATTCCGCCTCTTAAGACTGCTTAACTCAACCCAACCTAAATGTTTCTAATACAACTACAGCCTCATTTTCTAAATGATAAGTTATAATTAAAAACATTGGGGCTGATTGGGTTAGTTTTGAGATTATCTGTACGTCTCTCCAACTCAAAATCTTTTTTTCTTAAAGTATGGGTCAAATGTTTGACGTTTCGAGTGCCATGTTACAACCTTCTTCAGAAACTACTTCAAATGAACTAAAGCTTCTCCCAACTGGACCAAACAGCTGTGGGAGCAAATTATGTGATGCAAGGAGGGCAAGTTTGATGTTTGGAAAGGATGGTATATTGTGGATACATCGTCATTCTAATAGCCCTTTTTAATTCCAAGTACCAAATACCTACAGTAAAACACATCGATATAACCATTACAGCGTGGGATGATTCAACAACATCAAGACTGATCATGCTTCAACATGTTTTCAAATACTTTTACTTGCAGGTGACCTCGATAACTTGACGTTAAATCCTATTCTATATGGTTTGGAAGAGATACAATTTCTCTTTTTCTTACTTCTTTCTTTTAAAAGCCTGTTTATCCTCAAATTGCCCACAAATGGTAAAAACATGGGACGGGATTAGGTGCTCCAAGAAGGTAACGATCTTAATCATTGTTCCAGGGACGTCGTCAACAGCGTAAAACCTTACTGGCCAACCTTGTCCTAAGACATCAATATCATTGCCCCGCTTTGAGACATTCTGCTGGTTCAAATGAACCATTTAAATTAATTGAATCAGTTTCCCAAGAAGGTTGCAACATGACATCCTAAATTTCAAACATTTTTTCCAAGGGTGCATGGCAAAACCAGATAGCTTCTAGTTATAGTTCTAGTAGGTCTTTGTAATAGTAATAGTGTTATAATTTTAGTTTGCATAACTATATGAATTTATTTTCATTACATGATTTTGATGAGTAAAAAACATTTTATGTGCAACATAAGTATTTTTAAATGTATAAATCTACCCCCTACTTACATGAAAGTGCCCCACATATGGAGAAAGTCAGTACTCAAAGGAACTTTATAAGACCTAGTACCTACGTAACTTTGGGTTTTGATCAATTCTTAAGTAGATTCAGATTGAATTAAACAATATATCTCAAAATGCCATGAAAACTGAATTGCTCTTGAATTTATAGTTCCTGTATTTAAGGTAAGCTTGTAAGATAACAAACATATTACAACAATTTTTCTTGTTCAGAATTTTGGAATTACAAACTTTGGGTTTTGAACAAATTTAGGTTTACATTTGCAGGATTCTCAATAAACTGAAATGCTGAAACAGATTTAGGTTGATTTAAGACCGTATCCCAAAATGCAATGAAAACTGAATCGGTCTTGAATTTATAATTTCTGTGTGTAATGTAAGTTTGTAATATAACAAACTCATAAGTACGATTTTTGGAATATTCCATATTACAATGAATGCTTATGACACTGATCATACGTAATTAAGTTAGTTTGAAGTTTACTACCAAGTTATATTAACAGGTATAAGACAGATGATCAAGAAAATCTTCTCTTTTCCGATGGTTACAGTAGACAAAGCCTTTACGATCTGACTAGCTGATGCCAATAAAATCTTTCATCATGAGAAGCATATAGCCAAAAGCATAAAACCGTAACGTCAGTAAGAGCTTTACTTCACTAGTAATCGTCTGGTTTCTATTGCTTCTGAATGAGATTCGTCCTGCAATTTGATCAAAAATTACGTGAGTTGTATCTTTGGTTAACCTAAACCGCATAAACCGCAACTGGTCTTCTGATAAGGGTTTTAAATTATTTACCTTAAGAAGAAGTAGATACCGTAATTATAAATGAACTAGTAATAAGGCATTCACCATATTTTATATCGCTTCGGATGTCTAAACTGTTCTTCTCCTATACCTAATTTCGTCATCATCACCCACATCTATGTTCACCTTCATATTCGTAAGGAGGTAAAATGGAAATAAAAACAGAATAATAATGATGAACCCCGCTGATCAACTTGACAGTCGTCAATCATAAAGTGAAAACAACTGTACTCAAAATTACCAATTTCAACCAATTATTGGAATAATTATTCTGCAATATAAGAGGCTTTATAAGACGCATTAGTTAAATTAATGCCGAGAATAAATTATTCTGGGAATAACTATTCCACAAATCGGCCCTTTTAATCGATTATAAGTAATGTATAACACATTTAGCGATATATCTTGTTTCCCCTGTAACATTTGATTTTTGCTATATAACCTCTTCTTACAAATGCCAATTCAATTATGAGTACTTCAGAATTCTAGAATGACAAACTTTGTGTTTTGTTAGATTGTAATGTATCAAACTCGTAACAATTATGAGTAGGTTAGAATTTTGGATTTTGAATAGAGTTGGGTTTGTAGTTGAAGAATTCTAATCAAACAGAATTCTTTAAGTAGTTTCAGGTTGATTAAAGAACGCATTTCAGAATGTCATGAAAACTAAATTGACCATGAATTTATAATTCCTGTATGTGAGGTAAGCTTGGAACGCAACAAAATCATAACAACAGTTTTCTGAAGTTGCCATATTACAATCAATACTTTTATCACTGCTCATAAGTAGTTCAGAATTCTGAAATAACAAACTTTGGGTTGGGTTGTGTTGGGTTTTCATATACCAAATTCATAATAACGATTATTGGACATGCTATATTATAAAATGGCTAGTCCAAAAAGTGTTATGTTCGATATTAATTATGTGTTGTTCAGCATTGAAAAATGCCTAAGCAGATTCAGGTTAATATAAGAAGACATCTCTGAAAGCTGAATTGGAGCGAAGACACATTTTCGATATTTTCAAACCTGAAGCATTTTACACTAAATATAATCAAAGTACGGTTTCAGTACTGGATGTTTCATCGACAGAAATTTCATCAGCAGTTGCTGTTACGTGAAGGAACAGAATTTCTACGTTTCATCATTTGACTCAATTTCATCTAACTTTCTCATTGCTCATACATTCTTGTTACATTATTTCACATTCTATGTTATAATATTGACTAAGTTGTCTTAAATCATGGACATAACCTTAGTTATAAAATATGTTTATAGTAAATAATATATACTTCCAAATTTATAGTCTTAAAATTGATTAAATAAATAATAATAAATGTTGACTTGTTCACATCTCAGTCCAATTATTTTCCTTTTGCTCTCTTTTTTCACATTTCAGTATTTTTAGCGTCTTCTCCAGTCACTTTCTGTTATTAAGTAATAAATTGTAACTATTATAGCTTGGCCAGCCTTTTACAACAACTTATAATTTATAAGTATGATAGCTTAGATAGTTTCACTTTAAGCTTTTTGGTAAGTTATCTTCTTAGCGATGAAATTGATGGCTCAACCTAACCCATTAATCAGTTAAGATAAGATTAGTGACTCAAGGCAACCCAACCTAATTAATATTTAATGTTAATTAACTAGTTTTGTTGGTTTGGGTTGAGATTGATGGCTCTAACCCTGCTAATATCTAGTGTTAGGGTTGGGTTAACCGAACGAATTATTGATGGCTTAAATGAACCCAACCCAACTTTAATGTTTAGTGTTAACTAGCTGGGTTGGGAATGAGCTATCAATCTTATTCCAATGAAGTGAGGCACTTCCAGATTTATACACTGCATTCACGATGAATTGAATACATTCAATAAAATTTTAACGATTGCTCATCAGTAAAAATTCTGGCTAATTTTTAATAGCTCAATCTAATCCAACTAAAATTTTGTGCTAAACAACTAGTTGGTTTGCGTTAAAATTGATAGTTTAGCCCAACTCAACTAATATTTTGTGTTATATTGTAGGGTTGATTTCTCAATCTTACCCTAACTGATTGATGGGTTCCGTTGACTTAAAATTGATAGCTGAACCGAACCCATCAATCAGTTAGGTTGAGATTGATAAGTCAACCTAACGAGATAGCACAATATATTAATTGGGTTGGGTTGAAACATTAACCTTAGCGCAACCCAACCCATTTCAACCTAACTCCATCTCAAACTCAATCCATCAATCAGTTAGGATAGGCATTAACTCAATCTAACTAATATCTTGTGCAATCTTGTTGGGTAGACTCCTCAACGTTATCCTAACTGATTAATGGATTGGGTTGAGACAAAATTGATGGCTTAACTCAACCCAACAATCGGTTAGGATAAGATTGATGAATCATCCCAACGAGATTACTCAATATATTAGTTGGGCTGGGTTGAACCATTAACCTTAGCGCAACTCAACCCATTTCAACCCAATAACATCTCAAACTCAACCCGTCAATCAGTTAAGATAAGAATAATGAGTCAACCCAACTCAACTAATATCTTATACAATCTGACTCCTCAACGTTATCCTAACTGATTAATGGGTTGGGTTGAAATAAAATTGATGGCTTAACCCAACTCAACAATCGATTATGATAAAATTGATATGTCAACCTAACAGGAAAGGACAAGATATTAGTTGGGTTGAGTTGACAGTTAGGATAAGATTAATGATTGAACCCAACAAGATAGTATAAGATATTAGTTGGGTTGGATTGAACAATCCATCTTAATGCAATTCAACCCAATCCCATCTCTCGCGGCAATTTTAACCGTCCTAACCTCATTTATGTAAATGTCTTATTAGCAATTAAAGTAAAATGGTTTATGCTCAAAATGGTTTTAAAAAAATTATTTGTAAGCTAGATTTATTAGTAAATTATCTAATTTGAACAGATTTTGCCTTTTAATTGATTCAATTAAACATTCAAAAAGATGTCAGGAACTGTAATTAGTTCAAAAAGCACTTTCCTCATTATTCAACAATTACAATTATTTCTAAATAATAATAAACATACTTACAAAAAGTATAAGAAACATTAAACAAAATAGAAACTTTTTTGTATTCCAAAAAGTATTGAATGCCTGAAGATGGTTCAATTCAAGATTAATGAGTCAACCCAAGTAATATCTTCTGCAATTTTGTTGGATTGACTCCTTAACTTTATCTTAACTGATTAATGTGGGTTGGGTAGAGATAAAATTGATGGCTCAACCCAACCCAACAATCGGTTAGCATAAGATTGATATGTCAATCTAACAAGAAGGCACAATATATTAGTTAGGTTGAGTTGACAGTTAGGATAAGATGGATGAGTGAACGAAAACAAGATAGTATAAGATATTAGTTGGGTTGAATAATCAATCCTAATGCAATGCAATACATCTCAACCCAATTCCATCTCAAATCCAAGCCATCAATCAATTAGGATAAGATTAATGACTCAACCCAAGTCAACTAATATCTTATGCAATCTTGTTGAGTTGACTCCTCACCTTATCCAAACTGATCAATTGGTTGGGTTGAGATGAAATTAATGGCTCAATCCAACCCAACAATCGGTTAGGATAAGATTGATGTGTCAACCTAACAAGATACTACAAGATGTTAGTTGAGTTGTGTTGACAGATAGGATAAGATTGATGAGTTAACCCAACAAGATAGTATGAGATATTAGTTGGGTTGGGTTGAACAATCAATCTTAATGCAATCCAACCCATCTCAACCCAATCTCATCTCTCGAGGTAATTTTAACCATCCTAACCTCATTTATGTAAATGTCTTGTTAGCAATTCATGTAAAATGGTTTATACTCAAAATTGTTTTCAAGAAATCGATCTGTAAGCTAGATTTATTAGTAAATTATCCAATTTGAACAGATTTTATCTTTTAACTGATTCCATTAAACATTCAAAAAGGTGTCATGAAATGCAATTAGTTCAAAAAGCACTTTCCTCATTATTCAACAATTACAATTATTTCTTAATAATAGTAAACATAGTATCAAAAAGTATAAGAAACATTAAACAAAATAGAAACTTTTTTGTATTCCAAAAAGTATTGAATGCCTGAAGATGGTTCAATTCAAGATTAATAAGTCAACCCAAGTAATATCTTCTGCAATTTTGTTGGATTGACTCCTTAACTTTATCTTAACTGCTTAATGGGTTGGGTTGAGATAAAATTGATGGCTCAACCCAACCCAACAATCGGTTAGCATAAGATTGATATGTCAATCTAACAAGAAGGCACAAGGTATTAGTTGGGTTGAGTTGACAGTTAGGATACGATGGATGAGTGAACGAAAACAAGATAGTATAAGATATTAATTGAGTTGAATAATCAATCCTAATGCAATGTAATACATCTCAACCCAATTCCATCTCAAATCCAACCCATCAATCAATTAGGATAAGATTAATGATTCAACCCAAGTCAACTAATACCTTATGCAATCTTGTTGAGTTGACTCCTCACCTTAGCCAAACTGATCAATTGGTTGGGTTGAGATGAAATTAATGGCTCAATCCAACCCAACAATCGGTTAGGATAAGATTGATGTGTCAACCTAACTAGATACCACAAGATGTTAGTTGGGTTGTGTTGACAGTTAGTCAATCCAACCCATCTCAACCCAATCTCATCTCTCGAGGTAATTTTAACCATCCTAACCTCATTTATGTAAATGTCTTGTTAGCAATTCATGTAAAATGGTTTATACTCAAAATTGTTTTCAAAAAATCGATCTGTAAGCTAGATTTATTAGTAAATTATCCAATTTGAATAGATTTTATCTTTTAATTGATTCCATTAAATTCAAACATTCAAAAAGATGTCATGAAATGCAATTAGTTCAAAAAGCACTTTCCTCATTATTCAACAATTACAATTATTTCTTAATAATAGTAAACATAGTTACAAAAAGTATAAGAAACATTAAACAAAATAGAAACTTTTTTGTATTCCAAAAAGTATTGAATGCCTGAAGATGGTTCAATTCAAGATTAATGAGTCAACCCAAGTAATATCTTCTGCAATTTTGTTAGATTGACTCCTTAACTTTATCTTAACTGATTAATGGGTTGGGTTGAGATAAAATTGATGCTCAACCCAACCCAACAATCAGTTAGTATAAGATTAATATGTCAATCTAACAAGAAGGCACAAGATATTAGTTGGGTTGAGTTGACAGTTAGGATAAGATGGATGAGTAAACGAAAACAAGATAGTATAAGATATTAGTTGGGTTGAATAATCAATCCTAATGCAATGTAATACATCTCAATCCAATTCCATCTCAAATCCAACCCATCAATCAATTAGGATAAGATTAATGATTCAACCCAAGTCAACTAATATCTTATGCAATCTTGTTGAGTTGACTCCTCACCTTATCCAAACTGTTCAATTGGTTAGGTTGAGATGAAATTAATGGCTCAACCCAACCCAACAATCGGTTAGGATAAGATTGATGTGTCAACCTAACAAGATACCACAAGATGTTAGTTGGGTTGAGTTGACAGGATAAGATGGATGAGTGAACGGAAACAAGATAGTATAAGATATTAGTTGGGTTGAATAATCAATCCTAATGCAATGTAATACATCTCAACCCAATTCCATCTCAAATCCAACCCATCAATCAATTAGGATAAGATTAATGATTCAACCCAAGTCAACTAATATCTTATGCAATCTTGTTGAGTTGACTTCTCACCTTATCCCAACTGATCAATTGGTTGGGTTGAGATGAAATTAATGGCTCAATCCAACCCAACAATCGGTTAGGATAAGATTGATGTGTCAACCTAACAAGATACCACAAGATGTTAGTTGGGTTGAGTTGACAGTTAGGATAAGATTGATGCGTTAACCCAACAAGATAGTATGAGATATTAGTTGGGTTGGGTTGAACAATCAATCTTAACGCAATCCAACCCATCTCAACCCAATCTCATCTCTCGAGGTAATTTTAACCATCCTAACATCATTTATGTAAATGTCTTGTTAGCAATTCATGTAAAATGGTTTATACTCAAAATTGTTTTCAAAAAATCGATCTGTAAGCTAGATTTATTAGTAAATTATCCAATTTGAACAGATTTTATCTTTTAACTGATTCCATTAAACATTCAAAAAGATGTCATGAAATGCAATTAGTTCAAAAAGCACTTTCCTCATTATTCAACAATTACAATTATTTCTTAATAATAGTAAACATAGTTACAAAAAGTATAAGAAACATTAAACAAAATAGAAACTTTTTTGTATTCCAAAAAGTATTGAATGCCTGAAGATGGTTCAATTCAAGATTAATGAATCAACCCAAGTAATATCTTCTGCAATTTTGTTGGATTGACTCCTTAACTTTATCTTAACTGATTAATGGGTTGGGTTGAGGTAAAATTGATGGCTCAACCCAACCCAACAATCGGTTAGCATAAGATTGATATGTCAATCTAACAAGAAGGCACAAGATATTAGTTGGGTTGAGTTGACAGTTAGGATAAGATGGATGAGTGAACGGAAACAAGATAGTATAAGATATTAGTTGAGTTGAATAATCAATCCTAATGCAATGCAATACATCTCAACCCAATTCCATCTCAAATCCAACCCATCAATCAATTAGGATAAGATTAATGACTCAACCCAAGTCAACTAATATCTTATGCAATCTTGTTGAGTTGACTCCTCACCTTATCCAAACTGATCAATTGGTTGGGTTGAGATGAAATTAATGGCTCAATCCAACCCAACAATCGGTTAGGATAAGATTGATGTGTCAACCTAACAAGATACCACAAGATGTTAGTTGGGTTCAGTTGACAGTTAGGATAAGATTGATGAGTTAACCCAACAAGATAGTATGAGATATTAGTTGGGTTGGGTTGAACAATCAATCTTAACGCAATCCAACCCATCTCAACCCAATCTCATCTCTCGAGGTAATTTTAACCATCCTAACCTCATTTATGTAAATGTCTTGTTAGCAATTCATGTAAAATGGTTTATACTCAAAATTGTTTTCAAAAAATCGATCTGTAAGCCAGATTTATTAGTAAATTATCCAATTTGAACAGATTTTATCTTTTAATTGATTCCATTAAACATTCAAAAAGATGTCATGAAATGCAATTAGTTCAAAAAGCACTTTCCTCATTATTCAACAATTACAATTATTTCTTAATAATAGTAAACATAGTTACAAAAAGTATAAGAAACATTAAACAAAATAGAAACTTTTCGTATTCCAAAAAGTATTGAATGCCTGAAGATGGTTCAATTCAAGATTAATGAGTCAACCCAAGTAATATCTTCTGCAATTTTGTTGGATTGACTCCTTAACTTTATCTTAACTGATTAATGGGTTGGGTTGAGATAAAATTGATGGCTCAACCCAACCCAACAATCGGTTAGCATAAGATTGATATGTCAATCTAACAAGAAGGCACAAGATATTAGTTAGGTTGAGTTGACAGTTAGGATAAGATGGATGAGTGAACGGAAACAAGATAGTATAAGATATTAGTTGGGTTGAATAATCAATCCTAATGCAATGCAATACATCTCAACCCAATTCCATATCAAATCCAACCCATCAATCAATTAGGATAAGATTAATGATTCAACCCAAGTCAACTAATATCTTATGCAATCTTGTTGAGTTGACTCCTCACCTTATCCAAACTGATCAATTGGTTGGGTTGAGATGAAATTAATGGCTCAATCCAACCCAACAATCGGTTAGGATAAGATTGATGTGTCAACCTAACAAGATACCACAAGATGTTAGTTGGGTTGAGTTGACAGTTAGGATAAGATTGATGAGTTAACCCAACAAGATAGTATGAGATATTAGTTGGGTTGGGTTGAACAATCAATCTTAACGCAATCCAACCCAGCTCAACCCAATCTCATCTCTCGAGGTAATTTTAACCATCCTACCCTCATTTATGTAAAGTCTTGTTAGCAATTCATGTAAAATGGTTTATACTCAAAATTGTTTTAAAAAAATCGATCTGTAAGCTAGATTTATTAGTAAATTATCCAATTTGAACAGATTTTATCTTTTAACTGATTCCATTAAACATTCAAAAAGATGTCATGAAATGCAATTAGTTCAAAAAGCACTTTCCTCATTATTCAACAATTACAATTATTTCTTAATAATAGTAAACATAGTTACAAAAAGTATAAGAAACATTAAACAAAATAGAAACTTTTTTGTATTAAAAAAGGTATTGAATGCCTGAAGATGGTTCAATTAAACCAAAACTTTCAACGTGTAAAAATGAAACCCTATTAATATAAACCCAATTAATTATTACTTAATAAACAATAATAATTATTTTTTATTGGTAAACATAATAAAATGAGTACGTGCCCAAGAGAGAGAGAGAAAATGTACTGCACCTATACCGTTATCTTTCTCGGATAGCAGCGCTGCATGTGGTCAATGGTCGACATCAGCTGCCGCGCATGCGTGCCTCATCGAGTGTCGGACAGTCGAGCAGCGCGTACGTGAGCTGTGCCCCTCGGAATCCCTATCGTAACAAATTATAAAAAAATAATAATAAATAACGCGGGGTGTCGCGAGTGATTTTCACGGTCCGTCGGCAACTGTTTTCTGTTCGTGTTTTGTTTTTCGATACTTAATAAAAAAGTGATCCTTTTCCGTCGGTACTATGATGTGTTGGTGGTGTTTGAACGCGTGCGACCCTAGAGAACTGCCATACAGGTGACGGTACCGATTTATCGGATAACTTCTGTTCCCTAAAAGGGTACGTACTATTCTTTGCTATGCTAATATTTAAAATATATTCAGGGCGTTTTGTACAGTGATAATAACAAAGATTGAGGTGTGCGTGGAGCGTCCACACGGGCCACTCGATGGACGTTCCACTTTCCGCCGGAGGTCGCACACGCCGTCGTATTTCACTGTAAGCGACTCTCCCAGATCCCAAAAAGAAATTTCAAAAAAACTAAAAGAAAGGAACAAATGTATCGGCTATTTTGCTTGCGGTTTTATTAAAAAATTCGCGTTTGTTGTGGTTTTCTAAGGGTTTGTTATTAGTAATGTATCGATCACGCACATCCATCTTGCTGCAAAACAATTGCCGTCAAAGCGTAGCGTAACTGTCAAAGTCTATGGATTCCATTCTCGCCTTCAGTAGGCCATAACACCACCCATCGATTGTATTACCGTTATTTTTTTCGTTTATTTGTTATTATTGTTTTCAAGAGGATGTTACTAAAGAATCTAACCACAAAGCACCACCATCTAGCGGGTTTACCTGTACTTTAAGGTATACAACTTCATCTAATTATAAGAATATCTAAATCAACCGTGTGTATATAACGTGGTACTCCTTTTTCGACTTTTTTTAATCTGTGTGTACGTTTATTGCAAGCTGTAGATGTATTCCGTGTCAATTGGGAAAACTGGTTGGGTGCGGCAGCCATTTTAACAGGTTAAATTTTATCACCGTTTTAACGCAATTTCTGGGTCCAAGTCCTTTTTGCATACCCATACGGTCAAAAATTCCATTTTAAATTTAGATGCTTTTACCTGTTGGGTCGAGCTTGTTGTGGTCAATCCAAAAAAATAACAAAAGAAAGAAATCTAAAAATTTCAACATAACTAAACGTTAATTAGGTATCTATCTTTAAAAACTTAATCATCGTAGTAATTTTCACCTCTATGTTAGTTTTTCATTGTTTATTTTTAGTGTGTAGTATTTTATATGATGTATGTTTTTACATCTATAAATTATAAAAGCAGTCACCTTCAAAGGACGTAAAAAAATATTGGTCACGAGATATACCTTAGGCAGTTAGAAATTAATAAAAATCGTGATTCTTAGAAATAATCGTAAAGTTACAAATTTGTCTTGAATTTATATTTCTTGTATGTAAATTATATAGGATGATTTTGAAATATGGTATGTTCGAAAAATCGTTGCTGATTTTCCGAACATACCACATTTCAATAAACGCTCATGACATTGATCATTAGAAGCAAAATAACTAATCTACTTTCTTCAAAACCCAATAAACTTTGGGTTTTGAAGAAAGTAGAATTTGTTCTTGAATTTTTTTCATGAATTCTTTAGAATTCTGTAATAATAAATTTTGGGTTGAATGGGATTATAAGTTATAAGAACAATTTTTCGAACTTGCCATATTACGTTGAATACTCATGTCCTGTGATGTTAAATACACGGATTTTTATTTCAAAGGAAATTTATCCAAGAAGGGTTTTTTTAGGTATTTTTAAAAAAATGATAACAAAGACAAAGACCACTAAAACAGTAACCATGTTCAATTCAAAAATACGAGTTCTTTTTGATAGAAAGCAATAACAATAGTTATTTACACATAAACACAAAATAAAAGTAAATATAGTAAAATATAGTAAATCAAAGGTTCCTAATCTTCTTTGGTTTGCGGCTCCCTAAATAGACCCGATTCTTTATAAATTGTTGACAATCTTGAAAACATGTTAAACTTCCCGTACATCTCTTAAGACCACTACACCGTAATGTTTCTAGTTCTAAGTCTAGCGTTAGTTTTGAAGTTAGGTTGGGTTGGGTTGGATTGGGTTCCGTCTTAAGAGAGGTACGGCTACACCTAAATATTTTTCGTTCTAGTATTAGCTTTAGCAGTAGCGTTGATTCTATTTTTAGTTCTTATTCAGTCTTAAATTGTAGTATACGAACATCAAACCAAAACTAGAATTAACACTACACCTAATACTAGAAAGTTTCGGTTTAGCGGTGCGTCTAAATCTTTCTAGTACTAGGTCTAGTGTTAATTCAGTGCTTGATTATTATCAATTCTTCTGGCACTAAAAATATAGCTAATACTAGACCTACAACCGAGCTTTAGTATTAACACTAAACCTAGAACTAGAAACATTAGGATTTAGCCGTATGTCTTTTGGACAGCTAAATCCTAATGTTTCTAGTTCTAAGTCTAGTTTGTTCTGAAGATAGGTCGGGCTGGGTTGGATTGGGTTTCGTCTTAAGAGAGTTACGGCTAAACCTAAATGTTTTTCCTTCTAGTCCTAGTATTAGCTCTAGCGGTAGTGTCGACTCTATTATTAGTCCTTATTCAAACTAAAACTAGAACTAACACTAGACCTAATACTAGAAAGTCGCCCAACCAAACCCAACGCACTGTTTGGGTATTTACTACGCCGGTGTAAATACCCGTAGAAATACCCAATTTATAAATTTCTACTCACCGGGTATTTGCCTGTCACCCATCACTGCTCATGATATAGATCATAAACACTTTTATAATTATGGAATGATAAACTTTGAGTTGCGTTGGATTGTAACGTTATATATCAAACTCATAATTTTTTTTTGACATGACATGTTCAAAAGGTGACAAACGGTATATTCGATATTAATTATAGGTAGGTCAGAATTTTTCAATGATAAATTTTGGATTTTGAAATTGAGAAATTGAAGTACTTAAGCATATTCAGGTTAATTTAAGAACTCATTTCAAAATGTCGTGAAAACTGAATTGGTCTTGAATTTTTAATTAGAGTATGTAAAATACGCAACAAACTTATAATGATTTTGAGATTTTGTTATCTGGCGCTAATATTGATCATGAGTAGTTCAGAATTCTGGAATGTCAAACTTTGGGTTGGGTTGGGTTTGTTTTTGGAGGAGTCTAATCAGGCTGAAATGCCTAAACATATTCAGGTTGATTTAAGAACTCATCCAAAATTCCGTGAAAACTGATTGAAACCCATTTTTTTTAAATCTGCGATGTAATCTGTGTATACGTTTATTGCAAGCTGTAGATGTATTCCGTATCAATTGGGAAAACTGGTTCGGTGCGGCAGCCATTTTAACAAGTTAAATTTTATGACCGTTTTAACGCAATTTTTGGGTCCAAGTCCTTTTTACATACCCATACGGTCAAAAATTCCATTTTAAATTTAGATGCTTTTACCTGTTGGGTTGTTGTGGTCAGCCCAAAAAACAACAAAAGCAAGAAATCTAAAATTTTCAACATAACTAAACGATAATTAGGTATCTATTTTTAAAAACTTAATCATCGTAGTAATCTTCACCTCTGTGTTAGTTTTTCATTGTTTATTTTTTTTAGTGTGTAAAGGTATAAAGTTATATATATTAAATAATCGTAAAGGTATAAAGTTACAAATTTGTCTTGAATTTATATTTCTTGTATGTAAATTATATAGGATGATTTTGAAATATGGTATGTTCGAAAAATCGTTGCTGATTTTCCGAACATACCATATTTCAATAAACGCTCATGACATTGATCATTAGAAGCAAAATAACTAATCTACTTTCTTCAAAACCCAATAAACTTCGGGTTTTCAAAACTTTGGTTTTGATATACCAACATCAAACCAAACCTAGAATTAACAGTAGACCTAGTACTAGAAAGTTTCGGTTTAGCGGTGCGTCTAAATCTTTCTAGTACTAGGTCTAGTGTTAATTCAGTGCTTGATTATTGTAAATTCTTCTGGCACTAAAAATATAGCTAATACTAGACCTACAACCGAGCTTTAGTATTAACACTAAACCTAGAACTAGAAACATTAGGATTTAGCCGTATGTCTTTTGGACGGCTAAACCCTAATGTTTCTAGTTCTAAGTCTAGTTTGTTCTGAAGATAGGTCGGGTTGGGTTGGATTGGGTTTCGTCTTAAGAGAGATACGGCTAAACCTAAAGGTTTTTCTTCTAGGCCAAGTATTAGCTCTAGCGGTAGTGTCGACTCTATTATTAGTCCTTATTCAAACTAAAACTAGAACTAACACTAGACCTAATACTGGAAAGTCGCCCAACCAAACCCAACGCACTGTTTGGGTATTTACTACGCCGGTGTAAATACCCGTAGAAATACCCAATTTATAAATTTCTACTCACCGGGTATTTACCTGTCACCCATCACTGCTCATGATATAGATCATAAACACTTTTATAATTATGGAATGATAAACTTTGAGTTGCGTTGGATTGTAACGTTATATATCAAACTCATAATTTTTTTTTGACATGACATGTTCAAAAGGTGACAAACGGTATATTCGATATTAATTATAGGTAGGTCAGAATTTTTCAATGATAAATTTTGGATTTTGAAATTGAGAAATTGAAGTGCTTAAGCATATTCAGGTTAATTTAAGAACTCATTTCAAATTGTCACGAAAACTGAATTGGTCTTGAATTTTTAATTAGGGTATGTAAAATACGCAACAAACTTATAACGATCTTGAGATTTTGTTATCTTGCGCTGATATTGATCATCAGTAGTTCAGAATTCTGGAATGTCAAACTTTAGGTTGGGTTGGGTTCATCCAAAATTCCATGAAAACTGAATTGAAACCCATTTTTTTTTAAATCTGCGATGTAATCTGTGTATACGTTTATTGCAAGCTGTAGATGTATTCCGTGTCAATTGGGAAAACTGGTTGGGTGCGGCAGCCATTTTAACAGGTTAAATTATATCACCGTTTTAACGCAATTTCTGGGTCCAAGTTCTTTTTGCATACCCATACGGTCAAAAATTCCATTTTAAATTTAGATGCTTTTACCTGTTGGGTCGAGCTTGTTGTGGTCAACCCAAAAAGACAACAAAAGAAAGAAATCTAAAAATTTCAACATAACTAAACGATAATTAGGTATCTATCTTTAAAAACTTAATCATCGTAGTAATTTTCACCTCTATGTTAGTTTTTCATTGTTTATTTTTAGTGTGTAGTATTTTATATATTTTATATGATGTATGTTTTTACATCTATAAATTATAAAAGCAGTCACCTTCAAAGGACGTAAAAAAATATTGGTCACGAAATATACCTTAGGCAGTTAGAAATTAATAAAAATCGTGATTCTTAGAATTAATTGTAAAGGTATAAAGTTACAAATTTGTCTTGAATTTATATTTTTTGTATGTAAATTATATAGGATGATTTTGAAATATGGTATGTTCGAAAAATCGTTGCTGATTTTTCGAACATACCATATTTCAATAAACGCTCATGACATTGATCATTAGAAGCTTCTGGCATGGAAAACTGGTTGTAATATATCAAATTCATAACAATGATTTTTCGGACATATTGCAAAAGGTATGTACGACATTGATTATGAGTATGACGAACTTTGGGTTATGAAGAAAGTAGAATTTGATCTTGAATTTTTTTCATGAATTCTTTAGAATTCTGAAATAATAAATTTTGAATTGAATGGGATTATAACTTATAACAACAATTTTTCGAACTTGCCATATAAAAGAAATTTATCTAAGAAAGGTATTTTTAGGTAATTATAAAAAAAATGACAACAAAGTCAAAGACCACTAAAACAGTAACCATTTTTAATTAAAAAATACGAGTTCTTTTTTAATAAAAAGCAATAACAATAGTTATTTACACATAAGCACAAAAATAATATAATAAATTAGAGGTTTCTAATCTTCTTTGGTTTGCGGCTCCCTAAATAGATCGGATTCTTTATAAATTGTTAACAATCTTGAAAAATTTCCGTACATCTCTTAAGACCGTTAAACCGTAATGTTTCTAATTCTAAGTCTAGTGTTAGTTCTGAAGCTACGTTGGATTGGGTTCCGTCTTAAGAAAGGTATGGCTAAACCTAAATAATTTTCGTTCTAGTATTAGCTTTAGCATTAGTGTTGATTCTATTTTCAGTCCTTATTCAGTCTTAAATTGGAGTATACCAACATCAAACCAAAACTAGAATTTACAGTAGACCTAGTACTAGAAAGTTTCGGTTTAGCGGTGCGTCTAAATCTTTCTAGTACTAGGTCTAGTGTTAATTCAGTGTTTGATTATTGTCAATTCTTCTGGCACTAAAAATATAGCTAATACTAGACCTACAACCGAGCTTTAGTATTAAGACTAGACCTAGAACTAGAAACATTAGGATTTAGCCGTATGTCTTTTGGACGGCTAAACCCTAATGTTTCTAGTTCTAAGTCTAGTTTGTTCTGAAGATAGGTCGGGTTGGGTTGGATTGGGTTTCGTCTTAAGAGAGATACGGCTAAACCTAAAGGTTTTTCTTCTAGGCCTAGTATTAGCTCTAGCGGTAGTGTCGACTCTATTATTAGTCCTTATTCAAACTAAAACTAGAACTAACACTAGACCTAATACTAGAAAGTCGCCCAACCAAACCCAACGCACTGTTTGGGTATTTACTACGCCGGTGTAAATACCCGTAGAAATACCCAATTTATAAATTTCTACTCACCGGGTATTTACCTGTCACCCATCACTGCTCATGATATAGATCATAAACACTTTTATAATTATGGAATGATAAACTTTGAGTTGCGTTGGATTGTAACGTTATATATCAAACTCATAATTTTTTTTTGACATGACATGTTCAAAAGGTGACGAACGGTATATTCGACATAAATTATAGGTAGGTCAGAATTTTTCAATGATAAATTTTGGATTTTGATTGAGAAATTGAGGTACTTAAGCATATTCAGGTTAATTTAAGAATTCATTTCAAAATGTCGTGAAAACTGAATTGGTCTTGAATTTTTAATTAGAGTATGTAAAATATGCAACAAACTTATAACGATTTTGAGATTTTGTTATCTGGCGCTGATATTGATCATGAGTAGTTCAGAATTCTGGAATGTCAAACTTTGGGTTGTTTTTGGAGGAGTCTAATCAGGCTGAAATGCTTAAACATATTCAGGTTGATTTAAGAACTCATCAAAAATTCCGTGAAAACTGATTGAAACCCATTTTTTTAAAATCTGCGATGTAATCTGTGTATACGTTTATTGCAAGCTGTAGATGTATTCCGTGTCAATTGGGAAAACTGGTTGGGTGCGGCAGCCATTTTAACAGGTCAAATTTTATCACCGTATAACGCAATTTCTGGGTCCAAGTCTTTTTTGCGAACCCATACGGTCAAAAATTCCATTTTAAATTTAGATGCTTTGACCTGTTAGGTCGAGCTTGTTGTAGTCAACCCAAAAAAGCAACAAAAGAAAGAAATCTAAAAATTTCAACATAACTAAACGTTAATTAGGTATCTATCTTTAAAAACTTAATCATCGTAGTAATTTTCACCTCTATGTTAGTTTTTCATTGTTTATTTTTAGTGTGTAGTATTTTATATGATGTATGTTTTTACATCTATAAATTATAAAAGCAGTCGCCTTCAAAGGACGTAAAAAAATATTGGTCACGAGATATACCTTAGGCAGTTAGAAATTAATAAAAATCGTGATTCTTAGAAATAATCGTAAAGGTATAAAGTTACAAATTTGTCTTGAATTTATATTTCTTGTATGTAAATTATATAGGATGATTTTGAAATATGGTATGTTCGAAAAATCGTTGCTGATTTTCCGAACATACCATATTTCAATAAACGCTCATGACATTGATCATTAGAAGCAAAATAACTAATCTACTTTCTTCAAAACCCAATAAACTTTGGGTTTTGAAGAAAGTAGAATTTGTTCTTGAATTTTTTTCATGAATTCTTTAGAATTCTGTAATAATAAATTTTGGGTTTAATGGGATTATAACTTATAAGAACAATTTTTCGAACTTGCCATATTACGTTGAATACTCATGACCTGTGATGTTAAATACCCGGATTTTTATTTCAAAGGAAATTTATCCAAGAAGGGTTTTTTAGGTATTTTTAAAAAAATGATAACAAAGCAAAGACCACTAAAACAGTAACCATGTTCAATTCAAAAATACGAGTTCTTTTTTAATAGAAAGCAATAACAATAGTTATTTACACATAAACACAAAATAAAAGTAAATATAGTAAAATATAGTAAATCAAAGGTTCCTAATCTTCTTTGGTTTGCGGCTCCCTAAATAGAGCCGATTCTTTATAAATTGTTGACAATCTTGAAAACATGTTAAACTTCCCGTACATCTCTTAAGACCACTACACCGTAATGTTTCTATTTCTAAGTCTAGTGTTAGTTTTGAAGCTAGGTTGGGTTGGGTTGGATTGGGTTCCGTCTTAAGAGAGATACGGCTACACCTAAATATTTTTCGTTCTAGTATTAGCTTTAGCAGTAGCGTTGATTCTATTTTTAGTTCTTATTCAGTCTTAAATTGTAGTATACGAACATCAAACCAAAACTAGAATTAACACTACACCTAATACTAGAAAGTTTCGGTTTAGCCATGGGTCTAAATCTTTCTAGTATTAGCTCTAGTGTTAATTCTAGTTTTATTTGCTATTCAGTGCTTGATTGTTGTAAATTCTTCTGGCACTAAAAGTATAGGTATTACTAGACCTACAACCTAGCTTTAGTATTAACACTAGACCTAGAAGTTCTAGTTTGTTCTGAAGATAGGTCGGGTTGGGTTGGATTGGGTTTCGTCTTAAGAGAGGTACGGCTAAACCTAAATATTTTTCCTTCTAGGCCTAGTATTATCTCTAGCGTTAGTGTCGACTCTATTTTTAGTCCTTATTCAAACTAAAACTAGAACTAACACTTGACCCAACCCAACCCACTGTTTGGTTATTTACTACGCTAAATTCCTACCCACCGGGTATTTACCTGTGACCCATCACTGCTCAGGACATTTATGAGTTCATTCCATTTATAATTATGGAATGATAAACTCTTGAGTTGAGTTGTATTGTAACATATCAAACTCGTAATAATTTTTTTTGGACATGACATTTCAAAAGGTATATTCGACATTGATTATGAGTAGGTTAGAATTTTTCAATGATAAACGTTGGATTTTGAAATTGAGAAATTGAATTGCTTAAGCATATTCAAGTTGATTTAAGAACTCATCTCAAAATGTCGTGAAAACTGAATTGGTCTTGAATTTTTAGCTACTCTATGTAAGATACGCTTGTAACAACAAACTTTTAACGATTTTGAGATTCTTATATCTGACACTGATATTGATCATCAGAATTGTGGAATTTTCAACTTTGGATTGGGTTGGGTTTGTTCTTGGAGGAATCTAATGAGGCTGAAATGCTTAAACAGACTCAGCTTGCTTTAAGAACTTATCCAAAATTCTGTGAAAATTGGATTGAAACTCTTACAACATTTTTCTAAAATCTGGATATATCAATATGTTTTCCGTGTCAATTGGGAAAATTATTTGAGTGCGGCTGCCATTTTAACAAGTTAAATTTTATCACCGTTTTAACGCATTTTTTGGGTCCAAGTCCTTTTTGCATACCCATACGGTCAAAAATTCCATTTTAAATTTAGATGCTTTTACCTGTTGGGTTGTTGTGGTCAGCCCAAAAAACAACAAAAGCAAGAAATCTAAAATTTTCAACATAACTAAACGATAATTAGGTATCTATTTTTAAAAACTTAATCATCGTAGTAATCTTCACCTCTGTGTTAGTTTTTCAGTGTTTATTTTTAGTGTGTAGTATTTTATATGATGTATGTTTTTACATCTATAAATTATAATAGCAGTCACCTTCAAAGGACGTAAAAAAATATTGGTCACGAGATATACCTTAGGCAGTTAGAAATTAATAAAAATCGTGATTCTTAGAATTAATTGTAAAGGTATAAAGGTACAAATTTGTCTTGAATTTATAATTCTTGTACGTAAATTAATAAATGCTCATGACATTGATCATTAGAATTTTCTGAAATGGCAAACTAGTTGTAATACATCAAATTCATAACAATGACTTTTCGGACATATTACAAAAGTATGTAATATGTATGTAGCTAAACCGTAATGTTTCTAGTTCTAAGTCTAGTGTTAGTCTTAAATTCAGTCTTAAATTGTAGCATACCTACATCACACTGAAACTAGAATTAACACTAGACCTGGCACAGACAGCAGTCCTAAGTTATTTTGACGTCTATTTTTAGTTATAATTCGTCAGCGACGTTGAGCGACGTCTTATATCCAATAATATATGTCATAATTGGCGTCATTTTTTTTTACAATTTTGAGACGGTTGATAAGTGACGTGATTTAGACGTTCGAAATGACGTCAAATTTTATATCACATTTTTTATAAAAACCGTAAATTTTTGTATCACACTGTGTTGTAAATCATTGTATGTCCTGAGGTGTTTTTGGAAAAAGTTATATTGGTTCATGACATTTGAAGAATGTTATGAATTTAATTGGGTTGAGCTCCAACTTTATACTATCCTTCATATTGAAAGGTATGAAGTTGAAGTTCAACCCAATCTAACCAAACCAAATCCAACATGACCAAACCGAGCGCAACCAACTTAATCCAACCCATAACATTCCTCATGTTGAATGATATGAAATTGCAATTTAACACAACTAAACCCAACCAAATATAAGAATCTTCTAAGTTTTTTGGAAATATTCCATGATTTTTCCTGCTATAGTTGGAAGAAAATTAAGGATAGTATGAAAGTTTTCTTCTATGATTGAATACCCAGTTCAATTCAATATGAGAGATGAATTTGGGTTTGACCTTTTTGCTTTACTTAAACCAAATCTGTTATTAAATATTGATGATTTCAATTTAGCATATCGATAAACAAAGCTTGGGTCTTTCGACCACCGCTAATATCATTGGATAATATTATACAGGATGGTTACCAGAACTGGTTAATTTACATGATATTTGGAGGATGATAACCTTGTTATTTTAAATGGACCACCCTAAATTTTTCCAATATCTCAGAAGACTTTATTAAGTACCTTTCATTTTTGTTGGGCATATGGCACATCTAACACTTGTATTTTTTGATACAAGTAAAAGATGAAAAAGTATACATCTTTGCATAGACAATAGCATTAAGAAAAAGAATTTTTCAAAAATTCTATTTGAATATGTAATGAAAACCCTATCATAATGAGAAGGTAGATACCATCATGTTGAGATCACATTCTTTGTCAAACGTCTAGTGAAACATATTCTAAAATCAATTATTTATACAAAAACAATGAGTCACGAGAAGTAAAACAGCAAAGAAAATCAGAAACAAATACATAAAATAGTAGTAAAGATGGGAGAAGACAATGTAAATAATATAAAATTCGAGAAATCTATATAACGTGGTTTCCTGATGATGGAAAAATGCTGAAACCGGTAGAAACCGCAAATTAAAAATAAAATTTATTTCATCGTTAAAGTACGAAAAAAATTTCTTTTACACTCCCTCCATAACAACACGATGAAAACAAAAAGTCAAACAACAACAATATTCTAAAAGGACTGGCAATTGATTTTCTAAGAAATTTAAAAAGATTCGCTGTTAACGGTTGCCTTGGAAAAAATATGGTCGATCAAATAAGATCCTACATTACACTGCTTGTATAAAAGTAGTGTTGACAGTATCGTAATAATGAAGATTAAGGCGTTTAACATAGTTATTCTTATGAAACATTGCTTATCCGCTGAAGACAACAAAAAAATTATACTCTTATTGACCTTTTTCTAATACCCATTCCGAAATTTCTAGTTGTTTTACTGAACATGCACAGATATGTACTTTTTCACCTTTTACTTATTAATCTTACTTGCTTTTGTGTAAAATTGTCTTTTTCATAATTTTTTTTTTGTAAAAAGTCATGTTCATGTCGATATTTTTAAAACAGTCTAATTATCTCAAAAGAATACACGTGTAAGATATACCTTTTGCTTAACAAAAATAATAGGTAATTAATAGAGCCTTTCGAAGCCTTAGAAAAATACAAGATGTTCCATTTAAAATTACAAAGTTATGGTCCCTTAAACATTGCATAAATTAATCGGTTCTGTTAACAGCCCTGTATAATATTATCCTGAAGAAATACATTTTGGGTAGTCACACATGATAGTATATTTTTAGATCAACTTTGATCGCGTATAAGTCAAAAACAAAAGAACTATTAAAAATTAAAAATATTATATAAAAATATGTGTTATTTTGGTAAGCACATCATAGTAAAGTTTCCCAAGTGCTTTAGAATGGTAGATGTTACAAAAATACGTTGCTGAAAAGATAGAGAAAAGGTGTTGCCAATATTAAAGTGATTTTTATATGCAGTTTGTTCATCAGTTCTTGTTGACAAAAAATTTTCAATGATTGGCTTTGTGCACTCTATTTTACGGAATATGTTAAGTGTTGAAAGGGTAGGAAAACTTATTTTCTTATATAAATATTATGATGAATGTTAATTTTGGATTAAATGTTTGGCATAAAGTGCAGATCGATTTTCAATATTTATTTTTGATTTAAATCATTGATCCAAATAAATAAATCTTTTGAAATTATGGCTTAAATCCAATTATTTAAATCAGTAAATGATTTTTCAAATTTGCCAGATTACAAAATGATCGATCAAAAGATCGATATTTTTTTTAAATTTGTGTATATCCTTGGTTATTACAAGTTGTAGATGTATTGCGTGTCAATTGGGAAAACTGGTTGGGTGTGGCACCCATTTTAACAGGTTAAATTTTGTCACCGTTTTAAAACAATTTCTGGGTCCAACTCGTTTATGCATACCCACATTGTCAAAAAATTTTCATTTAAATTTAGGTGCTTTTTTCACTTGTTGGGCCGATGTTGTTGTGGTCAACCAAAAAAACAACAAAAAAAATCTAAAAATTTCATATTTAAAAATTTCTATCTCAAAAAACTTAATTATTCAATTCTAATTTTCATCTTTTATTGGTGTTTAAGTATTCATTGTTGGTTTTTTATGTGTTGTGGATATGATTTTTTTACATCTACAAATTATAAAATGAGTCACCTTCAAAGGACGTAAAACAACTGGTCACGAGAAATACCTTAGGCAGTTACAAATTAATAAAAGTCGTGATTCTTTGAAATAATTGTAAAGGTATGAGACTACGAATTTGTCTTGAATTTATAATTCCCGTATGTAAAGTAAGCTTGTAGTATAACAAACTCATCAACGATTTTTCGGATTTGCCATATTGATAAAAAGTTTGAATCACCCTTCTTTTCTGTTGGAATCAGTTTGAATCATCTTGAAATGAAAAACCGAAAGAGAACAACAACAGATACTCCTTCATAGTGATTCTTGCGATTCATCTAGTACCAAATTGAATTAAGCTTCAATTCTGTAACCGACAGCAGATTACAAATCGCACACTGCAGGCGAATCTATTATAAATCTACTATGCAATTGTTAACAATTAATTGTGCTTATAAATTTCGCAGCTTTTAATTGTTTCCTCTGTACAAGTAACATTATGATTGACTAGATATACTTGCCCCACCCATCAAAGTAAGTATTATTGCACTGTAGTACTATTCGCCCACTCTGACGGAGTTGTGATTCAGGTGGCTATACTAAAGTTTTATGGGTCGATGCTGTACGGTTTGCAGAGAACCATGTAAGTTATAATGTGACAACTCAAATTCAAAGAAAAGTAAAATGGTGATTAAGGAATTCATAAATTCAAAAAGCTATAGATGATATGTTTTCAGGTGAAAAATTATTGAGAATATTTTAATTACAAATTAAGATTCTGGAAGTCATCATTGTAAACCAGTGAAAACATGTTGAAAGAAATGTTGATGTGAAGAAATCCATCCAAATATTTCTGGTTACTTTATGTGGTAATTATCAATAAATACGAATAAGAAAAAAAGTTAAGAAGAAATCGTATTTTACTTACTCAAAGACATAAAAAAGGAATAGTAAGAAGAAGTAAGGGAGAACCTAAAGTTACCATAACTGAAATTTAAATAAATAGACGAGAGTGGAAAAGTTTTGATATCCTGATATTTCAAAACTGAATGAGATAACCAGGAATAAACAGGTAACAAAATAAAACAATAACTAATATAGTAAAATAAAAATCGATTATGACCAAAATTAAAAACACAACGAATAGTTGGTTGTATACTCACTTTTATTCATTCTATTATGTCTAGACGATGACTACAACTATATAAAATTTTGAATGCAAAAAACTCATGGATGGAAAATTCATTTCGCAAACTTCCTCCGTTAAAAGCCTCACAACATCAAACAGTGTTTCAATAGATGCAAAACTCGGAAGTTGCCCTTTTTAGTTTTATTTGTAATAACATTGACTTTAAAAGCATAGCAATTTATACAGCTTTGAAAGGTTTATTCATAGGTCCTAGATATGTGTCGCTTGATTTTTATTATTTTTTTTTTCTAACATTCCCACTTGTTATGAGGCAAAGAATTCCCATGACAAGGCATAGAATTTATTTTGCAATTTCTCACTTTACACTGCATTCCTAACAAAATATCATTTCTACACATTTAAAAAAACGAAGGCTGATTAGGATCATGTTTTTGATATCTATACACCATTTTAGGTTTACTCTTTCGTGTTTTCGATTTCCTTCTTTGGTTTCTCTCGAGTATCAAACAATAGTTACTGAACATATTGGCATCCTATTTTCCCTGGAAACATTATTCTTGAAATCTCTCAAAAACACAGATTTTTTTGATGAAATCTTTCGCCCTCTTTTTCGCCCTCTTTTTCACCCTCTTTTTCGCCGTAGACTACCAACTTTTCAAGAAAACAGTCAATATAGGAGTTTAAGAAATGAAATTTTAAGCTTATTCTGCATTTTTGAGCTTCACGCGCTGCAAGCATACGTTGTATAATACTTTAGTAGTCAGGGCCCTTGGTATTCTCCAAAACCTTGTCCCACATTTATTTTTCATTCTGTTCCATCGTTTCCAAAAAGAAACTAACAAAAGTTAGAAATTTTCTTGTTTTAACTTGGCGTTAGATAGTTTCGGGAGCTTGGAACTAAAGATGTGATAAACAATTTTTGTAGCACTCACGTGAACGTGCGTGATCGTGAGCAATTTCGATTTTTTAATTTTTCTTTAATAATATTTTACTGAATGGCGGACGGACCGATATATCGAACTTGTTCAAGTCCTCATTAGCGAAAAATACAAAACCTCAATGTTTAACAATTTAAATATTGTGTGAAAATACTACAACAAAGCGCCAAAGAGACCTTGTAAATATCGATCGTGAAGCGTAGGTTACGAATGAGCTTTTAGTCTTTAGAAGGGTTTTAGGTAGTGCTGTGCAAAATATTATTACTTTGCCCATCCCTACAGCTTTAATACTTGTCGGTGGTATCGATACCTTCCTTGGTACCGACAATCGATACCCGAAATGTATCAGTATCGGAAGTGTCGAATATGTCGAAATATCGATAATGAAATTGTTTTTTATATTCAGGAAATTACATTTACAGTATATTTAAAGGGTGATTCTACTTAAAAAAATATTGAGAAAATCAAGATTGGGAGCCAAGATGCTTGGAAGATGAAATTCAATATAATGGTGTAATATATGGTGGGAATAAGGGTCAGGGTCATAGGCGCCGGTTTTACAAAATAATATGGGTATTTGGTGATGAAAACAACTGAATTGGAAAAAGGCTGTATGAACAACCACGTATCTTGTACCTATAATTTACAAAAGAAAAGTCTTCTTCCAGCAGTGATTTGAGTTTTACAAGCAGTATCTAGCTTTGAATTAGCAATTTTTGAACATTTGAGATGAAAATATTGTATCTTACCAACAGTATTTAGTATTTTAAAGCAAAATCAAATTTTATTAACAGCTTCTTGTCTTTTGTATTAAAATTGTCTTCTTTCAATAGTACTTAGAGTTTAAATAACAGTTTCTGGACTACTTACATCAAGATTTTACATTTGGTCCAATAGTATTTAATATTTTCGAAATAAAGTCAAATGGTTTATATTGTTTTTTTTGCAATGAAAATGTAGTTTTACAAGCAGTATCAAGCCTTTAGGAAGCATTTTATTAAGTCTTCTAGAACCAATATCCAGTCTTTTGGAAATATTTCAAGTCGTTTAGAAGCAGTATCAAATCTTTTGAAAGTATTGTAAGTCTTTTGAAAAGCTTTTAAGTCTTCTAGAAACAGTATCAAGTCTTGCAGAAGGATTATTAAGTGTTCTGCAACCATTTCAAGTTTTCTAGAAGTAGGTCAAATATTTCAAAAGCGATGTCCAGTTTTTTGGGAAACAATTCAAGTACTCTAGAAACAGTGTCAAGTCTTTTAAGGGCAGTATAAAGTCTTCTGGGAGCATTCCAAGTCTTTCGAAGTAATTTCAAGTCCCAGTAGAAATACCCAGCCTTTCAAAAGGAGTATTAATTGCTCTGAAAGCATTTCAAGTCTTCTAGAAGTAGTTTAAGATTTCCAGAGGCAACGTAAAGTGTTTTAGAAGCATTTCAAGTCTTCCGGAGGCAATACCAAGTGTTTTTGCAGCATTTCAAAGTTTTTGTAACCAGCATCAAATGTTTTGAATGTATTCAAAGTTTTCTGAAAACCTTTTAAGACTTCTAAAAGCAGTATCAAGTCTTCCAAATGGGATATTTAGAGCTCTGGAAGTATTTAAAGTCTTCTAGAAGCAGTATCAAGTCTTCCAAAGGAAGTATTAAGAGCTCTGAAAACGTTTCAAGTCTTCTAGATGTAGTTCAAGTCTTCCAGAGGCAATGTGAAGTCTTTTGGAAGCATTTCAAGTCTTTCGGAGGCAACACCAACTGTTTTGGCAGCATTTCAAAACTTCTGTAAGCAGTATCAAGTCTTCTGAATATATTGAAAGTTTTCCAAAAACCTTTAAAGTTTTCTAGAAGCAGTATCAAGTTAAGAAAATTTAAATACTGTTAATTCTGCCATTCTGTCAAATATTAAGAGCTCTGGAAACATTTGATGTCTTCTAGAAGTAGTTGTAACAAGTCTTCCAGAGGCAATTAAATTCTTTTGGAAGCATTTCAAGTCTTCCAGAGGCAATACCAAGTGTTTTGAAAGCATTTCAAAGCTTCTATAACCAGCATCAAGTCTTCTGAATCTAATGAAAGTTTTCCGAAAACCTGTAAAGTTTTCTAGAAGCAGTATTAATTAAAAAAAAATTAAATGCTCTGCTAATTCTGCCATTCTGTCAAACACGATTAATTAATATCAATTAATATCACCTAATGGAGCGTGAGTGACATGAATCGACGTGACCCACGCGTGAGTTACGTGATTCATGTATGATATTCACGTGATTGACGTGCGTGACCCGCGTGGGTTTAGATCCTGAGCGAGCATAAAATGTCACTCACGCGCACATCTCTACTTGGAACACAGAAATCTGCAACAATTTCCATCTCTTGGCAGTAACTTACAAACTCCTTTACAAGCTACTATTTAACATAAAGAGGTGGTAATAACACTTTTTCTGTGAAACCTATAACATGGTTATTGTTTCGAGGTCGCCACAGAGCATCCACTGATGCTCTTGATATTTGGTTTTCTTAAAAATCGTAGCCAAGTCATTATAGTTTTCATTCATATAGGAAGAGATGCAAATACATTTCGATTATTTAGCAAGACTGCTTTTACGTGAATCAATGAATATCTGCTAATATGTACTTCATGAGCACATCATGAAGCCAACATAACATCATTACAATAAAATAGCTGTCCTTCTTTATAGAAAACCTGAGTAAATTCTGTACAGTGAAAATGAGGTCCTAGCTGATAGCAGATTTTTGTTTCTAAACATAGATCCTATCATTCAGCTACATCTTTTGAAAGACTTAAAACTCTTACTAGGTCGTTGAGTTCACTCTGAGAAAATCCCTGTCAAGAAAGAAAAAATGACCTAGATTTGGTTTGGGAAGCTAGTACGTCTAAGTCATGTTAGATCAGGGTGTCATCAAAATTAGCGGAAGTTTAAAACTGGTATTTCAGAGCTATGGGACACTCAATGAATAGCCGAATCAAAGTTAGGGTAAGATATTTCTTTTTTACTTTTTGTATTGAATCCTTTCACATCTACCGAACAAAAATAGCTGTTGGTTATGTGATTTTTCTCTTCGCACCATATCATAGCAATGTCAAAATGAAATGAGCTTTTCTTACCCTTTCACCATAAACGAAGATTTTCTGTACACCTTATGTGAAATACATGTTTTGTCTTGTTATCCAAATTTCATTTTGAAATAGGAAAAATTAATTTTCTCCACAATCTGGGTAAGGTTTATTTGTTGTCTTTTTAGTGTGCATTAAAGAGGAACACATAAAAATGGACGATATGAACACAGCCCATAAGATCTTATCTGGCGATAAACAAACGTTAACAATCTGGGTCCTACACCTCTCATCCAATCATTTACAATCGATCGAATTGTTGAAAATCTGTCTCTTGTATCCAAAAGTTTTAAGCAATGTTCTTTGCAATCTGTAGTCCTGCTTAGGCTTCCAGATCCAAAGCAAGGTTGTTGCACCCCTTCCTCGGATCATTTGGACCAACATCTTAATACCATTGTAACATTGCGATTTATACCTTGAACAATTTCTCTTAATGTAAGTTTTCTGCCAATAATTCAGCCTCGTTCAAAATCAGAGAAATTTTTATATTGACGTACTCTTGGCATTGTTCCCAAGATGAGAACGAAATTGTAAACAAACAAATTGTAAAATTTGCAGTTAATTACACATTGATCTGTTTATTTCTTCAAATTGATTGCTACTAAATGATAACAAAAAAGAACTAAACTACTACCTAGGTTTCATTTAAATTTACATCTTTTGTTTGTTTTAATGAAAGACATCCTTGACGAAAAGTTCATTCAAATCGATCAACAAATTCTAGGTGTTACAATTTTTATGTATTATGTCCCAAATATTGCTCTTTAGGGAGAATAATGTTTCTATTTCTATGTTATATGAATAATTTTTTGTAGTGTTTGAAAGAATCTAGTAGTAACTTGGGATTTTCAAAAATTTACAACAATTGATAACTACTGATTATAAATAACAATCAAATCGATTATAGCATGTTGCATCAAACAACATTTTATAATACTCGGTTATATTTCGAATATTCCGCTATAGAGAAACTTGACATGAATTGAGGATGCTTCTATAAAATGAATGACAGGTAGGAGATAACTCAAATATATTGTTTGTTTTAAAATTGCCAACAATGATTAATTTGCATTTACAAAAACGCAATAAAATAAATTTGTTTTAGATTTTTATCGCTGAGGAAATCATTTAATCAAAAAAAAGTGGAATAAATGTTACAAGCTTGAACATCATATAAATAAATGAATAGAAATCGATGATCAAATAAATTTTAAGCAGACGATGTGCAAAAATTTTGCTACATCACTTAAATTTGATTAATAATGTTTTCTTGAGTTGTTGCCCGAATTTTTTAACTAAGACTGCCAATATTTACCACCGAAGATATCGTAACATGCACAAACCCTTGTTGAATTAAATGAAAATGTTGGAATTTATATATAAAAAATCGTGTGTGGCATGCAGTACAGAATTAGATTAACCTATTTAAATTCAGGTAAATAAAATAATCGGTAACTCTACTTTTAGGTCTTATTTTATCGAATCAAATAAAGGTTTTATCAGGTACGTAGTAATAAAAATTTGGTTTGTTGATACGACATTATCATAGTTTGGCGACCTTGAAAGTTGACATTCATTTCACCTGAGGTTAAAAGGTTATTTACTTATCGCCTAAATACAATTCTATAAAAAAGTATTATTACTACATTACATTTTAAAATTAAAAATGTTTGTATCTATATCACCATATGTTTCCCTTTACATTTTGAAAGTAAATACCACCCATGAATCATACTCAAGAAACGTTACATGAATCGATTCTTATATTTTTCCTATGGAATTGTTTAAAATACATATCTATTTGCGACTCGTAAAATAAAATCGCCGAATCGGCATACGTATGAACGTGAAACGTAGATAATCAAACGGCGCGAAATCAATTTTGCCTCTATCGAGTTTCAAACGTTATACGATGTGTTACCACAACAGGAAGGCATTTCTACACCGTGCACGGTGAACAATGAACATTACAACCTCCTCAGTACCCGAGACCATACTCCGTCCGGTAAAGTACGGTTCAATTTCACGACCTATTTTTAAAGGCACTCGTAGCAGTATGTAGCTAAACGCTCGCGGAGATCGTACAAGTTACGACCTACGTTCTTGCATTCGGTTAGGTGGCACGCACGTGTACTCGTTCTTCTGTGCTGTGTAGATACGATGATAACCAATCTTTACTGCATTATTTTATTTCAGTAAATTACCGTTTTACAACGCTTTCACCTGTTTTCGTATCATAATGACTTAGATCATTTTAGATTAGGAATTAAAGCTGCAACTCAAAGTTGATTCATTTCGACGTTATTAATGAAGTTATTTTGCGTTGAAAACCACTTCCTCGAACTGATTTGTTTACGTTGAGAGTACGCCAACACATTCCTAATCATTTACTTAATTTAAAGCATAATAATTATCGTTAATTAATCTCGTATCGATAAAAAATATATATATCTATATATAGTGTGTCCCCGAATAAAATAGATATATATAGAAATTAACTAATTATTTCCGTTTTTATGTAAAAATTGAACTTTTTTTACTAAATTACAAATTTTTTAAGATCGATTTATGTTATGTAACCATGGAAAGTACCATGCTAAAAGTACATTGATCGTATACAATTTAAGGGTAGTTTATCAAGTTCATTAAAATAATTTAGTAACATATCCAAATATTTTTGTTGATTTACATTTCCATCGAAGATGTATGGTCCAATTACTCTGTGATATGTTACACCATACCACACATTTACTTATTAACACTTATTTTTTACTTTTTACTTTTTTATTTTTACTTGTGTAGTTACACAAAAACATGACTCACCAGTACCATAGTATAGTGCATTGTACAACTAAAAAATAGAGTCAATATTAACGCCTAGAGGTAACACTAGACCTGGGTTTAGCCGTACGTCTCTAATGTTTCTAGGTCTAGGGTTAGTTATGAAGCTGGGTTGTAGGTATAATCTAAGTTCAATTTTTAGTTCCAGAAGAATTTAAAACAATGTAGAGCTAAGCAAGAATTAAAACTTGAACTAACCCTAAAGCTAGAAAGTTTCGTCTTTAGACGCACGGCTAAATCTAATTCTTTCTAGTTCTAGGTCTAGTGTTAGTTTTAGTTTTAGGTCGATACAAGTATACAATAATCTAAACCCGAAGAACAGCTAAATTAGATCAACAGCAACACTAAAGTTAACAATAAACCGAGAACTAGAAACATTTGGGTTTAGTCGTACGTCTCTGAAGACAGAACCGAATACAACCAAGTGTTTATTTTTGTGTATAACAATTTTGTAATATAACTATAGTTGATAATTTGGAATGTCCATTTATAACAAAGCTTCTGAAGATGACCGTTAAAAGTCGAAACATGTAAAGCTGCAATTTGATAATAAATTAACCAATACGAGTACAGGTTAGTAATACTTTTTACATTATTTATTAATTATTGGTTAACATGGATTATAATTTAAATCGTTTTAAATAATTATTAACACAAATATTATTATTAAATTTACCTTATCCACGGTGTTCAAATATTGGCGGAATATCTACTCATCATTTTTCGACCGACTATGAATCGAAAATCTTGATGTCAACATGTTGCATCACGGTATGGTTTTAAGAAGTACTTTTTCTTAGATACCTTATTTTTTCAGTTTGAATCTACGAACACATTTTACTCGTCATATCGTTGTATTGCAATATTAATTAAATGCTCAGTTATTGTTGAAACATATACACATTAAAATTAATACATAAATCATGTATCTAATACATTTATTTTTTTGCATTTTGTCAACAAAATTATTCGAATTCAAACTGAAATTCGACATATTCTAAATATAAGTGCAATCTCACCGTCAAAAGCCATAAAATTTCTGAAGACGTATGATACATAGTGCAACATTTTAACATTAAGATTTTTGTTTTAGTATCGAACGAACAATATCACTACATATAGATCATTTGCCAATTTCTGAACACCTGTATAGCTGGGGTAAATTTAATAAGGGGTAAATTTAATTTTTTTTATGTTTTTATTGTTCAAAATTCGAAGATATAAAAATATTTATTATTGATTTTAATTTTTTATATACATATAATAATATATAATTATATGTTCATTATGTTAATTTTTACGATTTTGAATTATTTTACTGAATACTATACATATTGTTATCTAATTATAATATTATTATTTTTAATTGTAATATCTTTAAACAATTCTCTAACATCTTCTAATAGATCAACGCTCACTGATAAAAGTTCTTGACCAATATGTATGCATGCTTTGACAATGGTATAGAATTTTTCACATTTCAATTTGAAGAAGATTGATTGTAATGGTTGTTTGGTTGGATGACAAAAAAATTAAAATTTGGACGAGACTCTCAAATTTATAAAACAAACATTTTCAAAAAATCATATCATCGGTTTTTTTAATGATAACGATATGACTATATGATGATATTAATAAAATTCTTTGAAAAAAATACTGGAGTAGAAGCTGTTAAATTTGCAGTTATAGAACATGCTGAAAAAATCTAGTTTATGATGTGATATAACTAATCTATATGATGATATTAATAAAATCCTTAGAAGAAGATTATTAGAAGAGAAACTATCAAATTTGCAGGATTAATACAACCAGAGCTGGGCTGTAGTTAACTACCTAGTCAACTACTTTTTGTGTTAAAGTAGTATTCTAACTACTTTTGTTTTATTAGTCGTACTACTCGGTTTTATTATTTTATGATGGAATAATATACAATAATATAAATATTCACAGAAAGTAGTTAATTCCTCATCTAGTAGTTAACTAGGTATTCTAACTATTTTTGTTCGTTTTATTCCTTTGGAGTAATTTAACTACTTCTAAGACAGCTGAAATTTAAAAAAATATGATAATCCACAATAACATCCGAATCAGAAAAAGATTTAATAAAAAGTAAACTGCAGTTAGAGTTTTTACAGTACTTGCAACGATAGAAGAACTAATAAAAAATGCTCCATGATTATAAGTTAATTAAACAAATATTTATAATTTACAACACCAATGTGTACCATTATCAACTGTACTTATAAGATTCCACGTCCATTTGTTTATTTTAGTTTTTAAATTTTAAATGCTGAAAACATCTTAATGTAACACCTACCTTGCAAGATTCGGCTTTGTGTTTTTGTATTAAAAGAATTTGAGTTTTTAACATAATTTATGTATAATTTTATATGATAAGGCTCAGTTAGATTTTGACTAGTTGCATTTATTGGTTTTTTATTTTGGTGATAATAATTCAAAAATTGTTAAGTACTAACTAGAAATTTTATTTTGATTTATTTATTTGTTATTGTAGACCAGTGGTTAATCGCTTTTAAAGAAGAAAGTTTTTTTATTTTTCCAAAAAAGTTAGTTATTAAGTAATGCTTTGTTGTTCTATATTCCTATAGAACTAAAACTACAACTAACACTAAACCTAAAACTAGAAATAAGTGGGTTATTTGTTCGACTATTATTATAGCCGACCGAAACTTTTTAACTCTAGGTCTAGTGGTAATTCTAGTTTTAGTTTAATACAGGTATACAATAATTAAAGACTGAATAAAAACTAAAAATAGAGCCAACAGCAACACTAGGGCTAACACTAGACCTGGAAAGAGACATAACTCAACCCAACTCATCCCAATATAGCTTCAGAACTAACACTAGACTTAGAACTAGAAACAATACGGTGTAACCGTCTTAAGAGACGTACAACTAAACCCTAATGTTTCCAGTTCTAGGTCTAGTGTTAATACTAAAGCTAGGTTGTAGGTTCAGTATTAGTTATAATTTTTGTTCCAGAATAACAGACAGTAAACATAGTACTAGAAAGATTTAGGTTTAGCCGTGCGTCTTCAAATACTAGGTATAGTGTTAGTTCTAGTTTTAATTTGATACAAATATACAAGTCAAGATTGAAAAACAATTAAAAATAGAGCAGTAACGCTAGAACTAACACTAGACAGAACCCATCCCAACCCAACTTCAGAACTAACAGTAGACTTAGGAGTAGAAACAAAAGTTTCTAATTTTTCTAGAAAGTTAACGATTTCAAAGAAAAAAGTAGGATATATTAAGAGAGTCGCGGAAGAAATCCGATTATTTAGATAGCATCAAACAGAAATTGGAAACCTCTGTTCTGGACGATTCTATGAATTTTAGCAGTTGTAGATATGGTGTTGGGTTTTTCGCCCTTAAAAGTACATTTTATGTAGTTATAAGTTTTTATTATTAGCATCATATTCTTGGACTAGTTAGTAGCATTACTCCACTATTTGTTTCGAGTAGTTAGCCCAGGTCTTAATACAATATGCAATTAAAAAGAAATCATTTGTATGTATGATGATATGATGTATAAGTTAAATTAAAGCTAAAAGAATCTAGTTTATGATGTGATATAAAAACTATATGATGATACTAACAAAATCCTTAGAAAAGGATTATTAGAACAGAAATTGTCAAATTTGCGATTTGCAAAAATTAATGATATTGATATGATCTTTTTTTAATACTTTTTTATCGCTCGGTGATAAAAGTATTGACCAAGATAATAATTGACCAAGATATATGTTTCAACAATGGTAAATAATTTTCCATAGGTCAGTATGAAAAAGATGGATTACAATACTTGGTTGATTGCATGACAAAAAAATTAAAATCACCTCATTCACATGTTGATGATTAAACTTACAGACAAAAAAATGATGATGATTATTGTTTACCATCTTGGGCAAAGCATTTACCAGTTGGACGATTGACTAGTAAAAATCTTTTGATTTTGATTTCGAATTTAGAGAAGGAATTTATAAAGTATTTGGGAGATGCTATTGATAGCTCACGTAAAGTACTAAAATACATATAAAAAGATTTCATCAAAATTTTGTAATATTCGCACTAATTATTTAAATCGAAATAAAATGTTTTGTTTTTGTTTACTTTTAATTGATGTTTATTTAAAAATCTATTTCGGCTTTACATGTTTCGACAAACGTTAATGTTCTTTTTTAATAATATAACCAAAAAACTAATGAGTGAAAAAACTAATGACAAAATACATTTGTTTGTGTATAGTTACGTTTAAGTTTTATTGTAATGTTTTACATCTTGGATAATACTAACGAGAACCTCTGAAGATGATTTTGTAAATCGAAATATGTAAGACCAAAATACATTTTCAAATAAACATCAATTAAAAAAAAGTAAATAAAAACAAAACATTTTATTTCGAAATACTAAATTAATAATATAAGATATAAAATGAATGCGGAAATAAAGGAACAATTCCTTAGTTATGATTCTTATTCTTAAAATTTATTTAAAATTTTAATTTATTTTATTTATTTAATTTTCTGTTTTTATTTTATTTTACGATATTTGTTATGTCTATGGGTTACTGTAGTGATACGGCTTAAAGTGTACTTTAAGACATTTTAGACTGATTTATATCAAAAAATTATTTATAATTAAAATGAAATTTGCGTAGTATTTTCTTCCAATGACGTCACGTTTCCGCTCTCACCCCGTTAACGTCAATTTGTTCGAGTTGGATAACCTTACAGAATATGTATACTTAACGGACCTTGATATATCATAAATTGAACTTGAATAATTTTCAATTTATATAGACAAAATGGGAATAATTAGTTAACTTCTATAGTTAGAGTATAAAATTCGTGTGATTTAGTGATTTGAAATGGTTTTCCCTCTTTGTAACTTGATCTGGAGACATACTGTATATATGTATTTTGAAATCGCCTAACGAAAATTGTTATCATTATTGTGGGGTCGGCGACCTCAAAATTCTATTTGGTTTACTCGGCCAATGGCTATATGGTTCTGTGACGGACTTCGCGCGCTCGTTGACAGATTCGCTTCTTCCCGGTTTGAAAGTGGAGCAATAAGATTCTACCACTAATTACCGTGGGACGACACCGTCGCAGTTATCTTCGTTTCAAAGTATAAGAAGAAGCCGGACCTGCGCGTTTACCGTTGCAAGCGTTGTTCGTCCTCGTCGGCTATCGAAAGAGAAACTCTCCCGTCGTCCTCTGCTGGTCTCTCCTCTGTTGGTGCTCTGCCCATTTGGTGGTATCGATCTGCTAAGAGGCGTCGTCATATCATACGGCTGGAATGAAATGAACAAACTCGTGCTTCGTTTTCTACTTAGGTACAATTAGAATAATTTGGGAATACCAAATCAAATTTATTATGTAGTTATTATTTTGAGATATGCAAATATTAAGATCCTTATTTATTATTAATTAATTAGTATAAATAATAGGCATATTTAAGCGAGATTAAACTTGAATGCGATCTGAATTTATTCATGCTGGTGGTATCGAAAATAAAAAGATGTAAACGAAATAGCTGGCGTTGGCTGGTTCCTTTGTTTGGTGCTGCTGGTAGAGCCGCTACGACCCGTTCTAACTCAACTCGTCTGTCTCTGTAGATATCGATTTTCCGAGTAGGTACGCGTCGACCGCGCCGCGACGCTGTTTCTCGAATTCGACGAGACCTAGTGCATCGAAAATTTTCTTATCCACCTTTCTCTATTTGTTTTCCAGATTTTCGCCGAGTAGAAATGGTGAACAGCGAATCCATGGAAGCAGCCAACGATGCCAACGGAACGGAACGCGTCACTCAGCTTAACACGGCACCGGCGGATCTTCATTCATCAAGTCCTGTTACGGCTCCCGAGTGTTTAAGTTTCGGCGGCCAAAGTGTTTCAACCAGCGAGTTTGATACGTCCCCAACTCCCGAGTCAGCCGGCGAAACGTCCATTGATATCGCAACACTATGCTGCACGGTGCCGTTGGTAAAACTGCACGACATTTCGTTGGACGCAAAAAAGAAAGCACCGGCGAAAAAGTTTTTGTGCTTATACTGTGACAGAACGTTTGTGACCACCAGTTTGAGACAAAAACACGTCGACAGGTGTCACTCTGGGAAGCAAATAAGGAGGTCCAGTTCGAGATTTCAATCGAGAACAACAACCGTTTGCATTTACTGCAAGAAATTAAACAACACCGATCACACGCTAAACGAATTGTTTCGCCATCTGATCGAAAAACACCCAAACAAATACTTCGCTTGTTTGGAATGCGAGGAGAGATTTTCGTTTAAGAACTTACTCGACGAGCATAACTTGGAAACACACAACTTTACAGAAGATTTATTAGAGAACGATTTCGAAGATGATAAACTCAGAACAAAGCACAAAGCGAGGAAAAAAGATGCCGAAAAAGAAATTGAAGAAAACCCTTCGTTACGACTCAGAAAAGAATTGCGAAAAAGAAAAGTTAGCGTGAAAAGCACTAAAAGCGGCATCAAGAAGCAACATCCCCCTACAAAAACGAGAAAGCGAAAAAAGGGGATGGAAAGCGAAGAAAAAGAAAAAAACTGCATCAACCCATACCCAACCTTCGACGCGTACTTCCGCGTAAAGAAAATTACCGATCATTCGATAGACAATTTAAAAATAAGCTCCTTAACCTTCGACGATGTCTTTGATAAAGCATTTTACAACCGGATAAAATGCAACATCCAAGAAAACCTGCAAAACCATATCGACGGCAAATTATTTAATAACGAAGAGTCGGAAAATAGGATCTCAAATTTCGAAAAAATGCAAGAAGTTAGCAACACTTTAAGCGAAAATTTCGGTTGCGAAATCACACTAAACGCCGCAACCCCAGTAGTATCATTATTATCTTCCCAACTAGGCGAAGATTTAGAATCCCAAATAGAATACGGGGCGAAAGCCTCCAAAAAGAAAGTGCCAGTAAACAAAGACGAAGTCCATTACAAATATTTCACCCGTCGAAAATACCAGGCGAGCATTTTACAAAACAAAGAAAACCGAGATTTATCTAAATTAGATATGTGGACGCAACTTATCGTGAAAGATCGCCAACAAAAAATCATAAACGATCAGAAGACCGATAAAGAAAAAATCGAATACACAAAAGGAATAGAGTACAAAACGAAAATGCAAAACGACGAGTTAAATCGTATATTAGACAGGAGAGGACCTTTCGAAGACTTAAAAGAAGAAGCGAACAAAATGGCGGCCATTGAAAAGATGAATAGACTGGGTGAATCAGCATCACACGTTACCTCAATTCTCGATGAAATTTTTAATAAAGTTTTCGAAAAAGAAATCAAAACGGAAGTAGAAAACAGCGAAAAACTCCAAGAAACATCAATCAAACCTGAACCTATAACCGAAATCCCTCTTTATCTCAATCTTCAACGAACCTCACTACACGAAGAAGATATCGATAGATCCGATAAAATCACCCTTATCTGTTCTTCCCAAGAAACCGAAGATTTCCAGCTATCCCAAACACCAAGGGATAAAGACAAATTAGTCGAATTAACGGGGGAATGGACGAGAACGCGACTTTATATTTGTGCTGCTTGTGGTGTTAAAGTAACCAACATGAAACTCCTTCTCGATCATAAAAGTGTGTATCATCCAAACGTATGGACACAACATTACGAGTTTGTTGGTACTCAAAGCGATTTATACCGGCATTTAAGCATACCGGGTTTGGGGAAAGTCGGACACATGGAAGAATACCCTTGTGTTAAAATTTTAAAGAGAAGTGAAGCTCGAACTTGTACTAAGTGCTCAAAAGCGTGTAATAGTCTCGCCGAACTTCATAGGCATATGTTGGAATGCGGCGAAGATTGGAGTTGGATGTTGGCGAGGAAAAAATTGAAATATCGGCCTTTTGGGTCTAAGTCAAGAAGAAAACGACGAGGTAAGATTAATTTATTATTAATATTTAAATTAAAATGTTTACCGATAAAATCCACAAGTCGTTTGTCTTTTATACAAAATAATCTCATTATTTTTTTTGTTTTTATAAACGGTTGTTGCACTTCACTTCATTATAAAAATACGTTATAATTAGGTTGTATTTTTAAAGAGGTGATGATAATAAATAATCCTTTTATAAAAGTTATTTGACTTTCAGAAGGTTATTTTATAATAAATGATAAACTATCTAGTATATATAAACTATTTATACTCTAGTACTTAATATATTTACTCGACACCTTGAATGAAAGAGATAATTAGGTTTTTAAATGAAATAATAAGAGTCGTGATTATTTATATTATCAGTTCTTATTTCGGGGTTTATCGGAATTATTTAAATGAAATTTTTAATTAAAAAATTCCTCTCAAAATATTGCAAAACTCTCATCCGTGAATAATAAAATTGACTCAAACAACAATAAAAAGATAAAAGAAATCATATAATTAATAAACATTGTTTTTGAATTTTCATCAAAGCGTAGAAACCGGATCTGAAACAGAAAATAAAATCATTGGGAGTGCAAAAATTAATTACATGATTTGATGAGCTTCTAATTACTAAATAGCTCTAATAATCTGATTGTGGTTTAATTCTAATATCAAAGGAAATTCACAATTCCGGTGGTTATTATCGCATTATACAGGTGTTTCAGAATTGCACGAAAAATTGGAATTTTAAATAGAAAATTTCTATTAAAACGTTGCAAAATTTTCATCCGTGCATGAATTACTTTAAGATATAGACGATAATCTAAGTATAGCAGTAATATTTCTTTGATGCTCAAAAAAATTATTTTTGAATTTTCATGAAAATGTAGAAACCAAAGCTGAAACAGGAAATAAAAATCATTAGGAATTCAAAAATTAATTTGATGAACATGATTTGATTAGCTTGCAATTACTAAATAGTTCTAATAATCTCATTGTGGTTTAATTGTAATCTCAAAGGAAATTCACAATTCCGGTAGTTATTATCACATTATACAGGTGTTTCAGAACTGCACGAAAAATTGAAATTTTAAATAAAAGAAAATTAAGACGCAGATGATGATCTAAATATACCAGTAACCAGGGTTGTTAGTATTAAACGATTTCTTAAAAACTATTTGTTTTAAACATGTTTTAAACACTAACATATAGAACCTTGTTAGGTTCTATATGTTTGTATTGAACTAAATTTGTTTTAAACAGTTTAAAATCTGTTTAAAATCATAGGACTTTGTTTGAAGGATTATTTTTAAAAGACACAATAAATAATATTATAAAGTATTTACTTGTAATTTGTTAACTTGTGTGTTAAAACTAGATTAAATTTGCTTCAAAATGGTTTTTATTTCATAATAATATCTCAATTCCTTTTTGAGATATGATGATGTAAATTAGATTATTCAATTTAACTTCAATAACAAGAGTGGCGATTTAAAAAAAAATATCTTTTTAATTTATGGAATCGAAGTAATTATAATTGGTGTGTTAAAACTAGATTAAATTTGCTTCAAAATGATTTTTATTTCATAATAATATCTCAATTCGTTTTTGAGATATGATGATATAAATTAGATTATTCAATTTAATCTCAATAACAAGAGTGGCGATTTAAAAAAAAATATCTTTTTAATTTATGGAATCGAAGTAATTATAATTGGTGTGTTAAAACTAGATTAAATTTGCTTCAAAATGATTTTTATTTCATAATAATATCTCAATTCGTCTTTGAGATATGATGATGTAAATTAGATTATTCAATTTAACTTCAATAACAAGAGTGGCGATTTAAAAAAAATATCTTTTTAATTTATGGAATCGAAGTAATTATAATTGGTGTGTTAAAACTAGATTAAATTTGCTTCAAAATGATTTTTATTTCATAATAATATCTCAATTTGTCTTTGAGATATGATGATGTAAATTAGATTATTCAATTTAACATAAAAAAGGGGTGATTAAAAAAATATATCTTTTTAATTTATGAAATCGAAATAATTATAATTGGTTTGCTAAAACTAGATTAAATTTGCTTCAAAATGATTTTTATTTCAGAATAATATCCCAATTCGTCTTTGAGATATGATGATGTAAATTAGATTATTCAATTTAACTTCAATAACAAGAAAGGTGATTTAAAAATTTTTATCTTTTTAATTTATAGAATTGAAGAAATTATAATTGGTGTGTTAAAACTAGATTAAATTTGCTTCAAAATGATTTCTATTTCATGGCGATATCTCAGTTCGCCTTAAAGATATGATGATGTAAATTAGATTATTCAATTTAACTTCAATAACAAGAGAGGTGATTTAAAAAAATTTTATCTTTTTAATTTATGGAATTGAAGAAATTATAATTGGTGTGTTAAAACTAGATTAAATTTGCTTCAAAATGATTTTTATTTCATAATAATATCTCAATTCGTTTTTGAGATATGATGATATAAATTAGATTATTCAATTTAATCTCAATAACAAGAGTGGCGATTTAAAAAAAAATATCTTTTTAATTTATGGAATCGAAGTAATTATAATTGGTGTGTTAAAACTAGATTAAATTTGCTTCAAAATGATTTTTATTTCATAATAATATCTCAATTCGTCTTTGAGATATGATGATGTAAATTAGATTATTCAATTTAACTTCAATAACAAGAAAGGTGATTTAAAATTTTTATCTTTTTAATTTATAGAATCGAAGAAATTATAATTGGTGTGTTAAAACTAGATTAAATTTGCTTCAAAATGATTTCTATTTCATGGCGATATCTCAATTCGTTTTAAAGATATGATGATGTAAATTAGATTATTCAATTTAACTTCAATAACAAGAGATGTGATTTAAAAAATTTTATCTTTTTAATTTATAGAATCGAAGAAATTATAATTGGTGTGTTAAAACTAGATTATATTTGCTTGAAAATGATTTCTATTTCATGGTGATATCTCAATTCGTTTTTGAGATATGATGATATAAATTAGATTATTCAATTTAATCTCAATAACAAGAGTGGCGATTTAAAAAAAAATATCTTTTTAATTTATGGAATCGAAGTAATTATAATTGGTGTGTTAAAACTAGATTAAATTTGCTTCAAAATGATTTCTATTTCATGGCGATATCTCAATTCGTCTTAAAGATATGATGATATAAATTAGATTATTCAATTTAACTTCAATAACAAGAGATGTGATTTAAAAATTTTTATCTTTTTAATTTATAGAATCGAAGAAATTATAATTGGTGTGTTAAAACTAGATTATATTTGCTTCAAAATGATTTCTATTTCATGGTGATATCTCAATTCGTTTTTGAGATATGATGATATAAATTAGATTATTCAATTTAATCTCAATAACAAGAGTGGCGATTAAAAAAAAAATATCTTTTTAATTTATGGAATCGAAGTAATTATAATTGGTGTGTTAAAACTATATTAAATTTGCTTCAAAATGATTTTTATTTCATAATAATATCTCAATTCGTCTTTGAGATATGATGATGTAAATTAGATTATTCAATTTAACTTCAATAACAAGAAAGATGATTTAAAATTTTTATTTTTTTAATTTATAGAATCGAAGAAATTATAATTGGTGTGTTAAAACTAGATTAAATTTGCTTCAAAATGATTTCTATTTCATGGCGATATCTCAATTCGTCTTAAAGATATGATGATGTAAATTAGATTATTCAATTTAACTTCAATAACAAGAGAGGTGATTTAAAAATTTTTATTTTTTTAATTTATAGAATCGAAGAAATTATAATTGGTGTGTTAAAACTAGATTAAATTTGCTTCAAAATCATTTCTATTTCATGGTGATATCTCAATTCGTTTTAAAGATATGATGATGTAAATTAGATTATTCAATTTAACTTCAATAACAAGAGATGTGATTTAAAAAATTTTATCTTTTTAATTTATAGAATCGAAGATTTTGGTTCGATTTTGGTTTAAAAATATTCTTAAATATTTCATTTATTTCCAAAAGCTTGTTTAAAACACAGTTTTAAACAGGTTTAAAATACAATTTTTTGGTAGCAACGTAAAATAAGTTTAAAACAAAAAAAAACTGTTTTTCTTCAACCCTGCCAGTTACATCTCTGACATTCAAAAAAATTGTTAGTAAAAATTGTTTTTGAATTTTCATGAAAATGTAGAAACCGAAGCTGAAACAGGAAATCAAAATCATTAGGAATATAAAAATTAATTTGATGAACATGATTCGATAAGCTTGCAATTACTAAATAACTGTAATAATCTCATTGTGGTTTAAATCTAATATCAAAGGAAATTCACAATTTCGGTAGCTATTATCACATTATACAGGTGTTTCAGAACTGCACGAAAAAGTGAAATTTTAAATAAAAGAAAATTAAGACACAGATGGTGATCTAAGTATACCAGTAACATCTCTGACACTCAAAAAAATTGTTAGTAAAAATTATTTTTGAATTTTCATGAAAATGAAAACAGCGCAGCTGAAACAGAAAATAAGATTCATTAGGAATGCAGAAATTAATTTGATGAACATGATTTGATAAGCTTCCAATTACTAAATAGCTCTAATAATCTCATTGTGGTTTAATTCTAATCTCAAAGGAAATTCATATTTCCGGTGGTTATTATCACATTATACAGGTGTTTCAGAACTGCACGAAAAAGTGAAATTTTAAATAAAAGAAAATTAAAACACAGATGATGCTCTAAGTATACCAGTAACATCTCTGACACTCAAAAAAATTGTTAGTAAAAATTGTTTTTGAATTTACATGAAAATGTAGAAACCGAAGCTGAAACAAGAAATAAAAATCATTAGGAATGCAAAAATTAATTTGATGAACATGATTTGATAAGCTTGCAATTACTAAATAGCTCCAATAATCTCATTGTGGTTTAATTCTAATCTCAAAGGAAATTCACATTTCCGGTGGTTATTATCACATGATACAGGTGTTTCAGAACTGCACGAAAAAGTGAAATTTTAAATAAAAGAAAATTAAGACACAGATGGTGATCTAAGTATACCAGTAACATCTCTGACACTCAAAAAAATTGTTAATAAAAATTATTTTTGAATTTTCATGAAAATGAAAACAGCGCAGCTGAAACAGGAAATTAGAATCATTAGGAATGCAGAAATTAATTTGATGAACCTGATTTGATAAGCTTGCAATTACTAAATAGCTCTAATAATCTAATTGTGGTTTAATTCTAATCTCAAAGGAAATTCACATTTCCTGTGGTTATTATCACATTATACAGGTATTCCAGATCTGCACGAAAAAGTGAAATTTTAAATAAAAGAAAATTAAGACGCAGATGATGATGTAAGTATACCAGTAACATCTCTAACACTCAAACAAAATGTTAGTAAAAATTGTTTTTGATTTTTCATGAAAATGTAGAAACCGAAGCTGAAACAAGAAATAAAAATCATTAGGAATGCAAAAATTAATTTGATGAACATGATTTGATAAGCTTGCAATTACTAAATAGCTCTAATAATCTCATTGTGGTTTAATTCTAATCTCAAAGGAAATTCACATTTTCGGTGGTTATTATCACATGATACAGGTGTTTCAGAACTCCACGAAAAAGTGAAATTTTAAATAAAAGAAAATTAAGACACAGATGATGCTCTAAGTATACCAGTAACATCTCTGACATTCAAAAAAATTGTTAGTAAAAATTGTTTTTGAATTTTCATGAAAATGAAAACAGCGCAGCTGAAACAGAAAATAAGATTCATTAGGAATGCAGAAATTAATTTGATGAACATGATTTGATAAGCTTGCAATTACTAAATAGCTCTAATAATCTCATTGTGGTTTAATTCTAATCTCAAAGGAAATTCACATTTCCGGTGGTTATTATCACATGATACAGGTGTTTCAGAACTGCACGAAAAAGTGAAATTTTAAATAAAAGAAAATTAAGACACAGATGATGCTCTAAGTATACGAGTAACATCTCTGACATTCAAAAAAATTGTTAGTAAAAATTGTTTTTGAATTTTCATGAAAATGTAGAAACCGAAGCTGAAACAGGAAATAAAAATCATTAGGAATACAAAAATTAATTTGATGAACATGATTCGATAAGCTTGCAATTACTAAATAGCTGTAATAATCTCATTGTGGTTTGAATCTAATATCAAAGGAAATTCACAATTTCGGTAGCTATTATCACATTATACAGGTGTTTCAGAACTGCACGAAAAAGTGAAATTTTAAATAAAAGAAAATTAAGACACAAATGGTGATCTAAGTATACCAGTAACATCTCTGACACTCAAAAAAATTGTTAGTAAAAATTATTTTTGAATGTTCATGAAAATGAAAACAGCGCAGCTGAAACAGGAAATAAGAATCATTAGGAATGCAGAAATTAATTTGATGAACATGATTTGATAAGCTTGCAATTACTAAATAGCTCTAATAATCTAATTGTGGTTTAATTCTAATCTCAAAGGAAATTCACATATCTGGGGGTTATTATCACATTATACAGGTATTTCAGATCTGCACGAAAAAGTGAAATTTTAAATAAAAGAAAATTAAGACGCAGATGATGATGTAAGCATACCAGTAACATCTCTAACACTCAAACAAAATGTTAGTAAAAATTGTTTTTGATTTTTCATGAAAATGTAAAAGCCGAAGTTGAAACAGGAAATAAAAATCATTAGGAATTCAAAAATTAATTTAATGAACATGATTTGATAAGCTTCCAATTACTAAAAGGCTCTAATAATCCCATTGTGGTTTAAATCTAATATCAAAGGAAATTCACAATTCTGGTAGTTATTATCACGTTATACAGATGTTTCAGAACTGCACAAAAAAGTAAAATTTTAAATAAAAGAAAATTAAGACGCATATGATGATCTAAGTCTACCAGTAATATCATTGACTCTCAAAAGAATTGTTAGTAAAAATTATTTTTGAATTTTCAAAAAAATGTAGAAACCAAAGCTGAAACAGGAAATAAAAATCATTAGGAATGCAAAAATTTATTTGATGAACATGATTTGATAAGCTTGCAGTTACTAAATAGCTCTAATAATCTCATTGTGGTTTAAATCTAATATCAAAGGAAATTCACAATTTCGGTAGCTATTATCACATTATACAGGTGTTTCAGAACTGCACGAAAAAGTGAAATTTTAAATAAAAGAAAATTAAAACACAGATGATGCTCTAAGTATACCAGTAACATCTCTGACACTCAAAAAAATTGTTAGTAAAAATTGTTTTTGAATTTACATGAAAATGTAGAAACCGAAGCTGAAACAGGAAGTCAAAATCATTAGGAATGCAAAAGTTAATTTGATGAACATGATTTGATAAGCTTGCAGTTACTAAATAGCTCTAATAATCTCATTGTGGTTTAATTCTAATCTCAAAGGAAATTCACATTTCCGGTGGTTATTATCACATGATACAGGTGTTTCAGAACTGCACGAAAAAGTGAAATTTTAAATAAAAGAAAATTAAGACACAGATGGTGATCTAAGTATACCAGTAACATCTCTGACACTCAAAAAAATTGTTAGTAAAAATTATTTTTGAATTTTCATGAAAATGAAAACAGCGCAGCTGAAACAGAAAATAAGATTCATTAGGAATGCAGAAATTAATTTGATGAACATGATTTGATAAGCTTCCAATTACTAAATAGCTCTAATAATCTCATTGTGGTTTAATTCTAATCTCAAAGGAAATTCATATTTCCGGTGGTTATTATCACATTATACAGGTGTTTCAGAACTGCACGAAAAAGTGAAATTTTAAATAAAAGAAAATTAAAACACAGATGATGCTCTAAGTATACCAGTAACATCTCTGACACTCAAAAAAATTGTTAGTAAAAATTGTTTTTGAATTTACATGAAAATGTAGAAACCGAAGCTGAAACAAGAAATAAAAATCATTAGGAATGCAAAAATTAATTTGATGAACATGATTTGATAAGCTTGCAATTACTAAATAGCTCCAATAATCTCATTGTGGTTTAATTCTAATCTCAAAGGAAATTCACATTTCCGGTGGTTATTATCACATGATACAGGTGTTTCAGAACTGCACGAAAAAGTGAAATTTTAAATAAAAGAAAATTAAGACACAGATGGTGATCTAAGTATACCAGTAACATCTCTGACACTCAAAAAAATTGTTAATAAAAATTATTTTTGAATTTTCATGAAAATGAAAACAGCGCAGCTGAAACAGGAAATTAGAATCATTAGGAATGCAGAAATTAATTTGATGAACCTGATTTGATAAGCTTGCAATTACTAAATAGCTCTAATAATCTAATTGTGGTTTAATTCTAATCTCAAAGGAAATTCACATTTCCTGTGGTTATTATCACATTATACAGGTATTCCAGATCTGCACGAAAAAGTGAAATTTTAAATAAAAGAAAATTAAGACGCAGATGATGATGTAAGTATACCAGTAACATCTCTAACACTCAAACAAAATGTTAGTAAAAATTGTTTTTGATTTTTCATGAAAATGTAAAAGCCGAAGCTGAAACAGGAAATAAAAATCATTAGGAATTCAAAAATTAATTTAATGAACATGATTTGATAAGCTTCAAATTACTAAAAGGCTCTAATAATCCCATTGTGGTTTAAATCTAATATCAAAGGAAATTCACAATTCTGGTAGTTATTATCACGTTATACAGATGTTTCAGAACTGCACAAAAAAGTAAAATTTTAAATAAAAGAAAATTAAGACGCATATGATGATCTAAGTCTACCAGTAATATCATTGACACTCAAAAAAATTGTTAGTAAAAATTGTTTTTGAATTTTCAAGAAAATGTAGAAACCGAAGCTGAAACAGGAAATAAAAATCATTAGGAATGCAAAAATTTATTTGATGAACATGATTTGATAAGCTTGCAATTACTAAATAGCTCTAATAATCTCGTTGTGGTTTAATTCTAATCTCAAAGGAAATTCACATTTCCGGTAACTATTATCATATTATACAGGTGTTTCAGAACTGTACGGCGTAATTTTGGGGATGTATCCTTCAGTACAAAATAAACAAAAAAGTTCATATAAACAATATGTCTCAATAAATTATTTCCGTTAATTTATTACCGACATATTAAAATTTGTTAATGAAAAATTTAATTTGGGAATGTAACATTGAGCACAATAAACCCACACTTTTTTTAAGATAATTACTTTGGCTACCACGATGCGATTTCTGATTTCTTCTTGGGTGTCGATAGATGCACAGTAAACCATAAATCTCATTCAGCCTCATAGAAAATAATCTAACGGTGTTAGATCACGAGACCATGGTGTCTACTTCACAGTTCCGTTTTGACAAATCCATCGATTACCATATGCTCTGTTTAAGCATATGTTCTAATCATAATAAGATGAGAAAATTGAAACCGTCATGCAATAATCACATTTCCTGCCTATCGGTAATCAGAATGTCTTCTAGGAGCTCACACAAATTATTTTCTAACAAATTTAAGTATAATATTTGGTAGAAAGGAAAGGCCCATTAATTTGTATTCAAGAGGACGTTTATCGTTCCAGATAAACTTACGCGATTTGTCGTACGTATTCTGCTCAAAATGTAATTCTTAGTTTTTTTGTACAGGGTGGCCAAATAAGCGTGCGAAGTGCCATATCCTGGAGACTACTCAGTGTAGAAACTTGCCGTTAAAAATTTTATGACTAAGGAGGCTAAGAGAATTCCGCTGTGTTAACGTAACAGCATGTGCTTTCTAAAGTTTAGGTAAATTCTCTTTTGTTTTGTTACAATATTTTCGCTCTATCTTTAAAAATAAAGTGATGTTTGAAAATGTTTGTAACTAAATGCCAATCATTTCAAAATGGCTGAGCGGAATTTAATAAGCTTGGTATTGTTGAAAAGAGCTTTTCTTGAACTATAAATCCTACCTTATTTGTGTTGAATGTAATTTGGAGTTTAGCCACTAGAGGGCACTTTACGGCATCAGAACAGAAATTGTGAGCTTTCTTGGAAAAGTTAAATGGGTTGGTATTACTGTTTTCGCATGAAAAAATAGTAAAATGAATCCCAAACAAACTAATGAAAACCATGCCTCGATATCTTGTTCTAACGTAAAACATTGATAAAAGAAGATTTTATGAGAAAACTGAGACGGATTTTGATCAGTTCTTTCCTTTTTTCTATAATTTTTATTACACTTGTTAATTATTTGTAAAAAAAAATGTTGGCTTTGATAAACGCTAGCAGTTTTTGTTTTCGAGTTATTTTGATCTTAAGTGTTTTGTGACATATTTCACCATGTTCTTTAGAAGTCTATATCTCCCCTAACGTTCATTCAAAAAAGCTGATATGCTGGTAACTGGATTGTCATTAGCTGTATTAGAGTACCTTAGACAGGTGGTCAAAAATTGAATAACCAAATAACAAAATAAATAACAAATAACAAAATAAATAATTGAATTGGGGATTTAATTTTAAATAGATTATCTATACATATTCCTATGCCTATTTGTGGTAGTTTCTCTCATGCTGGAAAATTATGAATAAATTAATTTAATTTTCATTTCTAATTAAAATAATACAGCCACTCATATACGTATATATTTATTAATAATTAAACACTAACTTCCAAAAAGAGACAACCAACGAAGAAAATATTTTATCTAAAAATTTCGAGAAAAAAGAGTAAGACTGATCGTAATCCACCGAATTTTCTCATAAAATCTTCTTGTATCGATATTTTAGATTAGGAACAAGATATCGAGTCGTGGTTTTCAATAGTTTGTTTGGGATTCGTTTTGCTATTTTTTCATAATAAAAAAAGTAATGGTATGATTTGTAATCCAAGAAAAGCTCCTTTCAACGTTACCAAGCTTATTAAATTCCGTTCAGCCATTTTGATATGATTGGCATTTGTTTATAAACGTTTTCAAACATCCCCCACCACTTTTTTTTAGAGATAAAGCGAAAATATTGTAACAAAAATACCTAGAATTTATCTAAATTTTAGAAAACGTATGGTTTTGTGTTATGTTAATACAGTGGAATTCCGATCCACATTTTTAAATTCAAGACGGCGTTTGCGCCCCCTAGCGGTCATTTTAGAAACCTGAAGATAATTTCCAGCATTTTCTCTTAGCTACTTTAGTCATAAGATTTTTTACCGCTAGCTTTTACTATAAGGAGTCTCCGAGATATGGCAATTTGCACTATTATTTGGCCACCCTGTACATACAATTTTGTGCTTTAATATATGCATAGTTGTTTTCGCTACTATTATCACAAACGAACACAATTGCTAAAGATTACCCAAAGATTTAGGTCTTTGTTCTCAAAAACAAAGTTAAAATTATGGAGATTCTTTTAGCATTAGTAACATTCTTTTTTTGTGTTTCTATTTTTACGTCGAGCGCTCATCCGGTTACCACACCAATACATTCTGAAGGAGTGTTGTCTTCAATGTTACTAATGAGATGCTTCCCAGAATATTTTAGTTTTATAGGTAAGCTTGGAGATGATAGTCTTGTTTGAGCATGAAACTTCACGAATATCATTGCTCAGTTTTTCAAATAATGCCTACGATGAAGTTTATGTTCTGCGTTAGTAGCAAAATTTGCGAGTATAATTCACCAATATTCAACAGATTCTGCAATTCTGCAACAGATTCTAAACACAATATTGATATCAGTATAATCATAAGATAGTCAAAATCAACGCAACCTTTAGGTAAGTTATAAAAGGTATTTATCTCCGGCTTGCATTTATCGTCAGTATCTTTATCAATTTTGACATCAGAATGTAGAGTTGAAATAAATAGGACATTTTTATGTTCTCGTGGTACATTAAATCTTTATTTTGTATTTCAAAACCATGTTGGAATCTCTTTCTTGTTTTTTTTTCTGATAATTCCAACAACAGTCGTTCTTTTAGCTAGCAAATCTAAGGTTAAGGTAACGGACGTAAAATAATTGTCCATTGTATTGTTTCTACCATTGTTCAAAATATGATTCGCTGGTCTGAACCTACCAAGGCGTAGATTTTAATGCCATATTTAGTCCATTTATTCGTAATATACTAACAAAATTTGCATTGTCCAAGAAATGCATGTAACATTTCGTCAAGACTCGCATACTTGACAGTTCTTTAAACATATGTCTATAAAATTATCGGAAATGTATCTAATTGGCACCGATTTATCTGTTGCCCTTCTCTGAACGCTGTCATTCACATCATCAAATCAGCTTCTAATAGGATGTACAACCTACAGGTCGGCAGTATAGCGTATAAACATTCCGGAAATATACCAATCTACAACTCAACATTTAGATGGGCTGACATTTTCGCACCTGTCCTATTAATGGACTTATCTCTTGAAGATTGGTGTCAGAGCAATTTCGTTCAAATGCATAGTTCTCACACATTTTTTAAAGAGGTATGTTGGAGCAGTTCATAATATGTAATACATATTCATTGACGTAAAACAATTTCCATGAATCCAACATCGTGTTTGCATCTCGTGCTGTTCCTTTTTACGCTAGGAAGCTTTAGAACTATATTTTGAAATAAAACTTTACCGGTTAAGCATGTCACTGTGTTCAGGTGGTGCATCACACTATCACACCAGCAGAGTTAAGCACTAACACATTTAATAGTAGATATTCAATCATCTGTCAAACAAAAGAAAACAATATTCCATTGCTGTCCATGATGACTTGATTATCGCACTACTTTCAGATATCTACCTTTGCATTTCGTGCTGTTCCTTTTTACGCTAAGAAGCTTTAGAACTATATTTTGCAATAAAACTGCAATAAAACTTTACCGGTTAATAATGTCACTGTGTTCAGGTGGTGCATCTGATTCTGATTCATTCAAGCTTTCTTCAGATGGATATTGACTCGGCTAGCCATGAAACATTTGCTAAAATTTGAAAAATAACCTTTACTGACTTGCCCGTGAGCCATATTCTTCGCAGTTTTTTCTTTCCTAATCTATTATATATAATATTCTGGATACATTTACTGAGTCAAGAATCTTTGCTTACAGTATACAGTAATTTCACGTTGGTAGTTTGTCGCTTGATGAAAAAAATGCTTATATTATAAAATAACTTCAAATCCGCGGTTTGTCGGTTGATGCAGAAGATTCCCAGCCGTTCTTTTGGTAAAATAATTTTCCGTTGTAATGTTTCTACCAGTGTTTAAAATATGATTCGCTGATCTATTGGTTTAAAACATTGTTTGCTTTGCTGTCAAACCTGTATGGTCACTCTTAAATTGTTTACCTGGAGAGATTTTTAGGTTTGAAAGATAAAGAGTTCTTGAATCTACTAAGGCCTAGATTTTAATGCCATATTTGGTCCATTTATTTATAATATTCTGCAAGAATTTGCATCGTCCTAGATAATTCTTTAAGCATCTGACTACAAAATCGTCGTTATCTAATTGGCACCACTTTATCTATTGTCCTTCTATGAATTTTGTAATTCGCATTATCGAACCGGCTTCTAATACAATGTATCGCGCGAAAATATTCCGAAGCTGTACCGTCATAAACTCACAACTCCTCAACATTGAGAATAGCTGACATTTTCACACCTACCATAAAAGTCGTATTAATATATTTATATCTTGAAGGTAGGTGTCTCGACTCTCTCTCTCATACATAATTCTCACGCATTTTTTAAAGAGAGATGTTGATGCAGTTCGTAATATGTAATAAAATTCATCGGAGAAAAACAACTTCGATGAATTCAACATCGTTTTTGCATCTCGTGTCATTCCTTTTATACTCGGAAGTTATAGAACTATATTTTGCTTTCCCCGTTTAATATTTGCTATTAGGTAGACGTTTTGCCTACACAATGGTTTTATCTTGCGCAATGAAAGTTCTGTGCTTACGATTCGTCGTTTTCGGATTCGTTATCATACTGTTCGGAATCAATCATGTAGTCACTGTGTTCAGATGGTGCAGCTGGCTGATCAATTCAAACTTTCTTCAGAGTGTTGCGATGATTCGCCTAGCCATGGAATATTTTCTAAAATTAACGTTTATTCTAAAATTTATACTAATTAAATACCAGCAGAGTTAATAAATTTTAGCATAGCATAGAATTTTTCCACATAGTGTGTAGTGATTTGACGTATGTAGTTTCTCATGAGAAAAATACTCACATTATAAAATAACATCACACCCGCTTGATGAGGGAATTTCTCACAAATCTCAAAGATATCACTGGATATAACAGTATTATCTTCTTTAGAAACGTGAGTAAAATACTCATAGAGCGCCAAATGATGGGATAAGGTAAAAATATGTTTTGGAGATGACCAACATTGCAAGACCATACGTTGCAAATATGGGTGTTTCGAAAATTACTACTTTGCGTTTTTGGCAAAATAAGTTTCGTCAGTAACGCATTTAACATTGGCAGAATTTTTTGCACTTTGTACACCTTTCTGGTAATAAATTTTGCACGTGTGTAACATAATATGTTTACAATTGCATCTGACGCAATGTTCACCATACCCTTGTACTCGACACATCGACACGATCTTCTGGTGTTAGTACTAGGAGATAACTGAACCAGTAACATCGAGTTTCAATTCTTCAACGTTAGCAGTTCTTCGAAACCTTTGTAAATCAACATTTATTCGTGCAGGTTTCAGCATTCTTTATGACGTCTTTCAATGGTTTCAAACATTTCACGATTTGGTATCCTTCTAGTGTGAAACTGTTCACGATATCTCCTAACATCAGCAGCTCCGTTTTTATATACATCACCATAACCTAACGATATGTCGATTCTGCACAAGTGAACATATTAGTGGTCACACCAGCAGAGTTAAGCACTAATCAACACATTTAATAGTAGATATTCAATCATCTGTCAAACAAAAGAAAACATTATTGCATTGTTGTCCATGATGACTTGATTATCGCACTACTTTCAGATATCTTACTTAAACTTTAAATATCTAACAAATACATTAATTTGGGAGATATCGTTATATGAACTTTTTTGTTTATTTTGTGCTGAGAAATCCCGGGCAATAAATATAGTGCCGGTCGATTCATTAACATCCGGTATAATTTCGTATTGCTGCGTTGGATGATTTCTGAATCGGATTGTAAATAAACCATTCTAGTATGTTTATTAAAAACGTTTACAACATTTGTTATAAAACGTAACGCAAAAATACAATTCGCCCAAGAGTGACATCCTTTAAACGAGTCGGAAACTTCGGAAGTATCGATTCGGCAAGGGGAGTATCTCTCGACATCTCAACACTTGTTGGCCGAATTGTATTTATAAAATCGTAAATACATTCTATGTCTCGAAAGAATTAAATGATGTATAGCTTTACAAATTCATCTTTTATATAAATCACGATGTAGAAAAGGAAGTTAATATACTCTTTCAAAATTAATCTGCAAATTTAGAATCATCCAATTCTAAATTTGTTTTCTTAAGCCTTACAATTATGTTCCTCAACCGTGTCATTACCATTCCCTTATATATAACACGGAGGGTCTTTATTGCGTCGTATTCAACGTCTATGAAATTTTCAGAAGTTTTCCTAAAGAAGTATAAACTTTTTTAATTTGTTGTAGCATATATTTCAAAGGAATATTAGCTTTATTAAGGACGACAAAGACTTTCAGTTACTTTGATCGGCCATCTCTGAAACGAATTGAAACTCGTTCTCACAAATAACTGGAATACGTATATTGTGAATAGTCTTTATAATCGAAGTTTCTAAAACATTTTTGATCACAATGAGGCCGTGTATGGATATCACATTAAGATACCGATGATGGTCTGGAAGTATCCGTAACAGCTTTTTGACTATCAAAACAGAATAAAAAGATAAAAGAATCATATACTTAGTAAAGATTGTTTTTGAGTTTTCATCAAAATGTAGAAAGTTTAATATTTGTAACTACGCAGTTCTTACCAGGTCTGACGCTGAAATAGCTTGGGTTATCGATTTTTCAATTCTCTGAAACCACGCTCCATTTGTGGGGTGTCATTTTCCTAAATATTTTTGAATAATGTGAATTTCATGTTATATTGCAGAATTTAGTAGGTCGAAAATTATTTTGGTTTTGTATATTAGGCTCTTCTGAATAAATACTAAAAGGGAGTTAAAAATTTTGTTCCTGATTTTAAGCACCCCGAAGGCTTAGGTGAACCTTTTGTTATAAAAATTTGCTTATTATAAGCAACGTTTTTGAATGAGGATGTGAATTATAACTTATTAAAATTATTTAGATGTTGAGTTTGATCTTAACCTAGATCTGTGTTTACTTGAATAGAAAATCAAGTTTATTTTCTTTTCCTTTTCGGTGTCTCTTATTGTTGCTACTCTGCAATAAAAAGTTCAATTATTGTTTGAAAAAGAAAGAAGTAACTTATATTTATCATTGATTACAAATTAATTCTATTAAATCCACTTTATACTAGGAGAGAAGTCAGACGTTATCAAATTTCACCGTAATGCTCTTAACGAACTTTATTACCTTGCTTGGTGAAAATTTTTTCAGATCCTTAAGGGAGATAAACTGCATTGCAAAAATCGTATATGTGATACTATTGATAGAAGCGAAGTGGCATAAGACATGCTTAATCTTCTTCTGGTGCTGTGAATTCAAAAATGTCGGCTATTCCCAACAACTTGGGGTGTGTCTTTAGTTGACAGTGTTCAATAAAGACAGCCATTAGAACTATAATGCTGCTGCAAGCATGTTTTAAGATATTCCCGGGTTTGATAGTGGCGTTGTCAATAAATAACTTCGCATGTCTCGTTCCCGGAGAATTATTCCATAGTGATGGTGTGCACGTGAGTGATTTATTGTACCCACTCACGATCTATATCACGCTGGTCACGTATACCACTCACGTAAATTGCATATCTTTAGTGAACACCACCCTAGGACTCGAACTCCAACCCAAGATGAATTTCGCTCCTTGGAATCTAAAATCTTCTTCTTCTTTTCCCCTAAATTCCATTGGACTCACTGGGGACTATACACACTTTTCCTCGAGCTCCATACTAAACTCTTCAGTACCAGACTCAAGACTCCCATTTTGGAACTTTCCTAAAAAAACCCACCGACTGATTTCCGAATCAAGACTTAATATTGTTTTGGGAGTCAAAACAAAACTGCATGCTTTAATTGGGGGACAAAAGAAACCTTCACGGTATAATAAATGTTTATAAACAAAACTGACCTACTCAACGTTCTATCGGAGGATGATTGACAGGTCAAAAGAAAAACTTCACGCTTTAATTGGGATACAAAAGAAATCTTCACGGTATAATTAATGTTTGTATACAAAACTGACCTGCTCAACATTCTTTCAGGGAATGATTGACAGGTCAAACTAAACACTTCACCCTTTAATGGGGGATGATTAACAGGAGAATTGTCAAGTATGTTGTCAACATTTGCAAGGAAGAAACTGTTTTGGAAAAAAAAAATCAGTCCAGTGAGGTCATCACGGAACCACATTTACTCACGATCCCGCACAGTCACGTGATGGCACAAAAATTCACGCATGACCCGTCGTGACTTTTGTCAGCCCAAAATGCAACTTTGTATTTAGCCATCGCATATGGCTACATCAAGTGCTGGCTCTGGACTTATACACACATTAGTGTTGCCTTTTCGTACTAGCTCATTTACAATTTCATTGCCAGCAATTCCAGAGTGACTCCAGTGTACCAAAATTCCCTTAATAATAATAGTAATAAAATAGAAGAAACTTCAATGAGAACGTAAATAGACAAAAATAACAAAAAATGTACATCTAATTACTACTCACCAAGCATCAAAAGAAAACAAATTCAATGGCTATTATATTAAACTACAAAGTAAATGTCGCATATTTATCTTAAATCAGTATAACCTAGCTATTAATTTATAAATTCTTGGAAATTTAAGCTGTTTAGGCAGCATGAAGTTATGTCTAGTAACATATTGGTTCGTCTTAACAAGTTGTTAAAAATAGTCCTTATGTTGGAAAATAAATATTGAGCTTTCGACGATGTAAATCGCCGGTAAAGTTAAGAGATTCTCTTCTCTGAATCATTGTCTACACGATTAGTCTTATATTTAAGATTACATGACACTTTTATCGCTTTTGTCTGAAGTTTAAAGACATTATCGAACTGTAGAGATACTCGCCATGTGATTATCAAATATCTTAAATAGTCTAGCTAAAACGCCAGAAAATAAGTAATTTTTCATTTTTTTTTGCGTAAGGTATAAGACCTCTTAATAATCGGATTTATGTGTGTGAATAAATGTATTTTCGGGATATAATAGAATGTTTGTGAAGAAAAACATGGATTAGGTATACAAGTAAAGGCCATTTTCGTGAAGGCCAGTTTGAAAAACGGTTTTTGCAGTGATCATTGCTGCTCTAACATAGATGAAATTAAAATGAAAAGAAAAATTATGTTATATATGAATGCATCCTGTGCGTGAACGAAGGGTTTTTCGAAATATTCATTTTTGACGAAATGGTGGACGTTGAAAGTGGAAATCTCGATATTCGATGAAAATAGCGGTCGTTTTCTCTTAATAAAAAAGTATGCATCGCAGATCAACTTCCTTCGTTTAAGTACTAGCTTATTATATGCTAAATAATCGTGCAAAATTGGAAATATCGATAAATTTTTTTCTTAAGATATGTTGGTCACCGTTTATGAAAATGTAGTTTTGAGATATTCGCGTTTAAAGTTTCAAGAGAGATTTGCACTTAAATAAGATGTTTTTGCAGTCTTACGTCTTAGTTATCTATTCCAGCGTCATACATTAGAGTTTCTGAAGACGTTGAAGCTTTCAACAAGTCCAGCTGTTGCTGTCGACGAAGCATTCTTCCTTCTCTAATGGCCTCTTGCGCGCGATGCCCGGATGTTTCAATGCGAATTGCATTCTCTGTCGCCACATATTTGTGAGCATCAGGTCCAACGTCTCCCCTATGCTCGCTAGCAGTTGCAGTAAAGCTTCTGAACCTTCGTTGAAACGCAGGCAGAAATATGCGCAGCAAGTTCAACTGTCTTCTATCCACTCGGAATTATTATAGGAGATATTTTCCAAATTAGTTGATTTTAACTCTCATTGTTATTTTGGTTGAAACCAACACATCTTGATAATAACTCTTTGCTAAGATCTTGGTATATTGGTTTAATAGTATCCGAATCATGTTGAGGTAGTGGATTATAATCATGTTTATAAGAAGAGGGTGCCAGTTGGACATTTATCATGTTGCGGATGTTCATCTATGGAAACATAATGCTGATATGTAGCTTATATAGCCACTCTCATTTTCTCTACTGAATCACAATTTCGGCATATCACCAAACCATAATACACAGTCAATTTATCTATTATCGTGCCAGTCAATTTACTATTTCCTCAGAGTCCTATAGTTTTCATTTTGTACTCACGCAAGCGATGCCCATTTCTTTTTGTACATGTCCTGTCCTATGCACTCCTTTTTAATAATAATGTCATCACAGTAAGGAGCAGATTTGATGATCTTGGTATAAGTTTTAGAGTCGCCATGTAATTCACGTACTTTACACCATACGGATTTTGTTAAACCATTGAAACAATTCGACGATGGCGTCAACTTTCATTTTTTCGACTGAACGTTTATGATTTGCATCATATCTTATAGAATCTTATAGAATTATAGACTGAAACTATATTTGTCGCTTTCAATAGTTTTTGGGTTGAAGGATTATTTCCTTTTCTTGCTTTTTGATTTTCGAAAATTTTCTATTGAAAGTCATGGCAGACTCTCTCGAACCTTTATGAGAATCTCTCTTCACTAAGAAAATCTTCACGAAACATCTAACAAACTTCTGCAGAGATCAATGTTTGACATTTTCGGCCGTCAAATTATTTTTATCAATTTTTTACAAAATCACTAAAATCGTAATATAGCAATACTAGCAATGTGAAACGTCATATTGAGTTACCACAAAAATTAGTTATTAGTGGGGCACGGAACATTTGCAACAGAATGATATGATTAACTTATTGTGAGTGGCACCGTGTCTGGTGTATACTAGGACTCCACAGAGAACAAGTAGAAGAAGTAAATAGTGTCGTTTTGTTGCAAAAGTTTCGTACCTTAGTTATTAGATAACGTGTGTACTTTCAACTTCGTCATTTTCAATGGATTGGACATACAAATTTCAGGAAATATTCTTCATAAGTTGTACTTATAGAAATCCTTTCAACCCAAAAATCGATTTAGTTTAAATTTCTAACTAAGCATGACCCCTTAAATGTGATTCGATGCTACTGATATAAAAAATGTTTTCAATCTTTTTGTTAGTTGCATTTGAATCACTCTAACAATAAGACTAAATATCGATTTTGATAGCTTACAAGTTGTTTGATATCACATTTAAATGTCATAAAACTATCAAGATGAACACCTAAAATCTTCACGATTATCACCCCACTTTTATCTTCGTTCATTATTAAATTATTATCATCACACCACGTATGTTGTTTAAAATTAAACCGGAGACTGATATGATATTATCGTCTGCATAACTTGTTAAATAACAGTTTATGTCGTGTAACAGCAGGAGTAGAGGACCCAGTATACTACTCTGTGTAATCCATACCTTGTATACTTCGTAGTCCTTAGTACTTCTTACACTCATTAACCAGAGCTGATACTGTTTTCACAACTTGCAACATTTGGTGAGTGATTTGGCTGTCTAACCAAAATAATAATAATAAATTGTCTTTATTTCTCTCTACATAAATAAATATAAAGCATTTAAATATATGACTAAATAAGTAAAATTAGTACTTACAGAGAAATTGGCGAAGTTCAGTCAAGAAAGATTTTCAACTTTAGCAATGAAAGATGAAAGAAAACAAAAAGCAAATTTAAATCGCAACATATCTTTCCTATATCTAATAACAAAAATTAATACGCTGCAATGTTGAGACATAAGAGAACCGCCCATATTGATTACCTGCTCAACACTGAATACAATGTAAAGAGAAGAACAACTAATAATAGCAAATTACCGAACCGGCATAGTATGGCAGAGTTCGACGAAGGTTGAGCTTAATATCACGGAGTTTTATTGTTGGCAGATAACTAAAGCAGCGCTTTTTAAACACAAAAATGCTTGTTGCGTTTCTTATATGTTTTAGAAAATTATTGATTACTTTACATATTTGATACAAAAAACAATTTTTATAATCTTGGTGCACAGACGGCGTCACCGTTCCCTTAAATCTTAAATTCAATGTATGCATATCTGTCCTGAAAGTAAATTTATGATATAGATATGGCGGCATTTGATGACTAATAATTCTATACTATACACAAGCGGAATGCAGTAATCTGCGGTTTACCATATTCAGCCAACTAACATCTGATAACTTATGACTAATATGCTGTCAACGGCGAAGCCCAAAAATAAATCGCAGGCATGAATTTTGGACTCTTTGAATTTTCCTGCGAACCACAGCGGATATAAAAGGAAAATAAATGCTATCACAATAATTAGAATTCGAAAATCGCACTGTTATGTTCTTCACCATTCTTTCTAGAAGGATTTTACCTCCCATGACAATAGCAAATACTTCCGTCTGGAATACAGTAAATAAGTATCTAAGCTGTAAACTAGCTTGATCTGAAGTGATCTATCTGTGAACATGTAAATATCTGCCTGAACCAGAGATCTTCATTTTCAATCCAGGACTGCTGCTCAGACAGTTTAATCTGGTAGTCTTTTATGAGTAAGACAATTTTTTATTCTACAAAAACTACAAGTTCATAATAAGTCTAGTTTTGTGCAAAATCACTCCATGAGACATCCGTTGAGAAAGGATTTTTTTCACCTTGAATCATAGGGATGATTAATCCATCAAACTTTCGTTTCCTGGTGAAAATTTCTTTCCTTTACACCAAACGCAAATGGTATCTAGGGTCACCTGGAGGATTTTGGATATCCTAGTCAAACAGGTTCCGTTGACTTAACGACTTGTATTTCTGCTCCAACAGCTTCGACTATCGCAATTGGGTCATCAACTAGTAGGGATCAAAGCAAGGAAGGTTGCAACATAATGATATAATAATTAACTAGTTGTTAATTTACAAGTTGTTCGATATTACATTTTAATTTCATAAAACTATCAAGATGAACACCTAAAATCTTTATCAATCTTTATCATAAAATCTTCAGGAGCATGACGTCACGATAGGAGCACAAAAAGCTGCTTTTCAAAAAGTACTCTGATTAGTATACAATTGAGGTAGATATCTTCTCTAAATATACATTTGAATTAGTGTGTTGGTCGGAACATAAGACACACCATATTTTAAAGCGTTCCAAATATCTTGTAGTGACTCTTTTGATATTACAGCAAACATTTTGCGTGTTAGATAATTTATATTAAAAAAATTAATGAAAGGTAGTGCATTAATTGTTGCAAAGAATTGCTGCTTAACAATTATCCAAATCTATGTTATCGTATATCCGTTTATTTATTTCTTGATAATTAACACTTTCTTGCATTGACGCGCATAGCAGCTACGCAATTGCCATTAACGGCCACATATTAACTCTTCACCTTTCTAAATACATTAACGTTGGTCTATTAACACAAAAAAGTTGAGAACTTCTGCTCAAGGGTATCAAAACAGTTATAACTTATAATAGTGAGAAAATCGCGTCTTAATGGTATAAAGAAGTTATTGTTATACAATAAGGAGAAAAATAAGAATTAAATAATAAAGATTTTGATCAAAGATAATGTTGATGTAAAAAAATATATACTATAGCATTTTGTGCGGTTTATCATAAATATGTCTAAAACCAAAATCGATGATTTATTTCGTTTCCCTGTAATAAAAAGGCTCTCTTCAATTTCAAATATCAATACGTTGGAAAGACACCCTCCCGTGTACGTTGTTAAGCATTACCAAGAATATAAATTTTATTAATTACAAACTATAGGCGGAAGTGAGTAAAGTTAACACCTGTCTTTACCAGCTTTTATAAATTCGATTTAAGCGAAAAAAAGGGGTTCTACTCGCATATAAGAAGTTTCTTAACCTCCACTTCAGTTCATTTTTAACATCTGCTCTGGTAATATCACCCGAGTTTTCATATTGCGACTTAAAAACACAATAAAATAAAACAACTTAACACGTATTTACTTTTTCATTGTGTTCTTTCAGGTCTAGTCAAACGAATAATACACAAAGAAACTCCCGATGGTGAACCGAGACCGAAGAGAAAATACAACGTAAAACCCAAACTCGAAGGGCCAAGACAACGCCCAAGTGATGGTAAGTAAACAAAAAAATCAATGTGACTTATTAAGTATTAAAAAAAATTGTGGTGTTTTAGCGGAATCAATACAACGTATGTTGGCTAATTTGCCAGCAAAAAGAGCTACCAGGAAATTAATTTCAATGAAAGATGGTATCTCGAAGCCCAGACGTAACAAAGTGGAACCCGCATCGTTCGGAAATCAACTCAACCATTCCCAAACGATTGCTCAAGACACGGTTCAACAAAAACCCGCCTCATCTGCAGCAACAACAAAAGTGTTAAAGTGCAACCCGGTGATAATTCGAAAATCGGTAAGAAATATAAACAAAGTGTTAGGTTCGAAAGTGCTCGATAACAATTCGGCAATTCGTATGAAAAGAAAATTAAAATCGGCTTTATTAATAAGAACGAGGAGTCGCGTTGACGATATGAAACCGGACGGTGAACAAGACTTTAAAGGGGGTATTTTAAATAAAGTAAAAATGATCAGTGAGAGTGTTAAAAAAAGGATTTTTAAAAAGAATGATAATAAAAATGAAAATAAAAATGATAATAAGAACGAAAATAAAAGCGAAAATAAAAGTGATCATAATGAAAAGGTTGTGGATGAAACGAAAAAGGAGAGCATAGGTACAAAAATAGTCCAAACATTAAGTTTTAAAAGATCGAAAAAGACTGAAGATACCACCGAAAAGAAATCAAACATAAATCTTTTTAGAGGTAAATCAAAAAAAGTTAAAGTCAAAGAAAAAAGGATTCCAAATATAGCACAGGTAGATGGGTCCTCGCAAATATCGGACGAAATTTTGCCATTTTTGGAAAATTTCCATTTAGAAGAGAGAGAAAACGATAGACCAAACGCTTGCATAAGTTTTAGTCAACCAGACGTCACCATTGAAAAAACCATCGAAGCGCAAACTTTCGAAGACATCTCAGCAAATTTAGGCCAAGTTATATCATCCGATTTACCAGAAAAAAATTATCAGGGTAACGAAAAAAATGAGGGTGTCAATAAATGTCCCATTGAAGAAAAACAACAGGATACCTTCATTAAAAATTTAAATTCGATTCAAACCGAAATCATACTTGAAGATATTAGGGAAAATATCGAAATAACGAAAAATGAGATGCCAGAAAAGAAAGAGTGTAAAGGTGAAGAGATTGAAAATAAAGATGATGAAGGTAAAGGTGTTGATGATAAAGAGATTGAAAGTAAAAATGTTGTGGAAGATAAAATAATTGAAGGTAAATGTGTCGAAGATAAAGATATTCAATGTAAAGAGGTTGATGATAATGCATCAAAAGTTGTAGAATCAAAACCTCTTATTCAACACAAATTGACAGAATCATTGCTTAAAAAGGCGAAGAAAAAATCTAAAGGACTTAATGATTGTATTGCGATGTTAACGAGCAAATTACAACAAAAACCAGAACAGATACAAGAAATTCAAATAAGCCCAGAAAAAGTTACTAAATCTGAACTTCGCCTTGAAGAACCAGATAAATGTTTAGATTTAAGCTTAAATAATAGACACGATAAAACCGTCAAGACGTCCCCACCGATAGAAAAATGCCACAAAAAACTCGAAATATGTTCTTCCAAGTTAAATATTCCTAATCGTACATTTCCCGTACCACCGATTAAAGAACCAACGATAAAAAACATTTTACCATCTCTTTTCAACATCTCGCCAAAACCTTTACTTCCGTTGATGCAGAATTTATTGCCGAATCTGTTATTATCCAATGCTTACTTTACTGAACATTATCGAAAATTACAAGACCCGCCGATTATTCCGGTAGTGCAAACTGTAAAACCTGTGATATTGAACGTACCGACTTTAAATTTTAACAAACACAAAACGGAACCGAAAAGTAAAAGTAATCAATTCACGACTAAGAATCACGTCATTTTAAATACGCCTCAAATCGAGATTAACAAAGATTTAAAGGAATCCGAAAAAACGATTTCTTCTAAATTAGATGTGCCGTCGGATGTCGTGAACGAGAAAAATGACGATGAAAATATATTCGGGAAAATTAATGAAGAAACTAATATGTTATCGTTTAAAAATATCATGCTAAATAATTTTGATAAAATAGAGACGCAACTTAAAAATGATGAGTTAATAAAAACATTTAAAGAGGTTGATGTTAACATTGAAGTAAAAAGTGTGGAGAAACCTGTAAATGTCTTGATCAAATCGGATGATCCTAAATTGGAGGTGAAGAAGAAAACTAAAAAAAGCGGTCGACGGAGATTTAGCAAAAAACGAAAAGAAAATATTAATTTGTTGGACGATAAGGTACAAATTGATGAAGTTGAAGAGGATGTTGAGTCTAAATTAAGCGAAGATCAAAATGACTCTTTAGAATTAAGTAATAAAAATGAAGAAAACGAATTGAAACTGAATCAAGACGATTTAATGAATCAAGAAGTTCCAACAATACAAATTAAAACGCGATCGCGGTCTAAGAAGAAAAAGTCTTCGCGAGATGTTTCGATCGATTCAAAGTTAAGCGAAGATTATTTAAATATCGATAATACGATTGATGATATAATAAAAAGTGTCGATAAAAAAATTAATACCAAAAGGAAGAAAGAAAGTGAAAACAAAAATGTTATTGACGACGATGAATCAACAAGAAATTCGAGTTCAAGTAGAAAAAAGAGTACCAAGAAAAATAAAGTGAACGATCCTATTGATATTGGAGTTGAATTCCAAATGTTTCTCGATGCTCACGAATCGGACGTTTTAGAAAATAAAGCATTTTTAGAAAATTTATCTTCAAAAAAGAATCACGTCGAACTTAACGCAACCGATTCTGAAGATGATCTTCCTTTGTCTATGCTTATAAAAGATAAGACATTGAATGAAGCGACTCAAGAGAAAAGTAATGAAACATCGAATGAAAATCAAATCGATGTTGAATTAGTTGATGAGGTTGATTCAGGTTTTATTAATAAAACGAAAGAAAAACAAGATAAGAAAGAAATAAAAGAAATAAATCAAAATAGTTGTGAGGAAAATAAAAATTTAGAAAAAATTGAATCTAAAACGAAGAAAGCTAAAAATTTAACGAGAAAAAAGTCGAAAAATTTGATTGAATCTGAATCAATTTTGAATTTACAAGAAAGTGATGTGATTGAGGAAAAAAATGTAAGAAAAACTTCGAAAAAAATAACTCCGAAAAGAAAGAAGCGAGTTAAAGCTGAGGATGTGAAGTTAAATAAAATTGTTAAAGATCCGATTATTTCTTGTGATGAAACGAAAAGAACGATTGCTGAAAGTCCAATTATGGAGGCGGATGTTTTATCTTATAAATCGATTTCTAATATTCAAGAAGTAATTTTGGGGAAGGAATTAAATTTGAGTCAAGAATTAAATGCGGATCAAGAATTAAATGTGGGTCAAGAATTAAATGCGAGTCAAAAATTGAATGTGGGTAAAAAATTAAATGCGAATCGAGAATTAAATGCGAGTCGACAATTTAATGCGAATCGAGAATTAGATGTGAGTCGAGAATTGAATGTGAGTCAAAAATTAAATGGGAATCAAGGATTAAATATGAGTCAAGAATTAAATGTGGCTCAAGAATTAAATGTTAATCAAGAATTAAATGCGAATCAAGAATTAAATGCGAATCAAGAATTAAATGTTAATCAAGAATTAAATGTGAATCAAGAATTAAATGCGAATCAAGATTTAAATGCGAATCAAGAATTAAATGTGTATCAAGAATTAAATGTTAGTCGAGAATTAAATACGATTCAAAAATTAAATGTGAGTAAAGAATTGAATAAGAATAAAAAATTAAGCAAAAATGAAGAATTAAGTATGAATCAAGAATTAAATATGATTGAGAAATCAAATACCATTCAAGAATCAAGTCTGATTCAAGAATCATTTTCATCAAAAAGCGAAGAAATCGATGATAACACTCCCCAAAGTCGATCAAGGCAAGGCAGAAGAAAAAATAAAAGGAAGAAACAGAAAGATGTATTAACAATGGAACAACTTGAAGAATTCTTGGATGAAGCCGACACTTTACAACGAATTTTAAATAAAACTAATCCTAACTATCAAGATCCAAAGAAAGATAATGAAGAGGAGAGTGTTGAAAAGATCGTAATCAAACTGCCAAAAGTTCCGCAACAGAAAAAACGTAAAAATAAATCGAATAAAAATGATAAACCAATAAAAGATCCTTATGAATTTAAAGAAACTCAATTTAATGATGAGATGTCTAAATCTATTTCATCATCTATGACAACATCTGCGATACCATCTGTTATAACATCGACGGTAACATCTATGATAACATCTTCGACATCATCTATTAATCCATCGATAATATCATCTGGGATAACAGTATCATCTACGATTACGCCTATGATATCATCTGAGATAACTTCCATAAATAATGATGAAGAAAATTTGAAATCTACTACAAACAATGATTCAATTAAGATCGATGATAAAAAAGATCTTTTAGAAAATAAATCACCGAAGAAAAAACATAAAAAGAAAGATTTAAAAAAACCTAAAGAGTCTTTATTATTTACCGATACTGAAGATTCTAACGGCACGATGAATAAAAAAGGCAAAAAGTTAAAAATAAGTTGCCAAATTTTTCAGAAAAGCAACAAATTTGTGTCGATCGATAAAGCAAAGGAAATAGAAGAAGACGAAGAATCAAGCGACTCAAATCAATATGAACGAACAATTACGAGACCAAACCCTTTTCAAATACCCGTTATTAAAGAAGAAGCACCCGATGCCGCCGATGAAAATCAAGACATTCAAATGGAGGCGTTTCAACCTCAAGAACCCAACCAAACTAATTCCGATCGATTTGAAATTCCAAACCCCTTTTTAACCGTTTCGGAAGAAGTAAAAGAACCCGTTTTGAACAATCAAATTTCGACCGCTTTTTGCATCTCGAATATTCTTCAAAATATGAATCAACAAAGAGGGGAGATGAACATTGTTGAACGAGAAATTGAGAATTTTCAACCAAGCAGCAACGACGATCAATTAGAAAAAGAGGTTGAGTCAGCCATGGAGATGTCTATCGAGGATTTAGAAAACGAAATTCGGCGCAAAATACAAATGAGTAATCAAATGTTACAAGGTCAACCAAATGAAAGTTTAAGAAGCGAAGAAAATCAAAACGATAATTTAAGTGATGATGAAATTGACAAGTTTTATAATAATATGAGAACTACGATTGATGGGATTAATAGGATGGATGATGTGGATGATGAGGATAATAAAAAGGAGGAGGATGATAATAAAAAGGAAGATGATGATGATATAAAGGTAGATGATAATAATAGAAAGGATGATGATGATGATGATAATAAAGGGGAAGATTATGATAATAAAATGGAAGGTTATGATAATAAAAAGGAAGATTATGATAATAAAAATGAAGATCATGATGATAAAAATGAAGATTATGATGATAAAAATGAAGATTATGATGACAAAAATGAAGATTATGGTAATAAACATGAAGATTATGATAATATAAATGATGATTATGATAATAAAAAGGAAGATTCATCTTCTCTTATTAAAGAAAAAATTGAAGAAAAGGGAATGAAAAAACTCGATAAAAAATCAAAAAAGAATTTCCATAGAAAAAGATCGGAATTAAATGACGAAGAATCCGATTCGAATAAAGAAGATTATGAAAATGAATTTATTGCTTACAGCGAATTTCAAATTAATTCTGATTCGACGAATGGAATTAACATTCTTAAAATATGCCGGAAGAAAATTTGCGATCCCATTCAACTTTTAACGGACGAAATTTACCAAGAAAAGAAGAAATCGAAACGTAGCCATAAAAAATCGCACAGCAATAAAAAGAAACGCAAAGATTATTCAAATGAAAACTTAATCAATTCAGTTAACACTAATAATAACTCGGAAGAAATAGTCGATTTCCAAGAAAACGTCCAAAACGATAATTTAATGATAACCGAGGAAAAAATTAATTCGGAAATGGATTATCAAAAAGTTTTTGATGATCAAAAAAATATGGAAGAAGATATGGAAATAGAAGAATCGCCAGCTAACGGGAGCATCATTGAAAATAATATTAACATAACTCAAACATCAAATTTAATGTTTGAGCATTTTTATAACGAAAAAACAAATAATGATGAAATTTATATTGATAAATCGAATAATGTTGAAAATGATGCATCAAATAATGTTGAAAATGGTACGTTAAGAAATGAAATTGAAAATGATATGTTAAGGGATGAAATTGAAAATGATACATCAAGAAATGAAGTTGAAAATGATACATCAAGAGATGAAATTGAAAATGATATGTTAAGGGATGAAATTGAAAATGATACATCAAGAAATGAAATTGAAAATGATACTTCAAGGAATGAAATTGAAAATGATACATTAAGAAATGAAATTGAAAATGATACATTAAGAAATGAAATTGAAAATGATACATTAAGAAATGAAATTGAAAATGATACATCAAGAAATGAAATTGAAAATGATAAATTAAATAATGAGGTTGTTGGAGATGATATTATTGAAAATGAAAAATCAATTAATGATAATGATATCTCAAAAATTGATGAATTTAAAGAAATTGCAAACAAAGATTCCACAGAAAATGCAATAAACTTTTTAGATGATAAATTAGAAAGTAAAGAAAACGACGAAGTTTTTGATAGTTTTGAAGTGCCCACAAAAACAACGAAATTCAGAGGCAAAAAGGGTAAAGGAAGAAAAGGAAGTGTTCGCAACAAACGCGAAAAATTGCCAGGAATTGAAAATTTAGACGAAGTTTATTGCGATATTTGCAATAGAAGTTTTACCAGGATGGAAAATTTGGTTAAACATAAAAAAACGTTAACTCACATTGCAAAATTATCGGAAATCGAAGCGAGAGAAGCCGAAATAAAAGCAAAATTGTTAGAGAAAGAGGAACAAAAAAAGGCAGAAATTTTAGAAAAAGATGATATCCCGTTCTCATTGAAACCGAGCACTCTCAACTTAGTTGATATAATAAACGATGTTTTAGACAAGCCGATCGAGAAAGAAAACAACTTAATCGATAATTATATTTCGAATTCATCCAATTCCAATTTAGAAACGAAACGTTATAAAAGTTTGGGCGAAAGAAAAAGTTTCGAATCTGACATAAACACAACATATCCATTTAACACGATTCCGATTGCGAATGAAAAAATTCCTGCAGCCACCGTTTTAAAGCAACAACTAACAATTTTGGAGAATATCATCGAAAGGGGTTATATAGACGATATTACCGAGTCATCTAAATCCGGATTAAGCGACAACAAATCAGAAAATTTTAATAATTTCGTGAAACCATCAACTCAATACGAAGAAATCTCGAACGATAGTTTATCGGTGAAGAATCAATTTGAAGAACAGTCGCATCGAAAAGTTTTAAATCGAGATGAAGCGTTATTTTTGGAATGTTGTAGTTTGTTAAAAAGTAGCTCGGAAGTTTCGGATTTCTCCAAAAAATCATCGAATCAAATTTTGCAAAACACTTTTAATATGAAGCAGTCGGAAGAACCTGAGTGGCTTGAGACGAAATCCTTAAACAATCAGCCCTTGCAAATTGAGACAAATTGTTTTGATAATTCTTGCCCAAATACTCCTTTGGGGGATGGTTTTGGTGATGAATATTCAAATACTAATTCTAATACGATAGCGACCGATTGGAGTACGAAACAGCGCGAAAAAGAAGAAAACGAGAATAATGATGATAATGAAAGGAACTTTATTAAATTAGGCGAATCGTATATTTCTGAAAATGAAGAGTGCGTCATTTCCGATGGTGAAAACGACAAGTTGTGGAAGAAATCGAAAAAGAATAAATCGTCGGAAATAACTCAAACTTCAATTATGGATTATGCAATTCCTTTGTCGGTGAAAAACGATGATATCGATAGTAAAAAGGTGATGACGAAAGGGGCTATGAAGGTGTTTGAGGGATTGAAAGTTTCGATCCCCACGGACGATTTGGATTTAAAAGAATTGTTAAACGGGACTTACTCGAAAAAAGAGGACGATGTTTTTAATGATGAGAAAAAAATTGATAAGAAAAATATTATAAAAACATTCGGGAATAGTTTAGGGTTAAAAATCACAAAGAAGAAACACTTAAGTTTGTCTAAGGATGAAATGAGCCCTACAATTAATGTTGGTACAAATAAAGAAAAAATTGATGATGACAAGAAAAATCATGATGTTTACGATTTCGAAGAAACTCAAGATAACACCGATTTATTTGGTCCAAAATTATCGACGATAAAAGAATTTCGATCGAAAGAGAAAGAAAAAAAACTGAACGAAGTTGTAACTGATAAGGATGTCGATGATAAAGAAAGCGATAGTGAAAGTCAAGGTTGGCTGGATAACTTTGGATTCGACGCTCAATCACTATCGAGTTATTCCTCGGAATCGACTCAATTAAGCATTAAACAAACAGCGGAAAATAACATAACAAAGAAAAAATGTATGATTATGGGAAGAATCTTTAAAAACGCATTTAAAGCCAACAACGTTAAAGACTTGCCAACGATTGATAATGCTAAATTCGTCGAAGATTACGTTAATCATTTACCAGAACAAAAAGCGGAAAAAAGAAAGATGAGTCAAGAAGAAATGGACGATTTATTTAATAAGTTGTTGGACGATAGTATTGAGCTAAAACAGTCGGAAAATGAGCATAAAGAATTCGAAGATCGCAAAGAGGAGCAAAAGAAAGAAAAAGGGGCGAAACCAAAAAATGATGGTAAAAAAATGAACGCAAAAGGAAGTAAAAGAAAGCGGCAAAGAAATAATAGTGGTTCAACTGATGACGAATTCAGTATAAATAAACCGAGGAGAACTTGTAAGAAAAAGTCGAAAAATATCGATAACTCAATAAATTTGGAGCAAGAATTACGCGAATGCATCGGAGTTGCGAGTAGAAAAAGTCAACGTTCTTGTACGAGTGGGAAACAAAATGTTTTGGTCGAATATTGGAGTTCGGACGATTCAAATTTCGAAGCTTTCATTAAAGAAACGATGTTCGAATCTTCACCCTCAACGCCTCAAAAATCATATCAAAAATCCCCGCAAAAATCCTCCCAAAAAACAACCAAATCAAAATCGCCCAGACCTAAATCAATCGAGCCACATCCCATCTCAAATCCTATATCCAATAATTCATCGGAAACAAAAATATCACAACATCAAGATGACCATCCAATCAAACCACCCTCCCCAACAACTCCTAAATTAATTAAAACCACCCAACAACAAAAATCGCGATCTATCGATAATACAAATAAACTAAAACAACCGGGTAGAAGAAAATCGACTAATAAAAATGCGAAGTCGAAAAAGTCGATTGAAGACGATGATCCGGAAGATAAACAATTAAAAAAAGTGAAAGTAACCGGTGAAACTTTAGCTTCAAATCGTAGAAAAAGACCTGCAGCTGATACTCTATATTATTGGTCAAGTTCGAGTGAAGACGAATCACGTGATTTTATCGAAACGAAACCGATTCGTGATGAAATTGATGACGATGATGACGACGACGATATGCCCGTTCAACATGGTTGGATCGTCGGTGAATCTACTAAAAAATTAGTGACGATGTTGGCACAAGCGAAAGGGAAGAAAACTGATACGGACTGTGTAAAAGAACAGGGAAGGAAAAGGACTACAATTTAAAAAAAAAATAATGTAATGCATGTAAATATTTGAGATGAGTTTCGCTTCGTTCGTGTGTTTGTGTGAGTGTGAAAAAAAAGTAATAATAATAAAAGGAGGAAGGCTATATTATTATGATAAAATTAGAAGATTTATGATAGAGCTGAAAAATAAAATCGAAAAAAAAAATAGCTGAAACGTTGTTCTAGTGCAAAAAGTGTACAAATTATCGCTGCGTAGAAAAGCGTTTTTGATTTAAGAGAAACCTTTTTGAGAATATTTTTGTTTTCCTTTTTTTTTTGTTTATTATTTAGGAGAATGTTACCGATTTTTATTTTTATGTTAATTTCGTTTTTTTTTAATTAGACGAATTATTTTTTTCTTTATTTCATAATAAGTCGTTTCAAAGTTGATACTTTGAGTGCTTAACTATTTTATATGGGGTGTTTTATAACGATAAGAATCTTGGTTCTCAAAGAAAATCGAGTTTTAAAAACACCCCGTTTATTATGATACTCACTTTTTTTATTTATTAAATCAAAAAAATTTAAAAAATGCACTTGTTTACACGGTTTAGACACAAGCAATTTAAAAGTGGTTTTATGTTAACATCATAAATTAAAATTTCCATGACTCGTAGTCTTTAAAAGCCTTATTGAAAGTTTCCGTTTTATTACAATTAACAACATATCACATATTCAGATCTATTTGTTGTATTTATTGAGTTAGACTATACTACATTGCATTTATACATTGTTGGGTTTCCACAAACCTAAATAACGTTTATCCTTTAAAACATTTTTGTGACCATTGTAATGCTATTGTTACTAACCACAGATAAACCGCACACGCTTGACCAATTATGAATTGAGGCTCGGAAAATCCTCCGCCTGGATTAACCGCACACCATTAATCGTCACTGTGTCATTTTCTTCGGCACTGGCTGCATTGATTTCCTGTTGCTGGTGATGAATAACAAAATTAAATAAATTCTGCGAAAGAAAATCGCAAATTTTTTAACCCGAAACATTTTTATAATACTTTGGAAATCCATATTGCGTGTTATAAATATTTTCGGAAATAAATAAATAACTTCTATCACGCTATAAAATTAATTTATTACCGATTTCGGCTAATAAGCCATCATCAGCTGAATCTATAAATATACTCTAATATAATATAATCTACAAATATATTAAATGATAACAAGAAATCATGAACAACTGATAAAAATAAAATTTTAAAAAAATTATAAAATTTAAAAAAGTTAAAAATAAAATAACTTACTGTCAGATGTATAAAGAATTTAAATATAAATTATTAAATGTTTAAAAAATGATAAAATATGATAAAATAACACGATAAACACACCACAAAGAACAGACATAAAATAAATTATATAATAAGACTGGATTAAAAAGAGAGATGGAACGAGATCAACGAATTTCTTTATTGTTTTTACCGATTTCATGATATTCTAGTAGATCCATTTTAAGATGTTATGTGATCCAGTCTTGTTATTCAAAAAATTCAAATATAAATTAATAAATGTTTAAAATATAATAAAATAACTCGATAAACACGCCACAAAGAGCAGATATAAAATAAATTATACAATAAGACTGGATTAAAAAGAGATGGAATGAGATCAACGAATTTCTTTATTGTTTTTATCGATTTCATGATATTCTAGTAGATCCATTTAAAGATGTTATGTGATGCAGTATTATTATTCAAAAAATTCAAACATAAATTAATAAATGTTTAAAATATAATAAAATAACTCGATAAACACACCGCAAAGAACAGATATAAAATAAATTATATAATAAGACTGGATTAAAAAGAGATGGAATGAGATCAACGAATTTCTTTATTGTTTTTACCGATTTCATGATATTCTAGTAGATCCATTTTAAGATGTTATGTGATGCAGTCCTATTATTCAAAAAATTCAAACATAAATTAATAAATGTTCAAAATATAATAAAATAACTCGATAAACACACCACAAAGAACAGATATAAAATAAATTATATAATAAGACTGGATTAAAAAGAGAGATGGAATGAGATCAACGAATTTCTTTATTATTTTGTCGATTTCATGATATTCTAGTAGATCCATTTTAAGATGTTATGTGATCCAGTCTTATTATTCAAAAAATTCAAACATAAATTAATAAATGTTTAAAATATAATAAAATTACTCAATAAACACACCACAAAGAACAGATATAAAATAAATTATATAATAAGACTGGATTAAAAAGAGAGATGGAATGAGATCAACGAATTTCTTTATTGTTATGTCGATTTCATGATATTCTAGTAGATCCATTTTAAGATGTTATGTGATGCAATCTTATTATAATTTATTTTATGTCTGTTCTTTGTGGTGTGTTTATCGTAAAAAATGATAAAATACATTTTTTAAGCATTTAATAATTTATGTTTGAATTGTTTATACATCTGACAATACACCCAACTCTTTTTTTACACGGTCTTTTTTAACACGATTTTGAAATAACACGGTTCACCAATAAATTTTCTTTACACGATTTTTTTTTTTGGGATTCGTGCTATAACAAAAAATTCGTGTAAAAAATTTATTGGTGAACCGTATTATTTCAAAATCGTGTTAAAAAAGACCGTGTAAAAAAAGAGTTTGGTGTATTGTCAGATGTATTAACAATTCAGACATAAATTAATAAATGTTTAAAAATGATAAAAAACACGATAAACACACCACAAAGAGCAGTTGTTGTTTTGGGATTCGTGCTATAACAAAAAATTCGTGTAAAAAATTTATTGGTGAACCGTATTATTTCAAAATCGTGTTAAAAAAGACCGTGTAAAAAAAGAGTTGGGTGTATTGTCAGATGTATTAACAATTCAGACATACATTGATAAATGTTTAAAAAATGATAAAAAAACACGATAACACACCACAAAGAGCAGTTGTTGTTTTGGGATTCGTGCTATAACAAAAAAATTCATGTAAAAAATTTATTGGTGAACCGTATGATTTCAAAATCGTGTTAAAAAATTCCGTGTAAAAAAGAGTTGGGTGTAAGTTATTTTTATCAATTGTTCATGATTTCTTGTTATCATTTAATATATTTGTAGATTCAGCTGATGATGGCTTATTAGCCGAAACTGGTACTGAATAAATTAATTTTATAGCGTGATAAAAGTTATTTATTTATTTCCGAAAATTTTTATAATTGTCGTTTTTATGTCGCACTTTATATCGTTAAAATCTGATGATGAAAGAAATCGATTAATTGTACAAAAATCGAAATTTAACTCATTCCAAAAGGGATTTTTAATTTCTATAAAATCAAATTCATATGGTTTGAATACGCGAATTTATTGTATAAACTAAATCAACAGTTTTATTTTTAGATGCAGCTACAATGTAAAATTGTTGGCATCTGGTAGAAACTAAAGAAAAATTAAACATGATTTATTAATCATGTTTAATTTTCCCTGGCACGAACAGATTGTGACTAGATTACTGCAATTTTGTTAAAAGTCAAGTTTCAGTTTGTATATTTGGTTCTTTTTATACACTTTATATTTTCAATCCGTTTTCGAATTTTAACAGTTTATCTACATATTTTAATCCTTTGTAAATTTGATTTGTATCACCAAAGTCTTCATTAATTCGCCTATATTCATAAGTTCCTATAGATACAATGTACGACCATTAATTCTTTATTTCATAAAAGCCTCTAATTAACCCAACTTAGCCAACCCGACCAAACCGATGATTTTCTTTATTGAATATCACTTTTTTTCTGCAATTTATCAAAAAGCATATTTAATAGATCGGATTTTCATTTGAAACATTATTTATATATAATACAGGTTGAGTTTCGACCTCCATCTTCTTAAAATCGTGACGTGGCACACATCATCTTTTTAGGGCTTCCTTTGGCGTTCTAACTATTCCGCCAAAAATCCTTATTTGAACTTCCATCAATTTTAATCACCTACCCAAGTCATCCCATCCTCTCATCTTACACCTCCCCTTCATATTTTTTTCAAACAAATTCCTCCAATGCGTTTTCATTTGTGATATTTAACGTTCATGTTTCTAGTCCATATCTCAAAATGGATGTGGTTACATTCTTTTGGATTTGTGCAATTCATAAATTTAAATATTTTCGTAATATAAGAGAAAACATTCAGCAATCGTTAAATAATATTTATCCTTTGATTCTATATGTAAATAAAATAACAATAAATTATTTACGAAACAATTCAAAAATATCAACTTAATTAAAAAACAGTTTAGATTTAATAAAAACAAAACACTTTTATTTTCTTGTGTCTAAAAGTTAATGGTTATATGTAACCATAATCTTTCCGTTTATTTGTATCTTTCTATACATGAAAGGGTGTTGCAATAAAAAAGTAGAAATGTCAGAAGAAGCGAGCGATATGAAAGAATATTTAATTTAATTTGACCCGTAACGGTTTCAGAAAAACATGTACATATTTATTATACCATAATAGAGATATTTTGTAACTTTTGAGCGCTCGATATTTTATTTTAGTTTTCGGTGTTTTTATTTTCTTTTATTCTCATATTGGTACTGTGTATTAATATAAATATATGTATAAAACTAGTGCTGTAGGGAAAGTGGCCACCTTTACGATTTATTAGATTTATTTCGATACAAATTCCGTTAATTTTGTGATTATTATTATACATTTTTTTGTTAAGCACGTTTTTGGTCTTTTTTCTTGATGTCGGTTCGGTTCAGGTTCAACTGATTTTGCTCAGTTAATCCCGTTGTGTTCGAATTATGTACTATATTTAGTACGAGTAAGAGTCTACACGTCTTTAAATATATTTCTGTTATAAAAAAATATTCTCTTACATTTTTTTTTTACTTCACAGAACGAAACAGTAAAAATAATAGACGTGTACGCCTTTAGTTCTGTATTTTGTAGTTGCTACCCACTGCCAACCGTGCCTTTGGCCGCTAATGTTAGGTCGTGATTTTTATTTTCTCCCTGTATATAAATTGTTACGATGTGTATATTAGTTGTGTCTGGGAACAAATATGATTGGTAACTGTCACTGTAATCATGTATTTGTGAACAGCATTTTTAATAAATAATAACCCATACAGTTCAGTTTATTATTTAAATATAAAAACTCAATGTCAAAGCTCAGAACACAAAATAATCTAATGCAATAATATACAAGGTGTCAAATAAAAATACATTTTAAAATACAATACAAATTTTTGAAAGACCGTTGTGTTACAAAATATTAAACAATTTATATTTTAGTATTCCCAGTTTTATCGAAATTTGTAGTAATTACATTTTTTTACAATATTCTAAATTTATTTCTCACTGATATTGGTAATACAAAATAACACAAAATTTTTATATGAAAAACATATCGCTCACTTGTTAGAAAATCTACATCAATCAAAAAAATTCAATTTGTGATATCTTTATAGTTTCTTATAGCATCTATATTAATGCAAAATTTGCAGATTTTGAGTTGTGACGATATTCTAGCAAATGAACGATATTTTATTATAGAAAAATTATTATTTGTGATCTTTTTAGGGTTCTCCTGGGCTGCAGTCTTATTAAGTCGGACGAATGAATTCCAAACACAGGTATTTTCAACAAATACAGCAGTTGTACGTCATTTTTCTGTCTCACTTGTGATCATAAACGTAACACTTTCCTTTTACTTCTTCAGTACTCCTTTCCGTTTCATATTCATTTAGCAATTCACACAAAATTTAACTTATAAGGCAGTTAACGTAATGTTATCATGAGAAATTTTTTAATATCATTTTTGAAAATATGTAATTATGAGATCAATGCTTTTCACAAAAGTTATTTCCATAAATCTTTTTTACTGTGTATCAAACCCTTCAATTTTCCAAATGATTCTAAAAATCCATTTCTTTAAAAAGCGTTTTCGTGTTATTCTTGCAATATTCTAGGTCGTTTTTGAAATACTATCAATAATCGTAGACGCCCGTAGAAATAAATCGTATAATAACCAATTATTACGTCTTATGTTGTTAATAAGACGTCTGTGGATCTTGCAAGATATCAACTACCAGTTATACAACGTTATGCCACGGAATCTAAAGTATTCTGTTATCATCTAGTTTGGGTGTACAAACTGGCTTCTGATTGGCATTATTTAAATATTTTTAGAGCCGATTCCTATCAACTTGTCCCAACGCTGCCTTAGAATTGCTTAAATACTCTCTCAAGGTAAAAAGCATGATAATTTGTTGAGTAATGATTCAAAAGTTGCTTTACTGGTTTCTTATCAATTTGTTATACGATTAATGAAATTTTTCAAAATGAGATATCTTTTTGCTGTATAATATGCCTAATAACATGAAAACCTATGAGTAAAAATAATTTTAGAATGAAAAGGGATTTTAAAATTAGTTGGGTTGGGTTTACAAAATTTAAGGGTTTACGACGTAATAAAAAAGTTTTAAAGAAATAACCTTTGTGACCACCTGTGTAGCATTGATCTCGTAGTTCCATACTTTTGAAAGTAATCTTAAACGATTTCTGATTATAATGTTGCTCTGTTTACGAAATTTTATCTTTTTTAGAGAAACCATATTGAAAATGTTTAAAAATTTCACAACTTTGGAGCTCCATATTTTAACCATTCCACCCGAATCGTCATAATTTTTACTCATTGTGCAATATTTACAGTATTATTTGTTACTGTTTTGAATGATGTCCTCATCGTAGTACTTTGTTGACAACATTACACTCATATACATATATATGATACGTAAAGTTCGATCTTCTTGAAAAAGAGAGAATTAAATTACACATTAGTGCACATCTTGCACTAATTGTTTAGATATTTCTTTTGTTTTTGTGTATTCGGCCAAAAAGTATTTTAGGCTATCAACTAGAGGCATACTTGAGAATTAATTATTAGTGGTGTTACGGATGTGGGTTTAACGGATGCGGATGCGGAACCGGATTTTTTAATTCTAATTTTGCGGATGCGGATGCGTAAGCAGATTTTTGGATGCGGATTTAACGGATGCGGAGTTGTTGAAAAAAGTTACATGCTAAAATTTTCTTGAAAATATCTAATGCACAAATAAAGTAATTAATATTCATAATTTATTATAGGCAAATTATATTTTAAAAACAGCAATTTTGATGCCTTCTCTCATTTCAGACTTTTTCTTTTATCTGTGTATATTAACGATGCTCCACTGAATAGCTGTTCACTGGTAAAGCTGCTTGGTGGTGTTGATAAATATTGTCGAACAACCGGCAATAAAACGGTATATTTGTACCCATTTTGTCGCCACCACATTAATGGATCTTCTTCTAAAGGTAGTCTTCTTTCTTTAATATAATTTTGGAGCACAATTTTCAGTGTTATTAATTGGTCATCTTCTGCAGTAGTTTGGAAGAACAACAGCTAGAATTAGTAATAATTTGTTTATCAATTTTTCTTTTCTTATGTATCGGACTACAATCTTTATCTTGATGAATCGTTTGAATTTGGCACAAATTAGCTATTGTGGCTTCGACTTCTTCTATTTCAAAACTATTAAAAAATTTGGTTTTATATCTGGGATCTAAGTACGTGGAAATCGAACATAGTAAATTTCTGTTTAAATCGCCAAATCTTTCACTTATTACTCGTATAACTTTAACAAAAAGTGCTTTGATATTTTCTGGCGTATTTGAGCTATCTTTCTCAGCTTTTAATATTGTCAAAGTAACGTGCAGAAGTGGTATAACCATAGAAATGCTGTTCTTCGAGTTACTTAATTCTTTAGTAAGGTCTTCAAAAGGTGCCAACAATTTTAACAACAGTTCAATTGTTGACAAATCATCCGGAGAAAATGACACAAGTTGTTTTGTAGTTAAGTATAGAAGTAAAGAATCTTTTATTTTAACAAAACGTTCCAACATGTAAAATGTGCTGTTCCACCTGAAATGAAAATTAGTTATACTTTTTAATTTATAGACAATCGTTGGCTTACCTAGTGGGACAATCTTGTATTGTTGACATTGGAGGTTGCTTCAATCTTATTACCTGTATAGCTTTTAATTCATCTTGTGCTTCTAGGGAAAGATTAAAATGTGTTGACACTTTTTTCACTTTTTCAATTACTTCTTGAACCCATTCTTCCGATAATATAACATTTTTAATGCAACACTGTATTTGATGAATCACACAATCAAAATCAGTAAATCCAGATATCTGCATTGCTTTAATCATGTTGCTACCACGATCGCGTACCACACAGTGAACATTGTCCTGTTTTATACCCCATTCTTCAAGAATGGTTTCAAGTTTTGTCGAAATAGCTTGACCAGTGTGACGGCCTTCCATTATTTCACATTTCAAAATAATTCTTACTCTTTCAAAACCTTCGTTTATACCATGAGCAGTCAAACTAACTAATGAAGTCCCACAACTTGTATCTGACCAAACATCAGTTGTAAAGGATATTTTCTTAAGATCTTTTAATAGTGCTTTAATTTTATTTGCCACACCGTTATATAAATCGTCACATACAAGCGACGTAAAAAACTGACGTCCCCTTAATTTATATCGTGGAAGTATTGTATTGATTAATCGCCGAAAACCAACACCTTCGACGAAGTTGAATGGTAAGTCTTCCAAAGCAATCATTTCGCCTATTAATCGATCCGTATCTTTGGATTTTGTATATGAGAAATCCCAACATACATTCTTCGTTAAACATTCTTGTAAAGTAAGTTGTTTTGTTGTATTTGGACCTGTATCTGTAGATGTACTACAACTTGGCTGGTTCTGTTCTGCATTTTCAGCTATACGTTTTTCTAACTCTTCAAATATTTTTGTATGCTTAGATTTCAAATGATTTTTTAAAGAAGATGTGGTACGTCCTTTTCGTGAATATTCCTTTTCACAAATATTACAACGAGCAATCAAACTGTTAATTTCCGAGAAATATTCCCAAATAAAGCTTGTTTTTGGTTTCATTTTAATTAATTTAATTTCGATGGATAGCAAACAATAAAACGAATGACGATAAATGCGCAAAAGCATACATACAAGTTGCCATCCGTTCAACAACTGATCGTCTTTAGGAATTAAGATCTTTTAGAGCGCTATGCATTGGCGCCCCCGATTTGAGGCGTTGCGGCGCGACAATATAGGAGTCGTATCGTCCGTCGCCACATCGCGATTACCTCACGTGTTCGTGCATGTTACAATATCTAAAAATTTTTTTTATCTAAAAAATCGAAACAAAAAACTGTCACTATTTTACCGGAGCTCCGTTAAAATATATGCGGATGCGGATGCAGATGCGGATCTTCAAAACAATGCGGATTATCCGCAGTTGCGGATGCGGATGCGAATATCCGTTACACCACTATTAATTATCTTGTGTGACGTTATGATTTGATCCAGTTATGTGTCCACATAAATATTCCACCACACATTTTCCACTATTGTCTTTCTTATATGATTATCAGGAAGAAGTCCTACATAAATTTCCATTGCGTTGAGATTCCTTAATCTTGTTATGTAAGTCTTGGCATCACAAATAAAAAAATTAGATCATATTTATTAATGATGGACGCCAGGTGGGAAGCTATTTATAAAATGGTTATTTATCTGGGTATTTACTCCGGTTTAGGGTAAATTCCCAAACAGTGGGTAGTTATCCAAGTGCGCGACAACTAGGACTTTACACTTCTTGTCTAATTTTTGACTATGTAATATGCAAACAAAGGAATAAGCAATCAAAGAAATAAATCCGGAAATGCTAATAAAATGACAACTCATATTATCAAAGCTTGCTTTCAATGCCTATGAAAACCCTTCCTAGTGAAAGAAAGTTAACATATGATTCATTTGTGATCAAATTTTCGTCAACACTTTTGTAGTGAAGAGGTGTGAATTTATAGACATTGCCATTCGGATGTTATATGCCAAAAATTAATTCAAGGTGATGAGATGATCCTGCGTAATCCTGACAGTGACCGAGAATAGGAGATTGAAAGAAACCTGAAATTTTTAAGTTTAGTTTAATGTTTTTTAGGAGAGTGCGTATTTTGAATTTAGACTTGATATTGCTTTAGACCTGTAACACTACAAAACCTATGTTGTCAAAAGCTTTGACATTGCTTCTAGACGACTTGATACTGCTTCTACAAGACTTGGAATGTTTTTAAAAAACTTTATACTGCTTCTAGAAGAGCGGAAAAGCTTCTACAAGACTTGAAATGCTTCTAGAATACTTGATACTGCTTCTAGAAAACTTGATACTGGTTCTAGAAAACTTGATATAGCTTTTTGAAGACTTGATTCTGCTTTCAAAAGAATTGAAATGCTTTTAGAAGATTTGCAACAGATTCCAAAAGACTTGTAATACTTCTATTAGGCTTGATATTGCTTCTAGAACACTTAATACTCCCTCCAGAACATTTACAATGTTTGATAACATTTGATACTGCTTGTAAAACTGCTATCAAGAAAGATTTTCATCGCAAGAACAAGATACTGATTTTTGTTGATAGACCATTTGAGTTTCCTTTCAAAACATTAAATATTATTGGACACAAGGCAAAATCATAACGTAAGTAGTCCAAAAGCTGTTAATTAAAAACTAAATACTGTTGATAGAAGACATTTTTATTACATAAGGCAAGAAATGGTTAATGAAATTTTACTTCTAATATACCAAATACTGTTGGCAACATACAAAATCTTCATATAAGAAGTTTAAAAACTGCTAATTCAAGACTAGGTACTGCTTCTAAGCACTGCTGGCAGAAAATATTTCCATTGTAAACGAACCATAAGCGCCATATACTTGAGTACTCTCACAACCGTCCATACAATATTTTCAATGGATTTATCTGGATTGAAGTTACTACTTTCAATTATTTTCTAAATTTTGATATACTTACTATTGAACGTTTTCTTTCCAATTCAGTCTCAGCATTTACTGTGAACGCTTTACCAGACTTTTCTTTTTGGAGAGCGGTCATTCGCTTTTTTTTTCAGCACCCATACATATTTTCGAAAATCGACGTCTACGTTATCAGATTAATCTGACATAATTGAGATTAGATCGAATTATAGCGATTAGAACTTATTTCATTCACGTTTTATTTTATCTTATTGATATGGGTTTTGTATTTTGGAATTTAACTTGGGTTCTTTTTCAATGAATGAATGCTTTTGTATTGTTTTTAAATTTCATAAATTCCTCGATATACCCATCTTGGGTAGGTAAATACCCCTGGGTATATACTGTGTAAATTTTCTCTTGGAAATAAATACCCGTATATTTAACAATACTGTATTTATTTGCTTGTTGGGAACGCACTACCCAAAGTTACAACTTTCCCTGGAAGCTTCAAATTTTTCATCTACAGTTACAAATTTTGAATGGCTATTGCAATGCCATTCAAAAATCCTTGCAATGGTGGATAAAAATATCAAACAAAATAGTAATAAGAACCAACTTGTGGAGTGGATTTTTCTCATTCTTCGTGTCAATGCCATCAAATCAAATACAACGAAAATTTAAATCTATTGATTTAATTTCGTGTGGTGTTATATAATATTATATGATTTATTACGAACACCAATGAGATGTATCAGATCAAGTAAACCTTGCAGCCTTTTCTCGCGAATAGCGTTCTGACACTGACCCTATGTTTATGTTAAATATTATGTGATGTTATCATCAAAAAATATATTGAAAGTCTTGTTCACTCCAGGAACAACTTTTAGGAAATTTTGTTGCCGTGTTTGGAAATTTCTTGCTGGTCAATACTTTCTCCATTTAATGGAGTCATCTTTTTCGACAAATAGAGGCACAATACGGTCGTCCATTTCAGCATTAATATTATCACTTCTAGCGTCAATTCTATTCACCCTTGCTCATCTGCGTAATCGAATTCTTCATCTGTAGAAACCTCCTCAAAAAGCCTCTGAAGATGAGCAATTTTTCTTTAAAATATGTTAATAGTTTCAAGCAATTCAACACTAAATGTCATTTCATGGCTTTGATATTACCAAAGTTAATTTATATTTTATTTGTTCCAAAATAAGTGTCAACTTTTGAAACAAGTAAAATATAAATACTACTATATTTTAATGTATTTACTCAACTGTATTAAATTATAGTTTGACTAAATTTTTTATAACATAATTTAAATAAAGATTATAAACTATTTAATGTCATTCAACAGCTTCGTTTGAACAAAATTACATTTCTTTGTATATGTCCAGTAAACCGTAATTTTTCTATTCCTATGTGAGGTATTTTGTAATTGTTACCTGCTTTATGAAGCATCGAGGACCCCATACATTTTTGCAGTGTCATAAAAGCATGGTCTAATTTCATGGTGTAAGTATCATCCAATACCTTCAAAATAGCAGCAATTAATTCATCTACATTATGCATCGAGCTTTTATGTTGTATAGACTGAATTCTATCAAAAAAATCTAAATCAACAACATTAAAGTCAGGGCTATTTGGTGATTGACAAATCAAACTACTATTCCATCCATCAACTTTCCAGCTCGAATTACTTCATCATCTGTAATACATTGCGGTTGGGCATTATCTTGTTGAATTTTGATAGGCATCTTCTTGCTACCTTTGTTAAACTTTTTTATAGCTTGAATAACTTTTTGGTAATCATGTCCACATAAATTTGACGAATAACAGGTGTTGTCAGTAATGTCCCACCTACACGATTTTTAGAATTTCGTTTTCCTTGAGTTACAATAGGCCATAAGCCTATTTTACTATTAAATTCAAAGCAAAATGTTTTTGTTATAATTATATCTTCGACGAGTCACTGCAGCTAGAAACATGACTTTTGTTATATATGTATGTAGATGTGGTGAGGCCGTCACTGAAACCATTTCAACCTATAGTAATTACCGCTGCCACCAGAAACAGTATTTCTCCAGTATTGATGCATGCTTGAAGATAAATAAATGGCAAGCGCGCGGTCACTATTTCAGAACCGTGGCTTCTTGCACTAGGGCTTCCAGGAAAACTAAAATCAAACAACAAATGTTCTAACCACATTTAATCTATTTTTACAAAGATACGATCAAAGAATGAATACAACAAAAATGAATCTTAACGAAAAACTAACTACGTGATTTATTGCTACCCAACGTTACCTAAGAGGAAAGAAATGACCTTCCTCAATCTAACCACTACAGCTAAGTTACATTAACAGATAAGTGATAAGGAGAACTGGCAAACAGACTTATTGAAGTCTAGACCCTATTGAAATCTTCTCGGGATAATCCATGAAGAATCTTTTTCGCCACACACACACCAAATCCTCAAGGGAAAATGTTGCAAGTGATACGAAGTTGAATTGAATTCTGAGTTTTTAATCCCAACTTTAACGTCTGCCAACTCTTAAGTAACCTCGGGTCTTGGAGAGGTGCAAAACCTTGTTGAAGTGTAACCAACGTCTGGCCATTCCCGACTCCTGGGGCCAACACAAAATACTTTGCGGATATTTTACAATCATTTTCTGAGCCAATGAGGGAATTTATGAAAGGGAAGAATTTCTCGACTACAAGACCAGGAAATAACATCCGCCACTAACTAATCCCAAAAATTGTCACATAATTCCCAGACAGTGGGAACCATTACATCTTTACGTGATCTAAAGTCTAAGTTATTAACGATTTCTTCGCGTCAATTCGCATCACCCCCATCAAAATGCAGATACAACTAAATTTCTAATTCGGTTTATTCACAAAACCATTAAATCATTTTCGAATTATTATATAGGAAAGCTAAGAGTATGCTTCGGCATACAGTAACGAGCCCCTTGCAAATCCTTCGACACTCTCCGGCTACATCAACCAGTTTAAGGAATTTCCGCTCAGAGGTGTTTTCCTGATGCCACCCGTGCTCGTCCATTCCTCTCCAAAGGCTCTCATTCTGAGGTCTTGTAAAGTGGGGGCAATCACACAAGATGTGTCGAACAGTCTCCTCGCTCTCTTCACAAAAGTGATAGAGACAAGCTTAAGGTTATAAAGCTGCTTGTTTATCTTACAGTCACCTGTGATGACTCCCGTTACAATTCATAGCGCGTTTCTACCAAGTTTTACGAAAGACAAGGAGCTTGGCTGAGTTATAGCGCAGCACTTCTTTACATAGATAGCAGCCCTTCCTATCCCACCAGTCTATCAACTTTTGGTTTTTGTTAACATTTGTTGAAAATATAGGCAAAAAAGTGCAAATTCTAATCGACGCTTCTTATTGTTATCGGTTAAAACAGGTTTTAATGTATTTCAAACACTTTTTAAGACTCCTTTCTTCAAAATTTATTGTTACATAGATTGCATAGTTGACCTTTGTGCTATAGGATTTTCTTTTTATACCTTCTCTGTCTTTACGTTTCCTTCCAGAATTTTCGTTTTTCTTTGAGCCGGCGTTAGCTGTACAAGATAAGACAGTAATAATCCTGTTTTGCTGTATTCCGAATTCGGCTTATTGTTCGCATACAAACGTTGAACTTTGTGCTGTACAACTAATTGCACCGTGTTTCAACATTTCATTGCTTACATTCTCAGCAGATATTGTAAGAAACCTTGTAATTTCATATACTTTCTGACCTGACTTATTTTCAATTTTTATACTTGAGGGAGAATATATAAAATTAACATTTGTTTTCCAAGATTTAATCATTGATGATCATTGACTGCTTTAAATTTCTACTGCTAGAAACATACCCGACCTACAATGATTAATGAATATATGTTTTATGTAATAACTAATAGCGTAATTACAACTTTCTTTTTGTTTATAGAACGGAGGTAGTAATAAGAACGTGGCAATTAGAGCTTAGAAAGACCATCCAATGCTAACTGGGAAACCTACCGTGCCTTGCGTAACCGCTGCAACCACCGTTGTAAGAACTTATAAAAATTGTATATTTATCGGATATAGTCTTACGCTACCCCTAACACTTTCCGGAGAACTATGCGTTCTCTTGGTGTAGTTGAATCACCTTCTTTTGATTCGACACGCTCTCTTCACAAAAGTGATAAAGACAAGCTTAAGGTTATAAAGCTGCTTGTTTATCTTACAGTCACCTGTGATGACTCCCGTTACAATTCATAGCGCGTTTCTACCAAGTTTTACGAAAGACAAGGAGCTTGGCTGAGTTATAGCGCAGCACTTCTTTACATAGATAGCAGCCCTTCCTATCCCACCAGTCTATCAACTTTTGGTTTTTGTTAACATTTGTTGAAAATATAGGCAAAAAAGTGCAAATTCTAATCGACGCTTCTTATTGTTATCGGTTAAAACAGGTTTTAATGTATGTATTTCAAACACTTTTTAAGACTCCTTTCTTCAAAATTTATTGTTACATAGATTGCATAGTTGACCTTTGTGCTATAGGATTTTCTTTTTATACCTTCTCTGTCTTTACGTTTCCTTCCAGAATTTTCGTTTTTCTTTGAGCCGGCGTTAGCTGTACAAGATAAGACAGTAATAATCCTGTTTTGCTGTATTCCGAATTCGGCTTATTGTTCGCATACAAACGTTGAACTTTGTGCTGTACAACTAATTGCACCGTGTTTCAACAGTTCATTGCTTACATTCTCAGCAGATATTGTAAGAAACCTTGTAATTTCATATACTTTCTGACCTGACTTATTTTCAATTTTTATACTTGAGGGAGAATATATAAAATTAACATTTGTTTTCCAAGATTTAATCATTGATGATCATTGACTGCTTTAAATTTCTACTGCTAGAAACATACCCGACCTACAATGATTAATGAATATATGTTTTATGTAATAACTAATAGCGTAATTACAACTTTCTTTTTGTTTATAGAACGGAGGTAGTAATAAGAACGTGGCAATTAGAGCTTAGAAAGACCATCCAATGCTAACTGGGAAACCTACCGTGCCTTGCGTAACCGCTGCAACCACCGTTGTAAGAACTTATAAAAATTGTATATTTATCGGATATAGTCTTACGCTACCCCTAACACTTTCCGGAGAACTATGCGTTCTCTTGGTGTAGTTGAATCACCTTCTTTTGATTCGACACGCTCTCTTCACAAAAGTGATAAAGACAAGCTTAAGGTTATAAAGCTGCTTGTTTATCTTACAGTCACCTGTGATGACTCCCGTTACAATTCATAGCGCGTTTCTACCAAGTTTTACGAAAGACAAGGAGCTTGGCTGAGTTATAGCGCAGCACTTCTTTACATAGATAGCAGCCCTTCCTATCCCACCAGTCTATCAACTTTTGGTTTTTCTTAACATTTGTTGAAAATATAGGCAAAAAAGTGCAAATTCTAATCGACGCTTCTTATTGTTATCGGTTAAAACAGGTTTTAATGTATGTATTTCAAACACTTTTTAAGACTCCTTTCTTCAAAATTTATTGTTACATAGATTGCATAGTTGACCTTTGTGCTATAGGATTTTCTTTTTATACCTTCTCTGTCTTTACGTTTCCTTCCAGAATTTTCGTTTTTCTTTGAGCCGGCGTTAGCTGTACAAGATAAGACAGTAATAATCCTGTTTTGCTGTATTCCGAATTCGGCTTATTGTTCGCATACAAACGTTGAACTTTGTGCTGTACAACTAATTGCACCGTGTTTCAACAGTTCATTGCTTACATTCTCAGCAGATATTGTAAGAAACCTTGTAATTTCATATACTTTCTGACCTGACTTATTTTCAATTTTTATACTTGAGGGAGAATATATAAAATTAACATTTGTTTTCCAAGATTTAATCATTGATGATCATTGACTGCTTTAAATTTCTACTGCTAGAAACATACCCGACCTACAATGATTAATGAATATATATTTTATGTAATAACTAATAGCGTAATTACAACTTTCTTTTTGTTTATAGAACGGAGGTAGTAATAAGAACGTGGCAATTAGAGCTTAGAAAGACCATCCAATGCTAACTGGGAAACCTACCGTGCCTTGCGTAACCGCTGCAACCACCGTTGTAAGAACTTATAAAAATTGTATATTTATCGGATATAGTCTTACGCTACCCCTAACACTTTCCGGAGAACTATGCGTTCTCTTGGTGTAGTTGAATCACCTTCTTTTGATTGTGATTCTCTCGCCAATTATTTTGCCGACCCTACCATTACTCTCGATGATTCAATTAAGGCATCAACTATTACCGCTATTAATGCCTCTAGTAATGTCAATTCCAGACTTTCCTTGGAGCTGTTTGACGAGCTTCAAGTCCGCCAGGCTCGCAGTTATTCTAAGACCACTAGTGTTGGTGCTAATGGTGTCAGTATTAAGCAGCTCCTTCCCATTTTGGATGTAATCATTCCTCCACTACTCCACATATTTAACTTCTCCATTGAGTTATCGACGTTCCCCTCAATTTGAAAACTGGCTTACGTTGTACTCATACCTAAACTTAAATGTCCCACTTGTCTGAGTGATTTTTGTCCTATATCTATTATTTCCGTAATTTCCAAAGCACTAAAGGGCTTGGTATATATGCAGGTGCAGCAGTATTTTGATGAGCATAAAATTATCACTGATTTTCAATCAGGTTTCCGGCCAGGCCATAGCACGACATCGGCGCTCATCAAAATTACTGATGATATTAAACATGGTTGTGATGATCAGCGTTTGACCTTATTGGTCTTGCTTGATTTCAGCAAGGCATTTGATTGTGTTGATCATAGTGTGTTGGTGGCAATTCTTTCCTCTGTGGGTTTTTCGTCGAGCTATGTCGCTTGGTTTCAATCATACCTTTCTAATCGTTCGTTGTGTGTACGTGACTCCTCATCATCTTCGTCTGCAGTTACAAGCCACTGTGGTTTGCCTCAGGGCAGTGTCTTGGGTCCACTCCTATTTTCAGTCTTTATAAACTCCATTTCTAAAATAATTAAGTGCAACTCTCACCTATATGCAGATGACCTCCAAATTTGTACAACTGCAGCTGTGGATCTTGCTAGCGTTCTGGACTGGTCCAGATGCAATGACTTGAGTTTAAATGTAGCAAAGACTCAGGCTATTGCTTTTGGATCAAGGCTTTTAGTAACAAACTTTTACTCCCTTAATAGTACCTCTTTGTCACTTGACGGTAACATTATACAATTCTCTCGAACTGTTAAAAACTTGGGTGTGACGATGGATTCCACAATGGTCCTGGCAGCCCCAGATTCAGTCTATCTGTAGGTCAGAAATAGACCTCTATTTCTGCTTCTACTTCCTACGCAAGCTTGGTTGTTTCCTTCCACCTATTGTTCGTCGTAACCTCTGTTACTTTTTAATTCTTCCCCATTTGGACTATGCCGATACCGTATACCCGAACCTTTCGATTGGTCTTCATAACAAATTGGAGAGGTTACAAAATAATTGTGCACTTTATCTTCGAGCTGAGAAAATATGAACATGTAAGGTGTAACATCGTAATCATCTCGAAATGCTTACAGTTGAGAACCGTAGATCTTTCCGTATACTAACTACCTTATACGAGAATCTTTCCTCTCAGTCTCCAATCTATCTGTTCACTGTATTTCAGTTCATGGCCTCTCGCGGTCTTCCTACTAGAGCACAATCTGGTGTCTCACTCATGTTTCCGATTCATCGTACCGAAATATATCATGGGTCATACATAGTGCAAGCTATAACTCTGTGGAATAACTTACCCACTCAGTTGCTGGAAGCCCGCAGCTTTTCTGTATACAGAGCTTCGCTCAGAGATCGCCTGTTGTCACAACAGTTATCTCAGACTGTTTCCTGATACAATTTACCTATTCTCTTTCCGTTCTCAGCTGACAGCTTTATTTCTTCTTCTCCAATCATTTTTCGCTTTATTCCAGTCTCTTTCCTTCTTATTCTGCTACTTGATATATACTTATTTTATTTTTTGTTTATATATATTCGCCATATCAATTTATTTTATTTTTCTTGCATACATTGCGTCGCTTTGAAAACATCGCCTCTGGCGATAAATCGACCTTTTGTTAGCCTAGTACTAATATTAAAGAATAATGTATATATATTTTTTCTTTTATTTGTTTTCCTATTTTCTTGGTGGCAATAAATTATTGTATTGTAGAAATTAAATGTTATCCCCATTCTATGTCTATTCTGTTCTATTATCCACAAAGTATTCATTATATAAAAAATAAATTCATCTTGAGGAAGTCTCAATTTTAACCGGTGATGGATACCAATAGCTCCTAGTTAATGTTCTTGTATACTTGGACACTTTTTGAGGTCTTGTAAGTATTTTTTGGTTGCTTTATTAATATATTCTTTGATTGTCTTGATTCCAAGCCTTTCATGTATTTGCAAGTTTCTCATATACTATGAATCATCTACAGATATTCTCAATATTTTGTTTTATAACGCTTGTATTTTTTTAATATTAGATTCGGCTGTTGAGCTCCAAACTGGGCTTTGTAGCTTTGTCCAATCGATCTTTAAATTCAATTTTCTGTTGATGCTGTTTCCTTTAATCTTTTGTTAATAAGATATTTCCACTTGAACCAAATAGGTCCAAATACACTCCCAGATATTTCATGATACAATCTTTCAGATTCAAGTTTAAATGGTGATTGTTACTGTTACAGGATTCTTAATTTGGCTAAGTGTTGGCAACACATTTACTTAGATTTAAGTGGAAACACCAAGTCCATAGCTATTCATGAAAAGCTCTTGAATGGATTTTTTTTAGATTTTCATTTTGAAGAAGTTTTTTGATTCTTTCCTCTCAGTCTCCAATCTATCTGTTCACTGTATTTCAGTTCATGGCCTCTCGCGATCTTCCTACTAGAGCACAATCTGGTGTCTCACTCATGTTTCCGATTCATCGTACCGAAATATATCATGGGTCATACATAGTGCAAGCTATAACTCTGTGGAATAACTTACCCACTCAGTTGCTGGAAGCCCGCAGCTTTTCTGTATTCAGAGCTTCACTTAGAGATCGCCTGTTGTCACAACAGTTAAATCTCTTCTCTTTCCATCCTCAGCTGATAGCATTATTTCTTCTTCTGCAATCATTATTCGCTTTATTCCAGTCTCTTTCCTTCTTATTCTCTCATATTCTTTTTCTGCTACTTGATATATAAACTTATTTTGTTTTTTGGTTACATATATTCGCCATATCAATTTATTTTATTTTTCTTGCATACATTGCTGGTTGGGTCGTTTTGAAAACATCGCCTCTGGCGATAAATCGACCTTTTGTTAGCATAGTACTAATATTAAAGAATAATGTATATATATTTTTTCTTTTTTTTTGTTTTCCTATTTTCTTGGTGGCAATAAATTATTGTATTGTAGAAATTAAATGTTATCCCCATTCTATGTCTATTCTGTTCTATTATCCACAAAGTATTCATTATATAAAAAATAAATTCATCTTGAGGAAGTCTCAATTTTAACCGGTGATGGATACCAATAGCTCCTAGTTGATGTTCTTGTACACTTGGACACTTTTTGAGGTCTTGTAAGTATTTTTTGGTTGAATTATTAATATATTCTTTTATTGTCTTGATTCCAAGCCTTTCATGTATTTGCAAGTTTCTCATATACTATGAATCGTCTACAGATATTCTCAATATTTTGTTTTATAACGCTTGTATTTTTTTAATATTAGATTCGGCTGTTGAGCTCCAAACTGGGCTTTATAGCTTTGTCCTATCGATCTTTAAATTCAATTTTCTGTTGATGCTGTTTCCTTTAATCTTTTATTAATAAGATATTTCCACTTGAACCAAAGAGGTCCAAATACACTCCCAGATATTTGATGATACAATCTTTCAGATTCAAGTTTAAATGGTGATTGTTTCTGTTACAGGATTCTTAATTTGGTTACGTGTTGGCAACACATTTACTTAGATTTAAGTGGAAACACCAAGTCCATAGCTATTCATGAAAAGCTCTTGAATGGTTTTTTTTCAGATTTTCATTTTGAAGCAGTTTTTTGATTCTTTCTTCTTAGTCTCCAATCTATCTGTTCACTGTATTTCAGTTCATGGCCTCTCGCGGTCTTCCTACTAGAGCACAATCTGGTGTCTCACTCATGTTTCCGATTCATCGTACCGAAATATATCATGGGTCATACCTAGTGCAAGCTATAAATCTGTGGAATAACTTACCCACTCAGTTGCTGGAAGCCCGCAGCCTTTCTGTATTTAGAGCTTCGCTTAGAGATCGCCTGTTGTCACAACAGTTAAATCTCTTCTCTTTCCGTCCTCAGCTGATAGCTTTATTTTTTGTTCTCCCATCATTTTTCGCTTTATTACAGTCTCTTTCCTTCTTATTCTCTCATATTCTTTTTCTGCTACTTGATATATAAACTTATTTTGTTTTTTGGTTACATATATTCGCCATATCAATTTATTTTATTTTTCTTGCATACATTGCTGGTTGGGTCGTTTTGAAAACATCGCCTCTGGCGATAAATCGACCTTTTGTTAGCCTAGTACTAATATTAAAGAATAATGTATACATATTTTTTCTTCTTTTTGTATTTCTATTTTCTTGGTGGCAATAAATTATTGTATTGTAGAAATTAAATGTTATCCTTATTCTATGTCTATTCTGTTCTATTATCCACAAAGTATTCATTATATAAAAAATAAATTCATCTTGAGGAAGTCTCAATTTTAACCGGTGATGGATACCAATAGCTCCTAGTTGATGTTCTTGTACACTTGGACACTTTTTGAGGTCTTGTAAGTATTTTTTGGTTGCTTTATTAATACATTCTTTGATTGTTTTGATTCCAAGCCCTTCATGTATTTGCAAGTTTCTCATATACTATGAATCATCTACAGATATTCTCAATATTTTGTTTTATAACGCTTGTATTTTTTTAATATTAGATTCGGCGGTTGAGCTCCAAACTGGGCTTTGTAGCTTTGTCCAATCGATCTTTAAATTCAATTTTCTGTTGATGCTGTTTCCTTTAATTTTTTATTAATAAGATATTTATCCTTGAACCAACGAGGTCCAAATACACTCCCAGATATTTGATGATACAATCTCTCGGATTCCAGTTTAAATGGTGATTGTTACTGTTACAGGATTCTTAATTTGGCTAAGTGTTGGCAACACATTTACTTAGATTTAAGTGGAAACACCAAGTTCATAACTATTTATGAGAAGCTCTTGAATAGTTTTTTTTTAGATTTTCATTTTGAAGAAGTTTTTTGAGATAACAGATAAAATTGTTGTTGCTACTTTTCCAAACAAAGAAAATAATCAGATAAAAGCTACGAGAATACAATCACTGATCTCATAGCAGTTCTTTTGGATAACAGCTTTACACAATTGAAGCTTCGATGTCGAAAAGTACTTTAAAGTATAATCACCCCTAATTTTAGATAATCGATGTTTTTCGAGACCAATATCATCTCCAAGTTAATCTGGCATGTATTACATATCCATAAACAAAAATAACAGTTTTTAGTATTAAAGTCTTAGGAAGGGATTTGATTAATCTGTAAATAAATAAATAATCGAGAATTAAACCAAAATAAATCAAACTTCATTGGATAAAAACCTTTGATCACTCCTAATACTTTAATTTTATCAAAAATTTATGAAATTTCATAGAAATCAATCAAGATAACTACGCAATCTCAATTTATTTCCACAGTGCAGTTTTCCCCCACTATAAAATGCGCCACAACAACTTTCTCAAGTTACAATTTATCGTTGAACTTTGCCAAGAACACATCTTTTTTAAAGCTATACAAAAAAAATATAATGTAAGTAAAAATTCAAATTCATGGCCAACATAACGATGATAAAAACCCCCAAAATTTGACATTTAAAAACAAACATGAATCCCACCGTTAAAGGTATCGTCCGTTTACTAAAACTATTTTAATTATTTAAACAGTTTTCCCGTGCGTGATATAACGCCACGTTTAATAACACGCTTACTTTTAACTCCCACCTAAGCAATGCAACTTGCAAGTCGTTGTAATCGTTATTTTCAGCGAATGAAACAGCTTTGTTGAGGTTATGCTGTGTTATTGTCTTTTTTTAGGGATTCGATGACTCGAAAAAGGACCAATACCTCTAAAATGGATAATTCTAATATAAACCATGGACACATGGATAATGAAAAAGTCAGTATACGAAAGGAACATGAAGTGATTTATAGTCATCGTAAAGGATTGTTCAATGGAAGAGCTATTCTTTTTTTATTGCTTTGGTATTTGTTTAGTGGGTGTACTTTGTTTTTGAATAAGTATATTTTAACCTATTTAAATGGAAATCCGACAGTATTAGGTAAATAAATTAAATTTATGTGACATGATTTAAATGGATGTTATTGTAGGGGCATCTCAAATGCTGACAACAGCTAGTTGTGGATTTATACAAATGTATTTTCCTTGTGGAATGTATAAACCTAATCAAAGATTAAATAAACCACCCGGTTTTTATCGCCATATGATCTTAGTTGGTTGTACAAGGTACTTTTTTATCATTCGTTTAATAATAATCTAAAAATAATTTGTTTTAGATTTTTGACTGTAGTTTTAGGATTGGTAGCTTTAAATTATGTGGCAGTAAGTTTTACTGAAACCATAAAAAGTTCAGCACCTTTATTCACAGTGATCATATCAAGATGTCTTCTGGGAGAACACACAGGGATCTTTGTCAATTTAAGTTTATTACCTGTTATGGTAGGTCTTGCTTTGTGTTCAGCCAATGAACTTAGTTTTGAAGTTCGAGGATTTATCGCAGCTATGGCTACCAATCTTACAGAGTGCCTACAGAATGTTTACTCCAAAATGCTCATATCGGGAGATAAATTTAAATACACGTAAATATTTGAGAAAAAACTATTTAGATTTAAATGATTTTAATTTAGAAAATTATTTATGAAAAAATTTATTGGTTTTGATATACAGTTTTGATATTCACATAAGTACTATTATCGGATTCAAAAGATTTTACCCCTCACTTTGAACGCGAATAACAGAAAACCTACCCCATAGAAAAAATCTAGACCGGTTTCGTTGGACGCGAAATTTAATTATTTATAATATGGAGAAATTTTAAATTTTTCCTCCCACTCGTATAGTAATAACAGGTGTAATGAAAAAAAGTATCCGATTTAGGCCGATCTACGAAGAAACGCGTCTTTGCGATTTTTTTATTCGGAAGCGGTTCGTCGAAAAAATTCTATATTTTGACCACACATTGCAGAAAATGTGCTTAACATGACAATATTTATTTATTTTTTGATTTTTGCTACCCATTTTCAAATGAAAGTACATTATGTGAAGTAATGATATCTCGATAATGCGTTATTGTATGGGATTGTCGCAAACATCATTCTAACCGTCTAATGAAACTGAATAAAAACCTAATCTGCATTGTACAGAAAGTTCTTTGCAAACCGGCCAAAATCGGGTACATTTTTTCATTACACCTATGCTAATTATTATACGAGTGGGAGGAAAAATTTGAAATTTCTCCACTTTATAAAGAATTAAATTTAGTCCCCAACGAAACCAGTCTCGATTTTTCCTATGGGGTAGTTTTTCTGTTATTCGCGTTCAAAGTGAGGGGTAAAATCTTTTGAATCCAATAATAGGGTTGTACCGATTAATCCGCGACTAATCGGAAGAGCCGACTATTCCGCCACTTTTTAGTCTGCGATTAATCGGCTCATTAAACAAAAATGAAATAAAAATAAGAAGAAAAAAAAAAAGAAAAATAAAATAAGAATAATGTTATGTATTTATTTATTATATAGTGAAAAATGATTAATTTTTGAATGTGGGTGTACTTTAAAGTACCCATACACGCAATTTCTTTCTCAGCTTTGCTCATAAGATTAAAATTTTCTTTATAAAAATAACACTTTACGTGCGTATCTCAATGTTTAGTGGCAAAATCGGTATTTCTAAATTAGTAACTAGACTGGAACCAGATGTTGATACCTGATCAATCGACTGTTATTGTTGTGATTTTTTTAGTGCCTTTATGTTTCGAAATAGTTCTTGGAAACAGAATTATCATACTTGTTACAATCAGTGTTGAGCCAAGTGTCGATACTTGTCAATGCTATCGATACCTACTAGAGCACTGCACGAGTACGTAAGAAGTAATTGGATAAATAATCGGCGAGTACACAACTAAACGATGCGAGTACATACTCGGCATCGTTCGGCAATGCATCGCTGATTACATTTTCGTTATGATTTTGAGTAATATTCTTCTGAACTGCATCGTAGCATCGGGTATCGTGACGAGTACGCATCATGAATAATCGTCGGATCGTGGATTTTATTGTTTCACACGTTTTGTGTCAGCTTGACAAGCATACACAACATGTTAAGAATGGCAAGTAGACATTCTTAACTATGGGGGCGTATCTTTAATGTATGAAAATGATTTCTGAAAGATAATGCATTTGAAGATATTTATAGTCTTGTGATTTATATCTTTTGATGACTGAAATTGTATTCTCGAATCTTGTTTTCAAGATTCCTTTCTGCTACTGTTTCATATTCTTATTATTTTGGCATGGTCCTTCGTATAATACGACCCTAGTGAAGTGAAAAGGTGTAGCTGGTAATCATGCCAGAATATTCCTGCTCCAGAACCTCCTGCCTTTTTTGATCCAGCAGTGTAAATAGTTAGCGTTTTGCCTTGTGTTGCTCTGAGTATCATCTGAATACCAAAATGTGTCTTACTTAAGAAAGTAGGTGTAATGTAGCTGTGTGAACTTCAAGGAGGAACTCACACAGCTTATCACACCTACACAGTTTATAAGCAGCTTCACACTGTCTCTCTGGGATTTAATCCCTAAGTATTCCTACTTGCTTTTCGATACTGGGGTAGTACAATCGTTGCTTTTTTGGTTTAGCAACTGATGTGTGATGTCCAAGTCAAACCTTTGTCTAAGATAACACCAATGAACACTTTCTTTTTTAATTCAAGACTATATTACATTTTTTCTATAGGCAGTTATTTGTATAGAATAGACTACATTCTATAATAAACTTACTGTAATAATCCGTTTTTGAATTTGTCTTATGTTGCATTTCTCACTATCTTATAAATGTCTCAAATAATATCCATTCCTTCAGCACAAATAAATTGCGCAAATGACGATGCGAAATGATGTCGAATATGATTATACTCGCCGATACCGATTCTAAACGATGCCGATTACTGTTATACTCGCCGATGCCGATGCGAAACGATGCGAGTAAAAACAAGTGTGATGCGTACAAGTCCACACGAGATAATCGTGTTACTCATTTGACGAGTATTCGTACTCGTAATCGCCGATGCTGTACGTACTCGTGCAGTGCTCTAATACCTACCTCAGCATCGATATTTGCTACCAGCAAAGTATCAGTATCGAAGTATCAAAAGTATCGAAGTATGAAAAGTATTGAAATATCGAAAGTGTCGAAGTATTCCAATCTGTTTTATGTATACAGGAAATTGAGATTACAGTATATTTAAGATCGATATACATCTGATCAAGATGTCCTAAAGTACTTCAAGAGAGCTAATGTACTTTGAAGATGACAGTCAATATGTGGTTATTCCTTATTATTTCAATTCCTGTTACAATTAATAATTCGAAATTTTACGTATATTATAATCAAGGAAAATTATTAAGATTAAATCCATATGTTCTTAATAAGAGTTAAAGTGCGGAATTTATTTCTTTTTTATTTTGTCTTTATTATTTCCACCATTTAACTCCAAAATTAAAATCTACGAAGGAAATACATAAAAAATGTGCTTATTATATACTTTATTTTATTATTAAAAAATTATTTTCAATAATTCGATACTTTCGATACTTTGAATAATATCGCTACCACACAGGTACTAATACTCTATATCTCATTTATGCTACCGCCCAGCCCTAGTAGTTACTAAAGAGAAATGGAAAATTAATAGAAAACAGCACATATTAACATGTCTGTGATTAACTAGTCATTGGACGGCTTCTTTCCGAGATGCAGCTGATAGGTTTAATATTAGCATAAGTTCCCTACAACCTGTAATTCAACGAAAAATTTATTACTGAGACAATGAAAGGAGATGCAGAAAGACATTTTCGTACATATTAATATCCTACAGTGATCAGATATGATCATCTCTCATCCTTCATTTTGTTTTTTATTTCTACTGTTCGAGCTGTGGCAAAATACGGTGCTAGTTCGCAATTAATTGTCCATAAGAAATCATAATTTTTTTTTATAAATTGATACGTAATTCTCTGTTCGAATAAACCAACTGTAAACAAGTTAGCAGACTACAAAGTGATGAGTAGGAGCTTTAAGGCATAATAGCTCATGATATATGAAGTCTTTAAGATAATGTACAATATTTGGAATAGCTCATGTTATGAATAAGTTAGCAGACTTCAAACTGATGAGCAAGATTTTGGAGACATAGCTCACCCTGTCAATAAGTTGGCAGTTCTTCAAATAATATATAGTCTATGAAATAGAATTGACTCATTCTATCAACAAGTTTGCAGACTTTAAGCTGATGAGCAGGCCTTTGGAGATATAACAGCTCTCAGCAGTCTTTAAGATAATGTACACTGTTTAGAACAGGAATAACTCATGGTGTCATCAAGTTGGCAGACTTCAAACTGAGAAGCAGGACTTTGGAGACATAAGTCTTTAAGATAATGTATAGTGTTTGGAATAATAATAGCGTAAAAATCAAAATAATGTATAGTCTGTGGAATGGTAATAGCTTATGCTGTTAACAAGTTTGAAGACCTCAAAGTGATTAGCAGGACTTTGGAAATATAACAGCTCATGCTGCCAACAAGTTGGCAGACCTCAAATTACCAAAAATGATTCTGAAGACATAATAGGTCATGCTGCCAATAAGGTAGTAGTTTTTAAGATAATGTACAGTGTTTTGAACAGTAAAAAGATAGTATACAGGTGTCCGGTATCTTCCGGATCAGAGGTATATAGCGATGTAGAGCACATCATTTTGAGACGATTTGTCTAATAAAATTTCTTCACATTGCTTATAACAACCGCATGGGAACTGTTTAAAAGACGTCTAATAGCAACTCTCGGTGGAAGCTCATGTTCAGTCAAGTTGACAGTTGTTAAAATAATATATAATCTGTGGAACAGTAATAGCTCATGCTGTCAGCAAGTTGGCAGTCTAAGATAATACATACTCTGTGGAACAGTAATAGCTCATGCTGCCAATAAGTTGGCAGACAAGCTGACGAGCAGAACTATGGAGCACAAGCACTCATAGTGTACAGTATTTGAAACAGTAATAGTTCATACTGCCAATAAGTTGACAAATTTCAAATTGATGAGCATGACTTTGGAGACATAATAGCTCATGCTGCCAACAAGTTAGCAGTTGTTAAGATAATGTGCAGTGTTTGGAACAGTTCTAACTCATGTTCCTAGCAGGTTAACAGACTTCCAAATGATGAGCAGGACTTTGGAGGTATAAATACTCACACTACCAACATGTTGACCGTCATTAAGATAACGTACAGTATCCAAATGTAAAATCTAGGAAGAAAATACATAATAAATATGCTTATTATGCACTATTATTTCTAATAATTCTATGCTTTCGATATTTTCTATACTTTTAATAGTTCGATACTTTCAATACTTCGATATTTTCGATACTTTGAATAGTATCGATACCACGAAGGTATCGATACTACGATACTCAATAACTCATTTAAAGTATCTCCCAGCCCTAGTTACAACAAGCTTATGTAGCATATAAGCGCTTCCAAAAGTATTCGAACACGTCCGAATTTTGGAATGATCGGCAAAGGCCGATTAGTCGGATAGTCGTTAGTCAAAATCCAGTAGCCAAAATCATAGTCGGCCCAACCTTAATAAGTACCAATACAGAGCAGGGACATGCAAAATGTGTCTTTTACACCAAAAAATCAAATAACTTTATAATATTTGCTAAGATTAACATTAAGTTCACATTTCATAGCTGAGTAACCTTCATGAAGTATGCATTATTGTTTAACATATAAGCAGCGTTTTTAAAAAAATAATAAAAGTGAAAAATTATGGATTAATTCCACATGAAATGAGGTAACAAGAGGTTTGTTCGAGCAGAGAATTTCAAATTGGTTTGTAAGAAATTATTGATTCTTGAATGCACATGCGCAAGTGATAATTGCGAATTAACACTACAGTTTTTCGTAGCTCGAACAGTAAAAATAAAAAACAAAATCGTTGATGATATAATCTAATTAATATAGCTGTCAGTTGTGTATTATTACGGGATTATACAAAGTACACAACCAGCAAACCACAGAAGTATTAATATGTGCTGTTTTTCTTTGCTTTAAATCAATTTAAAAGATTTTCAATAACCACTCTACCTAAACAGAAATGTTCCATAAATTCTGAGCAACTATACAGGCTGTCTCACGTAACTGGTTCATTAGAACTTTTTTAGGTTACACTATTTGTAGAGGCTTGAAATTTTGGTGAAACATGGGTTGTTCATTCCGATCTATTAATCTCATTTATTTTCAAGATTGCCACCACTTCCGGTCTACCGGAAGTAGACCTCAACTTCGTTATTTTAAATGGAATGCTGTAGTTTTTATTATACAATTCAATTACACATAAAAAAATATATCGACTTTGATAACAGTTGTTGGTACAGCGTGTTTAAAAATTGAATTATCGTTTTGCTTGGACTGAACTTGGAGAAAGTTGAAAATTTTAAATGGAACGCCCAATATCTTTTTAGCCTATCAAAACGGGAATTTAATTCTCTACAAATTATCTATAAACATTGCTATACCTATTTATTATACTTTTCTTCATATTGAGTATTTTACCAAAATCCTACACAAAATGCTGGAAATCGTTCGTGTTTTGATTAGAAGATTATGACTTTTTGACAGTTTATTGTATAATTTATTTAAATTATCATTGTTACTATTTCTAGAATGATCTGCGATTGAATAAACTTTAGTTTGTTAGCTTTTATTTACCAAAAATAACCAGCAGAAGAACGCATAAATGAAACAATGAAAAACAATAATATAGCATAACATTCGACGTAATGATGGCCGATATATTTCTAGAGAGTTCAGATTATTTATTAACGCTGGTTTCTTGGAAAATATTCATCTAAATTGCTCGAAGCACCGCTTACCGAAGAATTTGGTAATGCAATAAAATATGACAAAACATTTATTCCATTATCTTAATCTGCTGGTGATAGAGATTTACGGTTTCTTGTTATTTTGATCTTCCAAAACTAAGAAACAGATCCTATCCAAAACTTTATTACATCCGCCATGAATATAAGACGAATTTAATTATTCGTTGTAAATAATTTGCCATGATATTCAAAGCCATTAACAGATGTAAGTGATGACACAACTAAGTAATGACAACAATAACATATATATGGATGAAAAGCTGTCAAAACTCCATGGCTTTCTAACATAAAAACCAGAAACTTTCCAGCATTGCATGCCTCCATTGATTTCCAAATATGAGGGCAACTACAACAAACAGGCATAGGAAAGTTTCTAAGTAGTTGGTAGAGAATGAAATTCCCCTAATTTATCTTTATAATTTTAAGTTTTTTATTCTTTTATGTTATTGATTTTAATTTTTGTCATTAAATTGTTGTTTTTCATTGTTTCATTTATTCGGTTTTCTTTTGGTTATTTTTGGTAAATAACAGCTAGCAATCTAAAGTTTATTCAACCGCAGTTCATTGTAGAAATAATATTAATAATAATTTAAATAAACTATACAAAAAACTGTCAAAATGGCCTTCTAACAAAAACACAAACGGTTTCTAGCATTTTACGTATGATTTTGATAATTTCCTCAATAACAAGAAAACTATAATAAATAGGTATAGGAATGTTTATAGATAATTTGTAGAGAATTAAATTTTCTTTCTGATAGGTTATGAAAATATAGGGCGTTCCTTTTAAAATTTTCGACTTTCACGTAATTGAATATAGCGAAACGGTAACTCAATTTTTGACCATCCTGTATAAGGTACACTGATATAACAAGTGACAATCTATTTGACAGCATATGAAGAGTTATCGTGCCAAAGCAAAACTTTTTGAATTAATGTTGGCTGAGATATGTGCTTTTAAAGAGCATGGTGATATTATTTCCAAAAAACACTTATAATCAAAATAACTCGAAAACAAAAACCGCTAGGTACCAATAACTGTTATCAAAGTCAACATATTTTCTTACGTGTAATTGAATGGTGTAATAAAAACTATAGCAATCCATTTAAAATAACGAAGTTGAGGTCTACTTCCGGTAGACCGGAAGTGGTGGCCATCTTGAAAATATTTTACGTTAAAAGATCAGAATCAACAACCCATGATACCAAAATTTCAAGCCTCTACGAATAGTGGAACCTAAAAAAGTTCTAATGAACCAGTTACGTGAGACACCCTGTATTGTTGTATTGTTATTTCGAAATACTCTTGATTTTTGGTCGTTACACCAATGCGAAACACGATGAAATATCGGACATAAGGCCTGTTTTGCATGCATTTAATGTGCAGTATGTAGCGCAAAAAGGTTCAGAACAAAGAAATTGTATGCCTAAAAGCATAAATAAACACTAAAAGTTGAAGCCAGCGTTCGATGTTATTTGTTTATATTTTCCCTCAGTTCAGAAAGGAGCGCTCTAAGATTGGATATGTCCGGCCGACGATCACCGAGTATTCCGAATAGTTCAATCTTTTAATGATTTCTTTGAAACTCAATTTATTGACTACTGTTTACCAAGCATCAATAAAGTACAATGGCTTTTATTTCCATTATGTGTATGGAATATAGTATACCGGGTGAGTTATTAGTATCTCGGCGGACGATACTCACTAAACCGTTAAAAAGGAAAAGAAAATTTACCTAAAAGTTATTTGACTCACTAGCATCTACTATTTAAAATTATTTTCACTTATAAAGGTGTTCTCTGTAGGTGTAACGGACGTATCTAATAGCGTATCTAATATCCTTCGATAGTGTCATTTACCGATAGGCTTTAACTACTATCTGGCATAGTTTCAAAGCAAAATCAGAAAATAAGTCGTTTTATTAATCATTTTAAAAAAATACTGCAATGGGTACATTTTGGTGAAATAATTGAATATCACAGAAACTATAGACTTTATAAGTTAGTATCGTATATGGTTGTAATAACAAATTTAATAGTTATTCATAATATGATAAAATATACAGGTGTTCCATTAAAAAAATTGACATACTCTCTGTTACATCTAAATAGAACAGCCTGTATAAAGGAAAATAATTTTAGATGATAGAAAATGGTGAGTTAAACAATTTTTGTAAGAAACATTTTGTTCTTCCTCAAACGGTTTAGTGACTATCGCCGCTGGGAAACTAATAACTCAGCCTGTATATCACGGTAAATATCCAGTTTACAAAAAAACTTTTTATGTAAAACTTGTTTAGCATTTTATTTGCCATGATAAAGCAGTATTCAAATATTGTTCTTAGAAAATCTATAATTTAGAGGTATAATTTAATATTGACGTTAAAAATAAAATAAAAAAGGCCTCTTCTCTAAATATTTATATTTTATACACTTGGTACCGATTTCGACATGTTGAAATGTCATCATCAGCCAAATCTACAAATCATCAGATTAATAAGAAACCACTTATATGAATCTCTTAAATATAGTTAGGAAAACAATAACTTAGTCATAAAAGTCCCATTTTAAGGATGTACAAACCACACAACTCCATTAAACATTTTTATTAAGAAAATTATAAAATCTTTACGGTATTACAAACAAATTAAAACTTTTAATAAGTTAAGATGTACATTTTAAGGTATTTAAGAACAAGTACAGGTCGATAAAGAAGTTATTCTGTTTTCACACATAAAAATTAATTCAGATCTCAGCCTCTGAACATAGTACGTTCGTTACCAACGAACGTGTAATCCACTGCACATAGCAGTACACAATCCTTCAACAATTTTTCGAGAGTAAGCAAATTGTAAACACTAAGCAGTACCAACTAATTCTAAATTCTGATTGAACACGCAAATGGAATTCGAGATTTATTTACTTCTCAAACAGCTTTACCACACTGTACGTGCGTCTCCCAATTTGCAAATTGGTTTTACTGCTCGTACAAATCTATTGTCAAAAAAATCTATTATCTCTTAATCAACTCTTTAAAATGCCTCAAAAATCAACTTGCTCTCAATTAATACCCTTGATTCACTCATATTGTATCATAAATTTGGTCTTTGTAGCTTAATGTATTTACTAAGTTTAGCATCAAGTTCACAATTTCATAGATGACTACTAAACTCTTAATGATTTTAAGTAATCTTAAAGAAATACGCGCCCTACTTATTTCCTGTTAAAAAAAAGGTTGAGGTATGAAAGAAGTTTTAAAAATTGAAGATTTATATTTGAAAGACTACAATTTGTTGTTATATTAAGTTGTTATAAAATATAGCTAAAGTTAACTTATTCAAAGATATTAACCAACCTGTAATTTCAGTTTTGATTTTAAAAAAAAGCTAACAGAGCAAAAAAAAGCAACTTCTAAAGCAGGTAACACATGAGAAATGAAGATGAATAGTCTTATTATACAGAGGCTTGCAAATGCTTCCTTAGAGAGATGTAGGATGTCAAATTTTCTTTAAAATTAAACATCTTCTGCAATAAAAATCCCCTTTTTTTAAAATACTTTCTACGACTGCAGTATTCGTACAATATTTCTTTCATGGAATAACAGATATTTATTTACGTTATGAGCTGGAGAGTTTCATTTCATGTGGTGCAGGAAAATATTTCTTGGACGAAAAACAACTAAATCAAAAAGTATTTGATAATATCGATAGAAGATTAAGGAAACAGGTAAATTAATTCCGGAAGATTGCATTATAGCATAATGACTCCGAAATCTATGGAAGACAAATTTTTAAAATTTTAAACATCCTTTTTAAATTTAAACGTCCTGTGTATACAAAACACTTTACGTACAACAATTGCATACTTACCATTTTTAACATGTGAAAAGTGTAAATTACTCAAAAACTGTTGCTTTAATCAAACATTTACAAGAGACCAATTAATAAATAATTAACCACTTTACAAGAAAATTTTGTTCGTTTGACAAAATTAGCAGTGGTCTAGACATATAGACAGAGTTTTAAATAGTGTTTAAAAAGAATATTTGACGTTTTATATCTGGTATTTGCGAGCCTCTATGTATATTAAGACTATTTATCTTAATTTTTCTTGTATTATTTGCCCTAAAAGTCTGTCAGCGATTTTTTTGAATCATACTGTACAGAAGCAGTCTTAGATATTAAAACTTGAAGCTAACGTAAGACCCGGTTTGTTGAGTAAAATCCTTTACGAAACTGAAAACGTGCACAGATCAGACTATCGATTCGACCGAACATCGGAATGCTCGAAAGTGCACTTCTTCGGTTTCACAAAGAATGTAGGAATCACCGAGCATTCCGATAATCGTACGAATCGATCTGTGCACGTTCTCAGTTTCGCAAAAGGCTTCAAATCGGTATATGGGCGAATATGGGCTATGCAGCTTCTATATACAGCTGTTTGGTATCTTCCGGATTAGAGGTATATATGGACGTAGAATAATATTATTCTGAAGGGAACAAACTTTTGCAGTATTGTTTATAATAATCGCACAGGATTTGTGTATGGATTAAAACGATTCTTAAATGCGACTGCGGAGATCACAAATCAATTTTAGGCAATCGACCCAACCCCAGGCCTATCACACCCGTTTCTTACGAGTTTGTTTTTCACACTTTCTTGAAGGAATGGATATGTTCGTCGAAGTTGAACAAATGATATGTATAATATACATAGTATATGCATAATTTATGTTACATAAAAATATTACAAAATTTTATCGCTGATTGTCCGCGCCTCATATTTGCCGCGTAGAACTTTCAGATCTCAAACCTAAACTACAAGCCAAAAGATAAATTTTTGTTATTAAAACGCATCAATATATTTGGCATGTCGTCGAGAAAAGAAAAAAATAAAATATAGAATTTAGGACTATTTTGAAAGAAAATTAATTGTTGTTGTGAACATTTTTCTTTCCTTGATAAATAGAGGTTTCTAAATTAATGCAACAGATTTTAAGGGGTAATTTTTAGCGAAAATTAAGGGGTATATACAGGCTGTTCGGAAATTCCGTCTATATACTGAAAGTGGTGATTCTACATTTAAAATCATTCAATCAACAAAAGTTTATATAAAGCCCGATCCGAAAATGCTTCCTAAGGGCGTTAGAGCCCGTTAAATGTGGCACTCACAAACTACTTTTTTAGCGATTTCTCAAAAAACGGGAAGGTTTAGAACAATGAAATTTGGTATGCAGGGATATTTTTATGCGACAAATCAAAAGGAAAAAAATAAATAATTTATAGGTTCCAAGATAACGGATGGAAGGCGTGTTTAAAACGCCATATCTTTTTTATCTTTGGGTTTTCTGTTATTGTAATTGCGTCAATCATTTCTGCGGAAAAAAATACACAAAGAAGGTACTACTTAAAAAATTGCCTGAAACTAGAAGATTCCAAGAAAAATTACATTAAAGGATTTATTGTATTAAAATAAATTTTAAAATATTTTTCAGCAATCCTAGTAGGCTTCTGTCACATTACAATTTCTAATGTTAGACGATCAAAAAATAATATTTATGACTAATTTTTTATTAAACTTACTATTGAAGTACTCAATATGACTAAATGTTTATGAAGAAAGTACAACAAATACTTTAGCAATTTTGTTGATTTAATAGCAATTTGAATTCAAAGATAAGTCATCGCAAGTGCTTAATTCATCGTTTAACAGTAAAAATTGTAATGTGAAAGAAGCCTGCGAGGATTATAGAATTTTTTTAAATTTATTTTAATACCATAAACCGTTTAATGCATTTTTTTTATAAACCACTGGTTTTAAGTAATTTTTGAAGTAGTACTTTTTTATGTAATTTTTTCCGTTGAATAAATTGATGTAATTAAAACGACAGAAACATAAATATAAAAAAGTTATAGTACTTTAAACACGCCCCTACCTGTTATCTTGGAACTTATAAATTATTTATTCTTTTTCATTAGATTATCTTCTGTGTCATATAAAAATATGCTTGCATACCAAATTTGAGCATTCTAATCATTCCCGTTTTTGAGATATCCATACAAAAGTACTCTTTGAGTGCCATCTTTAAAGGGCTTTATATCAACTTTTCCAACAATGCAATTTCTGCACACGTGTATATATATATATATATGGTAATTCGTAATGCTTCGCGAAAAGTATGTGTTTTGGTTGATCCGAGGTATCATCCGTTCATCTTCTTGGTTGTTCCCTGTGGACAGGGGCAGACGTTTCGCCAAGATCTCACTTGGCATCTTCAGTGCTTTGTCGTAGTCTCCTGTTGACAGACTGAGGTACTGCGGTGCTCTGGCTCCTTTTTATAGTAGGTCGTCTTGGTCGTAGGTGATAACGATTGGTCGGGGGTGAGGTGGTGGGGGTGTTTATGTCCGACGTGACGTGAGACGTGGGTGGTGGGGGGAGGTTATTGACCTGTCGTACGGCGATTAACGGTCCTGGGGATTTTCCACCGGATATGGCTTTGATGACGTCATCCATGGGCGAGAAGAGGCCACTGACCCGCTGTCCGGTGATTGCTGGACCTAGGCTGCTCCCACTGGACGCTTCAAGAATGATAGGCAGCTCGGCGTCCTGCCGTTCCGAATTGGATGGTTGGGTTGGGTTGGAGAACCTGGAGAACGGTCCTAGAGCACTCCAGGCCCAGGGCTGCTTTCTAATGTTAGACGATCAAACAATAATACACTTAGCAGCAGAAGTCTGCGTACAAAAAACTTCTAACACTTTAACTGAAAAAATAAGGGTCATGATCTAATGTGAAAAACTTCATTTTTTTTTTATTTTGTGTATTAACTACATATAATTCTATTAACAAAATATGCATCAACAAAACAGAAATACTAGTTACAAAAAAAATTAAAATTAAAATTTCTCCAAATAATGCGTATGCAAAAATCTGCGTACAAATAAAGACGCCTTCTCCAAAATATACTTATTTACTTAAATACGTAGTTGGCGATGTACGCTTTCCGATTTAAATAAAAGATAATCGGTGTCAATTATATTAGCAAAGGCTTAGAAGCTAAAAGTTAGAATGGACACGAAAGGAAAGGAAATTGAATTGGGAGAAAGAAAAATTATTGTAAAGTTATGGAAAGAGGGAAAATCTTTTCGAAAAATAGGAGAAACTGTCGGCAGGTTACACTCTTCCATTCAAAGAGTAATTAATAATTATAAAGACACTGAAGATTACCTCTCACGTCCGCGATCTGGTAGACCACCCCTTTTAACAAACCGAGAGAAGCGAAAAATTGTACAGCAGGTTAGAAAAGAATCTAGGCTGACGGCAAAAAAAATAGTAGAAAATGTACAAGAAGAATTTCATAAAACTATCAGCAAAGATACGGTGAGAAGGACGTTAAAAAAAGCTAACTATCACAGTCGCGTTGCACGAAAAAAGCCATTTGTGTCAGAGGTCAATCGTCAGAAGCGGATCGCCTTTGCAAAAAAACTCTTAGACAAGCCCATTGAATTCTGGGAGAAAGTTCTCTTTACAGATGAGAGCAAATTTTACATTTTCGGCATTAAGGATAAACAACTTGTATGGAGAAAACCTAATACTGCCCTTAATCCCGAAAATTTGAAAGCGACTATAAAACACGGAGGTGGTAGAGTTATGGTTTGGGGGTGTATGTGCACCAAAGGGGTGGGAAGGTTGGTTTTCATAACATCGACAATGGGCCATAAAATGTATATAGACATTTTAAAAGAAAATTTGAAGCCTAGCATCGAAAACTTGGGCTTGGGGCCCGAATACTTTTTTCAACAAGATAATGACCCCAAACATTGAGCCACAACACTAAGCTTTGGCTACTATACAATACCCCAAAGCAACTTAAAACACCTCCACAATCGCCGGACTTGAATGAATCCCATCGAACACCTCTGGGATTTACTGGAACGCAGGATTCGGCAACACAACATAACGTCGAAGGAAACGTTAAAAAATGTTATGATTGAGGAATGGGCCAAAATCAGTTCGGACGAAACGAAGAAATTGGTGCACTCCATGCCTAAACGTTTAAGGGAGGTCATTAAACGTAAAGGTTATCCGACCTCATATTAATATAGAAACAATGATCTCATTTATGAATTTTTTATAAATACTGTCCTGACTTGTACGCAGATTTTTGCATACCCGTTATTTGTAGAATTTTAAGTTTTGATTTTTTTCTGTAACTACTGTTTCTGTTTTGTTGAAGCATATTTTGTTAATAGAATTATATGTAGTTGATATACAAAATAAAAAAAAATCAAGTTTATCACATTAGATTATGACTCTTATTTTTTCAATTAAAGTATTACAAGTTTTTTGTACGCAAACTTCTGCTGCTGAGTGTATTTATGATTAAACTTACTATTGAACTACTCAATATGACTGAATGTTTATGCAGAAAGTACAACAAATACTTTAGCAATTTTGTTGATTTAATAGCAATTTGAATTCAAAGATAAGTCATCGCATGTGCTTAATTCATCCTTTAACAGTAAATATTGTAATGTTAAAGAACTAGGATTATAGATTTTTTTTTAATTTAATTTAATACCATAAACCGTTTAATTCTATTTTTCTTGCAAACTCTATGCAATTTTTTCCGCTAAATAGACTGATGTAATTAAAACGACTGAAACATAAAAATAAAAAAATAATAGTACTTTAAACACGCCCCTACCTGTTATCTTGGAACTTATAAATTATTTATTCTTTTTCATTTGATTATCTTATTTGTCATATAAAAATACGCATTTGAGCATTTTAAACCTTCCCGTTTTTTAACCCTCGCAGTACTGACGTTTCGCCAACCGTTGCGGACGGTGCCTGGGTCAACCGAGACCCGAACAGTTTTTGTTTACGTAGAATATAAAAAATGAAGCTTTTGCCATTATGATTTTGACTTATTTTATTTTAAAGGTGAACTATTATTAGGGATATAAAATAATACATAAAAAAAAATTTTAAAAAAATTACATAAAAAATATTTATTCTAAATCATTACAATTTGTACACAAAATATTTTTTGTACATGTTGAATGTATATTACATACATATTTATGACAAACATCACATTTTGATTTATATTTATTGTCATTTCCAATACACAAGCTACATCTTGAGCGTTTTTCTAATGTTGTACTCATTTGTTTATTTATTTTTCGGCCTGTACTTTCGATGGCGTCCACAATCTGTCTCGAAAATACTACTGCATTGGTTTCAAATGCTCTAGCTCTAGAATCTATGTTTGCAGCAACTAACTGTTCAGACAAATTTTCTATAAATTGTTTTCTTCTTGATTTTATGTTACCAGTTGCCCAATCCGGATTTTTGAGTTGCCATAGTACAAATGCATTATAGGCTGCAATATCTATATAATGTAAAAAAAGCGATCACTAAAAGTCAATGACGCACATTCATCATCAGAAGACACTTCATTGTTATAATCATCATTATTATTTACAAAATTAGCAAACATTTTATTTTTCGATGTAGATCGTTGCTCTAAAATACACCTTCTGTGAACTAAATCAAGAATTTAATGGCAATTGTATTGTCGCTATAGCCTCTTACACAGACAGACGCCTGGCGCAGTAAAGAAACGGTCGAGACATATTTTTTCGTCGTTTTTTCGGGACGTCCGTTTGACGCCGATCTAACTTAACGCACTCATTGAGTAACGACAAATCTATTTATTACAATTTCTCGCAAAAATTTATTTGGGTCCAAATAGACCCAGGCACCGGAATACGAGGGTTAAATATCCCTACGAAAGTACTTTCTGAGTGCCATCTTTAAAGGGCTCTAGCGCTCTTAGGAAGCATTTTCTGGTCAGGCTTTATATAAACTTTTTCAACAATGCAATTTTCGGACATTCTGTATCTATAAGATGATTTATTTATCACTTGGCAGACTAGTAATATGACACTTTTTAGCGATTTTAGTAATCCTACAATTTTTTGTACTAGGGGGTGAAAAAATCAACCTTCCTTTGTATCAAAACTTTTCAATGCGTCTGCAATTTTCAATCTTGAAACTTGATTTCGATAGAGGGATCCAATACGCATATTTTTTTTGTATCTTCACATTTGTTCCTAACATACTTAGTTTGTCCATAAAAAATAATAAGTTTAGAAGACTGGCTTGGAAGAGAAAGAATTTTTAACAAAAAGTTATATGAAAAAATCCTCTTATTTATCGCTGAAAAGTCACCTTTTTAAATTTTGCATCAATTTAGAAACAGTCTGTATATGGAAAGTTTCATCAAATCATCAGAGCCATGCAACATTCCTTCTTCTTCTGTACACGCATCTATTGGAGCAGCTTCTTCCTGTTTTTTCCCGTTCTCTCCGCTTTTGACTTGCTCTGAGTACTGAGTATCTGCCTTGTTCGAAGCATAATACTAAGTATGTACGCTATAGAGATGTCTACATATTTCAAATTTGATTTTTTTAGGTTTAGTATCATAGTCTCTAACAATAAGTGTTAAATTAACTTTTAAATCGAAAAAGAAGTTTGACGAAAATCTTCAAATTAATGATAATTATTTGTTATCCATATTTGTTCTTTTTTGTACCAATCCACAGAATTTTTATTTGTTACTTTCTAATTTAATTTTTTTCAACTCACCATTGGCTTGAATTAAATACTCGAATGATGACCATTCACTTGGATGCACTTATTTATTCATCCCGTGAATGAATTATCTCTACTCAATGCGAAAACATGTCAAGTGTAATTATCGCATAAGCATTTCTTATTCGATGCATCATAACATCTTGTAGGCGACAACAAGATGACAAGGCAACGTATTTATTCCCTGATAATCTGATTCTGCTATAAAATAAGGGTATATATTTTAAACTTGTAAATTATTTTCTGTGTCGACGTCAGGAGGTGGTAGACGGGACTATTTTTACCACCATATTATCACAATATTCAAAATGAACCACTTTTATCCGAAACTTTTTTTAATCCGATGCGTAGTTTTTGAGATATTCCATTTTGCCAGATTACATTTAACAGAGTATACAGAAATTGCACTAAAGTGCCGATTATCCATGAACAGTTTAACCGGGACTCGGATTAACCGTGCTTGTGATTTGTATATTTTTTAATTTTAGTAAGAAATTCTTTATACACTCCGCCACATTTAATTTTTTCTCGTAAAATATCTATATTATTATCTATCCGAAAGAAGACAACAAACAACCAAATCTCGGGAACCCCAGATGAATAATACGGTGTATTACTATCAACATTTTTATGATTTCTGTATAAATTATTATTTAGTTTTACAGTAAAAAGTTGTTTTTCACCAGTTCATTTCCTTCATTCGTTTCTTAGAGAAGAAATTATTATTATAAAGAAGAAAAAACATTGTGATTTTAGGTTAATCAGAAAATGCAAAAATTGCGGCTAACGAGAACCACAAATTAATAACGAGAAAATTAACTTTAACTATATTTTGAAACAAATTTTACTTTAATATTTTTAATAAATTGTAGCTCTTCTGAAGATGACCTTTTAGTTGAAACATGTAAAGCAGATTCGTAATATATTAAAACCATAATATATTATAAATAATAATTTTCTAAATTAAAATGATTCCTAAATGGATTATATAATTAATAAAATTTTTAATTTTAGTCCAGCAGAATTACAATTTTACACAAGTTTAGCAAGTATTGTAGTACAAATTCCCGCGTCAATGTGGTTGGTTGACATGAGTTCTGCCGAACGTCCAGAAATAAAACATATTTTTTATTTCGTTTTAAATGGTCTGTTCTTCCATTTCCAAAGCATCACTGCATATGTTCTTATGGATTATATAAGCCCAGTTGCTCATAGGTAAATATATTCTTGTTTATTTAAAAATAATTATCAATAAATAATAATTTTAGTGTAGCAAATACAGCAAAACGTGCTTTACTTATCTGGTTCTCAGTAATAATGTTTGATAACCCAGTAACACTACTAAGTGGTCTAGGAACGTTTGTAGTGATTGCCGGAGTTTTACTTTATATTAAAGCACAACAATACGACGATAAGTCGAGATCATCAAACTTAATGCAAAGAAAAGTTAGGGCTATTTAGCCTGATATAGATTTTATTTAAATCTAGCGAAACATTCCCTGGGAACGATTTCAGTTAAATTTATCAAAAATGTGATATTTTCAGCTCTCTAAGAATACCATTAGAGAAGTTTCCAGTTTTAGTAAATTTAATTTATTATTAATTTAGAAGAGTTTATTTATTTTATTTATTTGGCACTTGATAAGAAATTGTAAATAAATGTAAATAAATAAATAAATCAAATGAAGTAAGCGAATTTTATTTCCTTTTTAATTTGTTTAGTAGACTAACTATTTAATAAAAATAGAAGTTTTTTTAAGCATGGGCATGAGTGGATCAGATAGCTACATTAAACTGTCAATCAGCTCGGACACAACTATTTTTTAAGTGGGAGTTGGAGAACTATTTTTTAAGTGAAACCAGCAATTTGAAAAAACTTGTTAGGAATACAAAGTTACTCCAGAGTGGGTTCCATCGCACAGAAACATTGAGGGCAATGAGAAGGAGGACAGACAAGCTAACGAAAGAAGCTGAGAAATTAGATCCTAACGCGGTTGCGGATGTATGCCTCTGCTCAGAAAACCCTCAGATTTCCTGAGGGTTTTCATTCATGCGTACCTAAAATACCGTCTTTTCCACAATGGGCTAGCGGCTCAAACTTGTCAACTTTACAAACTTCTGCTGAGCGTATGTGAATGCGACAGCGGAAGCTGGCTAAAATATAACATTTTCAGTAAAACTTTTCACACATACCAACATAAAGTCAAATGGCAAGCCAAAGTAAAATGTCGATAAGCGAGTAAGTCGTGTTTGTTGGCTGGTGTTCTTTAGCAGTGAATTTTGTGCTTTTTTTCTGAATTTTTGTTCGACAGTTTTGTAAGGCTAGTGCAGTGGCTTGTGGCGTGTTTGTGAATTTATTAATATCTTAATCTCTTGTATTTCCATTAATTTTCGATACTATCTTTTTGTTCTGAGTCTCTCGATATAGAGGAAACTGGTTCGAATGTTAATAACACGCTCGAGTCGGATTTTCATGCTAAGATGAATGCATTTGAGTCTCGTCTTCAAGCGACGCTTAGACCGGTCGGTGGTGATGAGGCGACTCTGGCGAAACTCCAACTGGAATTTGCGGAATTTCGTAGCCGGACAATCGATTACTTAAAGGAGGTGCGGTTGATGATTGAAAGTTTGGACGAACGTATCGATCATCTGGAGATGTACTCTAGACGTAATTGTTTGTTAATCCATGGGAATTCTGAAGAAGGAAATGAAAATACTGATTTGGTGGTTTCTTTCTTAAATGAAAACATTCGGATTGATAACATTATTTTTAACGCCAACATGATTGATCGTAGTCGTCGTCTCGGTGCTCCTAGACGACGTGAAAATAGATCCAAAGAATCTCCTTTACATCCCCGACCTATCATAGTTAAATTTATCTCATACAACATACGTAATCTAGAATAATAAAAGGCAGTTAAAAAAACGAATGTACTTCATCTCTGAATCCCTTACTGCCCGACACCTCCGCCTTTATTAAAAAAGGCGAAGGCTACGGTTGATTCTTCCAATGTATGGACCACTGATGGACGTATATTTGTTGCGTTGGCCAAAGATAAGAAGAAAGTTGTACGTCACGAGTCTGATCTGGATGGTTGTGATTCACTTAAGCATCAACGGAGGATGAGTACTAGAAGGCAGCTAGAACCGATTAATACTACCATCCTTTATATTATTACTACTATTTTTTGTTTTTTTTTTATTTTTCTATTTTGATTTTTTTTTATTATTATTGTGAATTTTCTTTTATGATACATTTACTGTTGAAGTGTTCTGCACTTGCTGGTCATCGAGCGACTCAACCTGCAACTGTGTCTCATATACTTAATTTATATATACATATATATATTCTTTTTTTCTGTTTTCGCATATTATTTTTGAATGGTCTTTTTTACATTAATTGAAATGGATGGAATCATCTTATCCGATTCCTTCTCTTCATCTTTCTTTTCTTGCAGCGTTTCTCTTGAGTCGTTCCTGTCGACATCATCCGATTCATTCCATGGCGTCGATAGGGGTGTTGATTGCAATGCTTCGAGTCTTTTTACTGGGATACCTCAAGCTGATCTTTTCCAAGAATTTAATAGTTTTCTATCTGTTTGTCATATTAATTCACAAAGCTTGAATGCTCACTTTGATGATTTTTTGGTAACATTTGAGACGAGAGTGTTTGATATTATAAACTTTATTCACTCTCCCAAATTATCACAAATTATTATTATATATTAAATTAAGGGTGGTGGTGTCACATTATTTACCAAGGATGGTGTACATGCTAGCGTCGTTGAGTCATCTGATGGGTCATTGCACAGTGCCAAGTTTTTACTTATGGAGGTGAAGACAACTAATTATGCGTTATTACTATGTACTTTTTATTGTCCTCCACTTACTAACTACTTTCGTCAGTTGGAGGAGATCCTTGAGAGACTTCCTCTCAATTATAATACAATACTTTTGCTGAGAGATTTCAAAACATACCTGTTTATTGAAAAACGATATACATTATGAAAAACTTCATTTTATTACTTCTTCGCTAAATCTTTCCATATTGCCTTCTTTTGCAACTCACTATCTTCCTTCTTCATACTCTCTTCTGGATTTAATTATTACATCCTGTCCGGATGATGTATTAACTCACGGGCAGTTGGACGTATTGACAATAATTTGCTGTTGTCTGATGCGTATAGCATTGATTGGCTACCTCTTTATAGATCGGATGACATCGATGTTAAAGTTAAGTATTTTAACTCGAAGGCTATCGATCTTTATAATAATTACGCTCAAGTGCGACAGTGGAGGGTGAAGCATCTGCCAGCACCTTGGTTAAATGATGAAATACGGTCTCTCATATGAGAGCGTAATCGATCTAAGTTATTATTTAGACGTGTACCTTCAACTGCTAATCGTGAACAATATCGTATCTTACGTAACCGTTGTAATCATCTGTGCAAAAACGCAAAAAAAATTTATTTCTACCAAAGATTATCTTATGCCACCCGAAAACTTTTTGGAAAACCATGCGATGTCTTGGAGTGATCGAACCCCCGCCAATAAGACTACTTCTGATTGTGAAACTTTGGCTAAAAGTTTTGCTAAGCCTCGATATACCATAATACAGCAAGAGCTACACTATTGCGGATATTCCTGCATCATCTAACTCCTGCCCGTTTTCTTTTAACTTAATCACAGCTTCTGAAGTGTGTGACGCCTTGTTATATTCTAAATCTACTAGTGTGAGAGCGGATGGAATTGACCTTAAAATGCTCTTACCAATATTAAATCTTATTATTACACCATTAACCCATATTTTCAATTTTTCTTTTGAACGGTCTATATTTCCCTCAAACTGGAGGATTGCTAATGTGATTTCTATGCCTAAAAGTAGATATTCCCATTTCCATTTTACCTACATTGTTGAAGGCTATTGAACGTTTAGCTTATTTACAAATTACCAGATATCTAGAGGAACTTAAATTAATCAATAAGATGCAATCTAGATTCCGTAAAGGACGTAGCACAACTACAGTTCTTATTAAAATTACCGATGACATTAGATCTGCTTGCGACAAACGTTGTGTTTCATTACTAGTTCTTTTGGATTTTAGTAAGGCCTTTGACTCTGTTGACGAGACTATTTTATTATCCTTACTTACGATTGGACGTTCCTCTTCTAGTTTATCCTGGTTCGAATCATATCTTTCCTTTCGATCTTTATATGTGCGTGTTTGTTCTGAGCTCTCTTCCAGTTATGAAATTAAATGTGGGGTTTCCCAGGGCAGTGTTTTACGTCCCTTGCTCTTTTCGATTTTTATAAATGGTATTACGGACAATATTTCATGTTATTATCATTTGTATGCTGATGACCTTCAAATTTACACTTCAACATAACTTTGAAGATGCTGTACTTCGTCTTAATAATGACCTTGCCAGTATTCTTGAATGGTCTAATCGTTATGGACTTAAATTAAATCCGTTGAAAATGCAAGCTTTTGGCACACCTCCCCTACTATCAAAGATGAACTTTCACTCTTCCCCTCAAGTGATGCTTGATGACAACGTTATTCAGTCTTAGACACGGTTAAAAATCTTGGTTTTATTGTGGATTCGACACTGTCCTGGAGACCTCAGGTACAGAGTGTTTGTAAAAGGGTTTACTGCTTCCACACATTGAGAAAACGTCGGTGTTTCCTCCCGCCTGTTGTTCATCGCAACCTTTGTTACTCTCTTATCTGCCCTCATATTGATTATGGTGATGTGATATATCCTGATTTTTCTTTAACTCTCCAGAATAAATTGGAGAGACTTCAGAATAATTGTATTCGTTACATCTTTGATCTGGGGAGGTTTCAGCACATAACACCGTATAGTAATTATTTACAGATGCTTCCTCTACAGAATCGCAGGACTTTTCGGATACTTTCTACTTTGTACTAGGTTCAGCAGAGCTGCACTTCTGCATATTTGTCTGATTCATTTAAGTTTTTATCGTCGCATGGTTTGTCCACTCGATCCAGTTCTGATACCATCTTAATGTTTTCGGTTTATGCTACTGAGATTTATCACAGATCTTTTACAATACAATCGATTGCGTTATGGAATGATCCACCTGTCGCTATTCGCAATGCAACAAGTTTTGTGTCTTTTAAAAATTACTATTTATAAAATACCATCTTCTTACCCTCCAACTGTCTTCTTGACATCTTTGTGTTTGTTGTCTATCCTGTATGATGATAATTGATGTTTGCTCCATTTCTAATCATGCAAAGGATATCATACTACCGCAGCTAGCCATAATTTCTGAGTTTAATTTTATATACAGTAGTAGTTGAGTCTCTTGGAAGATATCGCTTACACCGATAAACTGATAATTTGTATGTTGCTAATGTATACTTTTCTTTTTGTAATTCCTTTTTGAGGCAATAAATGTATTATTATTATTATTATAAAGGAACAAAACCTTTAAGCAATAATAAGGTTCGTTAAGGATCTGTATTTGCCCTAAACCTTGGAGTGGTTGGTCATTGGTAATGAGTATTAAAAAGTAATGTGCGAAATGAAGAAATTGTTAGAAATTCTTGTTTTATAGGAAAAAATATGAAACAATCATCGTAATAAAAAATTGAAGCTTATATTGACAGCGCTTTTATTTCTAAAGTCAAGACGTCCGAATATTAATCAAGGTATTCTTAAGCAATTCTGGTAAACAATAAATATACTGAATTTTTTTAATCTCATATTATGACAAACTTTTTCTATTTTAGGCATTCCCATCAAATACTTTTAAAAAATATTAACTCATTTTGGCAAAAAAATTTGAATCAATTCGAAGTATTCCGTAGAAGAAGAATTAAATGAAATCAAAAAATATTACTTGGTACGTATCGTTTATTTACTCACAAATTTTATATACAAAAATACATATGTTTGGGTTTCTTCCAATTGATCTGCAAATACCCATCGGTAATTTGAAACAATTGAAATAGTTATTGGCACGTTTCGGCCTGCAAGTTATTTAAATACAACCTAATTGGTTAGCCTTACATTAAAAGTATTATTTATGTCTATCTAAAACGACTTAAAAGAAACACTCTCTGATTTTTCATACCAATAAAGGAGCAACAATTTAAATAAGAACCTAATAAGAGAAGAGTATAGAGAATAACGTAAAAAATCGTACCTATAACATTTTTACGTAATTGTGTTAAACTTTAGTAGTATAATTTACCAGATAGAAATAAAAATTCACAACCATCCTTGCTCACTTCCTCACAAAAAGACAAAAAGAAATTACAAGCAATATAGTGATTTAAGAAGGATTAGTGTCCAAGAGGTGGCCTAATTAACCTCCTTCTTCCCGCAATTAGCTTATTTAATCCTTTAGGTTCTTCCGTGGTTGAACTTGGCGCTGGAGCTTCAGTTTCTTCGTTTTCTGAAGCAGCATCGGTCGCAGGGGCTTCTTCCGGCGCTTCAGTAGATGGTTCTGGAGCTGCGGTTGTTTTTCTTCGAGCCAATAAAGGATTAACTCTCTTTACTTGAACTGGCGAAGTCGCCGCAGCTTTTGGCTTGGCGGATATGCTAATTCTTTGTCTATTTTTGAGTCTATTTAGAGGGTTATTATCTTGGGGCGGTTGTTCGGGTTGTTCCTTTGGTTGTTCTTCTTCTTGTTTCGGTGCTTCTTCGTTTACTTCTTGTTCAGCTGGAGCAGCTTCGGTTGTTGTTGTAGTTGTAGAAGCCCCTCCAAGTCTTCCTCTAGCTAAATTAATTCTAGGTCCCGGACGTAAAGGACGAACAGCTCCACCTACTTTAGGTCTGCTTCTGATGGTTGTCGATGTTTGAGATTCTTCTTGGTTTGCTTCTTCCGGGGCGGCCGTTGATGCTGGAGTTCGAGATCTCGTTCTTAATTTATTCAATGAACTTGATGGGCGAGGTCTTAATGATGCTCTGGTGGTTGTTGCGGAATTGTCGGATTCTTCAGCGCCGGAGGGAGCTGGAGTTGTGCGAGTTCGAGATCGCGATGCGCCGAATCTTCCGCGAGTTGGTTTGCTTTGGGTTGATTTAGTTTCTTCTTTAGCAGGTTCTTCCGCCACGGGTTGTGCGGTGCTTCTACCACCAGAGGGGCGTCTTCCAAAGCTCGGTCTACTGCCGAATTTCTTTGGCTTGTCTTGATCAGCGCTCGGGGATGCGGTGGATGTCGCGGCGGATTTTCCACCCCCGATTTTAGCACGATTTTTAAAGCGACCTCTTCCGAAAGCCGGTTCTGGGGATGGTGTTGTCGTTGTGGTTGTTGTCGTGGTTGGAGCTGGAGTTGTCGTGGTTGTTGTGGTCGTTGTAGTCGTTGTGGTGGTTGTTGTGGTCGTCGAAGGAGTTGTTTGTTCTTCCGTTGTTAGCTCTAAAGTGGTTGGTTCTTCCTTTTCTTCTTGTTGGGTTGTTAAATCTTCTTCGTAAGCCTATTAAAAACAATCTTATAATGATTTCAACCTATTCAAATAAATTTTTTACCCCTTCTTCTCCTAACATCTTCTGAGTACCTTGACTGATCGCGTATAAATCTAAAACAGCTTTTTTCATTCCCGACATGGGAGTGGTTGCTTCTTCATCTTCGGTGGGTGAAGATGATTCTTCCTTAACCTCCTCCTTTTTGATGTCTTTTGGTTCATTATCTTCCTATATAATAATAAAAACGTTAGTAATTATTTAATTAATTTTTAGCAATGAAATAATTGTGTTATTTGTTTGTTGTTTTTTTAAAATAAATTTCCATCAGAATAAAGAAAATCGAAAGTTATTATTACGATTAGTAGAAGTAAATGGAGAGTAAAAAATACGATACAGACAAAGAAGTGAGTGGAAAGAAAACAACCTTTAAAAGAAGAGGGGAACTTACAAGAGAAGGTTCTCTTTCATTGGGCGTAGCCCCTAAGAATCTTACTGGACCAGCGGGTAGGTCCGAGGGGAAAGAAGGTCCACCAGCAGGTGGTTCCCCGGTATTTGGGTGTGTATTGAAGGTGGCGCTATCAATTATGTCTAAACTTGGTCGTCTGATGCTTGACCTTGTTCTTCCGCGCGATTCCTAACAAATCAATTTCCTATTAATCATTGGAGAACCTTCTACGGTTTTAAGGTGTAATTTATTTGCGGTCGTTTTGTGTAACCATTGAGGTCGAAAAGCCTTCAAACTTACCTGCGATTCTTCAGAACTATTATCAACTTCAACCCTTCCTCTTGTACGTCCTCTCGATGCGGGTGTTTTGACTTCTTCGATTTCCTCTTCCCCACTTGGAGTTGTGTTTAAATTTCTTCCCCTCGGCGGGAATCTTGTGTTAACCGGTAATCTTTCTTCGTCAACAATGTCTTCGTTATCTAATTGCCGCTCTTTCGTTCTCCCCCTCGATGGAACGATTTCATTGACATCGGCCGATTTAGTTTTATCTTTACCTCTCGAAATTTCATTTCTCGCTGGACCATCATGCCCGTTACTTACTTTCGGTTCTTTCTCATTGCTATCATCGTCGTAATAATAATAAACGTACTCGTATTCATATTCTTGTCCATTAGGGCCTTGCTTAATTTTAATTCTGCTTTGTTTCTTATCACTTCCGCTTCCTAAGAAAATTGTGTCCTCATCAACTTTAACTGGGGCAAATCCCGTGGTTAAAACGGGATGTGATGTGGTTGGGTTAGGTTCTGGGATGGCCTCTCTCTTCGTCCTTCTTCGATTTTGAGTTGGTTTAGTGGAAGTTTTTGTTTTTGATGTGGTTGTCTCAGTTTTTAATTGGCTTTTATATTTTTCTAATAATTTGCTAACGTCTAATTTAATGGCCCCGGCTGGAGCTGGAGCTGCCGCATCTGCCGGGTTTGCTTCTCTTTTGCTGATAATCTTTTTAACTTCGCTTTCATCCTCGTCGGGGATTACTTTAAGACCGCTCGGTCGTTTATGGGACGTTTCAAAATGTTGGTACTTTTTGGGTTCTTTACTTTTTGATTCGGATTGAGATCGCCTTAATAAAACGTATTCTTGACCTGGTTTTGGTTTCGTTAAAACTTCCACTTCCGCTGCGATTAGCGATATTAAAATTGATACGAGGAATACGATTCTGAAACGAAGCATAAAAAATGAGGAATTTTAAAAAATTCTTTTACATAAAACTTGAAAAACCCGTTTCAGATGATTACATAATAGTTCTTTACGATTTATTAGAAAGTCGCTTACGGTATTTATTACCTCCTACAATTACGCAAGGTGATAACAGTTAAAATTTAAACAATAATAATAAATTTTTAATTATTTGTAATTTAATAATTAAAAAAATTTTGATTATCCCTGTAAGTCGAGTTATTACGTACGAGGTCGATCAAAAGTTGCAATTTCCTCGACCTTTAGTTGTCAATGTTAAACCGCGCGCGTTTTCCGCGATGAAAGTGAATATTTTAAAGACTTTAAAGGTCAGAGGGGAATGCGAAATGTCAATCGAATGATCGTAGGGTTACGAAACGATGAAGACGACGGGATCGTCTTCACATTTCCAAACTATAAAAGAATTGCATACATAAGAGACTAACATTGTTTTTTTTCTTTTTTAGCAATCATCAGGAAATTCTTTCGGAATTTAATGAGCTAGTTGAGGAGTTCGCTGAGACGCTCCTTTTTAAAAGATGTAAAAGCTTCGTGATCTTTGCGCGAATTTTGTTGCACAACGATCGACCCGATGATCTTTCGGGATCCCCCGGTTTTTCGCTCATCGCGTTTTTAAATTTTAATTCTAGAACGTCTTTTGGCCTCGCGATATGTAAATTGATACTATCGCTTTCACTGGACGAAATTCTCAACGCCATCTAGCCATAAGATGAAAACGCAACGGCGCCGTTGGGCGTGAACGTTCTTCTTGGGTTAAACCAGGTTTGAACGCAGTGAAAGAGAAATTCGTTTCCTCAAGGTCACATAGTGACCTTCCTCTTCGCGACCGGGAGAGAAAGTTTTTTTTTAAAACGAAAAATTTTTCGGAGGCTTGGCCATCAAAATTTCAATACAACGCTTTAATTACGTCACGGTTTTCAATTAATACAACAATTCACTTTATGACCTTGCTCTACCTAGAAATATCTTTAATCTAAATTCTATAAGGTATTAAGAAAATTTAAATATAAATTGAACGATATCTAGTAAATCGGTGTCAACGTTCTTAACAGATTTTAAATTTAAATAAATTCACCTCGTTATGTAAAAGGTAAATAACTTTCCCGTTTATTATGTGTTGCGCGTAGATCTTGTGTGAATCCCAAGAAGATAATAAATGCATTGTTTATTGTCGTTGGTAAAGGTGGCTTCCTGCGAAAGAGGAACTTGGCGCTGTGCAATTGTTAAGCTTTGTCTGCCGCTTATGTTATATTATTAAAAAATTCTTTGTTGTTACTTAATTTGCGAAAGAATTATTTAAGACTTTCACCACATTCATCATCGTTATCATCACAAACATTTTCAAAACTTTAAAACTGAATTCGATACGCAAAACGGTTAATCACGATTTGCCGGTTATTTTGATTTCCTTTGAACTTTCGTTTCTAAATAATTTCGTGGTCGTTGTGTCAACGAAAATCGATTATATTGTTGTCATTTCGCAATTTCGAACCACAAGAAAATCGACCGCGAGTCCGTCAAAGAACTTTCCTTTTTAGGCATACGCGAGCAAAATGACGCTCCGGGCGTTAGTAAAAGTAAAAACCTTGACTGCGTAAAGTTCAAAACGTCAATCGGGATGACTTGAACCAATTAGCACCCGAAATTCTTTTAATGAGGAATTTTTAACATAAAGAATCGGCGCTTAACCTTAAAATGCAATTAAGTTTTATTATTTTAGCTTTTAGTAAACAACCAAAAGAGAAAGTTGCTAATTAAATTTTTTAACTCTTAAATAAAAAGAGTACATCTCATTTTCCCATTATATTTACTAAATGCATTTATATTTTTTGTTATTTTTTGAATCAACTTTTTTGTTTAAAGCTTTTTCTCTTTATAAAGAATGTTGAGTCGTCATCTCAAGTGGACAAGTTATTACAAAACATCTAATCGCCGAGAAAAAGTTCTCCATATGTTTCAACTTTATTATTTCCTTCTTCTCGTTAAGTTCATTAATTGGGAATAACTTACATGGTTTTGCTGGTTTTAGCCATATTGTCTTGGGTTTATCTTTGTCTATTCGTCGGAGCGGCTCCGCTCTTTTGGGGCGGTCTTCGTTTCGCACTTCACCAGGGACACAACTAACTAAGAAGTCACAGAGTCAAAGAGGAGAGACACCGCAACCGAGTCCGAGGTTTTAGTTGAAACGACTTTCGCCAGTCGGTTCGGCCGATACTAGCGGCTGGTGCGCGAATCCGATCATATATAAACTGACCGAGCGTTCTCTTCCACCCTGCCCTCAACGATGGTATTAGTGACCCATTTCGTTACACTTAGAATTATTTTCTGATTTTACGTCATCGATATCCAAAATTCTTTTGAAAATATTGTACAACCTTGTTTAATATATTCCAAGAAATATACTTAAATCACCAATTAAGTATTGGTAATACCAAGTTATATAGTTACTAAAATTATTCCTCCTCTTTAAGCTAACAAAACTGATTATAATCTTTGTGCAACTAAACTTTTCTGAAAAATAGATTGTTAGATTTTGACTTATCACTAATATGAGTATGTTTATAGGATATTCCAAAAAATCTTTCGTTCCAAAATTAAACTTGTTTGCTGGCAAGTCACGCAATATTACAGCACCTTATTAAATAGTAGCTATTACTCCCATACACAATACCGGTCGGTGTTCTTGAGTATACCTTTCGCTTTTAAATGCTCTTAATAACCCTAAGTATATCTCAATATTTGTTCCTAATATAGTCTGCTTAAAAAAGTTGTTGATGATTGATAAAGTTGATACACTAAATATCTTCTGGTTTGGTCTCCAGTTGACTCAGAAAAGTTCCTAACATTTAGATTACCTTCCAATTAATGTTGATAACTTCTTTTATGTAATTTAAAGTGCCTTAAACTTTAAAACTCCTCAGTAACTCAATTGCTTTAAGTGACATTTAATGATGAAGTTGGCTATATTCTACGCATAACATAATTACTTAGGATAAGAATTAGTAAAAATGGAAATAAAATATTGTCTATACAAATAAAATTATAAAATATAGATCAGTGTTTCCCAAAGTTGTTTTTTTTTTTCATGAATGCTCGTATTTTATCATGAACTGCAAAAATGTCGTATCCTTCTGCTCATTACTATGCAGCGTTCAGTAAAAATTCAATACATAGATTTTTTTTCCAAGTATACTGTGACTTCATTGTGTAATTCCACTCTCCTTTTCAAAACTTACCTTCTGGAACACCAACGTATTCTGTATGCAAAAGAAAAGATTTCTGGAGACTACCATCTCTTCGCACAGCTTTTGAAATAAACATGTTGGAAAGGGGTGGTCTTTTGATATAAGCAGTACTATTGCTAGAAGGCTTGATATTACTTCTAGAAGATTTGATCTGCTTCCAGAAGAGTTGATACTGCTTCTAAATGTCTTGATACTGCTTCCAAAAATCTTGAAACGTTTCGAAAAGACTTGAAATGCTTCCAGAAATTTGACACTTCTTCTAGAAAACTTCAAATCTTTCTACAAGACTTGATACTGCTTCTAGAAGAGTTGAAATGCTTCCTCTGGAAGCATAATTAGTTGGTCAATGCAGAGGCCAACACAGTTCTTCCAATCCAAACGTTTTGTCTTTATATAAGAAACCATTTCTTTAAAAAATTTCATCGGTCGTTTCCCTAGTGATTGCTTTGCAAAACAAGATGTCTTCATGCGCGTGATTTTGCTATATATAAGGCAAAAAAATTCATCCTGTATCCATTGGGACATCTCATCCTTTCTTGATGTATCGGTATTATTGGAAAGTAGTATACGTTCGATTTCCTTTATTTATTTTTCTCCAAACATTACCGCAACGGCATTATTAATCGATGGTAACACTAAATTCTCACCAATGGTATGAGGTTTATATGCTATGATGATTCTCAAGCTAAAGAGATAAGAGGCATAAGCAGTATTTTCAATGATATTTACAAAATGTGAAAGAAGATTTTTTTGGCTTCATATTCAATCATTTCTTTTGATAAGATCTATCAACTTACACTTCAAATCCAGAAATTCTCAATAATAGTCTCAAAATCAAAATACGTTTGAAAAAATCATTAAAAAACATTGGGTTCTTTTCGTTTAGTGTCACTGTAGGACTTATCCATAAGCGCCAAATATATCGGTGCTCTGGCTGCACAAGTATCCATAAACATTTCTTAATGGATTAGGTTGGGTTGGTTGCCATTTTCATTTAAGTTTCTACACATATTTTGAATTGAGACTTCATACTGATACTAGAAATCTTGATATTGCTTCTAGAAGGCTTGATCTATTTCCAGAAGACTTGATGTTACTTCTACATAACTTGATATTACTTATAAGAGACATGAAATGCTTCCAGAAGATTCGATACTGCATCATAGAAGACTTGAAATGGTTCCAGAAGACTTCATACTGATTCTAGAATAGTTGAAATGCTGCCAAGAAAAACCTTGATACTGCTTTTAGAATACTTGTAATGCTTCCAGAAGACTTGATATTGCCTCTGTAAGACTTTAAATAGTTCCAGAAGACTTGATACTGCCTCTAGAAAACTTGAAATCCTTCGAAAAACTCGATACTGCTTCTAGGACACTTGCTACTGGTTCCAGGCATATAGATTACATAAAAAGTTTCCTGAACACTTGCTATTGCCTCTGGAAGACTTGAAATGATTCTAAAAACCATGATACTACTTCTAGAAGACTTAACACAGCTTGCAGAAGAGTTGTGATGCTTCCAGAAGGCTTGATAATGTATATATTAGACTTGACATGCTTCAAAAAAATTGATATTGCTTCTGGAAGATCTGAATTGTTTTTAGAAGACATAACATGTTTCTAGAAAACTTGATACTGCTTTAGAAGACATGGTATTACTTACAGAAGACTTGAAATGCTTTCAGAAGATTTTATACTGCAAGAGTTGAAATGGTTCCAGAAAACGTCATACTGATTTAGAATAGTTGAAATGCTGTCAAAAAGATGGATACTGCTTCCAGAATAAAATCAAATGGTTCCAGAAGACTTGATATTGCCTCTGCAAGACTTGAAATGGTTCGAAGAGACTTGATACTGCTTCTAGAAAATTTGGAATGCTTCCAAAAACTCGATACTGCTTCTGGAACATTTGTTACTTTTTCCAGATGTCTTGAAATGCTACCAGAATGTTTGATACGGTATGTAGAATGCCTGAAATGTTTCTAGAAGACTTGAAATTATTCTAAAAAGACATGATACTGCTTCTAGAAGACTTGATATTGCTTGTAGAAGAGTTGCAATGCATCTAGGGGGCCTGATAGTGCATGTAGAAAACTTTACATGCTTCCAAGATTCTAGAAGATCTTCTAGAATCTTTTAGAAGATTCCAGAAGACTTTATAATGCTTCAAAAAAACTTCATATTGCTTACAGAAAACTTGTAATACTTTTAAAAGACTTAGAAATGCCTCTGGAACATTAAAGTCTTAAAAAAACTTGATACTGCTTTTAGAAGACTTGACACTGCATCTAAAAGATTTGAAATGCTTTCAAAAGTCTTGATATTGTCTCTGAAAGACATCAACTGCTCCCAGAAGATATATCACTGTCCCAAAAGACTAGATATTGCTTATTCAAAACATAATATTGCTTGCAGAATAATTAGAATGTTTCTAGAATACTTGAAGTGCTTCAAGAAGATTTAATACTGCTTCAAAACGACATAATACTGCTTCAACAAGACTTGATATTGCTTCCAAAAGAGCACCGATACAAAATTGTTAGAAGACTTGCAATGGTTCAAGTAGTACAGTGTCTAGTACTTCAAACTTATCATCCATGCAACAAGCTATTTTAAGCTTGATTAATGTTTGCAATTTATTTATAATGGACCTTAGCCCTTTTTCCAACGGTCTTAAAAGAAGCCAAAACGTAATTACCGTAATTAATTGATTCTTGATTTTCTGTCTCAATATCGTAAACATCGTCTAAGCTGCTCCCGCTTTTATTCCACTCTCCGTCTTCCAAACAGTTTTTCTTTGTAGTCTTCGTTTTCTTTGCCTTCTGCTCTTCCTTTACTGTATTTTTCTAAATTTCCCTTTTCTTCTTTTTCTCCATTTTCAGCTTTTCTTGAAGCTTTTTCTCTTTCTCTTTGAGTTCAAAGTATTCCACCCATTGGTAAGACGTAATAACGCTAAGAGTCTTTCTTCCTTTTTTCGTGGTGTTGGTTTATGGTGTGGTCAAGACAGAATTTTACCAGAATGTTGGTCATAACTGAGTATATGCTAATTCACTTGTGGACACGTTATCTCCATAACTGGCAAATGTCACAAAATTCGCTCTGGTATGGCCATGTAGACAAGAACATGCTTAACCCAACGCCGGTCGCGGAGGGTTAAGTTATATTATTAAATACTTTGAAACTAACGTAAAAGGCCAAACACTGCTTCAAATAGGCTTAATACTGCTTCAACGAGACTTGATACTCTTTCAAGAAGACTTGATATTACTTCCAAAAGAGCACACATACAAAATTGTTCATCGTACAAAATAAGAAATTCAAAAAACGATTAAGTGAGTTTAAAGATTTTTCAAGTTGCTTTTAAAAATTTCTCTTCTAATACCGACTGTATTTTCATTGCAAAAGAATATGCGGCAGAAAATCGTTCCAGATATTTTAAGTTTTTCTTAGTTTCGAGACTTTTAAGATCCCGGCCCTTGTTAGATTCCGGATCTTCCATTACTTTCACGAAAACCTCAGACACACCCGAGATTAAATACCAGAACTAGACACCCTAATGCTCGCTTTAATTAATAGTATACAAGATGTTTGAAGTTTTTGCAGGACTTTAACAGTCTTCAAAACTGCATGAAAACACGGTCAATAAAGTAGCAAAACAAATATGTTCCAATTTATGTGAATTTGTAGAGGACGCATCGTTACGCTCAGTATCATCTTGTTCATCCGAAATAACATCGACTAGTTTTTCTTCGCTCTATGATCTATTTGTTGCCCACATTAACCTATTAAAGATTAGAAGCAATAAGGTCTTATTTTAGGAAGTACAAGTTCTCTACTTAACTAAATTCAAGTCAGAGAGCGAAATGTTAAAATTGCTAGGCAGCTCGTTCCTTTTAGTGTAGATTGTAAATAATTTCAATGGAGAGGTTTTCCCTGCTATTTTTTATTACCAACCAACTTTTTTATTAGAAGGTCTTATTAGAGCTTTCGTCACAACAGGTCGCGACCCACACTTTGCGAAACAGTGATCTGCAGCATACATATAGAGATATACAATGAATCAGCACACACAAGAAGAGCAGCAATTTCGTTCAAACAAAATTTTTTATTATCACTTCTAAATTTTGCCAACGAAATTTGAATCAATGCTTCGAATCAATTTAAAAAAAATTAAAAATTCGTAATTTTTTGCTTCTAGTAAAAGAATTTCAATTGAACTGTAATAATAAGAAGCTCTTCATCCTTGACATTTTGATTATAATGTCACCTATGTAGGCATGCGGTTTTTTGAATTATTAAGAATGATGAGAAACATTTTTCTATCTCGATTCTAAATGGTATAAGTTCAAACAGTTTGTTTATAATGAATAATTATCGCTAAATACAAGAACAAAAGGGAACATAACACGTTGTATTCACCTCAAGGACGTCTCGTTCACTTTCTTCAGATCGTTATTTTTGTACAAAGTTAAAAGAGAAGGCGACCGCATCATTATTATTCAGATTGCACACAAATGCGTTAGTAGACGAAGACGACTATTTTTTCTTTTTCAAATCAAATACGATCCTTGCATGGAAATTAACAATCGTTTCCCTTTTATTGTAATTTTTTTTATACATTTTTGTTAAAGCTTTGCGGCGCAAGGTTACATTTAAAATTTTAATGGTTCCGATAAAAAAAGTGATTCAACCAAAAATAGGTTGTTATTAAGGATTTTCCCAAAGTAAGAAATTGTAACCTAGGAAGGTCGTGCCAAACGTGTTTTTTTCAACATCCTCGAGGTATACAGCCTCCATCAAGGCCCGAAATAAAATGGAAAAAGAAATAAAATAAATGGAAGCTAATGAGAGACAACGCGACAAGAATGAGACAAGAGAAATCGGCCGAGACAGCAGCAGCTCGTTGAACGGGGCGCTCTTGGGATTTGTTATGCAAGAATTCTTCGTTTAACACACCCAGCATACTCAGAGAGCATTGTCAAGCTGCTATTCGCATTTTTTTAAAACGCCTAACTTAACCTTGGTCCGGGTTCTCAACGAGAATTCTGCAGAATATAAAACGAATTGAAAACTAGTTTATGGATATCCACCATCTGTGGTTCTTGTTGCAATTTTATGTTACTGATGTAGCGAAAAGTTCGGAGAGGAACTTTCGAAGCCGCGAAGACTTAGTTCCTGGTCAAGGATCTTCTCTAAAACTTTCTATGTGGACTCGCTATTAGCAACGGAAATAATTAAGCAATTAGCAATTTATTGTTTTGATATTAATTAAATGTAGAAGAAATTATAAGAAGAAAAGTGTTTGTATTTGCAAAGGTAGTTTTAAATAATAACAGAAAATTATTTGACACAGATATCGAAATTTTAAAACGTTACAGTTACAAAACTAATAGGTTAATAATTGGATGTTATTATGTTTAGAATTATTTCTAACCGGTAAAATTTTTGAATTTATAAAAAATAAAAAGAGAAAAATGAAAGTTATTACGTGATTATTATAAAAGGTATAGTTCAAGAAAGTTATAATAAATTTGTGAATAAAATTATTTAGTGCTAAATAAACTATCTTATTAAATTGTATTAAAACTGTTAATTGCTCAACAAAGCTCCTCTGAAAGTTTCTTAAACATTTCTCGCAAATATTTATAGAAAAAGTCTACTTTCATTGACACAACATCCTTTTATTATCAAACGAAATGAAGTTTTCTGTGTTTCACTTAATTTAGCAAAATTTTTGATTTGCTACTTTCACGTTATTTGTCAAAGTGGTGCTTACTATGAATTCGTGTATCACAGAACTTCCCTACTATTTAAAAGCAACATGTTATTGCAATTCAAACCATTTAAGATGTCTCCTAATTCGATACACCAACCTTCCTAACATAAAAACTTGGCTTCGTTTCTCTTATATTAAGAAATTCTTCTTGATATGGTAGCTTTTTTCTATTAAGAAGTGAGAATTATTAATTCCATGGATTCTATATCGAATCGAAATAACACAATTTTTAAGAACGCATAAGTCAACTAAGCCGAGGTCGCTTGCGGCCGATGCATACCATTAATTCTATATTGAACAAAGATAACAATTTTCAAGAACGTATAGGACCTTCGAAGTCGATTGCGGCCGAGGCATTCTATTGATTCTACATTGAACCGAAATAACACAATCTTCAAGAACGAATAAGACAACTAAGCCGAGGTCGCTTGCGGCCGAGGCATTCCATTGATTCTACATTGAACCGGAATAACGCAATTTTCAAAAACGAATAAGACAACTAAGCCGAGGTCGCTTACGGCCGAGGCATTCCATTGAATCTACATTGAACCGAAATAACACAATTTTCAAGAACGAATAAGACAACTAAGCCGAGGTCGCTTGCGGCGACGTATTCTATTGATTCCACATTGAACCGGAACAACAAAATTTTCAGGAACGTATAAGTTACTTAAGCCGGGGTCGCTTGCAGCCGAGGCCTTTCATTCATTCTACATTGAACCGGAATAACGCAATTTTCAAGAACGAATAAGACAACTAAGACGAGGTCGCTTGCGGCCGAGGCATTCCATTGAATCTACATTGAACCGGAATAACACAATTTTCAAGAACGAATAAGACAACTAAGCCGAGGTCGCTTGCGGCCGAGGCATTCCATTGATTCTATATTGAACCGGAATAACATAATTTTTAGGAACGTATGAGCTACTTAAGCCGAGGTCGCTTGCGGCCGAGGCATTCCATTGATTCTACATTGAACCGGAATAACACAATTTTCAAGAACGTATGAGCTACTTAAGCCGAGGTCGCTTGCGGCCGAGGCATTCCATTGATTCTATATTGAACCGGAATAACATAATTTTTAGGAACGTATGAGCTACTTAAGCCGAGGTCGCTTGCGGCCGAGGCATTCCATTGACTCTACATTGAACCGTAATAATACAATTTTCAAGAACGAATAAGACAACTAAGCCGAGGTCGCTTGCGGCCGAGGCATTCCATTGATTCTATATTGAACTGGAATAAGATAATTTTTAGGAACGTATGAGCTACTTAAGCCGAGGTCGCTTGCGGCCGAGGCCTTTCACTGATTTTACATTGAACCGGAATAACACAATTTTCAAGAACCTATAAGACAACTAAGCCGAGGTTACTTGCGGCCGAGGCATTCTATTGATTCTACATCGAACAGGACCAACAGAATTTTATGTACGTATCAGTCACTTAAGACGAGATCGCTTGCAGCCGAGGCAATCCACTGATTTCACGTTGAACCGGAATAACAAAATTTCAAAAACGTGTGAATTACTTAAGCTGACACAGGGGATCAAGTCGCTTGCGGCCGATGCATTCCATTGACTCCACATTGAACCGGAATAATACAATTTTCAAGAACGTATACGACAACTAAGCCGAGGTCCTTTGCGGCCGAGGCATTCCGTTGATTCTACATTGAACCGGAATAACACAATTTTCAAGAACGAATAAGAGAACTAAGCCGAGGTCGCTTGCGGCCGAGGCATTCCATTGATTCTATATTGAACCGAAATAACATAATTTTTAGGAACGTATGAGCTACTTAAACCGAGGTCGCTTGCGGCCGAAGCATTCCATTGACTCTACATTGAACCGGAATAATACAATTTTCAAGAACGAATAAGACAACTAAGCCGAGGTCGCTTGCTGCCGAGGCATTCCATTAATTCTATATTGAACGGGAATAAGATAATTTTTAGGAACGTATGACCTACTTAAGCCGAGGTCGCTTGCGGCCGAGGCATTCCATTGATTCTATATTGAACCGGAATAAGATAATTTTTAGGAACGTATGAGCTACTTAAGCCGAGGTCGCTTGCGGCCGAGGAATTCCATTGACTCTACATTGAACCGGAATAATACAATTTTCAAGAACGTATACGACAACTAAGCCGAGGTCGCTTGCGGCGACGCATTCTATTGATTCTACATTGAACCGGAACAACAAAATTTTCAGGAACGTATAAGTTACTTAAGCCGAGGTCGCTTGCGGCCGAGGCCTTTCATTGATTCTACATTGAACCGGAATAACACAATTTTCAAGAAAGAATAAGACAATTAAGCCGAGGTCGCTTGCGGCCGAGGCATTCCATTGAATCTACATTGAACCGGAATAACACAATTTTCAAGAACGAATAAGACAACTTAGCCGAGGTAGCTTGCGGCCGAGGCATTCCATTGATTCTATATTGAACCGGAATAACATAATTTTTAGGACCGTATGAGCTACTTAAGCCGAGGTCGCTTGCGGCCGAGGCATTCCAGTGATTCTATATTGAACCGGAATAAGATAATTTTTAGGAACGTATGAGGTACTTAAGCTGAGGTCGCTTGCGGCCGAGGCATTCCATTGACTCTTCATTGAACCGGAATAGTACAATTTTCAAGAACGTATAAGACAACTAAGCCGAGGTCGTTTGCGGCGACGCATTCTACTGATTCTACATTGAACCGGAACACCAAAATTTTCAGGAACGTATAAGTTACTTAAGCCGAGGTCGCTTGCGGCCGAGGCATTCCATTGATTCTATATTGAACCGGAATAAGATAATTTTTAGGAACGTATGAGCTACTTAAGCCGAGATCGCTTGCAGCCGAGGCATTCCACTGATTTCACGTTGAACCGGAAAAACAAAATTTCAAAAACGTGTGAATCACTTAAGCTGACCAAGGGGATCAAGTCGCTTGCGGCCGAGGCATTCCATGGATGCTACATTGAACCGGAATAACACAATTTTCAAAAACGTGTGAGTCACTTAAGTCGAGGTCACTTGCGGGCGAGGCATTCCATAGATTCTACATCGAACCGAAATAACACAATATTGAGTTATTTAAGCCAAGCTTGCTTGTTCCGAGCCATTACCTTGGTACCAAATGGAACTAAATTCACACAATTTTCAAGAACGTCTGAGACAACTAAGTCCAGGTCGTTTGCAGGCAAGGTGCTACAACAATTCTAGATTAATGAAAAATCTAGACTGTTTACAAGAGAATTTGAGTTACTTAAGCCGAGTTTGGCTTATACGTTCTTGAAAATTGTATGCTTTCGGTTCGATGTGGTACCAATGTAATGCCTCGTTCGAAAGCGATATCGGCTTAAATAACTCATAGTCTCTTGTAAAGGCTCTAGATTCTAGATTTTTATCATTGTAGAATCAATGTAACACCTCTTACTTAGCTTTTTTAATTCTATATAAAAGAATAAATCGACACCCCTAAATAGTTGATAATTTTGTCATTTTATTGAAGAGTTTCATAAACAATTGAACTTAGATTAAAACTAACATAACTAACACTAGAATTTTCACTAGGATTGATACTAGATCTAAAATTAGAAATTTTCCTTCTTCAGAAACTAGTTCGCAGTGAAGATTTTAGACCATATTTGAAATAATTAATCGAAAAACTCTGAAGAAACAAAATTAAACTTTACCACCCTGTGGTCACTACAGACTCATTTTTGACAAAATCTTTATTGGCAAATTCTCTCCTATCTTTTGAGTCTGAAATCATCCTAACTATCTGCTCGTCGTTCATTAACACCCTGTATATCCTGATTGGCTGTCAGAAGACATGATTCCCTGAAAGATTTAGATTTCTGCCGGTAGAGTTGAAATGCTTTCAAAAGACTTAAAATGTTTTCAGGCGATTTATAATGCTTTCAGAAGACTTGATACTGCTTCTAGGAGACTTGATCTGCTTCCAGAAAACTTGATATTGCTTCTAGATGAACTGATACTGCTTCCAAAATATTTGAAATGTATCCAGAAGACCTGAAACGCATCCAGAAAACCTGAAATGCTTCTAGAAGGCTTGATATGCTTCTAGAAAACTTGATACTGCTTCCAGATGACTTGAACTACTTCCAAAAGACGTGATACTGCCCTTGAAAGACTTGATGCTCCTTCCAGGACTGGATATCATTTCAGAAGATTTCATTTTGTCTCTGGAAGACTTGAAATACTTCCAGAAGATTGAATACTGGTTCTAAATGACTTGAAATGCTTCTAGAACACTTAATATTGCCTCTGGAAGAGTTAAAATACTTCAGAAGCTTCCAGAAGATTTAATACTACTTCTAGAAGAATTGAAATGTCGCCAAAAGATGCTGCTGATACTGCTTGTAGAAGTGATAGCAGAAAACATTTTTATCATAAAGAATGATCAATCCTTTGAGTTTGCTTCCAAAATACCAAATCCCATTGACCAAGTGCAATATCTTCACCTCAGAAGTTCAAAAAAAAACTGATAATTAAAGATTAGATATGGCTCATACAAATGTTTTGTTATATTCACTAATTATAAGATGGGTATATTTAGTATTTCATCAGCGTCATTTGGCGACATCAAATGCCAAACCATTTGAGTGAAAAAATTAAGACAAGTGAAATTTCCACCATTTAGCCCTACCAGAATAATATACAAAAAAATTACCTTCACACATATCAAGAACAACACGTTCATCTTGATTTGTTTTAAGAGCAAAATTTGTATCACTACCAATTATATGCATAATAAGGCAGCTGCAACCCATAATTTGATGCCATATTAGGCCCTCTTTGATGGGATGTACTGCTTGAATGATACACGACCACGACGTGGAAGCAATTTCTCATCGATAGTTTTCTCTTTGCTTTTTATCGTCGTTATCATCATCGGTGTAGTATCCTATCACCGAAGGATAATTATTATACGTGTTTTTCTCTACGTTTCATTCAATAAAAATGAATAGATTGGAATGAAATTTTTATTGTAACCACCTATTATAATAACATCTACTTGTAAGATGTTGCAAGATCAAAATTGGCACGGTATCAATTTGATACATGATGTATGGATTAAGGATTTTTCTTTTTCTAAATAAAAATAATGGCAATAACAAAAATGGAAATGTAAAATAAATAAAAATTCATTTACTGAACCAAAATATCTAGTCTATTCAACCGTAAATAACAAAAATATTATCAATTAATTCTGAAAATTGTGTCAATTTGCTACAAAGTCCGGATGAGGGTTAAATGGATCACCTGTATTTTTCTAACACGTATACTTTTTGAGATAATTAAATAGCATAAAAACAATTCTAAACAAATACAAGTAAGTTTATTTCGTAAAAAAATGATATATATAGATTTGTGCATAGACAATACCGTTAAGAAAACAATTTTTCAAAAACGTGAGGAGGTGCTCCGTCGTGCTGAAACCACATTCTTTGTCGAACATCTAATGAAACATCAACAAAAAACGTAGCAATTGATTTTCTAAAAAAATCTAATAAAATTCTTCGTTAACGATTCAATAAGATTCTAGCATGCGCTGGCCATATAAAATTAGGATTGATAGTTTCGTAGTAATGAAAATAATGGCGGTTAATATAGCCATTTATAAAAATGATTTGCAATATTTACATATTTTTTTCTGGAACGTCGCCTCTCCGATGAATAAAAGATAATAAAAAAATATACCAGGTGTACGCTCCAAAAGAAAATAAAGTAATAGATAAGTGTAATTCGCTGCTCTTTGTTTTCTGAAAAAAAAAACATTTGAATACTGTCTTATTATGGCAAATAAAATACCAAATAACTTTCTTTTAAATTTTTTATAATGTCGATATTTATCGAGGTATATATTACATTTTATACATTGGGGCACACTGTATATAATTTATTTTTTTTTTTATATATAATTAAATATTTTTTTCGATTTTAACGAACCTAAGAACGTACTTTTGTTCCGATTCCTAACTTTTAGCATAAAGAACACAATAAAATTTATTAAATACTCATATTTTCGTATTTTTCACGATTTTACGAATCTAAGGAAAAAGCATAAAAGATCAATATTGCAAAGAGTAAAATTTTCTATAACTTTGAGTTTCGGCTCAAAATTAAATTCAGGGTTGTTAGTTTTAAACGATTTGCTTCAAAATGATTTTTATTTCATGCCGATATCCCAATTCGTCTTTGAGATATGATGATATAAATTAGATTATTCAATTTAATCTCAACAATAAGAGAGGTGATTTAAAAAAATTGTATCCTTTTAATTTACGGAATCGAAGAAATTATAATTGGTGTGTTAAAACTAGATCAAATTTGCTTCAAAATGATTTTTATTTCATAATAATATCTCAATTCGTCTTTGAGATATGATGATATAAATTAGATTATTCAATTTAACCTCAATAACAAGGGAGATGATTTAAATAAATTTTATCTTTTTAATTTATGGAATCGAAATAATTATAATTGGTGTGTTAAAACGTGATTAAATTTGCTTCAAAATGATTTTTATTACATAATAATATCTCAATTCATCTTTGAGATATGATGATGTAAATTAGATTATTCAATTTAACCTCAAAGCAAGAGAGGTGATTTAAAAAAATTTTATCTTTTTAATTTATGGAATCGAAATAATTATAATTGGTGTGTTAAAACTAGATTAAATTTGCTTCAAAATGATTTTTATTTCATAATAATATTTCAATTCGTCTTTGAGATATGATGATGTAAATTAGATTATTCAATTTTACCTCAATAACAAGAGTTTATATTTTATCTCACTTAGAGTTTATATAAGGCATAATTTGGACGTAAGGGTTCGATTTTTGGTTTAAAAATATTCTTAAATATTTCATTTATTTCCAACAGCTTGTTTAAAACACAGTTTATATAAAAAAATTTTGATATACAATTTTTTGATAGTAACGTAAAATAAGTTTAAAACAAAAAAAAATATTTAAAACAATTAAAAACAGGTGTTTTGTTCAAAAATTAAAAAAAAAAACTTTTTATTCAACCTTGATTAAATTACATGCGAATTGTAAACCAAACATTAAACTCACCTACCTAAGCTGAGTTGGTATATACAGCAATAATGGTGTGTGTATAATAACGTACATAGGTGTCTTAAAAATCAATTTTTTTTTGTGTTCAACATGAAAATATCATCTGGTAGATAGGTACAAATTAGAAGTAGGACGTCCCACTTTTCTTTAATCTCTAATTTGAAACGGTTTGATTTTTTTACGAACCGAACAAAGAATTTAATTGAAACGTGAAACTTGGCTTGAAAATCGAAAACGAAAACAGGAGATAGGTCGGATTTTTGTGTTATTTTGTATTTCTGACAAAGACACACTTTCCCCAAATGGACGACCGGCTTGCATACTTTATCTGATTACTTTCACTGAAAACCCAATTGACCGATGATTTCTGCATGATTCACCGCCGTTCGGCAGAAATTTTGAAATCCTATACGAAATTTGTTTGCGTTTCGAAAACTTCTCACACGCTTTATGTGAAACCCAAAGAAATTTTGTGCTTCCCACGATTATTTTGTATTCCAATTTCTTAAATCGAAAATTAATTCAATGAATAATATAAACATTTATTTCTCCGTTTTAATATTAATTCAACGTTCTTATTTTATTAAAAAGATATTGATTGAAGATAAATTGTTTGATTAAAAGAAAAATAAAACAATCCTTATATTTATGTTTATTATTTTTTTTATATAAAAAAACACAATACAAATACACGTTTCAACTAAATAAAAAAATAGTACAAAACAACTATTTAATTTCAATAAATTTTTATGTTTACACAAAATAATTAATAAATTTATCAAAATAATTTTCGTTCTAAATTTAAAAGTCAAAATTTAAATTATTTTATTTACAAACGATTTTTCTTCTTTTTTATTTTTAATTTTTATTTTATGATCTACCACTAAATCTTCTACCAGTTCTACCTGGCGCGCTTGTTCCTGCTGGTTCAGCTTCTGCGTTATCCTGTTTAGATCCGCTATTAAACCTCCTTCTTCCTGATGAAGCTGGAGCTTTCGTTGGTTTTGGAGCTGGTTCTTGTTGAGGCTCAGAATCCGTTTCAACCGGTTGGGATTTATGCGGTTTAGCTAAAAATCATCAATCATCAAAACCTAAGTTTTAGTATAAAACAAAAATTTTTACCGGCAGCAGCTTGTTCTCTCCTTCTTTTTAAAGCAGCCAATAAATCATCATTGCTTCTAAACGGTCTTAAAATTCCACCTTTTAATTTTCTTGGTGGTTCCGTGGTTGAAGATGGCTCAGCTGGCACTTCTTCTTCGACTTCTTCTTCCTCGTCGGCGGGAACTTCCTCTTCCTGTCACATAAATGCAGTATGACGAATGCGTTACGTAATAAAAGAAACGGTTCTTATTCGGAAGTGATTTGAATTTTAATTCATAGACGAGAAAAAATGCAATAAAAATTTGTATGTGAGATATAGTTTTATTTTTATTTGGTTATTTTTTCGGTTTCGATTTTCATGTGTGGAATTCCGAGCACCGCGCCGCCGAAATAAACTTTCACTGAATTTCATTTGCATGTAATCTTCAGTAAACGTGTATGTGTGTGTGTGTGTGTGCTTACGCCGGATTAAACAAGATTGCGTGTGATTTATTCAGTTATTTTCAATACTTTTTTTATACATCGAGGAATTTCTTTGATATGTTTGAGAAAATTTTAGAAAGTTTTTGTTAAATCAAATATCGTTTTAATAATTTGAGTATTAACGAAATATGATAAGCACCAAAGTTTATCATAAACTTGTCTAAAAGATTATTCAAGTCAATACCATTTCTAGATCTCCATTCTCCAATATTTTTGATCTGTTACAAAGGTATGAGTCAAAATAGTTCTAATTGATTATAAATATCATTGAGTTTTTAATGAAGATATTACAACTTTTAGAATTGACTTTGGTATTGTTGAAAGTGTTTCAAAGTTACTAAGAAATAAGAAAAATATGGCAGATGTGTGTCAAAATAATTGTAATTGATTAAAAACATTCTTAGGATGATAAATGAGCATGTCAGAATTATAGAAGCTGATTTTGATGTTTCTGAAAAGTATGTCAAAGTTACCAAAAAATAGGAAAAGATTGTTGATAAAAATCAAAATGGTTCTAATTGAATATAAATATCATTAAGATACTTGATAAAGTTGTCAGAACTGTTAAAGTTGACTTTGATGTGATTGAAAGTATTTCAAAGTTACCAAAAAATAGGAACAGATTGTTGCTTTGAGTCAAAATTGCTCTAATTAATTAAAAACATCATTAGGATGATGACTGAGGAGATGACTGAGAGAAAGTTGATTTTGATGTTTTTGAAAAAAAAGTTGCCAAAAAATAAGAAAAGATTGTAGATAATAAGATGCGAGTCAAAATGGTTCCAATTGATGATGAATATCATTAAAACAGTGAGTTAAAAGTGTTTAAAAGTTACTAAGAAATAGGAAAAGATACTTGCTGTTAGTCAAAATACTTCTAATTGATTAAAACATTCTTAGGATGTTTGATAAGCATGTCAGAACTATAAAAGTTGATTTTGATGTTTCTGAAAAGTTACAAAAAAGTAAGAAAAAATTGTAAGCGTGAAGGAAATTCTTCTAATTGGCTAAAAATATCCTTTGGTTATATGTTTGCTGACGATGTTAAAACTAGAAAAGATGATTTCACGTTTCTAGAAAGTGTGTCAAAGTTGAAAGAAGAAACATGCTGAATACATTTGGCAACTCGCAATACTCATTTGAAGAGTCGGTAAATGATTAATGCAGAATCGAACTTATCCATTTTGTTTAAATACTGCAACGATTCAAAACAGGATAGATTACTGATAACTGAGGGTAATTATATTCGGAGTACCATGTCATTCAAGAGATCAAGAAGAGCAGGGTATTGTACAGATCTGGGAGAAAACCTGAAGAGGGCAGGACTTGAAATGCGTTATGAGGAATATAGAGATAGGGCAAAGATTAAATTTAAAACATGAAAGAAAGAAGGAGATACAGGTAATTATGTATTTGAGAAAAGTGAGGATAGGCCTGTTGAAGGCGGGTAGAGTTTTCATAGGCATCTCAAGGTGCTATAGATGCCAGAGATATGGCCATATTTAGAACAAATGCAAAAATAACAAACAATGTGGATACTGCATACAAGAAAGGCATGAATACAGGGAGTGTAATCAGAAATAAAATGAGCGAAATCCGGCTTGCGCTAACTGTAGGGAGGTGGGATTGAATGAGGGAGATAGAAAGATTGGAAAGGCGGAGAGATTATGAGAGGAAAGAAAGGAAAAACCGAGTAGTAGGAGTGCGTCAAAAAACTAAAGAGAAGGGGTAAGTCTGGATGGCAAATGGTACGGGGGAGGTAGCGCACGAAGAAAATGGGTTGAAAATGTTGTTTTGGAATGTGGCAGGAGTGATGGGAAAGGGACATCAATTCTGGGAATTCGTCAAGAATTTGAGATGAAGGCTTGGTGGAGACTTGGATGAACGAACGAATGTGGAGTAGGAATATGTCGGAGGGTTACAAGTAGGATTGTGTATTTGTGGAAAGAAAAAGTAAGAAGGGTAGAGCTAGCGGCGTAATTACTACTGGAATTGCGAGGGTTAGAGGAGCGGAGTAGAGGGATGGTGAAGAGGCAGATCAACTGGGGGTGAGAGACGGTACAGATAGTTACTGTGTATTGCAAGTCAATGTAAGAGACAAGAATGGAATGAGAGGGGATGGCACGCAGGGATATATAATAATGGGAGGGAACTTCAATGCTAGAATGGGCGAAGAGGGTGGAAGGGTGGAGAGGACAGACGTCGGCGATAGAAGGATACTGTGCGGAATGGAGAAGGAATGGGAGATACTGGATGGGAATAAGAGGAGGGAGAGGAAAGAGATTATTCTTACATAGGGATGATGGTGATATCCATGATTGAGTATGTACTGATGGATCAGGAAATGTGGAAGAGGGTGGAAAGGTGGAAAGTGGGAGAATCGGTAGAGCTGATCACCAACCGTTGAAGGTGGAGCTAAGGGGATTGGCAGCAGAAGGCGATCGGAACTGGGGAGGAAGTTCATCAGGACAGACTGGTCGGAAGAAGGGGGGGCATTTTACAAGGGAAACCTCGACACTTGGTAACAGGCGATCCAAGAAATCAAGGTGTTGCAAGAGCTTAGCCAGGCAATGCACTGAAACGGGAGTGTGTACGTAGGGGAGCAGAGTTAGGAGGAACAACTGGTATAATGGCGAGTGTTAGAAGACGAAGAGGGAGGCGAGAAGGAAGTTGAGGTAGTGGAGACGGGGAGAGGTAGGGGTGGATAGTTATAGGCAAGTCAGGAGAGGGTACAGAGATTTATGCAGTAGAAAAAAACAGAACTAAAGGAGAAGGAGGCGGCAGAGATTATAGGGATAACAAGGGAAGGGGAGGTCTGGTGGCATCCGAAAAAGATAAAGAAGGATAGGGACGACATCACTAGTGAAAAACATATAACAGAATGGAAAAGTTACTTTATAGGATTATTGGGACCAGTTGAACTGAGCCTAACGGGGTTGGAAGGTTGTGGGGGAGAGGAGATAACAGAACGGGTATGTCTTTAGGGGAGGATACCAGAGAGGGGTCGCATATGAAAACAATGGCAAAGAAAACGAATAAGGTGATGGGGTTGGGGCGAGAGAATTTTGGAAGGAATGTGGCAACGAGCAAGATTATGTTTCAAGATCTGGTTAGCAGTGTAATTATGTACGGGGCAGAGGTATGGGGATGTAGGGAGCAGGGAATGCTGGAAGACGTACAAGTTAGATATTGGAGATGCGGTTTGAGGAGAAGCACCGGGCTAAATAGTGAGGGAAGAGGTAAAGATAGATAGGCAGGAGGGCAACGAAATATAAAGAAGGAATAAGAGTGGGGCCAAACAGTGGGAATTCAGTAATGGGCTATTCGGTAACTCAGATAAATGCCAGACAGAGGGTAGATAGGGAGATATGCAGGGAGTTGAGAGATAGGGTCCGAGGTATACAGAGACAGGAAAGAAGGACGCAAATAAACAAAACAGGGAAGGCATAACGAAGAGTACAGGGATATAATTACAGAGGGGCTGCCTAGATACTTAGTATTGGCAGGAGATGAGGAAGGGAAATAATTGGTAGTTATCTTCCGAATTGGAAACGAGGAGAGAGCTTATAGATACTGGATGGCCGATGAAGAGAGGTGGTGTACGCTGTGCAGGGAGGAATGGGAAACATTGGAACATATATTGAATGGGTGCAGTGAGTTGAGGGAGGAGGAGATAGACCAAGAGCGGATCGTGGTGGAGGGGGGGGGGGGACGATCGATGAGAAGGGTTGTGGGGGTGGATGGTTGGGGGTTAGATGGGAAGCGGATTCTGGGAAAGGGAGATGGTGACTGGGCGGTGGAGGGGAAGGTGTGAAAATGAAGGATACAGCAACGATGAAGGATAAGAACAATAACAATAACAGTTTTGCTATTTGATGTGATCATGAGCCTTGCTTCACCCATTAGCAAAATTTTTCATCGTATCGAAGGTGAATTTTATGAGTGAATTTCATTAAGACTCTTAATGCAGATTTCTGAACCATAAAGTTGAGTAAAGCTATAAAGTTGATTTTGATATTTTTTGAAATTGACCCAAATGTATCAAAAAAATATGAGAAAATACTTGGTGTGCATGAAGAGTTCTAATCAATTGAAAAAATCCTTATGTTACTTAATGATACAAAAAACTTGTTACAAAAATGTGTGTTTCAAAATTATCAAAATATAACTGAAGATTGTTGGTATGTGAAAAAAGTGTTTTGATCGATTAAAGACATCCTTAGAATACTTAGTGATTTAAACAAACTGATTTTGATGTTTTTGGAAAATGTGATAGTTACTAAAATACAGGAAAATTGTGTTGGTGTGAGTCAAATTAGTTTTAATCGATTAAAAACATTCTTACGATGTTTAATGACGTTAAACTGATTACAAAAGTTAATTTCTATTAAAAAATTCCAAGAAATAGAACAAGATTCTTAATATGAGTCAAAATACTTCTAATTGATTGACCCATCAGCTAAGATTCCCAATTGATTGTAAATATCATTAAGCCACTTAATGAAGATGAAGGAAAAAAATTGATTATTGAAAGTAATTCAAAGTAACCAACAAAATAGAAAAGCTTATGAGTATCATTCGGTTGGTTTTGCGAGGTTTTGAATTATCGTAGAATCATCGCAGAGTTTTTTATACTGCATTATAGATATTTAGTAATTTGGTATCCTCATTTGTAGATTGGGTTTAATGCAGAATCATGCTTTTTTATCTTTCTAGTTACAAAAACCATGATAAATAAAGTATGATAAGCAAACATTGTATCTCCCAAGCGGTTTTGCTACCAGAAGATTATGTCTTGCTTCACCCAACAGCTGAAAATCTTACATCATATCAAACATGCGAGTGATTACAATATTGCGAGATAACGTATTTGCAAAACTATGAACCATGAAAACTGGTTTTGCAATTCATTTAATTCATGGTAAACTTCACCTTTGCTACTCCCAGAATGTTTAGAAGGTATTGGAATCTGCCTGGTACGCCTTGCTTCAATTCCGTTTTTTTGAAATCATTAGTAGTTCTGAACCAAGAAGAAATCCTTGAGAAAACCTGAATGCACTTGGTTCTACCGTATTTGAATGTGAGTTATTTCGGTCAATAATTGGTGTAGTAGCTAGTCCAAGCAAGCTTTGTCCCAAGCATAACTTATTGTTAGTGTAAAACTCCAATAACAATTTCATGACTATGCCATTACTATGTACAGAAATCATTTAATAATGCATTATGTGCTTCAACACCACGATCCGTTATCTCCTTATAAATATTCGTTGAAGCTATATTTAGTCAACCTTTGAGCAACCGGAAATGATGCAAAAACCATAACCTCTAACATGAATCGTTGCACTTTATTCCTGCTTTCAAGTTGTTATTTTTAGTTCTGATTTTAATTATCATAAATTTGTTTAAGAATTTATTAATTTGAAGGTAATAAGTTTTCAATTTTCTACATAAACCATAATTTTATCTATATCTGTCAAATTGTTGTAGTGTTGGTAGAATTGATAGGGAGTTTTGTTTTATCATGTTTTGAAAAGAATATGACATTGATGTTTGTTTGAGCTCAAAAAATCAAAAGTAATAAAATTAAAATAAATAATAAAAACTGATATATCTAATATCATAGTAGTAAACATGATTTCAGTGATGAAGACGAAAGTGTTTTGGGGTGTTTTTTTTTGTGTCTGGAAGGCTATTTGCGGTAAAAAGTGAGCTAATATCAGTGAGGAAAAATTTTTTTGACATTTAAACGTCAAAAGATGTCACAAAAGTATTCTGCAAATTCTTGCTTACTCATTTTGAATTTGTTACTCAACCTCAATGCAGCAGAATCAGGACTTAATTTACAAATTCCGGTAAGTAAAATCTTAATTAAAAATTTATATTATTTTATTACACCACTCTAACTTACTTCCGGTAGTGGTTCTTGTGTAGTTGTAGTAGTAGTTTTAGCATTGTTTCTAGATAAAGGATTTCTTCTATTTAATAATAAATTATTTCTTTTTGGCGCAGGAGCCGGATGATCTTCGTATTCATAATCATCGCCGGCGGGTTTTGCTTGAGTCCACGCGGCCAAACAGACCAACCCAACCAACAGTAATCTGGAGCAAAAGAAACACGAGAAAAAAATCAATAAAATAGATTAGACAAAGAACAACCTTGTTCGACCACCTGTCTTTGAGTGTGTGTAAGTAAGTTTTCTATTCAACACGATGTTGCGCGACCTTGTTATCTGTTCTTTTAATCGGGGCAGCTTTCGTACTTTCGAAATGATAACAGATACGAAATGAGGAGTATATGAAAGCGGTTGTCTCAATTCAAAGAGATACACCAAAAAAAATAGAAAGCTAAATTTTTTTGATATTGATTAAAATAAAATTAAAATCTTATTATTATAACCTTTAAAAAAGGTTATTATAACCTTTTAAAGTTATTATGTTATTGTACCCTATCCTTTTCTTTCTCTCCTTGTTTTTGGTATGATAGGTTAGGTTAGGATGTTCTTTTAACATCTCTCCCCGCTGCTGTTAAAGACTTTCACTATTTCGCTATAATTGAAAACTCGACGCGGTCTTCCTATATAAAAAAAATACCCACCGTTCTCTTGCGACAAGGTCGTTTGGACGCAAGTTGTAAAAAAAGCACACCCAGCGGTGGCGACTTGAATTGATATTTTAAAAATAATTTTAAATATCGTCAAGGTGCAATAATAAGGTCACTAATTCGTTTACGTTAATTACCCGGGAGACTTTCTCCGGCGAAGTCATCAATAATTTGGCGAAATGTCATTGTTGCCGTTACGTAATGATTTCAACTTCGACGAGAAGAAGAGGAATGAAAGAAAAAAAGGCGAAGAAGCCGCAGAGTCACGATTTCTCTATGTTAAAGTCGAGCCTCTGTTGCTAAAGCTTTGTTTAAAAGCGCCATTCATTGGCCAACCTCTCCCTGGCTTTTTGCGTGTCGCAATTGCTAATTCAAATTAATTGCCTAGATAAAATTTTATTTGAATCTTGTAGGTTGTAGAGGTTATGTGAACATTCTTATAGATAATTAGTTCCGATATTTACCGTCTGAGGGATTGTCAAATTTTTTGGTTTGACAGATAATAATTTGTTTTCGATTTTAAATGATTTTCTTTTAAAACTAATTGTAAGAAATATTAACCTAAATTCCCGAAATAATTGTTACATTACATAATTTGTTTTGTATAAAAAATGTATCAAAAACAGGTTATCCAAAAAAGCTGCCTATTAACATTATTTTATTATATTTATTAGTAAAAAATAAAAGAATTAAAAACAAAATCTTCAATGATTAGAGAAAAACGTTTAAAACAACTTTTAGAAGAAAGCTGAGTAATATCAAGTAAACTTACGTTATCCTCAGTTCCATAACTGCTCTTTTTTTAATTTCTTTTTTGTGAAAACGAAAATTCTTCGTTAGTACACAACTGGTCGATTGCTCAGCGTGCAAATCACTAAAATCAGCCGCGAGAATCGACCAATATTTATAAATTCTCTTGGTAACTTTTCCCTTCACTTTACAGCAGCTCAGCTACGCATTCAGGTGGCGTCAGTTTATCTACAAACGGCACCACTTTCACTGATCCACACTAACGGAGGTTGCATTCTTTCAACTTGTACAAAAATACAGCTTTTCGAAGAGCCCTATCGCTAATTGGTTTTAACAGAATTTAACTAATCAAATTATTACTCAAAATGTTATTATTATTAATAAAAAATTAAACTTTTACTTCCTTGTAATATACGTTATTTAATATTATGAAGCTTCAATAATGTATACAGGATGGTTTAAATTCGATGTCCAAATAAGCTATTCTCGTAAACCGTAAGAGTGATCTTTTTTTAAACAAATTTTCCTGCCAAAATCCCCAAAGCGCTACCGTTTTCTTTTTTTCCTAGAGGCCAAAATTAGAAATATCTTAAAATCAGTAAATCGAATTATCTCGATTATTATTTTAGTTTGAGTATTATAACTAACAATAAAATATTATATTGACACTTCTTTACAGAGAATTTAATAGATTTTGAGACTTTACGACAATTTTTTGTCCTTTTAAATATAAACAATCGCTAATTGTAGATTATTGAATTCGTTTCTTTTTCCGATTTCAAAAATATAAGGTTATTGAAAATACCGGTTTACTTCTTATTGTTTTTGAATTAAGTTAAAAATAAACTTTTTAATAAAATTTCCAAATGCCGCCATCTAGTGTCTTCTAACATAAATGTTTTGTAAAAAATAGGAATTTAAGAACTAAAAGTAATAATTTTATTTCCCAAAGACTATTAAGATAAACTATTATCTCAAAATTGTTATTTTAAAAGGTATTTATTAGTATTTATTATAGTATATCGGAAACAACGACATATATAGTTCAATATGTTCACACTAGATGACGGCGTTCAGAAATTTTATAAAAAAGGCTTATTTTTAGCTTTATTCTTAAACAATAAACAATAGACCATTCAAAGTCTATATTTTTGAAATAAAATAAATAACGAACTTAATATACTAAAAATTAGTGTTTGTTTTCAGTTAGAAAAATTGAAAATCGTAACCTTTCAAAATGTACAGGTGAAAAATTATGTCATCAAATTTTCTTTAAAATGTGTCTACACAGGGTGATTCACATAAGAACCGTCACAGAGCAAGGACGTAGAGGATGAAATGTTAAGATGATTTAACGCAATTTATCTCTAACCTTGCTTCAGAACTAATACTAGATCTAGAATGAAAAACATTTAAAGTCGTACCTCTCGTTAGACAGAACGTAACCCAACCCAACTTAGCTTCAGAACTAACACTAGACTTAGGCCAGGCGCGCACATGCGATTTTCATGCGATTATTTGTCGCAGCGACATAAAAGTAGTAGTCGCAAAAAATTTGTATGGTCGCGCATTTGCGACTGATTAATCGTGACTAGAGCCTAGTATCAACATGGACTTCATAGAAACCGCTTGTATAGTGGCTCTGTTATTACGAAAGAAATTAAGAAAGCAACGGAAAAGAAAATTTTGGGTGCATCCAATTTTATCTGACAGAGAATATCGGGGTCAATTTTACATTCTTCATGAAGATTTAAGAAAGCATCCTCGTAAATTCTTTAACTATTACAGAATGAGTGAACAATCTTTTCTTGAATTATTAAAAATAATAGGACCGAAAATATCGTACCAAAATAGTAAATGGAGAAAATGTATACCACCTGAGGAATGTCTTGCAGTAACAATAAGGTAAGAAGGTACTTACCAGCTTTTGTTTTGTGTCGTCGTTTTGCCAAATTAACTAGATATTTTCTGCAAACTACTATTAGACTAGATATATAGAAGTAGATATTAAAAATAAGGTTAAATGATAAATATATGTTCTATTTGTTTAATTTAATTAATTTATTGATTTGACAAGTCAAAATATGCATTATCACCATCAGAAAAAATGGTTGCTGATGGTGTGGACTGTGCAGAGTTGACCGTTGATGTCGATGGCGCGGAGTAAATACTTTCATTGCCTCCTTGTTGCTGTTGTTGAAAATTTGATCTTGGAAATTGCACTTGGTCTACCGGACGGTTAGGATAAAGATGAGAATAAGATTGTTGCATTGAACTGTAAAAAACTGGAGGATTTCCGACGTTTTTTGCATTTTTCATGATATTTAAGATTTCAATTTTCGCATAATGTTTTTGGTCATCAGTTAATTTTTTAAACATTGGAACAAGCATAAGTGAAAAATTTTTATCTTCGTCGATTGTTTCACATTGCTTATCCTCCAATATTTTCAGTAACTTTTCTTCATATGGAATTGTTTTAAGCACAGTTTTTCTTGCAGCCCTTCTTTTAGATATGGATGTACTTTCCGAATTTTCTGTATTGGTTGCTAAAGAAGGAGAAGATATCATTTCTTGATTTTCTTGATCAATCTCAATTGATTGAGAAGGTCCGGTGTTGCTGGTAGTTGGTCTATCTTTCATTATTGGGAAAAGGAATTGCAATTGGTCGAAATAAATATATCTTCTTTTTTTTTGCTGCTTGCCCAGACACTGCTTTACGCTGGGTTGCTAATTCCCTAGCGAAACAATCTTTTAAATTTTTCCATTTTTTTTGAATAATTTTTCCTGCAATAAAAAGCAGTTATTATTTATTTTTCAGATACCTTGCTACCGGCAATAGTTTCAATTCTTTACACATTGAATTTTTACTTGGGGCTACCACGATAAGGGAAATTGTTGAAGACACGTGTAACCAACTATGGAACTATTTACAGCCTTTATACATGTCAGAAAAGTCTGAAGAAGATTGGATAAATATTGCCAAAGAGTTTTACGATAGGACAAATTTTCCGAACTGTATCGGTGCAGTCGACGGCAAGCACATTAGATTACAGAAACCAAATAATACTGGTTCCGAATTTTATAATTATAAAAACTTTTATTCGACTATTCTTTTGGGTATAGTAGACCCCGACTACTGTTTTACAGCAATAGATGTAGGAGCATATGGTGCTGGAAGCGATTCCAGTGTTTTTAAGAATTCGAATTTTGGTCAAAGATTACATAATAACCAATTAAATGTTCCTACTCCACAAAAATTACCAAACAACGAGATGGGAGAACCCATACCTTTCATGATAGTAGGAGACGAAGCATTCGCGTTATCACAAAATGTTTTACGCCCTTATCCTCGAAGAAACTTAACAATGAAACAAAGAGTCTTTAATTATAGACTGACTCGTGCACGGCGTATGGTAGAGTGTACCTTTGGTATTTTAGCGAACAAATGGCGTATTTTGCATCGATCATTAGACGTGCGAGTCGAATTTGCCGACCTTATCATTAAAACACGTTGCATTCTACATAACTTCGTGCGAAAGAAAGACGGTGTGCAAATGGAGGACGAATTTTATGAGTGTTTATTACAGAGCTGTCCTCCAGCTGGAATAAGACCTAACAGAGTTGGTCTTAATATAAGAGACTATATGGCAAATTACTTTACATCCCCCGAAGGTTCAGTTCCGTAGCAATATGATAAAATTTAAATACTTATCTGCACAACATTTATTACATAAGATTATTAAAAACTATTAAATAAAAACAATATCACGTACCTCTCTTGTGTTTTTCTTCGGCCGATAACTTGTTCCAAGTGGATATAACTTTGCTATACACTTCTCCCCACAATTTTTCCTTTAAATTTCGGTCACTATACTCTTTCAAATGTTTGTTGTAAAGAGCTGGTCTTTTTTCTACCTCGATAATAATAGTTTCTGTGTCTAAGACACTAGATGTCAAGTCATTGTCACTATTATCAGACACTTCTGAAGATTCAGCCATTTTTAATAAATTTGTTGTAATAATTATCCTATACACCAACTTCGACCTGTGCTGCGACTACGACTGAACAGTCGCATGTGCGTGCATGTTCATTCTTGTTCATGTGATACATTTAAAGACGCGACAATCGCGTCGTTACAAAAATGGAGCAGGTTACATCTTTTTAATCGCTGCTATTATTTAATCGCATATGCGCGCATTTGTATTTAATGCTATGTGTGTTATTTTTGCGACCAAACAGTCGCGCGATAGAAAATCGCATGTGCGCGCCTGGCCTTAGAACTAGAAACATAAGGCTCTAGCCGTCTAAAGACACGTACGACTAAGGCTCGTTACTACCATCTTGTGGTTAAGCTATCTAAGAGATTGTTACCATAGTTACGGGTATTTTACGCATTCTGATTGGCTAGTGGATGGGTTTATCTATAAGATAAATTTAACTAAGAGACGGTAGTAATGGGCCTAAATCCTAATGTTTGTAGTTTTATGTCTAGTGTTAGTTCAAAAGGTAAGGTGTTGGTCCAGTATTAGTTATACTTTTGGTACCACAAGAATTTACAACAATCAAGTACTGAATGGCAATTAAAACTAGAACTAACATTGGACCTAGTACACTGTTTTCACACACATTGATGTGTTTCTTGACGATGTTTCTAAAATCAAAAAAAAACATCGTTTGACAACATCACGCTGTTTTTGTATTTTTCCTTATAGTCATCTATCTTGAAACCTCTTTAAGGGTAGGTTGTTAAAAACATGGATCTTTCCTGGTTCGAGAACATTACTAAACTTCACTTTTCATTTTTTCGATGATTAATACTGCTTCCAACAGACTTGATATGCTTCCAGAAAAATTGAAATGTTTCCACAAGACTTGACACAACTTCCACAAGCCTTGAAATGCTTCCAGCAGACTCGACACTGCCTCTGGAAGACTCGATACTGCTTTTAAAAAACTTGAAATGCTTCCAGAAAATTTGATACTGCTTTTAGAAGACTGGATGCTGCTTCCAGAAGACTTGACATTGTTTTGAAAAAAATTTAACTGCTATCAGAAGACTTGAAATTTCGATACTGCCTCGGAAAGACTTGATACTGCTTTTAAAGGCGAGAAATGCTTTCCGTATGCTTGAACTGCTTCCAAAAGACTTGAAATATTTTCGGAAAACCTGCAATGCTACAGAAAACCTGATATTGCTTCTAGAAAGCTTAAAATACTTCCAGGAGACTTGATGCATCTGGAAGTGTTGAAATGTTTCCAAAAGACTTGATACTGTTTCTAGAAGATTTGATATTGTTTCCAAAAAACTTGAAATGTTTTCAAAAGTCTTAATACTGCTTCTAGAAGATTTGAAACTATTCCGAAACACTTCATACTGCTTCTAGAAGACTTGATATTGTTTATGAAACTGCTAGCAAAAAATGTTGTTTATTGGACAAAATGCAAAATCTAGAGGAAGACATTTTTATTGTAAATGTAAAGAAATTGTTAATAAAATTTGACTTTGTTTCCAAAATACCAAACACTGTTGATATACAATATCTGCATGTCAAAAGTTTAAATAATGCCAATTAAAGAATAGCCACTGCTTGTAAAATTGTAAATACTGCTGACAGAAGACAAAACGAACCATAGACGCCAGATACACGGGCGTTTCTCACTCTTTTTTTGAGAACCATCATTCGTCATAAAAAAGTGATCTTGGCTCAGTGTATATGCCATTCAAAATCTATTCGCGTGTCATTCCTGACAGACGAGTCATAGGTTCGCCATCCCTGTTCTAGAAGATTTGAAATATTTTCAAACGACTAGATACAGCCTTTGGAAGACTTGATTTTCCTCCAGAAAACTTGAAATTGCTTGCAGAAGACTTGAAATGCTTGCAGAAGACATGAAATATTTACAGAAGACATGAAATATTTCCAGAAGACATTATATTAAGATTATGTGTCATACAAAATCTATTCGCATGTCATTTCTGGCACGCATGTCATAGGTTCTCCATCCCTGTTCTAGAGATTTTCAATACTCTAAAAAATTAGATACAGCCTCGGGAAGACTTGATACTGCTTGTAGGAAACTTGATATTGCTTGCAAAAGACTTGAAATGCTTCCAGAAGATTTGAAAATGCTTCTACAAGATTTGAAATACTTCCAAAAGACTAGATACAGCCTGTGGAAGACTTGACAGTGCTTCTAGAAAACTTGATATTGTTTGCAGAAGACTTGAAATGCTTCCAAAAGACTTGAAATTGATTCTAGAAGATTGGAAATATTTTCAAACGATTAGGTACAGTTTTTGGAATACTTGATACTGCTTCTAGAAATCTTAATATTGCTGGTAGAAGACCTGAAATACTTCTAGAAGACTTTAAATTGATTCTAGAAGGTATGAAATATTTTCAAACTACTACGTACAGATTTTGGAAAACTTGATACTACTTCTAGAAAGCTTAATATTGCTGGCAGAAGACTTCAAAAGCTTCCAGAAGACTTAAAATTGATTCTAGAGGATTTGAAATATTTTCAAACGAGTACGCGCAGATTTTGGACGACTTGATACTACTTCCAAAAGACTTCAACTGCTTCCAGAAGATATACTACTGCCGTTGGAAGACTTGATACTGCTTCTAGAAAACTTGATATTGCTTGGAAAAGACTTGAACTGTTTCCAGAAGATTTACAATGCTTCTAAAAACTTAAAATTTTTCCAAAAATATATCAAAAAAACACAAATTAATTCAAAAAATAATTAAGAACCTTTAAAGATTCTCCGAGTTGCTTGAAAATTTACATCTTAATATTGATCGTATTATCATTGCAAAGCAACACTTTCATGAAATTCCGGAACACCTTTTTTTTTCAAATTATAAAAATATTCCTACCAACAAACGATGTTACATACAGGATGTATCTGAATGACTACAACAAACCTCAGGGGTTAAACGCACGGCTAAACGTGAATCTTTATTGTACTAGGTCTAGTGTTAGATTTAGTTTTAATTGCCATTCAATGCTTGACTGTTGTAAAAATTATAATTAATACTAGATCACTAACAGCTTCAGAACTGACAATAGATCTAGAACTAGAACCATTTGGATTTAGCCGTACGTCTCTTTAGACGGCTAAACCTTAATGTTTCTAGTTCTAAGTCTAGTGTTAGTTCTGAAGCTAAGTTGGGTTGGGTTGGGTTACGTCTTAAGAGAGGTACAACTAAACATAAATGCTTTTCAGGTCTAGTATTAGCTCTAGCGTTGGTATTGGCTTTATTTGTACTTTTTATTCAGTCTTAAATTGTTGCATATTTATATCAAACTAAAACTAACACTAGACGAGTACTAGAACGTTTCGATTTAGCCGTGCGTCTACAGAAGACAGAGAAGTCTTCTAGATGAAGTGTGAAGTCTTTCAGAGGCTGTATCCAGTCTTTTAGAAGTAATTCAAATCTTCTAGAAGCAATTTCAACTCTTTTGAAAGCATTTCAAGTTCTTTGGAAGCAATATCAAGCCTTCTACGAGCAGCATTAAGTCTTCTGGAAACATTTCAAGTCTTTTGGTTGCAGTATTAAGTCTTTCAAAAGCTGTATCTAGTCTTTTAGAAATAATTGAAATCTTCTACAACCAATTTCAAGTCTTTTCGAAGCATTTCAAGTCTTCTGCTCATTTCAATATCAAGTTTTCTAAAAGCAGTATCAAGTCGTCTGGACGCAGATTATGTCTTTTAGAAGAAGTAATAAGTCTTCTGCTAAATTTTCTAGAAGCAGTGTCAAGTCGCTTTTGGTATCATAATACGCTTTAAATGTTGTTCTGCAAACGTATTTTGATTTCGGAACTATTTTTGGTAATTTCGGGACCTTTGGTAGAAAATACTGGGATTTAGAACTAAGTCCCGAATCCCAAAAACAGTTTTGATCCCGGTAATTGTACACCCTAAAAAGAACGCTCAACTTCATACAATATACATACTTCATTGATATATCTGCTAGTTTCATATTATTATACTTCTTCATCCTGTCCTCTCAAAACTTCACATTTTTTTTTCATTTCGTTATATGCAGGGTTTCAATTTAGCGCGGTTTTATCATTTCTTCTTTTAATCCTTTAAAACTGTCATCTCAAGATATTTGAGGAGTTTCTAACTTCTTAATTGCAAATGAGTTTTAATAAAAACTAATTGTCTCAAAATATTCTTATCTAAAACACATTCTCTGCACACTCTTAGAGTTGTCGAATCGTCATCAAAAGTGAAAAGACAATTCTTTATTTATCATTTCATGTGCTCCATCTAGTAACTATTATCATTACATATCACTGTATACATCGGTGTATACGCAAGATAGTCTTAAAAATGCTTTTTCGCCATTATTTATTAGTTTATACATATATTGCTAAATATCCTCAACGCACTCATTTAGCCAATCTGTTCAACGCATGATTGAAATATGGACAAGCATTTGGACAACTAAGTTTATATGCGATAAAAATATGATGTTATATGCAAAACATGCAAACGCATAAAAATCTAGCCACTAGCTATAACATTATTTAATAATTTTATACAAATGACGAAAAGTTAATGACGATTTGGCATCACTTATAAATAAATCGCGGTGGCACGGCTTAAGGATCAATCCGGAGAAGTCTGAACTTATGTTATTTGAACCAAAAAAAAATAAAAAGGAACTAGTAGATAGCGTTGAAATTTATATTGATGATGAAAGCCTCACAATAAAAGAATGCGTACGAAATTTAGGAATTCTTGTTGATTGTGTGTTAACTTTTCAAAATCATATTAATAAATGCATTCAAAAAGCTTGTTGCAATCTCAAAATTCTTTATTCAAATAAACATTATATTAATCAAAAATGCAAGCGAATTCTTTGTGAATCTCTAGTTCTGTCAATTTTTAATTACGGAGATACTTTATATTCTCCTTTTTTAAGTGCTATTTTTAGAAAAGAAAATCAAAAAGTTCAGAAATCTTGTATCAGGTTGATTTTCGGTATTAGACGTAGAGACCATGTGAGTCATAAACTGGTTAATTTGCAGTGGATCAACATGAACGGAAGGCGATTGTTCCACTCTGCCTGCCTTTTTCATAAGATAATGATAACATCCAAACGTCCTTATCTCTCCCGGAAGATTCAATTTAGAAGTGATATGCACTCAATTAATATTCGATTCAAAGGAAAGCTAACGCCTCCCATTCATAGAACATCATTGTTTGAAAGCTCATTTAGTTTTCAAATAGTACACATTTACAATAATTTGCCTGGCAGTGTTAAAGAGTCCACATCACATATAAACTTTAAGCATAAAATGTATAAATACTTATTTGAAAAGCTTATTGGGGGATTTCAATCTTAATTGTTATACATTCCTTGAGAACAACAGAATAATTAAGCAAAATAATATTGGCGAGATAGTATGATCGTGAGTGACAGCAATTTCACCAGATATATTACTATACTAAAGTAAATGTTAATGTGCGACATATGTAGGTAGAACGGTACTACCTACAGAGCAGCAATAAGCTGAACTACACCATAGGATTGCTCCGATTGTGATAATGTATATTCTAGAGTGAATTATTTATTTATAACTTTTATTTTGTATTGTCACAACTCTGGAGTAACAAAGCCTTATTACTACTTCTGTCCGAAAATAGTTGCTACATTTCAGTTCAATGCAATAAATATTGTAAATATTTAAAGTTAAAGTGATGTATTGTATTCAAAGGGCTGAAAATATATAAAATATAATATATAAATCAAATACGATATTAACTATCGTATTTGATTTGTGATAAGTAACTGTCAAATGTTAAATTTGAATATGTAAGCAACTTAACAGCTGCTTTTAAAAAATGGTGAGAAATATTATGGAAATTAGTCAAAAAGGTGGTAAAAAGGGTGGAGAATTTAGTAACGATCAACGTAAGCAAATTTTACATTATTTATTGCAAAATGTGACGGACAAAAAACTTAAAAAAGAGGTGCGATAAATGCTGCTGCACGTAAGTTTTGTTGTAGCCGTTCAACCATTTCCAAATTGTGGAAACAAGTTAAAGAATGCCAAAACAATGACTCAACAATTAATGTAGACTCTAAGAAAAATAAATACGGTCGAAAAGTGAAAGATTATCGCCATCAAATTTCAAACATTTCCTCCCTTCCTTTATGTAAAAGAACAACCTTAAGGTTGAAAAGACTTAGATTGAAAGAACATTTATGAAAAGAAAATTCTGCGATATATAAACATTTACAAAACACAAAACATAAGATTGATAATGAAATAATTTTACTAAGACATGTCAAAAAATCAAAAGAACTAGATCTTTTGGAGGAAATGTTCATACATAAACACAATAACATAAATAACGATTTTCTTCTGAACGACCTCACGGACTTTAACAACAACAGATTTTTTCTTAGATACGTCAATCAAATTTAATTTCAATAGATTTGCTTCGGATTAACTTGATCACCTCCACCCGTTTATTTTAAATAACCCTGCGCACACGCGTTGCTCATCAAAAAAACCTATCCAGTTTGTTGGAATCTGTAGCTGGTGTAAGTCTCTCAATCACTTCAGTTTCACGATTCGTTATCGCCATTTCTGTGTTTTATTTTATTTTATTTTGATGTTTTTTTTGTATTTTTCATCCTTTTGACGGTATTTACATACATAATTATAATTTTAATATGTTAATTACATGTTTGTACTTTTAGTCGTGCCCGTCGAAGATTGCTAGGCAATCGAAACAGTGCCGCACCGATTTTAAAAAATAAAAACAATATCATCATTAATTTTTTCTTCTATTTATTTATTGACCTCAAGGTCGTTCTTTCGTTAGGTTATGCGTGTAAAATTCCAAAAAGAACATTGCATGACAGATTAAAGAAAGGAAAGGAAATAAAAAGAATCACTAGATTTGTTAGTCAACCATTGCTGACTGAAGAAAATAATCGCCGCCGAATCGAATTTTGTTTGAATTTTGTATTGCGATCGGGGTATTTTGAGGACTTGCTAGATTATGTACATATTGACGAAAAATGGTTCTACTTAACTAGAACTAAGAGTTTTTATATATCTTCCGAAGAGGAACACCCTTATAGATCCTGTAAAAGTAAAAGATTCATTACAAAGGTAATGTTTATGGCAGCAGTTGCTCGTCCACGTTGCAATTTTCATAAGAAAGCATATTTTGATGTAAAATTAGGAATTTGGCCATTTGTTTCTTCTTCACCAGCTAAAAGAAACAGCAAGAATCGAGGTAAGGGCACTTTAGCAACCAAAACTGTAGAATCAGTCAATAAAGAAGAAATAATAAAAATGATTCTGAATAATTTAGTTCCAGCAATACGCAATAAATGGCCTGTTGGTTCTAGGAAAAATACAATATATATACAACAAGACAATGCAAAACCGCAGTTGTACAGTAACGATCCTACATTAACCCAGGCATTCAGTGCAGATGGTTGGAATATTCAACTGAAATGTCAACCACCAAACAGCCCTAACTTAAATGTACTGGATTTAGGTTTTTTCAATTCAATTCAATCAGTTCAACATCAATTACCCCAAAAAAATATCGATGAACTGATCGATGCAGTGAGAAAGTCCTTTTGGGGTATAAATAGAGAAACTTTAGATAATGTATTTATTTCATTGCAAAAAGCAATGGAGTGTACATTATTTCATAAAGGTTCCAACAATTATAAATTAAAACACATAAACAAAATGAGATTGAAACGTAATCATTCGAGTTCGACTTTGTTGTCCATTAAATGTGACGAAAATGCTGTTAAAACGGCAAAAGAATATTTGAATAACTGTTAACTGCTTAATATAATGTACTTCTATAAATGAGTTTAAGTTATTGTCTCTTGTATTGTCAACTTAAGTAATATAGTTTTGTTTTAGCAACTATTTCCGGACAAAATTTAATTGAAATGTAGCAACTATTTTCGGACAGAGGAAGCATTATTATTACATAACAAGTTTTACAACCTATTTGCCAATTTTGACGTCTTGTTTTAGGATTTAATTGCGAACTACGAAATTTTTCATGATTTTATGTAACATTCCAGGTCTTCTAAAGGACAATGTTTTTTTTTTAAATAATAAGAGTTTAAAAAGTCTTAGAATTAAATTCCAAGTGAAATAAGGTAACAATGCATCAAATTCATCAAAAAAATCTGATCTGATCTCAACTTCCTACCAATGAGTACTCATGGTACTCATAACGTATACCAAATTTGGTTTTTCTAAGTTTATGTGTTACTAAGATATCCAATATTTAAAACGTTTAGAATTAATGTTTGTTTTAACACGTTGAATGCCACCATATATTCGACAAATGGGGTCCCACTGGCCAATAGTTTTTTATTTTAGAATCTTGTAATTATTGTTCTACAGATTCAGGAATTAACATAAATTATTATTATAATTTTTTTTTGATATTTATTTTAAACTTTTATTTTATGGTGACACGTTGGTCTCGCGCGACCTACAATAGACGCGTACATCTCGAGTAGCCATGTGAGTCCAATGTGTCGTCACGTAATTCCTGTCTGAACTTGTAAAATCTCTCATACACGTGTTTACGGCGATCGAGTATTACTTTTCGCAGTCTTTGTTTGGATGTTGTGAGTGTAATTGTGAATGTGAATATGTCATACGAAAAAGAACAAGCACGTTTGAAGAAGTTATGGAAAGAGTTGCTTTCTGATGAAGAAAGTGAGGCAAATATTTTTGACGGCGACGAAATATACGAACCGGTTACAGAAAGTTCTGAATCCGAGGACGATTATCGGTCTAAATCTAAACGGTTCAAAAAAAAATAATTGTACACCATCTTCGCAAAAACCAGAACCGTCCACCTCACAAAAAATTATAGAAAGCCCCAATTACATGGATGAAATAATAGAAGAAGTTATAAGAAACATGCGTTATGACGACTTGGGTGATGAAGAAAATAATAATGATATTGAAAAAGAAGCAAATAACCAGAGTAATGAGTTTGAGTGGGCTCATGCAACTGGGAAAAATCTAAAAAACTTACAGTTTAGTGTCCCAAACTCTGGTTTTAGTATTGCTCTGTATGAACAATACGACAAACTGCCATATGATTTTTTCAAAGTTTTTGTGAATGACGACATCATAAGCTTAATCGTGAGTCAAAAAATCTTCTATTAAAAAAACATAATAATAATATATATTTTAGGTAGAAGAAACAAACAGATACGCTGAATAGTGTAAACGAAGTAATATTCTACCAAACGCACGTATTCTGAAATGGACTCCCACAGACCCTACATAATTCATTGGTATTATTTTGTGGATGGGGTTGTGTTCTTTCCCAGAACTTTCTTCATACTGGTCAACGAAACGATTGTACAAAAATGCAATCCCAAGTGTAATGTCCAGAAATCGTTTTCAGTTACTTCTGAAAATGATACATTTTAGTAATAACGAGGAAATTAGTGATGATAAATTACACAAGATAACACCACTTGTGAACAAGCTTCGGACATCATTTCAGTGCCAAATGACACCCTCCGAGTACGTTTGTATAGATGAGACTCTTGTACCTTTTAGAGGAAAACTGAAATTTCGTCAATATATATCCAATAAGCGACATAAGTTCGGAATCAAATTATTTAAGCTGTGCCTAAAAGATGGGTACACATATGATTTCCAAGTATACTGCGGCAAATCGAAGGATGGTCATGTGTCAGTGCCTACAAAAGTTGTAATGGATTTGATGACAAATCTTTTAGACAGCGGACGTACTTTATGCACTGACATTTAGACTATTACACATCAGTGAGTTTAGCTAATGCACTATTACATAGAAAAACACATCTTATTGGAACATTACGATCTAATAGAAAATATAACCCCAAAAGGGTTGTAGATAAAAAGTTGAAAGTTGGAGAAGTAATAGCTGAAGAATGTAAGCAAGGAATAGTAGTTGAAAAATGGAGAGATAAAAGGGACGTATTAGTATTGAGCACTAGATATTGAAATGAAATGGTTACTTTAATCAAAAGAGGTAAAGAAATACAAAAGCCCAAACATGTGGTTGAATACAATAAATATAAATCATATATTGATATATCTGATCAGTTAAAATCTTATAATACCTGCCTTCGCCGTAGTATGAAATGGTATAGGAAATTGGCGTTCGAGTTATTAACTGGAAGTGCAATAGTAAATGCCTACATTGCGTATAAAGAAATAACCAATAATAAAATATCAATTACTGCGTTCAAAGAAGAAGTCATAAGTGGTCTGTTGAAAACAGCGAGACAGGAAGAAATATCTGAAAACATGACCGAAATAGAGCATAAATTAGAAGATGTTGGTCGTTCTATAAGACGTCGGTGTGTAATATGCTACAAGAAAATTTCAAACGAATCTGGAAGAGAACAAGCATTGAGGAAAACTCCCCAAACCACGTTGAAATGTAGTGCTTGCAATCAATATTTTTGTTTGAACTGTTTTTTTGAAGCACATACAGCTTCTAAAATTTAGTATACACACACCATATTTTCTGTTTTTTTTAAGATTTATATCCATGTTTTCGAATGATATTTATGTTTTCTTATGGATTATATCTATGTTGTATTAATGTATTAAGAATTATATATTTTTTGTATTATTATAAAAGGTAAAATAAATAGATAGACTAGATAGATAGCCTAGTTGATCTATTTATTTTTCTATTTCTATTTGTTTTTTTCTAACTTTATTGCATTATTTACATATTACAGTTCCCTATGCCACGTGGTGACATATTGGTCTCACAATAACAGGCCAATGACAGAAATCGTTTCTTCTGGCCGTCTACTCTGCTACCACATCTATTTCAATGCATTACGTGATACCACCGTGGCCAAATGTAAAATTGTTTAATATGAGACCAGGGTGGACTCGCGCAGTCTCTACGTTCCAATACAACATGAGACCAACGCGATCTCATATGGCACTCAACGTATTAAAAAACGTTTACGATTATTGTCGGTTCTTATTTGAATCACCCAGTATAGTGTCTTACAACTAGTAATAATATTCCATCTATAATAATAACCAAAATAATTACACGTTTTACGTTTTTGGTACTGAATCAGACATCGAATATGAACCATTCCATAAATATAATACTTTAACTCAAATATTTAAAATAAATTATACTTTTATAAATAATAATATTATATAACCAACCATACTTTAAAATATTAAGCTACAGCTACCTACATTACCAACATTTATCATTTATTTTTCTTTTATTTTATTTAATAACAATCTTAAAAACAATCGAATGTATTTCTTCCCCCCACTTAAGTATTTCAAGTTTTTATCCAAAATATTTTTTTTTCAATTTCTAATTTTAGTCAAGTCCCACTTGCTAGATGTAGTAAATATTTAGTTGCGCGGTCAGTCACCCCTCAACACGTCATAGACATCGATCTGTACATCTACTCGCCGGGTTACCCTGTGGGGAAGCAATCCCCTACCGCTTCCGGGGGTGACGGATTCGAAGAAAGACAATAAAAATGCGTACGTGAAGAAGATGCAGAAAAAGGAAGACTCGTTTGAGCATAAACGCTTAGAGTTGGAATCATGGCTCCATCGGATGGAAAAGAAACTCGGCGGTATGCTCCCCGTGGGGCACACCGCCGATGTGCTCGAAGTCCAACTCAGAGAGCAAAAGGGCTTCCACGCAGAACTACATCAATTCAAAATGCAAATTGAAGCTTTTCAACAGTTTGCCCAACGATTAATTACTGTACATCAACATGAAGACACTAGTCATTATAAAAAGGTTAGTTTCATAACAATTTAAATTGATTAAGCTTATTGTTTAAATTGATGTAGGTTATGGAACATATAAAGCAACATTATGATCGATTGGATGCTTGTGTAATTAATCGTGGGAAACTTTTACATGCTTCATTAAGTAATTTACAAAATTTGGATCGTTCTTTGGATAAATTTTTGGCTTGGCTCAGCGAGGCTGAATCTGTATTAGAAACTTTGGAGGGGGACGTCGAATCTCGTCGGGCTACCCACCAGCTAAAAGAATTACAAGGCGACATTGATAGACAGTCTGCTACACATACTGCCTTAAGAAATTCCAGCCTAGCTCTTTTGGGTACTTTAGCACCCGAAGATGCTCTTATGTTACAACTTAGAGGTGATGAAATGGAAAGAAGATGGCAAGTAAGTAAAAAATGAAAAAAGAATTAAAATATTTGTGGGTGGATATGTAGGTAGCCTTAACCTTTTTAAATTTATTAACATAATCTGTTAAGTAATAATTTTCATTTCATGATTATGTTTAATAAGAGTAAATTAATTTCTTAAAGGTGTTATAAATAATTGTTGATCACATTTTTGAGATATTCTTTGTGAAGTTTATAAAAAATTGGTAAGCTATTGGTAGCCCCGCTCAGTTAGTTTCTGTGTAGGACAGATGTTGAACTTGCTATGTCCTACTCATTTCCTTAATTATAAATTTTTTATATATCATTGTGACATTTCTTTGATTTTGACAAATTAATAAACATGAAATTTTTAAGTTTTGCCTTAAATTTGTTTTTCATGTAAATTGCAAAACAAAGTTAAATATTTAATCCGTAGCTGGGAAATCCCAAAATAAAACGTAACAAGAAAATATGGAATAAAAAATTTATTAATTTAATACTATAAATAAAATACCAAATTTACAGGTGTCTATGAAATGTGCAGCAGAATACCACAGTTTCCTTGGTTCAAAATAGGTCGATTTAAGTTATTATCTCTATCTAAAGTTGCTCCATTTCGCCTTCAAAGTTAGCAAAAAAAATCGTTTATTCTTTATAATTCGGAAACGTGTTAATCAATCTAAATCATATTTGAGAAGTAAGTTTTTAGCTTCAATTAACGTCTTTTTATGATTTTGGATGAAATTTTAAAAGCACGGTATTAATGGGAAAGTCATGTGTTCAACAGGTATTAGTCCATATTTTTTTGCTGATTAGGCGACAATTACATGATTATAATTTCTGAATACCCCATTTAGTCCTAAAATTTCTTTGTCTTTTATAAGATTTATTAAGATTGTAAGCTTTATTTAAGTCATTTTGACTAAAAAAATCTCAGCGTAGGCACTTTAGTAAGGAATTAAATATTAGGGATATTTTTCTTCAGTAATTCCTGTTTGTTATCACTTGTGGAGGCAAGGACTTTCAACTTCAATACCCTCCAGAGAAATAAGTGTCAACTAGGATGAGATTTTGTAATTGCAATCACGTAAGCAAGGTTTACAGATATTCAAAAACTTCAATTTTTTGACTTAATCACTTGTGTAATCAAAATCTTATAAGAAACAAAAAAGTTACAGAACTAAATGGACTATGCAGAAATTTTAATTATGTATTGGTCTATGTCTGTAAATTGTGTATTGGTCTGTTAATTATGTATCTGTCTATAAGTGCTGATCACATGGTTTTTCCATAACTTCTGTGTTTTTGAAAATGTATCCAAAACAACAAAAAGACCTAGTAACTCACATCTTAAAAATGGTTTAAAGCGATTAACGCGTTTTCAAGTTATACAATAAATTTATGATAAAGATTACTTATATCTACCTGTATTGAGCCAAGGAATTTGTGGTCTTCCAGTGTACCCCCATTATAAATAAAATTTTATCTCAAATAAAAACTTCTCTCTTACATTCTAAAAGAGTATTGAACCTGGTTGTATAAAACATACAGTGAAGGACAATAGTCTTAAGTACAGCATCAAATTATGAGGTTTTGTAATAGTAAAAAACTAGTTTCGTAAGACACACTTCAAATGCACGAATTCAAGTTGAAAAACTAGTGGTAAAGCCATGAGTTTTTTAATGAATAAATGTTTTAAGTCTTATGACAGATGTTTTTTATACTATAAATAATTCGCGTTTTTATCCTTCTTTAAACAAAAATGCAATAAATCATTGTCAAAATTTATTTTATTTCTGTTAAAAATGGATTAAAAAACGCGAATTACAAAAAATAGCATAAATAGCAGGTTTCATTAAACTTTTACTAGGTATAATTTCCAATTATTAATTTTAATATCCAATCTGTCAAAATATATGTCTGCAAGTTATAGAATCATTACTGTCATCACGCCAGCAAAGTGCCGAAAAAGAAGGCCGAAATTGCAGACATGCATGATGATGATAGAAGATCAAGTTTATACAAATCGTTGAAGACGGGTTTTGAACAAAAAGTTATATCCCTTAGTTTTCGTTAAAGAACCTTTGAAACAAACAGCTTTAATTGCAAAGAACAACATTTATAACAATATAACAAACATTTATCAAATAGCACAGAATTTAACATGATAAAAGTCTACATACAGGGTGATTTTAACAGAAAATAAGGTCTATGTAACTACAATTTTCAAAATTTCAGTTTTTCATTGGTTCTTTTTGTGATTTTATAACTGTGCCCAAGCGATTAAGTTTGTAGTCTGTTCTGCTGTTATTTCATTCTATGATTTCACTAATGCAGATTTCAACATTTTGACAAATTATTTTACATTTCCAAAGACCGTGCGTCAAAAGGTACTGTATAAGGTAACGTATTCTAATAGATTTAAATCCGCAATCTGAAGCATCTTCTATACAGCATATTGAGCTATATGGTTACATAATATATAGAAATTGTTAGCTGTATTCTTGGTGTCATTGTTTTGTTGAAAGATCCATCAATCCAAAAGGGTTAAGCTTTCCAGTGGTAGCTTGATTTTATTCTTAAATACCTACTTTTGTCTTGATAACGATTTATAATGTCAGCAAATCATGACAATGCCTCCGTCATGCTTTACAGTTAGTATGAAATATGTATATAATATGAAATCAATTGTATAATGTAAATGGAGTATGTCGAAATGAATTATACAGAACCATAGGCGGTAAATATGTGGGTGCTCTGGGTACACAAGCATTCATATAAAATTTTTAATGAGACTGAGCGTTTAAAAGACTTGATGTCGCTTCCAAAAACCTTGAAATGCTTCTAGAAGGTATGATACTCCCCTGGAAGACTTGATACTGCTTCCAGACGACTTGAACTGCTTCCAAAAGACTTGATACTGGCTCTGTAGGACTTGATACTGCCCTTAGAAGAGTTGAACTGCTTACAAAGGACTTAATACTGCTCCTAGAAGACTTGAAATACTTCCAGAAGAATTGAACTGCTTTTAAAGGTTGGATACTGCCCTGGAAGAATTGAATTACTTTCAAAAGACTTGATATGCTTCCAGAAGACTTAATACTGTATCTAGAAAAGTTAATGTACTCCCAGAAGACTTGAAGTGCCTTTACAAGACTTGATGTTGCTTCCAGAAGACTTGAAATAGTTTCAGAAAACTTGAACTGCTTTCAAACGGCTTGATACCGCTCCTGAAGGACTTAACTCTGCTTCTACAAGACGTGAATATTGCTTCCAAAAGACTTTAAATGTTTCAAGAATACTTGTAATTTCTCGGAAGACTTGATACTGTATTTACAAAAATTAATGCTACTCCCTGAAGACTTGAAATGTCTTTAGGAGATTTGATACTGGTCCTAGAACACTTGATATTGCTTCCAAAAGACTTGATATTGCCGCTGGAAAACTTGGTACTGCTTCCAAAAGTCATGATACCGCCTCTAGAATACTTGAAATGCTTGCAGAACACTTGCAATGGTACCAGAAGATTTGAACTGATTCTAATCGACTGGATACTGCCCCTAGAGGACTTAATATTGTTTCTAGAAGAGGTGATTGGTTCCAAAAGACTTAAAATGTTTCCAGAGTACTTCTAATGCCTCAGAAGACTTGGCGATGCTTCCAGCAGACTTGAAATGCTTCTGGAGGCATGATAATGCTTTTGGAAGACTTGATACTGTTTCTACAGCAGTTGATATTGCTTTCAGAATTTAGAGCGTTTCTAGACGACATGATACTACTTTTAAAATTGCAGGTAAAAAATATTTTCATCGTAAAAAACAAGATACTATTGATAAACTGTTTGTTAGCTTGGTTTAAAAGATATATCATAAAGTTTTAAACATGTTTAAAACATAACAACCGTGTATTATAGCCAATTTCTTTGGCCACCCTATACACACTTTGGTATAGAAGGAATTAGTTTCATTGCAATTTTTGATAATGATCTGGACAGTTGGTCAGTTTGGATTTACCATTTTGGTCAAACCTATTTTTTCGATGATATATTCAAGAAATGAATGCAGCAATGAAGCACAAATTAAATAGAAGTAGAGGAAGTCTTCATTGATGAATATCTAAATTTTTGTGAATAAATAAGTATCTCTAATCGCCCTTTAACGCTATTTTCTTTGTTATCTTATAATGTATAGAAAATCTCATAATTTGGTGCTGTATGTAGACTTTTGTCCCCCACTGTATGCAATCAATAATATAAAAATTAAACGATATTCTTAGGAAAATATTTTATTTTATGTTTTTAAACATCCATTTTTTTGAAATAAAATTGAAATATACAGGGTGCACCATTGAATTCTACGTGAAAAAATCTATTAAAGCCCGTCTTTACTTTTTTGCAAAATTTCCAGGCAGTCGAGATACAGGGGGTGTCTGAAAATCGTATATTTTGAGAAATTCCCTGTATATCAAAAACGAAGAGGGCTAGGAAAATTTGGTTTCCCGCATTATAAGTTTCACAAAAAAGTAGCTCAGGTTCGTGAAAACCGCAACTTTCTATCTTTTATAGTTACCACGATACCCTGCAAACCCATCGAAATTTGGACACCTGTACAGGTATCCTAACATTGGGATAAAATATCTAAGTTGCAATTTTTAAATAGATTTTACGTAATTCTGAGTATTTTTCATGTAGAAAACCCTATGCTGATTCAGCTGTCTTTACTTTTAGAAATACATAATAATTGCATAATAATAATATTGTACCTAATAATAAATTTAATATCATTCGTGTAATATTGGTTGCCTACATATAATTTATAATACTTTTTTAAGACTTATGTCAGTCTATTTTATGAAATACATATACAGCAGTTTACTTACTCGTTTATTTATTTTTGGGAAAATTGAGCAATAATCTTCAATACAAAATCACAAAACTGAAGTGGTTGTAGTAATCTTAACTATTTGAGTGGCAAAACTTATTATTAGTAGGATAAAATAGAACACATTGTGTTTACACAATAAAATCTTACAATGTATACAAACTTATTCCTTAAACAACGCCTAGTAATCTATTATAATCCTGAAACTTACACAGTTCACCCACATCTTAAACCATGAATTATGAAATAGCATTAATTTTAACAGTAAGTAAAAAATTGTAAAATAATGTCACTTGGAGTTAACTTCACACGCTTTCATAACTTATTTTTAAACCACAACGTAGTGGTTGAAAAGAGTAATAATAAAACGGTGAATTCAAATTAATCTCATAATCAAACCTTAAAGTTTTAAATTCAAAATCAAAAACGTTTTTGTTATTTAATTTAGGCTCTTCGTACACGCACATTAGATCTCAGGAATCGTTTGGAACATAACGCTGATTATTGGAATGCTTTATTACTATCTTTACGCGAGTTAACCGAATGGGTTATTCGTAAAGATACCGAATTGGGTTTGGCAGCCCGACAAGATGATCACCGGGCGTTTAGACAACAACTGGAGGATAAAAGACCTTTGGTGGAGGCGAGTTTAAGAAACGCACGGCAATTTGTCGCCAGCGAACCTTCTGGGGAACTCGCCAGAAATTTGCGACGAGAATTGGTAAAATTATCTGACAAATGGAATGCTTTAATCGATAGATCTGATCAATTGGCAGCGAGGTTTGAAGCCAACGCTGCTGTAAGTAACGTTGTTAATGAGAATAATACGGTAAATATTTTTTTTTTTAGTTAATTTTATTTATTTATTTCTTTTTAATAAAATTTAACCCTTAAATGTTTTTAAACTATATTATCCCAAGGTATTGAAATCGCAAATAATTAAAACTTTTTTTTACTAGCTTGTAAAACCAGCTGTTTAAAACTAAGAAAGATTTTTTTATATTTTGTTTTAAAATTATGCATACTGAATTTTAGGACTATACCTTAAATGGGGGAAAAATTTGCCTGTTTGTGACCTCTTTTATTATAAAATAAACATAGAAAAGTTAGTAAATTCGTACATATTGCGAAAGATAACTATCGTAAAGTAATTATAAGTAAAAAAACAGCATAGCGTGAATAAAATTATTTAGAACTATGAAAAGTGTGAGAACAATGTTGATCTAATCCAACTCCACATTTGCTGCATATGAATTAAGATGACTTAATGCAATTTATTTCTATACTAAGTTGTACCCAGTGTTGTGAAATACCTGGATATTACACATAAACTCAAAATAATATAATTATCTTTAAACCAGAGGTGCCCAATCTTTTTCGTTTATGGCTTCCTAAATAATCGGATTTTTTTTTGCGGCTCCTTAAATTTTTTTTAAATTGTTAACTTTCTTGGAAATATTGGAAAACTTTCCATTCTCAGTTTAGTGTTAGTTCTGAAGCTAGGTTGCATTGATTTGGATTGGGTTCTGTCTTAAGAGAGGTAGAACTAAACCTAAATGTTTTTCATTTTAGGTCTAGTATTAGCTTTAGGGTGTTGGTTCTGTTTTTAGTTGTTATTCAGTCTTTTAAGTAATTGTTGTATACCTGTATCAAACTAGAACAAACATTAGACCTAGTCAAGTGTTTTTCTTATAGTCTGTACCACGAGAAGTGAAAGTGACTCATCGATTTCCGTAAGAATTTTGCGCATACGTTACAAATATTATATCTGCGCGTTGACGTGTGTTAGTGTGGAATGATTTCTAGCACGTACGTCTGTTCCGTACACTGTAGACGATGAGTTCCTTTCACTTCTCGTGGTACAGACTATAACCAAAAGTATAACTAATACTAGATCTACAACCTAACTTTAGTGTTAATACCAGCACTAGAAATATTAGGATTTTTCCGTACGTCTTTTTAGACTTCTAAACTAAAGATGTGCGCGTGAATGATTTTTTATGCCCGTTCACGCCCGGTCACGATCTAGACCTACGCGGGTCATGCACACCACTCATGCGAATATCATACATGAAACTCACATGTGGGTCACGTCAATTCACGTGACTCACGCTCGATCAGGTAATATTAATTAATAGTGTTTGACATAATGGGAGAATGAACAGAATATTTAGTTTTATTTATCAATGTTCTGAAAAAAATGAGATTTATAAAATTAAAATGGATAATAAAAGCTGGCATATTCTAATGGATAACTTCTTTTAACGTTTCAGTGATCTTCGATAAATTTAAATTAAATTTTGTTCTATTTCATTAGTTTACAGAATCTTTTTTACAATAAATATGTACTTTGCTAAAATCGTATTTACTTAAACATTGTGATACTGACAATGTTACGAATAATCCGGAAAAACCAAAAAATTTTATTTGGATCCTACGTAATATCAAGAGAAACCTTAAACAATTTTCTTTGAATCAACAAGCATTATAGAAGAACAACTAAGTATGGCAGAAGTTGTAAACCTTTAAAAAGCACGGTATAGATAACAATGTACAAGTCTTCCATATTAAGTTCGGATTTTATAACTCTGTCTCTTTACTAGTTTGGACAAAAATGGAATTATTGACTAAGGGCCGGATTAACGGGACCACACCTTTCTTGCAAATTGCAGGGAGATAATAGGATTAAATTATTTTGGTTTCAACAAATTTAAATTTGATCCTGCTTATGATTATCATAAAAATCTGACAGGAAATTCACAAGGAACTGTGTTTTTTAACGTAATATATTTTCAAACATAAATGGTGTAGGTGTGATCGACTTGACGTTTAGGACACAAACTTAAAACTAGGGCTGGGCGATATCTTTATAAGGTATTGAGTATCAATACCTTCATGGTATCGATACTATTTCAAAAAAACAATTCGGTCCTTTCGAAATTCGAAACTTGTTGAACGTGAATTGATCCATACTAGGCAAGACCTCTGACGTATGATACTCAAGGTCAATCAGAAAATCCCAGAAGATATTTAAAAGATAACTTCCAAAAGCGAAACCAAAATCCTCCCTAAATCTGAAGGGAAACCTCTTCTTCCGCAATAAAGTAAAGCAACAGGTGCAATGGATGAAACGTGGAATTAACTCTCAAATCCGGAAATATCGGTTCGATGAATGATCGAATAATTAATCCATCCTTATGTATCCGCAAATAAGCGATCCACAAGTTGAATTTATCCAAAATTTTCGTTCAATTGTCAACGTGGCCGAATTAAGGTACGATTAGGTCAACACGTCTATACAGCAACAGGTGTAAATACGGAAGAGGAAGAAATTAAATTTACATCCGAATTTAACGCATTGGCGCTTGCATACGAGCAGAATCGCTAATAACAGATCTCTACTCTCAAAGAAAATACTGAACATTGAATAACAGATGAAAATCAAACAACTTTATACTGAATTATAAATGAAACTTATAAGAAAAGAGAAATAAGTTTCCCACTATAACATATATATCAACATTCAAAATTCAGTTTCCGGAAGACTAGCAATACTTCCAGAAGATTTGATACTAGTTATAGAAGACTTGAAATGTTTTCGCCAGACCCGATACTGCTTTTGGTAGACTTTATACTGCTGTTAGCAGACTTGATACTTCTCCTAGAAGACTTGATTGTGGTTGTAGAAGATTTACAACGCTTCCAAAAGACTTGACATTGCCTTAGGTAAACTTGAACTACTTCTAGAAGACTTGAAATGCTTCCAGAACACTCCCTTTGAAAGACTTGATACTGCTTCTAGAAGACTTTCAATACATTCAGAAGATTTGATGCTGGTTATAAAAGCTTTGAAATGCTTGGTATTCCCTCTGGAAGACTTGAACTTGCTTTTAGAAGAATTGAAAGGTTTCCAGAAGACTTTCAATACTTTCAGAAAATTTGATGCAGATTATAGAAGCATTCAAATGCTTCCTAAACACTTGGCATTACTTCTGGAACACTTGAAACTGTTTCGAAAAAGTTTAATATGCTTCCAAAATACTTGATACTGCCTCTGAAAGACTTGAACTACTTCTAGAACACTTAAAAGGTTTCCAAAAGATTTTTAATACATTGAGAAGATTTGATACTGGTAATAGAGTCTCTAGAAAACTTGAAATAGCTTTGAAAAGACTTGAAATGTTTCCAGAAAATTTGATGCTGTCCCTGGATGACTTAATAATGCTTCCCAAGGACTTTGCATTGCCTCTGAAAGATTTGAACTGCTTTTAGAAGTTTTGAAATGCTTTCAGAGCACTTAATAATCCTTCTGGAAGACAGAATACTGTTTCTAGAAGACTTAAAAGCTTTTCAGAAGATTTACAATACTTTAAAAAAATGTTATATTGCTTCCAAAAGACTTGAAATACTTTCAAAAAACTGGATATTGCTTCTAGAAGACTGAATAAAATGCTGACTACTTTTAAAACTGCTAGTAGAAAACAGTTTCATCGCAAAAAAACAATATAAATCATTTGAGTTTATTGAAAATATTAAATTTTAAAAATATAAATTTGAACAAAATGCAATATCCTGACATAAATAGTTCAGAAACTATTAATTAAACACTAAATACTACTGGGAGGAGTGTTTTTATTATATTATTTTATTATATTGACAACGAATAAAAACAAAGAATAATAAAAAATCGTTTTTGAAAACACAAAAGCGTCGTTTTGTATTTCGCGCAACTTCGCGTTAAAATCATTCAAACTTTTCATTATTCGACACAAGAAGTGTTAAACCAGCGCTGTACCTTTTGCTTTTGCAAAAGGTAGCTTACATAATCCATCAGTAATGGAAGCAAAAAAATGTTAATTTTATAGCTAAATGCGCTTTAAAAGTTAAATGGAGCATTGGGATAATATGGGTTAATAACACTAAAGTTTGAACTAAAATCATACATTTAAGGGTTAATATAATTTAATTTAAATTCTTAATCAATTAATTTTCATTACAGAAATTAGCCCAATTAACGTTAAATTTAGAAGAAGCTGTATCTGCTGTTGCTCGTTTAGAACGCGCGACGCTATCCTGGAGTGGTCCTAGAAGTGCGGCGGAAGCAAGGGAACTTCTTTCAAGCCTTCGAAATCTAGAACAACAACTTCCACAACTTCATAGGCTCTTGGAAGAAGCTCGGAATCAAGCGGCGATGTTAGGTGGGGCTTTACCACAAACGTCGGCTACTCAATTAGAAGATTGCGCGGCTAGATACCGCGCCCTTCAAAATGCGATCCATGAACGACGCGAAGTTTTGACTTCGAGCTGTCAGGGGGAAATTTCTCCAGGACCTTCAAGTGTGCAACCGCCTTGGGAACGTGCAACAACCCCGAATAAAGTACCTTATTACATCAATCATAGCATGGAAACGACGCATTGGGATCATCCTCAAATGATCGAATTGGCCGCGTGTTTGCTACAATTAAATGAAGTTAGGTTTTCGGCGTATAGAACCGCGTTGAAATTGAGAGCCTTACAAAAAAAGTTATGTTTGGATTTGGTGACGTTAAACGTAGCGTCCGAAGCGTTTGATTTACACGGCTTGCGAGGACAAAACGATAAGATTTTAGATGTAGCTGATATGATGTTAGTTTTAAGAGGAATTTATACAAATGTTTCTACAGAGTATCCAAATTTAGTAGACGTGCCCCTTTGCGTAGATATGGCTTTAAATTGGTTATTGAACGTGTATGATAGCCAAAGAACGGGGCAGTTACGCGTACTTAGTTTTAAAGTTGGATTAACGATTTTATCAAAGGGACATTTAGAAGATAAATATCGATACTTATTTCGGCTAATTGCCGATCCGCAACAAAAAGCAGATCAACGTAAACTCGGGTTGTTATTACATGATGTTTTGCAAGTACCAAGACAATTAGGAGAAGTTGCTGCGTTTGGCGGGTCGAATATTGAGCCGAGTGTTCGTAGTTGTCTTGGTGAACGCGAAGATTTAGAGGTAACCCATTTTCTTGCGTGGTTAAAGCAAGAACCGCAATCATTAGTGTGGTTACCGGTGTTGCATCGTTTAGCGGCCGCCGAAACCGCTAAACACCAAGCCAAATGTAACGCTTGCAAACAATACCCAATAATTGGACTGCGTTATCGTTGTTTGAAATGTTTCAACTTCGATATGTGTCAAGCCTGCTTCTTCTCAGGGCGTTTAACAAAAGGGCATAAGCTATCCCACCCAATGCATGAATATTGCGCCGCCACTACCTCCGCCGAAGACGTCCGAGATTTTACGAAAGCTTTGAAGAATAAATTCAAAGGAAAACGTTATTTCTTGAAACATCCCAGAGTTGGGTACCTTCCCGTGCGTTCAGTTCTTGAAGGAGATGAACTTGAAAGCCCCGTAGCTTCCCCGCAACACAACGACATGCATTCACGTTTAGAAATTTACGCAAGTCGATTAGCGGAAGTTGAACTTCGCGCTTCTTCCCCTGAAGATGAACATCGTTTAATCGCCGATTTATGTCAATCGCTTGAAGGAGCCCCAGCAAGTCCCGGACAACTTATGCTAGTAATCGATGAAGAACAACGCGCGGAGTTACAAGACATGATTCGAGAGTTAGAAGCGGAAAATGCTGCGTTGCGACAAGAATATGAGCAATTACAAAGAGGTGCAAATCCGCATCCGCCTCCTGCGCAACACGATGTGGTTGAAGAAGCGAAGTTGCTGAGAAAACACAAAGGACGATTAGAAGCTAGGATGGAGATTTTAGAGGATCATAACAGGCAGCTTGAAGCGCAATTAAAGAGATTAAGACAATTGTTGGATGATCCCACTAGTTCTACGTTGCAAACTAGGAACGTAACTGCGTCGCAATTGAATCAGGACACCCCCGGTAGGGTATCGCAACCTCCTCCACCCAATGATCACCGCTAATCATATCGTATTTGTAAACGCTTCAAACGTAATACCCCATATCAGTTAAATCATATCATAATAATAAAGACATTCTAACAAAAATTATGTTTTGTAATGCCTTTTTTAATAACGCGTTTTTATTTTATTTTTCTCTGTGATTTATAAAGTTATTTGTTTTCTGTTAGTGCTTTTAAGTGTGCTTTTGATGTCAATTTTTTTAAATTTATTTTTTCTTTATTTCGTTTGTTTCAGGAAAATCCATCAATGAAACCTTGCATATAGAAATAATGCAAATATTTTCTTGATAATTCAATAAAAAAAATAATTATTCATGTTTATACCCTCCTTTAAAGTATACAAAAAATGCATTAAGGGGTTACACCACGATGACGCTTGGATAAATAGGTATAAAAATAAATTTTTTTTTAATACAACCCGAATGATTATGAAGCAGTCTTTATATCCCATATTAGTAATACGACGAGTCAATAACTTTTGGTATGGATAACCTCTTGCTCAGTTAAAAATTAAATATACTTAGGACCGCTTTTGACAAAAAAATTTTATCATCCTCAGCTAAATCTACAAGCGAATGTTTAAAATGAACACAAACGAAAATAAGAAAAAAATTAAATTTTAATCCTCAATACACAGTTAAAAACTCACTTGATTTTATAAATAAAATAAAACATATAAAACCACAAAATAACATCTTGATTTCATTTGATGTTACTAATCTTTATATAAATGTTAATGCTGATTTTACTATTGATATCATTTATAAACTATTTGAGGAACAATATAAAGCTTCCGATTTGACATCACATGTTAAATTTATTATCAAACAAAATTATTGTAAATTTAACGAAAAATTTTACAAACTCGAAAATGGTTTACCCATGGGTCTATCTATATCTGGATTTATCGCCGAATCTATCTCGATCACATAGAGAAAAATTATATCATGAATAAACAAAATCCATACTATAACAATATCAAAAAGTGGATTAGATATGTAGATGATATTTTTTGCTTGTGGGAAGGTACAGAAGAAGATTTAGCTAATATGTTAAGTTATATAAATGACATACAGTGATACAGAAAAGTCTACATACCCCCTAGTAAACGTCTGTTTTGAACAATTGGTGAAAGTTGAAAGTTGGTGAAAATAAAACGGTTATTATATCAATAAATACTCTGTATAATAAACAATACAAAAGAATTAATCGCGTTAGTACAACATTTATTGACAATAATAAATAAAGTTAATTTTTTGAAACACAAAAAAGTCTACATATGGCTCATTCTTGAATTATTTAAGTTGGTATACATGAAGAACAGCACCCCCGGTGAACGGTGAACTTGACGGGCCTCTTGAGGTTCCTAGAATTTCTTCTTTAACCCTCTTCATCGGATCTAAAACAGACGGAAAATATATTAATTAACGTTCACTGATTTAGTGATATCGGAAGTAGGTATCGAAAGGATTGTCGGGTCCTGGATTGTTAGACTAGAAGCAAACTTGGCCGTTTGTAGCGAAGGTGTTCTGTGTCATAATCCATTAATCCCGCTAGGAGGGGATGTACCGAGTTGACGCGACTCGAAAACCACCCCAGTTTTCGAGTCGCGTCAACTCGGTACTGGCCTTGTCCCGAATGAATTCCTCGATGGTCGCCATTTGGGAATCATTGTGCAGTGTCGCATTACTGACAAACCAAGGTGCATCAAATGCCATCCTTAGGACCTTGTTCTGAACCACTTGGAGTTTTTGCACATGCGAGTGCGCGGCGTAACCCCAGACTGAAGAGGCGTAAGTCATCGTAGGCCTGATAACCGCTTTGTAGAGTCGAATCTTCCGAAGAGGATCCAACTTACTTCGACGATTAATCAGAGCGTACAGATTGACCAGAGCTGCCTTCGCCCGGTTCACCATCGCGTCGATGTGACTTTTCCAAGTAAGTTTAGAGTCCAGAATGACACCCAAATACCTGGCTTCAGAACGCCAGGGGACCTCGTCCCCTTGCAGTACCAACGCATCGGGGGGTCTTTGTCTACGCCGAGTAAAAAGTACTGCGGTACTTTTATCAGCGTTGATTTTGACCCGCCACTTTGCGAAGTAGTCGAGCAACTCGTCCGATGCTGCCTGCAGTCTACGAGCGGCGACCTCGGGGGACCAAGATCTGCTGTAGATGCACACATCGTCGGCGTACATCGCTAACTGCGTGCCCTCGTAACGGGGTAAGTCGCTTACAAAGATACAAAAAAGTATCGGTGAAAGCAACGACCCCTGAGGGACGCCAGCAGTTAGGATTCGCTCTCTCGAACGCGTACCTTCCAGTTTGATGCGCGCTTTCCTGCCGTCAAGGTAGGAGGCGATCAATTGGACTAATCCCAGGGGCACGCCCGCTTCTAGCATTTTGAACAAAAGTCCTTCATGCCATACTTTGTCGAACGCTTTGGCAACATCGAAAAACACAGCACAAGTGCTTTACAGCACCCCCAAACGTTACTGGTGCTTTTAAATTTCAATTGTCAAAAGTGTACTTATTATTTATTTACATTTTTGTTATAAAATAACACACAAGCGTTATAATACTATGAGTGTCAAATGAAAAGAAATAAGTTTGTCAAGCACAGAAAAGATGGAAAATCTCTTCGACAAATAGCAGAAATGGTTGGATATTCAAAAGCCAGTTATTAAAAAGTGTATGGAAACTAATAGTTTACAAAGTAAGACTACAAGCGGTCGACCTGTGAAAATAACACCACGCATAAAACGCGAGATTTTGGGTGATATCAATCAAAATTCAAGAATAAGAGGCGCAGAAATATCGGACTTGAAAACGAACAATATTGTTTCAGTGCATCCGGAAACCATTAGAAGTGTTCTGAGAAATAATGACTTTCATAGCAAAAAGAAACCCTATATCAGTGATATTAACAAGAAAAAACATCTAGATTTCGCAATGAAATACGAAGATGCAGATGACAATTTCTGGAGTAATGTGGTGTTCAGTGACGAAAGTAAGTTTAATTTATTTGGTTCTGATGGAAAGCGAAAGGTGTGGCGCAGAAAAATTGAGGAGCTATTACTAAAAAATTTAATTCCTACCGTAAACACGGCCGCGGTAATATAATGGTCTGGGGTTGTATGTCGGCGGCTAGGGTAGACAATTTAACGTTTATAGATAATACCATGGAACGCTTGATGTATTTAAATGTCTTAAAAGAAAATTTGAAGCAGTCAATAACAAAAATTAGCTTGTCTTGGGGTTAGGATTTTCAGCAAGACAATGACCCCATCAGCTTCATTCGCTACCCCAGTGGAGTTAAAGCGTCGGATAAGAAAGAAAACCATTAAAAATAAGCAAGACTTAAAAAACGCGTTAATTGTAGAATGGAATAATATTTCTACAGAAACTACTGAAAAGCTGGTATTTTCCATGAAAAGTAGGGTAAATGCTGTGCTTCAAAGTCGTTTTTAAATAATGTTAAAATACCGTATGAAGACTTTTCTGTGTTTGGAAAAATGAACTTTGTTTATTATTGTTAATAAATCTTGCACAAACGCAATTATTTTTTGTATTGTTTATTACACAAAGTATTTATTCTTAGAAACTCTAGGATAAGTCTTAGAAACTAAATGATGACGTTTATCATATAATAATATCATATATAAGACATAGCTTGAAATGCAAAAACAAATTGTTTCGTCATTTAGAATAGGTAATAAGACAGAAATATTTGAGATTGATACAGATATATGCAATATACAGTATTGCAATTGTGTAAAATATTCAGATATTAAATTTCAATCAAACCCCATAACTGGAAATGGGACCCAGTCTTTTCATATAAATTGACACTATAAATTAGAAAATTATAAATAATTTATTGTTTGAAAACCATTCATGATACAAATTTCGGTCTTATTGTCTGTAAATCTGATCTGATCTGATCCATACGACTCAATCAAAAGTCTTCAAAACCAACACTAGAACAAAATTAAAATTTGGGAATTTATGTTGAAGTATGATCAACTGCGTTCTCTTAGACTAAAATATTTTCAGCTTTCTAGCACTTTCGTTTATACAGGAAGTACAAACCTATTTGTTTTAATGGAACCTAAATATTTTTACATTGGATTTGTCTGTTTTTAAGCTTCATGAATAACTTTATTTGTTATAATTTGCTTAAATCGTTCTCGAGCTATTCGATTTTAAAAAAAAAAATCTGCTCTAACAGACGTTTGTTCAAGAAATCAAAGCACACTTGATTTTTGGGATATAAATTTAAAATTTATGTATGTTTTGTACCTGAAAGCATCTATCTAGAACATTTGGTTCATTTTATTGTATCACGTTATATTTAACGTTAAATTTCGAATTTTGGAAGTACTATAACTTAATTTTTTTAAGCGGTACCCTCATATTTTATTACATAGTTGTCTTCGGCGTTTTATTTTGCATCTTTTATACTTTATATGTCCTATATCTAAAGTTAATAGTTTGGGAGAAAATTGAAAGAATGTTAAAGTTTTTTAGAATTGCACACATACAGGTGTATAAAAAGTATAGAATAATATAGTGGAATAGTATATGGTATTTTCAAAGGAAGCGAAAGGTGTGGCGCAGAAAAATTGAGCTATTACTAAAAAATTTAATTCCTACCGTAAACACGGCCGCGGTAATATAATGGTCTGGGGTTGTATGTCGGCGGCTAGGGTAGACAATTTAACGTTTATAGATAATACCATGGAACGCTTGATGTATTTAAATGTCTTAAAAGAAAATTTGAAGCAGTCAATAACAAAAATTAGCTTGTCTTGGGGTTAGTATTTTCAACAAGACAATGACCCCATCAGCTTCATTCGCTACCCCAGTGGAGTTAAAGTGTCGGATAAGAAAGAAAACCATTAAAAATAAGCAAGACTTAAAAAACGCGTTAATTGTAGAATGGAATAATATTTCTACAGAAACTACTGAAAAGCTGGTATTTTCCATGAAAAGTAGGGTAAATGCTGTGCTTCAAAGTGGTTTTTAAATAATGTTAAAATACCGTATGTAGACTTTTCTGTGTTTGGAAAAATGAACTTTGTTTATTATTGTTAATAAATCTTGCACAAACGCAATTATTTTTTGTATTGTTTATTGTATTACACAAAGTATTTATTCTATAATAAGCATTTTATCGTTTCAACTTGCCCCAATTGTTCACACCAGACTAAACGTCTGCTCTAGGAGGTATGTAGACTTTTCTGTGCTACTGTACATGACAACTTGAAATTCACGTTAGAAATTGAACATGATAAAAAACTAAATTTTCTCGACTTAACTATAAATAGAGATGATTATGCTCTCAATTTTGATATATACAGAAAATCGACTAGCTTAAACACCATTGTACCTTATGACTCTCACCACCCAAATAACCATAAACTTTCTGCCTTACAATCATACATTTACAGAATGCTTAGATATCCCATTAATAAAAACTCTATTCAACATGAATTTAATTTTATAAAATCTTTATCCATAGAAAATGATTATCCTCCAGATATCACTAATAAAATACTCTACAACACCATAATAAAGTTAGACCCTTTATACACTTCTGATAATAATGAATGCACAACTTATCGTTCTCTGCCATACAATGAAATAAATTACAAAAATTAAAAAAATTCTTAGGCATAATAACATTAATATTAGTTTTAAGAGCAATTATAAAATAATAGATTTGCTATCGACCTTCAAAAGCAAAGAACAAATGTTAAATAAAAGTGGTCTATATTCTATCAAATGCAACGATTGTGACACTATATATATAGGTCAAACAGGTAGAAAACTCACAAAGAGGGTTTACGAACATAGAAATACCACTTCATCTAATGTTTACCAATATAAAATAGAACATAATCACAACATCGATTATGATAATGTTTCTCTTATACACAATTGCAAGAAAGGTATAAAATTAGATCTATTGGAACAACTTGAGATAGACAGACATAAATACAAAAATCAGAAAGTAATGAATGATCAACTTTATTCAATCTATAAACCGTTGTATTCATGCTTAAAATTCTAATTTCCTCAAAAAAAAATATTTTTTTTATACATTTTTCTCCTTTGCATTCCATTAAACTTGTTTTACTCAAGCGTATTCACTTCATTTTAACTTGTCGTATCGTTCAGTGTTGTCCTTTTTACTTTTATATTTTAAATTTGTACTTAATTTTATCGTTTTAATGTGTAAGACTTTTTAAATTATTGACTGTAAATTTATTTATATATATTTTTTTTTTCGTTTGTGTTCATTTTAAACATTCGCTTGTAGATTTAGCTGAGGATGATAAAATTTTTTTGTCGAAACCGGTCCTAAGTATATTTAATTTTTTACTGAGTAAGAGGTCTATTATTTATTTATCAACCCACTTTAAGAATTCAACTCAGTAATTATGGATTTATTAAATAACAACTTTTGGTATCGATAAGACTTGAGTCAGATTTGAAATGTATCGAATATTTGACTCGATTTTTAAGAAAAGATTCAATTTATTGAGAATTGAGTCCGATGCGGTTTTCGTTTCAAAACTGGAATTCGAGTGGGCATTAATATCAAATTGGAATCGCAATCTGAAATATAATTCTGATTCGAATCGGGCTGGGATTTACGGGTTCGGCATCACCGATTTTGTTCATATTTGCAGGGATTGAAAATCAGTACTCGGACATCACTTTCCTGAAGCAATACGATGCAATGCTCAGAAATACTCAAGAAAATCGACTTCAAAGTACTCAAAATATTTCGCAACAGTAGAAATATGATAACTTTTAATTTTCGTTCAATACGTCAATAAGCTTAGGGGACTATGAGCTCGGTTGTCAACACTGAAGTCATAGGTTCAAGCCCGCTCCTTTTCACATTTTTTTATTATTTTTCTTTTATTATTATTCTTCCTCCTTTATCCAAGCGTGATGATTATCAACAAATTAGTACTTTTATTAAGTATTTTAGCTTTTATTGTCAATATTATATACCTGTTTTGTTAAATAAATAAAATAAAAATTAAAAAAAAAACTTAAGTACAATGGCGATTGAACCTTTGACCTCAGTGTTGACAGCCGAACTCATAGTTTCCTGGGCTAATTGATGTATTAGAGGAAAATTAAAATATATCATACTTCTACTGTTGCGAAATATTTTGAGTACTTTGAAGTCGATTTTCTCGAGTATTTTTGAGCATTGCATCGTACTGCTTCAGGAAAGTGATGTCCGAGTGCTGATCTTCCCTGCAAATATGAACAAAATCGGTGACGCCGAACCCGTAAGGTCCCCTTGTTAGAATCGAGTATAAGAAAGTTTATTATCTAACACCGCTAGGAAATATCAGGTTTTACATGTCATTTTGACGTTTTATAACGTCACATTTTATAAAACTAGTAGTATAATGAAATTTTATTACATCACTAGTGGTGTTATGAATTATTACCTAACTGAATATTGATTTGTTTTGGATGTTACTATGGATATTCGTAGCGATGCAATGCAATTCTTTCAATTTAAATTCATTTAACACATAAGCGTTGTCAGATTTGAATTCATATGATTTCGTTCAATTTTAACACGTTGAATGCCACCATATATTCGACAAATGGGGTCCCACTGGCCAATAGTTTTTTATTTTAGAATCTTGTAATTATTGCTCTACAGATTCAGGAATTAACATAAATTATTATTATATATTTTTTTTTTGATATTTATTTTAAACTTTTATTTTATGGTGACACGTTGGTCTCGCGCGGCCTACAATAGACGCGTACATCTCGAGTAGCCATGTGAGTCCAATGTGTCATCACGTAATTCCTGTCTGAACTTGTAAAATCTCTCATACACATGTTTACGGCGATCGAGTATTACTTTTCGCAGTCTTTGTTTGGATGTTGTGAGTGTAATTGTGAATGTGAATATGTCATACGAAAAAGAACAAGCACGTTTGAAGAAGTTATGGAAAGAGTTGCTTTCTGATGAAGAAAGTGAGGCAAATATTTTTGACGGCGACGAAATATACGAACCGGTTACAGAATGTTCTGAATCCGAGGACGATTATCGGTCTAAATCTAAACGGTTAAAAAATAATTGTACACCATCTTCGCAAAAACCAGAACCGTCTACTTCACAAAAAATTATAGAAAGCCCCAATTACATGGATGAAATAATAGAAGAAGTTATAAGAAACATGCGTTATGACGACTTGGGTGATGAAGAAAATAATAATGATATTGAAAAAGAAGCAAATAACCAGAGTAATGAGTTTGAGTGGGCTCATGCAACTGGGAAAAATCTAAAAAACTTACAGTTTAATGTCCCAAACTCTGGTTTTAGTATTGCTCTGTATGAACAATACGACAAACTGCCATATGATTTTTTCAAAGTTTTTGTGAATGACGACATCATAAGCTTAATCGTGAGTCAAAAAATCTTGTATTAAAATAACATAATAATAATATATATTTTAGGTAGAAGAAACAAACAGATACGCTGAACAGTGTAAACGAAGTAATATTCTACCAAACGCACGTATTCTGAAATGGACTCCCACAGACCCTACAGAAATAGAACATTTCATTGGTATTATTTTGTGGATACTGGTCAACGAAACGATTGTACAAAAATGCAATCCCAAGTGTAATGTCCAGAAATCGTTTTCAGTTACTTCTGAAAATGATACATTTTAGTAATAATGAGGAAATTAGTGATGATAAATTACACAAGATAACACCACTTGTGAACAAGCTTCGGACATCATTTCAGTGCCAAATGACACCCTCCGAGTACGTTTGTATAGGTGAGACTCTTGTACCTTTTAGAGGAAGACTGAAATTTCGTCAATATATATCCAATACGCGACATAAGTTCGGAATCAAATTATTTAAGCTGTGCCTAAAAGATGGGTACACATATGATTTCCAAGTATACTGCGGCAAATCGAAGGATGGTCATGTGTCAGTGCCTACAAAAGTTGTAATGGATTTGATGACAAATCTTTTAGACAGCGGACGTACTTTATGCACTGACAACTATTACACATCAGTGAGTTTAGCTAATGCACTATTACATAGAAAAACACATCTTATTGGAACATTACGATCTAATAGAAAATATAACCCCAAAAGGGTTGTAGATAAAAAGTTGAAAGTTGGAGAAGTAATAGCTGAAGAATGTAAGCAAGGAATAGTAGTTGAAAAATGGAGAGATGAAAGGGACGTATTAGTATTGAGCACTAGATATGGAAATGAAATGGTTACTTTAATCAAAAGAGGTAAAGAAATACAAAAGCCCAAAAATGTGGTTGAATACAATAAATATAAATCATATATTGATATATCTGATCAGTTAAAATCTTATAATACCTGCTTTCGCCGTAGTATGAAATGGTATAGGAAATTGGCGTTCGAGTTATTAACTGGAAGTGCAATAGTAAATGCCTACATTGCGTATGAAGAAATAACCAATAATGAAATATCAATAACTGCGTTCAAAGAAGAAGTCATAAGTGGTCTGTTGAAAACAGCGAGACAGGAAGAAATATCTGAAAACATGACCGAAATAGAGCATAAATTAGAAGATGTTGGTCGTTTTAAAAGACGTCGGTGTGTAATATGCTACAAGAAAATTTCAAACGAATCTGGAAGAGAACAAGCATCGAGGAAAACTCCCCAAACCACGTTGAAATGTAGTGCTTGCGATCAATATTTTTGTTTGAACTGTTTTTTTGAAGCACATACAAGCTGTATGTGCTAAAATTTAGTATACACACACCATAGTTTCTGTTTTTTTAAAGATTTATATCAATGTTTTCGAATGATATTTATGTTTTCTTATGGATTATATCTATGTTGTATTAATGTATTAAGACTTATATATATTTTTTGGTTTATTATTAAAAGGTAAAATAAATAGATAGACTATATAGATATATAGATAGATAGCCTAGTTGATCTATTTATTTTTCTATTTCTATTTGTTAACTTCTTTTTCTAACTTTATTGCATTATTTACATATTACAGTTCCCTATGCCACGTGGTGACATATTGGTCTCACAATAACAGGCCAATGACATAAATCGTTTCTTCTGGCCGTCTACTCTGCTACCACATGTATTTCAATGCATTACGTGATACCACCGTGGTCACACACGGCCACATGTAAAATTGTTTAATATGAGACCAGGGTGGACTCGCGCAGTCTCTACGTTCCAACACAACATGAGACCAACGCGGTCTCATATGGCACTCAACGTGTTAAAGCGGGGTTAGATAAAATTTTGTACTTAACACGTTAAGAAACTGCTAATTTTGTTTAACTCACGCAATTTACAAAACTCGCTCGTTTGGACAAATATTGCGCTCGTTAAACAAAATTAGTCTTTTCATAACTGGTTACGTAAATAACTATTCTACTCAAGTAGTTTTATGAATCGAGTCTATACTCGATTCTCGACTGAGTCATCGCACCACTATCCCACAATTTGTGATATTAACTAATGGCAAATATAAACAAATGACGGAATTGTGATTGGATAAGTCTTAGAAACTAAATGATGACGTTTATCATATAATAATATATATGATATTATTATATTTTTGCATTTCAAGCTATGTCTTATATATGATAAGACATAGCTTGAAATGCAAAAACAAATTGTTTCGTCATTTAGAGTAGGTAATAAGACAGAAACATTTGAGATTGATACAGATATATGCAATATACAGTATTGCAATTGTGTAAAATATTCAGATATTAAATTTCAATCAAACCCCATAACTGGAAATGGGACTTTATCTGACCACATAACCCAGTCTTTTCATATAAATTGACACTATAAATTAGAAAATTATAAATAATTTATTGTTTGAAAACCATTCATGATACAAATTTCGCTCTTATTGTCTGTAAATCTGATCTGATCTGATCCATACGACTCAATCAAAAGTCTTCAAAACCAACACTAGAACAAAATTAAAATTTGGGAATTTATGTTGAAGTATGATCAACTGCGTTCTCTTAGACTAAAATATTTTCAGCTTTCTAGCACTTTCGTTTATACAGGAAGTACAAACCTATTATTTGTTTTAATGGAACCTAAATATTTTTACATTGGATTTGTCTGTTTTTAAGCTTCATGAATAACTTTATTTGTTATAATTTGCTTAAATCGTTCTCGAGCTATTCGATTTTTTAGAAAAAATCTGCTCTAACAGACGTTTGTTCAAGAAATCAGAGCACACTTGATTTTTGGGATATAAATTTAAAATTTATATATGTTTTGCACCTGAAAGCATCTATCTAGAACATTTGGTTCATTTTATTATATCACGTTATATTTAACGTTAGATTTCGAATTTTGGAAGTACTATAACTTAATTTTTTTAAGCGGTACCCTCATATTTTATTACATAGTCGCCTTCGGCGTTTTATTTTGCATCTTTTATACTTTATATGTCCTACATCTAAAGTTAATGGTTTGGGAGAAAATTGAAAGAATGTTAAAGTTTTTGAGAATTGCACACATACAGGTGTATAAAAAGTATAGAATAATATAGTGGAATAGTATATGGTATTTTCAAAGGAATATCAACAACCTTAAAATATATAGGTCTTTAAAATAATATATGTCCCATCCACAGTCACCATGTCGTTAACTCAAATTGCCGTTATCATTTTTTATTTACACCAAGATATGCGTTTACTGCATATCTTATATAGTTTCATGTAACTTTTATTTAAAACGTTTTTTAATATTAAGGTGAAGTTAAGGGTTCTATATAATAATGGAATAATGGTTCTACACCATTATTCCATACTTTTTGTACAACTTCTATATTCATATTAACTCAGTGTGCCAAGGAAACCAAAGGTTTGATGAGTTTTTATATCTTTGAACTTGAGAAGAAATTGTTGATATCAACTAGTTAAAGGAAATGTAATGAATAAGTGAATAAGGCAAGATCTCCAGATTTGACGCCTGTGAACTTTTAAGTTTGGGAACATATAAAACACGTTTACCAAACATCTTTTCCTTCTCAAAACACGACGAAGAAATTAGAAGCTACGTATGAGCAGCATTTGACAGTCTCTCTCTTTCTCAAGTATAACATTTGAGAGTGATTGTTGACGTTTAACACAATGCTTGAAAACCATTTCAAACATTTATTGTAACTTGTTTTTAGCTCTTTACATAAATTTATTTGTCATCTAAAGTAAATGTTGATAAATAAATTAACAAATTCTTGGTTTGTATAATAGTTATTTTTGATTCTAGATAGCGAAATGCGATAACGATAGCGAAACGATCTCCAGATAGCGAAACTCTTTTGCATTCGAGAACGAAAGTTTTTTTTTGCGAACTTTAGGGAGCCAAAAAAATCGTTCGAGAATACCAAAGAATTTCGTTATCGTGTATCAAACAAGATTTTTTTCAAAAACTGCGTGTTTTAATTTTTATAAATTAATAAAACAACCAAATTAATTAATGACATTTAGAATTGGTTTAATGTTGTCAATCCACTATTTATTTTTGAACGTTAGATATCTACAATGCCAGAAAAAAGGGCATCTGTCCTCACAGATAGAATGTTTTCATTATTCAGTTTTTTTGGTAGCATGTTCCCCAAAATCCACTTTTTTTTGTCGCTATTTTTTGTCTGGATACGCCACTACAAGTTATCGCTTAGTTTTCAAAAATGCGACCTTCACGATCATTCAATTTCATCAGTTTTTGATTCTATTAAAACGTCTAAAACAATAATCCTTTAATTAGTTTAATAGTATGAGAATGGGCATAATTTTTTTGGTGAATTATTACGGTAACCTTATCATTTAACTTTTTATTAATTTTTATTTGATTGAATAAAATCTCTATATAAACTTCAAAAGAGCAGATAAATGTATATACAAGGTAAATTACAAATTCACATCACAGCACTTAGGATGTTCGATATCTTAAAAGTCAACCGAGATTACTTCTTCTGATATTAAAGTTTACCTTGATACGAGAACTATTTAGGGCGGCCAATGTCGGCCAAGACTATTTATTACAACACCACGAAAACTTGGTGTTGACTTGGGTTGCGCCTCATAACACGTAGAATACTTACATCACAAACATCGCCTTAGTATCTCTAAAAATACTTAGGATGGTCGATGTCTTCGAAGACGACCGAGGTTGTCTTTTATGGCGTTACAGTTTACCTCGATACAAGCAATATTTAGGACGGTCGAGATCTTCGAAGTCGGTCGAGATTATTCCTGATATCATCAAGATGATTTGTTGCGGCCGACGTCTTCGAAGTCGTCCGAGAGGGTTTCTGACATCATAGAAAAAAACGTGAGGGTGGGTTGGGTTACGTCACATATCACATAGGATATTTAGAGTAGCTGACGTCTTAGAAGTCGCTCTAAGCATTGTATTATTAAGATGACTTAGGGCCGACCAATCATCGGTTGCTCTAAGTATTCTATGTGATATGAGACGCAACCCAACCAAACCCCAACTTTCCTCTATTAAGTTTCCTCTAAGTATTATATCATCAAGATAACTTGGGACGGCCGACGTCTTCGAAGTCGGACGAGAGTATTTCATACGTCATAGAGAAAACTTGCGGTTGGGATGGGTTGCGCCTCATATCACGTAGAATACTTAGAGCAGCTTACGTCTTGGAAGTCGCTCTAAGCATTATATCATCAAGACGACTTGGGGCGTCCGACATCTTTGAAGTCGGACGAGATTATTTCTTGTATTGTCACGATGACTTGGGGCGGTTGACGTCGTCGATGTCGGTCGAGATTATTTCTTATATTATCAAGATGACTTAGGACACCCGACGTCTTCGAAATCGGTCTAGATTATTTCTTGTATTATCAAAATGATTTGGGGCGGCCGAAGTCGGTCGAGATTACTTTTTATATCATCAAGACGACTTGGGCGGCTGACGTCTTTGAATTCGGCCTAGAGTATTTCTTACGTCATAGAGAAAAGTTGGGGTTGGGTTGGCTTGCGTCTCATATCACATAGACATTTTTATTGAAAAAAGCAAGAAACTGCGTTAAGAAAATTTGATATTGCTTCCAAAACACCTAACTATTAGCAGAATACCAAATCATCATGACACAAGATCAAAGATTGTCAAGATTTGAAATGGTTGGTGAAAGTTTGGTAAATTTGGTTTCAATGGAAATTTAGGTCATTAAAATTTATCATTAGAGCAGTTGACGTCTTAGAAACCGCTCTAAGTATTATATCATCAAGATGAGTTGTGAATACATTTTTTTGTTAGTTTAGTAGTATGTCTCCCAAATCTTTTCTTTTTTTTGTCGTTACTTTTTATCTTTAACCCCCATCAGGATTTCATTTGTAGAACCAAATCCGGACATCATGTATCAAATTGACACAATGTCAGACCATAATTGTTTATCTATTGCTGTCTATTTTGTTATGATTGGTTCATGTGAAAAAAATGATAACGCAAAAAGAAACGCTTGACTTGAAGACTTCTATCAAAAATAGTCTTCTGCAGAAACCCTTTTTTGTACTATTCTTATTGGTATTCAATTGGGTAAGTAAAACAAAAATGTATGCAGAAATGTCGAGATATTGCAAAATAGCGTAACATACCATCACTTATTTAGTTTCCGTTTGCAATGATACGAACCAACCATCTGGTCTAACACATCGACGCTTGCGATGTATTTTGTTGTAAAATTATATGTTTGGTTTCTTCAATCATTTTTTGCGGAGCACCCATTCGCATAATAGCCGAATACGTATATTGATACTGCTTCCAGAAGACTTGATAACGCTTCTAGAAGATTTGGTAATGTTTTTAAAAGACTTGAAATGATTTTAAATTCTTTCAAAAGGCTTCAACCGCTTTCAGATGGCTTAACTGCTAGAAAAGACACAAGACTGGCCCTGGAAGACTTGGCATTGCTTCTGGGAAACGTGATACTGCTATCAGTAGACTTAAAATAGATAGATTTGATATTGTTTCGAAATGACTTGAAATGTGTTTAGAAAACTTAAATTGCATTCAGATGATTTGATACTGCCTCTGGAAGACTTAATACTGTTTCCAAAAGATTTGAAATGCTTCCAGAAGGTTTAAACTGATATTCCTTTTGGAAGACATGATTTGCTTCTAGAACAGGTGATACTGCTTCTAGATGACCTGTAGCTTCTTCCAAAAGACTTGAAACGTTTCCAGAAAAGGTGAAATGGTTCTAGAAGACTTAACATTGCCCCCGGAAAGCTTAATATTATTTCCATAAGTTTTGAAGTATTTCAACAACATTATCATTGCTTCCAGATGACTCGATACTACCTCTAGAAAATCGTACTGGCGATTATCTTGTGATGTGAAAAAATTAACACAACTGATATTCTACCATTTTGCCCTAACACAAGAAAAAAATCGAAATATCTGCTTGCAATATCAAAATTGAGATGTACATATTAAGGATTTTTCTTTTTCCACCGAGGCTTCAACCGCTTTCAGATGGCTTAACTGCTAGAAAAGACACAAGACTGGCCCTGGAAGACTTGGCATTGCTTCTGGGAAACGTGATACTGCTTTCAGTAGACTTAAAATAGATAGATTTGATATTGTTTCGAAATGACTTGAAATGTGTTTAGAAAACTTAAATTGCATTCAGATGATTTGATACTGCCTCTGGAAGACTTAATACTGTTTCCAAAAAATTTGAAATGATTCCAGAAGGTTTAAACTGGTATTCCTTTTGGAAGACTTGATTTGCTTCCAGAAAAGGTGATACTGCTTCTAGATGACCTGTAGCTTCTTCCAAAAGACTTGAAACGTTTCCAGAAAAGGTGAAATGGTTCTAGAAGACTTAACATTGCCCCCGGAAAGCTTAATATTATTTCCATAAGTTTTGAAGTATTTCAACAACATTATCATTGGTTCCAGATGACTCGATACTACCTCTAGAAAATCGTACTGGCGATTATCTTGTGATGTGAAATAATTAACACAACTGATATTCTACCATTTTGCCCTAACACAAGAAAAAAATTGAAATATCTGCTTGCAATATCAAAATTGAGATGTACATATTAAGGATTTTTCTTTTTCCACCCATCATTGCTTCCAGATGACTCGATACTACCTCTAGAAAATCGTACTGGCGATTATCTTGTGATGTGAAAAAATTAAAACAACTGATATTCTACCATTTTGCCCTAACACAAGAAAAAAATTGAAATATCTGCTTGCAATATCAAAATTGAGATGTACATATTAAGGATTTTTCTTTTTCCACCCATCATTGCTTCCAGATGACTCGATACTACCTCTAGAAAATCGTACTGGCGATTATCTTGTGATGTGAAAAAATTAAAACAACTGATATTCTACCATTTTGCCCTAACACAAGAAAAAAATTGAAATATCTGCTTGCAATATCAAAATTGAGATGTACATATTAAGGATTTTTCTTTTTCCACCCATCATTGCTTCCAGATGACTCGATACTACCTCTAGAAAATCGTACTGGCGATTATCTTGTGATGTGAAAAAATTAAAACAACTGATATTCTACCATTTTGCCCTAACACAAGAAAAAAATTGAAATATCTGCTTGCAATATCAAAATTGAGATGTACATATTAAGGATTTTTCTTTTTCCACCCATCATTGCTTCCAGATGACTCGATACTACCTCTAGAAAATCGTACTGGCGATTATCTTGTGATGTGAAAAAATTAAAACAACTGATATTCTACCATTTTGCCCTAACACAAGAAAAAAATTGAAATATCTGCTTGCAATATCAAAATTGAGATGTACATATTAAGGATTTTTCTTTTTCCACCCATCATTGCTTCCAGATGACTCGATACTACCTCTAGAAAATCGTACTGGCGATTATCTTGTGATGTGAAAAAATTAACACAACTGATATTCTACCATTTTGCCCTAACACAAGAAAAAAATCGAAATATCTGCTTGCAATATCAAAATTGAGATGTACATATTAAGGGTTTTTCTTTTTCCACCGAGGCTTCAACCGCTTTCAGATGGCTTAACTGCTAGAAAAGACACAAGACTGGCCCTGGAAGACTTGGCATTGCTTCTGGGAAACGTGATACTGCTTTCAGTAGACTTAAAATAGATAGATTTGATATTGTTTCGAAATGACTTGAAATGTGTTTAGAAAACTTAAATTGCATTCAGATGATTTGATACTGCCTCTGGAAGACTTAATACTGTTTCCAAAAAATTTGAAATGATTCCAGAAGGTTTAAACTGGTATTCCTTTTGGAAGACTTGATTTGCTTCCAGAAAAGGTGATACTGCTTCTAGATGACCTGTAGCTTCTTCCAAAAGACTTGAAACGTTTCCAGAAAAGGTGAAATGGTTCTAGAAGACTTAACATTGCCCCCGGAAAGCTTAATATTATTTCCATAAGTTTTGAAGTATTTCAACAACATTATCATTGGTTCCAGATGACTCGATACTACCTCTAGAAAATCGTACTGGCGATTATCTTGTGATGTGAAATAATTAACACAACTGATATTCTACCATTTTGCCCTAACACAAGAAAAAAATTGAAATATCTGCTTGCAATATCAAAATTGAGATGTACATATTAAGGATTTTTCTTTTTCCACCCATCATTGCTTCCAGATGACTCGATACTACCTCTAGAAAATCGTACTGGCGATTATCTTGTGATGTGAAAAAATTAAAACAACTGATATTCTACCATTTTGCCCTAACACAAGAAAAAAATTGAAATATCTGCTTGCAATATCAAAATTGAGATGTACATATTAAGGATTTTTCTTTTTCCACCCATCATTGCTTCCAGATGACTCGATACTACCTCTAGAAAATCGTACTGGCGATTATCTTGTGATGTGAAAAAATTAAAACAACTGATATTCTACCATTTTGCCCTAACACAAGAAAAAAATTGAAATATCTGCTTGCAATATCAAAATTGAGATGTACATATTAAGGATTTTTCTTTTTCCACCCATCATTGCTTCCAGATGACTCGATACTACCTCTAGAAAATCGTACTGGCGATTATCTTGTGATGTGAAAAAATTAAAACAACTGATATTCTACCATTTTGCCCTAACACAAGAAAAAAATTGAAATATCTGCTTGCAATATCAAAATTGAGATGTACATATTAAGGATTTTTCTTTTTCCACCCATCATTGCTTCCAGATGACTCGATACTACCTCTAGAAAATCGTACTGGCGATTATCTTGTGATGTGAAAAAATTAAAACAACTGATATTCTACCATTTTGCCCTAACACAAGAAAAAAATTGAAATATCTGCTTGCAATATCAAAATTGAGATGTACATATTAAGGATTTTTCTTTTTCCACCCATCATTGCTTCCAGATGACTCGATACTACCTCTAGAAAATCGTACTGGCGATTATCTTGTGATGTGAAAAAGTTAACACAACTGATATTCTACCATTTTGCCCTAACACAAGAAAAAAATCGAAATATCTGCTTGCAATATCAAAATTGAGATGTACATATTAAGGATTTTTCTTTTTCCACCTTTTAGTTAAAAATTACGGCATAAACAAATATGGAAATGTATAATAAACAAAAATTCAATCACTGAACCAAAATATTTAGTATCATCAATTAATTCTGAAAATTGTGTCAATTTGATACTAATTTTAAGTCCGGATGAGGGTTAATCTACATTTTGCCCACACCCAAGTACACTATCTGGATACACCACTGACCTCAAACTATTAATGGTATTGGACATATGGAATATCAAATATGTAAAATGAGATGCTGAAGAAGACTAAATAAGAAAATATACCCTTAAAGCCAAATATTTTATAAATTACTTTCATTCTGTGGTTCCTGGTCGTACATAATTTCTTCTATTGTTGCGTTAATATCCCCCATCTCGTTTTAAGCGGCGCTTCTTATTTTTGGGCCTTTTTCGTCTCTTTCTGTTAGCGTTCAAGTTTTCCTTGTTAAGTATTGTAGAAAACAACTATTCAAGTTAATGTTGTAGAATATTTAATTTTGAACGATATTGCTCCTTTATACTTTTGCTCTCAGAGGCGTTCATATCAAGAAGAATAAATATGAAAATTTTGTGAATTCAATTTTTCTAATTGCTGTAACTTCACTAATACTTTGTAACTTTGTAACTACTTTTACCTTTTACTGTAACTTTAAATTTTTGAATGGTTGAACGTTTAAAATATTCTTAAAAATATACAGAATTTATTTAGCCAAAAAATCGTATTTTGGAAATTTCACGATATTGTAACACTTTGAGTAACGTAGTGATGAGTCAATAAAACAATATGCAACATTGGTAGTCTATATCAAGAATTATAGAAATCTTTCATATTCCTTTTTTGCACAGATAATGTATAATAAACACTTACGAAGGTTAAACTATTTAAAACTCATTTACGCGTATTTAAATCAACATTTACGTAAATAATAAAAATCAATTTTTTATCATTTTTTTTCTTTCAGAAACTCAAAATAACATTGCGTAGGTTAGTAAAACGTCAACGTAAATTATAACATTACGTTGATCAACCTAAACATACACACATTCCTCCATAAAACTGCCACGGAAGGTTATCTAAACACGGGTTAACAAAACAATTATTAAGAAAAGTCGAAAATAGAAAGTGATAAGCTGCGAAATTTTAGGTTAAAAAATGAGTAAAACGTCCATATCGATACAAAAATGGGTAGATGCATTACCGCTCCCCCCTGGGACCACAAATTCACTCCATCCATCTGGTTCAGCCCCACAAAACGTAAGATTACGAATTTTAGGAAGAGATATTTCTATACAATCTGATGATGCTAGCAGTCACTGTTCGAGTGTTGAATCTGTATTGGAGTCTCGAAAACCAGATCCTGTAGATGTACTTTTAGGGCTGGGTTTTGGACCGCCTAGTGATCATAACAGTCATCTTGGGAGGATACCACAAAGGTTTTTGAAACCTTCAAAGGTAAGTTTAATGAAATTATAAAAAAAATTTAAATTTCATTTTATCTGATTTAAGTTAATAAAAGACATTGATATTAATGCATTTCTCGAACAACAAGGAGAAATAAGATTTGAACAAACATATGGTTCTTTGCCATCATCTCCCGCAAAAGGACGACCTAAAACATGTTGAGGACCACTTTATTAACACTTATTAGAAGTCTGTTTTTATATGCGCAATATTTTATATGATTTAGTAGTATATTCTTTGAATTGAAGTTATCATTCCTATTATGTACATTTTTATTTTTACTACATGGCTGTGTTTGTAAAATAATTTTGGCCAACATTTAGATTATTTTATTAGAAGGACTTATTCCTTGTATATTGTGTTCCTATGTTATTAGTAAAAAAAGATTTTAATGGTGATGTAAAAATAGAACAGATTTGTTTTACGGACGGAAATATATCAAAAACATGGACAATCCTATTTCGATGAGAAAACTTGTATCAAATATATGTCAATTATTTTTTTCCAATTTTCTCGTTGATATTTTAGTTTGTAAAAAAAAATGTTTAGTTAAACATTAATAAAAGACATTGTATTGTCAAAACATTTCGATTTGTTTTTATTGATTTTTGTTGCAAAAAATGATTCATGCAAAACAAGAAGGGGAATTTCAACAACTAAACACCATCTGGACCGAAGAAATTGTGTACATAGAAGCAGTTGTAAACAAGGTTTAAAACCTACTTGCACGACATGTCGCGCGAGATTTCTGGAATATGAAAAAAAAAACATGTTGCGCAAGTGGGTTTTGGACCTAAAACTAACGCAAGACTTGGTTTGTTTACTAACATTCTTAGCGAAAGTGAGAATGTACACACATTGGACTACCCTATTATTTGCTTGGCGATAATCAGGATTGAGGAATTAGAGTTGACAGTATTGTAGTAATGAAGATTACGGCGGTTAACATCCTTTTGTGAAAATTTGCACAAAATAATTAATAACTTGGCAACTTTGAATTCAAAATTTGAAAACAAGATATGCACTTAAAACATTTAAAGCAACTAATCAGCATATAATGTAAAATGTGTCCAATTTTTCCAATGGGGTTCCATTTGAAAAATGAAGTTGAGTACGGTCCTAGAATACTGAAACTACTTATATACACTTAGCAGCAGAAGTCTGCGTACAAAAAACTTCTAACACTTTAACTGAAAAAATAAGGGTCATGATCTAATGTGATAAACTTCAATTTTTTTTTTATTTTGTGTATTAACTACATATAATTCTATTAACAAAATATGCATCAATAAAACAGAAATATTAGTTACAAAAAAAATTAAAATTAAAAATTCTCCAAATAATGCGTATGCAAAAATCTGCGTACAAATAAAGACGCCTTCTCCAAAATATACTTATTTACTTAAATACGTAGTTGGCGATGTACGCTTTCCGATTTAAATAAAAGATAATCGGTGTCAATTATATTAGCAGAGGCTTAGAAGCTAAAAGTTAGAATGGACACGAAAGGAAAGGAAATTGAATTGGGAGAGAGAAAAATTATTGTAAAGTTATGGAAAGAGGGAAAATCTTTTCGAAAAATAGGAGAAACTGTCGGTAGGTCACACTCTTCCATTCAAAGAGTAATTAATAATTATAAAGACACTGAAGGTTACCTCTCACGTCCGCGATCTGGTAGACCACCCCTTTTAACAAACCGAGAGAAGCGAAAAATTGTACAGCAGGTTAGAAAAGAACCTAGGCTGACGGCAAAAAAAAATAGTAGAAAATGTACAAGAAGAATTTCATAAAACTATCAGCAAAGATACGGTGAGAAGGACGTTAAAAAAAGCTAACTATCACAGTCGCGTTGCACGAAAAAAGCCATTTGTGTCAGAGGTCAATCGTCAGAAGCGGATCGCCTTTGCAAAAAAACTCTTAAACAAGCCCATTGAATTCTGGGAGAAAGTTCTCTTTACAGATGAGAGCAAATTTTGCATTTTCGGCATTAAGGGTAAACAACTTGTATGGAGAAAACCTAATACTGCCCTTAATCCCGAAAATTTGAAAGCGACTGTAAAACACGGAGGTGGTGGAGCTATGGTTTGGGGGTGTATGTGCACCAAAGGGGTGGGAAGGTTGGTTTTCATAACATCGACAATGGACCATAAAATGTATAGACATTTTAAAAGAAAATTTGAAGCCTAGCATCGAAAACTTGGGCTTGGGGCCCGAATACTTTTTTCAACAAGATAATGAGCCCAAACATTGCGCCCACAACACTAAGCTTTGGCTACTATACAATACCCCAAAGCAACTTAAAACACCTCCACAATCGCCGGACTTGAATCCCATCGAACACCTCTGGGATTTACTGGAACGCAGGATTCGGCAACACAACATAACGTCGAAGGAAACGTTAAAAAATGTTATGATTGAGGAATGGGCCAAAATCAGTTCGGACGAAACGAAGAAATTAGTGCACTCCATGCCTAAAAGGTTATCCGACCTCATATTAATATAGAAACAATGATCTCATTTATGAATTTTTTATAAATACTGTCCTGACTTGTACGCAGATTTTTGCATACCCGTTATTTGTAGAATTTTTAGTTTTGATTTTTTTCTGTAACTACTGTTTCTGTTTTGTTGAAGCATATTTTGTTAATAGAATTATATGTAGTTAATATACAAAATAAAAAAAAATCACATTAGATTATGACTCTTAGTTTTTCAATTAAAGTATTACAAGTTTTTTGTACGCAGACTTCTGCTGCTGAGTGTATGTATTTTTTATCGCCGATAGTAAAATAATTAAATCCATTAATTCCAATTAATTCTATGTATATACCACATAGAATCAATTGTCCACACAATTGGTGACCCCGACGTGACGTTTAGAGATACAGAGCCTTGATTCACAGAGACCCCGACGCACTCTGAACTGAATCCCAATTTTAGCTGGACAAAATTATTTTATGATTTTAATATAGATCTGTAATTAAGTACATTTGAAATGTTTATGTTTATTATATGTTGTTTAGCGAGATCAGCGTTTTGGGACAAAGTCTTTTAGAAGCCTTTGTATCTTTAATAACACGAACGAATTTGTCTCATTTCCTAGAGGTTACTTGCGGGCGAGGTGCTGGATTTTAATACTAACACAAAATCATCAATTTTGGAAGATTGTAACGCCTTGCCCGCAAGCAACCTCGGTGGAGTCAGAATATAATCGTCTTATAGCAGATTTTGTATCTATAAATATACACAAGGAACGATTTCGCTTCTAATCGCCGAGGTCGCATTCGGGCGAGGCGCCGGATTTTAAATGTTAACACAAAATCGTTCATATTGGAAGATTGTAGCTCCTCGTCCGTAAGCGACCTCGGCGGAGTGGAAATAAAATCATCTTTATGAGAACTTGTATATTTACTAAGTTTTTTATTTTATACGAATGTTTTTCGTCTTGAATTAAATGTTTATTTAATAATTTTTTGTACTTTTATTAACAAGACGATAATATATAGTATTTTACACAATGTTACTACCGGTTTCGGTTACGTTTAAACCATCTTCAGGAATATATTTTAAAGAAAAGTGTTGATGTTATTGACATTTTATTTTGTGATTAATGTCATGTTGTGTCAATGTGAAAAATTAAAATAGGATTAAAATAAAATAAAATTAAAATTGAATATTTCCCAAACCAAAAATTCAAATATCTATTATAAATTTGGGAAGGGAAATATGGGAAAATGTTATTGCGTATGTTAGGGTTTTTTAATTTTATTTTTATTTTTAGGTGGAGTAAAAGGATTTTTCAAATACATATATAAAGGTTTTTCTGTGTAGTTAATTTGGTCATTCAAACATAAAATTTGTGGATGATTATGTTTAAATTTTCTAATTTCATAAAGTTCAAGTATTTCCAAAAGGTTACTTTTATTTTTCTTATGAAGTAATGTTGTGTTTTTTGTTTCATTAAATTGGTGTTCTTTGTTAAATATTATATGTCTTCCAAAGTTAGATCTCTGTTGTGTTCTATGTTCTTTTATACGAGTTTTTAAGCATCTCCCTGTTTCACCAATGTAAATGGCTTTACATGTATCACATTCTAATTTGTAAACTCCATTATCGTTCATTTTATTGATTTTATCTTTGTTGTTAATTAAAATTTTATCTAGTGTGTTGTTGCTTTTGGATGTTATAACTATATTGTGTTTCTTAAAAATTTTTTTGATTTTATTATGTATGTTACCTTGATATTCTATTGTTCTATAAATATTGTTTTTGTTATATTTGTAAGAGTGGTAAGTTTTATGTGATTCTGTTTGTTTCTGTATTTGTCAATCATTTTGTTGATGATTTGTGGTTTATATCCGTTATTTTGGCCAATTTGTTTGATAATGGATATTTCTGTTCTAAGTTCTTTTTCACTAAGTTTTGTGTTGAAGGCACGGTGTATATATGCGTTGAAAGTTGCCATTTTATGAGTATAATCATGAAAAGAATCATTTGGGATGATAGTATCTGTTTGCGTTGGTTTTCTTAAAATTTTTAAGTCTAAAAAATGTATGCGGTTGTTATGTTCTATTTCGATTGTAAATTTGATGTCTTTATGTAAATTATTAATGTAGTTGTGTAAGTTGGTTATTGTTTCTTGTCTGTCATTGTCGATAAAAACGATGATATCATCTACATATCTTAACCATGTTATGATGTTGTGTCTATATGGGTTGTTATTGTTTATTATAAGTTCTTTTTCAAGTTTGTCTAAGAATATATCAGCTAGTAATCCACTTAGTGATGATCCCATTGGAAGGCCCTTATTGTAGGTGTAGTAAGTGTTTTTAACCAAATTAACTACACAGAAAAACCTTTATATATGTATTTGAAAAATCCTTTTACTCCACCTAAAAATAAAAATAAAATTAAAAAACCCTAACATACGCAATAACATTTTCCGGCGGAGTGGGAATAAAATCATCTTTAGGAGACTTTATGCATTTACTAAGGTATACAAAGAACGATTTCACCTCGAACATCCGACGTCGTTTGCGGGCGAGGCGCTGGATTTGAAATGTTTACATAAAATCGTCCATTTTGGTGGATTGTAGGGCCTCGCTCGCAATCGACCTCGGTGTTTTACCAGAAAATCTTTTTTTAGAAAACTTTATATCTTTACTAAGATGTATCAAGAATGATTTTGTCACACTTCGTCGAGGTCACTTGCGGGCGAGGCATTAGATTTGGTAAATTGACACAAAATTTTTAATTTTGAAGAATTATAGTACCTCGTCCGCAGGCGACCTCGGCGTTTTGGGAGAAAACCTTCTTTTAAAAGACTTTGTATCTACTAAGACATGTAAGGCGCTCTTTTTCAAATCAACACCCCCAATACAGTAAAAATCTTCAAAATATCATAATTTTAAGGTTTCAATACAGAAATCAAACACAACTAAAAAACTACAATCGGAAGAGATATAGTTTTTGCATGAACACAAAAAGTGAAACAAACACTAATTCATAACCAAACACAACCTAGATAAGGAGACTCTGAGGGAATGTTAAAAATCTTTAAAATGTCATTATATATATGAAAACTATTTGATATGGATATGTCTAAAAAATCAGAATTGATGATTTATTGCGAAACTCAAAAATCTCTTTCATAACTCAAAAGTCGAAATTTCATGCATTAATATTGTTGGCAATGAATCATAGACGCTTAGTCCATCACTAGATACAATATAGATATAACGACTTTCTAGTATGCCGTGCTCTGAATCCCTTATATCCTTATTGCTTGTCTCCTATGCTCCGTCTGAAAAAAAATTCCATTCTTTCACCTAAATTTCCATTGAAACCAAATTTACCAAACTTTCACCAACCATTTCAAATCTTGACAATCTTTGATCTTGTGTCATGAAGATTTGGTATTCTGCTAATAGTTAGGTGTTTTGGAAGCAATATCAAATTTTCTTAACGCAGTTTCATGCTTTTTTCAATAAAAGTGTCTTCTGCCAGTAATCAATATTGCTGATCTTGTAGAAGTATTTAATTATTGGTCTATTTATATCAAGATGTTTGCCATCAAGGCAAGTCAATGCAAGTTTGTCCATCAGTATTTAACCCTTTTATTGCGGACAATTTTTAGATAGAATCTTAATGTTGAATATTTTATCAAGAGGATCTTACTTTTTGCAATAATAGCCGGTATCAAGTCTTTTGAATTCATTTCAACTCTTCTAGAAGCAGTATCAAGTCTTCTGCAAGCATTGCAAGTTTTCTGGAAACATTTCAAAGCTTCTAGAAGCAATATCAAGTCTTCTAAAAACAATATCAAGTCTTCTACATGCAATATCAATCCTTCTAGATGCAATATCAAGTCTTCCAAGGGCAGTATCAAGTCTTCTAATACTTGACCTGCTATCAAGTATTCAGGAATTATTTTTATCATGTTTTCTGGAAGCAGATCTAGACTTCTAGAAGCGGTATCAAGTCTTCTAGAAGCAGATCTAGTCTTCTAAGAGCGATATTGAGTCTTCTGGAACCATTGAAAGTCTTCTAGCAGCACACATACTTCCAGGAGCAAGTATCAACGTATCCGACGCCTATGATATTGATTGTACTAGATTTAAAAAAATATTTTCAACAACATTTGAAAGGTGTACGGCTAAACCCGAATATTTGTAGATTAATCTAATGATATAAAACAAGAACTATCACTAGAGCTAGATGAAGAAAGATGCGGGTTTATCCGTATGTTTTCATACGCACGGCTAAACCTAAAACTTTCCACTTTTAGGTCTAGTTAATGTTAGTTCTAGTTTTACTTCAATTGAAGTATATAGCGTTTCCAAATCAGTTTGTAAAGTACTATATTTCAAGAACTATTCATTGTAGAGGTCTTCGTTAATGAAATGTCTTTAGATGCACGGATAAACCCAATCTAAACCAAACCAATTCAACCCTGTATATTTGAACTGAAGTAAAACTAGAACTGACAGAACTAAAATTAGACCTATAGTTTTTTAATATATAATTTTATTTTCATTTGAATTTCAGGTGATCTATGTTAGAGCGATAGTGGTCATTGCAAAAGCCATTTTCATCAGCTGGTCTCCACGAGAATTGCTTTTACTTGTATATTTATTCATATTTTTCTTGACAAAAATTCTATATATTCACGAAAATACATTATTCACACACATAAACCCGATTATTAAGAAGTCTTGTAATTGACGCAAAAAAAATAGAAATCACGTATTTTCTGGCGTTCTAACTAGGCATGACCCCTTAATCAAAACTTTCCACTTTTGGTCTAATGTTAGTTCTAGTTTTACTTTAATTGAAATATACAAGGTTCCTAAATCAGTTTGTGAAGTACCGGACATAGTTATAATTGGAGGGCGGGCGAGTTTAACTTATACGTCCCCCACACTAAGGAACAACTTATGCGACACTAAGAGACAGCCTCAGACGTCTGTAAACATCGTGCCCGGAGTGGGGCGAATTTTGTTATATCTCAATTTATATTGTAATTGCCATCTTGATTTTTGAAAAGTTTATAATCCACCCTAGATTCGTAATCAGCACTTCAAAAGATCCCACCTATGACAAGTTTTATAAAAAAAATCAAGAGAAAATAAGAAATTGTTATCAGTTATAATTCAAGAATTTTTGTTATACCTCAATTTACAGTTCATTATAGTCCTCCTTTCTTGAATATAATAATATATAATCATTTAAAGCATAATAAAGTTCTCAAAATTTGAAGTCAATATCATTTAATGAGAAAAATTACGCATTAAGTAGCATAAAGAATTTTTCAATCTCCATGAAGATGAAGCAAAATCACACCGTTTATTTGAATGGTCTGAACTTACCGCGTTCAATCCAACGTTTGCAGCGCTTGACACTTCCTCCTAAAAGGTATCTAAATAATAATTTAAAAAACAACACAAACAAAAATAAACAATCATGTCACCAAACAAATAATAAAAAAAGAATGAGCCTATGAAAACAACCGTTTTCAAAGTAACATCTTACACTCTATTGTTCGCCGTAATAATAATTTTTTGTGGAATTAGGTTTACTGAAACCTTGAGAAAACTTTCCATTACCTAAAAACCTTACATTTTATCATTAATTTTGTCCAACTTGAATCGCGATTCACCGAAATGTGTATACATTTAAATTTGATTTAAAATTGATTCGTACCTAGATTGATTTGATTAAATAAATAATAAAGGTTTGCTAAAAAAAATACTCACCATTAAAGCAAACAAATAATCTTTATTCAACAATATTTTTAACTTTTTAATAACAATTTAAACGAGAATACACTCCTTTTATAAGTGGCAACTAAGAAACATCCGTGAGGTAAACTTTCAATTTAAAAAGAAAATAATAACTCCCTTCTAAGATTGGAGAATGCTTCAAACATCATATAAAAATATCAAAAATACACTAAAAAATAATTTATCGGAAAACGCCGATAGATAAGAATTAAGATTACCTCAGGAGTTATAAACGAATATGAAAACACAAAATTTTTAGTAATTTATAAAAAAGTAACGAAAAATTAATATTTAAGCATAACCTACTTTTTATCTTCATCGGGGGATTCCGTACCGGAATGGATTGATTTATCACTTGTAACCTTTTCAATGACATCTTTTAACATATCCTCGACATTTTCTTTATTTGATTGATTTGATTCTAATTCTTGTTTATTAATTTCTTCTTTGTCCGCTTTTTGATCATCAATTTTTTTTTCTTTAATTATTTGAGTTATCTCAATTTTACTCGTTTCTTTATCACTTGAAGATTTTTCTTGATTTTTATCCATCAATGAATTTATAGAATCTTTTGAAGTATCGTTGTCATTTTTATTCAAATCAACTTGACAAGTTTCTTGTTCAGATTTCACTTCAAGTTCATCGTTTTTAAGTTTTTCATTTAATATTTCATCTTGGCAATTTTCTTGTTTAGATTTTACCCCAATTTCATCATCTTTAACATTTTTGATTAATGTTTCAACTTCTTTAGATTTTACCTCAATATCATCGACTTTAACATTTTCCATTAATGTTTCAATTTCTTTAGATTTTACCCCAATATCATCGACTTTAACATTTTCCATTAATGTTTCAATTTCTTTAGATTTTACCTCAATATCATCGACTTTAGCATTTTCGTTTAATGTTTCAATTTCTTGTTTAGATTTTACCCCAATTTCGTTGACTTTAACATTTTCGTCATCGCAATTTTCTTCGTGTGAAACGCATTTTTTTGGACTACTTTGAGTCGAACTTAACGGACTACATTTAATCGACCCCAAAGAAATCCTAACATCTTCATCATTTAAATATAATCGGACCAAACCGTCCGCGACTTCTTCAAGTTGGAAAACGGGGTTTATTAACAATTCGCGGAATTTCGATTCGGAATCGTCCGCCCATTTCGTTCTTGGTAAAATTTCAAGTTTGCATTGCTTAGCTAAAGCTTCTTCATTTGCTTCATTATCATCCTTTTTAACAATCCTTTTTAAGTCGTTTGTGACGATTTCGTTGCCATAATCGATTAATAATACTTTAAATTCATCATTGACTTTATCTAAAATTTTGGCTCGTTTTAAAACGTTTTCGTGAGTGGTTACAATTATTTCGTTTTCTTTTGGTTGTTCTACACCAACTAATTGAGTACTGCTTAAATTGGTTTCTATTTGTTTTAATTTTGGATCATTTTCTGTAAGTTGTACCCAAAAATTATCTAAGGAGTTATAATAAGAAATACGACAGTCTTTTAGTTCTGGTAACAGAAGATAACTAACATCTTCATTCTCCACCATTAATTGAATTATGGATGTTTCGCCGGTTGTTAAGATATTTACGTTGTACACTGTAGCACCATCTGCTGATATTTCGTTGAATTTATCCGTTGCTTGTGATGACCATTGAAGAATTCCTGGGGGTTTCGATAGACTACATTTTAAAGCTAAAGGAGATAACATCACTAATTCTTCTGGGAGTTCGCGCAGTTCCGTACAAGAATACGAATTTCCATAATCGATAAAATTAACTTCAATTCCCGCTACGGTGTTTGATAAAATCCTAGCCCTATACCAAGATTTATCTTCTGGGAACATCGCGGCACATAACGACCCCGGTGTTAAATCTTGCAAAATCGGAAAAGTTGACGCGTTCATTAATTGGTCGGCAACCCACTCTAAATCTGGTACCGAGCTATCAAGCTGCATCCAAAATTCGCTTGGTGAATTTAAATGGCTTATATATCCAGTTGTACTACTTTCAGTCTCTAATTCTAAATTACTAGCTACATTTTCTTTTTTAAGATATTCAGCCACATTTTCGTTATTAGCATACAATTCAACGTAAGTAGTTTTCTCATCTTGATGGATAATTTCAGCGCGCAAACTTTTTTCCCCCAAAAAGTTATCAAACTTTTCAATCACGCTAGAACTCCATTCATCTCCAATCGGTTTTATGTAAAGCGAGCACAATTTCGCGTGATATTCCGTTGACAACATTTCCGTGGGTAAAGTTTTTATTGCTGTTGCTTTGTTATCAATAACATCCGTATTTCCAAAATCAACAAATCTTACCGTTGTTATATCATCGTCCGCGTCTAAGATTTGAGCCCTATACCATTGGCCATCAAGCGAAAATGGAGCTGCACACAAAATTCCAGGCGCAGGGTTATCTAAGTTAACTAAATTAGGAACTTGAGTTTGTAATTCTACTTGAAGGGCTGCTATCGAGTCCAAATCATTAGAAAGTTGTAAATAAAATTCTGATGGGGAATCTGAATGACTTAATGTTACATCAACACCAACTAATTGAATCTCGTTTATTTCAGCGTCTTGGATTATTTCTTGGGTTGCAGATGTTTGCTCAACATCTTGAGTAGCAACAACTTCTTCAATTTCAGTTGGTTTTACTTCGTCATTAACGACTTCATCATTTATTTCTTTATTTTCCTCCTCACCAAAAATTTTTCCAACCCAACATTCATTCTCAAAGTTAATCTCTTCAACAAAAACCTCAAAATCGATATATTTTTCACATTCTCCCCCCTCAATTTTAATTTCAACCGCCAACATATGCATTTGATAAAAATCTGAAATTAAATCTCTCATTTCCGTTAATTTAACGGTTTCAGAATTCCCATAATCCAAATAATTCACTTCTGCTTCACTCTTTTCTTCGTCGATTTTTATTACTTTTCCGCGATACCACCCGGAGTCGGATGAATGCACGGCGTATACCCCATCAATTTCCGGAACGAAATCGTCCGCGGATTCGGTGAGTTCGTTGTAATGATTGAATATTGCATCGGTAAATTGTTGGACGGTTTGTTGCATTTTTGTGGGTTGTAGGAAGATTGATTCTGATGTTGCGAAACAAACCAAACCGTTTATTTTGTTTGTGTAAATCGGAAGTGGGCACAAAGTGTCGATGGTTTCGAAAGCTCCTTCATCTGGGTCGATTATTTTTAATTTTTGACCTGTTGTATCGTAAAATGTTACTTCTAATCTAAAAATGTTTAAATAATAAAAAATAAGAATGTTAACATAATATTTGATTAAATATAGAAAAACCTTGATAAAATGGACTAAGCTTTATTGACTTAGCTTATTTAATCGAAAAATATACAACAAACTAGACTAAACTTTCTCAGAACACCTCGAGTCTCCTAGGGAGGTTGTACAAGGGGCCCATTGAGAGGCCTAAGTGCTGCATGCCTTGCATGCCCTCCCCGTTCCATACATACATACAACAAACTAACGTTCAATTTAAAATAGAACTAACACTGGCATTACAATATTCGATCTAGAACTAAAGTCCGCGCCAAAAGTCAGGGCCCCTCATTTTAGAGATAGATATCTTCGTAAAGGTTATTGTATTCAGTGAACATTTCTGCGTATCATAAATTAATTTTGAAATTTTCGTATCTGCGGTTTTTATTTTATCGCGAGTTAAGTGAAAAGTGTACCCGTTTTTTTGAGGATGCCAGCAACTTTGCGGTTTTTTTTTTCTCAAAAACTATTTGACGAAAAAATTTTAAATTTGAACTGGCGGTAAACCGAAGTGTTCTTATGGAGCATATTATTTTATTTTAGAATATTTATTTATTATGGATCTCGATGAAAAATTTTTTTGTGAGCTTAACAGGTGTTAGAAGCTAGAATAACTTAGACATGAGGGAAAAAGACGGTATCTTAGTTTCCAAAACAAAATGTTATTTGAATTTTGTGGATTTTCATATAATGATTAGGGAAAAATTAGTATAAAGCCATTTTAGCATAAGAAAATGAACTTGACCATTAAACAAATATTGTTTAATAGGATTTTCTCTTCTTTCTTTAATAGTTTTTAATGAACCAGACAAGCATATTATCATAATCAGTTACAACCTAGAGATGAGAAGATTACGGAAATGAAGAGAAAAATCTTCAAAATACTCACTAAAAATTCACAACAGATTAGAAATTGGCTATTAAAGTTTTGTAGTAATTAATAACATCAATAGTATATTACTAGTGAGGAAACTAAGGTTAGACATACCAGTGAGTGGAAAATATTGGTTTCTCACGTGTGCTGTATAGCGTTTTGTTCAATCCTACTATTTAGAGAAAATTTGGTATTAAAATTCGTTAATTCTTGGCTAATGTCATGTCGATATGTCGGAGACGACACGTTTTGACATTGTTATCCTAGTAATTGATTGATAAACAGCCAGTTGTATCAAATTGTGAGACTTTTTGACGTTGTCATGCTCTTAATTGATTGATAAAGAACCAATTGAAGACATAAGTGGATAAAGGTGTCATGTCTCATTTTTTCAAAAAATGACTTTATGCATTTGTGGGCACCCCCTGATATTGATCTAACCTTTAATAAACAGGGATTCCTATTTTCCGATATTTTCTGGTAGTTTTCAGATGATAAAGGTGTCATGTCGCACATGCTACATATATTATCTAGTGGAGAAAGGTGTTATGTTACGTTTTTGTTACATGACACCTTTATCAGCTCAAAATTTGAAGGGTTCAGGTTAGCTGTAAAGTATCATGTCATATTTTGAGGTTATGTTCCTCTTGCGTAACATTATTTTTAGACAGTGTTTATAGAGTGTTTCATTTAAAAAGCGATTTTTATTAGCAAATATAAGTAAACCATTATGGGATCTAGGGGTAAACGGATGCTGGAGTTAGTACAAGCGATAAATAATCAAAACTCGGATGTCAACTTGCAGCAGAATATTAAGAAAAAATTATTAAATACAGAATTGAAACTAAAAGAAATCGAAGCAGAAAAGGAAGATATAGACTCTTCTAACAGACAAGAAACAAGTAATGCTATTCATGATATTGCTGAAGGCCCAGAAGTTAAAAAATTGAAGATATTTGAATTGCAGCCTAAGGTTTCCAAAAAAAGAACCCGTAATCCAGAAAAATGGAAACGGAAAAAAGCTGCTCTATTAAGGCAAAAGGGTCAAGAATATGTATCACAAACTGGAAGAGTTATGGAAAAAAAGACAATAAAGGAAGGAGTACTCTGCAAACAGAAATGTCGCATGAATTGTTCTGATAAATTCAACATTGAAGACAGAAAAGCAATTTTGAAGAAATTTTACAGCTTAGATGTAAATAGTAAGAGTATCCTGATTTTCAAGAGCGTCGAAATTAAGCCAGTTCTTCGTCACCGATTAGGCAAAAACACATCAAAAAATTACTCATTTAAATATGCAATTACTTATGATAAGCAGCTGATACCAGTGTGTAAAGATGCTTTATGCTCTCTATATAAAATAGGAAGAAAAAAAATTGAAATAACACAAAAACAGTTAAAACTTGGCCAGTCTGCTCCTTCTCCAGATAAGCGAGGGCATCATATAAATCGCCCTCATAAGATAGGTGAGGATGTTATCAACTGCATCATTAATCATGTTAATATGTTTCCTGCTGAACAATCACATTACTCCCGTAACAAAAATCATAACAAAAAATATCTGTCCTCTTTACTTAATGTGAATCAACTTTACCAGCTTTATATACAGCATTGCAAGGAGAACAAACTGGATGATAAATACATGGTCAAAATTTCATTCTATAGACATATTTTTGAAACAAAGTTTAATTTGTCTTTTGGTCACCCAAAAAGTGACACTTGCAGCATATGTGATGCTGGAGAAAATTCAGTTGAACACAAAAACAACTGGGAATATGCCTTTTATTCCCAAAAAGTAGACAGGCAAATACCAACAAGTGATAGAACAAAATGTTACATAACCATGGATTTACAACAAACTATGCCATTACCCAAATTATCAACATCAAAGGCTTTCTACTTGAGACAAATGTGGCTTTACAACTTTGGTATTCACTGCATCACTCATTCAGACCACAAGTCATATTTTTTTAATTGGGCAGAAGACATTGCCAATAGAGGCAGTAACGAAATTGGAAGTTGTTTATTAAGGTTCTGCAAATTACTCAAAAAAGAACACCCTGATGTCGATCACTTGATAATTTGGTCTGATTCATGTGCAGGGCAAAATAAGAATTTCTCCATCCTTTGTCTTTACCAGTATTTTATTCTAAACAAGATTTTCAGAGTCATAGATCATAAATTTCCTGAGGTTGGCCACAGCTACCTCGACGCAGATCGAGATTTTGGTCGTATTGAGAAAGAACTCAGAAAGCATCAAAATATTTTTATTCCGGACCAATATCGGGAGATTATCAGATCTGCAAGTACTAGACATAGTTTATGTTTAAATATGGAAAATTTTTTTTATAATTTAGAAGAACTTCCAATGAAACTTCATTTATATAAAAAAACTAAAAACACTATTAACGGGAAGATTAATCTATGAGACAGTGTCAAATGGATTAGAGTAGACAGTTTTGGAGTTTATTTATATAAAACAAATTTAGACTCTCATTTACCGTTTCTGCAGGTTGATTCACATAAGAAAGGTGCAAGGAAAATTCAAACTGGGGAAGTTACTCTCAGCGTATTACCTAAATGTGGGGGTTTAACTACCGAAAAAATTGCCAACTTGAAAGAACAAATAAAGTTCGTTGAAGAGGATTACAGATGGTACTATAAAGATGTGTTGGAACAAACTAGTCTAAATCCCAAGCAGAAAAGGAGAACATCATATTAGTTGCTTATCTATACCTATTTACTTTAAATTTTTTATTTGTTTCATATTTTAAGTTCATAAGCAGTTTATAAATTTCTATAAATAAAATAGTTTAAACTATAAATTGAAGTGTTTTTCATTTTGTCATCTTGCTTTTTTTCTATATCTTCAAAAATATATAGATTTAGATGTTACATGACACCTTCATTCATGATAAAAGAAATAACATTTCAAGCTGAGAGTTGGTGGATAAAGGTGTTATGTACACTATATCTTAATTTTTCCAGAAAAGGATGTTTTTCTTTAATAAGAAAGTACGTGATAGGAAATATTCTATTTATTACTATTTTTTGAGGTTACAATAAATTGAATCCAGAACTTCACAAGAAAGTTCCAGTTTAAGATGTGTTATGCTAGTTTACTCAAAAGTTTAAAAATGTGACATGACACCTTTATCCACTTATGTCTTCAATTGTGTCAAATTGTTAATTGTCATCATTACACAAATTAATTAAGATTAATAATTTATACAAGTGAAATACTTCATTTAATTTTCTTTGTGTGCTCTCTACCGTTTTTTAGTTCACATCCGTTACGTTTAAACAAAGAGTTGTACCTTTAAAGGTTTAAATTTCGCTAATAGTGGTTGAGGAAAATTAGAGTAAGTGAAAAATATTTTCATTCACCCGTTGCTATGAATGTTAGCAGAGTGAGTGAAAATAACAACTTTCAACACTCGTATCTACGCTAGAAACTGGCAATTTCAAAGATAGGATTGAACAATAGTATATTACAGTACAAGTGAGGAAACTAAGGTTTTTCACTCACGCGTATGTCAGATTTCAGAGAGACATACAGTACGAGTGGAAAGACATACAAGTGAGTGGAAAATATTGGTTTCTCACGTGTGCTGTATAGCGTTTTGTTCAATCCTACTATTTAGAGAAAATTCTGTCTTAAAATTCGTTAATTCTTGGCTAATGTCACGTCGATATGTCGGAGACGACACTTTTTGACATTGTTATCCTCGTAATTGATTGATAAACCAGTTGTGTCAAATTGTGAGACTTTTTGACGTTGTCATACTCTTAATTGATTGATAAAGAACCAATTGTGTCGAATTGTTAATTGTCATCATTACGCAAATTAATTAAGATTAATAATTTATACAAGTGAAATACTTCATTTAATTTTTCTTGTGTGCTACCGGTTTTTAGTTCACACCCGTTACGTTTAAACAAAGAGTTGTACCTTTAAAGGTTTAAATTTCGCTAATAGTGGATGAAGAAAATTAAAGTGAGTGAAAAATATTTTCACTCACCCGTTGCTATGAATGTTAGCAGAGTGAGAAAATAACTTTCAACACGCTAGAAACTGGCAATTTCAACGGTAGGATTGAACAAAATAATTTTTCATAATTCAACAATCAATAATAGTGGGGAAATGCAAAATACATAACCAGCTACAACCTAAATATAAAACTCGGGAATTCTCAGAAATCTCCAAAAGTGTCATCATTTAATTTAAGAGTCTTACTATAAAAATTAATCGAAACCTTTTATATAAGAACTTAATAAGGACTCTAAAAATCAAATGTTTTTAAAAGAATATTATCTAAAATTAGACAAACATTAAACAAGTAATAACAAAAGTTTTACAAAGTAAATAATTGTTTTCTTATATTATCACCATCTTCCTGATTCATTTCAAAGATTTTACTTGTTTCAAATTTACACAGGGCTCTTCAGCTCAGCTCCTGTCTTCTATAGCTAAGTTTCAGGAAATTATTTTTGATTATACACCCTGTCCCAAAAACTGTAACCCCATACTGATAATTTTTTTTAAATTGCACGATATATTGTTATGTTTCATTTTTGAGTGTCTTTTATAGGTTAATTAAATAATCGACAGCACAAATAAATAAAAACGAAAAAGAAAAATCGTATTTGGATCGCTGGTTTTAAAAATTAATTAAAATTACAAACAGTGTCTCATGAATAAAATTTTATGACAAACTTATTAAGTAAGGTCTAGTGGTTTTGTTAACAAAGTTCTATTGGTTCAAATTTATACAGGATGGCCATAATCTGGTGTCAAAATTTTCAAACTTTAAAGCAGATTGTCTTTCTTATTTTAAATTGGACCTCCTACATATTTTTACATTAATCGATGCAGAATTAAAAAATTAATATAATCATAATTCCTGACATTTAAAATGTTATTCGCCTAAACTAGTATTTCATTTATTCCAACGGCAATTTTAACTAATAAAAATCGATGGTATGAAAAAAAATTATTTTATAAAAAATATAACAAATAAACAATAATTTAATAATGCACTGGCTGGAGCTCCATCATGTTGCAGCCACATTTCTGTCCTTATAGCTATAGGTAAAATTTTCAATAAATTACGCACTGATTTTGCAAGAAATCAGCTAACAATGTTTAAAATATTTACATTACTAAGGTCAAAATATGTTTTTCTTAGTCAATTGTTTATTACAGCCACGCAGGATTTTTATTAAATTTGCCGTTGGAATAAATGAAATACGAGTTTTTGGTAAATAACTTTTAAATGTTAAGAATTGTGATGGGCTTGTAATTAGAAAAGATTTTTGTTTTTTAATTCTGCATCGATGGACATAAAAATATGTAGGAGGAACAATTTAAAATAAGATGCTTTGTAGTTTGAAAGATTTGACACTAGATTTTGACCACCTGTATAAATTTGAACCGTTCTAATGGTTAACGATACCAGTAGATCTTACTTAATAAGTTTGTCATGATATTTTATTCATGAGATGCTGTCTGTACTTTTAATTAATTCTTAACCAGCGATGCAAATACGATTTAAAAAATTTTTTTTTGTGCTGCTGTCATTCAGCCGATTTCAATAAAATTTCAGAGGTGTGTAGGCACCCATAAAAGACAAAGAAAAATGTGAGAAAAGATATATCGTACAATTTAAAAAAATATATCATCATGGCGTCACACTATTTTGGGACAGTCTGTATAATCAAAGATAATTTTCTCAAATGCCGTCTGAAATACAGTGTAAGGCCGCAAAATATTAAACTCCTAACTTAATTAATAACTGAGCTATAGAAAACGGGGGCTGAGATGAAGGACTCTGTATACAGGTGTCTCACGTAACTGGTTCATTAGAACTTTTTTAGGTTCCACTACTCGTAGAGGCTTGAAATTTTTGGAACACGGGTTGTTCATTCCGATCTATTAATCTAAAATATTTTCAAGATGGCCACCACTTCCGGTCTACCAGAAGTAGACCTCAACTTCGTTATTTTAAATGGAATGCTATAGTTTTTATTACACCATTCAATTATACGTAAGAAAATATGTTGACTTTGAACAGTTGGTGGTACCTAGCGTTTTTTGTTTTCGAGTTATTTTGGTTTTAAATATGTTTTGGCAAATATCACCATGCTCTTTAAAAGCACATATCTCAGCCAACATTAATTCAAAAACGTTTTCCATTGGCACGATAACTCTTCATATGCTGTCAAATAAATTGTCACTTGTTATATCAGTGTACCTTATACAGCGTGGTCAAAAATTGAATTACCGTTTCGCTGTATTCAATTGAGAGAAAGTCGAAAATTTTAAATGGAACGCGCCATATCTTCTTAGCCTATCCGAAAGGGAATTTAATTATCTATAAACATTCCTATCCCTATTTATTATAGTTTTCCTGCTATTAAGGAATTTATCAAATCAAACGTAAAATGTTAGGAACCGTTTGTGTTTTTGTTAGAAGCCTATATAACATTTTGACAGTTTATCGTTTAATTTATTTAATAAAATTAAGCGTCCATTAATTTCCAAATATGAGGGCAACTACAACAAATAGACACAGGAAAGTTTCTAGATGGTTTGTAGAGAATTAAATTCCCTTAATTTATTTTTATAATTTTAAGTTTTTGATTTTTTTGTTATTGATTTTAATTTTTATCATTAAATTATTGTTTTTCATTGTTCCATTTATTCGGTTTTCTTTTGGTTATTTTTGGTAAATAACATTTAGCAATCTAAAGTTTATTCAATCGAAGTTCATTGTAGAAATAAATTCCTCGGGAAAACTATAATAAATAGGTATAGGAATGTTTATAGATAATTTGTAGAGAATTAAAATCCCTTTCTGATAGGGTATGAAAATATGGGTGTTCCATTTAAAATTTTCGGCTTTCACGCAATTGAATATAGAGAAACGGTAACTCAATTTTTGACCAGCCTGTACAAGATATACTGATACAGCAAGTGACACTCTATTTATCGTACCAATACAAAACGTTTTTGAATTAACGTTGGACGAGATATGTGCTTTTAAAGAGCATGGTGATATTTGCTAAAAAATACTTAAAACCAACCTTTACGGACCTTGGAAAAGATATGATATTGGCGCTACATTACGTTCTGTGAGGCGCCCGCTTCAGACGGGACGTGCCCCGTCTTTCTGTCTACGTAGGTAAAAAGATATTTAAAATTGTAGATACTCTAAAATTAATTTATTGCAAATTGAATTGTAATGTTTCATTTTTGTAAATAAGACATAAATAATGCATCTAAATTTAAACAAAATAACTACTTTCTTCAAAATATTTAATTTTGAGTTAATACACACCAAGAATAATAAAACTATAGTTATAAAGTTTTATAACCAATTAAATCCAAAATATTTATTATTTATTCGCGTAATCTATCCTACATTTTCATGCCATTTGGTTTATATGTATATACGTTATTTATGTCTTATATACAGGGTGTCTCACGTAACTGGTTCATTAGAACTTTATAAGGTTTCACTACTTGTAGAGGCTTGAAATTTTGGTATCATGGATTGTTGATTGCGATCTATTAATCTAAAATATTTTCAAGATGGCCACAACTTCCGGTCTACCGGAAGTAGACCTTAACTTCGTTATTTTAAATGGAATACTATAGTTTTTATTACACCATTCAATTACACGTAAGAAAATATGTTGACTTTGGTAGCAGTTTTAGGTACCTAGCGTTTTTTGTTTTCGAGTTATTTTGGTTTTAAGTACTTTTTGACAAATATCACCATGCTCTTTAAAAGCACATATCTCAGCCAACGTTAATTCAAAAACGTTTTGCATTGGTACAATAACTCTTTATATGCTGTTAAATAGATTGTCACTTGTTATATCAGTGTACCTTATACAACGTGGTCAAAAATTGAATTACCGTTTCGCTGTATTCAATTGCGAGAAAGTCGAAAATTTTAAATGGAACGCCCCATATCTTTTTAGCCTATCAAGACGGGAATTTAATTCTCTACAAATTATCTATAAACATTGCTATACCTATTTATTATAGTTTTCTTCATATTGAGTATTTTATCAAAATCCTACACAAAATGCTGGAAGCCGTTCGTGTTTTTATTAGAAGGCTATGACATTTTGACACTTTATACTTTAATTTATTTAAATAATCATTGGTATTATTTTTAGAATGATCTGCAATTGAATAAAGTTTAGTTTGTTAGCTTTTATCTGCCAAAAATAACCAGCAGAAGAACGTATGAATGAAACAATGAAAAATAATAATATGGCGTAATATTCGACGTAATGATGGGCGAGATATTCCTAGAGAGTTCACTTTATTTATTTACGATGCTTTCTTGGAAAATATTATTCTTCTAATTCGACTGAAGTACCTCTTACCCTCTTAATTAGAACAAATAGGCACAGGAAAGTTTCTAGATAGTTTGTAGAGAATTTAATTCCCTTAATTTATTTTTATAATTTTAAGTTTTCTATTCTTTTATGTTATTGATTTTAATTTTTGTCATAAAATTGCTGTTTTTCATTGTTTCATTTATTCGGTTTTCTTTTGGTTATTTTTGGTGAATAACAGCTGGTAATCTAAAGTTTATTCAATCGCAGTTCATTGTAGAAATAATACTAATAATAATTTGAATAATTTAAACAAAAAACTGTCAAAATGTCATAGCCTTCTAATAAAAACACGATCGACCTTCAGCATTTTGTGTAGGATTTTCATAAAATACTCAATATGAAGAAAACTATAATAAATAGGTATAGCAATGTTTATAGATAATTTGTAGAGAATTAAATTCTCGTTTTGATAGGCTAAAGAGATATGGGGCGTTCCATTTAAAATTTTCGACTTTCGCGCAATTGAATACAGAGAAACGGTAACTCAATTTTTGACCAGCCTGTATAAGACATACTGATACAGCAAGTGAAAATCTATTTAACAGCATATGAGGAGTTATGGTACCAATGCAAGACGTTTTTGAATTAATGTTGGCTGAGATATGTGCTTAGAAAGAGCATAGTGATATTTGCCAAAAAACACTTAAAATCAAAATAACTCGAAAACAAAAAACGCTAGGTACCAACAACTGCTATTAAAGTCGACATATTTTTTTACATATAATTGAATGGCGTAATAAAAACTATAACATTCCATTTAAAATAACGAAGTTGAGGTCTACTTCCGGTAGACCGGAAGTAGTGGCCATCTTGAAAATATGTTAGATTAAAAGATCATAATGAACACCCCATGTCACCACAATTTCAAGCCTCTACGAGTAGTGTAACCTAAAAAAGTTCTAATGAACCAGTTACGTGAGACACCCTGTATAAAATGAAACGTACTTATTCAATTTGTAACAAAATAATTTTATATATGTATCATTTTAAAGACGTTTTATCTACGTAGACGGAAAAACGCCACGTCTCGTTTGAAACGCACGCCATACACAGAATAATCGCTTCAACTGTTCCGATTGGCTGGAACCTCCCTCTCCCCGCATGGTTTATTTCTGTTTCTCTTTAATTCATAATTCCATTAAATCGCTCATAAAAAATTAGGGAGACCTAACTGTGAAAAACTAATTGCGGACTCCGGCAAACTCGTTGAAATCCGTCGGGTCGTTTTCAAAATAACCTCATCTTACTAAACCGCGATTTTATATGAAATATTGATAAAATAAAATATGCCCCATATTAAGAATACATCAGATTATCACTAGTTCTAATTTAAAAGATCCGAAAATTTCCAAATTAACATACACTGTGTTAAATAATTATCGTAACCTACGTCACGTTGTAATGTTGGTTATCTATCTCATTATGTAGTGGTAACAGAGATATTTTTAAATTAGTAACCAGATTTTAACCAGATGTTGACAGCAGATCGAACGTTATTAGGTTATTATTGTCGCGATTGTCGTATGCTTTGTGTGTTTCCGGATATTCTTTATTCTTTAACCATTTTTTGTTGCCTTTATATTTTCCAAACAGTTCTTCTTAGAGCTATCGTTGTTTATAGCGATTGATTTAAGCGCTAAGTCAATAAACAAATTAAAATAACGAAAACGTTCAATGAGAATTTCTTTCAGATTTTTATTTCTTTCGTTATGACGTTCACACCGGAACATGATGCCTTTATTTTAATGGCACATTATCGAAGCGGTACGCAGAATGAGGACGATAGTTGGGTTTATTCCTTACAAAGCTGTATACAGCAATTGAACCAACGTTTTCCAGATTTCGACATGGATTATGATGCTTTTAAGCATAGGAAACACGTTTTTACAGTCGTTAATTGCTATACAAAAGTCAACTTTAAATAGCATTTTTCGAAAAAATTATTTCAAATAATAGGAATATTCGTCGCGTTGCAATACCAATACTGTGATATTGGTTGCCTAGATTTCGGGTACAATAATTAGTTAACACACTGTATGATACACAGAAATGTTCACTGATTACAATAAACTTTACTGCAATTTTTTTCATCGAGCAATTTCGAAGATATCGATCTCTAAAGTGAGGGGCCTTGACCTCTGGCAAGGACAATGGGTACATTTGGATGTAGTTGTATTAAATAAAACATCTACTACTAGCACTACAATTGAGAGTGAAGGGATGTTGGGGAATGTAAGGCGCAGGAATATGGGGATGGAGAGAACAAGGAATGCTGGACGATGTACAAACAAGGTAGCAGACATGAGTATTAGAGTTAGCAAGGGAGACTCCAGTGTATATGTTTAGGGGAGAGGTTGATGTGGTAGCAGACTCAGAGAATAGGTACCCTCAATAAGTTCTATCTACAAGTGTTAACATTTATGTTGAAACATACCGTATGTATTAAATAGATGATATCAACAGTATGTCTTAAAAATATTTTGTCCATTATATCCAAAATCCATATCAAGGTTTTACCATATTACAAAAATAATCTAATAATACTCACTTGTCATTAATAACATTATCAACATATACAAAGACAAAATTTCCAACCCATGCTTTCAAATCATCCTCAAACTTCTCCTTTGCCTCAGATAAATTATGCATTGAAGCGTTAACACTTAAATTAGGTTCAATTTCAATTGTAATGTTATCTAAAGCGGTTACACTTTTAAGTAGAGCCATTAACTGTTGACCAAATAATAAATTAATGTTAAAATCATTTTGTGGGCGAATAGCTAAAGACGAATTTATCAAACTTTCTGTGATGTTAACATTTTCGTGAGTTAAATCAACGTAATAACTAAAAAAATTAAATTTACAATAACTTTTATGATAAATAAACAAAAATTATTACCCATTTGTATCAAACGTTGATTTAAAATTACAACTAAATAAATCTTTATCAAAACAGCTTGAATAACTATCGGCGTTTAACCAATTTTCACCGGATGGTAAAATGTCGGTTAAGCTACAACAAATTCCCTGCGCGGGAAGTTCCATATATTTAGTTTCGATGGCGTAGATTTTATTAACCGCCGCCATATTTCCATAATCGACATAACGGACTTGATATAGATTATTTTCGCAGCTTAAAATTTGAGCTCTATATAAAACTTTATCTTCTGGGAATAAAGCTATAACGGGTTGGCCAATAACGCCGGTGATTGTCGATCTTTTTTTGTACCTAACTTGAATTTCCTCCATCATACTTCGAAAAGCTGCCACAAACTTTTCCAATTGAACGTAAAAATATTGTGGGTTATAAAACCAACTGATTAAAACATTTTCGGTTTGATCAAGAAGATTTTCGATCGGTTTAAAACTATCGGTAGGTTCCGCGAAAGTTAAAGATTCAACAACTGGGGGTGATGTGACCCGATCAGTAGAACCCCACTCATCATTAGAAATATCACCAGTTGGCTTTGAAAATTCAGAAGATATTGGAGAAGATTTTTTAAAACTTCTACCTTTATTTCTATTATCGTTATAAGGTTTTGGACTTCTTTTGAAACTACGTTCAGATGTATCAGAAGAACTTAAATCATTTTGATCTTTTCGATAATCATTTCTTCTATTTCTGTGATTATTATCAAATTTATTGAATTTTTTAGGGTAACCATCTTGGTTCTTTGGTGAAAATCTTTTTGGGTAGTCATCTTTCCTTGGCGAATTATCATTTGTAGGGTTAAATCTTTTTGGATGATCATCATTCCTAGCTGAGTTATCATTGCCAGAGTTGTATCTTCTTGGATGATCATTATTTCTAGTTGAGTTATCATTACCGGAGTTGTATCTTCTTGGATGATCATCATTTCTAGTTGAATTGTCATTACCAGAGTTGTATCTTCTTGGATAATCTTCATTTCTAGCGGAAGTATCGTTATTTGAATTAAATCTTCTTGGGTGATCAAAATTTCTGGAAGAATCTTGGTTTCTTGGGGTGAATCTTTTTGAGTTGTCATCATTATTTCTTTGGAATGAAAAATTGTTTATATTTAATTAAATTATAATATGTTAATTGTTTATGTTTTAAAGGATGTTACCTTGGTTTAAAAGATGGTCTATCAGATGAATATGATTGAGAATTATTATCAAACCTACAAGATGAAATTCATTGAGTATAATACTATGTGGACAGATATTTTGAATACAACTTAAGTAAATTTCTTGTTTACCTTCGTTCTTTTCTGGAAGCACCCCAATTTTCTCTATTTCCATTATTTGCTTCATCACTAGTTTCCCCACCAGCATGATCTTCATTATCAAATCTTTTCCTTTGCGATTCGAACCTAAAAATAATTCTTTATTATAACATATACAGTAGTCCCTTCATTTACGCGGTATTTTTATACATGGATTCACTTTTACATGATTTGTTTCCAAAAATGTTTACATATAATCTCTTTTACAAAAATGTAGAAATAGCTAGGAAGGTGTTGTTACATTAGAGAAGGATGATGGGAATTTGAGGAATGTCATCCAAGCTACAGTAACTTTAGATAGCCGTTCCCAGGAGATGATTTTAATGATATTCAATTGTCAGATACAGAAGAGTTCATAGGCGCCAGATACAGGGTTGCTTTGAGTGCACAAGTACCTATACAGAAAATCATTTTATTTGGATTGAAATCCTTCCAGAAGACCTAAACTGCTTTTAAGAAGTCTTGAACTGCTTCCAGAAGACTTGATGCTGCACCTAAAAGCTTTGATGTTGCTTCTAGAAGACGTGAAGTGTCTCCAGAAGGTATGAAATGCCTCATGAAGACTTGCAAACCTTTTAAAAGATTTAATACTGCTTTTAGGAGTCTTGAAATGCTTCCAGAAGATTTGATTTGCGTCTGCAAGACTTGAAATACTTCTGAAAGACTTGATATACTGTTTCTGGAAGATTTAAAATTCTTCCAGAAGATTTGAAATGCTTCCAGATGATTTGATGCTGCTTCTAAAAACAGTTGAATTTCTTCCAGAAGACTTGATGTTGGAAGACTTGAAATGCTCCTGATGAATGACGAATTGATACTGCTCCTAGAGTACTTGAAATTGCTTCTGAAAATCTTGAAATGCTTCCAGAAGACTTGATACTGCGCTTCTAGACGATTTGCAATGCTTCTAGAAGACTTGCAATACTTCCAGAAGACTTGATACTGCTCTTGGAAGACTTGATATTGCTTCCAGAAGACATGAAATGTTTCATGGACACTCGCCAAGCTTTTAAAAAACTTGATACTGCTTCTAGAAGACTAGAAATGCTTCCAGTAGCTTTGATATTGCGTCTGGAAGACTTGAAATACTTCCAGAAGACTTAATACTGCTTCTAGAAGACTTGAAATGCTACCAGAAGACTTGATTTGCGTCTGTAAGACTTGAAATACTTCTGAAAGACTTGATATACTGTTTCTGGAAGATTTAAAATTCTTCCAGAAGGTTTGAAATGCTTTCAGATGATTTGATGCTGCTTCTAAAAACACTTGAATTGCTTCCAGAAGACTTGACGTTGTCTCTGGAAGGCTTGAAATGCTCCTAGACGAATTGATACTACTCCTAGAGCACTTGAAATTGCTTCTGAAAATCTTGAAATGCTTCCAGAAGACTTGATACTGCGCTTCTAGACGATTTGCAATGCTTCTAGAAGACTTGCAATACTTCCAGAAGACTTGATACTGCTCTTGGAAGACTTGATATTGCCTCCAGAAGACATGGAATGCTTCATGGACGACATTGATACTGCTTCTAGAAGACTTGAAATGCTTCCAGTAGATTTGATATTGCGTCTGGAAGACTTGAAATACTTCCAGAAGACTTGATACAGCTTCTAGAAGACTTGAAATGCTTCCAAAAGACTTGATGCTGCTAATAAAAATACTTGAATTGCTTCTGGAAGACTTGAAGTACTCCTAAAAGAATTGATACTGCTTCTAGAAGGCTTGATGTTGCCTCTAGAACACTTAAAGTGTAACCAGAAGAATTAATATTGCTTCTAGAAGTCTTGAAATGCTTCCAGAGGATTTGATATTGCGTCTGGAAGACTTGAAATGCTTCAAAAGACTTGATACTGCGCTTCTAGACGATTTGCAATGCTTCCAGAACACTTGCAATACTTCCAGAAGACTTGATACTGCTCCTGAAAGACTTGATATTGCTTCCAGAAAACATGAAGTGTTTCCAGAAGGCATGAAATGCTTGCACAAGAGTTGATTCTGCTTCCAGAAGACTTGATGCTGCTTTCAAAAACACTTGAATTGCATTCAGAAGACTTGAAATGCTGCTAGAAGAATTGATACTGCTTCTAGAAGACTTGATGTTGCCTGTAGAACACTTAAAATGCATCTAGAAGAATTAATACTGCTTCCAAAAGCCTTGAAATATTTTCAGAAGATTTGTCAATGCGTCTGGAAGACTTGAAATTCGTCCAGAAAATTTGATACAGCTTCTAGAAGATTTGAAATGCTTTCAAAAGATTTTATGCTGCTTCTAAAAACACTTGAATTGCCTCTAGAAGACTTGCCTCTACAAGACTTAAAATGCTCCCAGAAGAATTGATACTACTTCTAGAAGATTTGATATTGCCTCTGAAAACCTTTCCAAAATAGCACCCATACAATATTGTTAATGGGTTTATCTGAATTGATATTACCATTTTTTTTTAGACTATTTTTTAACGAGAATTTTTTTGAGACCATACATGTGTCCCAAAATTAGGAAACCAAGCCTAAGTCGACATTTTCAAATAGAAACTCTATTTTTTTGTTGGATGTAGATGGAACTAATTTGATGATTTGATGACATGTGAAATAAAATTAAAGGCAGTATAGAAAAAAATTAAACTATGTACAAAGTCTGTCACGGTATTTGCCAAACTACTGATACTATTTTTGTGAAAATTTGCATACAGGGTCTGAGATGCTCGTTTCAACAATATTTAGTTATACCGAAAATGGATTCCAACTTTGTTATATTAAATGGAATGTACCAATTTTTATTGATCGCCGTTAAATTTTAATACAATTTTATATAAATCATCATATAGCTAGAGTGCACCATTTTAAAATTATTTCAGTTTTTTGCAAAAATTTTGACAGATACAACAATATATAATAATTTTTCGTATTATATTAATATTCTCAGGATTTGCACAGAGAGAATCCAGTTTACACTAACCGTGAAAAGTTTTTTAAAAAATTATACATTTTAGTCAGAAATTTACGCAGAACTTCCCTATCTTGGAATGTCGAAAACTTAATTTTTTTAAATGGCACCCCCAATTTTCTCAAACTTATTCTACGACGAAAAATAAAGAAACTTTGTCAATATATCTCTATATCTAAAATGTATGGTTTTCATAGAAACATGAAAAAAATTAAATTTATTCGAATAATATAAATTTTAAATTATTAGTTGGCTTTAAAACAACCAAATCAAAGAAAAAACACTATCGGATTACTGTTAAACATGAAACATCAGTTAGGATTTAGTAATGAAAAATTATTTAATTTACGAGTATTAATGTTTTCGCTGCTATAAAAAATGCATAGTATCATTTAATGTTGCCCATTTATAACGAACATTTGAGAGGTGAGCTTAATGGAAATTATATGGTAAATTCTTTTTCATTACTTCAACCAAACCTTATCTGGAAATTTTAGAAAACTATATACAACCGCAAAAGTTAAAGTGGAATCAATTATGATACCAACATGGCGGAGCTCCACCTCCTGGTAGTTTGCGTTTATTTATAACTTTATCAAGAAAGAGTTCGCGAAGCAATTTGGTCTGTTTCTTCGAAAGAAATTCGGAGTGCCACTCATGCCGTTTTTTTTAAGAATTAATAAATGTTTGGAAATTGAAGGCAACCAATTAGAAAGTCTTTTCTTTTAAGTTATTAATTCTTCCATTTTTATAAAATAAGTAAAATTCTATGATTTTTTCGTACTTTTCTATTAATTGGATCTATTTATTTTCAATTCTACCGGTTTCTCATAAAGATCTAAACTGGTAGAATTGAAAATAAATTAATTCATTTAATAAAGGTGCACGACAAGAAGAATTTTATTTATTTATAACTGTTATATCAATTTTTGTTCTTGTTTTTATTTTTCATCCCCATTGTTAAATATAGTACCTTCATTTCTGTTCTGCTATCATAAGTTTTATTCTATTACGGAAGTGGCAAAATATATGAGTATCGGGCTTTGAGGAAAATTTTTGAAAGCAGACCTCACCAATGAGCTGTACCTTCAAAACATCACTTATATTCCAGCGTACAACAGCTTTTGTGTCATTTTTCTCAAATCAAAGCCAACTAATAATTTTAAATATACTAATAATCGATAAAATTTAAAGTTTCTACGAAAACCATACATTTTAGATATGGAGATGTATTACTAATAAAGTCCCCTTACTTTTCGGCGTAGAATAAGCTGATGAAAAAAAAAATTGGGATGCCACTTAAAAAAATGAAGTTTCAACATTTCGAGATAGGGAAGTTCTGCGCGAATTTCTGATCACCTGTATAATTTTTAAAAAACTTTTCATGGTTTATGTAAGCTACAGGTCCTCTCTGTGCAAATCCTGAGAATATTTGGCAAGACTCGAGCGTAAGTACAAAAAAATTATTATTATTGTATCTGCCAAAATTTTGGAAAAAACTGAAATAGTTCAAAAATGGTGCATTCTAGCCATATGATGATTCATATCAAATTTACAAACTTGATGAAGATCACGAAAATTCAATAAAAATTGGTACATTCCATTAAAAATAACGGAATTGGTGTCCATTTCCTGAGAGAGCTGAAAATATTTTAGCTGAAACAAGCACCTCGAAAATACTTTGCAAATTTTCACGAAAATAGTACAAGCAGTTTAGCAAATACATATAGACTCAGCTCGTCGTAATATCTTACATGAAAAAAAGTCAAATCAACTTTTTCAACAGTTTACAAATGCAACAAAAATATGGGTTCGTTTTCAAGATTATCAATGATATGGTATTGAGTAATTTTGAGACACCTTAATTTCCGTAAGTTTAGGATGGCCAAGCCTTTTTTCTCTTAGAATATCCTCCAAAGTTATATCAAATTGATTCAACACCTGATGTACACAGTGTATATGTAGTATTAAACAAAGGAAACTTCGAGAGTTGAGTAAATGAAGAGGATTATTCATAACATTTGCATTGCATATTAATTCAATGAATAATAAAGCGCTTCTCACTGAGTAATAACCACTTTTCCTTGAATGAGTTTTCATAAATAATCAATTCTTCCAACAATTCAATACATATTGATTTACCAACCAAGCCCAACACCAAATTCAAATTTATTAATATGCAATGAATATAACCTCATATTCTTTTCATTACACACTTTTATTATTATTACTAATAAATATATGCATAGGAATTTAAAGTTTTGTATACCTTTTTGGTCCTCTTTGAAACGAATTTTTATTAAAACCGCTTGCGCTTGGGTTAAATTCACGCCTCTCCCTAAAAATGTTTAATATTATATAAAAATTATCTATATCTTTACAAAACAAATACCTTGGGTTGAACGATTCTTTACTATCGCTTGATTCATGCCCGTCTCGTTGATTTCTGCATAAACATAAGACAAAGATAAGTATGATAAATGAATAAATATAAATAAGAACATACAGAGAAAATGCGAAAGAAGTATAGTTATGTTGAATGTGAATATGTTTTTAAACAAGAAAATAATAAATTATGATATAACAAAAGCGTGCTATAACAGGTTAATAAACATAAATAAATGATTTTTGACAAAAATATACCTGTTTTTACGATTATTATTATCATTATGACTATTATATCCACCGTGATTTCTTTTATTTACATCTATATTTGGAGTTGATTTATGTCTGCAAGACATTTTTAATATTTATTTTAAAATCTTCACTAAACTTTATCCACAAAAATAAATAATTTTTAAATAATAAACTTACTTCGGTAAAGATTGTTGTTGGCGCCAGTTATTTGATTCGTTATTTCGTTCGTTATGTTCTCTAAAAAGAAAAATGTAATAAATTTTTTAACATTTTTTTTAAATATTCACCGTAATGGTCGTTTATCCTTATAATCTTTGTAATGTTGCGGTGGGCTTCGCTTTCTATGTTCAATCCTGTGATTGTCCTGAATTAATAAAGGACTAACCTGAGATGTAGCACTAGCAACTTTTTCCAAAAGTAATGAAGAAACATTATAATGGCCACTATCGAATAATTCAACCAAAGCCCTATTCGCTTGCATTTCAACAACTTTCATGTTAAATTCTTGTTCCGTAATCAAATCAACCAACAATCCATCTCTCGTTGCATCTGGTTCGATGTTTTGATACCCATTTAAACAACACTCAATCGCTTGTGGTTTGAGCATAAAAATATGTTCAGAAATTGGTTCGCGTAAATCGTTAATAGCAACTACTTCTTCGTTACCATAATCGACGTACTTAACGCGAATCTCTTTACCAATGCTAACCACTTGAGCTCGATACCAAACCCCATCCGAATAAAGGGCATAACAAGGAACACCTTGACGAATATTTTCTTCATCCAACATTGGTCTTTCGTTACATGTTTCGCTTAAAGTACTCATTAAGTTTTGCAAATCGGCTTCTTTACTTTTTAATTGTACATAAAATTTGTTGCAACTCATTACAAAACTAACTTTAACGTCTTGACTAAATCCGCGTGGCAAAGTAATCGGTTCCGGATACGATTGAAGCGCGCTATTTCGAATTACATCTATCGCTTTTATGCCATTTTCATCCCAAAGATCGCAAAGGGGTAAACCGGACTTTGCAGCGGGAGGTTGTACTCGCATTCGTAATAATTTATTATTAACAAAATCTTTAAAAGCGCATTTCATTTCGATTGTAACGTTCGCCGTTTCTAAACCGGACAAAGCGAATCGCGTTGCCATTACTTTTGGAATCACATACTTTAAAGGAATTTGAAATAATTTATTAAATGGTAATACTTCTGTGTTACCAAAATCTACATAAAAAACCTGAAAATAAAAAAAATATATAAAAAATGCAATAGCGTTTTTCTTTTGTACCAATGCATTTACGTTTTCGAAATTTATGGCTCATACTAGCATTCGATCTAAGATATTTTCAAGATGGTTCCCAATTCCGCTTTATCAAAAGTAGGCCACAACTTCCGTTATAAGAGACTTATTGTTAGATAAAAAATATAAATACAAGCGACAAACCTAGAATTTTGTATAATAACGCTTCAAATGTTCACAAATCAAATGTAGTTAGATAAACCGGTACTTTATCTTATGCAGGGGTGGTCAAAAATTGAATTACATAAAATGTTAGAAATTGTTTTTATTTGTTATTAATATGACGATGGAATTTTGAAGTCTGTATTTATTTATTTACATTTTATGGGTACAGAGACAGGACAAACCCAAAAGTTATGTACCACAAAAATTATAATAACAAAGAAAACAATTAAATTTGCCTTAATAAAAAATTAAAAATCAAATTAAACTTAACAGTGGACTTAAATGTCATTAAGAAAAAAAATTATAATAAAATAAAACAAACAAAATAAACAGTGCCTAATAATAAATAAAAAACGGCTAAATTAAAATACTACAATTAATAAGAATCGCAAGCTATCAAAACGTAGGAGGCAATTCGCTGACGGTATCAAGAACTGATCGCCTGAAGGTAAAAAAAGAGTGCCGAAATAAATCGATATTAAGTTTGTCAGTCAAGCGAACCATTCGCAACATAGGAGAGTTCCGAAAAGCATTGGTGCGGGGAATAAGCGTGCAGAACAAGAAATTATAGCGAAGTAAGCGGGTGAGGAACATGAATATTAACCGAATCCAAAAGAACTGAGGAATCACACATATTGTGTAAAACCTTGTAGAAGAATAGTACGTCATTACACAGACGACGCTGGCGACGAGGCATTAAATAAAAAGATCTGCAATACGAATAGTAATTAATGTAAGGTGTGAAAGATTTAAAGTTTAAATATTTCACAAATCTAGACTAAATTTGCTCAATTCGATCAATATAAATAAGGTATTGGGGATTCCAAACTACAGTGCAAAAATTGAGAACACTGAAAACATAGGCAAAATACAAATTTTTGATAGCGTCAACGCTTGTAAAGGACGAAGTGGATCTCATAATAAACCCAAGCATACGCCAAGCCTTATTAACAATGTTGTCAATATGCTGCGCATAGAGAAGCTTGTAATCGAGAGTCACACCAAGATCCTCTAATGAAGGAAACGCGTGTTAAGCTTTGTTGTATTTATTTTTGCTCTTACTACCATTATAAAAGCAATTACAATTTTCACAATTAAAATGTAATTATTTATACCACTGTACCTTATATGCTGATTAAAAATTGAGTTATCAAGTTTCAAACTCTTAAATGCAGAATTTAATTCTTTAAAACTTATTATCTGTTACATTTTACATAGTGTCTGTAAACTAATCTGTTACAGTTATCAAATTATAAGGGAATTTATTAAAACCATACGGAATGTGTTTTCTAAATATCTTTGGGAAACAAGGGAAGGTGCCTTTGGGAATCAATTAAATATTTCAAAGAAGGTCTTATATTTCTGTTAAAAATCCGACATCAAACCTTCGTTTTAAAATGATATAGGGTTTTAATATAAATAGTAAGGAGTGTGTAAGTGTAATTAATAAAGTCTATTAGCTATTATAATACTAATGTGAGGCACAAATAATAACAAGAACAATACAAACATTAAAATTCATTCCATAGTTAAATCAATAACACATAAAAAAATTTGGATAGACAATTTTTGATTATCTGTACAAAATAGAATGGTAAAACTTGTTGCGTTTCATTTGTAAACATTTGAAGCGAAATCATACAAATTTTCAACTTTATTGCTTATACAGTGCATATAATAGAGTCGTTACTAATTGAATAGAACATTTTCAGATAAATTGTTACATTTTTGCAATAGAAGCCATTCCATTTAAAATAACAAAGTTGTAGTTTATCTCTAGAAGTGGCGACAATCGTCAAAATACTTTATATCAAAAAATCGGGATAAACTTCCTATACAAACTAAATTTCAAAAACGTAGATGTAATATTTAAAAAAAAAGGTTTTGTTGGCTTTTTGACGGACACTGTATATAAAAGAAATATATCCAGCAATTGCGTCCAGACGAATGTATTAAATGTCTGGAATATAAAACGTTTTAAAGAAAAATGTTATTCCATTTTTTTTATTATTAAAATTAGCAACCAACATTATAACTTTAAACTGAATGCATACCTATGTGTTTTTTCATATTTTGATAAAGGATACCTATACATGATAAAGAAATCAAATCATATGATTGTATAAGAAACCAAAAAAAAATAGTTTTCTGAAAATATTGAATCAGAAATGATGTCGGTAGCTTTAATATCAAAAATTGACAGTTATAACAATTATGAGAAATACTAACAATAATCTTAATCAGTTAAGAGAGAGAATAATACTGTAATAGAACTAATCTTAGTTGTTATTCTTTTAAGTAGTGTTTTAAGTAAAACTTAACTGAAACATTTTTGTTTAAAACCACAAATGGAAGTTATTGGCTCTATTCCAAACATTTGAAACACATGTATATATTAAAAAAGTGATTCTGCACCAAAGATCATGAAGAAAAGTTTATACAAGGTGATTTAAAAAACCATTGACAGACCTCTAGGACAGGTAATACATTAAATATTACTTGCAATAAATAATCCTCTTCTGAAAATATTTTCTACACCACTTTAATTTTGTCAAATGTAGAGAATTGTATACCAATCATTTTAATCTCTTACAAAGCTTTGATGTTATCCTACATATGTAGATACTAACATGAACTGAAAACTTTTAACCCTCACCCGGACTTTGTATCAAATTGACACAATTTTCAGAATTAATGATATTTTTTTTATTTACGATCGAATCGACTAAATATTTTGACTCAGTGAATGAAGTTATGTTTATTTTACATTTTCATTTTTGTTTTTGCCGTAATTCATATCTAAAAGGTGGAAAAAGAAAAATGTTTAAACCGTACAATAACCGTCAGATTGATACAGCGTCCAGTAACACATTTATACCTTCCAATTTTCATCTTGCAAGCTGATGTTATTGTAATAGACACAACAACAATAAAAATTCATTTAGCAAAACATTTAAAGACATGTAATATTTGTGTTTTGGTGACACTAAGAAATCAATAATTGTCTGCGATTCGACGATAATTCGCTCCGTTTTTGAAGATTAGGTTCAACAGTTAAAACAGTTGTATTAGGTTGCAGCTGATTGTGAGACGTACTATGCATATAATTGGTAGCTATACAAATTCTGCTCGTAAAACAAATGAGGATGAACGTGTTGTTCTTGATATGTGTGAAGGTAATTTTTTTGTATATTATAGTTATTTTATTTCGATTTTTTTTCTTTTGTTATGAAGAGAATCGTCATTACGGTTTGTAAAGATCGAAACGAAATGCTACCTATCTTAGTCACTACAAAAAACTCTCCAAGAGCATCATCTAACCTTTAATTGAGAGTTTTTGAACTTCTGACATGAAGGTATTGCCTTTTGACACATTATTTAGTATTTTAAAGCAACATCAAGTATTCATCAGAAGACTTGATAAGAGTCTTCTTTATGTATCCCCTAATAAATTCTGGAAACGTTTCAAAGGTTTTGGAAGTAAAATCAAGTCTACCAGAGGCAATATCGAATCTTCATTTTAAGTCTTGGAACAGTGTCAAACCTCCTATAAGCACTATCAAGTCTTCCTGGGGCAGTATCATGTCTTCTGGAAGCAGTTTAAACTTTCTGAAAGCATTTCATTTCTTTTGGAAACAGTATTAAGTTTTCCAGTGGCAGTATCGAGTTATCTGGAAGCGGTTGAAGTCTTCTGAAAACATTTCCAGTCTTCTCGAAACAATATCGAGTCTTTTGGAAATATTTCAAGTCTACTGGAAGCAGTGTCACGTTTCCTAGAAGCAGCGCCAATTATTCCAGAGCCAGTATCATGTCTTCTCTAGCAGTTCGAGCCTTTTGGAAGCTGTTCAAGCCTCTTGAAAGTGTTTAAAGTCTTTTGGAAGCATTTCAAGTCTTCTAGAAGCATTGTCAACTCTTCTAGAAGCATTGTCAACTCTTCTAGAAGCATTGTCAACTCTTCTAGAAGCGTTACCAAGTCATTTCAGGTCTCCAAGCATCTCAGGTCTTCCGGGAACAGTATCAACGAATTCGGCAATTATGCGAATGAATGCTGGGCAAAAACATTTTGAAGAAACCAAATATTATAAAATTTTACAACAGAATATATCGTCAATGTTGTGTTAGACCAGAAGGTTGGTTAGTATCGATGCAAACGGAAAGTACATAGGCGGTGGCATGTTGAGCTGTTTTGCAATATGCTCAACATTTCTGTATATAATTTTGCTTTATTTATTATTTGCTTTACTTAATTCAAACATTTTTTTGCGTTATCATTTTTTTTTTATATAAACCAATCATACAAAATAGACAGCAATAGACAAACAATTATTGTCTGATATTGTGTCCATTTGATAGACATAGAAAAATATATATACCTACATGTTGATACATGAAGTCCGGATTTAGTTCTAGAAACGAAGTCTGGATGAGAGTTAATCAGTGATTTATAAGGTGCTAATTTGATAGATAATTGATATCTCTACATAAAAACACTAAATATACATGGCGTAGAAAATATTTAAAATAGAGTTTTTTATTGCATATAATGTTTAACTTTAAAGAAATTTTGACGCAGTTTATCACGATGGGAAATGCTCATACATATTAAAATATATTTAATTTAATAAATTTTTGTGCAATATTTGCGTACATCTCAAATGAATATTTAACCATATTGAGTACTTTAACACTAAATTTAATTAAAATTAAAAATATGGTACTTTAAATTATTTTGAGTTATCTTGAATCCCATAAATTATTTTGTTTTCTTTTGATTATCTTATTTGTCAGGTAAAAATATGTATCTATATACCAAATTGCGGCATTCTAAACCTTGCCGGTTATCTTTGACGGACTCTAGCTTACTATCTTTTCTTCATGACTTTTGATGTAGAACCGCTCTTTTAATTAAACATGTGTCTATACACAATTTTTATATTCTATACAATACAGTGTATCCCCTAATTACTTGAACCGAATCTTCACATACACAGATACAGCCTATCTGAATGACTGCAACAAACTTTAAAGAGGGGCGAAAATGATTTGAAATTAAAATGTAATTTGGAGAATATGTTTAACTTATTATAAGGTACGTTTTGATCCTATTTGTACTTTCAACCTACCCTTCTAGATTAGTAAATGTAACTAGCCCTTTTACATTTTTGTTAAAAAAAATTTATGCATATGATAAATACATCATAATATACATAATATAATTTTTTATAAAAAATCTTAGTACACAGAAAGCGCCCGGATCGAGTTACAAAGAGGGAAAAAATTTATTACTATTTTTGCAAGTAATATCTAACCATGGAAACCATAAAATTACAACTTATGTTGCTGAAATGCATAGGAACAAATTAAAATATGGCTAAATAATACGATAAAAGGTTCTAAATGTAAATTTATGTAATAACACATTATGTAAGTACTAAATAGTGAATACTATTAAGTCAAAGTATAAAGTACAGCAAATACCAACACTAAAGCTAAAACTAGACCTAGAATTAAAAAAAAACATTTGGGTTTAGTCGCACGTCTCGTAGAATAGTTAAACCCAAATGTTTCTAGTTCTAAGTCTAACTTTAATTCTACCTTTACTATTAGTTCTAGTATTAATAAATTCTCTCTTTCATAGTCATTCACAGTTAACATCCTATGGAAAAACTTAATTTTATGGTTTCTATGGTTAAATATAATAAATTGAATTTGAAAAATTGTTAATTTATAAAAAAGGACAGTCTTTACATACAAATGGAAGTAATTAGTTAACTTTTATAGTTAAAGTATATCATGTGATTTAGTGATGTCCACATATTCGACGCATTATTTATACTTACAATTAGATAAGTTTGAAAAATCAGTAATAAAATTTTTTTCCCTCTTTGTAATTCGATCCGTGGACATACTGTATAGGGTTTCCAATTTTTTCTAAATTTTTATTTTATTGCTTAAGTTTTGGGCACTAATTTAAATGAAATTACGAAATTATTTCAAAAATATAATAATAGTAAGAAATATGTCAAAAACATTCCAGGAAAAAATTGGGAAGGGTGCTAACAATAAGATATTTTTAACAATGTAATGGTTAGCCTTTCCCTAATTAATGTTTTTCTCAGAAATTATTAAATTTTTCAAGAACATTTTCGGGGGAGACAGAAAAGTATTAGAATACTTTTGTTTCTGTAATTGAAATTTTTCCAATGTATTTATCATCTTCATACAAAAATCTAGGCAAAAAGCGGGATGGTTACATTTATTAATTTAGAAGACAATATTGAAAAAACAAATTAAAAAATTAAATGACAAAATTTTTCGTCATTTTTGGAGGGCTGTAGCTTCTTAGGGGAACTGATGTCGCCCGTGGTTCATATATGAAAGTACCCTTAAAATTCACTGAAGAATCATCCCTTAAAGTATATAGCAGTAATTCAGATATATCCTATATAAGTCACTAAACCGTTTAAGGAAGAACAAAATGTTTTTTACAAAAGTTATTTAACTCACCACTTTCTATTACATACAATTATTTCCCCTTATATAGGGTGTTCTATGTAGGTGTAACATAGAGTATGTAAATTTTTTAATTGGAACAGCCTATATATTTTATTATAAATATGAATACTACTTAATACATAATATATGAATACTACTTAATTTGCTATTACAACCGTATATGTTACTAACTTATAAAATTTAAAGTTTCTGAGGTATTCAATTGTTTCTCCAAAATGTGCTCATTACAGAACCTTCATAAAAAGGTTGTAAAAATGACATTTTATCCGATTTTGCCTTGAAACTACGTCAGATAATAGTCAAAGCCAGTAGATGTGTGATGGCATCCAAAGATTTTAGATACACTGTACAGCGTGTTCACAAAGTTCACTTACTTTTGATGTTTTCAAATTATGTTTTTTAATTTTTTAAATGGAACACCTGTATCATTTGTGTTGGTTGAATTGCCCATCAAGTTCCCTTTAATTAGTAATAAGTATATCAGTATATCATAAGTACAAGTTAATTAATTTCCCTGATATTTACAATTTAAAGAAGAATGTGTAATAAAACACGCCATTATTGTAATTAATATTATATTCTGTCTATTTTTATCATTTTTTTGTAGTTTGTTTATTATTTAGTTAATATTTTATAATGTAAACTAATTTTGCTGCCATATACCCAATTTATAAACCGACTTAGTACTTTATGAAATTGAAAAAGATTCATGTTATAAAATACGCAATCACGTGTTAAAATGAACCTAATAGAATATCAAAACATTTATAATAACAATACGAAATTGAAGAATTCATTATAAATAATTTTTATTTTTTATGGTTGGGATCTATGGCTATGATGTAGACGACACGCCGAATGAAGAGAACGTCTACGAGTCATGTCCAGCCAACCAGCGTACACAATCATATGAGAGATCCCATCCCTCCGCCTAATACCATAAACAAATCTGAGGCAAGACTTCTGCACTCTCTGAATTCTTAATGAGTCAAGGGCAGTAAGACAAGAACCATACACCAAGTCACAGTGATTAAATAGAGAAAGAATTAGCGAATCACACAATAACAACTTAGTTTCCCTATTCAACATCTGCCTACTTGGGTATAACATTTTTAATTTTCCATATGACAGTCGAATCAAATTGTTTATATGATTACTAAACCGTAAATCTCCGTCAATTGTTAAACCCAACACTTTGAGTTTATCTACTATTGGTAAAGGATTGTGAAGTATCTCAACACTAGCCGCATCATCCAAAAACAGCTTTCTGTAGCTCTTCGCACCCAAAACAATCATAGAGCACTTCAATGGAAATTTGGTGAAATAACTGAATATCTTAGAAACTATGAGTTAGTAACATATACGGTTGTATTAGCAAATTTAGTAATAATCATAATATGATAAAATACACTTAGCAGCACTTTAACTGAAAAAATAAGGGTCATGATCTAATGTGATAAACTTCAATTTTTTTTTATTTTGTGTATTAACTACATATAATTCTATTAACAAAATATGCATCAATAAAACAGAAATATTAGTTACAAAAAAAATTAAAATTAAAAATTCTCCAAATAATGCGTATGCAAAAATCTGCGTACAAATAAAGACGCCTTCTCCAAAATATACTTATTTACTTAAATACCTAGTTGGCGATGTACGCTTTCCGATTTAAATAAAAGATAATCGGTGTCAATTATATTAGCAGAGGCTTAGAAGCTAAAAGTTAGAATGGACACGAAAGGAAAGGAAATTGAATTGGGAGAGAGAAAAATTATTGTAAAGTTATGGAAAGAGGGAAAATATTTTCGAAAAATAGGAGAAACTGTCGGCAGGTCACACTCTTCCATTCAAAGAGTAATTAATAATTATAAAGACACTGAAGATTACCTCTCACGTCCGCGATCTGGTAGACCACCCCTTTTAACAAACCGAGAGAAGCGAAAAATTGTACAGCAGGTTAGAAAAGAACCTAGGCTGACGGCAAAAAAAATAGTAGAAAATGTACAAGAAGAATTTCATAAAACTATCAGCAAAGATACGGTGAGAAGGACATTGAAAAAAGCTAACTATCACAGTCGCGTTGCACGAAAAAAGCCATTTGTGTCAGAGGTCAATCGTCAGAAGCGGATCGCCTTAAAAAAAAACTCTTAGACAAGCCCATTGAATTCTGGGAGAAAGTTCTCTTTACAGATGAGAGCAAATTTTGCATTTTCGGCATTAGGGGTAAACAACTTGTATGGAGAAAACCTAATACTGCCCTTAATCCCGAAAATTTGAAAGCGACTGTAAAACACGAAGGTGGTGGAGTTATGGTTTGGGGGTGTATGTACACCAAAGGGGTGGGAAGGTTGGTTTTCATAACATCGACAATGGACCATAAAATGTATACACAACACTAAGCTTTGGCTACTATACAATACCCCAAAGCAACTTAAAACACCTCCACAATCGCCGGACTTGAATCCCATCGAACACCTCTGGGATTTACTGCAACGCAGGATTCGGCAACACAACATAACGTCGAAGGAAACGTTAAAAAATGTTATGTTCAGGAATGGGCCAAAATCAGTTCGGGCGAAACGAAGAAATTAGTGCACTCCATGCCTAAACATTTAAGGGAGGTCATTAAACGTAAAGGTTATCCGACCTCATATTAATATAGAAACAATGATCTCATTTATGAATTTTTTATAAATACTGTCCTGACTTGTACGCAGATTTTAGCATACCCGTTATTTGTAGAATTTTTAGTTTTGATTTTTTTCTGTAACTACTGTTTCTGTTTTGTTGAAGCATATTTTGTTAATAGAATTATATGTAGTTAATATACAAAATAAAAAAAATCAAGTTTATCACATTAGATTATGACTCTTATTTTTTCAATTAAAGTATTACAAGTTTTTTGTACGCAGACTTCTGCTGCTGAGTGTATATTGGGTATTCCATTTAAAAAAAATGACACTGTCTGTTACACCTACATAGACCACCCTGTATAAGTGAAAATAATTTTAAATAGTAGCAGGTGGTGAGTCAAATAACTTTTGTATAAAACTTTTTTTCCTTGTCAAACGGTTTAGTGACTATCGTCCGCCGGGACATTAATAACTCACCCTGTATAGGGAAATTAATAGATTTTATTATATTCTTACCTTATATTCATCATCAACCATATTTGTAACAACAGCTCGACAAATGTATTCATCATCTGTACTTTGCGCCAAACAAACAGTTCCTGGTAAAACATATTCTTCCAAAGGTTGCAGATCGATTGAATTAATCTCTGTCATTACACGTTTCAATAAAGTTTCCAATTTTTGATGTTGTACAGAAAACATGCAAGGTCCATCAGAAACATACGATACATAAACATCATGTTCAGATCCATGTTCCAAAGGCATTACTTTATAAGATAACAAAGTAGGTGTTGATGCAGTAATGGGAGGCGACGGGGATGCCATTTTGATTGGGACCATTGCTGGCGGTGGTTGCTGATGGACGTACTGCTGCTGAAGTCCACCTGAATTTTGTATATGTTGTTGTAAATCAAGTTGTTGTGTTTGAATCGGTACTTTTACAACTAAACCAAGATTAATAAGCTCAAGACATACATCTTGTTTATTGTTTAATAAGCGGATTATCAAAAAGGGACCAATTTCGCAAATTGGCACGACTTCTAATTCTAAATAACGTAATTTGCTTCCAATTATTTCAAATGTGTCTATATCCCAAACAGGCATTGCAACTTCAGCTAAAAGAAAATCTCTTGCTTGAGGCGCTATTGAAAGAAGGGAAACGGCATCGGCCGGGGTACGAATATTGTTGTAAGGGATAATATCTTTGTTGCCATAATCTAAGAACAGAACTTCGACCAACCCTTGCTCAAGGTGAGATGTGCTCGTTACTTTTGCACGATAATACCGATTATCCTTAAATTTAGCGCAACAAGGCAAACCAACATGAATATCTTTTGGAACCGGCATAGAGAGACCCTGTTCGAATTTTGCTGTTGCCTGTTGAAGTGCCTCTTCTATCGCTATCGGCACGTTTCTAACCGTCTGGCCCCATACTTTAATATAAGGCCCTTCTTTTTCCAAATAGGTTACGTAAAGGATACGCTGCTGATCCATTTTATTTAAATTTTTTACGAAAAACCACGAAAATTTACTGATTTAGCACATTTTTCCCTCCGAAAATTACTCATACATGCTTTTAACACTTTTACCCACAATCACAAACATTACAAAATGTGGACCAGTTCCTCTAAACAAAACGACTTTAGAAAAAGATAGATACATAAAACTTTCTTTGTCATGAAATCCCGATACATACTAAACTCTACATTGAGCTTATAGAAAACTGTAATGTCGAGTTTAAAATTGTATAGTGTCATCTAGATTAAAATGGTCAACTTAAATTTCGCTACATGCACAAAAAGCACATCTTAAAAAGGATCATCACGCTTGCGCAAACGAAACCTGCCATCGATTCAATAAATTAATTATTGCATTGCTCCGAATAATAAATTGCAATGTTTATATTGATAAATAACACATCACATCTGACGGTGAAGATCGAACGCGAATAAAGCTTTTCCTACAAAGTTGTCTATTTCTGCATATTTACCTTTTATTTATGTTGCTATTTTACGTTAAAACACGGCACTCAAGACGACGAAAGAGTACATTCTGTACGATAGCAGGTTGCCCGACTGCGTGGAATTTGAGGCGATTATTTACGGGTTTACTTTCGATTTAAAACCTTTAAGATCCCCCGATCATTAACCGTTCTTCCGTCACGAACTAACGGATGTTCTACTTTCCTACAATGTGCACTTAAATTAATTTAAAAATCAATTTTTTGATTTATGCAATAGTCTTTTAAAGGAGTTCAAAGTTTTCGTTTTGAGTGATGGATGAATCATCGCATTATTTTTAGTTCCTCCCATATCTTCTTCAATTATATCTTTTCAAAACCAAACGGGATTGTTTGTTTTTAAGTTGTGGGTAAAATTGAAAATTTTTATGGCCTACACTCAACTTGTCTTGATTATCATATTTTAACATGGAATAAAATTTGATGTATGTTATGAATTTGTCTAAATGATTGCAAAATGAGTCATAACGTTTCCATATTGATTTTGAAGAAACGTTTTCACGTTTTCAAATTGTTGAATAATCGATATTCAAAGAAAAAATTGATATCCATTCCAAGTTATTCAAAATCATATGATGTTCAAGCAAATCTACAACATTACAAAATTGTTAAAAATGATTAATAATTAGTTGGAATAGTATGGATATTTGATGGCTGAAAGATGACTGAAAGATGGCTGAAACGTGGCTCATATTCATTCCTGATTGTTCAAAATAATTAGACTTCTTGATAAATATAATATGTTGTCTGATGGCGAAATGGTTCATTTTTACTTCTAAATTATCAAAATGATTTAAAATTAGCTAATAATTACTGAATATTTGTCTAAATTGTCGCAATTTTGTCCAAAGGATTTAAAAACTTGTCTAGATCATTGAACATTTATTTATAATTATGTCAGTTTGTTTAAAACAATTAAAAATTCGTTTAAAGCTATTAAAACTTGTTCAAATTGATTGATAATAGTTTGGTATTATTAATCATATTGATATAGTTTGTATTTAATGTAGTTTAAAACAACTCTACCACGTAGCAAATTTTTCAAAATGATTGAAAATGAGGATTGATAACTTGTCTAAATGATTACAAAATGATTGATATCCAGTTCAAGTTGTTCAAAATGATATAAAATTGCAGCTAATGATGTTCAATAATTTTCAACGTTGCAGAACGTTTAAATCTATTGAAAACTAGTTGCTAATGTTTGGAAACATGTTTAAATGGTTGAACTAGAGCCACTTCGGATTGTTCAACATGATTAAAGATTTGTTGATAAATGTAATATGTTATCTAAATGATAGAGAAGTAGGTAATTTCTGTCAAAATTTTGAAAATGATACAAAATTAGCTAACAATTTTGTTACAAATTGTTGAAAGTGGTTGAAAATAGGTTTTTGTTTAAATGATTGTAAAATAAATGATATCAATTCCAAATTGTTCGAGATCATATAAAACTACATCTAATGATGTTCAAAATAAATCTACAACGTTGCAAAATCGGTAAAAATGATTGAAAATTACTTGCTAATATTTGGAAATTTGTCCAAATGATTGAATCTAACATATAACCATACCAAAATGTGAACTTTTTTTTCAAAATGATTGAAACTTGTTGATAAATGTAATATGTCTAAAATATGGAGAAGTAATTAATTTCTACTTCTAAATTTTGTCTAAATATTTAAAAATTGCTTTATGGCTATTAAAAGATGTTCAAAATGATTGATATTTACTGAAAATTTGTCTAAATGACTGCAAAATGATTCATAACATTTCTATGTTGATCAAAACCACATATAAGTGCTCAATGTAGTCAAAATAACTCTCTAACGTTGCAAATTGTTTATATAAAACTGCATCTAACGATGTTCAAAACAAGTCTACAACATTGCAAAATCGTTAAAAATTGTTAAAAATTACTTGGTAATGTTTGTAAATTTGTCCAAATGGTTTAACTTAGCTCATAGCCATTTCTAGTTGTTCTAAATGTAAATCATTTTGACTTGTTGATAAATTTTATCTAAGTAATGGTGAAATGGTTCATCTTTATTTCTAAATTTTCAAAATGATTAAAAATTATAGTAATATTTAGAAGCATGTTTAAATTGTCGAAATCTGGCACATTACCATTCTAGATTGTTCAAAATGATTAAACCTTGTTGATAAATGTAATAAAATTTGTCTAAATTATTGTAGTTTTCTCAAAATGACTTCAAACTTGTCTAAATGATTGAACAGAGATTTATAGCTATGCCATGTTGTCAAAATAACTACTTAATTGTCGGTAATTATTGAAAACATGTCTATATACTTAAAAACTGGTTTATACCAAATTAAAAATTGGTCAAAATAGTTGATAATTGTTTGGTTTTTATTGAAAATTTCCCTAAATGACTAAAAACTGGTTCTAGCAATTTCAGATTGTCCAAAATTAATAAAAAACTTATTAGTACGTATTGAAGGGTTGTCTAAATAACTGAAATTATTGGATTGCACCTTTAAGTTCTGACAGCATCTAAAAGATCATTTCTTTTTTTCATTTCACAATAGTCTTTTAAAGGAGTTCAAAGTATTCGTTTTGAGTGATGGATGAATCATCGCATTATTTTTAGTTCCTCCCATATCTTCTTCAATTATATCTTTTCAAAACCAAACGGGATTGTTTGTTTTTAAGTTGTGGGTAAAATTGAAAATTTTTATGGCCTACACTCAACTTGTCTTGATTATCATATTTTAACATGGAATAAAATTTAATGTATGTTATGAATTTGTCTAAAAGATTGCAAAATGAGTCATAACGTTTCCATATTGATTTTGAAGAAACGTTTTCAAATTGTTGAATAATCGATATTCAAAGAAAAAATTGATATCCATTCCAAGTTATTCAAAATCATATGATGTTCAAGCAAACCTACAACATTACCAAATTGTTAAAAATGATTGATAATTAGTTGGAATAGTATGGATATTTGATGGCTGAAAGATGGCTGAAACGTGGCTCATATTCATTCCTGATTGTTCAAAATGATTAGACTTCTTAATAAATATAATATGTTGTCTGATGGCGAAATGGTTCATTTTTACTTCTAAATTTTCAAAATGATTTAAAATTAGCTAATAATTACTGAATACTTGTCTAAATTGTCGCAATTTTGTCCAAAGGATTTAAAAACTTGTCTAGATCATTAAACATATAAAATTTATTTATAATTATGCCAGTTTGTTTAAAACAATTAAAAATTCGTTTAAAGCTATTAAAACTTGTTCAAATTGATTGATAATAGTTTGGTATTATTAATCATATTGATATAGTTTGTATTTAATGTAGTTTAAAACAACTCTACCACGTAGCAAATTTTTCAAAATGATTGAAAATGGGGATTGATAACTTGTCTAAATGATTACAAAATGATTGATATCCAGTTCAAGTTGTTCAAAATGATATAAAATTGCAGCTAATGATGTTCAATAATTTTCAACGTTGCAGAACGTTTAAATCTATTGAAAACTAGTTGCTAATGTTTGGAAACATGTTTAAATGGTTGAAATAGAGCCACTTCGGATTGTTCAAAATGATTGAAGATTTGTTGATAAATGTAATATGTTATCTAAATGATAGAGAAGTAGGTAATTTCTGTCAAAATTTAGAAAATGATACAAAATTAGCTAACAATTGTTAAAACTTTGTCTAAATTATTATTGCAATCTTGTCAAAATGATTTGAAACTTGACTAGATGAGTGAACAGAGATTTGTAGCTATGCTGGGCTGTTTAAATTGTTTACTTACTTATCGGTAATTATTGAAAACTTGTCTGAATACTTATAAATTGGTTTATAACTAGTAAAAGTTGTTCAAAATGATTGATGTTTACTGAAAATTTGACTAAATGACTGCAAAATGACTCATAGCATTTCCACGTTGATCAAAACTTCATAAAAGTGTATGTAATGTAGTTCAAAATAACTCTTTAACGTTGTAAATTGTTCAAAGTGATTGGAAATAGGTTTTGAAAACTTGTCCAAATGATTGATATCGATTCCAAGTTATTCAAGATCACATAACGATGTTCAAAATAAACCTACAATATCGCAAAATCATTAAAAATGAGATGGTATTCTTTGCAAACTTGTCCAAATGGTTGAAACCTGACTGATAGTCATTGTAAGTTGTATAAAATGATTAAAGACTGGTTGATAAATGTCATATGTTGTCTAAATGTAGATGAAATAGTTTGTTTTTAATTCTAAATTTTCAAAATGATTAAAAATTAGCTACTTATTACTAAAAATGAGTCTAAATTATTGCAAGTTTGTTAAAATGATTGTATACTTGTCTAGATGACTGAACAAAGTTTTAATTAATTAATGATTAGCTAATCATTAATCATCAATAGTTAAAGAAGCTATTCAATATTGTTTAAAATGATTGATAATAGTTTGATCTTGTCTAAAGACTCAAAAAATGGTTTATAACTAGTAAAAGTTGTTCAAAACGATTGATATTTGCTGAAAATTTGTCGAAATGACTTCAAAATGATTCTGAATATTTCCATGTTGATCAAAATCGCATAAAAGTGTATGTGATATTGTTCAAAATAACTCAGTAACATTACAAATTGTTCAAACCGATTGGAAATAGGTTTTGAAAACTTGTCTAAATGATTGATATCGATTCGAAGTGATTCAAGATCACATAACGGTGTACAAAATAAACCTACAATATTGCAAAATCATTCAAAATGAGATGGTATTGGTTGGAAACTTGTCTACATGGTTGAAACCTTGGTGATAGTCATTGCAAGTTGTATAAGATGATTAAAGACTTTATTGATAAATGTCATATGTTGTCTAAATGTAGATAAAGTAGTTTATTTCTAATTCTAAATTTTCGAAATGATTAAAAATTTACTAAAAATGTGTCTAAATTATTACAAGTTTGTTAAAATGATTTAATACTTGTCTAGATGATTTAACAAAGATTTATAGCTAATCATTAATTATCAATAGTTAAAGAAGCTATTCAATGTTGTTTTAAATGGTTGGTAATAGTTTGATAGTTATTGAAAATTTTCCTAAATAACTGCAAAATGATTTATAACATTTTCATGTGGATCAAAACCACGAGTTTTGGAAACTAGTCCAAACGATTGAATCTGAAGCATGACCATTCCAAATTTTACAAATGAATCAAAATTAGCTAAAAATTACTGAAAATTGGTTTAATTAAATTTCTCAAAATAACTTAAAACCTATCTAAATGATTGAACAGAAATTTAAAGCTATGACAAACGGTATGTAATGTGGTTGCAAATTCAAAGTGATCAAATATGGGTTTTGGAAACTTGTCTAAATATCATAATTGTTAAAAATGATTGAAGATTGCTTGGTAATTTTTGGAAATTCGTCCAAATGATTGAATTTGACACATAACCATTCCAAATTATGCGAAATGATCAAGACTCGTTGATAAATGTAATATTTTGACTAAATGATAGCGAAATAGTTAATCCTTTTTGTAAATTTTACAAATAAATCAAAATTAGCTAAAAAATACTGAAATTTGTTTTATTTTATTGCAAATCTTTCAAAATAATTTAAAACCTGTCTAAATGATTGAACAGAGATTTATAGCTATGCCAAATTGAATGTAATGTGCTTTAAAATAACTAACATGTTGCAAATTCGAATTGTTTGAAAATGGGTTTTGAAAACTTTTCTAAATGAAAGCAAAATGATTGACAATGATGTTCAAAACTAACCTATAATGTTGCAAAATCGTTAAATATTATTGCAAATTGGTAATGTTTGAAAACATATGTAAATACACTTGAAGTATGGCTCATAACCATTATAGATTGTGCAAAATGATTAAAAACTTATTGGCAAATGTAATATGTTATCTAAATGATGGGGAAGTAGTTAATTTCTATGTCTAAACTTTCAAAATGATAAAAAAGTAGCTAATAATTCCTGAAAATTTGTCTAAATTATTGCTATTATGTCAAAATGATTAAAACTTATCCAGATGCCTGATCAGAGATTTGTTGGGTTATTTAAAATGATCACCTACTTTTCGGCAATCATTGAAAACTTGTCTAAATACTTAAAACTGGGTCTATAGCTATTAGAAGTTGGTCAATATGGTTGATAGAGATAAGATTGGTATTTATTGAATATTTGTCGAAATGACTGCAAAATAATTCATAACATTTACATGATAATAAAATTCACATAAAAGTGTCTGTAATGTAATTCAAAACAACTATCTAAGATTGCAATTTTGTTCAAAGCAATTGAAAATAGGTATAGAAAACTTGTCTAAATGATTGCAAAAGGCATCTAACGATCAAAACGTTCAAAACATATGTACAATGTTGAATCAATGAAATCCGGTTCATAGCTATTCTAGATTGTTTAAAATCATTAAAGGCTTTGTCTGACTGTTGTCTAAGTGGTGGTAAAATGGTTAATTTCTACTTCCAAGTTTTCAAAATGATCAAAGTTTAGCGAATTATTACTGAAAATTTGTATCAATTATAGCATAAATTTGTATCATATTAAATTTTGTCAATATGATTTAATAGTTGTCTAGATTATTGAACAGAGATTTATAGCTAATCACTAATCATCAATATTTAAAAAACTATTAAAAGTCGTTTAATATTGGTAATAGTTCGATATTTTTTGAAATTGAAAAAACTGTAAAATGATTTATAACATTTCCATGTTGATCAAAAGTACATAAAAATGTATGTGATGTAATTAAAATAATTTTCCAACGTTACAAATTGTTGAAAGTGGTTGAAAATAGGTTTTTGTTTAAATGATTGTAAAATAAATGATATCAATTCCAAATTGTTCGAGATCATATAAAACTACATCTAATGATGTTCAAAATAAATCTACAACGTTGCAAAATCGGTAAAAATGATTGAAAATTACTTGCTAATATTTGGAAATTTGTCCAAATGATTGAATCTAACATATAACCATACCAAAATGTGAACTTTTTTTTCAAAATGATTGAAACTTGTTGATAAATGTAATATATCTAAAATATGGGGAAGTAAATAATTTCTATTTCTAAGTTTTGTCTAAATATATAAAAATTGCTTTATGGCTATTAAAAGATGTTCAAAATGATTGATATTTACTGAAAATTTGTCTAAATGACTGCAAAATGATTCATAACATTTCTATGTTGATCAAAACCACATATAAGTGTTCAATGTAGTTCAAAATAACTCTCTAACGTTGCAAATTGTTTATATAAAACTGCATCTAACGATGTTCAAAACAAGTCTACAACATTGCAAAATCGTTAAAAATTGTTGAAAATTACTTGGTAATGTTTGGAAATTTGTCCAAATGGTTTAACTTAGCTCATAGCCATTTCTAGTTGTTCTAAATGTAAATCATTTTGACTTGTTGATAAATTTTATCTAAGTAATGGTGAAATGGTTCATCTTTATTTCTAAATTTTCAAAATGATTAAAAATTATAGTAATATTTAGAAGCATGTTTAAATTGTCGAAATCTGGCACATTACCATTCTAGATTGTTCAAAATGATTAAACCTTGTTGATAAATGTAATAAAATTTGTCTAAATTATTGTAGTTTTCTCAAAATGACTTCAAACTTGTCTAAATGATTGAACAGATATTTATAGCTATGCCATGTTGTCAAAATAACTACTTAATTGTCGGTAATTATTGAAAACATGTCTATATACTTAAAAACTGGTTTATACCAAATTAAAAATTGGTCAAAATAGTTGATAATTGTTTGGTATTTATTGAAAATTTCCCTAAGTGACTAAAAACTGGTTCTAGCAATTTCAGATTGTCCAAAATTAATGAATAACTTATTAGTACGTATTGAAGGGTTGTCTAAATAACTGAAATTACTGGATTGCACCTTTAAGTTCTGACAGCATCTAAAAGATCGTTTCTTTTTTTCATTTCACTTTTTTTTCATTTCAAAATTCACTATGGTAGCGGAAGCTGCAGTAATTACCTTTTGTAGATGTTTTGGTCACTAGAATGACAAATAGAGACAGGGATCTGAGAGTAATTTCATCGCATGATCATTCACGAGGGAAAACACTAAGTGATCAAATATTAACATGACAATGAAAAAAAAAAAGATTTTAGTCGGAAAATTTTACTACTTTGTTGTAATGTAGGAACTCTTTTGTTTCCGAGCAAAATAAACGAATATGAACGATCAAAGTTGAGCAAAAAATTGACATTGTTATGACCGTCTTTCTTACTAAAACTGAAACTCTGCCTTAGCATCCCCTTGAAAGTGAACAGCAGTTAATTAGGGGTCGGTAAAAGATACATTAATAAAACAAAAAAAAAATAAAGATCGATAAAACAAAATAAATTTTTGGGTTTCTTCTATTTCGATTGGCAATCCTACACCAAAACATCCCAGCTTTAATCTACACCCTTGCGCAACTCAAAACGCTCGAAATTTGAAACCCCGGAGTTTTTATCTTTAACCCGCGCCGTCGTCACCTCACTTTATGTGACGACAGCATTTCAGCACTTCAGGTTCGAAATTCCCATACCTGAAAATATCTAACACTAAATTATCTAAATACTAAGGATCAATAAAATGCGATTTGTTACAACATTTTATTTTTTATTTCGGTTGTAAGTAAACCGAATAAATGAAACTTCAATCTTATTTTAAGTAAGTAGAAAGAAGAGTAAAGTGAGTAAAGAGATGAAATTCACAACCTCTCTGAATTTTCTGCAAGAACTTTTTAACTTTAATGGTGTTTTTTGTCCTCTTCGCTTTTCCTTAATGATGATAGTTTTCGTGATAATAAACTATCGTACAACGTGTACATTTATATTTATTCAAAATAAAAATTTTGAATAATACACTACATATTAGAAAATAATAATAAAAATATGCGACACATTTGATACATTGTATAGATACTTGTAATCTCATCTATATCTGATAGTCTGAAGGACGTTATCAGTGTAATTATTGAAATAGGTGTACATATAGAAAATGTTATTTTTGTATTTGATGTAACTAGCAAAAAAGATTGCCATTTTCCATACTTAAATCTACAGCTAAAATTGACAGTTTATTGGAATTTTCAGATTTCATCGAGTAAGGCCTAAAATAAAATTTTTAAAGAACAATTATTGTATCTCAAATGTAACAGTCAAAACTGTCAAATCCATATGCACACGTGCATTTATTATCTCATCAATGCAGTTTAATTTATAAACAGTAATGAAATATTATCGAGTTAAGAAAAATGTTGTTGTTATTTCCGACGCAGAAATGTTTTGATTTAAATGCGGCGAATATCAAATAAAACGGAGATATGTAATCGTTAATGGACAACTTTTTGTCAAAAGTCACACATTACGATTGAATCGAGCAATAATAAATTAAAAAATTAAGATTCACAATGAAATTATACAGATAAAACAAAAGATGCGCAGTAATGGTCATAAATTGATTAATCCTTTGATATAAATTGATTTTTTTAATCTACATTTCCTAACTGATAACTCATGAAAGATATTGCGTAATTTAAAAATATACAAAACGATAAATAGTCGTCATGTATTGATCAAAGAACACCCGGAAGACTTCTTATTGTTAGTCACAGATTAATGTTTGTTTTTGTAGTGTGGGATTGAATTCCAAAAAAAATTTTCTTGATTTAATGCAATTTAAACATTAAAACTAGTCCGCAAAATTTTTAATTTGCTTCGCTAATACGTTATCTATATAGTTGATTACAATGTCATATAAATGTAACTTCTGATATATATTGAGAATCATAGTAAAATAGCGCCTCAGTTCACGATTACACTTGTAAGTGTACGTTGTAATTTGTCGCGGCTTTCACTTGCCCGAAACTTTTTTCTGCAAGCAGCGGATAGAAAGTTTTGGATTCAACCGCAATAATAGCACAAAATCACAACAATATCTCAGCAAAAAAAAATCGTTGGGAAAGCTTTCAAAGATGTCTATGAAAATTGAATATAACAAAGTAAGTTTAATTTTTACATTAATTTTAATTTTATTACGTAGGTGGAAATTAAAAAGATTATAAAACAATGCACCATTGAATATTTTAAAGCACTTCAAATACACTTAAATTTAATACTTTACTATTTTATGTGATTAAATAAATTATATTTTAGACAATCCAAAAAGCAACTAACGTAACATTCCAAGCTCATCACGTCTCAAGATCTAAAAGGGGTCAAGTACTAGGAAATCATGAAGGATTTAGAGGATGTACCATATGGTTCACAGGCATGTATAATACATCAAAACAATTTAACTAAGTAATTAATTCGTTATTTTAATTTCATAGGTTTATCTGGAGCGGGAAAAACATCAATATCATTCGACCTCGAAGCTTATTTAGTATCACGAGGCATACCATCATACAGTCTTGACGGCGATAACGTAAGAAACGGTTTAAACAAAAATTTAGGATTTACGAAAGAAGATCGCCAAGAAAATATTCGCAGAGTAGCAGAAGTTGCTCGCCTATTCGCAGATGCCGGTCAAATATGCTTATGCAGCTTTGTATCACCTTTTGCAGAAGACAGAATGATGGCGAGAAAAATTCACGAAGACGCAAATTTGCCTTTTTTCGAAGTCTTCGTTGACACCCCGATAAATGTTTGCGAATCGCGAGATGTTAAAGGTTTATACAAAAAAGCTAGACAAGGTTTGATCAAACGTTTTACCGGAATTGATCAGGAATACCAAAAACCAGAATGTCCAGAACTTGTTGTTAAAACCGTAGAGCAAAGTGTCGAAGAAAGCATGTTGCAAGTCGTTGAGATGTTGGAGGAAAATGTTAGAAACAAAACCATTTAATGGGATTTAATAATTATTTTTTGATTTCTTTAGGGAATTTTGCCAAGCATAAGATCTGCTGACGATGTCAAAGAACTATTTATGGACGAAATTACCTTAAAGGAAACCATGGAAATAATTGATGATATCCCAAAATTAACAATAACCACATTAGATTTAGAATGGGTTCAAATTTTAAGCGAAGGTTGGGCTTCACCTTTAAAAGGATTTATGAGGGAAGATGAATATCTCCAAGTTAGTATAACCCCATTTTTTTATAACAAAATTATTATTATTTTTATTCCTTTTTAGACTTTACATTTTAATTGTCTAAAAACAAACCAAGATGAAATAACCAATCAAAGCATACCAATCGTTCTTCCAGTTAGCTCTTCCGATAAAGATCGTCTTCAAAACTCCCCTAAAATAGCTCTTTACCATAACGGAGAAGTTTACGCTATTATATCAGAGCCAGAATTTTATTACCACCGAAAAGAAGAAAGAGTATCTCGCCAATTTGGTACAACAAATAAAGACCATCCCTACATAAAAGTATATTTAGTTAATTATATTTAATTAATAGTAACCAATATAAATATTTTTAGATGATTTATGAATCTGGAGATTGGTTACTCGGAGGAGATTTGCAAGTTTTAAAAAGGATTCGTTGGAATGATGGATTGGATCAATATAGACTCACTCCAAAAGAATTAAGAAGCAAATTCCATCAAATGGGGGCAGACGCAGTTTTTGCATTCCAACTCAGAAATCCAATTCATAATGGACACGCTTTATTAATGACCGATACTCAACAACAACTCAAAGAACGTGGATTTAAAAAACCTGTCCTTCTGTTACATCCTTTGGGTGGATGGACGAAAGATGATGATGTCCCACTTGATACGCGAATGCTTCAACATCAAGCTGTTTTAGATGAAGGACTGTTAGACGAAACTAACACTGTTTTAGCTATATTTCCAAGTCCGATGATGTACGCTGGACCAACTGAAGTACAATGGCATGCCAAATCGAGAATGTGTGCCGGTGCGAATTTTTATATTGTAGGTCGTGATCCGGCCGGAGTTCCCCACCCCGCTGGAAAAGAAGGATCGGTTGACGGAAATTTATACGATGCAACTCATGGTGGGAGAGTTTTGAAGATGGCCCCAGGGTTGAAATACTTGGAAATAATTCCGTTTAGGGTAGCTGCTTATGATAAGAAAGGAAAAAAGATGGATTTCTTTGATCCGTCGAGAGCTGGTGATTTCGAATTCATTTCTGGTACTAAAATGAGAACTTTAGCGAGGACTGGAGAAAATCCACCTGACGGATTTATGGCTCCGAAAGCTTGGAAGGTTTTGGCTAATTATTATCAATCTTTGAAGAAATAATAAGTAATGAAATTTATTGTAATTAGAAAAATATTAATTATATGAGTTAAAGAAATTATTATAAAAAATAATAAAATTCTCAAATTTAACATTAGCGTAATTTTTGTGGTCTAACTTAAAGATATTATGGATAACCTTCACCAGAAACTCACTACGGAGTACCCTACGAATTTGTCTAAATAATTGAAAAATGTTCATCAATTCATATTTCCATGTTGATCAAAACCATATAAAACTGCATGTAATGTAGTTAAAAACTACTTTACAACACTGTAAAGTAGTTTTGTATTAGTTTTAAGTAGTTGTAATGTTTGTAAACTGCATACGACGATGTTCAAACGTTATTGAAATTTAGTTTGTAATGGCTGGAAACTATGGTGAAAATCTGTCTTATAGCCATTCCAGATTATTCAAAATGATTAAAAATTTGTTTAGATGATTGAACGCATATTTATGACTACGCCCAATTGTTTAAAACAATTGCTTATTTATCGATTGACAACTTGTCTAAATTCTTAAGAACTACTTTACATCAATTGAAAGTTGTTCAAAGTTGCTCTAAATGCTAGGTAAGTGTTTAGTATTTATTTAAAATTTGTCTAAATGACTGTAAAATGATTCATAACAACCATCTTGAACAAAACCATATAAAACTGTATTTAATATAGTTTAAGACTATTTTATGACGTTGTAAATACTTCAAAGTGATTGAGAATGGGTTTTGGAAACTTGTACAAATGATTACGTAACTGCATCTAACAATTCTACAATGTTGCAGAATCGTTAAAAATAATTGAAAATTAGTTGGTAATGTTTGGAAATTTGTCCAAATGGTTTAACTTAGCTCATAGCAATTTTTGGTGTTTCAAAATGATTAAAGAATTGTTGATAAATATTATCTAAATGATGACGAAATGGTTCATTTCTGTTTCTAAATTTTCAAAATGATTCAAAATTAGCTAATAGTTACTTAAAATTTGTCAAAAAAATTGTATTTTTGTTAAAATCATTAATAACTTGTCTGGATGATTGAACACATTTTATAAAACTTGTCTAAACACTTAAAACCTGGTTTACATCTATTAAAACGTGTTCAAAATGTTTGATAATTGGCTGGAATTTAATGAAAATGTTTCCAAATGATTATATAAATTGATTCCTAGCAACTGCAAGTTGTCAAAAACTTTAAAATAATTGAAAAGTGCTTTAAAAATAAAATCTATTGGAAGTTTTGAGATCTAAGAATATTTAAAATAGTATATCTTGGAATTGCTAGATCACCTGGAGTCGTAATATCCCATGATAAAATTTACCATAGTTCTTAGATGTATAGATATTGAGAAATATACAGAAGTATGAATTTCGCTGTTTTACATGATCTTAATGTTAACACTTAGGAATCACAGCATGTTGCAAACAAACATTTAGAATAAATATTGTAGCAAATTTTATTGTTAACAATATGAGAGCTATATTGTATGTAATACTATTGTTACATGTGCTATATTGTAATGTTATTTTATTTTTCGTTTAGATGCAACTATATGTGTACAAAAATACTAAACATGAAAATTTTGTTTCAAAAACTTGAAAAACAAAATTTTAAAAATAGCCGATTATTATTAAGATCCGGATTTATATGCGATAAAATAAGCAATATGTTTTTTATGTGTTAAAACAAAAAAAATGTATATTTGTATCGACAAGAATTACAAAAATACTGTATCAAGTAAAAAATAGTATATGAAGTTTTTCTAGTAAGACGTTAACAGGTTTAAATGTACAGGGTTGAAGATAAATAGGTGGTACTTAATTCCTTAGTTAAGAGCCAACTATGTTGAGATTTAGTAGTTGAAATAACGTAAATAAGCCTTGCATATATTGAACGTTTTTTTCTGGATTAACCAGTTATGTAATCAAAATATTACAAGAGACAATCCAGTGTCAGAACTAAATGCTGATTGAGCTGAATCCCCATTCTAGCTGGACAAAATTATTTGAAGGGCTTAATAAGGATTAGAAGGTTAGAATATAATAAAATAACAAAATCCAATGATGTTAAAACCCCGTGCACTAAGTTTTTACAGCTTTTATTAACGTTTTCAAAATTATTTCAATGTGAGATACTTGTTGCATGAACATTGTTTGTAAAGACCCAGAAACGCTAATCCATAAGCAGACTCAAGCTAAATATGAACACTCTGATTGTCAAAAATTTCCAAACTGTCATCATTTATGCATGAAAATTATTCGGTATGGTCTAAGGATGCATAATCCATCACTCGTTTGAATTTGGATACTACATTTTTACAAAACGTAATAACGCCAAAATCAATCATCATTATTGTTGATTTTTATAGCAAATCTCTCATTATTCAAAAATCAAAACGTATGGTCATCAAAGACTTTATTCACTATGATTGTTCATAATGATGTGGAAAAGTATAAACCAAATATCGAAATGTTTGCTGTATAACTCCAAAAATCGAAAACTAAAGTAGACAGATAGGCTTTTTACAATAAAAACTCTGCGGAAATTGTCAAAATCTCAAAGTCTTACTATAAAAAATAAATTTATATATTAAATTTTCCGTCATCTTGATTTTTGAAAAATACTTAAGTCTGGCCACAGATTTGTAATCAGCACCCCAAAAGATCTCACCATTTCCAAATTTTATAAAAAAGTTAAGAGAAATAAAAAAGTGTTGATTGAACTCAAATTAGAACTAATACTAGAACTAATACTATATCTAAAACTAGAAGCTCTCAAGTTTTGCCGTGCGTCTTTTGAAAAAGTGCTTGACGTTTCGCATACCATGTTGATCGAACCAGCTTCTGAAAAATGTTGCCCATTTGTTCAACTAGAATCAGGGTTTAACTCAGTGTGTGATCCGACGTTTATACAATTTTGTTTAACAAAATATTTAAAAAACATAAATATGCTCAAATATGCAATGTGGCAATTAATAAATTATAACGAAACGAAAAAATGTCCAAATTAAAATATGCCTATATTAATTATTTTTTTACGTAATTCGAGAAGATAAAAAAATTCTTTGTTCACATATTCATCTCTTCAGACCCGAATCTTTCCACTCCTAGGTCTAGTGTTAGTTCTAGGTTTATATCATTAGATAAAACTCTAGATCTAGAAAAATCCAAATATACAGGGTTGGGTTGGGTTGGATTAATTTGACAACGCTGTATATTTCAATTGAAGTAAAACTAGAACTAACACTAGACCTAGAACTACAATCTTTTTTTAAATATTGTATAAATTTCGTTTCATTCGTCTACCCCAACCCTGGAGCGCCAACTCGAAATATCTTAGGCCGGTACTGTATATGAATAACTAAATTTATATGGGGTAAAAATGCAAAATATGAAGTTATATGCAAGATATGAAAAAACATATAATAAACGGGGTTATCATATTTTATATTTTCTAATTATCATATACAGGGTTGGGCCCTCTGGGATTCCACATCAGCGATTTAAATATTCACATGAAGTTAGTAAACACAATCACAAAAAATTTAGAAGCAATTTTTTATCTAAAATCATTAAATGTTGAAGGTTAATCCATGTCGATCAGTTCTCTTATCTGACGTGACTGAAATAAACAATATTTTTTTTTGTTGTTTTTATAGGAAGCTTTTCAGTTTACTCCATCATTAGAGACATTAAAATTTTAATATTATATTTTGATAATTAATTGAATTCATATTAATATTATGTGAAAATTTGATTCAAATCTGCACTTTAAAAATAATTAGCATTAACAAATTAAAATTTATAGGTTTATAAAGCAAATTTTAAGTTAAAATTGGATACAGAAACACCATCAAATTGACGGACACTTGTTATATAGGCACATAATGAAAAAAATTTATTCGTGGGTGTCAATTTAATTACAGAAATATAATATTAGAATTTTAATGTTCCTGATGATAAATATCAGAACTAAAATAAAAATATCAGAAAAAGTATGGTTTATTTAATCTAAATTCATGCTCATTCTAGCATCAACAAGAAAAAGAAATTTCTAATTTTATTTCACTGGATATTGTTGATAGGCAATACAAAAAAACATTAATATTTATGAAATATTGTTGAAAATGTATGACTAAGTGCCGGTTTATCCACCTTTTTTTGAAAATTAAATTAATTTTTTTGATAAAATTAATAGATTAATATCCAGAAATTTCTAAATGTGTCTTAAAAAATAGATGCTTTTGTAATAATCTATCTCTGTGAGATATCATTTTCCATATATGGCGCAACAAAAACAAAGAAATCGAAGTGTTGCTGAAAATGATATTCATTTCCAATTAACATCGATCCATCAAGATATTGATAAATTGTGTAAAAATAACCAAATACAAGAAAGTCTTGCTAGAAAATCTGTCATCCATATTAACACTTCATATAAAAGGGGAAAATATTCTGTATAGTTTTTATGATAAGATAACATCTAAATTAATATGAAGTAAGCTGAAAATATTAAGGCAATCATGATAGATAGCATTTGTTTTAGAATCCAAATCTTTCAAAATATCCCTTAGTTCGAAATTCAGTCATTAGATAAGCATAACAATTGGTACATTTGGCTGGTCTTCCATAAACAAAAATCATTTTAATTTTTGCATTTTAATGTTTACCAACTCGTCATACAAGGTCAATCCGTTGTGCTTTCTTAATCTGACAACTTAGGATTTCATCCAGCATCATCCAGAGCTAACAGGAGAAACTGTAATATCCTCCTTTCTCCAACCCAACCCAACTCAACAGCTTTCTTCAGCTGTCGGGTAAGTCTGATCTAAATATCTCGCAAATTTTGATAAATTTTTATACTAAAACAACTGCTATCTCTTATGGCCTACTTGATATTACTAGGTTGATAATATGATGTTACTTGGAAGTACATTCTAATTTCGAATCTCTATTAATACATATGTAATATTCGAGGAATAAAAATAATTACAAACAAACGGTATGTATTTTGTCATGGGGAATAAAGAAATAATAATATAATGATGAAAATAGTTAATGGTGCATACGTCGTGGTTTCGTTTTTGGGAGTCTTTCATGGTCTCGCCTTGTTTTCGAGAAAAGACGAGATCTTCATTGCTCTCGTCTCGAGTCTCGTGCGTGAGGTTTTGCGTCTCGTACTAGAGTCTCGTAGGTAAATACTTCTATATGTAGATTTGTAAAGAGTATTACATCCAGTACATATCCAGTACTACTTTCACATATCATAGACATGGACTTGGTGTATTGTGTCAAAGTGTCATATGGTCTTGAGGACAAAGAATGGATACTGCTACAAAAAGTGCATAAATTACTAGTCAACTTTCAAATATTTTCTAAGAAACTCTAAGGAGAGATGTACGTCATATTACCTATGGTTGGTGCATGATAATATTTGCATGGGACCGAAAGGCAGATCGAAACCTTGCCACAGAGCAGCTTATTATTAGTTTTTAGACTATGAAAGGCAAAATATTAAAGCATTATTATAAAACTAATTAGATTTATGATGCAATTTTAATTTTCGATCCGTAGCATAAGATAGAAGTTGTTCAGATGATGGAGCCAAGAATTAAAAAAGATTTTCATTCAAAAGTCTGTCGGAATCGCGTTGAATCTGATTGATTTTCCATTAATCAGAAAGACAACGTTCGAAGTAACGGCATTGGACGAACGAGAGGATTCTAGTTCGGAAAAGTCGGATTTTGTTATCAATATTGATGTTTTGTATGCAGTAAATCCGACGCCTTCCGAAGGTGAATGGATGGAGAAGCTTCAAAAATATTATTTTAGGGCTCGGTGCAATAAAGATACAGATATATTACAATGTTCGAAAGTAATGGCATTGGAGGTATAAGAAAATTCTAGAGCGGAAAAGTCAGATTTTGTAATTAATATTGATGTTTTGTATGTAGTAAATCCTACGCCCTCGGTAGGAGAATGGATGCAGATATATTACAATGTTCGGAAGTAACGGTATTGGAGGAACGACAAGATTCTAGTGCGGAAAAGTAAAATTTTGTAATGCAATCAATCCTTTCAAAGGAAAATGGATGCAGAAGCTTCAAAAATATTATTCTATGCCTGTAGAATGGCTATATGGCCTATGGTGTAATAAATACAGATTAACCAGTAACTATGGTAAATATCCAATAGTTAAATTCAACCAAAGGTGAATAAACCGGCCCTAAACCCAACATATCTATGTTGAGCGTTATATTTAGGTATATAAATGAAAATATTATGAAAAATTCGTACATACACTCAGCAGCAGAAGTCTGCGTACAAAAAACTTGTAATACTTTAATTGAAAAAATAAGAGTCATAATCCTATGTGATAAACTTGATTTTTTTTTATTTTGTATATTAACTACATATAATTCTATTAACAAAATATGCTTCAACAAAACAGAAACAGTAGTTACAGAAAAAAATCAAAACTAAAAATTCTACAAATAACGGGTATGCAAAAATCTGCGTACAAGTCAGGACAGTATTTATAAAAAATTCAGATCATTGTTTCTATATTAATATGAGGTCGGATAACCTTTACGTTTAATGACCTCCCTTAAACGTTTAGGCATGGAGTGCACTAATTTCTTCGTTTCGTCCGAACTGATTTTGGCCCATTCCTCAATCATAACATTTTTTAACGTTTCCTTCGACGTTATGTTGTGTTGCCGAATCCTGCGTTCCAGTAAATCCCAGAGGTTTTCGATGGGATTCAAGTCCGGCGATTGTGGAGGTGTTTTAAGTTGCTTTAGGGTATTGTATAGTAGCCAAAGCTTAGTGTTGTGGGCGCAATGTTTGGGGTCATTATCTTGTTGAAAAAAGTATTCGGGCCCCAAGCCCAAGTTTTCGATGCTAGGCTTCAAATTTTCTTTTAAAATGTCTATATACATTTTATGGTCCATGGTCGATGTTTTGAAAACCAACCTTCCCACCCCTTTGGTGCACATACACCCCTAAACCATAACTCCACCACCTTCGTGTTTTACAGTCGCTTTCAAATTTTCGGGATTAAGGGCAGTATTAGGTTTTCTCCATACAAGTTGTTTACCCTTAATGCCGAAAATGCAAAATTTGCTCTCATCTGTAAAGAGAACTTTCTCCCAGAATTCAATGGGCTTGTCTAAGAGTTTTTTTGCAAAGGCGATCCGCTTCTGACGATTGACCTCTGACACAAATGGCTTTTTTCGTGCAACGCGACTGTGATAGTTAGCTTTTTTTAACGTCCTTCTCACCGTATCTTTGCTGATAGTTTTATGAAATTCTTCTTGTACATTTTCTACTATTTTTTTTGCCGTCAGCCTAGGTTCTTTTCTAACCTGCTGTACAATTTTTCGCTTCTCTCGGTTTGTTAAAAGGGGTGGTCTACCAGATCGCGGACGTGAGAAGTAATCTTCAGTGTCTTTATAATTATTAATTACTCTTTGAATGGAAGAGTGTGACCTGCCGACAGTTTCTCCTATTTTTCGAAAAGATTTTCCCTCTTTCCATAACTTTACAATAATTTTTCTCTCTCCCAATTCAATTTCCTTTCCTTTCGTGTCCATTCTAACTTTTAGCTTCTAAGCCTCTGCTAATATAATTGACACCGATTATCTTTTATTTAAATCGGAAAGCGTACATCGCCAACTACGTATTTAAGTAAATAAGTATATTTTGGAGAAGGCGTCTTTATTTGTACGCAGATTTTTGCATACGCATTATTTGGAGAATTTTTAATTTTAATTTTTTTTGTAACTAATATTTCTGTTTTATTGATGCATATTTTGTTAATAGAATTATATGTAGTTAATACACAAAATAAAAAAAAATCAAGTTTATCACATTAGATCATGACCCTTATTTTTTCAGTTAAAGTGTTAGAAGTTTTTTGTACGCAGACTTCTGCTGCTAAGTGTAAATAACTTAATCAACAAAAATAAATAAATAAATCGTGGAAATGACTAATTTTAACCCATGATAGCATAACATTATAAATAAAAAAACAAAATACTTTAAAATCTATTCAAGATTTTATCAAATTTTGATTTTATCTTAAAACGTGACTAACTTCATAGCAATTTTAGTTGCATCTGTCAAATGACATGGGGTCAATGTTTTTGACAGTCGATTCCCCAAAAAAAGCTGATATGTGAGAAATACACTGAAATACAACAACAACAAAAAATGGCATTTTTATGCCCAGTTCGTATACGCCGGGGGAAAAAGAAAAAACGTGAGTAGAAATCTAATTTTTTTATCTAGGTTATCACTAAAATTTATTATAAACCCACAAAAGATAAAAATTAATTAATTTTTAGCTTCCGGCGCCGATGTTGATAAAGATTTAATGAAAGGAGCTTCCGGATTAACTCCGGGAATGGGTAGAATCACGGGTTCTGCTAGTATTGAAACTTTGGTTCGTGTGGGAATTGAAAAGGAACATGGCTTATCACCCGATAGTAAAATGGTTGTTTTATACGATTTTACACCTTGCGTTGACGATGAATTAGAAGTTAAAAGAGGGCAAATTGTTAATATACTTTATCGAGAAAACGATTGGGTTTATGTAATCGGGTTAGATACACGCCAAGAAGGATTTATTCCACACTCTTATTGTACTCCTTACAATAGCCAATTAGCAGAGTTAGCTATAAAGAAAAAATTACCCAGAGATGAGCAGAGTGGAAATGTAGATCAACCAGAAACCACTCATGAATGGTTTACTTATAAATATTTTAGAAATCATTTTGCTTAAAAATTTTTGTTTGTAGTGAAATTGCAACTGCTGATACAAGCGATTGTGATTCATTGGGTAAAAAACAAGGAGCAGTTGCTAGTTCCCCTGTTAGCATTCATTCTGAACCGGATATGTCCCCATTTTCAAAAGATCCATCTGGACGTTATATTGTTTTATACACTTTTATAGCGAGAGATGAAAATGATGTTTCAGTTGAAAGAGGCGAATTTGTTACAGGTAATAATAACAAAAATAGATTTTTAATAATTTTTAAAAATATTAAAATTTGTCTAAGCCAAGTACAGCAATAATTTTTTTTTACTTAAAAATGACGTTAAGAATAAAAAGTGAAAAAAAGTGTGGAAAATTGTTAAACTTACCCTAAAATGATTTTAAAGTTTTGATGTGACACAAAGCTTACTAACAACGTATTTTTAACAGAAGAGTGATTAAAACACAATACCAATAATATAAGTAATAGTTAAATAGTTTCCTTCAATAGTCGCTGGATATATATTCTGGTCAAATAAATCTTGCTATAACTTGAAAAATCGATTTTTATTAGTTTAAAGATTAGTTTGTGTTTGTACTGTGGTTTAAAACGGTCTGATGTGTTCTTAATGAGAACATATCTATTAAACTGTTAACGGAATCCGACAATCGAAACTATGCTGACTCACATAAATGATTGGACACTAAGTGATAGCAAAAAGAAACAAATATTAAATAAATAAATCAAGAAAAACAAAAAATATTTGTTATAGATAATGCAGGTGCTTGTTATGTATAGAATGTAGTCTATATCTTGGTAAACATTCACTTCTAAAACTTTTTATACAAAAGTTGTTTAGTATTTTATTTGCCATGATAACGTTCAAATGATTTTATTTCAAAAAATAACTGACAAGGGGACCTTACGGGTTCGGCTCCAAACTCCAAAGAGAAAATCTCGAGAAACTCGAGAAAATCGACTCCAAAGTACTCAAAATATTTCGTAACAGTAGAAGTATGATATATTTTAATTTTCCTCTAATACAGTCAACCCTCCTATAACGCGGTGAGTGCGTACGGCGTTCTACGGAAACCGCGCTATAAGAAACTCGGATTTAACCGTACAAACCAGGGTAATTCGTAGCGTGTTCTATGGAAACCGTCTACCGCGTTGTATGGAAACCGCGCTATAACAAACGCAGAATTAGTACAAATCACATTATTCGTACCGCGTTATATGGAGACCAATAAGGACAAGATAAATTATAAATTATTTTTATTGAATTGAAGAGTTTATATAAAGAAATGATACCAAAACTAAACTGAAAAACTGTTTTCCAACAAAAACAAGAAAGACTTTTATAAAATTTAATCTTTCAACACTCATCCTCGCTGTCAGATAATATGAGTCGCCTAACTCGTCTTCTTTTAATGGGCAAAATATCTTCCTCATTTGGCTCATCTTCACATTGGTTTTCGATTGTAGCTTTTTTTTTCTAACTCCACTAAAACCTCTCTGTAGCGAGCTAAGCAATTTCTTAACTCTCTTTTAAACTTTGCGCTACGCACCGATGAATGATTAGTTTGAATGAAATGGAGAGTGAAATGGAACATCTTACATTTCACAACATCTAAATCGACATTTGGCACCCATTCGTTTTCCTTATTTTCGTTTACCAATGGATTTGAGGTGGGTGCATCAATTAAATCCATCAATTCATCCTCATTTAAAGTTTCTTCCCCGAGTACGAGTTCTCTTACATCCTCTCTTTCATCTCAAGGGGTTTCCAACACGCATTAAGCGTTGATGGTTTAATTTCCGCGCAAGCCGATGACACGGTTCTAATACAATCTAAAATAGAAAATTCCATCCAAACTTGAGTAAGGGTTTTATTTTCACTGCTTTCTAATCTGTCGAAACTGGTTTGGAAAACTTGGCGTGTGTAATACATTTTTAAAGTTTGAATGACTCCTTGGTCCAAAGGTTGTATTAATGACGTGCAGTTAGAAGGAAGGAAGACAATTTTTACATTTGGATGATCCAGTTGTATGTTGTGGCAACCAGCGTTATCAAGAACCAATAAAACTTTGAAATACAATTTTTTTTCCATCGTATGGGTTTCAACTGCCGGGATAAAACAATTATAAAACCAATCCTTAAATAAATCTTGGGTCAACCAAGCTTTCTTATTAGACCGCCAGAATACAGGCAATTCGGTCTTATTAATGTTTTTCATAACACGGGGAGTTGAAGAACGATTTATTATCATAGGTTTTATCATCAGGCTCCCTGAAAAATTGCTGCACATATGAAGGGTGACACGTTCTTTTGAAGGTTTAAACCCCTGAGCGCGCCTTTGATTTTTCAAAATGAAGGTCCTAGATAGTAGTTTTTTCCAATATAATGCCGTCTCATCGGCGTTAAAAATCTGATGAGGTGAATAGCCTCCTTCATTGATAATTCTAGTTAATTCCAGCTTATAATTTTCGGCAGCCTCAGCATCTGCTGAGGCCTGTTCTCCTTGAAACTTAATATTGTGTAATGAGTACCTTTTTTTTAGTTTTTCAAACCACCCTTTACTCGCGACAAACGAATGATTTTCTAGCTCTGCAGAAGAATGCCCAATATTCCTTAAATGCTCATAGATTTTAAGTGCTTTCTGCTTGATAAGATTTCCACTGATAGGAATCTTTTTGGCTATACAGACTTCCAACCAGATCATTAACGCCCGTTCCATTTTAACCATATTAGAATTTCGTGTGCGAGTGACACGTTTCGCACCTAACGGACAGCCATCTGCCACAGTTTTCCTTATATTGTCTGCATTTTTCTTTAGGGTTCGAATTGTAGATTCATTCAACTTGGTTGATTTTGCAACCGACGATAGATTTTCCCCACCTTCTAAACGATTTAGAATTTCGATTTTATCTTCAAGAGATATAAACTTTCTTTTTAATCCTTTCCTTGTTTCTTTCGTGTTTGACATGATGCAAATCTAGGGTTAATAATTACTTTATTATTTTTATATTAGAACAAATGAAGAATATTACTTACAGTATTGTGTAATGTTGTCCAATTATAAACCACAAATTAAGCAGCAAAAAACTGAACGAACGGACGGTGCAGAAAAATTTTTAGAAAGACTTGGTCACTTATAATTCAAATAGGCCCTAACGAACTAAACATAGGCTAAACATTCTTAGGCTACGCGGAAGGAACTTATGGGATGCTGTTGACGGAAACCGCGCTGTAAGAGTATCGTGTTATAGGAGGGCTGTTGCATTTTCAGCTCTGCGTTATATAGAAACCGAGTTCTGAGAGTACCGCGTTATAGGACGGCTGACTGTACGTCAATTAGCCCGGGAAACTATGAGTTCGGCTGTCAACACTGAGGTCAAAGGTTCAATCGCCATTGTACTGAAGTTTTTTTTTAAATTTTTATTTTATTTATTTAACAAAAACAGGTAATATTACAGTTTTTATTTTATACAATAAAAACTAAAATACTTAATAAAAGTATTAATTTGTTGATAATCACCATGCTGAGATAAAGGAGGAAGAATAATAATTAAAAAAATAAGTAAAAAAAGGTAAAAATGAGCGGGCTTGAACCTATGACCTCAGTGTTGACAACCTAACTCATATTCCTTTAGGCTAATTGAGGTATTGAACGAAAATTAAAAGTTCTCGTATTTCTACTGTCGCGAAATATTTTGAGTCTCGACTTCAAAGTAGTAGATTTTCTCGAGTATTTCTGAGCATTGTATCGTACTGCTTCAGGAAAGTGATGTCCGAGTACTGATCTTCAACCACTGCAAATATGAACAAAATCGGTGATGCCGAACCCGTAAGGTCCCCATGTGAGTAACAAATGACACTTTTTTTTTTGATAGCAATGTACCCTTTCAATTTTCAACAATTTTTGAAAAAAAATGCATAAATAAGTTAGTTTCACCAATACATGAGTTTAGGTACCCAAGATCTTATTTGTCTTGTGATAGAAACCTGTTTATTTAGATAAGTTGGTAGATCAAAAACAAAAAAATGATTCATTTAATACAAGCTGAACTCAGAAAGAAATTTTCATTAGTTTTGACAATCTAAGCGAGCGAAATTATTTTATCTGGTAACACAAATAATTAACATTAAGCATTATGTGAATAGTTTAGAACAATATAGTATACATAAACGAAGGAATACGTTGTGGCAGTGGGTTTTGGTATAATTACAAAACAACAAACAATAATAGTTTTCAAACGATATTAACAAAAAACTGGAAATAAAAATAAACACTTTTTAATTACTGTCCATGTTACTATTATTTAGCTTACTTCACTATTATCATTTACGTTACATTTAATCATCTTTTTAACTTTTGATGGTAACGTGATACTTTTCTTGGGCTGTGATGGTCGCAAACTGCTAATTAGCGGATGGGATAATACAAGTAACATGTGCATCATTCCTTCAAGTTTTGCCGTCGAGTAAATTTTCGGAAAAAAAATCTCTGTATTGTGTAGAATCTTTACTTCGCGATTTTTGTGCTTCTTCGGACATTAGGCCGATAGGTAAAATCGATTTTTTAATTAGATCTGCACCATGAATTAATATCTTATGTAGACCTTGTGGCATATAACACCAAGGATACAAATTGAGAGATCTTTGCAGTATCTATACAATAAGATAATTTGATAATCCATGTTACAAGTTAAATTTTAATATATGTTAAATTTTGATAAATAAAACTTCTTACTAATTATATTTATATATTAACAGTACACGTTTCAAGAAATCTAGTTTCCCACCATCAGCCGAATCTGCGTATACAAAAACTGGTTAATAATATCCCAATAAATAAAAATAAAAATGAGATGCACATTTTTGTAGTTTATTTTATGATTTGTTTTTATTGCATGTTTGTAAACATCTGAATTTTCTTTGGTTTTTGCCCTATATATATAAAGAATCACATTATAAATATGCAAGGGAATAAACTCCACTTTCTTTCATTTTGTCATAGATATTGCTGTGATAATTAGAAAAAATTTTAAGTAAATTATTATTGTTAGCATATGGCAAAGTAATATTGTACTTTGAAAAAATCTTATTTGGTTTGAAAGTAATTTTATTGAAAGTGATAGGTTTATATACATGTTCCATTTTTTCTGGTTTTACGTATAGTGGATTTGTTTGAATTTGTATTTTTCTAAAAATATTATTTATATCTTCATTAGGAAAACCATTTATTGCTGGTAGATTGTATATGTAGTTCGATTCTTTAATTTTATTATCTTTATCACATAAAGGATATTTTAAAAGTCGATTAATTAGAAAAAGGAAACTGGCTAGTCTTTGGTTTTGAGGGTGAGCGGATTCACATGGGATAATTGTTGAAATCATTAATGGTTTGCGATAGATGTTATATTCTATTTTTCCGTTTTCAAGACGTTTTAACGTTAAATCTGGAAAATTTAATATATTATTTTTCCCTTATTTTTCTCTATTAAATCTTAAACAATTCGTGATTTACTTCGCAACCATAAGAAATAGTAACTGGTATGAAATTTATTCTTCCTATAAACTCTTTGTTTATTCCTGTGATTTCAGAAGACAATTTAGGATTTTTTAAGAAAACGCCTGGCTTTATTGCCATCATTAGTTGTTCTAAAACCTGGCTATGGCATATCAACCAGGCATCTTGTTTCTACCTTGCTTTGATCTTCCATTTACTTGCCATTTACACATCTCCAGTCTGTAAGAAATATGTAAAATGTACTGAAAAATGAATGCATGGAAGTCCCACAAAGGTGACAGTTTTTGAAAGGGCGTATCAGATCACTAACTACAAATATTGCTATCAATTATAGTTAAAGAAAGACAGGAATACCAACGTATCAGATTAGCTTGCAATTCAGTAGTCATTGGGGAAAGGTCATCTATTTGTTTTTTAATACTTTCAAATTCATTTTTGATAAATTGCTTTGTTCCTTTTGTGGAAAATTATTTTTAATGATCGACAGTGTTTTGTTGACTACAGCTATAATTCATAATGGCTTTATATATTGATATTGAGAACAAAAATTGTAGTCACCATTTTCTTCGTCATCGAAAATTTACTTATGGCAACATTACCCCTCTGCACCATCATAACCTCACTTGAAATAAATGTTCATTTTTCTAATAGTAATGCCACTATTGGTGATATGTTCAAGCATTTCGTTTTAAGCGAAAAGCAGTCTTTGAATTGTATTTTATACAGCGTGTATTTAGGTACAAAACATACGTTCAGTTATATAAAGTTACATTTTTTTTCCTAGTTGTCTATTGTAAGACTTACTTTTGATGCGAAAGTTATTTCATTTTGTGTACACGTTTGCAGGAGTGGATGAACCTTCCTTCGTTTGACTGATTCACTGCAACTAGCAAAAGATTTTTCTGTTTTCGAGAGTGTGATAAACTTTTTTTAAGTAAAAACAATTTTCTCGCTGAGCCATTTTTAATTCTTTGAGCTAAATGTGCGATAGCATTGTTTTCATTTTATTATTAATTGGCGCCAAAATTTTTCAAACATTTACTTAATTAAATGTTTAATATCCTCCTCATGTCCTAAAAAGTCACTTTCTTGTGTTAAAAATCTAATACTGTGTTAACTTTATTATCAACTTTGTATCATTCTGTCAAATAAAAATAATTTTTCGCATGACAAATATAAAAACCTAAATAACCTCTAAAGTTGCGAAAAATTACAGCTAAATTTAATACAAGCCAATAATTGAAGAGTTATTTCATAACATTATCTGAATGATTCGATCAATACACGCCAACCTGTATTTTTTTTCTTTATCAAATTTAATACAAAATTTTAAAAAATCTAATCTGTAAACGCAATTTATAAGTAATAGGTGTTTAACCTAAATCTTTATTAATGTTCAACAAACTCTTGTTAGTTTTACAGTATAAAATACTTACGTACGGGGTTCATAATGAGAATAGAAAAAAGTACTTATTCAGCATGTATTTAAGTATAAAAGTAAATACGACCATGTTCGATGTTGAAATATTTTAATTATTAGATTTAATACTCCCTAGGATTCAGATTTATTTCTATGTAATAAATTAATATTTCCAATCGAATATTTTACTTTCGCTCAATCATATTGACAAACTTGACCACTTTGCGGTGTTTTGATAAACAATTTAAATCACTAAAGGCACCCTCTACACCCCCATTACTGCCCATTGTGGTCATACATTTAAAAAGTGTTCTATATGGTTGTTAGAAGGAATGATTTTATAATCTATAGTATAGGAAAGCATTCTCATGTAAATAAAATAAAGTTTAGATCTGTATTACCACTTTGCGGTGTTTTGATAATCGATTTAAATCGTTAAAGGCACCCTCTACACCGTTATAAAACTTCATCAATTTCAGAAGTGCCCATTGCGGTCATACATATAAAAAGCATTCTATATAGCTGTTAGAAGGAATCATTTTATAATTCATAGTATAGGAAAGCATTCTCACGTAAATAAAATAAAGTTTAGATCTGAATTAACAAGTTTTCGGTTGTACGTCTAGTATTAGCTATAATTTTAGTTCCAGAATTTACAACAATCAAGTACTGAGTGGCAATTAAAACTAGAATTAACACTAGACCTATTATCGGATTCAAAAGATTTACCCCTCACTTTGAACGCGAATAACAGAAAAACTACCCCATAGAAAAAATCGAGACCAGTTTCGTTAGAGGCGAAATTTAATTCTTTATAAAGTGGAGAAATTTCAAATTTTTCCTCCCACTCGTATAGTACTGTTAGTGATCATGTAGCGGTTCCTTCCTGTCCTAAAGATTCCTCCCCGCAATATAATACCGAAAAGGCTCTGCGAAGCCTTCCCTCGACTCCTCACACCCGCGGATATAATTTCGCGCGAATTGATTTAACTCCAATTATAAAATCGTATTGAACACTTGATGTACAATGCAGATTAGGTTTCAATTCAGTTTCATCAGACGGTTAGAATGATGTTTACGACAATCCCCACGCGTTATCGAGATATCATTACTTCACATAATATACTTTCATTTGAAAATGGGTAGCAAAAATCAAAATATAAATATATTGTCATGTTTAGTAGATTTTGCGCAATGTGTGGTCGAAATATAGAATTTTTTCGATGAACCCTTTCCCAATAAAAAAATCGCAAAGACCAGCTTCTTTGCAGATCGGCCTAAATCGGGTACTTTTTTTCATTACACCTGTGATAATTACTATACGAGTGGGAGGAAAAATTTAAAATTTCTCTACATTATAAAGAATTAAATTTCGCGTCCAACAAAACCGGTTTAGAGTTTTTCTATGGAGTAGGTTTTCTGTTATTCACGTTCAAAGTGAAGGGTTCAATTTTTTGAATCCGATAATAGTACAAGAAAGTTTCGGTTTAGCCGTGCGTCATCAAACGAAAACTTTCTAGTACTAGATTAAGTGTTAGTTCTAGTTTCAGTTTGATACAAGTAGACAACAATTTAAGATCGAATTAACTACAAATATAGCCAACATTAACGTTAAAACTAATACTAGACCTGCAACTAAAAACATTTAGGTTTAGCCATACCTCTCTTAAAATGGAATACAATCCAACCCAAGGTAGCTTTAAAACTACACCGAGAACTAGAGACATTAGGATTTAGCGGTCTTAAGAGACGTACGGAAGGTTTACAAATTTTTCAAGAAATTTAACAATTTAAAAAAAATCTGATGTATTTAGGGCTCCGCACAGTACTCAATTTTACGAATTTAATAAGACAATATTCACAACTCGAAAACCTAGTAAGCTATAGCCATGAAATTTAGCATGTGGCTCCTAATAACAAAATTTAAGACTTATACCAAGTTTGAGCCATATTCGTCAACTAGAAGTGGTACTTTATTTGATACAACATTAAACTTGTTCTATATAAACTTTTTATTTAAAGCGAGTTAAACAAATTAAATGAAGCAAAAGCGAATAAAATAATGAGAAATATCCATATCATTCATAATTTTTGATGTAAGCTGGCATTTTTAAGAAAAGTACATGAGAATGTGTGTAAACCTTCATATGTAAATATGTAGATATTAAATATCAGTCAAATTACGTAACCGGAAGTACTCAGGTTTATTCTTTAGTTCATACTATCAAAAGTATAAATTAAGTTTATATGCAACATTAACATTTCATTGATTTAAAATATTTCTATAGGTTATAATAAATCTTTATGTAGTGAGATAGCTTGTTGATGAGATATGAGAACAGAAATGTCGAATTAACACATTCTATATCCATTAAAATAATAATTAAGCAATAATTTTCAAAAATAGCTGTTACATTGAAATTTTAATTTATAATTTCATTTCATTTCGGTGGGGTTTAAAAATACGGTGTGGACCCACTTTAATTGAGATATGAAAATGCTATAATCATATTAGTTATACTTACTTTCAAAACATCTAAATATAGAAAATTTTAATCTTGAATTTATGCCACTGTTTTTATTTGACAATCAATATTTCCTAAAGTCAGTGGACGTAAGTGAAGTCTTATATACCATCTTATAGATAATACTTTAGGTTACAATATTAAAAAAGAATTAACATGATTCATCATGAACTATGCTAGATAAATTAAATAGAAGTAAAATTATGCAATGTTAATTTTTTAACTTTAAGAACAAAAGCTTAAGGAAGGGAAAGGCGTACCTGTACTTGCTAAATGCGTTATGCATATAGTTGAAGGTATAGACTATCATTATATAAAATCAGTATATGTATATTCAATACATCTTAAACACTACAACACAATATAATTAGCATCGTAGTAATCTTAACAAAATTGAACACCGAATAATTTCTTCATTAAACATACGGGGATAGTGATAATTAAACCGTATTAATAGAAAAAAATATTCCTATACTATATGCCAGTCATGCAGTAAGCCAGTTATCGCATTATTATACCCTAAAGAAATCACTAATTTTTCTGTTTTATCTATCTAAATAAATCTAAATTTGTGAAATGGTCCACTCTACGTTGTGAAAAAAAAATCCGGTTTTTTAAAGAGACGCAAATTGAAAAAAATTGGGGCCTCTTATTCAGAGATTATTTATGTGTAAATAACAACTATTATTGCTTTTTATTAAAAGAGAGTTCGTATATTTGGATTAAAGATGGTTACTTTAAGGGTACGTTTACGTTGGAGCTGCGATAAACAAGCAGTGCTAAATTCGTTTCTATGGATTTGGATACAGCAATTCGTCCTTTGGTTGCTCCAATATTCGCTTCAATTTTATTGGATTTCTTTGGTAGTATCGTCGCTCATATCGTTTATTGCAGCTCCAACATAAACCTACCCGTATAGTGGTCTTTGTCTTTTTTTATTTTAAATTCTTATTTTTTAAATTTAAAAAAATACCTCAAAATACCCATCTTGGGTAAATACCCCTGGGTATACAGGTGTCTCACGTAACTGGTTCATTAGAACTTTTCTAGGTTCCACTATTCGTAGAGGCTTGAAATTTTGGTAACATGGGTTGTTCATTCCGATCTATTAATCTAAAATATTTTCGAGATGGCCACAACTTCCCGTCTACCGGAAGTAGACCTCAACTTCGTTATTTTAAATGGAATGCTATAGTTTTTATTACACCATTCAATTACACGTAAAAAAATATGTTGACTTTGATAATAGTTATTGGTACCTAGCGTTTTTTGTTTTCAAGTTATTTTGATTTTAAGTGTTTTTTGACAAATATCACCACGCTCTTTAAAAACACATATCTCAGCCAACGTTGATTCAAAAACGTTTTGCATTGGTGCGATAACTCTTCATATGCTGTCAAATAGATTGTCACTTGTTATATCAGTGTACCTTATACAGCGTGGTCGAAAATTGAATTACCGTTTCGCTGTATTCAATTGCGAAAAAGTCGAAAATTTTAAATGGAACGCTCCATATTTGTTTAGCCTATCAAAACGGGAATTTAATTCTCTATAAATAATCTATAAACATTGCTATACTTATTTATTACATTTTATCAAAATCCTACACAAAATGCTGGTAGCCGTTCAATTTGTATTAGAAGGCTATGACATTTTGACAGTTTATCTTTTAATTTATTTACGTTATCATTGGTATAATGTTCGTATTATTTCTAGAATGATCTGCGATTGAATAAACTTTAGTTTGTTAGCTTTTATTTATCAAAAATAACCAGCAGAAGAACGCATAAATGAAACAATGAAAAACAATAATATGGCGTAATATTCGACAAAATGATGGGTGAAATATTCCTAGAGAGTTCACTTTATTTATTAATGGTGCTTTCTTGGAAAATATTCATTTAAATCGATCGAAGCATCTCTTAACGAAGAATTTGGTAAAGCAACAAAATATGACAAAACATTTATTTTATTATCTTAATCTGCTGGTGATAGTGATTTATGGTTTCTTGTTATTTTGATCTTTCCAAAACTAAGAAACAGATCCTATCCGAAACTTTATTACATCCGCCATGAATATAAAACGAATTTTAAATGTTGTTGTTGAAATAATTCCCCATGATATTCAAAGGCATTAACAGAAGTAAGTGATAACACAACTAAGTAATGACAACAATAACATACACTTAGCAGCAGAAGTCTGCGTACAAAAAACTTCTAACACTTTAACTGAAAAAATAAGGGTCATGATCTAATGTGATAAACTTCAATTTTTTTTTATTTTGTGTATTAACTACATATAATTCTATTAACAAAATATGCATCAATAAAACAGAAATATTAGTTACAAAAAAAATTAAAATTAAAAATTCTCCAAATAATGCGTATGCAAAAATCTGCGTACAAATAAAGACGCCTTCTCCAAAATATACTTATTTACTTAAATACGTAGTAGGCGATGTACGCTTTCCGAATTAAATAAAAGATAATCGGTGTCAATTATATTAGCAGAGGCTTAGAAGCTAAAAGTTAGAATGGACACGAAAGGAAAGGAAATTGAATTGGGAGAGAGAAAAATTATTGTAAAGTTATGGAAAGAGGGAAAATATTTTCGAAAAATAGGAGAAACTGTCGGCAGGTCACACTCTTCCATTCAAAGAGTAATTAATAATTATAAAGACACTGAAGATTACCTCTCACGTCCGCGATCTGGTAGACCACCCCTTTTAACAAACCGAGAGAAGCGAAAAATTGTACAGCAGGTTAGAAAAGAACCTAGGCTGACGGCAAAAAAAAATAGTAGAAAATGTACAAGAAGAATTTCATAAAACTATCAGCAAAGATACGGTGAGAAGGACGTTAAAAAAAGCTAACTATCACAGTCGCGTTGCACGAAAAAAGCCATTTGTGTCAGAAGTGAATCGTCAGAAGCGGATCGCCTTTGCAAAAAAACTCTTAGACAAGCCCATTGAATTCTGGGAGAAAGTTCTCTTTACAGATGAGAGCAAATTTTGCATTTTCGGCATTAAGGGTAAACATCTTGTATGGAGAAAACCTAATACTGCCCTTAATCCCGAAAATTTGAAAGCGACTGTAAAACACGGAGGTGGTGGAGTTATGGTTTGGGGGTGTATGTGCACCAAAGGGGTGGGAAGGTTGGTTTTCATAACATCGACAATGGACCATAAAATGTATATAGACATTTTAAAAGAAAATTTGAAGTATAGCATCGAAAACTTGGGCTTGGGGCCCGAATACTTTTTTCAACAAGATAATGACCCCAAACATTGCGCCCACAACACTAAGCTTTGGCTACTATACAATACCCCAAAGCAACTTAAAACACCTCTACAATCGCCGGACTTGAATCCCATCGAACACCTCTGGGATTTACTGGAACGCAGGATTCGGCAACACAACATAACGTCGAAGGAAACGTTAAAAAATGTTATGATTGAGGAATGGGCCAAAATCAGTTCGGACGAAACGAAGAAATTAGTGCACTCCGTGCCTAAACGTTTAAGGGAGGTCATTAAACGTAAAGGTTATCCGACCTCATATTAATATAGAAACAATGATCTCATTTATGAATTTTTTATAAATACTGTCCTGACTTGTACGCAGATTTTTGCATACCCGTTATTTGTAGAATTTTTAGTTTTGATTTTTTTCTCTAACTACTGTTTCTGTTTTGTTGAAGCATATTTTGTTAATAGAATTATATGTAGTTAATATACAAAATAAAAAAAAATCAAGTTTATCGCATTAGATTATGACTCTTATTTTTTCAATTAAAGTATTACAAAACTGACAAAACTCCATGGCTTTCTAACATAAAACCAGAAGCTTTCCAGCATTGCATGCGTCCATTAATTTCCACACATGAGGGCAACTACAACAAATAGGCACAGGAAAGTTTCTAGATAGTTTGTAGATAATTAAATTCCCTTAATTTAGTTTTATAATTTTAAGTTTTTGATTCTTTTATGTTGTTGATATTAATTTTTGTCATTAAATTGTTGTTTTTCATTGTTTCATTTATTTGGTTTTCTTTTAGTTATCTTTGGTAAATAACAGCTAGCAATCTAAAGTTAATAAATAATACTAATAATAATTTAAGTAAATTAAGCAAAAAACTATCAAAATATCATGACCTTCTAATAAAAACACAAACGGTTTCTAGATTTTACGTATGATTTTGATAAATTCCTCAATAACAAGAAACCTATAATAAATAGGTATACCAATATTTATTGATAATTTGTAGATAATTAAATTCCTTTTGTGATAGGGTATGAAAATATGGCGCGTACCATTTAAAATATTCCACTTTCATGCAATTGAATACAGAGAAACGATAACTCAATTTTTGACCAGCCTGTATAAGATATACTGATACAACAAGTGACAATCTATTTAACAGCATATGAAGAGTTATCGTGCCAACGCAAAACGTTTTTGAATAAACGTTGGCTGAGATATGTGTTTTTAAAGATCAAAATAACTCGAAAACAAAAAACGGTAGGCACCAATAACTATTATCAAAGTCAACATATTTTTTTACGTGTAATTGAATGGGGTAATAAAAACTATAGCATTCCATTTCAAATAACGAAGTTAAGGTCTACTTCCGGTAGACCGGAAGTGGTGGCCATCTTGAAAATATTTTAAACTAAAAGATCAGAATAAACAACCCATGATACCAAAATTTCAAGTCTCTACGAATAGTGGAAATTAGAAAAGTTCTAATGAACCAGTTACGTGAGACACCCTGTATATCTAGGGTATGTTCCCTAGAAAATACATAATCCCTTGAAAAGTGATGGATATACTACGTAAAAATATTTGGTGAATACAATAATACCAAGATTTATTTAACTGGAATTTATCTAGCGACTGTAACCTGCCCTTAATCCGTGCTAAAAATACGTCACAAAGACTTAACATTTCGTGACATTACGTGACACATCACGTCGAAATTTTAAAGTGACTGGAAAGTTTGATACTTTATTGCACTTTTTTTTACTTTTAACGTTTATTTTAGCTCAATTTACATGACTTAGGCTCGTTACTACCATCTTTTAGTTAAATTTATCTTATAGATAAACCCATCGATTAGCCAATCAGAGAACGTAAAATAGTCGTAACCATGGCAATAATCCCTTAGATAGTTTAACCAGAAGATGGTAGGAACGAGCCTTAAAATAAATTATCGCTCTATATGGCATCCAACTAATCTTCAAATATACAATTTTATTTCTCAACAGTGTTAAATCGTGAAGATCCTGATTGGTATTGGATAGTACGTAGTGATGGTCAAGAAGGCTTCATCCCTTCCGGTTTTGTTTACCCTGCAGATAATGTCATACAAGGTCATTTAAATAATACAACAAATCAAGCAAACACCACATTTACAATTCAAAATAACACTCACCATATAACAACGCAAGGAGGTGATGATTTAAGATATCACGGAACAGAGCTTGTGATGTTATATGATTATAAAGCCCAAGCACCTGATGATTTATCTGTAAGACGTGGGGATTGGATTTATGCTGATTTAACTAACCAAACTGTGGATGGATGGTTATGGGCGTACGCCCCAAAAACTAGAAAGTACGGGTTCATACCCAAAGCTTACGCAAGACCTCCAGCTATGACAAGTTTGTAATACAATGTCTGGCTAGTTTTTGTAATGATTCATTTAGGTATTTTTTAAGAAAATAAAATGGTGCCAACGTTTAATATTATTACGCAAAAATGCGTGTTTAAGGCTATAAAAGTAACATAGTGATATATTGTTGAATGGTATTTGAAAACCGTCCGCTTACTTATTTGTAACGTTTTTTATACATATTTTACTAATGATTATATTTTGTACTTTATGGTAAAATTTTTCTACTTAAAAAATGCGTTTCAATGAAATCATACTTACGAAAGCGCCCATAATTCACGTTCCTTTGAATAATTTGGAACCTAGGATCCATTTCCTTCTTTTACACAACGTACTGATATGTCTCAATAACTTATTTTTTCTAACAACTATTAATTACACCGAGCTATTAGCACATCTTTAACTAACGTAAAAATGCTTTGCAATGTCTATGAAAATTCGAAATTTTGACAGTACGATATCCATCAACAATGTAGCCAACTTACTAATATCTTTATGTGCAAACACATATTCATTTTATAATTGTGGAATTATAACAAATTAATAATATTTATTATTAAATCATTTTTTTGGGGACTAAAAATTACTTAAATTATCAATTAATACTTATTTTAATTTAAAATAATACAAAATTAAGAAAAATTAAATTCCTAAAAAATGTCAAAATAAAGTACATAACCTCACTTAGATATGAGTTTTATTATTAATGCCTTAAAATCAATTTTACATAGAATGCTCCAACTTTTTTCTTTCGGCAAACGAACAATTACCAATTCTTTAAGTATTTATATCAAAACCAACACCGGAAACACATTAGCCGTTGATTTAGATCCCCAATGGGACATCAAGAACATCAAAGAATTAGTGGCCCCTAAGTTGGGATTACAACCGGAAGAAGTTAAAATTATCTTCGCAGGGAAAGAATTAGGCGATTCTGTAACGATTGCGGTATATGACACCATTTCATTGCAATTTTTATAATATAAAGTCGATTGTCCGAATTGTAGGAATGTGATTTGGGGCAACAAAGCATTTTACACGCCGTTAGAAACAAGAAAAGACCAAAGTTACCTAGTCAATCTAATAGTTTATTGGAGGAAAGTGAAGAGCTTGAGCAAGGTTCGAAACCTCTTTGCGAAATTTTATCCGACGTCGATTTTTCAACGGAAAGTGAAACTTCTATCAATAAAAGTCAGGAAAGCGAACAATCTAACGTGCACTTTTATGTGTTTTGTCCTACTTGTAAAAGTTTTAAAAATGGAAAATTACGCGTGCGTTGTCACTTTTGTAAATCAGGCGCATTTACGGTTCATTCAGATCCACAAAGTTGGACTGATGTTTTAGAGAAGAAAAGGATAACTGGTTTATGTGAAAACGCACAAGAATTATGCGAAAATGTAAATAAAAATCAAAAAATGAATCAATTTATGATAATAGTTATTTTTAGATTTTAAATAACGCTGAGCCTACGTTTGCTGAATTTTATTTTAAATGTTCCGAACACCCCTCTTTAGGTGAAAACGATCAAGCTGTGCCTTTATATTTGATTCGACCAAATTTGAGAGAAATTCCTTGTTTGGCTTGTGGGGATGTTAGGTAAATAATTTTTTTATTTACATTTTATGAACATGTCTTTTGTATTTTATTCTCAGTAACCCAGTTTTTGTGTTTCCTTGTCCGGATGGTCATGTGACTTGTTTAGACTGTTTCCGACAATATGCTACAACCAGGTTAAGGGAGAGACAATTTTGGCAACATCCTGAGTATGGTTATACTTTAGGATGCCCGGCGGGTTGCTCCGACTCTTTTATTACAGAAATACATCATTTTAGATTATTAACTGAAGCTCATGTAAGTTAAGATACTTTAAAATTGAGTTATAATTTTAAAAATTTAATATGTAGTACGAACAATATCAAAGATTTGCCACTGAGGAATATGTTTTGCAAGCTGGAGGGGTTTTATGTCCACAACCCGGTTGTGGAATGGGTATTTTAGCTGATGAAGGGTGCAATAAAATAGCTTGTGTAAATGGTTGTGGTGTAAGTTTTTTGTTGTACAGGATGTATCTGAATGATTTTCTCAAATTTCATTTTTAACTCATTTTAAGAGTACTTTTTTATATGAAGTATGGGTGACTTTTGCCCCATGGGAAATTTTGACTTATTTTTTTTTTGAATAGCACTTTAACATTAAAATTTACGATTTCGAGTTAAACTTATATCCATATAAATTTTATTTTCCTGGTGTTTATAATTCTCAATAATAGTTTACATAAAAAAATACCCTTAAGTTTTGCTTGAAGTTTGGGAACGACATTCAAACACATCATTCAAAGGATCAATTAAAAAGATTTTAATTAATTTTTTTATTGGTTAAAGTATGTTTTTTGCCGATTATGTTTACAAGGTTATCATATCGGCGAATGTCAATCGTCGGAGCCAACTGGTTTAAATGGGGAATGTAGTTATAATGTTGATCCAGCAAGAGCCTCTGAAGCTCGTTGGGATGAAGCTTCAAGAGTTACGATTAAGGTTATTACAAAACCATGTCCAAAATGTCGTACGCCAACGGAGAGAGATGGTAAGTGTAGGTCCACAAGTTTGTTTCAAAATTAACTTATTGAGTATCACGATATCAATACGCGCTTAGCTTTTTAATTCAAGTTTCACATGGGGAACAAAAATAACAAGAGAAGCTTAATTAGCTGCCGAGACTAATGACTTATCACACTCCCTGACGGCCGATCGTGGTCGAAGGTCGAACTCGGCTCTCTAAATATAATAGCAGACTACGGACTAACTAGTTGCTGTATCGACCCAATCATTAGTTACTATGAACTCAAAATAAATATAAATCGATGGAACAAAAAATTAAAACCCAATCCAAATTAGGATTAGCTTATCTGTAAAGAATATTTTATGAAGTCCACAATCATAAGTTATAATATTGACTAATTTCTAAAATAAGTTTTTTATCCCTCCCAAAAATATTTAAGAATTTTAAATGACTAAATATGTAGGATTTTTGTTCAACACACAAATTTATTATACAGGTGACATACCGGAGTCAGACGAGTCGGACGTTTTTAAAACAAAAAGTACTCGGTAAATTTTCAACTTGACATGGAATTTTTCGTACGAAATTCAAGTGCGAAAAATAACGTCATGTAGGTGACGACCGTCCTCTTGAGCACTTTTTGCGGGGTGGCATTCTTGAACTCCAAATTATGTAGTTTATGAGTGTTCAAATATGATGTCTGATAAAGGCATTAAATTAACAGTTTTTTAGAGAGAGTTTAATGTCTTAATAATCATCTGGCTAAATAGCAGTGTTTCCATTTAAAGGAACGAAAATTATCTTATACCTAGAGTGTCCAATTCCTATGGCTATATAAACACCCATTCACAAATTGTAATGATTTTATCTGGATTGAAGTAGCTGTTTTCAATTAATTTTTTTACATACTATTGGGAACTCGTTCTTCGCAATCTGATGCCAGCATCTGTTTTTAACGGAGAACACGAGTTTTGAATTAAGATTTGATATCGCTTCTAGGAAATTGGACTCAAGACACTTCTAGGACACTGCTTCCAAAAGACCTCAATTAACCTTTGATACTGCTAGGAGACCTGGTACTGTTTCTAGGATATTTGATAATGCTTCCAGCAGACCTGTAATGCTTTTAGGAGACTTAATACTGCTTCCAAAGTCCTGATTTACTTCCATAAGACTTGATATTACTTCTATATGACTTGATAACGCTTTTAGGAAACTTGACATTGCTGGCAGAGAACTTGCAATGCTTGCATGCAGTAGACTTGATATTGCTCCTAGAAAACTTGAAATGCATCCAGAAGACTTGAAATGCATCCAGAAGACTTAAAATGCTTCCAAAAGACTTGGTATTACTTTTAGAAGATTTGATACTGATTCCAGAAGACTTAACACTCCTTCTAGATGTTTGTTGGTTTTGAAATGCGTCTAAAAGACTCGATACTCCCTTTAAAAGACTTGAGGTTGCTACCAAAAGACTTGAATTGCTTCCGAAAGATGTAGACTATCCCTGGAAGACTTGATACTGCTTTTAGAAATCTTCACATTGCTTGCAGAAGATTTGAATTGCTTCCAGAAGACGTGCATTGCTCTCAGAAAACTTGGAAATTGCCTAATACCTATGCTGTCCAATTCCTAGAAGTCTTCAAATGATTTCAGAAGACTTCATATTATTTCTAAATGACTTGATACTGCGTTTAGAAAACTTGACATTACTGGCAGAGAACTTGCAGTGCTTCAGACGCCTTGATATTGCTTCTAGAAGACTTGAAACGCTTCCAGAAGACTTGATTTGCTTCCAGAAGGTTTACTACTACCCCTGGAAGACTTGATACTGCTTTTAGAAAAGTTGACATTGCTTGCAAAGGACTTAAAATGCTTTTAGCAGACTTCCAATGCTCCCAGAAGACTTGATGTTGCTTTTAGAACAATGTATTAATAAATTCCATTTTCTCCAGAATGAATTATTATTAACATGAAACTATATGACATTTCTGAAGAAATTATTTATTTTGATATCGACTACCGGTTTCGTGATGTATCTACAACGTCATCAGGTCGTGCACGTTAAAGGTTAAAAAGATAAAAATTGACATTTGAGGTTAACAGATCCGATTGCACATATATGTGTGGATTTAGTTATTACCCTTCTTGAATGATTCAAAGTTGGACAATATATACAGGGTATTTTTAATTGATACAATGAAAGCACAAGAACGGACAATAGTGTGAGAACTTGTTCTCTAAATTAATAAAATAAAATCTTCCAAAATAATTGCTTTTACAAGATTTGAAGCTTCTTTCAGAAAATTAATACTTCTGGAAGTTATGAAATGCTTCCAAAAGACTCGATACTGCCTCTAGAAGACTTGATGTTGCGGCCAAAAAATTTTAATTGCTTCCGGAGAATTTACTATTACCCCTGGAAGACTTGATACTGCTTTGAGAAAAAATGACATTGCTGGCAGAGGACTTAAAATGTTTCCAGAAGACTTGCAATGCTCCCAGAAGACTTTATATTGCCTTTAGAAAAATTGAAATGCTTCCAGAAGACTTGGTATTGCTTTTAGAAGATTTGATAGTGCTTCCAGAAGTCTTAATTCTTCTAGAAGTTGTGAATGCTTCCAAAAGACTCGATACTGACTCTAGAAGACTTGATCTTGCTACCAAAAGATTTGGATTGCTTCCAGAAGATTTGATATTGCCTTTGGATAAGTTAAAAAGCTTCCAGAAGACTTAGTATTGCTTTTAGAAAATTTGAGACTGCTTCCAGAAGACTTAACCCCTTAACTGATTTGAACATACGCGATACGATCATACTAAAATGGTCCTATACTGATTTGAACGTATCTCATCCGTCGCATGTTATTTTGTTCGAATATACGAAACCTGTTTTTATATGTATATTTGTTTCCCTTTATTGTTTATTGTTTCACCCTTATCCAAACTTGTTTCCTCGATTATCAGAATACGTTTCCATTCCGTGTTGATAAAATAAAGTAAATATATTTCTAATTTCTTCAATATACGTTCTTTTCTTGGTTACTTTTGAAGATGTTTGTGTTTAATTTTAATTCGTTTCATGTTTCTTATATGGAAGGTACGTATGGTTATTCTTTTATTGTAGTATTGTTCTAGTAGATATCATGTTTTCGGATAGCGATACTGATAGGGATTATCAGCCAAACAGCGAGATTTCGTCAAGCGACGAAGAGACTATATTTTTTGAAGACATTGTTAATTCTGACGAAGAAATTGATTTTGATTGCTCTTTGAACGTAGCTCCACCACGTTTCCCATTTACGGGTACACCAAGAGCAGAAACTTCTGATGTGGGATATTACCGTTTATTTTTTATGGTCCACCTCTTGGAAAGTATCGCACAAGATACCAACAGATATGCAGAACAAATCATAGCTGATTCAACAGCAAAAACTTATTGACGATTAAAAGGTTAGATAGCAACATCCGTCAGTGAAACTTTTGTTTTCTTTGCCATTATAATAAGTCAAGGTATAATAAGCAAAAAAACCGAATTTGGTGTGGTATTGGACAAAGGGGCAGAGTATAGGAACCCCTTTTTTCGCTAATGTGATGTCCGATTCAATATTTACGCTCTTGAAAAAGTTTATTCACTTTGAAGAAATGGCATCCATAGAAGAATGTCCCAATCCAAAATTGAAAGAAAATGGGCAATTTACCGTTATCTGAATTTGCGTTTTGCCGAAATGTTTACACCAGGAAAGAGATATTTCCAAAGATGTTAAGCATAAAGTTTGTTACTTTATAAGGGGCGAATAAAACAGAAAGCAATATATTCCTTCCAAACACGCTGGGTTTGGAATAAAAAGTTTCTTACTTTGTGAATCGAGCTACGGAAAATTATTATATACACATGGAAAGACACTGTATTGATAATGGAATATAATGATATGTCTAAAACCACGCAAATTGATATGAGTTTAATAAAAGATCTGCTAGGAAAAGGATGATGAAAAAGAAGGCATTATTGGTTATCAGCAAGGAATGGTCTGTACTTTCAAATGTAAAGATAAAATAAATGTGGCAGTACTATCGACAATTCGAAATATGGAAACGGAGGATTTATTTAAAACCAATAAAATTGTGAAAAAACCTAAGGCCATCACTGATTACAATAATAAAATGGGAGGTGTTGATCGCGCCGATCAATATCTTACAGATTACCCAATTACGAGAAAAAGAGGGAAAAAGTTTTATATGAAGATATTCCTGCAGTTATTGGACCAAACAATTTGGAATTGTCATGTGGTATATGAGAAAAATAGAGGCAGCAGAATACTGCTGCCTCTATTTCTTTTAGATTTATTTTAGATTTGATACTGCTTCCAGAAGACTTAATTCTTTTAGATGTTGTGAATGTTTCCAAAAGACTCGATATTGCCACCAGAAGACGTGATGTTGCTGCCAAAAGACCTGAATTGTTTTCAGAAGATATACTATTATCCCTAGAAGACTTGACTCTCCTTTTAGAAAACTTGCCATTGCTTTTAGAGGATTTGATACTGCTTCCAGAAGATTTAATACTTCTTCTAGAAGTTTTGAAATGCTTCCAAAAGACTCGATACTGCCTCTAAAAGACTTGATGTTGCTGCCAAAAGACTTGAATTAGTTCCAGAAGATTTACTACTATCCTGGAAGACTTGATACTGCTTTTTGAAAACTTGACATTGCTTGTAGAGGATTTGAAGTGCTCCTAGAAGATTTCTTATTGCCTTTAGAAAGGTTGAAATGCTTCCAGAACACTTGGTATTGCTTTTAGAAGATTTGATGTTGCTTCCAGAAGACTTAATACTTCTTTTAGAAGTTTTAAAATGCGTCCAAAAGGCTCTATACTACCAAAAGACTTGATATTGCTGCCAAAAGACTTGAATTGCTTCCGGACGATTTACTACTATCCCTGGAAAACTTGATACTGCTTTTAGAAAATTTGACATTGCTTTCAGAAGATTTGTAATGCTCCCAGAAGACTTGGTATTGCGTTTAGAAGGGTTGAAATGCTTCCAGAAGACTTGGTATTACTTTTAGAAGACTTGATATTGCCTCTAGACATGTTTCCAGAGGACTTGATAATGCTTCCAAAAGAATTGAATCGCTTCCAAAATATTTACTACAACCTTTAGAAGACTTGATACTACTTTTGAAAAACTTGCTGTAGCTTACAGAAGACATGAAATGCTTCCGAAAGATTTGCAGTGCATCCAGAAAACTTGAAACGCTTTCAGACACATAACAAAAAAACGCAAAATAGGAACTTCAAAAAAATAAATTAAGTGCATTTAAAGAATCTTCATGTTGCTTTTAAAGATTTATCTCCTAATACCGAGCACTCTCATGCCTTAATTATAATATTAGAGAAATATAAAATTGACCATATACTGAGTGTCTTAACCGGTTTCGGTGTTTACATTACCATCTTCAGAAGACATGTCAAGTAACAATTTAAAAGTTAAAACAATCACTACACATTTTTAAGCACACACAAACATACATTTCTTAAAAGACAACACAAGTGGTGTTACGAGAATAAAAAAAAATTTTTTATATTTTTTTTACACTTCTTCTCTCGAGTGATAGACGATTTTTCAAAGATCTTTTTGCTTTAAAAATAATTCTGACTTCCGTGTATCATCCTTTACAACCTTATTTTTCTTTCTACTTTTAGGTGGTTGTATGCATATGGTTTGTACAAGAGCTGGTTGCGAATTTCATTGGTGTTGGGTTTGCCAAACACCTTGGACCAGAGATTGCATGAGTAACCATTGGTTCGGTTAATTACCAAAAAGATATTGTTATCTTTAATGAATTGTTGTATATTTTTACGATAAATTAATACTCCTATTGATTTCAGACAAAAAAAAGTAGTTATTGTTTAGTTACTATATGTAAATAATTTTGTTCTTTTGAAACTGACATTGTCATTTGTCTTAATTGTTTTTATAAACAATAAAAACCAAATAATAGATAACACAGTTTCTAAACAGTTTATAATAAAATAACATACCCTCTAAAATAATAACAATATAAAACAAATAAATAATGGAGTTTCAATTCCCTGTTATTGCAAGTAAGTATTTTTCCATCTTCTTAATTTTGTCATTCACGTCATTACCGTTCTTGAATTGAAGGATTCAATGCAAGAATCGGCAAAGAACTTTTCGATTAATAGTGTTGAATAATAATTTATTCAAAAACTAATTCTTTAGAATATGAAGAGGCAGAAAATATAAAGATTCCTCGTCCAGCAAATGCCTTTATGTTATATGCTAACCATAACAGAAAAAAAGTGGCTCAAATGTACCCTTTAGAATCAAATAAAGAAATCAGTAAACGCTTGGGAACTAGCTGGAAGGAGTTGGATAACGTCGAAAAATTAAAATATTATGATTTAGCGAAAAAAGTTGACGCCGAACACAAAAAGAAATATCCAGGTAAGCATTTCTTATTAGATATCTTTAACGTTGTTTAATGCGCACGCGTGGTATTTAATACCAAAGCGTTATTTGAATAGTGTTCGCAATATAACAATAGCGTTCTCGAAAATCAATATGTCTAATTACACCTCAAATTACGATTGGTATCGACAGATTTACGTAATTGCGGTGAACCGCGTAACATCCTTTTTAGACCTGCATCCGACACGTTAATTCGCACTAAAGTTATGCAAAATGGGAAAGTTCGGAGGGAAGAATTAAGTTGTTAAATCCCCGTGGATTATACACAAAGTTTAGATTGTTTGGAGAAACCGTTGTAATTATCTTAAAGCCCTATTTATAGGTAAAGTTAATCATTAATGGTTTTTAAATAAGCGCCATCTAGATGTGACGCAGTAAAATGATGTTTTTTTGAAATATATGAGTTATTTGGGATTAATTTTGGAAATTATAGATGGCGTAATGGAATTTTTTTTCAGGGGTATAGATTAAGATCGTGGCGTTGGGGGCTGATAGAAAAAAGCGTGTGCCCCCCACGGAGTATCGATTTCCAGGTCCGCTCCTCTTTTTTGTCCGCAAAAAAAGGCCCGTAATGATTTTTCTGGCGGCAGGCGCACGGCCGAATCCCTCAGCAGGCGTGGCTAAAGCGCGCTGGTTAGTTCGATTTTAAACGTCCTGAGCGGCGCGCAATTCGAACGGATCGAACACCATAGCATGCAGGATTATCCCCCGGATTCTACCCGGGTGCCGTTTTATTTACGACCATCGTTCCGACGATTTATCCGGGAATACCGTACGGATCCGCAGCGCTAAAAGTTTTGTTCGTTTGACGGTGCGCACACCTGCGCCTGTGTGTCGACGACGCGATCGACCGATTGGATCCCCCGAGGGAACGTATTTCTTGTCTCCTCGGGCGATGATCTGAAGCTATATCTGTCAATCTCAAAAAAGAAAATTGCTAGTGTGGAAAATTGTTCTCTTTGTTATATTCGTTTCAAAGGAAAAAAAACGGAACGATTTAGAATGATTTAAAATTAAAATGAGGAGAATAATTTAGATAAATTGCGGAATATTCATTAATTTATTTAATAATAACAAATTAATTTTGATATGACACATTTTTCATTTTTATATCCGAACCAACTTAATCAACCATATTTATTAAACGCAAATTTTTTAGACAGTTTTAAGTTTTGGTGGAACGGATATTAAAGACTTTTATTTTCGTCATACAAGTGTTAAATAAGTATGACACCAGCTTAATATCTCCAAAGCATGTCACAAAGGAACTTTTAGAACGAAACTTGAAACAAATTTTATTCTCAACGATGTTCCTCTCTGACACTTCTGTTGTTTGATGCAATCGCATTGAGAGAAATACGAAAATGGAACATTTGATGAATTTCGTAGCTTTACAATATCTTTATCTTTGAGAATTGGAGCATCTCACACTTGTCGCAAATTTTATTCCCAACAATATTGCTCTTTTACACTTTTGTCCTTAAAGTACATGTCCATTAGCAACATAATTGCGACATTACTTAATCTCAGACATAATATTCAAACGGATATCTCCTAGATGCAACTTTTTAAAAAAATTTACTTTGCAATTATTTTTTCACACTGGTTTCGGAAATTATTGCGTGTAAAGATGATATGTCTATATTAAGCAACAAAAAAATTGAGATCAGAAAATAAATAATATCAAGCAGACTTATTATCTACATTTACACTGAAGTTGGAGTTCTGCATTTATTTTATTACATTTATAAAACTAAAGACGAAAAATGTGAATGAAGAATTGGAAAAATTTCAAAAAATTAATTCAAAAAATTCCTGCCAATTTGATAACATGTTGCGAATTGACCATCTTTTGGAATTTGTAAGCCGAATAATTACTAAAATAATTACAAGATACTAAAATGTCTTTCTCAACTAGATTTCGCTTTTTCACTCTCATATGAATCAGAGTGTATACAAGTCTCGTGTTAAGTGTTCAACCTCTGAATATGTGTCGCAATCTTGTTGCTTGTGGACACCTTCCTATTGACGTACTATACAAACCAGAGCTGGGTGTTATCTGGATACTTTTTGAGTATCTGGTATTCTGTATTCGGATACTTTTCAAATATCCGGTTACTTTTTTCGGTGTTCGGATACTTATTAATTATACAACGAAATAGTGCGATATTTTGTTCTTTTGAAACTACCGTAGAATTGGAGGACTGGCGCCTTTGACATCATGGACGATGTTTTATTGTTGTGGGAAAATCGAGGGCTCTCTCTTCGACTCAAATTTCTACTCAAAATTTACATATTTTTTGTCACACTTGTAGCAAATCTTATTCTCAACAATATTGCTGTTTTACACTTTTGTCCTTAAAGTACATGTCCATTAGCAACATAATTGCGACATTACTTAATCTCAGACATAATATTCAAACGGATATCTCCTAGATGCAACTTTTTAAAAAATTTTACTTTGCAATTATTTTTTCACACTGGTTTCGGAAATTATTGCGTGTAAAGATGATATGTCTATATTAAGCAACAAAAAAATTGAGATCAGAAAATAAATAATATCAAGCAGACTTATTATCTACATTTACACTGAAGTTGGAGTTCTGCATTTATTTTATTACATTTATATAACTAAAGAAGAAAAATGTGAATGAAGAATTGGAAAAATTTCAAAAAAATAATTCAAAAAATTCCTGCCAATTTGATAACATGTTGCGAATTGACTATCTTTTGGAATTTGTAGACCCGATAATTACTAAAATAATTACAAGATACCAAAATGTCTTTCTCAACTAGATTTCGCTTGCAGATTCACTCTCAGATGAATCAGAGTGTATACAAGTCTTGTGTCAAGTGTTCAACCTGTAAATATGTGTCCCAATCTTGTTGCTTGTGGACACCTTCCTATTGACGTACTATACAAACCAGAGCTGGGTGGTATCTGGATACTTTTTGAGTATCTGGTATTCTGTATTCGGATACTTTTCAAACATCCGGTTACTTTTTTTCGGTGTTCGGATACTTATTAATTATACAACGAAATAGTGCGATATTTTGTTCTTTTGAAACTACCGTAGAATTGGAGGACTGGCGGCTTTGACATCATGGACGATGTTTTATTGTTGTGGGAAAATCGAGGGCTCTCTCTTCGACTCAAATTTCTACTCAAAATTTACATATTTTTTGTCACACTTGTAGCAAATTTTATTCTCAACAATATTGCTCTTTTACACTTTTGTCCTTAAAGTACAAGTCCATTAGCAACACAATTACGACATTACTTAATCTCAGACATAATATTCAAACGGATATCTCCTATATGCAACTTTTTAAAAAATTTTACTTTGCAATTATTTTTTCACACTGGTTTCAGAAATTATTGCGTGTAAAGATGATATGTCTATATTAAGCAACAAAAAAATTGAGATCAGAAAATAAATAATATCAAGCAGACTTATTATCTACATTTACACTGAAGTTGGAGTTCTGCATTTATTTTATTACATTTATATAACTAAAGAAGAAAAATGTGAATGAAGAATTGGAAAAATTTCAAAAAAATAATTCAAAAAATTCCTGCCAATTTGATAACATGTTGCGAATTGACTATCTTTTGGAATTTGTAGACCCGATAATTACTAAAATAATTACAAGATACCAAAATGTCTTTCTCAACTAGATTTCGCTTGCAGATTCACTCTCAGATGAATCAGAGTGTATACAAGTCTTGTGTCAAGTGTTCAACCTCTAAATATGTGTCCCAATCTTGTTGCTTGTGGACACCTTCCTATTGACGTACTATACAAACCAGAGCTGGGTGGTATCTGGATACTTTTTGAGTATCTAAAGTAGTATATTCTGTATTCGGATACTTTTCAAATATCCGGTTACTTTTTTCGGTGTTTTTTTGTTCTTTTGAAACTACCGTAGAATTGGAGGACTGGCGCCTTTGACATCATGGTCGATATTTTATTGTTGTGGGAAAATCGAGGGCTCTCTGTTCGACTCAAATTTCTACACAAAATTTACAAATTTTTTTAAAAATTCCCTTTTAGAAAAAAATCAAAGAACTTATTTCCTAGCAAGTGTCCACTAAATTTTTCCAATGAGACACCACTCGAGATAGGCATAAGAGAATATATTAGTTTAACAACAATTTAGGGCATTTTAAAGGTATCCGAAAACTACTGGGTACATGTATCTAAATACATATATCTGAATACTTTTATGGACAAAGTATAGTAAAGCTCCGTTAATTCGTACACTCGCAAATCCGAATTCCCTTGTAATCCCAACAAAATAAGAGAATGTTAAATTTGCATTGTGTCCCCAGTAATCCGAATTGGTAAAGAATTCGCTAATCTGAATTAACAGATTCTTCGTTCTATCTGTAGAACAAGACGATGTTTTGAAAACACTGAGGAACTTTTATTAAAATTGCCGAGTTAATACTGCTCAATGTTTGCCAATCTTTGCAATTTATTAGCAAAATGTTAGAGAAATATATTTGAATAGTCAGACAAAGAAGAAGAATAGCGAATAAAAGTTTATTTTGTTAAAGCTTAGCAGATATTATTATTATCTAGTACTATAAATATGTGTTAATAAGGCTTTTTGACAACATCTAAATATGACTTCAATAATCCGCATCCTTCCGTAATTTGAATTAACCTAGTTTTAATTGATTTGATAAATACTTTTGATTTGATAAATACTTTTTGCCGGTATTTGGTACGGCTCTGATACAAACTATACTTTACCTTTGTAAAGATGCATAGTAGGGATAGAATGGATATTCAGTAACTGTTCGGTATCCGGCCAACTATCGGATAGTTCTTGAATATCCGGCTTTTCCGGATATTAAAACAAGTCCTTAAAAGTTTTCTTTCTACAAATAATTAGGAAAATTAAATATTTCGGGCGAGTTCAAAACATGATATCTCAAAAGCGAATAGAATTCTTTAAATGCTTCTTTGTTCTTGAAAACGTACATCCTCTACAAATAAACATAATTTCATTACTTGTCATCTTCGTAAACTAATAAAAATTCCGATTGTGTGCAAAAACTCATATCCCAAAAACGAATAGAAGTTTTTAAATGCGGTTTTGTTCAAGAAAAATCACATGTTTTTCTTTACAAATAGCCATTATTTCATTAACATATCTCAAGTATTCGATTTTTATGATTTTTTAAAGCTCATTGGGGAATATTGTTATCTTCGTAAATTAATAAAAATTCCGATTGTGTTCAAAAATTCATATCTCAAAAACGAATAGAGTTGTTTTAAGTGCGGTTTTGTTAATGAAAAATTACATGCCTTTCTCTAGAAATAGCCATCATTTTATTAACATATCTTAAGTATTCGATATTTTGTAAATCGTTAGGAAATGTTGTTATCTTGGTAAACAAATAAATATTCCGATTGTGTCCAAAAATTCATATCTCAAAAACGAATAAAGTTTTTTAAGTGCGGTTTTGTTCATGAAAAAATGCATGCTTTTCTCTACAAATAGTCATCATTTTATTAATACATCTTAGGAATTCGTTTTTAGGTTTTAGTTTTTACGATTTTTTTGAAAATTGTTGGAGCAAATTGTCATCTTCGTAAATTAATAAATGCTCCGATTGAGCTCAAAAATTGGAATTAATTCGAAAGCTTTTGCAGCTTTTTTTTTCACTCTCAAAAATATGTTTTCTGTTTCTCATCTGAAGCACCAATTTTCTCTTTCTTGTTATAATTACATTTAAAATCTCTTTACGTTGGTTTGACACCTAATAAGAATATCGTTTCCTAATGAAGAACTAACCGATATGGTTAAATTATATAATAATTATAGACATTTGTGAAGATAACCATAAATTTATCAGAAAACAGAAATTCTTTTCTGAACCAATCTTAATCTTTTGGATCAAAGAATCTCGTGGTACTATTTTCTGTACTTGTTTTCGGGACACCTGTATATTTAATGAAATGCTACAAATGTAGGTTGAGTTGATATGAAGTATGATTTAATTCTGATAAATATACATACTCGTTTATAAATAACGAAAAATTTCATGTTATCTTAAGAACTTGATTTTTTACCATTTTTCAAAATTGATAAGGAAATTTTTGATTTATGAAATGTTAGAAATTTATCTCAAAACATATCTCACAAACGAATTGAGATAATAGTATGTTTTTGTTTTCTTTTTTGGTTTTGTTTTGGTTTGGGAAAAATATATACTCTCCTTTATAAATCACGAAAAATTTTATCAAAATATATCCGGAAGATCCAGAAGATAACGGACACTTTTATATACCATAAAATTGATTTTGAAACTGTTAGATATGCCAAATAACCGGAGCTGATGAGTGAATCCAGCTGAAGATGATACCGCAAATCGGATATTCGACTTTTCATAAAATCACTATCCATTCCATTGTTTTTGATTTGTTTTGAGCACTCTTTGATAATATTTCAGCAGCAGTCATTACAGATAGTTTTTACTTTACTGTCTTTTTTTCGGTAACACATGGGGCATTTTGCGTATGTTCTTGTAAGTCCTGATTCTCCAACTTGTGTTAATCAATTTTCTATATGTTTTCTATTGTAATGAGATGGAGATATTTTGGCTGTGGTTTTATATCAGCGTTTTTCAACGGGGTCAATATCGACCTCCAAGGGGTCGGTGAATGTTGCTGGGGGTCACTGAAGCTTAAAAAAGCTCTTAAAGGGTCGATTGGGGTTCTATAAACCAATAAGTTGGCGAAATATTTTTTGTCGTTAAAGTATGAAAACTGCGTCACTTGTTTTGTATACTTGAATTTCTGTACACAAACCGAAATCTCATATCAAAATTGGTTTCAACGTTCTGTTTTGAATGGGGTCGATGCAATAACAAAAATTCTAATAAGTCATAGGGCGTTAGATCAGGCAATCTTATTTGTCATAGTATTGACCCTCCACAATCAATCCAATACCAAATATTTAGAAATATCATTCTTCGTAAATCGGCTTCATCTATGCAAAGAGCACAAAGGACATTTTTTTGTCGTTAAAGTATGATAGCACAGCTTCATTTGTTTTGTACAAATCAAATATGTGGTGCACCATTTAAAATTTTCGATTTTTTTGCAATTGAATACGGTAAAACAACAGTTACATTTTTGAACAACCTGTATAAGATATGTATAAGGCCTATGATTCTAATAACACTCTCAAGTAGTAACTGTACAATCTAAGTAGTAACAGTCACAAATTTTAACTATATATATCCCTATGTATATCCCCGGATGGAGTTACAAAGGGGAAAAATAACCGAACCCAAATCTTTTTGGCCTTAGGCTTAGTGTTATTTTTAGTGTTGGTATTAGCTCCACTTTTAGCTGTAATTAGGTTTTAGATAATTGTATACTTGTCTCGAACTAAAACTATATAAAATATATATAAATAAAACTATATATAAAACTAACGTCGTATATCTTCAAATCACTAAATCACCCGAATTTTATGCTCTAAATATAGTAGTTAATTAATCAAATACCAAACTTCAACACTACGTGCGTCTAAAGACACACGGCTAAACCTAAATCTTTCTAGTTCTAGGTCTAGTGTTCGTTCTAGTTTTAATTCTTGTTTAAGTCTAGATTATTTTAAATTTTTGTAGTACTAAAAGTGTAACTAAGATTAGACCTACAACCCAGCTTCAGAACTAACACTAGACTTAGAACTAGAAACATTAGGGTTTAGCCTTACGTCTCTTAAGACGGCTAAACCCTAATGTTTGTAGTTCTAGGTTTAGTGTTAGTTCTGAAGTTTGGTTGTGTTGGGTTCGGTTTCGTTTTAAGAGACGTACGCCTAAACACAAATGTTTGTAGTTCTAGGTCTAGTATTGGCACTAGGCGTTAGTGTTGGCTCTATTCTTAGTTTTTAGTTTTCATGTTTTCACGTAGTTAATAAGTATTGATATGTAAATATGTTGTATGCTATATCACAGGGTAGCTGGGCCATATTTCTTCGATGGAAATCACACAAATCCGTCACATTTTTTATGCTGAGTTAAGTTTGAAAATTCAGTAATAATGTTTTTTTTCTCTTTGTAACTCGATCCGGGAACATACTGTATATAAAAATGTTTTCTGTTTATGATGTGGTGAATACCCCCGCTTAGGTGAGACACCTGTATATATGATATAAACTATAATGGCCAAATAGATATTCCGGATAATTGAAAATCGAACTGAAGTTGAAGAACTGAAGTCTAAAACCACTAATTCTAAATAATCAAAATTTAAAAGTTTCTCATTTTAGTTAATTTTAGCTATATAATCAGCAAATAAATCTAACATGATTGAGTTCTGCAATTATATAATATTAATTCTTGGTCAAATCGATATAATAAGTTTAGAAACTAAGTTAAAAGGATTCTTATTTTATTAAATTTAATCCAAATAATCAATAAACAAACCTAAAAAAGATTCATTCATAAAATGTAACTAAATTTATTTATTGATTTTTTCCAAAACGAACAAACTTTAGAAACTAACTATAAGTAAAAATCCATCCCCAAATTGCCATACTAGCTGCGAAGTATTGATGTATCGGCTTCCATAGGGTGCTGTTGGCTCCTTGCGCAGGTTGTGTGGGTGTGTGATGCGCCATCGACCGTTATCAGAGGCTCTCCTGGCCTCCAAAGCTTTTAAACTCAATATGCATCAGCACCTATCATACTTAGATAACCCAAAAAATGGTCAATTTTTTAAATCTTTTACATTGATGTAGAATTAAGAAAAATGTTCCAAATCTTATGTTGTTTTGAAAAAGTTTGAGAAAATAAACTTTGAGGGGTATAAAAACTTTTTTGGATATGAGGGGAGTCTTCGATAAACGGTTAAACGCTGGTTCCATTCATGATTTCCACACGCGCTGTGGAGTTTCTCGCAAACTTTAACGGAGACGGAGAGATTGAAACGAAGAGAGAGCGAGACGAGACGGAGTTTTCCCAACTCAATCGCGACAACAGGTTGCATTTTCGAATTATTATAAACGCAATCTTCGCTTGACATTTTGCGGGGAATTATTTTCTCTTGATAAGCTGGTTTATGAAAAACGCGGAGGAAGTTGTGGAAGGATTTTAGGATGAAATTTGTTTGCCTTCCTGCGGCATTAGTAAGGATATTTCCTGGGAGCAGTCGGGCGGATCGTCACCATGGCTACGCGGGAACGAAAAAGACTAATGTCGTACCCTTGGGAGGAGAGTGTAATTAGGCCCTGACCTAAATAATGCAGTCAATTTGATATGACACCTTGGTTAATCCTAAGGCTAATAGAGATCAAGACAAGCATATTTTTCATATTTTTGGTTCAAACTAAAAAATTCTCAGGCGTTAAGATTTTACTTAAAAAATTAAAATATTTATTCTTTACCCATTTCTATATTTAGTTGAAACAGTTTCTGAATAATCAAGTAAAGAAATTCCGAATTAACTTTTGCAATTTGTCTTGTGCTAACAGACATGAATTATGACTCACATTTACACAATAGATGTACTTTTTGAATCAACATCATTTCCAAAGTTTATTATATATTCCTGCGTATTATTGTCTTCCTTATCTAAAATTTTGGTATCATTAAACTTGTAGGGGTTGTTAGAAGTGCACAATCGACCTTACCACCTGTTCGCGGTCAGTTATAAATATCGCTTATTAAGCACACAAATATGTTTGTAATAATATTTTATTAACTCTTTGTGTTGTTAGGAATTGTTTCTGTTGTTAATTCATTGTGCGGCTTTGCGTATTACTTAAACGATTAATTTCGTTGAAAACGTCGAACCAGTTCACAATGGAGTATTAAATCATAAATTTTGTTGTTTTCATCGTTAAAACGAATACGCTGTGTGAGGTCTTTGTGTTAATTTCGGAAAATATTTTGCAGTTTCAACCACTTTTTTGTTAACATGAAAGAAAAAGTTAATACAAAAATTAGTTATATCTATGATAATGATTAGTAAAGTTTAGGTTAGCAATAGTCATTGTTGGGTTATAAGAGTTTACAAATTTCATTTTCTTCACTCACTATTTTATTCATTACGTTTATATCACATTACGTTAACTCGTGGTATTTTTTTGAGCTATCATTAAAATTATTATTTAGAAATACTTCATTTAGAGATTGAGGATTTAATGTTTTGTAAATAAAAATACGAAGTAGCTAAAAAGAAATTATTTATATTATCTTAATATTATTGTCACAACAAAATTTTAATTTTTGAGTTATCCACTTTGTCCCAAATTTTCCATGTGACTAATATTAATATTGACTGTATCTGATTAAAGAAACTGCTCCTCTTTCATGTTCCATAATAATAAGGGATTACCATCTGAAAAAAATGTATAAATGACGTCATAACTTGGTTAAAAATGCCGGAAAAATGTTGAAACTTACATTAAATTTATTAATTTATTTTTAAATTGAACCATTAAAAACGGTTCAACAGAATTTATCTATTAATGATTTCATTCAAATCAGTTTTTTTTAACATTTTCATTTTGTAAATAGATGTAAGAATATTTTCTTGTATGTTTGAATTCAACATGTATCAAAATATTGTAACCTGGAAGCTAATATTCACAACGCAGGAGGTTTCAAAAATGATGTCCTTGTATTTGTTCATATAACGTAAGAAGTTCTTGTCATCTACAGAGATGCCTACACTCGATGACCATGATAACTGTCATTTTTCAAGGTAGTTACTCAAAATGTTAAAAATGTCTTCACCTTTTGTAGATTTACTTAATTCTTTCCAAAAAAGGTTATAAATATTATGAGTTGCATTATTAACAATGTGTGTTGACTCATCAACTTGAAGTGCAATGTTTGAATTCTGAAGTTTATTTCTGCATATATTTTTTTCGATATCGGAAGTCATTTTTATAAAACGTTTGCGAACTGTATCGTTGAACAGTGAAATCTTGCTTATTACTTCCATTTCGTAGCATTGTCCTGACCATTCATTTGCATGCAGGTAAAATAAATGATTTTCGTATAGTATTTGCTTTCATACTTTTTGTAAAAGCTTGAAGTTTTTTAGACTTGATAAGATGAGATTTCAGCTTTATCAGAAACAGTCATCATACTTTTAAAGAATTTTAGGCAGTTCCTTGAAATAGCTTATAGATTTATCTTATAAATTAGAGTGGGCATAATCTGTAATCAGATTATATATCCGATTACAGATTATGCTAGCTTTTGTCATTTTCTAGGTATAAAATGAATATCGCCAAAATCTTCCTCATTTTTAATTTTTCGTCAATAATCAATAATCCATGACGAAAGCAAAACTTCAATCCATAGAGCACCATAAAATGTAAAAAAAAAATTCGTAAAGAACCAAGAAAGCATAATCAGTAATCAGTTACAATCTAGTTTTTGCCAGTTTTTAGGACAAATTGTTCCTCATTTTCAGTTTTTAATCAATAATTCACGACTGAAGCAAAACTGCAAGCCATAAAGTAACGTCATAAGTCATAAGTCGATTATTGATTTGTTAATTTATTATTTTTCTTGTTAGGACTGCATTTTGCAAGAAGATCATATCTTCAAGATAAATGTCTGTATAGCCAAAAAACTATTTTTTCTATTTTAAACGTAATACACATCTAAAACAATTTGAATCAGCAAAGTTTGAGTTACTTTAAATTGTTCCATGTTTGTAAATTTGTTATTGTCTAATTTAAAACTACTGAGGCAAAAATTACTGACTGAAAACCACAAAAAAATTCAATTTTCAAAGAGTAAAGTGCCCTTTAGAGAGATTTCTTAGTGAAAATAATACCTGTTTGCAGGTTGCTTTAGGTATAAGTATATATTTATAAACTTAGGCCGTTATTACAATAACGGCCTTAGCAAGTATTTTTGATGCGGTCAAATTAAATCGTCGTAGCGCCAATGGCCACAGCCTGTCGATTTCAGACGTTGCAAATAATTCATTGATGTAAAAATGAACATCTTACAGCTAATAACATGGACCTCTTTGGTCGCAAAAAAAAAACTATAAGTATGTTTGGACGAAGAGTTGCTTGGTTCATATGGGGAAAGATGATAAAGCAAAGGTTTTGGTGATCAAATCGTCGTCTTTTTGAACAAAATATAGAACTACTTGAATGAAATATAGAATATTAATGGCTATTATCTTCTATTATTAGAACATCCGTGGTCTACGTTCCAAGAAAAATACTTGTGCAATTCACATGCCTTATCGACTGATTTTATCTGCCTTATTGAAACATTTCTCAATGATCATATATCCGACAACGAGCTACTCAACTCATCTTATACCATATATAGTCGCAATGGAAATTCAACGGCTTCTATAAAGAGTGATTGTTTTGGCGTCCTTATAGTTGCCAAACATGGCTCTCATACCACTCCCATGTCGAGTATGCAAAGGGGTACGGAGGATTTGTGAATCAGGATGGTATTCACATAGAAAAGCTGTCCTCTTTTAACATTCTTGTTAGACATTACGATAATATCCAACGATTGTACGTTGGATATTATCATATCTTTAGAATAGAAGTCAGCTAATTAAGATGGATAGTTTTCTATCTGATTACAAAATCCATCTCGTCTGGTGTGCCTTAGGGAAGTTATCTTGGGCCCACATTATTATTAATTTATATAAACGACATTTCTTCTTGTCTTAAATTTTCCAAATTTCTGCTTTTTGCGGATGAAAATAAAATATTTACTAGAGCTAGCTCAAGTGTTGATTGCCTAAGGCTCCAGGAAGACCTCAATTGTGGTAGGTAATTGTAGGTAATTTCACCTACAACTTTAAGCTATAATCTCTACTGATAGAGTGAAGGATCTTGGCATTATACTTAATGCCAAATAAAGATATCCTTTTCACTTCGAATTCATGGTAGAAAGAGCCCTACAGAACCTAGGGACATAACAAATTATCAAAATAAGTAAAAACTTTACTGATTTTACAAGCATTAAATCAAGTCAATATTGTATTATCCTGCGGTTCCATACTGTGGAATCCGATATATCGTGATTGCATCGAAGCTGTTTAATGACCTTATTGCGATTAGGATAGATGACGTATGGTGTTTAACTTGTTGTTTTTTAACAGCAGCATTGAGTTGTTTCCGACTTGATCATTCTTATCAAACTCGTCAATGGCATGCTGGACGTTTCTAACATATGAGCTGGGTTGGACTTTAATATACCACAGCGATTCTACATTTCATCACAATACTACATTTCATTTAAGCATATCATTATAGCATCAGAACTCTCTTGTTTTTCGGCTCCTTAACTCTTACAATCAAGACTTCAACCATGTCTGTCTATTAAGACCTCGTTGCCCCCATTTAAAATATTATTATTACGTAATGTGCGTAATAATTATAATACGTTAGTTGCAAACTACTACAATGTAGTATAATTTTGTGATTTTCCTTTCATTATTTTTCTTTTGTAACTTTTTGTTTAGTAGCTATCATTACTTGTTATTAGGTAATATAATAATGTTATCATTATTCTTATATTATTATCGTTCACTGTAGTAAGCTGTTCTTTGCCTGTTCTTTTCTTCGCTAGGGACTTTCTCCCTGTGTGCGTCCCACATAAACAATAAAACAAAACAATAATATGAAATTGAAAATAGAAAAGGTATGGTCACAGCAATCAATTAGACATTGTGGCTACCAAATCTTTTTTAAGTTAAAACTTCGTAATGCTAAATCCCATAATTTTGATTTTCTAGTACAATACCTACAATAAACGAGAAGAATAGCGAAAATCTGATTATTCCAAGAATGAGGGTGTAGTAAAAAATTGGACTTTTCGGTTTTTCTCGTCGTTTTTTATTTTTTCTATTTGCCAGTTTGGGATAATGGAGAATAACTTTAGAGCAATCTGAAACAACAATAAAGAACTTAAAAATCAAAAAATGTGGGCTAACTTCCCTCATTCCCATATTGTTATCATTTTATCTGTAGTATTCGTGATTAAATTTATGCCATGAATTACAGGAACACTCCATATAAAAATATTTTCCGTTTATAGTGTGATAAACTTCCTATAACATTTGTCTAATGCTGGCTATACACGTAACGATTTATCGTGGCGATTAAACTGTACAGTTCATTTGCGCAGTTTCATTGAAAGTCCCTTTTGTTTCCACACGACCACGATTTTCGATTTTCGATTTTCAATTCATCTCAGAAGCTTGGACGAGATCAAACATCCATCATCCGCGATGGAAGACGATGACGCACTTGCAGTCTTAGGCTTGCTTATTTTGCGCAAATTGAAAAGAAAATCATGGTGTAAGGGCTGGATTGTAAAAAGAAATTCAGATTCTCATATAAATTTATTAAATTACTTAAATGGAAAATACGCCTTAAAAAATTGGCGTATCGATTTAAGGATGAAGTCACGGAGAGACCTCGAACTGACTGAAGTACAAACCGTCACGAGTTATTGGAAGAAAATTCTGGTGTGTTGAGTGAATCTAAATGAATGATCAAAAGGAGGCTGATGAGTGCAGGATTTATTGGTTGATGTCGAATACAGAAATCACTCGTTTCAGTTAAGAACCCAAAGGCACATGTAGAATGAGCGAAGGTGTGCCTCAATTGGATTCGAGAGCTGTGAGAGAAGATATTGTTGAAGAATAAGAGCATGTTTCTGTTGTTGACAACTGATAAGATATCGTAGATACGTTCTCCTATCAGCACCCGTTTCAATCCCAAATACCTGCTGCTCACGATGAAGCACGGCGGCGGTTTCGCTAATGTCCAATGTACTTGTGGTGTGGATGACATTAGACATTCTTTCTTCTCCAGTTTTATTTTTGTAGTACCGATTAATCCTTCTAATTGATCACGGTATCCGCTAAGTTCTTCTAAGATAAGGTATAATTGATTTTTTGCTAATATTCCGTTTTACAATAAAAACAGATGATCAGAGTAAATAGAATTAACAATTATCATTTGATAGCTTAGCTTTACCCTATTGTCAAATATTAATTGATCATGTTTCCAATATAACGTAAAATATTTATAGTCCAGTGCTATGAATTGAAGAACATTAATTACAATGCAGTTTTAAGGCAATTTGAAGAAAAATTTGGAGAGTTGTTACCAAATTTTCGGAAACTTACAATGTGGAAAACAAAGGGAAGGAAAAAAAAGCTTTTAGATGAATATGTTCATCAATCTGCATGATTGTTGTAACGAAAACAATGGATTATGGTAAGGTGTCCTTCAGAAAAAGGGCAATTCAAATCGGTATTAGTAAATCCCATTTATAAAGAATTAATTGAGAAAATAAATATTGCTAGTATTATTAAAAAACTTTAAAAATGTTTGGTTTATATCCAAACATGTTTTAAGTTTTTTTAACCACACTATCGAATTACATGACGAAGTAAAACGTTTAGAGTATTGTTTGTGGATGGAAAACAAAATTTTGAAAGAAACGACATTTTTAAAAACATAATATTTTCGGACGAAGCATTGTTCACCACTAATGGATTCATCACAAAATTGTCAATTCTGGCCAAAGACTAATCAATATTATCGCATAGATTTTAACCGCCAGTATTCCCAGAATGTGTATGCGTAGTGAGTTGTTTCGTGGAATACCGATATTTGGAAATTCTAGAAAATTGTTTATTTAATGCCACAATCGACCATATTAATTAGAAATTATTTAAATAAGTTATTTGGAAAGAAAAATGAATTGGTGAATATAGTTCACAACCATGGCTGTAATGAAGTCCAGATTTATTATGGATTTTTATTTTTGGGGTTGTGTAAAACAAAGAGTATACTCTGATAATTTTAATAACAATTTAGACCATTTAGAACAAAAAATTGAAGCTGTTACTAGGGAAATTCAGTTTGACCATATTAGAAAAAGTTATAAACAATATCGGAGAAGGGCTGAATTGGGTGTTAGTGTTGGTATCACTGAATAAGCTTTTATGTTAATTTAGTTTAGACCGACAATGTTATGTTGAATTTGAATTCAAAAATTTATCCTCAATTATACCTTAGACACAGTGGACACACTGTATGTCAATTGAATTTGGCGGTATTTAACAGTAGGACATCTCATATCTTAAACTGAACGATTCGTTTGATTGCTACATCTACAGGTGTACCATCGGTTGTTGTATTGGCTTTTTTGACGTCTAAATTTTAAGATAGAAATTCCAAATTCGGTATGTAGTAAGTCACCCTACTTGAGCAGGTGGTGATCGTGTCAAATAATTTTTTTATTGTACCATTTGCAAATAATCTGCAAAAATGTCAAAAATGATGAAATCTATAATTTTATTTTTTAACAATTCATATACCATAATGTGTGGCAGTCATAGTAAAGTAAATTCACACAAAAAATTGAAATTCGTTCATTATTTTGGTTAAAATTTAAGAAAGTTAAATTTATGGTAACGTGGTTCGAGATTACTACCCTTACCAGAAGCCGCCCGTTTATTGCCGGTAGGGTAATAAACCAACCGACCAACTCAATGATGATTTTTTCCCCTTAACCTGGTGAGGTTAATAATAAATTTAATATTACAAATTCATTTTTCAATGAACATGCTTTTTTTAATTTAATATTAAGGAATTTAAATGTAACAAAACCTTCTTTTTAGGAAGGTTAAAAAATTCATGGTTAAAGGTTAAATTCGTCCAGTTTTACCTGGATGAATTTTTTACCTAATTAAATGGAAAACAATAATGTTAATAACAAAAAATATGACACGAGAGATTGTGCCTGAAGAAGATAATTAGGACAAAAACTACGTTTCTCAGAATTATTATCTGAGAGTAATTTTCTTAGCAATTTTTAGGTGCTTTTATTTTTTTGGTTCAGTTTACATGTGACTTTCTTAGAGTTGACTTTAAAGTTGTGCAAACCACTCTCTGTTCAAAATGTCATTTACGTTTTAAAATAACGAAAAAACGGCCATGATTTTAATTTAGGACCAGCAAGACTCGATGCTTGCTTAGCATTGCGGATTTATTCGGAAAGATTTCCGGATAGTCATACCTGGTACGAGAACATTTCAAAGGCTTGTGGATGGTTTTAGGAAAACTGTCTCCTTTAAACCTAAGAAGAGAACTGTGGTAGAAAACCCAGGTATAACAATCCACAGATAAATCCGAAAGATAAGTCCTCAATGTGGAGTTACGAATACGTCAGTTCAGAGAGTGCTTACCTTTGTTCATAGATATAACCCATATCATATGAACCTGCACCAGAAGATGCATGATGATGATTTTGATATTTATTTTGAACAAATGAATATGAACGAGAAATTCTTTCAAACTGTATTGTTTACCGATGAAGCAAGTTTTAACTCGTGTGGAAATGTCAATAAGCATAACTTACACTATTGGGTGCCTACCAAATATTGGACGCGAGAAGAGAAAAATCAAAATCGTTGGGCACAGAATGTGTGGGGAGCATTATCAGTATCATGTAATACGACATCAGTTTTTTGAAGGAAATTTGACGGGAGATATGTACGCAAATTTTATTCAAAATGAATTGGACAATTATTTAGATGACATTCCGTTATTAAATATGGCAGGTAATAATTTGTGGATGCAACAAGATGGGGTTTCTACTCATTACTCCAGAAATGCAACAGATGCCATATCCACCAAAAATTGCCCGAAAGATGGATAGGACGTAATGGTGCGATTTGCTAGCCAGCGTTGACCATCGGATTTAACGCCAATGGATTGCTTTGTGTGGGGTACGGTGAAAAATATTGTTTATCAAAGAGGTTCGTACTCTTTGATACGCAAGAAGATATGCAGCAATACATTATTGCTGCGTTTCAAGAAATTAATCGGTTCATTAAATTAATTCATTTAGACACAGGTTAGAAATGTGTATTAATCAAGAAGGATATCATTTCGAAAATATTATTTAAAATAAAGGAACTTTTTATTATTAATGTTGTTAAACAACATTGACAATTTTGTCCAGGTAAAAACGCCAATTAAAACTTTTTAACAATAAAATTTTATTACATTGATCAAATTCATTTAAGTACTTTAATATTAAATTAAACAATTATGTTCATTTAAAAATAAGTTTAATATTAGGTCTCACCAGGTTAAAAGAAAAATCATCATTGAGTATACAGTACTATAAATTTAACTGTCAATTCATTTGCCTTAATTTTTAACCAAAATAATGAACGAATTTCAATTTTTTTGTGTGAATTTACTTTACTATGACTGCCACACAATATGGTACATGAACTGTTAAAAAATAAAATTATAAATTTTATCATTTTTGACATTTTTGCAGATTATTTGCAGACGGTGCAATAAAAAAATTATTTGACATGATCACCACCTGCTCAAGTAGGGTGTCTTAATACTTACCGAATTTGGAGTTTCTATCTTGAAATTTAGGCGTCAAAAAAGCCAATACCACAACCGATGGTACACCCTGTATATGATACTATAAAACTGCGCGAACCCGATCGACAACGATCTATCGAATAGAAATTGCAACTGTCGCCGATCTTTTGCACAGATTAAAAAGACTGCGCAAGTTTTCATATACACATTTCGATAAAACTGTGCAAACAGACTGTATATTATAACCGACATTAAGAAGAATTCTATCTCGGCTATTAATTTCATTGATGTACATTGCCGCTTACGTGGAACACCTGTATATCCCACAATAAGAAATATGCACCTAACATTAACTTCTGATTCATTCACAGTAAGTGAAACACAAAGAATACCACGACCGTTACCATGCTTCACAGTTTGACATATCTGCATGATTTAAAGTATATCATTTCCAATTTATACAATATAAGTCAACATTTTTAGTTTAACTTGGCTTAAGTATCTGAAAAGTTGGATAAGATATAACTTTTTTTAAATTTATTTTGAATTACTCAAATCAACATTAAGTTTGATTTTGTTAAAATAACAGATTTCTATTGACGTTTTAATAAAAACATCTTAAAAACGTCTTGTTCTCCTTCATTGATTTAGAGATAAAACGCATCGTGGATGTTGGGTAGGTAGAGTTTGTTGGAGAGCGGAGGAGGAATCGATTCTGCATCCTGTGGATAGCGCGCTTTGGCGGTCCTTCGACGGCGCGACTATCGGGGGCGTCTCGGCGCGCGCGCGTCCGGCGTCGAAACTTCGGGCGAATGACCCAGTTCGCGTCGGGCGTCGGGCGGCGCACGCGGAGCGCCGTGCCGTATCGATTCGGCAACAGCACAGTCCTGTTTTGGGGGGCCCTACACGTTCTCCGGACGCCTCCGCCACCCGCATTACGACGCGCGACGACGCCGAACGACGTCGACAACTACAACGCCGCTTCCAACCGCTCCGGCTTCCCGTTTTCGGTCCGGTGCGCTCTAAGAGTTTCCGTTTTATTTTTATTTTTCATTTACACAAGTGCCAAAAGAAACTAATTATCAAAAAAAAAAAAATAATTTAAAGAAATTTGTCGGAAACAACGACGACGTTTTTTCTTTTAAATTTACGATGAATCAAAGAAATTAGAAAAATCTTTTTAAAATAAAAATTAGATTTGAATTAGTACAGAGAAAATGGATTGTTGTAATTTTTTGCCATATAGACATCAGTATTATGGTTCGCAAAGTTATTACGACGCGTTTCCGTATCCTCACGAGTATTACGGCGGGCATAATTACCAGGATTATTATCAACCTTATTATCACCAGCAGCAACAATGGCAATGTTCCAATCAGTTTACAGGTATTTTAGTGAACTTATAATAAACGGATTTATTTTCTAATGTGATTACGATTTTGTTGTGATTTGGGGTGTTATGTTTGTTTTGGGTTTGGCGGGAGATTTTGTTGGCACGCCCACGGCAAAACAAACATTAGAGCACGTGCTTCGAGAGTTTCTCTACCACAACTAATAAATGATTACGTGATTACGAAATTATTTAATTTGATTAATTTATATTAATTTTGCTATCAGCATCATGTTTTTGAAATGTTCAACTTTTATAAACCATTTCAATCACAATTTATGACTAAACCAGTAACGATGACGTTGTTGGGTGAATAAGTTAGCAAAGAATGTGGAAATGTTTGATAACAAATTAAATTGTTTCTGCAATTCTGAATTGGCCATAAAATTCTTTCAAAGTGTTTCTTATCAAAGAATTTTTTAACGATTCCAAGTACACTGACATCGTTCGACCTTGGCCAAATCATCGATTTTCGTGCCTAATTAATTAGCTGCGTATGGAAATACGGGCTCAATATACGAGATAAGTGTGTGTGCGCGCGGTTGAACGCGTACAATGTTCATATTTACGGGAGAGAGTAACAGAGAAAGAGAAACGAAAGAGACCCGCAGCGAACCGAATTAACCCTCACTAGGTCAGCGTGTCGTTTTGCTAGTTGAGAGTTAACTCCAACCCCCCTCTCCCCATCTTTCCACGAACTTTGAACCTTACCGAAATTTCTTTTGGGATTTCCTTCGGAAAGTCCCTTCTGTTGCGGGCCTCTTCCCGACTTAGCAACAGTTTTTATCGATTTCCTTCGGTTACCCTTGAATTTAAATTAAATTTACCCGCAGGAATCGATTTCTGCGTAAGTCCAACAATCTTCTTATAAAATTTATTTGAAAACAAAAAAATTGTAATAATAGATTATTTTTTCGTTTTTTTAGATTACGTTTACAACCCGAAAGAAGCCCGAATTAGGAAAGCAATGAGAGAAGCTTCAAGGGAAAGAGCGATGGGGATCACTTTACCATCACCGAGAGGTGGAACACGGAGAGGAAACGTTGGGAATAATCCCTGGAACTTTTCGGGCGAAGATCAAATGATGATGGTAAATTATTATTCTAATTCGAATTTTTAGTACTAAAATTAGAACTAATACTAGAACTATTATTAGATCTAAAACTACAAGCAACCTTCTTCAGAAACTGATTTTCGTTTCGTAAAATGGCTCAAAGTATTAGTTCTCTTTTTACTTTATTATCTTCGTACTTATAATTTCAAATAATTATTTTAAATAAAAAAGATTAATTTGATTGTTTTGTGTTAAAATCGATGAGGCGTCGAGACGCGCGTGCAGTTCTTCGTAATTGAATTAAGACGCGAGCGAGCTACCCAAGCAGTGGGCCAAGTGGTAGTTGGCTCCGGGTCGATTTTTAGCCGTTTCGCGCTTTTAATGCAGTTAGTAGTCGGTGGTGAGGGCGTCACAACGACCCCCGGGTCGATACCACCACCCTGGCGAAAAGGGGCGCATCACTCGATATTTCTAACCCCAGACTGGACGTCTACTTATACGGATTCATTTCATTTCGACAAAAAATACTTTTTTCGTAAATAACATTCTTTTTAAACGTTAAGAATTGAAAAATAAGAATTATAGACGTTAAAAAGATGCGGGATAAAAAATTGCCCGGCGCATCCACCATTTTTTAAAATGTAGTTTATTTCTTTTTCCGGTTACGTAAAAAGGGGTGTTGAGTGACAGAACGACGGAATTATGAATGAAAATTTAATGAAAGTAATAAAGCGACCTGTTGAATGTGAATTATACGCAGCGACGATAAAAAGTTTCGAGTTATTGCACCATGTAATGTGGGCTTTATTATTATTATTTTTTTCTACCACTACAACTCTTCCACTTTCTTTTGTCGTTTTTATGTTGTGTCGGAAATTTCAACTCTTAAGCTCTCAACTCAAGAGATTTATCATTTAAATAAGGAATTAATTTAACTAAAATTATAACTAACACTAGAACTATTACTAGGACTAATTCTAGATCTAAAACTAGAATTTTTCGGGTTTTACTGTGCACTTTTAAAAAGTGTTTGACGTTTCGGATGCCTTCTTCAGAAATTGGCTTCATCAAAGAAGCACTTATTTCGTACTTCGAACTCACTTATTACCAGTTTCTCAAGAAGCTTCCTGAAACATTTTTCAAAAGACGCAGGCAGTTCTATAATTTTAGAAGAATTTAAAACAATATAGAGTTAAACAAGGATTAAAACTAGAACTAACATTAGACCTAGAACTAGAAAGTTTCGATTTAGCCGTGCGTCTGAAGACGTAAGTTCTAGTTTTAGTTCGATACAAGTATACATCTCTAAAACTGAATGACGGGTGAAAGTAGAGCTAATACCTACACTAAAGCTAACACTAAACCTAGAACTAGAATTATTTGTTTAGCTGTATATCTCTTACGGTGGGATCGAATCCAACTAGAAGCATTAGGATTTAGCCCTACGTCTCTAAAGACTGCTAAACTATTTAAAACTTACACTAGTTCTAGGTCTAGTGTTAGTTCTAGTTTTAATTCGAAACAGGTATACAATAATCTAAAACCCATTAACAGCTAAAAGTGGAGCTAATATCAACATTAAAACGAACACTAGACCTAGAACGAAAACCATTTGGGTTTAGCTACACGTTTCTTAGTGGTGATGTTACGGAATGTGGATTTAGCGGATACGGATGTGAAATCGGATTTTTTAATTCTAATTTCGCGGATGCGTAAGCGGACGTTGTATATTTTGGATGCAGATTTAACGGATGCGCAGTTATTGAAAAAGCTGCATACTAAAACCGTCTTATTTTATATCCATATACATATAACATAGAACTCGACAGTTAAAGTAATTAATATTCGCAATATTCGGATTTTTTTAAGAGCTTTTAATATGTCAAAAGATAGAAAAGGTATTTCAAATGATTATATACGTATTTATGTTACTTAATCAATGTAAATCCATTAAAAAGAGATACTAAATAGGATGTTTTTCAGAAAATACAACATTTTTTATAACATATTGATTGGTCTCCACCAAAGTGGTTCTAGTACATTTCTTAAATACTTAGCCAATGTTGAAAAACTTAAAATAATTGATTTTGAAATTGATGAAAGAGCTTTTAAGATATTAAAAGTTAAATACATACATCTTTTTTGCTTAATCTATGCAAAATAATTAAAAAACACTCAACGAGTTGTTGTTCAGAAAATGTAATAACATTTTGACTATGTAATATCAATTTTTTGCTTTGAAAATTTGAAAATTTTGAGTCTTTCTCAACAGTAACTTTATAGCACTTGAATCTACAAGTTTCCTTGCATCCAGATTTCATTTCAGTAGCTGGTACTAAAACATCCTTTGTTGAAATGTTTTCTTTGTGTTCAAGTCTACATTTTCGTCTTATATTTCTTGGGTGCGTAGCAGGTTGTCTTTTTTCTTGTGAAGTTTCTTAGTTTCTTTTGGATGCCCTTTCATTCCAAACAACGGGATTGCAGTGTGTCTTCCTGCAGTTGACTCTTCAGACGCCGAAGAACTACTCAACACTATGAAAAATTATGGCTTGTACATGAATTAACGCAGTTTTTTACTACCGTAAGATGTGCTCTATCCAATTTATACAATCCATCGTCATTACATTCAAAATCACCTTTACATCTGTCATTGTCAGGAATTTTGTATATTTTTTCATTTCTATTTTAATTACATCGTTCATAATCTGTTCTTTTTTGCTGCTTTATTTCTGTATCCCTCTAATATCTGAAGAATTTGTTTTCTGTTGAAATTGATAAAGATCTTAGGTTTAACTTTATGTCACAGCGAACATAGACTGATAAGGGAACATTTGAATTCCGCAATGATAGTGTCTATTTTTCATAAACTCCTCAAGTCTATGTTCTTCTGTCCCATTTTTGTAGTTCTCAATCATTCACGCAGGTCATCAGCATACTTTAAACGTTTTGATTCGCATGCCGACACTGCTCCCGTCGGACAATGATCCATTCGTGGATCTGTTGCTATGTAGGTCTAATGATCCATTCGTGGTTTGAGACTCCAATTTCGTTCGAGAACCCTACGGCAGATTTGGTTAGCCATGATGGCTTTTTTCCTTATATTATCTAAGTGTTACCCACTTAGATGATATTTGAAGTTTAAGGCGGCTTACGTCCTCTAAGCCTAGTTCTATTTCAATCAAAATGCATCGCTTTATGTACAAAGTTTCATAAAAACCTAATGTTTGGATTTGTAGCAAAATGCAAAGCAAGTTTAAATCTAATGATGGCTGGCTTCAAAGATGGCCGAGGTCATTTTCATTACCTCTGAAAGTCTTAGATACCAACCCGAATCCGACTTTATGCTCCAACATTCTAATTTGTTCGGGATTAACTTTTTTCCATTTTAAGCGGGATGCAACATTTTTATATTGGTTTCCACAAAATCCAAGTTTTAGTTCGGGTTAAGATGCAAAGCAAGTTTAAACCTAATGATGGCTGACTTTGAAGACGGTCGAGGTCATTTTCATCACTTCTGAAAATCTTGGATACCAACCCGAATCCGATTTTATACTCTAACATTCCAATTTGGTCGAGTTTAAGTTTCTTTTTCCATTTCAAGCGGGATGCAACATTTTTATGTTGGTTCCCACAAAATCCAAGTGTTTAATTCGGGTTATGATGCAAACAGAATTCAAACGAACTTAATTAGTACTAAATTCGTAAAGTTCACAGGGTTGGTTTGATATTTTCAACCATTTGGCAACTTCTCAGAAACGGCCGAAGTCAGCTGAAATTATATTTCCCTTCTGTTTCAATCACTCTAAGTGCAAAATTCCATAAAAATCCTAATGTTTGGGTTTACATTAAGATGCAAGCCAAGTTTAAACCTAACCACAGGATACCTATTCGAACGCGTTTTTATGCTTCTACATTCTAAGTTGATCCGGTTTCAATATTTCTTCCCTTTCAAGCAGGATGCAACATTTTTTTGTTGCTTTTCACTAAAATCCAAGTATTTAATTTGGGTTGAAATGCAAACAGAGTTTAAGCGAACTTAATTAACACCAAATGAACATAAAGTTCAAAGAGTTTGTTTGGTATTTGATGTTCTTGGTGGCGCACGATAAATAAAAAATTTTGATGGGATATACTGATTGGTGGTGACCAAACTGGTTTTAATGTAATAAAAGCATCTGTGGGATATTCAATCAAGGTCGAAAAATTGAAAATAATTGATTTTGGTGTCTTTGAGAGAGTGTCAAAGATGTCAAACAGCTTTAAGTTATATAATGTACGCAAAATAATAATAAATACTAAATTGGACGTTTTCCAGAAAATACAAAAAATTTGGTTATGAAATATGTTATTGTAATCAATAAATAATGCACCAAAAACAGTTTTTAAACGCACAGCTAAACGCCGATAGTTCTAGTTCTATGTCTAGTATTAGTTCTAGATTTAGTTTTAAAAAAGTATTTATTGATGTCGAATGTTGACCTGACCGAAGCTCCGTTAAAATATATGGGGATGCGGATAATTGAAATAATGCGCATTATCCGCAGCTACGGATGCGAATGCGAATATCCGTTACATCACCATCTCTTAGAATGATTAAACCCAAACATTTCTAGTTCCAAGTCTAATAGAAGTCTAATGTACGGACAAACTTAATTTTGTGGTTTCAGTTTAAGTTTCAGTTTCGCTTTCGACTCAAAATTGAGTTTCGGTACACTAATTACAAATATTTGGTGATTTTGGTGGTTTTAAATGGAAGTGATGAAAAGAGTACAACACAAAAAACACAAAGAGGTTTTGGAAAAGTGTTGGGTTTCGATTGGGCCGTGGAAAACGGGCGGGAAAGTGCAGCATCGACCGCTCCATGGTAACGCGAGATGGAAACGCCGTTTCACTGTTTCCATGGCGACCGCTTTCAGCGTTGTGGCGCCCGTCGTTGTTACGCAACTGCAGCGTCGATACGCGAGCTGTCGACGTCGTTGTCGACGTCCCAACACCCGGATCATCGAAACCCCACTAAAGAGAATAGGGAAAAATCGAAAATCAACCACTTCAACTTTTCTTTTATGTCCAGTCGATTCTCATTTTTTGAGAAACGACATTTTTCATTATTCTTTTTCTAAATATTTCCGAATAACATTTTTTTAAATATTTCGAAATTGAATTTATTGGTGAATCTAGTGGGTTTCAGGATTTTAAAAGTGTCTAGATAACGTGGAAGCAGTATAGTGTACGGCGAAACCCTTCCAGTTTTCAAATATTGATTCGTATCGTTCAAGCTTTGTCTCGTTGCTAAAAATATAAACGCACATTGAAATTTCCATAAAATACAATACGGTAATTTCTCGATATAACGGAGGAATAAGTCGAAAGATTCTCCGTTGTAGCCAAAAGCCGTTATATAAACAAATTCGAATAGCTTCAACTTTATATTCATACCAAGGACAGTAGAATAAGAGGACTTCTATACTTCGAGCAAAAATCCACAGCTCGAAGGCACGTTCGATTCATTTCTATATGATAATGTTTTAAAATTTTCTTAATAATTTTTTTTATCATAATTGATTAATAAATATTCGTTAATTTGTGTGATAATATTTAAGTATTTATGACAATTTGAGTTTGTTCAACTGCATGTTCTAAACCAGAACATTGAAAAATTGTGGCGGTTTCATCTGCATATGCAAATATTCTACAGTTATACACATCGTTCATGTGTATGGTCAATAAAGTAGGTGAAATATGAGAAGTGGCGTTTTTATATGAGAGTTTATAAACGATTTTATAGAGAGGGTGGTTATTTAAAATCTTTTACAAGTACAATTCTGTAACGTTTGATATTACCTCCAGAGTGGGAGCTTTATTGAATGAAATGTAGCGCTTTTGAAATTTGATTATGCGGTGAAGTGGCGGGGAGTGAAAGTTTCATTCAAACACATGGTATTCACATCACATTTATGTTGTATGCATACGATTTTTTTTCTATTTACAGGATGTACCTGGTGGGGCACTTAAATTGAGATGTCTTTATGACTAATAAACCATGAATTTTTAACTTTTAGCATTATGAGGAATTACAATATTCCCTATGGTTATTACTGCATTTCAAAAGCGCTCTATATATTTTTTGTTCATTAGGTTCTTCTTTTTGGGGTCATATTAAAGTTTATAAGATTAAATCCAAAAATTTGAATGACTATGTCAACGAATTGTCAATATCGAAAGCTTTCACGAGAAACTTTTCAGAGAGAGGCAATGGTAATGTAAAAATTCTCAAGCGCAATTGATACATTACCATAATCATTATAAGATAAGCTTTCGTTTGAAATACTACGCGATGGGTCATTCCATTTAAAATTCTTGGAGAAGTTTTCTTTTTGAAAATTTTAAATTTCCTTTTGCATCTGAAGCATCTTTTATGTATACTAACAATTCAAAGTGCAACCAGAGAACATTGCAATTAACATGAAGTAAACTGGAAATATTAATGCGGCCATAACAGATGGCACTGTATCAATATCTGTCCAAATATCCTTTAGCTATAAATTCGGTCGTAACAGCTTAATATATCCTAGCTACTTCTCTATAAACTAAAATTATTTCACTTTTTATAACATTCTTGTATTTTTCAAGCTTAGTTTATGAATCATAACGAATGAATTTGCAGCTAAATCACATTTTGATTGATAGGGATACTAAAATAATTGGAATCCCTTATAGCCGTTTTAATATTGCCAATCCATTGGATATTAATTGCAATATTCCCTATATTCTATTAAACGTAATATTATTTAAATGAAAAATGTTTAATACAAAATATATGTATTTTATTATGGGAAATAGCACAATGGCCAAAAAATATACGTTTCGAAAGTTTTACTTAACATCTCAGACAGATGAAAATCATACAGAATATTTCCCTTCTTCATATAAGGAAAGTTTTATGAGAAACTTCTTTTGAGAAGATGAACAGATTATAGGTGTCCCGCAACGATTGTACAATACTTCACCAAAATTATTCTCTAGTCGAAAATAAAGGAAAAAGCCTAATAAACATCGGTTCAAAAATAGTTCGTTTTCGAGTTAGTTTTATGTTCATCTACTGTTACCAACATTAGGTGTAACTACAGATGCAATAATCCTATGTTTCCCAGTTTAATAATAATTTAACAAAACAAATAACGAGAACTGTTTAGGAAAATTCCTTAACCCGCACAAAAATAATTAGCAAATTGGAAAAGAATGACGATAAAACAAATGTTGAAAATGCGCACCATTTACTTTTTCCGAGAATTAGTTTTACTATGTTAAACGCGTTAGTAATTTTATTTTTCAAATCCAAGACATTTTGAACTTCTTCAAAATAAACTATTTCTTTTTGATGTCTCCAACACTAAAAATCTAACGAATTTGAATCTAGTGAATTAGATGGCCACGGGATATGGCCCTTTGGTCAATCTACTTATTACCCAATCGATATGGTTACAATGTATACCACAATGTATGGTTACAAGTAGCGAGTGTTTAATATGCTGGTGATCCATCACCGTGCATAAAGTAACAATCTTGTAGTATTTGCGGAAGTAATTCATCAAATGCCTGTAAGCTTAATCTCTTTAGACGAAAAAATGCATGCTTTAAATAAAAAGAAAGTTATGTATCTTTTTTTAATGTATTGAATTGAATGTATTGTACAATCGTTGCGGGACACCTGTATAAGCCCCAGTAGTAGTGTATAAGGGAATCTCCTTTGAAATGTATCTTCCCGTATAAATATTTCATGTTATTGTTTTTGGTGATTTCCATACATAAGGTGGTGAGTCATAGGAGGAAATATAAGTGTAAAATTTTCACATTTGTTTTTAAATTATGCAAGTTTAACATGTTTTAATGCAATGTACATCTAAGAAACTATAAGAGATAAGAATTAAGTGGTACAAGTATCCAAATAGATCAAATCTCTATTTTCTTTCGTTTTTAAATCATAACTAAAAATCTTATTGTGTAGTACGTTCTATAGGAAACTCAAAGAAATTGAATTGGTTTGGGTTGGTATTAGAAATGATACCAACCCAACCCAATCTAACTCCATTGACCAATATGAAAAATCTATGATGGATTTATGATATGCATGGCAAAGGTAACTTCCGCCTGACGATGAACTGAGTTGACATCATTTCTAATACCAACCCAACCCAAGCCACGGAAGTTATCTTAGATTATAATAACACCCAAATTTTCTTATCCTGTACAAAGGATCAAATCAAAAAGAAACGAAAATTTTATTCTTATTTTTTGTTTAAAATTTTATTTTGAATCAAAATTCAAAATATTGTGTTGGGGTTTGGTTGGTATCATTTCTAATACCAACCCAATCCACGGATGTTATTTTAGAATATAATAATACCCAAATTTTCCCATCCTGTACAAATAAAGGATAAAATAAAAAAGAAACGGAAACGCGAAGATTTTCTTCTTATTAAATTATTGCACGTAAGTTATGAATCATCCTGTATATGCAGAAAGATTGAAAATGAATTGAGTTAGGGTTCGGTTGGTATCATTTCTAATACCAACCCACCCACGGAAGTTGTATTAGAATATAATAACACCCAAAATTTTCCCATCCTATACAGACACAGGAAGAAATCAAAACGAAACGAATACGCGATAGTTTTGTTCTTATTTTTTTGTTTAAAATTTTATTTTGTATCAGAATCCAAAATATTGCACGTAAGTTATGAGCCACCCTCTATAAAGGGTGAGTCCATAGTACGAGGACAGAAGATTGTGGCTTTATTGTTGAAAATAAAAAAACTGTTTTTATGTCATCATACATTAGTATCAAAGCTGCACCGTTTAAAATTATTTACAACTATACAGGGTGTTTCACAATTCCAGAATCCTACTCAACTTCATTTTTTTAATGGAACAGTAACAAATGCTGAATGCAAGGTTGTCAAGTTATTAATCATTTTGTGAAAATTTTTGAAAAATCTTGTGGTGGCTTAAAATTATTATCACCTCTATTATTAAATATTGAAGAGTGTCATTTGATATATCGATAAACATAAATTTATCTTGGTCTTTCAAACTTCACTTATACTATTGGATAATATTGTACAGGATAGTTACCAGAACCGGTCAATTTATGAAATGTTTGTGGGATCATAACTTGGAATACCCTACGTTTTTTTAATGGCTGAGAAGGCTTTATTAATTACCTTTAATTTTTGTTAAGCAGATGGTATATCTAAACATATCCTACTACAAAAATGTTGGTATAAACCTGACTTTTTCACAAGAAATAAGCTATAAAGAAGACATTTTTATACAAACGCATATTCAAAATTTGAAAACAATATATGTACTTATAGCATTTAAGATAACTAATCAGCATATGTGAAAAGATACATAGGGTTCCATTTAAAAAAATTAAGTAAAATACGGGCCTGAAATAGTGAAACATCCTGTATAGCTAAAAATAATTCTAATCGATGCAGTTTTGACAGTAATCTATGATGACGTAAAAACATTTTTTAAATTTTCAACGGTAAAGCCGCAATCTTCCGTCCCCGCACTATTGACTCACCCTGTATAATCGGGATGATTGAAAATGAATTGAGTTGGGGTTGGGTTGGTATCATTTCTAATACCAACCCAACCCATTGAAGTTATCTACTTAGAATATAATAACCCAAATTTTCCCATCCCGTACAGACAGAGGATGAAATCAAAAAGAAATGAAAGCGCAAAAATATTATTTTTATTTTTTGTTTAAAATTTTATTTGGTATCAAAATCCAAATATTCCACGTCGGTTATGAATTACCCTGTATATACAGGTTGATTGCAAATGAATTAAACTTGTATAACTTTCGAGTTAACTTGTATAATTTTATTTTTCTTCGGAATCGAAAATATCTCCAAATAGACCAAATCTTTATTTTCTTTCGTTTTTAATTGATAGCTAAAGAATCATATTATATAATAGGTTGTAAAGGAAGTTCAAAGAAGTTGAACTGGATTGGGTTGATATTAGTAATGAGAACAACCCAACTTATCCTAACTCTATAGGTCAATATGAAAAATCTAGGGTGGATTTTTATCTATGATATGCATATCATAGATAAAAATCATTGGTATCATTTCTAATACGAATCTAACCCACTTCCCAATTTTCTCACCCTGTACAGACACAGACACAGAATGAAATCAAAAAGAAACGATAACACAAAAATGTTCCCAATTCTTATTTTTGTTTAAAATTATTTTTTGTATCAGAATCCACAATATTCCACTTGAGTTATGAATCATCCTGTATACGCACGATGATTGAAAATGAGTGAAACTTATATAACTCCTAAACCAATGCGAAAACGAAGGAAAATATTATTCTTATATTTTTGTTTCAAATTTTATTTTGTATCAAAATTCAAAATATTGCACATGCGTTATGAATAATCTGTAAAAATCGTATTTAGATTTATTTTCTTCAAGAACTAAACGACATTCTCAAATGCTTCTAAAGTGAATGATTTTATAAAATAATCGCAAATTTGTCGATTACTATAAAAATTGAAATATTATTTAACTCGTGAATGGTTTGTTAAGATTTGATCGATATTCCTCGACTTCATAGAAACATACTGGAAACAAAGGCTTTGCGAGGTCTCCAAAAAAGAGTAATAACAACTCCAAATGTTTACCTCATTGCGATATAATAGAATAAACCTTCAGTTCAAAAAAATCAAACTCCATTTCAATGTGAATAATAATAGTGAAGTTGACTTTATCAGTATTTTGTGGTCACTTTGTTTGCAACTAAATACGTCCTTTCATTGAAAACTAAACATTTATTTTAAAAAGATATATTTATTTATTACCTGAACAATTTTGTTATTTATTACAGTAGATATTTTCAAGCAAAAAAATAATTTAAAATTTGGAGGGGTTGGAATTACGGCTACGAAGGTTCTTGAAAGTTGAGAGATCATGGTTGAAACCACCCCCGTCGCTTGCGGCTAGGCGTATATTGAGACATTTGTCCCTGACATTTGTATGCATAGAAGTGTTATAAACCAATTCTATGAAGTATTTGCTTTGGTTGACGGTTTCAACTAGATTATTGAAAGATAAGGGATGAGATCCCTTAATTATTACTATTTTTACGTGTTACCTTAAAATATTTTAATATGGGAGGTGGCCGTAGTGGTGATGCACGATGGCAGTTAGCGGGTTATAAAAATGGGTATAGTTCGTAGCACACTCTTAAGCGAGGCTATTCGTAAACTACCCTTTCTTGAAGCTCGTACAAATTACATCATACTTACTTTTTGAAGGAAGCCACACTTTGGCATTAAGACGATACCCCAGAGCAACTTAAACACGGGCAAAACAACCATTTACTTTGATGGATCGAAGAAGACTGCACCTTTTTACTTTGCTAGGGTCATACTGTAAGACTGCTCAAGCCGATATAACTACTATGAATTTAGCAGTTAATGCGATCATCGACTCTAAAAAGATGCCAAAAACGTTACACTAATAGTAGCTCCAGTATCTACATCATCGATGGTAATAGCGTGTATTCAAAGTGGGGAAAAGGAGATGTCGGAATTAAGGAACACGATCATGGCGAAATGAGCTAACAAGTCATTGATCTCTCATGAAGCGTTTGTACCGCTAATTTTTAATACAGCATCAAAGCTGCTGAATCCATCTCTCATCGAGTTTTTTGCGGTAGATGGAATGAGACAGCAGTAGGTGGATTTGTCTATTCCCCTATGACCGGAACAGATCTACTCAGTTTCTAGGAAAATCTAAGAGAAAGTAACCTGATGCTCCTCACCCAGTTCCTGACCGGACATTACAGGTTTCGTGATCTCATGTTGTAGATGAAACTGGCAAAAACATCTCTTTGTACAGGGTGTGACTATCCCAATCTCGGGTATCTTTGCTGATTTTCTGATTCTTAAATCAATCGTACATTGAGAGAATAAGAGCCGCTATTCTTTAAGTGGTGTGCGAAATATTTACTTCAGTATGTAATTACATACATATATGTTATGGTCTTGATATACAACATCTCTTATATACCAAGACAGAGAAAATTTTTGGTAATTGCTAGTAAAATATTGTCGTTTGAAGATTAAGCTTGCTATTGGTTGGGTTGGGTTGGGTTGGTTCAAAGTATTTTTGTCCTCTCATAGCTTTAGATGAAGTTTTCAAAAAACACTCATAGCAGAAAAAAAGCAACAAGCGTCTGCAGGGTTGTTCAGAAAACGAACAATTGTCGTTTCAAGATTAAGCTTGCTTGGTTGGGTTGGGTTGGTTCAAAGTCTTTTCAAAGCTATGAGAAGACATCATAGCTTAAGATGAAGTTTTCAAAAAACATTTCTGAAAAAATGAAATTAAACTTGAAAAATTTTAATAATCAAATTAAACTATATAATTTCTGATAACGTTTTGTTCAAATTACTTAATACTGGTAGAGAATAAACGTAGAAAGTCAATTAAAGTTTTTGATTTAGGTAGCATATGCTGCAAAAATTCGTTGTTTACAAGAACAAGGATGCGTTACAACGTGATTTTTTGCAATGTAAGACAATCATTATACGACAGTTCCTATCTTTAATTTTGTAATAAGAAACATTCCTTAAAAAACTTTACGTTTACACAATAAAGTTATTATGAGACAATCAGGCTCTTTATTTTGAAATGAATATCATTTAATGTTTAGAACCAGTTAAATAGAGTCAATTCTATTGGTTTTATTTTTCAGGGTCCTCATGGCGTTCGTATGATGAACTCACCAATGTGTACATCCCCAGGATTTAATTCAATGTCAAACACATCAAACGGTGGAGGATTCATGCCACCGATTCATTACACAAAACATTTACACCCGATGAGTCATCATTCCTCACAAAATTTTATGCAGGTACAAATCTGAAAAATTCTTTCGTAACTTTTTTATTACATTTAGTTTCATTTTAGAATAACTCCCCAAGAATTCCGCAACAACCCGAAATTTGGCATCCCTACGAAGAAATGCGAAGTAACTCAACGGGCCCGTATATAATTTCACCTCCTCATCAAATGCACGGATACCAGCAACACTTGGAAACAACCTTCCGAGCGAAACCCAAAACGGAAGTGGATGTTTTTCCAAATCAAGAACACCACCATCAAACGATTCCGAGCAACTGTGAGAGACAAGAAATTGAAAAAATTACGATGAGGGAACCGGTTTTTGAAAATAAATTGGATAGTATTCAGCCGTTGGAAACGGAAGGAGTAGAAAATGAATCTTATGTAGGGTTTGGGGAAGGAAATTTCGAAAATAAAGAAGAAACCAAGCCGAAAAAGGTAAAATCACCATCGGGGGAAAGTCTTAAACCTAAAAAAGCATTACCGGATTTTAATGAAGCTTTCGGTTCGACGGAAAGGGGCCGTTTTCAACGACCGCCGAATAATAAAGGTTTTCTTGATTACTTTATGCAAACCGAAAACGATTTAAAATTTTTAGATTTTCAACTATAAATGAGTACTTCCATTAATAGTCGAAATTTATTGTTTAAGAAAAAAAATGATCGATGGCCGAAATGTACAATTAGTAAATTTTTAAATTTAATCCAAAGGCCGTCTATATAAGATGTATAAAAAAATATGTCGTTTATTTTAAAAGAAACGAGTTAATATTTCGTTAAATATTTCAACAAATCAAACTTTGTTAATCAAAATATTAATTGTTAATTTTATTTTTTGTGATGAAATTTTAATGGAAATGAACCCGAAATGTTTTTAAAAAAATATCGTTCAAAATTATAATAGTGCCTTGCCAAAGGGGACTGTACTGTATTCGAAAAAAAATAATTTCGTTTCGATTTAAATTTGAAAAATGATCAGGCGTTTTCGAGTCGACATATTCGTTTGGGACCAAGCGCTATAGTTTTTATTATTATTTTATAGGATTATGACCTATAAGAAAGTAATATATTGGATGAAAACGGTGGATAAATAATTTATTTCCGGTAAATATTGGGTGTCCCAATCATGCTACAAAAACCCCCAACACAACAAAATATGCTATGATAAGGTAGTGTATATAGTTAAATGATTTTGGAATATGATTGTGGCACCATGTATGTAATGTAAATATTGAATGATTCTAGTAAAGGTGAAAAATTTACTCAAACATCAGAAAAAAACGTGCGAAAATGTTCTCACAATACTTAACAGGGTTTAAACAACATATTAGCCATTAATAAGAACATGAAGTTAAAACAGAAAATGTAAATACCTACCTGTAAATTAGTTAGTTAAATCTCAATTTTCCATGACACCAACTAACATTTTTTAATAGGAAATAATTGATATGACGAGGAAGAAAAATGATAGTTGGAACAATTTCTAGTAGAAACTCTGTATATTATACATAAGTCCTTAAATTAAATTAAAATTGGGACAAAAAAAATTATTGTATGTAATTTTAAAAAAATTTCAAACAAAAAAGTGGTTGTGCCTTAGTAGATACGTCAAAATTATATTATTATATTAAAAGGAAAAAAATTGTATGAGCTTCCCAACAAAAAAAAAGTCCTCGGTTGTTTTTAAGTTCTCATTTTGGAGACATTGTAAATAGTTCATTATAATATGTTTGATGCTTCCATGTTTGCCAATACTTTCCTTTAATGACCAAAAGAAACTCAAAAGTAAAAAAAAAATTAAAGTAACCTTGCAAATTAAACAGTTCGAAAGGTCCATTTAAAAAAATAAATAAAAATATTGAGGTATTTGCTCAGATTTTTAATTTTTCGAGCGGTTTTAAATTAAAAAAAAACAAATAATATTAATAATATACTGATAAATTAAAATTAATTTAATGAAATAGAACCAGTAACACCACAGATTTAAATTGTGTACAAAGATATATTTAAAGAGACGCGAAGAGAACCGTAATAATAACGATTATACATATTATTATATTGTATGTTGTACCTTAGATTTTGAGAAACCAAAAAATATGTAGTCGAGAGTTTACAACCGTACATTTTTGATTCGTTATTATAAGTGAGCAAAAAAAAACAAACCGTGACTGAAAATCAAAGATGTACCACTAAAAATATGTTATTTTGATTCATATCAAGTGATATAAATAAATATATATATATTATATGAATGAAATAAAATAGTGATTCCGAGAACGAAATAAAAATTGTTTAGCAGAATTTGTTTTTCTTTCAAATTTTATCCCTTAAGCAGTGTTTCCTAAACTGTGGTACGTGTATCACCAGGGATACGGGAACAGTTTGATGGTGGTACACGTTGCATTGAACTTTTCCTACGCCTGATTCAGCAGACTTTTAACAATTTTTTGATTGAACATTAAAAAAATTAAAAATTTGTTATTCCTGTATATGTTATATTTTCGCGCCGTGATTCCCCGGGAATTCAAATAAAAATCTTCAGTGGCTAATTGAACTGATACCGCGGTGTCTCCTTTTAGCTTTCGGTGCGATTTATCTAATTATATTATTTTTAGGTGCTTTCTTTTGTAAATTTTATCGTTTTTTATTTATTTTTATAAAATATAATGTGTATATCTAATAATCAAGATTATGGGTCGCTGGTTGCAACCCGGATGTTCTAAACGCAAAGTAAACGTTGTTGAACGAACAGCAATTTAGGAAATTATCGAAGACGAAATTTCTTCAAAACCGGTTAACAAAAAAGCAAGAAAGACTCGAAAATACGACAAAGAATACCTTAAATAGGGTTTCTCGTGCAGTGGTGATGGAAAGGAATTTTTCAGAATATCTGCTGATCTGCAAAAAATTCTTGATGAAAGCGTGAAAATCGTTAATTATATTAAAGGTCGACCTTTAAACGCAGATTCTTGCACAAATGTGTGAAGAAATGGGAATCAGTCATATCCAACTGCTTTTTCATACTGATGCATGTTGGCTATCTCGGGGAAAAAAATTAAGCCAGTTATTTAAACTGGGACAAAATTTTTCAATTTTTCTTAATGATAAATTTGAACTGAAAAAGTGTTTACATGACTCAATGTAGCTATCCAAATTGGTATACTTAACAGATATATTCTCTATTTTAAATGAACTCAATTTATCATTACAAGGTAAAGATATTTCATTGTTTCATGTCGAGGACAAAGTAAACACTACAATTGAAAAATGAAAGTTATGGAAAATTAGAGTTAATAGTGGATACTCCTAGACTCCTTTCAACCTCAAACTCTTCATGAGTTTGTAACAAAAATCATATGATAAAATTGATACGGATGTTTTGAAATGTTTAATAGAGTATTTGGACGGATTGCAAGAGTGCCTGAAAAATTATTTTCCGTATTTAACGACAAACCTCGAATGGATAAGATATCCGTTTAATATTGATTCCTCTGCCATGCCAGATAATTTATCTAATGAGGAAGAAGAACAGCTCTTGGAGATATCTGCAGATTTTTAAAAAATGTACATAAAAAGTGTTCTTTAGCATGTTTTTGGGTTCAAATGCAATAACTATATTCAAATATAATCAATGTAAAGTTGCGTTTTCAGCACTAATCGATATTAAGTCGAAAAAAAAAACAGGATTTTGGATATGGAGCCGCATCTTCGATTAAAATTAACGAATAGGGAACCTAATTATAATCATTTGGCATCATCTCAACATAAACAAATGCATTCATCCTACTGATGCTCTCGATAATGTTGTTATTATTACATTTATTTATTATACTTTATTATTTTCCATTTTATTTTATCATTATTATTTTGTTCTTGTATTAAAAAGAACTAATACATTATTTATTTTTTGGTTGATGCTAAAAGAATATATGTTGAAAGTTTGGGGAACACCGCCTTAAAATATCTAGGAAAAATTAATTTTAATTATGAAGTTCTATATATTTTGTTTGAAAATATTTTCTTTTGGAGTAAAAATGAGTAATTCAAACGAACTTATACGTGGAGAGGGCAAACTAATGTCTGCAGAAGAAGTGATGACTCATATAAATAAAAATATTGAAGATGTATATACCAACAGTAAATATATTGAAGAAATTATTTACGACGATGATGATGGGTTGAGTGATAAGAATTGCAAACATAGTGACTGACCCAATCACAACACTGATGACTTGGTGCTGATTGCGACGAACGTGGGTGAAATAAGGGCAATGATACCGTCGCTGGAAGGGTATTTTGGTAGGAAAGATTTATGGGTAAGCGTGGAGAAGACGAAAATAATAAAGCTCTGTTGAAGAAAATGAAAGAAATTGAACTGAAAATTGGAGATAGAAGGGCAACGTAATCGAGGAAGTGAAGGAATACACATACTTGGGGTATAGATTTAAGGAGAACAAAAATGAGGGAGGACATATTACAATGTTGGCAATGAGAGCAAATAGGATTATGGGACAGATTTGGGCAAATAGGATTTGGGGAGGTGAGAGGATTTTTGGGAGATATTGGGAGGCAGGAATTTAATGTTTGAGAGTAAACTTACTTAAAAAGTGTAGTTATGTATGGGATCGTGATATGGCGATGGAAAGAGCAAGGGCTCTTAGAGGATGTGCCAACATCTACCAGATACTGCAGGTAGATGTTGGGATTAGCTAGGGAGACTAAGGGATATATAATTAGAGGAGAAAGATAGATAAGTTGGGGGTAGAGGCGGGTAAGCGAGCGATAGCTTTTGAGGAAAGGGTGTAAGGTAAAGGACATTGTAAGATCTTAGGGAGTGCTGCAGACAAATTGCAGCAGGCAATCGGCGTTAAGGGCAGCAACAAAGGGAAGAGTACTATTGAAGGGTTGGATACTCAACGAAAGGGGTAATCAGATAGAGAAGAGACGGGATTGAAATGTAGAAACAGTTAACATTAAAAAATTTTAATGGATGTTTAGTGAGCCATAAATAATTTCTTTGTTTTCATAAGTATAGTTGTTATGGTTCTTTAAACGTAACTCCGCACATTTTGTTATTGTAAACTTAACTAATCGTACCTCAAAAACGAATTGAAATATAATGTTAAGATAGACAACATTTTAAGTAAATTTTATAAGGATTTAGTGTGTCATAAGTAATTTCTTGCTTCCTATAAACTTTGTTATTATGGTGCTTTAACCGCAACCCTGCACGTTTTGTTAATAGCCTTAAAAAGCAGAAATAAACATAATGGCAAAATGGTCAATATTTTAAAGCAAATTTAATAGCGATTTAATGTGCCATAAATAATTACTTAGATTTTCTTAAATTTCGTTGTTTTGATTTTTTAAACCCAACTTTGCACATTTTGTTATTGTTGATTTAAGAAAGTAGAAACCTTGTATCTCAAGAACCAATTGACATATAGCGATACAATAGGCAACGGTTTAGAGCAAATTTAATGAAAATTTAGTGTGCTATAAATAATTTCTTAGTTACTATAAACGCCATTGTTATGATTTTTTAAACGTAACTCCGCACATTTTGTTATTGTAAACTTTACTAATCGTATCTCAAGAATGCACTGAGATATATTGATAAAATAAAAAGCATTTCAGAGCAAATTTTATAAGAATTTAGTGTGTCATAAGTAATTTCTTACTTCCCATAATCTTTATTGTTATAGTTTTTATCACTTTGTCTGCAAATTTTGTTATTAGCTTTTTGAAAGCAGATTTAAAAAATCTTATCTTAAGAACTAATTGAGACATAACGGTAAAATGCACAATATTTTAAATCAAATTTAATGAAGTTTTATTGTGCTATAAATAATTTCTTAGCTTCCATAAACTTCGTTGTTATGATTTTTTAAACCCAACTCTACACATTTTGTTATTGTTACCTTAAGAAGGCAGATTTAAAAAATCGTATCTTAAGAACTAGTTAAGATATACTGATACAAAAGGCAACATATTAAAACAAATTTAATAGATATTCGTTGTGCTATAAATAATTTCCTAATTTCCATAATCATCGCTGTTACGACTTTTTAAACGTAACTCGGCATATGTTATTGTTATAAACTTAACTAATCGTACCTCTAGAATGAACTGAGATGTAGTAATAAAATACATAACAATTCAGAGCAAATTTTATAATTATTTAATGTGCCATAAGTAATTTCTTGCTTCCCATAAAATTTGTTATGGTTTTTAACCCCAACATTGCACGTTTTGTTACTAGCCTTAAGAAGGCAGATTTAAAATGTATTTCAAGAACGAATTGAGACAGAGTGATACAATAGGCAACATTTTAAAGCAAATTTAATGAAGATTTAGTGCATCATAAATAATTTCTTAAATTCCATAAATTTCCTTGTTATGATTTTTTAATTCCAACTCAATACATTGTGTTATTGTAGACTTAAGAAAGCAGATTTAAAAAGTTGTAACTCAAGAACGAACTGAGATATAATGATAAAGCAGATATCATTTTAGAGCAAATTTTGTAAGTATTTAGTGTGTCATAAGTAACTTCTGTCTTCTCATAAACATTGTTGTTATGGTTTTTTAACCCCCACTTTGTACGTTTTATTATTAGCCTTTAAAAAGCAGATTTAAGAAGTTAAGAACGAATTGAGATAGAATAGTAAAAGAGACAACATTTTAAAGTAAACTTAATGATGATTTAGTGTGCCATAAATAATTTATTAGTTTTCATAAACTTCGTTGTTATGATTTTTTAAACCCAATTATGCACATTTTGTTATTATTGACTTCAGAAAGCAGACTTAAAAAATCGTATCTCAAGAACGACCGGAGATATAGTGACACAATAAGGAACATTTTAAAGCAAGTTTAATAAATATTCATTGTGCCATAAATAATTTCTTAGTTTCCATAATCATCGTTGCTATAATTTTTTAAACTTATCTCTGCACTTCAAAGCTCCAATTAACCAATTATTCCAAAATTAAGTAAGTACCTTATATTTAAGTACCAAATGTTGCACTTATGGACAACGATTGAACTCAAAGTTGGTTGCTATTATAGAGATGCAAACAGAGAATATTACATTTATAGAATTTCATCTAATTTTCACTGTAAGTAAATGAATTTCAAGAACATTTTGGCACCTTAATTGTCGGAATCATAATTTATATTTTGTTTGACGTTGCTTGAAGGAGATATTTTGTTTCTGGTTATCAGATGTTTATTGTTTCTGTACCCTAATAAAAGTTAAAGTCTATAGAATAGCTGCAAATCAGAGCTGTGATATTAAAATTTTTGATATTGGCGTACATATATTAGAATATCTTTGTGTTGTTAATATAGTTACTAAATACATTGTTAGGATATACTTTTTTCTCTCTTCTAAAAATTCATTAGAAGTTTTTACGTCATATATTATTAGTTAACAAGTTGTATATTTTTAAACCATTAATTGAATGCATGTTATGAATATGCTTATTGCGTCTTTGTTCAAACAATTTAAAAGTATGGATTAGCGCAGTTAAAGAAACATATCGCATGTGTGTATGGTATTAATTATTAAACATATAATGAAACAGACACCGATGGATATCTTCATCAGATCGATATATCGCACTACAAATATAGGTAGAGAAACATTAAAATTTTTCTTTCATATTTTCACCACAATTGTATTTAGTTTGATTCATCATGAATTGAAAATTTGCGTGAGTGGCAAAATCTTAAATTATCAACATGTAATGATTATTTATAAAGAATTGTTTCAGGATAATTAGTTATTCGAATTATTGGGGATGTCAAAATTAGAATATTAAATTAAGATACAATAAAATAAACAGTTAAATTCCAACTTGAAAATAGTTGAAATTTCTGATTTTGTTACGGCTAGCCTATTCAATGAAGAACACAGCACCATTTTAAAAATAAAAATTCATTGACTATTATTATTGGTAGCTTAAATATACTCATAATTATTACATTTTGTATTGAATGTCAAAAGAAAATTTAATTGATTTTTTTTATTTTCAGGTAAATGGAAGCCTAAATTTAACACTGCAACCTTCACATTCACAAAAACTGAATATTAACAAGACACTTTTGAACTTAGCTGAAGTTAGTGAAGCAGGAACGGTGGTTGGAAATAATTTTTGTAATCACGCATGTTGCTCTTCACATCTAAATCAGAATTATTTCCAAACCGATTATAATTTTATAAATCCCGCTGACGTTAACGACATATTATTATTGGAAAATTATAATCCAAATTATTCTAGTTATCAAGAGGAAGGGGAAGTTCTTAATTTATGTATTCGTTCGGGCGAGCAAGAAAAATAATTTATATTGTTTTGCTACTGACTTTGTATTATTGGTTTAATAAAAAAAATTAATTAAAACTTACAACAAACTTTTGCCAAGTTCTTAACCCTCGCAGTACTGACGTTTCGCCAACCGTTGCGGACGGTGCCTGGGTCAACCGAGACCCGAACAGTTTTTGTTTACGTAGAATATAAAAAATGAAGCTTTTGCCATTATGATTTTGACTTATTTTATTTTAAAGGTGAACTATTATTAGGGATATAAAATAATACATAAAAATAAAATTTTAAAAAAATTACATAAAAAATATTTATTCTAAATCATTACAATTTGTACACAAAATATTTTTTGTACATGTTGAATGTATATTACATACATATTTATGACAAACATCACATTTTGATTTATATTTATTGTCATTTCCAATACACAAGCTACAACTTGAGCGTTTTTCTAATGTTGTACTCATTTGTTTATTTATTTTTCGGCCTGTACTTTCGATGGCGTCCACAATGTGTCTCGAAAATACTACTGCATTGGTTTCAAATGCTCTAGCTCTAGAATCTATGTTTGCAGCAACTAACTGTTCAGACAAATTTTCTATAAATTGTTTTCTTCTTGATTTTATGTTACCAGTTGCCCAATCCGGATTTTTGAGTTGCCATAGTACAAATGCATTATAGGCTGCAATATCTATATAATGTAAAAAAAGCGACAGAGTTGGCCTCCGTCGTGTACATCTCCGGCAAGTGTATTCTCTTAGAATTTTATCTAAACATCCACTCCACTTTTTGTTGAATTGTAATAATTGATAATATTAGGTTTGTAATTATTATTTTCGTCAGAAATAGCATGTTCTCGATGAACGCTCGAAAGTAAAACTACGCATTTTCTTGGTTTTGGGATATACGACACAAGTGTTAGATTTTCAGAAAATATAAAATCGGAAGAGAATTGAGCTCTTCCGGATATTGTTATCAAAGATTCTGGTAAATCCTTTCTATTTTTCCGCATTGTTCCCACTATAAATATGTTATCTTTGAGTAAATCCTCTGCAAGTGAGATATCCGTAAAAAAATTGTCGGTTGTGATAGTTCGATTAGATCCCTTCCAAAACTCTGAAAGAACTCTAACTACTCGTTGTCCTTGTCCTTTCTCCGGTGTGTTTCCGCATTTTCCTAAATACACTTCAAAATTACAACAATAATATGTAGTAGCGTCACATAGGGCCCATAATTTCAGCCCATATTTCCCCGGCTTGCTCGGCATATACACCTTGAATGGACATCTTCCTCGAAATGTTACTAATTGTTCATCAATAGTGCCTACATTAGACGCTCGGTAATTATCTCTGCAATTTCTTGTTAAAATATTTGTAATGGTTCTCAAAGCTGCCAACTTATCGGTCATTTTTCTTTCTTCTCGTGTCTGAAAGTCGTCAAAACGCAAAAATCGTAAAATGTTTGTAAATCTATCACGAGACATAGATGCTCGATAAATTTGTCGACTATAAGCAATCTTTTTCTTCCATAGATCTTTTTTACTTTCACGTGATTCCCGAAAACGGCCAGTAATTAGTAAAATCCCAAAAAATGCCTTCAATTCAACACGGTCTACCGGCTTCCATATATTATTTGAAAACATTTCATAATATTTAACCGCTTTTTCATTTGTATAAGTAATTATAATGTCCATGATTTCATCATTTATAAATAAATCAAAACATTGTTCCATGGTTTCTACACCCTCAGAATTTGCTGTGAGTGTAGCATCATATTTACCAAATTCTGCATCTCTGTTTGTGGGGGAAATATATCTCCATGTTCGTCCACAAACATTTTGGTCTTTACAGTGTGACATATTATTACTATTTTTACCACTAAACTCATCACTTTCATAATCCTCTTCTTCTGGTACTGCATCACTAAAAGTCAATGACGCACATTCATCATCAGAAGACAATTCATTGTTATAATCATCATTATTATTTACAAAATTAGCAAACATTTTATTTTTCGATGTAGATCGTTGCTCTAAAATACACCTTCTGTGAACTAAATCAAGAATTTAATGGCAATTGTATTGTCGCTATAGCCTCTTACACAGACAGACGCCTGGCGCTGTAAAGAAACGGTCGAGACATATTTTTTCGTCGTTTTTTCGTCGGGACGTCCGTTTGACGCCGATCTAACATAACGCACTCCTTGAGTAACGACAAATCTATTTATTACAATTTCTCGCAAAAATTTATTTGGGTCCAAAGAGACCCAGGCACCGGAATACGAGGGTTAATGCTGTGCTTATAGAGGGAGGTTCAGATTATAATCAGAAAATTTTATTTCTATTATTTCTAATTATAAGTTAAAAAAATCAAAATAAATAAAAATCCATTAATTTACTTTCATATGTGTTTATTTTAAATTTTTCCATTCCGTAGTTCCACCATACGCGGTATGACATACATACAGACATACAAGAAAACCAGTATTTTTTTTACTTTTTTTATTCCTTACTTCCTACACAAATGTACTAAACGACCAAACTGAACTGAACGGAAAATCCTGTAAAAAATACAAAGTGTGTTTTGTCGGATGGTCGTGCGGACCGATAATTTTCCCACAACCTGTATTCGTTTAAATTTTAATTAATTTTTTTTCTTATTACTTTTTTGTTAATGTTTGGCACGTGCGCAAAAGTGGAAAAAAAATCGGTCCGCACGCGACAAAAGAACCATCCGTGCCGTCGTTCTATTCTGTGGTGTAGTGGATGAAAATCGTCGTTTTATTTTTATTTATTATTTTTTTAAGTCCCCGTTACACACAAGGAAACCGGAATTCGGGAATCGAAATCATCTTACGACCGTTACGTCTTGTACAAATGATATACAAAAGGTGACTTAACCCACACAATAAGTAGTGTTTTTTTTTAAATTTTCTCCATTTTTTTCGGTATTTTGTTTTAAAAGCTACGTTTACAAAAAAAGTTGAGCTATCGGTCGTTGAAACGGCCGAAATTCATTTTGTTCTTTTTTATACGTAATTGCAGTTTTCGAATTATTTTTTTATTCCTTTGTTGTCTGTATAGAAACAAATTGTGCGATGTTTTTTTTAATTTGTTTTATAATAATTAATATTTTTTTTATAATAACGTTCGTAGTAATTGCGCACGCTTCTACTTACGACGCACGCGGTGCTTTCATTTTATAATAATAATATTTTCCTATTAATTATTTCCCATTTTCTTTTTAAAACCTATAGCGATTCTCTATTTGATTATTATTCTTTTAAATTCTAATAGAAAAAATGAGGTATACTAACAACTGCGACGTACGTCGTAGATATAACGTGCTCGCGATATTAGAATCTCTACAATAAATATTTGAATGACGATATAAATTATATAATAAATAAATTGAATAAAAACCCGTAACAAATCTCGAAATACATGTAACTATGCATTTTTTTCTTTATTATAGTATTATTCTAAGTATGGTTTTTTACCCATTTTTTTCCTTGAACTATTTATGTATTTATCTAAATTTTATATATCAATAATAATGTGACAATCCTATAAAGTCCATTTTTTCGTTATCATTTTTTTAATAATTTATTACGTTGGGTGTAAGTTCGTGATTGCATTTTTTTTCATTATTTTAGGTTTTTTGTGTTGATTGAATTGATTCTTTTTTGAAATAATGATTTCATCGAATTAAAAAATGGTTACGTATGTTTTTTTAATATCGTAATAATAATGATAAGATTATCTAAAGTGGAAAGATTTAAGCTTTATAAATTTTAAAAAAGTGCTTTTTTCCAAACAAAATTTTTCAACAAAGATTACATTGAGTAAGTTAAAAAGAATGAGACATTCGTGAATTGGAAATATTAGATACACAAATACGGTAATTTAATCGAAAATTGTACTAAAATTTGTTGTTTTAGATACTTCAACATTGAATTATTTTCTCATTTCGGAGAATAGTAAAAATCAACTCGTTATAAGTGAGATTTTTTAATGATCTTAAATATACAATTTTAAGTTGATATGATATAAGAAGGATTTTATTAAGATGCAATGAAGTTATTAAAAAACGGTTTTCACCATTAAAACTGATAGAGAACTCTGAATAAATCCCCAAAATTTGATTGTTTCAGTTTTACATATAACCTTCAAAATCGAAATTTGATTTTAACACTAATCGGTGAGGAAGTGTTAACTTGCATATTTTTAGGTTTACTTTAAAAAGAGATTTCTCAAAAAATAATGAAGTTATTGAATAACTGTGTTTATCATTAAAATTGTTAGAGAATTCTAAAAAATACTCAAAATTTGATTGCTTCAATTCACCAAAACAACATTCAAAACTAAACCTTGATGCCAACACTAACCGGTGCATCATTGACAATCTCAAACTTTGTTAGGTTAACTTCAAGAATGGATTTCTCAAGAAATAATAAAGATATTAAAACACGGTTTTCACCATTAAAATTGTTGTAAAATTTTAAATAAATGTTTAAAATTTGATTGTTTCAATTTAACATGTAACCTTCAAAATAGAAATTTGATATCAACTTATCAATTTGATAATTTTGTTAGGTTAACTTTAAGAAGGGATTTCTCAAGAAATAAAGGAGATGTTAAAAAACGGTTTCCACCATTAAAATTGCAAGAAAATTCTAAGTACATATTCAAAATTTGATTGCTTCAATTTAACATATAACATTAAAAACGGACATTTGATGACAATACTAACCGGTGCGTAAATGTCAAGAAATTATGAAGTTATTAAGAAACGGTTTTCATCACTAAAAGTGTTGGAAAATTCGGAATAAATACTTGCAATTTGATTGTTTCAATTCAACATATAACCTTCAAAATCGAAATTTGATATTAACACTAACTGGTGTGTAAATATCAACCTGTAATTTGATGAGGCTAATTTAAGAAGGTATTCCTCAAGAAATAATGAAGTGATTACAAAACAGTTTTCCCCATTAAAATTGTTGGAATATTCTTAATAAATACTGAAAATTTGATTATTTCAATTTAACATATAACATCAAAATGTACATTTGATTTCAATATTAAGCGGTGTGTAAATGTCAACCTATATTTTATTTTGTAGGTGAACTTTAAGATGGGATTTCTCAAGAAATTATCCAATCATTAAAAAATTGTTTTGACCATTAAAATTGTTAGAATATTCTAAATAAATACCCAAAATTTTATTGCTTCAATTTAACATATAATCTTCGAAATAGAGATATGATGCCAATAGTAACCGCTGCGTAAATGACAACCTCAAAGATTATTCGGTTAACTTCAAGACGGGAGTTCTCAAGAAGTAATGAAGCTATTAGAAAACGGTTTTCACTATTAAAATTGTTGGAAAATTCTAAATAAATACTCAAAATTTTATTGCTTCAATTTAACATATAACCCTCGAAATAGAAATATGATGCCAATAGTAACCGCTGTGTAAATGACAACCTCAAAGAATATTCGGTTAACTTTAAGACGGGATTTCTCAAGAAGTAATGGAGATATTGAAGAACGGTTTTCACCATTAAAATTGTTAAAAAATATTGAAGAAATACTCAAAATTTGATTGCTTCAATTTAACATATAACATTCAAAATGAACAGTTAATAACAACAGTAACCGGTGGGTAAATGTGAATCTGTTATTTTATTAGGTTCACTTCAAGAAGGGATTTCTCAAGAAATAATGAAGATATTAAAAAATTGTTTTCACCATTAAAATTGTTGGAAAATTCTAAATAAATACTCAAAATTTGATTGTTTTAACTTAACATATAACCTTAAAAATTGAAATTTGATGCCAACACTAACCAACTAAATTATTGTTTATGATATTTTTGAGATAAAAGGTACATTGAAGAAAGATGTGTTAGCATTTGTAAGAAGAATCTAGGAAGATATTTTATCATTTTCTGAAAAGTCAAATTGAAAAGTATACTAAATAAGTAGTTCGTACTTTTTCTAAATCCCGCTGTGATGAATTAATAAACAGACTTGAATTTTGCGAGAATAGCAATGAAATGTTATATTTTTGAAGACTTTTATTACTGAAATTTCTATTGACACAACGATTAAAATATACTATGACATACTTAGATAAGTTCTGAAAACATCAATTCAAAAAATGCACACAAAGATTTTATTAATTGTAATATAGAGAAGAAAATCAGTAAATGTTGAACAGATAACGAAGCTATTTTTGAAGTTATGAACCAAGACACAAGTAGTAAGTGTGAAGAACATCATAATGTTAAGGTTTTTGAGGAGGATTAGAAAAGACGGCGCTAATCTCAATGCAACAGGTAATGTCTCTTCTTTCGTACTTCACTTTTCCCTATTTCTGGAGAAGAAAAACTCAGATTGTCAAATCCAACATAACCCAAACATAATCAAAGATAATCCAACCCAACCCAAGATAACCCAATCCAACCCAACCTAATCAAACTGTGGAGTTTTATTGGATTAACGGTATTTCGGCAATCTTTTGCTCTTCAATCGTTAATCCTTTACTTGATCTAAATATCTGACCTGCTGTTTAACATTTGACCGTCAACTTTCTCCTTTTATCATGAGTTTATCCATTCCGTTCTTCCGTTTTGCTTCACGATATATCATTATCAGATATTTTCAGTTTTTCTGGGATTTTAAGGATAACGTAAGGATTTTAAGTCATATTTTGCCATAGGAAACACTAAACATTTCGAACATACTCCAATCCAACACAAGATAACCCAACCTAGTTAAACTGTGAAGTTTTAGTGGATTCTCGGCATGAAGCATCTTTCACTCTTCAATCGTTGATCTACTATACTCCAATCCAACCCAAGTTAACCCAATCCAACTTAATCAAACTGTGGTGTTTTATTCGATTTTCAGCATGAAGCATCTTTTACTCTTCAATTGTTGATCCTATACTTGATCTAAACATCTGATCTGCCTTTTAACATTTGACCATCAACTTTCCCCTTTATCATGAGCTTTTCCATGCCGATCTTCCGTTTAGCTTGACAATATATCATTATCAGATATTTTCAGTTCTTCTCGAATGGATCCAGGATTTTTTGTCATATTTTGCCATAAGAAACACTAAAGATTTCAAACATACTCCAATCCATCCCAACATAACCCAACCCAACCTAATCAAATTGTGGAGTTTTATTGGATTTTTGGCATGAAGCATCTTTCGACCTCCAATCGTTGATCCTTTACTTGATCTGTCGTGTATTTTAGCATTTGACCATCAGCTTTAAACTGCAACCTAATATGGCATACTTAGATAAATTCTGAAAACATTAATTCAAAAAATACACACAAAGATTTTATTAATTGTAGTAAAGAGAAGAAAATCAGTAAATGTTGAACAGATAACGAAGCTATTTTTGAAGTTATGAACCAAGGCACAAGTAATGTGTGTGAAGAACATCGTAATATTAGGATTTTTGAGGAGGATTAGAAGAGACGGCGATAATCTCAATGCAACAGGTAATGTCTCTTCTTTTCAAAAAATGCACACAAAGATTTTATTAATTGTAGTAAAGAGAAGAAAATCAGTAAATGTTGAACAGATAACGAAGCTATTTTTGAAGTTATGAACCAAGGCACAAGTAATGTGTGTGAAGAACATCGTAATGTTAGGATTTTTGAGGAGGATTAGAAGAGACGGCGATAATCCCAATGCAACAGGTAATGTCTCTTCTTTGGTACATATTTTTCCCTATTTCTGGAGAAGAAAAACTCAGATTGTCAAATCCAACATAACCCAAACATGATCAAAGATAATCCAACCCAACCCAAGATATCCCAATCCAACCCAACCTAATCAAACTGTGGGGTTTTATTGAATTAACGGCATGTCGGTCATCTTTTGCTCTTCAATCGTTAATCCTTTACTTGATCTAAATATCTGACCTGCTTTTTAACATTTGACCGTCAACTTTCTCCTTTTATCATGAGTTTTTCCGTTCCGTTCTTCCGCTTCACGATATATCATTATCACATATTTTCAGTTCTTCTGGGATGGACGTGTTAATACGATCAATTCTTCTTCGGCATGAAGGATTAACGATCCAGGATTTTAAATCATATTTTGCCATAAGAAACACTAAAGATTTCAAACATACTCCAATCCATCCCAACATAACCCAACATAACCCAACCCAACCTAATCAAATAGTGGAGCTTTATTATATTTTCGGCATGAAGCATCTTTCGACCTTCAATCGTTGATCCTTTACTTGATCTAAATATCTGACGTGCATTTTAACATTTGACCATCAGCTTTCTCCTTTTATCATGAGCTTTTCCATGCCGTTCTTCCGTTTTGCTTGACAATATATGATTATCAGATATTTTCAGTTTTTCTGGGATAGATGGCTTAATGCAATCAATTTTTCTTCTCCATGAAACATTAACGATCCAGATTTTGACAGGAAATATTAAAGATTTCAAACATACCCCAATCCAAGGAGGATTAATCTTGATTAACCGAATTTTTAGAACAATTTTATGAATTCCATTTTGCCTAAACAAAATTAAAATCTTATAAAATCACTTTCATATTTATATTTTATTTAACTATAAATTTTAAAAAAACATATCACAAAACATAACTATTACTACATATCCGATTATATTTCCATATTTTGATTCTAAAATTTCAATTCTCATTCTTTTTAACTCACCCTGTATAAGAAATTTGATTCAAGGGCTTAACATCATTTTTATACCGTATAAAAATTGTATTCGAAAATCATTTCGCCCTGTATACATTACATTCTTACTTAGATACACAAAAAAATTTATAAAAATCGTTTCAAATTTAGTTTTATAGTTTTAATTTTTTCCAATAAGTTAACACTAAATTCATTTCTTAAATTTAATTTATTATTTTGTTTTCTTCGAATTTTATTTAAAAATATGTCTTATTAACGCAACGTCTAAATCAGATTTACCTTTTAAAATAGATTTATCTGAATTAGAATTATACTCAAAAGTAAAATAACAGAGAGAATGAAACAGAAAAGAAAATTTTACATTTTACGGGTTGAACGAGTTGTGTATTTCCAAACCGGAAGTGGTATCTATCAGCGACTTACGGGACGAACTTAAGCCTGTGTCCCTAGCCTTGCGCGGGAAGGTAGAAGATGCCTCTAAACTACTGTCTCTTGGTTTCCACACAGGTGACCCTATAACAATTTAATTTTTGTATTACTTTTTATTTGTTCGTGTTGGTAAGGTTATTTTTATTTTAATACTTTTTACTAAAGATTGCATCTAAATTGAGCTAAAAATAAGCTAATTAATCGTTAATAATTGTGAAAAAGGGTGCTTTGCGTTTAAATTACGTCCATCAATCAATTTTTTTGGGCTAAATCCTTATTTTTTTTTGAATAAACTAAAAATGATTTAGATTTAATTGCTCAAAAAAATAATTGTTTTGACGTAATTTAAAAATTTTATAAAAAAATTTTGGTTATAAATTTTATTACAAAAAATCAACACCTGTTTTATTTAATATTTCTTATTAATTAATCATTATATTAAATCAAAGAAATTTGAATAAGCCTTTTCATCGTTAACTTAAATAAAACAGATGTTATTTTTTAATTAGGAATTTACATTTAACTTTTCTAGAACACTCAAAATAATATATTAAATAGGCGTTAGGGTCAAAACTTCTTCAATATAGAAAAAATCGTGTGTAGATTCCAATAGACAAAAATCTACGGAAGCTGCTTAAAAGCGACAGAGAGAGCATTCCACTAAATATCTATGGATAACAATAAGCTATAAATCTAAAAATAAGTTTTGCTGAAGCGTGGGAGTGCTAAGGAAAATGAATTAAAAAAAAAAGAGCTGAAGACGAAAAAATCCGTGAGTTCAAAAACATTCTTAAACGCTTTTTCGGAAACGTGCTATATTTACAAGGTGATTAAAAAAATTTATTATAGGTGATAACGAGTGGTTAAGTCTAATTCAGTGCTGTTTTATCATTTTTAGAGTCCCTGAAGCAGATTCGATCTTATTATGTGGGGTGTATCTAAATAATATCGCAAATTAATTCATAATGGGTCAATAAGTTTGTTGATTTTTTCCAATTTTACCAAATGGGTGAGGAAGTCTTTGCAAAAATATTAATTTAACAATAAAAACTAATAATTGTATTCACCAAACACTTTTAAAGGATGTTACAAAAACGCTCAAATTAACCGCATCAAAATTCGATTATTTAGGTAAAAATTAAGCAATCTTCAAAGTATTGTGTCTCAAGAACTATTTTAAATATCGTAATCATATAAGAAGCCATTTGAAGCAAATTTATTTCGTATTTAATGTCCCAAATGTTGTTTCTCCAAATCTTTAAACCTCTGAGTTATAATTTTTTGATTAAAACTATACAAAAACGTAATTATATATTTTAGGTAATAAACACGCAATTTTCAAAAAATTGTCTCTCAAGATCTAATTGAAGTATTGCAATAAAATAAGAAGCAACTTGAAGTAAATGTATTTAGTATTTAATACGCCAAAAATCGTTTCTTCAAATTTCCAAATCTCCGAGTTATGTTTTTTAAATTAGAACTCTGTAAATCGTAATTATATGTATTAGGTAAAAATAAAGTAATTTTCAAAAAATTGTATCTCAAGAACTAATTGAAGTATTGCAATGACATAAGAAGCAATATGAAGAAAATTTATTTAGTATTAAAGACCGTTTCTTCATATCATTAAATTTCTAATTTATGATTTATAGATTAGAACTCTGTAAAACGTCATTATATGTGTTAAGTAAAAATCAAAGAATTGTATCTCAAGAAGTAATTGACATATCGCAATGAAATAAAAAGCTCTTTGAAGAGAAAATACTTAGTATTTAATGTACCAAACATTGTTTCTCCAAATCTTTAAATATCAGAGTTATGATTTTTTGATTAAAACTATGCATAAACATAGTTATATGTTTTAGGTACAAAACACGCTATTTTCAAAAAATCGTATCTCAAGAACTAATTGACATATCGCAATGAAATAAAAAGCACTTTGAAGAGAAAATATTTAGTATTTAATGAATCAAAGTTTGTTTCTCCAAATCTTGAAATCTCAGAGTTATGACTTTTTGCTTAAAACTATGCAAAAACATCATTAATTGTTTTAAGTATAATCAAGCGATTTTCAAAAAATCGTATCTCAAGAATAAATTGAAGTATTACAATGAAATAAGAAGCACTTTGAAGTGAAAATGTTTAGTATTTAATATACCAAAGATTGTTTCTCCAAATCTTTAAATCTCAGAGTTATGACTTTTTGGCTTAAAACTATGCAAAAGCATCATTAAATGTTTTAAGTATAATCAAGCGATTTTCAAAAAATATTATCCAAAGAACTAATTGAAGTATAACAATGATATAAGAAGCACTTTGAAGTGACAATGTTTAGTATTTAATATACCAAAAATTGTTTCTCCAAATTTTTAAATCTCAGAGTTATGACTTTTTGATTAAAAACTATGCAAAAACATAGTTATATGTTTTAGGTAAAAAACACGCTGTTTTAAAACAATCGTATCTCAAGAACCAATTGACATATCGCAATGAAATAAAACGCACTTTGAAGAGAAAATATTTAATATTTAATGTATCAAAGTTTGTTTCTCCAAATCTTTAAATCTCAGAGTTATGACTTTTTGCTTAAAACTATGCAAGAACATAATTAAGTGTTTTAACTATAATAAAGCGATTTTCAAAAAATCATATCCAAAGATCTGATTGAAGTATAACAATGATATAAGAAGCACTTTGAAGTGACAATGTTTAGTATTTAATATACCAACGATTGTTTCTCCAAATCTTTAAATCTCAGAGTTATAACTTTTTGATTAAAACTATGCAAAAACATCATTATGTGTTTTAGATAAAATCAAGCAATATTCAAAAAATCGTATCTCAAGAACAAATTAAAGAATTAAAATGAAATAGGAGGCAATTTGAAGAAAATATATTTGTTATTTAGTGTGTCAAATACCATCTCTTCAAACCTTCAAATCTCTGATATATGATTTATAGATTAGAACTCTGACTTATATGTGTTAAGTGAGAAATTAACCAACCTTTAATTGTATTTCAAGAACCAATTGACATATCGCAATGAAATAAGAAACACTTGGAAAAGAAAATATTTAGTATTTAATGTATCAAAGTTTGTTTCTCCAAATCTTTAAATCTCAGAGTTATTACTTTTTGCTTAAAACTATGCAAAAACATCATTAAGTGTTTTAAGTATAATCAAGCGATTTTCAAAAAATCATATCCAAAGAACTAATTGAAGTATAACAATGATATAAGAAGCACTTTGAAGTGACAATGTTTAGTATTTAATATACCAAAGATCGTTTCTCCAAATCTTTAAATCTCAGAGTTATGACTTTTTGATTAAAACTATGCAAAAACATCATTATGTGTTTTAGATAAAATCAAGTAATATTCAAAAAATCGAATCTAAAGAACTAATTGAAGTATTACAATGAAATAAAAAAATTTATTCATTATTTAGTGTGTTAAAGATCATTTCTGCAAACCTTCAAATCTCTGATATATGCTTGAAAGATTAGAACTCAATTTAGTAGCATAATTTTGAACCAAATTATATATTATATTATATATTATTATTATATATTATATATTATTTTATATGTAATATACCGAAAATTATTTCTTCAAATCTTTAAATATCCGAGTTTTAATGTTTTGATTAAATCTCTGAAAAAACCTAATTGTATGTGTTAGGTAATAACCAAGGAATCTTCAAAGAAATGTATCTCAAGAACTAATGGAACATCGCAACGAAATAAGAAGAAAATTTATTTAGTAATTAATGTACCAAAGATTGTTTCTTCAAAAAAAATTAGATCCACTCTTCATAATAAGATATTTTAATCAATTCAAATCATCTGCTTCAAAGATAAATAGGTACTGATTAATGTATGATGAACGAATTAGACAAACGATTATTATGAACGATTAAGAAAAAAAAACTGTCAAAATGTCGTCGAAATATTCTTACGTATATTGTTATCTTTCCATTTAACATCTATTGGTTAATTTTTATATGCGTTAATATGGTTTTTAAATACGTATACTTTTCTTGGTTATTATGAGTTATTATTTGACATTTTTATCCCATATAAAAAACCGAATAATTTCGGTTAAATTAATTTATATGGATTAAAAATGCCAAAAAATCGTTTTAAATATGTTTTTTTTATTTAAGTACTTGTAGATAGCGTCATATTTTCACATTTAACATCTATTTTCTTATTTTCCGTTTTCTTACTATTGAAGAGTAACATTTTGACAGTTAACATACGCAATAAACGAATAACTTTTCCTTATTTCTTTTCGATTTCTTCCGATTTCTTCGATCGAACCATCCATCGTTTTTTTTAATTAGTTTATTTTTAATTCCACTTTTTTTAACACTGTATTTCGTCACATTTTAACCTTTTTTCCAATCGAAAACTATTACTTCTAACCAAAGGGTGCTATCCCTTATCAGTACGTCCACTTAAGTAACATTCAACACAAGTCGGATTTTCAATACTAAGCGATCTCGAAGGCTGCTTCAAGGAAGACTTAATTTTTTTCGGACTTTGATCGGCGTTTATAATCTTGGGTGATCTTCGCCCCGGTTTTGGACTGACACTGTTATTCCTTGAAACGGATGGGGTTGTTTTTTTCGATCGATTCGGACTAGATTTTCTTGACTGATTCGGACTGGTTTTTCGCGATTGATTAGGACTGGTTTTTCTCGATTGATTGGGACTTGCTTTTTTCGATTGATTCGGACTAGAGTCTTTTCGCGCGAGGGTGGATTTATGCGGGGATGAACGATTTGGCGATTTCCTTCTACCGGTTGTTTCATGCACTTCGGCTTTTGTAGTTGTTGTATGTGGCTTACCTAATTCCTCCACTTGGATTGGGTGGTAATTCTCTGGTTGGTTCGATGCTTGGATTAATCTTGCTTGACTACCGGTACTTCCAGCAGATAAAGTTGATGTCGTACTAAAGAAATATTAATCAGATTATTGTTTATTTTTGATTGAAGTTAAATTAAAGCTAATAGCAGACCTAGAAATATAAACATGGAAATAGAAATCATCTGATAATGATGAAGCTGCGGTAAGTCAGATAATTTTTATTATTATTTTGATGATTACATTGAGTTAATTTTTTATTAGTGTGAAATTTGAAAGTGGTGAGTCAGGTCCTGGAAGATTAGGTAGTGAAGAGTAGAGGTTAATATGATATGCTGTAGAAGACGTCGAGAAATAGATAAGACAAAGTTATCTTAGACTGACGGGTTATTTAAGAAATTTATACCATATTACTCAATGATCGCAAAATCATTAAGTGATCAGCTAAAGAAGGCACGTAAATTTCATTTTGGTGAATAAAAGAGATTGGGATGTAACAATTTAAAGAAAATATTATCTGAACTACTGGTGTTAAGAATTTTCAAGCAAGGCATAAGAGCTATATTGTTATAGAACTGTGAAGAAGATGGAAAATTTCATCCTGTATATGACATCAGCAAAAATATTAGGGTTCAGAACGAAAATATTCATGTTACGAAATAGAAACTATTGCGGTGATAGAAGAAGTTCAGAGTGTATTTATTTGGATTAAAATAGAATTAGTGCTAATGTGCCAAGATGGGTTCTTTATCTAGAAGACTTTGAGAACATAGAATAGAACATAGAAGAGTTCGGGAATGAACCATATGAGATCGTCAATGTATCAGAGCAGAAATCCTATAATGACAATCAACATACAAAATTCGCGCATTTGCTTCACAAGAATTAGAAAATTATTATAATGAAGAGATCATCATTGCATAAGAACTGCAGCATTGCCATGAACAAATGAACAAATTGATCAAATCAATTCAACAAAATTATCCGTCTTGAGTAAGTCATTAGTCGATGAGCCATCGAAATGGTACAAATATATTGATAAACTATAGCGAAACATACAAAGTCAACACAAACTCAAAGTACAGGACTAGCTGCATTTGAACATCTTATTGGAATAAAAATGCGAAGCAAAGAAGATCTGAAAATTAAAAAATATTTAGAGGAAGAGATAGAAAAAATGTATGATGATGACAAAGACCATATGAGAGAAAATGTTAAACAACAAATACTGCTTCTAGAAGATCTTGTACTGCTTCCAGAAGACTTGATACTGCATCTAGAAGACTCAAAATGCTTTCAAAAGACTTCATATTGACTCTGAAAGACATTAAATGTCTCCAGAAGACTTGATACTGCTTCTAGAAACTGGAAATGCTACCAGAAAACATGATACTGCTTCTAGAAGACTTGAAATGTTTTCAGAAGATTAGATTTTCCCTAGAAAGACTTGAAATGCCTCCAGAAGACTTGACATTGCTTGCAGAAGACTTGAAATACTTTCAAAAGACTCGATATTGCCTCTAGGAGACTTCAAATGCTGCCAGAAAAGTTGAACTATTTCCAGAAGATTTACTGGAAGACTTGAAATGTTTGCAGAAGGTTTGCAATGCTTCCAGAAGACATGATGTTGCCCAGATTTGAGATACTTTCAAAAGACTTGATATTGCCTCTGGAAGGCCTGAAATGTTTGCAGGGGATTTGCAATGTTTGTACAAGACTTGATATTACCTCTGGAAAATTTGAAATACCTTCAAAAGACTTGATACTGCTTCTAGAAGACTTATTACTGGCCCTGGAAGGCATGCTACTATTTCTAGAAAAACTTGGGTGCAGAGGACTTAAAATGCTTCCAAAAGAGTTACAATGCTTTCAGACGATTTGCAATGTTTCCAGAAGACTTGATACTGGACCTCAAAGACTTGAAATGCTTTCAAAATACTTGATATTGCCTTTGGAAGACATGAAATGCTTCCAGAAAGCTAGATACTGCTCCAAGAAGACTTGAACTGCTTCCAGAAGGCATGCTACAGCTTCTAGAAGGTTTGATATGCTTCCAGAAGACTTGATATTACCTCTGGGAGACCGGAAATGCTTCCCGGAGACTTGATACCTTCTAGAAAACTTGATTTTGGTTACAGAAGGTTTGAAATTCTTCCAGAAGGAAAAGACTTCAAATGTCTCCGGAAGACTTGATATTGCTTCCAGAAGACTTGAAATACTTTTTGAAGACTTGATACTGCTTCTATAAGATTGTTAATGCTTCTAAAAGACTCGGTAAAGCCTCTAAAAGATTTGAAATGCTTGCAGAACACTTGAACCATTCCCAGAAGATTTAATACTCCCTGGAAGATTTGCAATGTTTGCAGAATATTTGCAATGCTTGTAGAAGACTAGATACTGCATCTAGAAAACTGCTGAAAAGCTTCCAGAAGACTTATAGAAGATTTTAAATACTTCAAAAAGAGTTGATATTACCTCTGGATGACCTGAAATGCTTCCAGATAACAGAAGGCTTGAAGTGCTTCCAGATAACTTACAAAGAAGACTTGATAATGCTTCTAGGAGACTTGAAACGCTTCTAGAGGACTTAATATTGCCTCTAGACGACTTCAAATGTTTCCAGGAGACTTGATATTGCTTCTAGAAGACTTGAAATGCTTGCATATTTTTAACGCTTTCAAAAGACTCGATACTTCCTTTGCGAGATTTCAGATGCTGCCAGAAAACTTGAACTATTTCCGGAAGATTTACTGCTGTTCTTGGAAGATGAAATGTTTGCAGAAAATTTGCAAGGCATGTATAATTGTAATTTGCATAGAAAACTTGAAATGCTTCCAGAAGACTTGATGTTGCCTCAAGAGGATTTGGAATGGTTCCAAAAGTCTTGATATTGTATCTGGAAGAGTTGAAGTGCTTCCACAAGACTTAATTCTGCTTCTAGAATGTTTTAAATGATTCCAAAAGACTTGATGTTGTCTCTGGAAGAGACAACATCTAGACTAGAAATTCTTTCAAAAGAGCACCCATACAAAATTGTTAGTAGTTTTATCTGGATTGAAGTTATCATAGCGAAGATTTTATTTTTTTTTAATTCCAGGCTTTCAGAATCTCTTGAAACATGTTAATGGTGTCGGACATATTTCTTTCATAAAATCCCGGGACGGAGACGCGACCAAATACCGGAATTGAACACCCTATCAATGACTAGGTTTAAAAATGAAGACAAAATTCCTAGGACCCTACCAATAATACTTGCTAAGATGTGAAACTTTGAAATGCTGAAGAACTTTTACCAACATGAATTCCATCTGTTGAATATGATAATGGAGATGAAAAGTGATCAAAGTCTGAGGCAGATTTTCCGCAGGATGGCAGAATTGTGGAATTTGGATGTGGCAGGTCAAATTCCTGGATGGTAAGGTAGTGGGAAGTAGAGGTTAGAATAACACGCATGATGAACAGAAGAATAAAGACGTAGAGAAGTAGACGACACACAGAGAGGTTAAGTTCTAATATTCAATAGAGTTAAGTGTAAACGTTAATTAAAATGGTAATAATAAACTTAGTTAAGTACAAAGTGGGGTTTTTATTTTATTCAAACCCTACATTACCTTAAAGTTAAATGATTTGGTGTTTTTCCCAACCCAGATTTCGTCTTAGGAACGACTTGACCAGTTTGGGAGTCTTCTTCACCTTCAGACTTAATTCCGGGATCTGGTTTTTCAGGTTCGTGTCGTTTCGGAGCATCTAATCAAAAAAATCAAAAGAATAAATTCAATTGACTCCAACAATAAAAAATTTCACCTGCAGCGTCTCCTAAAGTTTTACTTCTAGATCTAAATGTAGTAGGAACATCATCGTGTTCCTGACTAATATTATCATAATCGATATTTCCAGCTGAATGTCTTTGATTAGATTTGGATTTTTTAGTTTTTCCTAAAGTATGAGATCCTTGTATAATTATGGGTTTAGGTGCGGGCCTTTCTAAAGTTTGGCTGTTCATTCCTTCTCCTTTATGGCCGGTTACTAATAGAATACCGGGCCCTCCGCCAGGTTTTGTGGCGGGTATCGACATATTTCTAACCGATTCTCGAATGATTTGTCGAATCGTTTTCAAAAATGCGTTTCTAAAATCAGCCGTGCTGTTAGAAAGAACGTAGACTTTTTCAGATCGCCTTTGTAATTGGCTCCTCAAATGGATCAACTCCCAAAGGAAGTGCGAATCCATGTCTTTAGCAGATGAAGCTCGAACTTGTACTTCGGTTACCGGGATAAGAACTTGGTATCTTATTATTTCGACTTCCGAGGCGCTGCTTTTACTGGATACCCCCATTAACTTTTTCTTTTGGCGTAGCCTTTCTTTGCAAAGGAACACCACGGCCGATTTAAAAACGAAACACATCGCGTGTAATTCAAGACCTTTTTTGATTTTTCCTAAGAAATCGGATATGTTTAACCATTCAACACCTCCGTAATATAAAAGATCCCCGGGACTTAAATCGATTGGCTAAAAAAATAAAAATATTAAATTACATTTTCAAATAAATTAATGTAAAATTTCTACATGTACTTGTTTGCATGATTTTTGATGCTGCCTGAATAGATGATCGAATATTGCTCCGTATTCTTCGTGGATTCTTTGCATCTCATTAATGTGCTCGGCAACTTTCTCCATTCCTTTTAAGGCCTCTGTAATGAGTTAAAAATTTTTAACTTTATATAGTTTTAAAAATAAAAATTTTCTTACCAACTAAATGCATATGTTCGTCACAATTTGAATCAGTCAAATTTCTCAATTGTTGCAGTAACAACGGATATTTTAATATTCTTTGGATAGGTTTAATTAGGTATGATTCTAAAGTAGAAGAATGTTGTTGACGTGGATTTCTGGCAGCCAAGAATTCTTGTAGTGCTTGATTTCCTTCATCTACAATTTAAATTAACTTAAATATTTAAGCATAAAACTTTATTTTTGATTTCTTACTTGGATGCAACACCTTTTGAGCTTTACTATGACTGGCACAGAAAGAACTGTACAATTTAAAATGATTAACGTAATACAAAAAGGCGCTTCCAACGGAGAACAGAACGTTTTTGAATTGCCCGGGGAATTCGAATTTATGAAAATCGGGTTCTAACTCCAAAGCTTCCTCCAAGTTTTGTAAGAATTGTCGTTGAAAAGCAACGATTTCTTGTATGTTGCCAAATAGAGCGTTAATTTCCGCGTTGGATAAGAAAGTTTCTTTTTTCAACGGTTCTAAATAGTTTTCTAATAAATTATTGAGGTGTTTCACGTAAGTTCTTTCAGTGTCCACCAACTCGAGAACGACTTTCCGCAACTTTTCAGCATCGCTCAGTTGACGAGATGGGGTCAACAGCGCTTGCGAAGTGTTGCTAATAACACTTCCGGTCGGGCTAGACTTTCGAGTCTCTACGGGAGACCTACAAAATCCAGTAACTTGTTCGGCAGTCTTTAATAAATTTTCGATTTCAAATGAATTTGTCCTTGAAGAAACTTTAGCTAACGATAAAACATCAGCTGTTGAAGTAATCGGATTTTCGGGTTCAACGCCGTATCTATCTTTACCAGGCGCCGGAACAATCAAGCCTGATATCATTTCTTCACTTATAACGGGAGGCTCCGATGGAGGTGGTGGACAAACTAAACTATCAATTATATCATCCGTTGCTCTTAATATTCCCGCTAAATCTGGTGGCTCCGTTCTTGATGATCTCATCATCATGCAGAGTGCTAGTTCTTCTTGAAGAACACTTTCTAAGTACATCATGTCTAAATCGGAGACTATGGCACCGTTAATAACCATTATTTCATCACCTTTAATGATTCCTACAATTAATTACTTGTTAAAAATTTAATTGGGTGATTAGTTGGATAATTAGTTAAATATTGGAAAGTTGAGTTCTTAGAATTTGGTTAAATTTAGGAATATCTAGTAAATCTTTAATATAATGGAGGAAATAGATTAAAGCAGAATTAAAACGGTTAACCCAGATATATTTTCAGATTCAGATATATTTTTATTTTATATTGAAACTACGTAATAACTCAAAAAGCATCAATTTTATTGACTCAAGTTTTAGATAAAACTTTCATAATATTCATATACTCTATATGGATTTTATTGCATTTTATAAGCGTCATTTATATTTTTCAATTGTTAATTAATTTTTTTTTCTAATAATTCGATACAATAAGGATTATATATCAATTATTAAAAATGATGGACACAATCTTTTCAGACAAATCTTTTTAAATCATCTCTCTAGAATGCATATCATTAATAATATTGGTGTATTGTTCATTGTTACCACCCAACCCAGTCCAACTCACTATTCAATAACCATCAAAATTTTCAAATTTGCTATATCTCACATTAAAAGGGATTCTCAAAGATTAAAAATATTAGACAGAAAAATTTTTAAATTATCATGCATATCATTAATAATATTCGTGTATTATTGATTGTTACCAACCTAAGATTCAATGATTGTAAATAATCTCAAATTTGACATGTTTCACATCAAAAGGGATTGTATTCCAAAGATTAAAAATGATGAAAAGGATTTTTTAAGATAAGAATCCTATAAATCGTCCATTCAATGTGTACCATTAATAATATTTGCATATTATTCGTCATTTCCAGGTTACACCGCAAAAGTAACATATTTAAAAGTTCAAAAAATGACATATTCGACACAATAGAGGATTATACATATCTCAAAAATTAAAAATAATGGAAAGAATTTCTTTAGATAAAAAACTTTTTAAATCATCCCGAGAACGGATATCACCAATAAAATTTGCATATTATTCATTATTACTAGCTTCGAATTAATGAAAAAAGGAAAATTGACTTTTTTGATAACAGACGATTGTATCTCAAAAATTAGAAAATGATGCAATGGGGCAAAAATCTTATCAAAAATTTTAAATTTGTGTTTCACATCAAAATAGATATATACTAAAGATTTAAAATAATATACAGAATCTTTTGAGACAAACAACCTTTTAGACCGTTTGAAAATTGCCAGTTTCGATAGAATAGAGGATTATATCTCAAAAAAAAAAAAAAAAATGGAAAGATTCTTTTCTGATAAAAATAGAGTCACTACCAGTAGTCAATATCATAGGCGCCGGATACGTTGGTGCTCTGCGTTATACAACATTTTTTTCTGTACCCATACATACAAACAGTTCCAAAAGACTTAATACTGTGCCTTGGTACTGCTTCTAGAAGACTTAATGTTGCCTCTAGAAGACTTGATATTGCCTCTGGAAGACTTGATCTGCTTCTGGAGGACTTGAATTGCTTCCAGAAAACTTGATGTCGCTCCTACAAGACTTGATCTGCTTACAAAACACTTGATACTGCATCTAAATGACTTGATGCTGCTTCCCAAAGACTTAAAATGGTCTCAGAAGATTTAACCTATTATCAGAAGACTCGATACTGCCCCTGGAAGACTTGATTTTGCTTTTAGAAGGCTCAATATTGCTTCTAGAAGAATTGATATAGTTTGCTAGAAGATAGATGGTATTGTTTTCAAAAGCTTTGGAATGATTCCAGAAAACTTGTAATATTTCCAGAACACTCGATTTTGATTCCAGAGGACTTAATATCGCTTCCAGAAGACTAGATATCGCTTCCAGAAAACTTAAATCTGCTTCTAGAAGGCTTGATCTGCTTCCAAAAGACGTATTCGGTTTTGTTTATATGCAAAACATTAAGGTCTTAAAAATTGCCTGCAACAAAATGCTGTTGGACAAAATGCAACATCTAAATGTAAGTAGTCCAATTATTAAACACTCAATATTGCTGGCAGAAAACATTTTTATTGCAAAAAGTAAGGAATTGTGTTTAGAAAATTTGAATTTGTTTCCAAAATAGTCAACTATTGGCAGAATACGAAATCTTCTTGAGAGAAGGCTAAACTGTTGTGCTAAGACTTGAAATGATTCCAGTAGACTTGACATCGCTTCTAAAAGACTTGATCTGCTTCTGAAAGACTTGAAATGATTCTAGAAGACTTGATACCGCTTCTAGAAGATTTGATCTGCATCCAGAAGACTTGATACTGCATATAAATGATTTGATACTGCTTCCTAAAGGCATAAAATCACTTGTTATCAGTAACTTGATACTGTCCCTGGAAGATTTGATTTTGCTTTAAATTGCTTGATATTGTTTCTAGAAGACTTGATGTTGCTTTTAGAAGACTTGATATCGCTTCTAGAAGACTTGACATTGTTTCTAGAAGTTTTGAAATATTTGCAGAAAACTTTTTGAAGATTTGAAATGCTTCCAGAAGACTTTATATTGCTTCTACTTTTAGAAGACTTGATACTGAAAACATATAATTCTTTCTTTTGATATTCTTTCAGTAAATTCGATATTTGTTCCTGGAAGACTTGAAATGCTTCCAGAAGACTTGATACTGTTTCTACAAGTCTTGATATTGCTTCCAGAAGTATTGATGTTACTTGCAAAACTGCTAGAAGTTACTCTTATTTCTTGCAGAAAATGTTTTTATTGTAAGAAAAAACGCTAATATTGAAGTTCATCAATATTAGTTCATCAACAGTATCTTATTTCTTGTATCTTATAATTTGAGTTTGTTTAGAAAATATTAAATACAATTGGACAAAATGCAAAATCTTGTAGTCCATAAATTGATAATAAAAGATTAAATATTGCTGGCAGAACACAGTTTTATTGCAAAAGGCAAGAAACAAATTAATAAATTTGATTTTGCTTATAAAACAACAAATGGGAAACACTTTTGACAGCTTTTTAAGTAGACAACACTTTTAATAAGCTAATAGAGTGTGATAAGATGTGAACTTTTACTTATAATTGAATTTAGCAAACGATAGAAGCCATGAAATCTATGGGATTACATATGCCAAGTAAATTTTGTCAAAATATGGATATAACTAAATGGAAGGATAAAAACCTTTATGTTAGAAGTTTAAAAACTGCCAATTGAAGTCTGGATATTGCTTGTAAAACTGTAAACACTGCTGGCAGAAGATACTTCCATTGCAGATCAATCATAGATTCATTCATCTTTTGAGTTTTTCAGCAACCAGCGCATTTTCAAAAATCAGCGTCAATGGTCAATATCAACGTTGGTTGTATAAGAAAATTTTGGAACAAAATATCGTTAAACTTTATAAATTTTCCAATCATTTGAGATAGCAAAGCTGTAGTAGCCGTGCTTAAGCACATCAACCAATTGTTCTAGTTTTATTAAGACAACGTTTAATTTTTGACATTAAACCATGGTACGCTTGACTACTACTATTTCTTTGTCTCAAATGAATGGAAAATTATGAAATTTAAAGATAATTGTTACAATAATGTTACAAATATTAATATAAATTTTGAAATCTACACTAAAAAGTTGCAAAAACAGACTTTAGACTCTCATTAGACTTAGAACTAGAAAATTTCAGTTTTAATTATTGTTTTACTCTAGATTGTTTTAAGTTCTTCTGGGACTAGGCCTACAACCCAGCTTCAGAACTAACACTAGACCTAGACTTGGAACATTAGGATTTAGCCATACGTCTCTTAAGATGGCTAAACCGTAATGTATCTAGTTTTCTAGTCTAGTATTAGTTCTGAAGGTAAGTTGGGTTGAGCTCAAATGTGTTTAGTTCTAGGTCTAGTGTTAACTTAGTGTAACTTAGTAACGTAGTGCTGGTATTAGCACTAATTTAGATGTTGTTTTATGTTGTTATACTTATATTGAACTACAACTAGAACTAACACTAGATCTAGTTTTGACATTTGTTTAGCTCTAGATTGTTTTTAATTCTTCTGGAACTAAAAGTATAAGTAATACTAGAATTAGAAACATTAAGATCAACTCGTCTTAAGAGATGTATTACTAATCCCTAATATGCACATATGTAAATATTTTGATATAATATAAATTATTTATATTTATTTATAAAATATTTTAGTATATATGAATTATAGTTTTGTGTTACAGAAATATATTCCTTTCAAGATCTAGTATGCAATAGTATGCAGCAATATTTGATAATCCGAATCACCTTCCGTTCCAATTAGTTCCGATTATCGAGGATCTAATGAAATTTAATTTGGTTAATTTAATTAATAACTTAATTTTAATATTCATTTATAATTTAATTTATTAAATTGAAGTAAATTAAATTCTAATTTATTATTTCGCATAAAAATTGATTGTATAAATTTTAAACAGAATCTTTTGAGAAAAGAACATTACGAATCGTTCCTAGAATGGATATTATTAGTAATATTCGCATGTTATTTATTACTATCAGTTTAATATCTCAAAAATAAAAATAATTTTAATTATTATGGAAAGAATCTTTTAGACAAAAAATGTTTAAATCATTTCAAGAATGAATATAAGTATAATCCGGGCTTTTATGCGATTACATATTTTGCATATAAGTTAATATTTAGAATTTTTACTGTATATAAATTTTGTTGTCCATATACTTCGGTGTAATCACATATACTTGCACATAAGCGCATATTTCATCCATATTTCAGTTATAAGTGGTTGGTACATTGAAAATGTGTTCATAATGTGAAGACCAAAAATAAAAGGTAAAAATCCCAACTTTACAAATAACCTTTTTGTTTGTTTTGGTCCTCAGAACACAAACAGTATTCAATGATGTATTTTTATCATTTTTGCCCATGTCTGCATATTTCCGACCAATTTTAACCACATATAAACAGTTTAAATTGCTTATTTAAAAAATAATTATTCAGAGTATTATTATCCTTTGTGCATTAAAAGTTTTATCTGAAACTTTTTTGTATAAAATTGATAGTTTATGAGTCTAACCTAGCAGAAATTCTAGTTGTATCAACTTTATATTGTTACACATTTTCAACATTAGAAAATTTAGGGTTTCGCTGTTTCCTTTTAATCCATTATAAATTATTAAATTTCGCTCCATTTAATAGTGATTAGCTAAAATTACCGTTTTGCATCGCAACGCTTTTATCTTCAACACGACTAACGTAACAACAAAGCTCATCTTGTCTGTCCGCATTCTCCACTAATTCGGCTTCGACGCTGAAACCCCACATTTGCTCGAGAGTGTTTCTTGAAAGTTCAACTTGATAAAGGATTTTGGCACAAACTTCAACGATTTCGTGGGTGTGAAGCTAAAAAATTAAAAATTAAAAAAGTGAGTTATAACGAATTTTGTTTTAACATTTTTTGTGTTATTAAATGCATTATGGATATGGACCACGAAATTATTAAATGTAAATAAACCCTTCTGAAATTGATATTTAAGTCGGGTTTTTACTTCGTTCGTCGCGAGCAATTAAAATATGCAAATTGGGGGTGAAGCGGAAACCTCTTCGCTTTTATTTATAGCGTAATTAGAGACGATTAGAAAAGGAGATCTAGTTTTTAACAAAGAGATGTTTTTAACTAAGGTTTGAAAAAATATAATTAAAAGTTTTCTCACATATGTTTCAATTAGATCGCTTCTATGAGGTACGAAATAGTTATGATCCTCCATGTCTCTTCTTTTTTTAACTCGGATAAAATGTTCGGTTGGATTAAGACTTTTTCTTGAACATGCGCTTGTCAAAAATTCTTCCACTGACATTGCTTCCCTAACGTAAACGGTGGCAGTTGCATTATCTGGAAGAGCCACTTTGACGGTCTTCTCGGACTCCTCCCTTGAGTTCATCTGAGGAAAGAGAAGGAAAAAAGTCGGGAATTTATGTTGTTCCGTTAACGAGCTTTTTGCGCCGGCTGAGCGTTTTTTCCTTTCCTTCCGTTGGGAGGACGAACGCGGCTTTTGACATTCTTGCACTTACGCGACTTGACGGTAGAAGGGTTTCTCCCGTCAACCTTAAGCCTTAGAACAAACTAGAGGAGACTTTTTTTGATCTTGGCTTTTTTAATGGAAAAAGGTTATTTTACGACCTCGATTTTTTTAATTAAATTTTTCATTTCCAGAAAAAAAGACGTTGAAAACACTTTTATTCTTGCGGATTAAAGTTTGAAACAAAACGAGAATTTAACACAAAAAATTTTGCTTTTGTTCTCAAGTTGCAACGAAATGAAATAATAAACTCTTCAAACTTTTAATTTTGTATCTTAAAAGATAAATTAAACTTTTAGAGTTAAGGACCACTTTAAAATAATCACGGTATCAAAATTAAGCAATAAACATTCGCGTGCCGAGGAAAATTAATTAAACCCCGTTTTCCTTCGTTTTAATTTAATAGCCACTTTCGCAACACGAACACAATTTGCAGTATAAGAGCAAAAAAGTTTCGATTGTGACATAAACGTGAAAAGGTTCAATAACGGTCTCGTCGTCTCGCAGTAAGATGCGAAAAGGGAAAAGTAACCCGGAAAAGGGTACTTTTGAAAAGGGCCAACGGGAAAAGGATCGAAGGGTGTTTATTGTTCGGGATTTGCATCAATTTAAATACAAATCCTGGTATTACCTGCAGCGACCTGCGACTCGAAACGCTGTTCGATCTGGACAACATTGGAGGTCTTCTTTTCGTTGCCCCTCTTCCTGCTAGAAGGTTGTTCAATAAAGAAGGACTTCTTGCGCAGATAAACGCGTGGAATGATGAAACGGTGAATACACCCAACTTATTCAACGTATTTTTCGTTGCTCTTGACACATGGGTTAAAAGAGACTGAAAAATAAATGAAATTAAAAAAAATTTAACCAGATACCTTTTCAGAGACAGACTTTATTATATTCCTGGTTGTTAATTGAACATGAACGAATGATAACAAAGTTCAGATTGATATAGAATTGTATAATCTTGATACGTATTAATCTTCACATAAAATGTTAAGATAATCCAATCCAAACCATCAAAAATTACAAAATTTATTGTTTCATTTTTCATAGATTCAATTGAAAAATTTTTTGATTTGGTCATTACATTGGATAAAAAGTAAGAAAAATGGAATGACAGTTAAATTTATGGTACCCATCGTGGTTCAAGGCTACTACCATTACTAAGAGCAGCAGGTTTATTACTGGTACAGAAACAAACCAACCCACCAACAGGCATTACTTACTAGTGTCTAAATGAATGTTGGACATTCTCTCCTGAATATAGTCGATTGATTACTGAAAGGTAATAATATAGTGCTGAATATCTCTTTGCGTTGTTGGCGCTCTTTGATAAATAATTTCTTTCACCGCGTCCTACGAAGAAATCCATCAGTGTAAAATCCGTTGAAATCCGTTGCTAGCCAGCGCTAGCAAATGGGTCCATTAAATCTAATCCATCTTTCAGGAACTTTTTGGTGGACAGCCCCACATTACTGTATCCATGAATCATTACCCGCTATGTTTAGTAATGGAATGTCATTTAAATAAAAGGGTCGCATTACCTACTTTTTTATTGTTCGATAGTTTGGTAAAATTAAAAACTTCTATAACTTTAATTTTTTTAACTGGGCTTTAGTTATGCGTTGATGACGCGACATCCCTTCGCACGTGACTGACGTGAAATAAAAATCAATGAAAGGTGCTATAACGAGATGTAACGAGAATCTTATGCTCTAGAACAAGGCTTCTCAATTAAGTTGATGGCTTAGCCCAACTTATATTTAGTACCAACAAGTTAGTTGGGTTGGGTTGAGTTAAGATTAATTGTCCAACCCAGCCCAACTAATAACTAGCTACTTGAGTTGGGTTGGGTTCAGGTCAGGTTGATGGTTCAACCCAACGTAATTAATATTTAATGCTAAGTAGCTAGTTGGGTCGGGTTAAAGTTCATTAAAAGGTGTTAAAGGTAATTAGCTTGGGTTAGCTTGAGTTCAGATTAATGGCTCAACCCAACCCAATGATTATCTAGTGCTAACTATTTCGATTGGATTCAAATAAGGTTGATGACTTAACCCAATCGAAGTAATATTTTATGCTAAAATTTGCAGAATTAGTTCCTTTCATCGTGAACGCACTGTGAAACTCACAAACAATATTGCGGAAGATTCGATACTGCCGGATTTTATTTGATTGAGTTGATTTGTCTAATTTATACACCATTATTATTCGATTCGCAATTTGGACTTGAAATTTCTGCGTTGGTTGAAGTTGAAATTTTCTCATTATTTATCGCTCTTTGATGCAAAAGCGTCCTGATTATCAGAGTTCGTGGAAATCAGGTTGATATAATGTAAGATAAATGAGGTAATTGTAAAACTTGCATTATGGGTTGGATTAAAATTAATGGTTCAGCCAGACTCAATAATATCTAGCACTAACTAGCTAGGTGGGGTGGGGTGGGTTCAGATATGGTTGATGGTTTAATCCAACCCAACTAATATTTAAGGGTCACTAGTTTTGTGGGTTGGGTTAAGGTTAATAGCCCAACTAGTTCCTTAAAGCCAACCCAATTAAATTAGCTAGTTGGATTGGGTTGGGTTCAGATAAGGTTGATGGCGCAACACAACCTAATTATTATTTTATGTTTTATCTAAATTTAATTTAATAATATGCTAATTAATAATTTATGCTAATTTTAGGCCCCTCACTTTAGAGATCGATATCTTTGAAATCGCTCAATGAAAAAAATTGCGTTAAAATTTAGTATAATCAGTGAACATCTCTGTATATTAAAAGGTTAATTCGATAATTCAGGTTAATTTGAAAATTTTAGGACCTGCGGTTTTTCTTTTATCGCAAGTTAAATGAAAAAAGTTCCCGATGTTTGAGTGAGATAAGTGCATCTTACTAAACCGCGATTTTTTACGCGAAACTATATGTATTGTTAATAAAATATAATATGACCCACATTAAGAACACATTGAGTTACCACCAATTTAAATTTGAAACTTTTTCGTCAAATACTTTTTGGGAAAAAGATCGCAAAGTAGACAAAGTTGCGCTTCAAAACCGCGGATTCAAAAATCTCCAAATTAACCTATGATAGACAGAAATATTCACTGATTACAATGAATTATACCGCAATTTTTTCATCGAGCAATTTCGAAGATATCGATTTCTAAAGTGAAGGGCCTTGACATTTGGCACCGACAATAGTTGGGTTTGGTTAAGGTCTTCAACTGATATCTTTTACTTCAAATCAAAAGTAAACTATTTTAAGATCTAAAAATGTTACCAATCCTTCTATTTTTACATAATTTATCGACTTTTTGAAAGGCGGTCTTTCCATTCAATTGAGAGCAACGGCTCTATTGTCTAATTTAGTTTGGATAAAGTTAGCGTTTATTGTTGTATGAGTTGTATTTATTGACATTTCCGCACGATTTAAATTTTGCTTCATTGGTAAATCATACGTTTTGAAAGACGTTCTCCTTTCCTCTAAAACTCACACACATAAATTTTCTAGATTGAAGAAGTAACGGTTGTATAATTCTTGGTACAGATTAACTTTTGAACCGCTGTCTTCGAAACTCTGCATTGACGGCTTATCTCTCCAACACTTACCTGTGGATCGTTATGCACAAGTGTTGTACACGTAATTAATTTCGTGTGTAACATGATTTTCTACACAATCCTCTTCTTAGAATTAAAGGAGTCAGTTTCCATAAGACCATCCTCAAGCCTTTGATGAGCCTTTAATTGCTTTTGCCATGGGAAAGCTTTCTCACGAATAATCTTGTATCTAGTTTATTACAGAAGATATTCAATTTCATTCACGTATAGAGCATAAACATTATTTTAACAGCAATAAGATCTAAATGTTGGAGTTAAGATTTGAAGTATCCTCGGATCAGATCTTTCCGAATAAATCCGAGTTGCTAAGCAAACATTGAGCCTTGCCCGAATTAATTGCTTTCGCAAGGAAAAGCTTTCTCACAAATAATCCAGTATCTGGTTTATTGCATAAGATGTTCAATTTCATCCTAATATAAAGCATAAAAATTGTTTTAATAGCAATAAGCTCTAAGTGTTAGAGTTGACGGAGATATAAGCTTATTTGGAGAAATATCTCCTTTACACTTTCAATTTTGAGGTTGCAAGAGTTAACATTTGAAATATCCTCGGATTAGGTGTGACACTATTCGGAAATTTTTAAGAATAAATCCGAGTTGCTAAGCAAGCGTTGAGCCTGCTTTTCGTTAATCCCTTTCCCAAGGAAAGCTTTCTGAGGAATAATCCTGCATTTAGTTTATTGTACATAGAGTATAAAAACTGTTTTAATAACCTTTAAGAGTTGGAGTTGACGGTAATACATGCATATCTGGAGAAATATTTTCATTACACATTCAGCATTGAAGTTGCAGGAGTTAAAATTGGACATTGATCGCAGAAAGAAAATTATAACGAACTGTATATGCTGTGATAAATTTCGTTCGTGGACTTCTCGATAGAAAGTAAGAAAATTTTATGTACTACCTCAAATCATTATTCAATTTCTAAAAGTTTACCAACAACAAAATCAATACGTAAACGTCGTTTTCGTTCCAAAAACAAACAAAATCAATTTTCTGTTATTACTGTCCTGTAAAACAACATGCAAACTGGAATTTAATTATCTTAGTTTCTTTGGTCTAGTTTATCGTGTTTAACACGAACAATAACAATTCTCAGTGACCGATAAATGGAGAAATTAGTTCTTGATTAAAATATAATTGGAGAAGTTACATCTCTTGTTTTATCCATTTGAACTCAGTTTTAATTTTTAACAATTTAAGCAAATGTTTGCTTAACAATGGGGAGTTCTTAATAAATTTTCTATAACAATTAGGAATATGTCTCAGCCCCAGTAGAAGGTATCACAATTCCTTAAAACTACTATGCCCTAGTTTTCAATTGGCTAATAATATTTCAGTCAATTCCTTTCACACTCTATTTTTATCGTTCATTATTACGCAACAATTCCTGAACGTTTTTTTGATATTGTGAATTCTATCCATTATTATAATCAGTAAATATTGACCAAACAAATTTATATAAGCAGCTCTATTTCATATCTCATTTTTAAAGGTGTTATTCATATAAAATTATATGGATATTCCCAATATTTACATACAGTTCAAATTTACTTATCCCAATAATTCATAAAGTACACATTGTGTGCTATCCAAATTACACCCCTCTTGTTTACCGTGTACACCGATCGATTTTATTGATTTTATTTTATTTCTTGTTTATTATATAAAATTCAACCGAAAATTCTTTTTCCTCATTTCTTTCTACAATTGTATTCAGTATTCTTTTGTGACCCCTGGTATAAGGGGAAGTTCCTGAATAATTCGAGACAAGACATTATCAAACCTACAGCTAAGGATCAGCACGTTGGAGAAGTTTAAAGGAAAACATAATAGCCTGACGGAGTTAACTTTCGAAATTAGTTTCCGCGAAGTTCCCAAACCTCCACGAGATTATCAGGTTCTATTGGAATTCATACGCTCGTCCATCTTCCTTTAACTTTATAATGTGAATATAACACCTCATCATTTTTTAAATATATTAGGCAGTTTTTAAACAATACAAATTTTTATAAAGATAAGGTTGTATAAAATTTTGTGTCAAATTCGAAATAAAACTCAATTACAACGAGATTTATGATATAAAGTTCAAATACAACGATAAATCTCGCATTTTTAGTATTTAAAAAATTTTGTGTGAAAAATAGGGAAATGTAATTGTGCTATGCCATGTATGTAATATTAAAAAAACGATGAGTCATCACAAACACAAAAGAAAATTCCAAAGGAATATGTATGATGTATGAAATAAAAGGTGTGTTTTGAAGATCATCCCGAAAAGCGAGGTGGTAATCCAACACTTTTAAAGCTTAAATCTGTAAAACGCAAGAGACAAGGGTAAATATTTAACATTCTTTGAAGCGGGCTTCGTGGAATTCCGCACCCTTCCTCTTCTCTTTTTTTAGCTTAGCCTTGAATTTTTGCCGTATAATATACGAGAAAATATGCATAGTTTGAAACGATGAAATATTTTTAAATTGAAAGTTTTTAAATATTTATATTTGAATGCAATATTGTTTTAAACAGATAAATTAAATTCTAAATTTTCTTTAGGTGTGAATTCAACAAAAGCCTTTATTCTCGTTGAGTAACGGCAAGAAGGGGGTTACAATGGGACCTTTCACGTCGTTCCACCCACCCCGTTCTATTCGTAGTGCACCGTTATCCCTCCACCCCGTTCTTGTTACATCTCTATAACTGGTTGTACGCGATATCTACACGTACTTTCAAGCGAAAAAGGCTTTTATCCTTCAGTACAGATGGGCGTGGTCCATCCAAGTTACTATTGTTAACCAGGAGAGAACAAAGACAACAAGCAAGACTATCCTAAGAAGTTACGTTTAACTAAGTTTCTTTACTACTACTAACCTTAGGATTCGGTAATTCGCCACTTTGTAAGCTAGCCATGTAACAGCGCAGTCTGAATTGTTCGCAGTGTAACCTTTCTAAATTTTCCTCCCATTGCACTACTTGTCCGGCTATTTGTTGTCTTGCATCAGAATCTCCGACGACAGATTGCTGCATCTCCGCCATATGTTTTAATTTGTAATCCTAAAAATAATAAGAAAAACAATAATCAAGTTTTTAGGTATTAAAAGGGATATTTATGATTTAAATTCAGAATGTTGATTTATCGGAATAGATTTTTAAGTCCCTTCTCTGTCGTCCATCATTTCTGTGTTTATACGAAAATTTATTCATTTATGCTAAAGCTCATTGGTAATTAACAAAAAAATTTAATTCCAACACATAAATAAAATCATTAAGTTTATCAATAAATTTAGAATTAGTTAAAATGTTCCGTTCTATTTCATGTTTATAGACAAATTGGGGTATTCCCCGAGGACTCAATGATTATGAATTAAAGATGGTAGTTTTAATTTAAATTGTTGTTCAGCGCTAGTTTATTGTATATATTTATTAAACTAAATGTAAAACGAAGTAGAACACTAAGTTTAATAGTAGTTCTAGTTTTAGTTCTGAATTAATTTAAGTTCTCATTAAACTAAAACTAGAACTAATGCTAGATCTAGAACTAGAAACATTCGGGTTGGATTGGGTTCTTGGTACAACTAATACTATATCAAGAACTAAAATCATTCAGAATTAGCCGTCTTGAGAGACGCGCCGCTAAACCCGAAAATTCCTAGTTCTAAGACTAGTTCCATTAATAATTGTCACTAAGTGTTGACGACACTTCATTAAGTGATTCTAATGATACAGCAATAAGTTTGATACAATTAAATATTATAAACTATCAATTTTATCGAAAAAAGTTTCATTATAAAAAATTGTCTATGATAATTTATACCGTATAATCCCACCTTCTCTAATTAAACAACATGATTTACTCCAAAGACATTCGGTTGATACCAATCTAATCTTATATAAACTCCATTCAAACTTGTGTGAATGAAAACTGTCAGACAGATTCCGTTTACACGGATTACGCTTTACAGAAGGAAAGACAAATTAGATGATGGAGCACTCCTATCTAAACTAAAAGGATATAATTTGTCAAATAGGATACTATCGTGGTTAGCTTCTCATATTTCCGATAGATATCAAGCTGCAAAAGTTAATAATTACACTTCTAACTTCGATTTATTCGAGTTATTTCAGTTGTAGGTCAAGAAAGTTAGTTAGATCTGTTTTGTTCATAGCCTACATTATCGGTATTCACGAATATTTTCATCATAGTAAATTTTTGCTTTACGCTGATGACTCAACAACGATACTCTGCATACACTGCAGGATATGACTAGAGACTTGTCAAAAATCTAAATTACTTTTCAACAATGATTCGAGAGATTAATAGGTTATTGGGTTACATTGCCAGAATTTCCAGAGCTAAACCAGAGTCTTCGGTTTGCAAACGCTGCTAGAACGCTGAACTGTCGCCAACATGTTTCTTATGCATAAGTTAACAACAATTTTGTTAATAATTATTATTAATAATAATTTGCTTGATCTTTTGAAACATATAACATTCGCGGTGCCCAACTATTCTACTTGAGATCAGTGTTTTCTTAGATTGCCCACTTTAATCACTAATGCGTAATGCACACCAATACTTCTTATTAAGGGACCACTCTAGAATTTTGAAGAAATCGAATATTTTCGCTTAAAAGTTTATTTAGAGTCTTAAGTATAAGATGCAATGTTAGTCATAAGTGGAAAAAGTACCTATATTTTGGTTTGGAACGTTGTGCGATGATTTGGACTCAGTGCAGATAGAAGTGTTATGCCAAACGCGAGTAATTGGTTGTAAAAATGGACCTTATACTTCCAGATGTTTCTTTTTACACAGAGAAGGTATTCCAAGGAATTGCCCAGTGTATTACTTTATTATAGCCACGGTACAAACAAAGATGGTGTTTACAGGCAATTTAAAAGACGTTAATTTTTACAGTAATTAGGCTTTCGCTGTGGTAATCCCTACCACTATTACTTATGAGAGTAATATAAAACGCTAGAGTATCGAAAATGGAAAAAAGATCGGAAAGCGGATACGAAAAATACCCAAACCATCAAGAGATCATTGAACCGCTTTGAATTGGAATCCGAAGATGATAGTATATCCCCTAAAAAATTAAAGCAGTCTTACGAAGAGTATAATATTAAAGTAGATGAAACTATACTGGAATGAGAGCTTCAGTTCGAAAATCTGGGCAATAGCCTCCAAAAAAATTCTAGTAAGATTTTGGATATTGCAACTCACATTTCAGTATGTAGGTTAATGATGGGATTTTACGTATAAAGGAAATAATGAAGGTTTTAGACATTAAAATTGGAGCAAATTGTTACAACTTCTGCATCGAAGCCGATGTCAAAACACAAATGTCCCTGTTCGAAGCAGCAAAAGCAGCCAGGTCGTCCAATTCATGAGAAAAGAAGAAGAAAGCTTGAAGTTAGAAGGTCAATTGTACGGCGTTGGCATAAGAGATTAAAGCTATATCAAAATTTCTATTATTTTTTACCACATAAAACTTTAAACGCATTTTGCTCCAAACTCCTTTTTGTTACATAACTCGCACAATTCTTTACCAATTTTCTTGAAATTTTCACTGCATCTTCCAAGAAGCATTATTTAGAGAAAGACTTACGTTTTTCTTGATATAATACGTAGTTCTTTAACTATAAATAATTTAGTGAGTATTTTATAAGACTGAAAAGCAAAGTTTTAGTAATACGCTCACCATTTTTGCATAAAGTTAAATAACAAAAAATACGTATTTCTTCTTCTAGCTGAGTTGTAAAAACTTGTTTTAGTTCTACTTTGAAAATTGGCTGAAATCGTTCCCGCCGTGGAGCCCTTCAAGTTTAATACGGCTTTAATCAATCAGCAACAAGGGAGTCATTTTTCATTTCATTTAATTAAAAAAATATTCTTTATGTTTCAAAATATATTTACAATGAAGACACAAATATTTATTTTAAATCTTTCATTATTCTCTCAGAAAAGGTCGAAAAATTACGTTAACTTTCGACGATCTAGAGTGGTTTAACACCTTAAGAAATACGATTGCATCGTTATTGTTCTGACGCACATTGGGTTAAGTCCCGATTACAGTGTTATATCGAAAGCCTTAAATTGATAATTTGAAGCTTTTTGATGTATACCTGCAGCAATCTTCTTATATCTAGGCATATGCATATTTTATATCTAGACAATTTTCAATTTTGAAGGATCAAGGGGGTGTTGTATTGAAACTCAGCGCCTCGTCCGCAAGTAACTTCGGTGAAATGAGACAAAATCGTTTCTTATATGTCTTAGTAAAGACACAGTCTTCTAGAAGACGATTTTCCCCCAGAACGCCGAGGTCGCTTGCGGGCGAGGCTCTACAATCCTTCAAAATTGATGATTTTGTTTCGATTTATGAAATCTGGCGCCTCGCCCGCAAGCGGCCTCGGCGAAGTAGAAGCAACCCGTTTCCTTTTTGAGATTTTCTCTCAGAAGGATGAAGTCGCTTGCGGCCGAGGCGTTATAACCCTCCAAAATTAAAGGTATTGTGTTGATAGTAAATTTCTGGTCTCGTCCGCCAGCGACCTCGCCGAAGTGGAACAATATCGTTCCTAGCATGTCCTACTAAAGATACAAAGTCTTCTAGAAGAAGATTTTCCCCCAGAACGGCGAGCTAACAAAACAGCTCACTTTTCTCCCAGAACGGCGGCTACAATCGTCCAAAATTAAAGATATTGTGTTTGTGGCTGTTGTAGCCACAATATTTTTACATTTTTTTTGTAATTTTTACGTTGTGATCAAAACGATATTTTACTTCTATGTCTTATTTATTTATAATAACCTTTTGTTATTTTAAAACGACAACTATGATATTTCTTTATATAAAATAAATGAAAAATGAAAATGAAATGATGTAGATCCGCTACAGTGTTGATAGTAAGTTTCTGGTCTCGTCCGCAAGTGACTTGGGAGAAGTGGTACAAAGTCGTTACATATCTTATTAAAGATACAAAGTCTTTTAGAACAAGATATTTCCCAAAATCGGCGACGTCGCTTGCGGGCGAGGCTTTACAATTCTCTAAAATTACATAGTTCATAACCAAATAGTGAATCGTTATCGACAATCTTGTTATGGTATTATTTTTTAAGTTCTAGTCTTCTAGCCCTTATTAAGGTCATAAAAAATTTTGTCCAGCTAGAATCTAGGAACATGTCGAGAGTTTCTAATGTATATTAATTATTTTTCCTATTTCGTTATTAATTTCGTAATGTAGTAAAAAAGTTTTCCTGTTTAGGTGTTATTCTTTATTTTCATCTTAATAGTGGATGTTGTCGTGGGGACTACCCTGTCTCTATCCCGAATAATGTATTAAATAAATAAACTTAAAGTGTGTATTAGAGTGTAGTCTAACCAGAGAAGTCGATATGTCGCCAAAGATACTATTATTTAATTCTAAATTCCAACATTTGTAACAAAAGAGTATACTTTCATAAAAAATTTAAATAAACCCTAAACTAATTAGTTTAATATAAGGAATAATGAACTGTTACGAACCCTTGTATATTATATTTAATTAAATGTATTGTTTTCCCATAAAGATAAGTTGTTATAAACTCCTTTATATTTTTTCTTATAACAATAAGTGTTTCATACCAAGCATTTCATTTTAGTTCTTTGTTTGCTTGTAAAGATGTCAACACTGTACAGTTTTCTACTATACAAATCAAATCATTCGAGGTCAAATCATTTTTTTAGTATTATTGTTATAAATTAAACGAAATTCTCATAAAAACTAAAAGTTTTTGATTTTTAATCAACATCGTCTTTAATCAATAAAAACTAATAAAAGATCATCAGATATTTTACTTTACGGGCAAAGACAAGAAACATGTATTAGAAGACACAAAAGAATTTCATAATAATGGATATTAATAAATAAGTGTTTTCTTTAAAGGGAAAAAATTAGACATTTTATCATGCCACATAAAATGTTAGTACACAATCATACAAGTACGTTCTTGAATGGCATTTTACGATTTGTCAACAGAGATGAAATATCAAATATAACAAGCGTACGACATATAAAATAAAACTACAACTACAATACATAAAATTTCTAAGAATCTGCTTAACAGAGGGATTATTTCCAAAATTTACTAACAAGAAATATCCACAACATATAAAAAGTGATATGGTTAATAAAATGAAAATTCAACATATACGTATAACCCTAAATAACCATTATAAGAAACTTAACGAACTCAACATTAAACTTTATAAATGCTACCAGGATTTAAATAATCAATATCATTACATTGAAATCGAAGAAATTATCAAAGAAGCTAAATTACATGATACAATAATTCTTAATGAAATTCACAAAAAGAAACTGAAAAAACTAAAGTTGAGAACAGAGAAAGAAAGAGAAAAGAATAAATATCAAACAAACAAACTAGGAGAAATTCATAAATTTTTTCCCAAAGTAACAAATACTTCAAACGTGATTTTCACAGAACAAGAAAGAAGATTCATGGAAAAAGGTCTGAAATATGCTCCAAAAAGAGAAATTAACCTCCCAATACTGGCAATAGAACTTCAGGCAGCTATCAAAGGACACGAAAAGGAAAACATTATGAATAAGGAGATTCAACAAATCCTAACTAAAGAAGAAAAGAGACAAACAAACAAACAAACAAACAATAAGAAATGGAGAAGAGGAAAAGGAACAAAAAATTATTAAAAACATCAAGCGGAAAATTAAGGAAAACGAATTAATAGTTACTCCTGCAGACAAAAACGCAGGAATGATAATTTTAACCAAAGATCTCTACATAAATAAGACTGAAAGCTTTATGAAAGACAATAACTTTAAAACTATCAATAAAAACCCCACAAACAATTTTCACAAAAAAGTAAAATCAATAACTAAAGAAAACAAAACGACAATAACAGAAATTGGAGGTACCTTGACCAGCCTGTTGCCTATGAATCCGCAAACCCCTAAATTGTATGCACTACCTAAAGTTCACAAAAATGGATTACCAATAAGACCCATTATAACCTCCATTGAATCCAGCACATACAAACTCGCAAAACTTTTACAAAAATTTATAATAAATGACATCAATTTTAAACCAAAATATACCATAATTAATCGTTACCAACTTCCTGATTTAATTGACAAAATACAGCTACCAGAAGGTTTCAAAATGATCTCATTTGATGTCAATAACCTATATACAAACATACCCATAACCGACACGATAACGATATTAAAAGAAATATTAAAGACTGACCTCAAAAACAAAGACAAAACTCGCTCCATCTTAACGCTATTAAAACTATGCTTAGAACAAAATTTTTGTATCTTTAACGATAAATACTATCAATATCTAGATGGATTACCAATGGGATCACCATTGAGTAGTGTGATGGCAGATATTTTCATGGACAACCTAGAGAAAAATCAAATTATGTGTGTCAAAAACCCTTATCGAGACGATATTATCCTATGGACAAGATACGTGGACGACATTTTAGTACTGATAAAAGACGACCAACATATTAATAATCTTCATAAATATATTAACAGTTTACACCCCAATATTAACTTCACTATCGAGACTGAAAACAATCAAAAATTAAATTTCTTAGACTATACACTACGACATTCAAACAACAAAATTAAATATAACATCTAGAGAAAACCTACACAAACTAGTACTACCATCCCATTCGATTCTCATCATGATGAAACTCATAAAATGGCAGCATACCGGGCTTATATACACAGAGCTTTCCATTCAAAATTGGAACAACAAGACCTAGAAAAAGAGATCGAAATTATCCACCAAATTGCAAGCGAAAACAGTTTCCCACCGACATTTATCCAACGAATATTTTCGAAAATACAAAACAAATATAATCTTCAAGAAACAACTTCCCTATCCGACCGAAAACCTGATAAACCAACAACGTACAGATCCATAACTTACCCAGGAGAAATATCCCATAAAATCAAGAAAATGTTCCATAAGTTCAACATAACAATGACATTTAAAAACAAAAACAATCTGAAGGCATTATTAGTTAATAACAAAAACAAGACTACAGCTCTCGCTAAAAGTGGCATATACCAATTGCAATGTGGGACCTGTTCAGCCACATACATAGGTGAAACGGGAAGAAGTATCCAAACAAGGCTTAAAGAACATAAAAAGAGTTCAAAATCGGCATTCGGAAAACATCTAATTTTCAACAACCACGAATTTGACGAAAATAAAAATATTAAATTACTACACCAACTTAATAAAAGCAACCTTATGGAAATAATGGAAATGTACGAAATCAACAAGTTTATTGAAATTAACAGTAATATTATAAGCCTTAATGAACAAATTATCCCGACCCAAAAACCAATCTATAGTTGCCTGCGAGATCCGTACCTAAAACACAAATATAAAAACAAAAACAAAAAAACCTAACGTCACACAATAACTTTTGACGTAAATTTTGAAAAATTTTAATTAATTTTTCTAATTTGTTAGTAATTACGTAAGATTTTACTATTTTATTTTTATATTAATATGTTCATTTTCGTATATTGTAAACTTGTAGGTATCTACTGAAGAAGAGCAAGGCTCGAAACTAGTTTAGAAAAATAAATTTTAATTATCACCAGAAGTAAATTTTTATATAGACCCTAATTTAATAATTGGTGAAAAAAGGATAAGAAAAATTATTTTTATATTATAAAAATAAATGTTTTTAATAGGTAAATCATTTTTTCACGTTACTGAAACAAATTTTTTGTAAATGTATTAATTATTATACATAAGAAAAAGTTAAATTTAGCTCTCGGTTTTTTTGTTTACGTTGTAATACGTTTTTCCCTTGTAAAATAATTGTTATGTTCCAGTCACCCTGTATAAGACGTGCGGAATATTTATTACAATAAAGCTTCACTAATCCAAATCAATTAAAACCAGCTTAACCCAGATTATAGAAGCATGCGGTTTATTGAAGTCATATTTAAAAAAAACTTATAAATACATATTGACGTGCGAAATGTTAATTACAGTACAGGCAGGAAGCTTTTCTAATTCAAATCAATTAAAACCAGTTTAATCCAGATTATGGAAGCATGCGGATTATTGAAGTCATATTTAAATATTGTCAAAAAAGGTAAAATACATATTTATAGGATTATTGTATCAGATAATATCATCAGCAATTTTTCTTGCAATACATATGATACACTGAAGCTTTTATTAGCTTCCTCATATTTCACTATTAGTTTGTTTTCGTTTGTATTAGCGTCTTCATAGTGTGTCTCATTTGCTGCAGATTAATACCAGTTTTAACTGTTGAATTGATAATAGAACGTCGTCATCAGGTTCTCCTCATTTGATTATACAATTACATTTCTATTTTAGCATTTTGCTATTAAATTCGCTTACAGTTTGAAAGGATTGGCAAATGGAAAAATCTGTTAATTCCGATAGGAAATTAATATAAAAATTTTACGATTTCTAGTTTTATTCGGATAACAAGGGAATTCGGTTTTGAGATTACTGTATATCTTAAATATTAATTACAAAAATTATTAGTGTTTTCCATTTGAATGAGTACATAGAATAAATTTTATTTAAACAGAATAAGTTGAAACGATTTGGGTAAACGATAATTTTTTTATTGTCAGGTAAAGTTGCTGGGAGCAACAGTCGAACCATCTGCGGAGTGTTGGCTCAAAAATAAAAACGACATTGCTATAAAATTAAAACGTAAAAGAGAATAAAATTAAAGCAATGAAATAAATACAGAATTGTAACAAATAAATCGTGATTATTAATAGTTAGGCAAATAAAATACAAACATAATAAATTGAATTCGAAAATTGTAATGAATAAGCGTACGCGAATAAATCTCTTGATGTGCTATTTAGTTGTAATAAAACAAAACATTTTATTATAAACCAAATATTAATGCGATTTACTGTTGCATTTGAGATTTAATATAAAACATTTTAAAAATTAAATAACAAAATAAACGTTGTAAATGCAGGTTTAAAATTTTTTTGGTCATAAAACCACCAGTTTGGGTTATCGGCCTTCGTTTTTTTGTCATCTCACTTCCACTATTCATTTTCCAGGCAATAAATTAAAGAGGGGATGTTGAGACGTTGGCACCCTATTACCACAATTTAGTTGATGTGCGGGCTTTGACCGATCGAGTGCTTATTACAAATAAAGCTTATTACGCGAATTAACTTCAATACCGAATGTCAATGTTTTTAGTTCCATTTTACAAATGCATTCAAACAGTTTTTGTGATCTTAAGATGATACTCTGGTGCGATTTATTTAGGGTGTAATAGTGTGCGATTAAATAAGATCTGATTTTAATTGATGTGCTTTCTTTGACTAACTAAAAATTAAAAATAAAACTTATTACGTGAATTAAATTTAATTTGAAGTGATAAACCACTTGATGACAGTTTATGTTGTTATGAATGCCTGTGTTTTATGTGATTAATAACAATAAGACTATTGTGGTGATATTTGAATCATCGGATAGCTATTTTACGTGTTTTAAATGGTATATTAAATAGTATTAATTTATTTTCTCTTATAATAAAACAAATTGTTGGTCTTTTTCAGCTGAGTTGTGCAGAGGAAACCATGGAAAACAGCATCCAACTTCTCAATAATTCGGTATATTTTCTCAGAATAAAAACGCTGTTCAGATTGTCATTCAATTCAATTACTTTTGCCTTGGATAGCTTACTATTGTTCGCACAATATTAGGCGGTAGCATTACAACAAGAAAACAATCATTTAAATAAAATTCATTAGATGCTATTATTAAATATTTAGATATTTAGGCTGTTTCTGTAAGTCGTACCATAATTCCAATCAATAATACTACATTAAATGAGACTAAATCTATAAATGGTTAAGATAAATGGACCTTCAGTGTTAAGAAATTTTTAAACATTTTTGCGAACATTTTCAAAATTGTTTGTCTTAGAAAGACAATGTTATTATTAGAACGTTTAAAACCACTTTTGAAATTACGGTACTACGGGATCAATGTAAATCTTCAAATTTTGCAAGCCCATTTAAAAGCCCTTTTATTTTTAAAGCTATTTTTTCCCTTAGAAATGTTTAATTAAAAGCATTATCTTTCGAGATATTCCTAAAATATTTAAGCTCAATTTTGAAATATTTTCATTAATCGTAGGGGCACTCAAAAGCCAAATAAAAAAAATTGTAATAATGTTTATAATTTTTTATAATTTATTTTCTCAACTTAAATTTGTACCATTTTATAAAATTAATAATTTTCTTAATCAAGTTTAAAAAATCATAAAAAAATCGAATTATGAAGATATCTAGATGATTTTTTTTATGATTTATAAAAGAAAATATGTAATTTCATCAGAATAAAACCATACGTAAGTAAGACGAGTCGTTTTTAGGGTACCAAGCTTTAAGCTCGACTTGATTCTATAACATTTCATAAAATTAATAATTTTCTTAATCATTTTGAAAAAATTGCAAAAATCGAATTCCTAAGATATATTTATGTATATTTTTGCCATTTATAAAGGAAAATATATACTTTTCTAAGAAGAAAAATGTATTAGAATATTTTAATTCGTTTTTGAGATATTAAGCTTTGAACCCAACCTAAATTTGTAGCATTTCATAAAAATAACAATTTAATCAATCATTTTTGAAAGATCAGTTGATAAAATTAAGAGTTTAGGATATAATAAAAAAATTAAATAATTTTAGTTATTTTAATTATTAATTAAATAATAAAAAATAACATGTATAAACAGCCGTGGATAGCATTGTTCCTGTGGTCGCATGTTTTCAAAAGTGATCTTAAACGATTTCTAAAAAATGAAAATATTTAAGAAAATATTTAAAAATTTCTTATTTTTGAAGATCCATATCTTTGCTATTTCTAGGATTAAATGTGTGGTATCTATTTGTAAAAAAATGTTTACACCAATATTATTACTATCTAAATATTATTATTTCTTAAACAAAACAATTTAGTCGAAGCTTGCCATTAGTGATGAATTAACAAAAATAATAGTAACAAAAATATCATAAAAACTAAACACGTCTTTTAATTAAAATTTAAATTACCATCAATAACTACCATCAATAATTAAAATAATCGATAATTAAATAAAATATAACGCGATGAAGGTAATCGCTCTTTTTACCTAAGAACTAATTCAGATAGGAAATATATTAGTAACGATAAGTTTGGTAATTGAAGTTTTTGGTGGAGCAACTAATTTGCTTTGCTGATTAAATCGGTGCACAAAGTTAAACTTATCTTCTCACTATCACTATCTCGTAGAAATTTTGATTTAAATACTTAATGCTAGTGCTTTTGTGGCCACGAGATTTGATTTGCAATTGTTTTCTTTGCGAATTTATTTTCGAATTTAGGATCGATTCAAATGTAATCTTTATGATATTATATCCACATGTCAACATAATACCTAAACAAGTAAAACCCTAGTGCACGATTAAATAAAATGTGATTTTAATTGATGTGCGGGCTTTAACTGATTAAGTAGTTCTTAAAAATAAAACTTATTACGCGAATTAAATGATTGAATGAATTAAAAGTATGAATTAAATGAATACGAAGACTATTGTAGTGATGTGGGAATCATCGGATTGCTATGTTACGGATGTTAAATGGTATATTAAATTGTATTAATTTATTTACTGTTGGAATAAAAGGATTTCTTGATTTTTCAGCTGAGTTATGAAAAAGAAAACAACATCCGTTCGGTGAGTCATTTTCAAATTTATTCATTTTTACCAAAATGCATCTTCGTAATGCGTGATTGCGATTCAATTGCTTTTGCATTGGATAGCTTATTTTTGTTTGCACAATATTAGGCGGTAGCATTGCAGCAAAAAACAGTCATTTAAATAAAATTTATTAAATGTTATTGCTATATATTGTTATTACTGTGACGATATTACGATTATCTAACTATTATCGAAAATTTATTAAAAACTTTGCAAATGTTACGGTACCATTAAATAAACTGAAAAAAGGTAGTTAATTTTAAATGGGATTCAAAATGTCAAAAATCTTTTGAAAATTAAAATAAACGTTAATACACCCGCCAATCCTGCAATATCCGGATTTTTCATCTCCAAATGTGTTTACTTTGACAACTGATGCATCAGGATTTGCAATTGGAGTTGTATTATCTAATTCAAGCAATAAACCAGTTGCTTTTGCTTGCAGAACTTTGAATAAATCGGAGAAAAGCTACTAAACTGTAGAAAAGAAACTCCTGGCTATAATGTGGGCAGTTAAACAGTCGACCTTACTAAAATTTTAACCGATCGTAAGCCCTTTGTTGATTTGTTTCGGATGATTAACCCATCAAGTCGTCTCACAAAACTTAGATTAACACTGGAAGAGTACGATTTTGAAATTGAAGATTCAAGCATATACTGTGAGCGTCTAAAAAAAGTAAACAGCTGTTGTTTTTCTATTAAAAGGTTAATAAAAATGCAGTTAATAACGAAAATCAAAAAGTTTTATTGCAGTCTTCAAAACTCATCTATACTATATTTAAATCAATAGAAACATGAAAAAAAAAACAAATCATTACCCGTAATAATTCAGATTATTGTAAATATCTACCGAATTTATGCGTCAAAAGAAAGTAAACAGAATTCGGAACTAATAGGTATTAAGTACAAAAATAAATATAATGTTAACTTTTAATACTTGGTTTGAGCTCCTTTGGCCTTCAACACCTCCCTTAATCTCCTTGGCATGGATTCCACCAAGTATTTTGTAATATTTTGAGGGATTTTCATCCATTCTTCAGTTAAAGCTTTTTTAAGGTCGTCTTTATTTGAAATTGTCCTTTCTCTGATCTTCCTGTCAAGGTGATCCCACAGATGTTCTATAGGATTAAGGTCTTAGGACTGCGGTGGATGATCAAGGGTTTTAGGGACTCGGTATAGTATCCATTCCTTCACAATTTTGGAATTGTGCTTTGGATCGTTATCCTGTTGGAAGATCCAGTTCTCTGATAAGCCCAATTCATTAATACTCGGGGAAATATTGTTCTTTAAAATGGTTAAATAGTCCATTTTATTCATTGTTGATTCAATAAAAACTAGATTACCGACCCCTGACGTCGCCATACAGCCCCAGACCATAACCGAGCCTCCACCGTGTTTGATGGTATTGGTAACAAATTTCTCTTTGAAGGCCTCATTTTTTGGCCGCCATATCTTTGGTAGTTTTCTTTTACCAAAAATTTCAAATTTACTTTCATCACTAAATAATATATTTTTCCAAAAATCTGGAGCTTCGTTCTGATATTTTTTTGCGAAATCAAGACGTTTCTGTTTATTTATTTTCAATATGTAAGGCTTTTTACGGGGTGTTCTTCCATGCAGGCCACTTCTATGGAGTGTTCTTCGTATGGTACTGGAACTTATGGTTGTGTTTGCTATCTGCGATATGTCGTTTGCTATTTTATCCGCACTTGAACATGGATTATTCTTCACTTCTCTTACCACTGCTCTAGAATGTGCTTCTGTAAGGCGCTTTGGTTGTCCAACGCGTTGTAAATCGGCTACAGTATGATGTTTTGCGTATTTATCCAAAATTTTTTTTATTGTGCAGTGATTTCGTCCCATTATTTTAGCTATTTCGCGTAAGGATTAACCTTTTTTATTTAAACTTAATATAATTTTACGCGTTTCTATACTTGTTTGTTTTCCCATGATGATTTTTGGTATTTATAATTAATTTCGACGTTCAACCACTTGCTGTTTCTTCTAAAATGTTCTAAAGTTGTCCTGGGATGGGTTTATAAGTATTTATACGAAAAGTGTGGTACCTCCCCTAAATCTAAAATGAATTTACAACAACCGGACCGGCTGTTTACTTTCTTTTGACGCGTAAAAATCGGGGTATTTTTACTCTAAAGGGGATTTACCATATTTGTGGGGTTTTTTGCTTAGCTATTTTTTACGATAGGATTGCTCACAAATAAAGTCGTAAATTTTGGTATATAAATTTTTATTGTAAGTTAACAGAATCGTAGTAAAAAGGGTTTTTAAAAGTAAACAACTAGTGTTTACTTTCTTTTGACGCTCACAGTACATGTTATGTAACAACAGCATTATTATGTAACAAATATGATATTAATGAAATATTTATTTTAAAAAATAAAATAACTAATGAACAATTCATAAGAGAACTCTCAAAACGACGAAATAATTTAAAAAATTGAAAGGAATGTCAAACGATGTTGAAAACTGTAAAATGTTGTGACGATAAAACACTTTTGGTAATAAATTTCGTATAAATTCTTAAACACATATTATTAGCAAAAAACAAACAAAAACAATAATAACAAACATATCATAAATTTAAATTATCTTGTATAACTATCATCAATAATTAAATAAAGCTCCGTCATGAAGATAATCGTTCATTTTTCATACGAAATAGGTCGAGCAATATATTAGTAACGGCTAGCATAGTGAGCTTCAAACTACCGAAGGGATTGGGATTACTCAATAGAAAAGCCAAATTTTCGGTGGAAAATCAAATTTGCTTCACTAATGGCTTTCAAGGCGCAAGATCAGACTTATCTTCGCCGTGTTACGATGTCATATAAACTCTGATTTCAATACTTAATGAAAATATTTTTGTTATTGTCATTGGTGATTTGTTATCGACTCCTTTTTAAAGTTCGGTTTTTGGTTCCATTTTATCAGGACAAATGCAAATATATCTGAAAAATCTTTGTGACATTATTCCCAGAGATGTTATTCTGGTGTGATGTACTCATAATCGTTTCGGACATGTACCCACATTATGGTACATCCAAAAATGTTGGTGGAATACTTTCACATTATAATTAAAGTACGTGCTTTGATCGATCAAGTAATATCAAACAAAACTTATTACGGGAGTGCTGTTATGCACGGCTAAACCTGAATCTTTCTACTATTAGGTCTAGTGCTAGTTCTAGTTTTAATTCATATTCAGTGCTTGATTGTTGTAAATTCTTCTCGATCTAAAAGTATAACTAATACTAGACCTACAACCTTGCTTTAGTATTAACACTAGACCTAGAACTAGAAACATTAGGATTTAGCCGCACGTCTCTTAGACGGCTAAATCCTAATGTTTCTAGTTCTAAGTCTAGTGTTGGTTCTGAAGCTAAGTAGGGTTGGATTGGGTTCCGTTTTAAGGGTCATACGACTACATCGAAATGTTTTTCGTTCTAGGTCTAGTATTAGCTCTAGCGTTAGTGTTGGCACTATTTGTAGTTGTTATTCAGGCTTAAATTAACTAGAACTAATACTATACTAATAAACTAACACTAATACTAGAAAAATTCAGTGCGTCTTTAGACACACGGCTAAACCTAAACTTTCTAGTACTAGGTCTAGTGCTACTTTTAGTTTTAATTGACCGGGAATTACATTTAACTAATATTATACTAGTATACCTAAAAAATTTTGGCATTTTTACACTTTTCTTTACTAACTACACTAACCGATATTTTTGTTGAAGAAAATCACATCCGTTCGATGAGTTTTTTTCCGATATATTAATTTTTAGTTTTTACAAAAATATATCTTGACTAACTAAAACAGTTCTCAAAAACCGTATATGATAATTCAATTACTTTTGGGGTGAAAAGCTTATTCTTATACAAGAATATTAACAAAACTTAGTTTTTTAGTTGAAGAATAAGAGGGAGGTATCTTTCTTCCACTGGATCCACATTTTTATATGATTCATAATTACATTAATTCATATACGATATTCAGTTAAAAAATGGCAACATAAATTTTCACGTTTTGAGTTGTTGATAGTGTAGAAAATAATAAGTTTAGTCTGAAGATGGGAAAATTCCCGAAACGTGAATTGATGATGACGATTTTTAATTAATAAACGAATTTAAGGAGGAAAATTGTGTTATCGATCAACCTAATTAATTATATAAGAAACCTCCAAAAAATTTTCACATAATCTTTATATGTTATCCATAATATTTATAATATTTTATTTCTCGGTACTAGATGAGGTTAATCAGTTGTCTCTTCTTCACTAATTATGTTATTGATGACTAAATCTCGAGGTAGTTTTCTTTTCAGTCAAACGTAGATGTTTTTCTATCGTAGGTTGTAATATGTTATGTTCCTTCACAGTTTTACAATGTTTCAATGAACTTTTCTTTAAGATTTTTGATAAAATCTATTATACTTGGAATGTTAAGTTTCTTTTGATGTAGACCATTTGTTGCCATTCTTAGAATTTTATTTTGAAGCGTTTGTAGTTTATGAAAATTAGCTTTTGTCATATTCGACCATACACAACTGGCATATGTTAACAATAAGCTTAGTAGTGACTTATAGAGTAAACAGGACCATTCTATTTTTAATCGTGATCTTCGGTTTATTGGAGCATATAATTGGTTTAATCACAAAACCACCCCAGCCAACTCTTGTATCGAGACGTGCTCTAAGATATTTATCAGCTCCATTTGACCATACCACAGCTTGGTTTTTTGTTTATATCATTAATTTGTTAATATCATTTGAAATTCTTGAAATATTCGTAGTGCGAACATATTTAATTGTGTTTTAGTATATCATTTTTTAGTGATTTAGTTGTATTAGTAATGTTGTTATATTAGCTAATTAAATTAATCCTAAGATCATCCTGAAGCAATTAGAATATCGTGAACGTTTATATTGAATAGAAGAAAAGTGTTTGGTTGTATGGACCATGAGATTTTTCTGAGTAAGATGGAATATTATGATTTCCACTTGAGTTACACTAAATCTTATCAAATCATATCTCGAAAACCACTCCCAAATAGTGGAATGGAATCAATTAAAGAGCGATATAAAAGCTATTACAATTGGAGTGCCTCAGAGTAGCATCTTAGGGTCTCTATTCTTTAGTATCTATATTAATAACTTAGCCATTATTATTGATTGTCTTTCTCTTTATTTGTGGATGATACAGTAACGATGGCTTTGAGCTGAAGGAAATTCTGGGTGGTGATGTTACAAATTGTGAAAAGTCCAATAATATTTACTTGACCACTACTCGAATTCATCATGACTTCCAAGGAGGAAAGTGCAATATTTGGGTGTTGTTCTACAGTTCTCTTACTTGGTATGACCACGTAGATTTACTTTGTAACAGACTCGGTCGTTAAATATCTGCAATTAGGAGGAGGGTACGACGATTAATTGGTAGTGAGGAAACCAGGATAGTTTACTTTGACTTATTTCATGCTTCTATATTGTATGGAATTCCGGTATGAGGTAACTCTTCCCATGCTTAATGGGTTTGAGCTGCTTAGGCAATTTATGGAGTTCCTCAAACATCCACATGCAAGGCCATATTTATCAAACACAATATAATGACGATCTCATCTGCCTGTATACAGCAGACACTATCAGTTGCTGTGTATTCCAAAAAGCAGACTTAGCTCCACCCTACTAATACTCGGGCGCACCTCTACAATAAGTTGCCAGCAACACTACGCGGATTTCCATATTCATTATTTTACAAAAATCTTGTTGAGAAGTACATTTTTTATAGTATTCCAGAATTTTCCGACGATATTTACATGTTGGTGTTTTTTCTCAAAGCACCCATTTGTCAGAGAACCATTGAAAAGTATTGCTAATAATACTATCATTTTATTGCTGAATTGATTTAAATTTCCTTTGTAACCAAATGCATATAGCAGTAAGATCCAGCAACGCAAGAGGTTTCTTATTCTGTAGTACTTAATGTAAATGTTTTTGTGGCTTCGAGCTTTGAAATTCCCTTTCTGTCAGGATTCTCAAGGTCTTCAACTTTATCAATAATAATAACAATCTCTATAATTACTCTAAACTCTAAAACTTCTTTTTTTAAATTATATTCTAGACTACTATAATTTGTAATTGTTTGCGTTCTGAATTTCTTGTTTAGTACCATTTCATAATAATGCACCCGAACAGTTTTTGTGATATTATCCCCCGAGATGTTCCTCTAGTGTGATGCACTCAAATTACTTTCATATACATGTCAACATTATACCTCAAGAAGTTTGTGCTCTACTACGAAATTATTCATTTAACGAACTTTTGACTACAATAGACATTTCAATTCCGCTGTTAATCCGTTATATCGAGGTTTTACCATAATTTCAATTCCTGTAATTAATAGAATTTTCGATAATTAGCAGGAAACTTTTGAAAGGTTGGAAATGCTGCCAAAATTTAAATATTTATGTCGATGTGAATATTTTTTTATGCGGCGACTTTGGCTTAAATTTAAAACGTCTCCTGGGGAATTTGGAGTGGATCCAAAAAGCCGAACCGACCGAAAACGGAAGTTGGACCGTTCCATCCTCGCCACGGGCCTCTCCAAATTTATGGCCATCGGTGAAATGGGCCAGAACGGCAGCTCCAAGTTCACGCAGTTATCCACTAACTCCCCTTGTTTTATTTTTACCTTTTTTTTGGGAAACGTTTTATGCGATCTTTTTTAAAGGCATAAATAATGGTTTTGTAATAAAATTCAGAATTTTACATTGTGGTTCGTTTTAATTAACTATATCAAATTGATACAATCCGAAATAATTTTAGCGAATCAATTTTTGGAACGGAACGAAATGGAATTGCTATGCCCTGGATATTAACGCACGTTTCGGTTATATTTCCAAAATTGCATGTTTTGTGGTATCACGTAACCTCTATGCATTCATGCAATATCAGTACGTGATGCTCGATTGTGTTAGTAAATTATAAATTTAAAATAAATTATTTAACTCCATTAAATCTAAAAAGAAGTGGTAATTGAGATTTTTATTTTTACTTCAACCGTTTCCAATTGGAAAGTAAAACTCATCTCTTTCTACTGACAGAAACACGTAGAAATCGGTTTCCGAACGACTCAAGTTAAATCAAGCTCTCGACCGCTTCCTTATTCTTTCGCCTGGGAACAAATTGCTCGGAAAAAGATCGAAAAGGTGTTGAACAAGGCTCTGGTGGGAGATGGGTTTAAATGAGGAGCAGAACGTTTTGTTTCGATGAGGTGGGTTAAAGAGAAGGTCCTTATTTACCGCGAAATTTAGGGTGAAACCTTGGGAAATGGACTTATTAGCCACGTTCAAGTTGATGAAGGGTTTTGCTGCAACAACTTCATCGGGTCAATTCCCTGTCTTGTTTGAAAGCTAAGCTTAAATGTAAGCTCACGTTCAAGTTCCGTGGTAAATTCAAAGTGTTTAGTACGACGTAAGATTACATGGTTTATTCCTTTTTGAAGTTAATTAAAGAACTTTTTCGTAAATTTTTTCTATTACTTTCAAAACTAGCATAAACTCAAACTCTGATGAGGTAATTTAAAATTCTTCTCGCGCGAACTTCGATCGTTCTCCATAAAAATTTATCGTTGATCTATTTTATGCTTATCGCCGAACGGTATTCGTACGGAGGAAACTTCTTTCGCAGAAAATAAAATTTTGAAAAAAGAAAAAATAAAATAATAAATCAACCACTCACCGTTTCGATAGCCTTTTCCAATCGGAATATTTCCTCTTGCAAAAGATGTAGAGTACCCGTTTTGCCTCGATGTCTTGCAAACGCCGCGGCACAGGCACTGTGAATGCTGTTCACCCAATTCTCGAGTTCGACCTGTAAATGAACGGATTAAAATCGACTTTGAAACGGCAGTCAGCTTGTCGATAGGGTTCATTTCTAGCATAATTGGGTTTTCCTGTAGCCTTTGAAGGTTCCCGACTGAAAAAAGAGGCACCCAAAATATGCGAGGAGGTTGATTTTATGCTTCATCAAAAAAGATTTTTTTCGAGTATATGAGTACATTTTTAAAGGGGGTGGAATTTCTTCTCTACGGCTTCATCAAAAAGCTAGTAATTAGTGCACCACTTTTCTTAAGCCTTCGAAAAAGAACGAAAGAAAGACTTTGAGCAAGACTTTTAAAAGAAACTCTTTTATTCCTATTATTTTACGTTCACCATTTTTCTTGTTGCTTTTTTAATTGGTAGCTGCATTTTTTAAAACGATTTATATTGTTTGGTCGAATTAGTACGAGCTTAACATTGAAAGGAGCACACGAAAACGTTAAGTCCTCGGTGTCAATCGGCGGTTTTGTTCCGAAGAACCGCACAGAAACGACTCGATGTTATTTGTCTGTGGGGTAAAATTCCCCTGCTTGCTTTCACGTATAATTGGACAGGACTGATCCTGTTAGGTAACGAAAGAGTGGCAGTTCGACTAGTTGAGACCCTTTAAACTCTCTTTGAAAAGCAAAGAAGTGGAGTTTCTCAAGTAAAAGCTTTCTTTTAAGGAGTTCAAAGGAATTTTTTAATAAAAGACAAAAGTTATTTAGGCATTTATAAAATCATTTAATAATTGAAACGATGCATGTAAAATTTCGTACGAAACACTAAATAATTGTAATAACTTTGTCTCGCTCATTTTATGTCCGCGACAATACAATAGATGTAATATTTATTAATCCTAGTTTTGTGTTAATTTACATGGTTCGAGTAATGGTTCCCTATTCGAATTCCGAGCACGTAAATATCTATTTACATGACAAACTACCACTCAACTTAATTGGTAGTACAGACGGAGATCATAATTTAGTGGGCCTCTGTTACCTAAATTACGTTTGATGTAATAAAAGGGGTCCTAAGAAAAAATTATTAGTTCGAAGAAAAAATGTATTCTGGAAAAATCTGCCTGCTTAAAGATACCAAGTTGAAATGGCATTTTTATTAAATTGTCCTGGTAATAAAAATGCAATTTACAACGAAATCGATGGTGGTAAACTCACCTGGCAAGGTGCTTGGAAGAGATAGGCGTCACCGAAGGCCGTGCTCAGGCAAAATATGTAATCTCTCTTCGGGTGCTCGGGAATGGGTTGCATTATGGCACCGTCCACGATAATGAGATGTTTTGGGGCTGCTTCTACCGATCGACCCTCCCTCGAATCGCAGGGGTAAAAGAGGAGCGTCGTCCCTTTCAAGCAAACCCAATAGCCTTTCCATCCACGTTTCCTCGCTAACTCTATTTGGTGCTTCTTTCTCAATAACCATTTCTTAACACTCAAAAATCTAGAATAAAGCAATTATTTTAATTAGCACAGCCAATTTTTTATAATAATAATAATAATGGCGTTTATTTTTCATAAATATACATAATAATTTGATACAATAAAATAAAAATATATGTATAAATATAAGCACACTTGGTGAACCTCAGGTTCAGCTGAGTGTATACACTCCTTGTTCTTACGCTCAACTCTGCATATTCTGAAAAACTTAGAGCGAAACATCTGCCTATAACTAACATAAACTAAGTTTATATATTCGGAAATTTAGTAATAAAAAAAAGGAAAAGTTGTTCAATAATTAATCAATTCGCCGAAGAAGCAACTGGTACAACCCAAGTAAAATTACATGTAAAGAGATCCTATGGGCAGGAGGAGCAATCTAATTCCTAAAAACGAGGAATAGTGGTGCACTTTTGAACGTGATAAATTTATTTATCTCTACTGGTTTCGCAGTTTTTAATTATAAAAAATCAACTGCATCCTCAGGAGAATGTCAAAAAAAAAGCAGGTATACTCATTTGAAATTAATATATTAAAAAACCAAATCAACAAGAGAAACAGTCGAAAATTCTTCAACAATCAAAGTAACTTCAACACATGCTTTTGATACTTTCATTTTTGAAGAATTTTTCGAATGTCGTGTGACTTTCTACCAAACTTTCGAATGCCATATATATTTGATATAGGTATCTAAACGAGGACCATAAATAGGTAACCAATCATTAAACAAAGACAGAACTATACTTTCACACAAGATGATTTTTAGTTTAACAACTTAATACCAAGATTTTTCGCTACCGAGATAATTGGTATGCATGACCCAATAAGGTCAAATATTCGGTTTCTTAACATCTCAATCCCCGCTATGATCGCAAAGAGTATCATCCATCAAGAAGATGTCTGGATTTACACAAAAATGTGACTGTCCCAATATAGAATCTTGTGGCACACCTCTCTCCAAGAGCAAAGGTGAAGAAATGCATTTTTACAATTTAACCGATTGTAGACGATTGGCTATGTAGGAATTTATAAGTTGAACAAATGATATATCACAACCAATGTAACGTAAAATAGCTAATAAATGCAAATTCACAAAGGCTTGGTTTATGGCTGTGATCATATTGGGAACGTTCCAACATTCTCGATGTCGATGATCAATCGATGGCTACTGTTCACAGAAGAATATTTTTCTTTGGGCATCACTTATAACGTCCTTATCTTCTGCTTCCATCTGCACCTCCTTATAAAGCAGCCATATTTGCATGTCAAGAACGATATGCGTAGGTTCATCAATGTAATGACATCGCTTTCAGTCGTAGAAGGATGTGGCGACATCCTTCAACGATTCAGTGATGATTCAAGGTTTTGTTTATGGGTAAATGATAATCGTAGAAAGATGTGACGATATCGAGGGCAAAGACACAAATTAAAGATCGTTCGAAGATGACACATAGCCTTAATACTTGGGGATATGGTTTGGGGGCGATATGTGCTGGAGGAAGATCACTTCTTTTATTTATTTCAGGCATATTAATCGCACGTCGTTGTAACAACAACGTTCTGGAACTGATGGTAGTACCTTTCACGTAGACGTTGCAGAATACCGCTTTCCAACCGAATAATGCAAGGAGCACATCGACGATTTAATACAGAGCATGGATAGAAGAATTTATGATGCTTATTTTTGTTTGTTTCAACTAAACTTTCATTGTTTCTTCGTTAATAACATAGGCGCCGAATACGTGAGTGTTCTGAGTGCAACCCAACAAATTATTTGATGAATACAAAGCATCCATAAACGCCGGATATGTGGGCGATTTGAGTATAAATGTCAACTTTCGAAAGATTTGGTATCTCAACCAAGAGATGTAATTAACGATATCACTTCAAATCGCCGAGGTCGCTTGCGGACAAGGCGCTAAATTTGTTGTGTCAAAACGAAATCGACAATTCAAAGGTTGTAGCGCCTCGCTCAAAAGCAACCTCGGTGATTTGAGGCGAAACTATTCACTCAATATTTTAGTAAAAGTACAAAATGGCTTATACGATAGTATTTATCTCATATCGCCAAGATCGCTTTGAAGCGAGGCATAACTTCCAGAAGCCTTGAAATGCTTTTAGAGGAATTGATATAGCTTCCAGAAGACTTAAGCTGCTTCCAGAAAATTGGATACTGCCTCTGCGAGACTTGATATTGTTTTTAAAAAACTTGATACAACTTCTAGAAGATTTGATACTACTTCCAGAAGACTTGATATTGTTTCGAGAAAATTTGAACTGCTTTCAGAATACTCCATTCTGCTTCGGGATGTCTCGATACTCCTTTTAAAAGATGCGAGTAGCTTTCAGAAGGTTTAAACTGTTTCCAAAAGATTTGATACTGCCCTTGGAAGACTTAACACTGCTTCTAGAAGCCTTGATATTGCCTTCAGAAGACTTAAAGTGTTTGCAAAAACTTGCAATGCTACAGAAAACCTAATATTGCTTCTAGAAAATCTAAATACTTCCAGAGGACTTGATATTGCCTCTGGAAGACCTGAAATGTTTCCAGAAGACATCATACTGCTTCTAAAAGATTTGCTATTGTTTCCAAAAGACTTGAAATGGTTCCAAAAGGCTTAATTCTGCTTATAGAAGATTTGGAATAATTCCAAAGGACTTAATACTGCTTCTAGAAGACTGTACATGACTCCAAAAGACCTAATACTGCTTCTAAAAGATTTAGAATTTTTCTAAAAGACTTAATACTGCTTCTAGAGGACTTAATACTGTTTATAAATCTTTTGGCAGAAAATGTTGTTTATTAGACAAAATGTAAAATCTTGAAGAAGACATATTTATTGCAACAGGCAAGAAACTGTTAATAAGATTTAATTTTGCTTCTAAAATACCAAATACTGTTGGTATACAAAATGTTCACGTCAAACGTTCAAATAATGCCAATTAAAGACTAGATACTGCTTGTAAAACTGTAAACTCATTCGTCGTCTGACCCAATTCAGTTTTTTCAGTCGTTTGACCCATACTTATTGTGTTACATATAGACTCTTTAAAGATAACCCAGATGGCCATCACAAATGTTACACAATTTGTTGGCTCTGGCCCCACAAACGCATTAACGTTGCCCTCGAGTACTAGCTCAACTGCTGTTTCATTGGCAGCAACTCCAAAGTGACTTGGGAGCCAGATCAGAAAAACCCTGGTATCACCACTGAGTGTAGTTAAAGCGATGAACCATTTGAGTCATCAGTATTAATTCGCTACTTGATTTCGAGCTTTGTGGAGATGATTTATTCAGCTTCTGTCTTCGTTCAATCTTAAGATCATATTCACAAACACACTTCTCCAGTGTGATTCATTTAGAAATCCGAAACTAACAACTGACGCGATTAATTACAGGAACATTTTGTTTTGAAACATTACTTTGACGTCGTTCAACATCGACCTAGTCAGAAAAAAGAATAACTAAGTAGAAACTGACGATACTGCTTGTGTATCTTTATTATCTGTTTTAAGGAAAACTTATTTTTGGATGTAAGCCCCATCCTTTTCATGGATCAGTTGGCATATATTTATTGACAAGAAATCATCACAAAAAAAGTTATCTTGCCTTAGTGGATATGTGTCATTGAAAAATGTATTTTCGAAAACATACAAAAACAGCTTTGTTGGTCTCACATTGCACTGATAACATTGGAGGTTGAAGGCTGACATTATACTAGAAGAATGGGGAGCAATGTTCGCTCTAAAATCGACATTTTTTCATTACTCAAGTAATTAATTTAACCTAATAACGCAGTATCGTTTAAGTGAAACGTCAAAAGCTAATATTAATTCAGACATATGTACGTGTTTGCTATTTTTTCACAGTGCAGACCCTTTTGTTCTTTTGGAGATACCAGGTAAAATTAATCATACGTATACTTTCTTGGAGAGTACATGCACCCAGTGTCCCTTCTGTCCCCCTTCTTTGAAATTCACATTTTCCAGCACTCATCACCCCATACGTATTTTCAAAAACCACAGCGCTTATGGTTGATAATAAAGTAGGTATTATTTTACCGAAGTCTCAAAATTGTAGTCTAATTTTTAATGGGTAGTGTATTTCATGTGAAAGTGAGTAAGGCTTACGGCGGTCAACTATCAATTTTACAATAATAGAAAACTAAACCATGATTAGAAATTACCGCGTGTAACACTGTAGAGTCAACAATAATGTTGCACTTGATTGAGGTTGAGTAATTAGCTGAGTCATTTCTAGGGAATCAAAGTTATGAAACATATTTACATCGTTATTGTTAGTATCCAACAATTTGATATTGAAATCAGCAAGATAAAATATTATCATATTCCAATTTAAATTGGACCAATAGTAATTCCAATTGGTTAATGAAGATACTATTGCTCAACGAAGGTGTTTTTTATAAACAACCAACCACATATTTCCGAGTTATCGATTTAATCTGAACCAAATTCTGCTCATAAAGCTAAATCTGACAATCAACTGTCTTCAGTGCATTTGCATGTGGAAATAGCAAAAAACTATTGGCATCAATAAAATATATCACGGTATTCTGTAGCTAATCGATTTCTACACAGTTTTTTGTATTTAATTTGTAGAGTTCTAAGGAGCACATTTGCACATCCACATTGATACGAGAGGGAAATACATTAATTTACGCCATTATTATCACTGTGCTAGTACACAATTATGATTGGTATTAGTACTAGTATGGTTTCGAACTGGCACTACTAATCCATGCGTGTGGAAACTTAGCTCAAGTCACTCCATACGATTTATAATACAACAAAAATTCGGTGTATTACGTATCAATTAATTAATATTGTATCTATGATGTTGAAATCACGTGGTAGGGATGTTGGCTCAGCTGCAAAACGGGGAAATTTCCTTTAACGCGATTATTAATTACTTCTGCCGGGTCGGGGGCAAATACTATTAATTGAACGCCTAGGGAGACGCCACAGAGCGCCAACAGTGGAGGTCGTAACCACAGTTCGGGCTGCAAAAACCACCCTCCTCACAGTTAATTAATATTTCAACGCGTCGTTCAAGCGATTTACGTCCTCGATGTCGTCGTCGCGATGACCGACGCCTCGTAATTGTCCCCGTAATTTGGCCGTTATGAACCGAAGCGAGAACTTTCTCATAGGATTAATGGGCAAAACTTTATCTCTACTTTTGTGTTCATACCCGGCACCTCCACCATAATTATATCTTTTAATTATCTACAATTTTTTATAACTTTATTTACACAACCCACATATAAAATAAACAGGATTAAATACAGGACGCACTTTTCAATTAACACATCAAAAAATAAACATAACAGGTAACATGGTTTTATTTTAAATGAACTCGATTCTGAAAAATTCTGACGCGTAACAAATCGACGACCCGTTGCTACTAATTAATGCCGTAGTCTGGGATTTCCGATAATTAAATCGTACACGTCGTGAATTCGCCGAATTTTAATTGGGCACGAAAAATTAGGTTCGCGTCGCTTCCTCGTAGGGGCGTGAGCCAGCTGCGCCCCCGGCAACGGAAGAGGAAGCTATTCCGCAATGCGGTCTGACCCACTCGGACGCCATCAATTCCAAAATCGGGCCAACACCGCCACACTGTCGACAACCACAGTGGAATATAAAATCATTAAGAAATTATTATTATCATTTCTCATTGTTGGATGGATTTCTTTGTTTCAGACATCCATTTCAAAATCATTTTGAGTGTATGTTGATTTTGACGATTTCATTAAGTACATAGTTTGGAATCTACGTTCGAGAGTCATTTCGACATTTCCCGTTTCTCGCAATCCAAAGGCACTTTATGTAAAACAATAGCCCAGTTTCATCTCTAAGTGCATCCCTTTGCACAGCCAGAGTAAATGCGCAGCAAACGTTCTCGTCTACCCGCATATCAAAAGTGGAATTACAAAAGGAACCAAACCCCGGATCCCGAAGAAAAATCATCACGTTAATGCTCTCCAATTACAAATTAAACGTATCGTTTGAAATTTTAACAGGGCAAAACTATCTCTTAACTCTTAACATTAACCCCTCGCAGGCTTATGGTTGTCATAGTTGCGGAGGAATCTGCTTTAAGTACGTCCCATTTCACATTTCCCTAGAAAGCTTTGTGGGGTTTTGAGTTAAACAATAGATTCGGTTTCGTCCTGGAGTACGTTGCTTTACGGTTGAATAGTTGTATCCCTTACCTACCCGGAAAGGGGGCAACGCAAAATTGTCGTCGATGCTCCTTTTGGTAATATCCTATAAATTTTAGAAAGGGGCTTACACGGTCCGAGCGATAAGCTACGAAAATCCGTTTTATGACGCGATTAATACTCCGGTTACATTTGCGAAGATAAGCCTCCAACATATGCATGAATAAATTGTTCCCATATAATAACGAAAAAGCACGGTTAAATGTCGATATAAAAGACTGTTAGAACGGACTTTTTTATGTTTATAAATACACTTGGAGCATCCTTAGATAGGTTTATGTGATGTATAAATCAGGTACTGTGGATCTACTTAAAATGCTTTTTAACGCCAAACCCGAACGTTTCTATGTAGTTCTAGTTCAAGTGTTAATTCTATTTCAAGTTAAATAAAACTAGATACCAATCTAGCATTAATACTCGTTGATTCTTAAGAAAATTAAAGAAGGTGGCATTTGTATATATTACATTAATATGACTTAATAATGCAATTTAGACAAATTTTATAAATTTTTATTTTAATTTCAAAAAAAAAAACAGGTGTCTCACATTGTACTGGGCTCATAAAGGATAAGGTAATATCCCTGTAAGATTGACATAAGCTTTTTTGATAATAAAAATTAATCTATGTTGTCAGATAAATCATATAATTTCCAAGCAGGTGCGGCAGTGTTGTTAAATGGTTATCTTATCCAACCCAACCCAACCCATGGGGTATTTACCCAAAATGAGAATTTTGAGGTGTTTATAAAATTTAAAAAAATGCAATATAAACAAAGACTACTTACTTACTAAAAAAGTTAATAAAAAAGTAACCAAATTTAGTCCAAAAGGAAAAGTTCTTTTTTAATAAAAGGCATTAACAATAACTTATTTAAACATGAACTCATAAAAAATATAACAAACTCTAAATAATATATTAAGTTCTAATCATAATACCTTGATCTAATCTAAATTACGTCAGATTCGGTTAATAATATTGTATTGTTGCTAAAATTTATTTTTTATATCAAATTATAGAAAATTGTTGGGCACCAAAAGTCCTCTTTCAATCTCCTGTTATGACTCTCGCTATAACTGTTATGATTAAAGCGGTTATCGCAAAGCAATATTCTTCTTATCAATTTTTCTGATATTTGAATAGTCTACTAAACCCCAATGTTTCTAGTTTTAGGTTTAGTGTTACTATTAAAGCTAGATTGTAGATCTAGTAATAGTTATAGTTCCAGAAGAATTTACAACAATCTAGAGTTAAATAAGAACTAAAACTAGAACTAACACTAGATCTAGAACTAGCAAGATTCAGGTTTAGCCGTGCGTCTTCAACACAGCTTGAGTTCTGAAGCTACGTTGAGTTGGGTTGGATTCTGTCTTAAGAGAGGACCGGCTAAACTCAAATATTTTAGTGTCTCTAGTTCTAGGTCTAGTACTAGTTATACTAATGATTTCCAATTTTTCAAGAAAGCTAACTATTTGAAAAAATCGGATATGTTAAAGACTCCGTAATTTGGGAAGCTGCAACCGAGAAAGATTAGGAACCTTTAATCTAACAACTAAGTAATTGTTAAAAACATTTGTTTTTAATGTTGCGGACTTTTAAAACTTAATGGTTTAAATGACCCTTAAAACTAGTAACTAACACTAGATCTTGAACTAAAAAAATATAGATTGGGTTGAGTTAGGTTAAGGGAAGATAATAGTGAACTGTCAAGGCTACTATTAATCGAAAAGAGTTTTATGTCTGTCATACTGAGGTAATGCCTGAGAAATTAGGCATTACATCAGAGACGACGAGAAAAGAGGTTTTTAGTCGCTCGGAATCATTGGTCCCAACTCTATATTCTCTGGCTGCCCAACACCCCAATCAGATGTCTGTTAGCAAATTTTCTCCAACCTAGTAAAAAAGAAAGGTTTTATTGGGTTGAGTAGGGTTTAAAGCTGAAAATAGGAAACTACAGCATAAAAATAGGTCAAATCATTAAGTACCTAGGGGTAATAGTTACAAAGGACGGAAGATATGGTGAATTATGTCGCAACGTTTAGAACCAATCAAAAAAAAAAAGAAAAACAATACGAATAGTAATATGGCCGCAAATTTTGAGCGTGTTCAAAGTCTGGAGAGATACTACATACATGAGGGAAAACATTGAACAACCACGAACGTCCAAAGAGGAGATCTGTTAAAAATGAACCAACTCAAACTAGCTTCAAAACTAACACTAGACTTAGAACTACAAACATTAAAGGTAGGTTGTTGGTCTAATATTAATGACACCAGTGATTCCCAAACAGCGTGTAATATTACAACATGTGTTACACATTTAGATGTAAAATAAAGAGACTGGGTTAGAACAGGAGTGAGACGGGGAATGTGTTGAAGCAGAATAGCGAGGAGATGGAAAAATAATAGTAAGACGGTTGGTTGAACCAAGATACTAAATGTATATGCATGGCTGAAAAGTAACTAAACCGAGACAAATTACGCTAGTCAATTTATCGGTGGTCACGGTTGTTTTAAAAGTTATCATCATAAGTATACACGAGCCGCTGATAACAGATGTTGCTATTGCGAAAAAATCAATGACAAAGGAGAGCATGAAGAATAACCAAGGTTAACGACAAAACGAAAGGGACAAGAAAAATGCAGCCCCTCAATCAAAAGTGTGATAAAGCGATGAAATAGTTAAAAGTTAAAAATTTTTTCGGTATTGCTTTCGAGCGACTATGAAGGAATTGTATCCCAGTAAATCGATTCATGGCTACTTGGTAGGGCTTGGATATCAGAAAAAGGTCCCGACTCCGAAGAGAACTGGTGAGAGTGCTTCCGAAGAAGACGTGGAATGGTGTGTTTTTAGTAGGTCGGAGTTATCTAGTCCTGTTTTTTCTTCACAGATTTTCCTTAATTTCGTTAAAAAACGGTTAAGCAGGGTTAGGATGGAAAGTGGACATATGTCTTTAATCTCACGATTAAACCCAAATATTTCCAATGCTAGGCTCATGTTAGTTCTATAATTTTCGTTTGTCATTTATGGTAAGACTTCCTTCTCTATTTGCCCATTCCGCGAACAAACTCATATTGTAATTTACCTATTCTGAATAGGGTATCCAATTTCCAGAGCCCAAAAATATTCTTGGGACTAAGTTCTAAATCCTTGGAATTTCAGGACCTTTAATCCAAGTTCCGGGATTTAGAACTTAGCTAAATCCCGGTACAATATACGCTTGCAAAAACGATTTAACATAGGCGTCGAATACGTGGGTTATCTGTGCGTTCAATAAAATTGTTTTTCAAATTTTATTTGGAGTGAGGTCGCCGTTTTAAATTAATTTTTTAATTTTATTGTACTACTGATCTTTTTCTGCACAATTCGGTCCCACCAACTGCTACAAACGGTTTTTGTGGAGAGCCCGTATATTGAATTAAGACTTGATTCCAAAAAATCTGACATGCTTTCAGAAGACTTATTTTGCTTCCATAAGACTACATACTGCTTCTAAAAGACTTAATACGACTTCTAAAAGACTTGAAATGTTCCCAGTAAACTAAAATTCTTCTTATTATTAACATTTAATACTATGTATAGAAGAGTTAAAATGATTCCGGAAGATTTGCAATGCTTCCAAAAGACTTGATATTGCCTCTGGAAGATTCGAAATACTTCCAAATGAGCAGCCGTACAAAATATTTAATGGTTTTATCTGGATTGAACTTATCATTTTCGTATGATGATATTTTGATTCTTTTCAGATTCAATTCGCGCTTTTTTTTGAATACGTCATTTCAGTCTATTCTCAATTCAGTTATTTTCTGAAAATTAGTTCTACTTAATTTAATTTTTTCTTAATTTCTAGATTGTCATGAAATTGAAATTAGACATTTCCTTCATGAATTCCCGGATGTGATTAGATTAAGTTTGTTGGGGTTAATTGAAACTTATAGATTGTTTATTTCGCGTTATGTTTTATATATTATAATCATATAAAGTTTTTTTGAACTCTATAGGTTCTGTAGATAATCAATTACGGAGCAAGTTTATTGGGTTTGTCCTGTTGTTCCTCCGCAATTATAAATAGATTAGATTACAGCAATTATAAATAATTAAATTTAAAAAACATATGGGATTAAATTTCTTGCATGTAAAGGAATATCGCGTGCTGAGAAACATAATGGCGACACAAAAATTAGAACTTTCAGTTTTAAAGACCTACTTGTATAAAAATGAGTCTACTTTTACGTCACGAGTGGCGAAAACACAACTTAATTTGCAATTACGCCACTATTCTCAGCAATAAAAGTGTAATTCTCGCTACAATTGTGTTGATTTATATTTGTATTTTAAAATTCTTATTGTTTACCTTGTTCATTAAGAGCGACGCATTTTATTTTTTCAATTAAGAGTCTCGTGAGTTAGGAAAATGATTTATATTTAAAAAATGTTATTATTTCGGGAATTTGACATTGTTGAAATGTACGCCGCGGAAGCGTTGACACGAATGAATACGTTGGACCCAATTTTCCATGACTCGAGCACACAAATTGACCGAAATACCAGCAATTTCAAGTGAATGTTGGCCCGCAGCTGTTCTAACATTACCGGCTTGTTGGCATAGAACAGCAATTTATAGTAACCCTAAAGAAAAAAGTCCATTCGGACATAAGTGAATTTCGTCCGAAAAAATGATTTTCTTGTAAAAATCGTCGTCATTTTACTTAAAATGGTCGGTTAGGTTTAGTTCTCGAGACAACGTAATCTTATTCTTAACGTAATCTTTTTGGCTAAAAACCAAATTTTTCCGATAAATTTGCCACAAACTGATCACATGGATGTGAAATCGACTCCTTGATGCAGTTTATCAAATGGATACTATGTTATTATACCAAACGTAAGTATTACATAAAACATAAGCTTTGATAAAAAAAATAGTTTGCAAACTTTGTTGAAGTCTATGTTTCTCACTATGATTAAATCATGCCCCATGCACTCCTAATTGAGTGGCAAACCTTAATTCTGGATATTGTCACTTATAGCGCTGCTTTCCACTACAAAAATTATTTTGAGAGTTCTGATTAAGGTACCTGGAACAGAACTATTTTTGAGGTCAGAATTGATTAGTTTGATCGATTTAATCAGGTTTAATAAAGTAATAATTTTGATTGTGGTAATAAGGGCTAAAAGGGCTACAGGTCTGGGGCGCCAAATACTGAAGGGCGCCTATTTTTGCAATGAAGTGCATGCTATCCTCATTATTACACATATGATGGTGTCCCATTGTCCCCTCAGGGTTGTAGACCTTTTTATTTGGCAGTGAATTTTGTATGAAAAAGGGCGCACTCGTTTCTTTTGTCCAATCCAACCCTGAAGCACCGAATATTTTAGGAGGGTTTTGGTTCAAATATACAGACTTGGGTTGCTTTCGGTTGAGTTGAATTTAGCCCTGCATTTGAAGACATTTTTTTATGAAGGCCTCTACAATGAATAATTTCTGAAGTGGAGTATTTTACAAACTTATTTGGCAACACTACACGGTAAACTCAAATCTTTCCACTTCTAGATCTAGAGCTAGTTCTAGTTTTACATCAGAAACATTCTGGTTTAGCCGTATATCTCTGAAGACGGCTAAATCCGAATGATTCTAGTTCTAGATTTAGTGTACTATTATCCGTGCCAGATATGAAGGCCCCTCACTTTAGAGATCCATATCTTTGAAATCATTGGATGAAAATTGCGTTAATCGCATTGAAATCCGTCCAGATTTTCCAAGAAACTGTATGGAATATCGTTAAAATAAAATATGCCTCATATTAAGAACACATTAGCTTACCAGCAGTTCATATTTGACATGTTTTCCTCATATACTTTTTGAGAAAGAAAATCGCAAAGTAGACAAAGTTGTCGCCAGTCTCAAAAATCGGATACTTTTTTCAAATAACTTGCGATAGAAGAAAAACCGCGGATCTGAAAACTTTCAAATTAACCTATGATAATAATAATATTTATTGGTTCATATAAGTACATAAACAGTACAGTTATACATAAAGAAATAATAATAATAAGAAAATAACAATCAACTAAAACAAAGAACCAAAGAGGATTGAGTCTGTTTTGGTAGGACCAGACAATGGTGTAAGCCTACTGTTTTTCATCAATCCTCAATTTAACTTACATACAACTAATAGAAGTTAACTAAAACTAAACGATGTACGTCGCAGATTCAAAGACGACAAAAAGAAGAGAAAAAAAGAAAGAAAGCAAACAAAAATAATACTTGATTTTAATGAGAATAAGAAAAAGAAATGTGATATAAAAATAAAACAATACTTGCTTTTTAAACGTATTAAGTAGAAAATATGCATTAGAATAGCATATTAGTAAAAAAAATATTTTAAGTAAATGAAAACATCCCAGAAAGAAAGATTGAAAGGGGAAGAGGACAACAGGGAAGAAAAACGCGCCATTCCTTCTACTCAAGGTCATTTTGTTGGTTAAGTAAACGTTTCTTTACTGTTATTTTGAATGTACAACACGATAAACGTTTTAAAGAATCAGGCAGATGGTTGTGCAAGTTAGGCACACAATAAGAGAACAATCTTTTATAATTTTCATAATTGTGCCTAGGTATTGTTAAGGCATGCCGGTGCCTAACATTGACATTATGAACATCAGCTCTGTAGCGTATTCTATTGTATAGGTACGGCGGACTCCTAAACACAATGACTTTATGATATAAGCATAATGAGTGGAGAACTCTTCTACGAGCCATGTTTAACCAACCCACCCAGCCAAGTGAGTGAGATATATGCTCCCATCTTTTTATTCCGTAAATAAATCGCAAACATGAATTTTGTAACTTTTGAATTTTATGAGTGGTTACACTGTCCAAACAAAAATTATATACAGGAGCTCCGTAATTAAAAATGAAGAGCACTAAAGTGTCACATAAATGAATTTTTAGTTTAATACTTAAAATGTGCTTATTAGAATATAACAATTTTAAAGTGGAATAAGCTCTTTGAAGTAGTGGGCCAACATGCTTCCTAAAACTGAGGTCTTCCTCGATGATCATACCCAGATTCTTCACACTGTCCCCAAATTCACTGTGTGTCCATCAACTATAATATTAAGGTTGGATTTGACATACCGAACTGCACCCGCATAACCGAAAACCATCACGGATGACTTTGAGCCATTAACACTAAGATTAAGTTTTTTTGCAAGTTGAATTAAGTTTTCAAGATCGGTATTTATATTTCTTTGATAGCTGCTTTGGAAAGCCCAATATAGCGTAAGACATATAGCGTAATAAGGTTTTGTGATTTAAACGGTCAAAAGCCTTAGAAAAATCTAAAAGAACAAGGACTGAGACCTTTCTATTATCAATAGCCTCAAAAATATCATCACATCCAGCAGTGGTACAGCTAAATCCAGGTTTGTATCCAGATTTGAAAACAGGCAAATCATGAAATCTTTCCAAGAACTTGCGCAATCTGAGAGCAATAATCCTTTCAAGAACCTTGGAGAGGATAGGCAAGGTACCTATAGGGCGGAGATCGGCTAACTGTGCAGGATTCTTAGTTTTCGGTATTGGGATAACAAGTGCACATTTCCAAGCGTTGGGGAACACAGACTCTTCAAGACATCAATTAATAATGTGGCAGATATAAGGTAGTACATGCGGACAACAAAACAAGATCATCTTAAGACCAATTCCATCCCCACCAATAGCGTTGGTTTTGAGCGTAGATATTATTTGGGATATTTCATCTACAGAAGTCAAAGTAAAATGAAGTTTTTTTTTAATTTGAGGTAGACAGGTGTTTTCATAATTGTTTATTAGATAAGGATCGCCAGCTTCATCACTTTGAGTGGACAAGAAAAAGTCATTAATCTGGTCTGCATTACCAATACTAGCGGGGATAGAATAAGTGTTATTCCGAACAATTCCTAGATTTCTAAAACTGTTCCAAAGTTCTTTCGAAGTGCGATTCCGAAAAACATAATTCAAGTAAGCTTTTTTCTCTCTACGTAGGGAGGCATTAGTGATACCTCCTATGATATACCTCCCATAGAAATGTTGATAGGTTACAATAAACTTTAGCGTAATTTTTGTCATCGTGCGATTTCAAAGAAATCGATCACTAAAGTGAGGGCCCTTGACTTCTGGCACAGATAATAGTTCTATTTCACTTCAAATGTACTGAGTAGGGTTGGGTTGTATTTAGAAATGCATTTAGTCATTTTCTTTAATGAAGGCCTCTACAATAAATAGTTGCTGAAATAGAATACTTTACAAACTGATTTGACAACTCTCTATGTTTAAATTGAATTAAAACTAGAACTAGACGTACGCATTTAAAGACTTTAATAAATCTTTTACTAAACGATGATTTATTACCTTGTTATATTTTTCGATGTTTTTTTTTATAAAACATTGTAAATGACAAAATTAAATGTGTTTAAAATTTTGAACTGTTTGTAAAGTTTTTGCCACACAATGTTTTCGAAAAAAGTATAGATAAAACTTTTAATTAACAAATTTAACTTTTATTTCCCGTCTGCCACTAATCTAAACCAAATGTTTAGAGCTACTTATCTACATAACAATATATTATACCTTATCTATGGATTAAATGGCATAGACTAACATTTCAAATTTGTTTATACATCATAACTTTTAACACGTATTATAATCAGCCATATACACGTTCAACAAGCTTTATCCCATACGTTCATCTCCCAATCCAACTCAATCCAATCCAACCCAACTCAATCCAACCCAACTAAAATTTTCTAGATCTCGGTGCAGTGTTAGTTTCATTTTGACTTGTTACGATGCTAGACTTTTATTGAGCTAAAATTATAAACGTTTGCTTGTCGCGGCACGTCTTTTAAGACGTCCAAACCCAATTTTTCCAGTTTTAATTATACTTGTGAGTCAGACTATCTCTCCCCTATATTAATCCGTTCTATCGAAGTTTGATTGTACAAAGAAAAAGAAATTAGAAAGAAAATAGTGCAGGTACAAAATTGTGAAATAGGAAATACCATCTAATGGTTTTCCGCTGCAGAACAATTTAATAATGCGAAGGCATCAATTGAGAATTTTCGTGGGAAAGCGATTTCCCGCCTGTCAATTTCGCGAAAATACGAACATCTGCGCTACCGTATGAAGTAATGAAGGAAGTGAACAATGGGAAGCCAAACCAAATTGACTTGTATTATCCTTCTCATGTCGTGTTAAATTCAACCGTTGTTGTAATATACTCAAGATCAATTTAAATTTAAAAGATTAAAATTTTTATTTAAAAAACTAGTCGATTTTATTAAATAATGATTACGTATTACAAAATAAGTAGAAAAAAAATCAGGGCGTAGTGAATAATTTTCCCACATGGCACCAAAGTTGCAATATTGACGTTAAATGGGGCTTTGAACGTATCTGCTTGAACTTGCCATTCGATTTGACCACAAAGCGAGGTAAAGTGCTTATTGCAAACGGTTTGATTATTGCAAGACGAGCACGGTTCGCCATCGAGATAAACGGGTTCGTTCTCGATGTTCCCAGCGGGATAATACGTGCAAACGACATTGTACGTTTTCATTTTCCGTTTTGGGGAGTTAAACGACACCCTTGAGCAACCAACGTATTTCGTATTGGCCCACAAAACCTGGGTTATAGTCAATAATTCGTTCGGCATCGACGACTTTCTGAACTTTGTAAAAATTGACGTGTTTAATAAATTCGTGTGAAGGTAAAATTGAAAGATACTATGTGCTAAATATCTTTTCCCGGTTTCTTTCTTTGAAATTCTTTCGTCTCCTTGCCATACGATATGGCTGGTTCGACCTCTTACGGAATTCATGCACTGGTGAGTATCTAATAAACATTGCGATGCCCAACATTCGGAAATAAATTCCAGTTCTTTATCGTATGTAAGGATTTGCATATTGGAGGAAGCTATTGGAAGATGTTTCTCTTTTCCGGAAGCTATTTTATTGCGGACGATGTTGTGCATTTCGACCAGAAGTTCTCTTTCAGAATCGTTCATGTCATATCTTTGTACCGGAGGGTTACACATTTTTCCGAACCCAAACTTCTGGTAACTGCAACAGGCGTGAGGTAACTCTCCGCACGACATATCACAAAAATGATTTCCAAATACTGAAAGGCGCACAAAATATATCAGAAGCGTTAATAATTTGTACATTTTAATATTTTTTGGACAATTAAAACGTCGGCAAGAGTTTTATTTTGTCAAAAGTCAATAAAAAAGATCTATCATAATAAAAATTTTAACCTTGAAACAATATATCAGGATTCGTTAAAAGCTACTATTTAGGGAGGAAGCGGAAGCTCAGCAACGTAATTTCCGCGACGCCATTCACGCGAATACGTTCCTATTTACACCTGCTAATAGGAAATCCATTAACAGTACTAATGTTAACACAGTCAGACGTAATTACATATTGCGTATAAACCGATCATGTTGGATCGTTTTAGGTAATTACCTTCCGAATGCAAAGTCGTAAATCTCGCATAAGTCCTCTTTATATACGTAAAAAATAAATAAAATCGAGGTTTAAATTGAGTCTTGATTCTATGGAACTAAAAGCACATAAAGTTGTACGTGAATGGGATACATTATTCACACACCATCTTAACATGCTAGAGGGAACTCGGTGTGTCCCGGCTGTCCGCAATTTTATTGACAAGATAAATCGTGTTTCCACATCCGATTCGACGTCACAAAACAACAAAAAAAATCGATCGTTACGAATGAAAAGTTGGAATCTCGATTTTCGGTAGTGCGAATAGAATTCGAAGCGAAAAAATCAGCCTCGTTAATTCTCGAAGGAGGACTTCATTTTCTCGTAGAAGTTTCTACCGAACAAAGAGCACGCTCTCATTGATGTTGTAAAACAAATTGGGACGACGACGAAAATTTTTGAACAAAGAACGGTTTTTATGGAGGTGGAAAAGCGATCATTTCTAAAAATCGTAAAAAAGAAAATTCTAAAAGTCACCGTGCGCGTAAGCCGTAAAGATCGACAGTAAAAATAGCTATCAAACATCAAAGTTAAGTAAGTGGGTCGTTTTGATTCGCAATAAAGTTAAGCGAAACTTCATTTAAATTTATTAGACTTTCTATTTTGTATGTATTAATACATATATTATTATTACTGAGGTCGGATTTATATGCGATAAAAATAAGCAATATTAGTTTTTTATATGTGTTTAAATTTGGTCAAAATATGCGACAATATCCCGGAAATATGGGCAATATTATGCGGTAAAACAAAAATGTGCAAAAAAATGGGTACATAAATAATAAAGTATATATAAAAAAAAAACTTGTTTTGTACTTTTAACTGGTCTTCTATTATAAAATATCTTACTAGTTTCGGCTAGTTGCCATCTTCAGAGATAAGTCAATAATAAGAAATTAACATATTTCATGTAAATCAGTTTCTTCTCACTCACACAATTACAAAAACTTTTCCTCTTTCGTTGCGAAAGAGGAAAAGTCTTTGTAAAAAAAAAAAAAAAAAGTTTTTGTAATTGTGTGAGTGAGAAGAAACTGATTTACATGAAATATGTTAATTTCTTATTATTGACTTATCTCTGAAGATGGCAACTAGCCGAAACTAGTAAGATATTTTATAATAGAAGACCAGTTAAAAGTACAAAACAAGTTTTTTTTTTATATATACTTCATTCACGACGCTGGTAAAATGGATTCTCAAACCAATTCTAATCAAACAAAAATAATACTTTTAATAATGTTTCCAGTTTTTCTAGTACGACTTTAACAGATTCAAATATACAAGGTTGGGTTTAACCGTGCATCTGAAGACACTTTTTTAACAAAGGCCTCTACAATGAATAATTTCTGGAAGAGAGTACTTTACAAACTGATTTGGCAACTCAGTATATTTCAATTGAAATAAAACTAGAACTAACACTAGACCTAGACGTGGAAAGATTTTTATATCATTAAATTTAACTGTAGATCTTGAAAAATTCGAGTTTAGCCGTACATCTGTCAAGACGGCTAAACCCGAATGATTGTACGAACCTAACCTTGTATATTTGAACTGAAGTAAAACTAGAACTAACCTGAAAACCGAACTACAATGATTCGGGTTTAGCCGTCTTGATATGTACAGCTAAACTCGAATGTTTTTAGATTTACAATTAGATCTAATGACTAAAATTAGAACTAACACTAGACCTAGAAGTGGAAAGATTCAGGTTTAAGCCGTACATCCCTCAAGACGGATAAATCGGAATGATTGTAGTTCTAGGTTTAGTGTCAGTTTCTAGTTTTACTTCAGTTCAAATATACAGAATTGGATTTGGCATAGGTTGGGTTGCTTAGGGTTTATCCGTGCATCCGAAGAAATTTTTTAAAGATGGACTCTACAATGAATAGTTTCTGAAATAGAGTACTTGACAAACTGATTAGGAAACGCTGTATATTCAATTGAAGTAAAACCAGAAGTAACCTGAAAACTGAACTGCAATCATTCGGGTTTAGAGGCACGGCTAAACCCAAATCTTTCCACTTCTGGGTCTAGTGTTAGTTCTAGTTTTATGTCACTAGATCTAACTCTAGATCTAGAAACATTCAAGTTTACCGTATATCTCTCAAGACGGCTAAATACGAATGATTGTAGGTCTAGGTCTAGGGCCAGTTTCTAGTTTACATTCGTTTCATTCGTCCAACCCAGTCCTGGGGCGCTAAATACCTTAGGACCACTCTGTATATGGATAACTAAACTTGTATGCAATAAAACTGAAAAATTATGAAGTTATATGCAAAAGCATATAAATCCGGTCTCTAATTATACGAACATTTTCGGTGTCATCACCTGAGGGGTAAGAAACTCCAAGTCTGGCTAAAAGTACTGTGACATTATAATAAAATTTCCAAAGGGTTTGGCGTACTCAGGCCAAATTATTCTTTTATGATATTTTATATTTTTTCTTCATAACTCAAATTATAACTCAAGAACCATTAATGATTTCTAATTTCATTTTTTAGCAAAATTGAAACTATGGCTTAAAATGAATAGTTTGTATTAGTATATCAACGTTGTCATCAGTTTCTAAGTCACATCTAAGGTCAATTGGAGAGTTTACTGCTGCCCTTTCTATACCTTCTTCTGTTAAGTCTTCTGGAGGCAGTATCAAGTCTTCTGGATGCAGTATCAATTCTTCTGGAAACATTGCAAATTTTCTCTGCAAGTATTTCAAATCTTCTAAAAGCAGTAAAAGCAGTATCAGCTCTTCTGGAGGTATTTGAAGTCTACTGGAAGTAATTATAAGCCTTCTAGAAGCATTCCAAATCTTCTAGAAGCAGTATCAAGTCTTCTGGATACAGTATCAAGTCTTCTGGATGCAGTATCAAGTCTTCTGGATGCAGTATCAATTCTTCAAGCATTGCTGGAAGCATTGCAAATTTTCTGGAAGTATTTCAAATCTTCTAAAAGCGGTATCAAGTCCTCTGGAAGTATTTCAAGTCTACTAAAAGCAATAATATATAGAAGTATTTCAAATATTCTAGAAGCAGTATCAAGTTTTCTGGATGCAATATCAATTCTTCTAGAAGCAGTATCAAGTTTTCTGGAGGGATTTCAGGTCTGTGAATCATAGGACAATTTAGGTGTTCTTAAAATTTCAAGTCCGAATCGCGATATATACATATAGACCCTAACAATTTTTTTTCTCAAAAGCAGTTAAGGGTTACAGTATTTTAACAGTTCACAATCACTCTAAGTACTCTATCAATAATTCTAAAATTCTATCAATTTCAGATGATGCCCATCGCAGCCAAATTCACCTCAATATAAGACGAAATCCGTTAAAGGTTTGAAAATTCATAAAAATACTTAAAACTCTGTTACTCTACCCCTATTATAAGGTAGAGGATGGTTTATATGAAATTATCAGGGTAAAAATACCCTTTTTTCGGTGGTGTTTTCGGTAGATTTGTTTAAATAAATGGTGGTTGTAAGCTATTCTTTACGGTAAGAGTATTACGTATGCCAATTTTGGTGACCAAAATCCTATTGGATATTGAGTTATGAATATTATAGGTTTGTGGTAGGGATTTATGAATAACTTTTCATCAGTTCTACAATAATTGTTATGACAAGAAAGAATTAAAGTTCTTCTCTAAACTTTATTTTTCCTTCATTTTTGTAAATAATTTCAAAATCAATACTTTTTATAGGCACAATTTGTAGAGTTCCCGCCAATGCGTTAATTTTCAAAAAGATTTGTTTTTCTGACGAAATAATTTGGCAATTTTTTGAAGATTCCATTCGATAAAATTTGTCCAACATAACTTCTTGCTTGGATATATTAATAAAAATTATTTATTTAAGCCTTAGCTACAATTTTGCTGAAAAATGAAATGAAAATCAAAACAGCAAGCAAACATCAAGATAAGCAAAAAATATAAAAGGCCATTAAAAAAAATTTTGACCTGAAAACGCAAAACCCTATGGATGTTTTATTATACTCGTCTAGTACTCTCACCCTGACTTAGATTTTTTCACTCCGCCAGAATGGCTGTTGCACTTATTACTTACCCTGCTTTTCGTACAGCTCCGGTACAATTAAAAGAAGCCGCCGCAGTACCAGTTTGTTTAGCCTTGTAAGGCGAGTTCATGACGCTCTCACCATCATCTTCATCAGAGATGGCCGTTGTCAAAGACATGCGGTCATCATCCGAAATCTATAATAAAAAAAATAAAGCATTAAAGAGATTGATATTAATATATTAATATTTTAAAATTGCTAATTATTTTTTTATTTAAAAAAAAAAATTTATTTATTATGATATGCAAGCATCCAAATGAAAGTGGATATTCAACGTAGAATATGTCACTTCTTCACATGAACGTAGGATGCATTAGTGAAATTATAAGTGGGAATATAATCCTGTGTTTATTTTACCAAGAATTTAGACAGGTGTACAAGAAAGACGCAATCGCGAGTCAAAAAGGAAAAAAAAATGGATCTACTTAGATAATGTTAAAATAATAAACTGGAATTCCGAGAATATGATCGATATTGCACTAGTGAATTAAATATTTATAGAAACTCAAGCGGGTTGTAGGAAAATAATATGATATTATGTACAGGGTGGTTCAAATTCTATGACATCTTGGAAACTATTATAGTTAGAAAGAATGTAACTGACATGCCCCTTGTCATGGTCATATTTAATATTCAAATTATGTAAATTATTATTGTTACATAAATTGTAAATTAAATAGTTTTTATTAAATAACAGAGGTTAAATAAAGTCCAATGCACCTAGCCAGCGGAAGTGTTAAGTTGCACTGAGGAAATCGGCGCGACGCTACAATAACAATAGAATTATTGGCGCAAGTGAAGTTCAAAGCCATATAGTATTAGTAAACGTCTGTAACATGTAATAATAAATTAAACTAAATTAATATATTAAACAGTAAAAAGTGTTTAATATTGTCAACAACCTGAAGACCTAAGTGGGGACAATGCACTCTAACGACATCGCTTTGACAAATACTGATCATTGATTTGGTTTTGTTCATGATGACTGTCCTCTCGTCTACGAGGATCAGTAACCTTGCCTTAGATATTACTATGAATTTACTGATAATGGCTTGTCGATTTTCATGGCTTGTATAATGAGCTGCTTTACACGGATTCGTCTTTTCTAAATGTGCAAATGAATGTGGATGATACTTTGCAAGCTTTGTATACAAAACTGTATGAGATTTTGGATTTATCTGTTCCTAACGGATTGTGTTGTAGATCCAAATACCCTGTTTGGTAGACACAGAAAATAAGCAGCTATTAACCTTAAAACAGTATTATAAGAAAAAATTAAAGACAAACAATAGCGCTTTGCTGATGCGTATACTTCCTATAGTAAAGGAACTTTACTATTAATATTCAGTATTAATATAATCGCTTAGTTCTGACCCTTGTAATTTTTGGAGTCATATAATACAGAAAATAGCCAGCTCTTGACTTTCCGATACCAATAAAATAATTAACACTCTTGATCAGATCAATATTCTAGAGTATATACTCATATGCCTGATTACAACATATCTTGATATACACTCTACTATATAAATTATTCTCCAGTATTTGTTGCTAATGTCACTGAAGGACGTTTTTTTTCATGTTTGAAGGAGATTACCTGATCACGATCTCCCTTCATTTTTCATTTGTGATTGCTGTGCAGCTTTTGAAGTTCCGCTTCATGTGATAATTAACCTATCCTTAAGTATTGGCTCGTTTACTAATCTTTGGAAGCGCTCACGTATTGTTCCCGCATTCAAACATGGAAGACGTACCAGCATTACTCACCAATATCGTTATTGTCCAACTTCGCTAAGGTATTTGAGCAGATTATTTACATAATGATTTATCCGTAATTTTAGTCCTTTGTGTCACCTTATCAACCTGGGTTTATCAAGATTCTTTCACCTATTACCAATCTTGCGGTTTTTACTGAAGTGACTTGTGTATATTTGGTTGGAGGTGGTTAAGTGGATGTGGTATACAACGACACATGACGTTCTCTTGAAACAAATTATGTCTTACCTATCATGCATCAGTGGAATTTACTGCTAGGCCTGACATTCCTCAAGGCTTAAGTCTAATCTCTTTACTGTTTACTTATCTTCCTGAATGACTTTCTAGACAAATTCCCTTCTAGATCTGAAACTATTCCGTCTTACTTTTTTTCGGACCGTGATATGGCCAGTCTTTAGTCTGACTTGGACGTGTTTGTGAAATGGTGTAACTGAGTTACTTTTGATAGAAAATTGTCTTTTGTACCATACACTGAAGATATTGTGTCTTCCGTAGTGAGGATGCTTGGTTTCGTTCTGTGCACCTCGCGAGGGTTTTCTGACATCAATGTATAGAGTCCTTGCTTATGATCTTTGTTTTGTCCAAAATGCAATATGGCTCTGTTCTTTAGTTACCACATTATATCATCCGCTCATGTTGGTGCAAATTTAGAAGGGACTTCTAAAAAAATTTTTTCTAGGCCTGGATGGATCTTAGCTGGATTGTGGAATGGAATAGGGATCCTTACTGCAATGTCACAACTTTTTTGCACTGGTTTTGAGAAAGGAGTTGGTGCAAGGTAGTTGGTTGTTGTCGCGGATCAGTTTTGTCTACGTATGCGACACGTAGTATCAATGTATTATCTGAAGAACTGCGAATCCAACATTTTAGCCAACTCCCTGGTACACAGGATGTAAAGATTCTTATAGAATTATATTCTTATAATTTGTTTTGTAACGATAACTGAAATTTGTTGGGCAATAAGGTGAATTATGTCTCGATCTTTTTTTTAAATAACTTCTAATGTCGAATAGCTCAAAGCGCTATTGCCGTTTTTTCATAGAGGCCAAAATTGAAAATATCGCAAAATCGGGAAATCTAGGTGCGGCTATAATATCTTCTGACTTATTTTCAAGTTTAACTAACCTTTCGACGATAGCATGCGGGACACGAAGTATAATGTTAGTAAGTTTTACTAGTAACTTTCCATTCTACACATTGCATTCTATTGTTAAGATAGCTACGAATCATATGATTTGGTAGACCTCTTATATCATACTTTCTCATTTGGTAGGATAAAGAGGATGTGGAGAATTTCTTGTTCTAGCTCTTATTCTAGTTCTTCTATTCTCTTATTTGATGGCTTTAAGAAGAAGAATTGTTGACTTCTGTTCAACATTCTAGAGATCAGTACCTACACGGAGATTTAGATTAGAACCAGGCATGGTTTCGACTCTATTTTCCGCAATCCTGGAGAAAATAGTAATACTGAATAGTAATACTTAAAATAAATATTTATTAACTTAAAAAGTATTTATCTGATAGCACTTTGCAGTTTTCGACATTGGAAATAATTGAAAAAAGAGACCAAGACATTTAATTTAAGATTTTTTCTAACTCCGTTTAATTAACTATCTCCGTTTTCGAGATAGTCTATTTCGATATCAAATTTGAACCATCCTGTACAAAAAGATGATAGGAAAGATGATCAGGATGAATCAACAATCTTAATTACTAGAAATAATAAGTGGGCTATCTGAGAAAATAGATAATGACAACTTTTTAACACCCTTATGGTTGATAAAGAGGAATTTCTGACTGGCGTGGGAAATACTTCCGCATTAGCTTCCTTAGAGTATTAATTGAGAATGAAAAGTCAATTTACAATGTTCTAAGTCATATACGAACTGAGCGAATCATGCTTAGTCCACAGAACCAGCACCATAACACTTCATGGGCGGTACCTTTTTATTTCTTTGATTCTGGTGTAATAAATGGACTATTTATTTATAGTGTACCATTCATATCATCCAAATTCTAGGTTTCATAAGTTTAATATTAACTCTACTAATGCTCAATTCGCGTATCCAATTTTTAAAACTATACAAGTATTATTCTGATTCCGTTAGTTTGGATCATAATTTTGAGCTTGGATCGAACATTGCAATCAATCTATTTCATTTTAGGTTCTTTTTGCGTTTCATTCGACATTTGCCGTGGAATTAAATTATGTATACTGCATTTGAGAGTACCCGGATGCAGAAAGAGTCTCGGTTATTCTGGCTAACGGCCAGATTCTATGATCTATAACAGGGCTTCCTAAACTTTTTTTAATAACTACCCCTTTACGGTTAAAATAATTTTGAACGTACATTAATACATGCGTTTGATATTTACTACATTAAATATAAAGTTGAAAAATTAAATTATTGTATCTATAATGATAATAACGTAAGGAATAAGTAATCAGCACTCGTGTTTATCAGCTATATAGGTATTGATTATAAAACATAACATTTTTTAATAATAGTATAATGTTTTTATACTCAAACAATTCCTTCATATTCAATATCACAAAATAAACATAAATAACTTCATTTGTAATGATATTTTGTTCATTGGTTGCTCTCGAAGCCCGACTTGGCCGCACACAAGTTCTTTGATAGATAGAAAAGGAGGCAATTTTAACGGCCTTATCATTGAAAACATAGCCTTCACTAAAGTTGATGTAGGGTAACTTTAGAAGACACTTCGGAATCGTCATGAACCCATGTTGAAATCACTTAATTGAGGTATGGACATGGTATTAAATTGTCGCACTAAATCGTTCATCAGCTCTAATATAATCATTAAAAGTGCAACGCTGTTTTAAAATTAGAACAGGAACAGAAAAGTGCATCATCTTTAATCTAATAAAGTGGGGGAAAATTCTAATAAAAACTGTTAACATACTAATCTTCCATATTGAACAAGTTAAAAAGTCACACAATGTTAAATGTCTCGCAAGAGGATGCCTAAGATTCAACTTTTGAAGAGTTTAATTTACAATAGATCCGATCGGTATAGATCTGTTTTGTTTTATAATCACATCACCAGATTTAAATTTCTTGTCACACTGTTCATTCAATGTTTTTGTTAGTTTTGTAAGGTAAAAGGTAAATTTAAAAAAGTATGCATTAGTTGCAAGTAAAAGTCTTCAAGAATCTCATTTATTCATGTTACATCTAATTAATTTGAATTTTTTTATACCTCTTTTACTCAATTTGAGTTTTGTAATTATATAACATAAGATTTTCTAATAATTATGGCTTAAATCTCTTATATACCCTTGCTAACCCCATATCTTCTGTATGTGAAGTATTTGTGGTGAGTGGAAATGTTAGGATCGATTGCACAACAATCCGCAAACCTGCTCGACACACGCATGTTTGCCTTCGTAAGCAATTAATGCCACAATGTGATCGTGGTATAACGCAACGATTCCAGATAGAAAGTAGGGAAATTGTAAATACCATAATAGTTTAGTTGGCGGAAATTGAACTACTTCACGTTCAGTTTTTGAAGAGTCTTAATTAAAAATTTTGTTATTATTACGTGGTCGTAATGTTGAACAACGTGCTTCGGGTTTCATAGCACAAAGATTTCCTATTAAAAACCTTATCGTTCGTCGGGTGGGGTTAAAATTGAAGATTTGACAAGTTAACACCGGATCGATTCGTGTTCAGGGCGCGTATAACAGGATCTTAAATTTTAAATGTTTCGTTAAAAACAAATAAGTTTTAAAACTTACAAAAAACGTGTTAAGTTTTTTGTTTAAATGAAATTAAATTAAAAGGATTATAATTAAAAATTGTATCGTGCCTGCTTAGGAAACTTTTCAAGCGACAATAACTAAGTTAATTCAAAAGTTGTCGACTAAAGTTTGAACTCGTGCACCTATGAATAAATTTTCTCGTCTGTCGCGTGCCCAGACTTTGTACCAACCTTAACTGTCTTTTGCAAAACGTTAATTTATAGAAGAAGTTTTTGAGATAGTAAAGTTGAAATATCACGAAAGAAAAAATTCTAATAAGTAAAATCAAGATAATTATTAAAATTTGTGCGACCGAATGAAAATTTTCATTCCAAACAAAAATATTCTTTGATAAAAATACTTTTCAGCGGATATATCTCTGATCCAAAATGAAAATAAAGGCAGTGGAGGTCACGTGAACGGAGGGAAGGGAGAGAAGTCGAAAGCATTTCGAAGAAACGGATATCCGAGTTTTCTGGGTTTTCGTAGGGGCTGTAAATCCGAGTGGGAGTTTGGGGAAAATTGTACTTGGTGTATATATAGATATATAGCATGATACGGGGAGGCATTTGTAATAAATACAATCTCACGATGGGGATAGATTACCAACAACGGCAATAATAATACGTAACGTTGCGATACTTTTAAAAATAAAGAATACATATTGAAGGAATCTAAAAGAAAAAGAGAAAATGGTTTTAATGGTTTCAAAATACATGCATGCATAAAGAATACATCTCATTTTCTTTTTCCACGAATTTGATTTATCACGGGTTAAAAAACCACGGAAACAACGGTATACACTCTGTTCATAAAGGTTGTTTTTATTAAACCTTTTAATTATGTCATAATCTAACTATTTTTCAAAAATAATTATTTAATACACATTTATGTATTTATACAGAATGTTCCCGGCTCGAGTTGTAGGAAAAAAAATATTACTGATTTTTAAACTTATCTCAGCATAAATCAGGGGTTTTTAAAGTTTTTCTTATGCGGGTCAATTTAATATTATGGAAATTTTTGGCGGGGCAAAAAAAGAGCATTTTATTTGTAATATTGGTTAAAAGTTTTTGGGATTGCAACCAAGAAAGGGGTAGGAATTAAGAAGAACCTGCTTTAGTAAAGCAAACTTTCTATTATTTATTATATTCTTCACCTGGGTACACTATAAAGTATGGAAAAATAATTAACAAAATCAGTTAAAAATAATAAATTCATAGAGATAAAAAATTTGATGGTGAAAAATATGGTCCCCACAAAATCACTTTTAAATTAGGGAATCAGTAACTGGTCCAAAACACACAATTGACACTGTTGAGGTTGGAATATGGAACATCTCCTTGAAGAGTCTCCTACTATATACACCCTCCCTACAAAGAATTTTAATACGATCAAATCAATTTTGTGGCCTGTTGACACATGATGCTCAACCAAAACTGTATCCGTTGATTTCTTCATGACACAGTCCCTCGCTTACTGTTCAACTTTGGATTTGAGGTACTGAGGAGTGGTACTTACATAGCAACCATCACAACCCATACATTCGATCTTATACACCAGGTTAGACTGATGGAGAAGGGGAGTGGTATCTTTTAACCCAGTGAAAAAACTTTTTGTCGGTTTGCAGATGTACTTTACAAACTTTAAAGAACAGTCACTAAAAATGTTTACCAAATTGCCAGTGAACCCAAGGACCTTGACAAACTTGACAAACATCATCATCAATATTGCAAAATGAATGCTAGAAAGCTAACATCCTTTTTTCAAAACTCATGGTCGGAAATGCTCATGATCCAGTTTTTCATGCCCTTGACGGTGTTAACCTTGATGTGAATGCGATGGTATTAAAACATCAAACAACATGAAAAGGAGGGCTTCCTATACCAATCCAAAACGATGTATTGATCAGTTTTTCTGAAGAAAAGTGAGCCCAAAAAGGACACACTATTGTTATGAAAAAACTTTTTGTCGGTTTGCAGATGTACTTTACAAACTTTAAAGAACAGTCACCAAGAATTTTTATCAAATTGCCAGTGAACCCAAGGACCTTGACAATCTTGACAAACATCATTATCAATATTGCAAAATGAATGCTAGAAAACTAACATCCTTTTCTCAAAACTCATGGCCGGAAATGGTGATCTAATTTTTCATGCCCTTGATGGTGTTAACCTTGATGTGAATGTGATGGTATTAAAACATCAAACAACATGAAAAGGAGGGCTTCCTATACCAATCCAAAACGATGTATTGATCAGTTTTTCTGATGAAAAGTGAGCCCAAAAAGGGCACACTATTGTTAGATTCTGTTTCTATCGTAAATTGAATGTGACGATCAACACAGTTGAACTTCCGCAGAACGTACAGTAAGCTGTCATATGGTACTCTCAAATACACTCTTCATTTGATCTTATTGGCGAGGGCCAAAGACAGAATGGTGGTCAGATAACTGGACAACTGGTAAGAATACGAATTGCCCTATTCTTCATGCTCTTGGCGGTGTTAACCTTGATGTGAATGGGATGGCAAGAAAAGAAGTTTATGAAACGACCTGAAAAGGTGGGCTTTCTATACAAATTCTTCAGGTTTTCTGATGACAAGTGTAAATTGTATGTGATGATCAACAGTGTTTAACTCCTGCTGCACATACAGTAATCTGTCATATAGTACAGCACAAACAATATCATCGACATACTTGTAAATAAAGGATGACCAAAAGAGGAGTTGAGAGATACACCTGTCCAAGATACAATCCATGACTATGGTGGCCAAAATGGGATTAAGGGAACTACTCCTGGGTTTACCAAACATCTGCTTATAAAACATGTTCTGGGAAGAGAATACAGAAGTAATGAACAACAACTTGATGGCATTAGGAAACAAATCTTTGGGAATATCCGTGTGCGCATATGTAAGGTTTCGGTCTACTGATAACCATTTCATTACCAATTACAAAGGGAAAAAGCATTGATAAAAAGAGACACATCAACTAACGAGATCAGAGCAAAATCAGGAGGTAACGTCACATTCCATACCTCTTCAGCAAAAACGAACGAGTTGCTGATGTTGTCCTTGGTCTTATTGACCAAAGACAGATAACCAGACAATCCGTAGGTATGGAAGCCAATAAACGAAATAACAGGACTAAGTAGTGTTGGACCTTGTGGATCTTAGAAAGAGCCATAAAACTTAGGAACAGTGCCTATAAACCTCTCTCGAAATGTATTCCCTGTCAAGTAATAGTTTGCATAATTTGTTTTATTTTCTTTGGATGGACGGTGTAGGATCTGTCTTCAATGCTTCGTAGGTGGTTAAGTCATTTAACAAAGTCAGAGACCCACCAATATGCTGAGACTGGTTAAGAATCACTGTCACTTGTAGACAGTGATTCTTAACCAGCAGGAACCATAGAGAGGGGATCCGGTCTGCTTTGTTTCACGAAGAGTTCCGTTTTTGCAATGAGCTGAGAGATCAAATCAAAGACTACACAATTTTCAAATTAGCATTTTTTTTCATTGAGCGGTTACGAAAGTATCGATCTCTAAAGTGATGGGCCTTGACTTTTCGCACGGACTGTAGTTTCTAGTTGTTTAAAAAGCAAAAATTGTAATAAACAAGTAAACGCAGGAGCTTGTATCTTTGATCAAATGATTGTCAAAGATAGCATGTCTTTTTGATGATTTAAGCAAGGTTGCAAAATTGAACATACGTACGTTGGTGTTATACTTTATAAATATTTGGTTAGTTAAAAGAAATGCTCGTTTATAATCATCGAGCATTTCTGTATTACTTCTTTTGTGCTGAAAGTACTATAATAACTAACTCCAAGTTAGTTTTTACTAAATCCTTTTCTAATTTGGATATTTTCTGTATTTATCATAATTTTATAAATTTTCAACTGCTTCAAAAGTAGTTAAATTACTTAAAAAGGGTTAAAATAAGCAAAAATAATTAGAATACATAAAGTAGTTAACAATGAGGAGTTATATCTATGCCAGAAGATTTTATGCCAGCGTAAAATAATCGAGTATAACTACTCATAGAATAGAGAGTTAGAAGATTGTAATCTATCTAACTACTTTGACACAAAAAATAGTTGATTACGTAGTTAACTACTTTCGTAGTTAAGTAATGTTCAGCTCTACTGATGATGGAGGATTTTCAGCTGTACGGCCAGCGGTATAATCACAAATTGACTGTATGTATACCTTAAAAACTGATGACATCGATGATTGAGCTAGCGATGACACTATCTACGAAACGCCACTAGTGGATCGTTTGAAACACCATATTAAAATCTAAATTTGCACGTGATGGTAATTGTTCATTTTGGTTAAAATTTATGGAAGTTTCCAATCGCGCTATAAAAATATGATGCTTCTTATAACAACCTACCTCTGTGATTAATCCCTTTCTACGTTATGGCCATGTTACTACTTGGTCATAAAAACGAAGCACAGACATCGACTTAATGCTGATTATCTTATGGGACATACAGCTAAACCCAAATGTTTCTAGTTCTAGGTGTAGTGTTAGCTTTAGTGTTTGTATTAGCTCTAATTTAACTCTTATTCGGTTTTAGATTATTGTACACTTGTATCGAACTAAAACTGGAACTAACACTAGATCTAGAACTAGAAAGATTCATTTTTAGATGTACGTCTTTCTAGTTCAAATTCTTCTTGAACTAAAAGTATCGATTCGGATTGTTGAGGCTCTACTGTACTTTACTTTATAATCCACAAAAACTTTTTTTTGAAATTTCATCAAAATACCTTAAGAATTCGATTTTCTAAGGTTTTTCAAAAGTAATTAAGGATATTCTATTAAGGATATTTTTAATTTTATGAATGCCACAAATTTAGGTTAAATCGTGATGTCTCAAAAATGGATTGAGATATTCAAGTACGATTGTATTCGTGAGAAAGTATATACTTTACTTTATAAATCACAAAAACTTTCATTAAAATATCTTAAGAATTCGATTTTTCAAAAATGTTATCAAAAAAGTGCACACTTTCCTTTATAAATCACAAACAGTTTTATGAAGATATCTTAAGAATTCAATTTTTTATGATTTCCTCAAAATAATTAAGAAAATCATAAATTTTATGAAATGCTACAGATTTAAGATGAGTTCAAAATTCAACATCTCAAAAACGAATTCGAATACTCGCACACGATTTTATTCGAGAAAAAGTACATATTATCCTTTATAAATCACAACAAATTTTATCATGATATTTCAAGAATTCGATTTTTGCCGATTTTTTAAAAATTATTAAGGAGATTGTTATTTTCATGAAAAGCTAAAATATAAATAATAAAAATGGGTTGTCTTCTTAATGTCTTTTTACAAAATTGATTCAAACTTCAAACAGATTAACAATTGGTTTGCTTTCATGAACGTCTACGATAAATAAAATATTTCAAAAAGGACCCTTCAAAAGCGGGGTCCTCAAGCTTCGGTAGTTTCATAATTTCAAAAGTGATCTTCAGCGATCGTAAACGATTCCTCATTATAACATCGCACTGTATGTCAAATTTTATCTTTATACACTTAGCAGCAGAAGTCTGCGTACAAAAAACTTCTAACACTTTAACTGAAAAAATAAGGGTCATGCTCTAATGTGATAAACTTCAATTTTTTTTTATTTTGTGTATTAACTACATATAATTCTATTAACAAAATATGCATCAATAAAACAGAAATATTAGTTACAAAAAAAATTAAAATTAAAAATTCTCCAAATAATGCGTATGCAAAAATCTGCGTACAAATAAAGACGCCTTCTCCAAAATATACTTATTTACTTAAATACGTAGTTGGCAATGTACGCTTTCCGATTTAAATAAAAGATAATCGGTGTCAATTATGTTAGCAGAGGCTTAGAAGCTAAAAGTTAGAATGGGCACGAAAGGAAAAGAAATTGAATTGGGAGAGAGAAAAATTATTGTAAAGTTATGGAAAGAGGGAAAATCTTTTCGAAAAATAGGAGAAACTGTCGGCAGGTCACACTCTTCCATTCAAAGAGTAATTAATAATTATAAAGACACTGAAGATTACCTCTCACGTCCACGATCTGGTAGACCACCCCTTTTAACAAACCGAGAGAAGCGAAAAATTGTACAGCAGGTTAGAAAAGAACCTAGGCTGACGGCAAAAAAAATAGTAGAAAATGTACAAGAAGAATTTCATAAAACTATCAGCAAAGATACGGTGAGAAGGACGTTAAAAAAAGCTAACTATCACAGTCGCGTTGCACGAAAAAAGCCATTTGTGTCAGAGGTCAATCGTCAGAAGCGGATCGCGTTTGCAAAAAGCTCTTAGACAAGCCCATTGAATTCTGGGAGAAAGTTCTCTTTACAGGTGAGAGCAAATTTTGCATTTTCGGCATTAAGGGTAAACAACTTGTATGGAGAAAACCTAATACTGCCCGTAATCCCGAAAATTTGAAAGCGACTGTAAAACACGGAGGTGGTGGAGTTATGGTTTGGGGGTGTATGTGCACCAAAGGGGTGGGAAGGTTGGTTTTCATAACATCGACAATGGACCATAAAATGTATATAGACATTTTAAAAGAAAATTTGAAGCCTAGCATCGAAAACTTGGGCTTGGGGCCCGAATACTTTTTTCAACAAGATAATGACCCCAATCATTGCGCCTACAACACTAAGCTTTGGCTACTATACAATACCCCAAAGCAACTTAAAACACCTCCACAATCGCCGGACTTGAATCCCATCGAACACTCTGGGATTTACTGGAACGCAGGATTCGGCAACACAACATAACGTCGAAGGAAACGTTAAAAAATGTTATGATTGAGGAATGGGCCAAAATCAGTTCGGACGAAACGAAGAAATTAGTGCACTCCATGCCTAAACGTTTAAGGAAGGTCATTAAACGTAAAGGTTATCCGACCTCATATTAATATAGAAACAATGATCTCATTTATGAATTTTTTATAAATACTGTCCTGACTTGTACGCAGATTTTTGCATACCCGTTATTTGTAGAATTTTTAGTTTTGATTTTTTTCTGTAACTACTGTTTCTGTTTTTGTTGAAGCATATTTTGTTAATAGAATTATATGTAGTTAATATACAAAATAAAAAAAAAAATCAAGTTTATCACATAGGATTATGACTTCTTTTTCAATTAAAGTATTACAAGTTTTTTGTACGCAGACTTCTGCTGCTGAGTATGTCAAACCATATTGAAAATAAGAAAATGTTTAAAACTTTCTTAATTTTGACGGCCCATTTATGGGTTTAGACCAAACATTTTCAGAGAAATCGTTTTTATTTTTATAATTTTATTCTAGATTTAATAAGACTTTTAGATTTATAAATTAGATTTAGTTGTCTCACAAAAATTTTTAATGTTGTTTATAAATAACTTAATGTTGTTTATAATGTTAGGTGTATACATCCAGTTCTCTTTTTATACGAATTTCTTGGAAACTTGTTTATGATGAATTAGGTGAAATCGATTCCATGCTATATAATTAATTTAATATAAATAAAAAATAAATAAAAACGTACTCATAAATACTCGTAGTAGAGGTTTTCCAAATAACTGAATATTTAAATATAATTTATCCAAAGCTTCCAAAACCCAATTCGACACGAAAAATTAATTACCAACGCACAGAGTTAATTAAAACTGGTTAATAAACTACAGTGCGTTATGCAACACATTGATAATTGATGAAACCCATATAGAATAATTTATCCGCTCGTTTTCAAGCGATGGGCGACGCTGAGGGAGCGTTAAAACAGAATTTATTGCTCGATTTTTCGAAAATACTAGTTCCTGCAAATAGGCAACCTAATTTGCTTTATCGTCATCAACACTTATATTCCAAACATATCCCATGTGAAGGTCAACAACCATTAGACATATTTTATAATTAACGTTAGATTTACATTAGAATTTGTTCCCGTATTTTTTTAAATAAAAATTGCAAAGTCAGCTATATAAGTTATACAGAGATAAGGCAGTTACAAAACGTAACGAATCGTGTGGGCTCTTATCAGAAACTTATTACAATCGCAACAGTACGCATATCCAAACCAATTATATTAACACTACTTATTTTATTTGAGCGTTTGAGTTTAAATTGGAAAGAATGAAGATTGAAGAGCTTCGTATACCCGCACCATGGGGACATATTGCAGGTAAAATATTTTTTTTATCTGAACTTTTTTTTTATTAAGTTTATGACTGAATTCGAAACTTTTATGTAATTTTCATTTGATGAACAATCTTTTATTTATTTAACGAGTTGTGATAACGGAATAAATTGTCGAGTCATTGTCTTTATTATTTAGTGTTGCGGAGAAACAGGAAATTAAGGAATTTTTAATTTTTATTATAACAATAAAATTACTTATCAGATTTTAAGATCAAAGAAAATTTGGGAAATATTTTTTGAATTTTTCTTTATCAAATTTTACAATTTAAAATCAAATTTTTAAGAAAAGAATTATAGTGTCATCATTCAATATGTAATTCGATAATGTTAAACTTTTTGCTTAATAATGTTTACAAATCGTAAAAAGAGACAAATCTCGTTTTTGTTCCAATATTTCATGTATTTCCATAAAGATATAATATTTTGGGAGGTTCTTAGAAATAATTCAAAATTTTAGAAATGTCTTCATCAAATTTTAGTCAAAACTGCATTGTGTCATTGAGTGATTTTGATGACGTTGCGACTTTGGTTTAATTCCATCAAAATATTATATTGATATTAAGCCTTGGCGATGAGTGATCTTGGCTTAGCTAGCAATATATCATACGTTCTTGAAAACTGTCTAATTTGTAATAATCAATATTGTCTTCTTTCCATCGACTCATTTTCGCACGATTCCTCAAACTCATTCTGCCTTTGGAAACATACCATACACTGAATAACTAATATGATATGTCCGGTCTTATCACAGATTGATTGCTACGATAAGTTGAGACTTAAGAATTCAATAAAGAATTCAACTCCTTTGCATGTGTATGTAGATAAAATGGCCAGAACTGCCACTTACAGATTTAAGCAATATGCTCAAACCTGTTGTGATATGTCTTATCGATGGGCTGCGGAAGATACAATAGGTACTGATACTGTGGTATCAATACCGTCAGATTTGATGAGGCCATTGTCAGTGCTTAATGCTCGTTACCTGACTGAATTACCAAAACTGAACCTGAACGACTATCCTGAATTGAAAATAAATATTTTTTGGTGCAGGCAGATATTTGTATATTCACAGATGGCTTGCTTACAGCCTGGGTATTAATTGTACGGGATTCCAAGTGGAAATATTTGCTATTGACATGGGAGCTAAAATTCTTTTAGAGAGGGGGGTGAGGAACATGTCAATAAGATTCCTCTCAGATAGTCAAGCCGCTTTCCTGGCGCTGCAAGCCCTGAAAACGGTATCGGCTCTGATTAATGACTGTAAGAGAACTTTAAACACACTCGTTGATGATAACAGAGTTTCTTTGACCTGGATCCCAGGTCACTCTAGAGTTGCTGATAATGAGCTAACAGATGAGTTAGCACGAGAAGGCAGCGTTAATGCATTTGTGGGGCCAGAGCCAGCAGTTATTGTATCATTTGCCATGGGCAAGTAGAGAATTAGACTGTGGACTGAAGAAAGACTTCGCCTAATGTGGACCAGTTCTCCTGGAATGAGACATGCAAGGTTATTTATTGACATCGATACTGTCAAACCCGGGAATACTATAGAAGTTGCTTATCGATTAAAGACACAGCTTATCCTGATGAGTCTAGCTGATTTTTGGGTCACAGTTTTACTTCCCTATAGATCAGTAACATTTTTTACCTAGCAAAATATTAATGTTCGTTAAGAGCATTGAACTGCATGGTGAAATTTGATAACATTATCTACCCCATAAGTAAGTGTAAACATATAATCTAATGTAACAGTTTCACGAGAATGTTGAATATTCGTTTCGCCCTTTTAATTTACATCTCACGCAATATTGAACGATATGAGCGCGAAAAAAGATGAGTCAACAGTTTGAGCGAAACAGTTATATCTGTATGTTTTCATCACTGAAGTAAGAGGTACAATCTAGCTGCTGCGTCGAAAAGTCACAATTGGTGCACTAAGGAGTTGTTTCAGCGGCGTTATCAATATGAAATCCAGCTTATGAGGAAAATGACGGCGAAATACGTTAAAGACTTCGTTAAAGCCTGTTGAATGTCGTGCTGTTGTTGTAATACAAGGAGTAGTGAGTGCGGGTTCCAACTTGCAAGACTTGCGTGCCCAGGTAGTATTTCGGATCATAATGTACTAAAATCTGTCTTGGAAGACGGATAGATGACCAGTATGTTACTAGCGTCATCTTGTTTATGCTCATTACTTAAATTTAAGGGCATACGTTAAGTATGAGTCATTTGATGAACTTTTGGATAACTTCAAAGTTTCTAGTGTTTTACTCACCATCTTATCTGTGTCTAAATTCTCTTATCTTTTTCGTTTATAACTTTCCTTACTCTTTCTTTCTGTTTCCGACTAAAATCCAGCTTTATGTGAAATATTAGAATGAAACACTTTGATTCACTCCAAAAAATTGATACACAGGAATGAGATGCATGGATAAATCCAATTCAACCCAAACCATCCCCGTATATAAATCGATTCTTGTTAAATTCTTGATTCATATGTTTCTCCTATTGTATCTCATATGTTTCTTCTTCAGCGATAATGTTGAATTGTTATTGTTTTTCAGAAGCTTTTCCATGAGACAGATATATTGGAATCAATACTTCGTCAATTTTCTTACGATATGTGTTATTTTTCATAGGAGACATTGTTTTAATCGCAGCATATAATTATTCCAATTTTCAAAATAAGGCTCTATACAAGTCATAGTAGTACTTAATTTATCTGCAATAATGATGCAAATATCACTCAGTTATTAACTCTTTTTCGGCAGCCTTGGAATCTCTAAATTCCTCTCCATAGTCTTTTCCATATATGAAGAGTTCTCACACCTATACAAGCTACATGTTCTTCCTTCCAAAATTTTGCCCAGTTTAAACACTAAAATATGTTATGTCGAAGAATGTTTTTTGAAAGAGTCTAAGACTGAATTAAATGATCAGGTGATGTCAAAGCTTAATAACTTTTTTGAAACTTTATGCAACCAATAATAGCTTTTGTTGAAGATACTGTTTCAACTTTAAGTTATCAATAAATTATTTTTATTAAATACGAAAATACGTTTAAAAAGCGTAATCAACAAAAATAAATTATAACTCAAGGAACTGTTGTTGAGGACAGCCTGGCATTTATGGGGCATGAAATCAATCGATACATTCGATAGTGGACTGGTCGATCTTCGTACGTTCGGCTTACAGCTGTAGGAAGTGACCCAAAGAATGCCCGTCAACTGCTGTTCCAAAATGTTTCATAGCAGTTCGATGGTGCTCAGATTCGAGCTCTGGCTGCACCAGTTCATGACTTACTATCCATGTGCACCGTCATGCTTCATCGTTGAAAACAAGTATTTGGGATTGACGTGAAGATGAAGTATCAATTCTGTCATCAGCTTCAAATAGCAGGAACTTGCGCTTGTCGCTCCTCAGGACCTTCTCCCATTTCCATTGGGTCTAGTGGAGGTGCGTCTTTGCCCACTCGGCGAGTGCTTTCCTGTTTTTAGCTGAAATGAGTACTTTCATTACTAGACACAGATCAATTAGTTTCGCATTCTTCATCTTCATCTTAATTTCCATCGCCATGTGCACTGAGTTTGTTCTGAACAATCTAGCGAGATTCTGTTCTCAAGTCGAGTGTCCATCACATCTTCAGTTCCAACAAAATTATAGACTGTGCAAGCAGAAACTACGTAGCGAGCTGCGTTCTGTTCATCCTTTTCGAGCACACCCCGCCTTCTTTTTACACATTCTTATTAATAATGTATCATAACTTTCGAAAAGTACCACCAGAAAATAACGCGAAACTGAAAATTAAAATAAAAAGTTGTTTCTAGACCGACATATCGTGTATGTATTCTACTCACTCATTATGCATTGTCTGAAATTTGCGTGAAGATTCGTCCAATATTAAAAAAGTTATGCAAGAAAAACTACTCATAGATTAAAAGTAATATATTTCGTTGTAACATCAATATTAAAGTTTCAAAATTTTCTGCTTCTCGAACACTCCTTATATTCCAAGAACACGTTTTCCATTTACATCATTAAAAATTACTTCTCTTTAATTCAATTTCCAATTACGTGTATCGACTTTTCGTTCTAAAGTGGGTAGCCGGCAAAAACCGTTATAAGACAGTTAGTAAAATATTAAAAATATTTATCATTATTAAATTAAGTCCATTGACATGTATATTTAATATTTCACTAACTGTTGTTTGTTCTTGTCTTCTAGCGAAATCTTGGGGTTGTTCAAATGATTACGTCATCTTAGTGCACGGTAATGGTGATAATGCGGGTGGATACGACAGTCTAATTCCATTACTACCTAGTAATTACACTTACATAAGCATAGATCTTCCAGGACACGGTCTTAGTCCTCCATTTCCAAAATCACATCCTGTACACATACTAGATATTGTGTTAGTTATTAAAATAGTGTTAGATTATTTTGGAAAAAACGATTACGTTTTAATCGGACATAGTGCGGGTGCGGTTTCTTGCATATTTTATACCATGGTATATCCCGATAAAGTGAAAAAGCTTGTTGCGTTGGATATGGCGGGACCATACGGGTATTCTCCAGTAGCATACAAAAATGGTTTAGTAAATCAATTTATGTTGGTGGATACAGTCAATAGTAATACGAGAAACGAAAAGAAATGTTTGAGTTTTGAACAGTGGACTACTAATTTAATGAGAATGAGGGATTTAACTAGAAAAGCTGCTGAAGGTTTATTGACAAGGATGCTTCGTAAGAACGATAACGATTTATATTACGTTGAATATGATAAAAGAGGAAAATCAATTATTGGACATGATGCTTTAAGAAGTCATATGATTGAAATGTACAAAGAGCGACCTATTAAATGTCCGTTTTTAATAATTTTAACTACGGAATTCTATGTAAATTTGGCTTATTTAGATTTACATCGATTTTTAATTAAGAAAGGAGTTAAAATTGAATTTGTTAATGGAAGTCACGATGTTCATATGAATTATCCCGAAATTTTATCAGGATTCGTTTCATCATTTTTAATATCTACACATAATAAATTATGATAATTATTTTACTTTTACATTAGCTTTTAACAAGATTTTCCAAGTAAACTAGTTTCCTTTGTAGTAAAATCGTGGAATGATATTGAACATGAAACTATCATTGTTACCCATACACGGATATTGCAGGATCCTTTGATCGATTAATTCCCAAATTACCAAGTTCGTACCATTACGCATGCGTAGATTTACCTGGTCACGGCTTTTCAAGTTATTTTAATGAATCTCTTCCTATTCAGTACACCCAATATTTGATTGCTTATAAAATTGTTGCTGAATATTTTAAAATAGAAAAATACATCCTTTTGGAACAAAGTTTTGGAGCTCAACTTGGTTTAAGTCAACTTTTCGTTCAATTATACCCAAATTTTGTGTCTAAAGTAATTTCGTTAGATAGCATATATATCACATCATTTAGCATTGACCTTCACATGTTACATATTGAAGCGAATCATGACAATTATTTAACCATGAATAACGATAAAAAAAACTTATACGTATGAGGAAGCTCTCGAGTTCGTGTTTTAAGCGTATTTGGAACGCTAACCGACGAAACAACAAAAGATTTACTTAATAGGATGGTTGTAAAAAATGAAGATGGAAAATATGTTATTACTAATGACAGAAGATTTCCGATAATGTCATGCGCAACCAATGACTACAATGTATAATTTTTTAAAAGAGTTCCAATTCAGTGTCCCGTTTTGATATTATTAACAAAAAATAATCACTATAACGATCTTAATTATAAATTAAGAAAATATTTTGAGTAAATTGGATTTATTATATAAGATATCGAAGGTGACTATCTTGTTCATCAAACGAATCCGGACGAAATTGCTGAAATTCTTACTCAATTTTTATTGTTCAATAAATCGTAATATTAAAAATGTTTGTTTTATTTTTTGCTCGTTATTGTAATTATTTTAAAATGTTTTTTAATGAAAAAAATGCCTAGTTAGTTAGAAATCGTTATTGTTTTTATTTATTGGAACATCGTTGCTGTTTATTAGATTACAATTATTTAATTAAGCTTTATTGACTTAATTAAATTTATATGTAAATATCAATTAAATTAAAATTTGTTAATGTTAATTATATGTACATGTAAATATAATTACTGGATTGTATAAACTCTATTAGCTTAAATATTCCACCACGCATTGACTTTTTAATCATATTGGGAGAATTGTGAAAATTGGAGAAATAATAAAAGAAGTGTTTATTATATTTTAATCAACAGTGTTACTAAAAAAAGTTTAACGATATTTAACTCAGTTTTTGTGATAACTATCCTTGACCAATTTATAATGTTTTCACTTCCTTTTACGTATTTGTAAAAGATTAAGAAAGGCAATATTTAGGATTGGAAGACAAACAGCTTTCATCAAGGTTTAACATTTCTGACTAACACAGTGAAATATTTACAACCTCTCAATTTTGTTTTACAAAGAAAAGAAGTTATTTGTCTCAAATTGTATTTAATTTTGAATTAAAACATCAGCCTTTTAAAAATTATCTGAAATCAATAGTGTCCGACCAAAATTTCGGTTTCGGCCAGTTTCGGCCTAAAATAGGAATTTCGGCCAAGTTTTGGTTTCAAGTTTTTTTATCAGTTTGCGTGCAACGCAATATATTCTTGTGATTGGATATTATTGCTGGAATTGTTGTCTAACTACACGAAAACATGATTAACCAGTACCATAACATTGTACTCTGTACAACTAAAACTAGAGCTAACATTAACACTAGAACTTGAAACATTTGGAATTAGTCATAGTTACATTTGAAACTGATACTAGACCTGGAACAGGAAACATTAGTGTTTAGCCGTCTTAAGAGACGTAAGGCTAAACACCACTGTTTCTAGTTCCTCGTCTAGTGTTAGTTCTGAAACTAGGTTGTAGACCTGGATTAGTTATATTCTTAGTTCCAGAAAAATTTAAAACAATCTGGAGTTAAACAAAATGGAAAACTAGAACTAACACTAGACCTAGAAGTAGTATTAGTTCTAGTTTTAGTTCGATACAAGTATTCAATAATCTAAACTACAGCTAACACAGTTAATCGGTTCAACTTGTCTAATTTGTCTTAATGTTATCCAAGTTAAAACGCAATCTCACACATTTTAATTTCTGGAACCGTAATTCATTCCTTTATCTCCATTATTAAAGCTATAAGACAATTTTTTAAGTTTAAATAAGTTGAAACGCAATCTTACTTATTTTAATTTATATCATCTTAATAAGTTCTCGTTAAAACGTTAGTTGTTATATAACGACTTAAAGAGGGTATTTTTATCTTCAATTTGATCCATAAATCATCCCTTTATCTCCATTATTTTAGCCGTGATAATTATTTTAATTCTTCCACTTTTGTTATTTTAATATTATCAAAATTGGAACGTAATCATACATGTGAATTTCTACCTCTGTAATTCATAAAACGACGATTATTATTTAACATTTTAAAGAAGACATCTTCACCTTCCAGTTAAGTCATGATTCGTTCCTTCATCTCCATTATTAAAGTCATTTTAATTTCTATCTTACTAATTTCTGGGTAAATATTCAATTGAACCATTGGACAAATCGGTTATTTGGGACAATCGTTTAATTGGGGCAAATTATAAGAAGCTCAAAGCGTTCCAATTAACCGAACTGTACTATATTGCTATAACTTATAAATACAGTAAAAGCTCTTTATTTGCGTGATATATTTTCCATAAATACGACGGGAATACAAAAACCATGAATACGGGATGGTAATTTATACGGTACTATAGGGGATACATTCTTAGATGACAAAATAAAAAAACAAATACATATATAAAAAAATCACTTTAATTGAAGTTTTTGAACATTTTGATTAATTACCTTAAGGCTTAGGCAATGGTTTGAAGAATGTTGTAATTTTCTCTTGCTTCGTAGTTTTTAAAAGCTCCTTCAATTCAAACTCATACACAGCAATTGTACTAGCAATTTGCCACTTAAAAATAAGACTTCGTTTCATAGACGGATCAATGTTCATGAAAAAATCGTAAAGCTCATTTGCCATTCTTAAACCTTCACTAAGATTTTTCAAATTAAGTGTCACATTTTCAGTGCTTGTTGAAGCTTCTTCTTTAATGGGCTGTGAATTTAACATTTCCTCCAAGTCAATTTCAGTCAAATCTTAATCTTGCGATTCAAGCAATTCCTAAATGTCACTTGATTCTATCTGTTGAAATCCATCTCGTCCTATTCCATTCGCAATTTTGGCTATGTTTGCAGTCAAAGTCAGAGCAGGATATAGTTTTTCCAGTAGTGTGTGTGGTTTCAGTTCTTCCAATGTTCCATAACATTCATATCAGGATTACATTCCATTTGATCCAATGTTACTTTGAAGATTCGTCTAATATAATAAAGCTCTTAAAGGCCAAGATTATTCCTTGGTCCATAGGTTGAAGCAAAGCCGTCATGTTGGGAGGTAAAAATATAACTTTTATATTTGGATGCAGTGTTTCAAGTTCGCGAGGATCACCTGGTGCATTGCCCAATACTAGAAGTGCTTTACTGTCCAAATTCTGTTTATTACATAAGTTTCAACTTCAGAAATAAAGCAATTCCGGAACCAATCACAAAAAATAGCGATTATAAACCGCGCTTTCTTATTAGCACGCCAAAACGCTGATATGTTGTCTTTGTTTTGATTTTTTAAAGCCCAAGGATTAAACGATCTATAAAACATCAGCGGCTTAATAACACAATCTCCAGATGCATTAGAACATAGCAGCAGTGTAACTTTATCCTTTGCTGCCTTAAATCCAGGAGCAGACTTTTTGCTTTTAGAAATGAATGTTTTGTTAGGCATTCTCTTCCAAAACAGTGCAATGATTGCCTCACCTTAAATTTATTGAACCATCCTTCCGATGCATTTATCACTACACCTACCGAATCCGTTTTTTAGAATGAGCGTAAAGATCATAATGATAACACAAGACCATAATAATCTTCGATCCATAATGATAACCCCACTTCCATTGTTTCTATTGCTGGATTACAAACAATTTTAGCTGACAGTTATGTTGAAGTTACAGACGACCTTATTTTGTCTTCGATTTTTTTTATCTATCGTACAGTTGATTCGTTGACATTGAATGAGCGTGATGTAGATGCAAGTGACTCTTCAAGACGTAAACGATCAAGCATTTCTATTTTCACTTCGAGCGGCAACACAGATTTTTGTCGTGTCGAAACTCCTTTTTCATTTTTTTAGTTGACATTATAAATCAGAAAAAGACCGGCAAATACTCGATACCGGTACTCGATTACGATTTTTGTAACGAATGAGAAAGACGAATCATCTTTCTTCTGTTCTTCGATTACGTATGTATATTTCCTCCTATTGTTTGCCGTTTGTTAAGAAATGTGATTCGGCTCGTACAAGTTTCTCTTTTGATTTTGTGAATATGTTGATTATATCGACTACATCAACGCGATAAAGTCCTCGGCGATATCATTTAACAACATACTCTAGGCAAAGTTGTAATAAAATTTATTTTACTTTTTTTATTAGTAATTTATAAAGGATATTGAATATAGGCATTGGGACTTTTTTTATCAGCGTGTGAAAACGCGAATGGAGGAAGTGCGAATATGGAGCTTCTACTGTATCGAATCCAATGTTAATTGAATTATATCATGGCTTGCAAAAGAAATATTAAATCTTTTTGTTGATGTTATCTCTGTCCACCTCTTATTACATATAATGGATCGGAAGATTCAGAAAGAAATTCCAATTGTTTTAATCAAAAAGTAGGTTTTCAAACTTATAATGGCGCCCTCCAATATGGTTACGAAGAGTTCCTTGAATAATTGCATTCTTAATACTTATTGCAGGATAATCATAGACAATATAGAAGTCAACATTCATAGAAACTTAAAGCCAAAAAGCATTTCCAAAATATAATTTTCAAAATATTTGCCCCCAATCATCAATCATCTCTCAAATCATGTCTCCCAATCATCTCTTCGCAGTTTCTGAGAGAGGTTGTCTCTCTCTACATTACCACGATTCCTTCAACAACTATTTTGGAAGCCTCATCATTATTATGGTGGTAATAGTACCACATAACATATAGATGTTATTGTATGTGCAATACAATAGCATATAGTACCACATATAGTAACATATGTGGTAAATCAATACAACATACAAACAACATACAACATACAAATACAACATATAGTAACAAATCTTGATTTCTCCTTTAACTGTTGGTATCTACCCTCTAAGCATGTTGGGTTCGGTCTAGTTTAGTTGCTAGTATTACGACTGCTTGTTCTTCATTGGGGCAAAATTATAGGATTTGTAGTTGTAGAACATTTCAAAAACATAAACTTCAAACATTTGTAGCGTCTCTCAATCCTCTCCTCACAGCTTACACCATGTCTTTCATATCTGATGAAATTTGGCCACGAGCTTCTTCTCTTCCTTCACCAACTGTTTTGTTCACCGATATTATCGTGGTACCATATATTATTGTATTAAAAAAAGAACGAAAAGAAATGTTTGAGTTTTGAACAGTGCATTACTAAATTAATGAGAATTAGTTTAAATAGAAAAGCTGCCGAGTGTTTATTGACAAGGATGATTCGTTTGCACGATAATGATTTATTTTACGTTTGAATACGATAAGAGAGGAAAATCAATTATTGGACATGATGCGTTAAAAGGTCATGTGATTGAAATCTACACAGAGCGGCCGTTTGACGAATGACCTTTTTTAATTATTTATGCAATCTCCTCTAAATTTGGCTAATTTCGATTTACGTATATTATTAACGAAGACAGGAGATAAAATTGAATCATGACTTGCATATAAATTAACCCGACACATTATCAGGATTCTTTTCATCATTTTTACCATCTACACAGAATAAATTATGACAATTATTTTACATTAGTTTTTAACAAGATTTTCGAAGTTAATCAGTTTCTCTTTGTAGTAAAATCGTGGAATGATATCCAATATGAAACTATCATTGTAACCCATGGATACACGGATAATGCAGGATCTTTTGATCGATTAATTCCGAAACTACCAAGTTCATACCATTACGCTTGCGTGGATTTACCTGGTCACGGCTTGTCAAGTTATTTTAATGAATGTCTTCCTGTTCAGTACACACAATACGTGATGGCTTACAAAGTTATTGCTGATTATTTTAAAAAAGAAAAATATATTCTTTTGGGACATAGCTTTGGTGCTCAACTTGGTTTACTTTTCGCTCAATTATATCCAAACTTTGTATCTAAGGTGATTTCGTTAGATAGCATATATTACGCATCATTTAGCACTGAGCTTTATATGTTACATATTGAAGCGATCCATGAAAATTATTTAACCGCGAATAACGATAGAAATACTTATACGTATGAGGAAGCTTTCGAGAAAGTTCGTGATTTAAGGTTATTTGGAACTCTAACCGACGAAACAACACAAGATTTATTTAATAGAATGGTTGTAAAAAATGAAAAAGGAAAATATGTTATAACTAATGATAGAAGATTGCCCTTAATGCCATGTGCAACGGATGAGTACAACGTTGAATTTTTTAAAAGGGTTCCAGTTCAGTGTCCTGTTTTAATATTATTAACAAAAAATAATCAATACAACGATCTCAGCTATAAATTAAGAAAATATTTTGAGCAAATTGGGTTTATCATAAAACGAATCGAAGGTGATCATCATGTTCATCAAACGAATCCGGCCAAAATTGCTGAAATTGTTACTGAATTTTTGTTGTTCAATAAATCGAAATATTAAAATATTTTATGTTTTATTTTTTGCTCGTTATTCTAATTATTTTAACATATAAATATAGTTAGAAATCGTTGTTATGTTTCCAATTATCATAACGACACTAAATTATAAATAACTATTCATTAAAAAGTTGTAGCTTTACAAAATTTATCTGTTAATTGATAAAATAATTATTTAAGCGTTAAGAACGTAATTATTTAATTAAACTTTATTGACACGAATATATTCAAAAACCGATTTTACCTCGGTAATGCATTGTCTTCGTTTGTTTTTTAATAAATGTTTGTTGCAATTTATTCGTTGTAATATAATTATTGGAATGTATAAACAGAATTAGTTTAAATTGTGATTTCCTTTAATGATTTTGGGGGAGTTGGGAAAATTGGAAGCATAATAAAAGAAATGTCATCTAATATTATTATGTAATAATCATAAGAAATATTGTTTTGAAAATTAATTCCAATTTGTTTAAATCAAAAAGTAAACTTTTATGGTTTACGTACTTGGTTAACAAAAAGTTCTTGAATATCTTTTGATATTTGAAAATCGAATTGAGATATTCTTGTTAAATTTGTAAATTATAACAAATTTAAGAATTAATCGAATCGAATTTATTATTCAAATTTTTACGATTATTTTTAAATGATTACGAACATTTTTAATTGTATGAAATGCTAAAGATTTATCTCAAAAACGGATTGAGATAATCTTTTATATTATCACGAAAATTTCATTAATATATCCGGCGGATGATAATGCCGGATATTTGGTACCTGGCTTTTCGTAAAATCAGAATCCATTCCACCACTAGTAATAATGAAGACTTAATACAAAAGTACCTAATTATGATGAAGAATTAAAATTTATTGAATGAATTCGGTGTTATAATTGTTTCGAGTTTTATTTTGGAATCGTCATCAGGCATGACTGTAAATATGAACTGTTTGAATTAACAACTTCGAAAATTATTTAAGGAATATATTTATATAACGATTATAGTTGGAAAATTAATATTTACCGTCGTTATACTGGGGGTTGTGATTCGTAATATTTAGCCTCATCGGAATATTATAATAAACAGGATGATCATAGACAATCAAGAAGTTAACAATCATAGAAATTAAAAGTCAAGGAACATTTCCAAAACATAGATTCCAAAAATTAACGTGGAGCAATTAAAATCTTCTGCTCTCAGCTGGCTACACCTTCTCAATGTTCCAGCGTCTCTTAATCCTCTCCTTACAGCTTACTCCATCTCCATATCATTTGCCCAATAGCTGCTCACACTCTCCATATTACCACAACAGAATTTGGTCACCACCCTTTTCCCTTCGTCACTCCCTTCCTTCACCAAATATTTTGAAAGCCTAATACATTCCTAAAAGACGCCGAATTTGTTATACAAATTCGTATTATACGAACCAAAAATTAATACAGAAAATAGGATTTGGTTTCGCAATTAAAAAATAAATAAACTCATTTAATTAATAAATAAAGGAGTATTAAATTTACTTACTAAAGCAAGTTTACAAACAGATTAATGTTAACAATTCAGCAGAGAATGATGTTTCATTATTTCTTTTTTGCAAAGATATCTGATATTTTGGGTTGCTTCTTGTTGGCTGACAGATCCTTAAAAATTTCATTGTATGGAGCCAAGCATTTGTTCTCTTTTAAATTTTCTTCCTCACTTACAAAATATCTTTCCAATTGTTAATCTTGTTAATCTAATCTTGCTCTGTATTGTTTTCATCATCATCATCAGCAAAATCAGTTGTGTTTGTTTCTGATGCCATTTCCAGCAAACTTACCACATCAATTTCTTCTTATGCCAGAAATTCTTGAATATTTTTGACATTCATGTCGTCAATTCCTTCTCCTCTTACAGAATTAGCAACTTCTATTGCATCTATATCGTTATGATCTGGATCGTTATGATCTGGAAAAAGATAAGTTAATTAACTTATCCTTTTCAATTGCCTCTGGCCATAGATTTTTCCAAAAACTATTCAATGTTGAAGGTTTTAATTCCTTAATGGATGAAGATATGTGATTAATACAGTCCAAAATTGTAAAAGGTTTCAAAGACTGCATGACGTTGATAGAATCATCTTCAACTTTATTCAAAATCCAATATTAGTAGAATTTTAAAATCTATTTTTTTGTTTTAAGTAGTTCTCCACGCTTGGAAGAAAACAGTCAATGGTAACCCAAGCTTTCTTATTTGCAACCCAATATACCGGGTAAAGCGTTTTTATTAAGTTTTTTCAATGCACGGGGATTGAGGGATTTATAAACTAGCATGGACGTAACCACGTGATGACCTGAGGCGTTACTGCACATAAGTAGTGTTAATCTATCTTTTGTTACCTTAAAACTCGGTGCAGTTCTTTAATTTTTTTAAATCAGCGTTCTTTTGGGCATTTTTCCACCAAATACCGGTTTCATCTGTGTTAAAAACCTGATGTATATATTGGGTTTTTTGTTGTATCAGCAGATGCGCTCACTCCTTGTACTTTCAGGTTTTGCAATGAAAAACGTTTTCCAAAACGGTCGAACCAACCTTTACTGGCATCAAAATCGGGATCAGTAGCAGATTCTCCACTATTTTATTTACTATTAAAAAGTTGTAGATTTTAAAGGCTTTATTTTTAATAATATTAGTGTCTACTGGCATTCGTTTATTTGAGCAATTGACAATCCAAATACTAAGAGCTTTTTCCTTTCTTTCAAGAATTCATGAACAATCTACAGTAACGGAAGATTTAATTTTTTGTTCATTTTGTATATAGTACGTATTGTAGCTTCACTCAAATTTAGGGTTTTAGCAACGTATGATATCAACTCCCTCTTTTTAAGGCTATCTAAAACCTGAATTTTGTTGTTCTAATTAAATGAAATGTCTTTTAAAAGGTGTTCTTTCTTTATAGTAAACATTGTTCGACGCTCGAAAAAATAATATTTAATATTTTTCAAAGTTTCAATAAGAATACATACGCAATTTTACTTTCTATTATATGTAAGAAATAAAAATAAAATTTATTAAACTTCTAGATGCACATCACAAAATAATAGGGGGTTTCCGTATAGTTGAAGTAAAATATCGTGTAATACAGAGATCTCTACTACTTCGGAACCGCGTTATAGCGAAACCGTGTTGTAAGAAACCGTGTGATATATCAAAATTCTTCCTAATTCTTGAATCGTGTTAGAGTGAAACCGTTGTTATTATACCGTGTTATACGCGGGTTATCTGTATATTTTATTGTATTGCAATCCCAAATTTTGATTTCTCCATTACTATTATAGACCGTGTTAATTTGGGTTAGGTTGGGTTGGGCCATATTACAAGATATGTGGACATAGAAACTAAAATCCAAGCAATATCTGCAAAACATAAGCTTCAAAAATTTGCGTGGAACAGTTACTGTTTTCTTCCCTTAGCTCACCATGCCTTCTCAATCGTCGACCATCTCCCAGTCTCTTCCTCACAGCCCCTATCACCTCATCACATTGTCCACCCAGTACCTGTTCGCTTTCTTCTTTTTACCTTCCTCGCTCCCTTCTTTCACCAACTATTATGGAAGCCATTATTATGATGGTATTATACTTATTACTAGCACAAACATTGACTTCTTTCTTTGTTTAGCTGTTAGTATCTGCCCTCTAAAGCTGCCTTTTGTTCGGGGGAGAGTTGGAGATTTAAGTATTTATATCACCATCAGTTCCAAACGAAACCCCAAATACCAAAATCCTTCAATCTCTCTCATAGACAAGGCAGCTAAAGCGTATTGTGTTGGGTTGGGTTGGTAATATTAGAACTGCAATTTTCTTTTTAACATTATTGTTGTTAATCAAAAACATTTTCTGTACATTTGTGTCTTTCCCAAACACACTCCCATTCAAAATCCAACTCACCACTTCGCCGTGTAAAATTACCATCAGCACAGACACATTTGTGTGAAATACAATTATTATTTTGAATTCAACCCTATAGTTACAATTTGTGCACGAATTTTTTATTACAATAGCCATAACTTCTGATTATATCCCGCATTATAAACTTAAGTATTATTTTTTAAATTGATTCTAATTTATTTGAATTTCCACTTTACCAGTAACGTGTAATGAATCAAATAAAAAATATAAAACGTCTTTTCTTTATACTTTAACTGGTCTTTTATTTAAAAATAATGTCTTATTAGTTTCGGCTAATCGCCATCTTCAGAGACACTATAAGATTTAACATTATTAATGAATTATAACAATAAAAATTTACTTAATTGGAATTGAAACTAAAATAATTAAAAATATTTACAATCAATATAAGAAATTAATTTATAATATGTAAATCGGTTTTCATATTCACAATTATAACTTAATTAAAACAATTTAAAATGTAATAAAAACGCAGAGTTGACAAATTACAAAGTTGACGAACGTGAGTTAAATAAAATCTGTGATGGCGACAGATATAGAATAATTCTCGGCTTTTTGAGGGAAGGGATTATTTAAACATTTGTATAATGGAGTTTTATTTATGTAAATCGGGTCATTAAGGCAATGTAGGTAATCATTATTATGTTTAAATTTTTCTATTTCATGTGTTTGTAATAATCTTAATTTGAAACCTTTGTTTTGTTTATATAAAAGTGAAACATTATTTGTAATATCAAAATCATAATTATATATAATCATATGTCTCCCAACGTTGGAGTTATCATTGTGTTTATGTTCATTAATTCTTGTTTTGAGTGATCTACCAATTTCACCTATGTAAGATGCACCACAAGTACCGCATTCTAATTTGTAAACACCATTTTGGTATAGTAATTATATTTTATCTTTAGCATTAAACAGTTTTTCTAAGAGTATTAACGCTTTTAAAGGACATATTAATATCATATTTGCTAAAAATTGATTGAATTTTATGGACTATGGGACCAGGATAATTAATTGATTTGTAAATTAAATTTTGATTATTGTTTGAAATTTGTAAACTAAAAGAATTTTTTAAATTTTGTTTAATGAATCTATGTATGTTGATGAAAAACCATTATTAGTACCAATAATTTCGTTCACTTCTTCTTGATATTTTTTCAACAATCCCCATTTTTAATCCCCCATCCACTATTCCTCTAAGTTATAATAAATATATTAATTTCAAATTTCCAAAATTTCAAAATTATTGCTACAATAACCAGTTCTTTTCCACATGCACATCAAGTTTCAAGTTTTTCATTAATTCACCAACTCAGCCGCTATCACAAATTTTATTTAACTCACGTTCGTCAACTTTGTAATTTGTGTTCTGCGTCTTTATTACATTTTAAATTGTTTTAATTAACTTATAATTGTGAATATGAAAACCGATTTACATATTACAAATTAATTTCTGTAATTTAGACTGTAAGTATTTTTAATTATTTTAGTTTCAATACAACTAAGTAAATTTTTATTGTTATAATTCATTAATAATGTTAAATCTTATAGTGTCTCCGAAGATGGCGATTAGCCGAAACTAGTAAGACATTATTTTTAAATAAAAGACCAGTTAAAGTACAAAGAAAAGACGATTTATATTTTTTATTTGATTCATTATTTTTTAAGTTAAAAATAAAAATAATTAGAGAAAATAAAATAATTTAATAAAAATTGTTTTTGCCACATTTTTTCTTTACTTTCAGCAAAGTGTCACGGCGACTCATCAAACGAAATAGTGATCGTGCTTCACGGATACTTGGATAACGCAGGATCTTTCGATCGATTAATACCAAAAATGCCAGAAACGTATTATTACGTATGCGTCGACTTTCCGGGACACGGATTATCATCCGCGTTTGACTCTTCGTTACCCATTCATTACATAAACTTCTTATTGCCAATAAAAGTGATTACAAATTATTTTAAGCGAGAATCCTACATCTTATTAGGACATAGTTTCGGAGCAACACTCTGCATAGTGTTTACCCAATTATATCCCAAAACCGTTTCGAAATTAATCATGTTAGACGCTTTGTATGTTATACCAATAGAAGCTGATACTTACTTGAATAATATTAAATTCGCTCATTTTGATTATTTTGAAAGAGTAAATAACGGGATAAAACGTAATGGTGGTTATAAATACGATGAGATTATAAGTAGAATAAAAAGGGAGAGATATCCTGATGTCAAAGATAATGGCCCAGCTGAAGATATCGCGAGAAGGATGATTAAACAAAATGAAAATGGAACATTTTCGTTTACAATAGATTCGTCGTTAAAATCAATGATAATGCCTAGCTTTACGGTTGAATATAAAAGAATTATGTTTGAAACTCACCCCGTTCTTTGCCCTACATTAATAATTCTAACTAAAAATAATAGTTACAACGATTTAAACCGAGACATGAGGAATTATTACGAAGAGAAAAAATATGATATTCGTGAAATTGATGGAGTACATCATGTTCATCAAGTCGAACCCGAAACTGTTTTAAAACATATAATTCCATTTCTTTTAAATCAATCCTCTAAATATTAATTTATTGTTGACCAATTTATGTACTTAATAAATTCGTATTTGTAACCAGTGCTTGTTTTTGTTTATAAAAATCCATTAACACTTACAAATTATTTTTATTTCAGTTAAAACGTGGGGAAATCACAATGATCCAACAGTAATAGCAATTCATGGAACTGGCGATAATGCAGCAACGTTCGATGGTTTAATTCCATTACTTCCTAAAACATTTCATTACGCGTGCATTGAATTACCGGGTCATGGAAAATCAACACCATTTCCACAAGGAATTCTCTTGTATTTCGAATATATACTTTATTCAGTTAAACTATCAATGGATTATTTTAAGAAAGACACTTACATTTTAATGGGACATGGATTAGGAGCTGCACTTTGCACGTTTTCAGCACAAATTTACCCCGATATTGTGTCAAAATTAATTTTAATCGATGGTATCACATCATGGCCCGTTCATCCAATTGTATTTGGAAAGCATATGACTGAATCTATTCGAAACACAATTCAAGGGGCGAACAACAATAACACGGAGAGTATTTATAGTTACGAAGAAGCCGAGAAGATATTAAAAAACAGCAAAAGAGAAGGAAAATTATTACCAGAAACTTGTGATAAATTGCTAGAAAGGATGTTGACAAAAGTTGGTGAAAACAAGTATCTGTTTTCTTGGGATGAAAGACTCGCGAGAATGCTTTATCCCACTTTTCATATCGAAGATACCAAACAATTTTTACAAACTATGCCGGTTAGGGCAGATACAGTATTTATCAATTTCACCGGGACAAGTTCTAGATATTCGGATTATAAGGATAAAATGTGGAATTTGTTACGTGTGAGGAAACATTACGTTAGAGGGGATCATTATTGTATTATTACAAATCCGGAAGCGGTTTCCAATATTTTAAACGAATATTTATTGAGGGAAAAATCTAAGTTATAAGTTTTATAGTTGTTGGTAAAGTTATGATACGTAATAAAATTTTACTTTAATCGTTTTATTTTCGCCAAAAGAGATATTAATAAAAATGAAATGGTTTAAACTTTTTGTAATATAGAAATAAAATCGTTTTAAAATCTTTTAAGAGTACGAATAAACAAATTATTTTTTGTGTACAGATTTTTATAACATTCTTAAGAATACAATAACACTATCATTTTTATACTTACTTTCTTATTTACAAAACATTCATCACCTACGCAATTCATAGTTTCATACTTTCTACCTGGAAAATCATCTCATCTTAGCATATGTATAATCAGTTATCTCCTAATCATCAATACATAATCAACATATTCCAAATATGCTACCCACATATATACTTGAATATGCTCAATTATTACGGAATAACTACTTATTACCGACACTCTTTAGTCACGACTGAGACGCCAAGAAGATCACAGTACTATCTGGAGCTAGCAACCCTGAGAATCATTAACCGCATTAGACACCCTCACAACTCACTCATTAACTCTCCCAACGACCTCCTATGTGCCCTTACAATGATACCTCCTATAAACTCTTATCAACAATCCATATCCCTTAAAGCAATTATAAAGTTACCTTAACACCCTACACAATTTTATCATTACTACATTTACTGTTTAAAAAATAAAGTTTAACTGAGAAGATCGAAAATCAAACTGAATTCAATGACACGGGCAGGAAGACTCATGTCTATAGCTTATCTTATTTATATGCATTTTTTCTCTAATTTATTCATATTAGTTACAGCTATTGTTTTCATATACAGACTGCCCGGAAACTGCGTCTATATACTGAAAAGGGTGATTCTACATCTAAAGTCATGAAGAAAAGTTTGTATAAAGTCTTTATTTTTTCTATCGATTTAATTACATCATTCATCGGAAAGAACTACATCGTGGTATACAAGAAAAATTGCGTTAAACGGTTTAGGTATTAAGATAAATCTTTAAAAAAATTTAAAATCCTAGTACGTTTCTTCCACATTCAATTTTTACTGTTCAACGATGAATTAAAAGCACTTGTGACTACTTATCTCTGAATTCAAATTGCTATTAAATCAACAATATTACTAAAGTATTTGTAGTACTTTCTTCATAAAAATTCAGCCATGTTGAGTACTTCATTAGTAAATTTAATTAAAAAATTACTAATAAATATTATTTTTTAATCGTCTAATAGTAAAAATTGCACCTTTTTTATGTATTATTTTCCACAGAAATGATTGACGCAATTAAAATAGAACAAACCCCAAGGATAAAAAGATATGGTGCTTTAAACACGCCCTCTACCTGTTATCTTGGAACCTAAAAATTATTTATTTTTTCCTTTTGATATTTGTCACGTGAAAATATAGCTGCATACCAAATTTCACCGTTCTAAACCTACCCATTTTTGATAAATCGCTTTTTGAGTGCCATCTTTAGCAGGCATCTTCAGTATACAGAGTCCAATTTTGTATATAAATACATACAAATATTGTTCAATTGGAACAAGACACAAAAGAAAACAATAATTTTTTTGTCTCTTAGCTTCATATAGACCCGTTAATGATCGTCTCATATAATAAGCTTTAAATGGTTTAATGACACCCTAAGCCATTAATTGCTAATTAATTTTTTCTAGAACAGACCAGTTTAATTTATGTTGAATATGATTAGATTGGTATAGCCACCTTTTTTATCATACTGATACCTTGAGTATTACTGGATAAAGATTTCAGAGCATTCTGCGATGCTGTGTCAATTAAACGACTTTTGAAACGGCTAAACCAGCCATTTCTTGCCTTAATATTTCCTCTGCGTATTCCTCCCCAGCTTGTATCTTCCAAAAATTAACTTATCTTGGGAGCACACCGTGTTCTGATTAACAATACAATTTATCACTCTTTGTTAGTCAAGTAACATTGCTACCATTTGAGCAATAATACCACGACGTTTACGATGAATTATGCTTGAATGCAAAGGTTGAGTATTTTTTACAGCTCCGAATAATCTCTCAAATTTTTCTTTCTCTTTATAATTGTTTTGACTATCGATTCCGGATGGCTAACATCTTTTCCAATTCAGAAATTTTAATTTTTGCATTGACTTCTTGGACCCTTTTTTCAACCCATCCCGTCTTTTCTTGTTCGATGCAAATTAATCAGTATCAGTTTTATTTCGTTTGAATAACAGTTAATTTCACAGTTAATTCAGTAAGACACTGCAATTCTAATTAAAGATTTTATGCACAATTAGCACGTTTGAACCTGTCGTCAAACCAACCCTCATGTGTTTTGATGGGTGGAGTGGGGGAATCGAATTAATATCGCTTCGACCTTCGAATTTACGTAAAACTTTCTTCTGACGTAATACAACTTCAACTAGCCGTATAATGTCATATTTAGGAGAAAGGATAGATTGGACGAAGAGGGAGCTACAAATAAAAAGAGAAGCCCTTGTCTGGTACACCGATGATTGAAAGACAGTTGGATCCTACAACTTTAGTGGACAAAATAATCGCACTAAATTGCCACTCAGCTCGGATACAATTATTTTTTAAACAGAAGTTCTAGCTATAAATTTCTATACTGCTCTGAACCTACAAAAGGTACTGAAAGTATCCATAAATATTTTCACAGACAGTCTGGCCCGAAGGCAATCCCTAGTATTTTATGTGTGACTCGGCACTGATCCGAGAATGTATTAATAACCTGATAGAACTCGCTACAACAGTAATAATGAGGATGATGAGACATTGCTGGCCAAAGAGCTACATAAAACAGGTAATCAATAGATGGAAAACCTCAAGGGTAAGCTCACGCTGGGAAGAACTTTATGCTTATGTTATTTATACTTATTCCTCAGCAAAGGAATAAGTTCACTTCTCAAATACCGCGTTTCACATATTGGATAAGCTGAGGATCAAACTTCTCGACTTTTCAATGACGAGTTAGGTGAAGACATACTGTATAATTGCGTTGCGAGAGACCACAAAGTTTTAAGACACAACATTTTCGGTACAGCTTTTTCACATCTATCCACATAAAGGAATAAGAGCTTGGAGCAAATTAATTTAATTTTTTTAAAATTTAATTTATCATAAATAACATCAATCCTCATCTAAAACATATTACTGAGTGTACCCGTCATGTGGACGATGTGTTCTGCTTATGGAAGGGGACAAAACTTCGTTTTTTGTCATTATGCATGCTTAATTATATTAACAGTATCCATAAGAAACTGATTTTTTCGATAGAATTTGAAGATAATTCAAGAATAATCTTCCTAGATATATCCATTAACAAAATCCAAAATCATTTAAAAATGGACATTTTTGGAAAGCCTACCTCTTTTAACTTTGGACTTTTAACTCTTTTAACTTTACACTATCACAAAAATTATTATTTTTTCAAAGTTATGTTCATCGTCTAATATACTATCCTATAAACTACGATTCCAAAATCAAAATTTAATTAAATACGATCCTTTCTTTACTAAAACAGAAATTGAAACAAAATATATTTCTTTACCATACAACTCATTTAACCCGAATATTAAATATATCCTCAGCAAATATAAAATAACACTGTCATATAATAATAAAAATCAAACATTTTCTGCTAGCAAATTACAAACAAAAACATTCTGTACTGGAAAAGAACGGAGTATATGCGATCTCATCTAAAGACTGTAATAGTTTATATGTTGGCCAAACGGGACGGATGTTAAGAAGACGCATAGTCGAACATAAATTAAAAAGCTTTTCTAACATCTATCAACACAACGCAGAAACAAAACATATCATAGATTATGATAATGTTAAGTTGTTGCATATATTTTAAAAAAGTAAGACTCGATCTTCTCGAGAGATACGAAATTGGAAAACATAAAAACAACCCTCTTGTCAATCTAATTAACGATCAATTAGATTGCAAGGATAAGCCGCTTTGTTCGTATTTAATATGCAAAAACGGGTTTCCAACGTCCAGTTGACCTTTTATATAATGAGACTTGTTCCTTTCTATATAATATTATTTTTACTTCTGTTTTTTTTAAATTTTAACTTAAAAAGTTTTTATAATAGGTCGATTTTTTCTTTATTTTATAATTATGTACTGTTGTAGATTTGGCTTTGGATGGCTATTATTTAGTCGAAACTAGTCCCAAGTAAATAAAAGATATAATAATATAATATAAATATAATAAATAAAACAACGTAGAGAAAAAAGGTTTTACTATTATTCACCTAAAATTATCATCACATTCTGCAATCACATTCTTATGGACCTTATACAATCTCCTATATGTGTTCTAAATCATCTTCATATAACCTATACTGACTACTTGAAGTTGAGCACCAATATCCTTAATAATCAGTACTAACACGGCGTGTAATTAGCCTATCAAAGTCTTGTGGTGGAGTTACTTTCAAACAATTTAATGAGAAGTATCGATTACTCTTTAAGCGCATTTTACCACTATGTTGCTCTTCCGTAAAGATATAGTGCTAATATTTGGATTAATAAGATAAAACTGTTACAAAGCATAATACACCGGATGTCAGACAAAAAATGTCACAATTACAGATTGTGTCGTTTTTTATCATATAGATTCCGATTTTGATGAGCCAGATATCTACTGTAATGGTTTAATGGCCATCTTTAATTTCAAGCGATTGTCAACTTTTCTTTTTCACATTACTCGGTATGTATTTCTACACATCATTAGATAGAGATTTTTATTCTGAATACACAGATGTACAGCACATTCATTTTCAATGTAATTTTAGCTGAGAAAAGACACCTGTATGTAGAAGTTATCCTTGAAGAACGCCCTAAGCTTAACTCAACTAAGTCTTACAAATAATGCTAGAAGGGTTGCCAAATCAGTTTATAAAGTACTATATTTCACTCTATTACTGCTCTTTACCGTTGTTCCATCTATTTCCAATTCTAGACTTTTGATCTTCCTCCCACCTCTTAAGTTTCATGTCTTTTAACTTTCTCGTAACAAAATTCACCGCCCACATTGTTTTCTGTTCCAGTTGGATCCTGTCTCTTGCCTTCACCCCCACACTCAGATCGTCCGCATACGCCACCAGAGTTACTCCCTTCTCCATTTTTATGTGCGGCATACTGCACTGAAAACATTTTGAATGTATGCACAACAACACAAGTGCACAATACTCTCTGTGCATCAAACATATTGTGTTTCCTAAACATAACGATCTCCACGTAAGTTTATTATCTTTGTTTTTCTTTAGTTTCGCAATAATGAGAAGCTTTGCCCATTGTGTCTCCTAAACATAACGATCTCCACGTAAGTTTATCATCTTTGTTCTTCTTTGGTTTCGCAATAATGAGAGGCTTTGCGATTTTCCATTCATCAAGGAATGCCCCCATCGATAAGCAGTCTTCGTACATTTTAGTGAACGACTGATAATTGCTCTTAACCGTTGCTACAAGGATCTCAGGTGAAATTCTGTTAGGTGCCTTCCTTTTCCTTACTTTATCAACCGCATCTTCCATCTGTTCTGCAGGGATATTTTTGTCTCCACCAAAATCATTAGTCGGATCGACTTGGTCATCAAAATTAAAAATTGAGCAGATCGACATTCAAAATATTTTAAGAAAACATTTGGCTTTAGCTACCTATCTTAAGACGGACCCCAATCCAACCAAGCTTCAGAACTAACGCTGGACATACAACTAGAAAGGTTAGGATTTAGCCGTCTTAAGGAACATTCGGAAAGTTTTTAAAATTTTCAAGAAAGTTAAGAATCAAGAAAAAACGCTACCTTTACATACAGAATGTTTTTTCTTTCCTAAAATTACATTTAAATTAGATATATTGTACATCAATGGATTCAAAATAAAAATCTCTATCAAACGACGTGTAGCAGAATATACCTTGTAGTTTGAAAAACAAAAGTTATCAATCGCTTGAAATTAATGATCCCGTTTTTAACTGACACTCGGTATAATAAAAATACATATATTTCATACTAACAAATCACTTTCAATTTATTCGAGTTCCAACACTTAAAAACTTATTACAAAATATATAACAATAAATTATTTAAACCAACCAAACGCATTTAAATTCGAATCATATTTCAGTAAAAACTGAAAGCTCGCTCGCTGAATAAACAAAACTCGTCCACACCCACTTAAATAATTATCACTAAAAATACTGAAAATATGAAATGCAAATGGAATGATTGAAGGATACCAGCCACAAGTATTTATTATAGAAAATCGATAGCCCAATTTACAATTAAATTATTGCCCGTGATGAAAATTAAGCACAATATTGAAAGCGGAAACCTGTGACGTGTTTGTAATTGATAATCAATAACAAAATTTGGGTTTAATTTTAATTAAACGTAAAGATTTCATTTAGAAGGAAAAATCGATTAAAACTAGCAATTATGTTGGGTGAAACCGATAGGGTTTCGTATCACGATTTGTTATTGTTGAAACAATATATTTTGTGAATAAATACAATGAATTCGAAATGATTGGTTGTTCCATTAAAATATAGAACTAGGCAAATTATGATTTGCATTATAATTTTATGGTAAATTTCAATAAATTTTAAAACACAATTTTTTTTTCAGTAAAAGCATGGAATGAACCATCTTCAGAAGCTATATTAGTAACCCACGGATTTATGGATAACGTAGCATCGTTCGACAATTTAATTCCATTATTACCAAAACAATACTACTACATTTGTTTTGATTTGCCGGGTCATGGACTTTCAGATCATTTTCCCAAAGGAAATTTTTTAATAACCCTAGATTACTTATTGGTTTTCAAAATTTTGGTCAATTATTTCAAAAGAGATAGCTACATCTTCTTGGGACATAGCTATGGAGCTCAAATAGGGATTCTTTTTAGTCAACTTTATCCCGATCATTTTAAAAAAATAATCATTTTGGATGCGATGTCATTCAAACCGATTAATTTCTTTTTATCACTTGAAGTTGGTATGGATATTATTTTGAATGAAAAGCAAAGAAAAACGTATACTTTTGAAGAAGCTGTAAATAAAATAATGCAAAACAGAGCTTTTGGAAAAGTCGATAAGAAATCAGCTGAAAACTTGGCTAAGAGGTCTTTGGAAAAGATTAGTGAAAATCAGTTCGTTTTTCGCATGGATCCAAGGTTGAGAGAAAGGTTAAACCCTACTTGGGAATTTGACTATGTGAAACAAACTCATTTAAAATTCCCTCTGAAGTGTCAAGGGGTATTTATATTTTTTAACGAATCTCCATTTCATAGAGTTTTTAAATTAATTTATGAACACCTCAGAGATAGGGGATTCGAAATCCATCATTTAGATGGGAACCACGACTATCACATAACCCACCCGGAAGTCGTTGTTCCAATTATAACAGAATTTTTATTAAGACGACACAAATTATAATTTTTAAATAAATTTTTGTTTAAGATTTTTATTCATTTTTTTTGTAACTTAAGAGAAATTTTACTCTGATCTAGGAAATTTTAATACGTCAAAGTCACAATGGTACTTTAGATGAGTGCACCGAGTGAAGGACGTATCCAGAAGTGAAACAAAACTCTCTACACGATAGCACTACAGGCTCAGAGACGAAGCAAAAAAATATTGACCCCGTCTTTCCCAGTTGGAGAAGGGTCATTGAAGTGCATACATGAAAGATTTTTATTAGATCAACTAAATTAAATCATATTACAAACAAAGCGATGTTAGGCGAATAAAAAAAAATGTATCGAGAAAAATGGAAACCGGAAACAAAGACCGTTTGTCATATTGCGGTAAAAAATTCGCGACCGGGTTTAGTGGATTTCCGGATTAATATCGTGGCGAAAAGTGCGGAGTGAACTTTTCCGGTTACGCCGTCAAACTTGGCGAACTTTTTTTCCCATGCATAATGTACAGCAGTTGGATGGAAGTGCGGATAAAGTGCTCCGAAACTTTCGGGATTGCACGTTTAAATTTACATCGTAACCGAACGAACGTAATTTGTTCTAATTTTCAATACGTATCGATCACGATCCAATTAATGAAAATGCAAACTTCAATTTCAAAATAAATCAATGTCAACAATGATTTTTTAATCAATTCATACATTTTTAATCAACAAAAAGAAATGATGTAACCATTTTATAGTGTGAAAAGATATAAGATGTAGTAATAAATTCTTCTAGATTTTGAGATAAATTCTCTCAGTTCTGCACCTACGGGACCTTTAAATTCATCTCTGCCAACATTCTCCTCACGTTTCCCAGACTCTTCAGTCTCTGGACTTTAATCTACGTTGTTAGTTTTCGCTCTTCCTACACTTCTCTTATCTACATCCTCTTAGAGTTGCAACATGTGTTGATTTTTTTTCCAAACCTAGTTAATAACTCATTGTGAAGAGTATCCAGTGCCCTGTTATCACATATTTGCTTTTCCCTTGACTTACTTGCAGACTCGGCTGTTTTCCATCATCGTTTAATTAGTAATCGATCCCATAGTTTAATGTAAGTGTTTTTCCTGTTGCGATCATCGTTTACTCAGTAATGGATCCCATAATTTAAAGTATGTGTTTTTCTTATTCCTGCATATGAACATAGGATGGACCAATTTTGACGATTGTGGAAGTGAATTATCAAATCAATTCTGTTTTCGAAGGTTAGCATATTTTTATAAGGTAGAATGTTGGGCTGATTCTGAAACTATCTTTAGTTTTTTTCTCGCCATGTGCAGTTTTTGAGATGTTTCCAAAAATATGGTTAATCGTAAATTAAAAAAAACAGAAACGGTCTATAGATGTGAAAGTAAAATTTTTCACATAAAATTCGGGATGTTGCAGCGACGAAAAAGTTGAGACAGCCGTTCAAAAGAAGATGTCCAATTATTTTCATCCTGTTAACTACAGCTGTGTATGTACACACACATTTATCTATTTATACAGTATGTTCCCAGTTCGTGCTATAGGCAAGAAAATTTATTACTGATTTTCAAACTTCATCACTAAATCACACGAAGTTTATACCCTAACCGTAGAAGTTAAGTAATTTTTCTCGTTTTTATGTAAAAATTGTACTCTTTTCTAAATTGAATATTTATTCAAACATTATGTTATGTAATCATAAAAATTATAAAATTAAGTTTTTTCATTCATTAGACTTCCATTAATCTTGGTACTAAAAACAATTGGGTTTAACCTTTCTAAGATACGTGTTGTTGAATTTCAACGTGTTTCAAATTCCTTCAATTGTTAGCGTTAGTGTTGATATTAACTCTAATTTAACTGTTATTCGGTTTTAGATGGTTATATACTTGTATCAAACTAAAACTAGAACTAACACTAGACCTAGAAATGGAAAGATTCACGGCTAAACCTGAAGAGTGCGTCTAGACGGCTAAACCGAAGTTTAGTTGAAGGTCTAGTGTTAGTTATAGTTTTAGTCTTTGTTACATTAGGATTTAGCCGTCTTAAGAGACTATTACGGCTAACCCTAATATTTCTAGTTCTATTTTTAATTATACTTTTAGTCCCAGAAAAATTTGAAATAATCTACAGCTAAACAAAAATTAAATCTAGCCATTTTAAGAGATGTACGGCTTGTATCCTTGTAACTTGTATTCAAGATTTATATTGTCAACTGTTTACCAGCAATATTCGACAATCCGAACCACCTTTGATTCCAATTAGTTCAGATTATCAAGTTTCTACTGTACATCCATAAGACATAAAGACGTTAATTCACCGTCACTTTTACTCTTTCAGCATTCTGTTCCCCTCACTCTAGTTTCTATTAATGGTCAGGATGATCTTCTTTTTTAATTTTTAAAATTTATTTACAAGACCAGATATAGAGCTATACATAGCATTTTTATTTATTTATTAATTTTTAAATGTAGCATAATATGAGGAGTCTCCTCTCTCCTAAGCATCTTGTGGTTTAAAGGAAAATTACTTAGAGGTATTGATTTTAATATAATCTCCGTTACAATGGCCAATGAATGCTCAAATTGCTCTTCTGTTCAAATTGTAGAGCTCTGATGATTCACACATTTGTAGTAATTCGTGAAATTTTTTAGTTTTCGTTGAACTATAGTCTTGAATCGTTTTAATGCCCAATTCGTTGTGTAGTTGCTTGTTTGTAATAAACCATTCGGCGTCCACTGCTATTCTAAGTATCATATTTTGTAATACTCAACTTCTTCAGATTTGATTCTGCCGAATTTTCCCATATCGATAATGGCATGCTTCACTATTGGGCGAATTAACGGTGGGTAAATTAAAATAGTGCATTCAGGCTTAAGAGAAGATTTCCTGTTTATAATACTATATAATTCAGCTAGTCTCCCATAGCGTTTTTTTTTATACTTTTTAGTCTGAAAATTTTTGCTACATATTTTGTTCGTTAATGTCTAAATTCCATAGGTTGAGCCATTTGTTTATTTTGGTCGTATTAGTTTGTAATTTATTTATTGCTGTGGATATATCTTCATCTTTTATAAATAGAACTGTATCAGCCGCAAACATAGCTATGTCATCTTGAATAATTTGGCTGATATCGTGCATATAGATATTAAAAGAATGGGGGCCAGGACACTACCTTGTGGAACCTAACTGCTGCTGTGTACATTTTGCTTTCGAAACAATCTTCTATTACTTCAACTATTCGTTGGAGTTGGTGATTTGTTGAGTGTCCTTGCTTAAATCCGAATTGGAAAGGTGGTAATATTTGCTATCTGTTTAGCTCATCTAACAATCTTTTTTATGATCTTTTCCAGGAGTTTCGCTAACGTGTACAATAAGCTAATTGGGCTGTAGCTTTCTAGTTTAGATTTGAATTTACAAGGTTTATGGAACAATAGTATATTAGCGTGCTTCCATTGTTCAGGAAAGTATCCAATTGCTATTAGAGAGCGAGGAGACTGTTCGACACATCTTGTGTGAATGCCTCACTCTACAAGACCTCAGAATGAGAGACTTTGGAGAGGAATGGCCCAGCACAGATGGCATCAGGAACACACCTCTGAGCTGCATCCTAGCCTTCGGAAATTCCTTAGGCTCTTTGATGTAGCCGGAGAGAGTGTAGGAGGATGTACAAGGGGCCCGTTGGGGCCTAGGTGCTGTATGCTTTAGCGTACCCTTCGCTTTCCTACATACATACATACATCCAATTGCTAAACATGCGTTGTACAAATATAATATATATTTTTGGGAGGTTTATTAGGATAATATTTGTTATAAGATCATGTCCTGGAGCTTTCTTATTAGGTAAGGAATTGGTTATTTCTTGAATTTAGTCAGGATGATCTGATTATTGGATGATTTCTGTTGATCTTACAAACGATTCCTAACGATGTATAAGATTTTTTATTCCGTCTAGACATTAACAGTTTGGTATTGCTATGGTACGTTCACAGATATCAGATCATTCCGACTGCTATTTTTGTTCTACAAACCTAGACGGCAAAATTTGAAAAATTTGGTTTATCTTAATGTAAAATCAGCCAAAAAGTCGATTTCTCACAAGGACGCTTCACTCAAGAGAAAGTAATCAGAGTAAAGGGGAGAGTGCAGAAATCTCATCCATGATGCTAAAATAACCCATAAAAGTCATATAAAGAACTAAATTAGTTACTTAGAGATCTAAAGTTGTCAAAGATTGATAGTGACATATTGACATCCCACTTACAGCACTAAAATTATTTACACAAGAGGTTTCTAAACATTTTTGTGTCGTAGACATCTTGCTGTTGGGATTTTACCCCTTGACTGACACATTCATGTGACCTCTTTTTTGTCTTCAGATTACGATTTATTATAAAAAGCCGGAGTTTAATTATAAGATAGTATAATGTAAGTAAATAGATGCTATCAGTGTATGTTGAGTTTCCCGTTTCCATTTCATAGATCCCCAATTTTTTTTTCGCTGACGTTAGACCCCTTGCAAATATACATATATAGACACGACATAGACCACTTTGGGAATCACTCATTCATACCCTATTACCCGTGTACCACTTTATCGGAACAGAGGAGAAACATCGAAAAAACATGGTATTTGTTAATACCAGTCTATTCGATATGTAATTTTTCCTCGTCTTTAGACGGAGGTTCATATAATCCGGTAATCGTAGAAATATATCTAATTATAAACCTATTTCTTTATTACACCATTTTAAAATACTTAATATAAATAAAATGAAAGAAATTTATGAAAGACTTATATTTATTGTAAAAAGTAGAATCGACTATAGACAGTACGGTTTCTTTGCTTTTCGCTCGGTCAAAAGCAATTTGTTGAAATACACCCACTATATCTTGCCTGTATGGATAATTCCTTTCAGGTCGATTCCATTACACTGACTTCAGTAAAGCTTTCGACCAAGTCCATCATGCTCTGCACCTCTCAAAGCTTGGTATGTTTGATATTGATGAATAACTTGTATACTGGTTTACCTCCTACACATTACAGCGTGATTGTTACCTCCGGTGTACCACAAGGGAATCACTTAGGATCTCTTGTGTTTAATATTTATGTTAATAATATTTGATCGACAATTAAACATACTCATTGTTTGGTGTATGCTGACGATTTAAACATTTTTTTACTCGCATTTCTTCACATTTCGATTGCTCAAAGCTACAACGCGACGTTGATGCGCTACGTCTTTATTGCAACTCAAATTTTTTAACACTGATCTTTCAAGAAGATTAGATATGATTACAGCCTGATTGATAATATTATACTAAGGGCAACTCAGATCAGGGTTTGGGCGTTACGTTTGATTTAAACTAACATTTAACGGCCGCGTTAATAAAGTTTTTGCTAAGGCTTGGCGAATTCTTGGGTTTGTTATGAGAGTATGGTAATTTATTCTATAAAAAACAGGTATTTTGGATATGTGCATAGCGTTTCAAGCTTCTTCAACTCGATCTGAAATCCCTAATATAAACCATATGTTTATGCTTTAAAAGTAACTTTGCTTGCACTGCTACGTATTGGCCTGCATCTACTACAACTTTTCATCGCTCTGTCGCGGTCATGTCATGTGGAAATATTTCATGGAATCATTAACTAGTGACACTCGTGATTTTAAGCGTTTGATAATTATGGCTTGTAAAGTTAGTCATTTCAATTAGTTTATTCACTTACTATATATTTGCTACGTTACTTCATAATGGAAACGCACTACAAACTATTTCACTTGCTGATGCTGCCAACGCATGTCAGAGGTCTTGATTCAGTACAACGTATTTCTATGGAAAGCTTTTTTAAATTTAATTGCATGTAAGTAATTGCAGGTAATTGGATCTGCAAAAATATTTGCTAACTTATGGAATAGCCAAGTGAAAAAACATCAATATACCGCAAGGACTAGTCTTCTAGAGAATTATCGTGAAATTATTTCGAAGCTATTTGCCATAAATACAAATACGTCTCTCAAAAGTCAGTTTCTCTAAAATTTAATTCCATAAAAGTTCCAGAAAGTCTATAATAAAAGTCTTTGGTTAATTAATAAAAGTTTGTAAGATCAGTCAAAAATCCGAGCCCGCATCGTGAAACTGTCACAACCAGGTCCTCACCAATTAATACAATAAAGTGTGGAGAGCAAAAAAAAGTTATAAAAGTAAGCTTATGTGCCAAAAAAAATGTGAAACCCAAAAACTCATAGATTATTTAAAAATTCCTTAAAAAGTTAAAAGAACGGAGAGTACGTACAAATACCATATAAACAGAAATTGTTTGTTAGGAAAATACATGATAAGACAAATATCCACTTCAAAAAACACATTCTAAATCCAAAACAGAAAAACGTATGACAATATCAAGCTGCTTTTGTATTTTTTTAGTTATCTTTCTTGAACTCTTTTTAAATGTAGGTTGTTAAACACATGGATGTTGCTCCGTTATTGGTTCGAGAATATTACTAAAGTTCAGCTTTGGTTTCTTTGATGAAAAGACCTGATACTTGCTACAAGCTTCCAGCTTCCAGAAGCCTTGAAATACACTTAGAATTCTTGACATTGCTTCAAAAAATTTGAACTGCTTCCAGAACACTCGATACTGTCTCAGGAAGACTTGATAGTGCTTTTATAAAACTTGAAATGCTTCTAGAAGGCTTAAACTACTTGCAAAAGATTTGATATAGGCTTTAGAAGACTTGATATTGCTTCTAGATACGATGCCTTGATATTGCTGCTAGAAGACTTGAAATGTTTCGACAAAACTTACAGTGCTTCAGAAGGCTTGATATTGCTTCTAGAAAACGTGAAATACTCCCAGATTACCTCTGAAAGACTTAAAATATTTCTAAAAGACTTGATACTGCTTCTAGAAGATTTGGTATTGCTTCTAGAAGATTTGAAATAATTTCAAAAGAGTTGATATAGTTTCCAGAAGCCTTGAAATGCTTTCAGAAGACTTGATATGGCTTCAAAAAGACTTGAACCATTTTCAGAAGACTCAATACTGCCACTGAAAGATTTGATACTACCTCTGGAAAACTTGATACTACTTTTAAAATACTGGATATTGCTTCTAGAAAATTTCAACTGCTTCCAGAAGACTCGATACTGCCTAAGGAAGACTTAAGGCTTTCGAAAAACGTAACATGCTTCCAGAAAGCTTGAACTGCTTCCAAATAATTTGATAATACCCATAGAAGACTTGAAACTCCTTCTAGAAGCCTTGATATTGCTTCCAGAAGACTTATATTATTTCCAGAAAACTTACAATGATTGAAAAGAGTTGATATTGCTTCTGAAAGACTTGAAATACTTCCAAAAGAACATTAATACAAAATTGTTAATGGCTTGAAATGCTTTCAGAAAATGCAACATGCTTCCAGAAGACTTGAACTGCTTCCAAAATATTTGGTACTACTGATATTGCTTCTATAAAATTTGAAATATTTCCAGAAGACATGATATTGCCTCTGGAAGATTTAATACTATTTTTAAAAGGCTTGAAATGCTTTCTGAAAATATGACATACTTCCAGAAGGCTCGAACTACTTCCAAAAGATTTGATACCACCCCTGGAAAGCTTGAAACTGCTTCTAGAAGCTTTGATATTGGATCCAGAAGATTTAAGATGTTTCCAGAAAACTTACAATAATCCAGAAGACTAGAAATGCTTCCAAGAGACATGACACTGCTTCTAGAAGACTTGATATAGCTTGTAAAACTGCTCCTAGAAATGTTGTCTATTGGGCAAAATGCAAAATCTTGAAGAAGATATTTCTATTGCAAAAGGTTAAAAACTGTCAATAAGCTTTGATTTTGCTTTCAAAATACCAAATAACGCAGGTATTCAAAATATTTATGTCAAAAGTTCAAAGAATGCCAATTAAAGAGTAGATACTGCTTTTAAAATTATAAACACTGCTGCTGTGTCGTATAAGCTCATCTGCTGTTTCATTGACAGCAACTCCAGAGTGATCTGGGACTACCCAGATAAGAAAAACCCTTTTAACACCACTGAGTGTGGTTAAAGCTACGAACTGTTTGAGCCACTTGCATTTCCACACAAATTTTGATAATCCTCGGCTTGATTTCGAGCTTCGTAGACACGCTTTATTCAACTTCTGCATTCGTTTAATCTCAAGATCACTTCACTTGTGCGATCAATTGTAATAAAACGATCAACATGATAATATTTTGTACATATTACTCACTTTTCCATTGTTATTTATTTAGGAATCTGAAACTAATAACTAACGTAACTATGATAACATTCTGATCTGAAACAACACTTTGACGGAAATTTATATTCGAATGTATGCCCCCTTTTCATAGACGAGGACAAATACTAAATATTTAACGTTTAGAACAGGTGAAATAACATTGATTTGAGTGAATTTTTTTGAAATGTGCGAATTTATGTTTATATTTACTGCATGGAAGAGTTCAAACGCCTCTTTATTAAAAAAAAGGTTCGTAATAATTCGGTTTCAACAATAGAGTCAAAATGGAAAAATTGAAATTTTGCACGATTCTCGTATATTAACGATATCTCTGGTAAAATACGTTCAATCATGGTGTACAATGCTTCGATATTAAATGCTCTACAGGATCGAATAGCAAACTTTTTTGTTTACTTTTTGTTGTTTTTTTTATGACGGTACGATGAAGCATAAAAAAATGATAAAAATGCCGAACAAATTAGCTTTATCGAGTGTTTTTAGACTGCATAAAATAACGCAGAGTTCAAATCATAACACTAATACATCAAAATTTATTCTAGGTCACTACTTCTTTATGTCCTTATAACTACAAAAACACACTATGTAAAATAAAAGAAATAAATTGAATATGAACCGTTATTTACAATGTCGATGATTTTGGGTATATCTAGAAAACTAGACGTGAAAAAAACTGAAAACAGTTAGTTTTAGAAATTGTATTGATGCAAAATGATAAAAAATTTGTTATTGATGAAAGTATAGTTCGTTTCAGGAAATGTAAATTCATCATGTGCAGAAATAGATTGTTGTGACTTGATAACGACAGTCAACATGACGATGGCCAATTCAGCAACGATAACATTAAGTTAATATTGAACTTTGCGTAAATTAAGATGTCCCACATTTAGTTTCAGAATTCGCTAAAGTAGAATCAATATTAAGTGTATGACGTGGAAATTCATCTGCTATTAACTATATTTTTGAAAAGGATTTTTAAAAGCTATTTTCTATATCACCCTCTACCATTTCATTACTTAATTTGTGCCATGTTAATATCTCGCGAAAATGTTTTGAGAAAATATTAGTTTGTGCAACAGGAAAAACACATTAGGCGATGAGATTTATTACTAATTAAACGATGGTGGAAAACACCCGAGTCTGCATATAAAAGATCAACACATGTTGAAACATAAGAGGATGTTGATAAGAGAACTGTAGAAAGAGCCGAAACTAACAACGTAAATTAAAGTCCAGAGACTGTTACATCATTTCTGTAAAACTCTAAATTATAATCAAATCACGTAAGAGTTATAAATTATATATTTGTTAATTTTCAAAGTACATACAGAGATAGGTAGGTGCCTAGTGAAATGAGCACAGATAGACGGTTTCCTAGAAAATCATACGACTCAGTTGTCCGGGCAAATAACAGCCGGAGCGACACCGTCGACGCCATTAGATTAGCGGTGACGGAGTCTGAATACGTTTCCCCCAATTATATCGCGGTTTTGATTGCGAGAGAGGGCTTCAACCGAACTCGCTCTCGCTTCGGATAAAGGTGGATAGCGCCGAATCTGCCAATCTGATATAATTCAACTACTCAGAAAACCGAGAGATTCCCTTTTCCGATTCACTTCCACCTACCTAGGTCGATTTACAGCCCAACACGAACGAGCTTCCACGTTTCACATTCTAGACGACTAATTAGGTTAATCCGATGATTCTCAATGTGTTATTATGGGGTTATAGGATTTTGATCTGACATTTTAGTTTTTTATGTGAAAACTTGTGAATCGTAATCTATAAAAAAGTTGTATAATTAAAAATTAAATTATTAATGTTGTGTTTTTTAACAATTTTAAGTAATATAATGTGATGATGATAGGCAAAAAATACATATTCCGACTAACAAGTTTTAATTCTCCTGAATATGATGTTGATTCAGTTATTACAGACGACGAAAAGTTTTTCGCAGCTAATATAAGAAATGTAATTAATGATTCTATAGATGCAGAGATATTTGCTGAGAACATCGATACTTTAAATTTTAATGAAGAAAATGTATATCCTGCAACAATTTTTTTTTTGCTCCTGATGATGTTTCTGAAAGGGATTTCGAAGATTCACTAAAGGATCGCAAGGAAACTATAATTGATATTGATAATGAATATAAAAAGAAGGCTATACAATTTTGGCGTTCCGGTAGAACATAAGCTTTGCCTCTAAAGTTAGTTCAACACAGATTTAGGAAAGTTCCTGATTTGAAATCATTATATAAGTGGGAAGAGCAACTTGGAAAATGTGGCTCCAGAAATGAAAAATTATTACCAATTTCGAAGTATGTTTTGGCTCAATTTAAAATGTCCTCTGAGAGATTACTTCTTGTTCATGATATTAATATAAAAAGGTGGATCTTACAGGATAGGGAAGAAATCAGTTTGCAACCACTGTTTCCACATTTTGGTTACATAATTTTAAAGTGAATCATGGAATTGTATAACGAAAAATAAATAAATTGGTGACGAAAAAGCAAATGTCATCAAAGAAACAATTACTACAAGCATCAAACGAATTTATTTCTAAAGAAAAGTCAGATTACGTCGGTAGGTGAAGACAATGTCTAAAATTCCGATCAATCGGGATTTAATTTAGAAACAGATGCAGGTCGCACGCTTCCTATAAAAGGATCGTTGAAAGTCGAGTGTTTAACGCAATCTTTAAATTCTTTGATGCACAGCTACGCTATTCAGCCAATCGTTTCCACCAACGGAGATTTAAATTCACCTTTATTAATAAAAATACAAAGCAGACAATATTGCCGTCTTTGCAACAAAATCAGGTCAATCTTGCCATTAATTGTTCAAACACGTTTTTTTTTACCAAACACCCAGGAAGCTCATTTCTTTTGCTAAATTCTTGGATTGGCCAGACTGAAAAAAAAAATTGACAATATTGATAAAGGCAATAAAAACATCAAAACTTTTACGATTTTGATATAATGTATATTTACATTTACGGAACAACATCCTCAAAATACACTCATTAATACACAACCAGTTTTCCTCTCCGAGATTTAAGAATATATTTCAATACGCTTGTTGGAAGTGTGGGTATATTGCAGAAAAACCCGACAAATGCGAAACCCTTGCAGACTTCTGTTTCAAAAACTGCAATAGCTTATGTGAACACTGCAATGATATTGCAATAATAGAATGTGCTTGGTATTTAACATCAATGTACATGCAGCACTTCTTTACGGTAACAAACGAGCACTCTCCACATTACTGTACTAATTGTAAGGCATAGGTTAAAAAAAGGGGTGAAAACCCTATCACGTTCACGTCGTTCATCCTGGTTAGTATAAACAATAAGATAGGTTTGTTTGTTATATGCATCACTACCTGAAGCGATGAGTTTCCATGATTCGTTACTGTTTTTGGTAGTTTTTGATATGAAACGTTTTTCTAGAAATCCGCCTTAAAATTGTCCTCATTTCTTACATTTCTTTTATTTTTTCGCAAGTTTTAACAAGGGTGTACAATTTTTTAAAAATGTGGTGAAATGATTTCGCAAGAATCGTAAAAATAATTCGTAAAATAATCAAGCATATCTCTAAAATCGGAAAGGGTTATTTCTATCCTTAAAACGGCGACCGGCTAGATACGACGATATTCATGTCGAATATTTTTCCATAAACTACTTGTATGCCTAAGTTTTAAAAATCGACGTATGGCACTTCTTCTTAACTCTTAATGTTACTTGTAAGTATCAGATATATGATATTATGGACATAGTATTCATTACATAAAGTGCAAAGATACAAACAGTTAATGTATTCTCAACTTCTTTTAAATGTAAAAAAAAAGGTTTTTTATTCAGTCTCCTAAAACTTAAAAAATGCATGGTGGGCCAAATAAGACACTTTTAAAGGGAAACTCCTGTTTCTATAAGACATAGAAGAAAGATGATATCAGTGACTGAGGTTCGATATTTACAAGAAACTTAATGGCGAAAAGCGCATTTCAATATCTGTTACGATTTCAGAGATACGGGGTGTTTTTTTCAGCAATGTGTTTACGTTGAAGAGTCGTCATAATTCTTTTCTTATTAAAAAGTCTTTTTTTCTATGAAAACATTTTCAAAGCAACTATGTATGTAGAATTGGATGGAATAAAGTTTTTATTTTCCCTCAAAGTAACAATTTTAGTTTGAAATCGATTTCACCTTAGAAATGTTATATGATGGTGTGTTTTGACATTTTAGTAGTATCACAAAAGAGATGATAAAATGTGAAAGGCTGTAGAGGTCTTATTTCGAAAGTGATAAAGAAAGATATGACTTGTATATCAAATTAAAGGTTCAGTCTTACTCTTTTCAATGATATATAGCTCGTTGTTCCGATTTGAAAACTCCACTTAACAAATGTTAAAGGATGATGTGTTTTTGACGTTTTTAATGATAAAATTTGATAAAGGTCGTGGAGCTCTTATTTTTGAAAATGAAGATGTGACTTGCATACCAAATTGAAGGTTGAATCTTACTCTTTCAAATGATGTATAAATCGTTGTTTCAGTTTAAAATCTTTCCACCTAAGAAATGTTAAAGGATAACGTGTATTTGACGTTTTAGTAGAAGCACGAAAAAAAATTGATAAAATTGGATAAAAGTCGTAGAGGTCTTATATTTGAAAATGAAAAAAATACTTACATACCAAATTGAAGGTTGAACCTTCCTCTTTCAGATATTGTATAAATCGTTGTTTCTGTCTAAAATGGATTCCATGTAATAAATGGTAAAGGATGGCCTGTTTTAACGTTTTAGTAGAATCACTAAAAAAATGATAAAATTTGAAAGATTGTGGAGGTCTTATTTTTAAATGAAAAATACGACTTGTATATCAAATTGAATACTTGTTGTTTCGATTTGAAATCAACTCCACCTAAGAAATCTTAAACGATGACCTGTTTTTGAAGTTTTACTAAAATCACGAAAAAAAATTATAAAAGTTGATATAGGTCGTGGAGGTGTTATTTTTGAAAATGAAGAAGTGACTTATATATTAAATTGAAGGCTATGTCTTCTTCTTTCAAATGATGTACAACCCGTTGTTTCAATTTGAAATCGATTCCACCTAAGAAATGTTAAAGGATGATATGTTTTGGACTTTGTAGTAGAATGACGTAAAAAAAGATAAAATTTGAAGATCGTGGAAGTATTATTTTTTAAATTGAAAGTATGACTTGTATATCAAATTGAAGGTTGAACCTTGGTCTCTAAAATGATGTATAACTTGTTGTTTCAATTTGAAATCGATTACACCTAAGAAATGTTAAAGGGTGAGCTGTTTTTTGCGCTTTGGTAGAATCACGAAAAAAGGGCAAAATTTAATGAAGGTCGTGGAGAGCTCATTTTTGAAAAAAAAAGAAATGACTTGCATACCAAATTGAACGTTTAACTATCCATCTATAATTTGTTTTTTCAATTTGAATTCGATTCCACCTAACAACTGTTAAAAGATGATGTGTTTTTGAAGTTGAGTAGAGTGAGGAAAAAAATAATTAAGTTTTAAAAGGATCGTGGAGGTCTTAGTTTTAAAAAAGAAGAAATGATTTGCATATCAACTTGAAGGCTGAACCTTCGTCTTTCAAATGATGTATAACTCGTTGTTTCAGTTTGAAATCGATTCCACCTAAAAAATGTTAAAGAATGATGTGTTTTAACGTTTTAATAGAATCACAAAAAAATGAAGAAATTTGAAATCGTCGAGGTAATATTTTTGTAAATGAAGAAATGGCATGTATATCAAATTGAAGGCTGAAACTTCCTCTTTCAAATGATTTGTAGCTCGTTGTTTCAATTTGAAGTCGATTCCACCTCAGAAATATTAAAGGATTATATGTTTTTGACGTTTTAGTAAATTTACGAAGAAAATGAAAAAAATTCAAAGATTGTGGAGGTCTTATTTTTGAAAATGATTCATTTTCATGACTTGAACGAAATATTAAGTGTGCTATATTTTTGGAAAGGAAATTTTATACACTCCTAGAATATGTAAAAATATATATGAAGATCCATTAAAAAAACATTTTTATGTTTATAACTACTAAAATATTACTTTAAGGGAAAGTTTCATTTATTTCATCGTGTTCTGCATAAAAACTTGCTTTGGAAATGCTTTCACAAAAAGAGAGATTTTGCAATAAGAAAGAAGCTATAACTTTTCGAAATTCCACTTTGCTGAAGAACCCTGCATATCCTGCCTTAGACACTGATATCATTTTCCCTTTATCTCTTATAGAAACAGAAGTTTACTTATTTAAGTTTACCATTTAAAAATGTCCAATTTGGCCCAACCTGTACATTTTAATAAAGTAATTTTTTTTTAAATATTTCAATTAGCTCTTAAGATATAAGCAACTGAATTGAATAATTATTCCTTATTTTTTTCAATTTGACGGATTTTCGTGCTTATCTTTAAGAAACTGTGATCGGCTTCTTTATTTTGATTTATGAAACTATCAGAACTTGTAAAGAATATTATATAATTGTTATTAAAAAAATCAGTTTTTAAAAATACACCTATTGTATTAATTCTCTTTGAATGGCAACACATTTTCTTGATATTTTTTAAGAATCTGTGAACAATTTCTTATTTAATTCTTATGGAATCACCACTACTTCTAAATAAAACTATGCATTTTTTGATAAACTAATCATTTTTTCAATATCTCAATTGGTCCTTAAGATATAAGCGCCTGAATTGAATCAATATTTATTAATTTTTAAATTTAGTAAAAAATATTGTGAATTTTTTAATTAAAAACAGTTTTTGAAAATACCACTTAATTCTTGAGATATGAGCCTTAGTACTTAATCGTTTTTATCTCCTTTGAATGGTAACCCGATTTCTCGATTCTCTTTAAAAATCTGCGAAAAATCGATTTCTTATTTAATTTTTATGAAACTACCACAACTTGTAAGAAACATTATGTACTTTTTAATACAACAATCGTTTTTGCAATATCTCAATTAGTTCTTAAGATATGGGCGTCTAAATTGAATAATTATAGAAGAAAATTTAGAAAATCTGACCCACTTCTTTATTTCCATTTATAAAACCATCACAACTTGTAAGGAATTACTATTATATAGTTGTTATTTAAAAAATCAGCTTTTAAAAATACCATTTAATTCTTCAAACATGAACCTTAACACATAGCCGTTTTTATATCTTTTGAATGGTAATACATTTTGTTAACTTTCTTTAAAAATCTGCGAAAAATCGATATCTTATTTAATTTTGATGAAACTACCACTAATTACAAAACTACGTACTTTTTAATAAAAATCAGTTTACAAATATCTCATTTAATTCTTAAGATATAAGTATCTGAATTGAATCAACATTTCCTTCATTTTCCAGTTTATCAGATTTCACTATATTCTTTAAATAAGTCTAACAATAAACTATTAATTGCTTTTACGATTTATGAAACCATCACAAGTTGTAAAGGATATGATGTAGTTTTTATTAAAATATTATTAAAAAATTTTATTAAAAAAATTAGTTCTTGATATGTGTACTGATAAGATATGTGTATTTTTTAATATACTAATCGGATTTTTGCACATTATGCCGATTATTTTTAAAACTTTGAGATAAATGGATTTTATATTTTCAAATTTTCATGTGAAACCTATAAAAGAATCTGCGTTGTTTATAAAAAGTAGTCTGCTTTTTTATATTCCAAATATTGATTAAGATATAAGCGCCTGAACTAAATTGCTATTCATAAAAAAATCAAAGGCTTCGATTTTTTCATAAATCTTTTAAAAATACTATAAATGTAAAAATCCTTTATTTTTTTAAAAAATAATTAAAATCGTGATTTTCACAGGATTTCTAGTCACGCAACGAATTTATGACACAACAATCTGTGAATCGTACATGTAAAAAATCTACCTTTAAAACAATATAAAAAAACCGCTCGTTGACAACAAAAAAAAATACAAATTTTTGCTTGCTTTTAATTCACGTTCATGCGAGTGCAATTTAACAACGCAATCAGAATAAACCACGTTGAAGCACGCAATGTAAACACCCAAACTATTTGGCAATAACGTCTACGCAATGTAAATTTTACCATTCGTTCATGAACTCAGGGGTTGTTGAAAAATAAAAAAAAGTGACATTGTAGCAAAAAAAGGCTTTTCGTGGAGTGCGAGTGTCCGGCAATTACTTAACTTAATTACGTCGTTAGGCATCGCCCTATGTTCGCAATGGAGAGCAGTTTTAGCGTCACCCTTGTTGGAACAAAGGGTATAAATTGGAATGGGGATTTTCAAATGGGGCAAATTCAGGTATTCCTTTGTTGGAGTAAAAATCTTTTTAAATCCAATTCTTAAATTCAAATCTCTCCAATTTAATCAAGCTTTATTAAACGGGCATATTTATTGAAATGTAGAGTAAGCTATTTATATTACTGAAAAATATGTAAGAAGCAGTAATCGCCTACAGTGATGCTGGTTTATGTAAACAGACTCTGGGATTGCTAAGATTAATGGACCGGATGGGATGCGGCGTGTTTCTGCATGCAACCCAAGCCGCCCTCTTTTTGGTTTGAAACGAACCAGTACGAGCTTTTCCAGTTTCTGTAAAGCCGAACGCGGGTTTTCAGTGGACTGAAGATTTTCGTTGTTTTTGGAATCTAGATTCTGGAGTCGGCCGCCCGATGGCTAATCCGTTTAGCTCCTAGGAGTGTATCTTCCGGAAGCGGCACGGTCGACATTTAAATTACGAATCGAACCTTATAAATATGTATCCATTATCATTTGAAATGCAAAGTGCATTATGACCGTACTACCGTTTCCGTTTCTATTTTAAAGGAAATTGGCGACGTTAAGGAAGGAAGCGATAAGCAAATTGAGCGTATAAAATATCGCCATCAAAATTTGAAAATTTGAAAAAGATAATATAAATCATTATCGATTTTTTTTACATTTTTTTCTTTTGTTAAAATCTTATTCATCTTCATAAAGAGAATCCCCACCTGTTGAATCCCTTTTTAAATGAATAATTTACTTGCCTCTCATCTTACGACGACTGAAGACAAGTTTCCCCCTCGAATAGAGGTAATTATACGCAAGGCTATGAATAAATTAGGGACGAGGCACAGTTTCGACCGGTGGGGCAAATTTAAAATTTTCAATTATAAGTCCACCAGACAGAGGGGCCAATTTTTCGCGAAATTACAAGCGTTTTGTGCTCCTTCGATAAATTACCAAGTTTTGACAGTTTTACTCGACTATGAGGTAACAATATAGCTGAAGCTTTTGGCTCGGATTCTTTTGGATAGTTTAAAGTTCATATTTTACCCTCGATCTCTTTGTTTTGTGTTATGAAATGCGCCCAGAAATAAAATTAAAACAACATAAAAGTTATCCATAATGAAAAAGCAATTTTAACTTAAAATCACAAAAAACGAACAAAGCAATAACCAATCCCTGTCCACCCTGATCAATACTTCAACCTTCAACAAAAGCCACAACTGGGGGGTACAGAACATAGTACAGAGACAGACAGAAGGGCGGAAACTCTTCCGGTTCGGCTTCAAACGAATGAATGACCGGTTTTTGTATTTTTTGTTTTCGAATTTTTTCAACGTGTTCCAACCGGGAAACACGTTGTCACGGCACAAAACGAGATCCCGATTTTCTCACCCCACCTGATATCATTGAGGGGTGCGGAAAAAGCGCATAGCTAACGGTGCAAAACGAAACCAAACGAAAATTTTTGGTGAACGTGAAGATTTCGCAATGGTAGTCGTTTATCTTTTAGCTATTTGGAAAAGGAGCATCGCGTCAACGATTTATAGCTTCAGTTTGTTTTCAGGAGGACGGGCCGTGATACTTCTACAAAAATAATTTATGACCCAACCCTTAGCAACCTTAATATCATCCGTCGTTTCCGATCTTCTCACTTAGTTTCATTCTATTTCGATCAACCATAATCAGTCATCATCAAAACCAATTACACGTAATATATTACTTTGTTAGTAATGGGCTTGAACTTGTCAAAACTTTCCGAATGAGTTGTACTTAATTTTGATGTCTCCAGTTATTGGTGTTGCAATAACTTAACGCCACGCTTTATAAAAGATAATGTGATGCTAAATATAGAGATATGAAATAACTAATATAGTTTTAAAAAATCGCATCTCGAAAACGAATTGAGATTGCAGCACGAAATGAAAATCGTTTCATGGCAAATTTCATCTAGTTTTAACACAACAAAAATAATTCCTCCGTTTCTATAAGTCTCGGTGATATAAAACTTTTAATTTAACTCTACAATTGTTGAGGTCAAGTTGATAAAATTGCAATTTAAAACAACGCATGCAAATAATGGAATTGGATAGGATCATGTAATATCACCCGTATTAAAGCAAATTTAATTAGTATTTGCTGAGTTGAAAATGATTTATTTACTTCTACAAACTTGGATGTAATAATATTTTTAATTTATCTCTGCATATCCAGTACTCAAGATATCAATATGGTTCGAAAAGCAATTTATACAAAATTTAATCCAGTCTCAATTTACCACAAATAATTTACTTTTTATTTTATTTAATTTTGTTTCAATCCGAGTTTTTTTTGTTATTATTATCTTTTTGAGGATGTCTTAAAACAAAAAATATTTTTATATATACTGAATAAATCGAGTTAGTACCGAACTATTCGCGATTTTGTATTAATTTTAATCATTATCACCATAATTATTATTTTTAATACCATTTGCCCCAAAACTTATGACCATCGAGGATATAAATTAATTACTTTTTGAATTCTGATTAATTTGATGCCGAATTGGGATTCAAATTATTTTTGATTATTATCATAGATATAGATATTACAATTGTGTTTAGATATTATCAAAATCGTTATAATTATTATTATTATCCTTTTTTCTTCAATCTCATTATTATTACCATGATTATGCAAAAAGATTTTAAGTTTATTTTAATTTTATGGCAAAGTTAACATGTTTACAATACAAATTGGTGAAATTATTATCTTTATTTATTACCTTTTTACTCTATCACTTATTATCATTTGTTTCAACTTGTTTATCCACATAAACAAGTAGAAAAAATGTTATATCCTTATTCATTTGATACCAAGCTCGGTGCAATTTTATTAAAAATCATAATGTTGTAATAAATAATTAATAATGTGTTAATAATCTGCCATCTTTGATAATAATTCTATTAAAATAATTATTATCTCGAAATATAAGCCAGATAAAATCATCGAATTTTGACTTTATTCAAGGAAAATTAACTTTTGCTTCGGTTAAAATCAATTTTATTTCAATCCGAGTTATAATTATTATTATTATTACCTCTTGCAGATGTCTTAAAATATTATTACCATTGAATTTTAATAAAAGATGTTATAAAATTTTAAATCCTCAATAATTTAAACAAAAAAAATAAGGTAATGATCTTTGATAATAATTTGATTAAAATAGTTATTATCTCGGGAAATAAGCGAGATACATTGACAAATGCATCAAGATATTCGTAAGAATTCGATTTTTTCAATATAATTAGGTAATTTTACGTAATGCCACAAATTTTGGTTGATTCAAAATTATCTCAAAACAGGATTGAGATATTCATCTCCGGTTTAGTTCCTGAAAAAGTACATACTTTTCTTTATAAATCACAGAATATTTCATAAAGATATCTTAAGAATTTGATTTTTTTTACGATTTTTTCAAAATGATTAAGGAAGTTATTAATTCAGTGAAATGCTACAAATTTAAAATGAGTTCAAAACTTGATATCTCAAAAACGGATCGAGATATTCAAATATAGTTTTGTTCTCAACAAAGTACATACTTTCCTCTATAAATGACAGAATACTTCATCGCAATATTTTAAGAATTCGATTTTTTACGATTTTTTCAAAATGATTAAGGAAGTTATCAATTTTGTGAAATGCTATAAATTTAGGTTGAGTTCAAAACATGATATCTCAAAAACGCATTGAAATATTGAAATATGGTTTTATTCCAGAAAAATTAGGTACTTTCTTTTATAAGAAACTGAATAATTCAGCAAGATATCTTCAAAATTTGATTTTTCCCGATTTTTTCAAAATGATTAAGGAAGTTATTAATTTGGTGAAATGCTAAAAATTTAGGTTGAGTTCAAAACATGATACCTCAAAAACGCAATGAAATATTGAAATATGGTTTTCTTCTAGAAAAATTAGGTACTTTCTTTTATAAGAAACTGAAAATTTCATCAAGATACCTTAAGAATTCGATTTTTTACGATTTTTTCAAAATGATTAAGGAAGTCGTTAAATTTGTGAAATGCTACAAATTTGGGTTGAGTTCAAAACTTGATATCTCAAAAACGGATTGAGCTATTCAAATATGATTTACTTTCTTATATAAATGACAGAATAGTTCATCAAGATGTCTTCAAAATTTGATTTTTCCCGATTTTTTCAAAATGATTAAGGAAGTTATTAATTTAGTGAAATGCTAAAAATTTAGGTTGAGTTCAAAACTTGATATCTTAAAAACGGATTGAGATATTGAAACACGCTTTTATTCCTGAAAAACAAGGTTCGTTCTTTAATAAACATTTGAAAATTTCATTAAGATATCTTCAAAATTCGATTTTTTACGATTTTTTCAAACGGATAAAGGAAATCGTTAATTTGATGAAATACTCTTATTTAGGTTGAGTTTAAAACATGGTATCTCAAACACGCATAAAGATGTCCAAATATGGTTTTACAATAGTTCATCAAGATGTCTTAAGAATTTATTTTTTTATGATTTTTTCAAAATGATTAATAAAATCGTTAATTTTATAAAATGCTCTACATTTACTTTGGGCTCAAAGCACTATATCTCAAAAACGGATTGAAATATCGTAATACTGTTTTGTTCTTGAAAAAAGTACACACTTTTCTTTATAAATGACTGAAAATTTCATCAAGATATCTTAAAAATTCGTTTTTTTTAACTGTTTTTTTTCCAAATACCTACCCACCGGATATTTACCTGGCGCCCATCACTGGTTTTACTCTAAATTTAATTATTATTTGCTGAATTGAAAGTGATTTATTTATTTTCACAAATTAGGATGTAAACATTTTTTTAATTGATCCCTGCATATTCAAGACTCTAGATAAATTTAGTTACCTAATTTAAAAAGGTCATATCTTAAAAATTAGTTGAGATATTAATACGGTCAATTATCTACTGTAATAGAACTGTAATAGAACTGTGATAGTAATGCTAACAAAGGTTTCTTCCCCAATTAAAACGTGAAGAGCATTTGTTTACACCTGTCAATCATTTATTGTAATACAAAGGAATGTTAAGGCAGGTACTTTGTCTTGGTCCCCAATTAGACCGTGAAGGCCGCCTTCTTTATTCCCCAATTAAAGCGTGAAGACGCCTGTCAATCATCTATTGTAATACAAAGGAATATTAAGACAGGTAGCTTGTTTTGTTCCCCAATTATACCGTGAAGACCGCCTTCTTTTGTTTCCCAATTAAAGGGTGAAGGGACCTGTCAATCATCTATTGTAATACAAAGGAATGTTAAGACAGGTAGTTTGTTTTGGTTCCCAATTAGACCATGAAGGCCGCCTTCTTTTGTTCCTCAATTAAAGCGTGAACAGCCTTTGTTTACACCTGTCAATCATCTATTTTAATACAAAGGAATGCTAACAGTGAGTTGAAAGTGATTTATTTATTTCCACAAAGTAGAACGTATTTTTTTTTTTATTGATCTCTGCATATTCAAGACTCAAGATAAGTTTAGTTACCTAATCTGAAAAGATCGTATCTTAAAAATTAGTTGAAATATTAATGCTGTTAAAAAAGCATTTTATGGTAAATTTAAACTAGCCTCAATTCACCAGAATAATTTGTTTCCATCAATCTCGGTGACACAAAACTTTTAATTTAACTCCACAGTTGTTCAGATTGAGTTGATAAAATTGCAATTTAAAACAACGTATCCAAATAATAGAATGGGATACGATCATGTAATACCGTACGTTTTAAAGCAAATTCAATTAACATTTGCTGAGTTGAATGTGATTTATTTATTTTCAAAAACTTGGACGTAATAATTGTTTTCTACATATCCACTTCTAAAGATGGGTTTAATTACCTAATTTGAAAAAATCATATCATAAAAATTAATTGAGATATCAATAGAGTTCAAAAAGCATTTAACCAGTCTCACTTCAACAAACATAATTCCTTTGTTTAAAACAAACCTTTTAATTCAACTCTGCAGTTGTTGAGGTTAATTTGATAGAAATGCAATTTACAACGTCGTATCTCAGGAACAAATTGAGGTATCATTATTTTAAAGGATTTTTAGTTGATATTAAAGAATTTAATAATAAATTGTTTGCATCTACAAAGTTTAACTTGAATAATGCAAAGTATTTATTGATAACCAACGTCAATTTTAAATTAATATTTTTATTAATAAGGCTGCTAATCGGCGGAACATAAACATTTTTATCAATTGGTTTTTCAACGTTGTATAACATAGACTTTAACTCAATAGCACAGAAATGTTGGCGAAATTTGCTTGAATTTGTTGCAAAAATATAATATATTAGTCGTAAGTACAAATGTAAATGTACCTTAAAAAATGTTTGAGTATATCACGATTTATCTAATTTTTTGAAATCAATTTTCTTTTTTATCTTGATTGCCTTTCTAAAAAATTAACTAACGAATATAAGAAAAATGATAAGAAAAGAATGAATTTTTCTACTAAAAGCCTGTCTATAGCAAAGAAGTATTTACTTTATCTTTTGTCCCTGTTCACCCCAATATCATTAGAGAGCCCCCATCGAATAAGTCAAACATCTCTTTCTTAACTGTATCGACGTCTTTTCATTCATCGACTTTATTGACACTCATTTGTAAAGACTCGACGATTTTAATTCCAAGAAAAAAAATTTTTCTTGTAACTAAAAAACTAAATGTAAGTTTAACATCTATACTTAAAAAAGCGATATTTTAATTACAATTTTTATATTCAAGATGAAGTGCTGTTATGAAAAGACCTTTTGAGACAGTCGCCTCAACGAAGAGATTAACAAGAAAGACTATTCCAAAAATTTCCATCGAAAACCCTTAGAAGCATCCGTCTCTGAAAAGCACCCCGCAAATATGTTTACGGCATCGCCGCACCGCCCACCCTTTGAGCACAAAAGTTCGTCCGAGTGGTAACGAGACCCCGACGATGATGTCGAAAGGGTGCAGCTCCTGGTTCATTCCCCTTGCTTGTGGAACTGGGCACCGAATAAGGGGGGAAACATGAACGATCTTCCCCCGGGGTTGGCAGCTCCCGTTACGTCTCGTATGCGACTATACCACCACGGTTAATTCCGCCACGAAAACAACTTTGATCCCCCGGGATTTGTAAGGAACTAACCGTCCCCAAAATATAGTAGGAGAGAACGGCGGCGTCGAGGCGACGAGACAAAAAAGACTTACTAAAGGATGTTTTTGGAAAAAGGTTTTATTAGGTTGGGTTTGCGTGCCGTAAAATTGACCAGGTCGGAAAAATGCTTGAGTTCGAGGTCTATTAAAAAGGGAGAATGCGTTTTTTCCTGGTAGAATTCGAAGAATTCAATCTAAATTCCGGGTGTGTCCAGCTGATGGAGGTTCAGAGTGATTTGTTGGCGTAATGAAAACTAATATCGATTCTAGGTTGGAAAAGTCTCCCCCTTTAATCCAATCAATTAAGACCTATTTGCTTTAATCAGCGTTTCAAACTTTAAAAATGACAACTTAATTATAAAAAAAGTTGTTTAGCTTTTTGTAACAAGTTCTGAGCGAAAGCTTTTTTTAAAACCGCAATTTAAAGAGAATAAACCGCCGATCCTTTTCATCGATAACAGCTGTGAATTCCGCAATCCCACGACATAATTCCGTTAAGCTTGGCGGCGGACAATATCGATCCCCCCTCGGTTTATAAAACTTCCAATTCGCCAAGCCTAATTACCACAGAACCGGTTCGAACGCGAACGCGAACCCGAACGCGACCGCTCGCCGCCGTTTATAATGCGACGCGATAATTGCGAATTTCAGGGCAATTCCCGGCGACGTGACGCCCGTGAAATGGCGTCGGTTCTTGTACGCGCATCCGACGCCCTATGTCCTATATTGCTAAAATTACCAGAACCCGACGTTCTCGGTGGCATCGTCAACTTTAACCACGGCTTTAACGAGTCCTGGATGTAGTTACGACCCGATTTATGGGTTGTCATCTGGCCGCTTTGGACAGATTATTTATACAGAGTGTCGTTAAGAATGTTATGAAGTTAATCAAAAAAAATTAAGAATATACAGTGCTTCCCAAAGGTAACCTAATTTTTTATCCTTATTACCATCTTTTGGTTAAACTATCTAAGGAATTATTACCATGGTTACTATTTCACGCGATCTGATTGGTTATATGGGATTGGTATATATGGGTTTATTTATGAGATAAATGTAACTAAAAGATGATAGTAATGAACCTCATGTACGTTTAGTTAGCTATGGCCCGTTTTTACCAACCTCCAGTAAAATTAACTATCGGTGGTTGCAGTTAATTTAAAAGCTCCCAGTGGCTATGAGCCATTTTTTATGTATTAGAAAAATCTATCAAGATACTAAACTAACTACTATAATTAATACACAAATCATACGTTTTTAAGCTCTATTGCCCTTGCTAGCGATCAAGGCCTCTCACTTTAGAGATCGATATCTTCGAAATCGCTCGATCAAAAATGCGGTAAAGTTTATTGTAATCAGTGAACATTTAATAATAATAATAATAATTTATTGTCATAATAAAAAAGAAAATATAACTACAGTAAATGTATACATATCACAACTTAATATATAGAGATACGAGCAAAAGGATCAATTTATCGCATAAACGATATCTTCCAAAGGACCCAATCAATGAACTGTACACTGTGTTATAAAGCAATAAATTGAATGGCAAGCTTCAACGTAAAATTTATGGTGACTATACTAATGCATTATGTTAGTTGTTAAATTAAGAGAAGCAAGAGAAGTAGAAGAAAAGCAAAGAAGAAGAAGAGAAGAAAAGTTAGAAGTTTTCAGGCAGATAATTGGCAAGCAAATAAATGGCGCTTTAGATGATTTTTAAATGTCGTCATGTGAGGAATATTACGAATATCAGTAGGCAAATTGTTCCAAAGGGTTATCGCCTGTACAGTAAACGAGTTATGGTAAAATTCGGTATTATGGGTCGGAAATATAAGCAGAGAATCAAACTGTGATCTAGTGGGTAAACCATGACGACAAGAGCTGAAATACATAGTACAAGTGCCTTGGTGTTTGATTATGAAGAACATTATGTAACATAGTCAATATACGAAATGATCTACTGTTCTGGTAGGTTAATATCTGTAAGTAGTTATGGTATGGAGTTATGTGTTGAGATCTATCGAGATCAAAAATATACCGTATGCAGTTGTTCTGAAGTCTTTGCAGTTTGTTTCGGAGTGTTACCGAATCAGGATATGCGGTGTCAGCGTAATCTATATGGGGGATAACAAAGATTACGACGGACCGTGGGAGGAAGGAAACAAAGGAGTTTTTTCAGCGAGTGGAAACAACGATAGACTTTTTTGCAAACGGATTGAATTTGAGGTTTCCTGGACACTGTGGAGTCCATAACAACTCCAAGGATTCTAACCGTATCAGTTAGCTGAATAACGTTACCGTCAAGCATTAAGTGAATGGATGAAAAATCATTAAGCTTCGCAAGTAAAGATCGACTGCCAAACGCAATTGCTTGAGTTTTAGCAGTATTTAATTTAATCCCGTAACGTTTAGACCAATCCAAAATATTAGAAAGATCAAGATTGAGTCGTGCAATTACTTCCAGAAATTTATCAATACTTGTTGTAGTGTAAATTTGGAGGTCATCAGCATATACATGATAATTACAAAAAATACAATGGGTGACGGTATTAATAAAAATTGAAAAGAGCAACGGACCCAACACACTGCCCTGGGATACACCACATCTAATGTCACAAGTAGACGAGATCTCAGAATCAGTACGTACACACAAAGAACGACAGGAAAGATATGATCGAAACCAAGATAAACATGAAGAATTCAATCCAAGGGCAGCCAGTGACTCTAACAAGAGATCATGATCAACCGAATCCAACGCCTTGCTAAAATAAAGTAACACAAGGATGGTAACACAACGTTCGTCACATGTAGACCTAATATCATCTGTAACTTTAATAAGTGCCGTAGTCGTGCTATGACCCCTGCAAAAACTCGACTGAAACTCGTTATGCAAGTTAAAATCTTGTAAATAATCTTGAACTTGTAAGTAAATAAGGCGTTCGAAAGCTTTTGAAAGAACTGATAAAATGGAAATAGAACGAAAATTGTGTAAACTTGAGGGACTCTTTAATTTAGGTATTGGGACAACATGAGCAACCTTCCAAATTGAAGGGAATGCGGATCGTTCAAATGAAAAGTTAAAAATGTGAGTAATAGGAGTAAGAACAATATCCAATATAGGAAGAAGAAGTTTGAGACCAACTCCATCAGCTCCCACACTAGTAGAGTTAGAATGATTCAAGGCATCGCGGATTTCTGATGCGTTGACCAGAACAAAGGCGAAAGAGGAGGACTTAGGTGAAGCAAGAATTTCAATAATAGTACTCGTCTTAGTATTTTTTAGTATTTTAGTTTTAGTATTTTATATGATACATTTCTATGTATTATATAAAAAATTAAATTTGCTGCATCGAGTTCTGTGTAGCAAAATAGTCCATATAATGCCTTAAATATAAAACCGCACCTATAATAATAACCAAGATCCGCAGTTTTCTTTTATGACAAAAAACTAACCTAACCCAACCGCAATTTTCCGCGAAATAAGTGGAATGTCGATAAAATAAAATATGCCTCACATTAAGAACACTTCGGGTTACCAAAGTAGACATAGTTGCTGGCACTGTCAAAAAACGGGTTCTTTTTTCACTTAACTCGCGATAAAAGAAAAACCGCAGATCCGAAAATTTCCAAATTAACATATGATACGTATAAATGTTCACTGATTACAATAATTTTTACCACATTTTTTTGTCGAGGGCTTAGGAAGATGTCGATTTCTAGAGTGAGGGGTCCTGACTTTTGGCACGAACTTTATTTTTTTCTGATTATATACTGTGTAGAATTGGGCTATTAAAACTGAATTGTTATAGGTACAAAAAGTAGCAAAATAATTGTTTGAGCGACCGAAAATGGCAAGAAATAATAAATAATTTGTTCTTATTCTGTTTTATGTAGAAAAATATATTGTCAACTTTACTGATAAAAGTGAAGGCAAGGACAAATTTATTCAAGAAAGCGATCACAAAACTGAATCCGAGTAATCTACAAATGATGACGAACGCATGGAATTCTCACATAAAGAAGAACACGACTAACTGTTATAAGATAGTTAAAGATATAGAACTAATTTGAAAAAGTACACCTGTAGCTGTTTCAAAGAAAATAAAACGTAAAATTATTGTCAAAGTGATGCTTGGGTATAAAGAATTTACAAACCATGTGTCAAAATGACCAGTTTCTAACTAAAGACATATTCGACGATATTGTACCTTACATAAATATACAGGATGTTTCATAATATATTCGCAGGAATTCAGGAAGTGATAGCTAGTACAAAATCTTGAAAAACAGTTTCTATCAATAGGATAATTTGAAAAATGCTTACAAAAGCTGTTTTCTGTATGAAAAACGGTTCCAGAAATGTTGCAAAAAAATTTTTTTTTATTAAGGAATTGGCTAGGTACATGTTAACGTGTACGCTAATCAAAAAATTACGTACAGTCTCAACGTTATTATAGCAGTTACGTCTCTTTCAGCATGCACATAGGGAACATTTTTCGGTACATGTTAGAACTTTATAATTTTGAGATTGGCAAAGTAGTTAATTGAGTGATGTGTACAACAGCTTAAGATACATATTTAGTTAACATTAGTATGATAGGTAACGCTTGAGGAAACATGTTTTTTATTGCATTTCTATGTAGTATTTAATTTTCTCAATTAAACCTACCAAGAAAACCTTTCTTTGAACTAAAAAACTAGTTAGAACCAGTTTCTGAAGAAGGTTGCAACATGGCATCCGAAACGTCAAACATTTTTTCAAAAAACGCACGGCAAAGCCCGAAAGATTCTTGTTTTAGATCTAGTGTTAGTCCTAGTGATAGTTCTAGTGATAGTTTTAGTGTTAGTGCTAGTGTTAGTTCTAGTATTAGTGCTAGTGTTAGTTTTAATTTTAGTTCAATTAACACCGGTCGTGAAAGCCTTCGTACTTATAAAACCTTTCTTTGTCCTCGTACGCTGTTATAATAATTGCCACATTATAAATACTATAAATCTTATATTTAAAAACTTGTAAGTATCATATATAGATACAAATTCTAGTCATCATTGCTCGTCTCATGGATAATTTTCAGAATTTTGTAAGAAAAAATGATATATAATAATTTTATTGCATTGCTACTATTTTACTTGTTATGTATTTCAAATAGTTATCTATGTAGTCACTGTGAATGTTTTTCAATTCCTTCCTACAATATTCTAAATCGTTTCAGTTTGTTTGTAATATTTGATAAATCTTGCAATGTACAATCTCAGAAAATAAGTATGATAAAATAGTTTATCGCCAACCGGCAGCAAAAGCATACTTTATTGTATCTATTTGCGGCAGTAAAGTGACACTTTATGTGACAGTCAAATTGACAGCAATTAGCGGCAGACAAAGTACTTTACCTGTCGCAAATGAGTCAGACAAAGTATTTTACCTGCCGCTAATTGCTGTCAATTTGACAAAATTTTAGCAACAACTGGATTCAAACCCAGTACCTTTGACATGACAGCTGAACGACATGTCACTGGACTACTGACCTTCTATATTAAATTAATCTTTGCCAGTGTATATTAATGAAACAAACCGTTTGTCATGTATTTTGACATTTGTCAAAATATGTGGCATAAATACTGCAAGTTACAGAATCTTTATATCTTAAATTTTGCGGTTGGCGATAAAATGTTGTATGCACCACGCCAGCAAAGTGCGCCAGCAACTCGCCTGTTACTCGCCTCGCTCGCTTCGCTCGCTCGACTCGTAAACTCAGACTCGTTCGATAAAAATTCACTTTGCTGACTTAGTACATAAATAACTATTATATATCGACAGTCCTTTTATTATTATAATTTATTAAATGCAATTATCTTTGATACTATTATAGGTGCAGTATTATATCCAAGACATTATATTAATTCTTATTTCGTTATCTAACAAACACACGGCCATACATTGTTCATCAAAAGTTAATTAATGATAGTAAATGATTAAACACCACCTAAAAGTGATGCACTATAAAATATACAAAATCATGAGAACAGGACAATCTCGAAACTAATAAACATTTATATAAATATATCATACATAGTAATTGTGTTATATCATACGCCGTTCCCGATAGGATAAACACATATCATATTATACATATCATTTTTATTTAATTGTTATACATACAGTAAAGCTTCGCTAGTCCAAATCAATTTAAACCAACTTAGTTCAAATTATGGAAGCTTGCGAAATATTGAAGTAATATTTAAATATTGACAAAAAGTCTTTTAAATACATATTTATAGGTTTATTGTATCACATAATAATATTATCTACAATTTTTCTTGCAACATATGATACACTGAAGATATTGCTATGTTTCTCATATTTCTCTTTTAATTCGATATCGTTTATCCCAGCATCTTCATGAAGTAAAATATGGCAAGGATGAATCCAGCATTTTTAATAGATGTGTTTTTCAGTGTTTTGAAAATGTCGTCTAGCTCTACAGATAGAGCGAAAAATTGTGTTAATTCTAGTTGGCGAATCTTTTATTAATTCGGATTGCAGGGACGTAACGCAAATTTTACATTTTCTCATTTGATTCAGATAACAAGAGAATTCGGATCTGGGGGTGTTCGAATTAACGGAGCTTTATTATACCATGTTTTATGTAAACCATTTTTCATAAACTACCATGAACACAAGCGTATTCAACGTCGTATTATTTAAGGTTTTGGTGTAATTTACGCCTTAATATATTTTGTGCCACCTCAATCGTTCTGCTGCCATTAATAGCATATTTTCGTCTTTTACTTATGAAATAGTTGGCCAGTGTACACTTTATTTTTCATGATCCACAACTAAATATATATTCTAAGTTGTTCGAAACATTTCGCTCTACAGAGAAAGTTCAATAATAACAATTTCAAAATTAAGCTCAAGCGTGTCGTCATCACTATGATGTGTACCTATATACTTCCAAAGAATAAACGAATTTTTTTTTGTTAACTTTGAAGGCATCTAGTGTACAACCATATTCCGTTGTACACGCATTTCAGAGACACTCTGTATATACTTTTGTTTACCTGTAACATTGTGTACCTTGTGTACATTGTGATACACACTGGATATTGAGAATAGAAGATATAGATAAATTATGTACAAAGGGATACAGATTGTAAACTAACTAGCCATATCAAAATTCAATCTTTGTTGGGAGCATTGCTCATTATTGCAATAAAGAAAGGAAATCATGTAAGTATTCATGAGTTATGGACCAAAGATAACATTGGAATGATAAGACTTTACGTTTTGACGATTTAAAGACTAGAAAGGGTTGAGAAAAAGCTATTAAATTAGCCGCTATCAAAAAAGTTTACGATAGTTTTGTGAAGAAATGAATCAATGATTTTAGTTGCACGATAATAATAAATTGTTATAATAATTAAAGTTTACGATAATAATTAATTGGTACGATGAAGGCAAAGAAACAAGAAAGTCCTCCAGAATTTCTTCCAAATAAATTACGACTACAGGAACTATCCTTTTTGTGTTTCAATAAGAAATGGACATTGTTTCCTATGTATAAAGACACAAAGATAGTCTCTTGCATTTTTTTTCAAATCCTAGAATTATATACAATAATACCAAATCACTTGGTTTGGATTGGGTTTTATGGAAGAACATATAAAAGAGCGAGCCATAATTTCGAAAGAATAGTTTGAATTTCTTTCCCAATATCGAGAGATACTAGAGGCACCTTTACTACGTAACCGAAATGGAATTGGAAGATTTCAATTTATAATGCTCATTGATGAGCTGTTTGAAAAAAGCTGATTTTTTTTGTTAACGTGTTTTTCTTTTTCAGGTTTTTGCAATAATAAATGTTTTGCTATATTTAATCCTGTATGATTGTGCTTATTTGTTATACGTAAAAGTTATGCTTCGCCGATTAGACGACCAATTTACAATTTTCACTGAGTTCAAACCATTAATTTTATGTCAGATAAAACTCCAAGGCAAACAGGTTAACTTCATTATGAATCACAATTTTCGTCAAATATAAAGTACATATATTAAAGGAGACTCTAACATTATTACAGACGCAATGTCACGCTTATAAGAGATTAAAGATCCTAATACTAAATTTACGCTAATTGGAGAAAAATCAACATTTCTTGATATAAATAACACTTTAGTGTGATATACCTTGTTGGACCTCATACTCCATCCTTTGGTTGTTCATACTGAGTAACAGTTATTGAAGAAACATTTACAGATACTTCAGATACCACCTACACTTTTTCATATTTATTTCTTACAATTTCGTATTTCACACTCTAAACAGTTAACACTCTAAACGGTTACAAAGTAATAGAACTTTAAATTAGGAATTTTTAGTGGTTTCAGGATCTGGTAATAATTTTATTGGGACTCAGATCTTCTCTAAAAGAAGATCTGGGACGTTCTGTTGCTGAACTTGTGTTTGAATAACCACTTCGTCTTCTAGGTGAATTCTTTCTCAAATTTCTTATTAGTTTGCGTGAAACTTTTGCAAAGTTGAGACAATCTCAGACTAATTTTCATTCGAAACTGAAACCTTTTATCTACAACGAATTGTTTAAATCAAAATTTGTTTGCGTAAAAATGCAAGAAATAAAAAATTCTTTGTCATCTGGATTTGATTCAAAAAATCGAATTAATACTTTATTATTCTAGAGAATAATCGTCACATTTCGGTACATATTAATGATTAATGATTTAAACTTTACAATTTAAACTTCATATAACAGCAAGTTTTTTGAAATTTTCATTTCCTTTAGTGCACATTTGGAACTTTTTAAAGTTTTAATTGGTTGTTGAATTTTTCCATTTTAGCAATAAAATTTTCTGAAGAAGATTGAAATCAATTGTAATATGAATTTTTAGAAGTATGATCAAAAATCAGTTAGTAAATTTTTTTATCATCAAAAATTAGGTTCCTATTAAATATACGAACAATTTGAGATAATATTAAACAAAACTGATAATAAGTTACAATGTGCATTGACAATAGGTCTTTTTATTTACATTATTCTCATTTAATTCAGGGTGTGATCATGTTTGAAGTGCGTCAACCTGTAAATTACCGCCAATTAAATTTACGCGAATTGAACAGAGGTCGCATTGTTAGTTAGGCGTAGGCGGTTTTCTGTTCAGAGAAGTGACAAATCACTTTAACAGGTGCCAATCCACCATCATACACTGCAGTCAGACATGTATTAAAGGGGTCATGAGGTGTAGTACCTCCATCTTTGATTTATTACAACAAGGGGAGCAATTCTAAATTGATTAATGGATAAAGAACGAACGTCATGGAAAAATTTACTGAAACAAAAAATCAATATGAAAAGAAACATACAATGTTATTTCATCAACAACACACCAAAAACAAAACTTTCGATTCAATAAATCATGACATACCTCAACATAGTGTAATTGTGAGATATCAACATGAAATAAACGCCTTTTTTTTAGCGAATTACTGTTAAAATAATAGATCAAAAGTCAGTAAATTAATCAGTGAGATGGATCAGAGATCTCCGAGTTCATGAACATCTAAAATAGTAAGTACACATTTTAGATTCAGATTGAATTTACTTCAAAGTTCATTCTTTATTACCACCATGGATATCAAATCTGATAAAGGTAGGTGGCTGCCAGCAAATACGATTACGAATGTAAAAGCTTTTTTGTCAAGCGATGGGCGGACGCTTTTTATTTTTAATCAGAATTCACTCAACCTTAATTGGATAAAATCTATTTTTGAGTTTCTTCAAAACAATTCTATTAAAGAATCGTTTTCATTGATAGACAGGTTGTTTCGAGATGAATTGCAAATTCAATTCTTATAGTCATCTTCTATATTTACGTTATCCTCAATGACAAAACTTTCCAAATTATAATATTAATGATTTGAAATCAATCAAAATTGAGTTCAGTGCATGAGATTTTATTTAATGTAATATAAAAAATTAAAATTAAAAAAAAAAATAAAGAATTTATTTAATTAATAATTTTTGGAAGATAATTTTTAGTCATTAGAAGATTTTAATATTAATTTGATTATAATGGGTAAACTAAACAAATTATCAGAGTAAAATCACCAAAATATTTTCTTCCAATTTAAGTAATTTTTCTCACACAAATGTTAATAATTTTAACGACAAAAATGAGCTATCTGCTTAAATGCAAGTAAGAAGTATACGCATAACTTAAAAGTGCTGAACGAAAAGAACTGGATATTTTGGATGTTATTAGATTGATAAGATCAAAGATGAAGATACTGGAGGACGATAGATGGGCAAAGGGGGAATAAAAATTCTCATGGAAGAAAAGTGACTACAGATATGAGACATTTTGAACTGATTCTTTTCAGCATGAATCTTTTCTTGATTCTCTTTTTACCCACTTATCCTTCTTGACGCAAATAATATACCATTTTACTCATCATAATTTGTTATAAATTGTTAACAATTATCAATTTTGTGATTATAACTAAAATAAACAAATAAAAAAATACTTTTCTTAAAAATAATTCATTGCATCCATCTGGATCAGGATTTCCTTTCCAATGCATATGCCGATATCTTAAGTTACCCAAAAACCTAGTGCCATCCAATTTTGAAACGTCCAAAACTAATCTTCGAATATCTAATCTTTTAATTTTAGCTAGTTGTTTTTTGTATCGCTTCCGCTGTAAAGTTTTTTCATCGGTCTCGCTAACCTCTCCTTGCGACGTCAAACCTTCCTCGACAACCCAAGCGCTAAGAACGCTCTCGATGAAACTTAAAAATGCTGAACGAAAAGAACTGGGTATCTTGGATGTTATTAGATTCATAACATCAAGATGAAGATACTGGAGGACGATATATGGGCAAAGGGGGAATAAAAATTCTCATGGCAGAAACTTCCCAGTTTAGATTTCATGACAGTTGGACATTCGTATCTCAAGGGACGTAATAATTTATAATAAAACAAAGAATGAAAAAATACTTTGTTATGATAAAGAAAAAACATGTCATAAATATTAATAAAAAATAAAAGTGACTTCAAATATGGGACATTTTGAACTGATTCTGTTCAGCATGAATCTTTTCTTGACCTTCTTTTTAGCCACTTATCCTTCTTGACGTAAATAATACATCGTTTGTAATAATTTGTTATAAACTGTTAACAATTATCAATTTTGTGATTATAACTAAACTAAACAAATCAAAAAAAAATACCTTTCTTAAAAATAATTCATTGCATCCATCTGGATCTGGATTTCCTTTCCAATGTATATGCCGATATCTTAAGTTACCCAAAAGCCTAGTGCCATCCAATTTTGAAACGTCCAAAACTAATCTTCGAATATCTAATCTTTTAATTTTAGCTAGTTGTTTTTTTGTATCGCTTCCGCTGTAAAGTTTTTTCATCGGTTTCGCTGACTTCTCTTTGCGACGTCAAACCTTCCTCGACAACCCAAGCGCTAAGAACGCTCTCGATGAAACTTAAAAATGCTGAACGAAAAGAACTGGATATCTTGGATGTTATTAGATTCATAACATCAAGATGAAGATACTGGAGGACGATATATGGGCAAAGGGGGAATAAAAATTCTCATGGCAGAAACTTCCCAGTTTAGATTTCATGACAGTTGGACATTCGTATCTCAAGGGACGTAATAATTTATAATAAAACAAAGAATGAAAAAATACTTTGTTATGATAAAGAAAAAACATGTCATAAATATTAATAAAAAATAAAAGTGACTTCAGATATGGGACATTTTGAACTGATTCTGTTCAGCATGAATCTTTTCTTGACCTTCTTTTTAGCCACTTATCCTTCTTGACGTAAATAATACATCGTTTGTAATAATTTGTTATAAACTGTTAACAATTATCAATTTTGTGATTATAACTAAACTAAACAAATCAAAAAAAAATACCTTTCTTAAAAATAATTCATTGCATCCATCTGGATCTGGATTTCCTTTCCAATGTATATGCCGATATCTTAAGTTACCCAAAAGCCTAGTGCCATCCAATTTTGAAACGTCCAAAACTAATCTTCGAATATCTAATCTTTTAATTTTAGCTAGTTGTTTTTTTGTATCGCTTCCGCTGTAAAGTTTTTTCATCGGTTTCGCTGACTTCTCTTTGCGACGTCAAACCTTCCTCGACAACCCAAGCGCTAAGAACGCTCTCGATGAAACTTAAAAATGCTGAACGAAAAGAACTGGATATCTTGGATGTTATTAGATTCATAACATCAAGATGAAGATACTGGAGGACGATATATGGGCAAAGGGGGAATAAAAATTCTCATGGCAGAAACTTTCCAGTTTAGATTTCATGACAGTTGGACATTCGTATCTCAAGGGACGTAATAATTTATAATAAAACAAAGAATGAAAAAATACTTTGTTATGATAAAGAAAAAACATGTCATAAATATTAATAAAAAATAAAAGTGACTTCAGATATGGGACATTTTGAACTGATTCTGTTCAGCATGAATCTTTTCTTGACCTTCTTTTTAGCCACTTATCCTTCTTGACGTAAATAATACATCGTTTGTAATAATTTGTTATAAATTGTTAACAATTATCAATTTTGTGATTATAACTAAAATAAACAAATCAAAAAAAATACCTTTCTTAAAAATAATTCATTGCATCCATCTGGATCTGGATTTCCTTTCCAATGTATATGCCGATATCTTAAGTTACCCAAAAACCTAGTGCCATCCAATTTTGAAACGTCCAAAACTAATCTTCGAATATCTAATCTTTTAATTTTAGCTAGTTGTTTTTTGTATCGCTTCCGCTGTAAAGTTTTTTCATCGGTCTCGCTGACCTCTCCTTGCGACGTCAAACCTTCCTCGGCAACCCAAGCGCTAAGAACGCTCTCGATGAAACTGAAAAGTTGCTGAACGTTCGGTTCAAGTTTGTGATAACCCATGTGCGACTGTAGGTTTGCGTTTGTGCACACTTGTAGCAACAAGTTGTCGCCGAAGTGGACCGTCTTGTGTCTACGTCGTTTGGACATTAAGGAGGTCTTCTCCGTTGTACTAGTGGTACTCGTTCCGTTATTGTTGTGGACCGAGTGTCTGTTGCACTTTGAGTTGGACTCGACCATCGCTTCAGTTGTATTCGAGGAACGCATATAAGAAAAAAGGCACTTGGCTCGGATGTACAATAAATTTTTAATATTTTTGATTTTTTTTAATTAGAACGTAAACTTTAAACTACACTTTTTATTAGCAATTTTTTTTATAGAAATAACGAAAAGCGACGCTTTTTTTTTGTTTTTTTAATATCACAGCAAGAAGAAAATCATTTAAATTTTTATTTAATTTTTAATTCTGAAAAAATTACTTAATTTTAATTTTAATATATTTTATTTTTTTTAATATTTTGATGAAGTGATTTTGGGGATTTACTTTTCTATTGTTTTGAACTTGAATTGTTTCGATGTCCCAACAATACGGGATTGTAGAAAATGATTTAACCGAAGTTTGCGGAAATGTTTTACGGATAAAGTCCGGTATGGAATAAAGGATCCGGGGGGAAAATAAATTACAAGACTACTACATCAGAGTGGGCGTTGAACGTAAATAATCTTTCCTGAAAACATTGTGACAGCATGAAATAAAATGTTTGTTTCGAAATTAAATCCGAACAAATTTAATTTTAAACGAGGAAGTTTTGGAAATAAATTTCGGATTCTAAACAAAGAAATTTCTTTAACGCAAAACTGCAAACTAGAGTTAACAGTATTGTAAACACGTCCTTCGCAGTAAATTGAAGTGTCAAGAAACAGAACCTGCCCTCAATATTGTCTATGTTGAAACACCTAGAACGTTGGACGTATTCAATTCCGGGATATAAGCTTTCCCCGTTTCCTAGAATAAAAATCCTCGCCTAAACAAATCGGGACGTATATCCTCGAATATAGATTAAATTACATATTCAATCTCAAAAAAGTCCTCATCGTAAATGAGAAATCTTATTTTAAAGAAATACCTTCCCCTTCAAATCACCACCATCAACTTTTTATTTTTAACTCAATTACATTATTTTAACTTTACCCATTTAAATTTTATTTTATTTAAACCGTACAATTATCATAAATTTTCAATTTTAAAGTTTACTCTTTTAATTTATATTAATTATTCGCGTTTATTTTAATCGTGTGCAATATTTTATTTTAAATAATCATAAGAACCGCCGCCGGACCGTCTTTCGCATTTAACGCGAACTCGCGAAAGCCGCTGCTTTTAAACCGGAACTTAGACGGAGCTTTCACGTCCCGACCGCGCCGCCCATGACGTCAAACTGAAAAGCTCTGGCGGAGAGAGCTTTTCGCCGCGGCGCCAGCGGCGCCACCACGCGCCACTCCGCCGTACCAACAACGAAACGACATCGATCTGACGTATGTTGGCATAGTTGCACGTAAGCTTCGGACTTTTTTGAACATAGTATAGATGATTTTTCAAGTTTTTTTTGTACCGTCGAGATATTTTTCTCGTTAAGTTGTGCTAGCACAGTTGATAACAATCCAATTTGTATTGAAGATGTACTTTTATCGATATGGCACTAAAACGTAATAAATGTAATAAGTTTCGATTTGAAAGTAGCTATATTTTTGTAACTAAAAATATAAAACTGCATAAGATTTTAGTTTGCGTTTTGGATAGTGGTGGGAGTGATTATAAGGGTATCAGATACTTTCCATAAATAAGAGCTGAAGTCGGAGGGTGCTAATTAAGCAAATAGACTAATCGTATTAACGAGACAAATAATTATAACTCTAAATACTTATTGCGTCTGGATTAAAAGACAAGATTTAATTTAATTTAGGCGGTAAATTCAGCTACGAAATATTTTTTGTACTGTCCTTTTACAAACCTTCATAAAGAGAACCTAGCATGTCATAAAGCTATAAAAGAATGTAATGAACGAACGTTATTAATTTACAAAGAATTCCTATCACAACCGGGATTTATTGCGAACCATTCAAAGCTAAAAACTTTTTTACTATTTACCTTATGCTTTTTACATTTTTGAACCCAGTTTGTAATCAATATTTTTTAATAATATTTATTTATATTATATTTTATAATTAGCCAACAATTCTGGGCTTTGTCATAATGTAGAGAATAATAAAAAAGGATGGTAATCAAGTATCATCAACTATGTGGCAATCATTTATGATGGATGAAAACTTTCTTTTTTAGAACATTTTAGAAAAATCCTCCTTAAAAAAAAAGATGGGGTTGGGTTGCGTAAAGCTGTCTTTTGTGTGAGGAAGATTTGGAGACGTCGCTATATGGAGATTTGTTCAGATTGGCTGATGGCGATTGCGTGACGTTACTACGCTCGCCATCAGCTAATCCGAACAAATTTCCTTCGTATAAATGTCCGATATTACTTTTAAGATATATATTTGATGAGATAGAATGGAAAACAAAAAATGTATGGAAACAGTGTTGATATAAAGAGAGAGTAATTAAAAACACAAAAAGTGATTACCAGCAGGAAAAATACTATTTTAACTAATCAGTTACATAACTAAACAAAATTCTTTCTTGCCAATCAAAACAGATTTCTTTAATTTATATTTGATTAAAAATTACAACCATTCTCAATCTTAAATAGGTTAAGTATTCCTAACCAAGTGGCACTAGAATAAAACGTGATCCCAAGAATCTCGGCTCAACAAGTTTAAGATCTACGAACATCAAAGGAAAGAGAAGATGCAAGAGTTTCAAATATATATGATGAAGGTACGTCTGAAGTGGTGGGAGAAAATGCTCAACCGAGGAGTGCTCCTAAATACCGACGAATAACATCGCACATCGCTAAAAGCTTATATTAGATTCAAATAACAATCAGGTATTTTATCGAAAATGAAAGATTGCGAGGATTTTCGTAATTTTATCGGAAATGCAACATGCAATATGTGCACAAATCGGCACGAATATAAATAATATTTTTTAATGATTTCTCGACTTGTTGAATGTAGATAAAACATCAATATTTCTGTTTTATATCGCCATTAATGGAAGTGTAGCTCGCTATGGTTATTCTCTTTACGAGAAAAACAATGAAGTAATTTTTTTGTAACAAATGAACATGCAATTTTTGTGCGTCAGACTAAAATGTACGGATTTTTTGTTGTGTGTATTAAATTTATTATTAAAATGACAAAACGTTTCGTTATTAAAAAGAAAGATGGTTTCAGCAAATCGAGGTTTACATTCACCTTTTTGTTATCTTTCATAAAAAAATGTTTAATGAATCTAAATAATTCTGATGGGACCCTCATACCTAAGACACAAAACTAACGATTTTGATAAAAACAAAGTTTGTGTTTAATACTTCCTTTTGTATTTCTTGTGGTGTTTAGCTGGTATGTATGGTTGACTGAACTAATTTAATGTCAGCAAATGACGATTTCAAGCTTAACCCTCGGATGAATTTGTTAAAGACTTCACTCTTTTTTGGGAAAATGCTCAACCGAGGACTGCTCCTAAATACCGACGAATAACATCGCACATCGCTAAAAGCATATATTAGATTCCAATAACAATCAGGTATTTTATCGAAAATGAAAAATTGCCAGGATTTTCGCAATTTTATCGGAAATGCAACATGCAATATGTGTACAAATCGGCACGAATATAAATAATATTTTTTAATGATTTCTCGACTTGTTGAATGCAGATGAAACATTAATATTTCTGTTTTATATCACCATTAATGGGAGTGCAGCTCGCTATACTTATTCTCTTTACGAGAAAAACAATGAAGTAATTTTTTGTGACAAATGAACATGCAATTTTTGTGCGTCAGACTAAAATGTACAATTTTTTTTTGTTGTGTGTACTAAATTCATTATTAAAATGACGAAACAATTCGTTTTTAAACAGAAAGACGGTTTCATCAAATCGAGGTTTACATTAATTCCTTTGTTATCATTCATAAAATAATGTTGAATGAATCTAAATAACTCTGATGGGATCTTACCTAAGACATAAAACTAACGATTTTGATAAAAACAAAGTTTGTGTTTAATACTTCCTTTTGTATTTCTTGTGGTGTTTAGCTGGTATCTATGGTTGACTGAACTAATTTAATGTCAGCAAAAGACGATCCTATAGTGGGTCTACGGCAACTATACTCTCAGATGAATTTGTTAAAGACTTCACTCTTTGTTTGGCTATATTCCAAGACAACATTTGATTTGCAATTGCTTGTCACGTCTATGCTGCATACATAATAAAACTATCACATATTTCTTTGGTTTGGTTACGTACGAAACTAGATTTATCTTTTGTGGGTTAAAATCAGATTAAATAATGAGTTCGATTTTTTATTACAACTGTAATATTTTTAGCTAACGCTCTTTTTTCTTCTTCTATAATGGGCATGGATATGGGATTTGGAATTTATCCCAGTTACACCAAGTAATGTTAGTTTTTTTACGAGAAATTTTTCAGCTAATGATATCCACCATATTCCACCATCACTTTATCAAATTCACTAAACAATTTGATATAGATTTTACTAAGATTCTTTAAAAATGACAGTAACTTGTTCTTCTAATCTCTCATCAATTATTTTTTCTTCAAGCATGATGCCTACGTTATCGAATCGTATGAAAAAAGTATCGGTTAAGTGCACCAGTCTGAACCCAAAGATGTCTGATCATCACAATGTTTGTAGTATAAACTAACTTATCGCATGAAAATTATAATACTAGAGAATATATGAAAGAAAAAGAACATCTTACTTTGATCCCGTGTAAAGCCTGCAATACTGGGATCCCGAACAATTTTGGTCCGGTATTAAAAACCGGTATTGATGGCAAAATGTTATAAATATATAATATTTATATAAAATAAATATATATTTAAATACATTTATTTTACGAAATATAAAATATTTCACATTGTTAATCCCAATTTCACTTCGCCCTGTCTTCGTCCTATCTTCGCGAGATCCACACGTTCTCGTTAACGTTCACGTTCTCGTCCACCAACAAATAACATAATAAAAGAAAGACTTTACTGACTTTTGACCCTTAACTTACAGGGGCTTAGAGATCTAGTGACCACTCCTTCTTCTAATCTTCCTGCATCATCGCCTTCATGTCTTCTTATCGCCACCCACTCTAACCCAACCCAACCCAATCCAGTACGTTGTTCGTTATCTATAAATTGCCGCAATAGAATCTGGCCACCAATATCTTCCTTTCTTCACTTCCTTCGTTCACAAGGCATCTTTCATTGACCTTCCCTATCTTATTAGCGTTCTTCTCTTCTGTCTACGATGTCATTATTCGTGTCGTTTACCGCCCCCAATAATTAATAATATAACCAAACACAACCTTTTTTCGAGGGAACCCTGTCTCCTACTCGCTATGTTATTATTTCATATTTTCAGGTATGGCTATGCCATACCTAAATGCTATTCTATTACGCTCTCTCCTCTGCCTCATACGCGACTATGACCCCTTCATCAAGATAGCCATGTTTTTATTCCAAGTATTATCCGTTTAGTTTATGTAGCCTTCTCATCGGTTGTTCTAATCTTGAGTTATTTCCTCCTCAGGGGAGGTTTCGATCTTCCTTTGATGCTCCCGCGAATACCCTCCATCTGGTCATTAGCCCAATAGCTTCTGGAGAGGCAGTTCTATAGACAATCTAATATAACCCATACAACTCATTGGCACGACATAAATGCTACTAATCTGTCAGATCATTAGACCAAGTAAACATCGATAAGAAAACCTTTAATAAACACAGAAAACGGCACGAAGAACAGTCTGTTTGTCATCATTTCCTAATAGAAACAAAATAATATCCACTGAAAGTTCTACTACTGGTCTTTATACATACTTACGAATCATTCGAGGTCGTATTTATAGTACATATAGACTCATGTGATATATGACCAATGTGTGAACGATAAAAATAGTGCATCTAACCACAGTACAGTAGCAAATTCATATTTTCATACCACGGCCTATTATCTATCATCATTCTTTAATATTGGACTAATAAAATACTTCAGCCACCACGTTTTGAAGTTACTTCCATAGATTTCCTTGTTCATCATATTACAAGCAATTGCATTCAACCTTCTAAGTCTAGGGTTGACATTATTTTAAAATTCCCAAAACTAAAGACGTTAAAGGAAATACAGAGAGACTTTTGGGCATGATAAATATTTATCGAACATTTCTAATGGTGTTTTTTCTGTTGATGCAAATGTTGCTGTAGTTATAGATTTGTGCTCAGTTATGGTTACTATGTAGAAAATTTATAAAAACGTTATGGTAAAATATAGTACTAAAAAGCTTTCTGTCGAGATTCAAGCATTTACATGACATGGAAAATTAGAAATGTTCGATAAATATTTATCATGCCCAAAAGTCTCTCTGTATTTCCTTTAACGTCTTTAGTTTCGGGAATTTTAAAATAATGTCAGCCCTAGACTTAGAAGGTTGAATGCAATTGCTTGTAATATGATGAACAAGGAAATCTATGGAAGTAACTTCAAAACGTGGTGGCTGAATAACTTTTTCTGATGTGGATAATGTTCTTCTTCGTTATGATTGGCGATGAGAATGTTAATTTATAAATCTTGGAACGGTGAGACGAGCATTAAGAAAGGTAACTCCATATATGAATTTATTTTGCATTCATTCAAATGTCAGTTGAAATTCTGAAAATGTGATATCGATTCGGAATAGTAACATTATTTAATTGCCATAATCTCCACATATTCAGCAATCATTGGAATATTTTTATAGATATATTCCCATGACAACCATCTATTCAAATTCCTTTTAGTTATTGCATGTTTATTACAATAAAAAAGCATTTAGTTATAATTTTGTGTTGATGTTTGACGGGTGAAGAAAAATCCCTTAAATGAAAGGATTTCAAACTGTATTATAAATATCGATTGGAATAAAAGAATAAAATCAGTTAGTCTCAACTTTCCGTGTCATATCACGACAAAATAACGGAAATACAACAACGAAAATATCAAACCGCTTGAGGTAAAGGAAATTGATTTCGATATAACAAAGCATTTTAAAAATAAAATATTCTTTCTCCTGTCAAAAAATATATCGTAATATAAGGTCGTTATGATATACATACTTTATACGATGGACGTAATCTAACTTCTACGCTTCGCACATACATACGTTACTCGGGGCCATTTATATAGCTCTAGGCGCTACAGTGAATGGGCTATATTACGAGAGGATATTCAAAAGAGTGATGTTGGAAAGGATGCGTCTCATCGAAACGTTTCATATCAGGGCAATTACAGCGAACGAAATGTGTGGTTTTATGGTCTATTTCCTAGTTTGCGAACAGTATGCATCCTGATTAAGTCCTTCCTTTCTTGTTAGCTTGCGCACGTTGGAAAACTCGATTCTATTCGCTTCCATAATTACGATAGTGCCCTAAATGAGAAACGAATCCAATAAGCAATCAATAACCGCGATTGCCAAAATTTCCGTTCGCCATCGTTTGCAGCAACTCGGTCTTCGGTGTAAGACAGTTTCTCCGGCTGGCGGATAGAGTTCCCATTTGCACTGTTAGATAGTGAGCTAACGACTGTTTTCAGGGGTGGAGGTCGAAATCGGGGGGCGGAAGTAATTAAACACGACCGCACTTGCTGCCCCCTCGGGGGTGGTTAAACGTCTCGTAGTCCCCGGTGGTGGCGTCTAATTATTTCGGCAAGGGTCATTTGTAATTTAAATTTTTCTAGGGTAATCATGAAATTGAATACAAATTCAAACCGCTAAGTATCGATAAAGAAACAAAATTGTGTTGGAACTTTTAAATTGAAATGTTAATTTCAAGATGTTCAGCTTGTTTTGCTAAGTTAAACTCCAATTTCTTGCTTGGTATGTACTCGATTTTCTCTCTGGCCAGTTGCCATCGGAATCTGTCATGCAAATCGTGCGGAATCCAAGTACATACCTCAAGACCGAGAGGAGACCGAGAGTTTGTTGAACTTGTATTTTAATAGGGTTCCAAAAGTTATGCGGTTTCAATACGTGTTCAAAGCTCTCCAAATAGTTTGATTTAGAACTAAAAAAATGAACTATTTTTTAATAACACCAAACAAGAATTTTCTAAGAAAATAGAAAACTTTTTAACGTCAATACCTATCTAAGCGATAAAAGTTTAGTACCACCTGTTACGTAGCTTTCCAAAGCAATAATCAAGTCCACATGAACATTGGACACAGCCGGTGTACCAAGAGAACCGAGATCAAATCCAATTCGGATATTGCAATACCGTGAACTAGTTCTAAAAATCGTCTTTATACGTTTATAGTTTTAGATGTCGAATTTCTCATCGGGCTGTTAGAAATATAAGATAAAATCAATGTTTATTTCAAATGACACCAAAAGAACCCTTTTATTTTAATCATTAAATTATCGTTTAGGGTATAACGCAAGAATGAAACAAGGTAGGGAAAGCGAAAAAATTTTAAACAAAAGGGGATGACGAAATAATAAAGGAACACGGCTGGGGTGAAAGGTGCCTTTAGCGAATGCCTTTTCTTCGTTTGAAAGCTCACTCAAACGCGGCTTTTAGCGAGAAAGGAGTTGCCTAAGTAATTGGAAGTTATGTCCCTGGAAACTGCAAATAATGAGCAGTTTCTTTACCGAAATTTTTCTTCCTTGCTCAAAGTATATTTTTATCGAAAAATTAAAATTAAATCGAACTAAAAAGATGTTTGACTTCAAAATGTAAACGAATTGCGTTATCGATCGCCGTGTTTGTTTGGAAAAATTTGATTCGGAACCTTCTATTTGCCTTTTCTGTCCCGATGACTTATTGGGGGAAAACGGGAAATGCGCAACTCACAATAAACCGAATGCATCAAGCGTATTTTTGTACAGTGTCGAATATGCAAATGCATCGCAATTATTCACCGATTGACAGTGGGGTTCCCTGAATATTCATTGCTTTCGTTATCTGCAAGGCACGTTCGTAGTGGTCTATGTACTCTAAATTAAACATGCCATTATCCCGCATAACCAGAGGTAAACCAAAACTTCACGCTACAATACTTCTCAAAAATGAAATGTGATATGAAAACAAGAAAAATTAAACTGTCAGTTCCATATTCAATCATTTTAGTTACTTAAAAACTTTCGCAGAAACAACCCTCGTAGACGCATGCCTTTCGCATGCCTCTTTCCAACCAACTTATCTAGTAAACAGATAAAATTTACAGCTTTCCACCTTGAGCAACGCCCCTATAAATTTGTTTGCTTTGGCCCCCGTCTAAAGTTTACGTTATTTTCTCAACGTCGACTAAATTACTTATCGTCCTTAGACACACCTCGTCCATTTTAAAATAGAAGCGGTATTTTTTGTCGCTAATATTTATCGTTTGACATAAATAAATCTTTATAAAAGGAAAAAATATAAAAGTTGTGACAAGTCAATTTTCTTGTCGATATAAATGATAAATCGATAAAAAAAAGATCAGTATGATATTACTCACTGATACTTCGGAAATTGAATCAAAGAATAAAATAAGTTATTATTTAGAGATTAGATGATGTAACAAGTAGTGAGATTCCTTTTGGAAACTAAGCAATATCGTCACGATTATTCGAGGTTGCAATATGTTTAAGTTCGCCCCCTAACTTTGGTATATTGAGGTGCATGTTTGTCGTGAGCAAATAAGTGGGTTTCATAAATTAAATACAGTAGAGCTCCGATTATACGCGAGGGGAAGATTCGAGGTTGCCTTGATACATATATATATATTATTTTCAAGATTTTAGTTTTTATTTGATTTGAACATTGTCACGTAAAGAGCGCTCTACTAAACCTAAGGGCTAACCGGGCTACAGCCCTTGGGCGCCAACTCCTGGGGGTCGCCTGTTTTTTGCAATGAAATGCATGGTGTCCCCATCATACATTTCCCTCTGAGGTGAGAACCTTTTTTGTGGCATTGAATTTTACATGAAAAAGAACACTCCTTTCGTTTCTGGGGTGCCGAATATCTTACGACAACTATACTTCAAATATACAGGGGTTTGGGTTGGGTTTGGTCTAGCCACGCATCTGAAGACATTTTTTAACAAAGGCCTTTCAATTAATAGTTTCTGAAATAGAGCACTTTCCAAACTGATTTGGCAACCCTGTTTACTTCAATTGAAGTAAAACTAGAACTAACGCTAGACCTAGAATTGGAAAGTTTCGGGTTTAGCCGTGCGTTTTTCAGAGAATCTTTCCACTTCTAGGTCTAGTGATAGTTCTAGTTTTATATCATCAGATCTAACACCAGATCTAAAACTAGAGATCTTCTTAAGACGGCTAAACGCGAATGATTCCAGATCTATCATCAAGCCAGATCTAGTGTTAGTCCTAGTTTTGCTTCAATTCAAGTATACAGGGTTGAGTTGGGTTTAGCCGTGCGTCTGAAGACATTTTTTTTCAACGAAGGCCATTCAATTAATAATTTTCGACATAGACCAATTTGCAAACAGATTTGGCAACCCTGTATATTTGAATTGAAGTGAAACTAGAACTAATATTAAACCTAGAAATAGAAAGTTTTGGGTTTAGCCGTGCGTCTGAGCATTTTTTTTTGTGTATCTATTATTTTTTATTTATTATTCAGTTTTTTTTTCAGTGATTTATAATATAGTACTTCAGGGGTAATGTTAGTGTAGAATTAAAAAAAAAATCGATTTTTTTGCTTGAGTGATATGTTTAACCTTTAAAGTTAATATCCCTAAAGCTTTTAGCCGAAAAAGCTTTTTTACCGACATAGAGCGCGATAATTACAAACTTCCACTACCAATGAAACCGGAAGTTTTTGAAACGATTCAACATATTTATGAAGTTTTAAGTAGAGAGGATTTGCTTGAGCATTGCGTAGGAGGATACACTTAAAATAGCAATGAAAGCTTTAATTGATTAGTTTGGTCCATCGGTCCGAAGACCACATCAAGCGATAAAAAATATTGGATTTATGTACAGATATTGCCGTTTGTATTTTTAATAATGGACTAAGTGACATAATGTATAATGATGGTTATGGAAATAACAATTGGCTACAACTGTTACTATCCTTGCCTCGAAGCCGATGCGAAACGCATTAAATATTCCGAACGCTCACTCACTGATAGAGCAAGATCCTTAACAAATCCCAATCCTTAACAGTGGCCAGAAAGCTGCGAGAAAAGCGAATTAACAACATTGAGGGTCAACTTTATGGTGCTGGAATAGCTGATTAATGGTAAGATCCTAAAGAAACTAATTTATTAACACTTTTTTGCAGATCCTAGCGTTCTAATAATAATTCAAATTTCAACACTATCTTTAGCAATAGATTATCTAAGGCGTAGGGATTTTTCGAAAATCACTTTGAAAGCTTTAAAGGCACGCCATTTTTACAAAAATTAATTTTTGAGAAACCGCTACGCTTTTTTTTAGATTTTGAGCTAAACTTTAAATAAATTTTCGTTTTCTATTCTAGGTTATGATTTGCGTCTATTATGTATCGCACAGAAAATCCCAAGCAAGAAAACCATCTTGGATATAAAAACATTTGATAACATTAATATGTATAGGTATTAACATGTATACAATAATCCTTCATCATCTGTCTTTTTACCTTAACACTCTCAGTAAAAAATCCCAAAAATAACCTTTGAAAACAAGCTTCTACACTGATATTACCCCTTAAGCTGAAATGTTTCCTTATTTACACATCATTTTTACTATATTTTCGGTTTATCCGCGATTTCCACTATCCGCGCTGCTTTTGCCATCCAATTCCAGATAATCAGGGTTATTACTGTATATAGTTCCTAAATTTGTGATATAAATTATATTTGAAGTTGCGATATTCTATTTATATAATGAAATTGTTATTATTGGTTTTTACAATTCATTTCTGCGTTATGCTGATCAAGATATATGCTCTTGTTTTAAACAAATTGTAGTTTATTAAAGCTCCTTCAAATAGCAGCTTAAACACATAGAGTTGTATAAAATCTACATCGAAAGCGATCTTACATCTTTTTGTCAATTCTACCAAGTTCTTGATCAGCTTAGAAAAGACAGTTATTAGTTTTACGTTTCAAGTAAAGTTTCAAGTTTTAAATTGTCCAGCAATCTTTTTAAAAGTCCAAAAGTTTTCTAGTTATTTAAGTAAAAATCTTTTTTTTTTCTTATTCTGTACTTCTGCTTATTTTTTTTTATTCCCATAAAAACTAAATACGCGATTTTCTGTAAGATTGAATTCAAAAAAAAGTATGCATTTATTAAAAAATCTAAAAGTAATAAACAAATATTTATGTTAAATATGTATTTGGGTTAATAAAAAACGAAAATCGACGTGTTTTGGCTTATGACAACATCACACGAACCGATTCAAATTAGTTGGGGAATAGGGGGCCAAATTTGACACGCACGGTATTATTGTAGTTCGCGTGAGATTTTAGTCAAAGTTGTTTAGCCACGAGCTATGCAAAATAACAAAAAATTCCGCGACCTTAATATATGTACAAACAATCCAGTACATAGTAAAAAAGTGAAGATATATTTTTGCTTTCAGCGAGGTGTTGTAGTCAACCCAATCCTTTTACGACCAAGGTGGAAAATAATTATAAACTTATGAAACAAATACAATCAATACATATTAACTAAGATGAATGTACATTTACTTACGTAATTTTCAAGAATTATTACTTTACCTTTTTTAATATCTTGAAAGAATGTTTTGTATGAGGAATCATCTATTTACCGATCTAATTTGTATTTGAAATACTTGATGGCGATTATGTTCAACTTTACAAATTTTGTACTTTTATCGAAATTTTCGTTGTCAAATTGACAACAAATTTACGACAAATATTGGTGCTTTTCATGCCAAATTACAAATCTTAACTCCAACTTTCAAAATCAGGCATGACAAAACCAAAGACACGCCTAAAAACCTTTCCAACTTTTTTACTAAATTAGAAAGCTTATTCACTATTTTGAACATCAGATTAGCCAAAATCATCTATTACTTCTAAATAGTAACCCTTTTAGTCATGAAATTCCTTTTCCTATTGTTGTCTCAATTTTCAAGAATTGTTTTAATCAAATTTTATCTAGAAATTGATCCGTCTTCTAAATTGTCCATAAAACCACAACAAAAAACGAATTCAAATGATACATGAAACATTAGAAACAAGTTTGCGAATTGACTTAGAAACACGAATTAATCATTTGATTGAAGACAACATAAGATAAAAAAGGCACATTTTTCTGGGAATTAAAATGATATAATTATAACTTTGCGTAATCTAGGTAAACAACTTTAATTTTCAGGTGACAAAATTTGTTTAGTTTGTTATACGGATTGCAATCCATAAATAAATACGAAGTTTCACCTCAGATATTCTGTTTGTGGCAGGGACTCCAAATTCGAAACTATGTGTACATACATATACACCAGTATACAAACATAACTTGCGGTAACACAATCATTGTTTAATAGCATTGCACTTGATTATGATACAGAACATTCACCCAAGTTCACCCATACTTACCAGCTTGAATCTGAACGCAATAGCAATTATAACTACTTCATCTTGATAGGTTTCAAACTTTGTTAGATGGTTGAAGATTATCGTATTTGATCGTATTTTTCTCACACATAATAAACATTGTACATCTTTCGAAGTATTGTATAATATATAATATTAAAAATAGGTAAGTTGATTTTCATGATAATACTCACAAAAACTATCTTAAAATGCCGGATCATTGTTATTTCACAACAATTGTTCAGTAAATTATTTTGGCTACTAAAAAAATCGACTAAACGCTTTCGATGATTCATGATATTATGACAAATGGTGACATAGGACTTGGGGTGTATTGAAAGAAAACCCATTCGAGTATAGTTGGAAACTCATCAGGATATGGAAGATGGGTGGTAATCACGAACAAGATATAATTAATTAGAAATTAGCTTGTAATTAGTATCAATTAATTAGTAATTAGTTTTCGACAAATATATTGTTCTTCGATTTCCGATATCGTCACCTCGAACCAATTTCTGAAGATGACTGCGACATGGCAATAGAAACGATAAACATTTCTTTCAAAAGACACACGACAAAACCAGAAAGCTTTTAGTGGCAATTCTAGTATTAGCGTTATTGTTAATAATACTTCTAGTTTTAATCAACACCTGTTGTGAAATCCTTCATCCTTATATTAATTGCAAAACACAAGAATTTTGGAAATTAATTGTATTTAGGTATTTAATTGATGCAATTTCTTAGTTAATTACATTACAAAGATTAAATTTAAATAAATGTTTCGCACATACAGTAAAGCTCCACTAATTCATACAATCGCAAATTCGAACTCTGTTGAACAAGACGATATTTCGAAAACACTGAAGGGCTATACTTCCCAATGTTTGCCAGTCCTTGCAATTTATTAGCAAAATACTAGAGAAATGTATTTGGATAATCAGATGAGAGGAACAGCGCCATCCTAAACCTAAGGGCTAACAGGGCTACAGCCTGGGCAACATCCCCTATCTCCAGGGCAACACCTGAGGGACTCCTATTTTTGCATTATACATGTACCCAGTGTCCAACCTTAAATGCGAACCTTTTCTTTAGGTATTGAATATTGTATGAAAAGGGGTACATTTGTTTCATTCGTCCAAGCCAGCCCTGGGGCGCCGAATATCTTAGAACTGGTCTCTTCAAATACACAGTGTTAGGTTGGGTTGGGTTGCGTTTAACAATATATCCCACGACATTTTTTTAGCAAAGGCCTCTGGAATGAATAGTGTTTGAAACAAGGTACTTTACAAACTGATTTACCAACCCTGTATATTTCAAATTAAGTAAATCTAGAACTAACACTAGACCTAGAAGTGGAAAGTTTTGCCCAAATGGAAACCCAAATCTGTCCACTTCTAGGACTAGTGTTAGTTCTAGTTTTATATCATTGGATCTAACTCTAGAACTAGAAACATTCGGGTTTAGCCACACATCTCTCAAGACGGCTAAACCCGAATGATTCTAGTTCTAGATCTAGTTTTAGTTCTATTTTTACTTCAAATGGGTTGGGTTGGATTGGATTTAGTAGAACATCTGAAAACCTTTTTAAGAACGATCTCTACAATGAATAATTTTTGAAATAGGGTACTTTATAAACTGATTTGGCAAACCTGTATATTTCAATTGAAGTAAAACTATTATCCGTGCCAAATGTCGAGGCCCCTCACTTTAGAGATCGATATCTTCGAAATCACTCGATGAAAAAAATTGCGGTAAAGATTATTGTAATCAGTGAATATTTATGTGTATCGTTTTTTGAGAGTGCCGGCAACATAGTCTACTTTGTGATTTTTTTGTGTGGTTATTTCGAAAACGACCAGTCGGATTTCAACGCAATTTTTACGAAAATGTGGAAGGAATCCCTAATTTTTTAAGAGCAATTTAATGGAAGTACAAGTTAAAGAGACACAAAAATAACACTCCGAGGAGAGGTGCTCATGAGGGAGCCCTCATTTTGAAAAACTGATTACAGAATCCGATAAACGACATTATTTAACATATTTTGGTAAGTCGCATTGAAATCCGTCCCATCGTTTTCGAAGCGCATGTTACTAAACGGCGATTTTCCACGAAACTGTATGGAATATCAGTAAAATAAAATATGCCCCAAATTAAGAACACATTGGGTTACCACCAATTCAAATTTGAACTTTTTTCATCAAATAGTTTTTCAGAAAAAATCGCAAAGTAGACAAAGTTGTCGGCACTCTTAAAATTGGGTACTTTTTTAAATTAACTCGTGATAGAAGAAAAACCGTAGATTCGAACATTTCCAAATTAAACTATGATACACAGAAATGTTCACTGATTACATTAAACATAACCGTAATTTTTTTCATCGAGCGATTTCGAAGATATCGATCTCTGAAAATGAGGAGCCTTGACTTCTGGTACGAATAATAGAAACATTCGGGTTTAGCAATACATCTCTTATGACGGATAAACCCAAATGATTCTAGTTAGGTTGGGTTACCTTTAACAGTACATCTCAAGACATTTCTTAACGAAGGGCTCTACAATGAATAATTTCTGAAATACAGTACGTTACAAACTGATTTGGCAACCCTGTATATTTGAATTGAAGTGAAATTAGAACTAAGACTAGACCTAGAACTGGAATCTTTTTTTTTAATTTTGTATAAAAAAGGGCGCACCCATTTCGTTCGTCCAACCAAGCCTTGGGTCGCCAAATATCTTAGGACGGCAGTGAAGAGAAACATTCAACAATTAAAAGAAAACGGTATTATGCTGCAACAAATAAATCAATTCTCTCCATGAGGACGCTGACGATCTTAAATGTGAAGAAGCTAATAAAAGCTTTAGTGTATCGTACTTATTTTGGCTAAATCTAACCAAATAACTGGGAACTAATATATTATGTCTTTTAAACGTAATGAATGTTTAAAACGGTGCGGTTGGCTTTAACTCCTACAACAGTAAACAATAAACATAATAGCAGCCGAGATCGCTTGTGCTTGCGGTGACAACATAAAACACCACAATTTCGTTTTCTCAGCTAGTCAGTAACATCTGCATTCTTTCATGGAATAATAAAGAGGGATATTTCGAAAGGAAAAAATCTACAAGTTAATAAACTTACAACAACCCACATTCTTCGATACATCGTTTTCCTGATTGATTAAAAAACGCTACAACATTGTTATTTCGAACATGAAACATATTGGGCACAACATTTTTAGTTGATGAGAATTACTTCTAAATCACAAGGAAGTTTCCTTATGTAACAATTTTATTAGTGTAGTGAGTTGCAACTAAAACATTACGGTTACAAACAAATTGGCTTTAATCCCTTAATCCCTTAAGTGGTGCAGGTTAAAGATAAGGTAACTAAGATCTACTAGCCTAAGAGATTGTTTTGGCTTGAAGCACTATCATAAAATCTCGGCTTATTCCCTAAGTGAGTGATAATAATTAGTTGTATATGCACTCTTCTATAAATTAATAAAATAAAATGTTTTGAAATAAAATCTCTATGACACTGATAAGACAATAGATATGCGATATATGTATTATTAAAAGTTGAAGAGCAAGAAGAAATGATAAAGCTTGTAAGTTTTTCTGTATTTATCCCGTAAATAAGGCAGAACTAAGAACGTTTAGCAGAATTAAGCATAACATATGTAGGGACGTAGGGGGTGATAATGTGAATATAAATGTAAACATAATCTACATAGTAATACAAGCGTATTAGAATTACTAATGCTTTATTGATATTAAATTAATCAAATATGATATGTAACCACGCGATTTCAACAAACATCAAGTAAAACATTTCGCAAATCTTCTCTATTTTGAAATATTTACGTTGTTATTTATTTTATTTGCATTTTAAGTTATGCAGTGATGAAGCGTTAAATGGTTGAGCATCGTTAACGAGAAAGTAATAACAAAATGAAAAATATTTTTACTGTTATAAGTTTATTGTGTTTTGAACGTTATTTACTAAAACATTAATCATTTAAGCATTGAAATCAAAACGGACGCGAACACGTATGAACCCAACGATTTTCCAACGATCAAAAAAAAACAGTGTAGCTCGTTCATACAAAAAAAAACTGTAGTTACCAATTATTCCGGGAGACATGCGCCGTACCCGGATTCTATTCTGGTTGTGGAAAATTCGCAATGGTGCCAACGTTGCCGAAACGAGGGCAGAGGGCGAAGTGAACCGCAACGGTCAACAAGTAGCCGAAATGGGTGACGATGATTTTTGGAGTACACAACACACTTCGCGAAACCACTCGATCGCTGATTTTTAGCGTCTCGACGACACGGTCCGTTTTGTGTGTTCCGGGATCCGCTTGGAGGACGACGCCAAAGCGACAAGGCGCAGGCCCGACACCAGCCGGGAAAACTAATAGGGACAAGGCCACCCGAGACTTTGGGGCCAGTTGAATCAATTTCGGGTCGTGCTTCGCACCACGTACTTCTTAGCTTATATTGTCTCATAAGTCCCGAGGGACGCGTTTCGACGAAAAGAGAAAGGCGGCTTGGCCTTTCTCTTTTCGTCGAAATCTCTCTGGAGAGAGGGATGAAGGAAACTACAGAAAATTGGGGACAGATTGATTTTTCTAAAAAAATATATTTTATGTTCCAAATTGAACGTAATATGCTCAATTTCATATGAAATCCACCACCCACTCAACTGTTATGTTTCCTATACCATTATTATCTTGAATGTATTTCTGTCCACAAAATGTCAGTTTAGTTGATTGTCAAACTGTCAAGTAGATGCCTTGTAATACCCCCATTGCGACGTCGGAGAAAATTTGCCCACATCAATGACGTTGATACGAGCCAATTATCGTTGTGAAAGAGACTGGGAGAAGGCTGAATCGGGATCACATTACAATTGCTCGAATATGGTCTTTATGATCTGAAGAGAAGGTATTAAAGGCACGGTCCTGTTGGAAAACCCGTCTGAAGAAGCAATGCACGTGAAGTTAATTGCTGTGGATTGGACGTGAGCTTTAAATCGACACATCGATGGCAACTGCTTACAGAAAATTTTCTTCCTTTGAGCTTCATTCATACCGTCCTCCATTACATTTGATTTCCATTAATACCTCCCCATAAAGCTAAACTTGCATAATGTCAAGAACGATATGATCCTTATGATCTGAAGAGAAGGTATTAAAGGCACGGTCCTGCTGGAAAAACCGTCTGAAGAAGCAACGCACGTGAAGACCGATTCCTTAGATCGACTTCAAACAACAAGGTCAATTGCTGTGGATTGGACGTGAGCTTTAAATCGACACATCGATAGCAACTACTTACAGAAAATTTTCCTCCTTTAAGCTTCATTCAAACCGTCCTCCATTACCTTTGGCTTCCATTAATACCTTCTCATAAAGCTAAACTTGCATGGTACCAAGAACAATATGGTCTTTATGATCTGAAGAAAAGGTATTAAAGGCACGGTCCTGCTGGAAAACCCGTCTGAAGAAGCAGCGAACGCGAAGACCGATTCCTTAGATTGATTTCAATCAACAAAGTCCATTCCTATGGATTGGACGTGAGCTTTAAATCGAAACATCGATGGCAACTGTTTACAGAAAAATTTCCTCCTTTGGGCTTCATTCATACCATCCTTCATTAGCTTTGGCTTCTATTAATACCTTCCCATAAAGCTAAACTTGCATGGTGCCCAGAACAATATGGTCTTAATGATCTGAAGAGAAGATATTAAAGGCACGGTACTGCTGGCAAACCCGTCTGAAGAAGTAACGCACATGAAAACCGATTCCTGAGATCGATTTCAAACAACAAGGTCGATTGCAGTGATTTGGACGTGAACTTTAAATCGACACATCGATGGCAACTACGCACAGAAAAATTTCTTTCATTCATATCGTCCTCTATTACCTTTGGCTTCCATTAATACCTTCCCATAAAGCATCAATGGAATGACATCGTGTTCAGTGATGAATCAAGATTTTGCTTATGGCTGAATGATGGTCGTAAAAAACGTACAACGACATCGAGAGGAAAGACGGAATTTAGAGTTAGTTCAAAAACGATACACAAGATAAAATCACCGCTTACATTCATTCCAGAGACTTTAAACGTACATCATAACATCGACAACATTGGAACCGGTGTTATTACCTTTCACGTAGACGTTGCAATACTTTCCAACACGATAATGCAAGACCACATTATTGAAGCAGATTGTATATTTTGCCCTGGCTTGCAAGGTCACCAGACTTGTCGCCAATTGAACATCCTTGGGATATGAGATGAGTTGGAGTCTAAGACAAGTAGTCAGGTGTCCTGAGAAAGTAGAGGTTGCATGGAACGAGATTCTCAAGGAGGACATTAACCACTTAATAAAGAACATGGGTAGAAGACTTAATTAAATGCATGCGTAGCTGCGCGTGGTGGCTCAATCCACAACTAGCTTTTTCTTGAAAAATGTTAATTTTTGTTTTGTTTTTTCAACAAAACTTTCATCGTTTCTTGGTTAATACTGAAGCATTATTTATGGAAGTTTAAAAATTATAGTCTAATTCTTAAGGGATTTTTAATTATAATTCCATTATACAATAGAAGTTTTTTGTTAAATATATAGATAACAATATTTGATTTTAACCAACTCAATCCGTTTAAACGTTATAAATTCCTCATTCAAACAGATTCTAATTTAAATCCGGTCACATATGACACAATCGAAACTCCATGACGTCAAAATATTCCCATTGGATTTAACTTAATTTCTGTCCCCGTTTGATAAAGCTACAATATTTCAAAGAGGATTAAAGTAAAATGTTTATGGAATTATTAATTTAATGCAATATCATTTGGCAACCATCGTTAGATCCTAAACAACTTTAGTCTTATCGATTTTGGCTCGGTTCCTAACAACCGCTCATATTACCTAATAACCCTATGATATATACTTTTAATTCCATTACAGATAAGTATAAGGTGATATAAAATAGATTTTCGCAAATTCAAATATCGACGCAAATCTTTTATCAACGCCCTTTTCAATTACAGAAACTCAGAACCAGCTTCGAAGCGAACAAACTAAATCATTTGTAAATCAATTTTCTCCAAAGCTTCCCGCAAATTTTCCGGCCCAACTGCGGTACTGGCGCATCCGCCAATCATCAGCACCGGATATTTTTCGATTTACATTTAAGCCCGTTAACCGTTAAAGGAGAAAACTTTTTTTGCCAAGATTTTTTTTTGACTAATCTAAATTTCCCGTTTTCGTGTAAATTGCTCCGCTAAGGACGTTAATTCGTCGATAACGAGAAAGTAAATAAAAAATCACTTACCTCCGACGATGTGAGATAGCACAATCTGGAATCCGCACTTTCTATTGATGCCTGTTGAACGATTCCGTAACGCGTCGATTCCCTGTCGCTCATGTAGTCCGATTTTAAGCTGTCCTGACGATCGAAAATGTTTCTGAAAGTTAAAAAGAAAAGTTAGTTTAAAATAGAATATCGCAATATATAATAATTTGGCTAAAGCTGCTGCTAACTTCGCGTCGCAGTTTTATTAAATTATAAAGTTTATGAGTTTCCCCCGTATTCTCCACATAAAATCCCTTTCAATTAATAATTACCTCAATGAAATTAGCGCTCAGATATAACGTAAAATTTCATTAAAAATCTCTCCATAAAATCATTCGAATCGATTAAAATTATTAACCCAGACTACCCCCTAAGATTATATCTAATATAGAAGCCCGTCAATAACTGATCCTTTACGCCAATTATACCGAGGGGTTGAGGACATCAGAGTCCAACTCGAAGGATACCATATCAGTGCCAATATAATATTGCCCCAGGTGCTTATTTCAAAGCAATTGCACTAAATTATACTGGTTCTAGTTATCCAACAGTATCGATCCATCAAATAAGCTCCAGTTAACACCCGTCAATATACATTGTATAAGTTAACCGAACCGATTCCGAACGCAAACTGAACTCCCTCAAGTCAAAAATATTTAAAGAACCAGCGACCTAAAAAGACCTAGAAAGAAATTCGTTACATTACAACGAACTCGAGTTCGTTATCAGCGGTGTTAATGCATAAATTTTTCTTCAATGCGTTTATAATGACCTAAAGATATTTTCGCGAGAATCGTTATAAACTAAATTTGTTACGTTATAATGATCTGCATAATGTGATCCCATCAATCATTTACCCTTCCTTGTAACGACCATATAGTTTCTGTAAACTGGTAGCAAATTGTTTGACGTCGTAGTAATCAATCACCTGAGGCATAATAGCCTTCAGTTTCGTTCCAAAGTAAATTAATCACTTTAGACCATTCAATAACCTTACATTCAAGACTTTAACCTTTCTAAAAAATTAACATTTCCAATCATATTATTACCTTTGTTCGAAAGAATCAGTCCTATTACTCTTATAGCCACTATCGTTCATGCTACTATCTTGTCTCAACGATGGTAGAGAATCCCAAGGAGATCTTTTATGTCCCGGAGGAACCCCCTGAACTGAACTGTAATTGGAACTGCCAGATCTCCATCCATCTGAATGTCGAAACCATTGAGCCCTGCTCGATTCCCCGATACAAGAAGCACATCTCGAACTGAAACTAAAAATAAAACCATTAATAAAGTAAAGAAACACCCCCTTCCGTTTCTAAAAATAACCAACCTTGAGTTGTGGTCACTCAAATATCCCCTTTCTTTTTCACGTTCTCTAATTAATTCGTTTCTGTCGCTGTAGTACCCGTCCCTATCACGATCTCTTATATCTTTATCTCTAGAACTACTCAGTCTATGAGGAAGGGTGGAGGATTTGTTGATTGAAGCGCTGGATGCTGGCCCTAAAATATATTTAACTTAATTAATTATGAATTAAAAAGAATTAATTAAAATATCATACTTCTCCTTGTTGGATATGGACTACGTTGGTTTGAACCAGGTAAGCTTTCAGCAAATTCTACAAAAAACGTCAAAATTAATTTAGCTAATTACTTATAAGAAAACGAATTCACACCTAAATTTTCCATGCTTTGAGTTAACAAAGCTTCGAATGTGTGTAAACTATAACTTTCGGCGTCCATGCCTTTCGCTAATGTATTTCGTAAATGCATCTCGTATTCCAAAAGAAGTCTACTTGTTGGAGATCCGGGGGTTGGTGTTATATTGGAATTCTAAATTAATACAAACGGCGTTAATAATCTAATCGATTTAAACATACTTATGTATACCTGATGATGTAAATGATGTCGACGTCCATGATAATGAGAAGTTTGCTCGGGATCAGAATTACCATTACTAGAACTAGGGGTAGTCGCATAACATTGATTATCAAAAAGTACGTTGTCAGAAGGTGGTGATAAATCACCACAAGCTCCTCTTTCCAGTTCTAAATAAAGTCCTCTCCCTGGATATCCTCTCCCAATTTCATGTGATGATCTGGAACCCGAAAATCTTGAGTTTTGAGCCATTGCTGATCGCGGATGGGGATGCGGGGCGTTTTCCGGTTCAGATAATCTTCCATTTCCATGCCTATGATGGTGAGTATTATAATAATTATACCTTCTTCTTCCCATTTCGGGTGATGTTACAGGGCTTTCAACGCTCGGCATTGGTTTTAACATCCTTTTTAATGTGTTGCTATCCAAACTCATTCCATTTTCCCTATTCATATCTTCCGTACTTTTCGATTTACTCCTCCTACTTCCTATTCCGGCATTTAACATGTTATGATGATGAACAGCTCTTAATTCAGCATCTCTGACCATATCAATATCAGAATAATCAACAGATTTCGTGTTTGTCAATATGTGGTGATCCCTTAATGATGGAGCTCTCGTTGAGGTCGAGGTGTTCTTCGTTGACGATTGGAGGCTACCACCAGCTTGAGTTCCCTCGGACTTTGAAGATTCCGTCGTTTGAGTTTGACTTTGGGTTTCCGTTTGACTTACTTGGGATGATATATTGTTTTGAGTGCCTACACTCGCGGTGACCGTTTTTGGACCTGTCGCTGTGTTCGAAGTCATGGTGCTAGTTTCTTGAGATTGCTGTTGAGTTGCTCTGTCTCTTGTCTGGCGTTGAGTGGTTTGTTCTCTTTGGGCCGATTTCGTTTCTTGAGTTGTCGACGACGAAACTTGAGTTTGACCAACGTTATCATAAAGACTTGTCGATGATGTCGCTGCTGTGACTTTATCGGTTCTTGTTTCGGTGTCTGTTGCTCTAGTTTGAGCTCGTGGAAGGGTCGATGAACCTGTAAGGTTGAGATAACTTTAGTTTGGATTATTTTTAATAATGGGTTTGTGGGTTTACCACGATATCTTGGATCTTGGGCTCTCAATCTGGCGTATTGTTCGGCGGTCATGCAAGTACATTGTGGCTCTCTGGCTCTGCTTGGTGAGGCTGGGGTGCTGAGCGGTTTGCGTTTGGTTTTAAATTGCTTCTTATTTAGGGGTTCGAGCTTCAGGGAGTAGGAGGACGAAGCCTTCCTCGAGAATTTAAAAGACGGCGACTGTAACATATCAGACTATAATTAATAAGTATAGTTACCGGCTAGGAAGTACCATACTATCTAGAAAGTGCTAGATGTCTATAATCTAATTCCTGCTGAGAGCTCTAAGAAACATTTAACGCATTCATGAATAAATTACTCCTAGTTTGTATAAAAACGAAAGAAAAACATAAAATACTCTAAACACTCATGAAAATTTCGTTCGTTTTCCAGGTGCGGTCTTTTTGCTGATACTTACAACGCAATCTCTGAATTGTTTGGCTTCGATGGCGGAGGTAAAATTCAAACCCCAGGTATCGTTGGTCATCGGATCTTTCCAGTAAATAAAACAGTCTGAAGCTTGGCCAATTCTTGTACCTACAAGATGGGTTGTTATTGTGCGTTTTAACGTGATAAATTATTGTTTTACCTGGTTGGACCAATCGAACATCTAAGATTTTGTCCACTTGCGAATTGTAGGCCGTGATGTGGAACACACATTCTGGAGAATCCTGGATGCAAGTGATGTTGACAGGCACCAGATCCTCACTGACCTGTTGCCACTTAACTGTGCCCGCCCCGCTTGCTGATACATGAAATACTTCAGCCCATAGCCTAAAAAAAGATTTTGAAGGAAAAGATGTTTTGATTATTTAAGCATCTATGCCTTAATAGGTGTCCGTCTCTCCTTCTGGAAGTTTGCCAAGGAGAATCGTCGTATCGGTACGCCTTGCGTATGAGCGGGCCGCAGGAGCAACTAAGTTTGTTGCCCATCGCTGCAGCGGGGCACTGGCACTGGCGCTGCTGTCACCACATGTCCGTGCCCCCGTCAGCTCCCCTAGAGCCCCACTGGCCTCCCCTGCTACTGCCGCGGTTCAAAGACTGCGAGCGCTGATGGCCGGACTTATGTTTGTGCTAACAACAAAAATGAAACCTTTTTAGAATATAATTTGAAGAATAATAATAAGAAAATAAGAAATAATTGCGAAGTAACAGGTGGATGTCTGAAGCCATATAAATCTAAAGACGTATTCATGCAAGAATTGTTATAAGGGTCATGCTTGATTGATGCGAATAGCCTCCCACGAAGAACTCGATAGGTGTGTCATGGTTGGTGGCTTTGGTATTTTGATATAAATATTATGTATCTAGCAAATTAAAATTCTTTTGGTACAAATAAATTTTCATTAAAAAAATGGTGTGATTTTCTTTCTACGTTGTGTATTAAGTCCCCCATTCAACAGTCAAACCGGGGTTGGTTTTCAATACGTAGTAGATGTCCAGTATACGCACGCAGGCGGAGGGGGGCTCCGCAACGCTGTATCCCGCGTTCCCCCCAAACACCGACGACGACGGTGTCGGCGTGACGTCACGACGCCGGGAGATCCACCAGATCGATCCTTCCCCCACCGAGCGACCACGCACCCAGCATCCCAACATCCCCTCGCGCTCCCCTCAAATTACAAACCCACATTAAAACCGGGCAACTGCACTCCCGCGCGTACGTGTGCGGCGGCTATCGCCCCCTCTTACCCCACCGAAAATCAGGATCGCCCCAACCTTTCTCTCCTACGAGGGGGGGACCCGACACTCCCCTACTGTCTACCTTCGGTCCCTCTTGATGGGTGTATCACACGCCCATGTTATGTTTTTAAAGCGTTATAAGAGAAAACACTGCCGGGCATAGGAGGAATGGAGATGAGCACTAGCAAAGAAGTATTTGGGTCAGGCCCGTTTTGCGAGGTTCTATTTTCGTGAGGTGAACGAACGAAATAAAGACCCCGTCAAAATAAACCAAAAAAAAACAAGAAAACCCCCAAAAAAATTACCTCAAAACTATTCCAGCTTTCGGCGTTAATCTTCGCCGCCTCGACGCTCCCCTTCGCACCCATCGCTAAGAATCCCGTCGAACTCGCCTACTACGAACTACGGCACTACACCATCGGGCGTTTGTCGGTCGATTGGTTAGTAATTTTTTCTCGAATTTTTCCGCTCACAGCATCGTTAAAACCCGATAGGGAAAATGAAAAAGCGATCGAGGGACGCGCGCGTTTAAACGGATTTTCTTGTGGAAAAGTGGCGCGCGGGTCGGTCGTATCGATGCGAGAGATGAGATAGCGGAGATCTAGTCGACTGGATGCGTGGTTACAATGTTGGACGCTAGGGGATGATGCGACGAGCGCTTGCGCCCCCCCACACGCAGCCGCCCCGAATTTTCCGAACTACCGCGCCGTTGGCCGTCTGCATACGAAATGAACACTTCCGGTGGAAGTTACGCTAAGTAATTGTCGACGAAATTGTTTTTATTTTTAAACCAATTGTGTTTAAATTTATTTTCTAGAGTTGCTCTTTATTAAAATTTACATGAAGTTCTAAAAAACAAAATTTCCATACATAAAAAGTGGAAGGGAAAAATATCAAGATTTTCATACAGCAAACATTTATCTCTTTTATAGTTGGTTCGGGATCAAATTGAATTTGTTTTGATGATAAGCAATAAATATCAATATCGATACTGAAAAATATAAAATACGAGATTTAATTTCATTATTTATTGTTTGCTACAATTTGAATTGAACTATGAGCTACTCAAACATAGATGTAGCATTTCTTAGCTTGAAAGAACACACACACACAACAAAATCTAGGCAACCATTAAAATGCAATAGTAGGTTAACTATGTTTTGATAGATGGCATATTATTAGATAGATGCAGGTGCATCAATCACGAATTGAAAAAAGTTTGACGCAAATACTACAAGTGAGATTAGTTAGTTAAGTAAATATTACTTCATATCTCTAACAATTGTTAATGGCATTGTATAATATATGTTGTATGATGATGGTACTAAATTTTTTGATGTTTTAATAAAAAAAAACTAAATTTGACAGTTCTTGTATTTGGATAATCTAATTAGAAATAATTACGACGGTTCCGAAAGTAGTATACTTTCGGAACCACTTTGGGATCAACATCGAAATACTGGTCCAATTAAAGTAAGTTTGGGTTAATGTTTAAATAATGGATCCTTTTTACCATACTTCTATTTGTATTGAATTGTTCACAGAACGTTGTATACTCTATATTATATGTAGCTAATTATTGTTTACGCCCAATGGAATTAAATTAATATATGGATTTGATTAATACAGTCAATATAAAGTTGAAAAAATAAATAATAGAATTTACAATGGCAATAACCTAAGAAATAAACAATACGAGCCAGTTCCTTATCAGCTATATGTATATTTATTGCATAAAGTACCTGGTATATCGATGCTTGACTGTTGAATCTGGCATAGACATGAGCATTAGTGGACCAAACAGCTACATAAAATTGCCACTCTGCTCGGACATAGCCATTTTTCAGGCAGAAATTCTTGCTATAAATTTCTGCACCTTTTGTAGGTTCAAAAAACCTACAAAAGGGACAAATAGTATTCCATGAACATTTTCACAGGCAAGATGGTCGCCCTGAATGAAATTCAGTCCTTTACGTATGACTCAGTACTGATCAGAGAATGTACCAACAACCTAAAAGTACTCGCTAGGAGCAATAACATCACTACCCCCCCTATGGTAGCTGGGACCTACCATAGCAAGTGACACATAGTGACATTGTGCGCAATGAGAAGACAGACGGATAAGCTGGCCCAAAAGGCAGCGATAATGCCCTTCATTGGAACCCAAGAAAACCACACAAAACTTTGAGATGTCTCAAGTGTAGCTTCATGCTGGAAAGAACGTCCAAATCACAGACAAGTAAGAAATATTATAACCCCTTTGCAAAATAAAACCTAAGAGGTTTTATGCCTCAGCACAGGGGATCAAGGCGTCCTTCAAAAACCACCTTTTCTATACTGCACAAGCTAAGAAGCTTTGTTAGCTTTTTTGCCAGAAGCTAACTAAGACAAAAAATTTGCGGTAAAGATACCTACTGACATAATGGAATAATTATAGCAATTGTAAGGTTCATCGAGACCTACATTTGCCTTAAACGTCTGAAAGGCTAAAGTTGCAATAGATCACTTAGGACGTGCTGACGAGAGGGGTATACTTGTATAATATATGTTGTATGATGATGGCACTAAATATTTTTTGATGTTTTGATAGAAAGCTAAATTTGGCAGTTCTTGTAATTGGATAATCTAATTAGAAATAATTACATAATACCTTCGGAACCACTTTGTTAACAGCATCGAAATACTAGTCCAATTAAAGCAAGTTTCTGTTAATGTCTAAACAATGGATCCTCGTTAACAAACTTCTATTTGTATTGAATTGTTCAAAGAACATTGTATACTCTATATTGTATGTAGCTAATTATTGTTTACGCCCAATGGAATTAAATTAATATATGGATTTGATTAATACAGTCAATATAAAGTTGAAAAAATAAATGAGAGAATTTACAATGGCAATAACCTAAGAAATAAATAATATGAGCCAGTTTTTTATCAGCTATATGTACATTTATTGCATAAAGTAACATTTTCTAACAATACCATAATGTTTTTAAACTCAAACAATTCCCACATAGTCATTATCATAAAATAGACATAAACAACTTTCATGTAGTCAACGTGAGAAAAAAAACATCATAGCTAAGCAGTTATGCTATATAATTCTTGGAATGAAATAGTCTTTAAATACAAATAGCCCAAGGCACCTACATAGCAATAAGTAAACCTACCATAGCCTATCTTTCATTGGTTTAGTGGTCAAAAACAAATCACAAGACAACACTACAATAGCTGGCATAAATTCAGCTATAATCATGCCTTGATATAACATTTGAAATAAAATCTTGTCCAATGGCTACTTTTGAAGCCCTACTCTTTGTCAGTTTCACACCACTTCATCTATACACAGAAAAGGAGGCAGTTTTAGGAGCTTTATCACGTGAAAACATCGCCTTCACGTAAATCGCTAAAGGAAAACTTTAATGGACACCTCGAAATCTTCAGAAATTCATGTTTAAAATTGTAACATAATTATTTTTAAAGTTGAAGCTTTTGCTAAGTTCTGCGAAATAAATATTTTCTCGAATAATCGTGGCATCCTAAAGGCAATTTAAGCTTACACGTGCGAACCATCAAAAACAAATCACAAGACAGCACTACGATTGCAGATTAAATTCAGCTATAAGCATGGCTTAATATAACATTTGAAATGAAATCTTATTCAATGGCTACTTTTGAACCCCTACTCCTTGTCAGTCTCATACCACTTCATCTATATACATAAAAGGAGGCTTTAGGAGCTTTATCACTGAAAACATGCTCTTCATGCAACTCGATACATGGAAACTTCAAAGGGCACCTCCAAACCTTCAAGAATTCATGTTTAAACCATTTGATTGAGTTATGGACATTAGCAGGCCAAATAGCTGCATTAAATTAATCCTCAGTTCTGACATAATTAATTTTAAAGTTGAAGCTTTTGCCATGAAGTTCTGCAAGATAAATATTTTCTCGGATAATCGTGGGGTCCTAAAGGCAATTTAAGCTTACACGTTCGAACTCGTTCTGATCATAGAATGTAGGCGAAGAATATAACTCCCAAAGTAAAACTTAAGAAGTTTTTAGCCTCAGAAAACGCCTAAAATCTACTCTTCTATATTGAACAAGCTCAGTCACTCTCGACCACTTTGCAATGACTATTGAACATAGGTATAATTTCTAAAGAAGGTTGCAACATTGCATCCGAAACGTCAAACACTTTTTCAGAAAAAAAAACTCAAACACTTTTTCAGAAAAAGTGTTTGAGTTTCGGCAAAACCCGAAAGTTTCTAGTTTTAGATGCCATGTTGCAACCTTCTTCAGAAACTAGTTCAAACTGAGTTTCTGAAGTTTCTCTGAACCATTTTTTGAAGAAGGTTGCAACATGGCGTCCAAAAAGTCAAACATTTTTTTATAAAACGCACGGCAAAACCCGAAAGCCGTTTATTCTAATTTTAGTTCAATTAACACCGGTCGTGAAAGCCTTCGTACTGATAACATAGGTACACTATGTGAATTAATTTAAGTTAGAATAGATCTGATAGGCCACTGTGACAAGAGGGGCTATTGCCCTCAGCGCAATTGCAATGATAAGAAGCTCAAACAATATTTATAATTAGTCGTATGGATCAGCCTATTTCTTTTTATATAAATTATTAAATTTAGGATACATTTTACTTAGCGCATAAATACAAATTTTTATATCCCCATTCGGTATATTTGCGTTACTCTTGGAGGTAATCCACAATTTAAGAAACTCTAGTCTATAGAATAAGTTCTTAAGAATCAATTTTTATTTTTCATGGGCTAGAAAGGTAAAATTAGTACCTAGTATAAAGAGAAGAACTTGAAATAACAAATTATAAAGAAAAGGCAGTTTTTATCACAAGTATGACAAAATTTTAGAAATTATGAAGTGCATTCTTTAAGACTTAAAAAGTCATCTAATTAATGGAAATATAGCAGAAGTAATTTGAGTTGGATTGCGAAGTGAATTAGATCAGTACAATGAAATTAAACTCAATCGAACCCAACTCCACCCAGCCTTAGCACGAAGTAAGTTGAGTTGGGTTGTGAAGTAAATTAGATCCTTAATACCAATGAAATTAAACTTAACCCAACCCAACTCAGCCTTAGCACTAAACCTTAAGAGAAGACGCAATGAAAAAGGTTGATGTGAAGATGACTTGTAATGGATTTAAATCTGTTAATAATTTTTTTTATGTAATAAAATATTGAAAAAACGACAATATTTTATATCTTAAGAAAAGTACCTCGATTTTGCTAAACGTAAATTATTTAATTAATTGCAGAGCTAAGAGGTAGTTGATGACTACCTCTGTCGGTGAGTCGCAACTGAGTCATAATAAAGTTTTCCCATGGTGTTCGTATAATTATTATGTGATGCACAGCTGCTGATATTTTTCTCAATCATGTAGGAAATATTTTGAACTTTATCTAGTATGAATTAATTATGACACATAAAACGACAAATTCTTACCTGATATACAGATGCTTGGTTATTGAATCTGGCATAGACATGAGCATTAGTGGACCAAACAACTACATTAAATTGCCACTCTGCTCGGACTTAGCCATTTCTCAAGTAGAAATTCTTGTATTAAACTTCTGCACCGTTTTGATCCTACAAAAGGAATAAATGATCCATGAACATTTTCACAGACAAACTGACCACCCTGAATGAAATTCGGTCCTTTAAGTATGACCCAGCACAGATCAGAGATTGTACCAACTACCTAAAAATACTCGCTAGGAGCAAAGATGTTACTCTATGGTAGTTTCCAAGTCATACTGACATTGTAGTGAAAAGGCTTCATTGGACACCAAAACAGCCACATAAAACTTTGAGAGGCCTTAAGGGTAGCCTTATGCTGGAAACAAAGTCCAGGACACAGACAAGTGAGAAATATGATAACCCATTCGCAAAACAATTTTAATAAAAGGTTTTACACCTCAGCAAATGGCATCGAAGCACCCTTGAAATACCATCTTTTCTATATTAGACGAGCTGAGTCAGAAACACCTAAACATATACTATGTATTTACGTTGTCAGAGGAAGCCATCTAAGACACAAAATTTTCAGTAAAGATATCTACGGACATAATGGAACAATTATAGCAATTTTAAGGTTCATCGATGGCCTACAGTTTCCCTAAATATCTGAGAGACTAAAGTTGCAGTAGATCACTTAGGACATGTTGACGAGAGGGGCCACACCCTCAGTATGGCAATAATAAAAATAAATATGACACATCTACTAACACAATCTACATTCAGGTTCATTTCAAAAAGTATATTTACTATGGTGTACCTACAGGATGTTTCTTAAAGTCATCGCATAATTATAATCACAAACACTAGAGGTGAAATGATTTGTGCAAAAATTTTAGATCTAAACGTAGAAATGGCTAAGATATTGGCCTTCTAAGTATTGAAACATAAAATATTTAAGAAACATTTTCTTAAATATTTTCCATGTGGTTTGTCTCATAAAGTTAAAACTTGGCAATTAGTGCAATTTGGCGTTTGGAATCACTTTTGAAAATATGCCACCACGGGAACTATAAATCTGCCTTTGTGCGAGGGGGAATTGGGTATTTATGTATTGGATATTTGAATCCGAACGAAATACCCGATACACAAATACCCAATTCTCCCTCACACAAAAGGCAGCTTTACGATGTTCACAAAGGTTATTTCCTTCAAACTTCTTGATTGTGTTGTAAACCCATAAATTACTAAATTGATTTTAGAAGACCACACTTTCTAAAATTATTTTCACTTTTATATATTTTTGATCAGAAGTACTATTTTCGTGTTATTCCTAAAATATTCAAGCTTGAAATATTTTCATAAATCGTAAGTTTCCATGAAAATATCATAAGTAACACGATACTTGCAAAAGATAATAAGTAATTTTTACTTCCTTTATTTTCAAAAAATGTTGAGGATGCAATTGCTGTTCTTGTAAGATACACCAAACCAACGACCATTATTTATCACGAAATTTTTCTTTTCTTCTAATTTATGTACACAAGCTGATACCAGTACCATACTTGTTTCGAAACTGCGTCAGCATTGGATAAACATTTTTTCAAAGTTAAAAACAAGTCAATAACTGTAATCGTATGCTACCACTGTATGTTAGATAATAATTTGATAATTGCTTTACTGTTTTATAATTTACTACAATAAATTGGTTTTAACTAACCTTTGATACTAACTTAAATAGAGGTTGATCATCAAATGATTTTTCATGATAACCTTGCATTAATTATAATTAATAAAACCTTAGTGTTTGGTTTAACGATGTATATTATATTAATATCGGTGCAACACGTGTTTCGGTTTACATATAAACCGTCATCAGGCACGACGTCAATAAAGGAAATATAACATTTTCAAAACGAAGCGTCATAAAGTTTTCTATATAAAGCAAGTATTTTTACGTTGTATTTCTTGACAAACACAATTCTATTAACAATGGACACGTATTATTTAAAACTACAGGAGGGACGTAGACAAACTATGCATTAATTGCCAATTTTATCTTTATGAAACAAACCATATCGAAAATATTTAAAAAAATCTTAAATTTAAAGATCTGTGTTATATAGAGTAGATTCAAGTCTTGACTATATCTTAGGCCCTTGGTTTAGCCATTTATGGATTTAGACCAAACATTTTCACGGGAACAGTCATCATTTGTACTCTAGTATTATTAATGGTTAAAATTATGCCATGACTTGCATAACCACCTGTATACATTACTTAAAATATACATTGTGTAGATAAAGTATGGTATCAATTCGATTTAAATTCGGGGGATATTATAACAAAAATAGCTTGGACACCTAAATTATGTTTTTTAACACATATAAGACATATAATTAATATGTACGAAGTGTCCCAAAATTAGAAAACCATACCTAAGTTGACATTTTTAAATACGAACCCCTATTTCTTTATACGTTTATGGATTCTACGTTAAATACTGAGTATTTTACAGCTGAGCATTTCATTGTTCAGATATCTTCAAATAAATGGCTTCGTGTAGTTGTGTACATTTTAAGATTATTGGAATATTGTGTATTAAATGAATCATTTTAAAGTTACATTAGAAATAAATAAAACGATGTACAAAATCATCATTTTAAACGTCATTGCTTCGAGGATAGCTACATAGACTAGTCAACATACATGAAAAATATTCAAAATTAGTTATATTAATTATTACGTAGAATCCATAAATACAACAAAAAGAGGGGGTTCATTTTTTTGATTACAGCTGAATATCAACATAAGTTGCGCTACATGAAAAATACTCAGAATTTAACGTAGAATCAATAAATGTAACAAAAATGGGGGTTCTTATTTAAAAATGTAAACTTAGATACAGTATCTCAATTTTGGGACACCTGTATATTTCTCTATATTTTCTTTCTCTGTATATCTGTAACTCAAAAAATGCACTACACCTTTTTTTTTCTAAAATCATCCCCTAAATTTATATCAAATTGATTCCATACTTTATGTACACACAAAAAATTCAATTAAAATCCTGTTTGAAAAAATTAATTAATGCAAACATCAAAAAGTTTTATTAATATTTCTAATCTTAATATGCAAAGTACGTCTCGAATAAATAGAACCTAAGGTAATTAAAACAACTAGGTCAAATTTCCCTTTCAACCGACGAAAGGACATTAAGTACTCCCCAAGTTTCCTGTTTTTCTATTTATTAATACGTATTTTACTATTTTATTTAAGCATTTGTTTATGAATTTTCTTACGTAAAACGTTTCGAGGCGGCATGATATTTAACTCATTTCCAAGAAAACCCTTTCGGGATCTCGGTTAAAAACAAAAGGTGAATTAGCCAAACTTGGAAGTCACTAATTGGATTTTAGACTGTCGAATGGGTGATTTTAATTCGGCAATTTCACCGAAGTTAGATTGAATTTTGAACGGACGTTTTCGGCTTTCATGGAAAAGATTTGATTAGTAGACGTAAATGGATGAATTAAATTGTGTTTTTTTAGTAAAAGTATTTTAAATCACAAAAATTGGCGTTGATAAAAAAGTAAAGTGGAATTTGGTTTCTTTGTGAATGAAAACCTTAGCCACACCCATGACCCTTCATGCATTCTAACCTTAAGTAGCACAAGAATTGATTCTACGAATTTACCAATAAGAAAGTTATTTCTTAGGCGATTTTAACACAACATGCTTAATTATTCTTTTTAATTTTTTTTCTACTTCTAATTCATTTTATTCAAGCATTTTTTCTACTTTTACTTACCTTAAGTTGGATTTAGGATGGAATCTTTCCAGGTGGGAAATCTTTCTGGATATTTTTCCAATTTTAAACAGGTTGTTTTTAATAGGAGCATGATTAGTCATCACTTTTTAACACTTTTTTATAGTTATTAATGGAGTAAGTACTTTTTAGTTAACTTTTCTTTAATTTTAGATATTATGTGATTATAATAGTTTTTATTTTAATTTAGGTTAATGTTTATTTAAGATGAGTTTTAGTTTAGGTTTAAAATGTTTTTATTTCTGATATTTTTAAGGAGTGTATGGGCTACAAAAAAAAATAGAGCGTCATGAAAATATTTATTAGAAAAAAATGCTAATGACAAAAAATATAAAACAACGATGAAGCGTTCGATGTATAGTTTTTTTTAATGTAATAGTGTGGGGTTGTGTATGCAGCAGTTTCTACAATAGCAATGATCCGTTGAAAAACAGAAAATAGCCTATGTACTAACTAGAAATAATGAAAAAAAAATCCTACAGCAGTTCCTGTTCTGATTGGAACTTTATTATCCTACTAAAAAAATTTTAGATTTATTCGAACTTTTTGTTTTCGTTTTTTTATATGAAAATATACCTTTCTTTTTGAGTATATTACGTGTTGTATTTTTGTTGATTGTTCAGTAGTCTTGCGAGATCATCACGTTGTTGAACCGCGAGGATATCTACGATGAGAAGAGTATTGCGACGACTACAACGACGACGCGCACGCAATTTCGTGTCCATCATCGTGTTGATTCGCCGAGTTAGTTTTTTTTTGATTGCCCCTTTATTTCGCGTTATTAAACGTACGGCAACCTTTTAAATTATGGATAGCATTGTCGGGCGTTGTTTGGCCACTAGTTCGCACCGGAGCCGCGAGCTTTGTGGGGGCGCTACCACGCCCTCTCCCGAGGGATTTTAACGGCGCACGCCGCGACCTTACCCCCAAAAATATTCACCCAATTTTTGGGGATTTTTCAATTTAAACTCGTCGTCAAGCATTTTAAACTGATATAATGATCATTTTTGGTTTATATTCTTTTATTGTTATAAAACGAATATTTTTAAAATTTTTTTAAACGATGTTTTTTCATAAAAAAATTATTTCGATCGGATTTGAACCTTGGAGTTTTGAATGAAAAGTGAATGTCTCTGGGAATATAGGGCACGGTGACCTAAATTTTTGGTGGATGCGCAGGGTGAATACAAGTTTTAGTGAAAAATTTAATCAATTTTAATTATTACAATCGAAACTTATTATTTTATTCTATTACAATAAGTTACTTTTAAAGTCATTGGTTTCACATTTATAAATAACATTTTTTAATTGCTAAACTAAATTCAGTTCCCATCTATTCAACAAACATCGATTTTTGTACTTATTTCATTGTTTTAATCAGACACGAACTCTCATACACTGCATTTTTATGTAATGTAGGAAAGTTTTAGAAGAAAAATAATACACCTTAAAATATTGTGCGAATCGATCATCTCAAACGATCTACAACAGAATAACTTGTAATCTTTAAAATCGTTAAATAATATCGAAACTTCATAGTTCAGAAATACTTTCTCTGATTTTATCTAAGCAAAAGATGCATACTCTTGCTGCAAAATTTCTTGATTTGTTGTGTGATTTATATTAACTATATTAATCGCTATGTAAACATACAAGGTATAATTGACGATAAATTTTTGAATTCAAATTCCATCTTTTGCAATTAAAGTGTGGATGTCATACAACGAAATATAACCAGATAAGATTTACGACAAATCTCCTCAAAGTACCAAAGTTAACGCAAGAAGTTTGATAACCGTTGCAGGTAAAGCGGTCTTTCTGAGCAATGTACAACAAAAACTGATAAGATGTCCATATTTGGGATATAGCATCATATAAACCATATATAAAAATGATTTATTCAGGATAAACGGTCCAACAATTAATTACAAAGTAATTAATGAAACAACTTTTTAAAATTGCTAATATATTTCGAATGTATTTTTCATTCTTCTTCAGAGCATTTATGTTGCTAAAATGGAGATTTTTTTATTACAATTAATGAAAAGGTTTTTTAACATGAGCATCCAACATATGTTGAAGACGCCAAAGAACAAAATAAGATGAAATTAAACTTACTTGTTTTAAAAAGCATGAAATATAAAAATCCTCTTGGTCATAGTAGAAAACACATTAAAACTGAGTATCGGTAAATTAAACTAACAAATTAAAAGTTCAACAAGAACGTGTAAAATTTAACAATACAAAATGGACTCGATGAGAACGTTAAAATGTAAAAATTGATATGAAAAAAAAAAACCTGTTTTCGATCGCAAACACAACCCCGAAAAACGAAACTGCGCACAAACCGAAATTTACCAAAAACTCATTTATTTATCAAATAAAAACAATAAAACGTAATCAGAATAATTAATACAGACTATGTAAATAAGAAAATGCAATTAACAATCAAAAATGAACCTACTAACTTAAAAACTAGAAAACCATATCATTAGAGAAAGTAGAAACATTATTAATATCATGATTATGTTGGGTTGGTGGATTATAGTTATGGTTAGTCTTGTCCCTAGTAAACAAGTAAGCATATATGTTACTTAAATTCTGAGTATCCGTTCTATAGTTAACAGTATTACTAGTGTAATTTATATGGACCATCTCTAAGAAAATTCTATTGTAGTAATTAGATTCAACATCCAAAATTTTAACGTTATCAAAATCGAAGGTGTGTTTGCAATCCTGAACATGTTGGGATAATGCACAAACGGTCTTATTCAACCGGCAATTACTTTTATGTTTAGAAATTCTACTTTTAAGCCATTGAGAAGTCTGACCAACATATTTTCCACTACAATCGTTGCATGAAATGCAGTAAATTAAATTGGATTTAAATTTGTTTTCTGTAGCGTCTTTAAGTTTTGTGAAATGGTTACCAAGTTTGTTATCGTAGCGCTCAACTACTTTTAAATTGTCAATCACTGATAATGTTTTTTTCAAAGAATCACTTAAGCAGTTTATCACGCTCCAGATGGGGATAATGATCATTTTCTGGAGAAGTTGGAAGAGGTTATACATTTTATAAAGGAAACTCAAAACGTTAAAAATATATTTATAATGGGAGATTACAACATATGTGTTAACGAAAACTCCAAAATTACAGAAAATTTCCTATCTATTATATCTGAATATAGTCTTAAACCGATCTTTAGTCAATCATCACGTGTAAATGGAAGAAGATGTGTTGATTCTTATAATACAGTAATTAAAAAATACAGTGAACTGGCACTTAGGTGACCATCTAGCACAAAGTACTACAATTATTCTTGAATACAAAACTGAAATAAACAAACATACAAAAATAAGACTAAGAAACAATAGAATGTTTCATAAGTAAATTAAGAAATAGTGATTGGACTACAATAAAAGATCTAAACATCGATGCGCAAACCAGTTATACAAAGTTTCATCAAATGATTATATCGTGTTATCAGTCTGCTTTCAAAGAAATAACAAAAAACAGTAAAATGAACTCAGATAACATAAAAAAATGAAAAATACTTTAGATGCTATTTACACGATAGCTGAGGTCACGAAAGAGAAGAAATACATAGAACTGTCTCAAATTAAGAAAAGAGAGTTTAGAAAGCTGTTAGATAATACTAAAAAAGAAGCTTATAAACAATTTATAGTAAATTCTGAAAATAAAGTAACTGCTACCTGGAATATAGTGAAGCAAGAAATTGGAAAAACAAAGCGCAAGAGAGAATATATTTCTTTTCTGGATGCAAACGACCTTAATTAATTTTTTGTTAACAGTGGTAAAACGCAAATTATGAACATAGAAGTAAAAGATCCCATAGGGCTGGAGCATATTGAAGAAGTAGAGGAAATGTAACTAGAAGAGATTGAAGGAGAAGAAGTAGAAAAGATTATTAAACACCAAAAACCAGGGGATCCTAATAATAAAAGTAAATGTAGACCTATATCCATGGTACAATGTCAAAAGTTTTCGAAACTATATTAAGAAACAGAATCATGAAACATATATCGGAAAAAAACTTAATTACAGAGTATCAACACGGATACCAAAAGAAAAAAACGACAATGACAGCACTTCAGACAGAAAAGAACTAATCGGTTCTTATCTTCATGATAGACTGCATCAGGTTTATTGGAATCAAACAACATCAAATTGGAGGAAAGTTGAAATGGGAGTACCCCAAAGTTCTGTACTAGGCCCCATTTTATTTTTATTGTATATTAACGACTTACCTCAAAATATACAAGCGCATTATATGTGTCTATATGCAGATGACACTTCATTTATTAATATCTCAAAGGATTTTCAAGACCTAGATCAAAAGACAAATAGAACTTTAGATACAGCCAACAATTCTTCAACAAAAGGTTCTCATCAAATTTTTTACACTTAAATAAAGAAAGAAACTCATATACTTACCTTTTATACTAGAAAAACTCAAGAGATAAAAAATCAAACAACAAGATTTCTAGGTATTACATTATCAAAAACCCTTTCTTGGAGTGAACACATAACAGGATTAAAAACGAAATTGGCGAGTTCTCTGTATTGTATGCGAGTGCTAACTAAAATATTGCCTGGTGAAGAACTAAGAAATGTTTATTTTACGTATTTTCATAGTATGGTAATGTACGGGAGGTGTCGTCCGCATATATTACTGCATGTACATCCTCCAAAAAAACGTGGCGAATCGTTCACAAATATTAAAAAAATTAAGGGTCCCAAAGTTGAGCCCTGTGGAACACCAAGATCAATAGATGACTCCTCCGACGCTGTCCACGAAAGAACTACTCTCAATTTACGATCTGTGATAAAGGAAGTTAACCATTTAAGTATATTTCCGCGGATTCCAACTGTATACAATTTTTGTTCAATAAAGTGAGGAGGCAAAGAGTCAAAAGCGCGGGAAAGATCAAAGAAGAGACCAACCACATAGTCCCCCCTATCAAGATGCCGATAAACATAGGTGAAGTAATCAACAGTCGCAGTCTCAGTTGACAATCCTTCTCGAAACCCATGCTGGGACTTACAGAGGACTTTATATGTGTCAAAAAAATCAAGCAATCGTTTTTTAATTATTGTTTCAAATATTTTCGAAAAGATGCTGCAAACAGAGATGGGCCTGTAGCTTGCGACGCTTTTGGAATTTCCCTTTTTAAACACAGGAGTTACTTTTGCCACTTTTAGCATGTTTGGAAAAAAACCTAACTCAACGGATCGATTCAAAATAACTGCTAGGGGCTCACAACAGTTCTCAGATCTCGTATAGCATCAACATGTGAAGAAACCTCAACATGTGTAACCGGGGAAAAGTACAAAGAGGAGCTTAGAGAGATGCCTACTGTACACATATCAGACAATGATGACCCGTAGGCAGCGATCAATTTTTCCTGAACGACTGATGAAAAATAGTTACTAAAATAATTACAACACTCCGCCACGTTAACAGTCAACTTTCCCTCAATTGACAACTCGATAGCATTATTTTGCTTCTTGAGAAGTCCTAGCTGCTCATTAATGCAACACCAAAGCACTCGAGTTTTGTTTAGTGAGTTATTGATTCTATCGGCTAAAGAAGTTTTTTTTTGCTTGATCGATTAAAGCCTTGTATGATTTTTTTTGTTAATGTATTCCGTACGAAGCTCTGGAAATCCATTAGTTAGCAACCAATGCATATTTTTCAGCTCATCACCAGCCAGAAGCACCGTGGGAGTAACCCATCTCTTCCGACAAGCAAAGTTTACGGGAGTTCCCCTCTTTACATATGGGCAACAGAGATCATAAAAATATTTAAAAGTGTCAAAAAACCGGTTATATAAGACATCTATATCGTTTAAATTATCAATAAAAAGCGAATTCCAGTCGAACAAGCTCAACTGGTGCCGCAGAAAAGGATAAATTCTCTTCCGAAAATCTCCTCCCCGCAACAGAATCAGCTCGCATAGAATTCCTCTTATCAGCACTCGAACATCGAATATCAAGTACCAGAGAACAGGTTAAATGATCAGCTACATTACCATTAAAAACATCAAAAACACACGATGTGAGTGGTAAATTAGTAACAATATAATCAAGGGTTGACCTACTTACAATTCCATTAACATTACTAATAACTCGAGTGTAATTAGTTGTTTCTAACTGTAACTAGTTGATTCTACGAGGTTTTTATTTATATCGACGTTAAGATCACCGCAAAGGATAACTAAATCATAGTTGCTGTACAAAAATTCAAGCATTGAGGACACAATATCGATAAAAGTAACAAAGCAACTTAACGGGGGTCTATAAATACAAACACAAACGTAACATTTATCTGAGTGTTTAAAACGGATTGCGCAACATTCACATATCATTTCTCTGGCGAAACTATCCAAATAAACAGGACTGACCGAAAAATCAGACCTAACGAGAATGAGGGAACCACCATGTTCCCTAACCGATCGAAAAAATGCGCTCTTAAGATGCCCAATGCTCGCTAATGCACAGAAGATGAGGAGTATGTTCGACAGTTAACAACTCCAATTTATTAAACTTATTGAAAATCGACATTGACGTGAAATATTTTAACCTGTGCTAATTCCGAACATGGGCTATCCCCACACTGCAAAAAAACAAACCCGTAGAGGCATTTATCGGGTGATACAACTTTGATTTCTTGTCGGGTAATTTAGTCAACATGATACCGTTCTCACCCAAACCCGCAGACACTTCAGGAGGCTTTGCACACGTCGCCTCGAGATCTCCTTCAACCCCCGTCGAAATGCACTTACTGACGCTGCAATGATCGGAAGCAGCAGAACAGACCGACACCCTCGCACTTAGCGGGGTCACATCAGGCGAAGGACACATTTTTCATGATTTATATGATCATTTGCGACATCGAAGGGGTTGATAACACTCATCAGAAACTTCACTAGCAGAGTCTTGCCAATCCTATTCATATGTAGGCCGTGCTGAGTGAAGTGGCGCTCTTCCAGAACTGAATCAATTTCCAATCGTTGGATTAATGAATCTCTCACAACACTTTCAAAGATGGAATTGTTAAACTCTTCAATCAGTCCATTCAAGATCACACGGCCCGGCCAATACGGTGCAGACACTAAAATAATGTTTGTGTACTCTGCGCACTGCTTTAAAGCTTCAAATTTTCCAGTATCAAATTTTAATCCCGATAAAACATCATTGATTCCTTCCATAACTACAACATGATCACAATAAGAGAAACCCTTAGTAAGCTCTGTTATGTCCTAAACAACGGCATCCAGTTTGGCATTTGGTTTAAAAATGGTCATCACGTCGTAAACATTTTCGTCCGCATATCTTCGTAGAATTTGCGTTAGTCCTCTACCATGACTATCCGCCAGTATTAAAATTCTCTTCTTCGTAGGATTACTGCTTAGTATTTTTTCAATTTCATGACTAATTTTTGTTATACTAGATGCTCTTGCTATTGCAGTATTATTAGCAGTTTTACACGAAACAGGTATTTTATTTGTAACAGGTATTTTAATTGTTTCTCTAACATTAACATTTCCATGCGAACTCTTTGTATCAGGTTTTGTAATTGTTTTTTTAGCTGTAGGTGTTTTATTGGAAAGAGACTTAATTTTATTTCTCAACTTAGTATTTGAAACCTTCATATGCCGCAACTTATCTTCCAAAAACTTAATTTTATTCAAATAAGGAAAAATACACGACCGTTTCTTATTTAATTTATTCTGTTTTAAGGAAGGATTCTCGAAATCATCACTATCGCTATCAATTATAGAAATTATCGAATGATCCTTGGATTTATCCAGATCATGGTTCGGATATAAAAAACTTGAATTAACTACCGATTTCAGCATGTTTACTAAGTCCGCCTTCCGTCCAACACAAGACAATCCGCGTTTTTCAAGTTCATTTTTTCGATCGATCAATTTTAGAGATTTTATTCTTATAGGCGACGACATTGTCAAAATTCTTGTAAAGACGAACCGGTTTACAATATGCGGCACGATGGTTGTACAACAACAAATAAAGTTTTCTTAAAATAACAAGAAAAAATTCACAGAAAAACACATCGAAAAATCCAAAATAAAATCACCACTCGTTACGTTTAAATATGGTCATTATTACAAGATATATATATATATATGTGTTTTGGTTGATCCGAGGTATCATCCGTTCATCTTCTTGGTTGTTCCCTGTGGACAGGGGCAGACGTTTCGCCAAGATCTCACTTGGCATCTTCAGTGCTTTGTCGTAGTCTCCTGTTGACAGACTGTCTCTCAACACATACTTTTCCATCCGCGAAGCATTACGAATTACCATATATATATATTATTTGATGTATTAAATATACCACGTTTTTGTACATTTTAGAAATAAAGAATGTTATGTTATAGACCACTTTACCTGCAACGGTTAACAAACTTCTTGCGTTAACTTTGGTACTTTGATCCAGACTTTGCGAAAGTTGGAAATTGGATTCATAATAATGTATATGATAATGTAATAATATACTTACGGGGATACAATCCGGGGACACACTATATATCATTAGGAATATGGCATAAAAATAAACAGCAACATATAATTTGCTATCATTAATAAACGTAATGGAGCAGAAAAATATAGTATACATTTCGGAAGCAGTAGAAGAAAAGCTGAAGAAGACACAAAGCGGATTCTTGGCCAGAAAAAATCAGTCTTAGATTATACATATTAAATAAATCTATACGTTATTTAATTTCTTTTTGCCGATTTAGCTACAAAGCCCTTCTCTCAGTAACACAGGCAGATTAGAGTTTAAGGATGGATGTAAGTCTTCTAATAAGTATTACAAATCTCTATAAAGCTTACATTATAAAACTAGATCAATGTTAATTGGAGATGCATAACATTGTTGGTATCAAGTCGATTTCTTCGTTTTTGTAGCGACGTATATGAAAAAGCATTTCTCAAAGATATTGTTTATTACGATATTCATCCATTAATTTTAATGTGCTATCAGTAAACTTATGACCATTAATGAGTGTAGTGCAGATATTCACCACTACGCTCATTAAAGTTTTTTTCACCCAACTTAAATTATGGCAGATAGAAGGAATATATACCAAAAACTTTATTTGTAAGCCAGTTAAATGTTTCAAATATTTTTGAAATTCTAGTCGAATATAATCGATTAAATTAGCAAAACATTCTATACTATTTTTGATAATCTCATCCTCCCAAAGCTTAAGTTTAAATGTCAGCAAGTTTACTTTATTATCAACCTTAACAATTATAGTATTTGGTCGTTGCAGTGAAAGATCAACATCGTTCAGGTTAAAAAATATGTCTGCAAGGTGGGCTAAATTTTGAAGTCAATTAGTATCATTAAATTTTCTAACAAATTCATGTTCAGATATAAAGATACGAATTTCATCAAGCATCAAGCAGTACCCAGAATTGGATTAGAACTTTCCCCTAGGAGGATCATCTTACGTCAGTATGAAGACGATTTTTATGTTTTATTGTTGTATTTTATGTTTATGTTTAGATCATTCTTGCATTGAAGGATCTAAATATGATAAAATTAACCATTTTCAAGGCGTCATTGAGAACTTCATGCAGAGCAGTTTGTATTGGCTTAATAGCGAGAGCATGGTGACACTATTTATGGCACTATTACAATACAAGCAGGGTCCCCCATATCCTTTAATGGAATTCATTTCATAACAAAAAAGCTAAATCTACATATAACAAAATCAAATAATTAATAAGAAATTAGTCACATTATAAATAATCAATAGCTTAGCAAAACAAATAACAAATTCCAGATATAACAATAATAACATAAAATAGTGTTTCTAATGAATACAAGCCAGGTTGAACACATAATTGTTGATTTGCCATTGTTGATTTGCCACATCATTAATTTAAATAAAAATAATAAGTCCGTGGCCGTTCGACGTCAACGAAGTGTACGCAAACCGGATACAGTGCATCTTTGCTCATAGGAGCAATAAGGCAATACGAATTTGTAGGACAACGTACAAATCTAACCTGTAAGGCGGCCTCATTACGGTCAATATACACAGCATATGCAGGATTCCAGGATTCGATACAACTAAATGTAGAATGATTTGATGCACTGTAGATCAGTAAAAGAATTTGATATTCTTATAATGAAATCCAAGTCCTCTACGTGATAGAAGAATAACAGGTTGGAATTGAGCACTAAGCCCAGATTCTTAATCTTACACGACACTCTTAAGGGACCAGAACCAAGGTTATAATTTCGACTTAAAGTGTATCTTTTTCTGGAGAATATTATCTGACTACATTCATCATAGTTAAAAAAAAATTATTTGTACAGTAGTTTTGCAAGTGATTAAGGTCCATTTAAAGTTTAACGCAATCAGAAGTAGATTCAACCTTGGAAAATGTACATTCATAAATGTCATTAATATAAGCCACAAACAAAACAGGACCCAAGTGACTACCCTGAGGAACACCTGAAGTAAGTAGAAATAACTTTTTTCTGGTCAATTATTTTCTGAATAAATAATATTAATTTTTACAGCCTGGCATCTATCAGTCAGGAATACCTCATGATGCAGCTGGTCAAAACTGGTGGAAATGAAATATTCTTCAAAGCATTAAGTAAATTAAGAACTCTTTGCCTGTTGTTTCAGCTGGCAGAGATTTACATAAAAGCGTGTTGTCCCTAAAAAGGGATTCAGATATGTATCTAATAAAATTGCTAAACTAACCACAACTATAGATTCATCCATTTGTAATGTAAACCTATCGTTGATGTAATTAAATCTTACGTACATACAGGTTTCATCAATTTTTCCGCTATCGTATAAGGTTCGCTTTGTTTAGCTACGTACAAACTAATTAAGTGCGATGTTTTTAGTCCATTTTTAGTACATTTTAAAATATTCGCTTTTACCGTTTAATTTGCAGGATTTAAACTAGTGTTTTTCACTACCTGCTCACTCATCAGTATATTACACAAAACCCATTATTCACCGGGTTTAATTGTGACGAAAAATTGATCGAATTTTCAAGAAAACAAGAAGCTTATTCTTCTAATTTTGATCCCAATTTGCCTGTTAAAAGACTATAAAGCCAATTAGGTTCTAACAAAGTATGATTTATTGTAAAATAATTAAGTAGCTATTGTCTTTGTAAGGATTAAACAACAAAAAATTTAATTATATACCAATTTTTTTAAATTATTTAAATGTTAAAATGCAATATGCATTCTCATTTTCTCGATGAATATATGCAGCTAAACGAATGCATAGCATGTTCCAATTGGCTCTAATTGAAATTTTCAATATCCCGATGAGTCAAGTTTCAAAATGACAGTGACAATCCAAGCCAACCCCAAAGTGTTTGAATGGAACCTTAGGGTTACCTCAAGGTAAGGGTATCATGTATCCTAAAGAAGGCCTTTCGGTCCTAACTCCTGATGAATTTCGAGCACAGTTTAACGTCATTTCTGTTGAAAATACTTGAAAAAGTTCTGGAACGGTATATCCTCTTATCAAACGGCAACTACAACAGGATTGGCACACAACTTGCACACAACTTGATTGGTAGAGTATTCAGAACATTCCAGGATAAAGCGTTTAACAATGCAATATTTCTTTCAAGAGATTGCTCTTGAAAGAAATGATGTGGATCTGCAATATGCTTGATAGTAAAATAGTTTCTAGTTCATTACATGGTGACATCCTGTCACCAGGCCTGGATGTGGTTGTGCATAGGGAAGCGTGTTATCTTCTCAGCTTTGATTCCTTCTTTTTGATTACTTGATTCCATAGTCGAAGTCGTTGGCGTATAAATACAAGCGTATACTAATGAGATTATTATAAGATCAAAAGAATCTGTTTCACAAAGATATCCAAAGTCCTCCAGATAACCCTAGATACTATATGTGGTTTGTGTAAGGGAAAGAATCTGTCGATAACCCCGCAAAAGGCAATCGTTGTTCCATTCGCTAGGAATTGTATGTTGGATCATCCACAGTGAAAAATTCCTTTTTCAAAGGAAGCAACTCTAAAAAAGAGCCTGTCATGGAGTGATCATTTGCAAAGAGTTTTGCACACAGTTAGACTATCCTAAAGGAATTATCGTAGTCTTTGTGAAAAAAAAAAAACCTGAAAAACTGTGCTAGCTCTATAAATCTGTGATTAGACCTATCGTCATATAGGGAGCTTTATAGTAGTGTGGGAAAGTCCAACATACTTGAGGTATCAGTAAGCTTTCAACAATTTAACGAATAGCTCGATTGGCAATCTTTGGTACGATATGCATAACGCCAACTCTAGGTTCTAGGTCCAACTCTATGCAAAGCGTTAGGCCAAGTAGAGCATCTACTTGGCCTAACGCTTTGCATGTGTATATAGACGCAGTGGCCAGAACTATCATTTACAGATTTAAGCAATATGCTCAAACTTGTTCCGACATGTATTTAAAGACTGCACTATTTGATAGAGGAAATACATTCATTGGAAAGATGCCTATTATCTTTCTTGGTTTACGTTCATCGATAAATAAAAGAAAAGGAAGGTTGTTCGTCTGGTCGGGTTGTCTGTTGGGTTACATAATGTTTAACTCTATGTTTATATACGGAGAGAATCTTTCGTTAAATTGAAAGACAATTATACTTTTCAGCAGGAAACGAAAGGTGAATGGATTAATCTGCCCTTCTATCCAAGGTGAAGAAATTCCTTTCTCAAAGGATGCCAAGTATCTAGGAGTAATAGTATTTTTAGTAGGAAGTTTTACACAAAGCTATTAAACAAAATTGTGCTAATTAAGACAAGTTCATAACATGATAAGGCATAAGTTCATAACATGATGGACTTGTCATAGTCTTTATGGTAAAAATTGGGATCTTACCCCTAAAACCTATATTGGCTCTATGTGACTAATCTAGACCTATGATCACATATGGAGCTGCTGCCTAGTATACGAAAGTCGAACAGGCTTCAGTTATCAGTAAACCTACAAGAATTCAACGAGTAGCCGGATTGGCAATCTCTGGCACGATTAGCGCAACGTCAACACTAGCAATAGATCTTCTACGTGGCCAAACTTCTTTCCACTAATTTAAGCAATTTGCTCAAATCTGTTTTACCAATGAGCTGCGAAAAATGTTATATGTACTGATCAATATATTGTTGTACATCCCTTTGTAATATCATTTTAGTGTCATAAAAATTATCAAACTGTACCGTTTTTCAACAATTATCTGCCAAAATTCTGCTAAATTCGTCCCTAGTGGTTTTGTTAAACGAAAACAATTTTTCTCCTAATTTTAGGGAGTTGTAGCTTGATGAGGAAGGAGTTGTGAACAGAAAGTTATAGAAAGCCAAATAGCTATTTGTTTTTGTCAGATTCACATTTTTAACATTAAGCATACAGGTGTTTCTAAATTGATGTGAATGACTTCAAATAATTTTTCAGCAAAATTAAGAGAAGGTTTTCATATAGCTTTAGTGCAGTTCCTCGTAATAACATTTTGGTGTTGTAACAAAAATTGTCGAAGTGTGTCGTTTTATTATAATTATGTGCCAAATTTCATTCTTCTGAATTCCTCAGGTTTGAATTTATTAAATAAAAACATTGTTTCCTGTAACTGTAAAGAATTACATAAAGAGTTATAACTTAAAGAAAAAAGGATTATCTTAATCACTTCTTAATTTTCGCTGAAAAATTGACCCTTGAAATTTGCATCTATCGCATCAATTTAGAAAAACCCCGTATATTTGAAAACAATTTGAATTATTTAAGTGAATTCCTGAAAATTTAATTGATAAAAATCGTTATATTTTATAACATGGTTATGTTATGTTCGATTTTTAGTTTGAGTGCAATGTATAATTTTTTGATTAATTTTTCGATATTAGTTACCATTTGATATGATAACTAATATCATCAATATCTATCACCTAGGGCAGTCTTTTTGCACATGATCAAACCACTCTACCTTTTTATGGATCTACATATCATACTTCTTGGTGAACTTTGACTTTCTCTCATCTATGTGTCGAACATAGAGCGAACAAGTTAAATGTGTTCGGACAACTTGTCTAAAAGAAGTTGCATATAGTCTATACCACGAGAAGTGATCGTGATTGTTCGCATAAAAGTGTTGGAAACAGATGTACTCGCTAAAAACCATTTAACTTCAACACACGTCAACTTACGGGAGTAATATCTGTATCGTATAACGAAAATAATTACGGAAATCGCTGAATCACTATCACTTCTTATGATACAGACTATACAATATTTTTCATGAACAGGCCCAGAATCATCGACATTGAATGTCTTTCAGTCGTCATAGAAGTTGTTGAAATTAAGGCGTTTTGCAACTTGTACTATTTCAGTTTAAATCAAAGATTGCGGTATGAAACTCCGAAATAACATTGTTTACAGTAATCCGAGCACCGCTCCTATGTATGCATTATCACAATCTCTCTTCAAGTTTACGTTGACTTTACAAATACAACCAGTTGCTTTTCAGTTTTCCAGAAATAACACAGCATTATGTTGGAACATATCCGCTTATCACCTGCATTATGGATAAAATGTGAAAGTCAATGAGAGCTAACTCTTTAGTTAAAGCCATGTTGGAAAAATTATATTGTTTTATAAAATTTATTTTTTAAAATTCTATTAGACAGACTATTTTAAGTTCCAATGAATTACCGGAATGACCCTGTACAGCACATACTTCAATACCATCAAAATTACATAACACGCCATCATCGATAAATAATAAAACAAACTTTTATTAAGAATCACAATTGACTATTATTACATAATGGTACTCCTAATAAACAAGACAATTATAAGAAAAATACATTCTAAAACCTTCGACTTAACAAGTATCTTTTTATTATTATTAAAAAAAGTTGGGGAAAAAATTACACACTTAATATTGTATAGCACTTATTAAGTAAAAAAATTAAATCTTTAAAAAGCACTGAATCCCAGAACACAAATAATTGGGTTACGGTTGCAGTAGTTGCAAATTTAAACGTGGAAAAAAAGGGGGGATGTCCCAGTTCCGGATCTGTTAGGTTGGGTTGGAGGGTAACGAGTAAAGGGGTTGAAAGGTCGCGAATTTTGACAGAGTTCCAACGGAGTAATGACCGCACCTTCGCGACTGTATCGATTTGAGTCCGGATGCTGCCCTAACGGACCGCGAGAAAGGTGTTAAAGAAGGGATGAGACCCCCTCGGTAAATCCCGCTTAACGACGCCCCCGAAAAAAAATCGATAACTCTTTCTTCCGATAAAGAAAAGGAAAATTGATAAGAAAGTCGCAAAATAAATAAGAATCCGATATTTCTTGGTAAATTATCTTGACCTTCATTTTTAAAAGACATTGTAATAACAATAACGATTTCATCAATCTTATTTCGTTGCTTTGTTTAATTTTTTATCAACCTCATCTAATTTGAACCGAACTCTTAATAGCACAAACAAAATTATAGATACGTCTTCCTCAAAGTTGTCCATCATTTTTCTCTAAAAGGAATAAGATGTAAAAAAAACACAATCGATGTTCACTTCTACGAAATTAATTGACACCACTTTATTATTTATGAGGGTATTTGGTTTTTTCCTTTTAACCACGGTCATTAGTACTTAGCGGTTCCAATAGTCCAAACGTATGAATAAAACCGACACGACCTTCCCGCACACATTCTAACAATGGCAATTTACACGGTCGACTACATACCGCGGAACGGTGAATCCCGAATCTCTCAACGCAAAACTGGTTCCGCCATCAATCATCGACGCGATTTTTTGTGCTCGCTTTGTTCTCATTCCTTTTTATTAAAAGTTTCTACAAGCTTACGTCATTTTACGATAAAAAAAAATACTTGTAGATGTTGTCTATTGTCGAAGCGGTTCAAATCGCAGTATATAAACCCCGACGATGGCGAAGATACTTCATCAGTTCCAGGGCTGTTTTTACACGGTGGACACCAAGATGAGAGTTAGCTTCGTAATTTTGGCAGTTTGTGTCTGCCTAGTTTATGGAGGCAAATATGGAGGAGGCGGTGGAGGAGGAGGCGGAGGCGGTGGTGGATTTGGAGGCGGCGGTGGTCACCATGGGGGAGGATTTGGTGGCCAAGGGGGTGGTGGCCATGGAGGTGGTCTTGGCGGAGGCGGTGGTCTCGGCGGAGGTCATGGAGGTGGTGGTGGTCTTGGCGGTGGCCTTGGCGGTGGTCATGGAGGTGGTGGTTTTGGACAGCAAGGAGGAGGAGGCCATGGTGGCGGCGGTGGAGGCCACGGTGGCGGAGGATCGGGCGCATGGAGTCAATCTTCAAGCTCTGCAGGATCTTATGGCCATGGAGGAGGATAGTAAGTTTTAATTAATTCTTGATAATCGTATTCACCATAAAGAATAATTTCCTTCTTTTACAGTGGAAAGAAATAAATGCTGTGTCCAGAATAAAATTCGTTGCACAATTACTCACAATACCTCCGTTTACTAACTATAACTATTTTTGTTAGTTTTTTTACAAAAAATTTAATAAACTGTCTTTTTTCGAAAACAAACTATTATTTGATTTCTAAACCTTAAAATTAATGAAAATAAAATAGTAAATGTAGAATATATTAAGCTAAGCTAACTATTTAGTATTCACTAAATGAATACAAGTTATTGCTAGGTGTTTGTTTAAAAGACATCAATACACCGTACTTAATACAATCTTCAAATTAATTCATTCGATTTCGTACATTGAATTAAATACAAATTAATTCTAATTTCTTTAAAATGAGCGATTTTTAAGCTATGAAATTCACTCACACCTTAGTTCATAATTATGAGAATTAAGATCTAACCAATACATCAAATTAAAGCTTGAAATCTCCTTTTTAATTTGACATAAAAATCAATACTTAATCAATATTAATCGAGGAGATACGCTTTCTGTAAGATTGCACTGAAATGAATATTAATCAAGGAGAGTATAATGCGGTATAACCGCATTTATGGAAAATTAGAAATGATTTATACAAGAAGTTAAACTTTAAAACATTCTTTATAATTTGGTGTAAAAATAAGTCTTAAATCGTAAAAATCCAGTTAGAATGTTTTTAGAAATGTGTTGATTTATTCAGGGAAGACAAATTTTAGTTTGTACCGAAACTTTGAAAATTTCGTTCTGCCATATCTCCGGGAACTGAGGAACGATGCACAAATCACACTGAAGTGTGATTTCTTCTTTTTAATTTGGTATATAAACTGTTCCTTACTTAATACTTATCAAGTATATACGGGGTTTTATTCATTTGATACATAAAGTATGGAATGAATTCGATCTAAATTAGAGGATGTTCCTAAAAAAATGGCCTCATGATCTCTATTATATTTTTTAAAACTAAAATGTACGGTGTGTTCCTAAATTGAGATATCATGCTTAAGTTGACATTCTTAAATAAGAAAACTTATTTTTGTTGTATTGTAGCTTATCTTGTAGCTTATGTAGATATTCAACTATCTTCTAAAAAATGGCTTTCTTGTGTTATGTACACAGCATGGAATCAATTCGATGTAAATTCGAGGAAAATTGTAAGAAAAAAGGGACTAGGACACTATTTTTTAATACGCGTGTTTCTGACAAAATTAATTATACCTAAATTGACATTTTTATATAGAAACCCTAATTTTTGTTGGATTTATAAATTCTACGTTAAATTCTGAATATTTCTCAGCTGAACATTACAATATTCAGTCAAACGATTAAGGCCTTTTTTAGTCCTTATACAATTTTATCTTATAACTTATATTTTAATGTAGTTATTAGGTTAACATGTTAATGATTATTGTTTTTTAAAAATGATATACTTTTACTACCATCTAAAAATCATTTTTATTGACATTTAAACGTGGTGCCTTAAGACGGTTTTGTTAGGGAAACAGAAACAGTTGTAGTGCCGATTTGATGAATAAATCTAATACATCATCTTTTTAAAATTGAATATCAATTTATTACTTTCAGTTAAACATAAGCTAAATGATAGATAAATATAACAAAAAATGTTTCTAGTGACGAATGTCAAGGTAAGCATGGTATCTTAACTTTGAGACACCTGTACGTTTCAATTTTATCACAAAAAGCGCGTTTTAAAAATAGAACATTGATGTCCATGTCATCTTGTTCTATGAATATCCGCTGAATTTATTTCGAATTAATTCGAACATACACATATTCGAATTTGACGTAGAATCCATAAATGTAATAAGGTATCCTGTTTAAAAACGTCAAACTTAATCATAGTATCTCTAATTCTGAGATGGTTAGTTTAAAGATGGTTATCTCTAATTCTGAGATAACATGTATATATCAATTTTAACTCAAAAAATGCGCACTAAAAGATATAACATTATCATTAGGGCTATTTTTTCCCAGAACATCCTTAAATTTATATCGAATTGACTCCATACTTTATGTACACTCTGTATATTGTGTTGAGTTGATTGTTAAAAAAGTTATATCGCTTTCAACACAAATTTTAGGAAATTGTACAGATCGTATTTATAGGAATTAAGAACTGGTTTATAAGAGAAATTGAACTTTAAAGCATTTTTATTAATTCATGTAAAAATGCCTTCTTAAATCGTAAAATAATTCAGTTAGATTTTGTTGAGAAAAATTTTGACATCTTTAAAAATTTCCTCCGACCTATGTATGCGTAGTTTCTGTGAAAGCTGAGAAACGACGCATACACCAAATTAAAGTATGAATTAAAGTATAAATTAAAGTATGAATTAAAGTATCCTTTTACTTACGTTTACGAATCATTTCTTTATTAACATTTATCAAGGAGATACAAGATTTTATGTATTGTATTGAATAGGTTGTTTAAAAAAGTTATGTTGATTTCAACAAAATCTTTACAAAATCGTGCAGACGGCATTTAATGGGATTAAGAGATTTTGGTATAAAAGTCGTTCCTTAACTACATCGTAAAAATAATTCATTTAAATTTTTTTTAGAAATATGGTGATTTATTTAGGGAAATAATTTTAGTTCGTAGCGAATTTTCAAAATCCTCTTTGATCGCAATTCTGACAGTTGAGAAACGATACACACAGCAAATTAAAGTATGATCTTTTTTTTTTAATTTAGTATATGATCCATTTTTTAATTAACATTTCTCAAGGAAATACAAGGTTTTATACCGGGTGTCCCATTTAACCTGACAAAATGAAATATCTCAAAAACTAAGAATCGGACCAAAGAAAGTTTATAATAAAATTTGTTCGAAGGAGAATATTTAATGGCGAGAAAGATGGACACTCTCTCACCCCCGGGCGGCGGAACGAGGAACAACTTTCAGATCTTAAATGCTAACCTTCCTTTTTTAGAGCAGAATCGCATTATATGAGATTCGAAAATTTCGAACCATTTTCGAAAATTATAAAAAAGTCGCGAAAACTTCAAACCAGTTTCCGAAGAAGGTTGCAACATGGTATTCAAAACGTCGAAAATTTTTTCGAAAAACACGGCAAAACCCGAAAATGTCTAGTTTTAGATCTAGTATTGGTCCTAGTGATAGTTCTTAACACCGGTAATGAAAGCCTTCGTACTTATAATTTTACAAACAATTTTATAAATAACTATTTTATGTACTAATAAATGCTTGAGGAATGCTTAACTTGTCAAATTTCCATCCATATCATGTGTTTATGCATCAAGATCTGTCTGAAAAGTAGAAAATCGTCATTTTGAGCATTTAATTTACTAGTGGTGAGTTCACAAAACCGTTACATCTAAACTATTTTCATTAGTACAAAACGTTAACGAGTTCAAGAGAAATGATGATAATAATATCGAAAAAATGGGTCCAGTGTGACAAAGACGAACTGGAAATCACATTATTAACATTCGAACAACTTGAATGATATTGATATTGAATATATATGACAGATTCTTAATATTGCTCATTGAAGACATGATATTACCTTCAAAAAAACATGATATTGCCTCTGGAAGACTTGGAATATTCCCAAAAAAACTTGATACACAAGTATCAAGAACAATTCTAAAAGAATCTAGAACAAGAATTCTCAACCACTGGTCTGTCAGTCTGACACCGGTCCGCAGAGTGATTTGACCAGTCCCTGGACCATTTTTATCTGTCTAAGTTAAAATTTTCTGAATATACAGTTCACGATGAAAGGAATAAATTTGGTAAAATTTTAACTATTGCTCTTCGACAGAAATGAAGCACCAGAGCAATTTAAACTTTTGATTTGTGATTTATTTAGATACTCTACATTAACACTAGATATTAGTTGACCACCTTAACCCAACCTAACTAGCTAGTTAACATAAAATATTAATTGGCGTCGGTTGAACCATCAACCACATCTGAACCCAATCCAACCCAATTAGCTAGTTAGCGCTAGATATTAGTTAGGTTTTGCTGAGCCATTAATTTTAATACAACCCAATCTAACCAGCTAGTTAGCATTAAATATTAGTTATGTTGAATTCGTCAACCTTGGGAATGTTGTGTAAGTGGTTAGCCAATGATTTTTAGAAACATGACAGAGTTTTGCCAGGATACAGCCATTGCTTCATGCATTAGATCGGGTATTCCGTTTAACCGACAACGAAATTAAGGAAAAGCCTTTACTGAAAAACAGGTAGTATTCGTGTGTTTACTAAAATAAAGCTTTTCTAGTACTATTAAGGATACTGGAACATGATATTAATAACGTCATTTGGCCAAGATTATGGTATCACATAGAGCACATCTAGTCTGATCAAGCTGCTTTGACTATATATGAAATATTTAACTTTCACAACAATCACAATGGATGCAACAACCGTCGCAACATCGTAATTGACTGTTGACTCATTAGTTATGTTGTTAGATTTTGAGTAATTGTAATTGATCTGTACAGATGTTCTGCGCATTGTCTGCTCAGATTATATAGTTTATGCAAGATGATAATCCATTGCATCAAACGAGGTGGATAGGGTAGATCAGAGGATATTTTTACATAGCATCCAAAAGATTTCACTAAGTGGGTTATAGATTGGATGAGAAGGATATAAGAATCACATACTAAGCAAATTAAAAGTTACATTCTCGTAATAAAAAATTAAAATAACAAATTTAACACGATGAAAGGAACTAATTCGGAAAATTTTAGCAGTTGCTCTTTGGCAGATATAACAGATGAATTTAAACTTTTGGTTTGTGATTTATAAAATAAAATAAATTTAGTCTAAAGTATTTGTTGGGTTGGATTGAGCCACTAATCTTAACCCAATCTAACGACTGTAGCTAAATAGCACTAAATATTTGTTGGAGCCATCAATCTTATCTGATCCCATTTCAACTCACCTAGTTAATTAGTGCTAGCTATTAATTGGGTTGGAGTGAGCCATTTATTTTAATCGAACCCAACGAGCTAGTTATCATTATATATTAATTGCTTTGGGTTGAACTATCAATCTGATCTGAATTGAACCAAACTCAAGTTGCTAGTTAGCGCTAGTTATTAGTTCGGCTGGGTTGAGCCATTAATCTTAACGTAACCCAACCAAACTAACTTGTTGGTACTAAACATTAGTTGGGTTGAGCCATCAACTTGATCTCAATTAGCTAAATAGCACCCAACACATACCGACAAATGCTTTGTGTTGGATTGAGCTATCAAATTTAAAAATTGACCACACGTTCATTCAAAATATTATTGAATTTATTCTTTTCATCATGAATACACTGTATTATTATTGTTCAAAATAAAAATTCTGCGCAATTTTTGGACAAGTTCTAGAAGTCAGCAGATCAAAAAAAGTTGACAATATCTAGAACACTGATAGTACTTCCAGAATACTTGACATTGCCTCTAGAAAGCTTGAAAAACATAAAATTTATAAATGAAATGCAATAACGTTTATCAAGGAGATGATTATGAGATTATCAAGGTTTTTAATTTGGTAGCTGGCTAGTTTGATATAAGAGCCGTTTCTTAGAGTACCTTTTTTTTATGGTACAGAATCTTTAGGAACTCCCTCTCCAAAATCCCTGAGAAATATGAAATAATTTATACATCAAATGAAAGTATGAAATAACGTTTTTAATTTCATACAGGAATTACGGTTTAGTTAACTTTTATCGAGCAGATACAATTTTTTGTATCACATTGTGCTGAGTTCTCATTTTTCCAAACTGAGTTAATTAACAATGTGAGTTATTTTTGAAGGTGTCAATGAAATTCAATTAACAATAATCTGAACTTAATTAGAATAAATTTGGATTAGGATTAATGGTAGATTTCCATTAAAACGTTCTGGAAAATGTCTTGAAAAAGAGTCTAGACTGAACGTCGCGTCGCCTCTCTATTCTTTACTTTGCTAGTTATGAAAATGTTTCTAGTTCTTTTTAACCCAAAATCGTATTTTTTATACGATATTTAGTACATTTAAGTTAATAATAATTGTCAAAAATATGATGATGACTCAAATCAAATTTATTTTGCAAGCAACTGTTTACGATATCGTCAAAATAAAATCTTAACCTTTCTTTTATTTGAACAATTTGAAAAATTGATATTTTTTTATATGCCATTTAGCACATTTGAGTTGTTTTTAAGTCGATAATAAATTGTTAAATTTACATTTTGCAAAGACGTCCTAAGTCGAGTATCTTTGCGGCGAGCAAATAAGGAAAGTGTAAATTTGCGTTACGTCACTACAATTTATTTTTCGTTTTCACCTTGACACTTGCGGTTTTAAATGGGCTACCACAATGCTTAATTCACCTCGTGTAACCTCTCTTTTTATTCCAAGATCTATTTTGCATAATTATATGTTTTATTAAACGGTCTCCCGGTAAACTCAACACCATTTTATGTGGTTTTTTATGATTGAGATTATAAGTTGTGTTAAAAGTCGATTTATTTCATACTTTTCTAAACGATTAATTTTTTATGGAGTATTGTTTTTATCGATTGATACACCTACAGAAAAAAATTCAATAAAATAATTATTTTTTTTATTTCTGTGCCAGTGAGAAATTAATTAAAATGAATCTAAAACTATTTTTAATCTGTTTTATTGCTTCTGTTTATTCAAAACCACTTTCGGACACTATTGGTGTGGTTTATACAATTCAGATTGTACCAAACGAGATTGATCAAAATTCTTTGGAATTAACGCCAACGAAAAATTTAAAAACAAAATTTCATCAATCTGCAATTGAGGAATTATTAAAACATGTTTTTGATGATGTCAAAACAGAGGGTGCAAAGAATGAAGACAACTCTCTTGAATTTTTTGACTTTGATTTCTTAAATCACGATTTTAATAAAATAAGTAAAGATGATGGAAATGCTCTAAAGTATGAAGATTTTAAACGTTTAAAGGTTTGATGATAGAAATAACTGCTTTTAATCTTTAAAATATTTTTTTAACAGAATTTGCAGCAAGCTGCAATCGATGATGTATTAAAACATGTTCTTCTCAGTAAAATAAATGATAAAGATGATGAAATGGTAATTCCAAACAATGAAGATAAAGATTTCGGCCGCATAGAGGTTTTACGACAATCTGCCATAGAAGATTTATTAAAACACGTTCTTCTTGGTGATGCAGATGATGATAATGTGAGAATAATAGATTTAAAAAATGAAAAGAAAAGATTTGATTTATTAAAGGTGCGATAAAAAGATGGGAAAAATATATGTAAATTACTTTATTTTTGTTTATTTAGAAATCGAACTTTCTGAGCAGATTGAAGAGAGCAGCAGAACATTTTCAAAGTGATCCACCCACTATGGTAGATCTTTTAGGATACACTCCTATGCGGGATTTTGACGGAATAATGAATAAGCCAAGTCAAGATTTATCTATTGTTCGCGAGTCATACACTCCACAAATTCAGTCAATGTATCCCCTTCAAAACCCATTAGTTCGAAAGCCGCAAGTTCCAAATTTACCTATGCTTTATGGTCGAGGTATTCGACAAAATGGTTCAAATGCTCCAAAACCAGCTGTCACTAACTTACCTTTAATTCGTAAATGAATTGCTAATAAAGAGAAATAAATAAAACAATAATTTAAATAAATAATTTTTGTTTATTTCGTTGTTATTTCGCAAAACAGGAAAGCCAGAATTTAAGTTTAAAATAGAATCCACATAAACTAAAAATATCTAAATTATGTCTTAATAGAATATTGTGATGAAAAGCCTGAAATGCTTCCAGAAGAGGAAGATTTGAAACGTATACAGAATACTTGATACTGCTTCTAGAGGACTTGATACTGCTTCCAAACAATTTGAAATGTTTCCACAAGATTTGAAATGCTTCTAGAAGATTTTAAATGCATCTAAAAGTTTCCAGAAAACTAGATACTGTTTCCAGTGGACTTGATACGGCTTCTAGCTGATTTGTTACGCCTTCCAAAAGACCTAAACTACTTACAGGAAACTTGAAATTTTTCTAGGAGACTTGAATTGCTTCCAAAAGACTTAAAATACTTTCAGAAAACTTAAAATGCTTCCAGAAAACTTGAATTTTTCCATAAAATTTGAAATGCTTCTAGGAAATTTGGTACTGCTTCCAGAATACTTGAAATGCTACCAGAAGACTTAAAATGCTTCCAAACAACTTGATACTGCTTCTAGATGACTTGATACTGCTTCCAAAAGACTTAAACTACTTCCAGAAAACTTAAAATGCTTTTAAAAGACTTGAAATGTTTCTAGTAGATTTGGTACTGCTTCCGAAAGACTTGAAATGCTTCCAAAAGACTTAAAATGCTTCAAGAAGACTTGAAATGCTTACATAAGACGTAAAATGCATCTAGGAGACTTAATACTTCTCCCAGAATGCTTGAGTTGCTTCCAAAAGACTTTAAGTGCTTCTAGGAGACTTAATATTACTTACAGAAGACTTGAAATGCTTTCAGAAAACTTGATACTGCTTCTAGATGACTTGATACTGCTTCCAAGAAACTTAAAATACTTCCAGAAAACTTAAAATGCTTCCAGAAAACTTGAATTTTTCCATAAAATTTTAAATGCTTCTAGGAAATTTGGTACTGCTTCCAGAATGCTTGAAATGCTACCAGAAGACTTAAAATATTTCCAGACAACTTGATACTGCTTCTAGATGACTTGATACTGCTTCCAAAAGACTTAAACTACTTCCAGAAAACTTGAACTGCTTTTAGAAGACTTAAAATACTTTCAAAAGATCTAAAATGTTTCTAGGAGACTTGATACTGCTTCCAAAAGACTTTAAAATACTTCCAAAAGACTTTAAATGCTTTTAGTAGACTTGACTTAATATTGCTGCCAGAATACTTGAAATGCTTCCGCAAGGCTTGATATTGCTTCTAGAAAACTTGATATTTCTTCCAGAAGACTTGATACTGGTTCTAAAAGGTTCTCTTTTAAGTACTTTAATTTTGTTAGTTTAGTAGTATATCTGTAACACAACTGCAACTTTGTATATTATTTTACCTTTAATTTTGATTCCCGAAATTTAGTTTTGCCCAAAATCTGGATACGCCACTGATAGAGAGTTTCTTATTGAGTTGTTTTGAGTTGTTCTCGGATTGAGCTGATTTCCGGTGGCAAAATGATGGTAAAATTATTTGAATTGTTTGGTTGCGTTCAGGTTAAGATGTTTCCAGTTTTAGATACTCAGGTTGGTTTGCCTTCGTCTTAAGTATCTAGTTTTTTAGTAAACTTTTGGCGTGATTGCATTCAGTTTGAATTGGTTTCTTGTTGTCTCGGACTGACAGTTTGAGTTCATTTTAGTTGCCAGATGCTAGAGTGCTTGCAAGTGTAGTTACTCTCAGGTTGATTTGCCTTTGGATTGAGTTGTTTCCAAGATTGATTGCCTTTGGGGTATATTGCTCTCAGGGTTGAACTGATTTCTTGTTGAGTAAGACTTGGTAGGATAAAAGAAGGGAAAATTTGACTTCAGAAAATGAACCACATTGTATTAAATAGAATATTCCTAACTGCTGTTTTAGATCTAAATTAAAGCATGCCGTTTTACGTAATGGCACAAAAGATTAAAAAAATCAACTTGTTTATTGGACCAAAATGAAGTTAAGTATGACAACACAACATTGATGATAGGATGACTTTCTCATTTGGTTGTTCTCGGAATAAGCTGGTTTCAAGTTGAGTTGGTTATAGATTAGCAAATGTCCAGGTTGAATTGTTTTCCAATTTGTTTCACGGATTTGCCTTTTTTTGGGTTCTCAATTTCGCGATTTGTGCCCTTAAGTTTGAGTTGTTCTCAGAGTTGATCTGGTTTCTAGTTGAGTAAAACTTGATGTCAATAAAAAATGAAACTGGGAAGGTAAAATTTGATATGAAAAAAAGACCACCTACATTAGAAATATCCACATTATGCCGTGTGTCCATAAGTAATATTTGTGATTTAGTTCTAATACTAAGACAGGACGGTTTAAAACTGGTATTGCCATTAATGTCTAAATACGCTTAAAATGATAAACAAAGTGTTAGTATGGAGATTGTATCCTTTTAAATATTCGTCCATTATCTAATTACGAACAAACGAATAAACTAAAGTTTGTTCGCGTATCTCATTTGTTCTACACTAATCACTTACTGGTTTCTTTAAACAAGTTGGTAACTGATGTTGTAAATATGTGGTAAATATAAACCCTCATGGCCTATTTTAATATTGGACAAAGTGTGACAATGTCTGAGTGATAGAAGAACTCAAAAAATATTACCTCTTTTTCCTCCATATGGTAAATTCCTTAAATTCTAAAAGCTGAAGGCTATCTATAGATCACACTTTTCTACTAATTTATATCATCTTTCCAATGAATTATATTTCGTCTATCGAAACGAACCAAATAATTCATTAAATTCTGTAAATAATTTCGATTGAAATTATGGGCCCTGATCCTATATTAGTGAATCTGGAATGCCAAAACACGAGAAATAGTGAAAACGAAAGAGAAAAAGCTTCAGGCCATCTACAAAATCGTTCCATTATTATGTTCTATGTTCAAACCTTTAGGAATATTAATCACCACAGTTGGAAGTTTTGTATGCCTTTAGATTTTTTAAATTTGTGGATGATATGTTGAAGTGTAGATTTGAAATTAATGAAAGAAAAAAGCTTCTGTCCATTTAGTATATCGTTCTATTATTATTAAAAACGTAAGTACAACCACAGAAGGAAGAATGGGACCTACAATCTCAACATTCAAAATGTCATAGTTGACCTGTTACTATTCTCAGCTTTAAACATTTGTTGGTGTTATTCATCTGTACTATCAGCTTGTTGTAAGAAGCTCATATTATAGTGAGAAGACTGAGTTCTTTAAACTGATAAGAATCAAAATTGTTGACTAATCGTGATTGAGCGTAGGCAATATCTGTTGAAAACTGCACTATAAAGATGAATGATGAGGAATGATGAATTACCGATTATCTTTCTTCTTTTATGTTCAATAATAAAGAAGACTTAAGTTCTTCATCTGCTGAGCGACTTTATGGTCAACCATTAAGACTCCCAAGTAAACTTTAAATTCCCACAGGTTAAGAAATCTACAAACTTGAGGCAAATAACAATGCGTCATCATTCTCTTGATAAACATTTTCTAGATAAAGATTTAGAAAAATCAAATTTCGTATTACAGGCAAAAAATCTTGTCAAAATATCTTGTTGAAGTTATGAAGGACCGTTTAAAGTTATGAAAAAAATCAATAAAACAGTTTGTATTTTTAAAGAAAATCTAGGGCAAGTGTTGAATCTCAGGACGGTTCAAATATCTCTGGTGCTAGTAGCTCTGGTTCAAATATAAAGGGTTCGGTTGAGTTAGGTTTAGTCGTGCGTCTGAAGACATTTTTTTAACGAACGCTTCTGCAATGAATAGTTCCTAATTTAGTGTACTTTACAAACTGATTTGGTAACCTTACATTTAAATTAAAGTAAAACTAGAACTAACACTAGCACCAGAATTTTCTATAAACAGGGAAAGAAATATCTTAGGACGGTGAAGATGAACCTGATGAGGTCTTTGCATTTTCTATTTAAGAATTAGAAAAAATCGGTATTATGCTGTAGCATATAAGGCAGTTCTCTCCATGGAGACGCTGGGATAAACGAATTAAAAGTGAGGAAACTAGTAGAAGGTTCAGTGTATCACATGTACTATCAGACAACTTCATACTTATTATTATCTAATATAATAAATCTATAAATATGTATTTAAGAGCTTTTGACAACATCGAAATATGACTTCAATTATCCATAATCCGTATGCTTCCATGATCTGGATTAAGCTGGTTATAATTAATTCGGATTACCGAAGCTTTACTGTACTTGGATTTTTGACATTTGATGATGATATGTTGAAGTATGGATTTGAGACAAACTAAAAAATGTATTAAAGTCGTTAAGTAATTGTGGCTTAATTTGTGGGCCTTGATTATGAGTTATTAAATGTAGAATACCAAAATGTAAGAAATAGTGAATGTATTATTGTCTTAGAAATTATTTAGCTAGATTAGCTAGAAATTACCTTGTGTCATTTTGTCAGCCCACAACTTCCATAACAGCTATAAAGACATTTATCTATTATCTTCGTCGTTATTTTGAATACATTTTCAGTTTGTAATGTACGTCATTATAGATAGCAGTGCGAAAGGTAAGGTACCAATGCGTGAAGTAGTAATAAATTAATGTATTTCAAATGGGATTTACTTTAACGCATTCTTTTACAGTACCGTTTAGCTTACTTCAATACTAACAAGACACAGACAATTTTCAACTATTTTTTAGCCATTTTTATAATAATAGCAACACTTTTCTGCACAATGTGCCATTTTTTATGCTCAAATTATCAATCTCAAGAAAAACTAAATAGACAAAAAATACCAATAAAGAATGAGCTTTACAACCCATAGTTACAACAACAAAGATATTACTCACATCTCGAAAACAAAAGAATTGTGACCCCATGTTTATATAAAAATTGAGTAATGAGTACATGAAAGATTAAGTGCTTGAGAAAAATATTAATGAGCTTTTTAAAATACGCTAATAATAAAATTGTTATTATTTCTATACATAATTTAATTAAGCAATAATTAAATTAAAATCAATTTATAGTTTATTTAAACAATTCGGTGCATTTAAAGGTTTTTGTGACATTTTGGCAAATAGAATCTTTGACCTCGCACGTCACCGAAACCGGCCAAAAAGAAACCGGAAATTGGAAACTTGGAACGCAGTATAGGGGTTGTTTATGCGTCCAAGGCGTGGCAGTGAGTATCCAAGAAGCCGGTGCAGAGTCCAAAGTGCACGTATTTCATTCAGCGGCCGTTCTGTAGGTCGGTCGATGAACACAGATGAACCCAACAGAATCCCGGTTGTCATGGGAACGTCAGGACTCTCTTCAAGACAGATGTTATGTTTCATGGACACGTATGAAATTAGTCGTCTCTTTTGTCACAAGGGTTAATAGAGAATGCTAAAAAATAAAGGAAAACAAAAAATATAAACTATCTTATTTTATTTTCTTTAATATACGTCACGTACAATATTGATAAAAGTATTAATATACAGAAACACGTTGTACTCGACGGTTTTTATTGTACCTGAGATTTCCTGAACTAGTAATTCTTTTAAATGTACTTAATGATCTTCATGAGTAACCCACCATTAAAAAATAAATTATTAAATAAATATTTTTAATGCGATTTCAGGTACTATACAGGATGTTTTATAATAAAATATCCATGAAACACCCCGTATTTATATATTACTTAAAAATTATTGTTGATGAGGTAGAAAGTTGTATCAAGTCTATAACTGAAAAAAAAACTTAAATTTATAAATTCATTCTTAATAATAATTATTTTAATCATTGTAGTTCGCGTGTATGAAATAATTTCTATCGATTTTTTATACCAAAAATAATCAAAAATTAAATAAACAAAATATAAATCGTTCACCGAAAAAATTAATAGTGTAATAATTTTTATAATATCAAATAAATAATAATTTTTACAAGAACTACATCGCGAATCCAAAAAAATTTTTATGGGTTTCAAAATTTCGCAACATCATTAAATTCAAATTACTCGTTTAAAATCTGAACAACTTTCAATATTAAAAGAAAATTATTAAGATTTTTTTAAACACAATATAATAGGAAAAAAATTCTTGGTAACTGTTTTAGGACAAACTTTTCTTGTTAAATGAGAACACACATGGCTTAAAAAATATATAAATTAATTATTAAGTACTTATTATTTAATGATATAGTTCCAAAAAACGCTTAATTAGTTAGTAACCCCAACTTTCTAAACGATCGGGTAAACCATTTCTTCCATCAAAATAATTCGAAAAAAATAATTCACCCAAACAAGTCTTCGTTCACAGCACGATATGTAAATTCGTTAATCGCGTAAAGTACAAAATATCGCCTTTTTAATGGGGTGTAATTAGAAAAAAATTTAATCGAAATATTTAATTAATCAAGTTTAAATCGAGCGGCTTCATCGATAAAACTGAACGCCGCAACCGGTGTTATTCTTGGAATTCCTCTTCTTGTTCGGAGATGGCGGCACAAATCTCTTTACCATTTTGAGAAGTTTCCTTTTTTGGCTTTTTCTCGTCCGATTTCTTTGGACAATCCGCTATTAGATGGTCCACACTTTTACAATTGTGGCACTTTTTAGGCTGTGGACCTAATGAACATTTTGCTGCTACGTGATTTGCAAACTCACCACAATTGTAACAACTAAAAATTAAAAAGAAATATATAAATACATACATGTATAATATAAAAAAAATATTTCTTAAGCTGTTAATAATATCAATAATAATCAACAATAACCTGTTGTAGAAATAAAAAATAATTTATCCTTACTTTTAAAAAATTGTTTTAAAAACGGTTTTTTGAAATTTGCTTTTAAAGAAGGTGATCTAAACAATCTAATAATCTTATGTTGTGCCATGAAATTAAAGAATATCTATATAATGGAAAATTGGTCTCCTTAGATACTGATGATTAGGCTCTGCCAAGTTCTAGGTCTAAATTAAAACTTGTCTTTTTAAGTAATGATACGAAAATTTTGATGAATTTAACTTCTTCATTTGACTGAAATGAAGGCAATGTATGACTATGATAACAAAACATTGATGATAGAGTTGGTTTCTTGTTGAGTCGATCTCTTATTGAGTTCATTTTGGGTTGTTTTGGTTTTAGATTTGAAAACATTCAGGTTGAGCTGTTTTCCTGTTTGGGAATTGTAGTTTGGGTTGCTTTCAGGCTGCGTACGAGTTAAAACAGTTTCAGGTTTGGCTAGTCTCAGGTTGTTTTGTCTTGGGCTTGAGGTATTTTAGACATTAATTACCTTCGGTATGAGTTGACTGATTTTAGTTGGGTTAGGTTTAGAGTAACTATGGAATGGGTGGGTTTCAAGTTTTTTGGTTTGGTTGGGTTCGGATTAAGGGGTTTCCGAGTTTTGTTACTCTCAGTTTGGCTTGTCTTTGGCTTAAGTTGTTCCCGAGATAATTACCTTCGGTATACATTGATCTGGTTTTGTTCAGTATGGTTATGATTTGGTTACATCCAGATTGAGTTGGTTTCTTGTTGGATTGTTCTCGAATTAAATTGGTTTCGGTTTGAGTTGGTTTTAGGTTGCCAAGTATTCAGCAATTTCAGTTTTTTCTAGTTTGGGTAACTATGTATTAGGTTGCTTTCGAGTCCAATTTATCGCCTGTTGATAAATTTATCTTATAGTTAAAAATCAGCTCTAGCATGGTCACTATTCACTGTAGGCATGGTAACTATGCGCTAGATAGTGTAACTGAAAGTTGGTAAAAGTGAGCCTTAATTACTTTCAGGTTGGCTTCTCTTTGATTTAAGTTGTTTCCAAGATTAGAGGTTATGTTCCCGAACACTGGCTGGACAATTAAAAACGGAAACGCTCCATTTCTAGACAACGCCAGAAGACAGCACAGCTATTTAATAGACCAATGGTGGGGTATTGTTTCACAAAGAAATGGCAAAGCCAGGCAAAGGAAAAGCAAAATACCGCCTACTGTGTTCCTGAATAGTTATAGGAAGCTGTATGAAAATGCTGTAAAGGACGGACACATGGGGGAACTACAGCAAGGAGGGGAATATCAGAAAACCATGATGCAATAAAGAGTTATTATAATAAGTTAATTAAGAGAGTTATTAATTAATAAGAGAATTATTTGTGAGGCTGGAAAGATGGACAAGTTCAGACGGGGAAAAGTAGATATGTGCTCTGATAACAAATGACGTCGAAATGGATTTAGATATGCGCCATAGGAAGAAATCAGAAAGGTTTATAGCGGTATAAATTGCCGGCGCAACTTGTTAATACAATTAAGGATTATCTGTATGATAGACATGTAATTTACAACGGTAGAAACTATCAGATTGTAGGGGCAGTACCATAGAGATTCATACTTGATCCGCTCCCATGAAAAATATTTTTTGATGAGCTGCTGCAGTGGATTAGATAGAGGGATGAGAAGAGAGTAATGTCATAGTGTATGCAAACGACTAAGTTGTTGTGGTGTGTAGATGGAACGTGGCAGAAGTAAAAAGAAAAGGGGCAGAATTACTTGTAATGATCTGCGATAGAAATGTCCCAGTGGACATTTATATCCCCTTAAAAAGACTGAGGCAAAGTTATTACGTGGTAGAAAAATGAAGAGGGAAGCTGCCCTCAAGGTCGGGAACTACGAAACTAAAACCGACTAGTTTAAAATATCTGGAGTAATGATGTAACATGGAAGAGCGCTGCAAGAAGTCATGGGATTTACGTACGGTCCAGGCGAAGAAAAAAGAAAATTGTTGGGGAGGTTGTTATCTGCAGATACTAAATACCTGTGACAAAGAGAACTTCACCAGATTACTGAGTTTTCAATTGACTATATCGATATGGATAAAAAGCGCGTATAGAACGAAAGTATTACAGGTGCTAGGAAATGAATTGCCAATAGACATCTTCATTTTAGATCGAGACCGTCCCAAGGAAGAAACTTTAATAAATACAAGAAAGTGCCAAATGAAAACTGCGTATATTGTGAAGAAGACGATGTCACAGAACATAATTTTTACCAATGACAAAAGATGCAGCAGAGCACGAGAGCTAATATCAATATGGGGTCAAGGATGATACCGGAAAACAGTACGCCAATAATATTGGAATAAAGAAAGGGATGGATATATTGGGAAGATAGAACACGGATTGGGGGTTACAAGAAACCCCCTCACTCAGGTATAATATACATCTACAGATATTAAAAGGTTGTTTTTGGTTTTTTTGTCCCTCAACGCCATGCAAGAAATAGAATGAAAGGGGTTACAATTAAATAAATAACCCTCCTCTGTTCAGGTACTGTAAGGTATGTTAAATCTTTAAAAAGGTAAGTTGGTTTTGTATTCTGCTTCTGATGCCACCATAAATTTTGAGAGTATGGGCTATTCAAGGTTATTGTAGTGGCATAGATAACCTGGAAAATAAGATATGATCAAACCTCCAGTCAACCAGTCATCCACGATCCATTGATCCATACTCCATCAATGCACGATGTTAATTGTGGGTCACACCTTAACATCAAGTTTTTGCCCAAATTAATTTGGCATTTCTTTGTGTCAGTGTTTGACAAATTGGAGGTACACAATTGAACAGCGCGGTAAGATAGTTAAAGCTTTTTACGAAAATAGGCATTCATATCAAAATACATTTAGGACACATCGTAATTTTTTTGTTCAGCATAATCGACCAAATATATCCACAATCGGAAAAATTGTGCAAATTTCAACAAACTGGGTCAGCAAGAAGACAGTTTTAGAATGCTCGCGCAGTTCGTTCTGCGGAAAACATTGCTGTTATTCGCGATAGTGTCGCAAAAGAACTCGTCATCATGTCCAACAGTTGAACATCTCACGAACATCATTGATGCGAGTTTTGAATAAAGATTTCAATTTACACGCCAAATGTTTGGCTAAACAGAGAGAAGTAAATGATGACTTTTCAAAGAAAATCATCTTTAGCGATGAGGCACACTTTCACCTCAGTGGATTCGTTAAGAAACAGAATTGCTGCATTTGGGCAAATAAGAATCCATGAATGAAAATTGTTGAAAGTTGAAAGAAGAAGAGTGAAAAGTGTTTGCTATCGCGAAATGATAACGATCTGCTTATAGCCAGAAATTGAGGATATGGACCCGGAAGATATGGTTCCAACAGGATGGTGTCACTTACCAAACAGCCAACGAAACAATGGCTCTTTTGCGCGAGAAATTCAATGGCCCTGTTATCTCACGTCGTGGCGATGTTAATCGGTCGTCACGATCATGTGTATGTATGTATGGAGTGAGGAGTGCGTATTCTATACGCGGCACCTAGGCCACAACGGGCCGCTTGTACACTGACTCCCTCTAAGAGATTTGAGATGTTAAATGCCAGTAACTCGATTTTTGGCTGATTCCGCTTCCTGACCGACCCCCCACCAAACCGGGCGTGCTATGGCACAGGCCCAATGTGGGTTCGCCCCTGTCAGGTGCCGCTCCAGGAGTACCACATCCTCGTGGACCCCTACGAGGTGCAGGCCTCCAGGGCGCTAACGCGCATTCAGCCATTTTTGTTCAAACCCCTTACACACATAGTGATAACGACAGCCAGAGATGAACGACTGGTTGCCGGGACCGACGGCTTAACGTCCCCTCCGAAGGACGGGGGGCGACCCAACGTGATTACACCGGGATCCGAACCCGGGACGTCTGCGTGTTAACTCGAGAGTTAACACGCTGAGCCATTGCGCCCCCTGCCATTGCGCCACGATCATGTGATTTAACATCGTTGGACCTTTTTCTGTTGGGACTTTTAAAAGAAAAAGTTTACGTCAGTAAGGCAAGAGCTAAAAGATGAGATTCGGCACATTAACGATACTGAACAACAATTATGTCTCAGAGTCATTGAAAACATCGACTATCGCATAGAAGTATGCCATCAAAGTCATGCCGAGCATTTGGCCGATATTTTGTTTCACACATAACTGTCATAGATCCTTCTATCATAATACAAAATATTAAGATAATGCTTTTAAAACTTTTTGTTCTATTGTGCATTTTGGTAGGACCATCCCTTAGTAGTGACTCTGGAGTAGCATCTTCCAACGGATTCCGGAGAAGACGAAGAAAGGATTTTTTTGTGGGTCATGGTTGTATAGAGGTTGGGGCTAACCCCACACTATCTGGCCTACCAACTATCCCAGACTACTAGCAGATTATCTCTGGCCTCCAAAAAGGTTAAATTGGGTTGGGTTTGAATTAAGGTGTTTCCAGGTTTTGTTACTCTCAGTTTGGCTGGTCTTCAACTTAAGCTGTTTTCTAAATTTGTTTCATTGGGTTTGAGTTGCATTCAGCATTGAGTTAATTCCTTGTTCATTAAGTTTTTGGTTTGGTTGCATTCGGGTTGTATTCGTTTCTTGTTTCTAATTCTAATAATTCTCAATTTGAATTGGTTTTAGGTTGGCAAACTTTCAGATTGGGTTGCTTTTAAGTTTGGGTAACTTTGGATTGGGATGAATTCAAGTTTTTGGTTTGGTTGCGCTCGAGTTAAGATGTTTCCAGTTTTACTTACTCCCAATTTGGTTTGTCTTTGGCTTAGTTTTTCCCGAGATTAATTACATTCGCTTTGGGTGGTTGGGTTGGTACTAGTTAAGTGTTTGGTTTAATTGCAATCGGGTAGAGATCGGTTTGTAGATTGATTCCATTCGGGTTAAGGAACTACCAGGTTTACCTACTTTTAGCTTGGCTAATCTTCGGCTTCAGTTATATTTGAGATTAATTGTCGTCGGTTTGGGTTGACCCAGTCTTTTATTGAGTAAGATTTTGATTTGGTGACATTCGTATTAAGTTTCTTGTTAGGTTGCGTTCGAATTGAGCTGATTTCGGGTAAAGTTACTTTTAAAGTACCAAACATTCACGTCGAGTTGTTTTCAAATTTGGTTAACTGTGGATTGGTTTGAAGGGTTGAAGTTGAAAAACTTTCAGACTAAGTGTTTTCCGAGTTTGCTTAAGTTCTTAAAATCCTTCATACTAAGATTGGACGTAAAGAAATAAATCATGGGAAGGTGGAGAGACTATCTTAAGGTGAAAAATAAAAACTTGATAATATGAAGAAAGACTGACTCTTAATAATTAATAATAAATAATTGAACAAAACCAACATCACAAATTAAAAATTAGGTCCAAAAATTCATTAATAAGTTTTTATTTCGAAACAACCCGAGTTCGTAACAAAAATAACAATTCAAAGGAAAAACTATCTGGGATGGCGTTGACTCAAAGGTGAAAGAAGGGTGATTTATTTCAAAGACCTTCTCTAAAGGCATGTATTTCCGTTGAATAAAATTGATGGCAAAAAGAATCTCCAAGTAGGCACTTATTTTTTTTAATGGGGAAGCGATCCCTGAGGACGGCTTTAGATAATGGTAGGAGATCAGAGCTGCGATAAGCTGTTTTAGCGGGAAAATAGTCTCATTTTAAAGCAATCAATTTTACTTCATCTTATTCAAAGCATTAAAATCTTATTAAAAATAAATTATTAAAATATATTATAACTTTTGAAACAACCTGTACAATTTCTAAAAACTTACCGTATCTTTTTGAACCGTTTCTTGGAAACGGGTCTCCTATTAGACCCCCTGCAATCTGAATTTTCAGGCCCACACACCCTTACCGCTTCAAGACCCTTCTCGGTAACTATTGACTCAAATTCCACTTCTTCTTGGTCGCCCAGCGAACGAAATCCAGACATTTGTATAACGCTCTAAGGAAACGCGATGTTTATTTGTAGTTTGAATATAAAAAAGAACTAGTTTAAATCGTATTATAATAAATTTAAGTTATTCGTAATTAAATCTATTGTAATATTCGTTTGGGCGTTATTGAAGAAGCGGTGTTAGGGCTTTTTAATGTATGCAAATTTAAACAAGAGGAAGTAAAGGTTTTGATGGTGTAAGTGAAACCCTTTATACCATGAATAGAATTAAAATAATAAACGAGGTTTGATTGGCAGTTTTTTTTTGGGGAGCTATAACTTAGGGTTCGGTTGGTTTCAATTACCTGATGTACGAAAACATCTTGACCGCCGTCATCTGGGGTGATAAAACCCCAACCTTTTGCTACATTAAACCATTTGCATTTCCCTTTTCTTAAACCGGGTGTTGATCTTCCACCTTGACTCACATTTCCAGTATCAGAACCTTAAAGAAAACACGATAATCATTAAATAAATATTTTTGTGAGGTAAATTTGTGGGAAGATTTTTAAAAATTCGATTTTAAATTTGTTGGATAAACGACCAAAAGAGCCAGGTATAAGTTACCCTTAAGAAAAAAAATTCCAACCCTTCGTTGGAGCCCGTTCGTAGTAAGGTTTTTATATCCTCCAACGGGCCCTTTGTGAGCGGTTCAAACTAAGGAACAGGCCTTTCTTCTATTAGGTCGGTGTCTAGTTTTGCCTAGGACTCGTATCCCTTTTGTTTGCGTTCTCTTGTCCCGGTGCAATTGCAATATAACCGAATTTCTCATTCGAGACTGTACGAAAAGAAATTCAACAAAGAAAACCGACAAAAATGATTGGCATATTAAAAAAAGCGTTAACTAATTTATATAAAAAACGACTTCGATTAAAAAAATTAATTTAAAAGCATTTGAAAAATTAAAAAAAAGAAAATAAAACACAGACTTTGTTTTGTCCTACTTAACACTATATCTCAAACATATCGAATGTCGCCTTTGTGCGTAAAGAAGAAACGAAGAGAAATAAAACACCGAACGAGTCACTCACCTTTTCCGTTTTCGAGTTTTTCCTTCTCCATCGAATTTAAAAATGCACAAAAAATCACTTCAAAATAATTTAAGTCGCAAATAAACCAAATTATAACTAATCAAAAATTAATAAAAAAAACTAACAATTAATTGTTTTGGAATTTGATTTCATAATTTCCCGCGTTCGTAAAGCTGTTCCGTTAGGAGCCGTCCGTACGGTCTAATGCTTCTATTTGAACTACTAGAGAGGCGAAGAAAAAAGTGGAGGCCCGACCGAAAGTTCCCTTAAAAAAAATGAGCCAACCGAATTAGTGCTCTCGGCCCTACGACGCTTTCTCATAGGGGACACTGTCGGTTGAAAACTATTTTACTACTACTAGACGTAAGAACGGGCCATTCATAAGGCGCCCGCGGAAGTGATTAAGCGTACTATGCGAAGACGTTAACTTGATAATGAAGTCTACAGTTTAGTTAATTAGATTGGAATTTTAAATGTTTTTGGAAATGTATATTAAAGGGAATATTTGGAAATGATTTAAAAACAATTTAATTATGATATGAATGTAAATCAAATATGTAATGAAGTATTCGTGATAATATGCTCACAAACTATCAATTTTGTCGAAAAAAGTTTCAGATAAAACTTTCAACATATAAAGGGGGAAATATTCTGTATGGTTGTCATTGTATTTCAGAAGCGCCTACTATGTCTTTCAATTGTAAATTCAATTTTTTAGTGGAATTATATATTTTGTTTATCAGTATGCTATTTCCCATCACAAAATACGTAACTTTTGTTTGAAACATTTCTTTATTTAATGAAAATTATCTAACATTTTTGTATTTCTCTCAATATACGATATGTCCCAGGAACGAGTTACAAAGAGGAAAAAGGTATTACGACCGATTTTTCAAACTTATTTCAAAATAAATAATGCATCAGATATATTAAAATCATTAAATCACACGAATTTTACAATTTCTAACTATAGAAATCAAATAATTACCCATTTTTAAGAAGAAATTGACTTTTTTCGAAATTGAAAAGATTACAAGTTCAAGTTATGATATGTTACTATAAAAACCATAAAATTAAGTTTTACCATATATTAGACTTCCATTAAACTTGGAACTAGAAATATTTGGGTTTAACCATTTTAGGAGACGTTGGGCTAGTGTTAGCTTTAGTGTTGGTATTAGCCCTTATTTGGCTGATATTCAGTTTTTATTGTGGGCTGATTTTTTGTGGGTCATGGTTGTATAGAGGTTGGGGCTAACCCCACACTATCTGGCCTACCAACTATCCCAGACTACTAGCAGATTATCTCTGGCCTCCAAAAAGGTTAAATTGGGTTGGGTTTGAATTAAGGTGTTTCCAGGTTTTGTTACTCTCAGTTTGGCTGGTTTTCAGCTTAAGCTGTTCTCTAAATTTGTTTCATTTGGTTTGAGTTGCATTCAGCATTGAGTTAATTCCTTGTTCATTAAGTTTTTGGTTTGGTTGCATTCGGGTTGTATTCGTTACTTGTTTCTAATTCTAATAATTCTCAATTTGAATTGGTTTTAGATTGGCAAACTTTCAGATTGGGTTGCTTTTAAGTTTGGGTAACTTTGGATTGGGATGAATTCAAGTTTTTGGTTTGGTTGCGCTCGAGTTAAGATATTTCCAGTTTTAGTTACTCCCAATTTGGTTTGTCTTTGGCTTAATTTTTCCCGAGATTAATTACATTCGCTTTGGGTGGTTGGGTTGGTACTAGTTAAGTATTTGGTTTAATTGCATTCGGGTAGAGTCGGTTTGTAGATTGATTCCGTTCGGGTTAAGGAACTACCAGGTTTACCTACTTTTAGCTTGGCTAATCTTCGGCTTCAGTTATATTTGAGATTAATTATCGTCGGTTTGGGTTGACCCAGTCTTTTATTGAGTAAGATTTTGATTTGGTGACATTCGTATTTAGTTTCTTGTTAGGTTGCGTTCGAATTGAGCTGATTTCGAGTAAAGTAGTTTTAAAGTACCAAACATTCACGTCGAATTGTTTTCAAATTTGGTTAACTGTGGATGGGTTTGAAGGGTTGAAGTTGAAAAACTTTCAGACTAAGTGTTTTCCGAGTTTGCTTAAGTTCTTAAAATCCTTCATACTAAAATTGCACGTAAAGAAATAAATCATGGGAAGGTGGAGAGACTATCTTAAGGTGAAAAATAAAAACTTGATAATATGAAGAAAGACTGACTCTTAATAATTAATAATAAATAATTGAACAAAACCAACATCACAAATTAAAAATTAGAGTTACAAAGTGGAAAAAGGTTTTACGACCGATTTTTCAAACTTATTTCAAAATAAATAATGCATCAGATATATTAAAATCATTAAATCACACGAATTTTACACTCTAACTATAGAAATCAAATAATTACCCATTTTTAAGAAGAAATTGACTTTTTTCGGAATTGAAAAGTTTACAAGTTCAAGTTATGATATGTTACTATAAAAACCATAAAATTAAGTTTTACCATATATTAGACTTCCATTAAACTTGGAACTAGAAATATTTGGGTTTAACCATTTTAGGAGACGTTGGGCTAGTGTTAGCTTTAGTGTTGGTATTAACCCTTATTTGGCTGATATTCAGTTTTAGATTATTGTATACTTGTATCGGACTAAAATATTTGTATGAACTAAATTAGTAATATATCTTATTTTCGTTCTTAATAGATTTCGACTTACTCAAAAATTCTTTGGAAATCCATATTGCGTGTTAAAATATAAATTTCGAAAAGAAATAAATAAATGAATAATATTAAAATAGAGCATATCTATATAGATGGTATTTCACACTTCTTTCAAATGAAGATAAAGGTAAAGAACTAAATATTATCAGAACGATAGGCATTAATAACAATTTTGACCTACAACAAATAAACTCTTTAATTAATAAATTCATCACCCGATAAAATAACAAAAACCTAACTACTTTGAAACCATTACAGTCCATACGCCAAAATTACAGATCTATCCCTTATCCAGGTAATATAGCATACAAAATAAAACAAACCTTCAAAAAACATGACATCAATTTATCCTTCACAAATAATAACACCTTACAGAAACTACTTTTTAATGCTAAAGACCACATAGATATACTAGACAGTAACGGTGTATATAAGTTAGAATGTGATTCTTGCAGAGCTTATTACATTGGAGAAACAGGTCGCCCTTTAAAAACTCGAATAAGGGAACACATACAAAGAGAAGAATCCAACTTTGGCAACCACACTCACAAACATGTTTTCTATAAAGACAAAAACGTGAAACTTTTACATCGAATTAACAAAAGCTACAAACTCAATTTACTTGAAAAATATGAGATAGAGAGACACAAAATTCTCAAAACAGAATTAGAATGTCTCAATGATCAAGTATCTTATTCCGTTAGTGCAATTTATAAATCTTTGTCAAAACCTTTCCCACAGGATACCGAGGGCTCTCATGCAAACGTACATGGGAGTCGCAGATCCTGAGGATATATATTTTTTCATTTTCACGTTGATTTCATCCCCCCCCTCTTTACCACACTTTCTTTTCATTTCCAGTTCTAATCCTTACAATGGATGATTCATATTCTTATTTTGATTACTTTTATTTTAAATCTTTTATATATAATATAGTTGATTTTATTTTAAATATTTTATATAAGCTTTGCGCTTGCGTATTGTACCTAATTTTAATACTAATGACTTTACAACCCGTTTTATCTGTTCGATCAACATCTTCTTTTGCTTTAAACTCGTTTTAATTTCTACATGTTTCATACGATTTTCATTTGTATCAAGATTTTATTTTTCATCTTTTATTCTGTTCTTATGATTGTATTGATTGGAGTTTCTCTATAGATGTTGCTTTTTCTTTGTAAGTACTTTTTGTTTAGTTAATTTTTACCATTTTTCTTTGTTACGCCATTTCAATTGATCATGTTCCTTTCTGATGAAAAATTTTAAGTTTAAATTATATAATTTAGATTCACAATTTAATTTTAAATAACTTTGTAATAGTTTATTTTCAATTATCTTACTTAATTACAACTTTTTGTAGATTTCTGATGATTTCTGAAACTATTGAAATTAATACTATAATATAACCAGTAAAAGTGCAAAAAGAAACTTGTTTTAATATTATTCATTTATAAACTGGTTAAAATGGATTACTTCTTTGATTTTAAACTTTTTAAATAAATAAATAACTTCTATCACGCTATAAAGTCACCCTTCTCTAATGCCTTTCAAACAGATTCTATCAAAATTTAATCTAAATCTAACATTCCACAACAAAAACTCCATTTTAAATATCCTGTCTAATCACAATCCTAAAACTGACCCTTTAAATCAGAGTGGTATATATTCTGTTGATTGCCTTAATTGTAATGCGAGATATATAGGGCAGACTGGTCGGAAACTACAAATTAGAATTAAAGAACACCAACTGAAACTTGAATCAAATATATTCCAACATCAAAATAAAATCGATCATAAAGTTAATTTTAAAGGAGTTAAGCTTTTACACCGATGCAACAAGGGTCATAAAATGGATCTACTAGAATATCATGAAATCGATAAAAACAATAAGGACCCTAAAATAAATATTATAAATAATCAGATAGAACTCCAGCGCAAACCACTTTTCACCTATCTTTGTTAATCTTGTTACATCTTTTTTTAATCCTGTCTTATTATATAATTTATTTTATTTCATGTCTGTTCTTTGTGGTGTGTTTATTGTATTACTTTATCATATTTTATCAATTTTAAACATTTATTAATTTATGTTAGAATTTTTTATACATCTGACAGTAAGTTATTTTATTTTTTAATTTTCAATTTTAGTTTTATCAATTATTCAAGATTTCTTGTTATCATTTAATTATTTGTAGATTCAGCTGATGATGGCTTATTAGCCGAAATCGGTATTGATTAAATTTAGTTTTATAGCGTGATAGAAGTTATTTATTTTTTTTTTTTCGAAATTTACTCAAAAATTATCTCAAAAGAAACATCTATAGATGGAAAATCATACATTTTATCTTAATAGTAGTTAAACATAGTCACTTTCTTGTGAAATCAGTGCCGTCATAAGATATGAGTGCGCCCCTTTTCATACAAATTAAAAAAAAAGAGTCTAGATTTAGTGTTACGTCTAATTTACTTCAATTCAAATATGCAGGGTTGCCAAATCAGTATGTAAAACAATACTTGAACTATAATCATTAGGGTTTAGCCGTCTTGAAAGATTTACGGCTGAACCCTAATGTTTATAGTTTTAGATTTAGAGCTCAATCTAATGATATAAAACTAGAACTAACACTAGACTTAAAATTAGAACGATTCAGGTTTAGCCGTGCGTCTTCAGACTAATTAATTCTTCTTTAACTCTAGATTGTTTATATTCTTCTGGAGAAGAAGAGTAGACTCTCTGAAATGCTTTTAGGAGGAATTCCTAAGAAGAGCCTCATACAAACAACTTTTTGACCCTGTATGGATAGCGAATGCGATCGAAAAAACCTACAATCAAGCATCACGGAAAGAAGAGAAGCAAATCGGTTAAAAGAAAACTTTATCGGTGGAATGAGGAGGCGAAGAGGGCAAGAGAGTGAGAAAACAAGTGTCGTAGAAAGATGACTAGGGAAAATCGAAGAACAGGTAATGAGAGGACGACGAGAATGCCTGGAAGTCTCTATGCAAGGACTTGGATTAAGTCCTTGCATTATTATATATAATTAACTTAACTGGAATTAAGAGTACAGGAAATATCAGGAGAACCGAAATTAAACTTTATCAAAGAGTTCAACTCATTAAGAACCTGTTCCCGGAAAGTCTAGACATCACGTGGGAAGCTAAAGAACTGACAGCAGAGACAGGAATTTTTATAGACGAGACGGAGGAAGAAGTTACCATGATCGTAAAAAGTTTCAAGAATAGGCCAGACGATATTACCCCAGAAATCGCAAAGGATGTTATCATTATAGATTCATTCGCACAATGAAAAAAAAAACAAACTTAGTCCTAATCGAGAAAACAGGCAGTTCAGACCGAAAGAAATATAGACCAATCTGTCGTCTGAGTGTGTTTGATAAGGTCCTTAGTCCATCATTAAGGCCAGAATAAATGAGGAACTGTGTAAGTCCGGAGGACTACCGTGCGACCACTATGGTTTCACAAGGGGAAGAAAAAGAAATGCCTTCTGATCACAGTGGACGTTCGAAATGCCTTTCAAAATGGACGGAAATCGTCAAGGTTGTTAAGGAAAAAAGTTAACTGTATATCTAGTCAAAATAATAAAGGCTTATTTAAGCGACCGATATATTGAATACGGGGATACCAGTTATAAGATAAAGAGGGGTGTTCCGGGATCTGTCCTTGAGTCCTCCGCTTTCCTGCAAGATATTTTTGATAAGCTGCTGCAAAACAACTATGTGAAGAGGGACGCAAGATTTATAACTTATGCGGATGATCTCACTATTGTCGTATCTGGCAGGAACGAGAGAAAGATCCAAGTAAAAGTAGTAAAATTCATGGATGACATGAGCATGTTAAGAAGTAGACGTGGGGCTGGGAAGGTTACCCCAACAGAAAGTATGGTAATTAGTACACAAAGGTCTTTAAAGTATCTGGAGCTTATGATGGCGAGAGACATGAGCTGAAGTGTACAGGGTGGGCAAATTTTGGTATTATTATAGGCTATCTCAGAAACTATAAGAGATACGAAAGAAGTAGGTGCCATGTCCCGGTCTCTTTTTCTCTTTTTTGTTCTCCGCAAAAACAAAACCTCTATCTCCTTTTGTTTTTAAGTTATAGCCAAAAAGTTATACTTTCGCCATTTCAAAAAATGCTCCTATTTCGTTTATTTTTGAAATTGAAGAAACGCGGTTAATACATTCTTAAGACACTTTTTTAACACCAAAATTTGCGCACCCTGTACGTATTGGGTAAGTCGTTGAAAAGGCCAGGCTCTAAACAGAATCATGGGTTTCACCTATAGACCGAAAGAGGCGAAAAGAATACTGACAGGTGCGACGATATACTCACAGATTTTGTACGTGTGCAGAGCTTGGGGAGACGCTTGCTGCCTTAAGAAGAATGTTTGTAGGATAAGGTCCATTACTACCATCTTTTAGTTAAATTTATCTTATAGATAAAGCCATCTACTAGCCAACCAGCGCACGCAAAATAGCCATAGCCATGGTAATAATCCCTTAGACAGTTTAACCAGAAGCTTGTAGTGACGAGCCTAACCAGGCTACAGAGGGCTATTATAATAAGAACTGTGAGTACGTACAGAACTGCGTCCACTGAGGCGCTTCAGGTGGTGGGCAGCACTTTGATCATTGATCTAATGATTACGAGAAGAGCAACCGTATGGAAGGAAGGGTACAACAAGGACGAGGTGGAGAAAACAATACTGGAAGAATGAGAGAATAGATGGAGTATTGATATGGGAAAGGCGAAATGGACCAATCGGCTGATCACGGATTTAAAAAATGGCTATCCAGAAGCTGGAGAGACGTGGACTTCCATCTTTGCTTGCTGTTAATATGTCACAGGTGATTTAATGCGTACTTGTGTAAGCATAAAAAAGGAGGTCCGATACTTGTGATTACTGTGAGGAACAAAATGATGTAGAACATACTTTATACAAATGTGTCGAGTGGAAGGAAGAAATAATTAGTGTGGAGGAACTCATTGGGTCGGTGATCACGCCAGAAAATACGGTAGGGCACATGTTGGAAAATGAGAACAAGTAGAAGCATGTTATGCAATTCGTTGGTGACATTTTGGCACAGAAGGAAAGGGAAGAGGGGCTGACGCAAAAGGAAGAGCGGTAGACCTCTCAACTATAAAATTTGTGGTTTGAACATATCTGAGGTATGAATCGTCAAATTTTCATAACTTTATGCATCTAAGAACATGCAAGAGAGCAATATTGTTAGCAATAAAATATGCTATAACTTTCAATCTAAAAGTTCTTTTGTAACAAGCTCCATTTCTACAGTATTACCATATTGATATTATAAAGCAACGAAATTTATGAAATTTCAATACCTGGTGAGACATTTAAATTGATTTGAATTTATAACTCAGAAACTATCAATTTTATGAAAAATTTTTTAATAAAAGTTTCATCATATAAAGGAAGAAAATATAATACATAATTTTCATTGTATTTTGTAAGCACTATTAGCTTTTAAAGCAACACAGCGTGATTCCAAATACCTGATTTACACAAATCAGTCGTAGTTAGAAAAAAGATAATAACAACTAATAATGTAACCCAACTTAACCTAACCCAACTCAATACAATGCAACCCAATGGTACGATGTGGAAATAATCTGTTCCACTCAACTCTTCCAGAATCTGTCTTCAGTTCGTTTCTTCTGCCAACTCGCCACATCCTCTCAACATATAGTCTAATTTTTTCCAATCCTCTCCGCACAACCAATACTACCTTTCTAAATCATCCGCCATTTCAACTTGGCAGATTTAGTAAATTCTTATTTGTTGTGGAGTATAGATGAGGTCTTTACAATTTCTCATAATGCTGTGGATACCGTCTAACACACAAAACGCTTTAAAAAATGCAAATATTTGTCAGGGTAAGTATTCGATTTGTTTTAAAATATTCTTTGCAAGAATCTGATCTTTTTAATTCATAGATAGATCTAATGCATCTCTTTTGTAATAGGAAAACTGTATTCACTGCTAAGGAAAAACCCCAGAAAATCACACCATATCTTAATAGCGGGTATACTGTTCCATAATAAGTAATTAAGGCTGCATTAGTGGATGCTCTTGCTTTGACTTGCCGGATCAAGTGAACATATTTGCCCATCTTAGAAGCTTGATATTCAATGTGTTTCTTCCATTGAAGATTACTATCCATTATCATACCAAGGAATTTGACAGTGTGGGTAGACACCAATTCTTCGCCCAGATAATTTACCTTGATTGCATCACATGAATTCATTATGGTATATTCCATTATCTCGGTTTAGCTCATATTCATTTTTTAGATTATTTGCATTAAACCATTTCTCGGCACACTCTGTGGTATTAAGAATTCTGTCCTCAAGATTTGTATTTCCTGAACATATTACTGAGGTATCATCCGCATATAGAACTACCGATTGATCAATCACTTCAGGCAAGGCATTCATGTACATTACAAAAAGTATTGGACCTAAAATTGATCCCTGTGGCACACCACGTTTGTCAGAAACACAGGTCATACCATCACTTCCTCTCATTTTTACACATTGTTTTCTATCAACCAAATAAGAATTAATTAGACATTGAGCTTTTCCTCTTATACCCATATTCCCTAATTTATACATCAATATATCTGCTTCCAGAGAATCAAAAGCCTTTGATAAATCCAAATATAGTCCAGCCACTCTTTTTCCTTTCTCATTTATATACTTTAATATTTCTATATTGCGTCCTTTTAGATATGCATTTTGTTTTTCTGTGAGAATATTATTTACTTCCAGAAAGGTAACAATTCTGCAGGAAATAACCTTCTCAAAAACTTTAGAAACATTGGATATTAATGTGATAGGTCTGTAATTCTCAAATTGGTTGTGATTTCCTTTTTTGAAAACAGGCATGAAAATAGATTCTTTCCATTGATCTGGATATATCATCATGTGCATCAAAGGTCCGCTAATAATATCTGCAATGCCTTTTAATAGTTTGACAGGAATTTCATCTGGGCCCACTGCTTTTGTATTATTCAATGACATTGTAGTGTTAAAAATTTCAGTCTGTGTAACCGGATGTAAATATAATGTCTTTGAGCACCACCCTTTGTTGTGTTTTTTATTATGTATTTGTGACAGTCACATACATTAATGAGATATTCATTAAATTTGTTTAGTGTGTCTGTTTTAGATTCACCATGATTCCCAATATCTTCTACTGTATGGTCTCCAATTACTTTCTTCGGTCTAATTATATTCCATGCCGCTCTCATTTTGTTATTTGCATTTTGTATAATTCTTGAGTTGGACTGTTGCTTTGCAAGCTTTATTACTTCTTTTAGAACTTTACAATAATTTTTATAATATGTTATATCCAGCAATCCATTAACGGTTTTTTTATGTAATATCCTCTTCTTTTTACAAGATGTCTTAATACCAGCAGTAATTCATTGAGAGTTATTATTAGTTTGTTTACTCAATTTTAGAGGAAAATGTCTGTTTATGTATTTGTCTAATATATTGTATAGTAGCACCAATTCCTCTTCAGGATTCTTGGTGATAAATACCTCAGAGAAGTTTTCACATAGACAATTTTGTCTAAAACGAAATAACGAAATATCTGCTTCAAAAAAGTTTCTATAACTTTGATTCTTCTTATTTACTTTTGTTACTCGTATCGGTTCTTTTATAACATAATTCAGATTGTGAGTATTGATATATGATATCCAAGAACGCATCCCGTTCGTTGCTCTCTCTTAAAAAATTAATGTTAAAATGTCCACATATAAATTACCGTATAATATGCTAGGTAAATTTTCATATCTTCTAACAAAATGTTAAGTTGGTCTAAAAATTCATTAGGTTTTATTCTATTCCTATCACTTGTTGTATAGATGCTTAAAACAATTGTTTTCATGTTTATCAATTTAATTGCTGAGCATTCCAACACTAATTATTTGCTTTGTTTTTTCAGGTTTACCAATTCTTCAGCGTGTAACGAAGTTTTAGTGAAAATGCACGAACCCCCATGACCAAAAGTTTTGCATGTGAACGCGGCAACCATTTTATAACCACCAATACTTATCACTTCCATTTCCTCTTCCGTCAGCCAATGTTCAGTAAGAGCTAATATATCTGGCTTTTTTCTTGCAATATTTAAATAGACTTCTAGTTCATTGATTTTATTTCGAAGACACTGTATATTGTTATGAAAGATTATAAGCTTTTCTGTTGCAGAAGTATTGTTAACCGATTGCCTCTGTATATGACATATTTATAAAAAAGCTATTTATTACGTTAAAAAAATAGTGTACAGTCAAAACACCCACATAACAATAAAAATGTAAACTAAAATTAGAAATAAAAATTAATTTCGCAATCCTTCAGCATCATCAGTAGATATGTCGGATATGTCTAGCACAACTGTCGGATTTAATTCAAATGAAGAACTTCGCTCGTTATTAGCGGTCGGTTATTAGCTGCTGTGTTTTTGGTTTCTCAATAAGCTTATAAATTCTTCATATCCAGCTCCACATAACTTAAGACTACGTTGAAATTTCAATGCACGCTCTATATCAAGATCATGAGTAAGAAAATGTTGTTCCATACGTGTAGCAAATTTCAAGTCATCGCGAATTAAATCAGCCGTTAATAGCTGAACTTAATCTTCTACCTTCTCATTATCGATTTCTTTATTTTCATAAATTGTCATAAATTCGATCAAATCATCTTCATCCAAAGGGCTTTCTCGCATCAATTCATCAATATCAGCCGTTTGAATGTTGTTAAAACCGTTGCCACCAACTGTATTTGATACAGTTATAATTTAAGAACGCACAGCTGATCAATTTCTACTACAAAATTTCCACTTTTGACGTATACTGGCAATATTTTTTTCCAACAAGTATTTGGCGCAATTGTTTAATGGCAACAGAAGCAAGTCTAATGCAATCCATAATCGTAAACTTTCTCCATGCTTCCAAAACAGCCAAATTTGTTTCTTCCACTGAATCTAAAATATATTGAAACGTTTGTTTATGTAGTACATTTTAAATGTTGCTATAATGCACTGATCGAATGGCTGGATCGACGAGGTAGTATTAGGTAGTAAAAATAGTAATTGAATATTAGGGGGATCCAACACTGGGTGGCTGGGCGCATTATTAATGAGCAAATGTATTTTGAATTCCAAACCTTTTTCTTCCATATATCTCTGGACTTCAGGAACAAAGCAGTTGTTGAACCAATTTGTAAACGGATCAGTCGTCATCCATGTCTTTTTTATTCGCCATGATGGGTTGGAAGTTGTTTAATGTTCTTACCTCTTAATGCTCGTGGCATAAGAGATTTGTTGATTAATAAAGGCTTTAACATTTTAGCACCAAATGCGTTACTACATAACAAAAACGTCACTCGATCTTTGGCCGTTTTAAAACTACCAGCTGATTTTACAAATTTTGCTATATAAGTCCTTTCGGGCATTTTCTTCCAAAACAATCCCATTTCGTCGGCATTAAATATTTATTCTGGAGTATAACCGTTCTCTTCAAGGATTTTTGCTAGTTTACCCGGAAAGATTTTTGCAGCATTTTCGTCTGCTGATGCTACTTTTCCCTTTATTTTTACATTGTGAGATGCGTGTCTTTTTATAAAACCTCTCAGCCATCCCTCACTTGCCTTAAATGCCAGTTTCTTCGTTGCCTGAATACTTGTTGATGGTTCCAATTCCTGAAGTCGATTTTATATTCTAAGTGCTTTTTCTTTTATATGCTTCCCATTAATAGGTATTCTTTTTGACTGTAAATCTTCTTTCCAAAACACCATGTGTTTTTCCGTTTTCTCTAAGACAGGATTTCGACTATAAGATGATGGTTTGGAGCTTACTTTCGATCCAGAAATTACGGATTGTCGAATGGAATTCTCATTTTTTCTAATTGTTGTTATATCGCTTCGTTTAAACCAAAAGCTTTGCCAACAGATGTGGGACCTTCGCCTTTCTTTAGAGAGTTTAAGATTTTTATTTTAGTTTCTAAGGAAATTGCTTGTCTCTTCGGAAGTTGTTGTTTAGGCATTTTATTAAACAGTAAGGGTACTATAAAAAGAATCCAAAATAATATTGCTTATAGAATTTTTCTACAGCGATAATCTAATACAATATTACCTTTTTTAGTAGCAAAGAATTATCATCATTAAAAATAATACACTGGAAATTTCACCATGGAATTAAAAAAACTTTAATTGAAACATTCACTTTTAGAACTTTACCGAAATTATTTATTACGTTTCACAAACTGACCACTCTTAACACAAAATAAGTACTGTATAACGAAATTATGTGTTCAAGTTGAAGCAGAACGAGATAAAGAAAAAAAGTGATCATAAAATTCTGGTATTCCCCGTAGTAGATCAAGTTATAAACATGTGGACATAAACCGACCGATTTCTGACCACGGTATTCCCCCATTGTATTTTGTTACTGTATAAATAAGTTTTTGTAAGACGCTATTAAAATCAGAATTAAGAATTTTTTTTGTGATTCGTGGTATAGCACGAATAATTCGTGTAAAAACATTTATTGGTGAACCTTGTTATTTCAAAATCGTGTTAAAAAAGATCGTGTAAAGAAAGAGTTGGGTATATATGAAAAATTTTGTTTCAATCGTTCAAACGATCCTGTCAGATTTTATCCCATAAGCTCGCACAAATCTCTTCTTGTACTGTGCATAATGCTCGACAAATTTAAGATAAACTTTTAAACGTGAAATAATGTTTTCTTGATACGTATCATACAACAAAAAGAAGAAACAACACCGTTAAAATGATTCATAGTTATTCCAGCTCAAAAAGCACTTAACACGACCACTTTTATTTCTTTTCGGAATACATTACCAAGCTGGAAATAATTCCATGAAGATTTTTGTTCTTTATCACTCAAATAGGTCATCACAGTATCAAACTTTAAATGGAAAGTTTCATGTAACGTGAAGAACGACTGAAATAACTTTTGCTAATTTCCATAAAGGTGCAAACTATTATTAAAATTCAAATGAGTCGTTTGAAACAATTTAAAAAATTTGATCAACAATAAATCAAAATGGTTCGTGAGGATAAGGTCACAAAAAAATAGCTTAAAGCCCTCCAAAAACGGGGCATCATTCACTTCATTCACCGAGGGGCGTTATTGATTGCACGGCACCCCAGAGGAAAATATAACGTTGATGACGTCATAATCGACGCCTCGTACGGATTGGTCGCGGCGAAGCGACGCCTTCGGTGCGTTAGGGATGGCGTCGAGAACGACATCCAATTTTTGGAAAAAAGTTTCAATTTCAAACAAAAAGTTAATAATCAAAAACAAAATTCCCTTGAAATTAAGTACCTATTTCATCGATTCGATTTAATTATAAGGTAAGTCTTAATAAGGCGCTTCCGGTGGGTGGGTGGTTTGTGGGAAATGAACGAATTCTTAAAATTTTAATTAAATTGGTTGGGAATTAAAAATATTTAATTTAAGCAAAGGGGTTGTTTATGTAAGGCAGGAAATTAGAAACTTTTTGGATTTTCGAAAAATAAAAAATGCCGTGGCTAATTTGAAATGAGGGGTTTTGGAAATAAAAAATGAGGTGATTGTATTTTTTGACAAGGTCAACCTCAAATGTGTTTGAAACATGTTTTTTTATACCTAAAAAAATCACCCCTCATCACACAAATAATAAAAACCTACCTGTTTTATTATATATTATTTGCCATTCCTTCAAAATATGTACATCAATAAAAAACGAGGGAATCTAATTCACGGAAACATAACTTTTATTTTGATCATAAAACGAATGAATAAATAAAATTAGTGTTTTTATCTTACCTTCATCGTAATCGTGATGGTGTGCCATTTCGACTCCACTGTCTATATCTGGACTTAAATCAGACATCGAAACACAAAAATTTAAAAAACGCGGTTTAAGTCACTTTAAAAAAAAATTTAATATATCTTAGAACGAAGAGAAAAAATGGTTCCGCACAGAATGGAAAAGGTGACACATTAGTCGGAAACGAACCACGAGTTTGCAACTGTAGGGTGGCTGTCATAAAGGGCAAAGGGAGAGGTGGGTTCACACCCCCACCCTATAGTATTTTTCGCTTTCTGCCCGTTCTTAGTTGTTCCGAGAGGGTGAAAACGTTACTGGTGATTTAATCTCATCTTTTTATTTTTTTGGCTTCCACGGATTAAAAAAAGAAATGGTTTCCGAAACCGTAATAATGAAAAATAAAATTTGTTTATTTTTTGATAATGTAAAGAGACTTTTTGGTTATATTTTGAAGAGTGATGAAAGGTGGTAACCACGCCTTATGTTTCTGAGGGTTTGTGCCCCTTTTTTCTCGTATGTAGAAAGATCGCCCCCGATTCGAGGAATATGGGGAGTTGTTTACCTGGTAATAGAACGATCAATCATAATTCAATAACCTAGAAGACATCTTCTAGGGCATTGCAAATAAGGGTGATTTTCGATTTTTATATAAATAATAAATTTACAGTCTATATGTAGAAGTTATAAAAAAAACAATCCTTCATAAAACTAGAGTGGAATTAGAAAAAAAAAGAGTTTAGCCGGAAATAATTACATAAGAACGAAGAACTTGATAATATCGTTATTTTAGTTCTTGGAAACAAGCTATTTAAGTAACAAGATGAAATGGGATTTTGCAATATTTCATCCATCAATTTATTTTATGCAGATGGTAAAATAGATTTGGGTGTAAGATAGGAAAAAGATAGGAAAAAGAATGATCACCAAAAATATCTTTGCAAACTTTTTTTTCATCCAGTTATAGACCGGATTTATATGCTTTTGCATGTTTTGCATATAAATTCATATTTTGCATTTTTATAGCACATAAACATAGTTATCCATGTACTTCGATATAATTACCTATTACATAAGCAGCGTCGTAATTACATGTAAGCAGCGTCGTCCTACAGTTAAGAGCTAATAGGAGGCGCCTGTTTTTGCAATGAATGATGCAATGATGCATATCCCCATCATACATGTACCCAGTGTCTTATCTGAGATGCGGACCTATATACAGGGTTGGGTTGGGTTTAGGTATTCATCTGACGACATTTCTTTGACGAAGGCCTCTACAATGAATAGCTTCTGTAATAAAGTACTTTATAAACTGATTTGGCAACCCTGTATATTTGAATTAAAGTAAAACTAGAACTAACACTAGACCTACAAGGGAAAGATTCGGACCCAAATCTTTCCATTTCTGGGTCTAGTGTTCGTTCTAGTTTTATATCATTAAATCTATCTCTAGAACTAGAAACAGTCGGGTTTAGCCGTACATCTCTCAAGACGGCTAAACCCGAATGATTCTAGTTCTAGGTCTAGTTTTACTTCAATTTAAATATACAGGGTTGGGTTGGGTTCAAAAATACATCTGATAACATTTTTGTAACGAAAGCCTCTACAATTAACAGTTTCTATAATACTTTACAAATTGATTTAGCAACCCAGTAGATTTGTATTGAAGTAAAACTAGAACTAACACTGAACCTAGACGTAGAAAGAGTCGGGTTTAGCCGTGCGTCTAAAGACAGGGTTGGGTTGGGTTTAGCTATGCATCTGACGACATTTTTGTAAGGAGGGCCTCTACAACGAATATTTTCTGAAATAGCATACTCTACAAACTGATTTGGCAACCCTGTATATTTGAATTGAAGTAAAACTAGAACTATCACTAGATCTAGAAATGGGAAGATATAGGTTTAGCCGTGAGGATCTTCGGACGCACGGCTATCCCCGAATCTTTCAACTTCTAGGTCTAGTATTAGTTCTAGTTTTATATCATTAAATTTAACTTTAGAACTAGAAACATTCGGGTTGAGCCGTACATCTCTCAAGATGGCTAAAAACGAATAATAATAGTTCTAGGTCTAGTTTTACGTCAATTTAAATATACAGGGATGGGTTAGGTTGAATTTAGTCGTAAAGGTATAAAGGCTATAAAGGAATTGTAAAGTGTAGGAACTGTATATAAAGGTATAAAGGTATATAAACTGTAAACTGTAAAGGTATAGTATATAGGTATATATAGTATATAAGATATAGTAAAGATATAGTATATAGGTATACTATTTGTTACAATATAACATTAATAGAAATATTTTTGTAATTGTAGTCCACATTTTCAGAATATTATTACATATTTGGATCAATTTTAAACACAAGTAAAGCACTTATATTGCTTATTTTGGTCGGATATTAATCCGGTCCGGTTAATTTTTTCATATTTTTATTTAACATTACTAAATTGCTAAAAATTAACTTCCACCAAACGCCACCCCTGGCGTCTTTTATCAACAGAGTCATGATACAGAGAGATCGAAAAATCGTGCACATCAAAACAAATGTACCTGTAAATAATACTTTCATTGAATTATTTCACGCAATTGCGATGTGATGATAGCATCATATGGGTTACTGACAACAACCCTAAATGCGATTGATACGGAAACTTATCACTGGATGATTGTAAATGTGCAGAGTTTACAGCTTTATAAATTAGTTGTTTGCGCCAGTCCAATCCAAATCACTCGTATTAACTTTTTATAATTTAACAACTTTTTATAACCATAATAGTCAAAATGGCTACTTTATGCACACGAATGAAGAGATAGGAAGTGCATCGTTGCATTATATGTATGACAAATGACACATCCTACTGGAATCAACAATGTAATGATGTCTTGGTATACAGTACTGTTTATTTTTGTTTCAAAGAATAAAGGATGTACTACACGACTATGAAATAGAGCACATCAGACTACATGACCACATGACCACATGAAAGTCGTGAGGATTGTCCAAATTTCCTTCAATTCGTGCACACTGCCAACATGATGATGGTCAAGATGGCTGCTTTATGCAGCAATGCACATATGAATTAAGAAGTACATCATTGCATTATAGGTATGCCAATTAACACATTCGACTGGAATCAGCAATGTAATGATGTATGGGTATACAGTACTGCTCACATTTGTTTCAAAGAATAAAAGATATACTATACAATAATGAGATAGAGCACATCAGACTCCAATCTTCAATGGGAGTGCAAAAGATTTTCATGTACTAAATACAACCACATGAAAGTCGTGAGGATTGTCCAAATTTCTTTCAATTCTTGTATGCTGCTAGCATGATAATGTCTTTTTGTCTTTCTGAGAACTACCATATGAAATCTGAGTTAGTTCCTAGTGTCTCCTTAAGCTTTATGAAGGCAAATGTTGCTTCATTCAGTTTCTCATCGGTCAAAATGGTTGGGTTGGGTTATCTTCTTATTAGTAACTAAACCACAGCCATAAAAACTATCTAATCTACCTATTTCGCACGATATTTATCTATGTGAATGATGCAAAAAATATAACTCAACAATGAAATGTTGTTGTTCATCATAAAATATGTATGTTGTTACGCACTCCTCACTCCATACATACATACATACATGTATGTTGTTAAAAATTAATACATCGATTTGACGTTTTAGTAGATACTTAAAAATCATATGATGTCTTAATATTTCTAAAAATACCGGTGTAACCACACAACGGAATGTGAAAAGTAGCAGATATTACAGTACAGTAATCCCTCGAATTGCGCTGTTGTTCTCTTTCTCTTCTTTTGCACTAATTCTTCTATATACAGAGTGTTTTTTTACAATTCCTTTAAAAGTACGCGGATTTTACGCAGTACATTGCCACAAAATAAGAGTGTCAACCTTTTCTTATCAGCTTTGTGTCCCGGAGCGTTTTTTTTTCTTTAACAATGAGAGTCCTATTTAGCATTCACTTTGAGTATAAACCTGTTTAGTCTGTATGGAAAACCTGGCTTGGTAAATATCTACCATATGTAATAATTTCCTTAAAGGTGTATAGAAGCGTAGATGCAGCAATGTCAGTACAAGCTGCTTCCCCAGACAGTTTGTAGATACTTTAGTAACCAGGAAAATATGGGAAAACAAACGTCGCAAGGACCGATTAAAAATTAGTCGCACTTTCATGCAAATAATATTGATACTTACAAAATCGCACAATTTTAAGTATTTATAAAAACATAAATATTTACCACGCAGTCCGAAATTTCAGGCCGCGCAAAGCGAGAGATGTTCATAATTACCTAACCGCGTAATATCGAAACCGCGCACTTAGAAACTGCGCAGTTCGAGGGATTACTCTACAAAGAAAAAGCAAAAAAAGTCTATAGCAAAAACTACACCAAAATGTTTGTTTCAATGCCATACAAACACTACCATACTAATGCTAGCGCCTTGAATTAACTGAGTCGTGATATAATGAATAAGGTTTTCTATTACATCAGTTCCAAATCATGAAGATAAATCGGGACTACATTTAAAAATTGTCCTGTTTAAGCAAAGACAAACTGATTGCTAAAACTTAACATACAAAATTGTATATTATTAACTTGATGTTTGAGTAGATACTTAAAAATCATATGACTTCTTAATATTTATAAAATGACTAGTGTGGCCACATAATGGAATATGAAAAGATGCAAATATTGTTGTTTTTTTCATTATTCTTTTCTTTATTAGATTAGACCTTTTTCTTTACATATTAAAGAAAATAATAATGCTTTTTTAATGTCATAGACACTTCAGTATCAAAGTGATGCTGACATCTTTACTCAATTAAATCTTGACAAAATCATTCTATTACATCAGTTTAAAATCATGAAGATAAATGGAGACTGCAATTAAAAATGTTCGCGTTTAGCAAAGATAAATTGATTGAACTAAAAGTTTCTCTAGAAGGAACTTCGTTGATCCGGTTAAGTAAATATTATCATTCTTACTATTATTAGCTTAGCTCATTGCAATAAGTAGACTGACACGACACTTTAATGGAAACGTCTCAACTTCTACAAAAACAGAGATTCCTTGAAATGGCGCACCTCAAATTTGCATCAAATCAAACCCTTATTATGGGACGGGGAGAACACTTTTTATGACTTTTCAGAGTGCTTTATAGATATGTGTCATCATGTGGCAAACCTTTGTTGACAGTGGTTGGCAGATGATAATTAATCAATAGTTATTGTTAAGGAGTTTAAAATTTGTTGAGTTCTTGAATAAAATCAATTCTCAAACGACATAAGTATACAACCAGTTCTAAATTAAGTGCACACTATTGGTAACTCTATTATTAGTCGATTAAATCAGCAAACTAGTAGTATTTTTTTCCATTGCAATGGTGAAAAGAGAAAAATAATTAAAGGAGTCGTTTAAGAAAAAATAGGAAACGGCAACTTTATTAAGTTGAACACATTTATAAAACAAAAGTCATCTATCAGCTTATTTTCATTTTTTCCTCACTGACTGAAAATGGCTGTGAAATAAGATTTTACATTAGACGTGCAAACACATCACCGTTTCATTTAATACATTTTCAAGCATCGTTTATCATGTTTTGTAGCATTTAGACTTGTTTTTCCATCAATGCATCTAATATTGCATGTTGTAATGCTGTTTTAAAGTTCGATCAAGTTCGCCTATTTCCTTTTATTAACTTTTTCTTTATAATAACCCAAAAAATAAAAATTGAATGAAGTTATGTCAGGTAATTTTAAAGGCCAAAGTATTGGATCACTGTTTGCTATCCACCTATTTTGAAAAAGCCTTTCTTGTAACACTCTCACTTTGCGAAATTGATGGGGAATACATATGTTCCTCCAAGTTGACATGCTGTAAATTTGTTTCTAGAAATTCCAACAACGTATCTCTTCCCTATCAATGTGAATTCATAGAAAATTGACCGAATTATTTGACTTCCTATTAGACCACACCACAACATGAATAAATAACGCATATTTTTTGGAATAAGCATTCCTCTATTTCAATAGTTGGCTTTATCGGCTAACACAAAATTTATCTTAAAAAGTTCACATTTTTCCATAGATATCTGTAATCCATTGACAAAAGATTAGCTTCTGTTCAGTGCCACCAGATATTAATATTTGCATTGGTCTGTGCTTATAGGGCACATATTTATTTTTTTTTAAATACTCCATATTGCATATAATTTTAATGAATCGTCTTTTGATTAAATTAAAAAATTTCTGTATAACTTAAGAAATTACCATCTGTCTGGCTGATCACATTATGGATATATTTTACCAAATAAATAAATCCATTTTTGAGTGAGTACCAATTTTTAGTATTAATCACTTAGCTAACAGTAAAACAATTCTAAAAACTATAAAACGTTTAACAAAAGTGCCCAAAAATGTATCGTAAAACGGTGACATTAATTTCATCTGTTAAAAAAAAAATTAAATTAATTCAAATCTTATTTCATAGTCATTTATACTCAACTATTTAGAGTAGAATGAAAATAAACTGATAATTTGCTTATTTTAAATTTTAGGCCTATGACGTTTTTATATATGAAGTTTTTTGTTTTAAAAATTTGCAAAAAATACACTGTGTTCCAAATATACAATGTGCTCCAAATATACAGCGTGCTCCACTAATAACGAACGCTGCGCACTTAATTTAGAACAGGCTGTATACTAGGAAAATTGTAGAAGTAAATCTAAGGCACAAAATCCAAGTGGTTGTGATATTTGTAAAGTAGATGAATTCAAAATTTGATTGAAAAAAATCTTTTGACATGATTGAGGTGCAAATCAGCTAAACAACAATCTTATGTAAACAGGAAATATTATTATGTATTGATCGAAATTAATCTTAAATATACTTATGTTTTATATTAAACAAAAAGAATGAAATTCAACGGTCATATAAAAAAAATTTAGGTGCATAAATAGATCTGCGGGATAGCTAATGCTAATAATAATCGTCAAACATACAATGGGCATTCTAATTTACTTCAAGGTTGAATAGATCCAATAGATCCGACTCGGAAGTTGTGCCGCCACCGAAAATTGTCTACTCCCCGTTTCACATTTTTATTGTTGTCGTCGTCTACCCTCATATCTTGCCTACGAGCCGCTCCGGTCATTTCTGCACCACAATGACAGCAGATGGTCGCGCGGACTGCAAAATTTAGATGACCAGGTGATCCAAAATCTTTCACATTTCGACCAGTTACTCTAAATAAATAGTTTAATGTGGCAAATAAAGTTATTTTAAAAACCTTTTTATTTCACTTAATTAACAATTTTTTTGGGAAAATAATTTTGATTGCGAATAATTTGATAAGCCATACTGTTAAAAGCTTCCCCTATGTCTTCTTTGAGCATGTCACATCCACTTTTTGCTTTTATCGATAAACGGTCACTAACAAAGCCCTGTCAATCACGTGTCATCGCTAACTAGGGCCCTTTATAAACAGAAATTGTCAATTTATTCCATCTGTTTACTCACAAATTTTCTAACTCGCTAATATTCAAAAATATGTATCTCATATTAACGACAACTAAGCACTTTAATATTTTAAGTCTTAAAATTTGCCCTGTATGATAAGAAACAAAGATTTAAGCTACATGTTTTGATCCAGATCTATTATACAAAAAAATAAAAGCTTTTTTGTCGATTTTTTGCAACAAAAGAGATTGACCGTTGGCCTCCCTGACAGCTTTTTACATACTTACAAAAAAAAGCCCCCGAAAAAAATCTGATCTGTCCACGTGCCCGGATATCCCCAAATATTTAAGTTTTTTTTTTCTTTTTCTATCGTCCAGGTTAATCCCCGACTATTGTTTATTATGCCTATAACAAACGAAATTGAGAATTCGAAGGGTAACTTTGAACAAAGGCAGATGGTAGATGTTAAGTAACTGGGTTTGCCCAAAATCTGAATACTCGCAATAAAAAAATACCAAAAAAAAAAATAAAACAAAATCGGGTGCTTTGGATTGATTCAGTTCCCATTTATGTACTTTTTTATGTACACCGTAAAAAAATCGTGATATTCTATTGGGTGTTTAAAAAGCTTTTTAAAAAACAAGGGGGTGATTTTACCGCTTGGGGTGCGTTACGTCCAATCGAATGAATTCGTCGAGGGGTTGGCACAAGCGACCAATGACTGAAAAGTTATTATTAGTCATAATAACATCTCCTAAAAATAATCATAAAATTTTTCAAACACCTATGTAAAATAAAAGAAGATTAAAATTTTATCAATGCATAATTTATTCTTTTTAAAGGGGAATTTTGATAATTTTAACATGATTAACATGATGCATCAAGTTTTATCGTAAAAATAACATAATATTGATTGTTAAAAAATTTAAAATGTAATGTCCATAAAAATTACCTTTTTTCGCCGTCTTCTTTTTTTTGTGATAGATTTGGGAATTTAGTCAAATCTTAAAATTTACGACTTTTTGATTGTTTTATCTTTTATTTATGACTACACTCCACTCAAGGAAAGAGTAATATTAACATGATAGTGGGCTGTCTTCTGTTTTAGTTAGATAATATTTTGTTCAAAATATTACAAAATATGTTATTCAAAATATTTTTATAATGTAATATTTTACTAGTATATTACTTTTATTTGGTTATTGTCTTATTAGAAAATGTATCTATTAATTTTTGTTTGCAAGGAACGAAAAATGATTAAAAACTAAAGGTGCTTTAACTATGGCTTCAAATTACAAGAATTGTTCAAAGTTGTTACCAAATTAATGCACACATTGTTCATAAAGCTTAGTAATGCATTTATTTTTTGTACAATCGTATTTAGAATAGTTATCGAATGTTGCTGTAAATGTGAAAAATTATCCTTGACGCGATTCTTGATATGTCCCCGGAAACAAATGTCTAAAATAGATAAATCATACAATCTTACTGGCCATTTGTTGGGCCATCCGTGGCTATCTACCTTCCAAGAAATTCGGAAGTATTTAACAGTAAATTATAATAAAATAAAAAAGTTAAATTATAATTTAACAGTATATTATTTAACCGAATAAGAGGAATATCATCCAAAATATCTAGCTAAAGCTCTTGCAAGATTTCATAAAAAATTCGTGGCCAAATAATAGAATATGCCATGCTATAAAGCTACATTTTCCATGACGCTCCCGTTAAATTAGAATATGATGGTTTTCTTAATGCAAGTGCCTATTATTGTGATGATTATAGATCCCTATGTTAGTAAAGAGAATTTATAGGGTGAAGGTACCATAAATTTACAATTACGTCATTGTTCTTCTGGAACAGCGATGTGATAGAAAAATTGAATTCAATGTTATTTTGTGCATGGTTCAAATTCCAGTTTCATAATTCTAAACGACGTATCATTCGGCATCTTCTGGGTATAAATGGTGAACCATGTGTTCTTGCTGGGTTTGTACTTATGCTTTTTAGTATCACGTGAGCTGTCAGTTTTTTTATTCTCAACTTGGAATTCAATTTCCCTATAACATTTTAGGCGCGGTAGATATCCTAATGCGGCAATTCTATTGTTATTCCGATTTTCTTTATTAATTTTATTATCCTGAACTTCAAACAACTTCCATAATTCATCAAATTACGCTTTTTTTTGGATATTTGAAATAAAACAATTTACTAAAACGGTAAAAAGGTAATTAATAACAGTCAGTGATGGCCGATTGATAAATACTCAATGGGTAGGTAAATAAAATTTGACTGTGTACGTGGTATATGACTAGAGAATGAAGGGTGTATTCCTGTTTACTACTTGCTCGTTAGATAATTCCCTTATAAAAATAGGTATTTCCCTCGAATACTTTAAAAAATCAAAAATGTTACTCCAACACCTAACTGTAAAAGAAGCATCAGCTGAATTACTACCTGCACATGTAATAAAAAATTATCAGATGACTTAACATTTTGGCAAATGGACGCAATGGACTTCATATATAAATTAATCGTAGATATGAATGTCGAGTCCCGTGAAAATGTTATGACAGGTTTAGCAAATTACAGCTTAAAGCATAAATTTTAGACCGAAAGCTTTCTCTGTAGTAATACATATTCATTCTATATCTCTAGTTTCATCGGCGAAATCTGAAAGATCATTTAAAACTTTTTCGTTCATTCATCACAAAAAACGAAAGAGAGTGACAAATGAATAAATCTTTTTGATGACAAACATCATAGAGTAAATAGTGATGATTAAGGAATTCAAACTTCGGCTTCTGAAAGTGATGCAGATACAGGCTAATTAACAAATTCATTTGAAATGAACCTACCTAGTAGTAAAATTATCATTGTATCTTTAAAATTCTTTGTTAAATGCGGTACGCGTATATACGTGATCAGATAATTTATCACAGCTTACGGATAAAATAATGTATTTTGTCAAATTTTAAAGTTAATTGCAGATATAAGTAAAAAAATTCTAGGTTTATAGAAAAATAAAATATTGATGGTACACCAAATAGTGACTGGTACAACTGCAAAAATTACTACGTGCATCATTGGATTCAAGAACAAAACGCAAATTACAATGATCATTCAAGTTAACAACAAGATACATAGTTGGTTTATCCATAAAAAATTCATAAAGAAAAAATATAGTCTTTGCTAAACCTAGAGCAAAAAAAATCTAGTACTCATCTCCTCTTGAAGAAAGAGTTGCGGACGGTAACTCCATAAAAACGGTCAATATTAGACGGCATTGCTTCATCTCATTTCTCGAAAGTACAGATTTCAAATCACGAATACTAGAAAAAGGGTGAAGCTCAAAACTGGATAAAATTACCACAACCCAAGACGAAGAGGCCTGTAAGATTCCAGACTAGTTTACAGAATATTATGGAAATACTTAAACTGAGATGGTATCAAAAGAAGATTAAAAAAATTTGATTTGCGAAATGCAGAAAAGCTGCGGAAAACCCAATTCAATGGAACTCAACCCAGAAATAGGAGACGTGTAAGATTACAAACTACATTACGAAATATTATGGAAAAACTTAAGCTGGGATGGTATTAAAAAGGAATCAAAAAAGAAGATTAAAAATGTCAGATTTGGGAACTCACTACCACTTCTTCAAAAGAAAAGGCCTCTATGCCTTTTTCTTACTATTAAGGTGTTAGCGTAATAACAGGAATCCTTATGAAAATAAGATCTTTTTTTCATAAGAACAAGTTCTGCCAGGTCGAAATGGTCACAAAGATCCACAACTTCGACGAACATAGCGTCGATAGAAAATCTTCTATTAAGGAATAGACATTTCTATTCCTTAATTAGGAATTCATTAGCGAATTCAGTGTACAGGGTGGTTCATATTCGACGTCCGAATAGGCTATTTCGAAAACTATAAAAGTTAGATGAAAAGTAGCTTATATGTCATGATCTCCTTTTTTTTAATCAAAGCTGAAAACCTTAAATCGCTGTCATCTTTTGTTTTTGTGCTAGACGCCAAAAGTGAAAATATCATAAAATCAGCAACTACAATTATTTTGGTTATTAATATTGATAGAGCATTATAATTAAGATATTATACGGACACTTTCTTACGGAGAATTTGACGACGTAGCGAAAATTTTTTTTTGCTTTCAGTTTTTGAGATTTTATAACAATTTTTGTTTTTTTAATGGAAACAATCCCTGATGATTAACTTATTAAATTCGTTATTTTTTCTGATCATAATCTGCTTTCTATCCAACTCTTAAAGTTTTCGAAATAACCTATTCGGACTTTGAATTTGGACCACCCTGTACACATTATGTTTTTAAAGAATTCAAATCATAGTCACGAAAATAGCAAATATGTAATATTTAGAATGTAATATTTAAAATTAACAAAACAAACATTGGTCTACGTGTGATAAACTACTGCAAGTCTAATATTTTTAAAGTTTGCGATTAATTGTCCACTATGAGTACAAATGTTCAAATTTGGATGAGTTTGCAAAGCATCTCAGTTATTATTCATAATAACTGAATCATATCTTTCAAGATATGAACGTTATAATGTCGAAAACCAAATTTTCATAGCGCCCCGTACTTTTTCAAAATTCACGATTTTCAGATACTCCCTGTATCTCCGCTGTCCAGAAACATAGTAAAAAAGTAAAATCTAGGTTTCTAGCTTTTCAAAGATACATACCAAGTATTTCTGTAAGTCGTGGTATAATTTTAATCACAAATACTACTACGATAACTATTTGTTTAAAAATGTTTGCTTTAAACCTGTAAACGGCTAAAACATGACCCTTCAATGTTATACAATCTTTAAACAGTTTCTTAAATATTTTAAACATGGTTTGTCTTAAAAAATAAAATATAACGTCTAATATAGTGTAATGATATCATTAGAAATCATTTAAGATCACTTTTAAATATATGTAAGTACGGGGCTAATGTTATACAGAGTGTTCACAAAGGTTATTTTATCAAAAGTATTTGGTTGTTTCGTTAACCTTTAAATTTTCCAACAGATTTTAAAAGCTTATTTGGTTCTAAAACTATTTTAGAAACTATGTAACATAAATAATAAGAAAATTGTTGTCGCTGCTAGTGTAATATGCTTGAATTCAGCTTTACAAATCATACAACATTAAAAAATAGAAGTATGCGGCATTTTGACAGAAGACCAATCAATATGAATCGATTACAAATATGTTGGAGAAAGAAGAAGATGATTTATAACTTATTAAATATGTCCGCATGTTGTTTGAAGAGTTTAAAGAATTGTTAAAACTGCACGTTTTTGAGTAAAAACAGGAAATAAAGGTGCAATTTCTAGACAGATTTTTGAGTTTAGGTAAACAATTTAATATGAATCGTTATCATTCTATCTCTAGTATATGTGATGAAAATTATACTATGACTTACAGGATGACACTCTGTATAATACTCTATTGACTTCGCCGTAGCAATAAAAAATGTTTCTGAACACGAAAATATAAAAATGATCTTATACCTTTCATAAAAAAGATAGAAAAAAATAAATCCTTGAATAACACCAACAAAACTCACTTAGCGTATTGGAAAACAATAAAATCAATTCGCAAAAAACTTAAAATAGAAAACGTCGTCTTTGTAAAAGCAGATAAGGGAGCTGATATTGTCATTATCAACAGAGAAGATTATAATCATAAAACTAAAGAATATATGAAACAAAATAATTATGAGAAATTAAACAAAAATCCATTAGACCACTAAATATAAAGAGGTACTAATCGAATTTTCCACAAATCTAAATCAATCACATGGTAATAATAATTTTTTCAGCAACAAGTTTATACACATGAACCCAACAATTCCCAAACTATATTCCTTGCCAAAATTACATAAAGAAAATATGCCTATACGATCCACTACAGCCTTCTAAAACTCTCCTACTTCTAAACTAGCTAACCTTATGCTGAATGTATTACGAATAATAAATTTTAAATCATCATTTACCACATCAAACTCCATTGATTTTATAAAGGCAACAAATAACATTGAACTAAAAAACAATTCTTTACTGGTATCTTTTGATGTAACTAATTTATACTCAAACGTATCAACAGACTCAACACTCAATTTAATATCAATAATGTTCAAGAATACATTTAGAAATAAAAACAACAACATAATTGAAGATCTTAATAAAATAACTAAACATATTATTGAACAAAATTACTGTACAATTTGATGATGAATATTATAAAATTGCTCAAGGGAATGCCTTTATCAGGTATCATGTCAGACATATATCTAGAGCATATAGAAACACAATTCAGAATCAATAATACAAATCCTTTAGGAAATACATTGTAAAATGGATACGATACGTCGATGATGTTTTTTTGTATTTGGGAAGGGGATGTCGAAAATCATTTTCTTGAATATCTAAATAAAATACATAATAATATAAACTTTACCTTAGAAATGGAGAAAAACAATAATTTGAATTTTTTGATCTAACCTTAACAAGATATATATTGAAAACCTACAGTAAACTCTACTACTATTGCTTATGACTCCGCACATACATTTTCACACAAAATGGCAGGATTTCACTCTCTGATAAATAGAGTCCCTAAATATGCTTTATCGAACAATAACAAAGACAAAGAATATATATTTAAAATCGCAGATCAAAATAAATACCCACACAAATTAATTAATAAACTATATCAAAAATTATAAAAACAACAAGATCCAATATATACAAAGAACACAAATAACAATTTATATAAACCGATATCCTTTAATACGTTAAGGTTCAAATCTAAGAAAATATTCTCTAACAATAACATCACACTGGCATCTTCAAATCAAAATTCAATTTTGAAACTTTTAGTTAACTGTTATAATAAAACTAATTATCTTCAAAAGAGTGGAGTTTATTCTATTGAATGTACAAACTGTAAGTCTATATATGTAGGACAAACGGCTCGAAAACTAGAAACTAGAATACGTGAACATCAAACAAAAGAAAATTCTAATGTATATAGGCATGCTGTTGAAACAGGACACAAAATAAACTATAAGAATGTTAAATTGATACACCATTGCAATAAAGGTTTTAAAATGGATTTGTTAGAAATGTACGAAATCGACAAACACAAAAAAGACAAAAATTTCAATTTATTAAAAGATCAAGTAGCACACGTCTATACTCCTTTATTTAGGTTCCACAAAACATTATAAAATTCAAAAATTAATTTTGTACAGGGTTGTTAGTTTTAAACGATTTGTTAAAAACTATTTGTTTTAAACATGTTTAAAACACTAACATGTTTTAAACTAAATTTGTTTTAAACAGTTTAAAACCTGTTTAAAATCGAAATATACGGAATCGAAATAATTATAATTGGTGTGTTAAAACTAGATTAAATTTGCTTCAAAATGATTTTTATTTCATAATAATATCTCAATTAGTTTTTGAGATATGATGATGTAAATTAGATTATTCAATTTAACCTCAATAATAAGAGGTGATTTAAAAAAAATTTATCCTTTTAATTTATGGAATCGAAAGAATTATAGTTGGTGTGTTAAAACTAGATTCAATTTATTTCAAAATGATTTTTGTTTCATGCCGATATCTCAATTCGTCTTTGAAATATGATGCTGTAAATTAGAATATTCAATTTAACCTCAATAATAAGAGAGGTGATTTAAAAAAATTTATCTTTTCAATTTATGGAATCAAAATAATTATAATTGGTGTTTTAACACTAGATTAAATTTGCTTCAAAATGATTTTTATTTCATGGCAATATCTCAATTCGTCTTTGAGATTTGATGATATAAATTAGATTATTCAATTTAACCTCAATAATAAGAGAGGTGATTTAAAAAAAAATTATCCTTTTAATTTATGGAATCGAAGAAATTATAATTGGTGTGTTAAAACTAGATTAAATATGCTTCAAAATGATTTTTATTTCATAATAATATCTCAATTCGTTTTTGAGATATGATGATGTAAATGAGGTTATTCAATTTAAACTCAATAACAAGAGAGGCGATTTAAAAAAATTGTATCTTTTTAATTTATTGAATCGAAATAATTATAATTGGTGTGTTAAAACTAGATTAAATTTGCTTCAAAATGATTTTTATTTCATAATAATATCTCAATTCGTCTTTGAGATATGATGATTTAAATTCGATTATTCAATTTAACCTCAATAACAAGAGTTTATACTTTATCTCACTTGAGTTCTTCTCTAACTCAATCCCTTTTACTTTGCTCAAAGAAGATATATCTACAATTTTTAAAATACAATAAACCTGTCTATTTCAAGTTTTCTCTCTATTTTGTGTAGTTCGTGTAAGTTGTTCTGTGGAAACGTTTTATATTGTTATTACCATTTTGTAGCATTTTAATATTTTGACGTAAGTTTTTAATATTAATTTTATAATTTATTAACTTTCAAAGAAATATTTTGCAAAAAAAAAATTACATATAGTTGAATAAACAAAATATCGATCTTTATATTTGATTTCCAATTTTAATTTGTAGATTCGGCTGATGATGAGTTTGTAAAGCTCGAAACCGGTACCGAACAAATAAATAAAAGCAAGTCAAGAAGTTGTTTTATTATATATTTTAGATACTTAACATTTGATAAACTTCCAACATGGATTCAAACAAATAATACTCTATACTTATCTTTATAATTAACCATAAATTACTACTAACACTTTAAATGTCCTAAATGATTTCAAATAATTAAGTGGCACAGTTTAAGCGCCATCTCTTACTCATTTGACAAAACACACAACATACATTTGAAAGAGATCTTAAAAAGGCAGCGTGTATTGACAAGTTCGATTCACTTTTAATTAAAAGATGGAAAAAATTATAAACCATACAATAGAAATCTATTTTAAACAATGTTATCACCATTACATCAATTCTTATCAAAGCAGTATTGACAATTTCAACATTCAAAAAGAGTCGAAAATATGATTTGAAATATTTTATATAGAACTTTTAAATTTCAAAAATAAAGCCAATCATATTAATTTATAAATTTATATAAATAATAAAAAATGTAGTAATTTTAATTTATTATCTTATTATTTATTATCGAATCTGTTATAGTCCAAAGATTATTTGCATATTAGTTCAACAAAATAATTTTCGAAATTAAGTCGAATAAAGTGGTGTTCTTAGAAAAAGTAGCACATTCTATCGTGGTGGGGACGAAACGTTGTTGGGCGTGAACAGGAAAATCGTTATTATTTTTTCTCGATTAAACCGGCGATTATGATACAGATAAATTACAGTTTTATATCCAACGCACAATGTAAAATTAGACGTAACGATTAAAAGCAGAGAAAAAAATCGAACGACAACAAAGTTTTATACTGTGTAAATACAATAAATCCCCAATAAAAAATCAAGGCTGGTTTGCGTAATTTTCATTTAGCTACGTGTCGGCTTAAATTAGACTCGAAAATTTCTTATTTTCTTCGAAATTTCAAATCGATTAAGTGTAGTTCTTTTGAATACCGCCTGATAAAATGGGGCGGGCGTAGCATGTTGTGTTCGGAATTCAAATGCCAAACATCTGGGATACAGCCAAAACTTGCCCAGCTGGATTCACCTCTAAGATTCTCTGAGGTCATCGAGCGTAACTGATCAATGGTCACAAAAATTACAATAATATAGGTAAGTTTGACAATACATTTAAAATTAGATTAAAGAAATTGTAAGAAAATCGTTTCCTAGCAACAGAAGCCTTTTAAATTATGACATTTGTACGTCTTTCAAAGGTTAATTAACTTACTCATTAATTACAACGACTTTTCTTCTCGAACACGTTGATGTGTTAGAAAAAATTTTAAATTATTTCAAAAAATTAACGCTTTCTTCTTTTAGAATTTTACTACTACCTGAAGATGTCTTCCAGATTTCGTAAAATTATTATAACCAGTTTTGCCACCGCTGTTGGAGTAGGAACTACATATTTATTACTCACGGATGACAGAGAAAGAAAAGTGAGTTTAATTTGGCGTTACTATTTTCATGTACGAGGTGAATCAAAATTAGGTTAACACAAATTTTGATTCACCCTAAGTATAGAGTGATAAAATCTTAATGATACTATTTACTTCTATTATTTTATTAGTGGGGGACTGTAAGTGCAAAAACGAAATTTTGCTTTCAAAAGGGCCCATTACCGTCTCGAGAAGAACTTATTAAGTCTTTAAAAAATGATTGTTTTGATGTATTAATAATTGGAGGTGGAGCCACTGGTGCCGGATGCGCGCTAGATGCGCAAACTCGGGGTTTAAAAACTGCTTTGATTGAAGCTGATGATTTTGCGAGCGGAACTTCGAGCAGAAGCACAAAACTTTTGCATGGCGGGGTGCGTTATTTGCAAAAAGCTATAATGCAGCTTGATATTGAACAATATCGGATGGTCAAAGAAGCTTTATATGAACGTGCTACGGTTTTGGATTCTGCACCTCATTTAGCTAAACCTTTACCTATTATGTTACCTGTTTATACGTAAGATAACGTTTGTTTTCATATTTTTCATTTTAACTAACTTTTTAACTTTATTGCTTTGATAGACAAATAAGTACTATGGCAAAACCTCAATATAATGAATTCATCCTTGACTTATACATCATGTGCATAGATATTTCTGGTGGTTTTTATAATTTATTTATTTAAGTCTTTTGATATTAATTTAATAATATCAAAAGACTTTATACTTATAATTAGTAAAATATTTTATTTTTATTCTTAATAGATTTCGACTTTCTCAAAACTTATCTCAAAATCTATAGACGGAAAACCCTACATTTTATCTTAATACTAATTAAAGATACTCACTTTCATGTGAAATCAGTGCCGTCCTAAGATATTTGGTGCCTCAGGGCTGGGTTGGACGAATGATATGAGTGCGCCCCTTCCCATACAAAGTTCAAAAAACAGATCCTAGATCCGGTGTTAGTTCTAGTTTTATTTTAATTCAAATATGTAGGATTGCCAAATTAGTTTGTAAAGTAACATTTGAACTAACGCTAGACCTAGAACTAGAATCATTAGGGTTTAGCCGTCTTGAACGGCTAAACCCGAATCTATCCGCTTCTAGATCTAGTGTTAGTTCTAGTTTTACTTCAATTCAAATGTACATAGTTGCCAATTAGTTTGTAAAGTACTCTATTTCAGAAACTATTCATTGTAGAGACCTTCGTTAAAAATTATTTTCGGTTGCACGGCTAAATCCAACCCAACCCAACCCTGTATGTTTGAATTGAAGTAACACTAGAACTGGCACTAGACGTAGAACTAGATCATTCCGGTTTAGCCGTCTTGAAAGATAAACGGCTAAACTCGAATGTTTCTAGCTCTAGTTTTACTTCAATTCAAATATACAGGGTTGCCAAATCAGTTTGTAAAGTAGATCGATCAGGACAAACGTAACATCAGGGTATATGTGACACTAGCTAAACGATTATAAATAGTATGTTTTTTTAGCTCTTTTTCGACATGGTTTTGATGCCGCGTTTCTGTAGTAGGCAAGTTATTACTAACATTGTTACATATTTTACTATAAGATATTCAAAAATTTGTATATCACATTTACCCCAGGACTATTTAAAGTTGTGGGTGAATGTGACACCATTGAGTGAAGCAAATGAATCATCAAAGACAAGTTAATGGTTCTGCTTTCCAATTAATCATATCACATGGAAACAATTTAACGCTATATATTTATGTAAAACTAGCTAACACAACGTTTTTTGACAACCATAAGGTTTATGACCAAAAATGCCAAGAATATACGAAAAAATGAACATTAAATGGGGTGAAGGTCGAAGATGGAGATTTGCCGACCTGGAATCAACAATTGAGGCAATCAACAGTAGATAGTGTTAGGAGCAACTAAATACTTCAAAATACATCGACCAATCAACACTGAATGTTGAAAATAAGAAAACTGCTTTAAGCCAACAGCAAGTTGGCTTACAGCAGACGCATTTAGTTAAAAGATTAAAGATACTAGCTGTTACCATTTAACAATGAAAAAGTGAAATTATTTAAATAAGTTCTGAAAATTGAAGAATTATGCCGACGGAGAATTAACACAAGAAATGTCAAGTCTTCTAAACGCAATATCGAGTCTTTTGGAAGCATTTCAAGTATTCTAGAAGCAGAATCAAACCTTTCAGAAGCATTTACAGTATTGTGGAAGGTTGTAGAAGACAACCTTCTTCTAGTCTTCTGCAAGCAATATCAAGTATTCTAGAAGTTGTATCAAGTCCTCCGGGCAGTATCAAGTTTTCTGGAAGCAGTTTAAGCATTCTCAAAACATTCAGTCTTATGAAAGCATTTCAAGTTTTCTAAAAGCAGTATCAAGTCTTCCAGAGGCAGTATAGAGTTTTCTGGAAGCAGTGTCAAGTCTCCTAAGGGCAGTATTAAGTTTTCTGGAAGCAATTCAAGTCTTCTCGAAGAATTTTAAGACTTCTGAAAGCATTTCAAGTATTTTACAATCAGTATCAAATCTTCCAGAAGCAGTATCGAATCTTATGAAAGCAGTTTAAGTCTTCTGAAAGGAATTCAAATCTTCTGGAAGCAGTATCAAGTCTGCTAGAAGCAGTATCAAGACTTGGCAGCAATATCAAGTATTCTAGAAGCAGTATACAGTCTTCCACGGACAGTATCAAGTCCTCTGGAAGCAATTTAAGCCTTCCCGAAGCATTTTAACTGTTCTGAAAGCATTTCAAGTCTTTTAAAACCAGAATCTAGCCTTCCAGAAGCAGTATTGAGTTTTCTGGACACAGTGTAAGTCTTCTGAAAATATTTCAAGTGTTCTGGAAGCAGTATCAAGACTTAACTTAACTTAACTTCCACGTTAAGTTTAAGTTAGATCGATCAGGACAAACGTAACATCATAAGGGTATATGTGACACTAGCTAAACGATTATAAATAATATGTTTTTTTAGCTCTTTTTCGACATGGTTTTGATGCCGCGTTTCTGTAGTAGGCAAGTTATTACTAACATTGTTACATATTTTACTATAAGATATTCAAAAATTTGTATATCACATTTACCATTTGAAGCGAATGAATCATCAAAGACAAGTTAATGGTTCTGCTTTCCAATTAATCATATCACATGGAAACAATTTAACGCTATATATTTATGTAAAACTAGGTAACACAACGTTTTTTGACAACCATAATGTTTATGACCAAAAATGCCAAGAATATACGAAAAAAGGAACATTAAATGGGGTGAAGGTCGAAGATGGAGATTTCCCGACCTGGAATCAACAATTGAGGCAATCAACAGTAGATAGTGTTAGGAGCAACTAAATACTTCAAAATACATCGACCAATCAACACTGAATGTTGAAAATAAGAAAACTGCTTTAAGCCAACAGCAAGTTGGCTTACAGCAGGCGCATTTAGTTAAAAGATTAAAGATCATGAATAATGGGGAACAGTCTATCCAAAGATGAAGTAAAAAATCTCGTCGCAAAATATCTAATTAAAAATTCAATCTTTCAACGATAATCGCCCAGGAGATGATCGGTGGCAAGGTTTCAAGAGCCGTCATCGATTATCCTTGAAAAAACCTGAAACAGTTAAGGGAGCTAGAGCATGCCATGAAGATAATTCGTTTATCATTCAAGACTTTTATGAAAAATTGAAGAGGATTGTAAAAGAGAAACAACTAATTGACAATCCTAATAATATGTGGAAGTGTGATGAGTCTGCATTTTGTACTGATCCTGGCTTTACAAAGGTGGTTTGTTAGAAAAGAATCCCGGCAAAGAGAATTACAGGAGGCAATGGTGGCACCACAACCACTGTTTTGGCATGTGCCAACGCTGCTAGCGAATATTTGCTTCCTGCAATAATACATCAAGTTAAAAGAATGTGGGCCAGCATGCTTAGCGGTGAAGAAGCTTTTCAAAACACAACTTACTTTGCTGCAGAAAATGGATGAATGACTAAAACCGCATTTTTTTAGGTTAAAAACGGTTTTTTTACGTTAAGCAGTATTCATATTGATGATTTTATATTTCACTTTTCAACAAAATTGTAGCTTATTCTTAAATATATAATTTGTATCAATATATTCATGTAAAAAAGAAGTTTGGACAAAATTTTATGAAAACAAGTCTTCAAAATTGTCAAATTATTTAGACAAATATGTTTCTTTGAAAAATTACGTTTTTACTCGTGTTTTATAAATTATAACTACAGGCTGGGGTTGATTGACAGGCCGTTTTTGAAATAAGAGTTACTTAACTGTAGTTTCATTGAAAAATAAATTATTAAAGTTTAATAGTTTAATAAAGTTTAGTAGCTGTTACCATTTAACAATGAAAAAGTGAAATTATTTAAATAAGTTCTGAAAATTGAAGAATTATGCCGACGGAGAATTAACACAAGAAATGTCAAGTCTTCTAGACGCAATATCGAGCCTTTTGGAAGCATTTCAAGTATTCTAGAAGCAGAATCAAGCCTTTCAGAAGCATTTAAAGTATTGTGGAAGGTTGTAGAAGACTTGAGTCTTCTGCAAGCAATATCAAGTATTCTAGAAGTTGTATCAAGTCCTCCGGGCAGTATCAAGTTTTCTGGAAGCAGTTTAAGCATTCTCAAAACATTTCAGTCTTATGAAAGCATTTCAAGTTTTCTAAAAGCAGTATCAAGTCTTCCAGAGGCAGTATAAAGTTTTCTGGAAGCAGTGTCAAGTCTCCTAAGGGCAGTATTAAGTTTCCTGGAAGCAATTCAAGTCTTCTCGAAGAATTTTAAGACTTCTGAAAGCATTTGAAGTATTTTACAATCAGTATCAAATCTTCCAGAAGCAGTATCGAATCTTATGAAAGCAGTTTAAGTCTTCTGAAAGGAATTCAAATCTTCTGGAAGCAGTATCAAGTCTGCTAGAAGCAGTATCAAGACTTGGCAGCAATATCAAGTATTCTAGAAGCAGTATACAGTCTTCACGGAGAGTATCAAGTCCTCTGGAAGCAATTTAAGCCTTCCCGAAGCATTTTAACTGTTCTGAAAGCATTTCAAGTCTTTTAAAACCAGAATCTAGCCTTCCAGAGGCAGTATTGAGTTTTCTGGACACAGTGTAAATCTTCTGAAAATATTTCAAGTGTTCTGGAAGCAGTATCAAGACTTGTGGAAGTTAAGTTTTCTAAAACCCTTTTAAGTCTTCTGGAAGCATTTCAAGTCTTCTGGACGCAGTATCAAGTCTCCTAGAAGCAGTATCAAGACTGTTGGAAGTAACATCAAGTGTTCTAGAAACATTATAAAATCTTCCAGGGATAGTATCAAGTCTTTTAAAACCAGTGTCAAGTCTTCCAGAGGCAGTATCGAGTCTGCTGGAAACAGTGTAAGTCTTCTGAAAACATTTCAAGTCTTCTGGAAGTAGTATCAAGTTTTGTGGAAGCGTTTCAAGTCTTTTGGAAGCAATATCAAGTCTTTCAGAAGTAGTTTCGTGTCTTCTAAAACAGTCACGACTTCTAGAAGCAGTAGCTCAATTAAAATACGTGCTCTGCAATTAAGCATTCGTAGCAGATACTGAGACTGAATTGGGAAGAAAAACTCAACAGTACATTAAAAATAAGTCTTCTGAAAGCATTTCAAGTCTTTTAAAACCAGTATTAAGTTTTCCAGAGGCAGTATCGAGTCTTCTGGAAGCAGTTTAAGTCTTCTGAAAGCATGTCAAATCTTCTGGGAGCAATTTATGTTTTCTGGAACTATTTCAAGTCTGTCAGACGCAGTATCAAGGTTTGTGGAAGCAGTATCTCAATTCAAAATAGTGCTCTGCAGTAAAATTTTTGCAGCAGATACTGGAACTGAACTGAGAAGAAAAACTCGATAGTTTATTAAAATTATAAACTGAATTGAGATGATAATTTCAATCCAGATATAACCATTAACAACTTCGTATAAATGCTTGAGCACTTATTGTTAAATAACCTAAGTATTAGGTGGTTATGCATATGCTGCTCTTGCCATTTTGTATGTGTGATTGCATACCCAGATCACCCATATATCCGGCGTCTATCTGTGACTCCACTACTATCTCTACTACTGATAGATAGTACTGATTGATAGATAGCCTAATTACAATTTTTCTAAAGGATGAAATGAGATATCATCAATAGTTCTTGAGTTATAACTGAAAAACTAAGCAAACTAAGATTGATGATGAACATTGACCTGAAAACGATGAACCTTTTAGAGGATCTTCTATATTGAGCTATTACTTTCACCCTGACTTGGAATATTTCACCCCCAGAATAGCTGTTGCAGTATGTAATGTGGTCATACTGAAGCTTCCTACCCTTACGAGTCATATCTTGCAACCATTTGACGTAACGATGTTTAGGGGACTGAAATCTTAATATTAGTCAAACTTTCGAACAAAACATTTTCTCATCTTATAGGGAAAAGCCTGAAGAACTATTAAAAGGAATACAATTGTGAAGGGTTTCAGAAAATGTGAAATTTATGATCCTGCAATCCTCTCTAAATGAATCAAACTAGAAAACACCCATAGTAAGTTCCACATCTCCTAGTTCAGTATATTCCTCAACAAATTGTAATAATGATGAACAATCACCGAAAATGTGAAATGTGTTTAAAATGTTTTGAAAGTAGCACATCCTTTGGTATCTGCTACAATCTATTATTATTAGAACCGAAACATAAACTTTGCTAAAACGAGTCACAATCACCCCGCTTGACCACCCCACTTTATTTTAGAAACTATTCATTGCAGAGGCCTTCATTAAAAAATTGTCTTCAATTGTCAGATCCACGGTTAAACCCAACCCAACGAAATAAGTCCGCACCATGACTGTAATCCTATTAACCCTTAAGTTTAGGACGGCGCTGTATAAAATCTACAACCCACTAAAATTCAAACAACAATTTTGAAGCTTTAATAGAATCTAATGCTTTATCAAGAATGCTTTATGTTTTCTGTCAAACGTTCAATATTTTTGTCTCTTTCGGTATGGAAAAGACGAGTATCTTATTCCGTGGGATTGGGAGAAAGCTGAATCGAGACCGCAAACACTTGTCCGGATGTGAGCTTTATGGTTCGAAGAAAGTATTCAGAGACGCCATCCTGCTGGAAGATTTGTCCAAAGAGTCAACACACGTGAAGATAGACTCCTTAGACGGATCTCGGATGATTAGCTCGATTGTAAAAATTGAAGCAAATTTTATTGTTAACAACATTGATCACTTTGCTTTCACATGCATAAATAATAAGCAAAATTTTGGTCGATTATCATAGATCGGTACAAATATAAGTAGATTATAGAATATAAGTACCATTAATCGGGTGGGTTGAAGCCTCTGAGACCTAGTTTGCTAGGAAAGCCAATAAAATTATTGCCACTACGGTTTCTCAGGTCATAAAAACCACCAGAAGTATCGAAAACTATAATTCAAGGAATAAACAAAATCCGTTCTAAGGAGGTCCGTAATATTCCATATTGATACTTTATGACTTATACGGTCGTCTCAATTTAAATGCCTCACCCAATATATCTATACTTATTATATCTTTTTAGATGGTGGCAAGTTCCATATTTCTACATGGGTATAAAAATGTATGACATAGTAGCAGCCGGAAAAACATTAAAAAGCTCATACTTATTAAGTAAAAAAAACGCCTTGGAATTATTCCCAATGTTAAAAGGCGAAAAATTACGCGGTGCCATTGTTTACTACGATGGCCAACAAGACGATGCAAGAATGAATCTTGCGATAGCTTTAACCGCAATTCGCTATGGCGCAACGGCTGTTAATCACGTTTCTTGTAAAAAACTTATAAAGGAGCCTGGAAAAGACGGCAAACCCGGCATTTTAAAAGGTGCTATCGTCAAAGATAATTTAACAAATTCTGAATGGGAGGTTAAAGCGAAATGCATTATAAACGCAACGGGGCCATTTACTGATACAATCAGGAAAATGGATGATCCAACGGTTAAATCTATTTGCTCGCCGAGTAGTGGGGTTCATATTGTTCTTCCTGGATACTATAGTCCTGAACAAATGGGGCTTTTAGATCCCGCAACAAGCGATGGTCGTGTTATTTTCTTCTTACCATTTCAAAATCATACAATCGCTGGGACAACAGATTTACCATGCGATGTTACGTTTAATCCAAAACCAACCGAAGAAGAAATCTTGTTTATTTTATCGGAAGTTAAACATTATCTTAATCCAGATGTTGAAGGTAAATGTATTATTTAAAAATTCCCAAATTTTATTATTATTTTTTTTAGTTAGGAGAGGTGATGTACTTTCCGCATGGAGTGGAATTCGGCCATTAGTTTCGGATCCAAACAAAGCGGATACACAATCATTAGCTCGTAATCATATAATTCACGTCAGCCCATCGAAATTAATCACAATAGCCGGTGGTAAATGGACAACTTATCGACACATGGCGGAAGAAACAATTGATACGGCGATAAAATGTATTGGACTTGAACCGATATACAAAGAGTGCCAAACCCAACACATTAAATTAGAAGGTGCTGATAATTGGACCCCAACAATGTACATTCGTTTGGTACAGGATTTCGGTTTAGAATTCGAAACCGCTCAACATTTAGCAACAGCTTACGGAGATCGAGCTTTCCATGTGGCTAAAATGGCTTGCTTAACCGGGAAACGGTGGCCGATTATCGGAAAGAAAATTCACCCCGAATTTCCATACATTGATGCTGATATAAAATACGGCGTAAAAGAATATGCTATGACCGCCGTTGATATGATCGGAAGAAGATTGAGGATAGCTTTCTTGAACGTCCAAGCCGCTCAAGAAGCTTTACCCGAAATTATTGATATTATGGGGGAACAATTAAATTGGTCAGATGCTGAAAAGCAAAGGCAAGAAGCGTTAGCCACCGAATTTCTTCAATACGAAATGGGCCAAATGATGAATAGAGCGAGTAGAGATAAAAATCCAGCTAATCTAACTGATAATGAGGTTAACACATTCACTAAGAGATTTGAAATTGTTGATAAAGATAATAAAGGATATGTTTCTATAAATGATATAAGAAGAAGCCTCAAGGTTGTTTATCATTTTTATCAATTTTTTATGTAATTTTAATTTCTTGTTTTTTTAGCGTGATGATGGAACTGAGGTCCCAGGGGAAGAACTCCATGAAATTCTGAAAGAAATTGATACGAACATGAACGGCCAAGTTGAATTGGATGAGTATTTGCAATTAATGGCCGCCATCAAATCGGGACGTGTAGCTTATTCGAGGTTTGCACGAATGGCCGAATTAGAAGAGGCGAAATACGAAGCCTCATTGTTGAAAAAGAAAATATCTGTCGAACGTAGTGGAGGTGGATTATAAATTAATTTCATATACAAAAAAAATATGTACATGATACACTCAGGAAAATTAGCTAAAAAAATCTAAAATAGCTATACACATATATCTTTATGATACTATCGTATTTATATTTGTTATGTTAAATTGTTTCGATTGATTTATTGTACTCTTGTACATGTAACGGTGTAAATATTAAAGAATCAAAAGTATTATCTTGTTGTTTTATTGCATTTGTAACAAGACAAACATAATAATAAACAGAAATAAAAAAAACATCCTAATATTTGAAAAAGATCATTGATATATTATACATAGAATATAATAAGACAATAGCATAATGTCGTAAATATCATTATATCAAGACATCGCGTGCCTGTGTTTTTCTTTCCACTTATTTCTATGTACCTTATCGAATCGTATTTTCTTACAATTAATAATAAATTAGGCCAACGCAACAATTTTCCCAATAAAATTTAAATATATCTTTAAATAACACACAATAATTAACAACAACATTTAGTCATGCACCATGCAATAAATGAAAAGAATATAAATATAAATCTATATAAATCAACTGATGACATGAATCACAAAAAGTAATAGATAAAACTCAATTATCAATACAACAATTCGCATATTGATACGTAAGTAATAAACAAAAAAAAATTTGCTAATAAAAATATATACCTAAATTATAGTGATATAAGAGAGGTAACATTTTATTACAATGGATTAAAATGATTTCATGTCTGCATACTAATAGTATCAGAAGCTTTTATGATATATTAGTAGTTCCTTATCAACAACTAACAAAATAATTTATTATAAATATTAACAACTGCGTTCATAGAATTAAATTAATGTACTTAAATAAAAGCAACAGGTTGAGGAATATTACGACAACTCCAAACAGTATTATCCAAATTCCTTTATTCATCATTTGGTTTGCATTTTCTCTTCTAATTAATTTCGCTTTGTGTTTTGAACCTAATAATATAATACATAACTAGATAATAAGATAACGTGAAAACGTTATTCTAACGTAAAAAAGGCTAACAAAATATTAGCTTTGTTCCAATTCATCGTTTAATCTTCAAATACAATCGCCCATGTATTCCTTACAATGAAATTCGATAGAATATAACATTATTGACATGTGCGATTGTATTTTGCCAGTAATCGACGAATCAGGGTAATTATTGAAATAAAGTTGTGGTTGATCCGAGGTATCATCCGTTCATCTTCTTGGCTGTTCCCTGTGGACAGGGGCAGATGTTTCGCCAAGACAGTCTGTCAACAGGAGACTACGACAAAGCACTAAAGATACCAAGTGAGATCTTGGCGTCTCATCAGTCACCTGTTGACAGGAGACTGATGAGGAGGGAACTGCCAAGAAGATGAACGGATGATACCTCGGATCAACCAGAACACATACTTCTCCATCCGTGAATCACTACGAACTACCAAAGTTAAAGTTATGTACATAGACAAAGTTTGTAATATAGATGAGGCACGGTCTACTACCCATCCAAAAATCTTAAGAGTTTTGATAGTAGCCATTCTTAGCCAATGTGACCAAGATAGCTGCGAAGCAGGATGGAAATAAGTTAGTTATTGTTTTGTCCTTTTTCATTTCTGACTTGACCTATAAATGATTAGAGATGTGTAAATTACGTAAGTCCCGCCTGGTCACGATGGGTCATGCGTGACCTTCCGTAAGCGGGCAACAATTATTGTACCACTCACGTGAACGTGCGTGATCGTTCATCGTGATCATTCATAATAAATAATCACAAATAAATAATTACAATCAACTGTATATGCTCCTAAATTAAATTATATAATTGACGTATTCGAGGATTTCCTGACGATGATCTAAACAAGGCCGAAACCGGTAGAATGAAAACATTTCGATCCATCTTAAAATAAAAAGTACAAGAAATAACTAACTTTACATTATCGAATATATATTAATTCAATTATATATGTTCAGATATGCTTCAAAAAATGTATTTTCGAAAAGAGGTGTTATTATATGTATTAATTTTATATTGAATATCAACGGTTTTATTGATTTTAAAATTAATAAAATCTAAATTTAAAATTTTAAAATTATTTTGGTTAAGTACGTAAAATTTTTATATTTTAAAAAATCCATTGCCTGTGTACCGGTTTAAATCGCATAATGCGTGGAAATGTTACAAGGCAATGCGATTTGGCGATGTTTCGGTTGCGGCTGTATTTTGATCGAAATCGAAGCTACGCCCATAAAGGTTAATTGTGAACTATTTCAACTAAAACTTCAGTTTTATGCCAATATGTACTCAAGGGACACCATCATACTCTAGACATATCTTAAGTTAGGCGTATATAAACAGAATAAGGTTTGCGTGTGTGCATAGCTATCTTATGTATGTAGTACGTGATTCAGCCATACGTTAGTAACGCGCCTTTTTTTACTAAATGCTGCAATCTAGATTAATCAGTATTACTTCACTTAATAGATAGAGAGGTTAAGTTTGTGAATTGATCTATAAACAATATTACATATGACTAACAACTTTCTAATAAACTTTAATTTTCAATTTTTTGTAATAGAGTAGATTGATACACAAGTGTATGGGACACATTTATACTGTATAAATGTGACCCGTTTTCTATTCTGATGTCGAAGCGATGTGATAATTAGTTTTTGCTATATGATTATGGTCAGAAATTACAAAAAAAAATGTTGGCATACATTCAGCTTAAAAAACTAGAAGCTTTCGGGTTTTACCGCATGCTTTTTGAAAAAATATTAGACAATTTGGATGCCATGTTGCAACTTTCTTCAGAAATTGGATGAAATGAACCAATGCTTCTTCCAACTGGAATAAAACCAGTTGTTGGAGCAAATTATATCATGCAACGAGACCAAGTTTGATGCTTTGACATGATGGCATGTTATGAATACGTCGTGATTCAGGTACCCGCTTTGATCCCAGTTTCAAATAATCACTATAAAGCACAACGATATAACCATTATAGTGTGGGATGCTTCAACATCATCAAAACTGATCAACATGCTTTCAAATACTTCTACCTGCAGGTGACCACGGCGATTTTACGTTTAATCGTATTTTATATGTTTTGGAGAAGACATAATTTGTCATAAGAATATCTTCTTATCCTCAAACCGCCCACAAATCGAACACAAATTGCAAAAATATGGGACAGGATTGGTTGTTCTAACAAGGCAACGGTTTAAATTCAAAACATAGCTCCATGGACGTCTTTAATAGGTACGCGGACCTGTTAAGGAGCGTCGAGTGATTAAAAACATACTGATCAAGCTTGTTTAAAATAACTCTAGTATTACTCCAAGTAATAGTATTAGTGGTAGTTCTAATTCTAGTTCAGTGAATGATTTCTTTTTGAACCTTGAAAATATATACCGCAGATACAATTTCGCTACCGATTGGATGCTTAACTATACCAATTTGTTTCCACACTTAATTTTGATAAGTAAAATAAACAGTTTATGTACAACTTTTGTATTTCTGCACATGTGCATATGGGGTACTTTCATACATTTTTCATTTTCTTAAGTGTTACAAAAACCTATACAAGTAAATTTAGGCAAATATTATGTCTTTATTATAAAGACAGATAATTTTTTTAAATCCAACTACACGAAAACATGATTCACCAGTACCATAGCATTGTATACTGTACAACTAGAACTAGAGCTAACACTAACACTAGAGCTAACACTAGAACTTGAAGCATTTGGGTTAAGACGTACGTCTCTTAACCCTCCGTTGGGCGTAACTGGCCTGACAGGCACAAGTAGAATGTTTTCGCTCCTCTCTTGAGTCTTAAAAACTTCTTTAAAATTCTACTTTCTTTACCTGCTGATTACAGTATACCTAGTCCGTTAGCTCGCGCGTTTTTTAGAATGGATTTATTATTACCTTGATTTCATAAGCTCATTGCGCCCGGATGCGTCATAAATATTTTTGTCAAAAAATTGATTATTTTTTTCATCATGTGATTATTTTAATTGTTTCTTCACATATCACGTAATATTCTATGATAGCTCATTGCGCCCGGATGCGTCATTAATATATTTGCCAAAAAATTGATTATTTCTTTCATCATGTGATTATTTTAATTGTTTCTTCACATATCACGTTTTATTCTATGATTATTTTCATATCACGTATATTCTATTTATTATTTTTTCTTCTATTGATACGTTTTTTGCGAGAACAAATATTTTATCTGCAAAACCTAGTTATAGTAAAAAGTTGTTGCGACGTTTTATATTGCTCAAACCAAATAAAAAAGAATACCCACAATTGCAATGTTGTTTTTCTCAGTCAAAAAGGTATAAAGTAAGGACGTTTACTGAATTAAAATAAGTTCTAAAATAAATATTTTTTTCCACTCAACGCTAAGACTTGTCCGTGATCCCTCAATCACCGATGTCAAATAATGCAAATAAATTTGTTGAAATATAACTACATTACTTGACATGGGAGATTGTAATTGACGAGTTTTGAGAGAGTCCTCACCGTTCGTGAGAACAAATCTTATCTTTGAAACCTAGAACTAGAAGTAAAAAGTCGTTGCAAAGTTTTATACTTTTCAAGCCAAATAAAGAATTCCCACAACTGCAAATGTTGCTTTTCCCAGTGGTAAAAGGTATAAAAGAAGGACATAATGTTGAAGTAAAATTAGTTCTAAAAGAGCTGGTGGTTCCCACTGTCCTTTATTTCCGCTAAAATGTCCCAAAATTGTTGATTTGTTATATCATCAAAATTGTTCAAAATTTTGATGATATAACAAATCTTCTCGAAGACAACAAGGAAGATCCCTCAGTGAACGAGGATTTTGGAGAAGAAAGTGATATTGATTCGGAAGATTTCGTTGAAAACGTGAAGACGATTCAGAAACGGAGCAGGATGGTGAGGAATTTCAAGATGAATGCGAACCTGGTACTGAAGCCAATTACTTTTTGGAAAAGGATAAAACAACCAAATGGTATAAAAATCCGCCACCGAGAAATGTTCGTAGACGATGTCACACAATGTTATAACTGAACATTCTGGAGTCAAAAGAAACGCTAAAAATGCTCAAACTGCGGTTGATTGTTGGCATAATTTGTTCACAGACGACATTTTCGATACAATAGTTAGACATACAAACAAATATATTGAATCGATAAAGCATAAATTTTCCAGAGAAAGAGACGTCGCGCCCACAGACGTCATCGAACTAAAGGCTTTTATTGGTTTATTATACTTAGCAGGAGCACTGAGAGGAAATCGTCAAAGTTTAGAGGATTGGTAATGAATATCAAACGGTTCAAAACTCTGATGCGTTGTCTCGATTTGACGATTTTACTACCAGAGCAGAATGAAAAGAAACCGATCGTCTTGCTCCAATTCGGGACGTGTTTGAAAAATTTGTAGAAAACTGTCAAAAGAGTTATAACGTCGGAGAAAACGTGACAATCGATGAGATGCTACCAGATTTCCGTGGCGGTGTGCATTTCGAATTTCAAACCGAACAAGTACAGCATAAAATGTTTTGCCCTTGCTGGCTAAACCGATATTTAGAAGCGGCCGTAACATTATAGCCGATAATTGGTTTACCGATATAGATCTCATCGATTTTTTGAAAACGAAAAATAATTCTCGTATCTACACTACATGACGACAACACCATCGACCCTAAATCTGAAGAGAAACAAAAGCCAGAGATAATCACTTTTTATAATTCCACCAAATATATGCTACCTACAGGGTGAACCGAAATGTGAAACGGTCGCCCATGGTAATATTTTTCACGATGTTGAATGTGAGTGATATTAACTCCCAAGTAATATACCACGGCAATCGACTAAAACCATTAAAAAGACGAGTTTTTCTAAAAACATCCAACAAGACTGTTGGAATCAATACCCAGCTCCAAATGCGACGAAAACGGTTTCAACCCATCAATGAAGCTGATGACTTAGAAAATTCAACTCCTCCACCTCCAAAAAGGCGCAGGTGTTCAACCTGTACAGATGACAGGAATTTCAGAAGCATGACAAATTATTAATGTAAAAAATGTCGGTCTGCATGTCTCACGTAAATAAGGTGTGCGGTACCTATTATGCTGCATGTTAATGTCGGCCTTCTGCCGAAGAAACTGACTCTAAATGAACAAGACAACAATAATTTTTTAATATATTTTTTTATAATTTTTTATATGTATTATTTTCTTTAATAAATGCCTTTTCTTTTCAATATACTTTTTTTTCTTGGTTAAAATTACCATTGAACATCAATAGATGCTTTTAAAGTGCTAATTAAGAATGTGTGTTGCGATTGTTACAAGTGTGCCTTTCAGGCGTATTGCTCCTGAATTTGTTTGAAAATGATTTATTCAGGATAAACGGTCCAACAATTAATTACAAAGTAATTAATGAAACAACTTTTTAAAATTGCTAATATATTTCGAATGTATTTTTCATTCTTCTTCAGAGCATTTATGTTGCTAAAATGGAGATTTTTTTATTACAATTAATGAAAAGGTTTTTTAACATGAGCATCCAACATATGTTGAAGACGCCAAGGAACAAAATAAGATGAAATTAAACTTACTTGTTTTAAAAAGCATGAAATATAAAAATCGTCTTGGTCATAGTAGAAAACACATTAAATTAATTGCTGAACATTGCTCATGGGATAGGGATACCTTTTTAACAGGTTTAAAGTTGATTTTTGACACTTCAATTTTTACATTTGATAATGTTATTTATCATCAAGTCGAAGGTACACCTATGGGATCTAAAATATCACCTGTCTTGGCTTTGATTGTGATAGACTATGCGTTGGACGAGATTTTGATTAATAATGGTTCAGTTTTTCGTATAAATTTCATTAAGAAATATGTTGATGATTTGGTTTTGGGGGTACACAAGGATGATGTCAATACAGTGTTAAATTGTTTTAATGATTTTCATCCGAGCATTCAGTTTACAATGGAGTTGGAAAGTAATAATAGCATTCCTTTTTTGGATACTAAAATAATCAGAGACGGTTTCAATAAGATTAAGTTTGATTGGTACGTTAAACCGACTTACTCAGGACGTTATCTTAATTATTTCTCAAGTCATAGCTTTAAGCACAAACTTTCAACTGTACGTTGCATGAAGCACAGAGTCTCCAACATTTGTGATAAAGAATTTCTTCGTGAAAACTTTGAATTTCTACAAAAAACTTTTGTGAATAATGGTTACCCAAGTAAATTAATTAATAAAATTTTATTTTCAATACCGTTAATTAATAATAACATAAACCAGGTTAGTTTAACTAACCCATCTTTACTTACAACTCAACCTATCATTTATAAAAAACTACCTTATATCGAGAAGTTAAGTGATTCTTTGAAAAAAACATTATCAGTGATTGACAATTTAAAAGTAGTTGAGTGCTACGATAACAAACTTGGTAACCATTTCACAAAACTTAAAGACGCTACAGAAAACAAATTTAAATCCAATTTAATTTACTGCATTTCATGCAACGATTGTAGTGGAAAATATGTTGGTCAGACTTCTCAATGGCTTAAAAGTAGAATTTCTAAACATAAAAGTAATTGCCGGTTGAATAAGACCGTTTGTGCATTATCCCAACATGTTCAGGATTACAAACACACCTTCGATTTTGATAACGTTAAAATTTTGGATGTTGAATCTAATTACTACAATAGAATTTTCTTAGAGATGGTCCATATAAATTACACTAGTAATACTGTTAACTATAGAACGGATACTCAGAATTTAAGTAACATATATGCTTACTTGTTTACTAGGGACAAGACTAACCATAACTATAATCCACCAACCCAACATAATCATGATATTAATAATGTTTCTACTTTCTCTAATAATATGGTTTTCTAGTTTTTAAGTTAGTAGGTTCATTTTTGATTGTTAATTGCATTTTCTTATTTACATAGTCTGTATTAATTATTCTGATTACGTTTTATTGTTTTTATTTGATAAATCGTTTCTTTGGTTTGAATTTTTGAAATTTAAATTTTTTAAAGTTTCCGCTTTGTTTTTGGTAAATTTCGGTTTGTGCGCAGTTTCGTTTTTCGGGGTTGTGTTTGCGATCGAAAACAGGTTTTTTTTTTATATCAAATTTTACATTTTAACGTTCTCATCGAGTCCATTTTGTATTGTTAAATTTTACACGTTCTTGTTTAACTTTTAATTTGTTATTTTAATTTACCGATACTCAGTTTTAATGTGTTTTCTACTATGAGCAAGACGATTTTTATATTTCATGCTTTTTAAAACAAGTAAGTTTAATTTCATCTTATTTTGTTTTTTGGCGTCTTCAACATACACTCAGCAGCAGAAGTCTGCGTACAAAAAACTTGTAATACTTTAATTGAAAAATAAGAGTCATAATCTAATGTGATAAACTTGATTTTTTTTTATTTTGTATATTAACTACATATAATTCTATTAACAAAATATGCTTCAACAAAACAGAAACAGTAGTTACAGAAAAAAATCTAAACTAAAAATTCTACAAATAACGGGTATGCAAAAATCTGCGTACAAGTCAGGACAGTATTTATAAAAAATTCATAAATGAGATCATTGTTTCTATATTAATATGAGGTCGGATAACCTTTACGTTTAATGACCTCCCTTAAACGTTTAGGCATGGAGTGCACTAATTTCTTCGTTTCGTCCGAACTGATTTTGGTCCATTCCTCAATCATAACATTTTTTAACGTTTCCTTCGACGTTATGTTGTGTTGCCGAATCCTGCGTTCCAGTAAATCCCAGAGGTGTTCGATGGGATTCAAGTCCGGCGATTGTGGAGGTGTTTTAAGTTGCTTTGGGGTATTGTATAGTAGCCAAAGCTTAGTGTTGTGGGCGCAATGTTTGGGGTCATTATCTTGTTGAAAAAAGTATTCGGGCCCCAAGCCCAAGTTTTCGATGCTAGCCTTCAAATTTTCTTTTAAAATGTCTATATACATTTTATGGTCCATTGTCGATGTTATGAAAACCAACCTTCCCACCCCTTTTGGTGCACATACACCCCCAAACCATAACTCCACCACCTCCGTGTTTTACAGTCGCTTTCAAATTTTCAGGATTAAGGGCAGTATTAGGTTTTCTCCATACAAGTTATTTACCCTTAATGCCGAAAATGCAAAATTTGCTCTCATCTGTAAAGAGAACTTTCTCCCAGAATTCAATGGGTTTGCCTAAGAGTTCTTTTGCAAAGGCGATCCGCTTCTGACGATTGACCTCTGACACAAATGGCTTTTTTCGTGCAACGCGACTGTGATAGTTAGCTTTTTTTAACGTCCTTCTCGCCGTATCTTTGCTGATAGTTTTATGAAATTCTTGTACTATTTTTTTGCCGTCAGCCTAGGTTCTTTTCTAACCTGTTGTACAATTTTTCGCTTCTCTCGGTTTGTTAAAAGGGGTGGTCTACCAGATCGCGGACGTGAGAGGTAATCTTCAGTGTCTTTATAATTATTAATTACTCTTTGAATGGAAGAGTGTGACCTGCCGACAGTTTCTCCTATTTTTCAAAAAGATTTTCCCTCTTTCCATAACTTTACAATAATTTTTCTCTCCCAATTCAATTTCCTTTCCTTTCGTGTCCATTCTAACTTTTAGCTTCTAAGCCCAGGGTATGCTTTCTTGATAGGTATAAAATAACGACGGAATTTTATTTATTATTACAATCCATTAGATGGTGCTGCCTACACAATTCACCAGCAATTTGCAATCTACGTTAGCAACCGTTAATGATTAATTGTCATAATTGACTTTTATTTTATTTCGTTTATGTCTACAGTAATTGATAGAAGTGTGGAAAGGTAATATAAAAGAAATTATATTACTGGAGGTGCATATAAACATTCAACGAGTATTTGCGAAGAGGTGAATTGCTTGCAAAAATTTTGTTACATACTATGGAGGCATATGATAAAGACAGCGTGTCCAAGAATATGACAACGATTCTTCCAGTAATCGTTGTTAATCATTGTACTTTAAAGAGAAATAAAATAAAACTTATTTAATAAACCATTGTTGGTTTTTATCAATTAAAGTTAGAAGTAGAAATCTAAATATACATAAATATGTAAGCTATATAGCATTCAAATTTCGGGGTTTATTGAAATTACTTTTATAACAATCCCCTTGGCGGCGCTGCTTTCAACTTGGTCGTTAAAATAGAGGGGAGAAATGCTTGTATATAAGTATTAAATATTTTCTATGTCTAAGCCTCTGCTAATATAATTGACACCGATTATCTTTTATTTAAATCGGAAAGCGTACATCGCCAACTACGTATTTAAGTAAATAAGTATACTTTGGAGAAGGCGTCTTTATTTGTACGCAGATTTTTGCGTACGCATTATTTGGAGAATTTTTAATTTTAATTTTTTTTGTAACTAATATTTCTGTTTTATTGATGCATATTTTGTTAATAGAATTATATGTAGTTAATACACAAAATAAAAAAAAATTGAAGTTTATCAGATTAGATCATGACCCTTATTTTTTCAGTTAAAGTGTTAGAAGTTTTTTGTACGCAGACTTCTGCTGCTAAGTGTATGTTGGATGCTCATGTTAAAAAACCTTTTCATTAATTCTAATAAAAAAAATCTCCATTTTAGCAACATAAATGCTCTGAAGAAGAATGAAAAATACATTCGAAATATATTAGCAATTTTAAAAAGTTGTTTCATTAATTACTTTGTGGACCGTTTATCCTGAATAAATCATTTTTATACTTATTGCCCACGTACGGTCGTTGGATACTTCTTGCCGTTATGAATTTGTTTGCACTAATAATGCACCCGACGAAGGATTAAGATAGGCCGGTGACCCAGCCCAACCTAGTTTCAGAACTACCAGAAAACAAGAAACATTATGGCTTAACTTTTAGTCTTAAGAGACGTAAGGCTAAACCCTACTGTTTCTAGTTCTACGTCTAGTGTTAGTTCTGAAGCTAGGTTGTATGCCTAGATTAGTATTACTCTTTGTTCCCGAAGATTTTAAAACAATGTAGAGGTAAACAAAAAGTAAAACTAGAACTAACACTAGATCTAGAACTAGAAAGTTTCATTTTAGCCGTGCGTCTAAAGACATGAATAAAAATGAATGTTTCTAGTTCTAGGTATAGTGTTAATTCTAGTTTTAGTTCGATACAAGTATACAATAATCTACACTACAGCTAGCTAAAAGACCTAGAACTAAAAGCAATTGGGTTTAGCCGCACGTCTCTTAGAATGCTTAACTTAAAAAAATTTTAATTAAGAAAAAGACACTAGCTAATATATTCCTATTGCAGTCACATTGGCTAGAAATGGCGGTGGCCAAAACTGTTAAATTTCATTTCGTACGCGCAAGAGTAAGCGCAATCTATATTCTTTTCTTTGTCTATGGTTATGTATAAATTAAATTTAAAATGAAAAATTAAAAATATTGTCTTACTTTTTAGGTGAGCATCAAGTTGAGATTGACTATTAGCAGAAATATCACAAAGATCGCATTTAAAAGTCTTTCCCTGCCTCTCCACTCTCATCCTATGCTTTCTTCCCTCGTTGTGTCTTTTTAAAACGTTTGAACTGGTAACTTGAACGTTACATAATTGGCATACATACACCTAATTTTTCATTTTGAAAATATTAAGATAGCAACATTAAATTTATTTCAACTCGTCGTGTACTAGACAAATACAATCGTCCAAGTCAAGTAATGCTATGAAATACGCCGAATTGAGACAATCTTACTTAACAAGTGCGATTGTATTTTACGAATACTCGATGAGTCAAACTTCTTGTTGAAACAAAGCTTTTATATCACCTTTTTTTGTGGTTGAAAAGGATCATCTAGGTGCTCGGGTATGTCAGGGTCAAAATGCACCTCCTCAATCGGATTTCTGATCTCTCCAGACATCTCGGCAAGCTTCTGAGACTTCACTACATGCATCCACGCCACACTACAGAGAATAAAAGATATCATGCAAAAAAAGCCGGTTTTGTTAAGTTTTTCAAACTTGAATTTTAAAATGGCGATTTTTCGTCTCGAGAGATTTAAGTTGGTATTACTCTAACCTCAAAATTTTGTTTACATTTTCTGTCGGTAATCGAAGTGTTAATAAAAGTGAATATTCTTGATTAAAAATGAAGGAATCCGAAGTTGATACTAAAAATTTAGTTAAAAGCAGAGAATTGCTTTATAGATTAATTATAAGGTAACCTAAAAATCGAATTTTAAGCTTTAAATAACGAGGAATTACATTTTTAGTCAACTCTTTTATGATGGACACCAAACTATTGGTACAAATCTTACATCGGCAGTCCAAGCCGAACCTGCTTGCGCCCCTAGCGATCGTTTATTACATATTATGATCGCCGGGTTGGAACATGAACCTGACCGGAAAGAAAGACCACATAATTTTGGTATTGGAACAAATTCTATTGGTCCAGGATTAGGTAATTTATTTCACTTACGAAAGAGATCTTTATGAAACCTTTTTATTAATAGATTTAGAATTTGAGACTGACGCAAACTTACCAGCCCCGGAACCAGCTTTATATGAAACAGCTTATGTTACTTCTCACAAAGGAAATTGTAGGGCTGGTTGTTTTTCAAGTGATGGGCAATTAATCGCAACAGGAAGTGTTGATGCCAGCATAAAAGTACTTTTTCTAAATTAATTAATTTATTTCCTCCAAATATCATTAATATCAAATATATTGTAGATTTTAGACGTCGATAGAATGTTAGCAAAATCAGCCCCAGATGAAATGGACCCTTCAAGAGGTGAACAACAAGGTCATCCAGTAATTCGAACATTATATGATCATATGGAAGAAGTGACTTGTCTTGAATTTCACCCGAAAGAACCAGTTTTAGTTTCAGGTTCAAAAGATAACACTGTGAAAATGTTTGATATCTCAAAAGCAAGTGTTAAAAAAGCTTTCAAAACAATCACCGAAGCCGAACCATTAAAATGCATGTCTTTTCATCCAAGTGGCGATTATTTAATTGTAGGAACTCAACACCCGGTTGTTCGACTCTACGATGTCAACACAACTCAATGTTTCGTCTGTAGCTTTCCATCTCACCAACATACCGCTACAATAACTTGTGTTAAATGGTCCCAAGATGCGCGCGTTTATGCAACATGCAGTAAAGATGGTAGCATAAAGTTATGGGATGGAATCTCTAACAGATGTATTAATACTTTTACGAAAGCCCATGATGGTTTGGAAGTATGTTCCGTTGCTTTTACAAAGAATGGAAAATATTTGTTATCATCTGGAAAAAATTCCATTTGTAAATTGTGGGAGTTGACTACAAGTCGGTGTTTAATTGCTTATACTGGAGCTGGAACAACTGGAAAACAAGAATATGAAGCTCAAGCTGTTTTTAATCATACTGAAGATTATGTCTTGTTCCCTGATGAAGCCACTACGTCTTTATGCGCTTGGAATTCCAGGAATGCTTCTAGGAAACAACTTATGTCTTTAGGGCACAATGGAGCTGTTCGATTAATTGCTCATTCGCCTACTCAAGCAGCTTTTTTGACTTGTTCTGATGATTTTAGAGCTAGATTTTGGTATAGAAGGACTCCTACTTTATAATAATATGTATTCCATAATAAAAATAATTCTTTATTATAAACAAAACTGTTTTTTTTTTAATTGGTATAACTTAGATATTTCAAAAAACAATTTTCTTCTTTTTTCTTAAAACCTATTCTATGAAATTAGGAATTAACTTTCCATTAATTCTTGAGTTGTATGTATGTATGTAGTTGCATGTAGGGGTGAAAAATATCACAGCACTTAGGCCCCAACGGGCCCTTTGTACATCCCCAAAGTTAATCGTTCATTCAAGGGTCAGAAAACCAGCCCAATGTTTTTATGAACGTTAATATGGTACAGAGGGACATGTTCCTTATATCAGAGATTTGGGGCCATGGTATTCCGAAAATGGTTTCCCTTAGGTTCGCGAATTTGGGACAGTCACAAACAATATAACTTACCGTCTCGTCTTCCATTTCACACCCTCTACAGAGAGATGTATCTGCCATCTTCATGTAGAACATTTGCTTACGTAACCTGCAGTGTCCGGTGAAAAAGTGTGAGAAGCCTCAAATCACATTTTGATTTTCCAAGAAATTGGGTGGATCCCTTCCGGTTAAGATAGAGCAGAGTCCTCTTAGCAAAAGCACTTGCTGACGACTCATCCCGTCTACCGCAAAAAACCTCATGGGAGATGGAGTTTATCTCGCTTTGATACTGTATTCATGGTTAGTACAAACGGTTAAGGGAAGATCGGTGACTTGTTAGCCGCCCGTTTCGCCAACCTGACCGCGTGATCATGTTCCTTAATTCCAGTATGTCCTTTACGCCACATCAATTGTCATCGTTGTTTAGGTTTGCCTCCTCAAGTGATTGCCGACAGGATCACATCAGCGACGATGTGGCTCGGCGCCTATCCATCGTCAGTATAGCCTGTCTGCTATTTCTTGAGTTATTAATAGTCACACATTGATGTCAATATCATTTTTAAATATGTTTGATATTTCAAAAGCTTGTTAAAACAGCATTCAAAACAATCATTCATATTGAACCAAAGAAATTCTATACATAGAAGCAGTTGTCAACACTAATATTTGAAGCAAACGCAAGACCTGGTTTATTTACTAATATCTTTCGCGAAATCGAGAGCAGCACGCACGGACCGGACTATCGATTCGACCGATTACTGGAAAAACTATATCACTGGAAAAACTATATCCCTGGAAAAATTAAGGTAACTGTGGAAGACAAAGCTAACTACGCAGTAGGGAGGGTGGTTGAAAAGTTAAAAATGATGGGAATAACAGTTGCTCCTCATAAGACCAAGGTAGTCGTGCTACAAGGAACAAGGAAATCCGGGAAATGATACTAACGATAGAGGACCGGCAGGTGAAAAGCAGGCAGATGATTAAATACATAGGGGTCTTCCTCACATCAGGAAAGTAGTGGAAAAAGGCACAAGGATGACCAATATGCTGCGTAGAATAACGCCGAACATCGGAGGTCAAAGAAGCAGTAAGAGAAGGCTTTTGGATATATACGGTTATATCAGCAGTACTCTATACCGCACCAACGTGAGGACGGGCGTGTACTTCACGCACTACAAGAATCTGCTGCAAACAATAAACAGAAGATTGCCAATAGACGTTACCTCGGCCTGCACGATATCGGCGACCAGCGTGGAAGTGATCGTGGGCCTACCAACGATCTAACAAACTACGGTGTATGAGAAGGAAGCAGAATGGATAACAGAAGTAAAACTTACTCGGTGGTATAAATGGCAGAAAAGATGGGACGGGTATGATGAATGGGCCAAGGTCTTCATTAAAAATGTGGAGGATTGGACAAATATGAAGTGGGGGGAAGTGGACCATTACATGACCCAGGCAATTCCTGGGCATGGCATTTTTGGCACCTACCTACAAAAAATAAAGAAGACGGAGTCTGCAACCTGCTTTTTCTGTGATCAGGAGGACTCTCAAAAGCACATTGTTTTCGTATGCGAAAACTATGATAGAGAAAGGGATGTGTGCGCGAGAACATGCGGGGAAATGCCGACAAAGCAAAATGTGAGTCGATTATTATTGGAAAAAGAAGAAAATTGGGCGGCAATTAAAATAGTTTGTAAAGAAATTTTCAAGATTAAACAAAAGGAAAGAGGAAGTCAACCCAACCGCGAGACGACGATGAGCTGAGCAGACGAGGAAAGAGGGGAGGACCTATCCTCCCCTCTCCCAGGTAAAACATAATGAAGTAACTGAAGGAATAAATATTTAGGGTTATGTATTTTATCTTGTTTCGGATGGCACACCTGCTCAATGGACGAACGAGGGTAAAGAAGGAGGGCCGTAGATTCAGAAAAAAGCATAGTAAGAAGAGCCGCTAATGAGGTAACCGACGGGAGGGCAGCAGAGGAATGAGGGGAGGACTCATCAAGTTAGTAAGACAAAAAGTTAGGGGAATGTATTTTATTTGCATGTTAACTGGGCGACGACGATGACGACTTGAAGAAATACCAGTTGGTGGTTTCGGAGAAGATGAGGAAAGGAGTTTTTTAGTGGGTCGGGGTCTATGAATCCCTACAGTATCTGGTCACTCACAGACGAAATGTCCGTTTTTCCAGCAAAATTTTCCCCAACCTCAATAAAAAAAAGGGGAATGCCCGAACGTATAGTATCTTTAGTGTTGGAACAAATTCTATTTAGCCAGGTTTAGGTAATTTATTTCACTTACAAAAAAGATCTTTATAAAATAATATACTTTTCTATTACCAGATTTAGAATTTGAAAGTCGTCTTTAGGCGTCTTTAGCAAATGCGGGGCCTAGTGCAAAATAGCGTTGATGTAGGTAATTAGCTCTCGACTCTTCCTTTTCATAAACTACCTAGCATCATCGTTCTTTCACACCTCCACCACAATATCGCTACTATTAAAAAATAAACTTTGTAATTTGCCTTATCTCAGTTAATATATATATATATATATATATATGTTTTGGTTGATCCGAGGTATCATCCGTTCATCTTCTTGGTTGTTCCCTGTGGACAGGGGCAGACGATTCGCCAAGATCTCACTTGGCATCTTCAGTTGTCTCCTGTCGACAGACTCTGTCAACAGGAGACATACTTCTCCATCCGTGAAGCATTACGAATTACCATATATATATATATATATTAAATCTTATTAATACAAAACTAAAACAAATTTAAATCCACTGAAAAGTATTGCTTTAACAATAATATTCTTACACTACTTAAACTTAATTTTTCTTGCTTTTAATCCAGCGAAATCGTCAATAATTTCTTCAAAATTTACTTTGGCCGTGATGTCTGCTTCTATCGATAATGTTGCCAAAAACGTTAACTTTTCTTGGCTCGTTGATGATTTTAGGTAAGTCTTTATTAAGTTTAGCCGAGAAACCCCTTTTCTGCGCTAGCAACAGTCACTGGAATAGTAAGTAAAATTGTGTAGGCAATGGCCGTGTTGAGATATGGAATTTGTATTCTGTTCATAAATCTAAACACACCATCAGCTGTTTCAACTTCAATAGGAAGTAGGCCACGAAGAATTTTTAGTTCTGTGAACAAATCATTTTCACAAATATCCTTTTGCCTTTCAAACCTTAAAAAGGCTTCAAGGGCTTTGCACTTTTCCAACTATTGATTTTAATTCTTTTACACTGTACAAGAATCCAAATATACTATTGTGACTGGCAATTTGTTGAAATCTTCTCGAAAGGAACTGTAGTATACACTCTACAATATAATAAAAATACTCAACTTTGAAAATTTGTTCAGCAGATTCTAAAACATGCTCATCTTCTCCTTCGTAATCAAACATTTTTCGTTTCTCCCTTTGCTTGACTGGTTCAAACTTTGGTTCTATGTCCAAAAATTTGCTCATTTCTCTTGCAACCATTATTGCTGCAATAAAACCTACATTTCTAAATTGCTCAAAAAACTCTACTAGTCCTTGAAGCAACTGCAATATTTTTTCAGCCTGCAAATTTTTGCTTACACTATTTACAACAAAGAGATTTCGTCGTGTACTTCCATAATCTGGTAACGAAGTGGTTTTACACATTCAATTTTACTTTCCCATCTAGTATCACATGACTTTTTAACGGTGAGGACAGAAACATGCTTTTTAAAAAGGCCCACCACTTCCTTAATGCTGAAAAACAACATAAATTCTCAGAACAGTTCCAAAAAAACTTATAGCCTTAGGTGAACATTTTGCGGTATCAGAAATGAAGAGATTCGAACTGGGATTTGCACAAGGCATGTAAAATGCCCTTGGATTTATTTGCAAAATTCGAGCTTGAACTCCAGAATACGACCCTTTCATATTTAAACCATTATCATATCCTTGGCCTTTGCAGTCCTTAACCTCTAAGCCTATTTTATCTAGTTCCTCTAATAAAACATCAGTTAAATTATTGCCTGTTGGTGACTTAACGTCTAAGAATTCGAGAAAATGGTCTTCAACGGTCATACTCCCACTTTTATTCTTAGTAGAAGTAACACTTACATTATTTTCAGTGTTAACAAAGCATAACACCAAAGACAACTGCTCTTGGTGGCTGAGATCAGGAGTGCAGTCTAGTAGTACAGAAGAATAGTTAAACTCTTAATGTCTGAAAGAATTTTCTCTTTCACCTTTTCAGATAACAGTTTAATTAACTCATTTTGAATATTTGTTCCTAGATAGTGATCGTAAATCTCAGACGATCTGATTCGCCTCAAATACTCTTGCATCATTTCAATAAGTCCTAAAATGTAGCCATTGTTTGGCTCACACAGTTTAGAGTTCGATCCCCTGAAAGCAATATTGTGCTGTGTTAAATATTTAATGCCACTAACAATTCTTTTAAGAACTTCACACCAATATTCCTTTTCTTTGTTTATCAATTTCATATGTTGCTTATCAATAGTGGACGTTTCAGCTAAACGTATCTCACAATCCGTCCACTTTCCAACATTCTGACCATGAATTGCTGATTTTTCGCGAAGGGCTCTGCATAAGTGTGCCCAATCACTATACCCGTTGTTAGCTAATTCAGATCTAGTGTCATTTCCATACAATCTGCAGCAAAAACAAAATGCTTTATCAGTACTTTTGCTGTAAACTAGCCAACGTCTATACACTTGTTCTCCATTATTCATAGTTCATTTGTAGAAATTGTCAGAAAAAAGTTCTTTTTGCATTTCTCGGAAAATTAAAATTTTTTACTAGTAATGGGCCCTTTTCTATTATTTCATCAAATTGAGAGTGAATTAGTAGATTTGACCATAGAACACGATCATAAGCATTTGAAAGTAATTCAAACCTACCAGTTTAATTTGAAGGGTTACATGCCTTTCTGCCGATTCTGTTGTTCTAGAACTGGAAATAGTTTTAACAGGAGCAGGACTGGCATCAACTAAAGATTCATGTCAGAATTTGTTTTTGGCCAGGAATACACTTGTACTAGCAAAAGTTATTTCGTTACTCACGTCATCATAAGTTTTAGTTGCGTCATGATCGTCAACAATGCACCGGTTTGCGACTCTAAAAAAATTTATCACGTTGGACTTTTTTCTTCTGCTTGTCAAACCCACTTTCATACTTTCGGAATTTATCACGATCTTTCGGCATAACATTCTTACGGATCAGGTTCTTTTAAAAGACAAAATACTCACTAGCACTTAAAAATTTATTTAGCACTCGTACCTCGTACATACACTTACTAATAAATCGCGTAATTTGTTTTAAAGTCGAACACTAGGTATTTATTTGTTTACACTTCGCCGATCCAATATCACAAAATGACTCGGGCTGAATGAACTCAACGAACTCTCCTTTTATATATTCGTCTCCTCCCTATAAGTTCTTGAAAAAACTATATTTTACGAGCAGTGGAACGCTCCTGAATGTTCGTAGAAATAAACCTCAATAACGCTGAAATATTCTAATTACTGAATCCCTTTTTTCTTTATAGTTGCGTCGCCTAATTTGCTCGACGTGCTTCACCCTAAGGATGACCCTGCACCTGCCCCAGAACCAGCTTTATATGAAACAGCTTATGTTACCTCTCACAAAGGAAATTGTAGAAATGGTTGTTTTTTAAGTAATGGGCAATTAATTGCAACAGGAAGTGTTGATGCCATTATAAAAGTACTCTATCCCCTACAACTTTCTAATTCTAGGTCTAGTGTTAGTTCTAGCTTTAGTTTGATAACATTTAATGTTTTGAGTTTTAAGTATAAAATTCACAAAAATTAAAACCTTGAATGTTAAATTTTCAATTGTTAAATTCTGATTTTTAATCAATCATTTTTCATTATGACATTTTTGTCAATATAAAAATTAATTATTTTTTAAAAAATCAAGAAATTCCATTTAATTTATAATGGAAGATTTATTAACAACAACTTTTTTACAATTATTTTGCGAAAAAAACTCCGATGGTACAAAATCATTAAGACTAAAAGGCAAGGAATTAGACCAAAGAAAAGGGTTAGTCAAAATAAGATTAGATATTTTAAAATTAATTCTTTTCATCTGAAGACTACGTTTGGAATGTTCCGATATGATGGCAATTTGCGATTTTTTAAACGATCATCCAGACGTGGTCGATTTAGATATATGTTACAACAATATTGGGGATAAAGGAATGTATCTTTTTAAAACGATGTATCTCAAAAATGAGAATAATATGAGGCATTTAAATATGGCTTCGTGTAGTTTAACGTGGAAGGCGATGGAACAACTTTATATGGCTGCCGATACCATAAAATTTAAAACCTTAAGATTAACGGGAAATAAAATAGGAAAAGAAGGCGGGCGCTTTATCGGAATGTTGTTGCAAAAAAATAATACGATAAGTCATCTCGATTTAGGCGATACAGATCAAACAATGGCGAGCGTTCCTTTTCTTATGACCGTTTTAAGACCAGATTATTCAACGAACACCAGCATAAGAATTTTTGATATGTCTAGAATAATTCCAAGTAGTTTATATTACACATATGATAGTGGTGATTTAGCCGAACATCTCGGAAATATGCTAAAAGTGAATACTACATTATATGAACTACATATGCAAAAATGCGGATTTGATGGTCATGACATTGAAAGAATGCTTTATGGGATGAAATTTAACAAAACGCTCGTAATGTTGGATTTAGGCAACAATCAATTTGGCGATCACGGAATGGAACTGCTCGCGATATGGTTGAGAACAAGACCAGCTTTATTAGGTTTAAATGTGTGTGGGAACAAAATAAGAGATACCGGATGTAGAGCTTTAAGTCAGCACCTCCCCTTCTCAAAAATCCGACTTTTAGATATAGCAAGAAATTGTATTGAAGATGCAGCTTTAGTACATCTATTGTATAGCATTAAAAAACCTTATCAAATGAGGATGCTTTATATGTGGGGAAATAAAATCGGTGAAACGACGTTAAAGGTAAAATTCACCATTAATCGAAACAACGAATCAATTTAATTTAATTTTAGGTGTTGCAAAGAATGATTAATGTGGGCGTATTCGATCCTGAACGACTTGATTGTAGAATTTACGAAGTTGATGGCGTTTTATATCACGCTTTCGTCCCAGAAGATCATTATAAACACCGATTATATAGCGTTATGGATCACGGATGTGCTGTTGAGCTCAAAATAAAACGGAACGTCATTGAAGATGAATATAGTTATCCAAGGAATTTGACCAACTTTAAATTTTACGATAAAATTCCTGCTGCGCCAGGTAGTCCGAGAAGACCGGTTTGTTAAAACGAACTTAGAAGAAAACTTTGTAAAAATAAAGAATCTAATTTTTTAGACAAATAAATTTTATTTCATACTTTTAATTTCAACCAAAAATATACAGATTATTATAGACACATCTTTTTTGATCAGCTTAGAACGATTTACATCTCTATTTACATTCTTTAATCCAACTAAGTTATTCATATCACATCACTTCCAGTACAACCAAATTAACTCTTAACCTTAATAATATAAGATTTTTAAGTAAACTTGTGATTAAATTAAACACTTAAGAAAAGAATTAAATAAAATTAATAATGTAATTATTAAACAAGATAATTTTGATTATTACAAAATTAAATCTTTTAACTTATATTTTTATTACGTTCAAATTTATCAATTCAAATCAAACATTATTCTGTATCCAGGATAAAGCAGATTTGATATTAGAAAGTTTAGCTCTGCATAAAAAGCTCGAAATTAATAAGTACTCGGGGTAAGTGCGCCTTCCAACTTTATAAATAGCGCTTGTTTCTTGCGGGATGGTTTTGTTTGGTGAAGAGTTACATCGACCCTCACACAAAACTTTCGTTGTCATACATAATAACCATTCTAAAATCTAAAATTTTAATACTAAAATAAGTATCATTTTAAATTGATTATTTATGTTGTTTACCTCAGCACTTGTTGGTATTTTAGTCCGTCCCGATTTCAGCCAGGTACTTGGAGCCCACAAAAATAATTGACACACATTGCTTGCTATTTCAGGATCTAAACGCTAAATAAAAAAAGAAATTTGTTTTTTTTTAAAGTATAATTAATTAAACCTTAACATAACGGATTAATATGGGGATAGATATACGTTATACTGGGTGTTTCATTAGGAATGATACATACGTTGATATGATAAAAACATGTACTCAATTCTCAAAGATAACTGAGATATAGTCAGTTAATGTATAAATTGATATCATGTACGGCTGTCGTGAAATAGTCATTTGTCAATGTTCGACATTTAACATTATTTTGTTCATGTATCAACTAAGTTGTTGATAATGCCATACATACATTACATAGGGTTCGTTCACAATGTATTAGTCGAGTAGAACATAAGTAGAGTCAATATAGCATCGTGCAAACTCGATGTATAGTGTAATTTTCATACTGTCATGAACAATTTGTGTGTTTCTTATATGTATTACGTCAAATCTTACTTAGTTCTAACCTGTAAGATTTATCTTTGCCTTGAAGCAAAGTATACCCGAATATAGTTGCCAACTTCTCTATTTTTAATATAAGAGGAATTATAGAGCCAAACCAGAAATAAATCATGCGTAGTAAAGTCAGAATTACAAATTCTACGTTTTCAAATCGGGCTCGGCCGATTTCGAAGACGTCGATCGCCCTACCTATTATTTACTATACTTGGGATGGCCGAAGTCTTTGAATTTCATCCTAAGTAATATTCATAATATAAGAAATAATATTATTTAAGCTGCCAACAAGTTGACAGATACCGGCTTTTTGAATAGGTGTCTATAGATATCGTAACTCATGTCCTCTCCTTCAAAATATAAACATCAGGATGTCATAAATCAAAAACATAGGTCTATTGGTCATCGCTTTTACTGTGCTCAAGTTGGTAGCCTCTCATCCAAAGTATAGGCATCAGGATATCATAACGGATGCTACAAATAAATTGACAGACTTTATAATAAAAATGTCAGAATGCGAAGTATCAGAATGTAAAAATTCATGTTGCTAACAAGTTGACTGATTCTAGCTTGGTGTCTGTAGATGTCATACCTCATGCTGCGCTCATGTTGGCAGCCTCTCATTCAAGATATAACCATCAGAATATCATAACTCATGCTGAAATTACTTCTTAACCACGAATAGTATTTGAGAGGGCCTAAATTTGTTAATGGTAACATTCTGAGTTGGGTTCCAATAAAAGTCGTCGTCGACGCCCTTTCAGTTCTTGGGCTGATGATGACTTCAATGACTAATAAAAGTAAACTTGGCCAATTTCGAAAACTTCAGCCATTCGTATTTACGATACTTTGGACGGCAGACGTCTTCGAAGTCGGCCGAAAATACTTCTTAATCATGAAGAATACTTGGGGCGATCGACGTTTTCGAAGTCGGCCGACATACTTCTTCCATAATGTTTGAATAGAATAGACTTCCATAAATTTATTAATGTTAAAAATCTGAAAAACTACCGTATCTGTAGTACTCTATCCTACTTGAAGTTCCTTTTAGTGTGAAGCCTTTGAATCCTCCAATGTGCTAATTAACTATTAAAAGCAGCTGTTTTTAGTTTATAAGATTTTATTTATATTAGTAGTATTATATAACAGCAATATTTAGGGCGGCCGAAGTCTTCGAAGTTGGCCGCCCAAAATATTGTTCGTGATTAAGGAATATTGTTCTGGTAGACCAATTCAACTCGTAAATAACCTAGTGATTTTAGTTGATATTTCTTTATACTGCACCAAATTGCTAAACTTTATCATAAATATTGTTTAGGATATTTAAAAAATGTCTCAAAATTAAGACTTTGATGGCCTGTATCTTTTCCAGCTTAGGTCTTTAACCAATTTTTTTTTGTATGAATCACTCTAGTACACCTGTATAATTTTTTAATTTCCTATTTGTAATACAATTGCGATGTTTATCATATAAAATGTTCTTTTCCATATTTCTTTTATTATTTTTATATCAAAAATAACATATAAGAAATAACCTCTAAATATGTAAAATATATTCTGACTGATTCTAAGATTTCGAAATCTGACGGTCGCATGAGGTGTTATTTCTACACATCGTCGAGAGGTACGTAGAAAATATTAAATCAGTGTTAAATTGTTGTATAGTTGTGAACGATTAACCCAATTAAAAATGTAGGAATGGATGTTCTTATGAACGAATAGGGTTAAATTAAGGTGAATCGAGTAAAAATTATGAACGCACCCATGATTTACATATTGAATAGGCGGACCAACCAACCTTGTACTGTGACCCTAAGGATGTATGCTCTTAACAAACATTAAATTAATGAACCTTGCATTAACATTGTCGGCTATACCCAACAAGTTGAGGTGGGTCTTTAATCGACAGTGCCCAGTGAAGATAGCCATTAGAACTCCAATGCTTCTACAGCAAGTCCTAAAATATTCGTGAGTTTGACGCTGGCGATGTCAATAAATAACTTTGCATGTCTCACTCCATAACTGGTCCACAATAGGCAAAGTCCTTTCTCAGCCCACCGTCCAATTCTGTATTTGACTATCGCAATTACTATACTAACTGCTGCTTCCTTCTCATCAACTCCAGAGTGATCTAGGATCCCAAACAGGGGAAACTCTATTATCACAACTCACAGTGCTTAGTCATATTTACTGATGTAGAATATGCTGATATAGTGTGTTGTTATGGTTTATGAACTAGAAGACTCGGTTTTCTAACCAAGTGCTACCAGATTAAAGAGCATTCAATGGATTGCATGAAACTGGTTTTGTTCCAAGTACAAGTATTCATTCCCAATATGCAGGCGTCCAAACTTTGAATGAAGTTGAACAAATTCTTAAGTCGGTAGAACGCAGTCCATTTCGACTTTATGTCCCTCATGTAAAAGTATAGAGAACCTTGCGTGCTCATGACTTCTATTTATTTTATGATCAACCAGTGCAAGGAGATTGGAATTTTATGGATGGGTAACATCTAACCGCCGCTTTATTTTTGTGATACTTTGTCAAAAATAGGCGAAATGGTCAGCGTTGGGCTGAGGATAATCCGCACACTAGTGTTGAAACAAATTTCCAACTAACTTCCCTGTGGCTGTATGATGTGGCATGATTGACAATAATTGAATTGGACCTTTCGAGCACCTTACAGCGGACAAATATTTAGAGTTCTTCCTGTTTATAACGAGTGACGTCATGTCTGAGTGATGAACCGTAAGAAATGCGCAGTTCAGGGCGGTTTTGACGCAGATAAAATGTCGGTGCTTTCGGATACTCTTTTGCACCGCCAATTGAAAGTCACATCTTCAGTTTAGATAACTACACAGAGTTTCAAACAGTTATTTACAATAGATAGCTGCGCAGACTTGTGCTATTGTTACTCACATCTTCAGTTTAGGTAACTTCACAGAGTTTCAGACATATTATTTACGACAGATAACTGCACAGAAAACCAGAAGGTGTGTTTTGGCTAGCAGTTAGTAGAGATAGTAGTAACAGATAGTAGTCTTGCAGTGATAAACAAGGAATTAGCATCTTTCTTTCGGATTGCAGCGAAATATAAACTAAGATTAAATTCAGGTAAATATAGGACAATGGTGTTAAGTCCGAAGAATGTCATTCATAAATGCTCAAATAAGGTCAACGTATTGATTGATGAACAGATACTTCTGATGGTGGCGGAGGCTTGAAATCTGGTTTACATCTTGATGCTGAGTTGGGACTTCACAACCACATTTCTGGTATTCTCCAATCGTCTTACGCAAAACTGAAGATTTTTATCCCTCTAGGTATTTATTAAGTGTACACATTAAAACCATGTTGTGTCAATCTATGGTATTGTCCCGTTTCAACTATGCCAATGTAGTTTATTGTCCGCATCTAATCAAATGCGTGTTTATTTTTAGTATTAAAAAGTATGATCACGTGTCACATAAACTAGCTGAGCTAGGTTAGTTAAATATGGACAGAAGACGGCATCTTAATTTTGAAAATACCCAAGTATCTGTCAGACAGGGTATGCTACCGAACTGACGTTCACCATTTGAATTTGAGATTTAAGGGTCTTCTCACCCCTCCAGCACATAAAATGGAAATGTTCAAAAGATCCTTTAGTTACCAGATTGCCAAAGTATACAATAGCATTCCTGATGACTTCGCTCTTCCGGTTTGGAAGTCCATGTATCTTTCGCTGAACTCACAACAGAATCGCCAGTGATCCAATCTTTTATCTTCGCTTTATTACCTTTGGCTACTAGAACCAATATGTTCTTTTAGCATGAAGGGGAGTCGTCCATGGTCCCGGAACTCAAGGCCTCAGATTACGAAATGTGGGGATGGCTGAAAATCAATGATTATTTTTATGTTATATTTTTATTGTACATGTTACGACCAATTCTGCACGAATCAAGGTACATCCGGATAAATTATACAGCACAATGCGTGATATCTTTAAGAGATCAGCCAAGTGCAGGAAGTTATGTGATGGTATATTCGAACCCTTCCTCTAAAGTCCGAATTTCGATGTTATTATTATATTAAAATAAATCAGTTTATGCATTAACCGGCTGTATCTCAGTTAGTTGAGAAAAGAGAATTGAGCACATGTTTTTAGGAAATTTTCCGCTTAAAATGAACAAATCTATAACATATTAACGTATATATAGTCCGTACCACGAGAAGTGAATGTGACTAATCGCCTAAACGTGTACAGAACAGACGCACGTGCTAGAAATCATTTCACGCTAACACACGACAATGCGCGAGCGTAATATTTGTAACATATGCGCAAAATTCTTACAGAAATCGATGAGTCACATTCACTTCTCGTGGTACAGATTATACCATTCCTTATGAAACAGTCAGTATGCATGTTGACAACATTTTTTTCAGAACTGTTTAAAGTCGTTCAATAGCGATTCAAGGAGACGACTTTAAAAGTCCTCTTATTTCTCACTCACACACATTATAAATATAGCTTTGTGATACTTTTTAATCATTGTTGCCATTTCTTTCCATTTTTCAGTCTCTCTTTGTAATAAAGATAATAGAGTACAGAAAGAAATAAAAAAATCTTTATATAGTTTATTGTTTTTTAGTTTTTACGTATAGTGCAACTAAATATCACTTCCTGCTTGGGGCGGAAGTTAATTATAACTATTTTATGTCAAATACAATCCCCTGTATATTGGCATAGATTTGGATAGAGGAGTAAATGTTCCCTCATTATTTCAGTTATTATGAATAGTTTTTATGATTACGCCCTAAAAAATCTTTCGGAATAGGCTATTCAGAACGTTTCCGCCAAAACCGGAAGTGACATTTTGTTATACAATACATAAAAAAACTGTTAAAAACTTTAATTTAACTCCTTCATTGTAAACGCGTTGTATTTGATCCATTATATCAAGATTTGCTTTATTAATTACCTTGTTTGGATTGCGCATTAAAAGATTTTTAACTAAACTTTTAATAATTCCAGGTACATTATCCGGTAAATCCGGCAAATCCTCATCGGTGTAATTCCAACTTTTCAATTTTTCAAACCCAAAACCTCCATAAAACGGGTTAACCCCGCCAAAAATCTCATACGCGATCGCCCCAGCAGCCCAAACGTCCGATTTTGTATAATTCAAAACGCTAAAAGTCCCCGGCGTTTGAGTAACAATTTCCGGCGCCATCAAAGCAGCGTTTCCCCCTTTATCAACATCCTGACTTGTATATGGTAGATGTAAACCGTGAGTACGATCCGCTAAACAACACCCAAAATCGCTTATAACCAAAACGGGAGCATCAGGCTCGGATGTATCCAAAAGGAGATTATCAGCTTTCAAATCGCGATGAGCTATGTTATGAGCCGTTAAGTGAGCTATTCCTTCTAATAATTGGGCGAGTAAGATGATCGAAGTACGAGTGGAAACATCGGACATAGATAAAAATTCTTGAAGACTACAATTATAACGCTTCATCAACAAAAAAAGGGACATATTTCGACCTTCTCCATCCGGGTAAATCCGTTTTGGTAAAGCGGCCGGATAAAGGCCTTTTGCTTGTTGTAATTCGGGGATGTAATCAGTAAATACAGAGAACATTGCTACAATATTTGGGTGTTGCGGAAGATGACGTTTATTCGTTGATAGACTGGAAAATAAAAACATTTTTGATTAAAATTCATTCATTTTTATATTTTGTTTAAAAAAATTTATTATGATATTGTGCACTTTTTATTATAAATAATCTTATCGAAATTATTTTATTTATAGAAACAATGTAAGTCTTATCTTAAACACAAACCCAAATAAACAAGTTATATACACAGAAAATATAACTTGTAAAAATTCTATTTCAAACAAAAAGTTGCTTTTTGCGAATTAATCATTAAATTTAAATACAAGGTGCTGAATGATTTTTGTAATCAACCTGAAATTCCATGGATGAATTAAAAGTGTTTTATTTATTTTGTTTAAATTTGATAGTTTTATTCTTAAATCATTGTCAGTGTTAATGGTTAATGGTCCAATGTTAATGGTGTTATTTTTAATTTTTTCATTTAAAAATCAAATATATAACAATTTTTAATATCCAGAACTCCTTTTATTTAAACCTTTTTTACTTGTTTCATATTAAAATATCTGTACCAAATAAGGCCCCTTTAAAGGTGGATATTTTTATCTCCCTAATATGTTGAGATTATTGATTACAAGTTTGTGTTCCTTGTTAATATAGCTTCTGCTATGCACTTATATAATTATTATTGGTTTATATTGATCCTATAACGTCTTATACACAAAAACTAAAAAGACTATTGCAGTTTTTTTATTAATTATTACAAGTTTGTCAAATGTGTAGAACATAACCAATATATTTTAAATAATTTTTTAATTTAGAAACAATGCAAGTCTTATCTTAAACAAAAACCCAAATAAACAAGCTATATACGCAGAAAATATAACTTGTAAAAATTCTATTTCAAACAAAAAGTTGCTTTTAGCGAATTAATCATTAAACTTAAATACAAGCTGCTGAATGATTTTTGCATTAAACCTGAAATTCTACGATTGAATTAAAAGTGTTGTTAAATTTGATAGTTTCATTCTTAAATCATTGTCAGTAATAGTGTGTGTTATTCTTAATTTTTTCATTTAAAAATCAAATATATAACAATTTTTCAATATCCAGAACTCCTTTTATTTAAACCTTTTTTACTTGTTTCATATTAAAATATCTGTACCAAATAAGGCCTCTTTATAGGTGGACATTTTTATCTTCCTAATATCTTGAGATAATTGATTACAAGTTTGTGTTCCTTTTTAATATAGCTTCTGCTATGCACTTATATAATTATTATTGGTTTAAATTGATCCTATAACGTTTTATACACAAAAACTAGAAAGACTATTGAATTTTTTTAAATTAATTAATAAGTGTGTCAAATGTCTGGAACATAAAAAAAAATTATTTTAAATACCAATTTATTATTAATATGTAGCTTGCATCCCCATCATAATTTTGTTTCTAATTAACAAAATTATTACGAAAGTATCAATTTTTCAAACATTTAAAACTGTCAACTCTTACTTTAGTTGTAATTTGCTAATTTAATATTTTCATAAAACGCATTTTTTCTCGATTTTTTTCTTATACATTATGATATGATCTGTTCATCGCGTAGAGGGATTTATATCCTCTACGCGATTTATATCTTCAATCATAATACGCAAAAAATATACATTCCATTTAAAGCAACAAAATTAGTTATATACACAAAACATAACTTCACTTTTTTAGTATCAATCTGAGTCTCTGGGTATAACTTTAATTGCTTATAATAAAACTGTTAGATCAGCAAAATCTAAGAGAGACGTAGATGTCAAGATGATATTGTAGGAAATTTGCGAAGATATTGAGTGTCTGAGTGAAATATACCAAAATCGATATCCCCATTCGGACGATTCTGAAGATCAATGTGTCAAAGATATATTCACATTCATTTTGATGTATACGAAAAACGATATTGAGTGGATTATAATCCACATTTCATAATTAAATGATAAATAGGATTATGTTTTAATTTAAAACTAAAATAATAAATGTATGGTTAAGTGATGTGCCATAGATAGCAACGAAACAAAAAACCTTACAAACAAGCAATTAATAAAAAAAAATTACTTGAAAAGTTTTTCTTTAAAACCTTGAATCGCTAAGTTATTGATTATATTCCAGACCTTCAACACATCACGTATAATAATGTAATATTCTAAAATCCGTGCAAAATGTCAATGCCCCTCACTTTAGAGATCGATATCTTTTTAACCGCTCTATGAAAAAAATTGAATTAAAGGATTATGCATTTAGGATTTTAAATGGTAACAGTTCTGACTGTAATGTTAAAAACAAACCCGACAATTACAATTTAAAAATGACATTGATTTTTTTTTGTTAGAGTTTCCTTAAGAACGTATTTCGTGCTTATACAGGCTGTTTCTATAAGACATGGAATTCCAACATACTATTATCCGTGCCAGAAGTCAAGGCCCCTCAACTTAGAGATCGATATCTTCGAAATCGCTCGATGAAAAAAATTGCTGTAAAGTTTATTGTAACCAATGAACATTTAATTAAGTATCATAGGTTAATTTGGAAATTTTCGGATCCGCGGTTTTTCTTCTATCGCGAGTTAATTAAAAGAAGTGCCCGATTTATGAGAATGGCGACAACTTTGTCTACTTTGCGATTGTTTTTCTCAAAAACTATTTAATAATAATAATGCTTTATTACTTCAGAGTTGTGACTATACAAAATAAAAGTAATAAACAAATAATTCACTTTAGAATATACTTTATCACAACCGGAGCAATCCTATGGTGTAGTTCAACTTATTGCTGCTCTACCATAACACCATAACGGTTAATGTACATTGTCGCACATTAACATTTACTTTAGTATAGTAATATATCTGGTGAAATTGCTGTCACTTACGATCTCGCCAATATTATTCTGCTTAATTATTCTGTTGTTCTCAAGGAATGAATAACAATTAAGATTGAGATCCCCCAATAAGCTTTTCAAATAAGTATTTATACATTTTATGCTTAAAGTTTGAATGTGATGTGGACTCTTTAACACTGTCAGGCAAATTATTGAAAATTTGTACTATTTGAAAACTAAACGAGCTTTCAAATAATGATGTTCTATGAATGGGAGGCGTTAGCTTTCCTTTGAATCGAATATTAATTGAGTGCACACCACCTCTAAATTGAATCTTCCGGGAGAGATAAGGAGGCTTGGATGTTATCATTATCTTATGAAAAAGGCAGGCAGAGTAGAACAATCGCAAATCAACCAATTTGCGACTCACATGGTCTCTACGTCTAATACCGAAAATCAACCTGATACAAGAATTCTGAACTTTTTGAATTTTGTTTCTAAAAATAGCATTTAAAAAAGGAGAATATAATGTCTATTGGAATAAAGAATTTTGAGATTGCAATAAGCTTTTTGAATGCATTTTTTAATATGGTTTTGAAAAGTTAACCCACAATCAACAACAATTCCTAAATTTTTTACGCATTCTTTTATTATGAGCCTTTCATCATCAATATAAATTTGCACGAGAACTATCTACTAGTTCTTTTTGAATGTTTTTTGGTCCAAATAACATAAGTTCAGACTTCTCCGGATTGATCCTTAAGCCGTGCCGCCGCGATATATTTATAAGTGATGCCAAATCGTCATTAACCTTTTTGCAAGCATTACCGACGTCGTGAGGATGGAAAGAATAGTAAAGTTAGGTATCGTGAGCATAAAAATGAGCATTGCAGTGGCGGACATACTTATCAAATACCGACGTATAAAGACAGAAGGCCAACGGAGAAATGACAGAACCCTTTTTGACGAATACAATTCAAATTTGAATTAGTGGTAACCCAATGGGTTCTTAAAGTGGCGCATATTTTATTTTAACGGTATTCGTATCGCGATTTAGTAAGTCAATTTTTCAATATGGTCTCCCTCATGAGCACCTCTCCTAAGAGTGTTATTTCTGTTTCTTTTTAACCTGTATTCCCATTAAATCCCTCTTAAAAAATTAGTTAAATATTTTGAAAAACTGCTAACGGAATCCGACATACAATATTATTAAACATGTTTAGTTAAAAATCGCGTTGAAATCCGAATGGTCGTTTTCGAAATAACCACATCGTACTAAACTGCAATTTTCCGGAATTATAGGGTATATTGATAAACTAAACCATGCCCCGCATTAAGAATACATTGGGTTATCATCAGTTCAAATTTGAAAATTTTCCGTAAAATAGTTTTTGAGAAAAAAAAGTCGCAATGTAAACAAAGTTATCACCACTTTCAAAAATCGAATACTTTTTTCAATTAACTCGCTATAAAAGAAAAACCGAACACTTCCAAATTAAACTGTGATACACATAAATGTTCACTGATTACAATAAGCTTTGCCGCATTTTTTTTCATCGAGCGATTTCGAAGATATCGATGTCTAAAGTGACGATAATAGAATAAAAATGATGACAAGTCACATGAAAATTTTTTATCTAAATCCATAAATGCCTAAGATATGTGCCCTCAAATTTATGAAATTTGTAAACATTTTCTTAAAAATGTTCGATATAAATTGTCTTAAAACGATAAAATTTGGCAATTAATGCAAAGTTATCATGATAAATTTTTTTCATCAATTGATTTCGAAGATATCGATCTCGAACGTGAGGGGCCTTGACATTTGGCACGGATAATAGAATAAAAGTGATGACAAGTCGCATGAAAATTTTTTATCTAAACCCATAAATGCCTAAAATATGTGCCCTCAAATTTATGAAATTTGTAAACATTTTCTTAAAAATGTTCAGTATGAATTGTCTTAAAACGATAAAATTTGGCACTAATTCAAAGTTATCATGATAATTTTTTTTCATCAAGCGATTTCGAAGATATCGATCTCGAAAGTTAGGGGGCTTGACATTTGTCACGGATAATAGAATAAAAATGATGACAAGTCGCATGAAATTTTTTTATCTAAATCCATAAATGCCTAAAATAAGTGCCCTCAAATTTATGAACTTTGTAAACATTTTCTTAAAAATGTTCGATATAAATTGTCTTAACATGATAAAATTTGGCAATTAATACAAAGTTATCATGATAATTTTTTTTCATCAAGCGATTTCGAAGATATCGATCTCGAAAGTTAGGGGGCTTGACATTTGTCACGGATAATAGAATAAAAATGATGACAAGTCGCATGAAATTTTTTTATCTAAATCCATAAATGCCTAAAATAAGTGCCCTCAAATTTATGAACTTTGTAAACATTTTCTTAAAAATGTTCGATATAAATTGTCTTAACATGATAAAATTTGGCAATTAATACAAAGTTATCATGATAATTTTTTTTCATCAAGCGATTTCGAAGATATCGATCTCGAAAGTTAGGGGGCTTGACATTTGTCACGGATAATAGAATAAAAATGATGACAAGTCGCATGAAATTTTTTTATCTAAATCCATAAATGCCTAAAATAAGTGCCCTCAAATTTATGAACTTTGTAAACATTTTCTTAAAAATGTTCGATATAAATTGTCTTAACATGATAAAATTTGGCAATTAATACAAAGTTATCATGATAATTTTTTTTCATCAAGCGATTTCGAAGATATCGATCTCAAAAGTTAGGGGGCTTGACATTTGTCACGGATAATAGAATAAAAATGATGACAAGTCGCATGAAATTTTTTTATCTAAATCCATAAATGCCTAAAATAAGTGCCCTCAAATTTATGAACTTTGTAAACATTTTCTTAAAAATGTTCGATATAAATTGTCTTAACATGATAAAATTTGGCAATTAATACAAAGTTATCATGATAATTTTTTTTCATCAAGCGATTTCGAAGATATCGATCTCGAAAGTTAGGGGGCTTGACATTTGTCACGGATAATAGAATAAAAATGATGACAAGTCGCATGAAATTTTTTTATCTAACAAGGGGACCTTACGGGTTCGGCATCACCGATTTTGTTCATATTTGCAAGGATTGAAGATGAGTACTCGGACATCACTTTCCTGAAGCAGTACGATGCAATGCTCAAGAATACTCGAGAAAATCGACTTCAAAGTACTCAAAATATTTTGCAGCAGTAGAAATATAATAAATATTTGACTTTTTATGTGTCGTTCGTTAGTCAAGGGACTGTGAACATAGCTTTAAATTCTGAGGTGGCAGGTTTAAATCGCACAATATGCAACTTTTTTAATTTTTATTCTATAAAATCAGTATTTTTTACATCTAATACTCTGTGTAAACAAAGGTTTAGTACAATGTTTTCTTAAAATAACTGTCAAAGAAAGAATCTTGTGTGCGCGTAAATATCCTAGTCCGCATCGAATTGAATAAATTAACTTTAAAAAATGCTGTTTATTATTATGAAAAGCGTCTTACAGAAAATAACTTGATAGCAGAACAACATTCTTCCATAATTAGCGAAGAATCTGTATTATTAGCAGAACAACTATATAAATATATTTTGCAAAATCTAATTGGAGACGAGAAACAATTTGTTATGGTGGAAGAACTAACAATGAATGAAGAAGGTGGCAATAGTAAATTTCAACAAATCGCCGATAAGGAATCTGATAATGTGAATAATTTTAAAGAAATTAAAGAAGATGAAGAACATAATTATGAACCCGATGAGAATAAATCAGAAAAGGAGTATTTCATTCTAATAGATTATAAAATACAAATTTATAACACTGCCAATACATATATTCTTGTTCAAAAACAAAACATGAATAAGATAACTCACTCGTATACAGCTCAATACAACATCACGTTAGCTGAAAAATTGTTACCTGAAGTGTTTATATGTTTGCAAGAAACAGGAGATTCATTCGGACCCCTTGTGCAAAAATTGGTGGACGAATACGTCAAAAAATATAACATCATTGTAACATCATCAAAATCAGGGAAACTTACGTTTAAACTATATAAAGACTTTTTAATAAAAACTATAAAGCCTTATGTACAAGATCATAAATTTTGCTTGCTTGTTGATTCATGGGGAGGGCAAACAAAGCCCGAAATATATGAACAAATTTTTGTTAACGATAATGGTTTGTCAACATGTAGTATTAAATAAATTTAATATTGCCAAAATGTACTCCATTAGTGCAACCCTGCGACGTGTACTTCTATAGGCACATTAAAAACTTTATTAAGAAAATTCAAAATTGCTCCGTTTTGATTGAGCAAAATCATGAGATTAATTCTCGTGAAGATTGTATTAAAATACATTCTATCATTCATCACCAGCTATCATCTTCAATTTTTTTTAATATGATTCAATACGCATGGTTTGCTTCTAAACTTTGCAATAATAGAGAAGTGTTTATGAATGTCAATCAGGCATGTTTTTCACTAGATAATTTAAAAAAACCTTGCGCTTGTACCCAACCCGCTTTTATACAGTGTGCTAGATATCGTGATACTTACTGTTTTAGCTGTTTTTATGATAATTATCACCCTGGTTCTTGTACTGATTAATAACTGTTTTTATTAGATTTATTGTTATATTTACAGTGTGTCCTAGGATTGATCCTGAAGTGCATATATATATATATATATATAATTATTTTCGTATTATTCCTATGTATTTTATTTGTATTGTTAATATATTTCATATAATATTTATTAATTGCTGGCGTTTCCCACCAACAATTAGATTTAGTAAAGTATATGTGTATGTAGTTGTTCTGCCAACAGCACAGATTCTTCACTAATTGTGGAAGAAAGTTGTTCTGTTATCAGGTTATTTTCTGTAAGAAACTCTTCATAATAATAAACAGCAATTTAACAACAAATCAAGTTAATTTCAATTCAAATTTAATTCTACGTGAATAGATTTCACAATAATTATCTATATACTTATAATATAACGCTTTAAATAACATTTAATACTTTTCCTAATCATTTATTGATAATAAACAAAAAAAAAGTCGGATCTAAATTTTTAAAATATTTTTAAATATTTTTTATATAAATATTTTTTAACAGGTATTTTAAAAAGACATTGTAACAATTTCTTGTTTATACAGCGTGTTAAATGATGTCGAACTTGCTGATTTACCTTTTTTTTTCATAAAATAAAATATTAATTTAAAAAAAATTGCTTATAGTGCGATCTGAACCTGCGACCTTAGAATTTAAAGCTACGTTCACAGTCCCTTGATTAACGAACGACACATAAAAAGTCAAATATTTATTATATTTCTACTGCAGCAAAATATTTTGAGTACTTTGAAATCGATTTTCTCGAGTATTTTTGAGCATTGCATCGTACTGCTTCAGGAAAGTGATGTCCGAGTACTCATCTTCAATCCTTGCAAATACGAACAAAATCGGTGATGCTGAACCCGTAAGGTCCCCTTGTAAATCCATAAATGCCTAAAATAAGTGCCCTCAAATTTATGAACTTTGTAAACATTTTCTTAAGAATGTTCGATATAAATTGTCTTAACATGATAAAATTTGGCAATTAATACAAAGTTATCATGATAATTTTTTTTCATCAAGCGATTTCGAAGATATCGATCTCGAAAGTTAGGGGGCTTGACATTTGTCACGGATAATAGAATAAAAATGATGACAAGTCGCATGAAAATTTTTTATCTAAATATATAAATGCCTAAAATATGTGCCCTCAAATTTATGAACTTTGTAAACATTTTCTTAAGAATGTTCGATATAAATTGTCTTAACATGATAAAATTTGGCAATTAATACAAAGTTATCATGATAATTTTTTTTCATCAAGCGATTTCGAAGATATCGATCTCGAAAGTTAGGGGGCTTGACATTTGTCACGGATAATAGAATAAAAATGATGACAAGTCGCATGAACATTTTTTATCTAAATATATAAATGCCTAAAATATGTGCCCTCAAATTTATGAAATTTGTAAACATTTTCTTAAAAATGTTCGATATAAATTGTCTTAACATGATAAAATTTGGCAATTAATACAAAGTTATCATGATAATTTTTTTTCATCAAGCGATTTCGAAGATATCGATCTCGAAAGTTAGGGGGCTTGACATTTGTCACGGATAATAGAATAAAAATGATGACAAGTCGCATGAAATTTTTTTATCTAAATCCATAAATGCCTAAAATAAGTGCCCTCAAATTTATGAACTTTGTAAACATTTTCTTAAAAATGTTCGATATAAATTGTCTTAACATGATAAAATTTGGCAATTAATACAAAGTTATCATGATAATTTTTTTTCATCAAGCGATTTCGAAGATATCGATCTCGAAAGTTAGGGGGCTTGACATTTGTAACGGATAATAGAATAAAAATGATGACAAGTCGCATGAAATTTTTTTATCTAAATCCATAAATGCCTAAAATAAGTGCCCTCAAATTTATGAACTTTGTAAACATTTTCTTAAAAATGTTCGATATAAATTGTCTTAACATGATAAAATTTGGCAATTAATACAAAGTTATCATGATAATTTTTTTTCATCAAGCGATTTCGAAGATATCGATCTCGAAAGTTAGGGGGCTTGACATTTGTCACGGATAATAGAATAAAAATGATGACAAGTCGCATGAAATTTTTTTATCTAAATCCATAAATGCCTAAAATAAGTGCCCTCAAATTTATGAACTTTGTAAACATTTTCTTAAGAATGTTCGATATAAATTGTCTTAACATGATAAAATTTGGCAATTAATACAAAGTTATCATGATAATTTTTTTTCATCAAGCGATTTCGAAGATATCGATCTCGAAAGTTAGGGGGCTTGACATTTGTCACGGATAATAGAATAAAAATGATGACAAGTCGCATGAAAATTTTTTATCTAAATATATAAATGCCTAAAATATGTGCCCTCAAATTTATGAAATTTGTAAACATTTTCTTAAAAATGTTCGATATAAATTGTCTTAAAACGATAAAATTTGGCAATTAATGCAAAGTTATCATGATAATTTTTTTTTCATCAAGCGATTTCGAAGATATCGATCTCAAAAGTGAGGGGCCTTGACATTTGGCACGGATAATAGAATAAAAATGATGACAAGTCACATGAAAATTTTTTATCTAAATCCATAAATGCCTAAGATATGTGCCCTCAAATTTATGAAATTTGTAAACATTTTCTTAAAAATGTTCGATATAAATTGTCTTAAAACAATAAAATTTGGCAATTAATGCAAACTTATCATAATAAATTTTTTTCATCAAGTGATTTCGAAGATATCGATCTCGAAAGTGAGGGGCCTTGACATTTGGCACGGATAATAGAATAAATGTGATGACAAGTCGCATGAAAATTTTTTATCTAAACCCATAAATGCCTAAGATATGTGCCCTCCTCAAATTTATGAAATTTGTAAACATATTCTTAAAAATGTTCAATATGAATTGTCTTAAAACGATACAATTTGGCAGTTAATGCAAAGTTATTGTTAAAGATTACTTTCGATATTATGAAAAACCATGGGTTATTACAAAGATTATTTACTTAAATTTTTTTATTACGTCGTAAACGCTTAAAATTTCCAACTGATTTCAACAGCCTATTTCTTTTTAAACATATTTTCAATCTTAATAATATAGAATAAAACAAATTTTTGATTACAGACATGATTTATAATTTATTCAATTTGTTTCAGTTTGTTGTTAGACAAACCATATTGACATAATTAAGAAAATGGCTAAAAATGTCATAACTTTGAAGGCCCATATTTTAGCCATTTCTAGGTTTAGACAAGAAATGTTTACACAAATCATCATCAACATCACTTGCTAATCAAGATTTAGGTTTATATTTTGATCAAAAATAAATATGGCACATGACTTCATTTGGCATAAGTGCAGTATTAATATTTATTTGATTTTTGCTGTGATTTTTTATAAAGTGAAATTGTACTTAAGTTAATCAAAATTTACTACATTTACTTTAATAATAAATAATTTTACCACATAAAAAATATTCTACTTACTCAATTTCCCAATCAGAAACCCCAACATTAGTATGATAAACCCTAGCTGGAACCGTTTCTCGATACATTCCTTTCAAAATAGCCATTGCACTACTTTGAATATCGTAATTAAACATCATTTTCAAAGCCAATGGATATTTTGTCATCACCCCATCGCTATCATCATTAATTTCAGAAGAATTTTCATCATTTTTAACCCTTGCATGGTAAACAACGGCGTTAGCCCCTTTAGCGATGGGTTCATCAAGATCCAGATCTTTTAATGTGATGGGATCGTTTTCGAATCGTTTTTCGTCGATATCGATGTCGTGGTAATTCCATTTTATCTTAGAAACAGCTTCGCGAATCTCCCAGCAAACGCCTTCTAATTCTTCCTCTTTAGTTATTATACCAGTCCCCGAAGCTAAGCTTACGCCCACTAACGCAAAAAATGGAGCTGAATCGCCAAAAAGAATTCTAAAAAATTTTATTTAAAATATGTTTAGGAATTAAACATGATTATTTTTTACCTTTTCGCGGCTTTCTTTCGTAGCTCAGATGCCAAACTGTTTGTAACCCGATTAAGTACATTATCGATGAGAATCCTTCTGGCATGAAGCCCAACTTGTAATCCAACACTTCTTAGGGCGAAATTTTTAGGGATAACTCTAGCAGGGACGACAGCTTGGCTTGGGGGACCGGATGGAACGGCTCTAGCTTCCACAATGCCGGTGTTAAGGTGTCTCCTGCATATACCTCGGACCACCGTCTGACCATGTCTAAACAGACTCGTGCCGAGGGCTCGTAAGGACATCTTTCCGCTTGAAAGCGGTCCGTTTAGGTGCGTAGTTTACCACAATACCGAGACGAGGCTCGAACACCAGCTAAAACAACGATTTTCTAACTTTGATTGACACTTTCACGACTTCCACTGCGTTCGATGCGCATTATCTTTGACATTTTTGTTGTCAAAACGTATTCGAGTAAGGAAGTATGTTTTAGATCGGTTTTGCAATGTGTTGGATGAGGACAAAAAAGTTTCGTGGGTGTCTAAACTCAAAACAGTCGTTACGTAAAATGACGACTGCGTAATTTAGTCAAAATACGGTGAAATCAGCTGAATTTATAGATCGTGTGTTTATTTTTGTTCGTTTTTGGATCAAATTTGTCCGTAAGAATGTAATCAATTTATCAAATTTAACTTTTTAGTTGTTTTTTATGTTTATAAAAGCAATTTATTGCATTCATCAATGAAATATTGACATTTAAAGGTTATGTTTTATAATTGTTTTCTAAAATAAAGTTTTAATGAAATACCTTTACAGCGACTGATTTTTTCATATTTTATCCTCTCTTCATGACTCTAAAAACTTTTTCGCAAAACTTAATCGGTTAAATTTTAATAGTTTGCGAATAAACACAAATTTAAATGCCGTCTTATTCTTTAAGGCGCATGTGCAACTTTTGAAAAGACGTCATAATATTACCAACATGAAATATTATTTCATTCACATTTTAAAATTTCTAAAATTTTTTTATTTTAATTAAGAAATAGCATTTCTCAAAAATAAATCCATTATACTTTAAATAACGTAATAATTCATTTGTAAATTGTGTTTTTTTTTACTTAATCAGTCTTTCGTTAATTATTATTATGTTGGCAGCACTAATTAATTTAGGATCTTACAAAAGAATTTGAGATTTTTAGATTTAATGAATAAATTAAAAATTGAGAGAAAAAAGAAATAAAACATGTATTTTAATAACAACAACATGTATATACAAAAAAATGGTCAAGCAAATACTACATAATAATAACAAAATACAGTTAGACTCATGTGAGAAAAAGTGTCGCGTTGTACCTCCTAAATCAATCTACCTACGAATTCCGCGAATCCTTGACTATTCTTTTGATAACCTAACCATTGCTAGGTTTGATTTGTACACCGATGTGCTAAAATAAAAAAAAAATGTTAATAATACAATACTTCCTAAAAGTAACAGATATAAGTAGGAAGGATTTCAGGACCAGTGTTAATTGAATTAAAATTAGAACTAATACTAACACTAAACTTCTAGTTAGTTAGTTGTAATTTTAGTTCAAGTAACAGGTAAATTCGTTAAAATCATTAAGAACAATTTATGAAAAAATCGTTGAGGCGAGATTTTATGATCATGTCTGTCCAAAATTTTCTTATGTAACGAATTCTAATATTGATTGATATTCAGAAAAAAAATCCTCTTTCGTGACCTTCGATAAAAATAGGAGACTGCCATTTGTAAAAAATATCAAATGATTTGGTGTAGTATATGGTAATCTTAGTTTTTTGGAAAGAAAGACAACTTTTGAACCATAATTTAATATTTTTCACCAAAAGAAATTTTCTTTCAAAAATGAAAAGTTCCACAAAATCCAGATTGACGAAATTTTTGAAATAGAATGTTTGTGGAATATAGTCTCTTTGTATGAGTAGAAGAATAAGACATACCAAAGAGATAAATTTGAAAATGAAATATTTTGCGAACACTATTTTTTATTAATTGAAAAGTTCACAGACCAAAAGGCATTCTGATAAATTCAAATAACCCAAAAGGTCAACCTAAAAGTGTAGTGGTGGCTGTTTTGTAATCATGAACATCATCATCATGAACATCATCATCATGAACTAGAATGTATTAAATCTATTTTTTGATTGATATCTTGAATATGTGATAATGGATGTTGATCAGGGACTGTAACGAATTTGAACATCAGATAATCACCACAACGTCGCCAATTATTAGTCTCTCTTTGGCACCATGTGTAGTGGGAAAACTGCTGAAGATGATGAAGAACTTTTTAACTGGATATGTAAAATTTTCAAACTCTAAAAATGATAGACAATAATATAATCTAAACCGACATCCTATTATATGCTCTCTATAATTTATTACCATATTAGACCTGGTCTATGAAGGGAGCTTATGTGTGAAGAAAAATGTTTCCACTTTTTTACCTTTGGAAGAGTTGACACTGCCTTTGGAAGACTTGACATTGCTTTTAAAAGTCTTGAAATGCTTCCAGAAAACTTGACACTGGTACTAGAAGACTTGATACTGTTTCCAGAAGATTTGATGCTGCTTCCAGAAGACTTAAACTGTTTCCAGAAGGCTCGATACTACCTTTGGAAGACTTGATACTGCTTTTGGACGTCTTGATATTGGTTTTAAAAGTCTTGAAATGCTTCCAGAAAACTTCATACTGTTTCTAGTAGACTTGAAATGTTTCCTCAAGACTTGATACAGCATCCAGAAGCCTTTAAATGCTTTCAGACGAGTTGATATTGCTTCCAAAAGTCTTAAACAACTTCCAGAAGCCTCAATACTGCCCCTGAAAGACTTGATATTGCCTTTGGAAGACTTGATCCTGCCTTTGGAAGACTTGAAATGCTTCCAGAAAACTTCATACTGCCTCGGGAAGACTTAATATTGCTTTTAAAAAATGTGACATGCTTTCAGAAGACTTGAACTGCTTCCAAAAGATTTGACACTACCCCTGAAAGGCTTAATACTCCTTCTAGATGCCTTCACTTCTAGTCATCTTGGCATCTGTCAACTTGACTTACTCTAGAGACTTAAAATGATTCCAAAAAACTTGCAATGCTATAGAAAACCTGATATTGCTTATAGAATATTTGAAATACCTCCAGAAGACCTGATATTACGTCTGGAAAACTTGAAATGCTTCCAAAAGATTTGATACTGCTTTTAGACGACTTGATACTATTTGTAAAAATGCTGGCAGAAAATATTGTTTATTGGACAAAATGCAAAATCTAGAAAAAAACATTTTTATTGCAAAAGGCAAACTGTAAACAAGATTTTCCAAAATACCTAAAACTGTTGATATACAAAATGTTCACGTTAAAAATTCAAATAGTACCAATTAAAGACTAAATACTGCTTGTAAACCTGTAAACACTACATGCAAGTGCAGACTGATATCTTGAATATGTCGCAATGGATGTTGATCAGAGACTGCAACGAAATTTAACAAGCAATAATCATCACAACGTCGCCAATCATTAGTCTTTCTTTGGCACCATGTGTAGTGGGAAAACTGCTGAAGATGATGAAGGTATGTAAACTTCAAATGAGAATTTGTTATTATACAACAGTGTTGCCGTACTTTTTTTAACGGGACGTATCAAAATTTTCACACTCTTAGTAAATAACATGCTGCCGTGTCAGATAAAAATTTTAAGACATAAAAATGAGAAACAATATAATCTAAACTAACCTATTATATGCACTCTATACTTTATTACCATATGTGACCTGGTCTATGAATAGGGAGCTTATGTGTGAAGAAAAATGTTTCCACTTTTTTACCTTTTGGAAGACTTGATACTGCCTTTGGAAAACTTGATATTGCTTTTAAATGTCTTGAAATGCTTCAAAGAAACTTGATACTGCTTCTAGAAGACTTGATACTGCTTCCAGAAAACTTAAACTGTTTCCAGAAGACTCGATACTATCTTTGCAAGATTTGATACTGTCTTTGGAAGACTTGATGCTGCCTTTGGAAGACATGATATTACTTTTAAAAGTCTTGAAATACTTCCAGAAAACTTGATACTGTTTTCAGAAAACTCGGTACTACTTGATATTGCTTTTGGAAGACTTGGTATTGCTTTTAAAAATATTGAAATGCTTCCAAAAAACTTAATACTGCTTCTAGAAGACTTGATACTGTTTCCAGAAAACTTGAAATATTTCCACAAGATTTGATACTGTTTCCAGAAGCCTTGAAATGCTTTCGGAAGACTTGATATTGCTTCCAGAAGACTTAAACAACTTTCAGAAGACTCAATACTACCTTTGGAAGACTTAATACTGACTTTGGAAGACTTGATATTGCTTTTAAATGTCTTGAAATGTTTCCAAAAACATTTGCAATGCTACAGAAAACCTGATATTGCTTCCAGAACAGTTGTAATTCTTCCAGAAGACTTGATATTGCGTCTGGTAGATATGATACTGCTTGTAAAACTGCTGGCAAAAAATATTGTTTGTTAGACAAAATGCAAAATCTTAGAGATGAGATTTTTATTGCAAAATTTTGAAGAAGACATTTTATTGTAAAAGGCAAACTGTAAATAAGATTTTCAAAAATTCCTAAAACTGTTGGTATACAAAATGTTCACGTCAAATAATACCAATTAAAGACTAGATACTGCTTGTAAACCTGTAAACACTACTTCCAGAAAGCATTTTCATTGCAAACGAGCCATAGGCTCCAGATACATGGGTGTTTTTCACTCTTTTTTTTGAGAACCGTCATTCGTCGTTTGATCCAATTCACTTTTTTTTCAGCACCCATACTTATTTCCAATAAAACGGCGTCAATGAAGCTGCGAAGACTTTCTGACGCTCTAAAGATAAATCAGTTGACCGCAGAATTTTTCCAATCCTCTATTTGGCCATCACAAATGTTACACAAACTACTGTCCAAAACTCTGGCCCCACAAACGCATTAGTACTGCCTCCTCTCACTAGCTCAATTGCCGTTTGATTGGCAGCAACGCCAAAGTGACTTAGGATCCAGATAAGAAAACCTTGCTATCACCATTCAGTGTGGTTAAAGCGATAAATCGTTTGAGTCATCACGATTTGCATACACATTTTTATAATTCGATACTTGATTTTAAGCTTTGTGGAGATGATCTATTCAGCTTTTATCCTCGTTCAATTTCAAGATCGCTCTTCATTTGTAAGATCTCGATCAATAGTAAAAAGCGACCAACATGATCATATTCACAACATGTTGATCTGAAACAATACTTTGACGTCAAATCTATAACAACCGGCCAATTCAGAAAAAAGAGAATAATTAAGTAGAAACTGACGATAGGGCTTGTTTATCTTTATTAGCTTTGAACGTAAGCTCCCTTTTCATAAACGAGTATGCATATATTTATTGACAAGAACTCATCATATAAAAAGTGATCTTGTTTCAGTGGATGTGTGACATTTAAAATCTATTTGTGTGTCATTTATGGCACGCGTGTCAGAAATGACAAAAGTTTGGAGAAGATACAAAGAAGAAGACACAAAAAGATTTGAAACCTTCATCAAAAAGTTTTAATCTTTAGAACTCTTTCATGGTATTTTCCATAAATTGTATTTAATTTTATTTTAATCAGAGCCTACGATATTACAGGCCATACTGTAATGGTGGGGAGAATAACTACGATTCGAGCGGTCTCACAATCCTAAACGTTATTTGTTCTCGGGGTTTTTCTCTGTAGGCCTTCTGCGTCATAAGTAACATTGGTTTCCATCAAATTATTGTCTTTTATAAAGACAATTGTATTTTTACATGGTATAGATCCTTTTTACCAACTATTTTTGCTTTTATTGGTTTTTTTTTATTATACAAACTTCCCCTTACGCGTTTCGGCACTATGCCATCTTCGGATGGCATATCATGCTTTCGTTTTGTCCTTAAAAAAATATAAAATACATTTAAACAACAATAACGTTACAAACAATTTGATAAGCACAAACAATTATTCCTAGACAGATTGTTGCGAAAAATTTTTAATTTTAATGTTTTTCTTAAACCCCTCAACATGAAACTACATGTAAAATGAAAAAAATGTAAAAACATTTTTTTTTATTTTATATGTAGTTTCATGTTGAAGAAAAACATTAAAATTAAAAATTTTTCGCAACATCACCTCTAGGAATATTTGTTTGTTTGTTCTTTATCAAATTGTTTGCAACGTTATTGTTGTTTAAATGTATTTTATATTTTTCTAAGGACAAGACGAAAGCCTCAGATGATGGCATAGTGCCAAAACGTGTAAGGTGAAGTTTCTATAATGAAAAAAATAAAAAAAAAAACAAAAATGTAGTTTCTATGATTCTGCTGATTGTATTTTTGGTTAATATTTAATCAGAATTTTTGTTTTTCTTTTCCTCCAAACCCCCAGCATCACAGTACAGCCTATAATATCGTAGGCTCCAATTTAATGAATTTATATGTTAACACTATAGAACTTTTCAATCATTCTTATTAGATGTACATACATGTTTTTGGTATTCTTAACGCCTCATTATCTCTTATTGTCACTTCATGAAGTTGTTGTTTAAAATTATAAACTACCAAAAGTGATTTTTCTTCACCAACTGCTGGATCAAAAAATCCAGGAAGTTGACTCTATAAAAATTAATGAATTAATAAATAATAAAAATATATAACAATTAAATTAAAATTAAACCCAACCTTTGATAATTCATGTAAAATCAACTTGCTATCTTTAACAAGACACTGTAACGGGACAGTAACCTCAATAACTTCTTCATTTCCATCTTCGTTGGAACTTGAATCCCCAGATCCAGTTATTAATTTTCCATATAAAGCTTTAACAATAACCAGACCCTTCTTTGCTTCTTCTTCTTCTACAATTCTCGTATACGTAGCATTCATTAAATCAACAGCTGCTTGAGCTTCTTTTCTTTTCTGCATTAATTTCGACCTATTCGCTTCACGCTGTTTCTCAACTTGTTTTGCATGTTGTTCTTTTAAGAACGGTTCGACAAAACCTTTTTTTATAATTACGTAAGCTATAACCGGAACTACCGTTGCATAAAAAATCGGCGCGGGTAGAACTTCCTCGCAAAGATGAATTGGGAAGGAATATACTTGATTTGCACGTGTTAATCTTTAATTTAATACATTATTTTTTGTTATTCGATTATTGTTAATAAATTACCTTATTTTTAATTTAACTCCCGTTGGCATGCCTATTGCTACAGCTGCTGACATGTTACTATGTTTTGAGACACGTTTTTCAACACCATATTCAAAAATGGCCCCAAAAGTACCATATCTACAATAATAAATGAATTAAAACAATTCCAAGACGAGTTTTAAATCATACTTTACTGATAATCGTAATTTTAATTCTTGATTTAATAATTTCTTCGTATAACTAATTGAAATGTACGAATGTGGAAGACCTATTTGAACAGATAAATTGTACTGCGCTGATTCTGTGTCTCTCACGATTGATGTAGAAACCATTGATCGTATTCCACCATGGTAAGTTAAATAACCTATTGAGTGTTTATCTAGTTGCATTGCTAAAGCTACAAGAAAATAATAAATAAAAAAGTTACATTTCTAAATGATTCGTTTACTTGACATGATCCCTGGTCTTATCCCTTGAGGGGTAAATTGCAAAATAGTCCCACCATTCCAATAAAATCGTTTACTCAAAGTTCTAAATGCCTTAAAAGACACAGCTGGTCCATTTCCTACTAAAGCCAATTTAAAAAAAGTTACAATCGTTTTCAATTTGATTAAAGATACAATTCCTTAACAGGCTACAAACTTCAAATCACAATTTCTACTGAATATGAGTACCTGAAAATTACATCTATATATTTAAAGAGGTCTGTTAAAGAGTACCACTTTTAAAGAGAACTACTTTTTTAGCGTTATCTTTAACAGTTCGGTTTAAAACGTTTATTAGAACAATTTTATTGCAGTTTACTGATGCAAAACGTTCATATCTTCCTTAAAAATTGAGATATCAATATATCTTTTTTGTTATTAATGTTATTAACACGAATGTTTGAAACTATGTTACAGTTGTCGCAAATCAATACATACAGTATGTATATGGCTGTAACAAGCTCTGATTGCATTTGCCCCACATAACATGTTTCTTTTTAATTTACGTTTATAACAAAATAAGGTACATGAGAAATAAATGAATTTTGCATTGATTCAACAATGACTTTTTTGCAAGAACCTATATCTCTTCTGGTTGTATTGTTATAATAGCAATAATAGCTATAGCTATAATCACTGTTGAGGTCTGATTGATGGGTTGCACTGGGTTCCGTCTTAAGAGAGGTACGGTTAGACCTAAATATTTTTCTTTCTAGGTCTAGTATTTGTTCTAGCGTTAGTGTTGGCTCTATTTTTAGTTATTATTCAATCTTAAATTGTTTATACTTGTATGAAACTAGAACTAACAGTAGACCTAGTACTAGAAAGAGGCAGTTCTTTATAACCGAAAATTTCTAGTACTAGGTCTAGTGTTAGTTCTAGTTTTAACTACCATTCAGTGCTTGATTGTTGCAAATTCTTCGGGAACTAAAAACATAACTAATACTTGATTTACAACCTAGCTTTATTTATTATTTATATTATTTAGAACTAGAAACATTAGAATTTAGCTGTATGTCTCTTTAGCCTTTATGTGACTGAGAAATAAAACACCGGCTAATGACGAGAATAGTACCCAGGTACTACATACCAATAATCTTAATGTTTGATATTGAAATCGTTTTGTATGACATATAGAATCCAATGAATTTAAAAAATACTTGTGTTAACATATGATAAGTAAGCATTTATGTATTTAGACCTGTTTATAAACATGTTCGATCTTGATTCTGATATACTCGTGAAACGAATAGTCGTCACATCAGGTTACACTGTATCATAAATAACTGTAGTTATAAGAAACAATTATATATATAGTATAAATTAATGTTTATAATATTTTGCTATATAATAGTATTGAGGTGTTGATAAAAAAATGACAGATACTATCGTTGGATTGCGTAAGCCAAGATGTCAAAGGAAAAGGTAAGAAAATGGTAAATATAAAATAATAAATATAATAATTATATCCACTGAAGGTTAACACCTGACGAGCCTTTTATTTCTTCAGACGAAGAGGAATATATTCCCGAAAATTTAGATTTAGAAGCGTCCGATATTGAGGAGCAACCGTTTATTGAACAATGTGATACGTCAGATGAAAGTGACTACGATGAACACGAAGTGGAATTAGAGTGCTCTTCAAAATCTACTATTTTGACAAGCAAAGATGGCACTGTATGAAATACTGTACCACAACGGTAAGCCCAAACAATTAGCCGTAATATTTTGAGAAGTAAAATGGGTGTAACGGCAGTAACTTCTACGTATACACCAAAGGAATTATTTAGAACTATCATCTCCAACGACATCTGTTCCACAATTCTTCGAGAAAGTAATGCAAAAGGCCAACTGATAACAGAAAATTATAACACAAATGTTTTAGAAAAATATCAAGGTTGTACTAAAAGGCAACCTCAAGTTTTTAAGCCATTTACTCAAGAAGAATTGGATGCGTTTTTGGGGATTCTCATAATTGCTGGCGTTCATAAGTCGAGCAACGAACATATTATCGAAATGTGGAAATGCGATTCTTTGCCACTTATTCGAGCAGCGATGTCTCGGAATCGGTTCAAAATGTTTCTACGCCTTTTACGTTTTGACAGCCAAACTACTTATGCTGAACGTGCTAAGAAGGACGAAGCTGCTCCTATCCGTGACATTTGGATGATGTTAAATAAGAATTTGGACGAATATTATATGCCAAAAGAATGCATAACGGTTAATGAACAACTGTTTCCTTATCGAGGGCACACAAAATTTACCCAGTATATTCCATCAAAGCCGGCGAAGTATGGAATAAAAGTATTTTGGGCATGCGATGCGTCGAATGGTTACCCTCTACAAGGCCAAATTTATAACAGGAAAACCGTCAGATGGTATGCGACAAAAAAATATTGGGGAACAAACTGTATTAGACTTGATGGCCAAATACAAGAACTCTGGAAGAAACGTAACAACGGATAATTTCTTCACAAGTTTTCAGCTAGTGCAGACTCTCAATTCCTGGAAAATGTCTTTGGTAGGAACTGTTAGGAAAAATAAGACATTTATAGCCTTCACCATACAAGCCTCCAAAGAAAGATCTGTATATTCTACAAACTTTGCATACAGCAAAAATGCAACTATATGCTCATACGTTCAAAAAAAAAATCAGTTATTCTTCTATCATCAATGCATATGACAAGAGAAGTTGAGGAGACTGACGTTGCCAAACCTGAAATAATAAAATATTATAACAAAACTAAAAGGGGGGTTGATGTAATGGATAAAATGTTGGCGGCATATACAGTGAAACGACGCTTTCTTTTTCAATATGATTGATATTGCAGGTTTGGCGTCGTATATTATCTATCAGGAACACAACCCACAATATAAATCAACCGATCAGAGAAGAAAATATCTCAAAACTCTTGCGAATGAGTTATGTGTGCCTGCTATTATTACTCGAAGCAAAATTCCTAAAGTAATTAGAAATAATTTTACACGCAACTCAATTGAATTGGCTTTAGGTCGTCAAATTACAGAAGCAGTCAATACAGTTCTAAATCTAGTGTTGATTTTAGTTTTAGCATTAGCTCTACTTCTCATTATTATTCAGTGTTAGATTGCTGTAGACCCCTATCAACCAAAAAACTAGAACTAACACTATACCTAGAAAATTTCGGTTAACAAGAACTGCCAATTCGTAGCTATCTACCATAAAAGTGGTAGCATGGAATCATGTCCGTCCCATAAAATGGCTTTTGACCATATCCTCTTTATGTCGAAAATTTGTTAATTCAGATCTAACCTTCATTTCATTTATATAAGAATGGTTTCTCATACTATTAAGCATCAACATCATTCTGTCTAACCACTACGTAGTTCTTAAGAATAGTTTTTAAATGCTCTAAGCATTCAAAACAGTTTTTAACAATATAACTCGTCATTTTTTGGCAAGTTTTTGCTCAACTTTTGTCATTTTTATACTTCTCTTTACTAACTATACAAATTGATATTTTTATTTCTTTGTGAATAAATGAATACATTCGAATTAAAAAATATGTTGATGTATTGCTATAAATTTTTAATTGGTTAAGTATCCACTGTTTGGGTATTTATCCTAAGCTCGGGTAAATACCTAATTTATAAATACCAACCCACCGGGTATATACCTGTCAGCCATTAATGATTATAATAGCATATACAGGTATCTCTGAAATGCGCGTACAACGGAATACCACAGATTTCTTGGCTCAAAATAGGCCGATATAAGTTAACTTATCTATATCCAAAGTTGCTTTGTTTCGCCGCTAGAGGACCTCATAGTTAGCTAAAAATATTCGTTTATTCCTTATAACTCGAAAACGCGATTATCAATCAAAACCAGTTTTGAGATGTAAGTTCCTGGGTTCAATTCACGTCTTTTTATGGTTTTAGGTGAAGTTTTAAAAGCACAGAAATGATCAAAAAACCATGCCTTCAGCAGTTATTACTCCATATTTTTTTGCTAAGTAGGCGATGACTACATAATTAAAATTTCTGAATAGCACATTTAGTTCTGCACCTTTTTCGTCCCTTATAAGATTTTGATTACATTAGTAGTTAAGCCAGAAAATTGGAATTTTTGAACATGTGCAAGCCTTTTTTGCGTCATTGCAATTACAAAATCTTATCGTAATTGGTACTGATTTCTCTGGGGGGCAGAGGCAACAGCCCTTGCCTCTGCAGTTGATATTAACAAGAATTATGAGGAAAAATTTCCTAGTATTCAATTCCTTACTTAAATGTCAAATACATTCAGATTTTGTAGTCAAAATGACGTAAATAAGGGTTGCAAATACTCAAATATTCCTTTTTTCTGACTTAACTACATATGTAATCAAAATCTTATAAGAGACAAAAAAGCTTCAGAACTAAATGGGCAATTCAGAAATTATAATTATGTAAGCGCCGCCTATTAAAAAAAAAATATGAACTAATATTCTCCAAACACATGGCTGTTCCATCATTTCCGTATTTTTAAAATTCTATCCAAAACCATCAAAACACGTTGATTGAACCTAACAACTCATTTCTCAAAAATGGTTTAGATTCATTAACGTGTTCTCGAGTTATCTAGCCTCTATCTAGTCCTCTAGCGGCGATACGCAACTTTGGATATAGATAAGTTAACTTAAATCGGTCTATTTTGAGCCAAGGAATCTGTGGTATTTTGTTGTACACGCATTTCAGAGACACCTGTATAAGAAAAATGGCGAATTCTGTGTAGCGCGTTATATTATCCCTCTGTAAAGTTTTTGTGTCTGTTGAGGTTTCTATGAAGATCTCAACAAAATTAAACAAAAAATATTCTCTACATCTATGGAGGAGTTAATGATAAATGAAGATTTTGTGTTAAAGTTACGTATTTGGTTTCTAAAGAAATTAAATTTCTTTGTTAACAAGTGCCAACACTCACGGCGGAAAACCAATGCTTGAAGAAGAAGCTGGATGGCTTAGAACAACATTCGCGTCGTTCTAGTGTTTGATATTACGGAATTCCCGAGGAAGAGAATGAGAACATAGAGAGAAAATTGATAAAGATTATTAATGACAAATTGCAAATTTCGATTACTAGTGATTGCATAGACCGTTGTCACTGAGTGGGTTTCTACAAGGGCAAGGGAAAGAAGCTGTCGAGGCCTGTTATTGTCAAGTTCATCGGTTACAAGTCTCGGGGCAAAGTTCTGAAGGTAAAATCAAAGCTAAAGGGCCCTCGTATGAAGATTTAACACCGTCTCGGTTTGCGTTGTTAAAAAAGGCTCGCGACAAAATTCGGTAACAAGTATGCATGGTCACATGACTTGATCTTGCTGGCCCAACCCAACCTATTTATGATATCAATAAATAGGTTCTTTATAGACTCGTTATCCAATTTGCCACGCGACAATGAAATGTATGATTTTTATATGACTCATAGGATTATCGTAAATAAATTCTCGTTTAAACAGCTTGTTATTATACAGTATTAAAAATAACTCGACGGATCTCGATGATTTAAACATTAAATTTATTCAACTATGTTCTCCTCATATTTTGTCTTTTATCACACATTTGATAAACCGGTGCTCCTGTGTAGGTCATTTCTCCACTTGTTGGAAGAGGTCCATGGCTCTACCTCTACCAAAGAAAGCGAATGTTAATCACCTCAAAGACTTTCGTCCAATTAGTGTTTTACCGATATTAGCAAAAATTACGGAAAGAATAATCGAATCACAACTAAAGGACTATGTTATGGAATACAACCTTTTACCGCATACACAGTCAGGGTTTAGAAAGCATTATGGCTGTAATGCAGCTCTATCGAATATTGTGGATGATATCATTCACAATATTCGATAGAATATTGGAAGCATAGATCAAGTGAGATTGTCTTTTATGTGTCTATTAGATTACTCAAAGGCTTTCGATACTAGCAATCATGACTTGATGTAATTGCTTCACCTTGCTTCACTATATTGAGTATGATTATCTTGCATCGGAGTTTTGTACAATTACTTGGCAGAGTGCAGTGCATGAAGGTGAATGGTCACGTTTCTTCGTTTATTCCGACAAAGTCTGGTGTTCTTCAGGGTTCAATTTTGAGTTCATTGCTATACTCACATTACTCGTCGCATTATAACAAATACATAAAAAATTATCCTAAAAAATCATCACTTCTATGTAGATAACAGCCAGTTATATATATCTTTTCTGCCATCGGATCTCAATGATGCTTGTTTTGGTATGACTTCGGATATAAAGGCTTTGGAGAAGATTTCTAGGCGTCACTACATTTGTCTGACCGCTAAAACTGAGCTGATTTTGTTTTGCCCAAGGAAGGTGATAAGTGACAATTCTGTTCGGGATTGGGTCAGGATAGTTGTCGACAATCAAGCATTACTGCTGAAGGGTTGTGTGAGAAACTTGGGTTCTTATTGGACTAGAATTTGAATTTGGATAGTCACATAAACAAGGGCACTGCATCCGCGTACGCTGCTCTTAAGCTTATTTATGGTGGTCGGTCGTTCCTTAATCGCAGAGCAAGGGTGCTTTTGTGTGAGGCCTTACTGTTGTCGCATTTTAACTATTGTGATACATTGAATTGTATCTCGAATAATAATACGACATTTATATTCAGTATATTTTGAAGAAACCTTCATGCTTGTTCAATAGAATAAAATTTCGTACCGATGTTCACACCTTGAATATTTGATTCAAGGGCGCTCTTACACCGCCGATCTATCATCTCTAGCAATTTAAGAAATACTTTTCATACCAGATAACACATACTTTTAATGATTTGCCGTCAACTATAAAATGTAGCACTTCTTTAGGGTTATTCCGTCATAGAGTGAGGGGTCGCCTGTTTCAGATTCAGGATGCATTGTAAGGCGACAGGGATAATTTATTATGATTTCAGTATCGGTTCTTTTTCTTTCTCTATTTCTTTTTGTGTTTCTTATCTCTTTCTGTCTTGCATATTAGGGAATTAGTTTTATTAGGATTGAGTGAAAGAGCAGATACAGTTACAGCTAAACCTGAACTCCGCCTAATTTGTCCTGAGTTTAATTTATATTCATTATTTTATATACATGGTGTTAATGAACGACATGTACATATTTCAGGGGGGTCAAAAATGCGTCATGTGCTCACTACGGAGTAATAAAGCTACAATTTTTTTTTTAATATTACGGTTATTTCCGGTGTTTTTTTGAATAACTATTTCAAATTTAGTATACACTGAATTTTTACAAATCTCTACAATACAATGACAAAATCAGCATCCACACTACCAGGGACGTCCCATTTTTTCATGGTTCTAACTTGCGGTTGGTGCAAGCATCAAGACCATGATAAAATGGAACACTCCTGGTAGTGTGGATGACGATTTTGTCATTTTATTGTAGAGATTCACAAACATGAGGTGTATACCAAATTTGAAATAATTATTCAAAAAAACACCGGAGAAAAACGCAAAATTAGAAACAAATTGAAACTTTACCACTCTGTAATGAACACATTTCGACCACATGTTTATTAGCATTTTTTTCCTATTTTATCGAGTATTACCACGCTCTGAAATATGTACATGTCGTTTATTAACACCCTGTATACTAAATCAATGTATATCTAATGGGACAAATAATGTCATATTATTATACAACCCTGCTTAAAAATGATCTAAAACCAGGCATTTCTAACAAAAATTGCCTCAAACAATTTACAACATTAAAATACTTTTCTAAATATCCTAATAGGATTCTTTCATATTATGATTCTTATAATCATATGTTATAATCTGTAGTTTGTTGCTTGGCGCCTATCATAGAATTGTACCTTAAATGAACATACCAGCTACTACTTCAACTTCTGACCAACTTTTATGTGAATAAATGTGCCTCCAGCTTAAATTAATTCCACCATTTCCAGTTCCATTTTGTGTATTTAATTGTCCGGATAATGTACAAGTATCTTTTTGCGTTAACGGAAACTCGACGGATTGATTAAAACTCATGCCAGATACTTCAATACTTGGTAAAATTGAGTCTGTGGTACTTTTAAAATAAATATTTTAGTACAATTTCATTTTGACATTTTTAAGATAACCTACATATCAAGATCATCCAGCATTAAATCATCGTAAGGATTAAATAAATCTGTAGCGTTAATGTTAACAGTAATAGCTCCATGAGGGTTTGTTTGTTGTTGCTTTTTTCTTTCGGCTCTTTCCTCAGCTAATTGTTCATACTCGGCACGGATTTCCGCCGGAGTTCGTGTTCTTTGAACAATCTCCCAACCCTCAGTTTCTAATCCTTTTACACCTAAACTATCGTAAATAGCTCTTCTGTGAGGATCCGATAAAACTTAAAACATTAACAAATGTTACACAATAACCTTAAATATTGACATAACCTTACTTTCGTATGCGTTTTTAATTTTGTTAAAGATAATATCCGCTTTTTCTTTTTGTTTGGGTTCAACATGTTTATCGGGATGGTACAGTCTACTAAGGCGTCTATAGGAGTTATTTATCTCTTCCTTTGTGGCCTAAAACCGATTCGGAAAGGGTTGATTTTTAGGTTAGGTTGACCTAAAATTTGTGAATGGTGTTTGGAAACTAACGTCTTTTGAGATGTTGAGGGTTGTGTAATAATCCTCTTCCAACACGGTGTCGGCCTCATCTTCGAAGTCCATGTTTTAATTGCCGCACGGTTTAATTTTATCATATGAATGCCCCAAAAGCTCCTTTCTCGCTATCACCGTTTTAGCAAATTTTGTTTTTCGACGTTCCGTTACCAACTGTCAAATTACTTGTCACTAACGTCATGTCATTAACGATTTCCTTTCAAATTGCTTTCGCCAAATAATAATTAATTAATAATCCGTACATTAATTTGTCTCTACTTATTTTAAAATAAATTATTTGTAAGGATACTTTTTAAGAGTTACCCAAAAACTGCTTATAATTATAAAACTATCAATATACAACAAAAACCCAAATGTTAATGTTATTTCTATAGTTACATTTGGTTACATTCGTCAAATCAAAATTTTAATTAACCGCGTTAACATTTATCTAAATTTTAGTTAAAAATTACAGAAGAAACTCTTTCAAATTGAATTTAAAATTTCCCGTAACCTTCACCGGACGCAAGGTTTCAAGGTCAAAATGCACAATTTATTATTTTTCTTTTATACAAACACCAGAACATAACCTCAATTTCTCAACCAAGTCATGTAACAGAAAGAATTTACTCTTTTGGATTTAAAAATGTCAATATTGAACTCGTTAAAAAGATGGTAACGTAAATTATTATGAAGCTTAATTATGTACCTTCTTAATCATGTATTAATAACATTCTTATAGCAGATTTGTTTCGATATGTATTCAGTTCCGATGTATGACCTCTACAGAAGTTTCAACAGCTTTAAGACCTTTTTACTTTTCTGTACATCCAGATCTTTTTGGACAATATCCTGATCAACGGGTAATTAATCAATTAATTATAAACAATTATTAAAAATTTATTATTTTACTCTTTTCTAGCATATTAATGAAACTTCTTTAAAACAATTAAGTTCATATATAGAATCATTGCAACGCAAGAAATATCCAAAACCATGTACATTACAATTTTACATTCGCGCAAGAGATAAACAATCAAATACTTTAAAAATGGTTTGGGTGAAACTTAAAGATTATGACGTTCGTAAAACAGTTTTATCAATCTTACAAAGTTGCGAATTAAGCACAGAATATGTAGATAAAATACCTGAACCGAAAAAGAAACTCCCTAATACTAATAATAAATCATTTAAATTTGATTTTACATTTAGAAATTTCAATGACATTGATCCGATTTTTGGACCGTTATCTATGAAAGAAAGGGTTGCTGAAGAAATGCAGAATTATACTCTTGAAAAGTGGTTAAGAGAGCATTATTTAATTGCTTTGGAACGATCTAAACTAACTAAACCAATTCGTGAAGATATTAATAAATTGAAAAAGATTGTTTTAGAGAATTATAGAGTTATGGATGTGAAATGGGATTGTGGATGGAATGAAAGTCAATTTAGGGGATGTTTGCAAAGTTTTTTAGCTTTAGCTGAACAACATCCTGAACCTATGCATATTTTAAAAGGTTATTTTTTTAATTAACTCTTTGAAGCACATAAATAGAAATAAAAATTTTTAACACATTATAGTAGTCCCGTCATACAGGAATGTGAATAAGAATAAATTAACACATACCTTATTTATTACACCAAAGGTTATAAATGATGATAAACATTAAAACAATTAATTTTTTGTAAATAATATAAAGTTGGACTGTGTAACTTCATAAAGTGTGGCTTGCGTTAGTTTTATTGCTGCACAATGAACATTTTCTTGTAGATTGTTTTGGTAAATAGTATTCTATGGGATTACCACAGTCCAACAATGTAGACATTAACAAAATAACTGGGACTGTACAGAACCTATCATGCTTCAAAGAGTTAAGCCTGATATTACACTATCATAGCAATATGTCATAGATCTATTATCAAATACAGTAGAGCCCCGATTATAAGAGGGTACCATGATATACATATTTTTTTCAAGATTTAAGTTGGGTTTGATTAGAACATTGTCTTGTAGGTGACGACCAGCGCCGTCCTAAACTTAAGGGCTAATATTAATTGGGCGCCATCTCCTGGGGATTGCCTGTTTTTGTAATGAAATGCATAGTGTCCCCATCATACAGGTATTCAGTGTTTCCATTGAACTACCAACCTTTTTTTTGCATTGAATTTTATCTGAAAAGGGACACATTCATTCGTTCACAGTTGCAAGGACTTCCTCCTTTCTCCACTAATGATTCTGATATTACGTTTACCCCCTCCCCGTCCGATTCTCTTTGCGCCTGCCACGCTTCCCTCTCCTTCTCGACCACTATGTTTCTCCCATATGCTGTTATAGTAATTCACTTGTCTTCACTTTCCAACATAAGACCTATTGTGTTGTGCGGCGTAATGTCTTCTCCTGTTTGGTTAACCACTTTCCTTCTTTTGTACGACAATCTAACACAGCTGTAGAAAGTGTGTTCTACATCGTCTTTTTTCTTACAATACACACATGACTCTGTGGCGCTTACCTTAAATTTAAAAAGGTAGTCTTTGAAGCAACCATGACCTGAGAAAAATTCTTTACTTCCCCTATCTATATCGCCATCTAGCTTGCCATTTCTCCTTGGCTTCCCCCTTTGCTTCAGATTGCTTTCCTTCCCACTTAGCCACGCTTTCCATAATCTTCAGGTCCAATGGCATAGAGGTTGCTATTACCTGCTAGGTTCTATAAGCACCTAACATACTGATCAATACCCCTCAGTGGATTCTATGCAGCCTTTCAACGTTTTTTGAGTTGAGAGAAGATTGCCGCTCCGATAAGTCTTCTCTTCGCCGGTCCGTGTTCATATGTTGATAAAATTACTCTCTGCCGGGCATGTACTGTTTTTTCAGCTTTATATAATGTGGTTGCAACTTTAGTGATACGCTTGATTTAATTTCTTTTCCATTCACCATCGAGCTCGCCGCTATTGTCTCTTTTCTATTCCTGAACATCATCATCTCAGTTTTTGCCGGGGCAATTTCGACCACCCTTTCTTCAATCTCTCCCAGATTCCAACCTGAAATCTTCCGGTCCTTTATGCCTTTTTCCAATAGTTCGTTAGAGAAGATCGTTCCCAAAGGAGGAGGCCCAAGACCGAACACTGTGGGTGTACCACAGGGTTCGTCAATTCATGCTTATGGCCTTCATACTCGACGTATCTTTCATTTAGATATTCCTTAATGATACTGACAAGGTAGTTCTTTTCCAATGCATCGATTATCTTCTCCCATGGAGTATAACCAAAAACCTTCTTAACGTGTACCGCTATCATCAGACATTTTTCTCTTTCCTGTTCTTTACCTATCGCAATTTTTTGCTTACCTCAATACCTCTTCAATTGCATGTACTGTGGATCTGTCCTTGGTGAAGCCGAACTGGTCATTTGACTTTTCGCCCATCTCCTCTAGTTCTTCGCTTATCCTGCTTTTGATTATAGTTTCATAGATCTTACCATATATATTCAGGAGACACACAGGTCTATACTTTTTATCGTTTGAGTAAAACCGAGTTTCATATTTCCATATCGCTGGGAATTTTCCTTCTATCAATAATTTGTTGTACATGTATGTATGTACGAAACCTAAGCCCCAACGGGCTCCATATACATCCTCGTATACTCTCTCCGGCTACATCAATCAGCCTAAGGAATTTCCGAAGGCTAGGATACAGCTCAGAGGTGTGTTCATGATGCCATCCGTGCTCGGTCATTGGTTGATACGGACGGAGCGTTTAACGGTTCAGGTGAACAGATAGCTTGCTTGGCAGCCCTTTTGGCAAGCTTATCAGCGTGCTTATTACCTGAACAGGTCAAGTATCGTTTTATCCATCGCAGTAAAACACAGTTGTGTTCTGCGGCATTCTAAAAGTCTTACCTTCCAAGTTGGATCTGACAATAAAGTCAGCGACAAGTAGAATGACGATTAATTCCGCTTGTATGACGGTGATACCTTTACCTAATGGGGTAGATATGTGGAGTTGGAGGTGGTGCGAGAAAACTCCAGCTCTAGCTCCTTCCCGTCTAGCCGAACCATCAGTTTACTGTTTTTTACTTCTACTTTTGTAGAACTTGGGTGAGTGAGATAACTCTTAGTAAAAATGTGTTGTAGGGATATAAAGTGGGTGTTACGTTCGAAAATTGGCGAGTAACACGCCATTTCATTCCAGAATACGACATTTATACTGTTTCTCTCACCCATTAGAATTCCTGCTGTACGCAGTCGAAACATGGTTAACAATGTCACTTCTTGAATGAAGAAATGAGGTGGCGTGAGGTTCAACACAGGTTTGTTGTACATTTTCGTTAACTTAGAGATATGTGTGTATATGTGTACCTACTATATATATATATATATGTAATACCATCTGGTCCTGGCACTTTTCCGTTTTTAATTTTTTTACAATCTTAATTAACTCTTCATCCTTGACCTGCATTATCCTTTCTTAGTTTTCTATCTGGTTCATTCTCTCCCAGGTCTCTTTTGTTCCCTTTGGCAATAGGTCCTATAGCAGTCGACCTTTTCTGGTTGTATTTTGGTTTGGCTGATATTTTTGGTTCTCTTCACCGCTATCATATACACTTGGCCTCACATCTATTCCTTCAGTTCATGGTATAAACCTCTTCATGCATTTTTCTTGGCATTCATTCCCTTTTCTCGCATTTATCCTTGTCATCTTCCAGCGACACTTGTTCGCCTTTTCTATCGCCCTTTTTGTGTCGTTGTTCCACCAATATAGTTGATTTTTCATACTCTTTCTGGGTTTCTTTTTTCCATATGTCTAGTTGCACGCTTTAGTCGTGGCGTTCTCTAGCCATTTCGGTTCTATTTCTACCTTATAACTAATTTTTCTTCGAAAGACCTTAGTGTATGCCACCCTTCTGTCTTCTCTTCTGTGTCATCTCTCCTGTCTCGTCCAACCTATTATTTCTTTCTCTTTGCTTCCACACGGATGGTTATGTTAAGGTGGTCGCTAAGGTTTTCCTCGTCATGTACCCTTTTCTACATCATTCTCTCTTTTCCTCGACTTCCTTTCCTCATTTTCATCAACACCTCTTTAGACTTCTTGCATCTTCCTGCGTCAATTCTATGTCCTTTTTGTACAATGGGCAGAATTCCGGGATTTCGCATCCATTAGCTGTAATTTTTGGGTATATGCCCATGCTCCCAGCACCTCAATCATTTATTAAAGTTGATTATTTTTTTTTTCATCTCACATCTCTTGAAACCAATCCTTAGACTCCTGCTTTTCAGCAAAATTTCTGCGTTCTTATCGTCTACCTTCATTGTTATGCCTGCGTTTGATCTCTCATCGGTCACATGTCGCTCAATTTAACATATTCTGGCTTTCTTCCTATTTCAAGATCTATTGCCTCTTGAACCTCGTTGCTTTTCGCTAATGCGTCCATACCTCGTATGTATGTATATCGTTTGAGTATTATCATCCATACTCTTTATATCAAACAGAGTACTTACAAACTTATATGGGAACCCTGTATATTTCAATTAAAGTAACGTAATTTGAATAAAAGTTGTGTTTCAAAATCTTTCAACTTCTAGGTCTGTAAAAAAGTAGCCTAACTACATTTTTAAAGAATTTATAGTCATCTACAAATAGGAAATAGTCTTCTGAAAGCAGATTTAGTATTGTATAAGCTATATTTACGCTTCTGACAGCAGTATTTGGTCTATTAACAACAATATCTTGTTGTTAATCAGCATTATCTGCTTTTTTTAAGTAATTAGTAGTCTTCTGTAACTAGCAAATGGTCGTCGGCAGGAAGATTTAGAATTAAATAGACAGTATCTACATTTTTGCCAGCCGTATTTACTCTTCTGCTAACTATATCATCTTTTTATTAGCATTATCTGCTTCTGCAAGCAATTAGTAGTCTTCTGTTAGTTCTAGTTTTGATCATTAGGTCTAACTTGCGAGATTTTAGTAGTCTTTTGCAAGCACATTTAGCGTTTTATAAGCAGTATCTAAAGTTCTGCCAACAGTATTTAGCCTTCTCTCAACAATATCTAGTCTTTAATCATCATCATCTACTTTTGTTAGTAAATAGTTATTATCTATAACCAGATTTAGTATCGTATAAGCAATATCTACCCTCCCATCAGCAGTATTTGATCTTTTGCCAACAACATCTTGTCTTTATCAACCTAACTACTTTTTTAAGCAATATGCAACTGCTCACTTCTAAGTCTGTAAAAAAGTAGCCTAACTACTTTTTTTAAACAATTAATAGTCTTCTGCAAACAGGAAGTATTATTCTGAAAGTAGATTTAGTATTGTATAAAAAAATATTTACGCTTCTGATAGCAGTATTTGATTTCCTGTCAAAAAGATCTTGTTGTTAATCAGCATTAATACATTCTTAAAGCAATTAGTAGTCATCTTTAATCAGCTAATAGTCTTATGCAAGAAGATTTAGAATTGCACAGACTATAAAGCTCCCATTTTAGGATTTTTTTTCCACAAAAATAATATTTTATAATTAGTCTTGGTCATTTTCTTTTGCCTACCAACGATATATGAGAATATTTAAACTATCATAATATTTAATAATTACTCTATGACATAAAATTATGATAGTGTAATACGTCCTAGAATCTTCTCCATTTCTACGTCTCCTATTACATGCAATTTTGCTTTAATTTTTATCTTTTGTTCCATCGTATTTTTTCATTATAGATAGAACGTTAGTTTTTGCCCCATTTACCGGAGTGAGTTTAGATGGACATATAATGTTATATACAGGTGAAGTTAGACATAATTGGTTAGATGTATGTTTAAACAAATTACAATTTATTCATTTTTATAAGTATTTCTTTGTTATAGTTGATAAGAAATGTAAAAAAGTATGATGAAGTATTACTACGAATACCCGGTTTTGAAAAAACGGTGTCTCAAGTTTTAAAAGACATTAAAGTAGTACGTAGGAAATTTATGCCTAAAATATTGGCAGGAGAATATGAAAGACAATTGCAACAATTAACAACGAATCTAAGTGATTATAGAGGACTTCGAGGGTATCCGAAGCATTGGCCCAAGTCTTTAGCTAATTATGAAATTGTCGTTGAAACGTATAAAATATTCATTAAAATATTAAAAAAATAAATTATTGTTACGTTTTTGTTTTAGGGAAGCTGGCCCGCTTATGGTTTCACCGACGGGACAATTTATCGTTCCATCTTCTTGTCCAGGTTCACTTTTAGTTAATTTTATATCCGAAAATTTGGACAGTGCAAAACATCGTCTTGAAACGTATCGAATGTATTTATTATTACCCCATTTAATGTTTACAAAAATGTTATTTAATTAACTTAATTTTATTTTTTTAGGAATAAGCACGTTGAACGTTCGTTTAGGTCCGATGTCTTAAAACGTTTTCAAATGGAAACTTTGCACAAGGATGATAATGTTAACCCCGATTTGATGATTGATTGTTGTAAAAAGTTGTTGAAACATGAAAGTAAATTAGTTTATTTAAAAGGTCTTCAAGTGAACATAGCTACATATTATTCTGTTCTTTCTGATGGAGTTGTTTGTATACCATGGAATTTTGAGATTTAAAAACGCTAAAGTCATGTATATTTTTGTAAAATATATTAACTAATATTAGGTTGTATAAAACAAAATAAATAATGGTGTTGAGAAATATGAATATTTACTTTCGTCTTTTATGCCGTCATAAAGCGAACTTGTATATTAATGAGGTGGAATAAATCACCTCATTTCAACCGGTTTATGTTAATAATCAACGCAAGAATTAGTTTTTTTTAAGTTCATTGAAAACAATAGAATTTTTCCCATTGTTTTTTCTCTTATCACTGTTGTATGCTTTAAATGATAGGAACATTCCGCTTTTGAAGCATAGAATTTATACTGTATTACAATAATAAATATATAGGTACAATTATTGTATATATTTATTGAATTAAAACTATAATAAGCTAATGATTCAATTTAATATTTATTGAATTAATAAGGTAATAATCAAATTTTAAATATTTTTTAAAAATCGGATTTTTTGAGAATTATGAAATTATATAATGAAATGAAATTAAGTAAATGATTTTCTTCGAAAATTGTAACGAAATTTCCACCAATTATCTATTAAAGTATCTAGTTTTCAACGAATAAGACCATTTTGAAAAACCGCGTTTATTTCTTGAGATAACAACTTTGAAAGATAAGCGAAGTTTCCGGCAACAAATTTATTGAGTCAACTTCTATTTTTTTTATAAGTCGTTTTCTTGGAAAATTATCTTGAATTTTCTATGAAATATCAATTAAAGCATTAACGATAAACAAATCCTATTTGAAAAATCCCATTTACTTTTTGAGATACACATTTTTTAAACTCAACCAACATAAATTTTAAATCTTTTTAGATTCAACTTCAAATCTTGTTTTAAATTAGATTTTTTGATAATTGGCTTAAAATTTCTACAAACTATCAATTAGAGCATATACTTTACAATAAACAAGTCCAATTTGTACTTTTTGTGATAATAATGTTTTAAACCCAGTCCAAATTTCTGTAACAACCTTTTTATGCAGGTGTCTCAGACTTTTGTAGTAGGACTTTAACAGTCGATAGAGCTTTCAAAATTAATACAAGAACTTGATATAGGCCAACAAATGCTTTGTTTCGGAGATACAAGGTGTTTAATTTAAATTTTCGAAATTGATTTTTCTTAATATTATATGTACCTGTATTTCAATTGAACGATATTTTACGAACTAAAATAACCATAGCTTTTCTGATAGTATACTTTTCAATAAAAATTCTTATTCTCTGCACATTTTTAAATAAAAAAGTTACTATCAAAGTGCGCGAAAGGTGATCGTTATCAAGATAATCCGCATTTTAGCAATCGATATAGATCACTTTTTTTAGAGGATAGTTTAAGTTAGATGTAATGTAATGTGTGCCAAAACTTTCAATTCAAATTTGACAGTAGCAAAAAATACACTACAAATAAAAGTGATTTGGTTAGATCAAAATTTGCATTTTTTGACAATGTTCTTATCTTGATATGTTCAAAATGAGCTAAGGAGCACGATGAGTACACTCAATTTCAATTTGAACAAAAAATACGCTGTTACTAAAAGTGATTTGATTAATTCTAAATTTGTAATTTTTTTTATCTTCACTCAATTTAAATTTAGCAGTAGAACAAAAAATTACAGTTACAAAAAGTGAATTGATTAACTCTAAATTTGCACATTTGTATCCTTTAACATTTTTTTTTACCCTAATATGTTATATGAGCTAAGGAACACGACAAGTATACTGACTTCAAATTTGGCAATAGCAAAAAAATTACACTATTGCTGCTAAAAGATCGCTCTTACCAATAGTGTATTTTTTTGGTAAGTTCTAAATTTGTATTTTTTTTTATCTTAATATATTCAAAATGTCCTAAGGAATACGATTACATTCAATTCAAATTTAACAGTAGAACAAAAAATTACACTTACAAAAAGTGATTTGATTATCTTTAAATTTGCGCATTTGTATCCTTTGAGAATTTTTTTTATTCTAATATGTTCAAAATGAGCTAAGGAATACGATAAGTATATTGAATTTAAATTTGGTAATAGCAAAAAAAATTACACTATTGCTACTAAAAGATCGCTTTTAGCAATAGTGTAATTTTTTTTTTTGTAAGTTCTAAATTTGTAATTTATATATATATTTTTTTATATCTTAATATGTTTAAAATGTCTTAAGGAATACGATGACCACACTCAATTCAAACTTAGTAATAAAACAAAATTACAGTTACAAAATGTGATTTGATTAGTTCTAAATTTATAAATTTGCATAAATTTCTTTTGACCATTTTTTTCCTCATATGTTCAAAATGTCCTAAGAAATAAAAGAAGGAGTAAAGGTAAGGAATAAAGTAGAAAAAAAATGCAGTTACAAAAAGAGATTTGATTAGCTCTAAATTTACAAATTTACATTTTTTGACAATTTTTTTATCCTAATATGTTCAAAATAAGCTGACGAACATGACGAGTATACTCAAATTAAATTTGGCCGTAACAAATAAAATTACACCGTTATAAAAAGTGTGATTAGCTCTAGATTTGTAAATTTGCATTTTTTTACAATTTCTTTATCCTAATCTGTCCTAAATAAGCTAATGAACATCATGATTACACTGAATTCAAATTTTATATTAAAAGAAAATTACACGGTTGCCAAAAAGTGATTTGATTAGCTTTAAATTTACAAATTTGCATTTTTGACAATTTTATTATCCTAATATGTTTAAAATTTGCCAAAAGAACGTGATGAGTACACTGAATCTAAATTTGGAAAAATATACTTTTACTAAAAGTAATTTGATTAACTCTAAATTTACAAATTTGCATTTTATGACAATTTTTTTATACTGATGTGTTAAAAATGATCTAAAGAACGCGATGAGTACACTCAATTCAAGTTTGGCGGTAGCAAAAAAAAATTAACTAATTTACTAAAAGCAATTTGATAGCTTGAAATTTACAGATTTGCATATTTTAACAATTTTTTTATCCTAATATGTTCAAAATGAGCTAAGGAACACAATTTGTACGCTCAATTCAAATCTGGCAGTAAAAAAATCTCTAAAAGTGATTTGATTAGCTCTAAATTTGCAAATTCAGATTTTTAACAATTTTTTTTATCCTAATATGTTGAAAATGAGCTAAGAAAGACCATGTGTACACTCAATTTAAGTTTGGCAGTAACAAACAAAATTACACTGTTATAAAAAATAATTTGATTAGCTCTAAATTTGTAAATTTGCATTTTTTGGCAATTTCTTTTATACTAATATATTCAAAGTGAGCTAAGGAACACCATGAGTACACTGAATTCAAGATTGATATTAGAAAAACAGATTACACAGTTACAAAAATAATTTGATTAGCTCTAAATTTACAAATTTGTATTGTTTGACAATTTTTTATTCTAATATGTTCAAAATAAGCCAAGAAAGGCGATGAATACACTTAATTAAAATTTGGCTGTATCAAAAATATTACACTATTATTAAAACTGATTTAATTACACAATAATAAGAAAAATCGAAACTAAATGTTACTTTCCATCAGAATTACCTGATGCAAAATAACCTATATTTGTCTAGATCTAAATCTCTATCTACTCTTGTAAAGTTTTAAAGTTGTATTTTATAGATACAGGGTGCCTAAGGTTTTTATAGCAGGGCGATAAATGCTTTATATCGGAGCTACAGGCTGTTCAATTTCAAAAGTTCAAAATTTTTGTAATTGATTTTTCTTAATATTACATGTGTTTAACTGATTTAGTTCAAATTTGGTATATTTAGGTTTTCTTGCATTGTGAACCCCTGTATATCACATTAATTATTTTTATTATTTTCTCATAGCGATAAGTGTTGAGTTCCAAGTATTTCTTTGTAGTTCTTTGTTTGATTATGAATATGTCAACGCCGCATAGTCTTCAACTATGCACAGGTGACTTTTAACGCATCATACTTTAGATTTAAGTAAAGCAGGGATAAAAATGCGTAAGAGGCCGACAGCATAAATAGTTTGGGTGCGCTATATTTAATATCATTCAGTTGATCATCATTCTTTTGGTCATTCAATCATCATTAAGATCGTTCGTTCCGTCATCATTGTTCGTCGTCCGTAAAATCTTCGTTGTCAAGTTAATTAATCAAGTTAATAAACAAAAATTAACCAAATACCAACGAGTGCGTTTTATTAAACTCTACAACACAAGGAATCGTGCTGGATAAAGGCACAACAGCATGAAAAAGACGGTTGAAATATATGTATAATATTAAGAAAAATCAATTCTGGATTGTAACTAAATTTATTTCAATTATCAATTAAAGTATTTCGGGTTTTCAACGAAGAAATCCATTTAAATAAAAAAGGTTTTGACTTTTTGAGATATTAATTTTATTCTTTAATAACGTTTAAACTTATTGATGTGTAGGACTTCTTTCTGGTTGGATTATTGTCGGATTTGGTTGGATTGGTTATGGGTTAGTTCCGTTCTGGTTGGTTTTCTTTGTGTTGAATCGAATTGGTTTTGGATTAGGCTCAATGCAATTGAAAACGCACGATTAAACCCGAATATTTCTTATTCTTGGTCGTTGTAACTTTACATCAATGGAAAATATACAACAATCAAACAACTCAAACTCGAACTAACATTAGAATTAGAAATAAAATTACACCTACAACTAGAAAAGTTCGAGTTTAACCGACTAAAGAAACGCATTGCTAAACCCGAATCTTTCTATTTCCAGATCTATTTTTATTCCACATTTAGTTCAATAATAGATTATAACTAAATCTAAATTTAGATTCGTGCATTACATCAAGATTAAACTGTATTTAATACTAAATTTATCACCAAACGTAAACTTTTAAGAATTTAAATTATAGTCATTACTTATATTTGCTTTGCAAAAAGACTATTTTCACTGTTCATTAGTACTTCTGAACTATCATACGCATTAGTACGAGGTACTTAATAAAAACGCAATTTCCACGAACAACTATGACACGGGGCAATTTACAATTCAAATGAAATAAAATACATACGATCTAATTGAAGAGAAATTCTTAAATCACTTTGTGTTTAAAATGTTCGTTTCTTATTTTTATTCGTTCGTTAGTTATACATATTTAAATTAAATTTGTTGTTGAAAGCGGTTATAATTATTTAGAATAACGTTGGAGTCGATTGCTTAATGAACAAAAAAACCCAGACATGATTAATTTGAGTTATTTTCGTTAAAAAAATTAATTTCATACCTATTTAATGAATAAAACGTTTAATTATACATAAATTATTAGAAATGTAGATTTTTCTTGTAACCATGAAATTATAACGACTCTATTAAATAAAAGTAAACTAAACTCGTTAAGTTCGACGTCAAAAACAACTTTTCCACGCGCGGTTCTCATTGATACCATTATAACCCCCCATTTATGTAATTTTCAAATTCATTTTTAATTTTTTATTAGTCTCAACGCGTCATCGTGTCACGTTATTATCAAACTAAATTTTCCTGTCAATTTCAATAGATCATAAATTTTTCTATACGTAGATAGGGACTCCGATTATAATGGCAACTAAAACCAAAATTAAATCGATAAGATTAAATTGAAATGCAAATTTAGTTTTATAAGTTAATTCCAAATACGGAAAATTTGCCATTCTTTTAATATAAAGATAAATGAAGTGTTAATCAGGTGATGATAAGTTCATAAAGCCGCATATGATAAGATTAACTCGTAAAATAGAACTTCATTTAGTCAACTTGTAATTAATTTTTTATTGTTCTTAGTAACAAATTTTGATTCCTTTTTTAGAAATACTTAAAATAATATATCTGGAAAATTAGAATGCTGATCATTATTTTATCTTATTATTAATTTATGTTTATTATTAACAGAGTACCACTTAAGAACAAATTAAATAATGTTGTAAACATTTTTTCGAATTGATATGATGAAATGTACAAAAAAATGGGTTAAACTATCCATTAGAAATCTTTGAAGAAAGGCTAAAATAATGATAATTCTTAAAACAAACAAAAATTTGTTTTAATAAATACGATGAAAGCCTCTTATTTACTTTTGGTATAGATTCAACAAGATTGTTTATTATATCTGGAGAATTTCATTTATTCTTTCTATTAAAAATATTTTATGTTTTCTTTGTTTGAAATAATCTGTTAGAATGTTACATAAACATTATTTTCAAAATGCTTTCATAAAAACCAATGATGCTCTTCATAGGCGTCGAATACGTGGATGCAATCATGTATTTTTAATAGATGAAGAGCACTCATGCAGATAGGCCCCAAATACGTGGATACTCTGGGTGCAGAAGCACTCATACAAAATTTGTAATGATAATTAAGAACCTTTAATTGTGTTGGATTGAAGTTGCCATTTTCAATTAATTTTTTAATTTTAATTCACTACTGAGTGATAGTTTTGGTAGTGTTCGAATACTTTTTAATTATACAACAAATTAGAGTGTCTTCTTCTCAATTTACCAATTTTCCAGTATTTACCAATTTTTTTTTTTGGTGAGCACGTATTTTCAATTGATACTTGATACTATTTCCAGAAGAAATGTAAAATCTTCACGTAAGTCGTCCAAAAACTGGAAATTGAAGACTAAATACTGCTGGCAAAAGACATTTTTATTGCAAAAAGCAAGAAACTGTTAATAAAATTAGATTTATTTTTCAAAATACCAAATACAGTTTCACAACTTGTGGTAATACTTCCAGAAGACTTGATACTGCAACTAAAAGACTTGAAATGGTTCCAAAACACTAGAAATGCTTGCAAAAGGCTTGAAATTGCCTCCAGAAGGCTTGAAATGCCTCTAGAATGCTTGACATTGTCTCTGGGAGACTTAAACTGCTTCCTCAACACTTGATACTATTCCTAGACGATTTGATTTTTTTGGTGAGCACCTATTTTCAATTGAGATTTGATACAGCTTTCAGAAGACTTGGTACTACTTCCAGAAGAAATAAAATACTTATAGAAGATATAGCTTTGTTTCTAGAAGACTTAATCTGTTTCCAAAACACTTGAAGCTTGTGAAACTGCCGGCAGAAAACATTTTTATCACAAAAATAAGATATTGTTGATAAACTATTTGAGTTTACTTCGAAGATATTAAATACTATTAAACAAAATGTAAAATCTTACTACTGGCTGAAGACATTCTTATTGCAAATCGCAAGAAATTGATAATAAAATGAGATTTTTCTTCCAAAATACCAAATACTGTTTCAGAAGTTGTGGTAATACTTCCAGAAGACTTGATACTGCAACTAGAGAGCTTGAAATGGTTCCAGAAGACTAGAAATGCTTGCAAAAAGCTTGAAATTACCACCAGAAGGTTTGAAATGCGTCTAGAATACTTGATATTGTCTCTGGGAGACTTAAACTGCTTCCTCAAGACTGGATACTATTCCTAGATGATTTGATTTCTTTTGGAGAGCATGTATTTTCCATTGAGATATGATACTGCTTTTAGAAGACTTAATACTGCTTCCGGAAGAGAGGAAATACTTATAGAAGATATGATTTTGCTTCTAAAAGACTTAATTTGCTTTTAGAAGACTTGAAGCTTGTGAAACTGCCGGCGGAAAACATATTTATCACAAAAATAATATACTGTTGATAAACCACTTGAGTTTACTTCGAAGATATTAAATATATAATATTAAAAAAAAAGATTTTATATAACAAAATATAAAATCTTTACGTAAGTCGTCCAAAAACTATTAATTAAAAACTTAATACTGCCGGCAGAAAACACTCTTATTGCAAAAGGTAAGAAACTGATAATAAAATTAGATTATTCTTCCAAAATACCAAATACTATTTAAAACTTAATACTGCTGGCGGAAGACATTCTAATTGCAAATGGCAAGAAGCTGTTAATAAAATTAGGTTTTTCTTCCAAAATACCAAATACTGTTACAGAACTTGTGGTAATACTTCCAGAAGACTTGATACTGCAACTAAAGCACTTGAAATGGTTCCAGAAGACTAGAAATATTTGAAGAAGGCTTGACATTGCCTCCACAAGACTTGAAATGCCTCCAGAATACTTGATTTTGTCTCTAGGAGACTTGAACTGCTTCCTCAAGACTTGATACTGCTCCTAGACGATTTTTTTTAGGTGAGCACGTATTTTCAATTGATATTTGATACTGCTTTTAGAAGATTTAGTACTGCTTCCAGAAGAAATGAAATACTTATAGAAGATATGATTCTGCTTCTAGAAGACTTAATCTGCTTCCAGAAGACTTGAAGCTTGTGAAACTGCCGGCAGAATACATTTTTAGCACAAAAATAAGATACTGTTGATAAACTATTTGAGTTTACTTTGAAGATATTAAATACTATTAAACAAAATGTAAAATCTTCACGTAAGTTATTCAAAAACTATTAATTAAAAACTTAATGCTGTTTTGCAATTCCTATTGCAGAAGGCAAGAAACTGATAATAAAATGAGATTTTTCTTACAAAATACCAAATACTATTTCAGATGTTGTGGTAATACTTCCAGAAGACTTGATACCGCAACCAGAGGACTTGAAATGGTTCCAAAAGACTAAAACTGCTTGCAAAAGGCTTGAAATTGCCTCCAGAAGGCTTGAAATACCACTAGAATACTTGATATTATCTCTGGGAGACTTAAACTGCTTCCTCAAGACTTAATACTATTCCTAGACGATTTGATTTTTTTTTGGTGAGCACGTATTTTCAATGAAAATCTGATACCGCTTTCAGAAGACTTGGTACTACTTCCAGAAGAAATAAAATACTTATAGAAGATATGATTCTGCTTCTAGAAGACTTAATCTGCTTCCAGAAGACTTGAAGCTTGTGAAATTGCCGGCAGAAAACATTTTTATCACAAAAATAAGATACTGTTGATAAACTATTACTTAAAAACTTAATAGTGCTGGCAAAAGACATTCTTATTGCAAAAGGCAAAAATAATAACACTTCCAGAAGATTTGATACTGCAACTAAAGGACTTGAAATGGTTCCAGAAGACTAAAAATGTTTGCAGACTTAATATTGCCTCTAGAAGACTTTAAATGCTTTAAGACTTAAACAATTTCCAAAATAGAACTCTAAGATTAAAGCTTTCGTCAGATATGACAATTTTTCATTTCAATTTGGCTAGAGTTAGCTATAGTGGTATCGCTCAACGTGACTAAATAAAAGATGAAAAGTCTAAATAAAAGAAGATATGTTGATGCTTTTCAGGTTAGAATCGGTTATTGTTGAGACTCTTTATTTGTAGAAACCATCCCGTGGCAATGGTAGGCATAATTCAGCCTCAACCTTGAATGTTTCTTCGGATATGTTTGAACAAAATAACAATTCTGCTTCATCAGGGCCAACAATTTTAGCTGGACTTAGCTAGTATCGCTCATTCTCAAATTTTGTAGCCAATATCCGGAATTTATGACTTAATCGGAAAGTATCCGGATACTTTTTTCGGTGTTCGGATACGTTTTAATTATACAACGAATTAGCGTAATATTTTCTATAGATAATAATTGTTGATGACAGATGTTTATATAGATAACAGTTATTACATCGTAAAAACGTATTCAGTAATTAAACGATTTTCATTACGTTTTTTTAATTTGCTATTATTTTCTATTATTATACACGTACATATACACCAGTGTTTGAATCCTCATTTTTATTAAGTTTCATTTATTATTGTACATCTTTTTTTTTCACCTTTATAAAAAATATCCAACGTGCAGCGTGGGAGAATACTCCAGAAATTGAAAAGCCCTTGAAAGGAAATAAGTACCCTAAGAAGATTAGAAGCCTCATCTTAAAAAAAGTGCCAGAAGAAAATGGTTTCAAACAAGATCACCACTGGTTAAAAGGCACCTAAATAATCTAACACGAAAACTTCGAAGAAAAATAAAAAAATAAAGGAAATGTCTGTTAGAGTTCACCTGGGTAACTAACCGATGAAGTGACTATGGACTATTCGCTCTGGAAGGCAACAAAAAAAAATAAAAAAGACCTATTGTGAATGCTTCGCTGAACACTTGGCAAATGTCTTTAAGCCGCATGACACCGAAGAGACTAAAACATTTCATAACACGAATTCAGAAGCAGTTGAGCCAATTCCACATCTCTCCCCTTCAGAGTTGATAAACGAAATTAAAACCAAGCTGAGTTCAAAAAAAATCTCCTGGTTTTGGTTGTGAACTAATAACAGATCAACTGTTAAAACAGCTATCAAAGAAAACAGCTCTGAAATTGACTAATCTGATAAATACATCAATTAGGTTGCGTTACGTACCCAAATTGTGGAAGATCACAGAAATAGTTATGATTCCAAAATCAGGTAAACCCCACACGATCCTATCTTTTATAGGCCAATATCACTGTTACCCATCATGTCAAAACTCTTTGAAAACTTACTTATGAAGAGACTGCAAGCTATCATAGAAGCGCGAAACTTAATGCATGATCACCAGTTCGACTTCAGAAACAATCACTCGAGAAGGCATTGGAAGATAAAAAGATTTGTTCTGGGTTTTTTTGAGACCGTGGTCTGCATTCGGAACTGGGGCTAGTGCTTCCTATCCAATATTCACAGATTTTGACGTCCTATATAACTGGAAGGTATTTTAAGGTAAGGCAGGATGGGGTCTATTCGGACCTCACTGAAATCGGGGCTGGGTTGCCACAGGGCAGTGTTCTGGTTCTTCTTTACCTTCTATATACCTGTGATTTTGCTAAACTGAATAATAACAAAGCAGTCGCCACTTTTGCTGATGACACTGCTATCTTAACTATTGGTGAAAATAATCAAGAAACAGCAAGTAAACTTCAAACTGCAATAAATAAACTCGAAGCTTGGGCAAATAGATGGAAAATAAAACGATATTTATAATTCGTTAAGAATCGAAATCTACCCACATTGACTTTACCAACAAAAAGATAGAGCGTATTGATGTATTTATAAACGGATCCAAAGTTCCACATGCTAGCACAGCCAAATATCTTGGTTTCACGCTAGACTGCGATGAAGAACTCATGTGAAAAAGAAAAGACAAGAATTTGATATTCGATATAGAAAAATTAACTGGCTGATTGGACGAAAATCCACTTTATCCCTTCATAGTAAGTTATTTGTATACAAGCAAATACTAAAACCAGTTTTTACGTACGGTATGCAACTGTCGGGCTTTACCGTAGAGACAAATATAAATATCATTCAACGCTCTCAGAATAAAGTATTGAGATATTTTGTTGGTGCTCCTTGGTACATTCGTAACAGTGATCTTCATAGAGATCTTGCTATGGACACTATTCAACAGTATATAATTAAATATGCTACTAATCGTAAAAAGGCTTCACCAACATATCAATGTCGAAGAGATTCAGCTCCTAAACAACGCAGGAATAAGAAGACTGAAAAGAACAAAACTACATCAATAATAGTGTACACTAAATTTCCTAATTTAAAAACAAGTTATTTCCTAGAACTTGTTTCCTAGCAAGAGTACACTAAATTTCTTTAGCGAGAGATCACTCTGGAAAAATATAAAAGAGCAGATTAGGAGTCATTATAAGTTTAATATGGATAACAATATATTGGTTTAATAGTAAATGAGGTTATTTTAAAAGTATCTGAGAATGTACCGAATGCTTCTTTACCTTCTATATACCTGTGATTTTGCTAAGCTGAATAGTAACAAAGCAGTCGCCACTTTTGCTGATGACACGGTATTAAACCTCACCACTTCACAGAAATTCCGACTGTCATCGATATTATTGGAGTCGTTTTCATTTTGTTTTGCATAATTAATTTACATTTTTATATGTAATTTAGAAGTAACTAAGTGTTGTAACCTTATTTTGGTAATTTTCTTTAGTTAAATATATGTCGTTGAGCTATTATTTAAAACGTTACAGATTCCGAAAAAAGTGCTCCACTCATGAGGAGCTGATGTACAATAAAATTACAATTTTTAAACTAAATTATTTCAAATTGACATTTTTTGATTTGTGTCGGTTTTCCAGCAATTGAGCGATATGAAACGGTACAATCGGGGTGACTCAGTCAGCCCTCCCATATTTAACCTAATAACGACAACTGATAAAAGAGAAAGCCTTCCCAGAACAGCTGCTACGTCGACAAGGCAGTGTTTATTGCAGATTTTGAGGACAACTCCCTAAAATTTGCATCTGAAACAGAAAAGTAAAGTAATATTTTTAACAGTTTAGATTATATATTATATCATATACTTAACTCTTTAAGCTTCAACTTGCCATACTTTACATCTTTTAATGTCGCTATTTTTGGTATATATGTTATATCCAATTGCCGATTTCAGACAAGTGCTGAAATAAACATTTGAATTGCGGCATTTGAGTAAGTAATTTTAAACAAACGCAGATTGGATAGTTTAATTCGATTCGATTTAATTCTTGTGCTGAAACGTTTAATGATAATCTGATAAGATGTCTTTCTGTAAAACTCTACAAATTGTGAAGGATTGTAATGAATAATAAATACTTACGCCGCATTCTGTTAAAGAAAAAGAAAGATATAGTTTCGAAGCCAATATAATAGCAATATAAAAAGGACTAACACAAAAATAAATAATGATAGTGTCGTTTAAGATAAGTTAAGTGCACCAATAAATATCATCAGTCGATCTAGACGTCGTCTAATATTACAATAAATAAGATATAATTAATAATATTTACTGTAATAATTAAGATATTTTTTGTTGTTATAATTTAAGAGTTTTGTATTTTTTTTTAATCAATTTAGTTTATTGTTAAAAGTAATAGCTGTTCTTATATTTTTAAATAAAAGTGATATTGTATTATTATGTCATGTTTCACATTCGACATATAATTTATTTTAACTTTATAAAATCCGCATTTGATCAAGTATAGGTATAGAATTAAATTAAACTAAAATGAAATTAAACTATTCAATCTGCATTTGTTCAAAATTACCTGCACAAATGCCGAAATTCAATTCTATTTCGGCACTCGCTGAAGTGCATTTGAACACTCCGTGAAATGGTCGATTATTTCGGCACTTGTCCGAAATCTTGGGTGATACAGTGTGATATATACACATCACAAAAACGTAACATTGAAATTTTAACAATATTTAATGTAATAAAATACAAAAAGCTTTTAACGGTATTGAAAACATTTACATCTTAAATGAACGACTGTTTATCCGAAAATTTATAACAGTCGGTAAGATTTATGAATAATTCATTTCGACATACTTCTGTGCACTATCTAATTGTCCCTGTTTGTGATTTGCTTCTCAAAATAGCAGATCAAGTACACTGCCTAATTAATGAGTGGGGGTTAACGTCATTTCAAAAGAGCTTGAACTTTCTATACATCATTCGATACAAGCTCATCTTTTTTTTCTCAAGCTCATCTGATTTTAATAATTTTAGTAATGATTTTTCAGTTTTATAATAAGATTCCCTGAATAAAATTGATTTCTAATATGAACTAGTTAACAACAATCCTTAAACTACTACACGAAAATACTTTAAAACAAAAAAGAACACGTACTTTGGTTAAAATTAAAAATAAAATGTTTTTGTCTAACTCTGGTATCATCCGATATTTGGTGGAAGTACAAAATTAAACACTTTTTAAACACACATTTAAGATAGAAATGATTTACATTTTACAAACATTTTTTTATGACTTTATGTTTTAAAAAATTAATTTTTGTTTTATCGGCACTAAATAACATTTTATTATCGTTCCCAAGAATAAACTATAAATTTACTCAACCATCCCAACTTTACTCTTTATTAGTTAATTGATCTTTTACGTCATTTTTGTTTCTAATGAGCCCCTTTTAAAAAAGCAATAGAAACAACCTTGCTCATTGATTTCATGACGACAATTACTTTAACGCTTTTAACTAGATTTTTTTAAACACGGAAAGTGCTTTAATTATCTTCCTGGCAAAAATGAATTATGTAAAACGTAAAATCAACGTAACTACATTAAAAAATATTGTAAACGTTCTTAAATAGACTCCGATGTAATGTTGGAGACACGTAAAAGTGTTACGTAAAAACGACCACTTTCTGTTTAAAATTGAGTTTGTATTTCAAAGCCAATTTTCTTCAATCATCTATTTAAGTAGACTAAAATTGGTACGTTCTTTATGGAACTACTTGAAAAATTATATTGTTACGAAATCAAAAATGAAGATGAAAAAAGTTTTTTTTAATATCGCTTGCAAAGCAATAAATTAATAAGAGTAGGCCAGGAAAACAACAACTGTTGTTAAAACAACGTCTACCTCTTTATACAGGTGTCAAGGTTAAAAAGAAGACGGTCGTAGTATGCGTAGTTTTGACAATTCTAGATAGAAAGTAGGTTGTGGAAAAAGCGCATTCCGCAAAACTTGTTACGTTCAGATTCGAAAGTCAAGTGTGTTTCGAATTTGCCGCCGTTTTCTCATTCATTTCCGTTACGTGATTCATTTCTTCTTCATTAATTTTTTTCTTTGGTTGATCCTTTCATTTTTTTCTTTTTGTTTTGTTACGCGTGCGCACACGATCCTTTCTTTGTAAAGAATCGGCCTTACATAAGAATTTCGAACTTTCACTTAAAAAAGTAAACCAACAAAAATAAATTACATAAAAAGCAGATTATCTTTTATCGTTTTTATCTGTAAAAATAATGATTCATTATTTAATTTTAAATGTGATAAAGAAATAAGCGAATATTACTGATTCATTACCGAGTTTTCATCGGCATAAGTTCGGTCAGATTTTGTTTTTGATTTTCTTGATTTGAATATAATAGAATTTCATGAATTTCATTTGAATCGCTTAAAAATTGAAAATATAACTTCGAATTGTTAATCAAAGGAAAATTAAAATAATTAAACTGATTTTGATTGCATAATTTTTTGATAATACACTCAACTAACTGTTATGTTACGTTCAAAAGTTACGCCACACCAATTCGCTTTCTTTTCAATTAATATTTCATAGTTGATTTTTCACGCAAACGTCCTAAGTGGCTCATTCAAACAGAATTTACATTAAATATATATTCAGAAAAAAAGCGTTGATGTCAATTCCTGTTTATGAACGTTCTTTTCGGCTTCCAATGCACGACTTGTGACGCAGATTTATATTTATTTGTTATTTGTCGGCGACAAACACAAATATTTGAAGTTGTTTTTTTATTAAATGACTTTAAAATCTTTTTTATTCAAACGTCGTTAAATGACAACTTTAACGATGTGTTTTTTTGTAAAAGATGGTCATGTACGAACGAGATTTCTGGCAGATTAAAGTTTTTGCTTTATAGCACTTATCAGTTGCCAGTGTTGTTAAACATCCGGGTATTTATTTTCAAGGAAGGTTATATACCTTCACGTGGGTATTTCCCCAAGATGGATATTTTGAGGTATTTATAAAATTTAAAAAAAAGTACAACACAGACAAATTGGAAAACTTTCCGTACATTTCTTAAGACCGCTAAACCCTAATGTTTTCAGTTCTTAGTTTAGTGTTAGTTCTGAACATAGGTTGGGTTAGGTTGGATTGGGTTCCGCCTTTAAAGAGGTAGGGCTAAACCTAAATGTTTTTCGTTCTAGGTTTCGTATTAACTCTAGCATTTGTGTTTGCACCATTTTTAGTTATTATTTTCTTCTTTTGTCAAGTCGTTGAATTTTACTGAGCCTTTTTTATATATTTACAATATATATATAGAATATATATAGAATATAAGATCATTAATGCGGAAGGTTACTAAGTTACGTGATTTTATATCTGACTCGAGAATGGATATAGTTGTTCTTTCTGAGAGCTGGCTTTCTGATTCCGTTGTCGATCATTTGGTTTCTTTAATTGATTATAGTGTTACAAGACGTGATAGGGGCTCTAGGGGTGGGGGTGTATGTTTTTATGTTAAAAATAATATAAAATTCACTATTGTCAACTCCTCTATCAATATTGAACAGCTCTGGTTACTACTCCATTTACGCGGTGGTGATGTGGCGGTTGGTGTCGCGTATAGACCATCTCATACTCATTACTCTTTATTTTTGAGTGAGCTGGATAATTCTATTGCAAGCTGTTTGTTGTTGACAGATCGAATTATTTGCTGTGGCGACTTTAACATTGGTGTTCTTAACTCTGGGAGCCCTGATTCACTTCTTTTATCTTCTTTTCTGGATTTATGGGAAGCCACTTAAGTGATAGATTGTCCAACTAGGACAACCGCTTCAACCGCTACCCTTTTGGATCTGATTATCACATTCGATCTTTCCTTAATTTGTGCTTCGGGAGTGATTGATTGTCCTTTTTCTGACCATGATGTTGTCTTCAGTGAACTTGCTTTGAAAACTGTACGTGATGTGCCAAAAATCCGATACCTACGAAACTTTGCTAATATTAATTTACAACAATTTAATTACGACTTATCTCAAATTCCCTTCGATCATATTCTGAGATTGAAATCTATCAATGATAAGGTGAACTATTTTAATAGTCAAATTACATTTCTATTCGATTTTCGTGCTCCTTTAAAAAGGTGTGTTCTCTCTGAGGCCAGTCCGCCATGGTTGACTCAGAATTTGAGATTAATGATGAGGCTACGGGACGACGCCAAGAAACGATTTAAGACGACTGACAACGTTGTATTACAACGATATGTGAAATTTAACCTCTCGTGCGGTAATACCAGAAAAGCGAGCCTATTTTGAATTTGTTTCGAATAATGCTGATAATAAAAACACTTGGCGTCTTGGAACTTTGGATTCTCTACAACTGAGGAAAGTACTCTGGGTGATGTTATCAATGCCTTTAAGTCTTCTTCAGCAGGTGGTATTAGTTCTTATATGTTAAAATTATGCTGCCCTACAGTGCTCCACTACGTTATACACATTATCGACACTTGTTTAATTGAAGGTACGGTGCCAGGTTGTTGGAAGCATGCTATTGAAAAACCTATTCCAAAAAAATCTGAGCCTTCTTCGTTTGGTGATTTGCGACCCATCAGTATCCTCCCATTTCTTTCTAAGGTGTTTGAGAGTGTCATTCAGTGTCAGTTGACACATTTTGCCAACTCATACGATATTTTTCCTGCTGCACAGTCTGGCTTCAGAGAGGGATACAGCTGCACAACTGCAATGTTGACAGTCACAGACGACATCATGGCGGCTACCGATAGAGGTGATATTACAATGGTGACGTTGCTAGATTACAGTAGGGCGTTTGATACGGTAAACCATTATACTTTGTTAACAATTCTGAGCTTTGTTGGATTTAATTCATGTTTACAGCGCCTCATTTGTGATTATTTATCTAATCGTTGCCAAACAGTTGAAATTGATAATGTGTTGTCTTCTGTCAGGCCAGTTGTGCATGGTGTCCCACAGGGGTCCTCAAATATGCATCAACTGAAATTGAATCCTCGAAAGTCTGCGGTTGTAATATTTGGAATCAGACGTGTCTGCTCGGCCCTGAAAAACTTAATACAAGTTACTGTTGGTGGTAGCACGCTTCCTTTTGAAAAAGGATCTAAAAGTCTAGGCCTTTCCCTTTCAAATAATATCCAGTATGCAGCCCAAGTGAGTCGGTATATAAAAAACGCTTACTCGAGTATGCTGTATCCTCACCGTTCATACCTTCCTGTCAATTTGAGGAAAAGGTTATCCGAAACGCTTGTGTTATCTCAATTTAATTACCTAGTACCGGTTTACCATCCTGCGATCTGTATTTCGGATGCCAAACGCATTCAGTTAATGCAAAATAATTGCCTACAATATTTTACAATATAAATAAATTTGAGCATATAACACATAAATTGATAGACGCAGGATAGTTGTCAATGGGTAATAAAAGGTAGCTCCATACATTAATATTTTATAAAAAATTAATAGCAAGAAAAACACCTAAGTATTTATTTAATAAAATTCGTTTTAATTCTACGGTGGGTAGTCGTGATACGAGAGGGAAATCTTGCATATATCCTCCTTACCATAGGATTTCTATGTTTTTTCGCATCACATATATAAATCATACAATGATCTTCCAGATGAACTAAAGTCGACGAGGCCTACACAGCTGCGGGTAGAGCTCAGTGTTCGGTTGTTCAAGAATCAAATTTCAATTATTAATCAAATTCAATATTTGAACGTATTAGGGACAAAATTAATTGGTAAAACGATTTCGGTTTATTGTGTGGCTTGTCAGATTTGTTTTTTTTTCTCATTTATTCTATTTTTTTATTTTATTACATGATAATGTTGAATTACATGAATCGGAAGTTAATATCATTTTTTTTCAGTTTTTCAGTTTTGTCAGATTTGTTTTTTTTCTCATTTATTCTATTTTTTATTTTATTACATGATAATGTTGAATTACATGAATCGGAAGTTAATATCATTTTTTTTATGATTAATTATTGTTGGGGGGGGGCTGCTCTTGAATTGCCTCCTCCCGTTTGTGCGGAAATATAAAATAAGTTTTTTTGATTTTCTTTTTTTTTGTAAGATTTGTTGTTTTTTTGCACAATAAATTATTATTATTATTTAGTCTTTAATTTGTTGAATACTTCAATACACCAAAAGCTAGAACTAACACAAGACCGAAACTTTCTAGTACTAGGTCTAGCGTTAGTTCTAGTTTTAATAGTTATTCACTGCTTGATTATTGTATATTCTTCACGATGGGTCAAGTGTGACTCGGCGTGAGCGGGCGCCCATTTTTGTACCACTCACGTAAACGTGCGTGATCGTGAGCAACTTTGATTTCGACGGGACTCGGCGTGATTCGATTGGAGCATTTGTTATAAAATTGCATAAATTTATAATTTTAGATGCCTATTTCTTGCGCAATTAAAAATTGTCGCTCACCTTACCATGTGTGAAGGGTTATTGGGTTAAATATATCGTTCTTTTCTATTCTAACGGACAAAAATATACGTAGACTTAAAACTAGTAATGCACGTCTTTGTTCATTACATTTCCAACCAGATGATTTTGGGCGTGACGTTCGTGCAGAATTATTACATTTGTAACTAAGATTGAGTGTGTGTGCGTGAGCGGGTAATAACGTGTCACTAACGCACATATCTCTACCCTACGTATATACCCGGGGGTATTTACCCAAGCTGATTACCTAAGATCGCTACACCCAAATGTTTTCAGATCTAAGTTTAGTATTAGTTTTGAAGATAGGTTGAGTTGGGTTAGATTGCGTTCCGTCTTAACAGAGGGACGGCTAAACGTACCACTAAACCCTACTAAACCCACCACCTTCTACGGAGTCCAAAACAAGCATTTAATTTTTTGAGTGAAAAATCTTTGGTTAAATTTAACTACTGGATATTTTCCATGGTTACTGTAATTTCACTTGCTATGATTGGCTATATGACCAGTAACTATGGTAAATATCCAATAGTTATACTTAACTAAAGATGAATAAACTGGACCTTAATCTTGTTTTCAACGGACCCAAACCTAACCAAACCCAACCCGGAAGATGGAACCCACCGCCTGCTACGAAATCCAAAATATTTAAGTCAATTCATATATTTGATTGTTAAAATTAAATTTTTTTGGTCTTCATTGTCGAAACAATATTCGTGGGTTTCAACTTCCGGATTGAGTCCGTAGCACGCGATGAGTTTCAACTTGCGGGTTGAGTATCCGTGGCAGGCTGTTTTAATCGCCTTCTAGTGTTCATTTTTCGGTAAATTTAACGCTTTTCCACACTTTTTTATTTTTAACGTCTTTTTTAAGTTATTTTACATCAGATAAAAAATCGCAATATCTCTCTGGGTGCTGTCGATAACATTTGTCTAGAAAGATTTTTGTATCGACCTAAAACTAGAACTGCCAACTCCACCTAACACCGTCGCATAAAATGGTTTTCGAACATATCCGTTTTATATATCGAAAATTTGTTAACTCAGATTTAACCTTTATTTTATTTACATATATAAGAATTTTTATACAGGGTGTCTCACGTAATCTCCACTATTCGTAGAGGCTTGAAATTTTGGTAACATGGGTTGTTCATTCCAATCAATTCATCTAAAATATTTTCAAGCTGGCCAATACTTCCGCTCTACCGGAATTAGACCTCAACTTCGTTATTTTAAGCGGAATGCTATAGTTTTTATTACACCATTCAATTATACGTAAGAAAATATGTTGACCTTGATAACACTTGTTGGTACCTAGCATTTTTTGTTCTCGAGTTATTTTGATTTTAAGTGTTTTTTGACAAATATCGCCATGTTCTTTGCAAGCCCATACCTCAGCCAACGTTAATTCAAAAACATTTTGCATTGGTATGATAACTCTTCATGTGCTGTTAAATAAATTGTCACTTGTATCAGTTTATCTTATACAGGTGGTTAAAAATTTAGTTACCGTTTCTCTGGTATAGCAATGTTTATAGATAATTTGTAGAGAATTAAATTCTCGTTCTGATAGGGTAGAAAGATATGGGACGTTCCATTTAAAATTTTCGACTTTCTCGCAATTGAATACAACGAAACTGTAATTCAATTCTTGACCAGCCTGTATAAGGTACACTGATATAACAAGTGACAATCTATTTGACAGCATATAAAGAGTTATCGTGCCACTGCAAAACGTTTTTAAATTAATTTTGGCTGAGATATGTGCTTTTAAAGAGCATGGTGATATTTGTCAAAAAACATTCAAAATCAAAATAACTCGAAAACAAAAAACGCTAGGTACCAACAACTTTTATCAAAGTCAACATATTTTCTTACGTTTAATTGAATGGTGTAATAAAACTATAGCGTTCCATTAAAATAACGAAGTTGGGGTCTACTTCCGGTAGACCGGAAGTGGTGGCCATCTTGAAAATATTTTAGACCAATAGATCGGAATGAACAACCCATGCTACCAAAATTTACAGTTACGTGAGACACTCTATATAAGAATATGTTGTTGTTTAACATTTAATTGAACTTGACGAAAAGCCAATTCAAAATGCTTTAATTCTGTAAAGAGACTAACATATTTAAAATGGTGTCATCAGCAAAAGGAATACTTTTTGACTGCTTTAACAAACTTTATGGCAAATTATGCATAAACAAGTTAGTTAACTTTATCATTTAATGAGGCACACCGTCGTCTGTCGAATACACTTTGCAGCAGAAGTCTGCGTACAAAAAACTTCTAACACTTTAACTGAAAAAATAAGGGTCATGATCTAATGTGATAAACTTCAATTTTTTTTTATTTTGTGTATTAACTACATATAATTCTATTAACAAAATATGCATCAATAAAACAGAAATATTAATTACAAAAAAAAAATAAAATTTAAAATTCTCCAAATAATGCGTATGCAAAAATCTGCGTACAAATAAAGCCGCCTTCTCCAAAATATACTTATTTACTTAAATACGTAGTTGGCGATGTACGCTTTCCGATTTAAATAAAAGATAATCGGTGTCAATTATATTAGCAGAGGCTTAGAAGCTAAAAGTTAGAATGGACACGAAAGGAAAGGAAATTGAATTGGGAGAGAGAAAAATTATTGTAAAGTTATGGAAAGAGGGAAAATCTTTTCGAAGAATAGGAGAAACTGTTGGCAAGTCACACTCTTCCATTCAAAGAGTAATTAATAATTATAAAGACACTGAAGATTACCTCTCACGTCCGCGATCTGGTAGACCACCCCTTTTAACAAACCGAGAGAGGCGAAAAATTGTACAGCAGGTTAGAAAAGAACCTAGGCTGACGGCAAAAAAAATAGTAGAAAATGTACAAGAAGAATTTCATAAAACTATCAGCAAAGATACGGTGAGAAGGACGTTAAAAAAAGCCAACTATCACAGTCGCGTTGCACGAAAAAAGCCATTTGTGTCAGAGGTCAATCGTCAGAAGCGGATCGCCTTTGCAAAAAACTCTTAGACAAGCCCATTGAATTCTGGGAGAAAGTTCTCTTTACAGATGAGAGCAAATTTTGCATTTTCGGCATTAAGGGTAAACAACTTGTATGGAGAAAACCTAATACTGCCCTTAATCCCGAAAATTTGAAAGCGACTGTAAAACACGGAGGTGGTGGAGTTATGGTTTGGGGGTGTATGTGCACCAAAGGGGTGGGAAGGTTGGTTTTCATAACATCGACAATGGAGCATAAAATGTATATAGACATTTTAAAAGAAAATTTGAAGCCTAGCATCGAAAACTTGAGCTTGGGGCCCGAATACTTTTTTCAACAAGATAATGACCCCAAACATTGCGCCCACAACACTAAGCTTTGGCTACTATACAATACCCCAAAGCAACTTAAAACACCTCCACAATCGCCGGACTTGAATACCATCGAACACCTCTGGGATTTACTGGAACGCAGGATTCGGCAACACAACATAACGTTGAAGGAAACGTTAAAAAATGTTATGATTGAGGAATGCGCCAAAATCAGTTCGGACGAAACGAAAAATTAGTGCACTCCATGCCTAAACGTTTAAGGGAGGTCATTAAACGTAAAGGTTATCCGACCTCATATTAATATAGAAACAATGATCTCATTTATGAATTTTTTATAAATACTGTCCTGACTTGTACGCAGATTTTTGCATACCCGTTATTTGTAGAATTTTTAGTTTTGATTTTTTTCTGTAACTACTGTTTCTGTTTTGTTGAAGCATATTTTGTTAATAGAATTATATGTAGTTAATATACAAAATAAAAAAAAATCAAGTTTATCACATAAGATTATGACTCTTATTTTTTCAATTAAAGTATTACAAGTTTTTTGTAGGTGGCATTTAATTAGATTTGTTTGACAACAGATCGTGACACAATTGAAATATTTCTTTATCAAAAGAGCATTTTACATATTCAACCAAATCAATTAATAACCCAATATCGTCAAGATAAACTGTAAATATTGATAAAATTGATTTTAAATTATAAATTTTTATTCTTACCTATTGAAACGTCACTAAATCTTAAAACATTTTTTTATTTTAAACCAAAAATTATAAAATGAGGATAATTCCTCGTTAAATACGATTTTAAACCAATCATTCTTTATGTAATTACGTGTATAAAACAATCTGCAATGAAAAAAGAAAGCATTTTTTGATGTAAACATAATCGCAAAGTTGTTTTTGTTTTGTACATAACATTAATATGACTATATTTTGCAAAAAAAATTAGTTAAATAAGTAGTATTAACTTACGTTAACTTATTTCTTTAAATAAATTCCGTTTACTTTTGATTATTTTAAGTAAAAAACGTAATTCCAACGTTTAAATAATCTTTGACATTTATGTGTTGACGTTGAATCTTTTTTTACTGCCAACCTCGAAAAATTTAAATTGCCATGTAATAAAATTTAAGTAATTATCGGATTAATTCATGTTAATGAATTATGATTTTGCGTAAATATTTGAATTTTATAAAGACAAAATAATAATAATTTTGTATAATTGAATATAATTTAATATAATTTTGTAAAATTTTATTCTTACATTTTGAAATGTCCAAATCTTAAAATATGTTTTTATTTTAACCAAAAATATTATAAATTGAAAAATTATCCTTTTTGTAATTACGTGTATTAAACAATTTGGGATGAAAGAAAAAAGTTTAAGATGTAAACGTAACCTCAATTTTTAACAATAATAAGACCATATTTTGAAAAAATTATTAAATAAGTACATTTAACTTACGTTAACTTAGTTTTTTAATAAAATCCATTTGCTTTTGATTATTTTAAGTAAAAAGCGAATTTTCTGATGACATTAAATTTTTTAACTGCCAACCTCGAAAAAATTAAAATTACTAGTAATAAAATTTAAGTAATTAATCGGATTGTTTCTTGCTTTTATTTAGTTAATGATAATTTCACGTAAATCAAATAATTAAATAATCGATGTAATTAATATAATCGTATTTGGCAAATTTATGATAAAATTTTTACTGATAATTAATAAAATAAAATAAAAAACAAATATCATAAATGTATCAAATTCGATTATATTGATTATATCGATTATTTAATTATTTGATTTACGTGAAATCAAAATTACTTAATTACAAACATGAAATAATTCAATTTTATTACGCAGTAATTTTAAATTTTTACGAGGTTGGCAGTAAAAAAATTCAACGGCAATACATAAATGTCGAAGATTATTTAATTTATTTTAAATTTTCTTGTAATTATCAAGTTCATTAGTAGAGCAAAATATAGTATTTAGTTGTGTTTTTAATAATGTCAATTCTTGTATTGCTGATTAAAACGAGTTAGCGTTTTATTTGTTATACCATGTTAGCTCGTACAGCTGCATTGAACTAAAACTGGAACTAACACTAGAACACTTCGTAGTCAGCTGTACACCTGATAACTATTTCTAGTTCTAAGCCCACTGTTAGTTCTAAATCTTGTACTGTGAAGATGTTGTGACTATAAGTGCACTGATAACAACATTGTTAAAAATTAAAATTATTGAAATGTTTTCATAAAGAATTGATCTGACCTTTTATTGATGTTTTCGTCATATAATCTAAATCAAATGGAATGGTTTAAAGCGAAAATAAGCTGCAAATGCTTTAAAGGTGCATGTAAACTATACGAATAAAAACCTAGAATTAGATCTAGGGCATTTTTTCTCAATGTTTCAGTTCTCGACGCTCGTTTTCAGCGTTTACACCAAAATACTAGAGCAGAAATTAGAACCAAAAACAAGAATACTTGCACAATAGGAGAAAGTCCAACCAATTCTATGGTTGGTAGTGTCATGACTTTGACAGAAATATTACAATTGTAAGTGTTGAATACATGAACGTTCTGAAGAGATCGCTTCTCGGAGCACGCTCTAGTGCCGTTTGCATCAAGCGAGCGAGCATTCTTAGAATATTCCATAGAATCTTTGTGATTGAAATTAAGTTATTTAATTAAATACTTAATAATTACGAAGTGTTGAATTTGAATTTTCCCAAACAACTGGATTCCAATTAGAAACAATCCTCACCTTAGTGCACATTTGCACAAGTCCATATCCATGAGAAGTTAAGGTGTTCATGGAATCCCAAATGTTATATACTATATTTAATGAATAATCAACGTCATTGTTTCTAAACGCCAGAGTTGCAATAAAAATAGTGATTGGTAACATACGCTTCCAAAGTTTGAGCCACTACTTCTAAGCCGTCAACAGTTCACAAAATCAGATGGTTTTTGCGTCCCCATCTCAAAACTGTCTTCACTCAGACATAGTCTATCAATTAATGTTTGTTTCGTGAAATGGTACCTAACATGTTCAGGGAAGTTGGTAATTACATCACAGGTTTGGGAATTTAAGTCGACTGCTAAATTTACAATGTCAAGATTATATTTTGATTTAACACAAAATATTGTAGAAATGACGAATTGTGTTTAGATACAGTTTGGAAAACTCTAAACACTGCTGGCAGAAGACATTTCTTTTACAAACCAACCATAGGCGTAAGATACGTGGTAGTTCATAGAGTCTTTTTCTAATTCAGTTTTCATCACCCAATACTCATATTATTTTCAAAAACCAGCACCTATAAACCAAACCCTTATTCCCACCACATGTTTTTGATAATTTCCTCGATTATACTGATTATCTCTCAGATAATCAGTATCTCGAGAAAACTCTCGAGTTATTGACTAGACTCTCTATCATCGTACTCGTATTTTTTCGTGTTTTTAACATTAACGGGTTTTGAAATAATGAGCAATAACCACATATTGATCTAATCGAGTCACGCCGGGTCCCGTCGAAACTAAAGTTGTTCACGATCATGCACGCTCACGTGAGTGGTACAAAAATCAATGCCCGCTCACGGTGGATCACGCATGAGAATCGTAGTAGTAAGAATGAGAATCGTACCAGTAATTTGCACATCTCTAATGTAAATGTACAGAGTTGGGTTGGGTTTTGTTTAGCAGTACATCTGAAGACATTTTTTAACGAAGACCTCTACAATGAATAGTATCTGAAATAAAGTACTTTACAAACCGATTGCCACTGTATATTAAAACTAGAATCTTCTTTTTAATTTGATATGAATTGGCGCACTCGTTTCGTTCCTCCAACCCAACTCTGGGACATCTAATATCTTAAAACGCAGTGAAGGTTAACCTGATGACGCCATTCCGTTGTCCACTCAAAAATTAAAAGAAATCGGTATTATGCTACAGTAAGTTAGGCAGTTCTCTTCATGAAGACGCAGGGACAAACGATTTTAAAAGTGAGGAAGCTAGTAAAAACTTACTTAGTTAAAGCTTAGCAGATATTATTATTATCTACTGCAATAAATCTATAAATATGTGATTATAAGACTTTTTGACAACATCTAAATATGACTTATATAATCCACATGCTTCCGTAATTTGAATTAACCTGGTTTTAATTGATTCGGATTAGCGAACCTTTACTATACCTTTTTCTTTATACATATACCATTTACTCTGATATATTACTTTGATATGTTAAAATGAGGTTGTGTTGAGAAAATTTCTTAATTAAACATAGGTAAAAACGTCAATAATTAACCCTCATCCTGACTTAATTTCTAGAACCAAATCCAAACTTCAGACAATAATTGTTTGTCTATTACCGACTATTTTTTTATGATTGGTTCATGTGGAAAAAAGATAATTCAAAAAAAATGATTAAAAGTAAATCAACTTTACACAATCGTCACAAATGGGAAATCGATAAGTTGGAATTTATCGATTTCTGAGCAGTGTAGATTACTTGAGCGAGATGGACACCTCTTTTTGGACAACCGGCTCTTTTTCTTATCTAGTGCGTGTTCCAATAGCAAAGGTTCATGGTACATGTGCATTTTGTGAATTTGAAGTACCCGATGTTGATGGCTTTTCATTTGATTGCATGTGACTTCTATGAAAAATAATCTTCTGCGAAAACTCTTGGTATTTAATTTGTAATAAATTGGATAAATAACAAAAGCGTTGTATGCAGAAATGTCGACTATCTTTAGCGCAATAGACCACCTATATACTTTCCGCTTGCGAATCAACTATGGTCCCCCACATCGACCCTGACAAAGTTTTGTTGCAAAATTACATGATGTCCGGTTTCTTTTTGGGATTGGCTTGGAAAAATCATTGATTTTAATTCGAATAGTCGAATAATAAGTAAAAAGTAACATATAAAATACTTTCAAAACGTTTGAACTGCTTTCTGATAATTTGAACTGCTTCCACAAAACATGATATTGGTCCTGGAAGACTTGCACTGCTTCTAAGAATCGTGACACTACTTTCAGTATACTTGAAATGAATTTGACACTGTTTACTTCAAATGCTTCCAGAAGCCTTAAAATATTTCAAAGAGACTTGAGCTGCTTCCAGAAGTTTAGCTATTGCCTTTGGATGACTTAATAATGTTTCCAAAAGCCTGCAAATACTTCCAAAAGATTTGAAATGCTTCAGAAAGCTTGCTAGATGCAATCCAAGCTTTATGCTTATTTATATAAAATATGATACTGTTTTTGGAAAACTTGATATTACTTCCAAAAGCTTTGAAATATTTGCAGAAGACTTACTATGCTTCCTGAAGACTTGATACTGATTCTAAAAGACTTGTTGCCTTTGTAAGACTTGAAATGCTTATTAAGATGGAGAATATTATACGTGTTTCTCTAAGCGTTTCATTGTTTCGTTTCAGAAAGTTTCGTTTCAAGATCAAAATTGAAATGTACAAATGTGTTAATCTACGCTGCATCAATCTGATACATGATGTACGGATTGAGAACTTTTCTTTTTACACCTTTTAGATAAGAATTAAGGCAAAATCAAAAATGGAAATGTAAAATAAACAAAAATTCATTCACTGAGCCAAAATATCCAGTCGATGCGTCGTAAATAACAAAAAAAAACGTCAATTAATTCTGAAAATTGTTTCAATTTCATACAAGGTCCGGATGAAGGTTAAAAGAGTATTTAACACATTATGTAATTGAACTGAGAAGACTACAGTCTTTAAGGAAAGTTTTGAAATTACTCCGCATAGATGCCACACTGGAGTGGATTATTCCAGAATAATAGTGTTCTGGATAAATTTACAATTCCAAAATTTATGGTTTGTGTTGGTATTAGCTCGAATTGTTATGAAAGTTATGTTGTATTTCGAATGTTGTATACGAAAGTAGATTATTCTAGAATAATAATGTTCTAGATAAATTCATAACTTTCCAAACATTCTAGAATCATATCGAATAAATGCAATCATTTATTTTTATAAAATTTAAGTTCATTAATAATTAGAATTAGTTCATGTTCATTATCTTTTTTTTTTTAATTATTTGTGTATAGGTAAGTATAAACTCAAATCAGTCTGAAATAAAAGACGCAATATTTCAGGAACTATAATCATTGTTAATTGTTAGTTTTGATATAATATATTTACTCTTACACTTTTTTTCAATAACATCCAACAACCTGTTTACATTAGTATTGAGTGCTACAACTTATTCATTGCTTAACAAGCAAAAAACCCATAAACAAATTAGTGCTTTACTGTGTAACTATATTTTTTTTCAATTACATTTAATGAATGGAAATTACAAAGTGATTTATAGAAATAATTTCCGTGCACACAAACATTTTAATTACAAAATGTCTCAAACGACATGAATTGAAGTAGTTGAATATCCATTAATACTTACCAAAGAAAATTATAAAAAAATTAAATTTCAGGTAAGAAAAATAAAACCAATATATATTATAATTTTTTAAAGCTTCAACCTTTAATTTAAAGACAAAAACAGTATGGATAAATTTTCCACAATACAAACGATATAAACCAAACAAAAATGAATAATAAATGCAGAAAGTACAACCAACTTTTGTATCAATATTCCTCGTCAATCAAATTTTTTGAAAATTTGAACGATCAGTTGTTACGTTGTGACAATGTGTCTTACACTTAAAAGTTAACTTAAAATGTAATGACTAGCGTAAAAATAAAGACGCAATAATCGCGAAATCTAAAAAAAGTACCCCGTTTTTTTATTGCCATTTGTAGTTGAAATGCAATAAGTTAGTTTATTAAAAAATATTTATATTATAATAAACCCTTTCGTCCAAAATATTTAATCATAAACTATAATACATGAAATTATCGTTTGGAATGTAAACTAAAAAGCACGAAATAAATTAATATTTAACTTTTAAAAACGTAAAAGTGATTTATCCATTTTTTAATCAACTTAAATTAATCTTGAGGAAAAGTGGGTAAAATAGTTAATTTTTGTGTTATTAAAACGTTTTATGTGTTTCTTGTATGCAAAATGTTTCATTTGGTATTTTTGGTTTATTATTACAAAAAAAATTGTGTTTGTATTATTAGATTTTCGATGTATTTATAAATTTACGCAGATTTATAATAGACATTTTTATCTACTTTTAACAATTTATCTAAATTTTTTATCCCGTTTAATAAAACTTTTAACAAGATATCTATCAACTTGGTTAATGTTTAGATTTTCTCGAATTGAAAAGCCCTACTTTTTAGTAATTTCGCTACTTCAACAGTTGATTTTGATTTTTTTTTAATTAGTTTCATTTTTATCAAGTTAATTTATGTGCGCCATCACTTGATTGTATTTTTTGTACGTTCTACAATTTTATGATAAAAAAATCGCCCAAATTTTTAATTAATTTCTATATCTTATCAACGAATTAATTATTTAATAATTGAAATGGTAAATGTAGGACGGGGTTATACAAAAGGATCACAAAACCTCTCCACGAATACCGTTTCAATTAAAAAAGAATTAATTATTAATAACAATTTGCACACAAAAAACACAATAAATTGAAAGAACTTTCTATTTTTTTGTTTTTATCACTACTGCACCTTAGATTTAAGTAGGGGGTAATCAGCAGTGATCGGTGCGCTTCGATTTTTCGATTTGCGTTCTTTTGATAAATAGGCCTTGTGGAAGAACCGCGCGAATAATACGAAATAACTAAAATACATAGCAATCGACAATTTGATATTAAACGGCGAAATGTGGCACTCGGATTTATTCTGGAGCAATTGATGCGCCCAAATGTTGATTAAACAGCCAATCACCATTTGTAATAATTGCAATGAAGTAATAACCATCGCGATTTGTCTGGGCGGGCTGTAACCCATCGCCCTTAAAGCGTAATAAGAGTACATTACGGAATGGACGCAATAATTCATCACAATGAACCATCGGGCGCTTGCTGTGTACTCTGTGTAACTGAACCATGAGTAAAGAAGCACCGTTATGTGATGGTACCAATGTAGGAATATTAAGGGTTGTTTTCTAAGTACTATGAAAATCGTGTCGCCGAGTTCCGGGAGTTTACTTAAGACGAACATCCACGTCCAAAATCCCGAGACTTTATCTTGCTCAATAAACGATGGTATGCAGACGGAATGGTACAAACCGTGATGGGTTAACGTGTGGATGAATTCCGGTACGGTTCTGCAGGCCCCCATTATACTAAACGTTGCCAGAAGAGTGTTCCATAAAACTAAAACTCCTCGTAGTTCGAATCTGGGTCTGTTTTGCATCAAGTATTGGCCTCCGAAAATGAGGATCATGTAAACGCCTACATAGTAGAATCCTAAGGTCCAATTTTCCGTCATCCACGTGCGGGTGTCCTGGTGTTTGAAACCACTTTCGAAGTTGAACATGTATGAGTAATTCGGCAACGACACGTCCATCGTAAGGGATCCAGGTTTGTGTGCAAACAAATCGCGCGCGTGTCTAGCACTGAACTACCGGTAGACTTGTCGGGTACTTTTCTACCCCACCGACGGCGATCACGATCAAGATGACGAAGACGACGGACGGTTACTTTAAGGAGTTGGGAGAGTTGGGACCGGCAAAATGGGACTCCGTTCGCACGACGCAGCCCGACGCCCATACAAGCGACGGACGAGCGCATGCGTTCCATACCGGCACCGACTCATCCAGACACATCGGTAATTTACCACGAATCTTCACCTTTCATTTTACCGCTATTACACCACATTTTTTTTATTCCTCTAGTCATCCATGTCTTATTATCAAATCATACATTTTCTTCGAAACGAGATCATCCTAAATGGCTTGCTTTATTTTTTTCTCTTAAGATTTTAAATTTAACCTAATTTTTTAAATCTCTACAGTAAACTTACTTCAATCTTGTAGTAATAATTATATAATATAGATGGAGCAGGTTTTAATATGTCTAATTGTTTTTTATGAAAAATAATTGAATTAATTCTACTTTTATTATAATTAAATTATAATAATGCACATTTGTTATAATTTAATTTTGATATAAATTTAATTTTCTGAATTCATTTTATTTCAATAAGAAGTTATGCAATCAACAATACTAGGTAGATAAAGTATTCTGCAGTGTCCAGGAATTATGTTTATATGGGAAGATTCTAGTTATCCAAAGAATTTAATTAGTGGTCACGATACCTAGATGGCAGGGCCATTTTAATTTTTGAGTTTTGCAATAAAAACATTAATTATGATTAAAGACCGGATTAAAAGGCACAAAAAAGACGGAAAAAAGGCACTTAAAAAGGCATGAAATTTTGGCAACAAAAGCATTAAAAAGGCATAAAAATTAGAAATTGAATAAATTGCTATACCTAATTAATAATGTATTTTAATAACGTTTTCATTAAAAAATACATCGTTAAACTAAACATTCATATATAATTATTAAACCACTAATCACGAAAACAACTAATTATTAAATGCTGTTCTAAATGCGAGATCCATAATAAATCCAGTAACAATGTCACCACTTAAAATTGATGCAATTTTTTGTAATGTGGAAAATCTTTCATTTTTACACAGAACGTCATTAAATTTATTCGTAATTATTTGACCAATATGTCCTGGTACGCTATATGTGCTGTCTTGAAACTTTTTAATCATTTCTACTGCAGTCACTAAAGGTAAATCCTGTTTTTCAAGTGGTTTTATAAATTCACTTAAGGTGCATGTCCACTAGCAACAAAATTGCGACACTGGTCTCAGAAATAACTTTCAAAAGTGTATCCACTAGACGCAACTTTTTCCGAAAGTTACTCTCCGCAATTAAGTTCTGAAATTGATCTCGGGAGTTATTGCTTGTAAAGTGTAGGATGTGTTTACATTATAAAAAAAATTATCAGAACTATAATAACGTAAAGTAGACTTCTTGATTATTTAGATTTATACTAAAATTATACTAAAATGGCATATCAAATTAAATGTAGTGCTGCATATATTGTAATTCATTTATTACAACAAAAGAAGAAAAAAAGAAAAATGTGGGTGAGGAACTGGATATTACGGAGATGCGATCTTGGAATTTATGAAACGCTGTTGTCGGAATTAAAGTCGGAAGATCCTTGCCAACTTGATAATTTCTTTCGAATGACAGCTACTGATTTTGAGCATCTTTTGGAAATTGTAGGACCCACCATTACGAAGCAAGATACCAAAATGCGTTGTGCCATCACTGCGCGAGAGCGTGTGACATCTGTGTGTGACACTGAGGTTCTTAGCAACAGGTAGGTTTTCAATTGAAACAACAGTTATACGTAATTATTTATTAAAGATTACTTAAATAAGAATAACATTATAATATTTGTAGGAGATTCATATCATTCGTTGATGTATCTGTTTCGGATACCAGTGTGTACGATTGCTCGTATAATACCTGAGTGTTGTGAGGCGCTCGTTGAGGGTATAAAAAATACATATATGAAGGTAAATAGTATGACATGACATGACATTTTTTTAGATTATTCATACCTTGATCAGTAGGACTAGAGACAAAACTTGAATAATAAGATGCAGTCGAGGAAGGGCGAGAAGTATCTTGTTCAGCTACTTCTAGTATTGCACGTTGAATCATACGTTTTAACCTTTATTGATTTTCTCGATTCTGTAAATTTCTTAATTCACAAGCCACAAAATCTCCAAATATTTGAAATTCATCGGCTGGTTTATCGATTATTTTCATTGCTTTATTTAAAAGATCATCCTCCTTTAATTGACTGTTATCCTTTCGTTTTACCCTTTTCTTTTTCATGTTGTCAGGATCCTCGTTTACATTAACAATCGCCTCAGCATTTTTTGATTTGTCCTCTTCTTCCTAGAAATATACAGCCAGTTCGCATTTAGTTTTATCTCTAAACCAATACTTTATATGTACATATAAATAAGTATAACTTTAAAAATGTTTTTGATTTGCTAACTATATTTCAGACCCCAAAGACACCCCAAGAATGGCTTCAACACGCAGAACTTTTTGAAAAGTTATGGAATTTTTCGCATTGTGTAGGAGCAATAGACGGGAAGCACATAATGATGCAAGCTCCTTCAAATAGTGGCAGCAATTTCTATAATTGCAAAGGATTTCACAGCATCGTATTAATGGCATTAGTTGACGCAACATATAAATTTTTGTATGTGGATATTGGATGTAACGGAAAGGTATCAGATGGAGGTGTATTTAATAACTGCAATTTGTCACGTGCTTTGAAAAATAACACTTTAAATTCTCCAATTGTCCAAAGTTTACCTGGACGGGAAATGTCGGTACCTTACATCATAGGTGATGATGCCTTTGCGATGAAACCTTATTTATTAAAACCATATCCATTTCGAGGTCAACCGGCGCATAATCGAGTATTTAACTATCGCCTATCCCGGGCAAGACGAGTAGTGGAGAACGCTTTCGGCCTTATTGCTAATAGATTCCGTATATTAAGAAAACCAATTGAACTTTGCCCTGAGAAAACCACAGTACTTGTCTCAGCAATATGTGTACTACATAATTTTCTGCTGTCGCATGGTAGTAAATTTTATGCACCACCAGGTACTTTTGATACAGATAACAGACCGGGTGAATGGAGAACCGCAGGGATGTCGCAATCTAATCTTTTAGATTTAGAACATGGAAATGCTCATAACTGTGCAGCGAATGCTAAAGAGATACGTGACGAATTTAGAGATTATTTTATTTCCCCACGAGGAGAAATACATTGGCAGTATCAAAACATCTAAATTAAATTAACTTCTTTTAGTTAATGTTAGGAACTAATAAATATATTATTTAACTCATTGTGTTAAGTGTTTTAAACGGTTATTTAGTATAAAAATTCATAAATCATTATACGTATTATTTAAAATGATAGTTAATAAAAGTACTTACAAGATTATCAATAGTCTGTTTATTGGAATGATCAGCTTGAATAAACTTTATAGCTTCAAAAAACTCCCAATTGGTTTCATATTTCTCTTCCGTTCCGTCTCCACTATGGTTGGCTTTTATTTTTCTTAATTCGCTATGAAATTGAGTTCGTAAATTATGCAATATACGACCGATTTCATTCTCATTTGTATTTAGCGCAGCTCCTATGGTTCTCAATGCATTTTGTTTCTTTATTCGATTTCTGTAATTTTTATTTTTCACATCCCATAATACGGGATGTAATTCCCAATCAGAAATTAAAGATAATGTCTCTTCTTTAGACCACGACTTCTTATCAGCCATTTTTTTTCTCTCGTTTCTTTCCAGATCGTTTGGAAATTCTTACAAAGTGTCAGCAACAAACGAAACAGTCGTCTACACTAGTAAACACAAACGCTCTCGAGAGTAAATTGTTCAACTAAATTTCGCTTGCAAGTTCACTCTCAGATGTGTATACACAAGTGTCTGTGTTCGATCTCGCAATAAATGTCGCAATTTTGTTGCTAGTGGACATGCACCTTTATATAACTGTAATTGCTTTTTATAAATGCCAAATTATTTTGTAGCTCCACTTCTTTTAGGACGGCCTGGCAATCTTGTATTGCTTTACTACTTGTAGCCGGAAATTCATTTATTAATTGTTTAAAATGATCTAAGGCGTTTGTGTAGTATATAGCGGCATCTAGCCATGTTCCCCATCTTGTTAGAACTGGTTGTGGTGGTAATGGGTATGGGGTATTTGGTAACCTCTCTCTAAACAATTCTACCCTAAAAGCGCGTCTAGCTTTTACCATGTATACCGCTGCGTCTGACACCATCAGTAAAATTTTATCATTCGGTACCGGCTCCGGTAAGAAAAAATGCGTTAATTCGTCGTGAATAAATCTTGTTACCGTATTATTATTTGTTTTACTTAATTCTTTGGTACTTATTAGAAAACTTTTTGACGAATTTTCATCACTTAATACTCCAAATATTAAATTTGCCACGTATCGTCCACATACATTAGTTGTTTCGTCTACACTTATCCAAATATAATTATTTCCAATAATATTTTTTATTTCTTGAATAACTTCTTTGTAGACTGAAGTAATATAATTTTTGCGGAGATGGCTTTCATTTTCATCGGGAATATGCATTGTACCGGGTGGGCACTAAGAAAGGACGCCGGCTATATCTCAGAAGAAAAAAAATAAAAAATAATAAAAATAATATAAACTGGAGGAGATGGGTCTTGACATAGCTGCACAGAAAACAGAAATGGTTTTACTTCAAGGGAGAAGAAAGATAAGATCTCTTAACCTTGAAGTAAATGGGTCTGTAATTGAAAGTGCTGAAAGGGTCAAGTATCTCGGAGTTTTATTAGCCGCACCTATTTGGGAAAGAGTCCTTAAATTTAAAAGGTACCGTGATATGTTGACTAGAGTGAATCGAAAACTTGCAATAGGAATTTGTTCCGCATATCGAACGGTTTCTGCTGAAGGGATTCAGGTTATTGCTGGTATGCCTCCGCTGGACTTACTTGCTGAAGAAAGAACAGCGTTATATAGGAGAGGTAAAGAAGCAAAACGTGAATGTAGAGTAAGTTTATTGAAGGCCTGGCAGGAAAGATGGGATCTATATGAGGGATGGACAAGAATCCTTATCCCGGAAATAGAACCATGGTTTGATAGGAAGTGGGGCGAGGTAGATTTCTACTTATCTCAGGTTTTGTCGGGTCATGGAGTTTTTAAAAAGTATCTTTTTAAAATTAAAAAGTCGGAAAGTGAGGTGTGTTGGTTCTGTGATAGTATAGACACAGTGGAACATACATTATTTGTATGTGAAAAGTTTAGTGGTGAAAGGCAATTTGTGAAAGGAAGTGTGGTCGATTATTAAATCGAGACAACATAGTGAAAGTGATGTTAGAAAGTGAAGAATTATGGAACATTGTACAAGAAATGGTTATGAAAATAATGAAAGTGAAGGAAAGCCATGAAAGATTCCTAGAAGGAATTGAAAATGGTGAGGATGAGAACTTGGAGAATGTTGTGGAAAACAACATTGAAGAATAATAAATTGTTTATTATTAATATTCCCTGAAGCTAGTACCTTAGCGGGTGGTTCCGGGAATAGAGGGGGAAGGGTTTTAGACGGGCGAATTTTACTTGATGTTTGCTTCAACCCGTCACTATGTGGCCACATGATATCTTCGGTCAGGTGTCTGTTTACAGATTTCCTAATTCCCTCTATAAAAAAAAGGCTATATCTCAGAAACTGTTGATCGCATAGTTTTCAGATAAAAAAATCTTATACAAAGTGACCCATAGAAACTGCTAGAAATTATTTTCAAGTTTGTAAAATTACCGCTAGGAGGCATAATGCCAACGACAAAATTTAAAATGTAGATTTTCGTAAAATTTTGATAATAAACTTCATTCGGCTATAACATTTTTAGAATCTTTAGATAATTTCTGACAACTTTCGTTAGTCATTTTTTTTGCATACTGCTTAAATAAGTGAAGTACGGGATGTTACATTTACTATTATAGAAGTAGCCCTAACTTTGGAATTGCTCATCCGAATACATCAAAATTGATCTTGTTGGAAAGAGGAGAAATTTTTGTATTTGATGACATCCGAAATTAGCCGATTTACTTTCTATGTCAAACGCTAGGTGCCGTAATTTGACAGTTCTATTAATTTTTACAATTTTCTTGAAAAATTCAGATGGAAACGTATATTTTTGGCAATGTATGTGAAAAGAGCGTTGAAAAGTACACCATACAGTGAAAACCACAATATCGTACGTGTTTTAGTCTTAGAGATATTCAAAAAAGAGGGATAAATTAAAACGTAACTATATTTGGGTGATTATTTAATATCATAAAAGTAAGCTTTCAAAGAACAATTACCTACAACAAGTTATAACAATAATAACGCTTTATATGTAAAACTTACAAGCAAACAATTTTACTACTTTTTTTTCACTTACATAATACGTTGAAGGGTGTTAATCCGATTGTTTAATTTTATTGCGCCAAGTCAAACTGTTGTTACAGTCATTTAGTGTTTTCTCTGTCGTATGTAATTAATTTAGCTATTTTAAAAGTGCCGACCAATGAAGAAGCGTATGATATGCTTGCGAATTACGTTGAATGCATGCAGAATGCAACTATTGCTGCAAAACATTACGCAGTTCGTTATTCATAACGGCGGCATTATAACACAAAGGTTTTCATCCGTATAGCCCATCAGTTAAGGACTACAGGAAGTATTCATCGTCCTATATATCGTAGAACACGCACTGAAGAAAACGTAATAAATGTTTTAGCGTATGTGGAATTCAATCCACAGCTTAGCACAAGAACAATCGCTGATGATTTAGGTGTTACTCGAACAACGGTCCGACGTATATTAAGAGAATATAGGTAGGTATTAATATAATATTTCATATATTCTTTATATGAAAATACTACATGTTTTATGAAATCGGCCAGAGAGAATACGACCTAACACATTTTGATGTAGGATGCACCCGTACCACGTAGTTCTCCATCAGGCTCTGACTGCAAGAGATTATGATATTCGTCTCGATTACTGCTACTGGTTAACAAACATGTTAATAGAAGATCCTCTACTGCAAAAAGCTGAAATACAGCATCAAGGCCGGTGGAGGCCATTTCTCTGCAAATGTGTGATAATTTTTAAACGAAACTTTTCCTACTAAGTGGATAGGCAGAGGAAGTTTATGTCCTTGGCCTGCGAGGTACCTCTTACTTAGCAGTTTTTAAACGTTACAAGTCTGTAGTACCTATGATTCTGTGATACATCTAACCATTAATTTTTGTTTTCTAGATCGCCCGATTTAACATGTTTAGATTTTTATTTAAGGAGGCGAATAAAAGATCTCGTTTTTACAACCAGGCTTACGACACGAGAAGACATGATCGAACGGATAGGAAATGTTATCCGCAATATTTCATTACCGAAAACAGGCTGCCGTCTTATCTACGCACCAGCGCCTACAGCAGTGCAGTGCTGCTGATGGCAGACAATTTGAACATTTAAGACATCACTGATTTCTTTTAGGATAGTTGGTTAAAGTTGTTCTTTGAAAGCTTATTATGATATTAAATAATCACCCAAACGTAGTTACGTTTTAATGTATCCTTCTTTTTTTGAATATCTCTAAGACTAAAACACGTACGATATTGCGGTTTTCACTGTATGACGTACTTTTTAACACTCTTTTCACATACATTGTCAAAAATATACGTTTCCATTTGAATGTTTCAAGAAAATTGCAAAAATTAATAGAACTGTCAAATTATGCCACCTACCGTTTGACTTAGAAAGTAAATCGGCTAATTTCGGATGTCATCGAATACAAAAATTCCTCCTCTTTCCAACAAGACTAATTTTGATGTATTCGGATGAACAATTCCAAAGTTAGGGCTACTTTTGTAATAGTAAATGTAACACCCCGTACCTCACTTATTTAAGCACTATGCAAAAAAAAATGACTAACGAAAGTTGTCAGAAATTATCTAAAGATTTTAAAAATGTTTTAGCCGATTGAAGTTTATTATCAAAATTTTACGAAAATCTACATTTTCAATTTTGTCGTTGGCATTACGTCCCCTAGCGGTAGTTTTTCAAACTTGAAAATAATTTTAAAGCAGTTTCTATGGGTCACTTTATATAAGAATTCTTTTGTCTGAAAACTATGCGATCAACAGTGTCTGAGATATAGCCGGCATCCTTTCTTAGTGGCTTACCCGGTACAATATGTTTGTAAAAAAAATTTGAAATATTTATTTGTCACTTCATGAATTGGTATGTTTGCTTTTATCAAAGCTTTGCAAAGATCAAAATTGAATTTTGATTGTTCAGTGTAGCCGGATGTTGATGCCACAGATTGTATAGCTGTACCTATAGTTTGTTTTTTGGATTGACTTTTAGTCAGTTTTAATTTTTCCTGATGCAATGATGTTTTGACATGCTGAATTATGTAGTATTTCTTGTCACAATTAATCTGTTAACAGTAATTTAATAACGTCAATATTTTATAATATCTTCCATAATTATTAAACAATCAATATATTGTTCTATTAATTTTAGTGATCGAAGTACTACATTGAATCAATAGTGAATTTTATTTCTAGTGAATTTTGGGCATGCTATTCTTTATAATTTTCAATATTTACCGTAAAAAGATTTAAATCTAGATAAAAGATATTTAAAAATCTTTGGTATTATACATAATTTAATCATTGTTTAAAAATATAATTAATTGCTTAGTTAACAGGCTTGGCAAAATAAACGATTGCGTTCATATTTCAATTCCTTGTAATCTTTAATCCATTCTTCTATTTATGGTTGGCTTTTGTTTCGGCATTGTACTACGCAAGAACTTCACACTGTCACTCGAGTAACTTTAATACAACTAAATGAATTGAAGACTCGACGCAAGTCAAACCGCATACGGGGAATCCCGTGTAAGACGAGACGACACGGCACAACGGGGAATTGCAAAGCTTAAATTCGGATCGATGAAAAACGCGGATCTTACGTCAGACGGCACAACGAGGAAATGTACAGAGGCGCAGCGAAATATTTTTTATAATTCAACCAATTTTTGGGGAAAAGACGCCAAAAAGTTGGAAAAAGGCTTTAAATAGGCATTAAAAAAAGAATAGGCATGAAAATTCAAAAAAGGCATAACTAACCTGGTCTTATTTCACTTATTTTTAACTGATTCGTAAAGATATTTAAATATATTTGTAATGCCTTTAATTTTGAGCATAAGCATATTTTCTATAAATCCGGTCTTTAATTATGATATTACACCCAACTCTTTTTTTACACGGTCTTTTTTAACACGATTTTGAAATAACACGGTTCAAATTTTTTACACGAATTCTTTGTTATAGCACGAACCCCAAAAAATTCTTAATTCTAATTTTGATAGCGTCTTAAAAAAACTTATGTATACAGTAATAAAATACAATAGGGGAATACCGTGGTCAGAAGTCGGTCGGTTTATGTCCACATGTTTACAACTTGGTCTACTACGGGGAATACCAGCATTTTATGATCACTTTTTTTCTTTATAAATTCTGTAAGCCATATTATTTTGGATTCTTTTTATAGTACCCTTATTATTCAATAAAATGCCTAAACAACAACTTCCGAAGAGGCAAGCAATTTCCTTAGAAACTAAAATAAAAATCTTAGACTGTCTAAACAAAGGCCATGGTGTGCACAAACAGAACCGTGAAATTCTCAAGGGGAATAACTCAATAGATGGCGCTGATCTAAAATAATTTTTAGATCACATACACTTAGCAGCAGAAGTCTGCGTACAAAAAACTTCTAACACTTTAACTGAAAAAATAAGGGTCATGATCTAATGTGATAAACTTCAATTTTTTTTTATTTTGTGTATTAACTACATATAATTCTATTAACAAAATATGCATCAATAAAACAGAAATATTAGTTACAAAAAAAATTAAAATTAAAAATTCTCCAAATAATGCGTATGCAAAAATCTGCGTACAAATAAAGACGCCTTCTCCAAAATATACTTATTTACTTAAATACGTAGTCGGCGATGTACGCTTTCCGATTTAAATAAAAGATAATCGGTGTCAATTATATTAGCAGAGGCTTAGAACCTAAAAGTTAGAATGGACACGAAAGGAAAGGAAATTGAATTGGGAGAGAGAAAAATTATTGTAAAGTTATGGAAAGAGGGAAAATCTTTTCGAAAAATAGGAGAAACTGTCGGCAGGTCACACTCTTCCATTCAAAGAGTAATTAATAATTATAAAGACACTGAAGATTACCTCTCCCGTCCGCGATCTGGTAGACCACCCCTTTTAACAAACCGAGAGAAGCGAAAAATTGTACAGCAGGTTAGAAAAGAACCTAGGCTGACGGCAAAAAAAAATAGTAGAAAATGTACAAGAAGAATTTCGTAAAACTATCAGCAAAGATACGGTGAGAAAGACGTTAAAAAAAGCTAACTATCACAGTCGCGTTGCACGAAAAAAGCCATTTGTGTCAGAGGTCAATCGTCAGAAGCGGATCGCCTTTGCAAAAAAACTCTTAGACAAGCCCATTGAATTCTGGGAAAAAGTTCTCTTTACAGATGAGAGCAAATTTTGCATTTTCGGCATTAAGGGTAAACAACTTGTATGGAGAAAACCTAATACTGCCCTTAATCCCGAAAATTTGAAAGCGACTGTAAAACACGGAGGTGGTGGAGTTATGGTTTGGGGGTGTATGTGCACCAAAGGGGTGGGAAGGTTGGTTTTCATAACATCGACAATGGACCATAAAATGTATATAGACATATTAAAAGAAAATTTGAAGCCTAGCATCGAAAACTTGGGCTTGGGGCCCGAATACTTTTTTCAACAAGATAATGACCCCAAACATTGCGCCCACATCCCTGAGCTTTGGCTACTATACAATACCCCAAAGCAACTTAAAACACCTCCACAATCGCCGGACTTGAATCCCATCGAACACCTCTGGGATTTACTGGAACGCAGGATTCGGCAACAGAACATAACGTCGAAGGAAACGTTAAAAAATGTTATGGTTGAGGAATGGGCCAAAATCAGTTCGGACGAAACGAAGAAATTAGTGCACTCCATGCCTAAACGTTTAAGGGAGGTCATTAAACGTAAAGGTTATCCGACCTCATATTAATATAGAAACAATGATCTCATTTATGAATTTTTTATAAATACTGTCCTGACTTGTACGCAGATTTTTGCATACCCGTTATTTGTAGAATTTTTAGTTTTGATTTTTTTCTGTAACTACTGTTTCTGTTTTGTTGAAGCATATTTTGTTAATAGAATTATATGTAGTTAATATACAAAATAAAAAAAAAATCAAGTTTATCACATTAGATTATGACTATTATTTTTTCAATTAAAGTATTACAAGTTTTTTGTACGCAGACTTCTGCTGCTGAGTGTATGTCATTTTACTGTTTGATAATTTGACTACAAATTCGAAAATTGACGTGATTTTTTATTCAAAATGCTGCGCTGTATTCAAAAATATAGTTGTTCGCTGTTTTTGGATGTACAGATAGTACTTCCAGTCGTCATTGCTTTCCTCATCCGCAAAAGAAGACGGAATTGTTTAATGAGTGGGTTTTAAGATGTGGAAATCCAAAAATCTCCAATCTGCGTCCAGAACTTGTATATAGATCACATCGTGTGTGTCACAATCACTTCGGAAATAGTGATTGTGCTTCAAATTTCTATTTAAAGGTAAACGCTGTACCAAAACCAGGTTTACCATCAAAAGGTATGTATAAAATTACTACTGCTATAATATTATCACATCAGTTATAATCTTTATCAAAACTAGTATAAAATAAAGTTTCCTTATTTTTACGTTATTCAACTGAGAGAGAAGTAATTTTATTAAACTGCATTTCATTTTACTGAATATATAATTTTTCAGTAACTGATGTTATTGAAGGGAATCTACAACAATCAATGTTTAATGACTATATACGCCCATCATCTGTAGTATCTCTAACTCAAGGAAAAGATGACCCTCAGCCATTCACATCAAGTGATGTTTCTGTAATTGGTATGTATTCACAAGCTATTAATTTTCTATGTTGTATTTTAAAAATAAAAACAATGTTATATTTATTTGAAGTATGCATTGAATATGGGTTGCTAAACTGTAAGTAATTAGAGAAAAACTTATTAACTGTTTCAAATTTTTTGTTTAGGATAGGATTTTTTATAAGTATCGTTTGTCTAAGATATTATTTCATTACTTTATGATTAATCTTGGATAATATGTGTATATTATACAAGATTAATATTCAATCGACCTTTGATGTAAAGTCTTGTATAGCATTAATGGTTTGAATTATACTATTTCAGCACCCTCATCAAGCGGTTTACTGAAGGCTCTGAAGGAATTGGTGTGCGCAAATCAAATGATTTGTCGCCTAAATCAAAAATTATGTACAAGAGATCTACTTATCTTACGAGAAAAGTGACAATTTATAAAAAACGCACTCAGTCTATAAAGGAAAGATTGAAAATGGCTGCTACACAATTTCAAGCAACTAACACTGGCTTGCGAAAAGAAGCTGTCAACTTTTGTTTAGCCCAGTTAAATTCGAAAAAAAGGAAACCCAGAGGAAGGCGATATTCTATCGATGAAAAATCAATGTGTCTGGTACTATATAAACACTCAGGGGCGTCTTATAAATTTTTATCCAAAATATTCATCCTCCCTTCAAGGCGAACCATTATGAAACTGTTATCAAATATATATACTACTCATAACTACTGGGATAAATTCAGCTTTGTTTGAAAATTTAACTAAGGCAGCAACTCATTTAAAAAGAACAGAACGCCTTTGTATCGTAATGTTTGACGAGGTGGCACTCAAACCACATCTCGAATACAATAAGCACAGTGATAACATTACTGGTTTAGAAAATGGCAACATTGTGGATCATGCCCCAGTTTTCATGGTACGTGGAGTGGTGCGGAAATGGAAGCAAACAATTGCATATTTTTTCTGTAAAGGAATGCCAAAGGCTGAGGAACTAAAAAAATATTTAAAAGAAATTATTATAAAATTAAATAATTCAAATTTGGGAGTGGTAGCGACAGTGTGCGACCAGGCGTCCACAAATAGAACAGCAATAGAAAGTAAGAACTAAAAAAATATTATATATGTATAATACCCTATTATCGGATTCAAAAGATTTTACCCCTCACTTTGAACGCGAATAACAGAAAACCTACTCCATAGAAAAAATCTAGACCGGTTTCGTTGGACGCGAAATTTAATTCTTTATAATATGGAGAAATTTAAAACTTTTCCTCCCACTCATATAGTAATTATCACAGATGTAATGAAAAAAAAGTATCCGATTTAGGCCGATCTACGAAGAAGCGCGTCTTTGCGATTTTTTTACTCGGAAACGGTTCGTCGAAAAATTCTATATTTCGACCACACATTGCAGAAAATGTACTTAACATGACAGTGTATTTATTTTTTGATTTTTGCTACCCATTTTCAAATGAAAGTACATTATGTGAAGTAATGATATCTCGATAACGGGTTATCGTATGGGATTGTCGCAAACATCATTCTAACCGTCTAATGAAACTGAATAAAAACCTAATCTGTGTTGTACAGCAAGTGTTCAATACGATTTTATAATTGTGAGTTAAATCAATCCGCGCGAAATTATATCCGCGGGTGTGAGGAGTCGAGGGAAGGCTTTGCCGAGCCTCTTCGGTATTATAGTGCGGGGAGGAATCATGATCATGAACAGGAAGTAAGATAACGCGTTATCGAGATATCACTACTTCGCATAATATAATTTTATTTGAAAGTGGGTAGCAAAAATCAAAAAATAACTATACTGTCATGTTTAGCACACTTTCGACAATGTGTGGGCGAAATTTAGAATTTTTTTGACGAACCGTTTCCGAGTAAAAAAATCGCGAAGTCGAGGTTCTTTGCCAAGCAGCCAAAATCGGGTACATTTCTTCATTACACCTGTGCTAATTATTATACCAGTGGGAGGAAAAATTGAAATTTCTCCACTTTATAAAGAATTAAATTTAGTCTCCAACGAAACCAGTCTCGATTTTTTCTATGGGGTAGTTCGCGTTCAAAGTGAGGGGTAAAATCTTTTGAATCCGATAGTTATATAGTAATAGTTATATTTTTTTATTATTGTAGGTCTCATCGGAGAAGCCCGAGTTAAATATTTAAAAAATAATGAAATAACGAAAAGAAGAATAAATATAGGAGGAAACGAAATCATTCCATTATATGACACACCCCACCTTTTAAAAGGTATCCGGAATAATTTGTTAAAAAAAAACTTGGTCTGGGAGAAAGATGAGCAACTATTAATTGCCAAGTGGGGTGATGTCGAAAAGGTTTATGATATCGACTCTGGTAGCGGCAAATTTAGGTTATTACCTAAAATTACGGAATTCCATATCCGACCAAAGAAAATGAAAAAAATGAAGGTGTCTTGTGCCACCCAAGTTTTCAGTCACACAACAGCGGCCGCTATAGCGTATATGGCCAAAACAAATATGTCATATATTACCATTTTTTAAATAATTATACTACTTTTATAGATGCCACATACTTTTATAGCAAGCATATTAAAATTTTTTGATGGACTGTTTGACAGCCTTAATGGAGGAAGCCGTAGACTACCTCCTGGTAAACCTCTCCGTGGTGCGGTTTCTCAATTATCGAGCCATATTAAATTTTGGAACGAGTCAAGAGGTAAGTATTGCACATTAATGTATTATGCAAAACACTAAACATCATTATGAATGAAATTTCTTTTTGATAATAATTATCAAACATATTTTAATTCAAGTATATATTTTCAGATATACTTAAAAAAATGTATTTTCAAAAAGAGGGGTCCACGAAAAAAGTGGTACCCCCTAGTTTAAAAAAATTTATATTAAATATCAACGGTTTCATTGACTTAACCCATGAAGTCTTGTCATTGGGTATAACCTATTACTTTCCTCGCACATTGAACCAAGATCCTCTCGAGAATTATTTTGGACAAGTGCGTCAACACAGACCCCGAAACAATAATCCAACTGCAAAACAATTTGAAGAAACATTTAAAACGTTGTTGGTGAGGAAGATAGTGAGTACGCATTCGGTGGGGGCAAACTGTGAAGAGGATTTTGATTCCTCATTGCTACAATTAAGGCAATTTGTCATGACCAGCAAGGATCCGCGCATGAGAGAAGAAATTGTAGAGAGTGAAGATGTAAGCCAATGTATATATAGAAGAGAAAATGTTATTAGTAGACCAATTGATAATGCAGCAATTGGTTATATTGTCGGTTTTATTTCAAAAAAGCTTTTAAAAAAATTTGAATGCAATTTTTGCAGATTGCATATTATTAACAAATATGAAACACAATCTAAATATTACGCCTTTATAAAAGAAAAAGAATATCATGCTTATAGATGTCTACTATATTGTCAAGACTCTTTTATTGAAACATTGGAAAAATGTTATAACATTTCAAAAATGTTATTCTTAGAATATAAATTTAATAATAATATTAAACGCACGATTGTCTTATATTTGAAAAAACATGTTACATTTACATTTATGTGTGAGCATAAGTGTGACATTATTGATTATATATTAGATAACATTGTAGCTATTACTATACATTGCCTGTGTACCGGATTAAATAGTATCATGTCTGGAAACGATACAAGGCAATGCAATGCAAGGCAAGGTTTATATACATATAGTAATAGATATAGAAAATAAAAATTATTTAGTATAAAATACTTAATTTTCTATTTTATGACTTTATTTATACATCTATTATTTTCAATTGTGAATTTTGTTAGTGTAATTCGCAGAATGTGTCACTCTATATAATATTTTTGTTTACTCAAATTTACGGGTATAACAAAAAATATTATAAAAATAAGGAGATATGCATTAAGCGAATTAAAATAATTTATAAAATTATATATTTATTTATATAATTAAAACTGCTGTCAAAAGTTTCACATCGAGGGGATAACTCAACAGATGGCCGAAGATTCCATTCTTCACAACTAATTTATTTAGTTGATATCAAAATTATTGATATTAAAATACTTCTCAAAATTACAAATAGATATTCAAACATAAGACACCTCAAAATAATGTGAAAAAATAACTCTTGAAGCTCAAGCCTAAAACGTAAACCTATACAAACTTTCATTATGCGAAGAATCGGTAAACCCTGTCTTGATTGAGCCTCATTTTGTCCATAAACTAGCGACATAATTAAGGTTTCTATTTTGTATCTTGAAAACCTATACCTAAGATATAATCGGTCGTCGAATAAACCTTCCAAGGGATTTTCATGGTTTCTTAATATGATCCTAACGTGATAAGAATATGTATTTATTTAATTCCCTCATTGAAGTGATTAAACTAATAGGTATTACAATTATTTACCTTGATCTGCGTTGATGCTGATATTTATATATGTGTTCAATAAATTCGTTAAAATCGTCGTCCATTGTACTAATAATTAAATAATAACGCTAGTAATGTAAAACTCAAAGAAAAAACCAATAGCACCTGCACCACAAAAACAAAAAATATTAAAAGTAATAGTACACCTAAAAATAAATAAATAAGCCCAGTATGAAAAGTATTTACACTACAAAACAGTAAAAATTAATAAAAATGGCACTACAAGATATGGGTATTACAAAACGATAAAAAATAATTAAAGTTAATACCAATACGAAATTAAAAAACAAACCACTTACTCTATAAATATAAAAAAAAGCCAATTAAAAACTTGTCACTTACTACGATAAAACCACAAACTATCGCAAATCTACAAGAAACAAGCTATAAACCGTCGGCTCAGTGTCGAATGAAGAACCCAAAAAGCAAACTAACGCAATGTTTACACAAATAACGTAATTTGGACTTCATTTTAAGAACATCAATGTTTATTTTTTTACTATTGATATATTTGTTTCCAACTTTTTTTTTACCCTTAGGTAGACGTATCTTTATATTTAAATGCATTAATCTTAAGAAATGGGACGCCAGTCTCATAGATTTGAGCATCAAGAGCTATTGTTTCACATTATTCTTACGGTGTCTTATGTTTGAGTACTTGTTTGTAATTTTGAGAAGTATTTTTATATCAATAATATTGATATCCGTTATACAGAGTTAAATCAAATGTATTAATAAATTAATTGTGAAGAATGGAATCTTCGATTTATTACTTATTCTAATAACAATGAAATGTTAAATTTTAAACAAAAAGTTTATTTTTAATTTATTTTTGTTTCGGTTTGCTATGAATTTTCGCGTGGCGTATTAATTCGGCCGGTTCTTAGTTTTTTTTTGGACGAGTAGGAATAAAGGAGGAGATTGACAGAAAATTTTCCTCTTTGATTTTTGATCTTACTCGAGTAAACATGTGTTTCGTTCCAAAGACGTTCAACCGATAGAAATACGTTCAACCTCGATTTAATTTTCATTTAATTTATCATAAAACCGTTCAACATGGAAGGTAATTTAATTTTTACTTAATAATTACACTTTTGTTTTTAATTTGTTTTTATTTCGATTTGCTATGAATTTTCGCGTGGCGTATCAATTCGGCCGGTTCTTAGTTTTTTGGTGGACAAGTAGGAATAAAGGGGGAGATTGGCAGAAAATTTTTCTCTTTGATTTTTGATCTTACTCGAGTAACATGTGTTTCGTTCCAAAGACGTGCAACCGATAGAAATACGTTCAATCCCGATTTGATTTTCATTTCATTTATCATAAAACCGTTCAATATCAAAGGTAATTTAATTTTTACTTAATAATTACACTTTTGTTTTTAATTTGTTTTTATTTCGATTGGCCATGTATTTTCGCGGAGCGTATCAATTCGGCCGGGTCTTAGTTTTTTGGTGGACGAGTAGGAATAAAGGGGGAGATTGACAGAAAATTTTTCTCTTTGATTTTTGATCTTACTCAAGTAAACATGTGTTTCGTTCCAAAGACGTTCAACCGATAGAAATACGTTCAACGCCGATTTAATTTTCATTTAATTTATCATAAAACCGTTCAACATCGAAGATAATTTAATTTTTGTAAATTTTTACTTAATAATTATACTTTTGTTTTAATTTGTTTTTATTTCGTTTGGCTATGTATTTTCGCGTGGCGTATCAATTCGGTCGGTTCTTAGTTTTTTGGTGGACGAGTAGGAATAAAGGGGGAGATTGACAGAAAATTTTTCTCTTTGATTTTTGATCTTACTCCAGTAAACATGTGTTTCGTTACAAAGATGTTCAACCGATAGAAATACGTTCAACCCCGATTTAATTTTCATTTAATTTATCATAAAACCGTTCAACATCGAAGGTAATTTAATTTTTACTTAATAATTACACTTTTGTTTTTAATTTGTTTTTATTTCGATTGGCTATGTATTTTCGCGTGGCGTATCAATTCGGCCGGTTCTTAGTTTTTTGGTGGACGAGTAGGAATAAAGGGGGAGATTGACAGAAAATTTTTCTCTTTGATTTTTGATCTTACTACAGTAAACATGTATTTCGTTCCAAAGACGTTCAACCGATAGAAATACGTTCAACGCCGATTTAATTTTCATTTAATTTATCATAAAACCGTTCAACATCGAAGATAATTTAATTTTTGTAAATTTTTACTTAATAATTATACTTCTGTTTTAATTTGTTTTTATTTCGATTGGCTATGTATTTTCGCGTGGCGTATCAATTCGGCCGGTTCTTAGTTTTTTGGTGGACGAGTAGGAATAAAGGGGGAGATTGACAGAAAATTTTTCTCTTTGATTTTTGATCTTACTCCAGTAAACATGTGTTTCGTTCCAAAGACGTTCAACCGATAGAAATACGTTCAACGCCGATTTAATTTTCATTTAATTTATCATAAAACCGTTCAACATCGAAGATAATTTAATTTTTGTAAATTTTTACTTAATAATTATACTTTTGTTTTAATTTGTTTTTATTTCGATTGGCTATGTATTTTCGCGTGGCGTATCAATTCGGCCGGTTCTTAGTTTTTTGGTGGACGAGTAGGAATAAAGGGGGAGATTGACAGAAAATTTTTCTCTTTGATTTTTGATCTTACTACAGTAAACATGTGTTTCGTTCCAAAGACGTTCAACCGATAGAAATACGTTCAACGCCGATTTAATTTTCATTTAATTTATCATAAAACCGTTCAACATCGAAGATAATTTAATTTTTGTAAATTTTTACTTAATAATTATACTTCTGTTTTAATTTGTTTTTATTTCGATTGGCTATGTATTTTCGCGTGGCGTATCAATTCGGCCGGTTCTTAGTTTTTTGGTGGACGAGTAGGAATAAAGGGGGAGATTGACAGAAAATTTTTCTCTTTGATTTTTGATCTTACTCCAGTAAACATGTGTTTCGTTCCAAAGACGTTCAACCGATAGAAATACGTTCAACGCCGATTTAATTTTCATTTAATTTATCATAAAACCGTTCAACATCGAAGATAATTTAATTTTTGTAAATTTTTACTTAATAATTATACTTTTGTTTTAATTTGTTTTTATTTCGATTGGCTATGTATTTTCGCGTGGCGTATCAATTCGGCCGGTTCTTAGTTTTTTGGTGGACGAGTAGGAATAAAGGGGGAGATTGACAGAAAATTTTTCTCTTTGATTTTTGATCTTACTCCAGTAAACATGTGTTTCGTTACAAAGATGTTCAACCGATAGAAATACGTTCAACCCCGATTTAATTTTCATTTAATTTATCATAAAACCGTTCAACATCGAAGGTAATTTAATTTTTACTTAATAATTACACTTTTGTTTTTAATTTGTTTTTATTTCGATTGGCTATGTATTTTCGCGTGGCGTATCAATTCGGCCGGTTCTTAGTTTTTTGGTGGACGAGTAGGAATAAAGGGGGAGATTGACAGAAAATTTTTCTCTTTGATTTTTGATCTTACTCCAGTAAACATGTGTTTCGTTCCAAAGACGTTCAACCGATAGAAATACGTTCAACGCCGATTTAATTTTCATTTAATTTATCATAAAACCGTTCAACATCGAAGATAATTTAATTTTTGTAAATTTTTACTTAATAATTATACTTTTGTTTTAATTTGTTTTTATTTCGATTGGCTATGTATTTTCGCGTGGCGTATCAATTCGGCCGGTTCTTAGTTTTTTGGTGGACGAGTAGGAATAAAGGGGGAGATTGACAGAAAATTTTTCTCTTTGATTTTTGATCTTACTCCAGTAAACATGTGTTTCGTTACAAAGATGTTCAACCGATAGAAATACGTTCAACCCCGATTTAATTTTCATTTAATTTATCATAAAACCGTTCAACATCGAAGGTAATTTAATTTTTACTTAATAATTACACTTTTGTTTTTAATTTGTTTTTATTTCGATTGGCTATGTATTTTCGCGTGGCGTATCAATTCGGCCGGTTCTTAGTTTTTTGGTGGACGGGTAGGAATAAAGGGGGAGATTGACAGAAAATTTTTCTCTTTGATTTTTGATCTTACTCGGGTAAACATGTGTTTCGTTCCAAAGATGTTCAACCGATAGAAATACGTTCAATCCCGATTTAATTTTCATTTAATTTATCATAAAACCGTTCAACATCGAAGGTAATTTAATTTTTACTTAATAATTACACTTTTGTTTTTAATTTGTTTTTATTTCGATTGGCTATGTATTTTCGCGTGGCGTATCAATTCGGCCGGTTCTTAGTTTTTTGGTGGACGAGTAGGAATAAAGGGGGAGATTGACAGAAAATTTTTCTCTTTGATTTTTGATCTTACTCCAGTCAACATGTGTTTCGTTCCAAAGACTTTCAACTGATATAAATACATTCAACCCCGCTTTAATTTTCATTTAATTTATCATAAAACCGTTCAACATCGAAGGTAATTTAATTTTTACTTAATAATTACACTTTTGTTTTTAATATGTTTTTATTTCGATTGGCTATGAATTTTCGCGTGGCGTATCAATTCGGCCGGTTCTTAGTTTTTTGGTGGACGAGTAGGAATAAAGGGGGAGATTGACAGAAAATTCTTCTCTTTGATTTTTGATCTTACTCGAGTAAACATGTGTTTCGTTACAAAGACGTTCAACCGATAGAAATACGTTCAATCCCGATTTGATTCTCATTTCATTTATCATAAAACCGTTCAACATCAAAGGTACTTTAATTCTTTTTTAATTTTTACTTAATAATTATACTTTTATTTTTATTTATTTTTGTTTTGGTTGGCTATGAATTTTCGCGTGGCGTATCAATTCGGCCGGTTCTTAGTTTTTTGGTGGACGAGTAGGAATAAAGAGGGAGATTGACAGAAAATTTTTCTCTTTGATTTTTGATCTTACTCGAGTAAACATGTGTTTCGTTCCAAAGACGTTCAACCGATAGAAATACGTTCAACGCCGATTTAATTTTCATTTAATTTATCATAAAACCGTTCAACATCGAAGATAATTTAATTTTTGTAAATTTTTACTTAATAATTATACTTTTGTTTTAATTTGTTTTTATTTCGATTGGCTATGTATTTTCGCGTGGCGTATCAATTCGGCCGGTTCTTAGTTTTTTGGTGGACGAGTAGGAATAAAGGGGAAGATTGACAGAAAATTTTCCTCTTTGATTTTTGATCTTACTCGAGTAAACATGTGTTTCGTTCCAAAGACGTTCAACCGATAGAAATACGTTCAACCCCGATTTAATTTTCATTTAATTTATCATAAAACCGTTCAACATCGAAGGTAATTTAATTTTTACTTAATAATTACACTTTTGTTTTTATTTTGTTTTTATTTCGATTGGCTATGAATTTTCGCGTGGCGTATCAATTTCGGCCGGTTCTTAGTTTTTTGGTGGACGAGTAGGAATAAAGGGGGAGATTGACAGAACACTTTTCTCTTTGATTTTTGATCTTACTCCAGTAAACATGTGTTTTGTTCCAAAGACTTTCAACCGATAGAAATACGTTCAACCCCGATTTAATTTTCATTTAATTTATCATAAAACCGTTCAACATCGAAGGTAATTTAATTTTTACTTAATAATTACACTTTTGTTTTTATTTCGATTGGCTATGAATTTTCGCGTGGCGTATCAATTTCGGCCGGTTCTTAGTTTTTTGGTGGACGAGTAGGAATAAAGGGGGAGATTGACAGAAAATGTTTCGCTTTGATTTTTGATCTTACTCCAGTAAATATGTGTTTTGTTCCAAAGACTTTCAACCGATAGAAATACGTTCAACCCCGATTTAATTTATCATAAAACCGTTCAACATCGAAGGTAATTTAATTTTTACTTAATAATTACACTTTTGTTTTTAATTTGTTTTTATTTCGATTGGCTATGTATTTTCGCGTGACGTATCAATTCGGCCGGTTCTTAGTTTTTTGGTAGACGAGTAAGAATAAAAGGGGAGATTGACAGAAAATTTTTCTTTTTGATTTTTGATCTTACTCCAGTAAACATGTGTTTCGTTCCAAAGACTTTCAACTGATATAAATAGGTTCAACCCCGCTTTAATTTTCATTTAATTTATCATAAAACCGTTCAACATCGAAGGTAATTTAATTTTTACTTAATAATTACACTTTTGTTTTTAATATGTTTTTATTTCGATTGGCTATGTATTTTCGCATGGCGTATCAATTTCGGCCGGTTCTTAGTTTTTTGGTGGACGGGTAGGAATAAAGGGGGAGATTGACAGAAAATTTTTCTCTTTGATTTTTGATCTTACTCGGGTAAACATGTGTTTCGTTCCAAAGATGTTCAACCGATAGAAATACGTTCAATCCCGATTTAATTTTCATTACATTTATCATAAAACCGTTCAACATCGAAGGTAATTTAATTTTTACTTAATAATTACACTTTTGTTTTTAATTTGTTTTTATTTCGATTGGCTATGAAATTTCGCGCGGCGCATCATTTTGGCCGGTTCTTAGTTTATTGCTGGACGAGTAGGAATAAAGGGGGAGATTGACAGAAAATTTTTCTCTTTGATTTTTGACCTTACTCGAGTAAACATGTGTTTTGTACCAAAGACGTTCAACCGATAGAAATACGTTCAACCCTGATTTAATTTTCATTTAATTTATCATAAAACCGCTCAACATCGAAGGTAATTTAATTTTTACTTAATAATTACACTTTTGTTTTTAATTTGTTTTTATTTCGATTGGCTATGAATTTTCGCGTGGCGCATCAATTCGGCCGGTTCTTAGTTTTTTGGTGGACGAGTAGGAATAAAGGGGGAGATTGACAGAAAATTTTTCTTTTTGATTTTTGATCTTACTCCAGTAAACATGTGTTTCGTTCCAAAGACTTTCAACCGATAGAAATACGTTCAACGCCGATTTAGTTTTCATTTAATTTATCATAAAACCGTTCAACATCGAAGGCAAATTAATTTTTTTTTATTTTTACTTATTAATTATACTTTTGTTTTTAATTTGTTTTTATTTCGATTGGCTATGAATTATCGCGTGTCATATCAATTCGACCGGTTCTAAGTTTTTTGGTGGACGAGTAGGAAGAAAGAGGGAGATTGGCAGAAAATATTCCTCTTTGATTTTTAATCTTACTTGAGTAAACATGTGTTACGTTCCAAAGACGTTCAACCGTTGGAAATACGTTCAATCCCTATTTAATTTTCATTTCATTCATCATAAAACCGTTCAACATCGAAGGTAATTTAAGTTTTCTTAATTTTTACTTTATAATTATACTTTTATTTCAAATTTGTTTTTATTTCGGTTTACTATGAATTTTCGCGTGACGTTCAAGTCGTCGAGTTTCTAGTTTTTTGGTGGACAAGTAGGTATAAAAAGGGAGATTGACAGGAAATTTATCTGTTTAATTTTTGATTTTACTCGAGTAAACGTGTGTTACGTTCCGAAGGCGTTCAACCGTTATAAGTACGTTTAATTCCGATTTAATTTTCATTTCATCTATCATAAAGCCCTTCAACATCGAAAGTATTGCAATTTTTTTAAATTTTTATACGTGACTCACGCATTTCCTTTTGATTGTTTCAGATTGACGTGAGTAGAAATGAAATAATAGAAGAAAATGAGAAGAGGGGTCGGCTGCCTATCAAATCTACTTAACCACCCAAGCAAAATCGTTCATTTGGGCAACTTCTATCGTTAGCGGGCTAAATAACATGTAAGTGCTAACATTTTCGATAATCACGTTAGTTATCTAAATGTGCTTTAGGTGTTACGTTTCATTGTACAGATATAGTAAATTGAGTCACGTCGTGAGTGCGCGTGATCGTGAGTAACTTTGGTTACGACGTGACTCGACTTGATTTTTCCACAAATAATGTAATAAATAAAACCTATAGTTCACTTTCTCTCCATAACACCTTTCAACGTAAAGATTTTACGGTTTTTGTTGACTGTGACAATGTATAAAATTTATGTTATTTTCCTGATTTTTAGTAACTGTTTCAGTAACTAAATAAATCAATCGTCTATATTCTTCGCCTATATAAATTTATAATGAATACAGAAAGATCTTTAAAGCTTTAAAGGGAGTATTACCCATTTTAATATTCCAATTGTTATTATTTATTTTAATTTCATTACTTTTAACTATTTCAATAATGGGAGATCAACCAAGCGTGAATGTTATATTTATTTTAAAACATAATAAAACTAAATTTACAATTAATTTTGGCATACATTATGAAATGACGCTTTTTCATTCAAGAATGAAAGCTTTTCTTTTGCAAACATCAGCGAGCAAAATTTTTTCGAAAACTGTGTTTTAAACTTAATAAATTAATAAAGCAACTAAATTTTTTCAAAATTATCGCACTGCATAAATTATGCATTAAGTTAAAGGTATTTTAGATTTATTATATTTTTTTATTATATTATTATATTTTAAAGGTAACCTACATTTAAGGAAGAAATGTGTTGATGGTTTCTGAGTATTGTCAACGTTTTACACATATACGGGGTGTAAAAAGAAATTTATGTCTTTTCTTCTAATTTTGCAACACCCTGTGGAATTTATCAGAAAGAACCGCTATATTCCATTTACGTTACGTTAGAATAGCAACCCATCTTTACATTTTCGTTCATGAATCATCTCGATACCTCTTTTATCAAGGAAGATGCACAAGTTAAATGTAACGAATTTTTATTAACATTTTGAACAAATAGGTGAAAACTAAAAAACATTACATAATCCTTAATCTACGAATCACTTCTTCACAGCAACGAGGCATACTTAAAATGAAGCGTTGACTTTGATCTTGATCAATTGCATCTCAAACCCCTCTTATCATCCTCCCAACGTCGTCCAAAATGATAGGTGGTGGATGACGACCCCTTAACTGACGATATCAATATTATCCCATAAATTCTCTATTGGATTGAGATTAAGGCTACAGGGTGGCCAGTCCATGGCCAATTTCAACCAAATAGTCACGAACCGTACGGGCAACATGAGGTCTTGCATTATCATGCATTAATAAAGAATTATTTCCTATGTAAAGAGCAAAGGGTACCACGTATTCCGATAAAGTGTCTGTAACATACATTTGACCATTTAATGAACCTCTTCGCAAAGAAACAAGGTCTGTTTGAGCTGTAAGCGAAATTCCACCCTAAACCATTACAGATCCTCCATTAAATAAAGTTATAATCAAATATAAAGAAAAAAAAAATATATAAAAAAATATATAATAAAGCAAAAATCGAGTGTGAATCGGTGCTGAAAGCATCTGGTTTTTAGATCGCGTTTACAAAGCCTTATTCTAGTAGTAATTTTAGTATTTATTTAGTACGTTTTGTTCCAAACAGTGACTTGTGATATCTGCTTTACGGGATTATACCGTTTTGAAGACATTGACTATTTGCGAGGTATTTTAGCATTAATTTTTATATTGCCATAGTTGTTCGGTTGGCCGTGGCACGCGAACCGGTTAGTTTTTGTGACAATCAAGTTATAATCCAGGGTTCATTCAGAGTAACATGGCCCAACTTTGTAATACGTGCGGAACGCGCCTTTCTTCGAAACAACCCGGCCTTCAGTGCACTGGAGATTGCGAGCTTTTCTTCCATGCAAAGTGTGTTAAAATCTCTAACGCGAATCTGGCCCAATTTAAATCTGAGGGTATTTTTTGGAGGTGCAGTTCTTGCAGGGAGCAAGCGAATCGCTCCATTGTTATAGATGAAGACCCTACAACGACCGCTACCTCATTAGTACCTACAACTGCCGTTATGTATCAACTTTTAAAATCTATTCAATCTGAAATTAAAGACATGAACGCGAAATACGGCGAGTTGGTTAAATCTATCTCGTTTTACGGAGATAAGATCAGCGATTTTGAAAATACTTTGAAGGATTTGGGTGATAGAATAAAGCGCGTTGAATCGGTTTCAGCCGAAAACATTAAGCTCAAGTCATTAGTTGGCGATTTGACTTCACGTGTCGAACATCTAGAACAATATTCTAGATTGAATAATCTGATTTTGGCTGGAATCCCTGAAAAGCACGACGAGGATCTGTATTGCGCTGTATCCAAGATCGGAGAGATTATTGATTGCCCAGTTTTGAAAAACGACTTGGATGCCGTTCATCGTCTTCCGATTCGGCCCACACCTGGTGATCCTAACAGAAACCCACGAAATATTGTCGTTAAGTTTGTTTCTCGTAGATTACGAGATCATTTTATAACGGCTTCAAAATCCTACCGCAAAAATAATAGCAACGGATCTCCCGGTATTAAGATACCAAACATATCTGATAAATTGTTTGTTAATGAACATCTAACGCTCCAAAATGCCGAATTATTGAAATCCACAAAGAAGGCGTGTCAGGATAAGGGTTATAAATATGTCTGGTTGAGGAATTGTATCATTCACGTACGGAAGGCTGATCGCGCGAGAGCGTCTGTAATAAAATGTGAAGCTGACCTTCTGAAACTTTAATGATCTTACCTTTAACTATTGTATTTTCCTTGTTAACAATGGCCCTATCCTTATTTTATCAGAACGTGCGTGGTTTACGAACAAAAACTGCTAAGTCTTACCGGAACTCGCTTAACTTTGCGTATGATTTGATTTGTATCACGGAAACATTTCTGAACGATTCTATTCTTGACGGAGAGATTCTTTGTAGCGATTATACTATTTATCGAAGAGACAGAAATGCTTCCAGCTCTCGTAAGTGTGATGGAGGTGGAGTTCTTGTGGCTGCTAGGAAAAATATTCACGTTACACCCTTATCATCTTATACTACAGGGGCTGAAGACTTGTGGTTGTGTATACATTGTGGTGCGACGCGAGTGATTTTGTGTTGTGTTTATCTTCCTCCTGGTGATTCTCTAGCCTTTTCAGCGTTTCTTCAACAGACGCAGCTTGTACGTGATCAAAATGCTGACGACGATCTCTTAATCATCGGCGATTTCAATTTACCTAATATTGTATGGAAATCGTCTCCCGGAGGTCGTTTAGTCCCTTTAGGCGGCTATGACTCACGTTCAAATGAGTTTCTTACACTTTTCTCATATTGTAATTTCACGCAATTTAATACCATAGTTAACTGTAATAGTAGGATTTTAGATTTGATCTTATGTAACTCACCCGCGGTGAACTCTGTGCACTCATGCGACGATCCTCTTGTTGACCTTGATAATTATCATCCTGCTTTAGAATTTACATATCAGTCTAACCGCACTCACTATTTACGTAATGGTCCGTCGTCTACTTTAGTTTTTGGTCGTGCTGACTACCAAAGTATAAAAACCGCTCTCCTCAATACGGATTGGAATGATTTATTTTTTGGTATTGGTGTCAACCTCTGTGTTGACAAATTTTACGGCCAGTTGAACCGAATTATTAGTGATTATGTCCCGCGTCTTACTTTTAGTAAACACCGCTACCCTAGTTGGTATTCTAACTCCACAATTAAAGTCATTAAAGAAAAATTAAAATTTCATAAAAAATGGAAAAGGTGGGGTAATCACGCGGATTTTCTTTCCTTCAAAGTGCTACGTAGCAGGTCTAAAGCATTGATCTCGAATGACTACAAATCCTATTTAATCAACACAGAATCCAGTTTGATCGATTCGCCCTCGCAACTGTGGTCCTATGCTAAACATAAAAAACGTTGTTCTCACAGTTTTCCGGCTTGTATGGAGCACGATGGCAATTTGGCAGAGGGTGGTCAGCAAATATCGGAGCTATTCGCCTCTTTCTTTAGTTCGGTATTTGTTGACGGCAGACTCCAACAACACCCACGTTCTACTATATCCTCCAGTTTTCAGCCATGGTTCTCAATCGAAGATGTAGCGCAGAGCCTCACTAGCATTGATAAAAAGATGAATTCAGGTCCTGACGGGTTGCCAGGTATTTTCCTAAACACATGCGCCTCTGAACTGGCTGAACCGCTCTTTATAATCTTTAGTCAATCATTGGCGCAATCAGTATTTCCATTAGAGTGGAAAAAAGCATTTGTACTTCCCATCTATAAGAGTGGAAATAGAAATTGTGTCTCAAATTACCGTCCAATTTCAATTCTCTCCATTTTATCTAAGGTTTTCGAAAAAATTGTTTATGATAAAATATACCGTTCAATTCAACCTTTTCTTATCCAGCAGCAACATGGTTTTATCCGTGGTCGATCTGTGGAATCCAATCTCGTATCCTATGTAAACTACATTCAAGCTTGTCTGAACGAAAATCATCAGGTCGACGCGGTTTACACCGATTTCAGTAAGGCTTTTGACAGGTTGCATCATGAGGTACTTCTGACTAAATTACATGGATTTGACTTGACTGATGGGTTATTAATGTGGTTAGCATCTTATATATCTGATAGGAGCCAGGCTATAAAAATTAATAATTACTTATCTAACTTTTTTCCAGTCACCTCAGGAGTGCCTCAGGGTAGTCACTTAGGTCCGGTTCTATTTGTGGCTTACATAAATGACATCTATGACTGCTTTCACCATAGTAATTTTTTACTGTATGCAGATGATTGTAAAATATTTTCCAAGATTGAATCTTCTTCTGATTGCGATAAACTTCAAATGGATTTAAACCGTTTACAAACCTACTGTACTAATAATTATCTCTTTATAAACTATGGTAAATGCAGTCAAATAACTTTCACCAGAAAGAGATACACTATAAATCGTAACTACAGCCTTGGTCCTGGTCCCTTAAGTGTGTCGTCTAAAGTAAAGGACCTGGGCTTGGTGCTAGATTCCAAGCTATTATTCTTCTATCATGTAGAGGAATTAATTAGCAGGGCGAACAGAAGCCTAGGTTTTATTATTAGGTTGTCAAAACCATTTACCAATCTACAGTGCATCAAATCTTTGTACATGGCTTATGTGAACAGCATTCTTAGTTTTGCTTCAGTTGTTTGGAATCCTGCATATGCTGTGTACATTGATCGCATTGAGGCCTTGCAGGTCAGATTTGTGAGATATCTGGCTCACAAATTCGCATTGCCTTATTGTTCCTACGAGCAGAGGTGCACTGTATTTGGCCTTCGTACACTGCGTGGACGTCGTACTGCTGCTGACTTGATGTTTTTGTTCAGGCTAACGAACGGCTTCGTTGACTCGCCTGAGCTTCTGAGACACATTCCTTTTTTGATTCCCAGTTATCCCACTCGAGATCAATGTCTTTTCAGATTGCCTGCTTCTACTACTAATTATTATTACAACTCACCTTTACCGCGACTGATGCATTGTTATAATCGTCATTGCTCAACGTGCGATATTTTTAATTCTTCGTTGACGTACTTCCGCAAGAGTGTATTAAGTTTGACAATATGTCATTGAATATATTCGTGTTCAATCTGGCTCGTATTATTAACTGAGAACGCTATTTTTTATTTTACTTTATCTAGAGTTTGTTAATTATTTTTACTGTTACCAGATTTTTATGTGAAATTGTTTGGTTGTTAATTTACTGTTAATTTACTGATTTCATTTATGTTGTTAATGATTGTAATCTGTTAGAGGATACTATTGTGGGGGAAACCCTGTTCGTATCCCGAATAAATAAATAAATAAATAAATAAATAAATAAGAGCCGTCGAATTACTCTTAAACGTCTATCTGAGCTGTATATACAAAACCTTGATTCATCTGTGAACATTACTTGTTCCCAGTCATCAGCATTCCAGTCAAGATGTTCTCTGAAAAATTGCAGTCTGCTTCTACGATGATTTGCGTTTAAATTTGGCGCTCTGGCAGGAATCGAGGAGATGATTCTTGAACGAGAATGTAAAGAAGGGTTGCCATTTTAACGTAATGTAAATGGAATGTAGCGGTTCTTTCTGATATATTAACAACAGAATGTTGCAAAATTAGAAGAAAACACATAAATTTCTTTTTACACCCCGCGTATGGGTAAAACATTGACAATTGTCAGACACCATCAACACATTTCTTCCTTAAAAATCAACCTATACCGTGAAGAAAGAATCATCAAAATCCATCCGTTGATTAAAAAAAATATCTTTAAACTTAATGCATAATTTAGGGGGTGCGATACTTTTGAAGAGTAGTGTATTATTTAATTTGAACGTCACATATGTTCAAAAATAAACATTTCTATTTGTTTAATTATTTAAATATACAATACAGGGCAAGCAGGTTCTAAGAAATTAACCGAATATACAAGGTGTGCCAAATGTTTGGAATATAGCGAATAACTTCACCATTCGTTGTTTCACAGAAAAATGTCAAATAAAAGTTTCTTGCATTGTTATCTTAAATGGAATGTATGATTTACTTGCATATTTTGATGGAGGATAAATCCCTCTATGCGATGAAAATATCAAATCTATATAAACTTTTTTTTTATTGAACAGTGTACAAACTTCACTTTGAGTACGTTTTCAATTATGATACCCATACATCATTAATATTTCGATTCTTTCCCGTTCGCTTTATTGCGCCATATTTGCTTATACTGGCCAATACTGATTTATACTGTGATCTTTTAACATTTAAATCTATATATCTACTACATCATTTCAACGTCTATTATGGTTATATTTGCTGATTTATTTTCACAAAATGCATTTTTTCTAGAATTTTTTCTTATACAACCGTATGATTTGATATATTCGTTATATACAGGGATTTATGCTGGGATGTATTCTTTTAAAATAACATTGTTCGTTGTTACAGCAACGAAACAAAAAACAATACAAACAAAAGTACATCGTCTGAATGTAATAACGAATCAATAACGAAAACTTTTATTTGAAACATTTTTCTTAGATTTCTTCTTTACTAATTCGTTTATTATTTAATTATTCGCTTTCTTTATTTAGTTTATTTTTTTAATTAAATTCTTCCATTTTTCAGACCACGTCTTAATTTAAGTACGAAGGCTTTCATGACCGGTATTAATTGAACTAAAATTAGAACTAACACTAGCACTAACACTAGGACTAACACTAGATCTAAAACTAGAAACTTCCGGGTTTTGCCGTGCGGTTTTTGAAAAATGTTTGACGTGCCATGATGCAATGTTGCAACCTTCTTTAGAAACTGGTTAAAAGTATCTTAATACGTCTTGATTATCCTGTCTTATTAATTATTTCTCTTTTTTTCATTTCTATAACTTCCTTGTCATTTTATTTTTTAATAAACTATTAGAAGAGGAAGAACAAATATTATTACAACCTCCCCATATTCAAAATTAGAAAATTTATAAGGTGAACATTGGAAATTTTATAATTTAACGTTCTTTAAATTATTAACCTATTTTTCAATCCCTCTTTTATGTTAGATTTAACAGATCTATTGCGATTCACCCTTGCCTACAATTTCTGTTAAAGTTTAAATTTAATGAAAATTGGTAATTCGTAATGCTTCGCGGATGGAAAAGTATGTATTTTGGTTGATCCGAGGTATCATCCGTTCATCTTCTTGGTTGTTCCCTGTGGACAGGGGCAGACGTTTCGATATCTGATCTGTTATCGTTAACGATAACAGATCAGAAGAAATGACGAAAGTCACCTTGGCTCTTGCTCAAAACGGCTACTCCAAATACATGGTGAAGAAAGCTATCGATCGACAATTCAAGCCGAAGGACCCACATCCACAAGAAGAGACCAGAAGACCCAACGTCGTACTACCCTACATCAAAGGAACAACGGATCGCATAGGAAGACTACTACGGAAACACGACATTAGTACCACCTACAGACCCGGCAAGACTATAGGAGCTTCTCTCAGGAATCCAAAAGACCAAATAAAATTGGAAAATCTAGGAGTTTATTCCATCCCCTGCGGCTCATGCGATAAGAACTACGTGGGACAGACCAACAGAAGAATAGCTGCCAGGGTAGAAGAACACAAGCTGAGCATCCGAAACAAACAGCTCACTTCTGCTCTCTTCCGCCACCATCTGGACACAGGCCATACCATTAATTTCGAGGGTTGCAAGCAGGTAGCCAACGTTCCGCATTGGAGAACCAGATTGATTCGGGAATCCATTGAAATAGCGAAGAACGGCACTCTCAACAAGAGGGATGATGCCCTACACTTGTCAGCAGCGTGGAGAACGGTCCTAGAGCACTCCAAGCCCAGGGCTGCTTTCCTGAGGCAAGGACCATCCAATTCGGAACGGCAGGACGCCGAGCTGCCTATCATTCTTGAAGCGTCCAGTGGGAGCAGCCCAGGTCCAGCAATCACCGGACAGCTGGTCAGTGGCCTCTTCTCGCCCATGGATGACGTCACCAAAGCCATATCCGGTGGAAAATCCCCAAGACCGTTAATCGCCGTACGACAGGTCAATGACCTCCCCCCACCACCCACGACTCACGTCACGTCGGACATAAACACCCCCACCACCTCACCCCCGACCAATCGCTATCACCTACGACCAAGACGACCTACTATAAAAAGGAGCCAGAGCACCGCAGTACCTCAGTCTGTCAACAGGAGACTACGACAAAGCACTGAAGATGCCAAGTGAGATCTTGGCGAAACGTCTGCCCCTGTCCACAGGGAACAACCAAGAAGATGAACGGATGATACCTCGGATCAACCAAAATACTTAATGAAAATTTTGTATAGTTATATCTTCCATTTAATGGTTTTAATTTTTCTCGGTGTTGTTGGTTACTATTCTAAAACTGTTTTACAAATTCATGATTTTAAGAAATCATCCATGTTGTTGCATTTGTCCGCTATCATTTCGAGTACAATTCTAAAGCTTGTTCTAAAGTTAGTTGAATCAAATTCAAAATTAATTTAGGGTCGTCAATATCGGTTGTTAGTCTTATCAAGTTATTTAAGTACATCATCGGGTGTATCTTGTCCTTGGTACCCTATGTTCTGAAGAAAGTTGCAACATGGCATTCGAAACGTCAAACATTTTTTCAAAAGATACGCGGCAAAACCTGAAAGCTTCTAGTTATAATTGTTATATTAGTCCTAGTAATATTTCTAGTATTTCACTGCTGTTTTGTTAATGATGAATTATCTAACAACATTTCTTTTTGTAATTTGTGACCATAATCATTCAGCAAAATCAGAATCATACAGTATGAATGTGCCCCATTTCATGCCGTTTTGTATGAACCTACCCAATCAGAAAAAAATGAAAATAAAATATTGCTAGAAAGCCATCAGTCATATATTTTAAGTATTGTTTATAAATGAATTCACAAACTTAACGTCTCTATCTTTTAAGTAAAATAATACTGATTAATCTAGAATGCAGGAGTTAGTAAGAAAAGGCGTTCAAAGTGGAATTAGAATTTTACTAATGTGTGACTGAATCACATATAGTGTCATATATGATAGCTATGCATAAACGCATAAGTCAACCTATTGATATACGCCTCAACTTAAGATATATCTAGTGTATGATGGTGTCCCTTATATGAATCTGCTCCACTTTCCCCTACTACGCAAAAGTTTGCTTTTAATAGCAGTTTTAGATTAAATGCATTAAAATAATAACGAATGAAACGAATAATTTCACAGTTTCAATATTCCAACTTATTCTCTTTTGATTTTTCTAGAATGTCCCAGTTGGAACCTGAGGAAATGTGGACTCACCATCCGTAGATCCGCGTAGATTAATCGTAAATTAATATTAACGTTCATAATTTGACATTAAAATATCATTATTTAAATGCTTACCTAACCTATTCTTTTTTTATATAGGGTCTCTCCACATACCACTTTACACGTGGTAAATAATCATGGTGTTAGACGCTCTAGTTAGAGTAATAATGCGTTCATGAAGGCATTGTAAAGATGGAATAATACCTTCCAGCAGTGGATATAATCGCATGTTGATTATTTCCACTGCTGGAAGGATTGCTGATTGATGTTCGTTCGAAATAATTTTATATTAAAATAGTATTAATTGTTTGTCCAACCTATTTTTGATATGGGGTCGTTGCACTGATAGAATGAAAATCATTCTATTAGTACACACCACATATCAACCCTATTACCCCACGTGGGGAAATAATCATGATGTTGGTTATGCTTGCATGGAGACGCTTTGTTAGCGAGGCTTACAACCCCTCCTGGGTGTCTACGAAGTGTGGTGTATCTATATTTTGGTTATTTATCCACAAATACCTAAATATACTTTATCGGTAATGTCTGTTACCGTGTAAAGTATATTAATTCCTTCCATACCTCAAACTGCTAGGTTTTCATATTAATAAATTTGTATAAATAGGATGTTCGTTCGAAATAATTTTATATTAAAATAGTATTAATTGTTTGTCCAACCTATTTTTGATATGGGGTCGTTGCACTGATAGAATGAAAATCATTCTATTAGTACACACCACATATCAACCCTATTACCCCACGTGGGGAAATAATCATGATGTTGGTTATGCTTGCATGGAGACGCTTTGTTAGCGAGGCTTACAACCCCTCCTGGGTGTCTACGAAGTGTGGGGTATCCATATTTTGGTTATTTATCCACAAATACCTAAATATACTTTATCGGTAATGTCTGTTACCGTGTAAAGTATATTAATTCCTTCCATACCTCAAACTGCTAGGTTTTCATATTAATAAATTTGTATAAATAATATGTTCGTTCGAAATAATTTTATATTAAAATAGTATTAATTGTTTGTCCAACCTATTTTTGATATGGGGTCGTTGCACTGATAGAATGAAAATCATTCTATTAGTACACACCACATATCAACCCTATTACTCCACGTGGGGAAATAATCATGATGTTGGTTATGCTTGCATGGAGACGCTTTGTTAGCGAGGCTTACAACCCCTCCTGGGTGTCTACGAAGTGTGGGGTATCCATATTTTGGTTATTTATCCACAAATATCTAAGTATACTTTATCGGTAATGTCCGTTACCGTGTAAAGTATATTGATCATTTCTTTATCTTAACCTGCTATTTATTTTTCATGTATTGTACATATAAATATTCGCGAAAATAATTTAACATAAATAATCTTATAAGAGTAAATAATTTATTGTTGTTCTTTCATTTGACATTGATTAAAATTTTTTATTTGTAACAATAAATGTTTCTTGTCAAATTTATGTTTTTTAAGCAAATAAACAATTTATAAACATCTTTAAGTTTTTATTTTAATCCTTATCTTAATATTTTTAAATACAGGTGTCTGGTAACATGGGTTGTTCATGCCGATCTATTAATCTAAAATATTTTCAAGATGGCCACCACTTCCGGTCTACCGGAAGTAGACCTCAACTTCGTTATTTTAAATGGAATGCTATAGTTTTTATTACACCATTCAATTAACGTAAGAAAATATGTTGACTTTGATAACAGTTGTGTAACAGTAAGTGTTCTTTGTCAAATATCACCATGCTCTTTACAAGCCCATATCTCAGCCAACGTTAACTCAAGAACGTTTTGCATTGGCACGATAACTCTTCATATGCTGCTGAATAGATTGTCATTTGTTTTATCAGTATATCTTATACAGGCTGGTCAAAAATTGAGTTACCGTTTCTCTGTATTCAATTGCGATTCAATTTTTTTAACACGATTTTGAAATAACACGGTTCACCAATAAACTTTTTTAGACGAATTTTTTGTTATAGCACGAATCCCAAGAGCACATGTTTATAACTTGGTGTACTACGGGGAATACCAGAATTTTATGACCACTTTTTTTCTTTATCTCGTTGTGCTTCAACTTGAACAAACGATTTCGTCATTCAATATTTATTTTGTGTTAAGAGTGGTCAGTTTGTGAGATGTAATAAATAATTTCGGTAAAGTTCTAAAAGTAGATGTTTCAATTAGTTTTTTTTTTAATTTGATGGTGAAATTTCCAGTGTATTATTTGTAATGATGATAATTCTTTGCTACTAAAAAAGGTAATATTGTATTAGATTGTGGCTTTAAAAAAATCTGTAAGCAATATTATTTTGGATTCTTTTTATAGTACCCTTATTGTTTAATAAAATGCCTAAACAACAACTTCCGACGAGACAAGCAATTTTCTTAGAAACTAAAATAAAAGTCTCAGACTATCTAAAGAAAGGCGAAGGTCCCACATCTGTTGGCAAAGCTTTTAGTTTAAACGAAGCGACTATAAGAACAATTAGAAAAAATGAGAATTCCATTTGACAATCCGTAATTTCTGGATCGAAAGTAAGCTCCAAAACATCATCTTATAGTCGAAATCTTATCTTAGAGAAAACGGAAAACACATGGTGTTTTGGATAGAAGATTTACAGTCCAAAAGAATACTTATTTATGGGAAGCATATAAAAGAAAAAGCACTTAGAATATATAACCGACTTCAGGAATTGGAACCAGATCAACAAGTCTTCAGGCAATGAAGAAACTGGCATTTAATACAAGTAAGGGATGGCTGACAGGTTTTATAAAAGGACACGCATTTCACAATGTAAAAATAAAGGGAGAAGTAGCATCAGCAGACGAAAATGCTGCAAAAATCTCTCCAGGTAAACTGGCAAAAATCGTTGAAGAGGGCGGTTATACTCCAGAACAAATATTTAATGCCAACGAAACGGGATTGTTTTGGAAGAAAATGCCCGAAAGGACTTATATAGCAAAATCTGAAAAATCAGCTGGTAGTTTTAAAGCGGCCAAAGATCGGGTGACGTTCTTGTTATGTAGTACCGTATCTGGTGATAAAATGTTAAAGGCTTTATTAATCAACAAATCTCTTATGCCACGAGCATTAAGAGGTAAGAACATTAAACAACTTCTAGTCCATTTCATGGCGAATAAAAACGCATGGATGACGGCTGATCTGTTTACAAATTGGTTGTTTACAAATATATGGAAGAAAAAGGTTTGGAATTCAAAATACTTTTGCTCGTTGATAATGCACCCAGCCACCCAGTGTTGGATCACTCAAATATTCAATTGTTTTTTTATCGCCTAATATTCAGATTCAGTCACTCTATTATGGCAACATTTAAAATGTACTACATAAAGCAAACGTTTAAATATATTTTAGATTTATTGAAAGAAACAAATTTGACTGTTTTGAAAGCATGAAAATGGATTGCATTACACTTGCTTCTGTTGCCATTAAACCTTAAATTGTGCCAATCAACCTTAAATGCTTGTTGGAAAAAATATTGCCAGCATGCTTCAAAAGTGGAAGTTTTCTGAAATTATAACTCTATCAAATACAATTGGTGGCAACAGTTGTAACAACATTCAAACGGCTAATATTGATGAATTGATGCGAGAAAGCCCTTTGGATGAAGATGATTTGATCGAATTTATGACAATTTGTGAAAATAAAGAAATCGATAATGACAAGGTAGAAGATGAAGTTCGGCTATAAACGGCTGATTTAATTTGCGGTGGCTTAAAATTTGCTACAAGTATGGAACAACATTTTCTTACTTATGATCCTGACATGGAGCGTGCATTAAAATTTCAACGTGGTCTTAAGTTATGTGTAGCTGGATATGAAGAATTATATAAGCTTATTGAGAAATCAAAAAAACAGCAGCTAGTAACCGACTTCACAACTGCAAAAAAAACAACACAGACCGTTAATAACGAACGAAATTCTTCATTTGAATTAAATCCGACAGTTGTACTAGACATATCCGACATATCTACTGATGATGCTGATGACAACGCAAGTTATCACTCACGAATTTTACATCCCAAACCTGCAAAGAGGCACAAGAAACAATATATTTTAACATACATGGAAGAACATAACATTGCCATGCCGGACGGTAAGATAACAAAAGACAAACTGTTATCGAAAGTCAATGAAGTTGAGATTCCAACCGATTACATAATCGATGGTATGGCAAAAGAAGCGGGACATATAGTTCTACGATTACCACCGTACCATTGCGTTTTGAACCCCATGGAATTAATCTGGAGCAATTTAAAGCGAAATATCAGGAAAAAAATTCAGCTCCAACCTTAAGCGCCATAGTGGTGGATTTAATTCGGCAAGAGGTTGACAACATACCGACAGAATTATGGGGAAATAAAACACATAATCGACGTAGAAAATTCATATGTATCGCCAAATAGTCAACGGTTTATTATAGATATCGGAAAGGATAGTTCCGATGAAAGCAACTTTGAAAATTCTGATAGTTATGATAGCGACGACGAATGATTAAATTTTTTAATGTAACCTTTGGTGTTTTATTCATGCCCTGTTCACTCTTATACAATATTACCTACTCTTTTTAAATAGTTAAGGTGCTAATCAAGTGTGGCGCTTTCAACAGTTTGATGTTTGATGAAATGTCAATAGAACCATCATTGTCATACTATCAAAAAAACAGATCGCATAATATACTCAGGTTTGAGGATTGTGGTAATGGTAGAACAAAAAAGTTTGCTGATCGTGCAACGGTGTTTATGGCCCGGGGATTGCAGAAAAATTTAGTATTGATTGTACAGCAGTAAAAATGTTGATTGATGAGACAAACCGAAAATTTGCGGAAAAAGAAGTTGAAAACAGATAGTTCGGTTTTGATGTTGGTGGTTTGTGGAGGAGGTCCCATTGTTTGATGGCCTTGTTCTGCTTAAAGATTTGAGAAATAATTTACTAGAATACGACATTAAGTTTCAATGGAGAATGGAACAACAAACAGCTTCCTGGCAGGACATTGTTAAGTTATATAATTTAGATGATGGCGACTATGACAGTAGGATGCTGTACAAATTAACAGAGGGACATGTCCTAAAACCAAAGATAAAAAAAAACTAATGTCAAACCGAGTGATCCAAGTGATCTCACATAGGGTTTCATCCACAATGAGAGGACTGATCAAGCTTGGTAAGTTTTTAATTAATCATTATATTAATTTAATGTTGTTTCAAGTATTGTTTTCTATTAATATTAGAAAAAACTGTATATAACTTTTTATACATATTTCTATCATATTTAAAGGTAATTTCGGTACTTTAGGTACTTGTCTGCCAGATACTGCATTAGACACTGCGGATTTCTTACTACCCTACATGCCGGAGAGGGAAAACCTTTAAAGGGTGCAGTCATAAAGTCGTCGCCCCATTTAGTGTTTTGCGAGGAGAGGGTATCAAGGTCTTAAACTCCATGAAAATTATAAAACCAGGGGACAAACATCTCTCTCCCCTACAATAAAAAATTGGACAGCAACCTTGAAAGGTTTAAAATATATTTGGGTACAAATGAACAAAAAATGGGTTTAAATATCTTCTGAGCAAGTTAAACCAACATCCCGTTGAAAATTTTTTTCCTGCATACGAAACCACGGGGTCAGGAACATAAATCCGACAGTGGACGCTTTTATAAGAACCAAGAAACGAGAGAAGAAACATGTGTATCAGAAGAGGAAGGTGAAGAAGAAACAAAGATCCACGAAAATACGTATAATTTCAACACTTCTCACCTTATTATTCAACACCACTTTTATATGGCAGACTATTTTGCTGAATCCATCTTAAAAATTGTTGGAGGCTACAAAATTTGCAAACAAGAACTTATTTCGACATGTCATAATAATTTTAAAAAGAAAATAGTGGTTAGGTTATTTCACATCAAAATAAACATGAATGATAATTAATACTAATTAGATCATTGTTTTGATGTATTTAGTGTAAATACCATGATGTTACGATATATTTTATATAAGATTTATCCCGGAATTGCTGTGCAATGTAATTAGTATAAACATTTATTAATTTATCTTATATGTTACAATGCATTAATACAAAAAATAATGTATTTTAACAGTAAAAATAGAACTGCATAAGCATCATGGGCTACAACTTATATAAAATAATATCAATACAGAACGATAATTACAGTAAAATCAAAATCAAATGGAATACTTCCCGCTATACATCGCGCCAAACATCACCGCCATACGCGGCTGGCACCTTAACTAAATACTTAATGCGAGGATTTTATTGAGAGTTGCCTATCTATATATACCTTATCTATGGTTTTATTTAAGTTTGACCCTGTCCTTGTCACACTGTCATAAATCTTTAAAGGAACTCGAGCGGGAAAAACTCACCCCGGGTTTTATTTATGACTATCGACAAAAGTATTCCAAAACATCTTTGTCTTTGTGATTTCTTCAAACATTTCAATATCTCTGAGAAAAAAAATAAGTAAGCAAACAAAAACTGTTACATTGTTACCGGTGTGAAGATAGCAGTAAAATGTAGCAGTAGAAATTTCCTAAGATACCCGAACGTCCATAGACGTCCGTCATACCGGCAACTGGAGGTTCGCTTTCTTTCACACAAAAAGCATGAAACTAATACAGTAAGAGGCTAATTTATTATGTTAGTTGCAATTAGACCAGATTAAAACATATTTAACACGGGGTAAACCACCCGTTTCAATACTTCAATGGGCTCTAGCACCCTTATTAGTTCGAAGATCCAAACCAAACTTTGCAAACGCTTTTTAGATATCCCAACGAACAAGTTTCCGTATAGAAACCTCACTTCGGATGGGTCCGCGGGGGTAAACCACCCCGCAGTAGATTATTATTTGGTGTACTATACCCTTATTAGTTCGAAGATTCGAACCAAACATTGTATACACTTTCTAGACATCCCATCGAATAAGTTTCCGTATAGAAACCTCACTTCGGATGGGTCCGCGGAGGTAAACCACCCCGCAGTAGATTATTATTTGGTCTACTACACCCTTATTAGTTCGAAGATCCGAACCAAACTTTGTATACACTTTCTAGACATCCCATCGAACAAGTTTTCGTATAGAAACCTCACTTCGGATGGGTCCACGGGGGTAAACCACCCCGCAGTAGATTATTATTTGTTCTACTACCCTTGTTAATTTGAAGATCCGAACCAAACTTTATATACGCTTTCTAGACATCCCATCGAACAAGTTTCCGTTTAAAAACCTCACTTCGGATGGGTCCGCGGGGGTAAACCACCCCGCAGTAGATTATTATTTGTTTTACTACCCTTATTAGTTCGAAGATCCGAACCAAACTTTGTATACGCTTTCTAGACATCCTACCGAACAAGTTTACATACAGAAACTTCACTTCGGATGGGTCCGCGGGGGTGAACTACCCGGCAGTAGATTATTACTTTGTCTACTATACCCTTATTAGTTCGAAGATCCGAACTAAACTTTGTATACGCTTTCTAGACATCCCATCGAACAAGTTTCCGTATAGAAACCTCACTTCGGATGGGTCCGCGGGGGTAAACCACCCCGCAGTAGAATATTATTTGTTCTACTACCCTTATTAGTTCGAAGATCCGAACCAAACTTTGTATACGCTTTCTAGACATCCCATCGAACAGGTTTCCGTATAGAAACCTCACTTCGGATGGGTACGCGGGGGTAAACCACCCCGCAGTAAATTATTATTTGTTCTACTACCCTTATTAGTTCGAAGATCCAAACCTAACTTTGTATACGCTTTCTATACATCCCATCGAACAAGTTTCCGTATGGAAACCTCACTTCGGTTGGGTCCGCGGGGGTGAACCACCCCGCAGTAGTTTATTATTTGTTCTACTACCCTTATTAGTTTGAAGATCCGAACCAAACTTTGTATACGCTTTCTAGACATCCCATCGAACAGGTTTCCGTATAGAAACCTCACTTCGGATGGGTACGCGGGGGTAAACCACCCCGCAGTAAATTATTATTTGTTCTACTACCCTTATTAGTTCGAAGATCCAAACCTAATTTTGTATACGCTTTCTATACATCCCATCGAACAAGTTTCCGTATAGAAACCTCACTTCGGTTGGGTCCGCGGGGGTGAACCACCCCGCAGTAGTTTATTATTTGTTCTACTACCCTTATTAGTTTGAAGATCCGAACCAAACTTTGTATACGCTTTTTAGACATCCTAACTAACAAGCTTAGGTTTAGAAACTTCATTTCAGATGGGTCCCCGGGGGTGAACAACCACTTTTAATACATTAATGTAGCGCCCTTGTCCTAAATAAAATGTGTAAATTGTTTAATTGTAAGGCAAAGTAATATACATATATCAAATAAAATCGATCTGTTGAATAAGCTGTTCACAGGAGCATTAAAAATCCGGATCCTGAAGATTTAATATTTTATTTAGGATCTAATTTAAATTTTTTTTTGTTTCAAGCTCACTTATACATTATTTTACTAATTATATATTTGTATAATTTACAATTAATATTTTATGGCCGCCTGTACTCCATCAATCAAAAAACCATGTTTAAAATTGGTTCGGCAAAGTGCTTTGAAATCTGAATAATGACTGCAAGATTGTTGTTTACTTAAGATTTGCTGTGCATATATCGCTAATTCCTGTTAAGTCTACTTCATCACTAATATTTGTTACTGGACTACTGAAACAATTTTGATGAGTCAATCTCTCGCAAACTGTGCATCTATAAAATGCAGTAGTTGCGTCTCTATTGCAATAAAGGCAACGATTTTTTAAATTATAGCTTTCAATTAAAATTGTGTGTTTTACTTCGCTTCTATGTTCATCCATATTTTTCGATGAATTCGACTGTATCCATCCTGTAGTGTGATATGTTCGACAGTTACAATTTTCCAGTTATTAAGTAAAACTTTATTATACTTATTTTTTAATGCCCACACATATAGAAATTTATACAAATATTTAATACTATTTTGATGTGATGATTAGCTATAAACTTCACTGAAAATAAAACTTATACACAAAGATGACAAGCTTTGTATCACAAACTTAATTAACAATAACAGATATGAGATAAATATACTGGATAACAGCCGACACGCGTAATATAACAGATATAGAATAACACGAGTGTTACTTGCAATCAGGGTATTCTCCCGATTGTGTGCTGCAAATATGTAAAAACCGATTTTGAAACGTATTATAGTCAAGATTTGTAATATTATTGTCATATTATATCATAATATAATAATATTACCAATTTACATAATATTATCATAATATTATATTACATAATTATCATAATTATCATAATATTTATACATAATAATATTATCAATATTATTGTTATATTATTGTTAATAAGGGTCGTAGACCAAATAATAATCTACTGCGGAGTGGTTTACCCCCGCGGACCCATCCGAAGTGAGGTTGCTATATGGAAACTTGTTCGTTGGGATGTCTAAAAAACGTTTGCAAAGTTTGGTTTGGACCTTCGAACTAATAAGGGTGCTAGAGCCCATTGAAGTATTGAAAGGGGTGGTTTACCCCGTGTTAAATATGTTTTAATCTGGTCTAATTGCAACTAACATAATATATTAGCCTCTTACTGTATTAGTTTCATGCTTTTTGTGTGAATAAAAGCAAACCCCCAGTTGCCGGTATGACGGACGTCTATGGACGTTCGGGTATCTTCGGAAATTTCTACTGCTACATTTTACTGCTATCTTCACACCGGTTACATTGTTAGCGTCACGATTATTTTAGAATACTAAATAAGTCAGTCTGTAGACTAATATGTGTATTTCAAGCCTACGTATTTACTTTTTTATAAATATATAGCATTAAGTCGTGAATGGACATCTACATAACCTCTCCCGTGATATATTGTATATTATAGCTTATTCCCATCATTTAATAACAACCCAACCCAGTCCTAAATTTAACCTCAACCTATATTATCTAGTCTATCTAGGTGATAACTCAGATTACATTACCAAATATATTATTTATAGCAAAATTATCCTCTAAATTAGATAAAAATAAATTTATTTTATGCTGGTAAATTCTGTGAATCACATTCAGCTATCATTTAAAGGCTTTCTCTTAAGCCAAGTTAATAGCACCACTAATAATAAGATTTGGAGGTGGATTTTTGTCCATACCGAATAAATGTTACTATCGAAATTAAGAAATCACTTAGATAAACAATACCGTGGTACCTTGTATCAACTGATTATTATTGTATGTCGGCTGTGTTGTATTTGGTGAAGTACCTTATAATGCTGAGATTCTGTAAAAAAGATTAAAAAAAAAATCTTCCGATACCGGGAATCGAACCCGAGCCTCCTGGGTGAAAGCCAGGTATCCTAGCCACTAGACCATATCGGATATACTAAATAAGCACCATCTGCGAAAATTCACCCCACAAAAAATTAATTTAGCCCTTTTTATGATCATAAATAAAGTGTTATAAAATTTTTGCATTAAAATAAAACGTTTCTGATGATTCATTATTAATTTTATTGCAATGTTCGCAAAAGATTTCGTGCTCCCAATTCTCGTTAGATTTCCCAAGGAAAAAATTGATTTTAACGTCTTCTCATTAACAGCAGCTTTCTTCTTCTCCAAGAAGAAAAAAGAAAGCTTATATAAAGCATCTTCGACATTTTCACCCGTTAGAAATGACAGAGAGTTTTAAGAAGAACATTACATAAACCAACATCACAATGGCATTCAAACACTTTGCAAAAGCATTCTTAATTTTTATTTCAATTTCGATCGTTTACGGCGTGATTAAAAAAAGAACCGAAGAAGAGGGGCAATTTAATAAAAATCAGTACGATATTGGAAATGATCAGCACTTAATAGATTTTTATGTAAGTTTTAAATCGTTTTCATGATATATTTTAATATGTTTTTTTAAGACTATTCCAAAATATATTTTTAAATACGGCGTTAATGATTTTCATACTGGAGATATAAAATCGCAGCAAGAAAGTAGAGATGGTGATTTTGTTAAGGGGAAATATTCTTTGGTAGAGCCGGATGGCTCTATTCGTGTTGTTGAATACACAGCTGATAAACACAATGGATTTAATGCTGTTGTTCATAAAACGATTCCAACTCTTGCTTCTGATGAAGAAAAGGAATGAGTTGAGATATAAATAAGATTAAACAACATCATGATTATGAACATTTTTGGGAAAATTGTGATTTATTTTGATCATAGGGTAAAGTTTATATAAAATTTGAATTAGTTTTAATCTCAAATGGTATATTTTATTTATTTTATAAAAAAATGTTTAAAACTAAAAAAAAGATTTGATGTTAGTTGTTTCTAGTCTATGCATAATAAATAGAATTAAAGTTTTAAATTAAACAGAAAAAAAACACATTTTTGTTGTATTAAATGAAAGTTATCCTTCAAATAGACCCAAAAAAACATTTTCAATTAAAGTTTGAGGATTTAAAAAGAATTTAGGCAACCAAGTTTTTTACTTTATTTTGTATATAAAATTCTAATTACAATTAATATATTTACCTACAAACTCTTATTAATTCAACTAAATAGTTTATTTAAAGCTTCATCATTTAACCTATACAAATGCCACTTTTCAGTTTGTGTTAAATCAACGGCACCAAGTTTTTTATAAAAATCCACTGCGGGGTTCCAACTTAAAACGTGAAAATCTAAGCGATGACTGCTTTCATGAGCTAATTGAGCGACTTTTTTAAATAATTCTTCGCCTACCCCTTGTTTACGGAACTCCTCTTTTACAAATAAATCTTCTAAAAAGATGCTAGTACCCAACCAAGTTGAATAACAATAATAATAAATTGTAAACCCGATTATTTCCGAGTTTAATTCAGCCACAAAGCAATGAAACGTCGGGTTTGGTCCAAAACCGTCTTTTTGTAATGTTTCCGGAGATATTTTAACATCATTCGGCATTTTTTCAAAAATAGCTAATCCCTAAAATTAAAAAAAAATTATTTTATGTATTCATTATTTTTTGTGATTACTCACTTTAATCATTTCAAAAACATCCCTCATATCTTCCTTTTTCGCTTTTCTTACAACAAAATCTTTCATTTTGACTTTAAAATTTTTTAGGTTATAAATTATTATAAACTACTCAAGTTTAGTTGAGATTAACGAATATCCACGTGTTGATAATAGCTGATAGTGATATTTATTTAACAAGTTTTGTATTAATTTTAAAATTAAATTGCGCTTAAATATGCTTTTAAGATCTTTTTGAATAAAATTTTTGATTGTTGACAAATTTTAGGTTAAATTTACTTCTGTCAATGTCAAATGTCAATCTTTATGGCACTTCTTAAGCATATAATTTAAAAGAAATCAGCAAAATATTTAAGTTATAATCTTAATCTTTACTATTCCACTTAAAATAATTTTATTTATCATTGAAAAAAGTGTTGCAATTATGTAAAATAAAATCCGATGTCATGGTATGTTATTGAGATAAAAACTTCGTATTAAAGGTCATAATGTAATAGAAATTACAATGTGATCTTTGCCCCCTAGAATAACAATCGAGCACTCAACATCCACGCACTTTATTTATTATCGTTAATGAAAATCGGATTTTAATTTCAAATCTATTCCGTTTTGAAATTGTGTTGGAACAACGTTGTTAGTAGTTGCATTTGGCGCCGTTTCGTAACAATCCTCGCTTGCGCACACAGGATCATTCGTTGGGTTTGTAGAATCGTAGTCATACGGTCTCGATTTGTCCCAGTTTCATCATACAACAACCAAAAACGATGGCCACCATATTACGAACGGTTTTAACGGAGAATGCTGTCTTTAAAACAGCACCTAAAGTAAGTTTAATGTGTGTATGAGATCAAAAAAGGCGTTTCCCGACTTCCCCAATTAACAACGGAAAATTTCCTCTAATTCTATGAATCCTTTTAATCAAAAATTCAAAGTATCATTCATTTCTCGAGAATCTTTCAAGAATTCCTTGTCGCCCTTGAGTTCTAATTTAATGCTCCCTTTAACAACACCTGATGGTATTAAATATAGTGTAAGGGTTATGTAATCCATTATAATATTTTATTTGTTGTGTCAGGTTTTAGCTGCAGTATGCCAAACGAGGAATTTAAGTGTTCATGAACATATCAGTTACACAATTTTGAGAAATGCTGGGATTCAAGTCCCCAACTTTGGGGTTGCTAAAACTAAAGAAGAAGCGAAACAAATCGCGGAAAAGTTAAATACTAAAGATTTAGTGCTTAAAGCCCAAGTTTTAGCTGGAGGTCGTGGTAAGGGTTCTTTTAAGAACGGACTCAAAGGAGGTGTCCGCATGGTTTATTCGTAAGTCTTAATTTTCTCTTTTTATTATTGAATTTATCACGGTTCTTTTTATGTAAAGCCCTGAAGAAGCTGCCGAAATTTCTGGAAAAATGCTTGGACAGTATTTAGTCACCAAACAAACTGGTGAAAAAGGAAGAATTTGCAATGCTGTTATGGTTACTGAAAGGAAGTTTCCCAGAAAAGAGTATTATTTTGCCATTATGATGGAAAGGGCATTTAAAGTAAATATAAATTGGTGCTTTGTTAGGATAGTACAAACATAACCTCATTTTTATTGATCACATTTATTGATATTGACCCAACATATAGGCAACTAATTTTCCACTGCAGTATAAATAGTTGCCTATCTTTTAATTTAATTTTCGTATATTAATCAGGTGCTCATTATGCATGGAAATTAATATCTCGGTAAAAACTTTCTATATAAAAGTTGTTTACTACTTTATTTGCCATGATAAAACACTATTCAAATGCTTTTATTATGCTATTATAGATATATAGGTTTTCTTTACGACGGCGTAAACTATTAGTACCATTACAAAAGAAAATTTTTGAAATAAATACAGAATTAAGTAAATTTTACTAACATATAAGTCTAGGCACAGTATATTAACATTTAGAGGGCCGGGATTTATAATATTAGAAGAAAATCAATACAAAATATACTTCATATGATATACTTATCATACACAAAGTACTGGCCCAGGCAGCAGACCCAAATTATTTTGGGATTGAGACGTTTGAGAAATGACGTTAAATTTTATACCACATTTTTTTAAAAACCGTAAGTTTTTGTATTGCACTGTTTTATACATAATTGTATGTTCTGAGGTGTCTGTAAAAAGTTATATTGGTCCATGATATTTGAAGAATGTTATGGATTTTATTCCAACTTCATACTATTCTTCATATTGAATGGTATGAAGTTGAAGTTTAACCCAACCTAACCAAACCAAATCCAACTTAACCAAACTGAACGCAACCAACTTAATCCAACCCATAACTTTCCTTGTATTGAATCATATAAAATTACAGCTTAACACAACTAAACCCAACTCAATATAAAGAATTTTCGAAGTTTTGCGGAAATATTCCATGATTTTTTCTTCTATAGTCCAACTTCAAATTATTAAGTATGATGGATGGTATGAAGTTAAGCTTCAAATTCATACCATCCCTCAGATAACAAAAAATCGAATCCAAAACAATAAACCTTCTAAGTTCAATTCAATTTCAGAGATAAATTTTGGGTTTGACTTTTTTTTACAGTTGGATTAGATTGAGGTTTTGTATGATAGAGTTGGGTTAAGCTTCAACTACATATCATCCCTCATAACGGAAGGTATGGAGTTGGAAAATGTTGTTTTGTTATTCTATGATTGGGTTGGGTTGAGCTTCAACTACATATCATCCCTCATAACGGAAGGTATGGAGTTGGAAAATGTTTTGTTATTGATTTTGTTATTCTATGATTGGGTTGGGTTGAGCTTCAACTACATATCATCCCTCATAACGAAAGGTATGGAGTTGGAAAATGTTGTTTTGTTATTGATTTTGTTATTCTATGATTGGGTTGGGTTGAGCTTCAACTACATATCATCCCTCATAACGGAAGGTATGGAGTTGGAAAATGTTGTTTTGTTATTGATTTTGTTATTCTATGATTGGGTTGGGTTGAGCTTCAACTACATATCATCCCTCATAACGGAAGGTATGGAGTTGGAAAATGTTGTTTTGTTATTGATTTTGTTATTCTATGATTGGGTTGGGTTGAGCTTCAACTACATATCATCCCTCATAACGAAAGGTATGGAGTTGGAAAATGTTGTTTTGGGATTGATTTTGTTTTTCTATGATTGGGTTGGGTTGAGCTTCAACTACATATCATCCCTCATAACGAAAGGTATGGAGTTGGAGCTCAACCCAACCCAATCATAGAAAAACAAAATCAATCCCAAAACAACATTTTCTAAGCTCAATTCAACATAAGAGACGGTTGGGTTGAGCTCCAACTTCATACCATTCGATATAAGGGATCACTTTGAAGTTTGTACTGAAGATTTGTTTTTTTGGGTTGATTATTAAATAATAAAAATATTGTTTAATTATTTTTCTATCCTTGGGTTGGGTAGAGCTTCAACTTCATATCATGCCTCATATTGAATGGTATGGCTTTTTTTTTTTTTTTGGAGAGGGGTTTAGGAAATCTGCAAGCAGACACCCGGCCTAAGCTGTCAGGCGGCCAGATAGTGTCGGGTTGGGTGCCTTCTTAGGATACCCGACCGACTAAAACCCTTCCCCCTCAGCTCCGGAACCGCCAGAAAAAGGCATTACTTCGGAGTGTCAATTACCATCCTCTTCTATCCTCCCTATGCTTCCGTTCTTTTTTTTTTACTTTTATACTTCTTTTCTTGCTTCTTCCTCTCCCAACCCTTCCTTTCCTTTACCTTCTCTTCCCCCGGGACGGTTTGATCGGCGACCTGGGAGAGGGGAGAGAGCGGAGCCCTCTCCCCCGCCTTCTTCCTCCTGTCGTCCTCGATTGGCGTCCTCTCTCGACTCATCCGTGACACCAACAAAAACAAACACCTTGCTATTAACTTTTGAATTATCTTTACCTCAAAACGTACCTGGGAGAGGGGAAGGAGCGAAGCCCCCTCCCCCGCCTTCTTTCTCCTGTCGTCCTCGATTGGCGTCCTCTCTCGACTCCTCCGTGACACCAACAAAACAAAAACCTTGCTATCACCTTTTGAAATATCTTTACCTCAAAACGTACCTGGAAAAGGGGAGAGAGCCCTCCCCCCAGTTTCCTTCTTCTTTTCGACGTTCACGATCATCTTCCTGGAAGAGGGGAGGGGCACAGCCCCCCCCCAGCCGCCTCCCTCCACCTATAATCGACCGGTCCGAAGTACCAACGCTTTGCGTCATATCTTTCTTTTTCTTTTCTCTTTCTCTTTCATAATCTTCCTTGCTCTTAAGGATAGATGTTACCATTTCTTGTATTTCTCTCCATTTGTCGCTGGACTGTAACATTTGATCCACCATGTTATGTTTAGTTATTCGTACTCCACATCTCGTTTCACATCTGCTTCTTTGTACGTTGAACTCTTCACATTCAAAGAATGTGTGTTCAGGTGTGTCTGTTTCTCCGCAAAACCAGCAAGCGGTCTTCGGCTTTTCTGATTCGATAGAGATATGCTCCGTACACTCCGTGTCCTGTGAGTGCCTGTGACAGATAGTAGTCTGTTTCCCCCCATCCTCTTGTGATCCATTTTTGTAAATTGGGAATCAGGATCCTTGTCCACCCGGTATTGGTATTCCACCTAGCTTGCCACTCATCCAACACACGCGCCCTGCATTCCTCTTTTCCCTCTTTTCCTTTATTATATATTTCGCATCTCTCATTCACAAGCAAGTCCAAAGGAGGTAAACCTGTTATAACTTCGATTGCTTCCGCTGATACCGTACGGTACGCGGAAGCGATCCCTATGGCAATCTTCCTGTTCGTCCTGGTTAGCAGGCCCCTGTATCTTTTATACTTTAGGCATCTCTGCCAAGTGGGTGCGGCATATAAAATGACCGATATCACCGCTGATGCTATTAGCCTCCTGCTTCTTACCTTAGGACCTCGCAGTCTAGGCATCAGTCTCATGACTAGATTAGTCATTATTGCCGCTTTCTTTGTAACATTCATGACATGATCTGTCATACTCATATCCTTATTCAGAAAGACTCCAAGGTACATTACAGTTCTTATACTTTCGACTTCAGTCGTGCCCACGTTTATCTTGATTGACTTCACTAACCGTCTTCCTTGCAAAAGCACTATTTCCGTCTTCTGTGCCGCTATCTTTAGTCCCATGCTCGTCAGTTCCGATGTTATGCTTTGTACGGCGTAAGAAGCTTTATCTTCTAACTGTTCCCGGGTTTTGGCTTTTACCACCAGAGCGAGATCATCCGCGTATGCGAACAGTTCTGTCCCCTCCTCCCAGTCCAGTCTAAGTATTCTGTCGTAGAACAGATTCCATAATAATGGGCCCAGTAGGGAGCCCTGCGGTACTCCACAGGTCACCTTGTATTTAATGCCGTTTGGCGCTATTATACATCGTTCGGATAGCTATCCTTTGATCATTTGTACCAAATAAGCGCTAACTCTTCCAGCAGTCAGGGCCTTCACAATTTCTTTCCACGATGCAGAGTTAAAGGCGTTTTCTATGTCTAGGAGAATCAAGGCGCACACTTCCCTGTTTTTGAGAGCATTTTTCTTAATGTCGTCCACTATTTTCTGGACTCTTTCCACCGCCTGTACCGTCGATCTCCCTTTCCTGTATCCAAACTGATTTTGGTGCAGTAGACTGTTGGTTTCTACCTCTACTTGTAATCTCTCTCTAAGCAGACTCTCTAACAGCTTTCCTAGCGTATCTAGCAGGCATAGGGGTCGGTATGTCACACTTGCATCCCTTTTTCTCGGTTTTTCCATGAGGACCAGCCTAGCTTGTTTCCAAATTTTTGGGAATATGCCATTAGATAGGTTCTTGTGTCTAGGAAGTAAGGCGTTTATAATTTCTACCATAATGCCATCCGGACCTGGGGCTTTCTTTTTGCTTAGCTTTGATGCTGTGAATGGTATGGCGTAAGGTGCTCAACCCAACCCAACCATAGAAGAAAAGCTTCATATCATCTCTCATATTGAATGGAATGAAATTGGAGCTCAACCAAACCCAACTTCATACCATCTCTCATGTTGAATTAAATTTAAAAGATGTTGTTTTGGGGTTGATTTTGTTTTTCTAAGATTGGATTGAGTTGAGCTTTTATGTAGTTTTATAGAGTATTAAGGTAATTAAGCATAGAGTTTTTCTTCTATGGTTGGGTTGAGTTGAGCCCCAACTTTATACCATTCAATATGAAGGACGGTATGAAGTTTTTCTTCTAAGGTTGGGTTGGGTTGGGTTGAGTATCAACTTCATACCATTTAATATGAGGCATATGTAGTTGAAGCTCAACCCAACTCAATCATAGAAAAACAAAATCAATCCCAAAACAACAAATCTTCTAAATTCAGTACAAACTTCAAAATGATCCCTTATATTGAATGGTATGAAGTTGGAGCTCAACCTAATCCAATTTGACACCATCCCTTATGTTGTATTCATGGCATGTAATTATGACTCTATTGAATGGTATTAAGCTGGAGCCAACTTCATACAATTCAATTGAGGTATGATATGAAGTTGAAAGCTCTACACAAACCAACTTGATACCAACGTCTGTAAAGCGTATTGTACCAGGTTGGCCAGAGACTGAAGAACGCGCTTTGAAGGGTAAGGTTACGTCACGAGTTACGAAGGAGTGGGAGCCTGAAATTGAATCAATATAATTTATCTTTTATGTACTGCTTTCTTAATTCTGGTTATGAAAGTTACATTTTTTTGATTTCTATTATTTAATTAAATAAAATATTTAAGTTTGCAACATGTGGTTCGAGGTTTGCTAAGATCCAGAACGCCCCTACTTTTCATGTTTTGAAGTTATGCCGATTGAAGCCGCGATCTGCTTAGTAGCTTAAAACTACTTAAAACTTAGTAACTCTCAAGAGATACATACCAAAAGATAGCTTCTTCAGAAACTAGTTTGAAGTATTTCTGACTTAGATCACTAGTATTTCTTTGAACTATCACTAAAACTTTGAACCTGTCCTAGTGATAGTTCTAATGTTAGTTTTAATTTTAGTTCAATCTGAAGACATATATGGAATATCCGCAAACTTTGTGAAAGATAACATCGGATTATATGTGGGTCCCTTAACCACTTTTTGTTTGGCGAATTGATGATAAAAGCAACAATGCTAATTTTCATACTATATCTATTCTGCCTACCTTTTCCAAAATATTTGGCCCTTGTCAACAGAATCATTGCAGACTTGAATCAAAATAATTTATTGCATCCTCATCAATTTGTATGTATAAACATTTGTCTTGTCAGTTTTGAAAGGCGTACTGTATGTCATTAATAAGTAATCCAATTCTTATTGATAAACTTCGCAATGTTTATAATTTTGACGACAAAACTGTTGTTTTAATCCGATCTTATCTGTCCGGGAGATCGCAGCAAGTGACTTGTGGTCAAATGACATCGAAAAGGGCCATTATGCTTCGGGGTGTTCCACAGGGTTCTATAGTAGTAGTAGTAGTAGTAGTAGTAATAGTAGTAGGGTCCTTAGTCTTTTTTATTTTTGGTGTTTCTCAATAACTCTCCGTACTATTTTGAGGACATTGACTGTTTATTGTATACTGATGACGCCGTTTTGATTATCCGCGGCAGTGAAATTGAAGAAGTTATTCAAAAATCTGAATTGGTTCTAGATAGAGCTCGTGAATGGTGCATCGCGAATGAGTTGTGTCTGAATAATAAGAAAACAGCCAGAATGATATTGAGCCAGAGAAATTTTAATTTTACTAATTTTGATAATTCGTCGTTTGGTACTTTTCTTGGAGTTTACATAACCACTCCAGCTTTGAAGATTGGTTATCATGTAGATGCTACAAGTATGAAGATTTTAAGAAATATCTGTTTGCTACGAAACCTTCTAGTTAAGATGGAACTTCTAGTGGACCTAGAAGTAGTAAAAACTGCTTATTTCGCGCTTATGCAAAGCCATACAGCTTATGCTATTTTAGCATGGGAAACACTCGCGATTACAAGCAAGGCTTTAACTTACAACCTAAAGCTTTAAAAAATTGTTAAACCTGGAATCAAAGAGGTCTGTCGACAGATGTTCTGTACAGGGTATCCCGCATAAGAACTGACACAGAGCAGTGGCATGTAGACCAACCTAAAATATGATGATTTAACGCAACTTGCCTTTTACCAAGTTGCACCCCTGAGAAGTTACAGGCCTTCAAAGTTGAGTCTTAAATTTAATTTTCATAAAAACCCGAATAACTAAAGAACTAGGGTACCATCAACCAACCCAACCTAACCCCTTGAAATGCTTTAAATGATACCTACTTTCTTCCGATTAATGCCCTTGGTACACCCATAACGTATACCAAATTTGGTTTTTCTACTTAATCCATTACTGAGATATTAATTTTTTTTCAAATTTAAGACTCAACTTTGAAGGTCTGTAATTTCTCAGGGGTGCAACTTGGTATAAAGCAAGTTGCGTTAAATCATCATATTTTAGATTGGTCTTCATGCCCCTGCTCTGTTAAACAACTTCCGTTTGCAATGTGATGAGGAGTACCACGTTGGGAAATCACCTTTATTAGTTTATCTACCATTCAATTTAATATCGACATTTCCAACTGACTGTAAACATAATGGTTGCTCTTTATTATGCTGTTTATCAGACGCCATTAATACGTCACAAATCACGTTCCAGCAAGATCAAAATAATTTTTTCAAATAAATTCACGTTCAATATTATGTAAGTTGACTTTTTAAATCACGATTAACTGACGTGATATTAACGAGAGGTTGCTGCCTGGAGATAACATAGACCATTACTTAATTTGTTGTCCTGGTCCTCTAAAGGTTAACAAATTGTTACTATACTGTGGTCTAAATACCCAAGGACTTGAGGTATAGGCTATTAAATACATCAGAAATTTGTTTATTTAAATAATTGAATAGATCAAAAATTAAAAATGATTCATTATTTTCTTTTAGGGTCCAGTTATAATTGCATCATCCCAAGGTGGTGTAAATATAGAAGAAGTAGCCGCTGAAAACCCAGACGCCATAATCTACGAACCAATTGATATTATGATTGGAATAACCAAAGAGCAAGCTCAAAAAGTCGTTAAAAAAGTGGGTCTTGAGAAACAAATGGATAACACCGTCCAACTTTTAATGAACATGTACAAGTTATTCTGTGAAAAAGATGCTCTCTTAATCGAAATTAATCCATATGCGGAAGATGCAGGCGAAAAATATTACGCCCTCGACGCTAAAGTTCGTTTTGACGACAACGCGGATTTCCGCCAAAAAGAAATTTTTGCCCTCCGCGATTGGACGCAAGAAGACGAAAAGGAGGTCCAAGCGGCTAAATTTAATTTGAATTACATCGCTTTAGACGGAAATATTGGGTGTTTAGTAAATGGTGCCGGTTTAGCTATGGCTACTATGGATATTATTTCTTTACATGGAGGTCAACCGGCTAATTTCTTAGACGTTGGTGGTGGTGCTACAGCGACCGCCGTTAAAGAAGCTTTTAAAATTATTACTGCCGATCCAAAAGTTTATTCAATCCTTGTTAATATTTTTGGTGGTATTATGAGATGTGATGTTATCGCCGAAGGTATTGTTGCTGCCGCGAAAGATTTAAAATTGAAAATTCCAATTATTTGTCGTCTTCAAGGTAAATTAATTAAAACAATAAATTTTTAAATATTTAAAAATTAATAAAAAATTTAATTTAATATTTTAAGGTACAAATGTGGATGATGCAAAAGTAATTATTGCAAGTTCCGGAATGAAAATTCTTCCTGTTGACAATTTAGATGAAGCAGCAAGACTCGCGGTGAAATTATCCAGTATTGTTAGTTTAGCCAGAGATGCTAAATTAGACGTAAATTTCGAAATGCCTCTATAAACAGGTGCTTTTTAGCGTTTAAATTAAAAAATATTAATCAATTAACATAAATATCAGTAATTCACCTTCCTGAGGTTTAAAATTAAAACAATTATAAGGCGTCGTATTTATTTTCATTGAAATTAATAGCTTTTTGTATTTTTAATTTAGGGAGAAAGTAATTATTACTAGAATCTATAAGAGAAGTTTTTTATTTTCGTTCAAAACGTGTTTGAAATTATTAAATTATTTTGTTTTTAATGATAATTGTAAATAAGGATAAGAAGGAGGTTGTTAATTACGGATAAGTATTTTGAAGATTTAAGATCTTCTGTTTCTTTTTTGTGAATGTTAAATATAAAAATACCATCAGGCTTATTACATGGTAATTATTCTGTATATTTTAATTTAAATAAATTATATCTCAAATATTATTCACAATTTGAGTAAATCACAATTGGGTAATCCTGGCAATCCTACCTATCAGGGAAGATACAATGTGTAATTGTCCTCAACGAATAATAAGATAAATAAAATCAGGTTGGTGGTAAGTCGAGCTGGGACTACCTCCGAGTTCCGTATTTGTTCTACTGTTGTTCCTCATTTATGTGAATGGCTCATCATGAGTACCAAACAGCATTATGATAATGTTTACAGTTAACACCCCGACCATAGCTAGGTATAAGTGATTATAAAATCCAGAAATCACTTATTGTGGATCTGAATAAGTTTGCGGATTGGTTTGAAGCGTACATTATCACTTATGCTCTAACCAGATCATGGCGAAGTATGGATCCAGGACTGTCTTGGACCAATCATTTTAATTAAGGTTGGGCCGACTATGATTTTGGCCGACTAACGACTATCCGACTAATCGACATTAAAAGGGCCGATTAATCGGCCATTGCCGATCATTCCAAAGTTCGGACGTGTTCGAATATTTTTGGAAGCGCTTATATGCTACATAATCTTATTGTAACTAGGGCTGGGAGATACTTTAAATGAGTTATTGAGTATCGATACCTTCGTGGTATAGATACTATTCAAAGTATCGAAAATATCGAAGTATTGAAAGTATCGAACTATCAAAAGTATCGAAAATATCGAAAGCATCGAATTATTAGAAATAATAGTGCATAATAAGCATATTTCTCATGTATTTTCTTCCTAGATTTTACTTTTGGATACTGTCCGTTATCTTAATGATGGCCAACATGTTGGCAATGTTAGTGTTTATATCTCCAAAGTCCTGCTCATCATTTGGAAGTCTGTTAATCTGCTAGGAACATGAGTTAGAACTGTTCCAAACACTGCACATTATCTTAACAACTGCTAACTTGTTGGCAGCATGAGCTATTATGTCTCCAAAGTCATGCTCATCAATTTGAAATTTGTCCACTTATTGAAGCATGAACTATTACTGTTCCAAACACTGTACACTATGAGTGCTTGTGTCTCCATAGTTCTGCTCGTCAGCTTGAAGTCTGCCAACTTATTGACATGAGCTATTACTATTCCACACACTATGTTTTATCTTAGACTGCCAACTTACTGACAGCATGAGCTATTACTGTTCCACAGACTATATATTATTTTAACAACTGTCAACTTGTTGGCGGCATGAGCTTTTATGTCTCTATAGTCCGTCTCATCAGACTTGTTGGCAGCATGAGCTATTACTGTACCACAGACTATATGTTATCTTAATGACTGCCGACTTGTTGGAAACATAATCTTGTTCCACCGATACGGGCTGTCCGGTATTTTCCGGATCAGAGGAGGAGGTGATAAGGTGACATCTTTAGCCGTTTTCCAGGATCGCTATTGGACATCTTTAAACAGTTCCCGTGCGGTTGTTATAAGCAATGTGAAGAAATTTTATTAGACAAATTATCTCAAAATAATGTGCTCTACATCGCTACATACCTCTGATCCGGAAGATACCGGACATCCTGTATAGTATCTTTTTACTGTTCAAAACACTGTACATTATCTTAAAGACTACTACTACCTTATTGGCAGCATGACCTATTATGTCTACAGAATCATTTTTGGCAACTTGTTGGCAGCATGAGCTGTTGTATTTCCAAAGTCCTGCTCATCACTTTGAAGTCTTCAAACTTGTTAACAGCATAAGCTATTACCATTCCACAGACTATATATTATTTTGATTTTTAAGCTATTATTATTCCAAACACTATACATTATCTTAAAGACTTATGTCTCCAAAGTCTTGCTTCTCAGTTTGAAGTCTGTCAACTTGATGATACCATGAGTTATTCCTGTTCTAAACACTGTACATTATCTTAAACACTGCTGAGAGCTGTTATATCTCCAAAGGCCTGCTCATCCGCTTAAAGTCTGCAAACTTGTTGATAGCATGAGTCAATTCTATTTCATAAATTATATATTATTTGAAGGACTGCCAACTTGTTGACAGGGTGAGCTATTATGTCTCTAAAATCTTGCTCATCAGTTTGAAGTCTGCTAACTTATTCATAACATGAGCTATTACTAATCCAAATATTGTACACTATCTTAAAGACTTCATATATCATGAGCTATTATGCCTTAAAGCTCCTATTCATCACTTTGCAGTCTGCTAACTTATTTACAGTTGGTTTATTCGAACAGAGAATTACGTATCAATTTATAAACAAAGGTCCAAGTGGCTAAATTTAATTTAAATTACATCGCTTTAGACGGAAATATTGGGTGTTTAGTAAATGGTGCCGGTTTAGCTATGGCTACTATGGAAATTATTTCTTTACATGGAGGTCAACCGGCTAATTTGTTAGACGTTGGTGGTGGTGCTACAGCGACCGCCGTTAAAGAAGCTTTTAAAATTATTACTGCCGATCCAAAAGTTTATTCAATCCTTGTTAATATTTTTGGTGGTATTATGAGATGTGATGTTATCGCCGAAGGTATTGTTGCTGCCGCGAAAGATTTAAAATTGAAAATTCCAATTATTTGTCGTCTTCAAGGTAAATTAATTAAAACAATAAATTTTTAAATATTTAAAAATTAATAAAAAATTTAATTTAATATTTAAAGGTACAAACGTGGATAATGCAAAAGTAATTATTGCAAGTTCCGGAATGAAAATTCTTCCTGTTGACAATTTAGATGAAGCAGCAAGACTCGCGGTGAAATTATCCAGTATTGTTAGTTTAGCCAGAGATGCTAAATTAGACGTAAATTTCGAAATGCCTCTATAAACCGGTGCTTTTTAGCGTTTAAATTAAAAAATATTAATCAATTAACATAAATATCAGTAATTCACCTTCCTGAGGTTTAAAATTAAAACAATTATAAGGCGTCGTATTTATTTTCATTGAAATTAATAGCTTTTTGTATTTTTAATTTAGGGAGAAAGTAATTATTACTAGAATCTATAAGAGAAGTTTTTTATTTTCGTTCAAAACGTGTTTGAAATTATTAAATTATTTTGTTTTTAATGATAATTGTAAATAAGGATAAGAAGGAGGTTGTTAATTACGGATAAGTATTTTGAAGATTTAAGATCTTCTGTTTCTTTTTTGTGAATGTTAAATATAAAAATACCATCAGGCTTATTACATGGTAATTATTCTGTATATTTTAATTTAAATAAATTATATCTCAAATATTATTCACAATATGAGTAAATCACAATTGGGTAATCCTGGCAATCCTACCTATCAGGGAAGATACAATGTGTAATTGTCCTCAACGAATAATAAGATAAATAAGATCAGATTGGTGGTAAGTCGAGCTGGGACTACCTCAGAGTTCTTTATTTGTTCTACTGTTGTTCCTCATTTATGTTGAATGGCTCATCATGAGTACCAAACAGCATTATGATTTACGGTTAATGTTTACAGTTAACACCCCGACCATATTCATATTTATTTAAATAAAGTATACATTATTACGTCAAAAAAAAAGATATTGAATATAATTATATATGATCGGATAACATATATTCTTGGACTGAGTAGAACTCCTTTTCGAGTAACATATTCATCACAGCAATTCAAAATTCCTTTACTTCCAGACTTCTCATTTCTAGTGGTAGTTCATTGTATAATTTTACGGCTATATAATGATAAGTCTTTTGTGATTTTACCAGTCGGTGAAACGGAATTACAATATCATCCTTGTATCTGGTATTGTGATCATGATTATCTGTATTGTTTGGTAGCAAGTCTCTTTTATTGTGAATATACTCAAGGCAGGTACGTATAAAACAACAAGGTAAGGTGAGTATTTTTAGTTTTTTGAAGTAAGTTCTGCAGCTCTCATAGCTAGGTATAGGTGATTATAAAATCCAGAAATCACTTATTGTGGATCTGAATAAGTTTGCGGATTGGTTTGAAGCGTACATTATCACTTATGCTCTAACCAGATCATGGCGAAGTATGGATCCTGGACTGTCTTGGACCAATCATTTTAATTTCTTTGCTGATAAAATCAGTAATTTCTCATTTGCCATTCGAATTTTTTCCAGAGTAACTAGCATTGAGATAGCATCAAATGCTTATTATGCATATATTCATTTCTTGCTAAGATGTGGAGTTGTCTTTAAAAACATTCTTTTTAACTTATTAACTTAAATATTTTTACTTCATCAAATTGTAAATAATATCGATAATGTACTATAAATGTTTTAATGGTGCTTTAAAATGGTGCAAAGAGTATAGAGGTGCTTTGGCAAACTGTTAAATATTAATTTCTTCTGACGTGCGTTGATCTTTCAATCTTACTGTTGTGATTTACGGCCGGTTGTTTGAAGTAGTTTACTACTTAATCAATTAATAATACTTAATTTGTGTATTTCGTGACCTTGGTTTTCGCCTCTTGAGTTGTTGCGATGGAGAAACTGGTTCCGTGGCTGTCGACACTGTCGAGTCCAAATTTCTCGCGAGGATGGACGTTTTTGAGACTCGCCTTCAGTCGACGCTGGATGATGGTGACAGGGGTAAAAGTGAAAACGCCTCTAGTATCCACATTTCGACAGACTTCGAAGACATCGTCTGCCCAAAATATCACTAAGTGAAATTTTATTGTGTTTGACTTCGAAATTCTAACCCAACGTAAAAACTTCTGCCATCCAAAGTGTTATTCGTGTATTTGAGGAGGCCGAAGTCTTTGAAGACTTAGGTTGGATTGGAATTTCGAAAAATGTAAGGTTGAAGAAGAATTTTTGTATCAAAAGATATAATACGGCTAACTTCGAAGACGTAGGTCGTCCCAAGTTATACACTACTCTTAATCGTCTTGTATTCATATCTCAGTCGACTTCAAACACGTCGGCTGTCCAGAATATCAATGGGCTGGATTATGTTGGGTTGGACTTCGAAATTCTCATCCAACCCAATATTTTGAAGATATCAGCCGCCCAAATTGCTTATTGTTCATACTTTAACACCGCTCATAATTCGTCTGGGATCTCGGTATTTGGAATCCCGATGTATTGGTATTAAAACCTCTAGTTTGATGCCCGATTTGATGTGCGCTGGGATTCAATATTTTGTGATTTAACTGTCGTTGTTTTGTTACAGGTTAAATATTCATAAAATTATATCAGCTTTAGAAGAGGACAGCTCAACAATATCAGCAGATATATTTATCTGTGAGAATCCAACGAACAATGACAACCTTGCTCGGCGACAACAACACAAAGAACTGGTTGAAGCTAAGATCTGATGCAAGGTACCAACGGGGGAAGGATTCCTGGAACCATCATCATCTTACCCTGTGGTACCGCCTAGCAAAAAAGCTAAGATTGTAATCAAATGAAAATGGAGATAAGGTGATATAACACCAAAGCCTGAAGAATAATCTACTCTACCAAATTTCGTTTTAGATAAAGATTACCATTTAGAATTTTTTGATATGCTTCTTGATAACTGTATTTATAAATCATTACAGAAAACAATGCAATAACCAAAGGGCAGGTCAATTTTTGGTTGACAGTAGTGGAAGTAAAGAATGTTGTGGTTATTTTACTATTAACAATTTACAATAACATTTACATGGTATAGACTGTACTATCAAGTCTTCTAGAAGCAATATCAAGTCTTCTAGAAGCAATATCAAGTCTTCTAGAAGCAATATCAAGTCTTCTAGAAACAATATCAAGTCTTCTAGAAGCAATATCAAGTCTTTTAGAAGTATTTCAAAACTTCCAGAAGTAGTGTTAAGTTTTCTGGAACCATTTCAAGTCTTTTAGAACCATTTCAAGTTTTCTGGAATCATTTTGAGTTCAACGTCTATGTTGTCTGTAGACCTTGTAAACATTGGATAACTTTTTAAAAATTAATTGTAAGGTCAACTATTTCTTCTTCCGTCTGAAGTGTTTTGTTCTCTGCAAGTTCATTTAACTCAGCATGCAGACATAGACATAGAGGATGGACGTTTTTGAGGCTCGCCTTCAGTCGACGCTGGATGATGGTGACGAGGGTACGGTTACATTAGAGAGGCTTCAGGCGGACTTCGTCGAGTTTCAACGTCGAACCTTTGACTGCTTGAGTTCGTTGATGATCTTGAAATGTATTCCTGACGGAATTGTCTGCTAATTCATGGAATTCCAGAGGATATAAAAGAAAAAACTGATGATGTCGTGATTTCCTTCTTTAATGAACAACTGCAGATTAAAGATGTCAATATTGGGGCAGGTATGCTGGATCGCAGTCACCGCCTTGGGCCTTCCAAGCAACTGGTTCTGAATCGCTGCCGCATCCTCACCCCATTGTAGTTAAATTTCTTACTTATAATCTTCGAAATCTAATTTGGAACAATAAGAAGCAGCCGAAGGGAAAGCGATATTTTATAGCTGTCGCAGAAATGACGGGTAAATTGTAATTTACTTTTTTTCTATTGTTATTATAGTTTTGATTTACTTTTCAATCCTTCCCTCTTTGATTTACTCGTTGTCTTTACTTTTTGTCTACTTACTATTACTTTTTATGATGAATACAAGCTGTTCTTCGTTCTTCATTCATCGTCCTTTAGTGACTAGTGACCTTTACTGATGCCAATTTTGATGCTCTCTTGTCTAACTGACCTTTTTCGTGGCCTATGTAATCTTATTTCGGTTTACCATATAAACGCGCAAAGTCTTTGGGCCCATTTTCATCATTCTATAGTCACATTTTAATCACAGATTAAAAAATTAATTTTTAAGAGACATGGCTCAAGAAGATATTCACGGTGTGGGGAAGTTACGTTGTTTGTTCGCGACCATTCCAACATCAATATTATTGCTTCATCTAATGGGTCGCAACAAAACGCCGAGTATCTTCTTACTGAGATAATGATGGCTAGCAGCGGCATTCTGTTAGGCACGTTTTATTGTCCACCGAATCTACATTAATTTAATCAGTTGGAAGATATACTGGAGAGGCACACTCTTAATTTCGATACTACTCTTCTTATGAGCGACTTCAACACTTGCCTCTTAAGGAATAATCTACACTGTGAAAAACTTAAATTCATCACCTCTTCTCTCAATTTTTCTATTTTACCGACACAACCCGCACACCATTTACCAACATCTCAGTCGATGTAGGACCTCATTTTAACGTCCTCTCTAGACAACATACTTTCTCATGGTCAGATTCCACCGTCCCAGTTCTCCAACGACGACTTGATTTATTGTGTACTTGAGATTAGGTGTTGTTTAATACCTAGACGTTATCTTTCCACTCGAAACTACAGTAAAATCAACAGAGCGACATTGATGTCTGATGCTTCGGCGATCAATTGGTTTAATTTATGCCGCATATCGGGTATCAACGAAAAGGTTAACAACTTCAATAGGCAACTCAGGAAATTGTATGATTGTCATGCCACTTTATGTCCACGTAAAACAAAGCACTTGCCTGCACCCAAGACGCAATGCTGCAAAAACTCTTCTTCGAAGACATCCATCCAATGCTAATTGGGAAGGCTACCATGCTACCAAAACTATGGGTTCTCTTGGTGTAGTTGAATAACCTTCTTATCATGGTGGTTTTGATTGTGATTCTCTCGCTAGTTATTATAACTCTCGATGATTCAGTTAAGGCATCAACTATTTTCGCTATTAATGCCTCTGCTAATGTCAATTTCAGACATTCCTTGGAGCTGTTTGACGAGCTTCACATCCACCAGGCTCTCAGACATTCTGAGGCCACTAGTGTTGGTGCTGATGATATCAGTATTAAACAAAAAACAAATTCGGATTTGGACAAAATCATGCCAAAAGGTAAAAATTTAAAGGCATACAAAATCGCCAATTTTCAAAATTAAAGTACCAAAAGTTCGCTTTGAACACATTCATATTGATTTGGTTGGACCACTAGCTCCATCCCTTGGATGTACTTATCTGCTCATAGTAATTGAGCTCTTCACTCGCTGGCCATAGGCTTTTTCCTTAAAAGTTATATCGGCAGCATCTATTGCAGATACTCTTTTCAGGCATTACTTCAGCCGTTTCGGTATTTCTACCACGATCAAGAACGGCAAGTCGAATCACCATTATTTTCAAAATTCAAAACAATTTTAGGTACACATCAAATACATACTTATCACCGACAACGTAAAGGTATGGTAGAACGATTTCACCGAACTTTGAAATCTGCAATTATTGACCACCTAGCAGGTAATTCCGCAAGGTGGCACCACAACCAACCTTTAATTTTACTTAGGACTCAGGTTGCTCATCTGCTGAACTGGTTTATAGTCAGTCACTCAGATTACCAGGAGAATTTTTCATATCTACTCGACCAACAATGGAATCTGAGCCATTATTAACAAGTTTAAGAACATCTTTTGCTGATATTAAACCAACCAAAAATCTTTAAAAAGACTCACATTGTTTCCTAGGTATGAAGGTCCCTTCAGAGTTGTTAAGAGGCATTCCAAATTTTTCGTTATTATTAGAGACAACAAAGAATTGAATGTGAACCTCGATTTCAGAAAAGAATCTGTACGTTTTAACCTTTAATGTTTTTTAAGCTTTAAATTTTTTAAAATTATTTTACATGATTTTAAGCTTGCCTGATTGTTTTTCTCGTAGGGGAAGTAAGTGTAGCGTGCTATGACTCGCCTAAGAGTTTGATAGATAGGCGTAGAGGATGATGAGGTTCCGAATTATCAAAAACCTGAAGTAAACAAGTATTATGGGCAAACTGGGTAACTACTAAACTAATAAAATTGTTTTTTTTTCTTATAAATGTGTTTTCTTACAGTGAACTAAGTGAAAATCTTACTTAGTATACATACTAAGTACGAAGGCATAGAAGCTCATAATATATAGAGACCGAGTGATCTTATGGCCAATTTGACTTGGTACAAATTTATCTTTTCTTCGTTATGAACAATATTTTTTCAAACAAAAATATATAGCTTTATGCAGCATATATCAAAACGGTACTAAATGCTGAGGATTTAATGAAGATCATTAATTTTGATATACATAAAAAACATTCGGCCCTAATGTTGTGAGTCATTATGGCCGAATGTTTTTGTTGTATCTAAGCCTCAAATAAAAACACCATTTTGTTCTTTGCGTAACGAAAAATTCCCATCGCGTCTTTTGACGCAATCATTAAGTATTTAAGTAAACACAACTAAAACATTATTTCATATCTTATAAAAAACCTACAAGATCAAAGGTGGGGATATAATGACTAAAATTAACAATCAAAGAGATCAGTTAATGTTCAACATTTGAAGATAAATCTTTAACAAATTCTTTGGTGTTTTAAGCAATATTTGGACCAATAAACAGTGGTGAGTTACTTATTGAGTCAATTTCTTTCAAAATGAGGCCATTTTTAATATTAATCTATTAATAATCATTATTCATAACAAGCTAGATAAGGACAATTTCAACCTTTGACCTCAAAAAAACATAATGATAATCTAAAAACCAACTATAATGAAAAAATTAAAATTTTTGATGTTATTACTTTTATTGTTTCAACTAACATTAAATTCGATGTTGTTTATTTACGTTTAGAAATTTTCTTTTGCAGGTTTATAGTTCAACAAAATGAAATCAAAACTGTTACTACTAGTTCTTACAGTTTTAATTACAAAATCAAACTGTTTTAATTTCAACCCAAGTAAATCGGATTTAATAATATCTTTAGATTCCGAATCGAAATCGCGACAAATTCGAAACGCAAAAGAAAACGTAGATTACGACGAATACAGCCATGAAATAGAATTACCAAAAATTTATTCAATGCGGATTAAATCGAACGTACGCAATCGATATGCCGAAACTATGATTATAAGTAAAGTTCGAAACGATGCTCATATCGCTCAAGAAACCGTTTTTGCTGTAATCCTACCAGAAAAGGCTTTCATTTCAAAATTTATTATGGCGATAAATGGACGTGATTACACTTCTCATGTAAAAGAGAAAGAGGAAGCTGAAGGAATTTATAATGAAGCGGTGGAAAAGGGACACACCGCTGCACACGTAGTTGCAAGCGTTCGAGATTCAAACCGATTTACTGTCTTTTTAAACATTGAACCATCAAGTAAAGCAACATTTTATTTAACATACGAACAATTACTTGAATTAAAAGATAACATGTACGAATTGATTATCAACATAAACCCGAGGCAACCGGTTAAAGATCTTGAAGTTGACGTTGAAATTAATGAAAGTGTACCGTTGAGGATGGTTAGAGCACCGCCAATTCGATCCGGAAATAACTTAATCGAATCCCAACAAGATTTAGACCCACGAGCAAAAATTCAAAGGATTAATCGAAATTCCGCCAAAATTAATTTCAAACCCGACGTTCATAGACAAAAGGAATTAGCAAAATTCATGAACCATTTTGAAGAAACTGGTTTATCAGGGCAATTCGTTGTTCAATATGACGTTGAAAGAAGTCAAAACGGTGGTGAAGTAAATAAAAAATTTATTATTATATAAAGTATAAAAAATAAGAGTGTGTATTGAGTGAATGACTGTTGTGTAATGAATGGAATGTTAAATTATTGTATTTACAAATAAATACAATTGGTGACTTATTTTTAGGTTTTATTAGAAGATGGTTTTTTCATACACTTTTTTGCTCCCCCCAAACAAAAACCACTATCGAAAAATGTTCTCTTCGTACTCGATACAAGTGGAAGTATGGAAGGAGCAAAAATCGAACAATTAAAATCAGCGATGAAAAAAATTCTTAACGACTTAAAAACTGACGATAGATTTTCCTTGATAGAATTTAATTTTGATGTAATTCATTTACACTTGGACGGTACTCGTACAATATACATGGGGGGAGATTTACACAAATTAACACTTCGTCCCAGTGATTATGTCACCTCAGAAAATCGCGACGAAGCTGAACGTGTTGTTACAAAATTCGAGGCGGGTGGAGGAACAAACATTTACGATTCTTTAATGTTTGCATTACATTCGGTGAATGAAATGCAAGGAAATCCAAACGAGCCTCAACCGATTATTATATTTTTAACGGACGGTGATGCAACTGTGGGAAATACAAACCACAACGAAATTATCGATGATGTTACGAAGAACAATAAATATAAAACCCCCATTTATTGTTTGTCCTTTGGAGCCGACGCAAAGAAAGATCTCTTAAAAAAATTGAGTTTGAGGAATTATGGCTTTTCTAGGCATATTTATGAAGGCGCTGATGCTGCAATACAATTACATGATTTTTATCAGATAATTTCATTACCGATTATGAATAACATTACCTTTAAATATGTTTCTGATGCGAAAGATATAACAAGAACTACTTTTCCTATTATGTATAATGGATCGGAACTTGTTGTTACAGGAAAACTAGGTAACAATAATAATTTCTCTAATTCAATTCGAGGTCGCTTGCGAACGAGGCATTGGATTTGAAATGTTTGCATAAAATCGTTCATTTTGGAAAATTGTAGCGCCTCGCCCGCAAGCTTCCTTGATGGAGTGAATATAAAATCGTCTTATTGGATATTTTATATATTTACTAAGATATACAAAGAATGATTTCGCCTCAAATAGCCGAGGTCGCTTGCGGGCGAAGCGCCAGATTTGAAATGTATATATATAAAATTGTTGGTTTTGGAAGATTGTAGCACCTCGCCCGTATACGACCTCGGCGGAATGAGAATAAAAACGTCTTATAGGAGACTATATATTTATTAAGATATACAAGGAACAATTTCGCCTCAAATCGCCGAGGTCGCTTGCGGGCGAGGCGCTAGTTTTGAAATGTTTCTATAAAATCTCCATTTTGGAAGATTGCATTGCCTCGTCTGCAAGCAACCTCGGCAGAGTAACAACAAAATTGTCTTTATATATTTACTAAGATATACAGAGTACGATTTCACCTCAAATCGCTGAGATCGCTTGCGGGCGATGCGTTAGATTTGAAATGTTTACATAAAATCGTCAATTTTGGAAGATTGTAGCGCCTCGCCCGCAAGCGACCTTGACAGAGTGATCATAAAATCGTCTTATAGGAGACTTCATATATTTACTAAGATATACAAGGAACGATTTCGTCTCAAATCGCCGAGGTCGCTTGCCGGCGAGGTGCTAGATTTGAAAATCGACCTGACAATAGATTTCCATCAGGAGGTTTTATTTATTTACCAAGTTATACAAGGAACGATTGCAGCTCAAATCGCCGAGATCGCTTGCGGGCGAAGCGCTAAATTGGAAATTTTTACAAAAAACCGTCCATTTTGGAAGATTGTAGCGCCCCGCCCGCAAGCAACCTCGGCAGAGTGAGCATAAAATCGTCTTATAGGAGGCTTTATATATTTACTAAGATATACAAGGAACAAATTCATCTCAAATCGCCGAGGTCGCTTGTGGGCTAGGTACTAGATTTGACAATCAACCTATAGGAAGTTTTACATATTTATCAAGATATACAAGGAACGATTGCACCTCAAATCTCCGAGATCGCTTGCGGGCGAGGCGCTAGATTGGAAATTTTTATAAAAAACCGTCCATTTTGGAAGATTGTAGCGCCTCACCCGCAAGCGACCTCGGCAGAGTGAGCATAAAATCATCTTATCGGAGGCTTTATAGATTTACTAAGATATACAAGGAACGATTTCGTCTCAAATCGCCGAGGTCGCTTGCGGGCGAGGTGCTAGATTTGAAAACCGACCTATAGGAGGTTTTACATATTTACCAAGATATACAAGGAATGATTCCGCCTCAAATCACCGAGATCGCTTGCGGACGAAGCGCTAGATTTGAAATGTGTACATAAAATCGTCAGATTTTGAGTAATCGTCCGTGAGTATTATACATGAATCACGTGACTCACGCTAATTCACGTGAATCACTGCCCGATCTCCGCAATTGTTCCAAATTTTGTTTCTAAATCAAATAATAAATTTTTAAAATTATTTGAAGACCACCAAGTTATAATCTCTCTAACCATGAAGGTGCACAATATGTGTGATTACATTTCCGATTATGAGAATAATCTAACCTAATTCAGGATAAGATAATTTAACTTATTTTACAATCCTATCTCCTATATAAGAAATCCTGGAAAGACTGAATCGTTGTATTATTTCCACTATTGAAATTATTGATGTCGATATATTTAAAAATTATTTTAGACAAAGCTGGAAAAATGATAAATTTTGTAAAGTGAAAACCGCTACTAGTCCAGCCAATTTTAGCAATTTTTTTGGAATTTTTAAGAAACTTTACATAGCTAATATGTAGCTTATTTAGCAGATATATTTACTAAATATGTTGAAATAAATTTATCCTTATAAGGAAAAGATATAACTGCTTTTTGTGTGGCAGGCAAAATTAAGGGTTTCCGGCAAAAATAAAAGAAAATTTAAAAACAGATAATTACTTAAGATAAATTAATTGATTTGATAAATGATTCGGACTTACAGCATAAATTTAAGTCAGTGCCTTTAAATAAATTTTGGATAAGTGTTTGAGAAGAATATTCAAACTTGTCAAATCAAGCTATTACGTTTTACATCCATTTGCTGCCACAAAATGTAAATATAGGAAGCGTCTTAATGTCGCATCTGATATCAGGTTTAAAGGTTTAATGGTTAATATCGTAGCAGATATTAACAAGAAATTGTGATTCAAAAAAATCAAATGCACTGAAGTCTTATTAAAAAATGTTAATTTTTGTAAATTTTCCCTTATTTTATTTCACCAATCGTTACAAATTACAAAGTATTAGAATACGTCGGATCTGCAATTTTCACATAATTAAACAAAGAATCGTTAAAAATGGTTGTTATATTTCCCGACGATGTAATGCTGTAGAGCAGTTGCAACTGGTCCGAAACTATATTAGTACCATTTTGGTTAATATATTTCAAAATCAAAAATCAAAATCAATCTTAATGTTTTTATAAATTATTTTGCATCAATTAAACAATATAAAGATGTATAGACCCAATTGCTATCATTTTGACACACTCTCAGAGGCCTTTCCTAGTTTTTGACACCTCATAAGCTCTTTTTCCTAGTTTTTGACATCTGCATTATAATCATTAGATAATGATGAAGTATGTTTATTAAAAACAATGTCTGCCCTGCGAAATATTTTTCCGACAATAAACTCATCTTGTTTTTCTATTAAAATTGAAATTAATATTTAAAAAAAATCGAAAGGGGAGGGCGGAGGATCAAAATTTTCAAAAAAATCGTTTTCGCTGAAAGTCCCGCTATTATATCATTAAATGACGCGGAAAACCATGGTAAAAACCGTTTTTGTCTAACGCGTTTAGTTTGTCCAAAAAATTTAAATTAATCTTTGAAAAATTGAAATGGGGGGCGGGCGGAGTATCAAAATTTTCAAAAAAATCGATTTCGCTGAAAATCACGCTATTATAATTTCAATTTTTCAATTTTAATTTTTTATTCAAAAAATGTATATATATATATATATATATATGTATATGAAAACTATCAAAAATTCTGCATTATATTAATACTCTATATGTTTTCATAGCATTCATTTGTTGTATAAATTTCTTGTTGTAAGAGTTTTGCTTTCATTATTTTTTTGAAATTTTCAACGTTCAACGCTTTTAATCTTTTTGAGAGTGGATTATACAACTTAACTGATTGATAATGGAAGGTATTTTGTGACTTTGAAATTCAATGTAATGGTACCAGTATGTCACATCGATGACGTGTGTGATGATTATATGTATCTGAGTTCTTGGGTACTTGTTCTTTTCCGGTGTGTGTATAATTTAAGCAGGATAAAATATAACATGATGGGATTGTGAGTATTTTTAGTGCCCTGAAGGTCGTTCGACAACTCTCATATGGACCCAATTTTGCAAGTATTCTAATTGCTTTTTTTTGAGCTTTAAAGATAATCTCAATATCGTTTGCACCTCAGGTTAGAATATTATATGTTGCTATACTGTGAAAGTATGCAAAATACACACTTTTTGCTTCATTAATCGGTAACACCCTTGACACCACTCTCAAATAATACAAGGAAGTTAACAACTTTTGTTTTATTTGTCTTATATGTTCTTTCCATCCTAAAGTCGACGAAAGTGTTATGTCTAGGAATTTCACAGTTTCTTCCTTAACATCCTTTGTTATTTTGCTATAAAACGTAACAATTTTGGTTTTGTCCTTATTTAACTGTAGACTATTTGAGTCAAACCATTTTTTCGCTTGCTCTAACGTTTCATTAGTTTTTTGTTGTAGCTGCAGAAGGTCTGCTGAAGAATTAATAAAGGATGTATCGTCTGCATAGAGACACTTCGAATCCGCATGTGTATTACTTGACAAGTCATTTATGTATAGCAGGAAAGTAAAGGTTCGCTAACACAGCCCTGTGGTATACCCGCTGTTATAGTTCTCCAGTCAGAAGAAGAACCCTTCCACTGGACCTGTTGACTTCTATCCTTTAGATATGAAGATACCATTTGTAATACAATGTTTTCCAAACCATACTTTTCTAATTTCGTTAAGAGAATATAGTGATTGACAGAGTCAAACGCCTTACTCAAGTCGCAGAACGCAATTTGTATGTACTCTTGACTATCAAAACCCTTGATTATTTGTTTCATTACACTTTGCAGTGCCGATGTTTTTGACATTTTTTTTGGTATCCATGGTGGTATTCTGTTATGATATCTTCATATATTAGATGTTTCATTATGTTCTCTTTTATTATTATTTCTAAGATCTTTGACATTACTGGTAATATTGATATTGGTCGATAATTTCTACAATCATTTGCGTCACCCGTTTTCTTTATAGGAGTTATTTTTGCAAATTTTAATTCAGTAGGAAAGACACCTTCTCTTATACATTTGTTTATGACAACACATAAGTGTTTTTTATTATTACCACCATTTCTTGTACCAGATTAGTTGAAATGCCGTAAATATCTCTTGTGTTTGACTTATATGTATAATTTTTTCGACATCAATGTCTTCGACTTCCTCAAGAGATACCATTTTTGTTCTTAATTTTTGTATGGAAGTAAATCGATCAGTGTTGTTGTCTTTGTAGAATTTATTTAGATCAAATTTATCTGCTTGTATGAAATAACCGTTTAGGTTGTTTCCATTTAATTTTGTTTCAATGTCTTTCATAATTTTATTTCGTCCTGTTTCTTTTCTTACCACTTTCCAAGCTGCGATTATTTTATTTTCGGAATCATTAAATGACGCGGAAAACCATGGTAAAAAGCGTTTTTGTCTAACGCGTTTAGTTTGTCTAAAAAATCAACCGCAAGCGACCTCGGCATAATGAGAATAAAATCGTCTTTTAGGATATAAAATCACATATAAACCAATAAATGGCGGAGTTATAGGTCATCAAAGTCAATAAATTTTAACTGATTTTTGTAAATATTTTCAATATTGTTAAAGGTAGATCGCTGAAATTTGGTGTACACCAGTGGCAAGCAGAACCATTAGTCACAGTGTGAGTGAAATCTATCCACGGGAACCTTACTATACAGGATGTTCCTAAAATTTAGATTCTCAGAGTAGAAAAAGAAAAGAAGAAAGAAAGAAAGTTTATGACTTTTACGAAATTTTGTTAAAATTCACCGCTGTTGAGTTAAATCCAAAAATGTTGGACCCCGACAATAACAACAGCAAAAAATCTAAGCTAGCCATAGTAATTGAACGATGAATTGAGTTACCAACTCGCTTACAATTGTTTAACAATTAATCGTTTGTATAAAAACTTAAAGGGTTCAATGTATTATCGGCTTTTAGAAGCTCTTTTTACTCTAATTATTGATCTGGTCTAACATTTTTAAATTGAACTCAAAAAACAGTGAATTTTAAGGTTTTTTTCAACTGTTTAATTGCTAAATGATTGTTAGTGAGATGATGGCTTAATTTGTCATTCAATTATCATAGCCGGCTTAGAGTTTTTTCATTACCATTTTTTGCCGGGGTCGAATAATTTTGGATTTAACTCAAAAACGGTAAATTTTATCTAAATGTCGTAAAAGTAATAAAAGTTTCTAAAATAAATTTTCTATTGGAAATTGCAAAAATAAGTGTAGGTTTACGAGCAAATAAAAAAGTTTTTAACATATACATTTTGGGAACATTCTGTATAGCATTGTTCCTGTGGATCGATTTAAATCACAAACTGTGTAACGATTCTACTTAATATTGGTTTACACAGTACCAAATTTCAGCGCTCTACTTAAACAGTACAAAAAACATTTAGAAAAATCACTTAAAAGTTCTTAACTTTGATGACTTATAAATCCGCCATTTATTGGTTTAGACCAAAAGTTTTTACACGAATCATCATCATTTCCACTCTACTATATGTGGTTTAATTTGTGTCCAGAGTAACCGAAACACCCTTTACTAAGATGTACAAGGAACCATTTCGTATTAAATCTAACGGGCGAGGTGTTAGATTTGAAATATTTACATAAAATCGTTCTTTTTGGAAGATTGTAGCGCCTCACCCGCAAGCGACCCTGGCGGAATGAGAATAAAATCGTCTTATAGGAGGTTTTATATATTTTCTAAGATATACAAGGAACGATTTCTCCTCAAATCGCCGAATTAGTTTGCAGGCGAAGCGCTGGTTTTGAAATGTTTACCTAAAATTGTCCATTTTGGAAGATTGTAGCGCCTCGCCCGCAAGCGACCTCGGCGGAGTGAGAATAAAATCGCCTTATAGGAGGTTTTATATATTTACTAAGATATATAAGGAACGATTTCTCCTCAAATCGTCGAGGTCGCTTGCGGGCGAGGTGCTAGATTTGAAATGTTTATATAAAATTGTTAATTTTGGAAGATTGCAGCGCCTTGCCCGCAAGCGACCTTGGCCGAATGAGAATAAAATCGTTTTATAGGAGCCTTTATATATTTACTAAGATACACAAGAAAAGATGTCGCCTCAAATTGCCGAATTAGTTTGCAAGCGAAGCACTGGATTTGAAATGTTTACATAAAATTGTTAATTTTAGAAGATTTCAGCGCCTCGGCCGAATGAGAATAAAATCGTCTTATAGGAGCCTTTATATATTTACTAAGATACACAAGAAACGATTTCGCCTCAAATTGCCGAATTAGTTTGCAGGCGAAGCGCTGGATTTGAAATGTTTACATAAAATCGTTCATTTTGGAAGATTGCGGCGCCTCGCCCGCAAGCGACCTCGGCGGAATGGGGATAAAATCGTCTTATAGGAGGCTTTATATATTTACTAAGATATACAAGGAACCATTTTGACTTAAATCGCCAAGCTGTCTAGCGGGCGAGGCGTTAGATTTGAAACGTTTACATAAAATTGTCCATTTTGGAAGATTGTAGCGCCTCGGTCGCAAGTGACCTCGGCGGAGTGAGAATAAAATCGTCTTATGGGAGGTTTTATATATTTACTAATTGTAAGATATATAAGGAACGGCTTCTCCTCAAATCGTCGAGGTCGCTTGCGGGCGAGGTGCTGGATTTGAAATTTTTACATAAAATTGTTCATTTTGGAAGATTGCAACGCCTCGCCCGCAAGCGACCTCGGCCGAATGAGAATAATATCGTCTTATAGGAGGCTTTATATATTTACTAAGATACACAAGAAACGATTTCACCTCAACTTGCCGAATCAGTTTGCAGGCGAAGCGCTGGATTTGAAATGTTTCATAAAATCGTTCATTTTGGAAGATTGCAGCACCTCGCCTGCAAGCGACCTCGGCAGAGTGATTATAAGATCGTCTTATAGGAGGCTTTATATATTTACTAAGATATACAAGGAACGATTTCGCCTCAATAATAATAAAAAATTCAAGTTTATGTTATATTTGCTATTTTTGACTTCTAGATACAAATAACTTTGATACACTTCCAACAATAACGGCACAAAGTGCGACAGGTCCCATAAACTTAGTACCGGAAATCAAAAAACCAGTAACAAAGCTAGAAAGATTATGGGCTTATGTAACGATCCAACAACTATTAGAAGAAAAAGAAAAAAGCGACGACTCTGATAACGAAGAAGAAATTAAAAAAAAAGCCCTCGATATCGCGTTAAAATATAATTTTGTTACCCCAGTAAGTTCTATGGTGGTTGTTAAACCAAATGCGACAAACGATGTAGTCAATTTGATAGCCACTGGTAAAGATGAACCCCAATCATCATTAGATTTCGCGACTACTCCAGCAATACTAACAACAACAAGAACAACAACAACCACCACCACCACCACTACTCAACGGCCAAAAGAAAAAATTGTAAACGTCGAACAACTCAAACAGAAAGTTCCTTGGATAGATGAAATATTAAAAGATGATGTAATGAAAACAGAAAAAGGTAAATTAAGAATAAAGACGTTAATTCTTAATTATTACTTTATTTTTTTCTAATTTTTCTTAGGAATATATAAAATTGACATAAATAAACGAAGTCCAGATGATGTTACCTGCCCAACAACACCACGAGGAGGTACAGGTTATTGCAAATTTATCCATGATTGTCCAGAAATGTTACGATTTCTAACAAACATGCATATTTTTGAGCAATACCAATGCAATTTAGGAGGGTATAAACAAATTTTACATCAAAAAGGTAGTTTGTAACTTATCTAATATATTTCTTTTTTTAGGTATGCTGCGATTTGTTGTCCACCAACGAGACCAATTATACAATAATACATTTGCATTTTTATTTTAAGATATGACTAGGTTTTTTTGTTATTATTAATCCAAAATTTTAAATGTTTTTATACAAAATTACAGAAGTAATAATAATTGTCTACTTAAAAAAGAAGTTACCTTAATTTTAAAGCTCTGTATGTACGTGTTTTTCCATTATGTTTGGTGCATGTAAAAAGACACCTTCCATCGCTTGCCAATGAACGGATCCGCTTGTGGATCTTACCCCAACAATTTCCATTTGTCCGTTAATTGGTCGCCCGAAAGTTTTTCCTGATGCAGCTAAATATTGATTGGTATCAATATGTTTTAACATAATATTATCATCCCTCGTCCAAGAATCTCCTGGGCATACCACCATCCAATGGTCCCCAGTATCACCTTCACCTTTATCATCACCATAACAACTAATTTCTTGATTTCCACTTAATGGGCTTGAAAAATGATGAGAGTGCAGGTTTTTATTTGTTGTTATATGCTCTAACCTAATTATGGATCCACAAGAAATTGGTTTGCCCCTTTGACAAACCTCCCCTGTTCCAGCTTTAATCGCCCAATGACTATTAACATCTTCTTGAACTTCAGTTCCTGTTACAGACTGTTGACCACTTCCTGTTCCGTATTTCACATCATGCGAATGCAGCCTTACGCGATAATCCGAATTCATTAATTTTATAACAGAACCGCATGTTACATATCTTTGTTTAGCTCCTAAAAATGAATCAAAATTTAAATTGAAGCAGCGAAAACGACGTGGACCAATAGGATTCGTCCACACACAAAAAACGTAATTTTTTTAATTAAATTATAAAAATATAGGAACGATTTTTACCTGAGATCGTGGAAAAGTTATAAAGGGTGTTAATGAGAAAGAATGAGATAAATAAGTCGAAGATTTTCTTCATTTTTTTAAACGTTTTTGTTCACTGTACGTGTCAAATAAAACGGACGTGAAATAGAATTGAAGTATTATTTGTGAAGTTAGGTACGAATCGTTTATAGCGATTTTCTACTAACCCTTTTAAATTAAATAAAAACGTTTAACAGTAAAATTCTTTGTTTTATTAATATCTTTTATTTAAATATGTGTTATTATATATTTAAATACAAAAAAATTAAAAGTAAATGTAATTTAATAAAATTGAAACTTAACGCTTAGTGTCAATCGAAACGAAATTTATTGTGTAACCATAGCCCACCATAACCTCAATTACAAAGTCTGTCAAAATCGCAAAATTTTTAGATTTTCCATAGAAACCGTTTTAAAATAATGTCTGCAATTCCAAGGGGATCCTTTTTTAGTCGAATGTGGAGAGATTCGCCCGAAATAGTAGGAAGTTCTTTTATGGCTGGACTAGGACTTATAATGGCAGGAATGTCGCTGTACATTTATTACGGCAAGAATGGCGATAATAGGAGATACAAACTGGAGTATACCGTAATAAGGGATGATGATCCACGCGCTGCTAATGTACGCAAAGATTAAGTGACAAGGAAGGGATTAATATCTAGAATGTTGCAATGTAAATAAAACATATAGAATAAAATTCTTAATTAATTATATTTTTTTCTGTTCATTTTGTTTCCATTTTTATCATTATCACTGGCTATTTTTATGTTAACAGATAATACAGCAAATTTTGACGTAAATATTAACAATAAAAAGACCTGCAGCAATTAATAAAAATAAAAAATAAATTTGCTATATCCTTTTAATTTCCGTGTAACTTAGGCTTACGTACGAAATTTACAGTATCAATAACGTTAGACTTAGAATTAATTAAATTTATCTGATGCGGTATACGATTTATGTATTGTAGATCTTTTTCTCTGGGTACATATTTACAAAAATTGTTGTTTGGAACATTAACACCACGAGAAAAAGGGGCTTTTATCTTGGAAACGTTGTGTAAAATTAAAAAATCTTGATGTACTTTGACCATGAGACCTAAAACAGAAATTAAATATTATTGAATATTAATATTTATTTAAAATAAAACTTGAATTACTTTTCAACAACAACAGCCGGCATTTGTACCAATTGTACTGGTGATTTTCCATCTTTCAAAGCTTGGGTAAGATTTAAAATTTGCCCCCTCATCACAGACATTTGCCTCTCAAATAATCTCTGATCAAAACCTTTATCCTGTTTGAATAACAGATGCAAATCATCACAAAGGTCTTGCACAAAATTCATATCGGAAAGTGGAGGCAACACCAATTCCCGAATTTCCCTACTAAACGGCACTTTTGCTTGTGGTAACCAAGCCCAATGATATGGATAGGCCCTCCAGCTATCCGGATGTTTATACGGAAACGCCAACCCATTATCAATGGCTGCTATTTTAATTTCAGGTAACTGAACCAAATTCCATTCATTAGTTTCTATCGTTGTCGTCGTTGCAGCTTCAACAAAACCTGCGTTAGCCAAAGCTGCAGTTGCGGAATTGTTTAACAAATTATTTGTTGTTGTTGTTGTCACGGTGCCATTTTGATTTGTTTGGATGCTGGGTTGATCGTATTTAATTAACCAATTATCATTACCACGATCGGTGTTACGAATGATGTAGTCGAGAACAACCAGACGTTCAAATTGTAATTGGAATTTCTTTGCCATCCGAGTTGGTAAAGGTTCCACCTCAAATCGTCTTAACCAATAATCAGCATCCTTATAACCATCTACAAATAATTGGAACGAACCACACTACAATTATTAAGACAATATTAGTGAAATTTTTTGAGGGGTTGAGAGAATACTTACCTTTGGTAGTAAGCCTATCCTGTTAAATCTGAGTCCCACATTTGGGAATTGTTCCATTATCGCACGTTTCATTCTTGCTTTTTGTCTATCAATCCGTAGATAATTAAATGTTTCTGATACTAATTTGACAACCTAAAATGGAATAAAAATTGTTAAGTATCAGTAGGTTAAAGAAAATAATAAACAGGCAAACAATGGAAATAGAGAAAGAAGTGAAAATGGAAATAGAAGCAATAAACAAAAAATAAGAAAATAAAAAATGAATACAAGAAATGTGCTGCTTATGGAAAGAAATGCAACAAGTGTGACAGTTCCAACCATTTTGGTATTATGTCTAAGGGCTCTCGCCCACGACGACTTTTTGTAGCGATACTGTCGCGTGATTCAGTCGCGCTGAAAACGCGATTCATTAACAGCAAAAAGAATTGCCTGCAATTACTGCAGTTGTAAGTTGGATTACGTTGAGGCCACACAAGCATATTTTTCTATATTTATTTTTTGAACAAATTTCAGAATTAAATATTTCATTAATTTCTTCCCATGCCCTTCTTTTTGCAACCTTATTCGAAAATTCAGGAAGGCGCAAGTCCCACCTTACAGGACGGTTTTGAATTGCTATAATATGTGGTTCTGTGTCGAAAGACTCCATTCTACGTGACAGACAAAGTATAATGACGGACATCAATTTTTCTGTAGCGTGTTAGTCGCATCAAATTTGACGCAACTGACGCGCGTTTCGTAAACGCGCGACAGCGACGCTACAAAAAATCGCCGTGGGCGAGGGCCCTAAAGTGGCAAGAAATGCAATAAACCCGAGAGGAAATCCAGTCAGTTTCATGGAGGTAAAGGAAATGAAGGAAAGGACGAAAAGTGTGGCAAGGTGAAAAAGAAGAAGCAACAAAATAGAACAGGGAAGTGATCAAGAGTCAGATGAGCATGTTATAAACACAGTAAAAACATTGAATGTAAATAGTATTAATAAAAAATCATTGAACATAAATCTAAAAGTAGACAATAAAGATTTTATAGTTAAATTAGATATGGGAACAGAATGTAACTTGATAAAATTAAATGATTATAAAAGATTGGGTTTCGATGTACAAAATCCTAATAATATAAGCAAAACAATAATTGCAAAGTCTTGGCGAAACGTCTGCCCCTGTCCGCAACCAAGAAAATAAACGAATGATCTAACATTAACTTCTTCTCCATCCGTGAAGCACTACAACCTACCATTATAAGACTGAGGGCAAAAAACAACTTACTCTGCGATTTCATTCCTAAAACAATGTCGTGACAATAAGTTACTTGAGACTGACTCACCACACCTGATCCCGACTGACTGAAGCAATCCTCAAACGAAGCAACAATTCGCTGCTCAGAGAAGAAATCTACAAAACGAGGAAGAATCTCAGTAGCACCGAACTCGAATTATACCAACTTCATCTGTAATTGAGCCAACAGTTACACACCATCATCTGGACAAAGTTAGAAATTCTAATATTCTGGCGTTGAAACGAACACAGCCCAGAATACCAAAAAACTCCAAAAGAAGTTCGGAGGCTTAAAAACAATGTCCGCAAAAACATTCAAGCGGCCACACCTTCAAAACAAAAACATTGTCCATAACCTTTCAGGATATAACATTTCAGCTACAGAAGGAGCAATTTTAAGCAAAGGATTCAACTGCGCCTTATTATATTTAACCGGACCATTCCGGATGAAGAAATCATCGCTAACGTAGAATCCAGCTTATCCTATAGCTATATCCAGGTTTTATGTTTAGCTAAACCACCGAAGTCGAATTTGGATCCAAAATCCAGGTCAACTCAGAAACAACCACAACATCACCATACTTCCGGCGGATAAAGGTAACGCCACAGTAGTTGTGAACTCGGTGAACTACAAGCACAAAATCATGGACTAAAAAATCAGATGTCTGCCCAAAATATACAAACCAGATGTCCCACTTCGACCCATGGTGAGTGCTTTCAGTTCACCGGTACAAAAACATGAAAGGTACCTAGCGAAGATCATGCAGCCTATAACACAACAAGCTGACTCCTACGTACGAAATTTTGAACATTTCATTTACATCTTCGTCATTTGGTCCTTTGGAAAAGAAAAGCTCCAGGGATATTTGAATACCATTCATCCAAAGATCCAGTTCACCACGGAAATAGAATAAAACGGACAGCTTCCTTTTCTCTACGTATTAGTAAAGAAATCTCTCAACAGCTTCCGGCATACTGTATATAGAAAACCTACAAACACGAACCGATACCTAAACGCCTCTTCCCATCATTAGATATCAGACAGATCCAATCAGTCAGATCCAACCAACTCCCTAATCTCAAGATCCGTTCGACTTAGAGAAAACGATAACTCAAAACGGCTACTCCAAATACATAGTGAAGAAAGCCATCGATTGACAATTGAAGCCGAAGGATCCACATCCACAAGAAGAGACCAGAAGACCCAACGTCGTACTACCCTACATCAAAGGAACGACTGACCACATAAGAAAACTGCTACAGAAACACGACATCAATACCACTTACAAACCCAGCAAGACTGTAGGAGTCTCTCCCAGGAATCCAAAAGACCAAATAAAATTTAAAAATCTAAAAGTTTATTCCATCCCCTACGACTCATGCGACAAGAACTACGTGGGACAGACCAACAGAAGAATAGCTGTCAGAGGAGAAGAAAACAAGCTGAGCATCCGCAGCAAGCAGCTCACTTCTGCTCTCTTCCGCCACTATCTGGACACAGGCCATACCATCAATTTCATGGGTTGCAAGGAGCCAACGTTCCGCATTGAAGAATCAGATTAATCTCAGAATCCATCGAAATAGCGAACAACGGCACCATCAAAGAGTGTCCACCACTTGTCAGCTGCGTGGAGGACAATCGTACAGCACTCCAGATCCAGGGCAGCTTTCTTGAGACAAGGACCATCAAATTCAAGACAGTAGCACACCGAACTACCCGCCATACCTGAAACGTCCAGTAAGAACACCCCAGATCGGGCACCGGGTCAATGACCACCCCCGCCACCCACTTACACGTACGTCACTTACGATATGTTTCTTTTTACTTTCTTCATCATCATCATCTTCTTTACCATTTTCTTCTAGAGATTCGTCAAATATAATTAAATTGTTCGCGCCTTGATATCAAATGTTTTACTTTTCTTCCTTTTTTTTCAACTCCATGCAAAAAGTTAGGACCACTTTAAAGATCGATATTATCGTAACCGCTCAACAAAAAAAAATTGCGGTAAAGTTTGTTATAATATGTGAACATTTCTGTATATCATATGTTAATTTGGAAATTTGCGAAATTTCGAGCTCTAATTTTGAAAAACTGATAACTCAATCCGATAAACGACATATTTTGGTAAACACCACGTTGAAATTAGCTAGGTCATTTTCGAAATAACCACATCCTACCAAAACCGCGATTTGCCGTGAAACTACATTGATAAAATGTAATATGTTATACGTTAAGAAAATATCGGCTTACAACCTGCTCAAAGGTGAAATTTTTTCGTCAAATCGTTTTGAAAAACAAAAATCGCAAGGTAGACAAAGTTCCTAGCACTGTCAAAAACAGGGTACTTGTTGCACTTAACTCGCGATAAAAGAAAAATTATGGACACGACAAAGTCCAATGATACTCAGAATATCTCGCTGATTATAACAAATTTTACTGCAATTTCCTTCATTGAACAGTTACGAAGTAATAACGTATCATCCCTTTCCTCTGGATTATTTTGGAGTTCTTGTTTATAAATCAAACCATCAAATCCCATTTATATAACGTTAAATTTCAATCTATTCTTGACCACACATTCGAACATTTCAATATCTTTTCACAGATGTTATTCAACAAACTTTGCGAATCAATTTCGCAAACTGTGTTAGTGATTTTTTTTTGTATGGTTCTCTTTTACGTTTTAAAATGTCACCATATGGTGGATACAAATCATGTCCATATTCATTGCCAGTCTCTCAAATTTTTAAGTATTGGTTTTTAGTTAAATTAAGGGATATTAAATCAAGAGCTTTCTCAGCAGGCAATCGAGCTTGTTGTAGTTTATCCGATTGCCACAAATTTCAAGAGATGTGAAGCAACATTTCAAATGTAGTGTCTTTGGAAAATATCAAATATAAAAGCCAAAACACAGCGAAAAAATATCGAAAATCATAACAAGAATAAATGTAAGATCCATAATTATGTGTTAAATAATCTTTGACTGCCAATTTTTTTCTCTTGGCGCAAGATTTCCTTTTTATACTACATACGTCATACTTTCTTTTTTAGCTATAAAAAAATTGTAGATACAATTATTCTTATTTTTTTTCACAAGATATTTAACTTAAAAGATTAAATGATCAAAAAATACAAGTATTTATTGACGTTAATAGGAATGATTACGTTTTTTTTTAGCAAACTATTTTTGAAATCTTGAATGGCACAAAATGAAATAGCTTTCTTTACTTTATAAGAAACCATCGACAAAAAAAATTCAAGTAGTGGTATATATATTATATTTTGTTATTATTAAAATTTGTACCACTTTGTAGAAAATAATCATGCAAAATAAAAAAAATTAATATTAAGTTATTTTGTTTATTTAAGTTATTTAGTTATTTACCACTAACAGTCTTTAAAAAGTTAAAATATATATAATATTTAAAAAATAACACAATTTTTTTTTAATTGATTTTCAATCGGGTTTTGAGCACTTTCTTTCGGACCACTGTACGGCGAGGGTAAATGACAAAAATTTCGGAAAAGGTTAAAATGTTGGGTTAAAAAAAATGACCAAAGGTATGATAATAGGAAAGAGCGAAGAGCCACGATAATATTTAGTTAACACAGATGAAGAAGAAGGAAAGATATACCGACGAAATGAAAAACACATAAATCCTCTTCCAATCCTGTGTGTTCCATCCACATTGGAGAGGATGGAACATGGGTGAAATCAGTTGAAGATGTTGACAAGTCGTCGATGTTCAAAAGAGAAGTGATACAAATGATGAACAAGTACACAACAAAATCAGGGAGACAAATTTTTAATAAGCATGACAATTCTGACTATGTGTGAAATTATAAAATAAGAGAAACAAAAATAACAAAAAGGGGAGATGGAGGGGATTGTAATAAATTGGAATAAATTACATATTTTAGTATAGGTTAAGCAACCAATGTTATATGTAAAAGACTTAGGTAACTTGTTGTGTATAACTGTCAACAACGATTAGCAATAAAGTGAACACTAAAAGAATATGAGTGTTTGTACTATCCCGATTAAATAATACATTTTAAATTTAAATTTTAATTCCTGTTGTTGAGTAAAAAAGGTAACTTTTTTACCTACATTTTAATGCCATTCTGGAGATAAAATTTTTTGGCCCACAACAGAGTAAAATGTGAAGAAAAATAAGATGAAGATAAAAAATATTATTTGAAGGTGATGATTCGAACACTGACATTTCCGATAGTGAGCATTGTAACATTCTTCAAAAGATTCAGAAGGCAGTAAGATACTTTTTTTCATTCAAAATGGAAAAAAATGATGACCATAATATCTGCAGTGAAATTAAAACGAACACTTGCATATTCAGTGCAGATCTTTTCATAATAAAATAACTTTTTTAAATTATTTTTCAAAAAAAGAATCATAAATTGCACATAACGCCATCTCTTGTTTGGTAAAGGAACCAATCCTCACAGTCTAGTGCATTTTTTACAGTGAAAAAGAAATATAAATCACTATAATTAACTTTGTAGGCAACAAATTTCATGTATTATTTGTCACAATAGCAACATTATAACAATTACACCCGTATCTGTCATTTAAATTTTAAATGAATACACATATATTATTATAAATAAGTTAGCATCTTACCCTAGTTTTTGGTACGATATTTAAATTGAGCTTGGTATCGACAAGGGAAGCAGCCGCTTCTGAAAGGTAACCTTGATTCGGTATCAAACATGAGCGGCCAAAACAGCAGGGACAACACAATTTGTGCATCCATTTCGTCCATTTGGGGTTAAGACGGCCATATGGTTCTTCATCTTTCGGTTTGAATACCGCAATAACTTTCTAAAAAAAGACATGAACAATTTATAAATATAGTACAATATACATACACAAAATATCATTCTAACAATTAATATTAACGCCATCTATTGACTAATACAATGTGGTATTTTTCAAGACATTAATTAATATATTGTTAAAACTAAATCAAAAATTTTATTATAATACATAGTTTTATTTTTTAAATAAATTTAAGTTAAGTTTTAAAACATTTAATAATAAACCCAATTTTTTTTTAATTAATTATATTTAGTGTTTATGCTAATAGGTGGCGTTATTAAAAAAGTAATGTAAAAGTACTAAATAAATTTTATATATAATAACAATAATAATTTATTCACGATATGATTTTATTAAAAAATTGCCCAAAAATTACTTATTTTTTATTACTAATTGTAAGTTTTTGTTTAAAATGTTATTTTTACATATGTGGATATAGTAATATCCTAATTTTTTGACATTGTCATTTTGAAAACGTCCTTTCTTTTAATTAACATAAAATGTAATTAATTATTTTCTGGTAATTCTATAAGTAAGCATTTATTATATATTAGAACTTATAAAAAACGAAAAAAAGACTCATGAGTATTTAATGACGTTTAAAGAAAAGACTTAATTAAAAAAATGACCAAAATGTTCTTTAAAATCATTGCGAAACAGATTGAATCATGTTGTTTTCAAGATGAGTCATTGCAGAGTTAAAGTGCAAATTTGGTTCAATATTGCATAAGATATAACATTAAATAAATGAATAGAAAATTGCTTACTAAAAGATAATGGTAATGTGCAATAAATTAAAGATAAACAGTTTTAATTGTTGTTGTAACGCAATAAATTTTTTCCTACAAGACTAATAACTTTGAAATGACTTTCTTTTTTAGAGTAATTTTAATCATATTGTATATATATACTGTATATAAACTCTGAACTTAGGTTTATTCATCTATAAATAGAATAAATCTCAGTAAATTTATGTCATATCTAAATCGATAATGAAACAGAACTAAACCATGATAACAAACAAGGACTGAGTGGTATTTATAGAAGATACAGAATAAATTGACTGTTTAGAAGAGATTAAAGGTCAAAATAATAGCAGATAAGTTTTTACTAGAACAAACTAAAAATGTATGGCTTGTATATATTGTTTTTCTTTTTAATCATCACATATAATTAAATTGATCTGTTATAGATAACAAATAAGATAAGATAAGAAAATTTGACTAAAAATCTTTGGCATCTCACAAAGGACAGAAAAGGAAAATTAATAAAAATATAGGAATGTTCCCAAATGTACAAATTAAGGACTTAAAATTTGTATATCCCCTTAGAAAATTCCGATTACTTTCCGCTTTTGTGTTGAATTTACTTTGAAAACCAAAACAAAGCAAATCTGAACTTTAAAGCGTCAATAAACAAACAAAAAATCATTATAAACAAACTTACTCCAGAGGTACTTTTAACAAAGTATGATCCACTAGATCCTTGTGAAATCCTCTCTGGAAATATCCCATTATCGATGGCAACCTCAGATTGCCAAACAAGATCACTAAAAGCTGGATCATCTAAAACACAAATTAATTCAAAGAAGTCCTTTAAATGATAAAATACGAAAATAAACCTGGAAATTGATTAAAAGAGACATCAAGCCCGCCAAGTAGCGGCTGAGACTCTCTGTTAACGTTTGGGGAATCCAATGCTGGTTCGAATGAAACCTCCGGGACTAATCTGATATCTTCGTCCTCGTCCCCGCTATCCGTTAACACGCAATTTGCTCCTCCAGAAACACCCGTATTGACTAAAATAGGCACGGTTTCACTCATCACACGCGCTCAACCCCGCTGGTTTGCCCACCACCGCTCACAGCACACGATCACCGTTCAGCATAAGCGACGGCACATAACAAAATATACATAAATGTACCCAACAATAACAAAGAGAAAATATGCGTCGAATTCCCGAGAGGTAGAAACCCTAACCTAACATTTTCTTTATTTGCGTGAGATTGCGTTCGATTTCGATTAAATTTAAAGTTATCAAGACATTTTTATAGACGGAAGGACTAGAATTTTTTGTTTCGCTTGCCTTGCTGAACGGTAATTAGAGCTTTTCTTGCGGGTTCTTTTTTACATACGATGGGACACAACAATCGGGCACAATTGACAGATAAACTGTCAGATAGATATTTTGTAATTTAATTAGGGAACTACGTCATTTTAGAAACGTCACAACATTTTTAAACTCTTTATTAATAATTTCCCTTATTACTTTTAAACGTTGCTCAACACATTTTAAATAAACAAACTTAGAATAAAGTAATATTTGAATTTAAAATTTTGCAAGAAGTAATAATTTGTATTATACTTAAGGCATATTATTAAGTTGGTAGTAACTTGATGAGACATCATTTCATTTTCTGTTTTAATTTTATCGGAAAACTCCCTATATTAAGTTTGCGATATTTATGAAATACGTTAAACTTTAATTGTATTTTAAAATTTAGTTTATTAATAAAGTTGTAACGTTAATATCAGGAATTTTTTGTTATGTTGGTAATAACTTAATTATTCATAAATAAACAAAGTTGACTCATTTTTTTAAATGTTATTTAATTAATGAAAACGAAATGATAATTAAAAGTCATTTGAATCTATGTTTGAATATAAGATTTTATAAATAATGGTATAAATTTTCCAAGTCATCGATAAACCACCAAATCATTTCTGCCAACTTAATCTCAACAAAATTATTTTTGACATTTTCTATTTACAAACTAACCTAACTTTTTCAAAATAAAAACGATGGAAATAGGAGAATTATTATCCTTTAAGGTGAAAATTTAATGATAATTTTATCATATTTTTCTAATAACCATTAATTTTTAGCCATCAAAAGCGATAAAACGTCCGGTTGACGGTGAAGATGACGACGAGGATGAAGTGGAGAAGCAAAAGCGGATGCGAAGAATCGCTAGAGCTAAAGCAAACCAAATGACCAGACCAGTTTCGCCTACACCTTCTGTACAAACTCTTGATCAAATAACAGAAGAGGAAAGACAGGAAATTCTTAAATTTGTTGAGACGGAACAAACGGAAGGTGAAGTTATCGACGAAGCTGCTATAAAGAAGATTGTTTTGAATTTTGAAAAGAGGTGTCTTAAGAATCGTGAGATGAGGATTAAATTTCCAGATAGTCCTGAGAAATTTATGGAAAGTGAGGTTGAATTGCATGAAATTTTACAAGAAATGAGAGTTTTAGCCACAGCTCCTGATTATTATCCATTGTTGGTGAAATTAAATGTTATTCCAAGTTTACTCGAATTATTATCACATGATAACACTGATATTGCGGTATGTTATAATTAATTTTAATTAATTTTTTTTATTTTATTTTAATTTGATATGACGTGGGAGTTATAAACCTCATCGTTTGTTGAATGAATATAAACCCATTTCTTACACAAAATAATATATTTTTAAATCAAATAATATATTTTAAAAATCAAATTAAGATTTACAGTTAAAATCGTGAAGCTAGAAAAGTTTTAGAATTTCTTTCTATAAATGTATCTGATGATATGAACAATTTTTGCTGATACAATTTTATTCTATCAGTTTTGGTGCTCAAGTTACAATCTATGTTTATGTTCAAAATTGTCCATCTGGACATTTTCGTTTTCTTCCTATATACATAAAGAACAAAGAGGGATAGGCTCCATGTGGTAATGGATTATGTATTTTAAGATTATTATGAAAATTTTTGTTAACAACGTTTCATTCTATCAGTTTTGGTTCTCAAGTCAAAATCTATGCTTTTAACTACTTTTGGTTTTATCATATTTTGGGTTTCCTTCCTACGTACAAAGAATAATCATTGATAGGCTTTACCTGGTAATGGATTATGTATTTTGGAATCATTATGAATAATTTTTGTTGATAATGTTTCATTCTATAAGTTTTGGCTTTGATTATATATAGTATAGATAATTCAATAGTAAGAAGTGGAAGCCCATTAACACATATCTTCAACTTTTCTTTTGAACAGTCTTTATTTCCCTCTGTCTGGAAAGTAGCTCATGTCGTCCCCATACCTAAATCCAAGTCCCCTTCATGTAACACTGATTTCCGTCCGATTTCAATTTTATCCGTACTATCAAAAGCTCTTGAACGTTTAGTTTATTTACAAGTCCAAGGATATCTCGAGAGGTTTAATTTACACAATGAGTTCCAATCGGGTTTTCGCAGTGGGCATAGTACGACTACTGCCCTCATTAAAGTTACTGATGATATTAGGTATGCCTGTGACAACAGATGTGTTACTGTGCTAGTTCTACTCGATTTCAGCAAGGCTTTTGATTCTGTCGACCACAACCTACTTTTAGCATCTCTTTCTGCCTACGGATTCACTCCTTCCTGTGTTTCTTGGTTTCATTCCTATCTTTCCCATCGCTCCTTGTGCGTACGCGCTAATTCTTCAGTTTCTTCTGCTTGTGCAATCAAATGTGGTGTTCCTCAGGGCAGTGTATTGGGACCGTTACTTTTTTCTTTGTTCGTTAATAGTGTTACTGATCATATCTCGTGTAATTATCATTTGTATGCTGACGACCTCCAAATATACACTACTACAACGGTTGCTGAATTTCCGGAAGCTATTGTGCGACTTAATAATGATCTATCTAACGCCTTGAACTGGTCTCGGAGATACGGACTTAAGTTGAACGCAGTTAAAACGCAAGCTATTGTGTTTGGTACTCGTCAATTACTTGGTAAGATCAGTCCATCTAGCTGCAGTGATCTGATGCTGCATGGTACTGTCATACGGTTTTCTGACACAGTTAAGAATCTCGGAGTCTTTATGGATTCTTCACTGTCTTGGAAGCCGCAAATTCAACATGTTTGCAGAAAAGTCTATGCTTGCTTCCACTCTTTAAAGAGACTTCGTTGCTCTCTTCCTCCTTTGGTCCGTCGTAATCTTTGCTATTCACTTATATTTCCTCACTTCGACTATGCGGACGCGGTTTATCCCGATCTCTCGGTAACTCTCCTGGATAAATTGCAGCGGCTACAGAATAATTGCATCCGGTTCATATTTGACATAAATAGATTTGAGCATGTAACGCCGTATCGCAATTACATTCAGATGTTAACTTGTGAGAGACGTAGATCCTTTCGTTTATTAACCATTTTATTTAAAATTCTTCATAACTGCACCCCAAAGTACTTATCAGATAGGTTTCAGCAATTATCATCTCATGAGTTTGCTACTCGTTCGTGTTCTGATGCTATTCTTACATTTCCCGTTCATAGCACTGAAATTTATCACAGATCATTTACAGTACGGTCGATTGCGCTGTGGAATGGACTGCCTTCTGAAATTCGTAATATTTCTAATATTGCTAATTTTAGATGTGTTTTAAAGAGCCACTTGCTTGCCCTTCAATTGTCTGTTTCCTGATTCTTTGTTCTTTGTCTTCTCTTTTTCCTCTCTTCAACTGCTTTCACTTGTTGGCAACTGATATCCGGCAAATTCTTTTGGTTTTTTTTAGCTTCTGTCTCTCTTGCCGTATCTTTTTCTTTACTTTTCTTCTTGATTAATCTTATTTGGTGATAAATGTTAATGATATCTAATTATCACTACTTGCCATATTAATCCTAGGATAATTTTGCTTTAGTAAATACTATTTTTGTTTGTTCTGTTGGGTCATTTGGCAGATATTGCTTGTGCGATAAAATGATCCATTTGCTTATACTGTTTAAGTTTATTCATTGCTCGACTAACAATCGACAATGGGATTATGCATACATATATTTTGTTCTTATTTTTTTTTCTCTTCTTGTGTATTTTATGTAGTTTTGTATTTTATTTGTGGCAATAAATGGTAATAAATAAAATAAATAAGAAGTGGAAGCGGTTTTGAGATCCAAATGCGACTATAAAATATCAGCTGATGGGATGACCTTAGCTCAGAACCTGCTAACGGTCTTCTAGGTTACCGTTAGATAACAAGATAACACTGTTCAAAACCAAGATTAATTGTTAATTTTTTTGTAAAAAAATTGATTTTAAGATTTATTGAAAATTATACAATTCATATAAAATAAACCATTTTAGATAATTACGTTGTAAAATGATCTGCAGAAAGTTATTGAACCAAAGAATAATTCTGATTTGTAATCTTCACTTTCCGTTTTTTTCTTTATAGGTTTTGTCTCTGAAAGTTAGAAATCGTAAAATTTTGAATGTGTATTAACTTCAACGTTAATCATCTTATGTACACTCGGCAGCATGAAAAATGTATTATAGAAAATAGACTAATGGTGAAACCCACGAACAATATTGGGAAGGAATATTAAAATTCGAAAAGAATTCCATATTGCGCAATGTGTGGTATTACCTCCTTTCACATCATAATTTGAAATCTTTGAAATTATCAAAGGTATCAAGCATCATGAGTTTACGGACATACTGTATGTCTTACAATTAGTAGAAGTCATAAATTGTAAATTTATTTGATTGTGTTGATTCGTCTAATTTACACTTCATTTTGAGATTAATCAATCGATTCGCAACTTGGACTTGAAATTTCTGCATTGTCTGAAGTTGAAATTTTCAAAATCTCATTCACTATTGCTACTTGATGCAAAAGCGTCCTGATTGGGTTTGGACAATTCAATAATAATAAATGAGGTAATTACAAAACTTGCATTAAATTGCAATAAAATGTGTTAAAAGTATTAGAAGCGAACCAAATTTTATAATTTTAATTTTTTGTTACGAGAATGTAAGCCATGAGAATCCGCTTAGTACATGGTACTTATTAGTATATGGTCTAACTAATTTTAGTCAATAGTCTTTTGGATGCTATGCAAAAAAGGTTTTTGAGAAACCTTTAACTTCTTATCTAATTTAGTTAAAACTTTTCGATAAAAGGCAAAATTTACAAAAGAAAATCACATTCCTTCACACCATAAAGATCCTATTATATTATGATTGACAGGTCTTAAAAAGGTTCTTCATGCTCTAATTGGGGAACAAAAGAAGGCGGCCTTCACGGTATAATTAAGGAACAAAAACAAGCTGCCTGTCTTAACATTCCTTTGCATTATAATAGATGATTGACAAGTGTAAACGAAAGCCTCTTCATGTTTTAATTGGGGAACAAAAGCAAGCTACCTGTCTTAACATTCCTTTGTATTGCAATAGATGATTGACATTTTTGAACAAAAGCACCTTTACGTTTTAATTGGGGAACAAAAAAAGGCGGCCTTCACGGTATAATTAGGAAACAAAAACTACGCTATTTAGCACTAAACGGCTAATTAGGTTGGGTTCAGATAAGGTTGATGGTTTAACCCAACCCAACTAATATTTAATGCTCAGTAATTAGGTGGAGTGGATTAAGGTTATTAGCTTAACTTAACCCAATAAATATCTAGGGCTAACTAGCTAACTAATTGGGTTGGGTTAATATTTTACGCTAACTAGCTAGTTGGGTTGGATTAAGGTCTACAACTAATATCTACTGTTAACATAAACTCGTAAATAAGCCACAAATAAAATATTTAAGCAATTTCAGAGCAATTTCTAAAAATTTACCGAATATATTCCTTTCATTGTGAACGCTTATACATATTTTTGAACATCATACACCGCTCTAAAAAAATCCAAATGAACGAAGAACTCGAACCATGGTAGTAGCTTGAGTTTACAACATTCTGGGTTCCCATGGTTGAAATATTCCTTTTTCCATACAAATTCTTTTTACAATCCTATTTTTCCAATTTACCATACCCATCCCCATCACATTTATACGATAAAAGAATATCCAAAACTGTTACCAACGTCGTTGATCTCATCAACTAAAAAATTATTAAAAAAAATTTCGTCATCCATAACTTCAAATTTAAAAACATCTTATGTGTTTTATATATGGATACATTTTTTAATATATTTTTGGAATTGTTGTTTAATAGTTTAATTATTTTTCATACTACTGATGACTCCTGAAACATCAAATTTCTAATCCATCTTTTATACAGTGTAACTTGGATAATTCGAACCTTAAGGGACCAGTAAAAAATTCGAATTATTCAAAAATTCGACACAATATTTAATTTTTCAACTAATAACCTTGACGTCATTCCAGTCTTCAATTGAAAGCACAGTTTCTGCTGCAGTTTCAATGAAGCTTTCTTTTTCACCTTCGTTTTTTATAAATCCTGCATTTTTGAAACAGTTTTGTATTGCCTTTGGCGTTACATAGTCCCAAGCTTGCTTACACATTCGAGATGCTTGAAGAAGGTCAAGCTTGATTTTGAGAGCATTGTTATCGCCGGTAAGGATACTCTGAAACAACAAACGCCTATAAGAATGTTATAAATTCTTTATTATATTGTCCATAAGCTGGATAACGGAGGTCATGTTGGCAGGAAAAAAAACTACTTTTATATTTTCCATCAATGGTATAGTGTTGTGTGCAGTGCAGTTGTCAATGAAAACAATGACTTTTCGTTTTTCTTTTTTAAATTTTTTGTCCAATTTCAGTAACCAATTCTCAAAAAGAGTTCCAGTTATCCACGCTCTTGAGCTGCTAATATAATCCGCTGGTTTCAATTTTACGTTTTTGAAGCAACATGGGTTTGCCGATTTGCATACCATAAGCAGAGGGAGTTTCTCTGTTCCGTCCATGTTTGCACCAACTAGCACCGTTATTCTTTCTTTGCTCAGCTTTTCTCCATGACACTTCTCATCTTGTGTACATTTGAAAAAGGCAACATAAAAGATGTCATTTGGGTTCTTATCTTGGATCATTTCAGTTGCTGGTTAACAGCCCCACTCTCCCCACAAATTGATTTAAACGAGATTTTGTTTCTTTGTTTGAAACCATCAAGCCATCTAGTGATTGCTTTAAAATTTGTCGTTTCTAAATCTGCAGCAAACTGCTCAGCCTTACTTCTCAAGAATGGGCCACTAATAGGAATCTTTTTATCTCTTGTTTGTTTGAACAATTTTAATACGCACTGCTCCAAATCTGGATTTATTGGTTCCCCAACTGTTTTCGACCTTTGACACTTTTATTTTCACACGCTAGAATTTTGTCTTTGTTTTTTAAGAATGTCACGCGAGACGTGAGGTAGGTAGGACCGGGAATTTCCGGCTTGGTAGTTTAGCTTTTTTACAGATTTGTTTGTATAAAAACTTCGAATTATCCAAAATATAGTTCGAATAAACCACGATTTTTTAGTATTGACTGTACATAAAATGCCAGGGTCCAAGAGAAAAATTCGAATTAAAGAAGATTTCGAATTAAAACAGTTCGAATTAACCATGTTCTACTATATTTATAGTAGAGCCTTGATAATCCGAATCTCAGTAATCTGAACTTCATCATAATTTTACATAGATATTGTAAAATTATTTTATTACAAATTCAAAAATTATGTTTCATTTTTGTAGATAAGACATAATAATGTATATAAATTTAAACAAAATAGCGTGGAACTACTTTCTTAAAACTTCTTAATTTTGTTTTTAATATACATCAAGGACAATAATAATTATTATTGTGATAAAAATTGATAACACAATTTTATTATAAACATTTTGATGTACTTGCGTAATCTATCCTGTATTTCCCACAATATTTGGTTCCAATTTATTTATAATAAATTGGATAAAATCTACATAATTTTATCCATTATGTAGATTTTATGTACAAAATTGAAACGATCTTATTGAATTTGCAATAAAATAAGTTTATCTAAAATTTTAATAACGCTCTATCTAGTTAGACGGACCCACGACCCGTCTGAAACGCTCACCAGCACACATAAACCATCTTTCCAAGTTTGTTTGGCTTGTCCTATGGATAGACGCGTTCCAATAAAAAAACTTTTCGAGATTTTATTTATTTAAAATAACTGGAAACTCATCTCAGTTAGCGGATTCGAATAATTATTAATTTGATAATCCGAATTCCGTTGTTTTTCACATTTGTCTTTAATAAGTGGCAGTTTCAATTAACCGGTATTAAATAAGTAAATTAAGTAGAATGAACTTATCTTGACTTTTTTCTATTAGTTCTCTATACGCGAAAATCCTGAAGCACCACTTTATTCGATATTATTTAGAAGGTTTGAGAACGAGCTAAATAATAGAAGTAAAATACTTCTGTTAGCTTACCAACCATACAAAAGAACGAAGGCTTTCACGACCGGTGTTAATTGAACTAAAATTAGAACTAACACTAGCATTAACACTAGAACTATCACTAGGACTAACACTAGATCTAAAACTAGAAACTTTCGGGTTTCGTCGTGCGTTTTTTGAAAAAATGTTTGATGTTTCGGATGCCATGTTGCAACCTTCAGAAACTGGTTCTAACTGACAAAATCTAACTAATTACTGCGTCGCGTCCGGTTTGGGAGTCGTGTTCGTCTTCACCACCATCTTCCATCTTCTGCTGAGTTCCCAGCCATCTTCTCTGTTGACGTTGTTTTTATGTCGGTGGATTTCTATGGCTTCTCTTGTCAGCCGTTGATGATATTTATTATTCCTAGCCAGAACCTTTGTTTTGTCGAAGTTTATTCGGTGTCCCTCCGAATGGCAATGTTCCGCAACCACCGACTGTTGAATCTTCCTCAGCCTCACATCCCTCTCGTGTTCCTTGATACGGCATTCGATGTTTCGTCCGGTTTGGCCAACGTAAAACTTCCCACAACTGCATGACAGCCGATAGACACCCGCTCCTTTTAATAGAGGTAGCTTGTCCTTAGCTACCGGGAGTGTACTCCGAATTTTGGTGACCGTTCCGTATCGCACCACGATGTCGTTTTTCTTGAGGTGTCTTGCAATTCGTTCCGTTACACCGGAAACGTAAGGAAGACAGATGAAACCAGCTGGTTCTGTACTTGCTGCAGCTTCTTCTCCCTGCTTCCGCTGCTTGGTGGCTCGGTTGATGTCCTTTAAACTATATCCATTTTTCTGTAGTACGTTCCGTAGAAACCGTTCTTCCTTCTTTAGGTTATCTAATTTACATATTCTTGCTGCTCACTGAAACAAAGTGCGAATTACTCCATTTTTCTGTTGGGGATGACTGACCTCTTCTGTTGGGGATGATGGTGCGATGTTGCCTCTAAGTACCTATTGGTGTGGGTTTTCTTTCGATACACCCCCAGTTCCATATCACCGTTGGTGGCAACATCGCACCATCATCCCCAACAGAAGAGGTCCGTAATTCGCACTTTGTTTCAGAGAGCAGCAAGAATATGTATAGGAGATAACCTAAAGAAGGAAGAACGGTTTCTACGGAACGTACTACAGAAAAATGGATATAGTTTAAAGGACATCAACCGAGCCACCAAGCAGCGGAAGCAGGGAGAGGAAGCTGCAGCAAGTACAGAACCAGCTGGTTTCATCTGTCTTCCTTACGTTTCCGGTGTAACGGAACGAATTGCAAGACACCTCAAGAAAAACGACATCGTGGTGCGATATGGAACGGTCACCAAAATTCGGAATACACTCCCGGTAGCTAAGGACAAGCTACCTCTATTAAAAGGAGCGGGTGTCTATCGGCTGTCATGCAGTTGTGGGAAGTTTTACGTTGGCCAAACCGGACGAAACATCGAATGCCGTATCAAGGAATAGGAGAGGGATGTGAGGCTGAGGAAGATTCAACAATCGGCGGTTGCGGAACATTGCCATTCGGAGGGACACCGAATAAACTTCGACAAAACAAAGGTTCTGGCTAGGAATAATAAATATCATCAACGGCTGTCAAGAGAAGCCATAGAAATCCACCGACATAAAAACAACGTCAACAGAGAAGATGGCTGGGAACTCAGCAGAACATGGAAGATGGTGGTGAAGACGAACACGACTCCCAAACCGGACGCGACGCAGTAATTAGCTTGCAATTAATATAAATTAATTATTAATTAGTTTTTCGACCTATATATTGTTTTACGATCCCCGATTTTGTCAAATAGAACCAGTTTCTGAAGAAGGTATCAACATGGCATTCGAAACGTCAAACATTTTTTCAAAAAACGCACGGCGAAACCCGAAAGTTTCTAGTTTTAGATCTAGTGTTAGTCCTAGTGATAGTTCTAGTGTTAGTGCTAGTGTTAGTTCTAATTTTAGTTCAACATACAAAAGAAGCTCATATAAACGTGGACTCTTCATATTATATATAGTTAAAGGTTTCGGTTCTCAAGTTACTATCTATATTTACAACAAAAATTGTCCATTTTGACATTTAGGTGTTTCTTCCTACATACATGAAAAACAATGATTGATAGGTTTTTGCTGGTGATGGATTATGTATTTTGGGATCATTGTGAACAACTTTTATTCATGATGTTTCATTTTATAAGCTTTGGTTCTCGAGTTATTATCTATGTTTATAACCAAAATTGTCCAAAATATTGACATTTATGTTTTTTTTTGCTACATACACAAAGAACAATAATCGATAGGCTTTACCTGTAATGGATTAAGACGGATCATATTAAACAATTTTTGTTGATGATGTTTCATTCTATCAGTTTTGGTTCTCAAATTAAAATCTATGTTTATAACCATGTTGACATTTTGGTATTTCTTCTTACAGACATTCACATCTTCATCAATTAAAACATCAGAAACTATATCTGTTGAAAAATTGTGTTATTTTAACATACTGATCTTGCTTTTTCATTCTCATTTTATTAATATTCTTTCTTGTAATATTCCGTTTCCTCTCTTGTATACCCCTGTTTAATTTTCTTCTCATTTTGATCATTAATTATTTAATAAATTTGTTTAAATTAGGTTGCAACAATAGAATTAATTCAAGAAATGAGTGACGTAGATATTTTACACGAATCAGAAGAAGGGGCTGAAGCTCTCATCGAATCACTATTAGAGCATCAAGTTATAGCATTATTGGTACAAAATTTAGATCGTTTGGATGAAAATGTAAAAGAAGAAGCCGATGGTGTTCATAACACACTCGCCATCATTGAAAATTTAACCGAATTACGCACCGAGATTTGTAACGAAGCTTCTAAACAAGGTTTATTACAATGGTTATTAAAGCGTTTAAAACTAAAAGTTCCATTCGATCCAAACAAATTATATGCTAGCGAGTTATTATCAATTTTACTTCAAGATAACAATTCAAATCGATTAGCTTTAAGCGAACTCGATGGAATCGACACTTTATTACAACAATTAGCGTTTTATAAACGTCACGATCCCTCGAATGCCGAAGAATTTGAATTAATGGAGAACTTATTTAATTGTTTATGTAGCTCTTTAATGGCGGTTACAAACCGTGATAAATTTTTAAAAGGGGAAGGTTTACAATTAATGAATTTGATGTTACGAGAAAAGAAAACGTCGCGAAATGGATCTTTAAGGGTTTTGGATTATGCAATGTCCGGACCTCACGGTCGTGATAATTGTAATAAATTCGTTGATATTCTAGGATTAAGAACGATTTTTCCACTTTTTATGAAAACTCCAAAGAAAAATCGTAAAAAAGTATTATCCGCCGAAAAACATGAGGAACATGTTACTTCGATTATTGCGTCAATGTTACGAAATTGTCGTGGTTCTCAAAGACAAAGATTAATCAGTAAATTCACCGAAAATGATCACGAAAAAGTCGATAGATTAATGGAATTACATTTTAAATATTTAGAAAAAGTCGAAGCACTCGATAATGCAATCGATGAAGATCAAGATAACGAAGATGATTTTTATATGAAGAGACTTGAAGGTGGATTGTTCACTTTGCAATTGGTTGATTATATTATTGTTGAGGTTTGCGCCGCGGGTCCCGCTTCTATTAAACAAAGAGTTTGTCAAGTTTTAAATTTAAGAGGGGCTTCTTTAAAAACAATCCGTCATGTTATGAGGGAGTATGCTGGAAATTTGGGTGAAGAAGGTAGTAAGGAGTGGAGGGATCAAGAGCAACAACACATTTTACACCTTGTTGATAAGTTTTAAAATTGATTAATTAAATTTTCTGGTAATGATGTAATGTACAAAGAATAAGATTGATAAATAAATGTCATAAGTAATAAAATAAAAATTGTTTTGTGAATGTGGTTAAGCTAAATTAAAACTAGGGTTGTACCGATTAATCTGCGACTAATCGGAAAAGCCGATTATTCGTTCACTTTTTAGTCCACGATTAATCGGCGATTAAACAATAAAAGGGGCATTTATTATAATGCTGCAAATAACATACAAATGAAAAATAATATAAAAATAATTCAAGTTTTTATTATAAAGTGAAAAATTATTTGAACCATTTCACTGGCAATTTCTTTTTGATTTAAATGTCAACAACATTTAAAATCGAACGGCAATATTTATATAAAACCGAGCACATTGTTGGCACGAGTATGAATAGGGATTGGCCGTGGACCTCATAATGTCCACAATGCCATTAAAACTGCCGATTGATTGGCAACATTTACTCCTTTTATATTTACAGTTTAAGTATTGAAACTGTAAAGGAATTCTATGACTTGATAGGTACAGAGTATAAAAAATGTTGGGCTACAGTAAAACTAGATGGCTTGCATTAATGATGATGACCTGCACTTGAAGAGAATTTAAAAATGTTTGTGCCATTAGAAAGTTATTTTCTTACAATTAGTAATGAAAAATGCTCGAATACATTGAAGAGAAATGTTGACATTTCTCGCAAACTCACTTAAGATAATTTTGTCTAATTCTTTAAAAGATTAATTATAATCAAGCAATTCGTTTTTTTAAAATGTGGCTTATGCTAGTGTAAAAATATTGACGGTTCTACTGAAGAAGAACAGGGCTGAAAATTGATTTAGAACAAATAAATTTATTAATATTACCAAAAGTATACATTTTTTATATCCATTATATCATCAACTTGATGAATAAAGGATTCCAAAAAATTTGTTATATTTCTTAAAAATCCCAACTGCTCTAAAGGATTGTCACAGGTTAAACAGCCGTTAAACTACTGGTCTGTTGATGTTTTTTTATAAATGTTTGATTAATTAATATATAATGATGGCGCATTTCATTATTAGTTTTTATCTTCCATGTACTGTAATCAGTGTTGTTAAATATCCGGGTATTTATTTTCAATTGAAAATTCCCAGGGTATGTACCCAACCCAACCCAAGATGAGTATTTCGAGGAATTTATAAAATTTTAAATCTGTACAAAGGCAAAGACCATTGGAAAGGTAACCAAGCTTAGTTTAAAACTACAAAAACTTATAGAAAAATCAACAGGGTTTTTAAAAATACGTATGGGATGAGTTGGGAGACTCTCCAAAAGAAGTCTGATAAAATGTTTACAACATATGCTGGGACTAATTTGGAAAGAAAGTGTTTTACAAACAGTATCTAGTCTTTAATTGCCAGCTTAATCTTTTGATATGATGAACATCGTATATTGCCAACAGTATTTGGTATTTTTGGAAGCAAAATTAAATTAAGCTGTATTAGTAACAGTTCCTCGCTTTCCAAAACAAAAATGTCTTCTACCTGCAGTATTTAGCCTTTAATTGACAATTTATGGACTAATTACCGAAAGATTGTGTAATTTGTTGAATAGTATTTAATATATTTAAAGCATACTCAGTTGGTTTATCAACAGTATACAGTTTTACAAGTACTATTAAGTCTTTTGAAACCATTTCAAGCCTTTCAAGGGCAGTATCAAGTCTTTTGGAAGTAATATCAAGTTTTCTAAAAGCATTTCAAGTCTTGTGAAAGCATTTCAAGTCTGCTGGGTGAATTTCAAGTCTTCTAGAAGCAATACTAAGTCTTCTGGAAGTAGTATCAAGTTTTTTAGAAGTATTTCAATTTTTCTAAAAGCACTTCAAATCTTTTAGTGGCAGTTCTAGTCTTTTGAAGCACTTCAAATCTTCTAAAAATAATATCAAGTCTTTTGGAAGTAGTATGACGTTTTCTAAAACCATTTCAAGTATTCTAAAAGCATTCCAAGTCTTGTGTCAGTATTTCTAATCTAGACGCAGTTTAAATCTTCTGAGAGAGATATCAAGTTTTTTAGATGCATTTTAAGTCCTATGAAAGCATTATCAAGTTTTCTAAAAGCATTTCAAGTCTTCTGGAAGCTTTTCAAGTCTTCTTGAAATAGTATTAAGTTTTCTAGAAGCATTTGAGTGTTTCAAGTCTATTGCAAGCAGTTCAAATCTTTTGAACGCAATACCAAGTCTTGTAGCAGTAATAACAAGTGTTCTAGAAGCATTTCAAGTAATATGAAAGCATTATCAACTTTTCTAAAAGCGTTTCAAGAATTCTGGAAGCTTTTCAAGTCTTCTAAAAGCATTTGAGAGCATACCAAGTCTGTTGCAAGCAGTTCAAATCTTCTGAACGCAATACCAAGTCTTGTAGCAGTAATAACAAGTGTTCTAGAAGCATTTCAAGTCTTTAGGAAACAGTATCATATTTTATAGAAGCAGTATCAAGTCTTCTAGAAGGAATATCAAGTCTTCTGGAAGTAGTATCAAATTTTCTAAAAGCATTTCAAGTAATATGAAAGCATTATCAACTTTTCTAAAAGCGTTTCAAGAATTCTGGAAGCTTTTCAAGTCTTCTAAAAGCATTTGAGAGCATACCAAGTTTGTTGCAAGCAGTTCAAATCTTCTGAACGCAATACCAAGTCTTGTAGCAGTAATAACAAGTGTTCTAGAAGCATTTCAAGTCTTTAGGAAACAGTATCAAATTTTATAGAAGCGGAATCAAGTCTTCTAGAAGGAATATCAAGTCTTCTGGAAGTAGTATCAAGTTTTCTAAAAGCATTTCAAGTAATATGAAAGCATTATCAACTTTTCTAAAAGCGTTTCAAGAATTCTGGAAGCTTTTCAAGTCTTCTAAAAGCATTTGAGAGCATACCAAGTTTGTTGCAAGCAGTTCAAATCTTCTGAACGCAATACCAAGTCTTGTAGCAGTAATAACAAGTGTTCTAGAAGCATTTCAAGTCTTTAGGAAACAGTATCAAATTTTATAGAAGCGGTATCAAGTCTTCTAGAAGGAATATCAAGTCTTCTGGAAGTAGTATCAAGTTTTCTAAAAGCATTTCAAGTAATATGAAAGCATTATCAACTTTTCTAAAAGCGTTTCAAGAATTCTGGAAGCTTTTCAAGTCTTCTAAAAGCATTTGAGAGCATACCAAGTTTGTTGCAAGCAGTTCAAATCTTCTGAACGCAATACCAAGTCTTGTAGCAGTAATAACAAGTGTTCTAGAAGCATTTCAAGTCTTTAGGAAACAGTATCAAATCTTATAGAAGCGGTATCAAGTCTTCTAGAAGGAATATCAAGTCTTCTGGAAGTAGTATCAAGTTTTCTAAAAGCATTTCAAGTAATATGAAAGCATTATCAACTTTTCTAAAAGCGTTTCAAGAATTCTGGAAGCTTTTCAAGTCTTCTAAAAGCATTTGAGAGCATACCAAGTTTGTTGCAAGCAGTTCAAATCTTCTGAACGCAATACCAAGTCTTGTAGCAGTAATAACAAGTGTTCTAGAAGCATTTCAAGTCTTTAGGAAACAGTATCAAATTTTATAGAAGCGGTATCAAGTCTTCTAGAAGGAATATCAAGTCTTCTGGAAGTAGTATCAAGTTTTCTAAAAGCATTTCAAGTAATATGAAAGCATTATCAACTTTTCTAAAAGCGTTTCAAGAATTCTGGAAACATTTCAAGTCTTCTAAAAGCATTTGAGATCATACCAAGTCTGTTGCAAGCAGTTCAAATCTTCTGAACGCAATGCCAAGTCTTGTAGCAGTAATAACAAGTGTTCTAGAAGCATTTCAAGTCTTTAGGAAACAGTATCAAATTTTATAGAAGCGGTATCAAGTCTTCTAGAAGGAATATCAAGTCTTCTGGAAGTAGTATCAAGTTTTCTAAAAGCATTTCAAGTAATATGAAAGCATTATCAACTTTTCTAAAAGCGTTTCAAGAATTCTGGAAGCTTTTCAAGTTTTCTAAAAGCATTTGAGAGCATACCAAGTTTGTTGCAAGCAGTTCAAATCTTCTGAACGCAATACCAAGTCTTGTAGCAGTAATAACAAGTGTTCTAGAAGCATTTCAAGTCTTTAGGAAACAGTATCAAATTTTATAGAAGCGGAATCAAGTGTTCTAGAAGGAATATCAAGTCTTCTGGAAGTAGTATCAAGTTTTCTAAAAGCATTTCAAGTAATATGAAAGCATTATCAACTTTTCTAAAAGCGTTTCAAGAATTCTGGAAGCTTTTCAAGTCTTCTAAAAGCATTTGAGAGCATACCAAGTTTGTTGCAAGCAGTTCAAATCTTCTGAACGCAATACCAAGTCTTGTAGCAGTAATAACAAGTGTTCTAGAAGCATTTCAAGTCTTTAGGAAACAGTATCAAATTTTATAGAAGCGGTATCAAGTCTTCTAGAAGGAATATCAAGTCTTCTGGAAGTAGTATCAAGTTTTTTAAAAGCGTTTCAAGTAATATGAAAGCATTATCAACTTTTCTAAAAGCGTTTCAAGAATTCTGGAAACATTTCAAGTCTTCTAAAAGCATTTGAGATCATACCAAGTCTGTTGCAAGCAGTTCAAATCTTCTGAACGCAATACCAAGTCTTGTAGCAGTAATAACAAGTGTTCTAGAAGCATTTCAAGTCTTTAGGAAACAGTATCAAATTTTATAGAAGCGGTATCATGTCTTCTAGAAGGAATATCAAGTCTTCTGGAAGTAGTATCAAGTTTTCTAAAAGCATTTCAAGTAATATGAAAGCATTATCAACTTTTCTAAAAGCGTTTCAAGAATTCTGGAAGCTTTTCAAGTCTTCTAAAAGCATTTGAGAGCATACCAAGTTTGTTGCAAGCAGTTCAAATCTTCTGAACGCAATACCAAGTCTTGTAGCAGTAATAACAAGTGTTCTAGAAGCATTTCAAGTCTTTAGGAAACAGTATCAAATTTTATAGAAGCGGTATCAAGTCTTCTAGAAGGAATATCAAGTCTTCTGGAAGTAGTATCAAGTTTTCTAAAAGCATTTCAAGTAATATGAAAGCATTATCAACTTTTCTAAAAGCGTTTCAAGAATTCTGGAAACATTTCAAGTCTTCTAAAAGCATTTGAGATCATACCAAGTCTGTTGCAAGCAGTTCAAATCTTCTGAACGCAATGCCAAGTCTTGTAGCAGTAATAACAAGTGTTCTAGAAGCATTTCAAGTCTTTAGGAAACAGTATCAAATTTTATAGAAGCGGAATCAAGTCTTCTAGAAGGAATATCAAGTCTTCTGGAAGTAGTATCAAGTTTTCTAAAAGCATTTCAAGTAATATGAAAGCATTATCAACTTTTCTAAAAGCGTTTCAAGAATTCTGGAAGCTTTTCAAGTCTTCTAAAAGCATTTGAGAGCATACCAAGTTTGTTGCAAGCAGTTCAAATCTTCTGAACGCAATACCAAGTCTTGTAGCAGTAATAACAAGTGTTCTAGAAGCATTTCAAGTCTTTAGGAAACAGTATCAAATTTTATAGAAGCGGTATCAAGTCTTCTAGAAAGAATATCAAGTCTTCTGGAAGTAGTATCAAGTTTTTTAAAAGCGTTTCAAGTAATATGAAAGCATTATCAACTTTTCTAAAAGCGTTTCAAGAATTCTGGAAACATTTCAAGTCTTCTAAAAGCATTTGAGATCATACCAAGTCTGTTGCAAGCAGTTCAAATCTTCTGAACGCAATACCAAGTCTTGTAGCAGTAATAACAAGTGTTCTAGAAGCATTTCAAGTCTTTAGGAAACAGTATCAAATTTTATAGAAGCGGTATCATGTCTTCTAGAAGGAATATCAAGTCTTCTGGAAGTAGTATCAAGTTTTCTAAAAGCATTTCAAGTAATATGAAAGCATTATCAACTTTTCTAAAAGCGTTTCAAGAATTCTGGAAACATTTCAAGTCTTCTAAAAGCATTTGAGATCATACCAAGTCTGTTGCAAGCAGTTCAAATCTTCTGAACGCAATACCAAGTCTTGTAGCAGTAATAACAAGTGTTCTAGAAGCATTTCAAGTCTTTAGGAAACAGTATCAAATTTTATAGAAGCGGTATCAAGTCTTCTAGAAGGAATATGAAAGCATTATCAACTTTTCTAAAAGCGTTTCAAGAATTCTGGAAACATTTCAAGTCTTCTAAAAGCATTTGAGAGCATACCAAGTCTGTTGCAAGCAGTTCAAATCTTCTGAACGCAATACCAAGTCTTGTAGCAGTAATAACAAGTGTTCTAGAAGCATTTCAAGTCTTTAGGAAACAGTATCAAATTTTATAGAAGCGGTATCAAGTCTTCTAGAAGGAATATCAAGTCTTCTGGAAGTAGTATCAAGTTTTCTAGAAGCATTTCAAGTCTTTTGGGAGCATTCCCAGTCTATTGGATGCAATAACAAGCCATCTAGAAGCAGTTCAAATTTTCTGAAAGCAACTCCAAGTTTTCTAGAAGCATTTCAAGTCTTGTAGAAACATTTCAAGTCCTATGTAAGCAGTGTTAAGTTTTCCAAAAGCAGTTCAAGTCTTCCGGAAGCTTTTCAAGTCTTTTTGAAGTATTATTAAGTCTTCTAGAAGCAATGTTAAGTCTTCTGGATCCAGTATCAAGTTTTCTAGAAGCATTCCTAATCTTCTAATAGGATTTCAAGTCTTCTAAAAGCATTCCAAGTCTTCTGAGAGCATTTCAAGTCTTTTGGAAGCAGTTCAAGTCTTCGGAAATATCAAGACTTTTAGCAGTAATAACAAGTCTGTAGTCTTATAGGATATAAATTGACTTCTTTCAATCTGCTGTTAGGATCATTCTCAGGATCGTGCGAGATCATCGTAAAGTAATATTTTTTTAACTATTTTTACAGTTAACTACTGTCCAGCTCTGGTCAAAATAATGTCAAGATTGTAGTAATTGAATCTACAAAAAATGTTAAAATGCACCTGATTATCAACAAAAGTCCCTAGAGTCCCGTTCTCAGTCGAAATAAAAACGGTCACGTTATGGGTACTATTAAAGTACCCATACACGCGATTTTTCTCGACATGGCTCAGGGGCTGAATCTTCTCTTTATAAAAATAACACTTTACCACAAACACCTACATTACGAAAGACAACCGGATACATCTGACCTTGTAATAACAAGAGTATGTGATTTATAAGTGCTTCCAAAAGTATCTGAATGAAAGATTACCTGAAACCTTAATTAAAACGTAAATATGAGATAATTCATTCAGATATTCGGCGTCTATAACTTCATCAATCTGCAACAGCAAACCACAAAGTTTCTGTGAATTAATTAGAGAAAAAATCAAAAATGTTGTAAATAACAATTTCTGAATATCCTGTATAAGGCTAAATGTAATGTTAGTATTTGTGTGTATTAATTGAAATTTATTTTTTGTGTTTAATTGAGGTTTTATAGTACTAAAATTTTTATATAAATAAATTTTATTTTACACAACATTTCAATTAATTTACATAATAAATAATACATATTAAATTATATGGTAATTTCAACATTTTTCACAACATTGGTCCAATCGATTTTGGATGGAGTGAGATAAAAAGCGGGGGCAACTTCACATCCGCAAGGACAAGCACATCCCATAATCCAACTGAAAGATCCAACTTTATTGTTACATTTTGGACAATGCAACTTTCCTTGAACGGATTGCGTAATTCCGTTCATCCAACTTAATGGCTCCAAAAAATAAGTTTTTCGGCAAATTTTTTCATCGCCAATCTTTTCTTTGTGTGTAATTAAATTCGATTCACCAGCTAAAACTCTTCTACATCTTTTACAACGATAAACATTCGGTTCTGGTTGGATTTGTGTAACGCCTGGATCCCTCTTTATTAAGTCGTGGTAATCTTGGGGAAGGATTTTAGCTTTTTTTACTTTATCAGCGGCACAAGTTAATCGGTAATTTTTATAACGCAAATGATTCGGATTTACTTTATATAACATCTCTTCATATAATATTAATTGAGTTACAAATCCACGGTTGGGACAAACTATACTTCTTCGTTTTTTAACTTTTTTTAAAGCTTCCGTATAATTCAAATTATATTTTTTCATAATATAAGCTATTATTACGGTGGCACTGCGAGAAACTCCAAAATAACAATGTACCAAAACATTTCCTTTTTTTATACCATCATCAATAAACTCGATTGAATTGGTGAAATGCGATAAAAGATCTTCTTTCGGTTGATCGGATAACTGAATAAACTTACTTGTTATATTTTTGATATCTAATACGTTCCTTGGGAGTGGTACAGTGTCTATCGTTAAAATATGGGTTATTTCATATTTGTTGAGTGTAGGGATATCGGTCGCGGCAGAAAGACTACCCAAGTAGAGATTTTTCTCGATTAAATCTATACTAACTGGACCACCGTTGAAATATGTGTGCAAAACATCTCCTTTAGGTACACTTTTTTCCATGATGGATGGTTAATTACTGATTAAATTGTGAGGAATTTATAGGGTTTGATGAGAGTATTGTGTATTAGTCATTATAGATTATAATTTTTTAAAAAATATTTTACTTAAAAGGTAATGTTTTGAATAAACACGAGATAAAAATGTTTTTACGTTTGACACTTAATAAGTAAGGTTATGTTTGACAAGTTGAGTAGTTTGTTGGTAGATGGCACTAATTAATTAATTAATTAATATTAATTGTGTTTAAGGTGAGGAGGGGAAATGGAGCTGCGGGGTAATTGGGTCCCAGGTTTGTATTTTACAACAAAGATATTGCAAAAATAATATAAATAGATAACTTATGGCAAAGAAAACAAACATTAATGACGCCATCTATTGAATTAGTCTCCTACTAATGTAGTTATTTATGTTCTAATGATTTATAACTAGATAACTTAAAAATGATATAATTCGTTAATTAATTATATTTTAAAGAAACTAATTTTTAAAGCGTTATAACATAATAAAAAAAATATATAATAAGATAAAATATAAAATATTAAGAATAAACATAATTATGTTTCATAATCGCAAAAGCTTAAAAAATTTCTAATTTAAAATGTTTCTTTTCAAAATTATACTAAATATTGTTATTTAGCATTAATTTCTGTAGGAAAACTTATAGAAAAGTTTACACTTATATTTTAATACACTTCCTTATGGATTTGTAATTAACCCTCTATTGCATAATTTATTTTATAGTTTGAAAAAAATTTTTTTTTGCATTTTTTGTGATAAATGTGCATAGAAATAAGACACCTATGAGTTTTTTTTTTCAAAATTTGTATTTGTAGAGAAAAAAAAAATGTGTTCCCAAATGGGCACATTGTGGGCTCAAAGTAAATTTTTTATTACATGGTGTGAAATGACTTGAAGCAATTATTTACTTTATTTAAACACAAATGTATTCCACATTTTTCACACATTGTTCTGGATTTACCCTTGCAGTTAGGTTTTTGCATCTTTCTCGGTTTTCTGTCTGTAAAGGCCAATGTCCAATATAATCCAATATTATGTTTCTTGTTGGACGTGCTTCCAAACATTTTCTTTTAGGTGTGAAAGGAATGGGCGAATCGATGGGCGTATTGGCGCCACTAGTGTTAGGTCGGCCTCTCTTTTTTGCCTTTATTTTTCCCACTAGACATAGATCTTGTGCTAGTATTGTTTTGAATTCCAATAGAGAAACCTTCTCATTCTTGTTTAGTTGTTTATTGATTCTTCTTGAAAGTAACCATGAATTTACTACCACAACGTCAAGCATGTGGCAAAATATGCGCATATACCATTTGCGGCTCTTCAATTTTATGGGATACAGTCCTAATAGAGAATTCTGTAAATCTACCCCTCCCATGTGCTTGTTGTAGATTGAAACAATGTCGGGACGATCAATTTCTTTCTTGCAGTTCTCCGACTTGAAAAAACGCTTTACTTTGGTAAGTGGAAATGTACCAGAGAATGTAGAAACTAATGTAACTAATCGATTATCATACCACTGCACAACATGAACATCTACTCCAGCAACATTTGCAGTTTTCTCAATGTGTGAGCCTCGTCCCTTTTTTTTCATTTCTTTTTCACTAACCATTTTTAGGCCCTTCAGCCGATTAGATCTTATTGTTGCCATACTTTGTATGCCTAATTTTCCCAGATAGGATAACAAATTTATACCAGAAAAATAATTGTCATAGTAAACCTTATGATTTTTGTCTCTCGGAATTGGTCTACATAAACGGACGATGATATTGCTGGCAGCTCCAAGATTTGGTTCCCCTGGCAATAGATTTTTGACAGCTTTACTATTGCAAAGCTCAAAATTTGTACTGAAGCCACTTACTCCTGATAAGACATATATTTTGTAACCCCATTTGTGTGGCTTTTTGGGATTATATGTCTTTAAAGATGTTCTTCCCTTGAATGGAATAATTTGTTCATCACAGGATAAATTTTCCTCAAAAGGGATTTTTTGGCAGGATTTCTTTATTTGATTCAATACCGGCATAATTTTATGTGTGCTTCTAGTGGCTAAGGTATTATCTGAGAAATGCAAAAAACGTTTCAGCTCCTCAAATCCATTGAGAGGCATGATGTCTGCTATTTGTGGTGTTCTAGTATTGGCCGACCAGTACCTACGCGTTGAGTGCTGCCTTATCAAAGACATCCATATAACTATCCCCAAAAACTGCTCAATTTCTTTAGCATCAGTTCTCAAAGGCCTGTCAGGTCTTCTTTGTGTGCTGTACAAACATGTTTGCTCAACCACCATAGATATAAAATCATCAGACATAAAGAATTTGAATAGACTATATGCACTTTGTAATTCTAAAATATATTCTGGAAGATCGCATTCTCCAAAAAACTTATTACCCTGTGGATCTCTATTAGTTTTTGAAGATTTCCAAGTAACATTTTCAACATTTGAAAAGAAAAATCTCGTATTTGGGGGAAGATCAAATAACTGCGTCAAAGGTACGTCGTCTGGGTCCTCAATATCCTGGGATTCAATCTCGTCATCATCTAAGTCGTGAGGAACCTGTACTTCCACTGCAGAGAAAAATATGCATATGAACATCAAGACCAAACTATTTTTACTGGCATAAAATTTACCTTCATCATCATCTGATAGCTCAGAATCCTCGCTATCTGAAGGAATATCTCGAATTGCATCAACTTGAACTTTTTTTCTTCCATAAAAAGCGCTTGGTCTAATTGTTGGAAAATCGCCCGGAAAATCCATTGTGGATCGTCTGTGTGTAGAAATAAGAAATAATTGCACACTTTAACTTTTTGAGCATAATGTTCCCAAATGGGAACAAACAAGTTATGACCTGCTGCAAAAAAAGGAACGAACGAAATATATCGAATTATGCATTATTCTACTCCTAACACTTGAAACTAAGTATAAAAAATACATACTTACCAGAAAATAACCCTAGAAACTAGATTTGATCTTCTAAAATCAATCAAAATGATCAAGTGGCCATTGATTCGACGCGAATTGTATATAAATGCAACACACCAACACAAACACCACCTCTCGGACAAAAAATTTACGAAAGGTAGAAAACTATACTAGATATTCATAATGTATCTATCAGTTTCGCCGCTTAATACAATATATGGCCACTTTATTGGCTTAGAATGTTGTGTTCCCGAAAGGGAACATTATGCAATAGAGGGTTAAAATCTTTATTCAAAATTCTATTGGGAGCTACAGCCAAGTTTTTTGTACATCACACACAAAATTGCACAATATTACAGTGGCTCCAGGCCAAACTCGGACAGTAGCGTAATAATGGTATTGTATCAAAAATATGCGAACTAAAGCAGATAGAAAAAAAAAGTAAATTGATTTTCAATAGTTTATTTAACGCATTCTTATAAAATAAACATAAAATTACATAAATTCATTAGCTATCACAAATAAATAGAAAAAAATCAAAAACAGTACAAAAATTCGGAACAAGCCAAACTCGGACAATGACCAACTAAGTGCTAAATTAAGGCAGCCATGAGTAAAAATTGTAGTTAACTTCATGTTGAAGTTTTGACAGTTGACAAGGGGAATTCCCTAACAAACTGTTTTGTATTATTCGCGCGATAATTGAGTTTTATATTTGAAATGTCTAGACAAAGAGGACAAACAACTATTGAACTTAGAAAATTAGGTCTTAAACATTTCCAGGATGGAAAATCGGTACGGGAAATAGCAAAAATTACCGACAGAAGCCATTCTACGGTGCACGACATAATAAAGCGCTTCAGAAGTCACAATCGGGTAGCAAACAAACAAAAAAGCGCTCACAATAAAATTTTTACTGAATTGGATGAACGGTATTTAATAAGAAAAATGAAAGCAAATCCGTTTCTTAGTGCACCAAAGTTGGCTGTTATTGCTGAGAAAGAATTAGGGAAAAAAGCTAGTGCGTCAACAATTAGAAACATGCTACATAATGCTAATTTACATGGTAGAAAGGCGAGAAGAAAACCGTTCATTAGTAAAAAGAATCAAAATACCAGATTAAGATTTGCAAAAGAGTACGAAAATAAAGATTTTTCTTTTTGGAAAACCGTTCTATTTACTTTCATCAGAAAGTAAATATAATATATTTAGGTCAGATGGTAAACCATATGTATGGAGAAGAAAAAACGAAGAGATGCATTTAAAAAATTTAAAACCAACAGTAAAATATGGTGGTGGATCAGTGATGGTGTGGGGATCATTTTCAGCTGCTGGACCAGGTTGTTTGCATTTTATTGAGGGAATAATGGATCAGCATGCATATTTAGACATCTTAAAAACCAATTTACCTCGTAGCGTGGATAAACTATCTCTTGGATGCGACTGGCGATTCTACCAAGACAACGATCCGAAACACAAAGCGTACAAAGTACGTTCTTGGCTCTTATATAATTGTCCTCATGTAATGGAAACGCCACCACAAAGTCCAGACATCAATCCCATTGAAAATTTATGGAATTATTTGAACACTAAGGTTCGGGAACATCAGGTTTCTAGCAAAACTCAATTGAAGACCGCCTTGTTAGAAGAATGGGAGAAAATTCCACCAAGTTTAACCAAATTTCGCAAAAATTGGTAAATTCAATGCCTAACCGTCTTAAAATGGTCATAAAAAACAAAGGCCTCCATACTAAATATTAGTTATTAAAAACATAAATTAGTTTTATAAATTTTGTTTGCTGTCCGTGTTTGGCTTGCGCCTAGTTGTTGTAGTGTTTTCGTTTATTTTTATATTTTTTTTATTGTAGTGAATAAATGTTTCTGTTTCGTCTTTGTCTTTTGAATAAGCAATTAATAAATTATTGAAAATCAATTTACTTTTTCCTCCAGTTGCTTTAGTTTGAATATTTTCTAGTAAGAAACTATTATCACTCCGGTCAGTGTCCGAGTTTGGCTTGGAGCCACTGTATAAAAGTTTTTGGGTTGAATTAGGTTGAAAGATTGTTGGAATTACTGAAATTGCAATATCAAACTTGATACATTTTTTCAGAGAGTATAAAATACCTGGGTAACATATGGGTGGAAGACCACATAAAAAAATCACGATCAACATCGCCCTCATTGAAAAACTGGATAACTACATTGAAGGGAATGTTATTAATATTACATTATTATTATGTGGAAACCCTTTGGAAACATGTTCGGACAAATAAGGCAAATGCCGGGTTGAAATATTAATCCCACCTGGCAGGGCTTTGGAGATGGATTTAAATCGCATCTTAAATCTTGTGAGAAAAATGTTGTCTCTTCATTTGGCAGGTGGAAATTGCAAAGAGGATCAGTCCAAAAATTTATTAAAACCCACAGTTTTTTTAAATAAATGCAGGGGTAGTGATGTTTTTGAGGAAGAAGACTTTCAAATACCTCCCTTGACTACAAAATTGAATAATTTGCATCAAAGGAGTATGTTTTCACATGTTGCAAGTTTTGTGGCATGCAAAACTATAAGGAAATACCAATGCAAATTCTGATTACCCATATTATTAACAACTTACGATTTGTCAATTACTTGAGTTTCCGAACTAATATCTGGCAAGGAAACTTTTGATGTTTTGTAGAATGTTGACTTCTGTTAGTGGGAAAACGTAATAAGCTCTACGGCGCGTAAAAACTAACATTCCTCGGAAGAATCACGGGCCTCGGTTTGTGAGGAGGTGTTGTGGTCAATGATTGTTTTGTTTTAAATTAATAATAAGCCTCCATATACAAGATAAGTTGTTTATAATTTTGTAGTAAGTTATATCATCATTAGTGTTTATCATTAGTGCAAGATACACTCAGCAGCAGAAGCCTGCGTACAAAAAACTTGTAATACTTTAATTGAAAAAATAAGAGTCATAATCTAATGTGATAAACTTGATTTTTTTTTATTTTGTATATTAACTACATATAATTCTATTAACAAAATATGCTTCAACAAAACAGAAACAGTAGTTACAGAAACAAATCAAAACTAAAAATTCTACAAATAACGGGTATGCAAAAATCTGCGTACAAGTCAGGACAGTCTCTATAAAAAATTCATAAATGAGATCATTGTTTCTATATTAATATGAGGTCGGATAACCTTTACGTTTAATGACCTCCCTTAAACGTTCAGGCATGGAGTGCACTAATTTCTTCGTTTCGTCCGAACTGATTTTGGCCCATTCCTCAACCATAACATTTTTTAACGTTTCCTTCGACGTTATGTTGTGTTGCCGAATCCTGCGTTCCAGTAAATCCCAGAGGTGTTCGATGGGATTCAAGTCCGGCGATTGTGGAGGTGTTTTAAGTTGCTTTGGGGTATTGTATAGTAGCCAAAGCTTAGTGTTGTGGGCGCAATGTTTGGGGTCATTATCTTGTTGAAAAAAGTATTCGGGCCCCAAGCCCAAGTTTTCGATGCTAGGCTTCAAATTTTCTTTTAAAATGTCTATATACATTTTATGGTCCATTGTCGATGTTATGAAAATCAACCTTCCCACCCCTTTGGTGCACATACATCCCCAAACCATAACTCCACCACCTCCGTGTTTTACAGTCGCTTTCAAATTTTCGGGATTAAGGGCAGTATTAGGTTTTCTCCATACAAGTTGTTTACCGTTAATGCCGAAAATGCAAAATTTGCTCTCATCTGTAAAGAGAACTTTCTCCCAGAATTCAATGGGCTTGTCTAAGAGTTTTTTTTTGCAAAGGCCATTGACCTCTGACACAAATGGCTTTTTTCGTGCAACGCGACTGTGATAGTTAGCTTTTTTTAACGTCCTTCTCACCGTATCTTTGCTGATAGTTTTATGAAATTCTTCTTGTACATTTTCTACTATTTTTTTTTTGCCGTCAGCCTAGGTTCTTTTCTAAACTGCTGTACAATTTTTCGCTTCTCTCGGTTTGTTAAAAGGGGTGGTCTACCAAATCGCGGACGGGAGAGGTAATCTTCAGTGTCTTTATAATTATTAATTACTCTTTGAATGGAAGAGTGTGACCTGCCGACAGTTTCTCCTATTTTTCGAAAAGATTTTCCCTCTTTCCATAACTTTACAATAATTTTTCTCTCTCCCAATTCAATTTCCTTTCCTTTCGTGTCCATTCTAACTTTTAGCTTCTAAGCCTCTGCTAATATAATTGACACCGATTATCTTTTATTTAAATCGGAAAGCGTACATCGCCAACTACGTATTTAAGTAAATAAGTATATTTTGGAGAAGGCGTCTTTATTTGTACGCAGATTTTTGCATACGCATTATTTGGAGAATTTTTAATTTTAATTTTTTTTGTAACTAATATTTCTGTTTTATTGATACATATTTTGTTAATAGAATTATATGTAGTTAATACACAAAATAAAAAAAAATGAAGTTTATCACATTAGATCATGACCCTTATTTTTTCAGTTAAAGTGTTAGAAGTTTTTTGTACGCAGACTTCTGCTGCTAAGTGTATGTGTTGACTAAGTGATTAAAGTTATGCATGCAGATTTGTAATCAACATAATCTAAATGCATTCTGTTGCTAAGCAGTTTCAAAGATTTTTTTGAATTACTTCTATTCTGCATCAATAAAATTGATTTTAGGGAATCGAATTAATCTACACAAATTTAATCCGCTGTGAACATATGAAAAATATAATATTTTAATATCATTGCATGCTTGTAGAGCTTACTGTTGTTCTAAGAAGCATACGACACGTTTTTGAAACCACTCCGTCAACATGTCACACAAGATCTCTAATATAAGATACTTTCAACACGACATTATAAGTCAAAAACCATGAAGAGTAACAAAATTCAACGTAAAAGAATCTATTATAAACCGTTTTTATTTTATTAATAATAATAATAAGAAAACTTATTGCCGAAAAAAAAAACATGGAAAGAAACAGGAGATACGAAGTTACAACCCAATTACAAATGAAGAATTAAAGGAAAAAAAATCAAACGCAAACTCGATAGTGACCATAACTCCCCTCTCCTGCTCAACCCGTCAAAGCACGTAGGAATTTGGAGGTTGATAAATGGGCCAATTTATTGCCTGAGGTGATATCTTCGAAAAGAACCCAGGAGGTGAGTATTTATATGTTGGAAAAAAAGGTAGGCAATATGTACAGTATTAGGGATATACTGGTTATAATTTCTATTAAACACAATAAAAATAAAAAGACAAAATAAAAGGGAAATATAACTAAACAAGAAAGAGATAGTAGAGAATGAGAAAGGTAATGAAAATGTGAAAAAGAGAGAAAAAATATTAGTTAAAATTGTTTAGAGAAAAGATGACAAATCCTGAATATGGCACTAGAGGGAGCCTTCCTGATCTCAAGAGGAAGTCTATTCCAAAGAGATATTGACCAAGATACCATAAGCAGTGAGTCTGATTGGGAACGAGTAGGCAAGTTATGCGAAGATAAAAACTCAAAATTATTGAATAGATATGATGAAGTCTGACTGCACAAAATATTATGTAATGTAGTTAAAACACGAAAGGAGCGTCGGTTTTCAACAGTGAGTAATCCCAAAATATTACGATGGGGGGAAATATGATCGTACCTACCCAGATCAAAAATTGTTTTGTATCTTTTCAAGCCTATTCCAGTGTTGCGGCAAGATCAGTATACGACACATCCGCATAATCCAAAACCGGAAACTTAGTAAAATCCAGAACTTATGCAGGAGGTGTCTGATAACCAGAAATTTTGAAAAGTAATCTCTGTAAGTTTGATAAAAACTAAGTCAAACTTAATACTTACAAAAAAGTAAGTTTCACAAAATTTTAACCTGAACAAAACCTAAGTTACATTTAGGTTTACAAAAATCGCAACTTTCTATCGTTCATAATAAATGGCATACCCTGTTAACAGTGTTTACTTTCCTCCTAGTTTCCTTCTTTGTATTTGTACTGTAGAGTACCCTATCCTTACATAATATTCCCTTATTTCTTGTTGTCCATACTCACCCACAACAGTGTTCTAAGTGAACCTAATCTAACCCAACCTAACCGAAATCAAACTCAACCCAAGATAATCTGACCCAATCAAAACCATATATAATCCATTCTATGTAAAGACAAATAAACCTTCTATTTACATAGAATGACAATTTGTTTTCTTAATCTTTAACACAAAATATTCTTCAATTATGATATAACTTAATTCGCAATTATCACAAACAACAAAGTTTTTAGGAGTACTCTCTCAATAGCTCAATAGACAACAAAGGAATGGAAAATAATTTAATTTCCGTTTTAAATATATCACAGCTATATCGACGAAGAACAGTTTACTACTTTCTGATTAATGAGCTAGTCTACGCAAGTAGTCTCCAATTATAAGCACAGTTTCAAATTGGCTTCAAGATAATTTATATTATGTACTGCATTTGAACAATTGAATCCACCTAAAACAGCAAGAATAAACCATAAAATACCGATTCATAGCAATTTATCTGCGAACCAATTTTGTAGACGATTTTTAATAATAATAATAATACTTTATTGGCAATTACTAAATTACAAAAAGAAAATTACAAAAAAAAATCAAGTAAATAAATAAAAAGTATAATATTCATAATTTGCCAAAGGGTATTTCCATCAGTAAGCCTTAAAGTAAGACGTCCTGGTCTTCCTGGAAAACCCGTTATTCTCAAAACTAAATTTGTATTATTTGTATTATACAGTGACGGAGACTTGAAATATTTGCAAACAAAAACAATAATAAAAAACAATAAAAAAATACAAAAAAAAACGAATAACAAAAAAAAGAATGACTGGATTGAAATCTGGCAAAAGGCAAATCGACGTGCTAACCACTAAACAAATTGAGGTACAAAAATCTTTTAAAAGTGTGAAATGATGGTTGAGCAAAGACCGTGCTATACTTATTTAGAACATGAGCTGCATTATAACGAAATGATCTTTTAAACAATTGGGTACGATGACGAGGGATATCAATGAGGTGCTTACGCCGTATATTAATATTATGAATATCTGTCCTATAAGTAATCTTGTTAGTTAGATATGGTGGTAACTTACTTAACAGTATTTTATAAAGAAAACAGCCAAAATGTAGATGACGTCTCTTTGACATATTGAGCCACCTTAATTCTGTCAGCTTGTGCGATATTCTCTGGCGGCGGCGCATTCCAAATATAAACCGGATCCAAGAATTTTGTACCACCTGAATACGCCGAGCATCAGTGGCCAACAAACAGTGACCGTAAAAGTTGACCTCAAGCTGTCATCAATATAAAGACCGAGATCTTTAACACAATCTTTCTGCTCCAATTCAATTCCATCCATAAAAATGTGAGTCATATTACTAACCATCGCCCTGCACTCCCTACCTCCGAATATCATGTATACCGATTTATTCCCGTTCAATAAAAGTCCATGCCTTTTGGTAATGGACAGAAATCTCTCTAAATCACCGTTTAGATCCGCAACAGACTCCAACACATTATTTAAATTGAAACTGCGGTAGAGCTGTGTATCATCGGCATAAATATGAAATTTTGAAGAAAAGTGTTCAATCATGAGCATTTGAGACGTGTAAACAGTGAATAAAAGGGGACCAAAAGTTAGAGCTTGTGGCACACCCGATCTCAATGTAATAGTATCCGATGCGTCCTCATCTATAACTACATACTGGCTTCTTCCGCGTAGATAACTATCAAAAATATTCAGAACGGTATTACTCCCAATGTAGTGGAGAATTGCTAAAAGAAGTTGATGACTAATGGTATCAAATACCTTAGAAAAGTCGAGCAGAACCAAAATTGTAGCTGTGGCATTATCCGTTGCAGATATAACATCATCAATAATAGTTGAAAGAGCGGTGGCACAACTATACCCAGGTCTAAAACCGGACTGCATGGACGGCAGAATATCAAAATGTTCCAAGTGTTCACGGTGTTCACGAACTATTCTTGTTGGTTTTTTAATTATTTGACTCATATCATAGCTATGCAAACTCTCATTGAACGAGATGACGGTATTATCATTCAAAAGTAAATTCAAATTGCAATCGCCAAGCAACATTAATCAATCACCCAACAAAAGCATGTCAGCTAGTATCTCATTCAGAGTCGATAGAAACATTTGAGTATCAGTACCAGGAGATCGATAACAAATCCCAAGTATAAATGAACTGCGTTCAATTCGAACTTCAACCCATAATTGTTCTAAGAAGGCAAAACCTTGTGTAGGCAAAATTTTATACTTAATATTATCGCGAATGTAGAAGATTTTCGTATTACATGAGAGACTGTTGAACTAAAATTAGAACTAACACTAGAAGTATCACTAGAACTATTACTAGAACTATCACTAAGACTAACACTAGATCTAAAACTAGAAACTTTCGGGTTTCTGCGTGCGTTTTTTGAAAAAATGTTTGACGTTTCAGATGCTATATTGCAACTTTTTTCAGAAACTAGTTCGAAGTGACACTGAAACTGGTGACACCGGTCGTGAAAGCCTTTGTACTTATAAGAGGGACTGTTATTTATTTAAATGCAAGTTCACTTAATTTGGGTGTGTTTAATTTTTATTTCTGTATACTTCATAACAAATACATATACATGTAAAGGAAAAGTTTTATGTGATGTTCAGGGTCCCAAACATACAAAAAGCACACAAAAAGCTTGGGGCAACTAAATTTCGGTGGAGATTAGTTACTGTGTTCATATTTTTGAAATTTTTGAAAGTAAGAAGCAACTACAATAAGAGAACGCAAAAAATCTAAAAAAAATTAAAGAAAAGCGAGAAATCAGAAGAAGATAGCGGTGCCCGTGATTCAGGACAGCGATAAACAGATGCTGATATTAATATACTAAAACCTGGAGGTTGTTCCTGGTGATGAGTTAGACATTAAGTTTTATAAATAATATGGCCAAACAACGAAATTACTAGAAATTGAAAAAGAATCCAATGTTGCAAAGAAGGATATTATCTAGAAATTAATCAAATGAGCCCGGTATAAAGCCGTAATTAATTTCTAAGATCATTTATTTTAGTTCAGAAACATTTATTTAGATCTAGCTCTTTTTTCAATACTATTCGTTGTTTTACTTACAATTAGATTACTTTCACAGATGTTCGTTTTGCGTTTAAAAATACTTGTTAATTATTAAAAAGATATTTCTTTAAGCATTTTAGATACAAGCTTTGACATCTGCATTTTGTTTTCCTTATTTTTTACGGTATGTAATAATCGATGTAATTACCCTAACACACAAAGCAGGATAGTTCAAATATGATATCTGAAGCAATCTCAGAAACTAGAGGAATTAGAGAAAACATAGCTTACGTGAAATGATTTTTTTTAAATCCCCTCCAATGCTCAAAACCTCAAAGACTGTAGTCTTTTGCTTTTTATCTGGAGGATACAATTAAAATTATCGCAAAACCAGTAAATGCAATCTTGGTAATGAATATAGGTGATATAACATCATATATATAACATCACAATAAGACACTATTGTTAGTTACACTACATTATCATTTTCACTTATAGATTTTTAGATATTATTGCAATTTAAACTAATATAACGAATTTAATTCGTTATATGTTTCAGATTTCAGAAATATAAGGTACACTCTGTACAGAGTGGGCCAAATTGGAAATTTTTAAAGGGAACCTACTCTTCATATAAGAAATAGAGGGAAAATGATATCAGTCTTGATTTTTATAAAAAACTGAATGGTGAAAACTGCATTTCGATATCTTTTACGGTTTCAGAGATATAGGAGAATGTTTTTAAAAAAAACTCATTTTCGAAAAGTCATCATAATTTTTTTTCTTATAGAAAAATTTTCTTTTCTGTGGAAATATTTCCAAAATAACTTTTTGTGTGAAATCCAATGGAATAAGTTAACCTTTCGAAAATAATTTTTTAAATGGAACATCATATACAGGTTCGAATTCTGGTACTTGGGTCAAACGGTCAAATCAATATATGTTTGCAAAAAAAAATTAAAAAAGTACATTGGGTACATTGTAGACTTATCCAAAGACGAATATTCAAAAATATATAGGGTATACTTTTGCATATTCGTGGGAACTTAAAATATCCTTTCCAAAAATATAGCACACTTGATATCTGGTTCAAGTTTTCTTTGAAATAGATAAGTTGAAAACTTTTAGATGAAGCAGTAACTTGCATATCATATTGTAAATTGAAAATTTATCATTAAAATTTGAAATCGATTCCATCTAAGAAATGTTAAAGGAATCAGGGTCCTACTCCTCAGTCACCGGAGCTAACACCTATGGATTGTTTCTGTTGGGGAAGATTGAAAGATCTTATCTATAAGCAGCCAATAAATTCCCGACAGTAATTAGATAAGTGGTCAAGTCTTCCAGATGCAATATCAAGTCTTTTGGAAGTATTGCAAATCTTCTAAAAGCAGTGTGAAGTCTTCTGGAAGCATTGAAAGTCTTCTAGAAAATTTTCAAGTCTTCTGAAATCATTATCAAGTCTTTGAGAAGTGGTATTAAGTTTTCCAGAAAGACTTCTTGAGTTTCACCTAGCAAATGGTGACACTCAAATGGTTTATCAACAGTTTCATGTTTTTTTTGCGATGATAATGTTTTCTGTCAGCAGATTTACCAGCAGTATCAAGTTTTCTGGAAATATTTCAAGTCTTCTTGAGGCAATATCAAGACTATTGGAGGTATTTCAAGTCTTCTAGAAGCAGAATAAAGTCTTCTGGAAGCATTGCAAATCTTCTGGATATATTTCAAGTCTTCTAGAATCAGTTTCATGTTTTTTTTTTGCGCTGAATATATTTTCTGTCAGCGGTTTTACAAGCTGTATCAAGTATTCTGGAAACATTTTAAGTCTTCTAGAAGCAAAATCAACTTTCCTTGATTGAGTCTTCTGGAAGCAATTAATGCTGTATAGATACGGTATTAAATCTTCTGGAAACATTTGAAACCAAAAATTTCTGGAAACTAGCAGCAGTTTCAAGACTTCTGAAAGCATTTGTAGTCTTTCAAAAGCAGTATCAAGTCTTCTGGAAGCATTTCAAGACGTCTAGAGGCAATACCAAGTCTTCTAAAAGCATTTCAAGTTTTCTAAAAACATAATTAAGTTATCTGGAAGCAGAGTCAAGTCTTTTGAAAGCATTTCAGGTCTTCTGAAAGCAGTATCAAGTCTCCTAATAGCATATCCGATCTTTAGGAAGCAGTTTTAGTCTTTTGAAAGCATTTCTAGTCTTCCAAAAGCAGTATCAAGTCTTCTGGAAGCATTTCAAGATGGCCAAAGGCAATATCAAGTCTTCTGAAATCGTTTCTAGTCTTCTATAAACAGAATCAAGTCATCTGACAGCAGAATCAAGCCTTCTAAAAATATTTCAGGTCTTCTGAAAGCAATATCAGGTCTCCTAAAAGCATTTCCTGTCTTCTGGAAGCAGTTTTAGTTTTTTGGAAAGAATAACAAGTTGTCCAAAAGTTGTATTGTGTCTTTTGGAAGCTTTCCAAAACATCTATAAGCAGTATCAAGTATTCTAGAAGCATTTCAAGACTTCTGCAAACAATATCAAGTTCTCTAGAAGCAATATTTTTTAAGTCTTCCGCAAATCCTCTAGAAGCAGTTTCAGGTCTTCTGGAAGCAGTATCAAATCTTCCAGAAACAATATCAAGTTTTTCGCAAGCATTTAAGTCCTCTAAAAGCAGTTTTAAGTCTTCTGGAAGCATTTCCAGTCGTCCAGAGGCAATATTAAGTTTTCTGAAAGTATTTCTAGTCATCCAGAAGCAATACCAAGTCTTTCGGAAGCATTTAATGTTTCCTAAAAGCGGTATTAAGTCTTCTGGTAACATGTCAAGTCTTCTAGAAATAATCAAGTCATCTGGAAGCAGAATAAAATCTCCTGAAAGCATTTCAGGTCTTTTAAAAGCAGTATCTAGCCTCCTAAAAGCATTTTCCGTCTTCTGGAAGCAGTTTTAGTTTTTTGGATACAATATCAAGTCGTCCAGAAGTTGTATTGTCTTTTGGAAGCATTCCAAAACATCTAGAAGCAGTATCAAGTATTCTAGAAGCATTTCAAGACTTCTGCAAGCAATATCAAGTTCTCTAGAAGCAATATTTTTTTAAGTCTTCCGCAAATCCTCTAGAAGTAGTTTCAAGTCTTCTGGAAGCAGTATCAAATCTTCCAGAAGCAATATCAAGTTTTTCGCAAGCATTTAAGTCCTCTAAAAGCAGTTTTAAGTCTGCTGGAAGCATTTCAAGTCGTCCAGAGGCAATATTAAGTTTTCTGAAAGTATTTCTAGTCATCCAGAAGCAATATCAAGTCTTCCGAAAGCATTTAATGTTTCCTAAAAGCGGTATTAAGTCTTCTGGAAACATGTTAAGTCTTCTAGAAATAATCAAGTCATCTGGAAGCAGAATAAAATCTCCTGAAAGCATTTCAGGTCTTTTAAAAGCAGTATCTAGCCTCCTAAAAGCATTTTCCGTCTTCTGGAAGCAGTTTTAGTTTTTTGGAAACAATATCAAGTCGTCCAGAAGTTGTATTGTGTCTTTTGGAAGCATTCCAAAACATCTAGAAGCATTTCGAGACTTCTGCAAGCAATATTAAGTTCTCTAGGAGCAATATTTTTTAAGTCTTTCGCAAATCCTCTAGAAACAGTTTCAAGTCTTCTGGAAGCATTTCAAGTCTTCTGATAAATACGTGCTCTTCAGTAAAAACGTTCATTCAATAGTACATTAAAATTTAAAAATTAATTAACATCCATATATTGGGAGCCTATGAATAAGTCCTACAATAACACTAAAGCAAAAGAGCCAATGTAATTGAATGTTTTTTTGCAACCGTATTCTGATTTCGGGACTATCTTTTGGAATTTCTGGACCGTTAATTCAAGTACCATGATTTAGAACTTAGTGCCAAGTCCCGAAAACATTGTTAGTCCCGAAAATTATTTAAAATTATATTTTAAACGATGAAGCAATTTTATTTATTATTCAGTGCTACAGTATAGGTTTTTCGGAATTTGACTTCAGAAGAACATATTCATATGATTGAAATTCGCTATTATATTGGTCAATAAAATAAATGAAGTGATTCGATCTATGATTTTTGAACAATTTAAAAGATGTTTTCTTTAGTTTGAAAAATTTGAAAAAACTTGTTAACTTGAAGATCATGTTATTTCGAATATTTTGTTATATGATAAATAAAATTGGTGTTATCGTTAAAAATTTGGTTTATCTTCATTTATGGAATTAATTTTTAACATTTCAAAAAATAAATAAATATATTTAGAGAAATGTGTGACCCTATATGTGGTATCAACTTTGGAAAAGTGATGTTAATATTATCTGAACCAATACAAAAATAAATATATAAATAAATACGTCACTTAATATCTTAAAGTGACGTAAGTAAACTTATAGTAAAGCCTTAAAATCTCATGGCATTTTTACATCTTGTCAATAGATATTGAAAAACCTTAAAATATACGGGTGTTCTATTTCAAAAATACACTCAAATACATTCAACATGCATTTTTACACCATGTTATGGAGAAAATAACTTGAAGTAACTTTTATTTAAAACTTTTTAAATATAAGTTGAAGCTAAGGCTACAGAACCTATACTTTTTGAACATCCTGTATATGATGTTCAATTTAAAATAATCATTTTTCTGAACTTCTACTATATTGCTTTGAGGGAAATGTTTTTACAGAAAGAAAGATTTTTCAATAAGAAGAATGTTATGACTTTTCAAAAAATTGCACTTTTTGAAAAAAGCGATGTATCTCTAAAACCGTAAGATTACACATCGATATGTGGTTTTCACCATTAATTACTTTATAAAATCTCAAGGCTCAGGATAACCGTATCATTTTGAAAAATATAGGAGTCATTATGAAAAATATGCGAGAGTCCAGCTCAATTCGTTTTGTTAATCTTTTTTTAACAAAACTTATTCGAAGAATTCAGATTTGTGACTATCCCTCCTTTTAAAGTTAAGATACTTGAACTGATATGCAGCATACGTTAAGTTATTTAATTGAATACTTAATACAGTAGGGCCCCGACATTCGCGACATAGCCGACATAGCAAGTATGTATGTCATTTTTTAAAAATTTAAAACGAAGTTTACCGTAGGTTTACTGTACAAGCAACCAGCTTCACATATGCGTTTCTCTGGGAATCCCTCATTTATGATCGATTTTAATGTTTGTGTTAGGTGCTTATTTTTGTGTTCTGTATTTCGTTCAGGTTAGTGTTTCGCCCGTTTTTTTACTATAATTTTATAAACAATAAATTAATCTCAAAACAGTACTCAAAATGGGTACAAAAAGGTCTGCGATGGAAATAAATTTAATTGCCAAACGTGCAAAGTCAGTTATGACTCTAGAAAGAAAAATTCAAGTTCTTGATATGCTCCGGGAAGGGAAAAGAGCTACCGAAGTAGGCCGGGTCTTCGGTGTCAATGAATCTACGATAAGATCTATAAAGAAACAAGAAGAGGTAATTAGAAATAGCGTAAAAAGTGGCATACCGTCATCATTAAAGGTAACGTCACAAGTTCGTGATGTTAATATTGAAAAAATGGAGAAGTCTCTTTATCTTTGGATTGAGGACCATGGTCGCAAAAATATACCATTATCTAGGGCTAGATTAATGGATAAAGCCAAGGAACTTTATCAACATTTTTCGTGTGGAATGGACTGTGCTGAAGACGATTGTAAATTTAAAGCCAGCAGAGGATGGTTCGAAAGATTCAAAACTCGTTTTAATCTCCATAACATTACGTTGTGTGGAGAATCAGCTTCAGCAGATCATCAACAGGCTGCAAAATTTCCTGATGAAATAATAAAATTAATAGAAGAAAAAGGTTACCGTCCTGAACAAATATTTAATGCGGACGAAACCGGGCTATATTGGAAACAAATGCCCACACGAACATACATTTCAAAAAATGAAAAGACAGCACCTGGTTTTAAATCGGCTAAGGATAGAGTTACAGTTTTATTTTGTGCAAATGCACGCGGAGACTTTATTACAAAACCAATGTTAATATATCGAGCAGCTAATCCATGAGCTTTAAAGAACAAGGACAAAGAAGCTCTTCCGGTCTATTGGCGAGCTAATTCAAAAGCTTGGATGACTTCTCAGCTATTTATAGAGTGGTTTAAAGAGTGCTTTGTTAAAGAAGTGGAGCGTTACCTAAAATCTAAAAATTTAGCATTTCACGTTTTATTGATATTGGATAACGCCCCATCTCATCCAGTAGATGCTCTCAAATTAGCTCATCCATGTGTCGAGGTGGTATTTCTTCCGCCCAACACAACATCCTTATTACAACCTTTAGATCAAGGTGTTATAAAAGCTTTTAAAAGTCATTATATCCGGCACATGTTCGATTTTGTACATGAGAAAATACAAAATGATAGTGTTTTCTCAATAAAAGATGTGTGGAAATTATACAATATTGACCATGCGATTACATCTATAAAACTTGCTTTAAATGACATTAAAGTATCAACCGTAAGTAATGCATGGAAAAAACTGTTGAAAAAAGACACTGCGCAAAGTGTAAGCGAAATTGATGAGGCAATAGAGAGAGCTGTTCTTTCTGCACGGTTGCTACCGGGAGATGATTTTCATACCATTGTACCAGCTGATATCGAATCTCTCATCAATGATCAAGAGGAAGAGTTGTCCAGTGCAGACTTAGAAGCGCTACTAATAGAAAATGTTTCAGGAACGGATGAAGAAGATAATAGTAATTCCCTATGTAATAAATTAACGTTGAAGGAACTTAATTTATTTATACAAGAAGCAAATTATCTTGCTGAAAAAATAGTAGAATATGATCCATCAACGGAACGAAGCACAAAATTTAAAAATGGTCTGAATACTCTTCTTGCTCCTTACAAAGAGCTTCAAAAGGATATGCAACACAAAGCATTGCAACCTACTATCCTTTCATTTTTTAAACCATCGTGTTCTAAAGCAATTATTATTGATGAGTAGAAATGTTAACTTTTATTTCTTTTTTTAGTTTATTTTGTTGCAGTTTGTTATTGCTATCGAGTTTAGGTTTTTTTATATTTTAAACAATTGTAATTATTTTAATATCTGTATTAGTTCCGAATACAAAAGTTTTAAGACCAGTCGTTTTATTTTGCAATTTTAAGCGTTTTATTTAGTATGTATAATTTATTAATTTTTGAAATTTTTAATTTTTAAAATTAAATATAATGAAACTTTTGGCGTCGGTGACCATTTGGCGGTTAACGTGTTAAAAGAACATAGAAGTAGTAGTTTATCCTTCATAATATCTAGTGCTTCAATATTCGCGGATTCAACATTCGCGGCGTATTTTTAGAACCTAACCCTCGCGAATGTTGGGGCCTTACTGTAATTATGAAGAATTGAACTTGAGTTGGATTTCAAAAATAAATTTTTGGTTATCAAGTATTAAAAATTTTTTGTTGTACATATTTCTTTTTACAGATTTTCCTATATTTATTTATTTTTTTGACATTCTTCTGTTACATCCTCATTAACTTCAAACCGGGTGGTTTTGTGTTCCAATCATCATCATCATCGTCGTCATCGTGTAGGAAATGTGCTGGACAATTATTATTGTCGGTGCCACGCACGAAAAACGAACGGAATGCCGGTGCCTAGAGAACACTTGCGCCCGTAGAACGCCGACGAATCCACCAATTTACTTCAATTAAGAGGACCCCATTACCATCAATTGATCTTAACTCGCTCAATTGGTAAATGTGTGGGGGTCATATGAGCAGAAGATCTTGTCGAGTTTTACATTCACAAATAATACTTCTATCTATTTTTGAATTACAAAAATAACAAAAACGTAAAAGACGATATTTCCCTTTTAAATTTATTTTCTCTTATTAGCTCATTTTAATATCTTAGTTTAAAATAGAATGAAAAGAACCTGCATCAATTTAGGAGACCAGCATATGTCAAAAAATGAAAAGGTATCGTCATCTTTCCCTCCCTCTCTGTATCAACCCCAAACGACCCTTTTTATTGTACCGCTTAGTGGGTAGATATTCCTAAAAGTTATAAGGGTTGTACACGTGACCCGGACCTATATCTTTCTATTTCTCTTGAAATCGCGCGTGTGAGTCTATAAACGCGGGTTCCAAAATTCCGAGATGCGGGATTCCCACACGTGATGATTTTAATGAGGTCTTGGGAACCAAAATCAAAACTACAAACTCTATAAGACCAAAAAAATTTTTTTCTCGTATAATTTACAAAAATGCTGACTATTCGGATTATCTATCTTATCATTATTGTTAATTTAGTTTTGATTGAACTTATTTTGACCGAATTATTTGGGGGAATAAAAAAAATAGTTCATTTTGAGGTAACTTAAAATCGTTACAATTCGTTGAAGTGATTAAAAACTTTTTCACGCACACACAAGATGACGCACGCACAGATTGAAGAGTTCAAAAGTCACACTTTTTCAACTATTAATAAAAACATTCCAGTCAGGGCTCGTAAACCATGAATCTTCTCGCTTCTGATCCGACGGCAAACTTGTCTTCTATTTCTAACACATTTAACAATCACTCAAATAATTAAAACGACACCGCACAAAAGCACACACTTAAAAATAAACTTTGATTATTACAAAAACCGATTACACTATCAATAATTTGAGGTGCGAATATATTTAATTAAAAGCAACAAAAAGAAGTTGTAATAAAACTTGAAAAATGATGTTGTGAAACTGAACCAACCCCAACGACGTGCGTCTTCGTATTCGACTGGTCGGGAATTGTGGTGTGTAAAATGTTTTAATAGCAACAATTGGACAATATTGAGCTGGATTGCATTAAAGAATCTGTGGCTGTTAAACTAATATACTAATAGCTGCACTAATAGCTATTGTCGCTAATAGGCAAAAATTGGGTAAATTGATAAATTCTGTAACGAGCCGCGTTCGTTGGTTGGTCCGACGGTTTATTATAGCCCGCGAGAGATGGACCCCATTTATGAAGGACTCGGGGTTACATCGTGGGGTGTTTCCTAAAGGAAAACGGCAATTCAAACCATTTAAACGAACGTAAATGAAAAATAATTAAGACGAAGCTTTATTGATTAATATTACGATTGATTCGCTTAAATAGAAAGTTGAAGTTAAATTTTTTTTTCAAATTTATCAAAAAAATCATTCAACATTTTTGAGTTTTAGTCATAGCTTGAATAACTTATGATAGGTTGACGTTTTAACTTTCGTTATTAACCTTTAATCACTGATGTGAACATTTAGGTCAGCAATGCTGATATGAAGTATCCGAGACTCCATACCGCCGATTGAAGATAATCTAGGCGAAAGCGAATGAAGCAATATTGCTACTTTTGATCTAAAAATTTTTGTGTCATATACCTACTACTTAAGCTATGGACATTAGTGCCGAATGTAATCTTATCATACAAATAAGATGGGCATTTAAGCAACAGTAACTTATAATAAAATGAATATGCAACGGATAAACATATTCGGCCAGCGAAGATCGATCAGCCTGTGTGAGAAATGGCATCCACGCCGAAATCCAAAAATCATTCGAAGGCATGGATTTTGAATACGCTGATTTGTTTGTGATGTTTTTCAGTTCAGACAACTATGATATATTGTATAACAAAAGCTAAAATAGCTTAGCACTAAGGAATCGCAAAGCATAACTTTTGTGCTGCGAGTTAAACTATTCCTCATGTTGTAAATGAGCTTTAAAGCAGCAAATGAAATTTTTGTTTTGTCGAAGATGTGTTTTTCGAACCTAAATGTTGAGTTTTAATCTAAAAAATTTCTAGCAAATCATATTATTACACAGCATATCAAATTATTTATGTTCTCACTCGATAGATAGATATGCGAATCGTTCACATAAAAATGTAACTCTGAATATTTCAAAACTGTCGAAAGATTAGAAGTGTAGATACAAAACTATGGAAACCCCAGGATAGAACCCTGTGGCACTCCTTACTTCAAGTCTCGCAGTTCACATCTCCGATCATCCAATTTCACTCAGACACATAATTATCAATCATGCTTATAATAGAATCATTGAAACCAATAAAGGATAAGATACCTGATAACATTCTATGATTAACAGTATCAAAGGCCCTACTGTAGTCCAGCAAAACTAATCCAGTAAGCTTGTTTTGACCGGCCGCAAAAAGTATGTCATCATGCTTAATGTTGTATCACAACTATAGTTAGCACGAAATCCAAACTGTGTTCTGGGCAAAATGGTAAGTTTATCGACAAATCCTCGAATTTCATCATTTAAATTCTTTCTAATACTTTAGACAAAACAGGTAAAATACTAATTGGTCCGAAAATGCCATAGTTTTTTAAATCTTTGGCAAAGGTGTTACTAAAGATATCAGTATATCATTACAACCGAATGTTCATCATATCTCATACTACCAGATTTGATATTTAACAAATGGCCCGCCACAATATGCTCCGAAACAAGGCACAAAAGTAAATAATTCATCAAAGGTAGACATTTTCATAGTATTATAAGTCTGAATTAAGTCTGAATCACAAGTCAGCGATCATTGAGTTTATAGAATTAAAAAAGTGCTACAAACCATAATCATCAAGTACCTCTTAAAAACCAACAGCTTGACCATGACTGGTATTCATAAAATCAATATTAATATCTGCAGCATGTATCAAGTCATTACATTATAGTATGAGCAAAGGTAAAGTTTCATCAAGAAGTACAAGGGGATGTATTTTCCCCATTGCGATAGAATGCCTCATCTTGGACAGCCTCTTGAAATGCCTTACTGAAGCCATCTTTACAACATTTGGTTATTCAGATGATTTAACCATCCTTGTCAATGGTAAACACATAAATGGACTTTTTGATAGGATACAAGTAACATCCAATTGATTGAGTCTTGGTGTAACCGGCACGGACTCTTTGTGAGCTCATCTAGAGTAAAAAAGCGTACATGGGGGTTGTTACCTAAAACTGTACAAAACACAGCCGTAATCGGACCTATGCTTATATATGGTGCAGTAGTATGGTGGTCAAAGATCTTAAAATTTATATTCACTGCTGTACTCAATAAAGTACAGAGTACAAATTTGCTAATTTTGGACCATGAAACGGATTTCATACCTACAACACATTTTTACGGAGAGTTATCTCACCCACCCAAGTTTCACAGAAGTAGAAGTAAAAGCAGTCAAAAAATCTACACTGATTGTTTAGCTAGACGGGAGGAGCTGGAGCTAGAGTTTTCTCGCCCGACCTCCAACTCCACATATGTACTCCATTAGTCAGATCCAACTTGGAAGGAAAGACTTGTCTACTATACCGACAGTAGACAATCTATTGTAGCCCTGAGTAGAATAACTATTACCTCAGGACTTGTTATGGATTGTCACCTGACATTGGAGAAGGTCGCAGAACGCAACTGTGTTTTATTTCAATGGATAACAGGACACTCGACCTATTCAGGTAATAAGCACGCTGATAGGCTTGCTGACAGAGCTGCCAAGCGAGCGATCTGTTCACTTAAACTGTTAATCGCTCCATCCGTATCAATTTCAATTGAGCTAATTAAAGATTTTCTCAGCAAAGACTGCCTTGTCTGCAGGATTGTATTGCTTGTTTACCTTGCTGATCACTGCAAGGTAAACAAGTATCTTTACAACCTTAAGCTTGCTACTAGTTCTCTATGTCGCTTTCAGAAGAGAACTAGGAGACTGTTCGATACATGTTGTGTGATTGCTGTACACTACAAGACCTCAGAAAGAGAGACCTTGAACAGGAATAGACGAGCACGGATGATATCAGAAACATACCTCTGAGCTGTATCCCAGTCTTCGGAAGTTCCTTAGGCTGGTTGATGTAGCCAGAGAGAGCGCAGGATGATGTACAAGGAGCCCGTTGAGATGCTGTATGCCTAAGCATACCCTAACCTTTCCTACATACACACAAAATTTTATCGAACGACTGACAAAATTCACTACAAGACGAGCAAAGAAGCCTATACAATGCACCAAGACAGTACCTAATATTTTTAAAAATTACTGAAATCGACAACTGTTCCAAATGCTCAAAACTGGGAACACCAAGTCTACGAAACTTGTAAGCAGTTTTAATGTATATACTAACACTACCGCCTCATTTGCTTGTTATTTTACGATGGTGAACAAAATAATAATATAAAATGTGACAACATAAACTAACTATCAACATAAAATCATCTGATATCCAAGCAGATACTAATACAACATCAAAATCATATGCCAACACACAGCCCAAAAATGTTAAAACTTTTTTAAAAAACTGTAAACATTTTCAGATATAATATGAGGTTGCTACTAAATATTTCCATAACAGTATTATCTTTATGTCCCTTTGAAGGGGATTCGTCCATATTGTATTCGTATTTCCTCAAACAGTTGTTCAATAGAGTAGTCAATGTTCATCGACATATTAATTGTATAAAATATGCTTAGGTAAGCTAAAAACTGCTAAGTCAGTTATCAATATTTCATGACTGACTTAATACGCATGCGTAGTGAATATCGTTAATAATTTAAGATGAGATACTTACATATACTAAGTACTTAAAACTTCAAACTCAAAAAACCACTTGAACAATAATAAAGAGTTATAATGGAAAGTATTTGATTTAACTTACACTAATTTATCAAAAATTACTATTTCATTATCAGTTTTGACATTTATCTTGTTCTTTTTACCTTCAAAATTGACATCTACATCAAAATCGACTCTAAATATCTAACCTTGACAAGTAACTATAGAAAAACTGAAATATTGTTTACAAAAAATATTGAAAAACTACATTTTTAATGTTATGAGTGCATTGAAAATGTGAACGCATTTCTGATTCATGTCAAAAATGAACAAACATCAAGAGTTATAATGGCAAGTGTTTGATTTAACTTACACAAATTTATCAAAAATTGCATTAGCATTATCAATTGATTCACATGACTTTCAAAATTTACACCTAATTGAAAATCGTTTCTAAATATTTAACCTTGACAAGTAACTATACAAGAAACTGAAATGTTGTTTGGAAATTTAAGTGTAATAATTATCATTAAAGACTTAGGTACAAAAATTTTCAAAAACCACATTTTTAATGTTATGAGTACATCAAAAATGTGAATGAATTTGAGATTCATGTCAAATATGAATAAACATCAAGAGTTATAATGGAAAGTGTTTGTTTTTATTTATACTAATTTATCAAAAATTACAATTTTGACATTTACCTTGATCTTTTGACCTCTAAAATTGAGTTTTACGTCAAAATCGACTCTAAATATTTAAATTTGACAGGTATACTATAAAAAATTAAATATTATTTCAAAATTTAAATGTCTGTTTTTGTCATTCAAGACTTATCTTAATAAATCTTCAAAGACACATCAAAGACATTTTAATGTAATAAGTTCATTGTAAATGTGAACGAATTTCAGCTTTACGTCAAAAATAACAGATTTAAAATTAAAATTGACATTTATTTTGACAACAAATTATATCATCAAAAGGAAACCACATAGAAACTGGAATTAGAATTATTAATTATTTACAAATAAATATTAACGATTAATAAGTAAAAAAAAAATGTGATAATTAAAGATTCATAAGAAAATTGGCAAAAATGACGCTTATGTGAAGTTATCTTATGTGAGATCATGATGTTATCTTTGTGAGGCGGGGATCGTCCCAATCATATTTGTAATAACTAAATAAGATGTTGAATAAATTCTTAAATGTTAATTGTCGTATTAATTGTATATAACCTATATATGTAAGCTAAAAACAGCTTATGTAAGTCAACCTAAGTCAGCTATCAATTTCTCACGATTGACTCACTGCGCATGCGAAGTTCTGTAAAAGTTTAATAGATGAGATACTTATAAGTACTTAACACTTAAAAGACAAAAAGCAATCATCATCAAGAGTTATAATAAAAAGGGTTTGATTTAAATTACAGTAATTTATCAGTAATGACAATTTCAACATTAATTTTGACAATTACCTTGACTGTTTTAGTTTCAAAATTACCATATACGCCAAAATCTGTTTTTAAACATTTAAACAGTTTTTAACATTATCATTTTTTAAATTTAACCTTAGCAACTCAATCACTGCCCTAATATCATTAGGACAACAAATTATTCATGTCTTATTTTGATACTTATCTCATAGAATGAACAGAAATAGAACACATGCAGATTCCACACCAATTCAATACGTGGGTTTGGTACATTCGAGTCTAGTTGACCCCACACTAATCCTATAATGTTAATAAAAATGATAAATTCACTTTTTGCTTACACATTATAATTTATCGTATCATGCATCCAACATATTTAAAAATTAATGCCAGCAATAACTTCTTTCTTTTTGAAAATGTGGGTTAGATTGAGTGATAAAGTTAATTTTTGATTCCAATATTTCAATAATATTAGTTTGATATAAGGGTGATTTGAGAAAAATAAGAAAACATCAAACCTCTTTACACATATTACTTAATAAATAAATAATCTTAATGGTAGATGAGATTCTTTAGATGATCGAGAAAAAAAAATTTTTTTAATCCAAAATTCGTTGGGAACCCACATGATCTGGAAAAGAAGCACGTGACCAAAAGGGTATAGAGTCGACTCCAACAAAAGCACCTCCCAAAACGTTCAAACAGTGGCCAATCAAACAACATAAACCCTTAACTATAAGCACTAGGATTGGTTGGCTTCGAACCTACCATTTGAGCTCGTTAACTATAAATTGGTACAAATAATAATAACGAAAGTCAGTTTAGTCGACGCGGTGACGACGACGCCGATTTTCAACAACGTGATTTCTATCAATTAAATTTAAAAAGAAAATTTGATTTTTTTTTGAGAAATGGATGGTCCTTTCGAAGACGGTTTTATTGATTATTCAAACCAGCCTTTACCATCATTAAATAGTACCTTACTACAAAACAAAGTGGGAAATCAAGAAAATTTACATTCGATTCAAGTTATGTTGGGATTGCAACAACATAACGATATGTTTTCGGGAATGGGGAGCCCGTTGGAGTATAAAGGTTCCCCGCAGAATAAATTGGATGGTTCCCCTACGATGACGCACCAACATCACCAGGAGATGATGTACCACCAACCGCAAATGGAAACCGTACAAAACGGAAACGGAAAAAGAAAAAACGAAGACGTCGTTCTCTTGCAAAGCCAAAATTTATCATCAACCGAAATTGGAACTAGTGCTGGAAATGTCGGAACAACGACAACCTCCCAAAAGAAAAATGATAAGAAGAAAGGTGATAATAATGGAGTTAAGAAAAAGAAAACTAGGTAAGTTGAAATCAAAAAAAATTATGCAAAAATTATGAAAGATAAAAAGTTTAAATAATGACACCCCTATGTGAAGCTAAATGACCGTATGTTGTTTCGATTACAACTTAAAAACGATCAGGGTTAAGTTATAGGGGATGTAAATTTCACACCCTTAATAGTTAGGGCATAAAATTCATTCACCACGCCTCGCGTGCCTTTACAAATATGACCAACTGACGTCGCGTGCCAAAAAATAACACCACATGACGATGAATTTTAAATGATAAAATCAAATGTATAAGAATAGTTTTATATACAACTTTTTTTGATAATATCAGATTGTTGTATTTTTTATTGAAATAACACTATTCGCTATTCGTTTCAGAATTTCTAAATCCGTTTCTAGTTCTGGGTCTAGTGTTAGTTCTAATGGTAGTGTTAATTACAACATAAGTTGTTCTTTAATGTTAAATTGTTGTATTTTTTTTTGAACTAATACTAGATTTAGAACTAGATATATTTCGGTATAACTATTAATATCTTAAGACGGCTAAACCCCAATGATTCTAGTTCTAGGTCTAGTGTGAGTTCCATTGAAACTATTTAGTGCTAGTTAACACTAGATTTCATTATGTTAAACATTTTTATTAAACTAAAACTAGAACTAACACTAGTACTAGAATTAGAAATATTCGGGAAACCCAGAAGAATTAGAAACCCCAAATGTTTCTAATAATTCTAGGTCAAGTGTTAGTTCTAGTTTTACTTGGCAATCAACGTCAGATAGTTGTATATTTTTATTAAATTAACACTAGATCTAGAACTAGAATCTTCGGGTTTAGCCCCACATCTAATCGCCAACCACTTAAGATGTTTAAACGTGAATGTTTCTAACTCTATTTCTAGTGTTAATTATAATGCTAGAGTTGATTGAGTTGGATTTGATTGGGTTGAGAAAAATTAAACTCAATATTTTGAGATATGCTTAAAGCATTAATCTAAATAAATCTAGTTTGAAGTTGATTTATAGCAATTTTGATGCTTAATAAAGGTTTGTCTTTAAAAAATATGTAATCGCCTTGAAAAATACGTTTTTTAATAACAACTGTAAGATACTGAAAAAATTACTCTCAAAATTTGAAGATATGTTTGAAACATTGACCTAAATTTATCAAATTTGAGTACATTAAAATTTTGGTGTTTTATAAAGATTGGCTGATACATTTTGAAAATATGAGATAAAATAGATAAATAAATTTTGTGCTACATCTTAAAAATAATTACCTTCAAAATTGCGGGTTTTAATAACAACTGTGCAGTTATTGGAAACATTAATCTCAAAATTTTGAGTTGGGTTTGAAGCATTGATCTAAATACATCAAGTTTGGGGTTAATTTAAAGTAATTTTGATGGTTAATAAAGATTTGTTGAAACATCTTAAAAATATGACATAATTCATGTTGCGAATTGCGATATATCTGAAAAATGTGGTACAGGTATACATATTACAATAAAACTAAGAAAAGAGATATTTATAAATTGATCTAATAAATTTATGATATATTTTGTATATAACTAGGGTGTCCAGTTCAGGAATTTCAGTCCAATTCAGTAAGAAGTCCTGAGATTCTAAAAATCTCAAAATTAAGAAATAATTAAAATTCGGATATTTTAATTGAAACGATATTTCAGCAGCTTGTTGCTTTGCAATGAAAATACGATCGATGTAAGCATTGCAAATTAGCTCGAAGCATTTCAAGTCTTCTCACAACAATATCAAGTTTTCTAGGGACAACAATAAACCTTCTGGAAGCAGTCTAAGTCTTTTGGAAACAATATCAAGTCTTCCAGAAGGTGTATTGTATCTTTTGGAAGATTTTCAAAACGTCTAGCAGCAGCATCAAGTATTCTAGAAGCATTTCAAGTTTTCTGCAAGCAATATCAAGTTCTCTAGAAGCAATATTTTTTAAGTCTTTCGCAAGGATTTCAAATCCTCTAGAAGCAGTTTCAAGTCTTCTGGAAGCAATATCAAGTCCTCCAGAAGCAATATCAAGTCTTCCGCAAGGATTTCAAGTCCTTTAGATGCAGTTTCACGTCTTCTGGATGCAATATCAAGTCCTCCAGAAGCAATATCAAGTCTTCCGCAAGGATTTCAAGTCCTCTAGAAGCAGTTTCAAGTCTTCTGTAAGCATTTCAAGTTGTCCAGAGGCATTTCTAGTCTTCCAAAAGCAGTATCAAGTCTTTTGGAAGCATTTCAAGACGTCCAGAGACAAAATCAAGTCTTCTGAAAGCATTTCAAGTTTTCTAAAAACAGAATCAAGTCATCTGGAAGCAGAGTCAAGTCTTTTGAAAGCATTTCCGATCTTCTGGAAGCAGTTTTAGTCTTTTGCAAGCATTTCAAAATGTCCAGAGGCAATATCAAGTCTTTTGAAAGCTTTTTATATATAAACAGATAATAAACTATAAACTATAAATAGAATCAAGTCATCTGGAAGCAGAATTAAGCCTTCTGAAAACATTTCAGGTCTTCTGAAAGCAATACCAAGTCTCCCAAAAACCATTTCCGGTCTTCTGGAAGCAGTTTTAGTCTTTTGAAAGCATTTCTAGTCGTCTAAAAGCAGTATCAAGTTTTTTGGAAGCATTTCAAAACGTCCAGAGGCAATATCAAGTCTTTTGAAAGCTCTTTATATATAAACAGATAATAAACTATAAATAGAATCAAGTCATCTGGAAGCAGAATTAAGCCTTCTGAAAACATTTCAGGTCTTCTGAAAGCAATACCAAGTCTCCCAAAAACCATTTCCGGTCTTCTGGAAGCAGTTTTAGTCTTTTGAAAGCACCTCTAGTCTTCTAAAAGCAGTATCAAGTTTTCTAGAAGCATTTCAAAACGTCCAGAAGCAATATCAAGTCTTTTGAAAGCTCTTTATATATAAACAGATAATAAACTATAAATTATAAACAGAATCAAGTCATCTGGAAGCAGAATTAAGCCTTCTGAAAACATTTCAGGTCTTCTGAAAGCAATATCAAGTCTCCTAAAAGCATTTCCGGTCTTCTGGACGCAGTTTTAGTTTTTTGGAAACAATATTAACTTTTCCAGAAACTGTATTGTGTCTTTTGGAAGCTTTCCAAAACTTCTAGAAGCGGTATTAAATGTTCTAGAAGCATTTCAAGTCTTCTACAAGCAATGTCAAATTCTCTAGAAGCAATATTTTTTAAGTCTTTCGCAAGGATTTCAAATCCTCTACAAGCAGTCTTAAGTCTTCTGGAAGTATTTCTAGTTATCCAGATGCAATATCAAGTCTTCTGGAAGCATTTAATATTTCCTACATGCGGTATTAAGTCTTCTGAATCAAGTCATCTGGAAGCAGAATCAAGTTTCCGAAAGCACGAAACCATTTCAGGTTTTCTGAAAGCAGTATCAAGGCTCCTAACAGTATTTCCGGTCTGCTGGAAATAATAACAAGTTTTCTAGAACCAGTATCATGTCTTCCAGGGATAGTAGTAAACCTTCTGGAAGCAGCTCAAGTCTTTTGGTTGCAATATCAAGTCTTTCAGAGGTTGCACAGAGTTTTTTGAAAGCAATTCAAACCTTCTATAAGTAGTATCAAGTCTTCTGGAAGCAATATAAAATCCTGTAGAAGCAATATGAAGTCTTCTGGAAGCAATATAAATTCCTGTAGAAGCAATTCAAACCTTCTATAAGCAGTATCAAGTCTTCTGGAAGCAATATAAAATCCTGTAGAAGCAATATCAAGTCTTCTGGAAGCAATATGAATTCCTGTAGAAGCAATACCGAGTCTTCTGGCATTTAATGACTTCTAGATGCGGGATCAAGTCTTCTGGAAAGATTCAAATCTTCTAGATGTAGTATCAAGACTTCTAGAAACGTTTCAAGTTTTCGAAAATCAGTATCAACTCCTCTAGGAGAATGTCAAGTCTTCTAAATGCAGCATTAAGTCGTCTGGGAGCATTTCAAATCTTTTAAAAGCAGTATCAAGTCTTCTGGAAGTTTCTAAGTTTTCCAGTTGTAGTATCAAGCCTTCTAGAAGCAACATCAAGTCTTCTGAAAGCATTTCAGGTCTTCTGAAAGCAGTATCAAGTGTCTATCGAAATCATAATTCAAAATATGTGCTCTCCGATAGAAACGTTCGCAACAGATGCTGGGATTGAATTGGGATGAAAAAGCTCAATGCTACATTCAAAAATTAATTGAAAATGGCAACTTAAAGTGACATAATAGACCCCATTTAAAATGAAGACAGGAAGTGACCTTTATCCCAAGTATCGGGATTTAGATCTTATTGTTAGCCTCAAATCTCAAAAACATTTATGGTAACGGGAATTGGACACCTACACTTTTGATTATAACGGAGATTCTCTTCCTCCTAAGTTTGTTATGTCAAAGTTTTAATGCGTCTCTAATTCTAAATTTATTTTTAATTTCAGAACAACATTTACGGCATTTCAATTAGAAGAATTGGAACGTGCTTTCGAAAGAGCGCCCTACCCAGACGTTTTCGCTCGCGAAGAACTCGCCTTAAAACTTAATTTAAGCGAATCTCGCGTTCAAGTTTGGTTCCAAAACCGACGTGCAAAATGGCGCAAACGCGAACCACCTCGAAAAACGGGTTACATAACATCAAATTCGCCCAGCTCGACGATTTCCACGAATTTCAACAATCAAATCAACACTTTTCCGCAATCCACGAATTTAAATGCGACGCCACCTGTCGATTCGTGGACGTACCAATCGTCGTACGCCGATTTGACGCACCTCAACATATTGAATACGGCGCCATCTGGTTATCAGAGTTTTGGATCGCCTCAAAATGGGTATTCTTATATGTTGAATGCTCACGATAGTCAGTTGTTCGCGGCGCCGCCGCCTCCTCCGCCACCGTCGATGCGAGAATACCCGAATCAAAGTCCGCCGTTGGCGCGGGAATATTCAATGCTTTCGGGGCATTCGCCGGAAACGGATGATGGAAAAATTGAGTATGTTAGTCATACCTTAGGGAATTCTCCGGAACGATATGCTAATTTATCACCGAAATACGAAGTCAATTTACTGCAGGAGGTAAAAGGGGAATTTTCCGATGGAAGGTTAAAAGAACAAGTTAAAATTGAGGGTGGGGCTAATCAAACGTATGTTGCCTTACCACCGTTTTTAAATTAATTATTATAAATAATATTTATCAAAAAAAAAACAAAATTATTTTTTTCTTTTTTCGTGTCTGAGCAAAAAGATCAATAAAAAAAACAAAAATAAACCTCGTTACAGATGTAAATGTGAGGAAATTAGGGTTATAGTGTCAATGCCAAAGATATGAGGTTAGATTCTTTTTTTTATTATTTTGGGTTGGTCGCTTAAAAATTTTCTTTTCTCCTTTGTTTTTCGACAAAAAAAAGCGAATTGGCATCAAAATTAACATAAATAGATAAGCAAAAACTATTTCATTCAATTAATAGGGAATTTCCCATATAATGTTTTTAATAAATACCAAACAAAACACATTAATTTACCGTTATTAATAACACATTTTGCATTTTGATTTTTTTTCGTTATTTACATCCGTTATAATTACGTGCTTTAATCTTAATTAAAACGTCGATATTAAATGCTGTGTTGAGTAAATTTGGTAAAAACCCAAGTCAAATTATGTACATAAATCAAATTTACATAGATAATGTACGTTTCTTGCCGTGAATAGTTTGCCATATTATTGTAGAAAATAGTGTTAGTCCTCGAAATGATTTAAAATGATTGTAATTTACTTTTTTAAAATTTAAACTGCTTAAAAATTATCTAACATTTCTCATTATATTTTCCAAAAATATGAATCTAATTTATAGTGTCCGACCGAAACTCAATTTTGAGCCGAAACCGAATTTCGGCCATGGTCATAGTTTCGGCTGAAATCGAAACTTTACTTTGAAATGAAGAAATCAGGAATCAATATATTCTGGACATACTGTATATACCGTTCCATCTTAAAGGACATATTGCATATATAATATGCAGTATGTGCTCGGATCGAGTTATAAAGATGGGAAAAGTTTTATTACTAATTTTTTAAACATAAATTATGCATCGGATATGTTCAAATCACAGGAATTTCATACTGTAACTATAGAAACTTAACTAAACATTCCCATTTTTATGTAAAAATTGGACTTCGTTCTAATTTGAAAATGAAAGTTTCAGGAACTAGAAACTAGAAAGGAACTAGAAACATTTGGTTTAACCATCCTAAGAGATGTGCGGCTAAACCCAACTGTTTTTAGTTCTGGATCTAATGTTAGCTTTAGTCTTGGTATTAGCTCTACTTTTAGCTTTTTTTTTTCGTTATAGATTATTGTATACTTGTACTGAATTAAAACTAGAACCAACACTAGACCGAGAACTAGAAAGATTCGGGTTTAGCCGTGCGTCTGAAGGTTGTCTGATTGTTGAAAGTTCTTCTGGAATTAATAGTATAAATTTTTTGTTGCTTTAGTACTATCACTAGACCTAGAACTAGAAACATTAGTATTTACCCGTACGTCTCTTAAGACGGCTAAACCTTAATATTTCTAGTTCTAAGTATAGTATTAATTCTGAAACTACATTGAGTTGGGTTCAGTCAAACCCTAATGTTTCTAGTTCTAACTATAGTGTTAGTTCTGAAGCTAGGTTGAGTTGGGTTTGGTTGGGTTTATTCTGAAGACAGCTACTAAACCCAAATGTTTTTAGTTCCAAGTCTAGTATTGGTATTAGCTCTGGATTTAGCTAAGCAAAAATTCTAGCAAAATTCTAGAATCTCACGTTACGGCATGCAAACCTAAGGTTTGGAATCCCGATGTGAGCACATAGTGTCTCACGTAAGTGGCAAAGTACATAAATGTCATTAACGAACAGAGATACAGAGTTCTTCATTAGACAAAAGTTGTAGGAAATTTACCACACCATAAACGGAAAATATTTTGTATATACAAGCTGTTCCATGACATACCGAAATATACATATGTTATTTTAAATGAAATGATATAGTTTCTATTTCAGATTCTGATTCTACAGATCAAATTATATTGACTTTGATAGGAAACTGAGAATAAGAAGACCTCTTTAACCCTCAGTATAATTATCTGTGTTAATAGTTATTTCATTTTATAATTAGTTTTTAAGTTTCATTTTTGTATTTTGTCTTTCTTGACATTTTGATTTTTTCTTGTGATTCTCGATTCTTTCTGGGAGTATAGTTGCCATAAAACACGCGTTTTGCTTATTAATTGTAATTTTTCTAATTACAAAAATTAACTATTTTGGCTAAAGATGGTAATTTAATTACCGAAATTGTTTATTGTATTAGACTTTAAATTGTATTTTGTATATATGTCTTATTTCATCTATTTGTAAATTTTGTCTGAAAATGGTAATTTAATTACCGAAACCGGTGCCAAGTAATTAAAAGATAATTATAGCGTTAAATTCCCTCTATGGTATGGATTTATTAAAATTGGTAAGATATGTTTATACCTAGTGCTTGGTTTTTAAGTTATTTTAGTTAAAAACTTTTTTTGGCAATAAACATTGTGTCCTTTAAATCTGAATTTCTCAAAAACCGATCGAGATAAAAACTTAAAATTTGTCACAGTTGGTGTTTGGATGTCCCTAAATAGACTGCGGTTAGTCTCATTAGTATATCGTATACAGGTGTTCAAAAATGTAACTTTTGTTTTAGCATATTCAATTGCAGAAAAGTCGAAAATTTCAATTGAATAACCTCATATCTAATTTGCTGATCTGTTGCTGTTCTTGAGATTTGACGGAATTAATCAGGGAATGAATGGCAGATCTTGTTCATTTTTTCATTGGAACGCCATGAAATAAAATCATAAAAATACGTGATTATGCACTAATAATGACTTAGAAAAGGAAACGTTAAAAAATTCTCAACCAATCTCATAAATAAGTGTTCAAATGTCAGCCTTATTGCTCTATGCAAAGGTGAAATCTTTTTGCGAATTCGGCTTTCAGCAGAGATGTTTCTTACGTTATTCTTTTGCTATTTATCATATTTGCTTTCTTCGTTGGAATAGTAGTATACACTTGGGTTTTGATGTATTTCCAAAAGAAGAAGTCCGAGGGAGTTAGATCAAGCGATCTTGTTAGCCACGGTATTGGACTTCCACGATCAATCTTGTACTTCTAAACAGTTTTGTACGTCCCTGGTATAATGTACAAGTGCTCTGTCGTGTTGAAATATCATTTTTTGTAAATTGGCTTCATATATGCATAGAGCACATATAGCAGATATTTGAACACTTACAAATAGAATTTGGTTGAAAATTATTTATCGTTTCCATTTTTAAATCACTATAATTAGTTTGTAAATAATTAAATGCTTTATCTGATGAGCAAATCAGATATAGGTGTTTCATTTAAAATTTTTGATTTTTTTGTAATTGAATATGGTAAGTTATCACATTTTTGAACATCCTGTATACGATAGACTGATGACGCCAATGGCACTCTATTTAAGAACATTTCAGCAGCAACTGTGATAAATATTAACTTTCTAGCTCGATCAGTCTCTACGAAATTCAGATTTAAACGACATAGTGTTTATTACCAAACAAAAAGATTCTAGCTAAAATGACTCAAAAACCAAAAGCTTTAGGTATAAACATATCTTATTAAAGTCGACATATTTTGATATGTAAATTTGTTTATGACAACTTTTCTCTAAAGAACAACTGCATATTTCTGTTCCTTAATGCCATTTATGTACTTTGCCCCTTACGTGGGACAGCCTGTATATAATATACTGCATGTCCCCTGATCGAGTTATACAAAAGGAAAAAGTTTTATACTAATTTTCAAACTTATCTACATAGACGAATTAAAATTCCCACGAATTTTATACTCTAACTATAAAAACTTGTTGAGTTGCGTTGAGTTCAATCTTAAGATAGCTGCGACTAAATGTGTTCAGACGTACTGCTAAGCCTAAATCTTTCTATTTCAGGATTTACTGTTAGTTCTAATTTTAATTATTATTTAGCTCTAGATTGTTTTAATTTTTTTGAAACTAAAAATATAATTAATGCTAGCCCTGCAACCTAGCTACAGAACTAACACTAAACCTAGAAATATTAGGGTTTAACCGTACGTCTCTTAAGACAGCTAAACCCTAATCATTTTTGTTCTAGGACTAGTATTAGTTCTGAAGTTGGGTTGAGGTTGGGTTGGGTTCGATTCCGTTATAAAGGACGTACGACTAAACCCAACTGGTTCTCTAGTTCTATGTCTAGTGTTAGCTCTAGCGTTAGTGTTGGCTCTACTTTTGGTTGTACAGCGTATAGTGCTATGACACTGGTTGATCAGGTTTTCGTGCAGATAAAAATTCCAGTAAAAATCTAAGGCACGCAAACCTACGATCTGGGATCCCAATATAAATATATGTCAGCATACTGCAGTTGGTTCAAACAGATCGCAATTAAGATATAAATCCTTATTTTAAACCAAAACTGACTGAAACCGCATCCGAAAATTCGGTCGGACACTAATAATCTAACTAGGTTTAGAACATCAACAACTTAACATATTTCTTTATGGAAATAATTCTCAACATGTTTCATTAATTTCAGTTTTAATCGTAATCATGATTAAAACCGACGATTTTAAAACGATTTTGAATTTATTTTTAATTTTATTTTTGCATCATAAATACTTATTTTAAAATTTAATTTTAATTTGAATTACCATTGATAAATTTAAAAATGTAAAAATAAATAATAATTATTAAATTTAATAATTAATGCATTTGTGCCCAAATTAATAGGCGAGTACAAGTTATAATTAAGATTCGTTGATGGAGCCATAATTTTTGAATAAATACGAAAAATTAACAAACAAGCTAAAAATTTGTAAAGCGCTTGTTATGAATAAATTATAATGAATTAATTTTTTTAAATTACAATCATTTTAATTCAAAATATTATTTTTAAGTTTACCAAACTGTAAATATTTATTTAAGAATTAAGTTGGTATTTTAATATTTTTATATAAGATTTTTTTAAAAATATATCATTATAGACCTCTTAAATAAATTGTATTTTTACTTCCTATAATAAGTTATTAGCATACATTACAATTTCAACCTTGTCAAATTCGAAACGGTCAATTTAACACCGCTTAAACTTCCTGTTAATCTCAAAAAATAACAAATAAAAATCAGCAATCCCATTTAATAGTTACATTCAAGTTGGTGTATTGTTTAAAGTCACGTTTTTCCCTCGACTTCCTAGTATCCGCGAACGTAAACGACTCCAAACAATATAAAGAAATTAAAAAAAAAATAATTTTACGATTAATACTTTATAGTTCTTAGATTGGGGGAGCTCTTAAATCGTTCTATTCTTGTAGTTTATTCATTGATAAATTTCCGGATTGTAAATTTCCCGAAATTGTTGAAGAGACTGCATACAACCTCGCTAGTGTTGTAAAACGAAACAGAAATCCCAAACGATTCGGTGTGGTTTTTGAATTGGAAATCCCACTCTTGTAACATTAATCATTTAAAAAAATAACAACGAGCTAAATCTTCGTGGATCGACAAAGATATATATAACAATAGAAGAAAGTTTTTGCACTAAATTCATTACGATTTTTTTTTATGTTTTGGATGTTAACATAGAAAGTTCTTTTTTAAGTTAAATTTATATTAAAATAAGCGCAAAAAATGTTTTTAAGCGATCCGAATCGAGTTAGACATCGTTGGAAAGGTGACACGCGATGTATAAAACTTGTTTTCTTGCGGAGTGGCGCTCAGTGTGATTGCCAGAGCTGCGCTGTGTCGTTAACTTCTTTAGTATTAAGTGTGTTTAAGTGTTTCGAACAAAATTTAAGAGGTGCGTAATAAAATTTCGATTAATGAACACCCCCACATTATTTGCGGCGTCATAACTTTTAATTGGGACCGTATTTTTTCACAAAAATACGAATTCCTTCGATTTTCTTATGCTTCATCAACACTTTATCAATAACCTTCAAAATTTATCGCTAAAAATGATTGTATTAACACGGTCTTTATCCCCAACACGTTCATATCTGCTTCTTTGTTTATCTTCGTTTTATTCAACTAAAATTTTCTTCCACAACCCAATAACATGAAAGGCGGCTTTTATATTTGTGTAAGAAAATAATTGGTGATGTGATGATGCAAGGAAAAACCGGAAATCTGAAGAAAAAAACGTCCACCTCGGTTATGTAATAATCAAACATCGGGAATTCTTTCGTTTCGAAATTAAAACGGTCGTTTTAAAAATTCAAGTGGCGTTTATGATTGCCATACTCGGTTTTAAAATTCAAAACATGAATCGTTTCAAACTGAAATATTTTACGTTTTAAAAAAATGAAATATAACGGAAAATGGAGCGTAAAAACTCGAGAAAGTGTTTCATAAAAAAACCACCTCTTTCTCGTCAATGAGTTCTTCGCTCTTCGCTTTTCATGTGCCACTTTCCCTTACATATGAGTCATATCGTTCGTACGTTACAGATAAAAATGTGGAAGATCATCTTAACCATTTTCGTGACTGTCTTCTACGAAATTCAAGGACAATGCCTCACCGTACAAGATCATAAGAGCCCCCAAATAAATGCCAAACAAAACCTCTACAGCGGCGAGCAAGAGTTTTCCTTGAACTTATTAAGAGCTGTTAATCAACTGGGGCCGAACGATAATCTCTTTTTCTCACCTTACTCTACTTACCACGCTTTGTTATTGGCCTATTTTATATCAGGGGGACAAACGGAGAGTTTCCTTAAGAAAACTTTGAGGTTAGATTCGACCATGGTGAGTAAGAATACCTGAAACGCGATTATTTTATATTTAAACTTTCTCGATGTATGCTTTCTCTATGTTAATTATATCTTTATTTACTTACGATGAATATGCAGGTTGCTTTTTATAATAACATATTTAAAACTTAATTTAAACGTTAATTCACATTTAATTTTAAAACTGTCAAAATTTAACACCAACTGTCAAAACAAAAAATTTTATTCAAACTATTTAAACGAAAATAATTATTTTTAATTATTAGATATTTTAATTAATTAACATTGAGAAATTAAATCTGTTTTAAATTTAATATTAATTGAAATTAAAATTACAAAAATTAATTAATTTTTAATTTGACAAATTCATTACCAACTCACTTGAATAAATTTACTTTTTTATTGTTGAATTAACCTTGAAAAAATCGCGATTATTTATAAATGCAAATCCTTGAAATATGTTTTAATTAATATTTTTTTAATTAATTTTTGTTGTTTAACATATTTTTTTATTTCTCATTTTAATACAAACCATAAAAAAATTAAATATTAATCTTGCTTGATTGAATAAAAAAATTGATCTTGTTCATCTTATTTGATTCTTAGGATAAATCCGACGTGATGAACGCCTACAAATTAGATAAATACATCACCCAATCGATAGCGAAATCTAACAGCTCATACGAATTTACAAACGCAAACCGAATCTATGTAGATAAAGGTATTGAAGTAAGAGATTGTATCGAAGAGCTTTTCCGGGATGAATTTGAAAAAGCCAATTTTGCAACAAACCCCGAAGCAGCTAGAGTTACAATAAACAACTGGGTTTCGCAACAAACCCATAATATGATTAAAGATTTACTTCCACCAGGGGTGATCGATCCCCAAACCAATCTAGTTTTAGTCAATGCAGGGTACTTTAAGGGCAGTTGGAAGTACGAATTTAACGTTTCCAATACTAAAGAAGAAGTGTTTTATATAACCCCGTCAAAGCAAACCATCGTTGATATGATGTATATGGAAGGTGTGCTTAGTCACGATGTTTCAGACGTCTTGGATGCGCATATTTTAGAATTACCTTACAAAGGAGAAGAAATTAGCATGTACATTTTACTTCCACCTTTCGTTAAAGAAGATGGTGTTGATAATACCTTAAAAAAACTCACACCAGAAAGATTCCAACACATGATTAGGAATCATAACACGTTATTAGGAAAAACTGTTTATTTATCTTTACCAAAGTTCAGTTTAGAAGATACAATCGAAATGACACCGGTAAGTTTCTATTATTAATATTATCACACAATTATGTATTCAATAAAATAAAATTTTTAGGTCTAAAATTTGATATTACACCTATCAAAATTGAGAGGTTAACCTAAAAAACTTATTTTATTGAATATTAAAGTAGATTATTGCTAACTATTTCGCTTTGGTTGTCGGGGATTCTATTTTGAGTCTTTTTTAACACTTTTTTTTCGGGTATATAGATACTAGAATCGTTGGGTGTGGGAAACTTGTTTCATTCGGATGCCGATTTCTCGTTGTTGAGCAATAAACAGAAGGTTTCTTTGGGAGCCGGAGTGCACAAAGCGCGGATAGACGTCGATGAAAAAGGTTCTGAAGCGGCGGCCGCCACTGCTTTGTTCACTTTTCGTATGATGACCGACGAAGCGGACGATGATGCCGTTATATTCAAATGTAACAGACCGTTTATTTTCTTGTTGTATAACAAAAAAACCAGCACGATTATGTTTATTGGTATCTATAGGAATCCGAAGTAATCTTTTACGTTATTTTTATGTGACGATGTGTTTGTTGTACATACTTTTTAATTTGACTAAAAAACTTCTTCTATGACTTGCCATAAAACTAATAATAATTAAACAGGAGAATAACTAATTGTGATTATTACTTTGTAGATTTCTTAAGTAAATAAAAACTAACTATGTTGTTAAATTACGCTCATTTTTATTTAACAATTTATACATGAATTAAAATAAAATTGTATAATTGGTTGCCTATTATTAATAATTGACAACTTTGTTATACAATGACAGTTAATATGTCGATAAAATAGAACGCGATTATTAAAAATTTTGATTATTTTTAGGTTCTTCAAAAATTAGGCGTAGGTGATTTATTTTCTGAAACTGCTAATTTTTCAACGTTAACCAACAAAAACGTAACGTTAGGAAGTGCGTTGCATAAAGCGAAAATTGAGGTGAACGAGCAAGGAACGGAAGCGGCGGCTTCAACAGTTTTATTCACATTCCGTTCAAGTAGACCCATAGAACCAGCCGAATTTAAATGCAATCATCCCTTCATTTACATTATTTACGATAAAATTCAAGACGCCGTTGTTTTTATGGGAGTGTTTAGAAGACCGTATTAATATTAAACGAAATTTTTGATTGAGAAAAGTGAAATTTTAGTTTTTCATTTTATGTTCGTTTTATTACCAATGGTAGTTTTAATTTAAAATAATTTGTAATGTCACTTTACTATTTATTGGACTTCTTTAAAAACTTCTTCCTTTTTATTCATTAAGCATGAAAGACATTTTTTAGATAAACAAACGAATGTAGGTTACCAAAATAAAGAAATTTTATCACAAAAGAAAGTTTTTGATTTAATAATAAATTGTTTCTAATTCGCGATGGTAATGAAAACTATTAGAATACTCAAACGGGTGTTGTATTAAGACTTCTTATAGCATCCGATGATCTAATGAGATTTTAGTAACAATTTATGGAATCAGTTTATGTTGGTGACAATGTAATAGTTTGAATTAAAATTTATAGGTGTTACAGTGTCACCAATTGCTACATACTTATTTTGTCAAGCAGAATTTTGTAATTCGCAAACTTATTCTAATAACGTCGGGACCACAAATGAAGAGTTGGGTAATATTTTAAAAGACATTCGCAAGAACAACTGTAAGGACTATAAAGAAATGGTGGTGAAGACTTTTTTTAATGTAATGGCGAAATTGTTACAAGAAAAGTTTTATAATGAATATTGTATGTACCGGGTGGGCCACTAAGAAAGGACGCCGGCTATATCTCAGAAACCGTTGATCGCATAGTTTTCAGACAAAAAAATTCTTATACAAAGTGACCCATAGAAACTGCTGGAAATTATTTTCAAGTTTGTAAAACTACCGCTAGGGGGCATAATGCCAACGACAAAATTTAAAATGTAGATTTCAATAGTCAAACCAATACCTAAAAATTCAAAACCTCTGTCTTTTAATGACCTCCGGCCTGTTAGCATCCTCCCATTTCTTTGTAAGGTCTTTGAGAGGGTGATTCAGTTTCAACTGTTACAATTTGCCAATCTATATGATATCCTTCCACCTACTCAGTCTGGATTCAGGGAAGGACACAGTTGTACCACGGCGATGTTGGCTGTTACGGACGACATTATGGAGGCTACAGACAGGGGCGATATTACAATAATGACGCTGTTGGATTACAGTAAGGCGTTTGATACGGTTAACCACTTAACGTTGTTAAAAATTTTAAAATACTTTGGTCTGAGTGAGTCTGGACGACAACTCCTTGGTAGTTACCTATCTGGTCGTTGCCAAGCTGTTCAAATTGATAATATGTTGTCTGCTCCTAGGCCGGTAGAGCATGGTGTCCCACAGGGTTCAATAGTCGCGCCACTCTTGTATACCTTATACACTTCACTTATTTTTAAAGGCATTAAGTTCAATAAGTTTCATATGTATGCCGATGATACCCAGCTATTTTATTCTTTTAAACCTGAGGAATATATTGCTGCTCAAGAGAGAATCAATCTTGACCTTCACACCCTGTGGGCAACATCAAATATGCATCAGTTGAAGTTAAATCCAGCCAAATCTGCGGTTGTGCTGTTCGGTAATCGGCGTGTCTGTGCGGAGTTGAAAAATCTAATAAATATTAACATAGATGGATGTACCCTCCCCTTTGTCGACGAGGCTAAGAGTTTGGGTCTTTCTTTGTCAAATGACTTTAGATATGTCACTCAAATTAGCCGGTATATAAAAAATGCATACATGGGCTTGCGGATGATATATCCTCACCGATCGTGTCTTCCTACTCGCTTGAGGACGAGACTTTGTGAAGCACTTGTGTTATCACATTTTAATTACTTAGTTCCAGTCTATCATCCTGCGATTAGTGCTCTCGACGCTAAACGCATTCAAATGGTTCAAAATAACTGTTTAAGATTTATTTATAATATTCGTAAATACGATTCCATAACTTATAAACTAACTGAGGCGGGGTGGTTGTCAATGGGTAATAGAAGACAGCTTCACACTCTGTTATTTTATAAAAAATTAATTAACTCTGAAATTCCTGAGTATTTATTTAATAAAATTCGTTTCAATTCTTTGGTAAGGAGTCGTGATACCAGAGCAAGATACGATATTTACCCCCCGTATCACAGAACTTCAATGTTTAAACGTTCATTCTCCTACCATATATACAAATCATACAATGAGTTGCCTGTTGACCTTGGGATCGCGGATGCGGCACGGTTTCGAAGGAGACTTTATACAGGGTTGCTCGAGAGTCAAAGTTTGATTATTATTCAGGGGCGATATTTGAATGTGTTGGGCGATGCCCTTAGGTGGTAGCACTAGTTGGTTATTTGGCGGTCTGGCATTTTTCATTTTTGATTTTTGGTTTTACATTTCTTTTTATTTTTGACTTCATTTAGTTCTTATATCATTATATTATTAAGTTTTTATAAATTAGATATGCGCATTTTTCATTTTTTTTTAATTTGTATTTGATAGTCGATTAATATTATAAATATTAATATTATTTGATTGTGAATTAATGTGAATTAGAATTAGTTTTATTATTTGGTATTATTAAATCTTTTTGTTTGTATACTTTTTTTTCTCTTTCATTTGTGTCAGGGTGACAATGGAAGATCAGGTCTTTGTTCCTGAATTGTTGCCCGGTGTAATAAAGTAATAGTTTTCTTTATTTTTGTTTAATAACTTGTATTTAGTGTATGTATTGTTGCTAAATTGTTAAAGATTTTTTCCGCTTTGCATAATAAATGATTATTTATTTATTTATTTTCGTAAAATTTTGATAATAAACTTCATTCGGCTACAACATTTTCAAAATCTTTAGATTATTTCTGACAACTTTCGTTAGTCATTTTTTTTGCATACTGCTTAAATAAGTGAGGTACAGGGTGTTACATTTACTATTATAAAAGTAGCCCTAACTTTGGAATTGTTCATCCGAACACATCAAAATTGGTTTTGTTGGAAAGAGGAGGAATTTTTGTATCCGATGACATCCGAAATTAGCCGATTTACTTTCTATGCCAAACGCTAGGTGTCGTAATTTGACAGTACTATTAATTTTTACAATTTTCTTTAAAAATTCAAATGGAAACGTATATTTTTGACAAGGTATGTGAAAAGAGCGTTAAAAAATACGCCATACAGTGAAAACCGCAATATCGTACGTGTTTTAGTCTTAGAGATATTCAAAAAAAAAGAAAGATACATTAAAACGTAACTACATTTGGGTAATTATTTAATATCAAAATAAGCTTTCAAAGAACACCTTTAACCAACTATCCTAAAAGACATCAGTGATGTCTAAAATGCGCAAATTGTCTGCCATCAGCAGCAATGCACTGCTGTAGACGCTGGTGCGTAGATAAGACGGCAGCCTCTATTTCCGGTAATGAAATATTGCGGATAACATTTTCTATCCGTTCGATCATGTCTTCTCGTGTCGTAGGCCTGGTTGTAAAAACGAGGTCTTTTATTCGCCTCCACAAATAAAAGTCTAAACATGTTAAATCGGGCGATCTAGAGAACAAAAATTAATAATTAGATGTATCACAGAATAATAGGTACTACAGACTTGTAACGTTTAAAAACTACTAAATAAGAGGTACCTCGCTGGCCAAAGATATAAACTTCCTCTGCCTATCCACTTATTAGGAAAAGTTTCGTTCAACCCATTGGGCACCCATTGTGCTGAAAAAACATGTCTCTGCGAATACACCAATTTGCGCTAAAGGCACATCATCCAAAAGAATTGGCAGTTCATTTTTTAAAAAATTAAGGTACGTTGCACTATTTAGTCTATTGTTAAATATGTAAGTACCAATAATGCGTCGTCTTAAAATCCCGCACCAGACGTTTACGCTCCACCGGCCTTGATGCTGTATTTCTCGCATCCAATGAGGGTTGTTACGCGACCAGTAATGCATAATATGCAGGTTTACACCACCATCGCTATTGCATGTGGCCTCGTCAGTCCACAGTATCCTTGAAAGCAGTTGAGGATCTTCTATTAACATGTTTGTTAACCAGTAACAGTAATCGAGACGAATATCGTAATCTCTTGCAGTCAGAGCCTGATGGAGAACTACGTGGTACGGGTGCATCCTACATCAAAATGTGTTAGTTCGTATTCTCTCTGGCCGATTTCATAAAACATGTAATATTTTCATATATTCTTTTACAGCTACCTATATTCTCTTAAAATACGTCGGACTGTTGTCCGAGTAACACCTAAATCATCAGCGATTGTTCTTGCGCTAAGCTGTGGATTGAATTCCACATACGCTAAAACATTTATTACGTTTTACGTGTTCTACGATATATAGGACGATGAATACTTCATGTAGTCCTTAACTGATGGGCTATATGGATGAAAACCTTTGTGTTATAATGCCGCCGTTGTGGATAACGAACTGCGTAATGTCTTGCAGCAATAGTTGCATTCAAAGTAAGTCGCAAGTATATCATACGCATCTTCATTGGTCGGCATTTTTAAAATAGCTAAATTAATTTACTCACACGATAGAGAAAACACTAACTGACAGTAACAACAGTTTGGCTTGGCGCTAAGATCAATGAGAATATTTTGATATTACCTACTCAGGTCACCCTTCAACATATTATATAAGTGAACAAAAAAAGTAGTAAAACTGTTTCTTTGTAAGTTTTACATATAAAACGTTATTATTGTTTTAACTTGTTGTAGGTAATTGTTCTTTGAAAGCTTGTTATGATATTAAATAATCACCCAAACATAATTACGTTTTAATTTATCCCTCTTTTTTTGAATATCTCTAAGACTAAAACACGTACGATATTGCGGTTTTCACCGTATGGCGTACTTTTTAACGCTCTTTTCACATACCTTGTCAAAAATATACGTTTCCATTTGAATTTTTCAAGAAAATTGTAAAAATTAACACAACTGTCATATTATGCCACCTAGCGTTTGACATAGAAAGTAAATCGCTAATTTCGGATGTCATCGAATACAAAAATTCCTCCTCTTTCCAACAAGACCAATTTTGATGTATTCGGATGAACAATTCCAAAGTTAGGGCTACTTTTATAATAGTAAATGTAACACCCCGTACCTCACTTATTTAATCAGTATGCAAACAAAAAGACTAACGAAAGTTGTCAGAAATTATCTAAAGATTCTGAAAATGTTATAGCCGAATGAAGTTTATTATCAAAATTTTACGAAAATCTATATTTTAAATTTTGTCGTTGGCATTACGCCCCCTAGCGGTAGTTTTACAAACTTGAAAATAATTTCCAACAGTTTCTATGGGTCACTTTGTATAAGAATTTTTTTATCTGAAAACTGTGCGGTCAACAGTTTCAGAGATATAGCCGGCGTCCTTTCTTAGTGACCCACCCGGTACAATAATTGACTCATTACGCAAACTGAGTTTAAAGGAGATGTTCAAAAATTTCTTGACAAATGTACGAAGGCTTTCACGACCGGTGTTAATTGAATTAAAATTAGAACTAACACTAGAGCTATCACTAGGACAAACACTAAATCTAAAATTAGAAACTTTCGGGCATTGCCGTGCGTTTTTTGAAAAAAATTTTGACGGTTCGGATGCCATGTTACAACCTTCTTCAGAAACTGGTTCGAAGTGACCTCTAAGTACCTATTGGTGTGGGTTCTATGTCACCATTTGTCGTTCTAGTGACCAATACATCTAAGATGGGCAACTGTTTTGCGGATTTCGTTTCCATGGTAAATTTGATCATGGGATGTTGAGCGTTTAGATGACCTAAAAATTCAAAGAGGCGTTCTCTACCATGTTGCCATAGCACAAACGTGTCGTCTATATATCGGAGCCATAGCTTTGGTTTCCATTGGCTCTTCTTCAGAGCATTTTCTTTGAATAATTCCATGTAAAAGTTAGCTATCACCGGCGACAAAGGCAATCTCGACTCAAACTGTTCGTAAAACTCTCCTTTCCAACTAAAATACGTCGACGATAAACAATATTCCACTAAATCTGGCACATATTCTGGCAATCCCTCCGGAATGAGTTTTTGGCGAAGACTAACCAAAATATCCTCAGCATCTAACTTTACATTTTTCGCCGATTCCACGAAATGTGTCGAGTTCCTAACATATGATTCCGTGTTACCTATAAAAGGAAAGAGAATTTTCGCGAGATGTTTGGCTAGTAGTTACGTTGGAGAATTGATGACAATGTCGATAGGACGAAGGGGGACGGCTGGTTTATGGATCTTCGGTAGTCTATAAATTCTTGGTGGTACCGGAGCCTGTACAAATAAACCTTTCTAATGTTCTGGTGGAAAACCTATTGATTTTACAAGGCTCTTCATATTCCTTCGATCTTGTCTGTAAGGTCCTTCTTGATTTTAGTAGTAGGTCCATCATTTAGGCGTAATATTCTTCCTTGTCCATCACAACGGTGGCATTCCCCTTGCTTGCTGTCACTTCGAACCAGTTTCTGAAGAAGGTTGCAACATGGCATCCGAAACGTTAAACATTTTTAACTACCATTTCTAACGTTTTAGATCTAGTGTTAACCCTAGTGATAGTTCCAGTGATAGTGCTAGTGTTAGTTCAGATTTTAGTTCAAGTAAAGTAAGTTTTTCAGCACTAAATATAGACGCTATTGAGAACAACGATTAAAATATGGGACGAAGAAACACCTAAAGGTTACAACGAGAAGTTTATTATCACGTAACGACTTATGAACTTGCTTGGAGAAAAGATGAAACCATAGGATGTAAAATTCATTTTTTCAAAGAAGAAATAATTGCTACGGATCCTTAACAAACCAAATATAATCTAATCTTCTCTAAAACATGTTTAAGTGGGATCGCAGAAGTGTGCTGACGGTAAGTGGTTTACTTATAATAGTAAAAATTATGAAATGTTTGTAGTTCCCTTATACTGGAAACTACTATCAGGAAAAAAAAAGGTATAAGCGTTTAGCAAATATTATGTCAGGTCGGTTATTACTAACTATAAATTCTTACCGAAAGCAAGATAATTCAGTGGCCACTTGGACAGAATATAATTGGAAAATGGACAAAAGAAAAAGCTTCAAAACATGGGTTAAACGTTTGTTCCAACAAAATCACTCATCGCTCACACCATATTTGTCAACATGCAATTCTCGTGTCAAAAATCACCGCTAAGAGTAAATCAAGAAGTGACTTTTGCTGAAACTATTTACCAAACCAAGACTGGCGATAAGATCGTGTATAATACTCGCAATTACGTGTTCAATGTCAAAAGTATATGATTATAAAGTATATATATATATATATATATATATATATATATATATATAAGTATATTACAGAACAAGTAATTAGAGAATTAGATTAAGATTTTTCATTAGTACGAAATTTGAATTTTGAAAGTAGGACTCGACAGGTCAAAAATAGTGAATAAATAGTTAAATTGTCTATAAATTGTGCAATTGTCGTGTATTAATCTTCCTAAAATACACTTGAATTTGATTTTAAATCAAGATAATTTTGTTTTTAATTCAGTCAAGTTTTATTGCCCTTTGGAAAAAATGCTCTATCAACTCTCTTATCATGATCTTGAATTGGAGATATTTGGTAACAATATATACGCGTCAAAATAAAATTATCGGATTAAATAGTTATTTTTGATTCTAGATAGCGAAATGACACTTTTGCATTCGAGAACGAAATCGTACGAGAATGCAATTATTATTAAAATTATTATTATTACAATTATTATTTTAAATTATTATTAAATTAAATACATTAGCCAGGAATTAGCGAATTTTAAGATCTACTTTTCCCTAAATAGTATGATTGACCAAAACGCTATACAGCACACGTGGGAAACCAATATTTTCCACTAACTTGTATGTTTTTTCAAATCTGATTTACGCGTGAGTGAAAAACCTTAGTTTCCTCACTTGTACTGTAATATACTATTACATCCTGTGAACAAAAAAGTGTCGTTTTGACAGTCGCAAATAGTTATTTTTGATTCTAGATAGCGAAATGATACTTTGCAAAAGAATTTCGCTATCGTGTATCAAACAAAACGAAGATTTTTTCGAAAACTGCGTGTTTTAAACATTAAAAATTAATAATATAACCAAATTAATTAATGACATTTGAAATTGGGTTAATATTTCGTCAATCCGCCATTTATTCTTAAATGTCTGAAATGTCACAAATTTACTATTATAAATTTGCATTTTAACAGGAAATGAAATGATAATACAATTAATTGTTAGTTATGGTGTGTTTACAATTTGTCCATAACGATAAATCAACCATTAATAGTGCCAAATCTTTAATTTTCGATCTGGACGTAAAAGTCTTTTACGTCCTGTGAACAAAAAAGTATCGTTTTGACAGTTGCTGAGTACCACGCAAAACTGAATTTCTAATAGCAGTTTTCGAAAAAGTTATTTTTTAGGCTTAACGCGGCTAAAATTGCTTTGAACAGGGCTAGCGAAGCTATGACATGCGAATAGATTTTGAACGACACACATCCACCGAGACAAAATTACTTATTTTGTGATGATTTCTTGTCAATAAATATATATGTCCTAGTCCATAAAAAAGGGGCTTACGTTCGAAAATAAATTTTCGTGCAAACAGCTAATAAAAATAAATAAGCCGTGTCGTCAGTTTCTAGTTAGTATTCTCCTTTTTCTGTATCGGCCGGTGTTGAAGGACGTCAAAGTATTGTTTCAGAACAAAATGTTATCTTAGTTAATCGCGTCAGTTGCTAGTTTCGGATTTCTAAATACATAACACTGGAGAAGTGAGTTTGTGAACATGATCGTGTTGGCCGTTTTTTTACTCTTGATTGTGCAAGTGAAGAACGATTTTGAGATCGAACGAGGACAGAAGCTGAAAAATCATCTCCATAAAGCTCGAAATCAAGCAGCGAATTATCAAAATTAGTACGAGTACTAGTACGAGAAGGCAGCGCTAATGTGTTTATGGGGTCAGAGCCAGCAATTTGTGCGCTATATCCATATCTAACACCAATCTCGCATTCTCATAGGCGCCTGTTTTTGAAAGCAAGTATCGGTATTTGAAAATCTAAATTGGGTCAGACTACGAATGACACTTCTCAAAAAAAAGAGTAAAGCACGCCCATGTATCTGGCGCCTATGGTTTGTTTGCATTAAAAATGCCTTCTGCCAGCTATGTTTTACAATTTTATAAACAATATCTAGTCTTTAATTGACATTATTTGACCCTTTGACGTGAACATTTTGTATACCAACACTAATTTTTTTTTTGTTTTGGAAGCAAAATTAAATCTTGTTAAGTTTCTTAAATTTTGTAAGAAGACATTTTTAGTCTTCTTCGAAATTTTGTAGCAAGTCTTCTAGTAGCAGTATCAAGTCTTTTGGAAACCATATCAAACTTTCCAGAAGCAGGCTTGCCAAGGCAATATCAAGACCTTTGAGAGTAGTTCAAGTTTTCTAGAAACAATAGGAGATTTTCTCTAGCATTACAAATGCAAAAAAAATAAATGATTATTTATTATCAAATGACTTATAAATGATAAAGAGTATTGAAAAACTGTAATTATTAAATCTATAATTTTATTTAATTAATTCCAAAATCACTTTTATGTATATAATTTGTTTATAAGAAAAGTACTTAAACTAAGTTTAAATTGATAATATAAATCAACTTGTCAGTTTTTGGCAGCTGTTGACAATATCTTAAATGATCTCAAGGATTTTTAAGTTATAATGATGGTCATTGATGATGGTAACACAACGAAAAAGAACGATTTAGATAAAATTACCAAGTCTACTAGCTAAATAAATGTTTTAAATATCAACAGAATCAAATCATTAAAGGTTTTTTGTATAGAAACAACATTCTCACATTAACCCGTTAACTGTTTTATGAAATAAATTACCGCATGCGAATATATACGTCATAAACTTTAAATATATAAATATTGCAGAAAAGCTGTATAACTACAATAAATAAACAAAAAGATTTTATATATGTATCTATATCTGCAGGTAAATAAAAAAAATATTTTTATACAGTGGCAGCATCCATTTAGGTTTCTGAAATTTAGTTTCTATGTGAAGTTCATTCCGATCTTTCGACCTAAATAAAATATTTTCTAGATATCAACTTTAGATATTCAACTTTGTTTTTCTTTGTTTTTTAGATGAAATGCTACTTTTTAATTATAAGCTAAAAATAAGTTGACTTTGATAAGTTGAATCGATGTTTTTCTTTGCAGTTTTCAATGTATTATTGTTTAAATCGTATCTCTTAGTCATTGTACATGTAACAAGAAAATTTGTATACTTACGCTTCAAATGTTCATAAATGAAACATAATTAGTTGTTAGAGCCAGAAAACGTCTTTTAATTAGACGAGTCTTATATATTTCTGTCTATTGCCAGCATTATTTTCAATAATTTGAACGTGCACATTCAAATACGCCTTACTCGAACGGTTTTTCAAAACAAGCTAACGAACAAAAAACTTACACGTATGGTTTGGTGTAAAGAATATCATATGCATACATAATCGTATTAGGCCTTATGTTTAGCCCATAAAAGTAAAGTATGAGCATATACATCATAAACACCTAATATGCGATTATGATACGCGTATACAGGCTGTCTCTGAAATGCGTATACAACGGAATACCACAGATTCCTTAGCTCAAAATAGGCCGATTTAAGTTAACTTATCGATATCCAAAGTTGCTTCGTTTCTCCGCTAGAGTACCTCAAAGTTAGCAAAAGAAATTCGCTTATTCCTCATAACTCGAAAACGCGATAATCAATCAAAACCATTTTGAGATCTAAGTTCCTAGGTTCAATTAACGTCTTTTTATGGTTTTAGGTGAAGTTTTAAAAACACAGTAATGATCGAAAAGCCATGGCTTCAGCAGTTATTACTCCATATTTTTTTTCTAAGTAGGCGATGACTACATAATTAAAATTTCTGAATTGCCCATTTAGTTCTGGAACTTTTTTGTCCCTTATAAGATTTTCATTACATTAGTACAAGATCTTATCGACATTGGTACTGATTTCTCTGGGGGCTTTGAAATCTATAGTCCTTGCCTCTACAGTTGATTATGAACAAGAATTATGAGGAAAAAATTCCCTAGTATTCAATTCCTTATTTAGATGCCAAACACATAATGATTTTGTAGTCAAAATGACGTAAATAAGGGTTGCAGATACTCAAAAATTCCTTTTTTTTTGTCTTAACTACTTACGTTATCAAAATCTTATAAGAGACAAACAAGTTTTAGAACTAAATGGACAATTCAGAAATTATAATTATGTAAGCACCGCCTTTTCAGCAAAAAGAATATGGACTAATATTCGTCAAACACATGGCTATTCCATCATTTCTGTATTTTTAAAATTTTACCCAAAACCATAAAAAGACGTAGACCTGTATATTTCTCTTAAACAGTTAATGGGTTAAACTGAATTCTTGACGAATCGCCCAGAATTATTAAGTTATCGTATAAAACATTATATAAAGTGATTTACAGCATTCATTTTAAATATCCTTATACTTAATGCTAAAGTCACATTTTTTTAACGTGTATGTTTTTTTTATAGAAATATGAAGAGAAATCGTACAAACTAATCCTAATTAAACAATCAATGTGAAGGCCTAGAACTGATTTGATTTTAAGAATAAAATAGGGAAAATTAAGGAATTAGATAAAATTATTGATATGGTTGTTGCTCGTAGAGATAACAGCACAGCTGAGACTTCACACAATGTTAACATAAAACAAATTTAATTACTGATTTACATCGATTAACGTGAATAGATAACAAAAAGGTTACGAAATTCATCCACAATGTAAGATTAATGGATTAACTCACTGAATAGGAAAGTATCTGATAAAATTTGTTTAAAATGATTATAATAATGTATCGTTGTTAAAGTATGTTCAACATTATATCTTAACATTGACTTAAGTAATAGAAAAAAAGTGTTCATAGTGTTTTCTGGGTCTTTGCTAATTTTTAATTAATATTTGGTTAGTAATATATTCTCTTGTTGACGTCTTCAATTTAGAAATCGAAGAAATAATTATACAAACTCATAATGAAACCACCATCTATAAACGAGATGACAAAGGGATAAAGAACAGACAAATTGAAGTACTAAGAAAGAGAAAATTGACACAAGAGGAAAAGGGAAGCAAAAACAAAAAGTCTTCAAATGATATAAAAATCGAACAATTCAAAAATCTCTCTAACATAGTTTTCAATAAAGAAAAAACAACGCGCGTAGCCAAGGGAGGCGAGGGTTTTAGGGACTCAAACCCACTCGGAAATAAACAAAATATTACCTAATATTATACCGAAAAAATACGAAAAGCATTTTTTACGCTACGCCTGTGGAAGAAACTAATTTCCTGAATAAAGGACACAAATTTGCAATAGCACCAAAAGTCAACATTCATAAATTAGCGATAGACTTTGACGTTATCTAGGTCCATCAACTGCAGTGGTTATTAGGACCTTTCCACTTACTTCAGTTGCATTTGACTTGACGGGCACAATACATTTATGTAGAAGTGTGACAGTAATACTTAACAAATACTTAACATAGAATAACAATCATACGTGTAAATATATCTATATATGTATATATAGACAAACAACACATAAATAAATATATATCTCTATAAATAAATAACGTATAGTAACAAGCACGTGTAAATATATCTCTGTACCTATAACTATATCACAGATAAAAATATAACACTTTACTAGATATTATATTAGTATTTATTTTAGCACGCATATTTTACTTTATACTAATTTTTCCCTAAAAATTATATTGAAAATTTCAAAATTCAAACAAAATTCAAACAAAATTCTGTTTTGGAAACTAAAATAACACCTACTTTTTCCTTCATATATCTTTTTTTAATATTTTTTTAAAGTTATTCTATATATCTCAATGTGCGTCACGTTACTCCTCAAAGTCTGTAACATGTGACGACACGACTAGAGCATGTCGGGGGGTTTACTTTTCATACGTGATACCTTGATATGTAGGAGGAACTCGCGAAAATTCAGAGTTAGAGTAGACCGGAGTGACCGGAGTAGACGGGGAGTTGAAGAAAACAAGTTGAAGAGTACAATAGAAACGTGAGAAAAGACTAATAGAAAGAAAAGAAGAAGAAAGTCGAGTGTAAATCAAGCAATAGAATTATGTAAGTTCTTTTTGTCACTTTTTTTATATTTCTTGTGTTTGTAAAAAGAGAAATTAAGCCAGTGTTTTCATTAATTAATTCAGTGTTATTTGTATTTGTCCTTTTTACATTCGCTGCTTCATCATTTCCACCCCTGTCTTTCAACATACATACATGACCACATTATGAAGCTCCTATAAAGAGTTTACCCGAGAAGAACACCCTAATCCGAGAATATACCCTGGGGCTTCTTACCACCTCACCGCCGAGCATTTTATAATGTGCATGTTTTATAGAAATATGAACAAAAATCGTATAAGTATCCCAATTAAACAATCAATGTGAAGAACGAAATTGTTTTGATTTTATGATCAATATAGGAAAAACGAAGGAATTAGATAATATTATAGATATGGTTTTTGTTCGTACAGATAGCAACACAGCTAAGACATCACAGGATGATGAATTAATATAAAACAAATTTTATTACTGATTTGCATTGATTCACGTGAATAAATAACAAAAAGGTTACGAAATTCATCTATAATGTTAAGATTAATCCATTAACTTTAATGAATAGGAAATAAACATGTATTTTGTTTAAAATAATTATAGTAATCTATTCTTTTAAATTGATGAATGTAAAAATTGATTGAGAAGAGTGACATCTATTAGGAAATTCTACATATAAAACCTGTAATTGTTTATAGATATAGTCTGTACCACGAGAAGTGAATATGACTCATCGATTTCCGCAAGAATTTTGCGCATACGTTACAAATATTATGTCCGCGCGTTGACGTGTGTTAGAGTGGAATGACTTCTAGCGCTTACGTTTGTTCCGTACACTGTTAGGCGATGAGTCACCTCCACTTCTCGTGGTACAGATTATATACAAAGTTATTCAATCGGTCGAGTTGGATTGCTCTAGCTCATGCTGCCTCTAACAGCAAACGAAAGCAAATACATTTATGAATGAATTGGAAAAATTCAACTTGTAGTATAAGTTGTATACTCAATCTAGAAAATCAATATTATTGAATATACAAATTTTTACACAAAAGAGATTTTTAATAAATAATATGGAATTGTTTTCTAGAAAAAAAACAAATATATTTTTTAAAAAAATTATATTTTATTTAGACAATATTCGTCTTTTTGCACTTATTTCAGACGTGGTAGGCGCCGAGCGTTCCTTTGAGTAATCGGTCGACACATCGACTCGAAATGAGTAGGTAGATAAACAAAGTTTTTTTGCAACTATTTGAGTTTGAATAAACAACTTTACGTCTACAATCTCTTTTCCAAAAATTGAAATAAACATTATTTACGATTGTAAAGTATAAAAATTATAAAAAATTAAAATGTGATTATTGCATCTCACATCAGCTCACCTTCTTTTGTAAATTATATACTTCGATACAATCCAAATATATCTCGCGAAATATTCGGTAACACAATCTTCTAAACATATAGAATGCACATCTTCACTATTAAGTGATAAACTTAATAATGTAAAATATGATAAAGTGAACATACTATATAACAATGGAGAAGAATTAAGAATTCCAGAAGACCCGTGGCACACACATCAAGTTTGAATCATTGGCAACCCAATAAAGAAAAAGAAGCACAATCAGTCATCAACAGATTATAGTGTCCCATTAACGAAGGAAGAGAGCTCAAAGAGCTCAACTACGCAATCGCTACAAAGAAGGTCCCGAAGGAAGCAATAGGAAGTTTTTACTAGAGAAACCAATAAAGAATGTTGTAAATGGTCTTCGCCAGAAACTCCTTACGGAGAGATTACCAGAATATGTGCTACATTTTGCGGATTACTGTTGATCGTTGACGTATTTTAGTTAGAAAGGAAAGTTTTACGTGCAGTTTGACGGGGTAGCCATGGAATCTCCATTGTCGTCGCTTATAGCTAATTTCTACATGGAATTATTCGAAGAAGATGGAGAAACCAAAACTATGGCTTCAATACATTTGTGATATTGAAACATGGCAGCGAATGCCTCCAAGAGTTTTTAAATCACTTAAGCACTCAACATGCGACGATCAAGTTTACCATGGAAACGGAAACTACCAAATAGTTGCCCTTCCTAGATGCGTTAGTCACCAGGACGACAAATGGTTGGAGTGTATAGGGAGAGAACTCACATCAATGTGTACTTAAAGGCAACATCACACCATCATCCCCTACAGAAGAGATTCGTGATTCATACTTTATTTCAGAGAACAGCAAGAATTTCTGAAGGAGATAATCTAAAGAAGGAGGAACGGTTTTTATGGAACATACTGCAGAAAATCAGATGTACTTTGAGGGACATCAACCGAGCCATCAAGCGGCGGAAGCAGGAGGAAGATGATGTAAGTACATAACCAGCTGGATTTAAAAATCAGTCGGCGGTTGCGGAACATTACCATTCAGAGGAATTACCATTATAATATCAAGAAAGGCTGACAAGAGAGACCATAGAAGAAAAACAACGTCAACAAAGAAGATGGCTGGGAACTCAACAGATATTTATTCCTATCTCTTTTTCCCCTGAATATGTAACATATATCTCAACTATTTCAGATTTTTCATAACAAGGTTTCAATAAATCTACATATACATAGTTAGTACCTGATATTTTCTTTACTAATTTCTTTGAATATCCTAGAGTTTTTAATACCGATATTCCGGGACTCTAAATACCGGGGTCCCAAACGAAATATGACCGGTATTGAAAACCGGTAAGTCTTCGTAGTTGGCCGAATTGTTTCTTTTGTTACAAACAAAAACTCAACATTAATTTTCTCTCATATCCACTGCTTCTAATCGTCTTCCATTCATATCTCTGGCGACGTCTTCGAAGTCGACCACCCAAAGTATAAACAAAATAACACTTTGGATGACTGAAGTGTTGAGTTGGGTTGGAATTTCGAAATTTAACCCAACCCAATCCAACTTTTTATATTCCATGATCTTTGCAACCTTTGAATGTGAGCTCAATTCATAGCATAATTCCACAGGGTTGAAACCGTGTGTTGCATGTGGTGGACTTTTTATGGAAAATATTGCTGAATCAATATACTCGTCCTACTATTTTCCATCATCGTAACTCAAAGCTCTAAGTATTTTCTTAAACACTCCGTGAATTTTTAAAAGAACTTAGAACTCTCTATTACATTTGATTTATACTACTTATATTATTTGATATCTGCATACCATCCATGCAGACCTGCATATTATTTTAGTAAAATTTTGTTTCAAAAATTTGAACGATATTTTTTTCGTACGTCTGGGGAATTGTGGACACCTCCATAAACGGTAAAATATAAACGATAATCACTGTCATCGTTTAAAATAATGGTAATTGAGAAAGAAAGACCCCGATCACTACATTCCTTAAAAATCACGGGACCGCCCATCTTTAGTCTATATGCAGAAAAATAGGTTTTAAGAATTACCTGATTTAACTTTGAGATCAGGAAATATTGTTAAATGTTTCCTCATATAGCATTTTCTATTACTGATACAACCTTATAACTAGTGTCCTACCGAAACTCAATTTTGAGCCGAAACCGAGACCGAAATGTTTCTTATATTTATGAAAAAACCTCATTTTTTCTAAATTGAAAATTTTCTAAGTTAAACATTTCGGTTTAACCATTTTAAGAGAGGGGTGGCTAAACCCAAATGTTTTTCGTTGTAGGTCTAGCATTAGCTGTACTGTTGGTATGAGCTCTACTTTTAGCTGTTATTTGGTTTTAAATTATTGTATACTTGTATCGAACTAGAACTAACTCTAGACCTACAACTAGAAAGATTTAGGTTTAGCTGTGCGCGTAAACCGGAACTTTCTGGTTCTAGGTCTAGTATTAGTTCTAGCATTACTTTTTGTTTAATTCTAGATTGAGACGTACGACTAAATCCAAATGTTTCAGGTTTTAGTGTTGGTGGATTTTGTTTTTGTGTAGTTAAACAATAATTCCAGCAAAAATATCCGAACACATAAATATCTCACGTTGAGGCACGCAAGCTTACTACTAGTTATATGATATAACTATATGAATAACTGCACTGAATAACTGTCCAGTGTTCACTACAAATATTGATAGGTGGCAAAAAGATGTTTTAATGCTATTTATTGCAAGATATTGTATGATCTGGAATCTTAATATGGCGTAGTTTTGGTTTCGGTCAAAATACAGCCAACACCGAAACTTCGCCGAAATTCCTATTTTAGGCCGAAACTGGCCGAAATCGAAACTTAAATTTTGCTTATGACAGAATTTTGCATCACGTCAGTCGTTCTTTTTAGGGCATCAAATCAAAAAATAATATTATATACAGGGTGTCTCACGTAACTGGTTCATTAGAACTTTTTTAGGTTACACTACTCGTAGAGGCTTGAAATTGTGGTGACATGGGGTGTTCATTATGATCTTTTAATCTAACACATTTTCAAGATGACCACTACATCCGGTCTACCGGAAGTAGACCTCAACTTCGTTATTTTAAATGGAATGTTATAGTTTTTATTACGCCATTCAATTATACGTAAAAAAATATGTCGACTTTAATAGCAGTTGTTGGTACCTAGCGTTTTTTGTTTTCGAGTTATTTTGATTTTAAGTGTTTTTTCGCAAATATCACCATGCTCTTTCCAAGCACATATCTCAGCCAACATTAATTCAAAAACGTCTTGCATTGGTACGATAACTCCTCATATACTGTTAAATAGATTTTCACTTGCTGTATCAGTATGTCTTATACAGGCTGGTCAAAAATTGAGTTACCGTTTCTCTGTATTCAATTGCGCGAAAGTCGAAAATTTTAAATGGAACGCCCCATATCTCTTTAGCCTATCAAAACGAGAATTTAATTCTCTACAAATTATCTATAAACATTGCTATACCTATTTATTATAGTTTTCTTCATGTTGAGTATTTTATCAAAATCCTACACAAAATGCTGGAAGCCGATCGAGTTTATTCGAGTTAATTTCAAGCCTCTACAAGTAGTGAAACCTTATAAAGTTCTAATGAACCAGTTACGTGAGACACCCTGTATATATATTATTTTATGTCTTATACAGGGTGTCTCACGTAACTGGTTCATTAGAACTTTTTTAGGTTCCACTATTCGTAGAGGCTTGAAATTTTGGTGACATAGGTTGTTCATTCCAATCTATTAATCTAAAATATTTTCAAGATGGTCACCACTTCCGGTCTACCGGAAGTAGACCCCAACTTCGTTATTTTAAATGGAATGCTATAGTTTTTATTAAACCATCCAATTATACGTAAGAAAATATGTTGACTTTGATAACAGTTGTTGGTACCTAACATTTTTTGTTTTTGAGTTATTTTGATTTTAAGTGTTTTTTGGCAAATATCACCATGCTCTTTAAAAGCACATATCTCAGCCAAAGCTAATTCAAAAACGTTCTGCATTGGCACGATAACTCTTCATATGCTGTCAAATGGATTGTCACCTGTTGTATCAGTGTACCTTATACAGCGTGGTCAAAAATTGAATTATCGTTTCGCTGTATTCAATTGCGCGAAAGTCGAAAATTTTAAATGGAACGCCCCATATCTATTTAGACTGTCAAAACGAGAATTTAATTCTCTACAAATTATCTATAAATATTGCCATACCTATTTATTAGAGTTTTCTTCATATTGAGTATTTTATCAAAATCCTACACAAAAGGCTGGAAGCCATTCGTGTTTTTATTAAAAGGCTATGATATTTTGACAGTTAATCCTTTAATTTATTTAAATTATCATTGGTAGTCTTTCTAGAATGATCTGGGATTGAATAAACTTTAGTTTGTTAGCTTTTATTTACCAAAAATAAGCAGCAGAAGAACGCATAAATGAAACAATGAAAAACAATATGGGGTAATATTCTACGTAATGATGGGCGAGATATTCTTAGAGAGTTCACTTTATTTATTAACGGTGCTTTCTTGGAAAATATTATTCATCTAAATCGATCGAAGCACCTCTTACCGAAGAATTTGGTAAAGCAATAAAATATGACAAAACCTTTATTTCATTATCTTAAGCTGTTGGTGATAGAAATTTATGGTTTCTTGTTATTTTGATCTTTCCAAAACTATGAAACAGATCCTATCCAAAATTTTATTATATCCGCCATGAATATAAGGCGAACTTAAAATGTTGCCGTTGGAATAAATCGCCATGATATTCAAAGACTTTAACAGAAGTAAGTGATGACACAACTAAGTAATGACAACAGTAACATAAATATGGATGAAAAGTTTCCAAAACTCCATGGCTTTCTAATGTAAAAACAAGAAGCTTTCCAGCATTGCATGCGTCCATTAATTTCCAAATATGAGGGCAACTAGAACAAATAGGCACAGGAAAGTTTCTAGATAGTTTGTAGAGAATTAAATTCCCTTAATTTACTTTTATAATTTTAAGTTTTTGATTCTTTTATGTTATTGATTTTGATTTTTGTCATTAAATTGTTGTTTTTCATTGTTTCATTTATTCGGTTTTCTTTTGGTTATATTTGGTAAATAGTAGCTAGCAATCTAAAGTTTATTTAATTGCAGTTCATTGTAGAAATAATACTAATAATAATTTAAATAAATTAAACAAAAAACTGTCTTAATGTCATGGCCTTCTAACAAAAGCGCAGACGGTTTCTAGCATTTTACGTATGATTTTGATAAATTTCTCAATAGCAAGAAAACTATAATAAATAGGTATAGGAATGTTTATACATAATTTGTAGAGAATTAAATTCCCTTTTTGATAGGGTATGAAAATATGGGGCGTTCCATTTAAAATTTTCTACTTTCACGCAATTGAATACAGAGAAACGGTAACTCAATTTTTGACTATAGTATTCCATTTAAAATAACGAAGTTGAGGTCTACTTCCGGTAGACCGGAAGTGGTGGCCATCTTGAAAATATTTTAGATTAATAGATCGGAATGAACAACCCATGTTACCAAAATTTCAAGCCTCTACGAATACTGGAACCTAAAAAAGTTCTAATGAATCAGTTACGTGAGACACCCTGTATAATCTTATAACAAAATATTTTTTTTCAACATCTTTCAGAGGATATATTGCTCAATCTTAAATGCTATGTATTATACATTTAATGTTATTGTTACTAATAAAACTTAAATAAAAATTACTGTTAAGATAAAACACATTTTTAAAAACCTTCATACAAAATTGATAATTGATTATAAAATATAAAAATTACTCATTATTACATATTTAATTTGTGATATTATTATCATGATTTATTGTTAAAGTCTTTTCATCATTTAATAAGATTCGTCTTAACTTAAATTTTTTACCAAGTGTTTTGAATATACTCCGAAACAAATTTCTCTAAAAGATTTAAGGTAGTTGGTGTCCTCTCATAAATCTGGTTAAACACCTACGTAAAAAATTAGCCGTCTACAAATCGATATTTTACCGACGAAAAGTCTCCAACGATTGGGTATTATTCTGAAGAACACATTATTGATTTTTTGCATACAAGATATATTGAAATATATGCAACTTATTTTATAATTTCATAGTAAAACGTACAAGGCGCGAATAGTAAAATTTAAATTTTTATGAATGGGCACACATAAGGAACCCTACCATCTAGGTATCACGAACATAAACTAACTTCAGTTGAATAAGTATGTATGTCTATAAGCAAGGATCATATGATGTATGATGCATTGAAAAAATATAATAATTAATTAATTAATTAATAACTAAAAATGTTAATTTTGAAATACAAAAAATTATTTAATTTGATTAATGATTAACCCTCCAGTACACGCGCATTTTTTTTTTTGACGTGAGTGCTCGCACCGGACTGAAAGTCCGGGTTTCTTTGCCAAATAAGAGATTTGTATTAAACTCCCTAGATTACTAAAGTACCGCGGTTCATGATATCTATGTATTCAAACGATTCGAGCCAAAATGGTGATTTGACAGCATGTCAGTGACCAGCTGTACGAATAGGGAGTTTATGTGTGAGAAAAACGTTTTGCTCCGCCCCCGATTCGAGAACATTATTAAACTTCACCTTTCGTTTCTTCGGTGGCTGATACTGCTTAAAACAAACTTGATAAGCTACCAAGAGCCTTGAACTGCTTTCAAAAATGTTGATACTACCTCTGGAAGAATAGAAGTACTTGATAATGCTTCTAGAAGCCTTAACATAGCTTTCAGAAGGCTTGAACTGCTTCAACAAGATTTTATACTGCAGCTGAAAGACTTGATACTATTTCTAGAAGATTTTAAATGATTCCAAAAGACTTGATACCGTTTGTAAAACTACTGGCAAAAAGATGTTTGAAAATGTAAAGTCTTAAAGAAGACATTTTTATTGCAACAGGCACGAAATTGTTAATACAATTTGATTTTGCTTCCAAAATACCAAATACTGCTAGGATACAAAATGTTCATTTCAAAAGTTCAAAAAATTTCAATTATAGACCAAATATTGCTTGTGAAGGTGTAAGCACTGTTGATATAAGGCATTTCTATTGCAAATTAACCATAATCGCCAGATACATGGACGTTTTTCATGTCACTTTTGTTTTGAGAACGGTCATTCGTCGTTTGAATGTTTTCCCAATTCATTTTTTTCACTATCCAGCACCCATACTTATTTTCAAATACCGGCGCTTATGAAGCTATGAAGATTGTGTTAGATGTACCACTGACGATCTAAAGATAAATCAGTTAGCTGCAGAATTCTTCGAATCCTCTATTTGGGCATCGTAAATCTTACACAAATTGCTGGTTCTGGTCCTAAAAACGCTTTAGCACTAGCTCATCTGCCGTTTCATTGGCAGCACTTCCAGGGTGACCTCAGTGTAGTTAAAACGACGAACCGTTTGAGCCATCTGTAAACAAATTTTGATAATCCTCTACTTGATTTCGAGCTTTGAGGAGATGAGTTACTCAGCTTGTGTTCTCATTCAATCCCAAGATTATTCCTCACTTGCGCAATCAGTAATAAAAAAGTCCAATATAATTATATTTACAAACTCACTCCTACAGTATTATATATTTAGAAATCTGAAACTAGCAACTAACGCCATTAACAACGACAACATTCTGATCTGAAATAATACTTTGACGTCCATCAACATCGGTAAATACAGAAAAAAGGGATTAACTAACTAGAAACTGACGAAATGACCTATTTACCTTTATTAGCTGTTTCCACCAAAACTTATTTTCGAAAGTAAGTCCTTTTTTCGTAGACAAGAACGGATATATTCAAAAAAAATGTTAACTTGAATGGTTGCGGTCCGGCGAACCAGCGGTTGCAAATGGCTAAAAGACTCTGTAAGTCGATAGTTAAACTTGTAGGAAAAGATTTTATTAATCATAAAATCGTGGCTAAGAGAAAATACTGGAAATTATTTGACAGCAGACTTGCAGGAAAAAAATTTTATGACTAAAGTGGCTAAGAGAAAATACAGGAAATTATTTTCAGGATTCTGAGATGACCGCTAGGAGGTGCAAATACCATCTTTAATGCCTTGAAATCTTAACAATTAAACAATTAGTCATCTTAGGAATGGTATCTCAATTTTAAGATACTTGTACATTTCAGTTTCAGTCCAGTCCCAGTATATTCCGGGTTCATGCCGGGATTTCATGAAAGAAGATTTATCGTTTAGAAGTCTGGGAGCATTAAGAAAGATTTGCAATGAAAATACGATTGGCACCAAATAAATTAATTTTCTGGAAGCATTTCAAGCCTTATAGACGCAATGTTAAGTATTCTGACAGCAATATCAAATCTTTTGTTAGCATTCCAAATGTTTTGGAAGCAATTTAGATCTTCTAGAAGCAATATTAAGCCTACCTGAGCCAATATCGAGACTTTTGTAACCATTTTAAATCTTCTAGAAGTAGTATCAAGTCTTCTGGAATCTTCTCGAGTCTTCTGAAAGCATTTCAAATCTTCCAGAAACAGTATAAAGTCTTACAGGGGCTATATCTAATCTTTTGGAAGCATTTTAAAATATCTAGAAGCAGTATCATGTCTTAATTATTAAAATCTTCTAGAAGCAGTATCAAGTCTTTTGGAAACTTCTCAAGTCTTCTGAAAGCATTTGAAATCTTCTGGAAGCAGTATAAAGTCTTACAGGGACAGTATCAAGCCTTTAGGAAGCATTTTAAAACATCTAGAAGCAGTATCAAGTCTTCTGGAATCTTCTCGAGTCTTCTGAAAGCATTTCAAATCTTCCAGAAATAGTATAAAGTCTTACAGGGGCTATATCTAATCTTTTGAAAGCATTTTAAAATATCTAAAAGCAGTATCGATTTTTAATTATTAAAATTTTCTAGAAGCAGTATCAAGTCTTTTGGAAACTTCTCAAGTCTTCTGAAAGCATTTGAAATCGTCTAGAAGCAGTATAAAGTCTTATAGGGGCAGTATCAAAGCTTTAGGAGGCATTTTAAAACATCTAGAAGCAGTATCAAGTCTTCTGGAAGTAGTATCCAGTCTTTTGGAAGCACTTCAAGTAATTTTGAAGTATTTCAAGTCTTCTAAAAGTAAGTATAAGGTCTTCTGGAAACATTGTAAGTCGTCTGGAAGTATTGTAAGTCATCTGGAAATATTTTAAGTCTTCTAGAAGCAGTATCAGTCTTCTGGAAATATTCCAAGTATTCTGGAAACCATATCAAGTTTCTTAGATACAATATCAAGTCTTCTGGAAGCATCTTCAGTCTTCTTACAGCGACATAAAGTACTTTGGAAGCATACTAGGTCGTTTGGACACACTTCAAGTCCTCTAGATGCAATATCATGACATCTAAAAGCGTTGTAAGTCATCTGTAAGCATTGTAAGTCGTCTGGATGCATTGTAAGACATCTGTAAATTCATCATTTTAAGTCTTCTAGAAATATCAGTCTAGAAATTCAAGTCTTCTGAAAGCAATATAAAGTTTTCTTAAAACAGTATCAAATCATCTAGAGGTAACAACATCAAGTCTTCTGGAAAAATTTTAAGTTTTCTAGATGCTATATCAAGTTATCTGAAAGCATTGTAAGTCGTCTGGAAGTATTTTAAATCCTTTAGAAGCAGTAACAGTCTTCTGGAAGCCGCGGTACTTTATAAATGTAGGGACTTTAATTTGTATTCTTTTTAAGACAATAATTTAAAAAAAATTTGTATTATCATAAAATTTGCGATAGGCAAATAAATGCCCGCGTTGAATACGCTGCACATTTTTCGGGGCATTTATGTTCTACAGCTTTCATTATCTTCTTCGTTTCTTCTAATCAGATAAGAAGCCATTTTGAACGAAAAAAAAACATCTTACCGTCTGCAAAATATTTTGAAAAGCTTCAGTCTTCACCTTCAAAGAGTATTTTTCTTCGCTATCGTATTCATATTCGTATTTTACTGTGTTGTACACTAAGAAATTTTTGACACTAAAATGACATAATTGAAGACATAAGTGGATAAAGGTTTCATGTCACATTTTTAAACTTTTGAGTAAACTAGCATAACACATCGTAAACTGGAACTTTCTTGTGAAGTTCTGGATTCAATTTATTGTAACCTCAAAAAATAGTAATAAATAGAATATTTCCTATCACGTACTTTCTTATTAAAGAAAAACATCCTTTTCTGGAAAAATTAAGATATAGTGTACATAACACCTTTATCCACCAACTCTCAGCTTGAAATGTTATTTCTTTTATCATGAATGAAGGTGTCATGTAACATCTAAATCTATATATTTTTGAAGATATAGGAAAAAAAGCAAGATGACAGAATGAAAAACACTTCAATTTATAGTTTAAACTATTTTATTTATAGAAATTTATAAACTGCTTATGAACTTAAAATATGAAACAAATAAAAAATTTAAAGTAAATAGGTATAGATAAGCAACTAATATGATGTCCTCCTTTTCTGCTTGGGATTTAGACTAGTTTGTTCCAACACATCTTTATAGTACCATCTGTAATCCTCTTCAACGAACTTTATTTGTTCTTTCAAGTTGGCAATTTTTTCGGTAGTTAAACCCCCACATTTAGGTAATACGCTTAGAGTAACTTCCCCAGTTTGAATTTTCCTTGCACCTTTCTTATGTAAATCAACCTGCAGAAACGGTGAATGAGAGTCTAAATTTGTTTTATATAAATAAACTCCAAAACTGTCTACTCTAATCCATTTGACACTGTCTCGTAGATTAATCTTCCCGTTAATAGTGTTCTTAGTTTTTTTATATAAATGAAGTTTCATTGGAAGTTCTTCTAAATTATAAAAAAAATTTTCCATATTTAAACATAAACTATGTCTAGTACTTGCAGATCTGATAATCTCCCGATATTGGTCCGGAATAAAAATATTTTGATGCTTTCTGAGTTCTTTCTCAATACGACCAAAATCTCGATCTGAGTCGAGGTAGCTGTAGCCAACCTCAGGAAATTTATGATCTATGACTCTGAAAATCTTGTTTAGAATAAAATACTGGTAAAGACAAAGGATGGAGAAATTCTTATTTTGCCCTGCACATGAATCAGACCAAATTATCAAGTGATCGACATCAGGGTGTTCTTTTTTGAGTAATTTGCAGAACCTTAATAAACAACTTCCAATTTCGTTACTGCCTCTATTGGCAATGTCTTCTGTCCAATTAAAAAAATATGACTTGTGGTCTGAATGAGTGATGCAGTGAATACCAAAGTTGTAAAGCCACATTTGTCTCAAGTAGAAAGCCTTTGATGTTGATAATTTGGGTAATGGCATAGTTTGTTGTAAATCCATGGTTATGTAACATTTTGGTCTATCACTTGTTGGTATTTGCCTGTCTACTTTTTGGGAATAAAAGGCATATTCCCAGTTGTTTTTGTGTTCAACTGAATTTTCTCCAGCATCACATATGCTGCAAGTGTCACTTTTTGGGTGACCAAAAGACAAATTAAACTTTGTTTCAAAAATATGTCTATAGAATGAAATTTTGACCATGTATTTATCATCCAGTTTGTTCTCCTTGCAATGCTGTATATAAAGCTGGTAAAGTTGATTCACATTAAGTAAAGAGGACAGATATTTTAGTTATGATTTTTGTTACGGGAGTAATGTGATTGTTCAGCAGGAAACATATTAACATGATTAATGATGTAGTTGATAACATCCTCACCTATCTTATGAGGGCGATTTATATGATGCCCTCGCTTATCTGGAGAAGGAGCAGACTGGCCAAGTTTTAACTGTTTTTGTGTTATTTCAATTTTTTTTCTTCCTATTTTATATAGAGAGCATAAAGCATCTTTACACACTGGTATCAGCTGCTTATCATAAGTAATTGCATATTTAAATGAGTAATTTTTTGATGTCTTTCTGCCTAATCGGTGACGAAGAACTGGCTTAATTTCGACGCTCTTGAAAATCAGGATACTCTTACTATTTACATCTAAGCTGTAAAATTTCTTCAAAATTGCTTTTCTGTCTTCAATGTTGAATTTATCAGAACAATTCATGCGACATTTCTGTTTGCAGAGTACTCCTTCCTTTATTGTCTTTTTTTCCATAACTCTTCCAGTTTGTGATACATATTCTTGACCCTTTTGCCTTAATAGAGCAGCTTTTTTCCGTTTCCATTTTTCTGGATTACGGGTTCTTTTTTTGGAAACCTTAGGCTGCAATTCAAATATCTTCAATTTTTTAACTTCTGGGCCTTCAGCAATATCATGAATAGCATTACTTGTTTCTTGTCTGTTAGAAGAGTCTATATCTTCCTTTTCTGCTTCGATTTCTTTTAGTTTCAATTCTGTATTTAATAATTTTTTCTTAATATTCTGCTGCATATTGACATCCGAGTTTTGATTATTTATCGCTTGTACTAACTCCAGCATCCGTTTACCCCTAGATCCCATAATGGCTTACTTATATTTGCTAATAAAAATCGCTTTATAAATGAAACACCCTATAAACACTGTCTAAAAATAATGTTACGCAAGAGTAACATAACCTCAAAATATGACATGATACTTCACAGCTAACCTGAACCCTTCAAATTTTGAGCTGATAAAGGTGTCATGTAACAAAAACGTAACATAACACCTTTCTCCACTAGATAATATATGTAGCATGTGCGACATGACACCTTTATCATCTGAAAACTACCAGAAAATATCGGAAATAAGGAATCCCTGTTTATTAAAGGTTAGATCAATATCAGGGGGTGCCCACAAATGCATAAAGTCATTTTTTGAAAAAATGAGACATGACACCTTTATCCACTTATGTCTTCAATTATGTCGGTAAAAAAGTTGGCTTTTCTGTTAAACAATAGAGGGTGCAGATCCCGGAGTGAGAGTCCGGCGCGTGTTAAGTATTAATGATTAATGATTATTTCTTTAAATTATAGATGGCGCTTACAAAAATTGTCACATTTAAATTTAAATTAATTCTACACATCATTATTAAATTGTTTAATTTAGATATCGTATCTTACACGATTAATAAATCATCAATATCCCATTAAATAATAATAAATTAATAACGATAATAAGATTATAATTTATGGCTTCGGAAGGATTTTATTGGTCATGTCAAGTAGTTTCTGCATGAGTCATCTTTAACAAGTTCTTAACATACTTCTAAATATTATGTATGTATAACATTTAATTGGACACACATTTTTTTTACATAATATTTAATTGGATTTGCAATTGCGTCGTAATTAAAATAATCAATAAAAATTTGTAACAATTAAATTTGAATAATGTAACAAATCGATATCTGTATTTTTTAACGATTATTTTATGATTGCATCAGCTCTTAAGATAAGAAATTGTAGTGATTAAAAAAATTTTAGTATATTTTTCTTTGATTTTAAAGTGCTGACCCAACGAACTCGAATCAAGTTGAACCGTATAAGTTTCGTTGACATCGAAAGGAACTCAACATTTATATGCTGACGTTATTTGTTCTAAAATTGGTAAGCGAAATAGTCAAAGTACGAAATGCGAACCACTGCGCCGATATACCGGCGATCGTACGATATGACGTCATTGGGCCACGTGATGAACCGGATGCGCGCGGACAATTCAAAATCGATCGGTGTACAATTAAATTTTTCAGTTAGCTTTTTCTCGTAAAACTATTAAAACACATTTAACTAAGTAAATTAAGTTTCATTAGTGATTTATACTAAACTTATTTATTGGTGAGTCATCATTTTTGGGTTACAAGAAGCTCTAGAAACACAACACGTGTTTCTCGACGCACCTCAAACTGCCCCTATTTAAACGTCCCATTCTCGATTTTAGCTACTAGTTCAGTCATTCGTATTCGAGCGACTAGAGCGCGCTGTTGAACGTTGTTTTGCAACAGAAGAGAGAAAAGGAAAATTCAGTAAAGGGAGTGTGACACTTAAATTTTTGCTTACTTTTCGGTTTGTTGTGATTGTGACGTGTCCAAATTTTAATTAGAAATTATTCTAAATTTAATAAATTTTATGTCGACGTGATTCTACGCTGTGAAACGAAACAAATCGGTAAACAAGAAAAAAAATGTTAGGTAAGATTATTTCCGTCCTATTTATTCTCCTTTTCTATTAGCAATAGTGCTAGTAGAGAACGTCAAAATTAACACGTAGACATAAGACTTTTTGAGGTTATGTATGTTACCATTCCGTCATCTTCTACGTTTTATTCGCAGATATTCAACAACAAAACGGCGAACTACCACATAAAATCATGTCCAGAAAACGTACGAGAAGTCGTTCCGAAGAAAATATCAACACAAAAATCCAACCCCTTATGATGGTACGTAATTAGAAATCGATTCATTTTATTTTTAATAACGTTTATTTTCCGGGAACTTTTATTTTTACTATTCCGCCGTTATTATATAAGTTTGTTGCTTATCGTTGGGGGTTAATTTTCCATTTTCGGCTGGTTTTTATGTTGTTTTTTGTGTTTTTTTTAAATAATCATTTTTTTTCAATACCAACTGATCGGTTAATTATGTATTACAAAATTAACGTGATTTTTTTACCTGCATTTTGCCTGTTTCTTTTTCTTGGAAAATGAATGGGAGAGAACTATGACTAATCAATTATTTAATTATTTATATTTAGGCTATGTTATCCCGTGTTTAAAAATAGTATATCTATCTCATTGGCGCCTTCATTTTATTAATAAAAATATTATTGCAACAAAATTAATTAATCTTTGACGAATTACACACGATAGCCAACCAAAAAAGAATGACATTTCTAATTTTTGCAAAAAAACACAAAAATATTTACAATTTAAGTTATTAAATAAATTAAACATAATATTTTTTAGTCTAAATAATGACTTTATTTATTTTTTACAATCAAAAGCGATATTTTTGATGACGAAAAAATTTTTATCTGTTTGTTAAGCATAAGACGTCAACTTACTTTTTTTAGGTTGTGTGACATTTTTAACCAATATAAACTAAAATATAACTTAAATATGATTTTTACAAGATGTAGTTAATGATAGTTAGAAATTGAAATTATGTTTTAAAATCAAAATGAACATTAAAACTTGAACATTACATTTTTAATGGAAATAATGATATTTTAAATGATTTAATTGTACGTTTTGTTATTTTCCTAATGAAATAACAGCGACTAATTGCTATAGTTTTTTTCTATTATATCCATCAAATTGTCGTAAAGTTGGTGTATAAACAGGGAGTTTTGATTTAACATGTTTAGAAATAAATGTGACACTGACGTTTGTTTGAGCTTTCATTATTCAAAAAGTCAAAAGTAATAAAATCAAAAATAATGAAAACTGGCATATACATCTGAGTAATACTTCCGTTAAAATTTTAAAGATCTTCCTGTATTCATCATAAACCTCAGACTCTGATTCAGGAGATGATAAACATGAATTTGTGATGAAGACGGAAGATAAAAACCCAGAAAAGATGTTTTATTCTAATTCATTAATTTGTAGAACGTTAATAAATATGTACTTGTTGTAAAATGTTAATGTCTTGTTAAATATGAAGTTGCTTCGTTTCGCCATTCGTTTATTCATTATAACTTGAGAACACGTTAATGAACGTAAACCATTTTTGAGAAATAAGTTCTTAGGTTCAATCAACGTGTTTTGATGGTTTTGGATATAATTTAAAAAATACGGAAATGATGGAAAAGCCATGTGTTTGGCGAATATTAGACCCTATTTTTTTCTGAGTAGGCGCCGCTTACATACACTCAGCAGCAGAAGTCTGCGTACAAAAAACTTGTAATACTTTAATTGAAAAAATAAGAGTCATAATCTAATGTGATAAACTTGATTCTTTTTTTATTTTGTATATTAACTACATATAATTCTATTAACAAAATATGCTTCAACAAAACAGAAACAGTAGTTACAGAAAAAAATCAAAACTAAAAATTCTACAAATAACGGGTATGCAAAAATCTGCGTACAAGTCAGGACAGTATTTATAAAAAATTCATAAATGAGATCATTATTTCTATATTAATATGAGGTCGGATAACCTTTACGTTTAATGACCTCCCTTAAACGTTTAGGCATGGAGTGCACTAATTTCTTCGTTTCGTCCGAACTGATTTTGGCCCATTCCTCAATCATAACATTTTTTAACGTTTCCTTCGACGTTATGTTGTGTTGCCGAATCCTGCGTTCCAGTAAATCCCAGAGGTGTTCGATGGGATTCAAGTCTGGCGATTGTGGAGGTGTTTTAAGTTGCTTTGGGGTATTGTATAGTAGCCAAAGCTTAGTGTTGTGGGCGCAATGTTTGGGGTCATTATCTTGTTGAAAAAAGTATTCGGGCCCCAAGCCCAAGTTTTCGATGCTAGGCTTCAAATTTTCTTTTAAAATGTCTATATACATTTTATGGTCCATTGTCGATGTTATGAAAACCAACCTTCCCACCCCTTTGGTGCACATACACCCCCAAACCATAACTCCACCACCTCCGTGTTTTACAGTCGCTTTCAAATTTTCGGGATTAAGGGCAGTATTAGGTTTTCTCCATACAAGTTGTTTACCCTTAATGCCGAAAATGCAAAACTTGTTCTCATCTGTAAAGAGAACTTTCTCCCAGAATTCAATGGGTTTGTCTAAGAGTTTTTTTGCAAAGGCGATTCGCTTCTGACGATTGACCTCTGACACAAATGGCTTTTTTCGTGCAACGCGACTGTGATAGTTAGCTTTTTTTAACGTCCTTCTCACCGTATCTTTGCTGATAGTTTTATGAAATTCTTCTTGTACATTTTCTACTATTTTTTTTGCCGTCAGCGTAGGTTCTTTTCTAACCTGCTGTACAATTTTTCGCTTCTCTCGGTTTGTTAAAAGGGGTGGTCTACCAGATCGCGGACGTGAGAGGTAATCTTCAGTGTCTTTATAATTATTAATTACTTTTTGAATGGAAGAGTGTGACCTGCCGACAGTTTCTCCTATTTTTCGAAAAGATTTTCCCTCTTTCCATAACTTTACAATAATTTTTCTCTCTCCCAATTCAATTTCCTTTCCTTTCGTGTCCATTCTAACTTTTAGCTTCTAAGCCTCTGCTAATATAATTGACACCGATTATCTTTTATTTAAATCGGAAAGCGTACATCGCCAACTTATCATCGCGTCTTTATTTGTACGCAGATTTTTGCATACGCATTATTTGGAGAATTTTTAATTTTAATTTTTTTTGTAACTAATATTTCTGTTTTATTGATGCATATTTTGTTAATAGAATTGTATGTAGTTAATACACAAAATAAAAAAAAATTGAAGTTTATCACATTAGATCATGACCCTTATTTTTTCAGTTAAAGTGTTAGAAGTTTTTTGTACGCAGACTTCTGCTGCTAAGTGTAATTATAATTTCTGAATTGCCCATTTAGTGCTGAAATTTACTTTGTTTCTTATAAGATTTTGATTACGCAATTAGTTAACCCAGAAAAAGGGAATTTTTGAGTATGTGCAACCATATTTTCGTCATTTTGACTACAAAATCATTAAGTGTTTGGTAGTTAAATAAGGAATTGAATACTAGGGAATTTTACCTGATAATTCTTGTTCATAATCAACTGCAGAGGCAAGGACTGTTGATTTCAATGCCCTCCAGAGAAATCAGTACCAATTATGATAAGATTTTGTAATTGCAATGACTGGCAAATGGCTTGCATAATTTTAAAAATTAAAATTTTTTGGCTTAACCACTAATGTAATCAAAATCTTATAAGGAGCAACAAAGTTCCAGAACTAAATGGGCAATTCAGAAATTTTAATTATGCAGTCAGGCGACATGCAGTCAGTAAGATTTTATTTGCTGAGTCAGACGACAGCAAATAAAATATGGAGTAATAATTGTTGGAGACATTGTTTTTCGATCACTTCTGTGCTTTTAAAACTTCAACTAAAACCATAAAAGGACGTTAATTGAACCCAGGAACTTACATCTCAAAAATAGTTTTGATTGATTATCGCGTTTTCGAGTTATGAGGAATAAACGAATTTTTTTACTAACTTTGAGGTCCTCTAGCGGCGAAATTTTGGATATTGATTAGTTAACTTAAATCGGCCTATTTTGAGCCAAGGAATCTGTGGTATTCCGTTGTGCACGCATTTCAGAGACACCTGTATAACATAAGTGGCGATTCTGGTCTCCAAAAATAAAGTTACTGAAAATGTTACCAAAAATCGGAAAAAAAACATAAATTTTACAAGGGTCCTAGGTAATACCAACAGAAACCCTTCAAAATGGAACTTTAAACTTAAGTCTTACATTTTTGTAATGCAAATAATATTTTAAATCAGTGTTTCTAAATGTGGTGGTCTATATCGACTCCAAGGAGTCTACCTCGGCGAAAAAAAATTTGGATGTCCGTGAAATAAATATAGGGTTCTACGACAGTGAATCGGTTTTTAGAATAGTGAAGTTTATCTGAAGTTTCATATTAGCTAATCTGAAGATCAAAAAAATAAACCACACGGATGCGCCAAGATAAAATCCCACCACCACAGATCCGGGTGGAGGCTTTTTTTTTGGTCGTCTGAACACGAACTAACGTTATTCAATATAATATTTTTTATCATTCTAGCCCATGCAAGTACACTTTAACGGGGATCTACCGAATAAAGAATCACTTGTTTTGTTATGTTCCTAATAATATAAGAGTGATGAAATTCGTCGTTTTTAGTTTAAATGTGACATTTGTAATCTACATATAGCTTGTATTTTTCTATAATACTTGTCAAGGTCAAATTTTAGGATTTCTGTTAGTATTATATAGAATACTTACAAAATTTTTGTCGTTTTCATCATGTTCAATAACTATTTCAGTAACTAAATAGTTGAAGTTAAAATACTAGTACAGTAGAGCTTCGATAATCCGAACTAATTGGGACCGAAGGTGGTTCGGATTATTAAATATTGCTGCTAAATAGTTGACAATACAAATATTGAATACAAGAAACAAAACATTGCATACTAGATCTTAAAAGTATATATTTCTGTAAACACAAAACTATAACTCTTAGGTAAAGATACATACATATGTGCATATCTAGTACTACTAGGTTGTGCTAAAATTCTTGTGGAACTTAAAGTACAACTAATACTAGGCCTACAACTTAGCTTCAGAACTAACACTAGACTTAAAACTAGAAACATTATGGTTTAGCCGTACGTCTCTTATGCGGCTAAATCCTAATGTTTCTAAGTATAATATTAGTTATACTTTTACTTCCAGAAGAATTTAAAACAATCTAGAGCTAAACAAAAATTGAAACTAGAACTAACACTAGACGTAACAAAGACGTACGGTTTAGCCGTACGTCTTTTAAAATGGAACGAAACTCAACCCATCCTAGCTTCAGAACTAATACTAGACCAGACCGAGACTAGAAAATTAGGGTTTAGTCGTCTTAAGAGACGTACGACTAAATCCTAATGCTTCTAGTTCGAGGTCTTGTGTTAGTTCTGAAGCTGCGTCAAAGGCCTAGTATTAGTGATACGTTTAGTTCCAGGAGAATTTAAAACAAACCCGAATTCGCTTATAAAAATTTCATTCTCAAGGAATAAGTAAGAAGTCTTTATACTTAATCCCTTAAACCTAAAAATTACGGCTTGTAACATCAGTTCAATCATTGAAATTGAGTAAAAACTAAAATCCCTTAATTTTATATTTGGATTACTGGGGTTCGGATTATCGAAGTTCTACTGTAGTAATAAATTGTCTTCCTAATAAATCAATCTTCAGAATTCTTCGAGGTTGATGATGAATGGAAGAAGATCTTTAACGCTTTAAAGAAAGTATTGGGAAGTAATCCGTATATGAATATGCCAGCTTTTATTATTTATATCAATTTTATTACATTTGACTTTTTGAATAATGAAAGCTGAAACAAAATTCGCTGTTAATTTTGCCAACAATTTGGTAGGTATTATAGAACAAAAATGAACTATATACATTATATGTCATGTATATCATTAAAATGAGAGAATTTAGAGGAGTGCTACCTCAAGTGTAGCTGCATAGCTTAGCGGCCCACTACGCATGGGTTGGGTTGGGTAATTTTACACTTTGAATTAGCAAATGTTTAACAATTACAACTTGAATTAACTTTGGATCTAGAATTGAAATATCCGGGATTAGGCGCTTTAAAAGACGACAACTAAGCCTTTTCTGCCGTTGCAAAAAATCTTTTCAGTACAGGGAAATGTCCCGATTTATGAAATAAATGTATTTCCTTCCTCGTATCGCAAGCGGGCATATGAAACTAAGAAAAGACATTGCGAACGACCGATTCCAGGGAATCCCAAGTTCTAGACTTTTTTATGTGGGTCATTTCATTAGATCATTTTAATTAATGACCAAATTTATCATTAATTTTATTTGGTCGCGTGTCTCGGTTATTGTTGGCAAAAATATGCACACCCTAGTTAACTCAGAATCTTTCTAGTTCTAAGTTACTGCTGTTATTTATACAGAGACGCTGTTATGTATCGAAATGGCCTAAAGTAAGACAGGTAGCAAAAAATTTTAAAATACAAAATATCTTTAAGGGTTTTTTAAGATCTATTACAATAAATACAAGTTAAGTATACAAGGTTGATTAAAATATCAGGACAAAACAAGATTGCTTTTTCTTAAATGGAACACTCTGTATATTATTCCATATTTCAATTCATTTCGATATTCTAGATAACATTCATACAGCACATCATAAATTTAAAGTTATCAGTTTTCGAGATACCGAACTTTGAAAATCACTTTTTTATAAATTGTAAATAATATAGGTCATTAAATTTATAGTTAATCAAGCTTCTTTTGAAAGTTGCTATTTTCACAACAAGATGCATCCTTACACATGTCAAATGTGAGTACTTCTTTCAAAATTAACCATATCAAAAATATTACAACGTTTTCATGAAAGTAGAGGTGTCTAAGTAAGATGACAAATGAAGAAACTGCTGTGAATGTTATGTTATGGCTTTAAATCATAATATGACTCGACACTCTGACAAAAATAGGCCGCAAAATATCGAAGAGTTGCAAGAAAGGATAAGACATGAAATTTCCTATATTCCCCCCAATATTCTTTTAGATTCTCTACACAATTTTGTTCAGAGAATTCATTGCTGTCAAGAGGTAAATGCACCTTATAAATAGTTAAAATGTACAATGTTGTAATTGGTTGTTTAATAAAACTAAAAATTGGCATAATCATTATTTTTATAAAATTTAAATTCCATACAATAATTTATAAAATGTATAGAAAAGTGATTTTGAAAGGTTAAAATTAAATTTATGATGTGCTATATAAATGTTGTTTAGAATTTCGCCAAAATTTTTGGCTAGCTCGCTTACTTTAGACCCTGTATATGATATTCAACAACAGGTGGTTGTATATTTTTATTAAACTAGCACTAGTTCTAGAAATAGGAACTTCGGATTTAGAAACTTAGACATCTGTAAAGACGTTTATACCTGTTTCTAATTTAATTTCTAGTGTTAGATGTAATGCAAGAGTTAGGTTGGGTGGTGTTGAGTTGGGTTGGAGTCTTCAGACGCACGTCTAAATACGAAACATTCTATTATCGAATTCAAAAATTTTAAACAATTCATTAACACCAACTTCGTTTGATGCGTAATTTAATTCTTTGTAATGTGCAGTATTTTCGATTCACTTTACGCGGTTTTTCTCCTAAAAATTGTTTTTATAAAATTGTGCGATATTAGATGATCTAGATAGAAACAAAGACGGTAGCACAAGTAGCTACAAAAAATAAAGTTAATAAATTTTCTATAAGAACTGTTTGTGAAAATATAGACAAAATATCAAATACAAAAGAGAGACTATTATATATATTATTATGTTCTAGACGAATTAGAGACTAACCTATAAAGTTATAAAACAATTTTATTATAAGCGAAGAAGTCGCAAGGAAGAGTTGACAAGATTAGAAATTGTTACAGCCTTCAAAATTTTAAGTTTACAAAAATACCTGGCTCAGCCGATTAAAGCGGTATCCAGATCTTTAAAGAGTTCTACAAATTTTTGGAATTTAGTAACTTTTATAAAAATTAGCTTCTGGCTTTAAAATGGCTAAAGACTAGTTTTGTTCAAATGCTTCAGGAGATTTTATCATCAAACTACTATAGCTTTGTAAACCATTAAATCTCATATCTCTAGAAAATAGAGATAAAAAGAAAATACCAGTGTTTTAAAGATCGAGCAGTCAGGCTTGGGTAACAGGCTATATTTTTGTAAATTAGTTAAAAAAATGTTGTAGTAGATGTAAAACAATGCCTGAAAAGTAATATTGCATATAAAGCTTTGTTATTGATAGATGATACTCTTAATCATCTTCCTAACCGATTACAAAGCTTAAGAAGTTTGAAAAGTAAAGATTGAATTTTTGCCTGTTAACAAACTTTCAAGGAGTTGTTAGCTAATTTGGAGACTGATAGAAACTTATCTTTGCCACACTGTTGAAATTACAGAATTGCTGATTGTATAGAAAATATATAATTGAATGGTTACTACAGGAAAATTTCGCCGGCTGTTGTAACATTAGAGAAAGATGATGAGATTTGCAGATGAGATGAGATGATTTTAATAAATGTTTAGAAATGGGTGAACAGCGGTTTAGAAGCCTCTTATGCAAAAGCGAAAAAAAAAAACGTATAATCGCATTCTAATCTTACAATTAGAAATAAATTTAAAAATTCAAACTTCAATTAGTGATAACTTGATATGTTTTTCATTAAGGACATCCCAGTGGAATCCGACTAACGACATTATTTGATATATTTTAGTTAAAACTACGTTGAAACCGTCTTTTTCGAAATAAACGCATCTGCTAAAACACGATTTTCCGGGAAACTATATGGAAAAATATGCTTTTTATTAAAATTATCCCACATTATAAAGAATTAAACGAAGTTTGGCTCAATTCTTTTCTATGGGTAAAAACTTTTGTTTCCGATAATAATTTTAGGTGTAGAAATTTAGACACTATACCACGGACTCATTCAGGTTTAGCCGTCTTAAGAGACTTACGGTTAAACCCGGATATTTCTAGTTCTAGGTCTTAATGACATTTAAATGTCAAAAAACATAAAAATAACATACAAAACATTTAATTACACAGGGTGATTTACAACATACGGAGGAGACTAAAAGGATAAGTATCTAGGAGCCAAATTTAAAATATTTTCTTAATAATGTTTTGACCACAACTTAATAATCATAAAGATCTAGAACGTTTAAGTTAAATTAACATCCGACCATTTGTTGCCATATATACACTACTTTTAAAACCAAACTGAAAATATTTCGGTGTTACTTAAACAATGCATAATTAAGAAAAATAATAAATCTTTGTAATATGGTAGATATTTAAAAACTTACTAGAATGCTCAAAAACTGGTGTTTATTTTTTGAGAACCGCTGATATGTCTTTAGACACGTCATGCCTAATGTCGTGTAAATTTTCTAATTTTATAGTTGCTTCAAAAATGAAGGCGACGGCGTGGCGTTTCAAGTGTTTTAATTGTTCTTCATTGAAAATCAGCGGTTCTCAAAAGTGGACATAGACTTAAAAAAATTACCTGCGATATCTATGTATTAAGTTTATTACAAAGCTGTATTAAGAAAATCTCATCAGGTTGGCCCCCTAATACGTACCTTTTAATCTCGTTACAAATCCCCCTGTATTAATATTTTTGTCATATATTTCTTATTATCATTATGAAACATGATCAGTTTCTTTTTCTTAAATATTTTACGATAGGTGTTTATTGATATTTGCTAACGAATGATTATTATTATTCAAGGTCTGAAAAAAAAATGAGAAGACAAGAACACCTGTTGTTTCTGTATTTTTATATTTAATTTTTTGTTATAACGTGACTTGGTGATTTTTTCAATAAGATTTTGGCTTCAAGATAATTTTTTGAGACGATTTAATTCGCTTCGATTTCGTCGCGCCGCGAAAATTAAAATAAAAGTTGTTGGCAGTGAGTGAAGAAAATAACCAAAAATAAGTCCTTTTTTAACGAGTTTTAATAAACGAGGTGTTCTCCTTTTTTTGTTTAAAAGAAAGGACATTCAAGGTAAAGTAATTATATTAATCATTTTAAAAGTTAGTAACGCTTGTTTTTATTTTCTTGGCGTATTCTAGAATATTTTATCTTCTATTATTTGATTATTTTTTTTTGTATTAGCAACATTTTATTTCATTTAATTTGTAGATGTATCTTGTTGTGTCCTGAAAAAATTAGGTTATTAAAACATGTTACAATCATTTCTTTTTGAGACGTAAATTTTTTTATTTATTCATTCGTATCTGCTTTCTAAAAAGTAGTTCGATGTACTCTGTTTAATTTAACGTAAGTAATAGAAAATATTTATTTTCCTTTCACTCTTCAAATAAAAGTTGTGTGTTTTAAAACGATATAGTAAAACTTACGCAATTGTTTCAATATTTGTTTCTATTTATAAAGAAGTTTCCTCATTTTCCGTTTTAATCTTATAATTCCTCGTACTTTTACGATTATAGTAAAGATAAAATCATAATTCGTGGTGGCACCATTCAGATTTTTTTGACTAAAAATCTTAACCATTAAGATATGCAAGATAAGATATCCGAAAAAATGCAATCGAACCACCTTTTCGAAAGATAAATTTATTTAAAACATTAATTGCGTCATATTTTTAAATGATTTACGTTTTCACTGCTTTTTTTATAATCTGTTGATTATTTACTGTCAGCGATTACGGGAAATTCAAGAGAATTTAAAATCTCCTCATAGTATTAAAGTCCGAGGATGATTGGATTTTCTATTTTTAGAAATTGTTGTTATTGACGTCGAACTATAATAGAATCGAAATAACTGATGTTTTTACATTTACGGTTGTTTAATTATTTTGTAACAGTTTTAAGTATTTATCAGTTAATGCATGTATGTAACGCTAAATTTTAGCTTAGTATTTTTTGCATGCTTCGACTTATTGTTTGTAAGTGCACTTTCGAAAGGAATTTCGTTCTAACGGAATGCTTTCTAAATAATTTTCTCTTAAAAATATATTTGAATTTTAATTAGTTTCCATTTAAAGTCCCTAGATTTATAAAGTACCGCGGTTTGCAGCCATTTTGGCTCGAAAAGTCACGAGGCAAATTTAAAATTCCAACAAAGAGTTGTTTAGTAAAATAACATCGAAGATCAATTAAACAAATTCCCTAGATTCCCCAAATTTCAATTACAAGTCAAACACTTACGACGTTTCGGTTTATGATGACTCCTACTTACAGATGTACAGATAGTTCAAATTCGATATCCGAATTTCGAAAATATTGGACACTACAAAAAGACTTAATTTACACTCAGAAGACAGGATACAGCCTCTAGATGATTTGATACAATTTCTAGAAAAATTGATATTGCTTCCAGAAGACTTGAAATGTTTGCAGAAGACTGATACTGCTTCTAGAAGATTTAAATTGTTTCCAGACGACTTACAATACTTCCCGATAACTTGATATTGCATCTAGAAGACTTGAAATGTTTCCAGAAGACATGATATTGCATTTAAAAGACATGATTTGCTGCCAAAAGGGCAGCAACTGCCTCTAGATGTTTTGATACTGTCTCTAGATGATTTGATACTGTCTCTAGAAAACTTGATATTGCTTCAAGAAGACTTGAAATGTTTCCAGAAGACTGATACAGCTTCTAGAAGACTTAAAATGTTTCCAGATGACTTACAATGATTTCAAGCTAATTACAATCCTTCGAGAAGACTTGCAATATTTCCAGATGACTTGATGTTACTGCTAGAAAGCTTGAGGTGTTTCCAGAAGACTTACTATTGCATCTAGAAGACTTGATTTGCTATCAGGAGACTGGATATTGCCTCTAGATGATTTGATACTGTTTCTAAAAAACTTGATATTGCTTCCAGAAGACTTGAAATATTTCCAGAAAGCTGATACTCCTTCTAGAAGACTAAAAATGTTTCCAGACGATTTACAATGCTTCCAGAAGACTTGGAATATTTCTAGAAGACTTGATACTATTTTTAGAGGACTTGAGGTGCATCCCGAAGATTTGATTTGCTACCAGGAGACTGGATGCTGCCTCTAGATGATTTGATACTATTTCTAAAAAACTTGATATTGCTTCCAGAAGACTTGAAATATTTGCAGAAAGCTGATACTCCTCTAGAAGACTAAAAAAGTTTCCAGACAATTTACTAACACTGCTTCTAGAAGAGTAATAATGTTTGCATCTAGAAAACTTGAAATGCTTCCAGACTGTGGCGATCATATCACCACACAGCTTTTTTCCCATTGCATTAATAAAACAAAAACAAAAAAACATCTTAACAACATAGTTGTTTATTTTTTAAAATATGATTACTTCATTACCATTTTTCTTACAAACAACTCGTTTAACTTCATCTTTTCTCCTTCCTATAAAAGTACTCCTTTTGTTTGTAAATCAATATACTTTGCACATTGTGGATATAATAACAAAAAGCATTTTAAAAATATTTGATCGAAACTGGGTTGATTTTAAAATCTCGGAAAAACTTTTTTTCAGAATAACGAAACTTCGCAAACCGGTATGTTTATAAGAATCATGACATGATATGTATGTAAAGTTGTAGCTAAATAGCTTGTTGTGATGTTGTAAAAATCTATTAGGTGATATAATTGAAATTTCCAGAACAAAGTTAGTAAAACAGGTTAATAAATATACTTTAACATAATTGATACTGTTTCTGAAAAACTTGACATTGCTTCCAGAAGACTTGAAATATTTCTTCTAGAAGAGTAGAAGAGTAAAAGACTCTTTTAGAAGCTTCTAGAAGCGTAAAAATGTTTCCAGACCATTTACAATACTTCTGGAAGATTTGAAATACTTCCAGACGATTTACAATGTTTCCAGAAGGCTTGAAATGTTTCTATAAGATTTGATACTATTTTTAGAGAACTTAAAAAGCACCCAGAAGACTTGATATTGCATCTAGAAGACTTAATTTGTTACCAGAAGACTTAATACTGTCTCTAGATGACTTGAAATATATCCAGAAAATTGATACTACTTCTAAAAGAGTAAAAAGTGTTTCCAGACGATTTGCATCCAGAAGACTTGAAATGTTTCTAGAAGACCTGATACTACTTTTAGACAACTTGAAATACTTCGAAATTATTTGAAATGCTGGATACGGTTTCCAGAAGACTTGATGCTGCTTCTAGATGTTTTAAAATGCTCCCAAAAGGTTTGAAAAAGGTTTGCTGTAAAACATAATATTCTTCTAAAAGATTTGAAATGCTTTCAGAAGACTTTATACTGCTTCTAGAAGACTTGACATTGCCTCTGTAAAACTTGAACTGCTTCCAGAAAACTAATTTTTTGGTACAGAGCGTATTTTCATTGCAAATCAACACGCGGTAGAAAAATCGTTCCGGTCATTTAAAATTTTTCTTATTTTCGAGATGTCTTAATGCTCCCAGACTTATCATTCCTTTCATGAAATCCCGGGATGAACCTGGGACTGGACACCCATAAAACTGAAATGTACTAGTATCTCAAAATTGAGATACCATTCCTAAGTTGACATTTTTAAATAGGAACATTTTATGAGAAACTTCGATGGTTTATGGTCATTTCAAGATGGCATTTGCGCCCCATAGTGGTCATCTTAGAAACCTGAAGATAATTTCCAGTATTTTCTCTTAGCCACTTTAGTCATAAATGTTTTTCCCGCAAGATTTTACAATGAGCAGTTTCCGAAAAACGGCACTTTCCGCGCCTATTTGGTCTTCCTGTACATGTTTTTATTAATGTTTTTAAAGATTCTTTAAAGAAATCATCTCATAACAGTTATACCATTTGCCTTCTTTAAAGAAATTGATAATCAAAATAATCTATCCCCTTACGAAATCTGACTGACAATAAACCAACTTCACAAAGCCTTTTCTCTACTCTAAAGCAAAAAAACAGCATAGTTTAAATACATAGGCTTCATGAACCGCGGTACTTTAGTAATCTAGGGATCTTATTTCCATTTAATTTGTTGCGCCATCTATGATAAATTAATACGAATGGCGGTACTTCTTTAATTTATTATCTCAATTGAAATGTTGACTTAAAGTTTTTTAAAAAAAGTTCGTTTGCTATTTTGTAATTGTTGATTTTGCGAAGAAAAGTTTTCAAGTCACGGTACGTATTTTTAGTCCTACTGCCAGCCGGCTCCTTTCAGTGATGACGAAGCCGCCATAAGAGCTCGTGAAGAATGCGATTACACAATAAAAATCACCTACGAACAGGCGTTGAATGGGGAAGCCCCTAGGCCAGTACGCGTTTATGCTGATGGGGCCTACGATCTCTTTCATCAGGGCCACGCCCGCCAGCTTCGGCAGGCCAAAAATGCCTTCCCTAACATCTATTTAATTGTGGGAGGTAGATCTTCTTTATTTTTTATTTATTTTTACCCCGATTTTGACAAAAAATTTTAAGTAAACATGAAGAAGGTTTGAAGATGATTTTGATTTTTATTTAACATAATTTTTGTATAAAATATTCATAATTTTTGTATATTGACAACTTAATAAGTGGAATACAAGTGATTATAATTTAAAATAGTTAATTTTATTTGCTGAAAATTTCAATCAAAATCGTAGTGGTAAAAATAAGTAAGTACATATACATTAATTAATAAATATTCTTTTGTAGTTTGCAATGATGAGTTATTACATAAAATGAAGGGCCGTACTGTAATGGACGAAGATGAACGTTATAACTCAGTGAGACATTCTCGTTACGTTGACGAAGTCCTCCGTAACGCTCCTTGGGAGCATAGCGAAGAATTTTTAATAGAAAATAAAATCGATTTTGTGGCACACGATGATATTCCATACAGTTCTGATACAACCGATGATATTTATGGGCCGTTAAAAGCAAAGGGGATGTTTTTGCCAACAACACGTACAGAAGGAGTTTCCACGTCCGATATTGTCGCCCGGATCGTTCGTGATTACGATATTTACATAAGAAGAAATTTACAAAGGGGCTATTCAGCGAAAGAATTAAACATATCTTACTTAAAAGAGAAAAAATACAAGTTTCAGAACAAAATACACGAATTAAAAGATAAAAGTAAAAGAGTTATTGATTCAATCGGTGAAAGGAGAGACGATTTAATTAATAAATGGGAAGAAAAATCGAAAGAACTGGTTGAAAATTTCAAATTATTATTCGAACCGGCTAAGTTAAGAACGATTTTTAGTGAGAGCCGTGATAAACTATTAAAGGCTCTTACTCCGCCCGGTTCCCCAACGCCAAGTACAAGCACAAGCAGTGAGGATGTCGACGAAGAAATTGATGAACCCCCGCGGAAATTAAGAAGAATTTATTGAGTATAAATCAAAACTAAAAATCAGTACAAATTAATTTAGTAACATCACAAATTAATTTCGTAACATCACAGATTTAGTACAACTATGTTTTTTAATCTTTTTATTGAGTACTTAATAAGACTGCTGTTCTTTTTGTGATAGCAACTTCTCTTTCTTAATCTTATATTTTCCCTTTCTAATGACCTATTTTCTATTTCTCTCTAACACTGCCTTAAAGCTTGACGTTCTTTAAAGTTTTAAAAGAGGAAGGGGAAATTTTCAGTTCTAATTCTTATCTCTAGTTTTGCATCTCAATAATAGATGTCTCTTAATTTTTTTAAACATGTTTTATTCTCTTCAAAAACATAGTTTTTTAAATATATATACATATTATCTTTGTTTTATTTTATATACGTTATTGTTATATATTTCTCTTTACTTTTAGTTTATATTCTAAAAGTGATGTTGAAGCGTTAATGTTGGTTGCCTATTTTTTGATGTTTATCCTATTTATGTGAGAAATGAATTGGGATATTTACTTGATATTAACATAAAAATGATTACTATTCTTGAAAGATTGTTTTTTTTTTTGCTTATTGACTGATGTTTCTATTTTCTTAATTCATTTTATGATTGTTGTAAAATAAATTAACATTATTAAATTAATTGAAATTGTGGTGTAGCTGTAACTAATAAATATGTGAAAACAATTTTTTTTTTATTTAAATCCTAAGATGCTATTAAAATGTATCCCGATTGTAAACATTTTTATATTGGTGCTGTTTCATGATGTGTTATAATCTGTGAAGTGTTGTGTGCTTTAATGTGAATTGGGATAGCTTTATTTTACAAAATTCTTTCACTTAAAACTTTAGTGACAAGCAATGAAAGATTAGCTAGATTTTGAATATTGAGGTTTTATAGCAAGTTAGTTAGTAGTTACAACAAAACCATGTAGATCTGTGTAATTTATAGATTAGTGATGAAGCTTGTATGGATGTGTTTTGATCTAGGCTCATTCAGGGCCCAAAATGCCACTCAGATTTTGAACCAATAAGACTTGTTCTTTTTTATAAACAATATCCACATGAAATACAAGCCGATGTTCCTCAAAGAAGTGTACTTGGCGTGTACCCAACATTATACTACATATTGATGAAGAAGGTCTTCTTCAGATACCAGAAACTCTAACAGCTACATTCGCAAATGACATAGCAATCTTGGCTGTTGAAGAAAATGAAATAACTGCAGCAAATAAGTGACAATTGGCCTTAAATTCAATAGAAAACTGGACCAAACAATGGCTAATAAAATTAAATACGATTAAATTAATATGCATAAACTGTAAGCATGTTCACTGCAATCTAATTGTATGATTGTATCTGCAAGACATATGCTAATCTAATTCAAAATAAAGTACTAAGGTGCAACGAATGCAACTTGGGTATATAAGAAACGGCGACCTCCATCGTAACTTGAAAATAGTATCAGTGTCATCAGAAATTTCATCATTTACATTTACATCTAATCATTCAAAGGAGGTGTACTAACTTGGTAGGATATAAGAAACGCCGATCTCCATCGCAACTTGGAAAGAGCATCAGTATCATCAGAAATTGCATCATTTGCATCTAATCATGAGAAAAGAATGCATGATCATCCCAAAATTGAGACCATTCAACTTCTTAATAATGAGGATATCCTGCGTCGCCTTGAGAGGATGATGCAAAGGAGGTGTTCCAACTTGGTATATAAGAAACGCCTATCTCCATCGCACTTAGAAATAGTATCAGTGTCAACAGAAATTGTATGTAAATGATTATTTCCTGCGTCGCCTTCAGAAGATGATTCAAAGGAGGTGTTCCGCGTATAGGTATGTGAAATAGATTGGACCACTGGGAAAAACTGCAATACATTATACCTTAATCTTTTTAATGTCAAAAATAATTATCAAATTAGTAAATATTTACAATTATGTTATGCATAGCATAATATAAAAAACAACTTCACGGGATCAGCGAAAGAATAGTTGATGGATTTTATAGCTGCCGCAATAACGGTGAGACATCGATTAGGTGATTAGATTGTAGACATGGAACCTGAAAACTTAAGCGATTATCGCATGATTTACTACTACTTTGACGGAGCCAACACAACGCCAGAAGATGAGATGACCATGACATGGTAATTGCCAAAAGCGACCTTAAAAAAGTCAAGAGAAGAGCACATGGTTCTGTTCAGCAATGGGAAAGAAATAACAGCGGAAAATCTAATCAGCAATATTGTACGGCTATGAACGGTTCAGTTCTTCACATTGCAAAGAAAAGACTATGTCGGCATTAGAAGGAAAATAACAGGAGCAGGAAAATCTATTCAGAGGCAATCAGATGGAGGAGAAATTTTAATTGAACTAAAATTAAAACTAACACTAGCACTAATACTAGGACTAATACCAGATTTTTGAAAAAATGTTTGACGTTTCGGATGCCATGTTGCAACCTTATTCAGAAACTGGTTCGAAGTGAATTTTAACTTTTAAAGCAGAATATTAAACGGCTAGAGACGACGGTTGGGTTTAAAGAAATTGATTAGGAAAAGCAAGGTGGAAAAGTGGAAAACTTTATGTATAGACCTAAACAAGGACGTTTGGTGAAAAGCTTATATACTTATTACGTATAAAGAGATTAAAACTTAGAAATCTTTTGAAAAGCGAAGATTACGTACTAGAAGAACAAGTTCGCAAGCTATTTCTTCAACACAAGAAGATTATAGAAATCCACCGTGGAGTCTCAGACACACAACATGGACCTCTACAAAGGGATGTTCTCTGGATGAGGCGTAACAGATTAGTAGACCCAAAGCAGTTGTATGCACAACTACTATGGCGGAGATTTATCATCACCCTTCCTTGCAAATATAATGACAGCATTGTACAAAACGTTTCATATGCTCCTTATATTCATATTTTGTACCTCCACCGTAACATATTCTCATGCTGCAGCGTTTAACAAGACTAAAAATCTGGCAGAACTGTCAAATAGCGATTAAAGATTTATGTATATGAAGGCCATAGCAGGCGGCACAGGCTCGGCTGATTTGTGATGTGATGCATCGGCAACTATCTTATGGCGCATTTGAGATGATGCATTGCGCTAACTCACATAGTTGCGTTAGTATCAATGTCAGCGCGGAGAATTTTGATACGTTACACATGGTGAGTTCAGCTTCATATAGAATACACCCTAGAGTAATCTGCAGTATCAGTCAGGAAGTGGGTAAAGAGCCTCAAGTCACTTTTTCATTTTCCTAGGAACTAAGTTGATCTCTTCTGGTCTGGACAGAGAAAAGTTCTTTTTTTGTGAACTGAAGAAGTCTAGTAGTGCTCTATCCCAACATGTTTTGGAATCTGGAATCTGGACATGAATTTGATTTTCATAATGTAAAATTCTTAGATACGGAGAGTAATTATTGTAACAGGTTTTTCTTGAAGATGATATACATTAACTATGCGGTAAATTTTAAAACTGATACTTAAAACATTTGCAATATCTTAACGTATTTGTTTGCCATGGATAGGCTAAACCACAATAAGTCACCTAATTTCCAGATTTCTAGTACTAATAACACTTCAACTTTCTCTACTATGTTTTTTTTGTTCTTAAACAGTTTATGTGAATTCAATTATCTCTTTATTAGTTATATAAAATTTATAAAAAAATTGTATTGTTTATGTTCAATTGCCTGCTGAATTTTCAATTTCTCTGTACATTGAGTTTTTGGGTTTGTTTTCTTACTCCAAAAACAGGATTTTTCTCTTTTACAAGATGACAGTCGTGTGTTTTGTGTTTACCTGCTCTATGTTATTAAATCCTAACAGTCTTATTTCATTAGTTTTTAATCATTTTAATGTATAACATGTTTGTAATCAATTTATTTTGACGTTTCTTATGTATTTACGCAACTTCGAATAACAAGTAAGTTGTGTTATTTTTAAGAGTCTTTGATTTTAAAAATTATGGCTGCTTGTTTATGGTTTTTCTTTGTATAATTTTAGCTATAAAAAGCTCCGAAGATGATTGTAACCAACAATCGAAATATTAGCGATTTTTAAAAAGTTGTTTTATTTTTGATTCCGGTGACCAAAAAAATCCAATTAGAATTTGTCAGTCTTTTTTTTGAAAGACATCAACTGCAGTCTACTACTACTAACTCTTTCATCTCTATTGAAAGATTTCAACGAACGGTTCAGGAAAAACTATTGACTTGATTTCCGTATCAGCACGTATGTTAATGAACATAATCCGTGACTGGGTCGTTGAAACCATTATTGCTTATACGAAGAACCTCTTTGTTTGACCAAATTCAAAGTTTGGTGTGCGATGTCTTTAAGTAGCATAATTAACCTATACCTCTTTAAGTATGATGTAGGAATAGAGATAAAGTTATTCTATTATCCATCTGGTGATGAAACAGACATTTGTGAGTCTGTGTAAAAGTGCCTTACGGGTAGTTATGGGACTTGTTACAGATCACTGTAAGGTTAATTGACACCTTCACAACTTACAGTGTGTAGACACTCCTCTTTGTGTGACTGTTGTGCTCTGCAGGATCTTACATTTAGGATATTTGAGAAAAAATTGCGTACTATGGATGGCGATAGAGACACAAGTTTAAGCTATGTCATAGCCTTAATTATCTAGGTTAGTCGATATAGCTGGACTGACAAGGAGACATCGCAGTTGACTCTTCACCAATTTTGATTAATTTTATTATGGTGAATCTATATTGAATATGCATCACTTTCACCACAGCTTTTGATCCAATGCCCCTTCCAAGGAACGTAATTTATTTTTTAAGTTCAACACATTTAAAGTTTATTTTATATGTCGTAAGAAAAAATCGATTTTGTCCGAAGTCCTGAGATAAAGACTCAAAATCGACTTATTTTTTCAACTTATTATTTTTTTATAGTCTATATTCATTTTTGTAAATCAATAATAAAATTCAAAATTATTGTTTATATAAATAATACATAAAAACCGTAAAGTGACCGTAAGATTGCACAAACGTGTATTTTTCTTCATCTCTTTCATGGCTGGCATCGGTTGATGGCTGGTTTTCCATAGTTGTTGATGCCGTGTTTAATAAAATATTCAATATGTTTGCAAACGATGCTATACAACACCTAACAAACCATTTTTAAAATAAAAGTTTCGAAAATAAATAAAATATTAAAATGTGTTTCCTTCGTATACGTATTTCTTACAAAAAAACTAACAGTACGACTTTCTATCCTTTATTTTGGAGGAAATAAATGATTATTTATATAAACTACAATTTTGAATTTTAGTATTGATTTACAAAAATGAATATAGACTATAAAAAAATAAGAAAATAGTAAGTTGAAAAAATAAAGTCCATTTCGTTCTCGATCCTAGGATTTCGGAACCAAAGCTCGGTGATCACCCACCGCGGTATACAAAGTCGTTAAAAATCGATTTTTCCTTGGGACATATAAAACAAACATTAAACGTGTTAAAACTTAAAAAATAAATTACGTCCCTTAGAAGGGGCATTGGATCAAAAGCTCTGGTGAAAGTGATACATATTCAATACAGATTCACCATAATAAAATTCATCAAAATTGGTGAAGAGTCAACTGCGATGTCTCCTTGTGAGTGCAGGGATGATGTACAAGGGGGCGATTGGGGCATATGTTCAAAAATGATATTGGTCAAAATCGAATACTAGTTTTCATTCTAATAATGCTACAAATTTCCCCAACAAAATGAAGAAATTTACTGCGTTATCGATAACAATCTGATATTAGTTGCTCTCCACAATCGACAAATCTGAGCTAGTATAACTATTGTTATGGTGATATCTAAATTCTAAAATGTATTAGTTACTCCCCACATCAATTCAAAACTAGAAAGTGCGTATTCAAGATGAAAATCTTGTATTAAAACCAGCAATATTACGATATTAATGATAATTGTGGTGGTGATATTTCATATCTTTCAAATCAAAATACATTCTTGTTTATTTCCTTTAATAAAAAGAATGTTTTCAATAATAACCCGAATTGCAAATCATTTAAATTTCTGGAATAACCAAAATTTCTAATTAACGATAAATTATTGAAATTCCTAGAAAGCTGATTAATTCGTCAGAGTGTAGATTACAAAATCACGTTATTGAACTATTTTAAAGCAATCAGTTTTGATTGAAGTAAACTACAAAACTTGCGCGGAGAGGGGGCTCATCCCAACTACTCCTAAATCCAAAGTGGTGGTCTGATTTAAATTGGCGTTAAATTGACCGGGAGTTACTTATAAAAAGAGTACGGCTTCGAAACGGTTTTAAAATTTGATTTTGTGAAAGAAACGAGATGGTTAAACGAACGAGAAAAACCGAGATTCGGGTTCGTATCAATGAATTAAAATTTTTTTTTATTATCACATTGTGATTGAATCGTTTATGGCTCCCCATTATTTCCAAAGAAAGAATAATTAAAAATCGAAAAAAAAAAACAACGTAGGCTTTGCTTGATGTTTTTTCAGATTTTTTGTCGTAATATTTTTAGTTTTTTTTTAATAAACGGGAAAAAGGATGGCTTGGTCACGTTACCACCACTTTGTAATTAAAATTTCATTAAAATAAAAATAATCATCGTTTAATTCGTATTAATGTGCTTTTATTTTTTTAGGCTATTTGCAAAGAAGCCCCGTTTGACGACGAACCCCAAGCTGTACGTAATAGGGAGTTGTGCGATTATAACGTGAAGGTAACTTACGAAACAGCCCGTCTTGGAACCGCAGGACGTCCAGTTAGGGTTTATGCAGATGGAATTTACGACGTTTTTCATCAGGGCCATGCCAGACAACTTATGCAAGCTAAAAACGTCTTTCCTAACGTCTACCTCATCGTTGGAGGTTGGTTTTTTTAATGTCATTATTAGTGTCAAAATTTTTTTTGATGAGTCAACATTGACAACTCAATTATATTAACACTTTCTCAATATCATGTCTCAACTCGAAATTGTCGGCATTGCGAACATATTAATTAACATATCTTTTTAATTTTAGTGTGTAACGATGATTTAACTCATAGTAAAAAGGGTCGTACTGTAATGAATGAAACCGAACGTTACGAAGGTGTTCGTCATTGTCGTTACGTAGACGAAGTAGTCCGTGACGCCCCATGGGAAGTGGATGACGCTTATATCTTGAAACACAAGATCGATTTTATCGCCCATGATGATCTCCCGTACGGTTCGGATGATTGTAATGATATTTACGCGAAATGGAAAGCTCGGGGAATGTTTGTTGCAACGGAACGTACGGAGGGTGTCTCAACATCCGACATCGTCGCAAGAATCGTCCGTGATTATGACATTTATGTACGTCGTAATTTGCAACGTGGATATTCGGCGAAAGATCTAAACATTTCCTATTTAAGTGAGAAAAAAATTCGCCTGCAAAATAAAATGCACGAATTAAAAGATAAGAGTAAGAAGGTGATGAATTCTTTGGGTGAGAGGAAAGTTGATTTGATTACGAAATGGGAGGATAAATCGAGAGAGTTTATTGAAAACTTTTTATTGTTGTTTGGACGCGAACGCTTAACTAATATTTGGAATGAAAGTAAAGGAAGGATTTTGAACGCTTTGAGTCCCCCGAGTTCGCCAATTAGAGAGGGGTCGCCTACTTCTAGTAATGGAGATCTTTTTGATTGCTTTGAAGATAATTTATCTCCCCCGAGGAAATCGGCTCGATTAGAATCTCTCTCTCCTCAAAGTTCTTCATCGTTGAGTGGTCGGTATTCCACTGTTAACGAATATAGCGATGAAGAAGAAATTGCCGCAAATTAAACGAAATTACCGAACAAAAAATAATAATAATGCAAATATTAGGTATTTGAAAAGTGCTAATTAAAAATTCGAAAATTTTTTTTATAAGGGTCCTACTTAAAGATAATAATAATAAAATATGCTGTGGATATTTAAAAAGAAAACCAATTTTTTACGGGGGTTAATTTAATTTCTGTTTTGTCAATAATTTATTTTTTTTTCTTTAATCGATCGGATGATGTGTGTGATATTTATTCTTGTAATTTATTTATCGTTTATCAAGGGTTTACCACTAAGCGAAATTAGAAACCCTTCTCTAAATTAAACCTTTTTCAATTAAAGATGGAAATAAGATTATAATAAGGATCGTTAAAATTTCATTTAAGGGCCAGTAGTGAAATTAATTATTACGAATTAAACCAAAAATTCTGTAATGTTACGAAATAAAAAGAAACATTTAATTTGGTATTATGTATTTTTTAATAATTATACAGTGTGACACGGAGTTAGTTGATAATGATTGTGTCAAAATTTACAAACACACTGTAGATTTGTTTTAGCAAAAAAAATACTTAAAATCTTATAAATTAAACAAAATGTATGTTATTCCCAAATTAATACACCAAAAATATTCACAAAACAATTTTCACCATGATGATTTGTCATCATTTTAAGTGTTTTTCCACGATATTGAATATGTATTGTACGCTTAACATTCAATTATGTTTCTTTTTCTTCACCAGCCTTTACTATTGGATACAATTATTTTATGGGTATTCCACAAGTATTACTAGTTTGTAATAAGTTCTGTATTTTGGAATAAAATGCGTTTTAAATAATTAAAATTGTCTTATTAAAGTTCCTAGATTGCTAAAGAACCGCGCATGAACCGCTGTGAACCGCGGTTCATGAAGCCTATCAAACTATTCGAGCTAAAATCTCGGTTTGACAACATGTCAGTGTATGTTATTGTTTGTCATACAGTGAGTGTCAGCTTATTTGATGCAGGCTATAAAATTATGTTTTAAATCACTTAGCTTCTGAACCAAATGAGATATCGAAAAACCTGATATGGTATTTTAGAGGGCGAACATTTTCTATAAAATAAACATTTCAAATGGTTCATATTGTATTCGTAAGTTTTACAATATAAAAAGAAATAAAGAAAGCAGTATTTTTACAATGAGCAGCTTAATTGATGCAACATTATAAAATTGAAAACGAAACGAATATTTTGATTTTTGCAGTACCTTCAGTACTTTGTATGGTACCCTTTTTGTGAGATTACTGCCTTTAGCCTTTTTTCCATAGAATTGACGAGTTTTTTTGTTACTTCAGGCGAAATTTTAACCCATTCTTCAACTAATGCTTTTTTCAAAGTTTCTTTGCTATAAATGTGTTGTTTTCTAATATTGGTTTCTAGCAATGCCCATAAATTCTCAATAACGTTTAAGTCCGGAGATTGCGCCGGTGATGACATGAGGTGAGGGCAATTCCATATTAGCCAGATCTGTACAATTCCCGACGTATGTTTAGGGTCGTTGTCTTGGTAAAATCTGAAGTTGCTACGCAGACCCAGTTTTTCAGCACTTTGTAGCAAATTCTCTTTGAATATGCTTAAATACATGGTTTTATCCATGTTCCCGTTTATAAAAACAAGGTTTCCAACGCCTGATGCTGCCATGCAGGCCCAAACCATAACACTTCCTCCACCATGTTTTACACTCGCGCATAAATTTTTTAAATTGAGCTGTTTATTGGGCTTCCGCCATACAAACGACCTTCCATCAGAACCAAATATATTAAATTTGGACTCATCAGCAAAAATTACGGTGTTCAAAAGTTTTAAATCCTTCGAAACAAGATTTTTGGCGAAGGCTAGCCGGCTGATTTTATTGCGTTGGCTGATAAAGGACTTCTTGAGTGATACTCGACCATGAAAATCACGTGATCGCAATATACGGCGGATTGTTGATGCACTACAATTCTTACCAAGAAAATTGTGTACCTCATCAGCTAATTTTTGAGCCGATAACTTGGGGTTTTCACAAATTTTTCGGATGATCCATCTTTCGTCACTTGGTGTAAAAATTTTATTTGGCGCGTTTCTGACTCTATCTTTCACTCGGCTGTCCTTCAAGAATCGTTCTATTATATGTTGGACTATAGATGATGGTATGTTTACCGTTTGAGCTATTAAACGTTGGCTTTTTTCATGTTTAAATTGGTGAATTACTAATTCCCGTTGCTGTACGCTTGTACGTCGACCCATGTTTAAAAAATTAATCTGTCTTCACTATGTAATTTAACATACACACTGACAACTAATTACTCAATGTGTGTTGGTGTAGTAATTGGCAAACTTCATATTCTACCGTCTGATGTTGGCTGCATCAAATAAGCTGCTCATTGTAAAAATACTATTTTTTTTATTTCTTTTTATTTTATAAAAATTACAAAAAAATATGAACCATTTGAAATGTTTATTTTATAGAAAATGTTCGCCCTCTAAAATACCATATCAGGTTTTTCGATATCTCATTTGGTTCAGAAGCTAAGTAATTTGAAACTTAATTTTGTTGCCTGCATCAAATAAGCTGACACTCGCTGTATGTTGACAAACAGTGCTTTTTTACAAAAATGTGCTTGTAATAATGTCGCTTTGTTGCCTTCAGAGTTACGAAAAAGCTTTGCAAAGTTAGTTTATTGTCAATAAACTATTGATGAAACCATCATGTGGAGTCTAAAATTACAAAAAAATATATATATAATTATCAAACAAATTATAAAGGATATAAAAGAAAAATGTTATTAAATAAAACTTTTAATTAATCAAATAAACTAATATTTCCGATCAAAAATGATTAACTGATTAAAAAGTATTGAACAAAAATTTTACAATTGTATTTATTGAACATAATTTCTCTAACTAAAGTTATCAAATAATTTCACTTTATTAGACATACCAAACTAATAGACCGGAATCTGTTAGTAAATTTACAGAAACATAACTTACAGAGAATTAAAAATCTCATTGTGGTAACGGTCGATCGATTCTCTCTCTTGGTCCCAGCGCCACCCTTGGTATTCAGTTTAGCCCCGAAGATGGATCTCTGTTCCCGGATTTGGAAGTCTCAAAGCTCCCCGGATTGATGAGGGATTTTCCTTCTTCTTTGGGCTTCCTTGGCACTGGACCTTGAGGCTGACCACGGCTTGAGATCCTTTTATCAAAACTCTGCCAAAACTACCCTAAATCAAGACTGCATCATGACTGACTGAAGACTCCTTTTCTTTAACCCGTCTGAGATTTTTATACCCTTCTTTTCCGAGCGCTCTTAATCTAAACAATCAATTTCATTGGTTCTACAACTCGGACGAAAACCATTCGCTCTTAAACTAAATGTAAAGAAAGAAATCATATAGGGAACCTTTTGTTTAAATTAAAGAACAAATATTGAAAATCAATTGTAAAATCAATCAATAAATTTAATAGAACCTGCGGTTTACTACAATACATATAAAAGAATAGAGAAAAATCCCGCGTTCTGCGGAACCTTTGCAACCACCGATGCAGAAATTCCAAAAAAAGCTTACGTAGTACAATTGCGTGAAAAATAAAAAAACTCCAAAAGAACAACTTCCTTGCAATTGTTAATAAGATGATGCAGGATTTATTGACAGGCAAGCATTGTATCATATCGCGGATGTCGATTATCTCAGTCGCAAGGCTTATATGATAAGTAAGCACCGCTTAAGCAAAGAAATGTCAGACATTTTCTTGCTCCATGGCTTCGTAAGAAGATCAGATCACTTAAGCGTGAGCGAAATAGGGGTAAAATTCTATACTTTGAGAGGTATCACGTATTACGCAACCGCTGCAATCACAGGTGTAAAAATGCCAAGAGGGTTTTGCACAGGTTTACGCCCAGAACATTTTGGGTAATGATGAGATCTCTTGACGTTGTTGATTCTAGTTCTAAATGTCTTTCTTATGACTGTGAATCCTTGGCGTTCTATTCTGCTCATTCTCCAGTAATGACGAATCGTGCTACGAGGGCACTTCTGATTCGCGATATTGTTGCTGCAATTGCTACAGACTCTGACTTTTCGTTGTCCCTGGTTGACATGGATGAGGTGCGGTTACTGCTACTTGTATTGGACATTGTCTTGGCTCCCATAACTTACATCTTATCAAAGTATCTCGTTTTCCTTCGACTTGGAAATTGTCACTTGTGGTGCCGATTCCTAAGGTGAAGAATCCTACTTCCTCTTGTGATTAGCGCCCGATTTATATTCTTTCTACAATGTCAAAGACACTCGAACGACTGGTATACTTACAATTATCTCATTATCTTACTGAACGTAACCTCATTTATCCTCTACAGTATCAAAGCTGATAAACTCCATCTCCCATCAAACTTTTTGCGTTAGATAGGATAAGACGCCAGCAAGTGCTTTTGCTAAGAAAACTCTGTTCTATCCTAACCGGAAGGGATCCACCCAATTTCTTGGAAAATCAAAATGTGATTTGAGGCTTTTCACACACTTTTTCACCGGACACTGCAGGTTACGTGAGCACAAGTTCTACATGAAGATGGGAAATACATCTCTCTGTAGAGGGTGTGAAATGGAAGACGAGACAGTAAGTCATATTGTTTGTGACTGTCCCAAACTCGCGTACCTAAGGGAATCCATTTTCGGAATACCATGGCCCCAAATCTCGGATATAAGGAACATGTCCCTCTGTTCTTTATTAACGTTCATAAAAACATAGGGTTGGTTTTCTGACCCTTGAATGAACGATTAACTGTGGGGATGTACAAAGGGCTTGCTGGGGCCTAAGTGCTGTGCAGTTTGGTTTCCGGCGACGATCGATGATTAACCATATTAGTTCTGCTGGACTTTAGCAAACCATTTGATGCTGTGGATCATAGTTTACTGATGTCGTCTCAATCTGCTATGGGCTTTGCCCCTGAGTAGGTTACTTGGTTTAGGTCATGTCTTTCCAATCGTTTATTTTGAGTACGTACCTCAGAGAAGTGTATTGGGTCTATTACTATTTTCAATTTTTATAAACAGTGTTACCAAATTCATTTCATACAACTATCATTTTTATACGAATGATCTTCAAATTTACATATCATCAACAATGAATGAGCTCTCAGTATCCATGGCGCGGTTTAATGACGATCTGTCCAGGTATCAAATCATCTAGAGGCAGCATCCAGTCTCCTGTTAGCAAATCAAGTCTTTTGAATGCACCTCAAATCCTCTAAAAATAGTATCAACTCTTCTAGAAATATTTCAAGTCTTCTGGAAGCATTGTAAACCATATGGAAGAATTTTAAGCCTTCTAGATACAATATCAAGTCATTTGAAAGAATTACAAGTCCTCTGGAAGTATTATAAGTCGACTAGAAACAATTTAAGTCTTCTAGAAGCAGTATCAGTCTTCTGGAAACATTTCAAGTCTTGTGAAAGCAATATGAAGTTTTCTAGAAACACAACTTTTCTAGCAAGCCATTTAAAAGCAGTATTCAGTCTTCTGGTAGCAAATGAAGCCTTCTAGATGCAATATCAAGAATTCTAGAAGCATCTCATGTCTTCTAACAGTAACATCACCTTTTCTAGAAGCATTTTAAGTCTTCTGGAAGTATTTCAAGTCTTCTAGATGCAATATCAAGGCACCTGGAAGCATTGTAAGTCGTCTGGAAACAATTTAAGTCTTCTACAAGTTTTTGTTTCTAGAAAGATTTCAAGTCTTCTGGAAGCAATATGGAGTTTTCTAGAAACAGTATCAAGCCACCTAGAGGCAGTATCCAGTCTTTTGATAGCAAATGAAGTATTCTAGATGCAATATCAAGTCTTCTGGCAGCATTGTAAGTCGTCTGGAACCATTTCAAGTCTTCTAGATGCAAAATCTAGTCATTTGAAAGCATTGCAAGTCTTCTGGAAACATTTTAAATCTTATGAAAACAATATCAATTTTTCTAGAGACTGTATTAAGTCATCAGAGGCAGTATCTAATCTTCTGGTAGTATCTTAAGCCTTGTGACAACAAGTTTTCTGGAAGCATTTCAAGTCGTCTGGAAGGATGTCTTGTCTTTTAGAAGCACTATCAGTCTTCTGGATGCAATATCAACTTTTCTAAAGACAGTATTAAGTCATCTAGATGCAGTATCCAGTTATCTAGTAGCAAATCCAGTCTTCTAGATGCAATATCAAATTTTCTGGCAGCATTTCAAGTCTTCTTGTAGTTACCAAGACAGCCTATTTGGATTTCGAATTCGAACCATCGATACATATGTATACAATAAGATTTGGTTGATTGTTGTAAGTACCAATCATCGCAAGTCGAACCATTGTAAATCGAAGTTTACTTTGACTTGTAATTAATTAAAATATAGAGAATCTACGAAATCTGCTTAATCGATCATTTATGTTGTTTCACTAAAAAACGCTTCATTAGAATTAGAATCTATTTAAAATTTTCGTATTTTAATCGTATTATAATCTAGGGACTTTACGTCTTATGCTATTTGCCTAACACCTATCCAGAAATTCAGGAACTAATACAAGGAAGAAAATAAATTATTTATATTTAATTTTTAAATACTCTTTTTTAATTAGAAAAAGAAATGGATTTAATTTTCTTGAAGTTAATTTAAGATTCTTCAAAAAATTCTTTTTGCCCACCATCTATCCACTAATTTAAGAACTAACAGTTACGAAAGAAATAAATTATTTATACTTAATTTTTAAATTCTGTTATTTAATAAGAAAAGGAATCAAAATTTATTTCCCTAAAGCTAATTTAAAATTCATTGTGGTGGTATATAAACAAACGATAAAATTAATGTTAATTAATTAAAATTATCTCATTCTTTTGCCCGCCATCTATCCACAAATTCAATAACTTAAAATAACAAAGAAAAAAATAAATTATTTATATTTAACTTTTAAATTGTTATTTAATAAGAAAAATAATCAGAATAAAATTATTTTATAGCTACTTTAAGTTTGAATGTAGTGATACACAAACAGGCTTTATTTGTTAAAACGTGTCTTACAAAGTAGAAAATAACTTGTGTTTATATGATTCCCGTATTTTTCTCTTCGCATTAAAAATATCCCTTTCAATTATTTAAGAGAGCGTGGGTGACTCATAGTGTTTGAACTGAATCCTAAACTTAACGTATACCCGATTATTTTTAAACCCATTCATGTTCAACGTTCGAAACCGCCGATCAAGACAAAGATGGGGTGACCATGCCTTAGCAGATACCCTTAAAATTTTTCATACAAAAATCATTTTTACAATCAAAATATAAATATGTTAATGTTTTTTATTTAAATAATACATAATAATTTTTATTTAAATCATTTTTACAAATCAATAAAGTTAAATTTAAAGTTGTTTTGATATAAAAGAATCTAGAAAGTATGAGCTACGTCTAACTTAATACCTGTCGGTAATTTTTAACCAATCAGCGTTTAGGGATTTAACTTGAAAGTTGCGATGTGCGTTAAAGTGCCATGTCCTTCGCGAGAGCGGTAAAAATGCCTCAAAATAACGTTACACATAAACGAAAATCGTAGAAAAAAACGTTCGAAATGTTTTATAATTCGTAACGTATGCCGTTTACCGTCGTTATAACGTTACGGTTATTCTTTTTTGTGGTGGTATGCCCAAAAAATTTCGTACACACATCAACATGGACGAAATAGGTGCTACGGTTAATAAACAATCATCAATAGGCAGCGATTCAACGGGAGACGACCAGAATAAATTAGAACGTAAGTAATTCTAAGGATAGTAAAAAAATCTCGAATAAAAACCTAGAGCAAAACCTACACTTTTGACAGTTAAATAAAAGTGAGGTTATGTTTGAATTAAAATATTTTAAAATAAATAATTTTTTTCTAGACACCTCTCTTCCACTTGATAAACGGATATGTTTGGTTGGAAACGTTGTGAAAAATACGTCCATTTGTACTACAGCCCAATCGTTTGGGGTTCCTGTACTCACATCGGAAAATGGCCTCGAATACAGCAAAGATCAAACTTGCTCGACAGTTTTTGTGGTAGAATCTTTCGAAGGGAACGATTATGAACAACTGTTCAAATCGCGCCATCCCCTTTTGGGACCACCAGCTTTGCAACAACTGTTAAATCGTAATGAAAAACTGCCTAATAACACAAGACCTTTATATAATTTAGCTATGAGTGGAGTTGTTGTTTGTTTTACCGGATTTAGAAATAAGGATGAATTAGTAAGTATATTTGAGATTTATGTAGCAAGTTTTAAGAAATCAAAATATCTTTTAGCAATAAACACTTTTTTTTTACAAGTAACATATTTATTCAAGACTAGTTTGAAGCATCAATGCTCGTTATGAATTTAATTCAAACACAACTGATACAAATATCATTTGAATTTCCTTAACAATTCGGGGTTTAGGTTTTTATTCTTTTTTAATTTAAGATGATTTGATTTTTGCGCTTTTGCTTTATTTCATTTGTTTCTTTGTCGCTACAAGGTGGGCAAATTTGGGTGTTATTATATTGCTGTCTCCAAAAGTATAAGAGGTAGGAAGAAAGTAGGTGCCATGTCCCTACCACTTTTTTTTGAGACAATCCAGTAAAGACTCAACATCTCTTTTCTTTAGTGTTTCAGTTGTAGTCAAAAAGAATGAAATATCTGTCCAACAATCAAGCCACAATACACTGCTTCTCATAAATAAGCTTAAGTAGATGTTTTCAAAACTCTTTATAGTTCATACACCTCAGTTCAGGAGAAACCGCTCCATATGATTTGTAAATATGATATGTAAATGATCTTTGGAATAAAGATGTTCCATGCTTTGGATAAGTACTGACCACGCCCGACGTGGTCAGATAACTAACAATTGGTGGCTTAAACTTTGTTGTACAAGTTTTTAGGAACCTTTGTGGTAATAATTTTGTGAAACAATCATAAGCTATGAAACTCAAGCCTTGGGCCCATATTCAACCAATGAACATCCTTAAGTTTACGTGTTATTTATTTACAGGATGTCCCGCATAAGAACAGACACAGAGCAGTGGCATGTAGACCAACCTAAAATATGATGATTTAACGCAACTTCCTTCAAGGCCTTCAATGTTGAGTTTTAAATTTCGAAAAAAATAAATATCTCGGTAATGGATTAAGTTAGAAAAACCAAATTTAGTATACGTTATGAGTGTACCAAGGGTATTAATCTGTAGAAAGCAGGGATCATATAAAGCATTTCAAGGGGTTGGTTAGGGATGATGGTACCCTAAAATTTGGAAGACTTTTTTAATCCGTCGGCAGATTTAATATCTTATTATTTCATTTTATGTGGAATTTAATTTTAAAACTTTTTTTACTCTTATTATTTTTTAAAAAACCTAGTCATTTTTATAAAAAACCCGAATAACTAAAGACGCGTATTTTATCAATTTTAATTAAAATCATGGAAAGTTAAGTTGGCTATGAAATTTTACGTCAAATTTGACACCTAGGAAAAAATTATTTAATTTTAGTAATTTTTTACTGCTTGTTTTGAAAATATTAGGAAGTTTTCATTCAGCGAATAAGATGATATGTTATTTAATGTTAATATATATATATATTATTTAATTATTTAATGGTAATTTAATGTAAATTAAGGTCTTTTTTAAAAAATTTACTTCTTGTGATAATTAAAATTTATTTTTCTAAACTAGTTTCGAGCCTTGCTCTTCTTCAGTAGATACCTACAAGTTTACAACATACGAAAAATGAACATAGTAATATAAAAAAAATAAAATAGTAAAATCTTACGTAATTATTAACAAATTAGAAAAATTAATTAAAATTTTTCAAAATTTACGTCAAAAGTTATTGTGTGACGTTAGGTTTTTTTTTTGTTTTTGTTTTTTATTTTTGTGTTTTAGGTACGAATCTCGCAGGCAACTATAGATTAGTTTTTGGGTCGGGATAATTTGTTCATTAAGGCTTATAATATTACTGTTAATTTCAATAAGCTTGTTGATTTCGTACATTTCCATAAGGTTGCTTTTATTAAGTTGGTGTAGTAATTTAATATTTTTATTTTCGTCAAATTCGTGATTGTTGAAAATTAGATGTTTTCCGAATGCCGATTTTGAACTGTTTTTATGTTCTTTAAGCCTTGTTTGGATACTTCTTCTCGTTTCACCTATGTACGTGGCTGAACAGGTCCCACATTGCAATTGGTATATGCCACTTTTAGCGAGAGTTGTAGTCTTGTTTTTGTTATTAACTAATAATGCCTTAAGATTGTTTTTGTTTTTAAATGTCATTGTTATGTTGAACTTATGGAACATTTTCTTGATTTTATGGGATATTTCTCCTGGGTAAGTTATCTTAAAACAATCTTAAGGTATTATTAGTTAATAACAAAAACAAGACTACAATTCTCGCTAAAAGTGGCATATACCAATTGCAATGTGGGACCTGTTCAGCCACATACATAGGTGAAACGGGGAGAAATATCCAAACAAGGCTTAAAGAACATAAAAACAGTTCAAAATCGGCACTCGGAAAACATCTAATTTTCAGCAACCACGAATTTGACGAAAATAAAAATATTAAATTACTACACCAATAATAAAAGCAACCTTATGGAAATAATGGAAATGTACGAAATCAACAAGTTTATTGAAATTAACAGTAATATTATAAGCCTTAATGAACAAATTATCCCGACCCAAAAATCAATCTATAGTTGCCTGCGAGATCCGTACCTAAAACACAAAAATAAAAAACAAAAACAAAAAAAAAACCTAACGTCGCACAATAACTTTTGACGTAAATTTTGAAAAATTTTAATTAATTTTTCTAATTTGTTAATAATTACGTAAGATTTTACCATTTTATTTTTTTATATTAATATGTTCATTTTTCGTATGTTGTAAACTTGTAGGTATCTACTGAAGAAGAGCAAGGCTCGAAACTAGTTTAGAAAAATAAATTTTAATTATCACCAGAAGTAATTTTTTTAAAAAAGACCCTATTTTAATAATTGGTGAAAAAAAGAATAAGAAAAATTATTTTTATATTAATTTAATATAAAGTTTCTGTGAACGAAACTGCAGAAAAAGTGTTGACGAGTTTCGCATGTGAGTGCTTGGACAGATTTAAAACAATTTATGGGAAATTTCATTTTAAATTTTTCTTTATGACATTACTTTTAAAAAACTAGTTTTAAACAGTTTTTATAAATAAATAAAGAAGATACAACAAGTAAAACAAATAAAAATAATAAATAACATGGTAGAAGAAATTATTTAATGGAAAATCAAACAATTTAAATAAAAAAAAACGATTTGGTAACAGCAATTTATAAGTATTGTTTAAAATGGCCACCATTTTCGCTGATTTTAATTAAGATTGGTAAAATACGTATCTTTAATTTTTCGGGTTTTCTGTGAAAACGACTAGGTTTTTTAAAAAATAATAAGAGAAAATAAAGTTTTAAAATTAAATTGACCATAAAATGTAATAAGAATTTTTTATACCCGCTAACAGGTTAAAAATGTCTTTCAAATTTTAGGGTACCATTATCCCTAACGAACCCCTTGAAATGCTTTAAATGATCCCTACTTTCTACCAATTAATGCCCTTGGTACACTTGTAACGTATACCAAATTTTCTTTTTCTAAGTTAATCCCAAAATATCCCATTACTGAAATATTTTTTTTTCGAAATTCAAGACTCAACTTTGAAGGCCTATAACTTCTCATGGGTGCAACTTGGTATAAGGCAAGTTGCGTTAAATCATCATATTTTAGGTTGATCTACATGCCCCTGCTCTGTGTCGGTTCTTATGCTGGACCCTGTATATTTGTTTATGTGTTATTATACCCACGACTTAGGTTGGTATTAGAAATAAACCTACCATAACCCAATTCAATTTACTATTAGGCGCAATTTATCTAAGATCATTGTTTTAAAATGTTCACTCTTTCTTTGAGTTCCCTATCAGCATTGTTAAATACTCGGGTACATAAATAATATTAAGTTATTATTTATATTAGTGTTGTTATCAAAATTTATTGTCTTTTAGTAACAAAACCATATAAAATCAAATAAAACAAATAAACCACAAAATCAAACGGTATAAGCATGGCAACATGCTTATACCGTTAATGGTTATATTTGCAGATTACGCCTACCTGTTCATCAGTTTAATAGAGCTCAAAGGTTTGCTCTTAACTTTTGGCATTTTTATACTTTTCTTTACTACACAAACTGACATTTTTATTTCTTTGTGATTAAGTGAATACATTCGAATTAAAAATAGATATTACCTGGGCGCCAGGTAATCACCGTTCCTTTACCTAGAGAATAGAGTAAAATCAAAAAATTTAATATCTAAAACCAAGTAATGTAATGGATATCAAAGATAGATGTGCTAGACTTTGGTGTGGGTTGGGTTGGATAGAATTGCTAGTAGAAATGACCACTTTAACATAACCCAACCTCATTTTAATCCTACCCACTAGCAGGCACAAAATATTTTGAATATTCATTAGATTCAGAATCATCAAAATCTATCTATTTTAAATAATCTTTACCACGGATTAGGCTTGGTTGGTATAATTTCATAGACCTAATATTAATATTTAATGTTTTAAAATTGAAGAAAAATGTTCAAATATGTTCAAAGATAACATTATGCACTCAAAAAGTATTTTTAGAATGTACTAACAGCTTTTTTTTAATTAAAAAAATGAAAATTGAGGCCATTTTTTGAAATGGCAGGAATTCGATTTTTGAGCTATAATATAATTAATGTATTTAATAATAATAATAATAATGACTTTATTTCGCCATAGAAACAAGTAAAATTAAAAATCAAAAGAAGAAAAACAAAGGATATATAGTTTGTAGATTGTGAAAAAGGCGAAGTTCAGAACTTAAAGGTTCTGCTCAAACTTAACCTGCTTAATAATAAAATGTATTTCAATAAAAACATTGAAATTCATTTTTAAAATAAAATATATTTCAGTGAATATAAACCAAGGGAGGAGAAAAAAAATCCATTCCAAATCAAGCCGCAATGAATATCCAGGGAAGTTATCTTGGATATTCATTAAATTTACATTTACCTTAAATTTTATATCTTAAAAGGATCCTCTCTTTGAGTTTTCTATAGAAACTACTGCAGAATAGGATAATATCAAAGAATCAAATAATTTCTGATATCATTCCAATAGGTTGGGTTGATATTAGAAATCATAGCACTCCAACCCATAGGAACGGTATCTAAAATCATGAAGTTCAATGAATATCCAAGATAGTTTGTGGGTTGCGTTGAGTTGTTATTAGAAATGATATTGTCCCAACACGATCCAAGCTGCGGGAATAATATCTAAAAACATGAAATCTAATAAATATCCATGACAGCTTATGTCTGAAAGTGTGTTGCGTTGGGTTGGGTTGATGTAAGAAATGATATCACTTTAATAAAACCAAAACCTATTTCTTATCCAACCTACTGTTAGGTACAAAATATCTTGGATACTCATTGGATTTACATTTATCTTAAATTCAAATCTTTATTTCAAATAATATCTTTCCTGTGGATTGGGCTGGGTTGATATTATTTCTAATACCTCACATTAATGTTTAATGTTTTGAAATTAAAGAATAACGCATATTTTCGTCAAATACACTCTGCATCATTTCGATAACATCAAAATTTCATAATCAACTAGTTTATTATCAACCATAGTATTTTAAAAGAATATATTTTATGTTGTATCTCAAAAGTTATCAGCTATGTTTAACCCTTCATCTGTAAACCTTTTTTTAGCACCTTCCGTCTGTAAAGGTGGGTCTATCGAGTTCGGCCGATTTTTTTATGGCGTTAATGCGTTTAGCAAAATATGAAACAATTTAACCCACGTTTACAGACTAGGGGTTAAAAATGTCCAACGACAATATTATTTACACAAAAAAGTGTCTGTACAATGCACCAACCGCTTTTCTGCAATTTCAAAATTAAACGAAATATGAGCATTTCTTGAAATGGCGAGAATTTGATTGGATAAAATAATATAATTAATATATTTCTACTTTATATCCAACCCAAAGCAACGCACTATCAGAAGCTGGTTACCTTGATATTCACTGAATTTACAATTATCTTAAATTTTTATTTTAAAACATTCACTCTTTCTTTGAGTTCTCTATAGAAACTTTTGGAGGATACGGTAATATGAAAGAATCAAATAATTTTTGGTGTCATACCTAACATAACCCAATCCAATTCTAATTCATCTCACTGACAGGTACGAAATATCTTGAATATTTATTAGATTTACATTTATCTTATTTTTTTAAAAAAATTTTTTATCGAGATTTGAGTTGGGTTGGTATCAAAATTGAAGAATAAGACATATTTTCTGCAAATACACTCCTTTCGTCATTACAATAATATTATAATCAACCACAGTTTGTATTTAAAAATAGATATCAACTTGATATATCACAAAAACACTCAGCTATATTTAAAAATGCACCAAATGTTTTTCTTTAATTTAAAAAATAAACGAAATATTAGCTTTGATGCGTATTTTTTCGTATTTTTTATAGTTTGAGTTAGCCTATAATAACACCCTAACTTATTCACCCTGTATGTTATATTGTGGTAAAACTTATACAACGCCCCCCAAAAAATTCTGAAATTTAGTTTGTATGGGGAAGTTCATCCAGATCTTTCAATCGAGAACATTTTCAAAATAGTCGTCATTTCATTTCTAGTGAAACTAGAACATAACTTCGTTCTTTTTAATGCAATTTAAGGAAATAGTATTTCTTACACCTTTTAGTAATATATATGAATATAATAAGTTGACTTTGATAAAACATTAGTTCCTAGCATTTTTTATTTTTGAGTTATTTTAATTTTAAGTTTTTTTACAGTTATCAATGTGTTGTTTTAATCATGTTTCTCAGCTACTGTACAAAGAATAAAGCTGAAAATATGTATTATAACGCTTCAAATGTTCACATATGAAACGTAATTAGTTATACCAGTCTATCTTATGCAGGTGGCCAAGAATTGAAGTACATGCAATGTCGGAAAATTTGTTTATTTGTTATATTGGTTTGGCGATAGAATTTTGACGTTTGTATTGTTGTTGTACTTATTTGTAACTCTTATTGCCATTATAAAAGCAACCACAAATAATATTCGAAATATTGCAATTGAGTAACGTAAATTTGTTACTCCACTTTTGAATATTCTGTATGCGCAAAGTGAAACTATTATTCTTATATTTTTGCTATTCTGCATTAAAATATTGCATATATGACATGAACCACCTGTATAATACAGAAATAAAAGTATTTTGGACAGTATATTATATATAACACATTAAAAATGTAATAAAAAGAATAAGTCTGGGCCTTAGAGTCAAATAAACCTTAAGCCCATTATTTTTCTTTCAATTTTTGAGGTTTTGATTGTTACTGAATTTTTTCTGCTCTTTTCAATGGAAAAAAAATAAATTTGTTTCTGAAGTCCAGAAATATAAATAATAGTATAAATATTTCAATTTGTCATTTTTAATGTGTTATGTACTTAATACTCAAAATAATTTTATTTCTGTGTTATTTTGGTATTATATAGGATGATTCATTTAAAAACACACGCAGAGCAGGGACTTGTAGACGCCAATAAATTAAGATGACTTAACTCAATTTATCTCTATACTAAGTTCAACTTAGTAAGTTGTACCCATGAGGTAGTATTAGTTATAGACCTTCAAAGTTGAATCTTAAGTTTTTGAAACTAACCATATCTCAGTAATACATTAAGCTACACACACCAAATTTGGTACAGTGTGGGACATAATTGTAAGATACCCCTAAACATTGGCAAATCAAAAGAGATCTATATCATTTTTATTCGTAGCTTGATTGCGGTAGCCGACGTTTTATTTGTTTCTCGACTGATCGATTTTATTTCTCGATTGCTGAAAAAAAATTAAATTACCGGAAGTTTATAAAAGTTGATGAAACATCCAGATTTTCTTTCACGTTTTACTATTTATTGATACTTCTGCATTGCAAAAACAGCTTAACCACAAATTAATAATCGATGGCTGGCGCTACCTCGAGATTAGGTCGAGATACGAGCATACCTCCATTGGGATAGGATAGTGCAGAAATCACGTGGTGCCCGATGTCGACTCACTTCTTATTAATGACAGTCTTCAACAGGGTAATGGATATGTAGTGCTTATTGTTCTTGTACACAAGTAGAACCAGGCCCAGAGGATCCATTATGGATAGATGGGGTTTGTATTGGGGAAACGTGCCAGCCATGGGAAGACAGGGATGTCCTTGGTCATAAATTATGCTTTGGTGAAGGTACTGACATGGATGCGTTGTCTGCCTGGTGGATTAGCCTAATATTTGCCCGAGTTCATCTTGTAGGAAGAGATGAACTCGGCTGATGAGGATGATGGTACATTTGTGATGTCATCATCCTCAATCAACCCTTTGAAATGCAATTTGTTACTAATTAATACACTTAGTATAGAGATAAATTGGGTTGTCTTCATTTATTGTCTTTATGTATGTTGTTAATTATGTTTATGTATCTTGCTAGTTTTTTAAATTATTAAGGAGACACAAATGATATTTATAATCACATGATTCATTTTTAATTATTGATAACTCGATTGATGATTATTGATGCTTGAAACTTTCTTGAATAAATATATTATTTGTAGGCAACTAAGACATTTTTATTGCTAAAGTTTTTTTTTAATGAGTAAAAGGTTTTAATAGCCGATTATTACCTCGTTTAATTTTTATTTCCTAATTTAGACTAAATTAGTACCTCTTGTACATCACATGGGGGGTTCAATACGCAAAGAGATGTCCGCAAAGGTTACCCATTTAATCGCAAACGTCGCCGGCGGTGATAAATATCAATATGCAGCTACTTTTCGCGTTCCTATTATGCACTTAAACTGGGTATTCGCCAGCTGGGAAAATAGGAACGACGTTAATTTTACATCTACGATAGACACGTTTATGGTAAGCACAAACATTTTTCTTAATTCGTCATTTTTACGTTTAACGATTTTTTGCTTTCACTTTTTGATTTGAAAAAATTAAAGATGTAAGTACTCATTGATGATTTAAAATAACATTAGTTAATTAGGTAAATCTTATTTAAAGATTAATTATTTTTCTCATTAATTATGTAGGCTGAACACAAATTAAAACCGTTTTATGGGGCGAAAGTATGTTTCGCTGGGTTCCCGGAAGAAGAAGAAAAGCATATGACGGAAGTGCTTGAGGCGAATGGGGGGTGTATAACCGTTATAGACGATCCACAATGTACACACGTGGTAAGTATTCGCTTATTTAATTACCTTTTTGCACAATTGTTTTTAAAATGATATCTTTATTCGTTTGTTTTCACTTCTGTTGAACAAAAATCGCACTCCATTTTTGGTGTTGGTACACGTCTAATTTCCAGGTGACCGAAATGGAATCGTACCCGGAAACGACATCAGCCGCCTCCATAACCCCCATACCCTCCTCAAGCGCATTAATACCACCTTCCGAAACATTAAATCCAACTCCGATGACCACCACTCCCGTTTTATCGACAAAAATTACAACTCCGTTTGTCAAATTAGAAACGCTTCACGAAAAATCTCACGACAATGAAATTTGCGGCGACTTAAAAGCATCCGATTCAAATTCCGATTTGGATAAGACGTCTTCGAGTACGCGTAAGCGTAAAATGATGTCGCCCGATCGCGGGCAAACTTTTAACAAAAGGAAACGAGATACGATGACGACGAGTTATAGCGAAAATGCGAAGAAAAAGATTTCAAATTTTTTGAAAAGTCATATTTTCGCGTCTAATCGTAGAAGAACTTTGGACGGAACTGAAACTAGTTTTAATAAGGAAATGAGTTTTGACGAGGGGGCTAGTATCGCCTCGACTTCAGGTTTCTTCGAAGTTGAAACGATGGAGAAAACAATCGGGAGGATTAGTCTTACGCCAAGCACGAGTAACTCGATTCAACCGAAAAAAGCGCGAAAAAATTTATTTTTAAGAACGTTTAGCTCGTCAAAATTCAAACAACCCGCAAGCGCTAAGAAGAGAGATCATAAGAATACAGAATTTGAAAATTCTGTTACGGATGGTAGCGGAGGGGATAAATTTTTGAATAGTTCCTGTTTTCCTGATTTATCCTTTATTTCCGTTTCTGAGTACGACATCCGGGCGAACTGTACTAGTAGCAGGATGATGGATCAACATCATGGAAACTTTATTCATAGCGCGGTACTAACTTCATATTTTTCGTAAACTATTTTTTTTCTTTAGTTTTTTTATTTGTGTTTGAAGAAAATGAAAGCAAAATGATAAAATTAATAATGAAAAGTTATGAATTATTTCATTTGATTAAGGGGTAATACTATTTTGTGTATACAAAATCAAGGGTCATTTTCGAAGATTTATGTAATTTAAAATAAAACAATTATTGACCACAATACCCCCTACAATTTACCGTTATTTATTTTATTTGCGACGTTTCGGGACTTTTTCCCTTCATCAGGTTTAAAATCTTTAACAAATTTCAACAATTAAACATTATTACAATACAAACACAAAATCATGTAGAATATGATTCTTACCACATTATTTTATTACATAACCTATATTATATTAATCGTTTAACATATATCAAACAATTGAACGTCTGTTTTGGGTTTGGAATTTTTTTAATAAATATAGTGATAGATCACAATTCACAGTGGAAATACCTAAGCAATCACAAATAAACCTTTTAGATATGACAATAGTCATGGATAATGATAACAACACAATAACAACGAAATGGTACAAGAAAGACATAAGCAGTGATAGATTATTAAATTATCATAGCAACCACCATAAATCACAAATAATAAATACGATGAATAATTACATATACAGAGCAATAAAATTGACTGATAAACCTTTTTTAAAAGATATTAAACAAAAAATATACAAGGTATTGCTAAGTAATTTCTATCCGAAGCATCTAATAAACAACTGATGGTTCACAATACTTAATAACATAAATAAAACCAAAGTCAAAACAATCATACCTTCACAAGACACTACACATACAAGGGGGAAAACGAAAATGAGAATAAGAATAAAAACCAAATATATAGAACAATCGTTAATTACAAATTTGATAACTAGACTAAATGATACAGGACAGATACTAGGGAACGATCATAACACTCATAATACTATTAGGCATAAAAATACTCAGAATAAAAAGTTTTGAAGAACTTAGAATCGTCTTTATAACAAAAAATAATAAGAAAACAGTTAATTTTAAAACTGATGTAGCGCAAATAGGCGTCTTATGCCGATATTTTGACCAGATTGGTGTTATGATAGATGGAGTGAGAGAGTTTTAAACAGGTTCTACATAAAATATACAATAACCTTGTCATGTCATTTCAAGAAATTTGTGAACTTGACAATGTGCTGTCCATTTAAAGAAAATTCCAAATCCAAAATAGATATTCAATTGTTTGATATATGTTAAACAATTGATATAATATGAGGAGCTTGTTTTCAAAGTGCAATATGTCCAAAAATTGTTTTTCGACATAAACAGAAATTACATGTTTCTCAATAATGGGATGAGATATTCAAGCAACTCTGTTTTCTTCAATAGCTATTGACTTAAGCACATTATAATACATAGTTTGGTAAATCTCTGATGACTACTTTCAACAAAAATGCGAAAAAGTTTTCGACATGTCGTATTTTGGAAAAAAAAGTCGTGACTTGTTTCGCTTTGAAAAAAAAACTGTTTGTTAAGGTAAAACCATTTATTACGAACAAACAAAAGAAACGTTACAGAACACCCAAAAATGAATATTTTCGAAATATTCGAGATGTGAATATTTATGAAGTATTAAGAATGGTCCAGTAGAGTTATGTCGTAAGCAATCCAATCCCTCTACAATACATTAACAGTACCAACTATTTTATAAACATTCTCTTAATCTTCAGGCATAATGCACTCAAGTTTTCTTCGGAGTTGTTTTTCGACTCTGCCAAAAACTCGCTGGTAAATAAGAATGTCCAGTGACAGGGAAAAAAGGTCAATGCTTGTAACAGAGCTTCTTTATATAGCCAGTACATTAAAATATGGCTTATGTGACAGTTTTTATTCTCCCCCTCACATCCGTCACTGAAGAAACGAATCTTCTTGATACCTGTGAAATTTTAATTTTTCAGAAAATGGAAGATTGCAGAACCAGTTGCATTGGATCCTCTACCGCAAAGATTCTCTGTCCAGTTATAAAATATTAGATGGAGACTTTTTGGATCTACAATGCAAAATATAGTACGACACTTGTAATGAGTAGAATGCTTCTTGTATTGGAAATTTTGGGAGCACTTGAACTTGTTGGAGGTCTAAACAAAATGTTTGAACATTATCATTTTGCTGTTGATTCAGTAACAAGAAACTGAAATTGTTTTACACGCATCTTGTGCACTTTGTAATCACGGGTGGCAGTAGTTTTTGCTTCCAAAGAAGATGCTGTTCTCACTTGATACTTTAGCCGTTCATAATAGCTTCAGATATCGCTAGCTGGTGATCCAAACCCCAAATTGAACTCATTTGAAAACATTTTATGAAAATAGGCGTAATTTACTTGTAAAGATTCATCAACACTAGAATTGTACATGGTACACATTTTAGAAATCGTTAAATACAGCCTCTGGGATTTTTGTCGGTTATAGTGTGACTCGCGTGCTTTAAATTTCTCTATAAAGGAAACAACACTTTCCTTTTTATGTGATTGTTTGTTTTTCCATTGATTTCCACCTCGATTTTCACATAACTCCTCGCCATTGTTAATACATTTTGCTACCCATAAAACTCGACGGTGTGAAAGTTCCAAAAGTGTTTCGAAAAATTTCTTGCACACTTGATAACTTTTGGTTTTCGTTGCAATCTTATATTCTATTTGAAACTGATGCGGTTTTCTAGCTGAGGCCAATGCACGTTCACGGTGTCTTTTAAGATGCTTTACTTGTATTAAATGAGATAGCCTCACATTTTAGTTCATTAAGTTATTGTCTTTATAAAACTTCCGTTTAGCACGAAGCATCGTTTCTTGTCCAACTTGTTTATATTCGAATTTCTTGTTATGCGGATGATTACACTGCAACTTCCAGTTTTGCAACTGCATATATCTACAAACAAATTCAATTAATTATAATATTAGTTAGTAATAAGTTTGTAGCAACTTACTTAGATTCCTTTACTTGTTTTCTAACTTCTTTTTTAACACTTTTCCGTTTTCTGCTATCTGCACTGTTTTCATACACTGACACAACTCCCTCTTCTTCCATTTTTGTAAAACTTGAATACAAACTTTTTCTGTTAAATGTTATAATGACACAATCTACGAAATCTTAGTGTTATCAAAACAAAGCAGCTCTGTTAGAAAATAAAAATAAGTAAGACTTGTTGCAGTTCGAAAATTTAAGAGATATTTCTCGCTTTAGTAGGAATTATTACGGTTTGTCATAAAAATTTGATAACCAACTTTTAGAGGTGGTTATAGACTACGTAAGGACATTTTATATCTCAAAATTACGAATTTTGGACATGTTGCGTTTTCAAAATAAGCTCCTCATATATGTTATGTAATAAAATAATGTGGTAAGAATCATATTCTACATGGTTTTGTGTTTGTATGGCAATAATGTTCAATTATTGAAAATTTGTTAAAGATTTTAAACCTCATGATGGGAAAAAGTCCCGAAACGTTGAAAATAAAATAAATAATGGTAAATTGTAGGAGGTGTTGTGGTCAATAATTGTTTTGTTTTAAATTAATAATAAGCCTCCTTATGCAAGATAAGAAAAAAATTATTTATGTAATAAATGTTTGAGTATTCTTCAATTTTATATTTTAAATATGTTTATGTGGTATAGAAGACTAATTTTGTTGCTATATTTTTGATGATTGGAATGTGTTGATATTCTTGGACGATAACCTATTGGTCGTAATTTTTCATCTAAAAGAAAATACCAAAATGATTGTTAAAGAGGATGTCTAAGTGTAGTGAAAAAAAATCTAAACAAAAATTGAAATGGAATGGTTATGTTTAATGGTTTTGAAAGTACAAATGAACTAGAAGCATACCCTATTATGAGCTAAATTTATATCCCAAATTTCATTTTGCTAGTGTTTATAGTTTTTGGGATAATTAAAATAAATCAAAATTTTCCGTCATTTTAGTCATCTTAAAATTAATTAAAGAATCATCCCCTGATGTTTGGAACGTCATTTAGATACCTCCTATATATGTATATATTTTCTTTCTGCGAGCTACATAAACATGTTTAATAAAATTAAAAAATAAGAGTTATAGATTTATTTATTTTGTTTACATCATGTAAAAAAAACCTTGAATTTATACACAATACCCCTTAATTACAATTAATTTTTTATCTTTGTTTTTATCTTCTCCAAACTACAGTTTGATCGAAAATTGAATTGAACAAAATGACGTCGCACCATCTATTGATGAATTATAGAACTTTATTTTGTTCTATTTTATTTATATACTATATATTTTCTTAATGTTTTACATGCATAATTATTTCTTTTAATTAATTAGGTTGATTGATAACACGATTTTCCTCCTTCAATTCGTTTATTGATTAAAACGTCGTCATCATTGACTTACGTTCTGACTTAACTAATCTTATCTGTTAACTTAAGTTCTTAACTTAACTTAAATTAACAGATAAGGTTAATACAGTATATTGGTGAAACAAAACAACATTTGAAAAAGGTCATACAACATCAGTATGATACGAAACAGATCAAAATACAGAACAAAACTGCCCTATGTCAACATGCTAATACTCTCAATCATAAATTCATTTTTGATAAACCTAAAATACTTACAACCCATAGCAATAACATAACCAGAAAAAACTTAGAATCGATATACATAACAAAAATATAAATAGTACAGTAAATTTCAAAATTGACGTAGGTAAAATTGGCGCAGATTATGCCAATATATTGGAAAAATTAAAACTATAAAATACTTAGGAATAATTATTCAAAAATAGTTGATTATAAATTTATAAATTCATAGTATATAATGTATAATATTTTTTAAATAGTTGTAATAATATTCAAAACTTTCCTTAAATAAAACCTGTTTTGACAAAAATATTTCGATAGTGGACAGGTAACCTTTTCACATTCAAATTAGAAATGGCAGCATAAAAAATTTTATATTATTAGTTGTTGATGTAGAAAATAAGGTATGAATCATATTGCACACATTTTAGTTTTTGTCATTGTTACAATTGTCTTTATGTTTTAAATTCCTTTTTAGTTTATATTCTGAAGATGGGAAAATTCCCGAAACGTCAATGATGACGATGTTTTAATCAATAAACGAATTTAAAAAATATGGAGGAAAATCGTATTATCGATCAACCTAATTAATTATATAAAAAACCTCAAAAAAATTTTCTCATAATTTAATATTTCTTTTTTGAAATAAGCTGTGTTAATGAACGTTTACAATAAAACGTTTTCGATCTTCCTGTAAATAATGAAATCATTATAACCATTATTACATTTTATTTATTCCTGTAGAAAATGCATGGATTAAAAAGAGAAAAACAAAAACGAAAAGGGTTCAAATATCGTCGCTATATGTAACGTTAACGAATTTCCTTCTACAGGTTGTCGACGAGTCGACCGTTGGTGAAAAATTGGAAGGACCCCCAAAAGCTCACATTGTCAAAGCCGAATGGTTCTGGACATCCGTCCAAAAAGGCATTAGTTTAGAAGAAAAAGATTATTTATTCGGCGACGTAAGCTTTTATCGATTTATTTTTTATAATCAATTTAATTTTTTTAATTATTACGTTTAGTATATCAATCAAGTTCTTTCACCCAACACCCGAAGAGATTCACATCAAGCAACGCCAAGCAGTGCCAGTCGGAGGAAACGGAAACGGCTCTATGAGACGTTATCGTCTTTGGCTCAACAGCAATCGCCAGGTTTACATAATAAACGTAGATCGTCAATTGTTAGTGACGCTGGATTGTTGTCAGTTTCGGGTTCATTTTTGGACTGCACCGCCAGCCCTGACAAACCGGGCGATGTTGGGGGAGAACCCGCGATTCCTGATACTCCAAGAAAAGGACTCACAGCTCGTCAACAGGTTTTCTTGGAACTCGTCCAAACAGAATCCAATTATGTCAACATCTTAAACATTATTATGACTGTAAGTAAATATTTAATTTATAAATGTAGAGTGTAGCAAGAGCCAGTTAATAATGTAAATTGATTTCTAACTAATTTTTTTCCAAACCTTGTATATAATTTTAATTTTAAACATTTAATAATATATCTATAATGTTTTATACAGGCTGGTTCAGATTTTAATTGTGAAACTGTTAGGATATAGTACTTGCTAAAATAACAAACTTTTTATATAAACAGAATTCAATGTCTATTGTTTAAAACGCCGTAATTTATTCAGACAAACTTGCATTTTTTTGTGGGTTTTGTTATGCAAACTAAAATTAACTTGTGTTATTTTATCAGCATTAGATCTATGAGGGTTAATCGTTTATGACGGATAATTAGTCTTTTATAGCTCAAGGGATTGATCTTCAATGACGTCATTACTTTTATTTAAAAGATTTTTTAGTTGCGCTTGTTATCGAACAAGACATAACACAAAGTGTGGTTCGGATTTTCGAACTAATAAGGGTAGTAGACGAAATAATAATCTACTGCTGGGTGGTTTACCCCCGCGAACCCATCTGAAGTGAGGTTTCTATACGGAAACTTGTTCGATGGGATGTCTAGAAAGCGTATACAAAGTTTGGTTCGGATCTTCGAACTACTAAGGGTAGTAGACGAAATAATAATCTACTGCGGGGTGGTTTACCTCCGCGCACCCATCCGAAGTGAGGTTTCTATATGGAAACTTGTTTGTTGTTATGTCTAGAAAGCGTACACAAAGTGTGGTTCGGATTTTCGAACTAATAAGGGTAGTAGACGAAATAATAATCTACTGCTGGGTGGTTTACCCCCGTGAACCCACCCGAAGTGAGGTTTCTATACGGAAACTTGTTCGATGGGATGTCTAGAAAGCGTATACAACGTTTGGTTCGAATCTTCGAACTAATAAGGGTGCTAGAGCCCATTGAAGTATTTAGTTTTATTATTTAACATAGTATTAGCTTCTTACTGTATTAGTTTCATGCTTTTTGTGTGAAAAAAAGTGAACCTCCAGTTGCCGGTATGACGGACGTCTATGGACGTTCGGGTATCTTCGGAAATTTCTACTGCAACGTTTTACTGCTATCTTCACACCGGTAAAAAAGAACCATTTAAGAATGAACTTTACAACCCATATTTTTTTATTTTAATTTTCCGTGGCGTTAAGAAGTGACCTTACAAAACTAAGGAGGTGGTGAATTTTGTGAGGTCTCTGAAGGAATTTAAGATATATTATAAATACATGCCAAGTTTCAAATTCTACGCTTTACTTATAGCCAATATACCGGGTGAGTTATTAGTATCCCGGCGGACGATAGTCACTAAACCGTTTGGCAAGGAAAAAAAGATTTATACAAAAGTTATTTGACTCACCACCTTCTATTATTTAAAATTATTTTCACTTATACAGGACGTTCTTTTTAGGCGTAACGGACAGTATGTCAATTTTTTTAAATGAAACACCCAATATATTTTATCATGTTATGATTACTACTAAATTTGTTAATACAACCGTATATGCTACTAATGCATCGAGTTTATGGTTTCTGTGATATTCAATTATTTCTTCAAACTGTGTCCATTGCAGTATCTTTTTAAAAATGATATAAATACCACATTTTTCAGATATTTCTTTGAATCTATGCCAGATAATAAAGTTAAAGCCAATAGGTAAATGACACTATCGAAAGATATTAGATACGCTATACAGCGTGTTCATAAAGTTCAGCTACTTTTGATGTTTTTCAAATGGCTTTTTCTTAAGTTTTTTAAATGGAACACCTGTATATTGTGTGCTCCTTCAATTGCCCATCAAATTAGAATTTAGAATTAAAAAAAAGTGTGATAAAATATGCCATTATTGCACTTAATATTATATTCTGTCTATTTTATCAGTTTTTTTTTATTATTTGATCAATACTTAATAATGTAAAATAATTCTTCTGTCATATACCAAATTTTAACGCGACTTGGCACTTTATGAAATTTACAAAGAATATATAAATTATAAAATAATTTATAATTATAATAATAAATTATAAAATTAAAATATATAAAATTATATTTTATATTTTTATCAGATTTTGCTTCTTTATTCACTAATAATATTATTTTGCTAAAATTTCCAAAATTAAGTCAACACTAGATTTAAACTACATGTGGGCCTGTTGGTTCGCCATAGATGTAGATAAAGTTAATTAATTCTTCCTTTATTTTGCAAAATATTTGTAATAAATAGATCATTTATTTAAACATGATAAAAATACAAAAAATAAAATTATATTGCATCACAATTGTATGAATCTTTTTAAATTTCATAAAGAACTAAGTCGCATTTAAGTTGGATATATGACAGCAAAATTATTTTACATTATAAAATATTAATTAAATAATAAACAAACTAAAAAAATGATAAGAATACCGAATAGACCGAATATAATGATAAGTACAATAATGGCATATTTTTGTGACACATTTTTCTGTAAATTGTAAATATCAAAAAAATTATGAAACTTAGACACATGATATACTTATTATTAATTAAAGGGAACTTGATGGGCAATTCAACCAACACAAAATATACAGGCTGTTCCCTTTAAAGAAATTAATTTGAAAAACATCAAATGTAAGTGAACTTTATGAACACGCTGTACAGTGTATCTAATATCTTTAGACACTGTCATATACCATACCTACTGACTTTGACTATTATCTGATGTAGTTTCAAGGCAGTATCGGATAAAATGTCGTTTTTTACAACGTTTTTAAGAAGATCCTGTAATGGACACATTTTGGAGAAAAAATTGAATATCTCAGAAACAATACATTTTATAAGTTAGTAACACATACGGTTGTAATAACGGTTGTAAATAACAAATTTAATAGTATTCATAATCTGATAAAATATACATGGTCTTCCATTTGACATATTCTCCGTTACACCTAAATAGAACACCTGTATAAGGGGAAATAATTTTAGCTAATAAAAAGTGGTAAATTAAGCAAATTTTGTATAATACTTTTGTTTCCTTATCAAACGGTTTAGTGACTATCGTCCGCCGGGATACTAATAACTCAATCTGTATAAAATAAAATGCACTTTTTTTGCTTAATTTTGATCTTTCATATTTCGAAAATAAAAAAAGTTGCAACCCAAAACTCATATAAAAAGTTGTGTAATTTTGGCAAGTCTCCCTTCTATATCCTAGTAAACTTTTCCTATTACAAACTGAGCCACTCTATTTTACATTAAATATTAATGTTAAAAAATTCTATAGATGTTTAAAGAACAATTAGAAAATTCGACAGATGAAGAAGCTTTGTTAAACAACACAGAATTAAAAATAATTTTTGGAAATCTCCCACCGATTTATGAAACTCATTTGAAAATGTTGGAAGAATTACGGCGAATGTCCGCGTACTGGACGGAAGATAAAAGTATAGGAAGTATAATTTTAAAATATTCGACGGATCTCCTGAAAGCGTATCCACCGTTTGTAAATTTTTTCGAAGAAATGAAAAGCATGTTGGTGCAATGTGATCAAACGAAACCGCGATTTCACGCCTTTTTAAAAGCATGTCAAACGAAGCCGGAATGTGGACGACAGAGTCTACAAGAACTCCTCATAAGACCTGTTCAAAGATTACCCAGCATAAGTTTGTTATTAAACGACATTTTGAAAAATACCCCGAAAAATAACGCCGATCATGCCGCTTTAGAAAAAGCTTTGGCTTCAATCAGGGAGGTTATGAAACATATCAACGAAGATAAAAGAAAGACTGAAGGGCAAAGGGTTATGTTTGATATTTTTAACGAAATTGATAATTGTCCTGTAAGTAAAACTTGTATTTAATTTTTTAATATTTTTTGTTTTAATTAATTAATTTTTTAGCCTGATTTAGTATCATCACATCGAAGTTTTGTCGCAAAATCAGAAGTGATTCAATTGTCATCATCCGAAGGTTTATCAAGTAAAGGAAATCCCTTGGTGTTGTTTCTTTTTTCTGATCAATTGGAGGTGTGCAAGAAACGTTCGAAAGCTTTCAATACATTGAAATCGCCGAATATGGTTAATGGTGTCCATAAGAATTCATCAATAAAGCCGTATAAACACGTTAAGTTGATGTCTTTGAGTACGATTAAACGGGTAATCGACATCAAAGAAACTGAAGATTGTCAACGAGTGTTCAGCTTAGTTTTTCGTAACACTGAGGAACTTAAGGAACGGGTGTGTTCATTTGCTATGACTGATGAAGAAAGCGATAAAGTTGCGTTCTTGAAAACTTTATGCAAACAAATGGCTACAAATGCATGTACAGCAGATTCGGTATGTAACTAAATATATAGCATAGATTAGATATAATATATTGTTATATAGATAGGCAATTCTAAACTTTTGGTTGAAATGCGTAATTAGTTTTGGATACTGTCGCCTATGGCGCTGAAAACAGTGACAGGCGGGAAATAAATATTAAATTTGTTATTTGTAGTTTTATCGATGTGTTTTTATAAAACATTGCACATTAAATTTTGTTGTTGGCAATGTTTTACAAAAATACATCAGAAAAACATAACATGGTATTAAATTATTAATTGATAACAACTATTTAAATGAATAACAAAAACTTTATTCTCTAATTAATATTATTTAATATTATATGTACCACATCATTTCCTCTTAATTTTAGTGCATTTATCCAATATTGACTCAATGTCTAACATATAATATTATATGTGTTATATTAAGACAACCCAATGATTTCGCCCAATAACAGGCAATAAAAACAATCTTGTGGTTTCGTCTTATACACCGTTATTTTAAGAGTTTTGTGGTGCTTGACATAAATTTCTTCTTCCATACACAACACAACACGATCTAAAATATTACAATGTCAAATCTGTCAAACTGACAATTCCAACTTCAAAAACAGTTTTGTTACAAGAATCTGCCAAAATGGGTTTTATAATAAAGTCCCTAGATTCAGCCCTAGATTCCAGCCAAAATGGTAGTTTGACAGTTTGTCACCGTTTGTCAGCATATGTCACTGCTTTTTTTTTTACAAAAATATGCGTTTGGAACAATGCCGTTTTTTTATTGTCAATAAACTCTTGATGAAACCACTGTGTAGAGCATCGTTTTTCCACCTCTTTTGATCTGTGGACCTATAGAATTTATCAAAAAATTTGCATTAACTTTGAACAATAATAATATGTGACTAGGTGTACGAATACTGTTAATGGTTTTAACTGCTTTTAAAAGATTTGATACCGTCTCTAGAAGACTTGATAATGCTTCTAGAAGCCTTAATTTTGCTTGCAGAAGGCTTGTACTGCTTCCACAAGATTTTATACTGCAGCTGGAAGACTTGATACTGTTTTTAGAAGATTTGAAATGCTTCAAAATGACTAAATAGTGCTTCTAGAAGACTTGAAATGATTCCAAAAGACTTGATACCGTTTGTAAAGCTGCTGGCAAAAAATGTTGTTTGAAAATGCAAACTCTTAAAGAAGACATTTTTATTGCAACAGGCCCGAAACTGTTAATACGATTTGATTTTGCTTCCAAAATACCAAAAACTGCTAGGATACAAAATGTTTATTTTAAAAGTTCAAAAAATTTCAATTATAGACTATATACTACTTGTAAAGCTGTAAGCACTGCTGACATAAGGCATTTCTATTACAAATTAACCGTGGGCGCCAGATACATGGGCGTTTTTCATTTCACCCTTGTTTTGAAAACAGTCATTCGTCGTTTGAGTCTTTTCCCAATTCAGTTTTTTCAGTATCCAGCACCCATACTTATTTTCAAAAACTGGCGCTTATGAAGTTGCGAAGATTGTGTTAGATGTACCACTGACGCTGTAAAGATAAATCAGATAAAACGATGAACCGTTTGAGCCATCAGTATTTCCACACAAATTTTGATAATCCTCTACTTGATTTCGAGCTTTGTGGAGATGAGTTACACATACATACATTGAAAAATGTATGCTTGTATGCAAATTGCTAAAAGACTCGGTAAGTCGATAGTTAAACTTGCAGGAAAAGATTTTGTTAGTTATAAAATCGTGGCTAAGAGAAAATACTGGAAATTATTTTTAGGATTCTAAGATGACCGCTAGGGGAAATACCATCTTTAATATCTTGAAATTTTAACAATTAAACAATTAGTCATTTTAAGGTAGCTTAATTTTAAGATACTTGTACATTTCAGTGCAGTCCCAGTATATCCCGAGTTCATGCCGGAATTTCATGAAAGAAGATTTATTATTTAAAAGTCTGGGATCATTAAGAAAGATTTGCAATGAAAATACGCTTGGTACCAAATAAATTAGTTTTTTTGAAGCATTTCAAGCTTTATAGAGGCAATGTCAAGTATTCTGAAAGCAATATCAAGTCTTCTAGAAGCAGTATTCAATCTTTTGTTAGACTTCCATGTGTTTTGGAAGCAATTTAAATCTTCTAGAAGCAGTATCAAGTCTTCTGGATACATTTCAAATCTTCTGGAAACAATATTAAGCCTACCAAAGCCAATGTCGAGACTATTGTCTTTTGGAAGCATTTTAAAATATCTAGAAGCAGTATCGTGTCTTAATTATTAAAATCTTCTAGAAGCAGTATAAAGTCTTGTAGGGGCAGCATCGAGTCTTTAAGAAGAATTTTAAAACATCTAGAAGCAGTATCCAGTCTTTTGGAAGCATTTCAGTAATTTTGAAGTATTTCAAGTCTTCTAAAAGTAAGTATAAGGTCTTCTAGAAATATTGTAAGTCGTCTGGAAATATTTTAAGTCTTCTAGAAGCAGTAGTCAGTCTTCTGGAAACATTTCAACTATTCTGGAAACCATATCAAGTTTTCTAGAGACAGTATCAAATCATCTAGAGGCTGTATCCAGTCTTCTGACAGCAAATCAAGTCTTCTAACAGCAAGCTTTCTCATTGGAAGCATTTCAAGTCTTTTAGATAAAATGTCAAGTGATCTGGAAGCATTGCAAATTTTCTGAAAGCATTGTAATTAGTCTGGAATTATTATAAGTCACCTAGAAACATTTTAAGTATTCTAGAAGCAGTATCAGTCTTCTGGAAACATTTCAAGTCTTCTGGAAGCAATATCAAGTTCGTTACAGACAGTATCAAATCATATAGTCTTTTGACAGAATATCAAGTCTTTTAGATGCAGTATCAAGTCTTCTGAAAGCATCTCAAATCTTCTAACAGCAACGTCAAATATTCTACATAAAATTTAATGTGTTTAAAATTTTGTGCGATTTTAAAATCCAAGTAATGTTTTGTAACAAAACATTGATGACTGCAAAAACTGCAAAAAACAAATTTGATTTTTATTTCCCGTCCTGTCACTGATTTCAGCGCTGTAGGCGACTGTATCCAAAAATAATTACGCATTGCAGTCAAACGTTGAGAGTTGCCTATCTAACAATATATTATATCTTATCTGTGATTAAGCAGTGAACGGGGCATGATATATAGGGTGGACAAAGAAGCGTGCAAAGAAATTTTTGACTGAAGTGGCTAAGACAAAATATTAAAAATTATTTTCAGATTTTGAAGATTCTAGAAGCAGTATCAAATGTTCTGGAAACATTTCAAGTCTTCAGGAAGCATTTGAAGTGTTCTAGAATATGTCTCAAGTTTTCTGACAGCATTTCAAATCTTCCAGATGCAATATCATGTCTTCTAGAAGCAATTCAAGTCTTTTGCAAGCTATATCAAGTTTTCTAAAAGCAGCGTCAAGTCTTCTAGAAGCAGTATCAAGTCTTCTGGCAGCATTTCAAATCTTCTAGAGGCAATATCAAGCCTTCTACAAGCATTTCAAGTCTTCTAGATGTGGTATTAAGCCTTCTAGAAGTATTTCAAATTTTTGACTGAAGTGGCTAAGACAAAATACTAAAAATTATTTTCAGATTTTGAAGATTCTAGAAGCAGTATCAAATGTTCTGGAAACATTTCAAGTCTTCAGGAAGCATTTGAAGTGTTCTAGAATATGTCTCAAGTTTTCTGACAGCATTTCAAATCTTCCAGATGCAATATCATGTCTTCTAGAAGCAATTCAAGTCTTTTGCAAGTTATATCAAGTTTTCTAAAAGCAGCGTCAAGTCTTCTAGAAGCAGTATCAAGTCTTCTGGCAGCATTTCAAATCTTCTAGAGGCAATATCAAGCCTTCTACAAGCATTTCAAGTCTTCTAGATGTGGTATCAAGCCTTCTAGAAGTATTTCAAGTCTTCTCCAAGCAATGTTAAGTTTTCTAAAAGCAATGTCAAGTCTTCCAGGGGCGGTAGTAAATCTTCTAGAAGTATTTCAAGTCTTCTGAAAACATTTCAATTATTCTGGAAGCATTTCAACTCTTCTAAAATCAGTATAAAGTATTCTGGAAATATTGTAAGTCTTCTAGAAGCAGTATAAAGTATTGTGGCAGCATTTTAAATCTTCCAGAGGCAATATCAAGTCTTCTGCAAGCAATGTCTAGTTTTATAAAAGCAGTGTCAAGACTTCCGAGGGTAGTAGTAAATCTTCTATAAGCAGTTCAAGTCTTCTGGAAGCAGTATCAAATCTTCTGGTAGCATTTCAAATCTTCTAGAGGCAGTATCAAGTTTTCTGGAGGCATTTCAAATCTTTTGGAAATATTTCAAGTCTTCTGCAAGCAATATGAAGTTTTCTAGAAGCAGTATTAAGTTTTCCAGGGGCAGTAGTAAGTATTCTAGAAGCAATTTAAGTGTTCTGGAACCATTACAAGTCTTCTCAAAACATTTCTAGTCTTCTAGAAGCAGTGTCAAGTCTTCTGGCAGCATTTCAAATCTTCTAGAGGCAATATCAAGTCTTCTGGCAGCATTTCAAGTCTTCTGGATGTGGTATCAAGCCTTTTGGAAGTATTTCAAGTCTACTCCAAGCAATGTTAAGTTTTCTAAAAGCAATATCAAGTCTTCCAGGGACGGTAATAAATCTTCTAGAAGCATTTCAAGTCTTCTAGAAGCATTTCAAGTCTTCTAAAAGCAGATCAAGTCTTCTGGAAACATTTTAGGTTTTCTAGAAGCAGTATCAAGTCTTGTGGCAGCATTTTAAATCTTCCAGAGGCAATATCAAGTCTTTTGCATGCAATATCTAGTTTTATAAAAGCAGTGTCAAGACTTCCGGGGGCAGTAGTAAATCTTCTAGAAGCAGTTCAAGTCTTCTAGAAGCAGTATCAAGTCTTCTGGTAGCATTTCAAATCTTCCTAAGGCAGTATCAAGTTTTCTAGAAGCATTTCAAGTCGTCTGGAAATATTTCAAGTCTTCTACAAGCAATGTCATGTTTTCTAGAAGCAATATTAAGTTTTCCAGGAGCAGCAGTTAATCTTCTAGAAGCAGTTTAAGTGCTCTGGAACCATTACAAGTCTTATCACAATATTTCTGGTCTTCTAGAAGTAGTATCAAGTCTTCTGAAAGCATTTCAAATCTTCTAGAGGCAATATCAAGTCTTCTAGGAGCATTTCAAGTCTTCTCCAAGCAATGTTAAGTTTTCTAAAAGTAATGTGAAGTCTCCCAGGGGCGGTAGCAAATCTTCTAGAAGCATTTCAAGTCTTCTAGAAGCAGTATCAAGTCTTGTGGCAGCATTTTAAATTTTCCAGAGACAATATCAAGTCTTCTGCAAGCAATGTCTAGTTTTATAAAAGCAGTCTCAAGACTTCCGAGGGTAGTAGTAAATCTTCTAGAAGCAGTATCAAGTCTTCTGGTAGCATTTCAGACCTTCCAGAGGCAGTATCAAGTTTTCTGGAAGCATTTCAAGTCTTCTGGAAATATTTGAAGTCTTTTACAAGTAATATCAAGTTCTCTAGAAGCAGTATTAAGTTTTCCAGGGGCAGTACTAAATCTTCTAGAAGCAGTTTAGGTGTTCTGGAACCATTACAAGTCTTATCAAAACATTTCTAGTCTTCTAGAAGCAGTATAAAGTCTTCTGGTAGCATTTCAAGTCTTCTAGATGTGGTATCAAGCCTTCTAGAAGTATTTCAAGTCTTCTCCAAGCAATGTTAAGTTTTCTAAAAGCAATGTCAAGTCTTCCAGGGGCGGTAGTAAATTTTCTAGAAGTATTTCAAGTCTTCTAAAAGCAGTATCAAGTCTTCTGAAAACATTTCAATTATTCTGGAAGCATTTCAACTCTTCTAAAATCAGTATAAAGTATTCTGGAAATATTGTAAGTCTTCTAGAAGCAGTATCAAGTATTGTGGCAGCATTTTAAATCTTCCAGAGGCAATATTAAGTCTACTGGATGCGTTTCAAGTCTCCTAGATGTAGTATTATGCCTTCTGGAAGTATTTCAAGTCTTCTGCAAGCAATATCTAGTTTTATAAAAACAGTGTCAAGACTTCCGGGGGCAGTAGTAAATCTTCTAAAAGCAGTTCAGGTCTTCTAGAAGCAGTATCAAGTTTTCTGGTAGCATTTCAAATTTTCCAGAGGCAGTATCAAGTTTTCTGGAAGCATTTCAAGTTTTCTGCAAGCAATATCATGTTTTCTAGAAGCAGTATTAAGTTTTCCAGGGGCAGTAGTAAATCTTCTAGAAGCAGTTTAAGTGCTCTAGAAGCAGTATTCTGGTAGCATTTCAAGCCTTCCAGAGTCAATATCAAGTCTTCTGGGAGCACTTCAAGTCTTCCAGAGGCAATGTTAAATCTTCTGGAAGCATTTCAAGTCTTCTTGAAGCATTTAAGTCTTCTGCAAGCAATATCAAGTTTTCTAAATGCGGTATCAAGTCTTCTAGGGACAGTGGTAAGTTTTCTAGAAGCAGTTCTGGAAGCATTTCAAATTTCTAGAATCAGTACCAAGCTCTTATAAAGCTCACATCTCGGCTAGTGTTCATTCCAAAAAAGTTCTGCATTAGTACCAATACTCTTCATATGCTATTAAATAGATTGTAAAATTACACTTCCCAAAAAATCAGGCAGGATTTATAATCCAAACAAAGCCCTTTAGTACTTTAGTCATATATTTTTTTATCGCAAATTTCTATAATGATTTGTTTCACAATCATTTATTTATTTGGCCTCCCTGTACAAAGATTTATCACTTTTATTGAGCTACATTTTTTTGTAGGAAAAATTCATGGCTTATTTAGAACCTCATCAATTAGATATTGATACAAGTGATATAAATCATGGAACATTATCGAGGGCTTTCAAGTTTGCAACGAAAACTCGTTTAAGAGTCGGTCGAGCGTTTTCTTTTAATAAAACGCCGTCGAAATTAAAACGAGCGGTTTCTTCAATGATGTCGCCGTTTGGCAGCTCAACCAATTTAACACCGGCGTCTCAATTGGCTCAAATGAGACTTGCAAGTTATAATAATATAAGTGTAAGTTAAAAACAATTTGTATAAAACTCAATTATGATTTGAATGATTTTTATACAGGAATTAGGTAATGCGGAAAATGCAAGCGAATCACCGCCGCAAGCTCCAATGTCAGTGCAACCAACTCGAAAAATGAAAGCGTCATCGTTAGGGGTAAACGCATTAAAACGTCTGTAACACTTATTTATATTTTATAAGTTTTTTTCTCTTTTAAATTTTATTCATATATATTTGTAAATATCTAAGTTTAACGGTTTAATATAAGGATGATATAAATTTTGCTATTCGTAATTTTATTGTAACGTTTTGCTCTTTTTATAAAGATAGGTTGTAAATTATTGATTTTATCGCTAAATTGCCTTGTTTCACTTTGGTCGAATATAAATATATAATTTTAAACGCTCGAACTACTTAAAAAAAATAAAAAGTCATTATTATTTTGTTTGTTCTGTCGAAAATTTGGCTGTTTTTATTACGAATGTTTTCAAACAGGTCTTGAAACGTGTTCGTTTTTAATGAAATTCGTTCATATCAATTGATGTAATTGCCAAAAAAAGTCTTCAAAAACTGTGCTTTAATATATTTTTGATATCATATTGTTTTATTTATAAACTCCCTTATAAATTTATTTTTTGAAAAATAAATGTATTTTTTCAATTGAGTTGAATTAAATATACAGGAACTTAAATACAAATCGTGGTCGAGTACTGGACTTTTGCTGGTCGACCAGAAATTAAGGAAGAATTATTTTTATAAAAATTCAAAATCCGAATCATCTTCTAATTCGCTTAAATAATCCTCCTCCCCGTATTTATTTTGAGTTTCTATCTATTAACGTAGATCTGAGGATTATGAATCATTTAAGAGTCTTACTGTAAAAACTGATTGAAACTCAATAATTGAATTGAAAAATCGATGGAGAAAAGTCTTATGCATTAAAATTTTTCGTAATGCTCTAAGAATTCATAAATAATTCATAACTCCTCAGAATTTGGCAATTACAATTTTGCAGCAATAAAGTCAAAATTTCTTTATCATAATTCATAAATTTTATTGTAAAACTCTTTAATAACTTTAAAATTAAAACGGATGGTCGAAGGCCATTTGCTACAATTGACCATAATGACTTGGAAAAGCATAATCCATAAACAGATATAACCTAAACTTAAAGAATTTGCAGGAATACACAGCAAATAACTTTAAAATATCATAATTTATTATTTCAGCACAAAAATCAGCTAAAACTCTAAAACTAACAGTGAGATATTTTTTTACATCAACATTGTTATGAAACATAAACGCTAATCCATAACTAGACACAACACAGAAATGAGGTCTATGAGGGAATTATCAAAAATCTCCAAAATATCATCGTGTCAGAATCTTGCTACAAAAATTAATTATAACTCTAAAGTCGATGGAGAAATGTCTTATTATGTATATATTGTCTTATATTAATTATTGGTTATGGTCTAAGAATTCTTAATTGATAACTCGTTAGAATTTGGCTATTATGGTTTTGCAGTAATAACGTCAAAATGTCTAATATATCATTAAAGATTTTTATTGCAACATTCTTTCATCACTTAAAAACTATAATGGATGGTCAAAAACCACATTTACTAAAATAGCTCATAATAATGGGAAAGCATAATCCATAACCGATTACAACTTACAACATATACAGAATTTGCAGGAATATAGCAAATTCTTCAAAATATCATAATTTTGGATTGCCAGCACAAAAATTAGCCATAACTCAAAATTTAAAATGAATAAAAAGAAACTTTTGCATGAAAATTGCTGGTAATGAATCATAAACGCTGAGTCTACAACCTAGATATAAAAACTGTGGGAGAACTCTCAAAAATCTTCAAAAGTGTCATCATTTAAGAGTCGTTCTATAGTGAGCGGCAAGATTATGGCGTAAATTCAACAAAACAATTATAAACATTACACAGGCCTGCATTTGTTTGTATCATATTGTGTAACTTTGAATGATGGATTCCTCTGTATATTCGTGCGTTGAATTCAAAAATGACGTTTGTTACTTTCCATCACGTCAGATTTTTTTGCAAAATCATAATTTGTCAAAATGTGTTATTTATTGGAAAAAAGCATGTATTTGAGACCTACAAAGTATAAAACTTCAGAAATATCGCCGTCCTTCGATTTATGATGACAACTAAGTGTTGCTATGGACATTAGGCATTATTATATAGTAACTGTTAATGTCAATTGTTAATTGTTTGTACATACAGATTGAAATACTTTAGAAATACCACAAGGTTTTTTTTATGATATAAAACAAATCGTTGTTATGGAGGTTAAGCATCACAATATCATGTTTCATAGTATATCAACTTCTCTCAAGTTTTTACATACATATCTTCCAAAACTTTTGCTTGAAGTATATAGCTCACAAAGTGAATCAAGTGAAGAAGTCGGATATAATGAAGAAGGGTACGCACCTGGCAATTCAACTAATTAAATAATCTGAACTGAACGATTTGGTTCGCGACTTACATCTAACCAAAGAATTTTTTCAATCAATTGCTTGGTTCAAGACTTAAAGAATTTGCTCGCTGCTGATACTTCGTTTTTCTGGTTCAAACACAGAGAATAGTTGTTTACGTAACCAGTTATGAAAAGACTAATTTTGTTTAAAGAACGTAATATTTGCCAAAACGAGCGAACGAAGCGAACTAGTTTTGTAAATTGCGTGAGTTAAACAAAATTGGTAGTTTCTTAACGTGTTAAGTACAAAATTTTATTTAAGCCCGCTTTAAAATTGAACGAAATCATGCGAATTTAATCTGAATTTAAATTGGAAGAATTGACTTGGGTATTGCTACGAATATCCATGGTGACATTCAAAACAAATCAGTGTTCAGTTAGGTAATGGTTTCATTACACCACTAGTAGTGTAATGAAACGGCAGTTATGTAAAATGAGACGTTACAAAACGTCAAAATGACATGTAAAACCTGCCATTTTCTAGCGGGGTTAGGTGAAAGGACTTTATTTCACACTTTTCGGAAGAAGAAAACTTAGTATTTTGCAATGACGTCCGAAATATCGTCTTGTCCTTCAGATAGAATGAAATTTTTTGCGATTAGTGAATCTTTTACCAATTTGGGCTACAAGAGACACAACGCAAATTTTAGATTTCCTAATTTTGTTCGGATTTGAGAGCGTACGAAAAAAAAAATAAATAAAAAGTAAATTGCGATTTGCAAACAATTTTTATTTGATGTTACAAAACTAAGGTCCCTTTCGTGTTCAGAGCATCAAGTAATACAAGAATCTATTATCAAAAGTTAAAAACAGAACCATCGCAGGCTACGCAGTGGCCAACTTCTCAAATTTAAGTGGACAAAATACAAAAATTTGTGATATCCTTATATATATGGATATTTGACACTATATTTAATATTATGCCACTTAACGCTAGGTTTTTTTATGAAAAGGTGTCACAAAAACATCGGGTATATCTTGAAACATGGAGTTAAGCATAAGCCTACGTTGCAATCAGGGCAATAATATCTACTTTCCCGTCGTATACGTTTTCCTCCCTTACTACGTTTTATGCAACATACTGCACATCTTTTTGCCGGTACTTGGAATTGGTTCCAAAAAACGACGTTCGGTTAATCTAAGTGGTGTTGAAATCTAAAATCTAAATTTGAAATTGCCCCTATTTGTTTCGTGTATACAATAAAAGCATTCCATAATGCTTGTTTAAGCTAATGAAAAAAAAACATATTCTTATAATATTTTTTTCTCCTTTTGCGAATCAGTGAATAGTTGGAAAGATGTTGATCGACTCTGTCGACACCTCCCATAGTAAAATTGTAATCAATTACTACTTTGGGTTTATTTTTCCTAATTCTCTTTGTTATTTCAATAGAGTTGGTCCCATGAATTGTTGAAAAACCAAATACCGCCTCATAACCATTACTTTCCTTTTTCGGTACGCTGATATAAAGCCCGTTCTGACTTTTTTTGGCTCGGTCAAATTTTTTGGATTTCGTATTCGGTTTGACTTCATCGTTCCATATGTATCTGTAGAGTGTATAATTTACGACATATCTATGATAACTCCTTTGTACAAAAGTGGTTTCATGAAGCTCATCACCACTTGCTTTGACATTGCCTTTCCCCTACATATAAGCGAAGACCACATGGACTCAGATTCTGACTAGCTTAGAAAATAACTTTTATTCAAAATCTGGAACGTTTCATTGGAATGTATTGTACCCAACACAGCCTTCCTTTGTATAACATAAGACTCTCGTCAATGGTTACGTGCTGTTGAGCGGCATATGCTTCTCGAACCTTATTAATCAAATGAAAATAGGACAAATTTGGTTAAGTTTAGGTTGTGGGTGAACAGCCAGGTCGTAGGTTTCATTATTTGAAAAATGGAGATATTATTTTATGAAAATGTATTTTTTGTGCGACATCACTTCAGCAAAAAAAAGTGTGAATATTGTGTATTTCTTTGTTCAGTACATTTTTTCTTCTGGTTTCTGAACAATACTGATTACCATAGTAATTGTAAGAAAATCGCGTTTCAGAATTGTTTGCCCGGCTTTCAGAGGTCAAGGGATTTTTCATAATAGTTTGATTATAGTATAAATTTGTTTGGTTCACAATATTTTGAACAAATTTGTCGGTAATAAAATAATTTAAAAATTCAAAGGGTTTCGTGAAAGATACAATTTATTCGTTGATATACGAATTTGCTGTAAATTTAAAGGGAGGGGAGGGATGGTGCTAATGTATAATAATAATAATAGTTTTATTGCACATACAAAAACAAATTTAAATATAATAAAAGAAAATAAAAGTTATACTTAAAAAATAAAAACCTGAAATGAATTATAGTTAAGTAATACTTAATAATTAATTAATTAATAATAATAATAACAAAATCCTAGTAGCAGTGCAACCACAAGGTTTGAATTCAGTTAGGATAAAAAAACTGATTTTTAATCCAAGCCTTGAAAAAGAAAAAGTTAACGACAAAATCGCAGCGACATACATTTCACCGATATAATCAAATATTTAGTGACTTAAGCAAATCATCAATGTCATTATACGATTTATATATATGATAAGAAGTTGATCTCTGAAACAGTGAAGTTCTATGTCGGGTTGGGTTAATACTCTGCTTAGATCTAGTTTCACAACTGTGAATATCCTGTTTAAAAACAATTTTGTTGTATAAATAGGGAGGAATTTTGGTTGTCATTAATTTATGGTAAAATGTAAGTGTAAAAAGTACTCTTCTTTAATGCATCGATAACCAGCCCGCCTCAATAAGTTTGTGAGATATATGACAATATTTACTAATTCCAAAAATAAAACGTAAACAACTGTTTTGAACTTTCTGAACTCTATCCAAGTCGTATGAGCAAATATCTAGATGATATAGAGGAATCATGTAATTGAATTGAGAAAGCACCAATAGATCACACAACGTTTGCTTTAACTTAATTGACAAGTAAGTTCTATGTGGATATAAAAACCTCAAAGAATTGTAAGCTTTTTTGATATAATTATTAATCTGATCTCGATATCTGAATGTATTATCAATAGATACACTAAGACTCTTAGCTTTATCCACTAAAGGCAAGTCTGATCCGTTAATGCAAACTTTAAAGGAATTTCTCAATTGCTCACAAACAGTTTTCCTACTAAGCAGCAAAACTGCAGATTTTTCAGGATTAATTTTTAAAGAATGTGAATTTGATATTGTAGCAATTTCTTCCAACTCGAAGTTTAGCTTAGACAACGCATCTCGCCACTGAGAAGGACTGAAGGAAATATAGACTTGAGTATCGTCTGCATAATTATGTACCCTAACATGTTTAAGACTTCTAAAAATTTGTGACGTGTATCTGTCAATCTAAAAGAAGAAGCACTCTCCTCAATTTGGACAGACTGAAATCTTTGAGCAAGGTAACTTTCAAGCAAAGAAACCGTCGAAAGATCAAGACCAATGAAGTGAAGGATCTTAAGAAGAGTGGAACTTAACTGTGTCAAATGCTTTGCTAAAGTCCAACAAAGTTATATATAATGTTACCCTTGTCAGTTTCTAAAAGTATATCATCAGTCACCGTTAGCATCGCAGAACAACAGTCATGTCCCTGTCGGAAGCCGGACTGAGTAGATAGCAGAATAGAATTATCTGTAATGAAAACCGTTAATTGATCTTTTAATATTCTTTCCAGAACCTTCGAAAGCGTAGGGAAGATACTAATGGGCCTCAAGTCTTTTACGTCTTTCGGGTCACTACATTTAGGAATTGGTTTAATTAAAGCCTTCTTCCAGCAATCTGGGAAAACACTTTCAAAAATACAAGAATTTATAATATGTGTAACGAATGGTATAATATAAGGGCAACACAGTTTTATCATTTCAGGACTAATTTTATCGGCACCCGCAGATGTTAATTTCAATGATTTTATAATTCTAAGAATCGTGTAAAGTTCAACCGCAGGGAAAGCAAATTCATCAGCATTAACGTGATTTTCAATATCATACATATTAAGACTAGAACCCCTGGAAGAAGTAAAACCATTAATTATATCCTGTAGGCCATCAATATAATAACTATTCAGTTCTTCAACCTGTTTCAGATCTTCTGGAAAATTCACGGTTTTATTTTTACGATAATTAAGGGAATTTAGAGCACGCCATTTCTCTTTGCCATCACTCAACCAAGATATATATCTGAAGTAACCTCTCTTCTCTGACAAAACCACCTGCGACGTAAAATTTCGCAAGGATTTATAATAATCCCAATGGCTAGGTAACCTTGTATGTCTGTACTTTCTTTTAGCAGCATCCCTAAGCGACATGAGTAAGCGGAGATTATCCGTTAGCCATGGGGGTTGTGACATCTTAAGTGTATACTTTCTAACAGGAGCATGCAAATCAAACAGAGATAATAAAGCATTATTCAAAAAATCAACCTTATCACTGACATTGTACATATAGTATATATAATGTAAAGGCAAAGTTTCCAAATCAAGGTAAAATTGCTCTAAGTTAATATTTTTAATACTACGTCTATAGATTATCCTAGGTGTATCAGAAATGTTACCTACAGACACATCACAAAAGACCAAATCATGATCAGCCAGATCACAGGGCTCAACCCAGGATCCATTAACTACAGACGTATCCAAAGTGATGATCAAGTCAATCAGAGTGGCGGACGTGGAAGTGACTCGTGTTGGAACATCAATCAACTGGCAAGCATTCATCAACTTAAGGAAAGAGTTCAGAAAGACAGTATCTTTATTATCACACTTTAGCATATCGACATTAAAATCTCCACAACAAATTACCTGAGCACTCAAACTCATAGCAGCTAAAGAATCCTCAAACACATTCAAAAATGAAGAGAGATTAAACTGGGGAGGCTCAAAACCATTTGTTCACGCATCGCATTTGTTTTCTGTTTGAATTTTCTTTTGGTTTGTGGCGTTCATTGTGGGTGGTGGCGAACCAGTTTCCTTTTTTGAGTTTCTTTTTTGATTTATTGGAGAGAGATATTATTATAGTATGATCGCCCGATCCTACACGTCGTTTTTGTGTGTGCGTGATCGAATAATTATCATAATCTAAGACAATCAAAGTATTAAGTCAAACTCGAACTTAAAAATAGCGAGTGAAAAGTGTGCGCCTTGAAGAAGCCGACCGTGTAAAAAAGCCTAGCTAGTGAAGAAAGAAAAAAACAATTAATGGTAATCGGTCGGTAAATGAACCAGCCCTTTCCTAAATCAATCGTAGATGTTACTGCACATAACACCATTGAACCCCTAGGTTTGGCGACCGATATCCACAGTTGCTCAACTTCAAATGACGTGTCAATTACAATACATTTTAATGGCTTGCGGATATAAAAACAAACACCTCCACCCGACCATCACGATCACGTCTAAACACACTATAATCATTGATACTAATAATTGTGTCATCAATAATATTACTTAACCAAGTCTCTGAAATCCCCAATATACAGCGTGTTTCACGTAACTGGTTCATTAGAACTTTTTTAGGTTACACTACTCGTAGAGGCTTGAAATTGTGGTGACATGGGGTGTTCATTATGATCTTTTAATCTAACATATTTTCAAGATGGCCACTACTTCCGGTCTACCGGAAGTAGACCTCAACTTCGTTATTTTAAATGGAATGCTATAGTTTTTACTATACCATTCAATTAGACGTAAGAAAATATGTTGACTTTGATAACAGTTCTTAGTACCTCACGTTTTTTGTTTTCAAGTTATTTTGATTTTAAGTGTTTTTTGGTAAATATCATCATGCTCTTTAAAAACACATATCTCAGCTAACGTTAATTCAAAAACGTTTTGCATCGGTACGATAACTCTTCATATGTTGGCAAATAAATTGTCACTTGTTATATCAGTGTACCTTATACAGCGTGTTCAAAAATTGAATTACCGTTTCGCTATATTTAACTGCGAGAAAGTCGAAAATTTTAAATGGAACGCCCCATATCTTTTTAGCCTATCAAAACGGGATTTTAATTATCTACAACTTATCTATAAACATTACTATACCTATTTATTATAGTTTTCTTCATATTGAGTATTTTATCAAAATCCTACACAAAATGCTGGAAACCGTTCGTGTTTGGATTAAAAGGCCATGACATTTTGACAGTTTATCATTTAATTTATTTAAATTATCATTGGAATTATTTCTAGAATGATCTGCGATTGAATAAACTTCAGTTTGTTAGCTTTTATTACCCAAAAATAACCAGGAGAAGAACGCATAAATTAAACAATGAAAAATAACAATATGGCGTAATATTCTGATGAGCGAGATATTCCTAGAGGGTTCACTTTATTTATTACCGGTGCTTTCTGGAAAATATTCATCTGAATCGATCGAAGCACCTCTTACCGAAGTATTTGGTAAAGCAATAAAATATGACAAAACATTTATTCCATTATCTCAAACTGCTGGTGATAGAAATTTATAGTATCTTGTTATTTTTATCTTTCCAAAACTAAGAAACAGATCCTATCAAAAAATTACACCCGCCTTGAATATAAAACGAATTTAAAATGTTGGCGTTGGAATAATTCGCCATGGTATTCAAAGACATTAACAGAAGTAAGTGATGGCATAACTAAGTAATGATAACAATAACATAAATATGGATGTAAATCTGTCAAAATAAGGCTTTCTAACATAAAAACCAGAAGCTCCAGCATTGCATGCTTCCATTAATTTCCAAATATGAGGGCAACTAGAACAAATAGGCACAGGAAAGTTTCTAGATAGTTGTAGAGAATTAAATTCCCTTAATTTCTTTTTATAATTTTAAGTTTTTGATTCTTTTATGTTATTGATTTTTTATTCGGTTTTCTTCTGGTTATTTTTGGTAAATAACAGCTAGCAAAAAGATTATTCAATCGCAGCTCATTGTAGGAATAATACTAATAATAGTTTAAGTAAATTAAACAAAAAACTGTCAAAATGTCATGGTCTTATAACAAAAACACAAACGGTTTCTAGCATTTTACATATGATTTTGATAATATCCTCAATAGTATGAAAACTATAATAAATAGGTATAGGAATGTTCATAGATAATTTGTAGAGAATTAAATTCCCTTTCTGATAGGGTATAAAAATATGGGGCGTTCCATTTAAAATTTTCGACTTTCATGCAATTGAATACTGAGAAACGGTAACTCAATTTTTGACCAGCCTGTATAAGATATACTGATACAACAAGTGACAATTATATTTAACAGCATATGAAGAGTTATCGTGCCAATGCAAAACGTTTTTGAATTAACATTGGCTGAGATATGGGCTTTTAAGGAGCATGGTGATATTTGACAAGAAACAACTAAAATCAGAATAACTCGAAAACAAAAAACGCTAGGTACCAACAACTATTATCAAAGTCAACAACGTATTTGTTTACGTATAATTAAATGGTGTAATAAAAACTATAGCATTCCATTTAAAATAACGAAGTCGAGGTCTACTTCCGGTAGACCGGAAGTGGTGGCCATCTTGAAAATATTTTAGGTTAAAAGATCAGAATGAACAACCCATACTACCAAAATTTCAAGCCTCTACGAGTAGTGGAACTTAAAAAAGTTCTAATGAACCAGTTACGTGAGACACCCTGTATAAATATGATGACGAATCAACAAATCTTCAATTTCTTCTAATTTGGGTAGCAGCGATCTAACGTTTATGTGAGCAATTTTAACATTAGAAGGCATTAAAAAGGTAATTAACTACAGCAATGAACGATAAATGTGTATTTTATTGTAAAAAAATAAAAAAAAAGAAAAACAAACAAAAACTCTAGAAAGAAAACAACAAAGCAAAAGGGAAAAAATAGAGAAAACCCGTATCCGTTTCTAAATTTATATGTGACCATCCATCTGATAAATTATCTTCCAGTTGGTGTGAATCAGTTCCTGAATGTTTTGCTCAATCGAAAATTTCTTAATTAGTTCGAAAATTTTGTCGCGCGAGAGATCTCGTTCAAAAGTCTTAAGCGGTTAAACTTGGTATAAACCTCTGATTATGTTACTAACAGCTACGTGCAAAATTTCATTGCTATAGCTTGCTAGGTTTTCGAGTTATGAATATTATCCTACAAAATTCATAAAATTGACCACTGTAGGCTAATGTTATTACGTAAAAACAGACAAACAAGGATTTTGGTTTTTCAAAACTCATATTTTGAGGCCTCGAGCCCTGTTTTGTAGTTATGTAAATGTATTCATAATATTAATAAGAATTTATTGAATTTACTCCATACTTTTGCCTTACACTGTAAAAAAATTAATCGGAAATCAAATGTTTTACACATAAAATTGTCTAAAATTGGAGAAAACAGAAAATAAATAAAGTTTTATATAGTAAATAATACATTTTTTTATATTACCCACATCTTTTTGATTCATTTTAAATATTTTACACCTTTCAGTTTTATATATTTTATTTAATTAAATAATAAAAATACAAAAACGTAACATTTGTAATCAGAATTAATAGAAGCAGTATATAAAGATAATATAAAGATATTTACATAATTTAAGTGTCTAACTCCTTACCTTTTAAAATGCGTTCTGTTATCTCTGGCCAACCTGGTACAACATACTTTTCGGACCTGGGTTAGACAAAGAACAATGTGTAATTAGTTCACCTATTAGTTCGGAGATGGCGCTCAAAAATTTCGTAAGTTTTCGATTTAATAAATAATATGATTTAATTTAGGTGTTTTATTAAAAGGTGGCAAAAAAATATTTAAATACATTGAGGCGTTAAATTTCTTCAATTATAATTGTATTTTAAATGTTATTTGTCTTTCTATGCTATTAGCTCTTAGCGGGGATTAGGCCCAAATTGTTTTTTAAGTTGTTTTGATGATTTTAACATCTCAATGAATTACCTTTAATTTCATTACGTGACTTTTCTTTTATTTACTCTTAAATGAAAAAATTCTTTAATATTCGTAAAATTTATTTTTAGAATTGACCATAATAAATAAAAATTTATTAGAATTAAAAAAAATTATTATATTTAAAAATTAATCTTTTTAATGTTTAAAATTAATCGGTGTGAAGTATGCAACATTAAAATAATTCATTTTGACGTAAAATTTGACATTTCATTTTGACATAACAAAACGTCAGAATGTATTATTTTAGTGATTATAATTAATGAAGATTAATTTGTGTGGGGTTGGAGCGCAAGAAGAAAAGATGTGGCCAAAAATTGAGTATGGGGCGTTAACAAACCCCACCACCGCCTCCATCGTCAGAACGATCACCGTTTGGAGGGTCCCCCTCCCGCAAAAACGTTGCCTTTGCTGTCGGTTCGTTTACGGTGGCCTCCTAAACGACGAGTCTGTGCGCGTGCGGAACGGACGGTGCCGTAAACCGTTCTGAGTCGCGAAGGAGATTCACACAGTGCGCCTTCGCCCCGACCCGACCACACGATAACACACACTATCGAACCAGCAAACAGCAAAAACCCCGATGATGGCGACGAAACAAGATTATCAGAGGACATACGGTAAGAGATAAAACTCATTCTATATTTTCAAAAACCGATTTCGTATCGCTCTCTACTCAACTCTATTCGTTCGTATAATAAAACGTGCGCGCGTCTATTTTATCAAAATTATGTATTATCATCTTTCCTGATATACATATAAAACTGAAGATATTCAAAGAAAGGTTTGTGTTTTATTGGGATCTATTCCATGCGGTATTTATATTTGTCCAAATTAAATTAATCGTCGTTTTATTCGTGTTATTATTCTTTTCGATTACGTAAAATATAAGAAATGGATTAATTAATAAGAAAAATCGATTCATCTCAAAGCTTGAAAGAAAATTTCTTCTTTGACATTATTTTTTAAGGTTAAGTGTCAAAACGATTATAAAGAATTTATTATTTTTTATTTTAAACAAGTTGATAATTATCTAAAACTCTTATCTACATAAATTTTAAAATATTTATAAGTAGCACATTTATTTTATTTATTTACTCATCAAAAATTCTTGTTTTATTAATATCGCTCCTTTAAATTTAAACGTTTTAATCAGAATTTTTGTTTCGTTTCGTGAACTCGTTCCTTTATACACTTATATTTACATACATAAAATAAATACACTACATAAATGTACGCTGTGATAATTTTTGAAAATACAGAGTTGAGAAGGGGTCGAGATAGTTCAAAGTCTAAGCTTGTGGCAATAGGTCAAACCTTCTTCTTCTTTCCGTTTAATGACATAGTCATTATAAGGAATAATTTTATTTCGAAACGTTTCAACAATTCCGAATCTTTTAAGTCAAATATTTATAAATTAAATATTTAAAATTTACGATCAAACAAATTTTTCGGTTTTAGAAAACTAAAAGAATCCGTTTTGAAACATAATTATTATAAGATTAACTTATGATCTTTATAATAAAACAAAATTATTTGTTTCATTTGTTTTTCTTTTTTTTCTGTGTTTGAGGTTGGGGGAAAGTAATTAACTATTTATTTTGCACTGTATTTTTGGGAATTAACTAATCCTTTCTATTTAAAAAGTAATGTTTAGTTTGACACACAAAATCTTTGATGTTTATTTTGTAATTAGGACAAAAAACAAAAAAAATTCTGTTAGTATAAGAAATCAGGGTTATTATGCTTTAAATACACAATTAACATATCGGTCATTTATTAGAATACAGGCATAACCCAAAATCTACCAATTTGAGATTTTTGCATCAACATACGCGAAAACGTACATTCTTTTTGTACAACTTAACTTTCGCACTTACCGGCAAAAAAATCATAAGAAAGTATAAGGGCCCATATGCCATAATGAAATAAACAGTTTTTAAACTCGGTTATTTCAAATTGACTTTTTTGAGTTATGTCTGTTTTCTCGCAAATTTGAATTGGTAGTATTGGAACAATGTAAAAACCTCAATTTAAAAAAATTATAAATTAAAGGTTATTTACTCATACCAGGAGATTTAGTAATTAACGTAAATGGCAAAGTACATAAATGGCATTAAGTAGCTGAGATACAGAGTTATTTCTTACAATTACATTAAAGTTGAAGGACATTTTTCACACTATAAGGACCCATATTAATTTTTTTTTATGTTTATACATTACCGTCAAAGCTGCGTGGATTAAAATCATTTTCAGCTACACAGGGTATTTTACTAATCCAGGCCCATATTCAACTTCATTTTTTAAATTAAATTAGTTGTCTTAGATGCTATAAGTCCATAACTTCTTTGAAAATTTTGAATACGAGGTTGCCATGTTATTAATCATTTCGTGAACATTTTTGAAGAATCGTGAGAATCGAATTATTAGTTAATTCAATATCCAAGCTTTGTTTATCGATATTTGGCATATCGATAAACAAAGCTTGGATCTTTCGAATGCCACTAAAGTCCATGCAAAAAGTCAAGGTCCTTCACTTTAAAGATCGACATCCTTATAACCGCAAACTATAACTGTGTTATTTTGAATGGAATTATCTAAAATGAATTAACTTACATGTATGTATCTAATACGTGTACTTTTTGAGATAATTAGACTGTTTCAAAAGTGTTGGCATAAACTAGATTTTTTTACAAGATATAAGGGACAGTTTTAAATAAATGCAAGTGCGTCTATTTTGTAAAAAATGAAAATCATACATCTGCATATTCAGTTCAAAAGAGACTAGAATTTTCCAAATAGGTATTAGAAATTTATTTAAAAAAATCAAAAAGAATATATTTTTTTGATTATCTTCTAAAAATTTTTTTATATGTAAAAATAATCATGTTAACTGCCTTAATCTTCATTACTACGATATTCCATCTTTTATGAAATAAACTTCCGTGCATTTGTTCAAAATTGTCTTTTTCATAGTTTATTTCTTGTGAAAAACTCACCTTATACGTGTAAGTATATGGTATACCTATCTTATAATTAACAAAAATAAAAGGTAATTAATAAAACCTTCTGAGGCATTGAAAAAATATGGGGTTTCCTAAAATTTCTAATAAATTAACCGGTTCTGGTAACCATCCTGTATATTATCCAATTATATTAACATCCACGCAAAAAATGCTGCGTAGATGTTACAGCAAAGGCCCCTCACTTTAGAGATCAATATCTTCGTATATATGCCATAATAAATATGGCCCATATGCCATAATGAAATAAACGATTTTTAAAATTGGCATTTTCTGATTTGTGTCTGTTTTCTCACAAATGAGTGATGTATTGTCTATAAGAGTGGGCGACCGAAACTCAGTTTTGAGCCAAAACCGAAACTGAAATTCGGCGTTTTATTGCAGTTTCGGCCGGAACCGAAACTTTTCTTTGTCATGAAGAAATTAGTATATTATGATAGAAATTACTACTATTTATTACTAGAAACTAGAAGCATTTGGGTTTAACTATCCAGAGTCATGCGACTAAACCCAAATGTTTTTAGTTCTAGGTCTAGTGTTATCTTTGGTGTTGGTGTTAGCTCTACTTTTAGCGGTTATTCGGTTTTAGATTATTGTATACTTGTATCGAACTGAAACTAGAACTCACACTAGACCTAGAACTAGAAAGTTTTGGTTTTAGTGTTAGTTCTAGTTTTAGCTCTTGTTTAACTTTAGATTGTTTGAAATTCTTCTGGCTCTGGAACTAAAAATATAACTAATACCGGACCTACAACCCAACTTCAGAACTAACTCCAGAAAAAAGCCGTAAGAAAGTGTAAGGGCTCATATACCATAATCAAATCAACAATTTTTTAACTCGATTATTTAAAATTTACATTTTATGACTTGTGTCTGTTTTCTCACAAATAAGCGTTATATTGTCTATAAAATAGTGTCAATATAGCCAATAAATAACGTGTTTTTGTAAATTGCCTTAGACTATCAATATTTATTGACGGTCTACGTAGCTTGACTTAACTTTGCGCTGGCAGTCAAAGACATCACAATTTCAATAAGCTTATGTAGCTTTTATTTTAGCTTTAACAATAAAATTAATGCGGGAAGATAAAGAAAATATGGGGTACAAACACGTTTTCTTACATAGGTTTGTTTGATGAGTTGTGTATCTACTTCAAAAGATTTGCAATATTTTTAAGAATCACTAACGCTTGTTATGAAGAGTTGTTGAATCTAGTGGGATGAGTTATTATTCAAAAAGATACAATGATGAGAACGGTTTTGAGAACGAAAAAGGCGGTTTTAGTCGAAGAGAGATTGTTATTAACTCACGTTAACTCATCGTTTTGACGTTTTTTGCTATAGTATCTCCTAATATTATTAGTGGCATTATGGTTGTAACATGTAAAGCATAATTTTAACTGTTTTGAATACATCTACATGTTAAATTTTAGACTGCCCTTAATGTTATGATAGTCGGTAAAACTTGTAAATAATGCATTTTGTCATATTTCATTGCACTCTCTAATTGTCCCTGATTGAGGTTGTCTCCTCAAATCCATGATCTAAACGCCATTTCTAAATGGTCTTAAACTCTCTGTACTACAATTTCGCTAAAATTACCATTAAAGTTCGTCTTTAAATGATAGTAATACAATAGAGCCTCGATAATCCGAACTAATTGAGACTGAAGGTGGTTCGAATTATCAAATATTGTTGCTAAATAATTGACAATATAAATATTTGATGTACTACTACTACTAGGCATTAGCTGTACATCTCTTAAAACGGCTAAATCCTAATGTTTCTTGTTCTAGCATTAGTTATACTTTTAGCCCCAGAAGAATTCAAAACAATTAGTTCTAGTTTTAGTTCGATACAAGTATGCAATAATCGAAAACCAAATAACAGCTAAATTAGTGCTAATACCAACATTAGAGCTTACAGTAGACCTAAAACTAAAAACATTTGGGTTTAGCTGCATGTCTCTTAGGTTTACTTTTACTAACCTCCAGTTAAACTAACTAACGATATTATATCTATTTTAAGCGCTCTTATTGGCTATTAGCCGGTTTTTAACTGTTAGCTAAATTTATCAAGAGGTGGTAAAAGTGACCCTTAGAATGATTAAATCCATATGTTTTTCAGTTCCAAGATTAATGGAAGTCGTGTCGTAAATAACATATCATAAATTAAACTTGAATAAAATTTCAATTTAGAACAGAGTCCAATTTTTACATACAAATAGAAAAAATTGCTTCTATAGTAATTTTATTTTTGTCTTTTGGGCGTTCGAATTAGCGAAGGTTTCGATTACTAGGATTCGGATTAATAAAGTTCTACTGTAGTTTTATATAGTGGGATTCCCCGAATAATATTGATTTTTAACGTAAACAGGTTTGCGTTTTTTCCTTGTAAGAAATAGAATACGCCGAAGACGTCGGGCGCCATACGTAATGTTCGTTATACTTCAGGCGCCCGACGTTTTCTAAGACTACGTAACCAAAGATCATAAATTAACATAGTAAATATTTTAATATTATTTAATAGGTTCAAAATTATTGCGTTGAAATGACAATTAGTGAATTATCTTTAACCCTTTTGTTACGGTCTATTTTTAAGATCTTAATGTTTCACATACATATGAACAAAAACGTATACATATCCGGTCCGACTTATCCTATATTTGTCAAATTCATGCGCGATTGATATCATTAACATGTTAAGTGATGTGTCACAGCTTTTTTCAAGTGATCAAAATGTAGTAAAGATGTGTCAACATTTCTACTTATTAACGTATGTTTGTAGTGATACAATTTTATAACTTCTCAGATTTAGTATTTTTTGGTAGAATTGACCTATTTTGTTGCATTTGCGGTTTTTGCCAAACTGTTAATTATTTGATTTATTCTGTTTTAACATTGCATTGTTTACTTGCATGAAGTGTGTAGATTCTTTATCTCTTTAACGAATAAAGTTCAATTTGTGATATTGTCGGGGTGTTTATGTAAGTCAACATGTTTGGATTAAACCCATAAAGGACTAAAATATGGACCTTCTAAGTTCAGAAATTTTTAAACATTTTCGACTTGCTTTGTCTTAAAAAGATAAAATTTGGCAATGTTACCACGAGAAATCATTTAAAATCACTTTTTAAAATATGCAGCCACGAGATTAATGCTATACAGGTTGTTGACAAAGGTTGTTTAATAAAAACATTTCAAAATCGAGGTTGTATCTTTTTGCAAATAATTGCAAAACAATGTGTTCAATTAAAAGTTTGGAAAAAAAGTGCGAAAATAATTTTAATATGAAGAGTTTCAGAATCATCTAGGTTGGGTCAATAACACAATAAAAAAGCTTTAAAGAAATAACCTTTTTGAATACACTGTATAGCGTTGACCTCGTAATTGCATCTTTTCTAAAGTGATCTTAAACGATTTGCCATGAGAACATTATACTGTTTACCAAATGTAGAAAATATTAATGAAAATGTTTATGTTTCTTTTGATTTTTTACACGAATTATCTTCTTTTTATCTGTTGTATTTGTGATTAAAATTATGCCACAACTTAAGCATATTACAGAGATTATTGTACAAGTTATGGGACAAACTTTTTCTTTTTAAACCGTTCTTCCCATGCCACTTTTAGATCCATCTCGTAGTCAATACAATTATCTTCTTTTCATAACCAAGATGATATTACGGAGAGTATTAATCTTGAAAAAGGTTTTTGAAATAGGTTCAGATGAAAACATTTCAAGGTTATCGTTATTAAAAATTTAAAGTGCATACTTATTGTCCTTTTAGACATAATCACCAAATTTTGCCAAACCTCAAATAAATTTATGGTAAATTATGTAAATATTTATCAAAATTAAAAATTAATGTAGTTAGCTGATAAAACGTGCAAAGTGACCATAATCTATAAAAATGATTAAATCGATTAAAAATAGTTAAAATATTTGCTTTGATAAAGTTGGTAGATAAAAAAAAGTGCACTGATTTTTTTTTATTTCATTCAAGTCTTATCAAAGTTGTGCTGCTTTGAAGTAACTTACATCGAAGTTTATTTATAAAATGATTGGTTTGACAGTTATCCTGTTTTGAAAAAAAGCAAAAATATTTATTGTAGAAATGAAAATAAACCCAACCGTAAAAGACGCAGAAGTATGCTATTAAAAAAATGTAAAAGAGTCACAAGATAACTTTGGAAGTTTATCTGGAATAAGGTTTGTGATTTTCGTGTGTTGCTTATATTCTTCGATCTCTTTACAAACTCTTTGAAACTGGAAAGATTCAATAGTTTTACAATTGATCATTAAATTTATTTCGCCATTTGTGGTTATCAAATCGGAAAAATTTTGGATGTTGCTGAATCTGTAATGTTTAAATTAAAAAAAGTGATTATTGAATATGAAGAAACACGTAAACCATCACAGTTACTTTTTTAATATGAAAATATGTTGCCATGATCTGGTAATGTACCTGCTATCTTCAAATCATATCTGTAATATGATTATGTAACTCGGAAATCATAATTTGCGTAGACATAATAATCTTCAGAATCAATATGGTCCATTTGATACAAAGTAATGATTGAAGGGTTTTTCAATCTTGCTTAATTAAATCTTAATTCAATCTTTGCTTAATCCTGACAATTAATGATGCAGGAAATCCTTAAAAGTATGATAAACCTACAGATTGAGGTCATTTTTAGGACCTCATTATTTTAATGGGTTATTTTTCATGTTTATTAATAATAAATTTTTTGCCATTTATGTCAATAATATGTCCCAAATTTTTAGTCGAGTGCAAAAACATACATTAAAATTACAATTAGATGAAATTATTAAACTCTATATAATATTCCAAATAATTTTTATTATTACATTAAAAAATGAATCTTTTATACATTTTTATTGAATTAAAACATTTCTTGGAGGAATATTAAACAATTGAGATTTTTAAAAAAACTCTGATAAATTCGCGTTAACGACGTGATTGATTAGTATTTTTCCTGGATTAATTACCTATTCCAAGAAATTTAACACGAAGAAAGCGAACAATAATAATCGGCGATATCGGCTAAATTGAGGTATCGAATTAATTTTCAAAGTGAACCGATTAAATATTTTAAAAAAAGGATTCCTTTAACTTGAAAGAGAAAACCGCCCTATTTTTTCTGCGAAACCGTAATTTCTTTGTGCTCAACCGCAATATGGTGTTTGTATTAAAACAACTTAAAATTTGGTTCGAAAAAATAAATTTTTTTGTTTAATTATTTTTTTTTTGAGTCTGTTTTCGTTTCGATTAATCACCGATGTAGAGATATAAAATAAACCCGACACAAAGCTCCAAATAGAATTTTTGTTTGTAGATTTTTATTATCGCCTACGTATAAAGTATCGTCTTTCTTCATTGTGTTCCGAAACTCGAGCTTAAATTTCTTAGAATTAATGAATATCAAGGAAAATTATTTTTAATATGAACAATTTTTTTTATTAATTATTTTGTTATTAAATACGACTTCTCCGTTATGGACGCTTCTCATTTATTATTTATTTTATTATTCACCGATTTCGAAAGGAGAACCAGGACGAGGAGGAGGAGAGAGGGAATTAAGTCCGGATCGTTTTGCTTGAATCGTTAATTAACGACAACCAACGTTCGACGAACGCTCTATACTTAATTCCGTGAACTTATTTCTTAACGCCAATGTTAAAATTTCCATTGCGAGAGAGAATGTGCGTTATACATGTTCTTCTTCCATTAGGATTTAGTATATTTTATAAATAGTAATATTAGTAGTAATTATTCAAAAAAGTTGACTTAAAGTTGATGTAGTTAACATAACAACTCTCATAATTACATTTTCTTTGAAGTTTTTATAAATAACTTTTTGTTCCCATTGTATTATGCGAAACTAACAAGAATGAGTGAGCCGAGAGATGCCACCATAAGTATTTCAAATATTCTCCAATAAATTTGTACCATATAGTGTAAGATTTCGCAAGAGCATTAAAATGTAAAAAATGTCTAGATTCTTAGCACTTCTTTTGGGTTGCAAAATATGACAAACAGCTGTAACAACAAAATAAAATGTTAAATTTGTAACACAACCAAATTTATTGATTTTATGATATTGATGATTCATTCAGTCTTGTCTACTAAAAATAGAAAAGATATTTTTATTCTTTTTTTGTTGAAAATATTTGTGTTAACACGTGTTTGTATTTTAAATGAAAATAACTTTTGTTTTGAATGAAACCCGTTTTTTGAAGTTTTTTACATTTTAAAATTTGGGTTATTAAATATGAAATTGATTGCCAACTTACTACGCGTTGCTACACCAATTACGTTCGAAGTGTTGCCAAATTATAATAATGATGTGTATATATAACCTTTAAAATTCGTGTTTATTCAAGAAAATTCGGAAAAATTTTCTTGTTAAAAATTTAAGTAAAGCTCTATATAACTTGAGTGTTATAAACAGCGTTTTGGAATTTAACACAACAATTTAGTGCTGAATAACAACTTAATCTAGAGATAATATCAACACTACAACTAACACTCGATTTAGAGCTAATACTAGACCTAGAACTAGAAATATTGGGGTTTTGCTGTCTTAAGAAATGAACAGCTAAACCTGAATGGTCCTTGTTGATGGTTTGGCGTCAATTTTATTGCTGGAACTAACATCGTTAAATCCAGATTTAGTAGTACAAGTGTTAACTCTACTTTTAGCTCTTATTCAGTGTTAGACAGTAGTATATTTTTTCAAAATTAAAACTTCTTAATTAAAGCAGTGCGTAAAACAGTGTTGACATTTAAATTCTCCAATTATAGTTATCACAAAGGAAAAACTCGTGATAATGTTGAATCTATAATGTTTGAATTAAAGTTCAAATACACCACCATCAGTCTTACCACCGTTTAATCTCCAACATCAATATTGTCCACTTGGAACAAAATAATAATAGATATAGCTTTTCGATTTCTTTGCTGAATCCCAACAATTTATGAAATCAATCTATTTGTCCTTTGATATTAACACTATTATTAGAACTGTTACTAAATCTAGAAACTGCTAGACGCGAATGATTCTAACTCTAGATTTGGTGTCAGTTATATTTCACAACAGTGCTAGTGAAAAATTAAAATTAACACTAGACTTAGAAAAAAAGCAGATCACTTCAGCAGAAAGAATGCTTTACTTCTAGGTCTAGTGCTAAAATTGATACTAATCAAATTGAAAATGGCATCAAATTGGCGTTCAATAATTTAATAAAATGATCTTCATTTAATAATGATGGTAATAAATGCCTTTTACTCAGAAAATAAACATAATAACATTTATAAATACATTATTACCAGGTGAAGTCTAACCTTTTAACAAGAATTTTAATCATAAAAGCAAAACATAACACAACGATCACTGCAATGCAAATGAAAATAAAGCGAGAAGGTGACACCATTAACTAATAAATAATAGGAAAAAAGTAATAAGTAATACAAAAAGACTAATGATAATCAAAGAAAAACAGTCATTATTGATCTCTCATTAGCAAGTTGACAAGGGCAGATTTAAAGGATATGAGAGATAATCTCTTTAGACCAACAAGCAGATCGTTGTAAAGTACACAAATCTGATACGTATATGACCTTTAGCAGTGACAACTTATATTTAGGAGGAGAAATTCTACCTCTGAACCTCGTATTCAGATTATGCACATCACAAAGATAACTTATTTTATTTGGTAGATAGACAAACATCTTAGTTATAATCTTATGATAGATATAGAAAGACAACCAATGTCACTAAGTTTATGCGAAATACAATCATACTTTTGAATACCGTATATAAATCTCAAACAAGCATTCTGTACTCTTTGAGTACGCAAAATGTCAACACTACGCGTCAACCGATTCATGGTAAAGCGGGACACAGTCGGCAAAATGGGATAAAACCAGAGAATCACATATAGATACGACATCTTTACTATTAAAGCTATCTGCTGTTGATGCCTAAAGTTTGTGATTAACATTTTGCACTTGGTAATAAATAGTATTTTTAACGCAAAAAATTCTCCATGTTTAAAATAGAGGTGATAAGGTTTTCAATTCCAGCTATAATCCCATTACAGTTAGTTATATTCATTTTTGGAATATTTTTCTAATTAGTTTTGCTAATTTTTGAATTCTGTTCTGTGAATTCTGTTTTTGTTTTCTGTTAATTCTTTGTTTGGGACATATCTTCTCGGCCATTTCACTCCAAAACGTATTTATAATTGGACTTGCCAAGACCATCTTTACATCTACTTTCAAAATTGTTCGAACAATTTTATGATGAAGAAATTCTTGTTTGCAAACATTTCTTCAACGAATAACATATCTTGAACCGAATACTAATAACTATCTTGAGCTCTCCATAAGCATTGCCTAAACGTCCGATGCTGGAAGATTCGTCAGGAAACGGAATCAGCCAATAATCGAAATATGCTCACATTTAATATCTCAGATCTCTTAGAGAGGGAGCAAGGGGTCTACGTACATACATACATTACTGATACATCCTTTTACAAAGAAATGAAAAGAACAACTTCATCTTTTGAATGACCCTGACATCGCGAGATAAATAAATAAAAATTTCAAATTGTGCTGTTCTTTTAAAAATTTCCGGTTATATATATTACCGGTTATTGGTTACATATTTGATTTATTGTAAACAAGAAGTCATCAAGTTGTTGACGAATAAATCCCTTCATAGGCGCCGGATGCTGTAGTTATACAAAACTGGATGCTGTAGCCATACAAAATTTTTAATGGATGCAGAGTACCCATACACATAAGCACATGAGCTTTTTCTTCTCATCTCAGCCCCAGCATTTGCTGCAATTTATTTTAAATAAACGACTGGGTTTTATAACCATACAACTTTATAAGATTTTTAACAATTTTAGCCGACTGTCAAAGATTTCAGATAATGATATTCATATTTGGACTATTAGAGATATATTTTAGACAGTTTTTCGTTATTTTAGACATCTTTAGACAATATTTATCTCTTAGAGATATATTTTAGACAAATGTTGGATGATTTTAAACAACTTGTGGACGACTTTAGACAACTTTAAACAATTATAGGTTTTTAGACATATATATTAGATAGTTTTTGACGGTTTTAGACAGCTTTCAATTTTAAACAACTCTTGAAAAGACAAGTTTAGGCAACTGGATTAATTTGGATAACGTTGGATTTAACACAAGTTTTGGATGATTTAACACTACTTGTGGATACTTCTAAACTAAGTTTGGATGATTTTAGACGGTTATTAATGATTTTAAACAACTTTAAACAATTTTGATATCTAAAGTTTGAACAGTTTTTCATGACATCTTTAGACAATTATTTACTATTAGAGATATATTTTAGACAAGTTTTGGATGATTTTAAACAACTTTAGACAAACAACTGGATTAGTTTAGATACTGTTAGATGATTTTAGACAACTGGTTGATGATTATAAACTAATTTTGGTTGATGTTAGACCGGTGTTGATAATCTTAAATAACTTTAGACAATTATAGATGATTAGAGACATATTTTGGATAGTTTTTGGATGGTTTTAAACAACTTGCGGATGATTTTGGACAAATTTTCACAATTATAGGGTATCAGAGACATATTTTAGACAGTTTTTTTTATGATTTTAGACGGTTATTAATGATTTTAAACAACTTTCGACAATTTTGATGTCCAGTTTGAACAGTTTTTGATGATTTTAGACATCTTTAGCCAATCATTAACTATTAGCGATATATTTTGGAAATTTTGGATGATTTCAAATAACTTAAGACAATTGTAAGCTCTAAAAAATATATTTTACATGGTTTTTGATGATTTTAAACAGTTTTTGATAATTTTAAACAATTTTAGACAACTGAATTAGTTTAAATAACGTTGGATGATTATAGCCAACTGGTTGACGATTCTAAACTAATTTAGAATGATTTTGGACCGTTACTGATGATCTTAAACAACTTTAAATAATTATAGATGATTAGAGACATATTCTAGACAATTTTGGGGTGATTTTAAACAACTTGTGGATGATTTTAGACAACTTTATGCAAGTTTAAATAACTGCTTTAATTTAGATAACGTTTTGAACAACTTGTTTATGATTCTAAACAAATTTTGGATGATTTTAGACGATTATTAATGATTTTAAATAATTAGGTAATTGTAGAGAAATTTTGGATCATTTTACCAACTCGTAGGTGATTTAAAACAACTTTACACCATTATAGCCAATTAGAGACATATTTTAGACCGTTTTTGACAATGTTAAAATCATTTATAGTTTGGGTCCTTTTCAAAATCAGTTTTTTCAGCACCCAGCTCGTATACGTATTTTCAAAAACCGGCGCCAATGAATTCCTTGCTTACATTGACTGATTTCGTAATATTTCTTGCAACTGCTTAAGAGTGATTGCAGGATTTTCTTCAGCTACAAGTTCAATGAAAAAAGGTTTATGTTCATCATCTTTAAGTTTCCTTCCTGTTGGTTTTTCTTGTTGTTGATTTTTTATTCACCTCAACTTGTTTTTTCTTATTTTTTTTTGCAACACCAAGAATTTTGGCTGAATTAAGATAATATAAGGCATTATGTTCATCTTTTATTTTTATTTTAAGTTCCCTTCCTGTTGGTTTTTCTTGTTGTTGATTTTTTATTCACCTCAACTTGGTTTTTCTTGTTTCTTTTTTGCAACACCAAGAGTTTCGGCTGAATTGAGATAATACAAGACATTTTGTAGAACGTTTGCTAAAAGAGATAATTTTTAATTCATTTATGTTGTTTGTATATTGATTAATGCCAATTTGATTATGATAGTTGGTAAATTCATTTTGTTTAATGCAGTTTAATGCCATTTGAAATTTGATTAGTACGAATTTGAACTTGATATGGCATAGTTCCAATACTGGTGTACTAGAAACATTCGGGTTTAGCCTTACGTCTCTCAAGACAACTAAATCTGAATGATTAGAGTTCTTAATATGGTGTTAGACTTACAATTAGTTGCAGTGTAGATGTAAAATTAGAACAAATACTAGACTTACAACTAGAAAATTTCGGGTTTATGGATTTCCTATGCATTTCTCAGGACGGCTAAGTCTGAATGATTCTTCAAGATCTCTCTGGATCTTGATAGAGTGTTAGATCCCTTAGCAGTGTAGGTTTTAAACTAGTACTAACACTGGACCTAGAAAATAAAGGGTTAGCCGTGCGTCCGAAGACGTATCCGAATCTAAAATATGTTACTAATCCAAATATTTCTAGGTTTAGTGTTAGTTCTGGTTTTAGTCCCATAAAATCATATAACAGAGTGATATCTAATGCTATCTATAGATGACTAACTTTGTAGCTATAATTTGCACTTCATCTGGACTTGGAAACTTTTGGGCTAAACCCTCTTTATTTCGAAAAAATGTATTAGTACAAATTTGAATTTGACATGATATAGTTCTAGTGCTGCTGTGCTAGAAGCATTCGGATTTAGCCGTGCGTCCGAAGACAGCGTAATTTTCTAGTTCTAGGTCTAGTGTTAGTTCTAGTTTTAGTCCCATAAAAGCGTATAACATAGTGAAACATCTAATGCTATCTATTGATGGCTAACTTTGTTGCTAAAATCAACACTCCATCTAGATTTAGAATCTTTTGGGATAAACCCTCCGCATTTTGAATTTTCACAATGCTGAACTTAGTTTTGAAAAAGCACGAGTAAATTCGAAACTTTCTAGGTCTAGTGTTAGTTCTAATTTCAGGTCAAAAAAATATAACACAATCTAACAGTGAGTAAAAGCTAACAGTACTACTAGAACTAGTACTAGGAGGGGTAAAAAAGAGGTAAATGGTATAGAATTACCGAAGACTATTACCGAAGTCGTTCGGGTTTAGCCAATTGAAAGATGTTTGGCTAAATCCAAATATTGTTGGTTCTAGTATTAACTTTTAGTATTTATAAACGCACTTTTTAGTCTTAATTAAACAAATATTATATTTTCTTTAAAATCAACACGTTGATTTAGAACTTGACTTGGTACATCTTCAAAGAAGAGCTTTCTCTCGAAATCCCGTCCAATTATTCTATATATAAAGTTAAACTTATTGAAAGGGTTAAAAAAGATAAGAAATGAAACGATTAGAAGAGAGTCGATGACGCGTTCTAAAGCGCCGTACAAATGATGAACGGTTCCATTGTTTCCATTTTATTGACACGCAGGAGCATTGTGTACGTTCGTTACGCGACGGCCGCAAATTCAATCGTATAATTTCACTTCTCGTAACGGAAACAAAATAACAAAAACGAACAAAAAAAATATTACGAAATAAAGTCTCCCCTTTTATTAACCGTTTTCGATTCTTGAAGATCTGCGAGACACATTTTTATAAGACACACACCGATTTCATCGTTACTACTTTAATTTCACAAAAACCACCTTTGAAGTCGTAATAGTAAAAATATTTGAATTTTTTTTTTCACGTGGAAAGCGGGGAAATGCGAGTTTTTGATACGTTTCGTTTGAGTTCTCACAAGTAAATAAGCACGGTGTGTAGCGAGAGAGGTGCAAGCACAATGGGTTTACGTATATCTTTCGCGATAAAACCCAACGCGCTCTCCTGGCTTGCTGATAGCCGCGTTGTTATCGGGGTTTATAGTGTTTTCGGTGCGATATCCGCAGTCTAGAGTCGATCGTCGACGACGGTTTTCAAACGCAACGTCGCTTCAACAGTTTTCCATCAAAAAAATATGAAAATGTCTTGTGTTAAAAGAATAGTGATTAATATTTTTCGGTTATATTTTCATGTGAGTTTCTATTTGTTAAATGAAAATTGTTGGTGTTTAATTTTGCGGTGGGTTTGAGAACTAACATAAACAACTTTAATAAAATAAAAATAATCAATTTTTTTATTAAATAAACTCATTTTTTAAGTGTTTAAGTACTAAAATTTTATTGTTATTTTTTAAGTTTTATTAAATTGTTATAACAAAGAAGGCTTTCTACTTTATCGACATTTTTCGATCTGCCATCAGTACAAGCTAAAAGTATTTTTATATATTTTTTATTGTTATAGAGTACGTTAATAACTAGAAAATTATATAATATTTTCAAACTAATATTTCTTAAATTTTAATCCCTATAAACATCATAACATATCTTACATCATATTATATGAGATATTTTAATGTATACTTTATACAAATTATCAGGATTTATTTGAACCTTTTTAAAAGTGTCGGTGTTATTAATTAACTAATTATAAAGTTTATAATTGCGTCATCTATAGAGTTTATCTCCAAGTAAAGATGCGTGTTTACTCAAGAATAAGAAGTGTTGAAAATTAAATGGCTCGTGTAATGCTGAACATTAAATTAAAATTTATTTAGAGGTTAATATATTAAGGTTAAACAACGTTATTAGTCCTAAAAATTTGATTAAGACTATCTTTTAATGGCTATGATTTTCATTTTCTGCTAAGAAATCTAAAAGATTTTTTACGTTTTCAAGAAATGTTTTTTTTTCAAACAATATAAAATGTTGATTATTGTTTTGTTCCAAAAAGCTGTCGATTCGTCGTGTTTTTGTCAAATGCAATCGTTCATGTCAAGTAATGCAATGATATTCGCTTGTGACGTCATTACTTGACCTGTACGATTGCGTGTACACGACGAGTCGGATCGCTTGTTATAACAATGCTTATATGGGATGGTTCCAAATATCTTTGCTAAATTTCTGAGATTGTTTTTTTAACTTCAGAAGCTTCCAGTAACTATGAGTGATCCTAATATACTAAGAATTATGCTGGTCTAACAATGATAAAAGTCTTTGGATTTATTTTACTTGAGAAGGCTGGCAAATGAAATTTGGCAAATCTCGATCGATATGAGCCTAGTTGAGAGTTTAGGACATCCTAATCAAATGATTGGCATTTAATAGTGATTTTTCACCTTTACTAAAAAATCACGGTTGGCAACGGTGTATTTATATATTTTTTTATTAAAACACATATTTTCTTCTTCTTCTTTTCTTCTATACAGATAATGCGACGTTTCGAGCGTATTTGATGTATCAGGTACATAAGAATCGTCAATGTATTTTTTATTATTTATGTACATTTATTTGTAAATTTTATATGGAAGTTCTCAATTTTACATTGCAAGTTGAATTTCATACTAAAATTAAATTGGTATTATTTTCATTATCTTTATAAGGATAGAATATGGACTGTCACTTTGTTTAATCATGCCTAAGTTAACCGTTTTTTCTATTTTTCGTCTACAATTTTTCGTACTCTTGAAGATTGCGAATATGGTTTCGTTCGGATCACAGACGCCAATTTTTGAAAATACATGTATGGTTGGTTGATGCTAAAAACAACTGAAATGAGAAAAACCTCACGGCGAATTGGCTCTGAAAAAATTCAATAACCGTGTTCTCCAAAGACAAACGTTCGCACCAAATGTATGACTGAATTGGGAAGAGAAAGCTCAATTGTACATTAAATATAAAAAATTAATTGAAAATGATAACTTCTGGATATTTCGAGTCTTCCAGAGGCAATATCAAATTTTCTGAAAGCATTATCAAGTCATTCAGAAACAATATCGAATCTTCTGGAAGCATTTTAATACTTCTATAGACAATATCAACTAATATACTCTAAAAGCAGTATTTAGTCCAATAGAAACATTTTAAGTCTTCTGAAAACAGAATTCAGTCTTCTGAAAGCATTTCAAATTTTCTATCGACAATATCAATCCTTCTAGAAGCACTGCAAGTCAATATCAGGTCTTCTAGAAGAAGTATCAAGAACCAGGAGCAATTTTTTGGAAGCAATTCAAAATCTTCTGGAAGTTCAAGTTTTAAATTAAAAACTTTATGTGAATGCTTGTGCACTCATGTATCTGATGTCCATTGTTTGGAAAAACATTCCTTTTAGAGCTATGCCATATTAATTCTTCTAGGTTGATTTGAGAATAATCCAAGAAATTCTCCAATTAAATTCTTCAAATCCCTCCTTCGTTCGACAATATGAATTCTTCTAAAAGTAGCATTAAGTCCTCTAGAAACATTTCAAATCTTCCGGAAGCATTTCAAGTCTTCTATAGGCAATATCAATCCTCCTAGAAGCATTGCAAGTCTTTTGGAAGTATTTCAAGTCTTTTGGGAGCAATATCAAGTCTTCTAGAAGAAGTATCATCCAGGGCCAGGAGCAAGTCTTCTGGAAGCAGTTTAAATTCTTCTGGAAATTCAAGTTGTTTGAAAACATTTCAAGTTTTCAAGCCAATCTAACCCATTAAATATCTTATATGGATGGTTATGCACCTATGTATCCGTCGCCTAAGGTCCGGATAATCCTTTCTTCTTTCAGAGCAATATCATATCGAACCAAATTGATTCTTCCAGGTCGTTTTCAGAATAATCCAAGAAATTCTCCAATTAAATTCTTCAAATCCTACCTTCGTTCTTATGTAAATTGTCCAATTCCCTTTGCTTGTTGTAAAAGTTTCATATGAAGATGTTGCGTACATCTCAACTATTTCAGGTTTTTCATAATAAGGCTTCTTCCAATTAGTTTTTTCAGTGTGTAGTTAGTATCTGATATTTTCTTTACTACTTTCTTTGGACCTCCACATTGAATCTGTTATTTATTCGTTATAGCGGATTGACATATCATTACTTTCCTTGGAAATAACTTCCTTTGCTCCTTTATCATAATATCTCTTAATATGCTGCATATGCTGCATTTATGATATCAAATATTGCTTGATGAATACTCGTCCCATTTCTTGCCATATTCGTAACTCAAAAGTCTAAGTATTCTCTCTATTTTCAAATATATATTCTGAAAGCTCCATGAAATCTTTTTATTGTATTTGACTGAGGATGGTATGCAGATGTAGAATATTTTGAAATCACTTTTTTCCAAAAATTATTAGTTTATTAATTACTACCGTAATTAGTTTAGGAATTAAAGACCTGAGCTCCGATCAGGTCGTTTTATATCTCTAAAGGAAAACCAACTCTATAAAATATGTTCAATAATTCATTTATTATTGATTTCATACGTCTGGGGAAATGTAGACATCTCTGTATGTAAAAGGTAAATAGTGATCACGGTCATCGTTCCTTAAAAATTACAAGACCGCTTATCTCTACTCAGGACCATTTTTACCACCTTTTCATTAATTGAGGAGCTCGTTTGCAAAACCTGTTATATCCATATTTTGCCGAAATTTAGTTAGCAGATGTATTCGCATATATATCATGGCCTCTACCGTTTGCTAAATTCAGTTATGAGAAAAAGTGGATGTATCACACTCTAATAGCTTGTTAAAGATATGTGTTGTCTATCCTTAAAGGAAAACTGTCAAAAGTTTTTCGCATTTTCTGACACTCTTTTACAAATGGGTATATATGGTTTTGCACGCGAGCTCTGAACTGAAGGTTGGTAACAGTTGTGCCACACTTTATTATTCTGTAAAACTTTTCATGATATTGAGTGAAACAAAAAATCATACTTACCACATAATTTCTTTCTGAAACTTTCATATAAAATCAATTGACTTATTTGGTTCAAATTTCAATAATTAAAAAAATGACTATTTTATTACTGAGTTGGAACATTGTGCTGCTTTACTAAACTTTTGTGACTGTTTGATGGAACCAGAAATTTCACTGTAACACACAACTTTTTATCTTTTAATCAACGTTCAAATTTTTTTGAATTATTTGATTTTAAAATAAAATGTAAATGGAAAATAAAATGTAGTAAATCTCGATCTATACGAGTCTAGTAGAGTTTATTATTCGAGCAAAACGTTCAGGTCGTAACACTGAATTAATTCAGTGAGTTTTCAGTAACTTTTCATAATGGATAGTGGAATCAGAAACCAGACTGTGCCACATAATTTCTTACTGAAAATTTGATTGTTATTGATAGTGGACTAGTCTGGTTCAAATTGTAGCTATTTTTATCACTGAATTAACACGATCTATTACAAAACTGCATAACTTTTAACCAAGGTCATTAATGGCGACATATTCGGTTCACTACTGTCTTTCAATTTGCATGAATCAACTCAATTAAATCATGTAAACCTAAAAGTAAACTGTGTAATATCGTCATCTTTTCGCCTTTCACGAATCAATTTGGTTTAACAGTGTAATATTGCCATTTATGTTTATTTTTTGTTAATAAATTAATTTTTGGAAAAAAACTTGATAAATCTCGAACGAGTCTATTTGAATAGTTAATGTATATCTATTTAGGTAAACGTTCAAGAGACACGAAAGCCTGATCATATGCTAAATTTTTTGCATTAAATTGTTTGATGAGTGAATACAGAGTGTTTACTGTAAATTTAGAGTACCACAATAAAAATATGAAAAGAATTTGAATTGAAAAGAACAGATTTGCCTGACTCAATGCATGTATTTTCTATCACTGAATTAACTGTGTGTTCTGCAAAACTTTTCATGATATTTGGTGGAACCAGAAGAGTGTTTACTGAAAACTTGAACTATCAAAATAAAAATATGAAAAAGAAAGTCATCGAATTTGCATTGTTCAATTCAGTTATTCGTTATCACTGAATAGACACAATGTGTTATACAGTGTGTTAACGTAAAATCAATAGACTCGTCTAGTTCAAATTTCAGCAATTTGTTATCACTAAATTAACATATATGTTGTTTTGCAAAATCGTAACCACAAACACATTTAATTTTTGATTTTTGTCTGTGATGGCATCAGCCGAAGCTAGTCATAAAGTAATAAAATTTTAAGAAGATTTTATGAAAACAGGACTAAAACTTGCTTGTTGTTATTTGTCTTGTCCAATTGATTAAAATTTGAAACAAAAGCGGCGGTAAATTTCTTTGGGTTACCCATAATCCGTTTTTATTGTATTGAAAAGATTTAATCAAATTAAAAAACTAACTTTGATATTCCCATAAAATTTAGTTGAATAAAATTTGCTTAATTAAATTTCATTTTCTTTTTATAGTTTGTTAAAACTTCTACCTCCGCGTAACCCTATATAGTTTCACAAACGTTCGTTGCATTCACCACATTCTCGAACAAAACGTCATTTAAAACACTTATTATATTGAAGGTCCTCATAATTGCTTTATATTATTTACTCTTTTTTCTTAACCCCAATTTTGTGAGGGAAAGTTTTTGTTTTTCGGAGGGCTAAAATTCTATTTTTGTTTTATTGACACTCAACTAACCCGGAGTTTTTGGATCGTTTTCGTAATCCCTCGGCCAATATTTGCATCTAGTTTAAAGGGCGGTTCGAAAAACAAAGCTTTCCTCTCTCCGTCTTTTTCTTCGTCGTGTTCCTACAGCCCTAAGTCGGTCTCAGGTACGAATGTTGTTTAACGGTTTTCAGGTATGCTTGCAAATCCTAAATACATAAAATTAGATCGGATGTGGTACACACGTGCTGAAAATCGAGGTAAATAGATCTTTTTTGTTTCGTTGAGACGACCAAATATTATGAAAATTTTAATGAAAAATTTTTTTAAATTTAAGTTGAGTACAAAGTAATTTATTCCTGTAAATACCATCGGTTGACAATGCACTTACAACTAAACCCATCAAGTTAATTGGCTTGTTTTTTATGTTTTTGTGAACACGGTCGTGAACTAAAAATCAACCATCGTCGTTTGTGTTTTTATCAAAACAGGACGTAGGCCTTTTTAGCTTATCGCGCGCTACCAAACGAAAATTCCTTCTTTTTTTTTCAAGACCGGAAGCGTCGTCGATACACCACAATTATACATTTTTTTTTCGCGTAACCTGTTCGTGGGTTTAAAACGTACAGAACGGTTAACGCGAGCTCCGGTTACAAATACGACGCGCGCGGGGGCCCTTCAGTTTCTTATTGTTCGAACATTTGTATTGTTTTCTTCTTTACTACTTTGCTTTTCTGCTGTTCACTCTGTTCGTTCACTTTTAAAACCTTCCTCTACGTTCTACCCACATTCGATGTGTTTGGCTTGGAACATTTCTCTCCTACAACGGTGGAGTTTGCCCATAAACAATAATCGTAAGTTTGTTAATTATTTTATTAAATAAAATGAAGTTAATTAACGTATTAAAGCTTTGATACAAAAATATGATTAACCAAACCACCTGAGTGCTTGAACTCATAAAACTTTAGCGTTATAGTAGTAGTTATAGGTGCGTGTATCGAGTTACATAAAAAATAGTTCACTACCCCCTATTTCTTCTTTTTCAAGACGGAGTTCAGTTGCGTTACCGTTTTCCATCTCTCCTCCTCTCAAAGGTTTTGAACGGTTTGTTTGCCTTGCCCCATTAAATAGGCGGAATGAAAACACGAGGCGTTTCTGAATCGCTTCCTTATTGCTTTTTCGCCTCGTATTCTTTACTATAGGTAGTATACGAAATGGGCACGTTCCGTATTTCTTCCGTTCTTGCTCTTTTCGCTTGCAAGAAGGGGACCTGTTGACGAAATGACCCCCATCGCAATTTTATGTCGTACCAATAAATCGATCATTTAGTTATAGGGACGTTTCGTCGTAATAAAACCATTGTATTCGCAATGTTATTGTTTTATTTTTTTATAAATGAATCGAAGATATAAAAAAATAAAAATGCGGCACCTCGATATAACGGCGAAGTAATTCTAAGAAAGTGTTTGTTATAAGTAAAAAAAAATAAAACTTTAAACAAAACTGAAAACCTGAAAATCAGTTCATTATAGAGAAGTTCGTTGTAGATAATAATTTAAAAAAATCTTGAATTAAGTGTATGTATCTATGATTGCTTGGATAAGTTATCATTACCACAGTCAGTTACGTAATGAAGTTTATTACCGCACTGGTTTTATTATATAACGCATTTTTAGCCCAATCGTTCTGATTCAGAACGGAGTTAATTCATTGAAACGAACAATAATAGAAAAAGTGCTACATATTTAAAGAGAAGCAATATTATTTGTTATAAACATTAATTGTTATGTTTTTACATTTCAAAATACTTATTTCAGATGAAGTTGCAGAATTTTTAGTTATTTTTTCTACAGAAAATGTTATTGAAACTGAGATTCTCACTTGTTTCGTTTTTTTACACCCTTCTTATTACACCACTGAAAAAAGCGTTCATAAGCTTTATTTATATTCTTTTTATTTTCTTTATTTCTTACCCCGGATCGAGTTACAAAGATGGAAAAAAGTGTTATTACTAATTTTTTAAACTTGTGTAAATATAAATAATGCGTCAGATATGTTCAAAATCAAAATCACTAAATAACACGAATTTTATACTCTAACTATAGAAGTTATCTAATTATTCCCATTTTGATGGAAAAATTAGACTTTTTTTAGTTGAAAATTTTTCAAGAGGAATTTATGATACATACCCGTAGAAACCATAAAATTCAGCTTTTTCCATGCGGTGTTAACCATGAAAGAGGGAATTTATTAATACTAGAACTAATACTAATACTAGACGTTTAACATTAAGCTTAAAACTAGAAACATTTGGGTTTATCTATCCTAGGAGACTTGCAGCTAGACCTGAAAATTTTTAGTTTCAGTTCTAGTGCTGCATTACCTCTACTTATAGCTACTATTCGGTTTTAAATGATTGTATATTTGTATCGAACTAAAACTAGAACTAACTCTAGACCTAGAACTAGAAAAATTTGGGTTTATCCGTGTATCTGAAGACGCACGACTAAACCCAGAACTTTCTAGTTCTAGGTCTAGTGTTAGTTCTAGTTTTACTTGACAATTCGATACCAGATTGGTACATATTTCAATTGAACTAACACAAGATGTAGACCTACAAACAATCGGGTTTAGCCGCACGTCTTGTAACACGGCTAAACCTGAATGATTCCAGTTCTATATCTAGTGTTAGTTCTAGTGACAAGGCTAGGTACGTAATAGGTCCGAAAATGTCTTTATTTAACATGATCTAAATAAATGTGGTTATAACGTACCATTTGAACCAATGAAGCAGAAATATTTGATGAGAAAAGAATAGACAACAACTGTGTTGAGCAAAGATTAAATAATAAACAAACAGATTAACGGTATTGAGTACAGACTCGAGTAGAGTTGAGCTACTTGCAGTAAAAATGTACTGGATATTTGTTACTGGACACAAGACGTACTTGAAAAAGTATTTGTTCACTTCAGGTACATTAACTACTTTCAGTGTCTTCAATAATCAGTAAAATAACATCTTTTTAAGTTTTCTTATAGCTAACATTGACCATCATACATGTATTAGTTATACAGGGGGATTCAAAAATCTGCTTACAGATTCTTAGAACATTCCGGTATAACAGGAAGTTGAAAAAAGCTGAAAATATTCTAACTGAAACGAGCACCTCGGATAAGCAAAAATAGTACCAATGGTTTGCCAAATACATAGACATAGCTCATCGTAGCTATTTTCATAATTATAAATATGATAGAAAAAAATCAATACGTCTCAAAATTGTGTTGATAAATAAATAAATTATGCAATAATGTTTAAAACTCAAACCATTATATTTATGAATATTATATACAGGTGTCTCCCGAATGCGTGTATAACGGAAGACGACAAGTTCCTTTACTGAAAATAAGTCGATTTATGTTATCAGTATCTAAAATTGCTTCATTTCGCCACTAGGGGACTTCAAAGTTTTTAAAAAAATTCTTCATTCATCAAAAAACATTCTTCAATTAAACGATTTTTGAGAAGGCAAATACAACACCAGTAGCAAATAAACAGCAAAAATACAAGATGTTGCTTTAATTCAGCGTCATAATGAAATCTTTTTGTTGCCATAATAACTGTTAATAAAACGTCTATATAGGATATCTATACGCAATTTATCTCTATACTATGTTGTACACCTCAGGTGTTATGAGTCTTTCAAAATTGAATTTTAATTTTTAAAACATTCAATATCTCATACATTAAACTAGAAAAACCAAATTTGGTATGCGTTATGAGTGTTGCAATTAATAAATTGGTAGCAAGTTGAAATCAATTGAACTATCTCAAAGGGTTGATTAAGACTGATAGTATATGTTGATAGATTTTGTTCGCATTTTGACGAATGTGATACGTAATTATATCATTTCGTGTGGAATTTAGTTCTAAAACTTTTTTCAGTGTTATTTTTTTAAAAACTGATGTTTATTTAAAACATCAAAGTTTAAAAAAAGCGAATATTAGTACAATAATGAAATACATGCCATATGTCATGTACACATCACTGAAAAATAGTTTATAAAAACATTTGATTTTTTCTCTAACAGAAAAAAAATTACATTTTATCTTTGTTGGCAGGTAGCGAAATGTTACTTTTTTGCCCACGGGAAAAAAGTACGTTTTTCTGTTATTATAATTATATGGGATGATTCAAAAACCGCTGACAGACTTCTAGGGCAGATAATACATGAAAAATTGAGATACATGGGCTCGCAAATGCCCCTTAACGACATATAGGGTATCTAAGTTATTAATTTTCATTAAAGTAACAGGTTTTGAGTACTTTACGTTACAATTAATTTTGTTAGAATGAAATAATGTAAACAATAAACAACAAGTTATATTGCGAAACGTAATGGCAATAATTACAAATAATAAAAAATCAGAGTGGATGCTGGAATTTGCGACTACAATAAAATGGATTAACACATTTTCTACAAACGTATTTTTCTTAAAAATGGCCGATTTAAAAGTAAAGTTGTATGAAATTATAAAGAAATGTTTAGTTTTAATGTGTAGAAGCTCGCATTCGACCTGCATTTTGCGGCTAAACCCAAATCTTTCTAGTTCTAGGTCTAGTGTTAGTTCTAGTTTTAGTTTAACAAGAATGTACAACATTACGATATCTAGTCCTAACTAGCACCATCACTACAACTAACACTAGATATACAGCTCGAATTTAGAAATTAAAAACTAGAACGTTTTAACTCAAAAAATATTACGACAATCTAACACTGAATAACAACTAAAAATAGAGCTAGCATTAGTACTAACTTAGAGAGAAAATTTCGAGTTTAGCAGTACTAACGAGATCATTTATTTCGAGACTTTACCACATAACACATTCTTTAAAAACCCCTAAACACCTCGATCTATCAACAAACCAATAATACAAACCAATCATCACACCAATTCACTCGAAAATTATAAAGATAAACAGATAAAATTGAGAAACAAAAAAAAAGATCGGGTCGTTTATAACCGACCATAACGACCCCATAACCTGAAAATAATGACGAATATAAGCTACCCTAAAAGATCTCTTGTACCCCATTTTTCAAACTCTTCATCTCGCCGATCTAAATATAAAAAAATCCCTTTAAATTTCTTTTCCTTCTTCTCTACCATCTTCATCCTTGACATCATCCTCATCTTCTCTTTCTTGGTTTTTTTTTTGGTTAAGAAAGATAAAGTGGACTGTCGTGGTGCGATAAGAAGTGTGTTTGACAAATTTATCGTTTTATCTCGGGCACGACGCCCGATAAGGAAGTAAACACACGTCGACGACTTTATTTCTTCAAAAAATGTTAAAATACGAAGAAGAAGAAAATATGAAATTAAGGAATGAAATGAAAATGTATAAAATTATTGTTGTTTTTTTTTGCGTTAAAGACGTTGTTGCGGTTAATTTTGATTGTAAGTGGAAAACAAGTCGGTCGACACATGTTCGCTTGTCGTGTTGAACGCTAAATGCGAAACACGACAGTCACCCTCTTATCGCTCTTTTACACTGTGTTATTGAGGAAATCCGTTTTGGTGCTTTGTTGGTGATAAGAGGAGTTTCCAACGAGTATAGAAAAAAAAAGGAATCACCCATTGTCACTAAAAAAATATTTTTTAATAATTGCTCATTATTTATTTATTTATATTTATTTTAACAAGTGTCGCCAAAAACTAGTTTAGTTATCAAAATGATGGTTGAGAAATTTCCACTGAATGTAATCTAGCTTTTATTATTGTTAATTATGATTTGTGAGTAAAATAAGAGAACAATAATTTTTGTAAACAATAATATATCCTGTGTTAAATTTTTTATTAAATCATTATTGGTTTTATTCTGCAAATCCAGAATAGTTCCAACGGAAGAATTATGTGAAAAATGGAAAACACAGAAAAAAGGGAATCTTGTTTTCAACTTGGTTTGTATACAATATCATCTTTTGGAAATCATAGATCAGTGACAATGTTATGTTATTGAGATATTTTGGATGATTGTATATCATGAGAATCTTGGTATTACTTTCCAAAATGTGTGATATTGCTTTTAGTAAAATCTCAAAATGACAATATCTGCCTTAAAGACAATATAACCGACAAGAGACAGTCTGCCTTAAAGACAGTTAACTGATAAGATAATACGTACTTGAATTCTGCAGATTATCATTTTTGTTTAAAATTTCATGTCAAACTGTATACTATACAACAATTGATGATTTCTGAGAGTCAATTATGATAAATAGAGCTGCAATACCAATTTCGGTATTAGTATACATTTTGAAAAGAGCCAAATCATCGGGCCCTGCAACCTCTTGGAATCAGCCCAACCCAATCCAGTATCTGTGCTTTACCCATTGCAAAAACAAAATCTGGCCGCCAACATTTTTCTTTTCTCACTACCTTCCTTCAAAGGGTATTTTGGAAGCTGCTCTGTAATTATGTTCCCATATCATTCATTGTATCCTCCCTATCTTATCGGCGTTTTTCTCTTCTGTCTCTAGACATCCTTATCACTCTCGCTTACCGTCTCTCAATAATCAATAATGTTTATGTGAAGACAGTTCTGTAGGCAACAAGACACAACCCAACCAAGCCCAATTTAACGCAATCCAACTCAATGGCACGACATAAGTGGGACAAATCTGTTACGTCATTAAGCAAAGTAAACATCATGGATAAGAAAATCTTTAATAAACCGAGAAAAGGGTATGATGAACAGTCGGGTATCATTTCCTAATAGAAACAAAATAATATGTACTGGAAGTACATTAATTATTTTTAAGACATATATGACTCATAAGATGACAGATTTTCATCATTTTCCTTTCGGGCATGACAGTTAAGTATGAACTAACATTTATTAGTTAACATTATGCTTTAATGTTGAACTAATAAAATACATTAAAGTAATACCGGTATCCCGGTGTCAAATATTTTAAACACCAAATACCGATATTGAGATTTTGGTTCGGTATTGAATTTTTGGATGAGTTGTGAATGTTGGATAAAATTCATATTTATTTATCAGATTTAAGAATAAATAAGCATAAGTTCTTTTTTTGAAAATGAAAGAGCAGTGAATATCATCATAGACAGAGCTAAATTAACTACAAAGAAAGTAGTTATCTTCTCATTGTTCACAACTTTAGGTATTGTAACTATTTTTTAAAATTCCTTTTAAGTAATTTAACTACTTTTAGATAGTTTAAGTACATCTAAACCGGCGCCGTTCTAATCCTAAGTGCTAATAGGGCTACAGCCCTGGAGGCACCTGTTTTTGCAATGAAATGCATGGTGTCCCCATCATGCATGTACCCAGTGTCCTTTCTGAGGTGCGAACCTCTTCGTTTTCTTGGGCATTGAATTTTGTATGAAAAGGGGCACACTCGTTTCGTTCGTCCAACCCAGCCCTGGGACGCCAAATATCTTAGGATGGCTGTGGTTCAAATATGCAGAGTTGGGTTAAGTTGGTTTTAGCCGTGCATCTAAAAACATTTTTAACGAAGATCTCTACACTAGACCTAGAAGTGGAAAGTTTTGAGTTTAGCCGTGCGTCTTCAGATGCACGGCTAAACCCGAATCTTTTCACTTCTAGGCCTAGTGTTAGTTCTAGTTTTATATAATTAGATCAAACTCTAGATCTAGAATTAGAAACATTTGGGTCTAGCCGTACATCTCTTAAGACAGCTAAACCCAGATGATTCTAGTTCTATGTGTAGTATTAGTTCTAGTTTTACTTCAGTTCAAATATACAGGATTGGGTTGGGTTGGGTTTAATTCTGCATCTGAAGATATTTTTTAATAAAGTCCTCTACAATGAATAGTTTCTGAAATACAATACTTGCTTAAATACAAACTGATTTGGCCACCCTGTATATTTGAACTAAAGTAAAACTAGAATTAACACTAGACCTAGAACTAATTTCTTTTTGCTTTGAATTTTATATGAAAAAAAGCGCACATATTTTGTTCGTTCAACCCAGCCCTGGGGTGCCAAATATCTAAGGACGCCACTTATCTAACCGTTTAGTATGTACTTCTGTATACATTTCATTCAACACTAAATCTAAATAAAATTATATACTATGGCATTAAAGATATTACGGCATTTGGAAGAAAGAAGAGTACAACAATAACATACCACCATCTGGTATGGTTGAAGGAATGTTCAATTTTGCAACATTGTTTAATTAATCAAGAATACCAGCTATCTCTGATGATCTTTCATTTATTTATTTGTTACTCTAAACCACTGTTCTTCAACCTTTGTCTTCGTGCAAAACCCTTTTATAAAATTTTTTTTTATGGAAGCCTTCGTTCAGTAACACACTCAAATTTGTGCTTGTTTATAACTGCACAATTTATCAATATATGGATGTTTCGATGGTAATTGGAGACACTTATCTACTATATTTTTGTAGTAACGTATGTGGAAAATAATTCTACCCTATCAGAGGTTCTTAAGAAAGATATCAATTCATTTACAACATGTTTTAAAATATACGGATATTCATCCATTAATTTTATCCAAAATGAACTATTTTTAAACGATTTACTAGTTCCACTTTGTAGAAATCTAAGATGTCTTTAATATGCCTTGGAACCCACAAAGCGTTTGAAGGGAACCCTAGGGTTCCGCAGAGCACAGATCAAAGAACACTGTTCTAAACATTTCATTATATTTTTGCAGTTGTAAGTACAGTATTGTGTTTTTAAGCCTTAAAAGTATATTTTATTATGTAGTTAAAAAAGTAATTAAATGTTTAACTACTTTGTAGTTAGTAATCAAAATACCATATTCTAAAAGTACCCCGATTCTGATAGATCAATATATTGAAATGTTATTCTTGGATATCATTAACATTGATAACAACTCATCATAACTGCCAAAAGATTATTTGATAGCCGTCTCATTGCTTGGTCTGTAATATTTGTAAGTTAAGGCAATATGACCGATAAGACAACCGAGAATAGCTTGGATTCTAGAGATTATCTATTTTGATTTCAAATTTGATTCTAAAGTATAAGATTGCCGAGAACCAATAAGCGGTAATAAGATTGATGAGAACCAATAATGACTAATGTAGCTTATGACAATGAATTTTTGGACAGGTTGTGAATGTTTGATAATATCCATTCTTATTTGTCAGATTTATGAACAAGTAAACACTCGAATGAATGTCATAGATCATTGTATTAAGATGTTATTGTTTGATATCATCAACATTGATGATAACTCATGGCTGCTGTTAAAAATTATTTGATAGCATTGCCCTAGTCTCATATCTTCGTTTGTAATGTTGTCGGATGTTGATATAACAAATACATCATGCAGGTATATCCATTTGCTTTATTACTTATTATTCATGAAGACTACTTTTTACCAAAATGTTAAATAAGAGTTCAATTATTGCTGATCAAAATTTGTTGTAAAACTGTGATAAGGAAACTTAAAATAATATAGAGCACTTTATTTTTTTTGTTTAAAAAAATGTACAACTCTATCAACAAGCAAAATTTTGTTATCTATAATTGTAACCAACCTAAATCTAAGACATTTTAAAAATAATATTTGTTATTTATTTTCTTGTCCATTTAAAAAAATATTTTAGAATTTTGTTTAGATAAATAATAAAAAATGGTTACACTTTAATTTAAGAATTTAAAAAAATCGAACCGAAACAAATTTAAAATTCGAACGATTCCGTTCCAGCGATGCCGAGACTTTAAAAATGCTCCTATTCTCGGGTTTTGAGGTCGAAGGTGAGCCTATAGCTACTGATACGTCGTTTATTTATACGTTTTGCCCTTCTGAAAGCCGTTCATAGTGACTCGGGAAAATTTAAGGGGCTCATTTATTAAAACGACAACCAAGAAAGTAAATTAGAAAAAAAGTTTAAAAAAAGTCAAAAAAATTAACTCCTTCTCTAAATCGAAACAGTTTAGTTTTAAATTTATTATTTATGACGTGATTAATTACTTAAGTTTTTGATTTTAAAATTTAATAGCTAACTCAACTTAATGATGTGTATTTTGCAATTTTGAAAAGTTCAACGGTTGTTCTTCGATTTACGACTGATTGTAAGTGCGTTCACTTACCGTGACCTCTGCCTACCCGCCTTATCAGTTAAAATAAGACGAAAAAATATCCAATTGACATCTTTTTTTAAACATAAAATCCTTCTATAGATACGTCATTTCGATCTCGTTTAAAAAAATTTTTTTACGTTATTAAATTTCTTGTTACCAAGCTAAATGTAAGATTATTTTCTACATTAACACAAAAATATGGCAATTAGCGACACAATTTATTGTTTGTCGAGATAAGTTCAGCGGAGGAGAAGAAAAAAAAACAAACTCTCGTTTATAGAGAAATGTATTAAAGGTTTTTGGTTCGTTGAAGATGACCCGCACGTCGAGATTGACCCTAACACTGACCTAGCAGCTTCTTGACTACTCAACTGATTATACAAAATTTGCGTAAATCACAACAGAATTTATATATCTTATTACTTGGTTAATGGAAATTATTTTTTTTTGTTAAGATAAAAATTAAATTAAATTAAATGGTTCTTGACATATTTTTAACACTGTTTTGTCATAAAAAATTAATCTATACTTATTATTTTGCTTATTTTAAATTAAAAACTTTTAAATCAGCTAAACCCGATTGTTCTACTTTTCTTTCACTAAAGTGCATAGAAACAAACATTCAAAAGCAATGTAATTTGGGGGGCATTGTAAAATACGAAACAAATCTTGAATTAGCTGATATAATTTGGAGTAGATATCACCTAAGAAATTATAGAATAGCAATCAGATACAATTAATGTAATGCTATTTTGAAAATTTTTTTTTCTACAACTTTTGTAAAATGGACTTATGAGCTCATTTTTTTATAGTTTTTTATTTAAATCCTTTGTTATGACTCATGTTGTTGATCTAAAGTTTAAACATGACTTCCAGTATAAAAACTGATTAATCACATGTTTTTTTCTCCCTTTTATAATTCTCAATCTGATAAGTACTAAGAATTTTTTAAATACCAAAGAAATGTGGCCTACACTCAACTTTCTCGCATTTCTATATGATACAAAGATAATGGAATGAAGTAATCCTACACTATTTAATTTGTGTATCTTAATACAGTACCTTTTTTAACATTCTTATTTTCTTTATTTAAAACCAAGAGTTTTTACTGTATAAGAAACCAGCTTGACATATGCCTTTCTCTGGGAATCCCACATTCATGATCGGTTTTTATGTTTATGTTTGGTGCTTTTTTTGTGTTTTTTATTTCTTAATTTCATTAAGAATTAATCGTAAGCACTCAAAATGGTCACAAAAAGACTTGCGACGGAAATAAATTTAATTTCCAAACGTGCAAAGTCAGTTATAACTCTAGAAAGAAAGATTCTAGTTCTTGATATGATCCGGGAAGGGAAAAGTGCTACCGAAGTAGGTCGGGTCATTGGTGTCAATGAGGCTATGATAAGATCTATAAAGAAATAAGAAGATGTAATCAGAAATATCTTTAAAAGTGATGACATCATTAAAGGTAACGTCATAAGTTCGCGATGTAAATATTAAATACATGAAGAAGTTGCTTGATCTTTGGATTGAAGACCAAGGTCGCAAAAATGTACCTTAACTGCTGCGAGATTAGTCGATAAAACCAAGGAACTTTATCAACATTTGGCTAGTGATATGGATTGTGGTGAAGATGACTATAAATTTAAGGCAAACGGGGAATTATTCAAAAGTCGTTTTAATCTCTATAACATTAAATTGTGTGAGAATCAGCTGTAGCTAATCATCAGTAAATTGCAAAATTTCCTGGTGAAATGATAAAATGAACAGAAAAAAAGGTTCTTGAACAAAAATTTAATGCGGATGAAACCGGGCTTTATTGGAAGCAAATGTCAATACTAACATACTTATTAAAAAATTAAAAAGCAACTCCTAGTTTTGAATCAACTAAGGATAGAGTTACACTTTTATTTTGTGCAAGTGCAAGCGGACACTTTATTACAAAACCAATGTTAATATATCAGGCATCTAATCCCCGAGCTTTGAAGAACAAAAACAAAGAAGCTGTCTTCTAAGTTGGCGCGCTAAATTCAATAGCTTGGATGACAAAAGTGGATTATTATCTAAAGTCTAAAAATATTGCACGTTTTATTGATATTTTTACTCACTTAAGTAGTTATTTCAATCTTTGGACCAAGGTGTTTTAAATGCTCTAAAAGTCATTATATCCGACATACATTCAATTTTGTATATGAGATATTGCAAAATGACATTTCTCTCTCAATAACAGATGTGTAATTAATTATATATAAGTTATACAGGGTCCTGCAATAGTGAGTCAGGCAACCATAGCTCCTATACCAATTGAGTTTGGAATTTCTTTTAAACACAGGCTTATACTAGATATAAGAGTGTATTTTTGGAAAGTGTTTTCTAATATACAAGCTGGTCCAAAAAATGTATCGACACAAACTATTTTGTTTAAATGGAACATCCTATATTGTTTTACATATGCTGATTAGATATCTTAAATGCTATAACTGCATATCTTGTTTTCAAATTTTGCGTGTAAGGTTAATATGTTATTAACCATTTTGTGAAATTTTTTGAAAATTGATATAGTCTTTAAAGGCCAAGGCTTTGTTTATTGATTAGCCAAATTGCAAACTTCAATATTTAATAATAGTACTGATAATGAATTTTAAGTGAAGACATAGATTTTCAAAAATTTTCACAAAATGGTTAATAACTTTGTAACCTTGCACTAAAAATTTGAATCCAAAATTCGCAGTTATAACATTTAACACAGTTAATCAGCATCTGTAAAAAAATACAGGTGTTCCATTAAAAAATACATTTTAGAAGAATACACTCTTTATTTTTTCTTTTAGAGAAATATACTCCTTATATAGTACAAGCCTGCGTTTGAAAAAAAATCCTAACTTAATTAGTATAGGATGCCTGATGTACTTGCAGGACCCTCTATAATACATAAATTAACAAACATGTGTAACGCATGGAAAAAACTCTTACTAAAGACATTGCCCAAGGTGCAAGTGAAGTTGTTGTGGCAATGCACAGAGCTGTATTCTCTGCGTGGTTGCTACCGAGATATGATTTCAAACTATTGTAACAGATTATATTGAATGTCTTCTCAAAAATAGGCGATGTGTCCAGTGCAGATAAAACGCTACTCACTTATACAAGTAGATGCAAAGAATCTTCTGAAAAGATAATGAAACACGATCCAATAACGGAACGATGCATAAAATGTAAACATAAACCCAACTGTTCTCTTACACCTTACAAAGAGCTTTCAAGGTATATGCAATTAGCTTGCAACCTACTATCCATTCATTTTGTAACCATTATATTCTGAAGAAGTTATTTTTGATGACTATCTGAATACAAATATTACTGAAGAAACTTCAGCAGTCTTAATTTGTAATTTTACAACGTGCTTTATTTAATACATGGATAACTTTCTTATTTTTTGAAATTATACTTAATTGAGGTTATTTTTTGCTATATTCACATTTTTAAAATAACACAAAAGTAGTTTCGCTTCTATATTCGCAGGTTCAACATTCGTGGCGTATTTTCAGAGCCTAATCCTCATGAATGTTGAGGCCTTACTGTACATGTTTTTTCTACCCATTTCTATTGCCAACATTACATTATTGCATTCCATAACTACTTTGCTAGACGCACTTATTATGTCATTGGCATTGTTTCCTTTGGATCATATGTTTTGTATGGAAGGTTGTAAAAATTTTTAGTTACAGTTTCAAAACCTTGACACCATAACGATGCCTTATATATGACGGTAAGGTGACTTAAGAAATATACTCTCTACATTTTCTTATTCTTCCAATACACCTAGCCCATTACAGCCTCCAAATTATGTATGCATTTCATGCATTGATTCATGATTATATCGAAATTTCTATTCGACATTTTCTGCAGTGAGTCTATAACTTTCCTTAAAATCTTCCTCTCGAATTGATTTATACAAAAAAATTCTCAGCTGGTATTGTTTTGAGTAGTGTAGCTAGCTTTAAACGTCGCCTTTAATAATGATTTAGATATAAATAGTACCCAATTTGGACATTTGCTGTGGTTTCCATATTTCGGCATATTTCTATTATCATACCCATATATCATTAACATTTCATAATTCTTGAAACTATCACTTTAAGACATTTAAACGATGTCATTTGAACGACTATTTATGATTGTAATTTGCTGTTTGTGTAATATTTTCCAATAACGCATTTTTTTCTTGTTTCTTCAACCATATAATAATAACAATTTTATTGTGCAAAAAAAGCAACAAATTCTTATAAAAAAAAAGAAAATGTATTTTTATTTACTTTATATTTCCGTACAAATGCGAGGAGGCAATTCAAGAACACTCTTGATGTCTTCCCCCCCAAACAATAATTAATCATAAAAAAATGATATTAATTTCGGATTTATGTAATTCAACAATATGATTTGATTTGTATATCGCGTATTTGTCCTCAATTATTTGACACATCTTGTATATTGCAAGTATAGGTCTTATTGCGGTCTTACATATTCTGGTTTTTATGTCGAAGTGCAGTGTTCTGCTTTGAAATAATGAAAGCAAAGTAAATTTTCTTGGCCTTTGTGATTCTCCCTCATATTTCATCTTTTTCTCCACCAAGACTTATCAGCTTCATACCCAGACGATGTTCGACTTAGAGCCGGTCTTACAAAACAGTTTGTAAGACCAAGAATAACTAAATGTTGGTATAAACATTAGAATAAACGTCTGACAATTCCGAGAATAGCTTATAGTAGGAAAAAGTCATCAGGTTAGGGTACATTGATTATTGTATAAAATGATCTAATCTGTCGTCTCCTATACCTAATCTCGTCATCATTGTTGGAATGGAAATAAAAACAGAATAGTTTTAAACAGTGTTAAATACTGCTGATCAATTTGACAGTCGTCAAACGTACACTGACGTTAACAACTGTACTTAGAACAACGCCGAGAATAAATTATTCCGAGAATAACTATTTCACTGATTATAATAATACTTGCAAGACCGGCCCTTAGTCTTCTGTAACTTTTTGGTCTTAGTGCACTTTTTGTGTAATTTGTACATTCGTGTAAATATTATTGATCAGTGTACAAACTTCACTTCGAATGCGCTTTCTATTATCGTACCCATACATTATTAACATTTCATAATTCTTGAAAATGTCACTTTTTGACATTTAAGGCTGTCAACGATGTCACTTCAACTCCTACTTACGATTGCAATTTGCTGTTTGTGTAATATTTTCTGAAAACGCAATTTTTCTCGTTTATTCAACCATATGATTTGTGTTGTAGCATCGCGTAGAAGGATTTGTCCTCTATCAAAATATGTATAAAAAACCATCATGCATTCCATTTAAAGTAACAATCTTGGTTGCTATAGTAACGAAACAAAAACTTGGAAACAATTGCACATAGTTAATAAAAAAACGTTTATTTGAAACATATTACATAGGATTTTTAGATTCTTTTCCTTAAAACAGACAAAGAAAATCTTAGTAATATTTATTCTTATCTTTTTCAACTTATTGGATGATTTCAAAAATGTTTTCTAAAAATTTGTTATACATTTGATGTAACGTGTTGACAAGTGTTGTTCATGTTATTTTATAATTTTAATATGTCATTCGTTCTCGTCTTAAAGTGATCTGTGGTAGCGTTATTTCAATAGTTTTCAGAACCAATTAAATTTTTCGTCAACGTTAATGATATTATTAAATAAGGAACACAACTTTGTATGTATTCTAATTTGTTTTGATTATTGTATTTCAATGTTATTTACTTCATTTTAGTGTACTCTGAAGAAGACTGAAATATAACAATCGAAATATTAGTATGAAATAAAGTCGTTCATTTTTCAATAGATCGTTTCCCGAACAATTATTTATTTAAATCAAATTATTTATGTTGAAGTGCATTGTTTTAATTAATACCGAGAGCAAGCCAAAATTTTGTTGACTTTCATGATTATCTCTCATTTTTTGCCTTTTTCTCCACCAATACTTGTCAATTCCATACCTAGACGGTTAATTTCTTTTCGAGTTTGACTTAGTCTTCTGTAACTTTTTAGTCACAATGATAGTTTTACTTTAAAGCTCAACCATTGTATCAATATCCAAAAACCATACTTTGATTGGTACATATTTAAAATTAGCAAGAAACTAAAATATACAAAAAAATCATTGTAATCCAAAACCCAACCGTTTCTGGTGCTGTGTTTAATGTTTTTTCATATGTCTTCTTCTTCATTCATTGTTCTACTCATTCTATTAGTATCGTCTGCCTAAACCACCAGTTGGACTAGATTCATTTCTATTTCCATCTTTCTCTTGACGTATTCAAAATTAGCAAAAAACTAAAATATACAAAAAAAATCATTGTATCAATATCCAAAACACAACCGTTTTTGGTGCTGCCTTCAATATTTCGTCATATTCCTTCTTCTTTATTAATTGTTCTACTCATTCTATTAATAACATCTGCAGAAGTCACCATTTGGACTAGATTCAGTTCTATTTTCATCTTTCTCATGGCGTATTTAAAATTAGCAAGAAACTAAAATATACAAAAAAAATCAAAAATAGGTAAATACAAAAAAAAAATTAGCTAGTAGGTCTCACACAAATCCTAAAAGTGTTATTAAGAATGTTGACCTTAACGGAAGAAAAGCTATCGTGTATCGAGGAGATTGTTTTTCAATTTATCGAACAGTTCTGGAAAAAGTGAATGGGACTTTGAAGATGAGTTATTAGTCGCAGATCTGATGAAGATGGCACAAAATCGAAAAAGACTTCATAGAGGAAGAAAGAGTCGGTCACTGAACCAATTGATTAATTAATGAAATTCTTAATCGTACGAAATAGAAAGAATTAAATAATAAGATGTAAGTGGGGGATAAAATTAGTTGAAAATGTTGAAATCAGCCGACAGACGCATTATCGTTACCCAGATTACAAGCACAAAAAATCTACATTAATCCAATAATAACTATGATAAAATTACTCAATTATAAGTGTATTAAGATACCATTTTCAATAATTTATTTATTATCTTATCTTTTTTGTATGTTTACAATTATATCACCTATTAAATAACAGTAAGTAGTAATTCAAATCAAATCATCACTGTTATAGCACCCGCTTAAAAAATTGTACAAAATAAAAAATTTCAATTTAAACGCCTTCCGCTTATGCAACCAACTCAACACACATCTTTACCGGTTACATTCATTTCAGGCGTTGATAGTTATGCGGAAGACCAACAACAGTTCAGTCCGACTTCACAGACGGAAGGGGCGGAACCTTCGCCCCAGTCTCGTTCGGGAACGCCCCTTGACTGCTTTCAGTACGGTGCTGTTGATGGTTACACGATGCGACAAGATCAGGAGTACCAATCGGCATTCGGAAGAGCCATCGAGGAGGTGTGTAAAAAATGATAAACCAAGAAAAAAATAACTTTAATAAGATAAAAATACCAACACTTTTTTTGAATGAATTTTGGCGGGAATTTTTAAATCATTGTTGCGCTTTTATAGGTTCCCATAGAAGACCAACAGGAGGCGCATTACATACAATTAGACGTCCCTGGTGTTGTAGCGGAATCTTCACCAAACGGTAGCGATCCTTCGAATAGTCCAGGTTCGCCGAGGAGAGTTACATATTTAAATGCCATGTCCCCAGGTGATCAACACAACAGCGGTATGGAAACTACTCAATTAACAACGTTATCGAGTCATCATTACGCCGGATTGGATTCTACCAAGTAAGAAAATTCTTTTCTATTAATTAATTTATTAAATATCAAAAAATAATTTTGTTATTATAACCTCAAATAATATGACGTAAATTTGACAACTTAACACAAATGTCAAAAATCTGTCAAAAAATGTGATGTCAAAGTTTTCAACTCAAATTAATTTATTGCTTCAAGATATTGTGTTACATCAATTTTCCTCGATTTACTTTAAACTAGATTTCAAACAATTTACTCTACCATGTTTACAAATGCGAAGGTTACATTACGATTTACAACACACTATAGTTATTTCAACCAATTCTCTACGTTTTAAAAAGACCATCCACGTCTATTTCGAAAATGTTTGGAATTTTAAATAAATGTTCGATTACAAAAGACTATTTAATAAACAAATCGAAGGCAATTTTTTTAATAAAAATTATTAAAGATAAATTGACTAAAATAAACGTTTTTGTTCGTGATTCGTCATTGTTAATAACAATTTCCAGCTGCAACGCGATTTAATAACAATAAATATCGATGTGGAGGATGATTGTTTAAAGTATTCGTTTAGTTTTGAATTTTTTGAGGAGATACGGGGCTGAATCAGTTGTTTTATCAATACTTCATTTATAAGTTGAGTAATTTATTTTATTCCTCATGTTTGTGGGTTATTTATGAAAAAAAGGAGAGAGAACATTGAAGTAGCTGTGTGTCAATAAACAATCCTTCGTAACGTCGTAGTTTATCGTGTAAAAGGCTGGGACAAGAGTTTTGTTTTAAGTTTGTACCGGTAATTAACGGTGGTGTACTTAGAAAAAGAAACTTGAAATAGGAAACGTAGAATTAATTCTTAATTGGAATTTTCTTAAATTATAAAATCCGAGATTTTACTTAAATTATTTTATTAAAAAAACAATTAAGTTTAAGTTTCCCTAATGTAATGAAACTTTGATATAATGAACAAATACAAGGAGGGGAATGAAACAGAATATTATGATAAAAAGAAAACATAAAATATAATAATCTGAACACAAATATAAAAATATATAAAACTAAAAAGTTTCAAAACAAACAGTTTCAGCTTGCTTTATTTATATAATAAAAATAGGTACCGGTTTCGGACTTTTATTCCATCTTCAGCCGAAAGCTACAAGTATAATATAATTAAAAAAACAGAGTAAAAAAAAAGACGAATTACAATTACTTACAGTCATAGAAGAAATTAAGTGCTAATAAATTTGAAAAAGATGTTAATGTTGTATTAAATTTTGAAACGTTGTAAAATGGTAAAGCTTTGAAAAGTTGAAAGAAACGTAAAATTTTTCAAAATATGAAAGTTATGAAGAGAAATGTTGAAGAAATTCTAATAAAATTCTAATATGTTAATAATGATGTCTTCAGACTCTAACTCAACTCAACCTAATCAAATTCTACTTAACCCAACTTAATGAAATCCTATCGCAATCCAACCTTAACATTAGAATTAACTTCAGGTTAGTTGAATAAAAAAGTATAGCATAACGAAATCTAGTACTTACTAGCACTGTTACTAAAGCTGACACTAGATCTAGAAACATTCATTAACCCTAGATTTCTTAAGACGACTGAATCCGAATGTCTCTATTTCTATATCAAGTATTAGTTTTAGTTTTGATTCAATTGAAGTATATAGCATTCTAATACCTAGTGCTAATTATTGTTGTAATCTAGTGCTAAGTATTGTCTTCAGACGCACGACTAAACCGAAACTATCTAGTTCTAGGTTTAGTATTAGTTCTAGTTTCTTGTTTAACTCTAGAGTGTTTTAAATTCTGGAACTAAAAGTATAACTAATACTAGAACTAAACCTAGCTTTTAGGATTTAGCCATAAGTCTATTGTTGATTCTGAAGCCAAGTTGAGTTGAGTTGGGTTGGGTCTGTTTTAAAGGAGGCACGCTAAATTGTTTAAAAGTGGTAAAATGTTTTTCGTTCTAGGTCTAATGTTAGCTCTAGCGTTAATGTTAGCTCTATTTTTAGTTTTAATTTAGTCTTCAATTGTTGTATACTTGCATCGCACTAAAATTAGAAGTTTGAAGTCTGAAGACGCATGGCGAAATCTGAATTTTTTTAGTTCTAGGTCTAGTGTTAGTTCTAGTTTTAATTCCTGTTTAACTCTAGATTGTTTTAAATTCTTCTGGAACTAAAAGTATAACTAATACTAGACCTACAACCTAGCTTTAGTACTAACACTAGACTAACCTGTTTTAGCCATACGTCTCTTAAGACGGCTAAACCCTAATGTTTCTAGTTCTAAGTCTTGTGTTAATTCTGAAGCAAAGTTGAGTTGGGTTGGGTTCTGTTTCAAAAGAGGCAGGGCTAAACCCAAAATGCTTTTCGTTCTAGGTCTAGAGTTAGCTCTAGCGTTAGTGTTGGCTCTAGTTTTAGTTTTTACTCAGTCTTAAATTATTGTATACTTGTATCGAATTAAAACTAGAAGTAACACTAGGCCTAGTTTGAAGACGCACGACTAAACCCAAATTTTCTAGCTTTATTAATTCTAGTTTTAATTTTCGTTTTGCTCTAGATCGTTCTAAATTCTTCTAGAACTGGAAGTGACTAATACTAAACCTACAACCTAGTTCTAGTACTAACACTAGATCTAGAATTAGAAACATTAGAATTTAGCGGAACGTCTCTTAAAACGGCTAAACCCTAATGTTTCTAGGTCTAGTATTAGTTCTGAAGTTAGGTTGGGTTAGTATTAGTTTTAGTGTAGGTATTAACTCTACCTTTAATTATTATTCGGTTTTATATTATTGTATCCTTAGTAAACATCCCCGGCCATCTCTCAGGTAACCACGTTATGCGATTTTATGTTTTCTTTTTATCATAATAGTAACAGCAGAAGATATTCGAGCTAAAATCATCATTTGATCATTCTATATGATCTTTTATGCTCCAAAACTGAAGGCGCTAGGTATAAAACATGGCAAGATAAGATCGTTTCACATTTGCTCACAGTGTCTGGACCCCTAGACAGGTGAAATAAAAATTTGTAATAATTTATAGAATAAGCAAAAATTTTCAGTAGAAACGAAATACAATTTAAGTTAAACATTAGAAACAATAAAACAAAGAACAGAAATGAAGAAAACAGAATATTACGATAAAGAGGAAACATAAAATATAATAATTTGAACACAAATATAACAAAATCTAAAACTAGAAAGTTTCGGGAACTTTCATGTTTCTATCATGTTCTATCATGTTTCTAACACTAGACCTAGAGTTAGAAACATTCGGGTTTAAAAAACGTACAGGTAAACCTGAATGATTCTATTCAATTCTAGATTGCTATATGTGTTTCTTTAAACCAGAGATTCCCGAACTTTTTTGTGTCGTAGACACCATGCCATGTTTTTCGGTAGACCCCTACTTTGTCCTCACAATACATTGTATTGCGACCATTAAAAGTGATAAAATATACAATAAAATATGCGATAACAACAAAAAAAGTACATACTTACATGGGCGCTAGAATGATAAAAATATAACATTGAATAGTGTTAGTTCGGGTTCTGATGACAAAAAAACCTCCACCCGGATCTGTGGCGGTGGGGTTTTGCCTTGACACATCCGTGTGTCTTCAGATTACGAACGAAGTCCGGACTCCGGTACTATTTGTATATGTTGATATCCACTTTCGCAGACCCCCTATTTAAATTTCATGGATCCCCAAACATTTTTTTCGTTGACGTAGACCTCTTGCAGGTTGGTATAGATCTCTGGTAGTTGATATAGACCACTTTGGGAATCACTGCTTTAAAGTATAATTAGAAATTCAGGTTTAGCCACCTTAATACATTCACGGCTGATAGATAATGGATTGTCAATTCCAGATTTAAGTGGGTGATCTCACATGATGCAATCGATTGACGCAACGTGTCACAATAAAAATCCAATTGTAAAATTAATACACTCATAACTACTCTCATAGTTTATTTTATACATTTTTTTGAAATTGACCTATAACTCTTAATAAACAATCAATATATAGAGATCTTTGCCTTTGTCACCTATTGGTCTATTTATCCTCATACCTAAAAGTTTACACTGATTGCATCTTATGAGACTTCCAAGTTAAATCTGGAATGGATAATCCATCGTAACCCCGTTTGTAACACTTTGAGATGGTAAATGTGACACCGATTTTTTAATATTTAAGGGGGGCTGAATTTTTTCAAATAGTACACTTTTTAAGTACTTACACTTTTTTTAAAGTTTAACGAAATGTTTTATAATATTACAGTAATTTACTCGATAAGCTGTCCTAGCTATAATCGTGTAAATTAAATTTGTCTTAGTCCAAGTCCAATTTTGAATATAAATATATCCAAATTATGTTTAATTTCGACCAGACACTGAAGAAAACAATGTTTTAAAAGATAAATGTTTAATAAATTGCAGTCGATAAAGAATGCAGTCTCATACAGTTAGATTTAAATGTTTTAATGACTCCCTAGATCATTGGTTGAAACAAACTGATTGGATTTGATGGCAAAAATAAAACTTTCACACGTTGGTAGAAATTAACTAGAGTTGCAGGAGGATGGCATGGTGTGTTGTTGATTAATAGCACCACTTAGAATTAACTTCAGGTTAGTTGAATAAAAAAGTATAGCATAACGAAATCTAGTACTTACTAGCACTGTTACTAAAGCTGACACTAGATGTAGAAACATTCATTAACAAAATAAAACTTTCACACGTTGGTAGAAATTAACTAGAGTTGCAGGAGGATGGCATGGTGTGTTGTTGATTAATAGCACCACTTTAAATGGCATTTGCTTTAATTGACAATAACATTCGACCTTATGTATGAAGTGATGACCAAACTAGTCCAAAAAGGGAAGCTGTCACCCAAGCTTTAGCTTTCGACATCCAAATGACTGACAACCCAGTTTTAGATTTCTTAAAGTTCATCACTAATAATCAATTTTTAGCGACTTTAAGCTTTCAGGCTTTTTTTTTGCTAAAACAGATGATTTTGAACTATGTTGAATCTGGTTTGGCTGATGTAGCCACATTCTTATATCATCACCCTGAATATATCTGGATCGCAGTTTCTTTATCAGCGCTTATTGTCTTTCTACTTTCTGTGATGTTAACGTCTAACTAGCCTATACTAGCTTCCTTCCCAACTTCTCCTTTTAATTTATCAAAAATTAACTTATCTTGAGAGCACAGAGTGCGTTCTAATTCGTAGGACAATTTTTCACTTTTACTTATTTCGCGCCAATTTAAACCTAAGGGCTAATAGAACTGTAGCCCTGGGGTGCTAATTTCTAAAGGGTACCTGTTTTTGCAATGAAAAGCATGGTACACATACATGTACTCAGTATCTCTTCTGAGGTGTGGGACTTTTTTTTGCAATTGAATTTTGTATGAAAGAGACGCCGAATGTCTTAGAATGATTCAAATATACAGTGTTGGGTTGAGTTGGGTTTAGCCGTATATCTGAACACATTTTTTTAATAAAGGCTTCTAGCTTCTAAAATAAAGTACTTTACAAACTGATTTGGCAACCCCGTATATTTGAATTGAAGTGAAACTAAAACTAACACTAGACCTAGAAGTGGAAAGCTTTGGGTTTAGCTGTGTGTCTTCAGACCCACAACTTTTTACTTTTTAATCAAGTGATAGTTCTAGCTTTATATTATTAGATCTAACTCTAGGTCAGATCTAGATCATCTCTCAAAACAACTAAATAGAGTGTGTTGAGTTGGGTTTAGCCATCCATATGAAGACATTTTTTTAAGGGAGGCCTGTATAATCAATAGTTTTTGAAATAGAGTACTTTACAAATAGATTTGAAAACTCTGTATATTTGAATTGAAATAAAACTAGAACTAACTCCAGACTTAGTATTAAAAAAGTTTCTCTAGTTTGTTTGTTTTATTTATTAAACGTTCACACCTAAATTCGAATGTTTCTAGTTGCAAATCTACAATTAGTATTAGTTTTAGTTCAATAGAAATGTATAACATTATGATATCTTACTAATTACCACTACCCAGCATTGTCACTATAATTAACACTAGAGCTAGAAGAAAAAAATTCGCAATCTTAAGAAACGGATGGCTAAACTGCAATATTTCTATTTTTTTGATCTAGAGTATGTTCAAATACTAGTATTAGATCTATGTTAGTTGATATTCAGCTCTAAATTGTTATAGTTTTTTCATAAGAAATGTATATTATGATATAACATAAAGAAGAGAATGTTTCTAGATCTATGTCAAGTTGTAGTGACTACTAATTTGCACTAAATATTCATCCTAACGTTATACTATTGTTACTACTAGTTTCACTTTTATTAAAGAAAAAGACGAACAGTATTAATAGTATGTCTTAAAATATTTTGTTTGTTACATTCGAAGTTAATTATAACGATGTTCTACTGTATTACGAATACTACTTTGTATGTAATTTGAGTTAGAAAGGTTTGTGACATTTCGTTGTTATCATTTCTTCCGGGGGGGTTTACTACGGGTTTGTGCCAGTTCCACTCGAGACTCCGTTACCCGTGACCATACTCGTGCGATAAGAACCTGCATAAAATTCGAATTTAAAAAAAAGCACTCGCTACGACTCGGTGGTATATGATGGCGGAAAACCGCATAACGACGTAAACCGTTCTCCAACATCCTGTTGAACAAAAATAAAATGAAATTAAAAAATAACTTTAAATTCAATAATATAATATTTGATTAAGGTTTTATCAGTTCCTTCTAACTAAGAAATGAAAAAAAAGTCGAATAAATAATAAAATCGGATTAAATAAACTTGGATAAGATATACGATATAATCTTATTTGATTCCATTCAATCCAATTCTTATTCCTCTTTATCGTATTTCTAAAAATCGATCCGGTAACTCTTTTCTTTAAATAATATTACGTAACGAATACGTTTCAATTTTATCTGTAAAAGACTAAAGGAGAATGTAATGAGGTTACCAAAACACTAATGCGTCTACTTTACCGTCTAGACAAGACTCGTTTACTGTACGTGGCTTTATCTTTGAAAAAGTGATTTAGTGATTTTTCTTGTTTATTGAAGGGAATTTAATCTTTACACAAAAGAAGAAAAAAAAGAAAACGTTAAAGAAAAAAGGAGTGGTAGCAATTTCACCTCCTATCTATTAATAGTATAGTTAGAATCTTAAAAGGTCTTTGGTCGATGTTAATAATTCGATTGTTTTTCCATGGTATCATCATTAGCAATCTTCAATAACATTCTTTGTGGTTGACATCAAATAGTAAAACAACCAAATTTGTCGTAAGTAAAAGTTTGATATGAAATTTTAATAAGTTTCGTTAGATTTTCATATAGGAAGAGAAATGCAACATTTTAACTATCTTATATGTTGATAAACTCTGGAATTGTGTGTTGACTCTAGAAGTACTCTGAGACGTTAAGCAATAAATGAATTTTGTTTATGCGAGTTATAAGTAGATATTATAAAAAGATGCTTTCAGTATTTCTACGTCAAGATATTACTTTGGAGATGTTGTGAGCTCCTCTAGGGTGATGAAATAATTGAGTATTACGATAAATTGTATAATGAACAAGATGGCTTATTTTTTTTAAGATTGAGTTATTAATCAGTTCTTGTTGTATCTGGCTGTTATGAATTAATGATATGCTTTAAGTTAGGTTACTATGTTTGGAATATTGGGAGAAATCTTCAATAATTCTTACCGGTGAAGTAGTTACACGCAAGTTAAATTTGTCAATTATTAATAAATGAAACCAATTTAAGTTAACCTAATTCAATAAGTACTACTAAGGCTGTAGACCAGAACCTTTTGAAGTGGAGGTGTCAAAATTTTCAAAACTCTTAGTAAACAATAAGCTGTCGTGTCAGATAAAAATTTTAAAACATAAAAATGGGAAACACGCTCTTTTACATGGTGAAAACTATCATCCTATAGCTTAGTTCTTTAAAAAATTAATAGAAAGAAAAGTACAGATATACAGAAATTATTTGTTAAGAAAATACATACTAAAAAATGCACGTCAAATAAAAAACGCGTGGATTTTGCTCCGTTGCTGATTCGAGAACATTACTAAACTTACCATTCGTTTCTTCGATGATTGATACTGCTTCCAGAAGCCTTGAAATGCTTGCAAAAGTCTCGATATTGCTTCCAGAAAACTTAATATTGCTTCTAGAAGACTTGGTAGTGTTTCCAAAAGATTTGATATTGGCCTGTAAGGCTTGATACTGCTTGTAGAAGTTTTGATATTGCTTTCCTAGAAGACTTGAAATATTTCCAGGTGACTTGCAATGTTACGGAAAACTTGATATTGCTTCTAGAAAACTTGAAATACTTCCAGAAGACATGATATTGCCTCTACCAAACTTGAAATGTTTGCAGACGACTACAGTATTCTGCTTCTAGGAAACTTGATATTGCTTGTAAAACTACTAGCAGAAAATGTTGTTTATTGGACAAAATGCAAGATCTTGAAGAAGGCATTATTGTTGCAAAAGGAAAGAAACTGCTAATAAGATTTGATTTTGCCTCCAAAATACCAAATACTGTTGGTATACAAAATGTTCACGTCAGAAGTTAGATTAGATTAGATTAGAAGAAAATAATGCCAATTAAAAATTGGATACTACTTGTAAAACTGTAAATACTGCTGGCAGAAGGCATTTTTTTGAGAACCGTCATTCGTGGTCTGAAATAATACAGTTTTTTCAGCACCCATACTTGTTTTTAAAATCCAGCAGCTATGAAGCTGTATATACCACTGATACTGTAAAGATAAAACAGTTGACTGCAGAATTTTTCTAATCCTCTATTTGGCCATCACCAAGGTTACACAAAATACTGGCAGCAACTTCAGAGTGCCTTGTGACCCAAATCACAAAAACCTTGCTGTTCTTGATTTCGAGCTTTGTGGAGATGATTTATTCAGCTTCTGTCTTCGTTCGGTTTCAAGATCGTTGCACAATCAATAATAAAAGAACGGCCAACATGATTATATTCACAAACTGACTTCTCCAGTGTTACTTATTCAGAAATTCAAAACTAGCAACTTACACGATTAGCTACGATAACATCTTGATCTGAAACGTTGGCGTCCTTCAATATAGGTCAATACATAAGAAAGAGAATAACTAAGTAGAAACTGACGATAGGGCTTATTTATCTATATTAGCTGTTTTCACGAAAACTTATTTTCGAACGTAAGCCCCCTTTTTATAGATCAGAACCATATATTTATTGACAAGAAATCATCACAAAAGAAGGAAACAATTCTCGAATAATTGAGTTAATGATATTGGCAAAATATTTGTCATAAGAAACGAATATGTACATATCTTAGTAACTTTAAGATATTGCAATGTTTCTCAAGCAGTATTAATGGATAGCTAAGAATTCTTGTTCTAGTATTGTTAATTAGTTGTTTGGGTATTAGGGTAACAGCTTGTGTAAGACCGGAAAGAATTTGATCTATCAAATTAATGTTTTTGTGTTTATAATTGCTTATATTTTCTCATATGATACATGACATCATGTCAAACTGAAATGTTGTGTCCCATTTAGCCTATAAATCGTGTTGTAAAACTTGTAGCTTCGGCTCCTTGCCCCAGGCATCTCCTTCATCCATATCTTCCCAACTCCTAAAATCTGTCTTCGATCCATCAAATTAAAGTAAAACTAGAACTAACACTAGACCTAGTACTAGAAACTTTCGGTTTCAGGTTTAAACCTGAATCTTTCTAGTACTAGGCCTAGTGTTCTAGTTTTAATTACCATTCGGTGTTTGATTGTTGTAAATTCTGTTGGAATTAAAAATATAACTAATGCTAGACCTATAACTTAGCTTCAGAACTAACACTAGATCTAGAACTAGAAACATTAGAATTTAGCCGTACGTCCCTTTAGACGGCTAAACCTTAATATTTATATTTCTAAGTCTAGTGTTAGTTCTGAAGCTAAGTTGGATTGGGTTGGGTTCCGTCTTAAGAGAGGTACGACTAAACCAAAATGTTTTTCGGTCTAGGTCTAGTATTAGTTCCAGTGTTAGTGTTGGTTCTATTTCTAGTTGTTATTCAGTCTTAAATTATTGTATAGTTGAATCGAAGTAAAACTAGAGCTAACACTAGACCTAGCGTCTTCAGACGCACGGCTAAACCTGAATCTTTCTAGTACTAGGTTTAGTGTTAGTTCTAGTTTTAATTGCCATTTAATGTTTCATATTTGAACTCTCTTCCTCGGGATTTCTAACCATCCCTCATTTAAACCTATTAACAATACACTCCAGTTTATGTCGATTTCTATTTACATTACTCTTAAAAACGTTCAAAAACTGTTATAATTTTGCCATGTTGACAAATAAAAGTAAATGAAACATATATGGATTGTTCTTAAAAGATTTGCAACATATACATGGACATTAACCCCTGTACGAACAAAACTAGGTCAATAATGACCCGAAAGGAGTAATTGTTTACATAGTATACGAAATCAAAGTTGGATGTTGTTGACCTTTCACATATTCTCTTCCTCATCCGATATGCAAGTTTATACTCCAAAGATTGTGGTCTTCAGACATCTTTGAAATTGGAATAGTACACTCAACCGACATTTTACGTTTCATACGATTCGGTAACAATGACATCAAGCTTGAGAAACAAATAACTGATAAGCTTGCACCTCTAGGAGAAATTGACTTACAATTTTGAAATTGCAGAGAGGACTATGAAAGTTGAGACAAATCAAGGACAACGAGTAGTAAATTGTTTTCCGAAATATTTCTGAATTTTGTAAAATGATAGAGTCGAATATGGTGGGAACATTACTTGGGGGTAATGTTCCTAAAAATAAAAATGATTTGTTAAATTATTTAAAAAATCGAAACCCTTCATCTTCATTCATACTGATTCTTAGACCAATTCAACCTAACTTAACCTAACCCAATCCAGTAAGTGTTACTAAGGCTGTGGACAGTTCTCGAATAAATGAAGTAAAGATTAACTCTTTGGACATATCTTAGTATCTCTAAGATATTGCAGTGGATATGTTCCTCAACCTGTATTAATGGATAACTAAGAATTCTTGTTCTGGCCCTATTAATTAGTGGATTCAATATGCAGCTTGTGGCATAAGCAATTATAAAATAGATTACAACCAAATATTGTCTTGGAATATAACGAAACAAAGAGTGGAGTTTTGGACAAACTCATTCGAGAGTATATTTGACTACAAGATGACCATATTTGTTTATGAATTCATATTTGGATATTGTGGCTGGAAATGTTTATACTCCGATTTAAATCGAAAAGCAAAAATCTAATGTTGCGAATAATCTAATGAATACCAAATAGTATAAATATTGTAATTGAAAGTATGGGAAGAAAAATAACTTGTCGAAGTCTCGAAATATCAGCAACCCAAAAACGGAGAAGTCATCAAAGTTGAAGAAGTGACATAAAGGTTTCCATAAAGCATTTTATACATCGTTTTATTATAGTTATAGCTAATAATGTATATTTACAATATCTACTTTTAATACTTTCAACAAAACTCACCCATTACGGTCATCAATGTTCGTTCAATCATTTTGGTCATGCAAGGATTAACACACTCTTCACTTAGGGTCTTTAATTAATAAGTATTATAAAACTTGTTTCATAAATTACAAATGCACTCAAAGTGTTAAGTTCTAACTTTTAGCTAGAAGCTTTCGGGTTTTTGTTGTTGCCTTTATTCCCTTTTTTTTTTAAACGCACGTCAAAACTCGAAAGCTTCTAATATTAGTCCTGATGATATTTTTTGTGTTATTCTAATTATAATTCTATTAACACCAGCAGTGAAAGCTTTCGTACTTAAGTTAAGTTATAATTATTCTATTTTAAATCAATCCATTTATTCTTATAACTTAAATCTTAAATTCAGTCATGTTAATACTGCTGTCTTCAATATAATAATTCATCGTCATAAACAATAAGAAAATTGTATACATATACACAAGTAAAACGAAAGAAGTTGTTCATTAAACGTGCTTCTAAACGAGAAACTTTCCATAGAACATAACTTCAAGGTGGTGCCGCATAATGCGTTACGCGTACGTAACCGTTTCGTTTGAACCTTAAAACTGCAGTCGTCGTCCGGTTCGAAAATCAATTACCCACGTACTACTAGTTTATTGTTTTTCGTTTCGGCCTTGAGTGAGTAACCTCGCGAAGCGCGCGTTCGAGAACCGATTTGTTTTTAAAAAGACGTCAATTTCAAACACTTCCATATAATAACGACTTGAACTCTACCGCGAAGACCATCCAAATAATCTGAACTCATCACGTACGATTAACGTAAACAATTTTTTTTGTTTCAAAATTGTTCAAGAATTAAACGAGAAAATGATAGGGTATCATTTGATGTAGTGAGAGAGAGATGCGAAGCGAGATGAAAAGTTGAGACTGAATTCTTGGAAGAAAAGACGAACAAACTCTATTTAACAATGAGCCATTATTTAGGTTTTGGGATAGGCGTAGACGCCACCTTTGACAGACACGGGTCTTCCTCGGACAGGAAGGAAGTCTGCGTGTTTCGTCCACGTGCTAGTAATTGCACAGGTATTTCGAACAAGAATGACTACTTAAGGGGGGTTTCTTTCAAAGCGCTGCGGGTGGCACGTGTTTGTCTCTTAAATACTCTAAAAGATGCGGTTCAGTTCTTTTCATTGAAACGGTTCTTTTGAGAAAATTACACAATTTTTTTTGCATAAGAAAAATGTAAATCTATTCTTATGTTACATATAAAGTAATTAATATTATTTGTTAATCAAATTATTCAAAATTTATATACTAGATCTAGAACTTTGAAATGACTTTGAATTTTTTCGAGTTTGATCAAAATTTTTGTAATTCTATTTGGGGTGATATTTTTAGCTCCAATACTAATCAGCGGTAAATAGCGTTAAATATCACTCCGTTAAATATTTTTATTGGGCTAAAACTAGAACTAACTAATGTTTGAAAATGTTTGAAACTTTCTAGTTCTAGGTCTAGTTTTAGTTCGATAAAAGTATACAATAATCTAAAGTCGAATAACAGCTAACAAACAGCTAAACCCAAGCGTTTCTAGTTTTATCAATAGACCTATAAACTAACATAATAGTTTCAAAAGTGTTTCTATTTATTGCTTATAACGTATGCGGTTACAACGAACTTTTGTAATTACAATTTCGAAGTCATTTCAGTTATAACGAACACTTACGCATTTTTGGGTGTGTTGTGAGTATAGGAACATTAATAGTATTTTTGAGTTTTACACCAGCATTGTAACTAAAATTAACACTAACTAAACCCGTCTGTTTCTAGTTCTAGTGGTAAGTCTAGTATTGCACAAGCACTGCAACCAGATCTAACACTCTACCAAAAACTAGAATCATGCAGGTTTAGCCATCTTAAAAGACGTGCGGCTAAATCCAAATGTTTGTAGTTCTAGGTCTAGTGTTAGTTTTAAATCAACACTGTAACTAAAACTAACACTATAGCAAGAACTAGAATCATATGCTTTTAGCCGTCTTGAAAGAATGAATGTCTGAATGCTGTTGTAGAACTAGAACTGATACCTATCGAACCTTCACCTAGATCGAAAATCATTTCGGATTAACCGTCTTTAGAGACGCACACCTAAACCCAAATGTTTCTAATTCCAATATTAAGTGCAATTTTTGCATTATTCAGTGATGGAGTGTTGTATATTATAACTAGAAATATTTAAATTTATCCGTCTTAAGAGGTGCATCCAATCCCAACCCAACCCAAGCTTGAAAGTTTCTGGTTCTAGATCTAATGTTAATTCTAAATGTGTTATTCAGTCTGACATCACAAATAATCGTTAGAACTGCAGGTTCTCGGGATGTAAGACTTACACTCTACAATTCTGGATATAGATATAAATGAATCGTTTATTACTGAAACAACTTCAGTCACATTGCATAACTTCCCAAGAAATAAAATCAGTATTTTACATGAAAGTTTTAAAAGCAATAAAACTTTTTAGAAAGTTTTATTGCTTTACAAACCTAGAATTGCACTTTAGGTAATATCTAAGCAAAATGGCGATCTTAAATTTATTTTAATAAACTCAAAATTCTTTGTCAAAAAATGGACAGTTGCTTCTCAAATAAGTTAACACATTTATGAATTCAATATTTTATTTCACACGAAAGAACAAGAGTTTACATAAGGCACAATTACTTAGTTTTGGTCTGTTTGGGGTTCTTTGAGCTTGGTATTTTCAAGAATTTCTTGTTATAATTATCTTCTACCCATTGAACTGATGTTTTGATACTTGGTGGTTTCGTCTCTAATATTAATAAGCTCACTCTCTTGGGATGAGTCAGCTTGAGGATGTTCCATTAATATATTCACTGACTTTAACATCTAGACTAGATACTTGAATTCTTTCAGAAAATAATGCGATTCTTTAACTGGGATAAGAAGATATGAGTTCTCGCAAGTTCTCTTTCACTTTCTTCCATCGCATTTACTTGAATTTTTATCGATAACTTATGTTGTTGCTGCAGTAAATGGTTGTGACGCCATGGCTGTTATTCTGTAACAGTTATCAGCACATACCTAAGTTCTTTCAGCACCAAACGTTGGGGAATGGTCGAAACAGTGTGTTTACATGGATAAATCAAAATGGCCAAAGTGACTTGAGTTGTTTTAACAATAATCGATTCAAATGTAAACTGACGTAACGGTTACAAGTTGACCAAATTTGTATGCTTTCCATTTATTCATTATATGCTTACTTACATATGAAATGCACAACCCACTAAAAGGCAAACTACAACTTTGCAACTTCGATAAAATAATGCTTTATTATTAACTAAGAAATGATGAAAATTTCCTCCAAAACAATTCAACAGTTGTGTTTCCCGTGCCATTGTTATCTCCATCTGCACCAATTTTAAATACTTTCTTCCTAGCAATTAATGAATTTCTGTCTACAAAATGTCAGTTTATTTGATTGACAAACTGTCAAGTAAACGCCTTGTAATGCCTCCAGTGCGACATCGAAGTTTTGCTCATATCAATGACTTTGATGGTGGCCGAATTATTGGTCACCTTTTATTCCGAGAAATTGGGAGAAGGCTGAATCTGGACCAGGGACATTTGCTTGGATATGGTCTTTATGGTCCGCAGAAGGTATTCAGAGGCTCCGTCCTGCTGGAAGACCCAGCTGAAGAAGCAGCACACGTGAGGACCTTAGGTATATGGCTACCAGGAATCGATTTCAAACAGCAATGTCGATGTTACTGTGGATCGGAGGGGAACTTTGAACCAACTTGTCGATGGCAACTATTTACAGAAGAATTTCTTCCTTTCGGCTTCAATCATACCGTCCTTATCTTCGACTTCTAATAAGATCATAAAACAGCCAAACTTGGTGTCAATAACTGCAAGGGTGGGTACAATGGAATGACATTGTCTTCAGTAATGAATCAAGATTTTCTTTATGGGTAACTGTTAGACGTAAAAGGGTGCTGCGACATCGAGGAGAAAAAGGGGTGATATGTACTGGACGATGGCCATCCTTTACGTTTATTCCAGGCGCATTAAATGCACGTTGTTACATCGACAACGTTCTGGAGCTGGTGTTAGTACCTTTTATGCAGACGTTGCAGAATGCAATGCCATTTTCCAACAGGATAATGGAAGGAGATTGGATTGCTTGTGTTACTTGTCGCCGATAAAAGATGTCTGGGATATGATGAGGCAAGTATTCAGGTCTCCTTAGAATCTGGATGTACTTCGACACCATCTAGAGATTGCATGGAACGAAATACCCTAGGAGGACGTCGACTACCTAATGTAGAACATGGAAGCATTAAGAATTAATGCATGTATAACCGTTCATTACCAGCATTTCCGGAAAAATGTAGATTTTTTTTCTTTCATCGTTTTTTCAACTTTCATCGTTTCTTAGTTGATAATAAAGCATTATTTTACCAAATTTTAAAAATTGTAGTCTAATCCTTAAAGACATTTATATCACAATTCCAATTTAAACATCAAATTATTTCTTTAGAATCAAATTTTTGCTAATCACAATTAAAATTTGCGATCTGATGATTTATTTTGAAGCAGCATTTTATAAACGTCGACTAATTTTTAAATAAATATTTCTTGTTGACATTTTTCGTTCCATTCATAGTTTTAGCTTTCATAATCATTTTTATTATCACTAAATGTTCTTATTAAGAACCCTTTTAGTGTAAGTAGTTAGTCGCGTGGCGCACTCACGACGAGCGCTTTTAAATGTTGCCGTTTTATTTTTGTGTTCAGCTTCGTCGAGTTTGTCGGCGCTGAGTGGTGGAGATGGTATTACCTTTTGGGTTCTCACAATTGGTGACACTCATTCGTTCTGAAACCTTCATGCAGTGTGTTAGTTAGTTCTCTCAAAAAAGCGTATCTCTATTTTAAAACACGCGAATAAGTTGATTAAACTTGTAGTTTTTTTAAGTAAGTTTTCCTTTCTAAATTATTTTTTATTCTTAATACAGTTGTTCCTCAAAAATATTAAAAACTTGTATATGCTTAAGTGTTTGGTATTTTACGTAATCGATGGTTTTTCTAAAATCAATTAGACGAAAGTTTTTTTGGACTTTTTTTTTAACGTCTAAATTGTTTTGTTATTATTTTTCTTGTTTTCTTAATTGCAGTCCTCTTTACAAAGGCTCCGTGACAAATTACGGCGGTCAAATGTACGCTACGGGGTCACCGCAACCGCAATTTTGGAATAACACAGGTAAATAAACAAAAATTATTCTTACTTTTTAATTGCTAAGTTTTGTTAGAGTTTTCATTCAATAATTTTTAATTTCAACCCACATCTCGTTGTCGATTTTATTATATTTTACCTGGAAAACCGTTTATTTCTTTATCAATATGCAAACATTTAGATGATAAAACAAGATAAGTAATATAAGAATTTTCTTGACATTTCCCGTTTTAAAAATAATAAAAAAAATCACGATTTGGACTTCGATTCTTTGTGGGGTTATTGTTTGTAATTCCTTTTTTTAAAATACCAAATATGATTCATTATCAGAGAATATGATCACGTATTGATTCGATGAGTGTTAAACGTTCAAAGTTTCTTTTTTTGAATTAATTTATTTTATGATTCTGATTTTATTGCTTAAGATTTTTTTTTTTGAAAAATGCGATTTGATTCTGTTCTGACCTATCCAACAAAATAAATGTACAACAAACACGATAACGTGTCGTGATCGAAAATTTAAAAATACACATATTTAGACGGCCTTTTGACCTTTGGTTGATGCACATCTTCGATAAGACAAAGATTTCTTGCATCGGCTTATAAAAAAGATTCCTCTTAATAATATTTATGCATCATCAAAAAATTGATTTTGTATTATGCATTTTTTAGGGATGCCCACCCAATCCACGTTGAATTTATCCGATGATTTCCCCAAAGTGACCTCGACGGGTTCAACGAGTGCTTTACCAGCTTTTAATAGAATCCCATCATTTAGCAATACAAGCCCGACACAACGAAGTTTTAATACGCCCTACTTAGAATGGGGTGGTCACCAATATCAAGATTCATCACCAACTTTACCCTATCAAATCCAAAATAATGTATCGCCGAGGGGTAGAACTTGTTTTTCGGCTGCGGCGTCGCTTTCAGCAAGTAAGTTAATTTTTTATTTCATTTTTTATGATTAGCCAAAACTTTATTGGTATTGATGAAAATGAGAAGACAATTTCTTCCAGTCCCCAGTTTAAATTTGATATAGGTATATTTGTGTGGTCAAAGCGTTAAAGGGGGCGTTAAGTCCCGAGGGAAGAATCTCTCGGGTCATATTTCAAACCCATAATACAAATTATACGATGTGTTCCTCCTATTTTTTGTCGGTTTGGGTCAAGTGGAAACATCTGTTTGTTTTCACCTTGTTAGCCCACCGAGAAATTTTAAAATTTTATCAAAATAATTTCGAGAAAATATTTAAAATATAAATAACAAGGTAAAAATATTTCAATCATTTAAAAACCATTTAAATTGTGTAAACTACAAAATTTTATGCATAAATATTTCGAATTTCCACTTGAATATTAAAATAATACTCTCTTTAAAATTTCAAACAATATTTATTACTCCTATTTTTTTAAATTTTAAATGACTTGGTAGTTTGTTTGAATATCTCTAATTACTCTGATCAAGCGAAAATGCTAAATAGTTTTTATCCCACGGGGATCTCGATTCAACTCGTTGTATGCTGAGTGTCATTTCTAAGAAATCGAGGTCCGGTTTTCGCGACCAAATAACAAACAGAGTTCTCTCAGCCCTAAACATCCTGTGTTATTCGCTTTTCATTCGTTTGACATTCGAAACTTTACCGAAACAAAAATCGAACTAAATAATCAACAATTATTCATTGAAACATATTTCAATAAAATCCGGAAACTACGTTCATCTTTATCATTCTTAATCAACGAGTTGTATCTTATCAATTTTTTTTTAAGTTTTAAAATCAAATATTGAATATTAGATAGCGTATGGTACAAACTCGATATCTTTTTAATATTGCCTTTTCCTTTAAAATGTTGATAAATTTTGTATAGATTGTAAAGTTAAGGTAATCATTTTTAAAATAATTTTAATCGATTAATTTAAAATTTCAACTAAATTTTCATAGTAATTCTTATCTTGTATTGATTATGATGACACATAGAGTTTTTGATGACACAACCAAATTAAGTATACATCTTCGTCCATCAATTTTTTTAGCTATTTTTTCTGTTTTGACAAGAATATTTTCGGGCTGATAGCTGTGTCTATCTAGCATGAAAGCTAAAAAATTGTGCATCCACCCCTACCAAAAAGATGGAATTATTTGTAATACTCATGTTGTGCTATAAAATCAATTTGTGTGGTCTGCAATTCATTTCGTTAATATAAATAGTGAGGTCGAATTGATTACGAAAGGTTATGTTCGGTTTAACTGTCTTTCCATGTTCCTAATACATTGTATCTAGTGCCTAATCATTGCAGTTAGTGACAAGATTATCTTTTTATTGCTAATTTTTATTTTTTATTACGATATTCATTGCGCCGGGCAAAAAAACGCACTGTGAAATTTTTTAAGCATTTGCTTTCTAAACTATATTACAGACCTTCAAAATTTGTGTCAATTTGTTGTCATGACATCCTAATTATGATAATACAATAAAGATGTATTGAAGTCAAATACCACAATTATTTTCCCTTCCAATTGAAAATGTGTCATTTGTGCATAAAGATAATTTTCATTTCAAAATTACACGAGAGGTATAGTCACCAAATCTACACTTAATGGTCATAAAGAACTAGTTAGCAGTGAAGTTTTTTGATCATATTTCTAAGACTATGATTTCTTCACTTAATGTTATGGCTAAGGAGTTGGTGAAGTTTTAGTGACACGAAGAACACTAGATATTTAAGTCACAGTGACATTGAGGGCATTGACAAGTTGGTCAATCTGGCTAAATTGGGCAATTCAATTGTGGATTATAAAAAAGTCATACCCTCACGGTTGTAAGAACTTCCAAGTCATAGATAAGCGAAATCTATGATAACTTCGTTGCCAAACAAAATTTGATAGGAGGTTTTATGCCTCAGCAAATAGAATCTAAGACCGTTCTCAGATTTCCTGACCGACAATGCACTCCTCAAATGCTAAGTCTTCAATTAGAGCTTTTAATACCAATATTCTGGGTTGGGTTGGTTTCCAAATACCGGGATCTAGGACGACTTATGAGCGATATTCATAACCGGTATTGTCCTAAAAATACCGCAATTTTAATATTAATATTATTTGTAAACCAATCACAGAAAAAAAAAATAATCGCCAGATCATCGACGCGGCTTGAAATCAGTTGTAACTGGTTCACATGAATCAGACGTAGTTAAGTTTAAACACGAAATGTTTACTTCTAAGCCAAGAAGCATACTCAATTTTACTTAATCAGATGTATTTTGTTTGATATTTCTACATTAAAAATAATTAATAATATACCCAACACAACCCAACTTAACTCAACCTAATTAAGTACTTAAGTGGGACTAGAGCATGTAACACCGGGATCTAATTTGACTGAATTAAAAAAAAATAATTGAAATTTGAAATAATTTTTATCCGGTATTAAAAATCGGTATTGATGGGAAAATACCGGTATTTTGGTATTAGTATTGTTACTGAAGTAAACAGAAAAAGATTTAAAAGAGCCAAATCATCGGGTGCGCCACAACCTCTTGGAATATGATGATGTCATGTGGCTAGAGAGTGACGGGTTCAAGAAAACTTCGACCGTCTAAAACCCTTCTCTCTCTCTTCCCGGTAATGCCGGTCAGGGCATTACTTCGGGGAATAAGAATAGAATACAAATTTATGCGTTCTCCAAAGCCTCACCCTCACCATTTTCAACTCCTTTTAGGAGCCTTCCATGGCTTTCCTTAAATTTCATTATTTTAAACACCATATCTTAGCACTATATTCCACAATTCTTCTGATTCTAACATCACTTTCACTAACATTTTCTTGATTTAACAACCGACCACATTTCCTTTCACAAACATTTCTTTCACCACCAAACTTTTCACAAACAAATAATGAATGTTCCACTGTGTCTATGCTTTCACAAAACCAGCAAACCTTACTTTCTGATTTTTTAATTTTAAACAGATATTTTTTAAAGACTCTATGTCTAGACAAAAGCTGAGCCAAATAAAAGTGACAATCTCGCCACACTTTCTATTGAACCATAGTTCTATTTTCGGGATAAGAATACTTGTCCATCCCTCATATAGATCTTATTTGGAATCATAACCCAAGTCAACCTAATCCAACCCAACCTAATTCTTTTTTTCGGGAAGTTGGAAAAAGTCTGTGATCAGACAACACCATAGGTCACGACCTGCGGTGTTGGTCGATCAGATAGTGTCGGGTTGGTGTTCATCTTTGGATCACCGACCGAATAAATACTCTTTCCTCAGTCATCCATGGAAGTCGAAAACACGCTGTTGTGTTTTAACCATCAACTACCGGAGATTTTCAATCCTATTATCACTTCACCCCGACTTCGTCTTTTCTCTTTTTAAGATCCACACAGAGTCCTAATGAGCCCTCCTTCTTCTGATCTTCCTAATTCATCGCCTTCATGCTTTCTTGTCACCACTCAACCCAATCCAAACCAACTCAACCCAACCCAGTAACTGTTCGCTCTCTACTCATTGTAACAACAGTATTTGGCCACAAGATATTTTGGCCACCACTCTGTAATTATGTCCTCATATCTTTCATTGTATCTTCCCTGCCTTATCAGTGTCCTGCTCTTCTGTCTACGATGTCCCTATCTATCCCTGTCGCTTACCTTCCCTCAATTTCAAGGAAGCCCTGTCTTCTACTCGTTTCATAATCTATGCCATCACCATACCTAAATGCTGTTCTGTTACGCTTTTTCCTCTGCCTTCTTCGCGACTATGTCCTCTCTTACAAACTCTCTACTGTATTCCACCTTTCCTAACATTCCAAAATAACTTTAATGCAATTTCTTAGAGTTAACACATTTCATATTTTTTTCCAAATTGTGTGTTCCACATCGCCTCTGTTGTGTTTAAAGACATAGTCTCTGAAGCAGCAGTGTCCAATCATAGTTAACTGACAAAGTAGTTTGCTGCCCCCTTCATCAAGATAGTCATAATACTTGGATTGGATCAAGTATTATCTGTTTAGTTCACGTGGCCTTTTCATAGGTTGTTCCAATCTTGAACTAATTCCTCTTTAAAGCAGGTTCGCTCTTCTTTTGCAGCTCCCGCTGAATCTAGTTATTAGCTGAATTGGTAGTAAGCTTGACAGTGAGCTGAGACTGAGCTCGAGTTCTGTAAGCAACACTACCCAACCCAATACAGCCCAATACAACTCATTGACATGGCATAAGTGGGACTAATCTGGCAGATCATTAGACAAAGTAAACATCATCCATAAGAAAACCTTTAATAAACACAGAAAGCGGCACGATGAACAGTCTGTTTGATATCATTTCCTAATAGAAACATAATAATATGTACTGGAATTTCTACTACGGGTCTTTAGGCATATTTAAGAATTATTCGTGATCGTATATTGAAGACACGCATGTGATATATGACTCATGAGATGACACATATGACTCATGTGTGAACGATAAACAAAGTACAGTAACAAATTCATGCTTTTACGCTCACGATGGCCTATTATTTATTATCATTCTTTAATGTTGGACTAATAAAATACATTAAAGTAATACCGGTATCCCGGTTTTAAACATTTTGAATACCGAATACCGGTATTGAGATTTTGGTTCGGTATTGCAAGCCCTAATCTATTCCATATAATCCCCTTTTGTCGTATCTGCCTTCTGTTCTGCCTTTTGTTTTAGTATTTTCTAATTCTTTCTGCACAGTGGACACCACATCTCCACATCATCTGCTAAATACCTGTTCACTCTCTTATTATTGCCGGAATGGTACTTGGACACCACTGGAAGCTCCTCTATAATTATGTCTCCATGTCTTTTATTGTATCTTCCTTCTCTTATCGGCGCCCATCTCTCCTGTCTCTGGACATCGTCACTTACCCCTCAATAATTAATAATTCAACCCAACCCATCATTTTGGACGAGAACCCGAAAACCGTCTTTGAAATTTTGATCAGCTGTTGGAAGTACTAATTGCCATAATCTTATAGGTCGCAATGACGAGAGGATATTGTTTCTTCAGCCTTTTAAATTTCTTATGCCGAATGGCAGAAATACCTACGAAAATTTGATTCTGGTAGGCTTATTTTGGTTTAAGAGTTAATTTAATTTAAAGTTAAGAATGATTAAGTTTAGTTCGAATAATTCGTTAAAAAAAATGCCATTATTCTGGGCGTGGTGATTGGGTTGGTTATGCGGTTCAATGTAACATTTTTAATGTTTCTGTTTTTGCCATAAAGATAGCAAAGTTGTTACAAATGTGCACCACTATACTTTGAAATGTTGGACAGGTTGAAGATCAAACTTGGCGATTTTGCAACGAGATCTCACACACACATACTCACATATTGTATAACTATGTTCCTAGAAGCCGCTTAAGACTCAATATTTTCGTTAAAGCTTTTTTGACATACACTAACTTAAAAAGATTTACAACTACAGAAGTCTTGAACCAACATTTATTAATTGAAAACTAATTATAATGACGCTGGCTACTCTTTTGTGTAATCTGACATCATCTGTAAGTCTGACGTGACAGACTTTTTTCTGAACTTTTCTTCCGGTATAAATGAATGTGAAAATCATAAAATTAGGTCGATTAATTCGTTTAAAAAATAACATTTTCTTTATTCTGAATGTACCAGTTTGGGTTTGCTTTAATAAAATTTTTAATGTTATTATTTTTTCCATAAATTAGCAAACTAGTTACCATCATACTTTCTCATGGATAAACAGTAGATTTTAATTTAATTCAATTAACTCCTCATAATTTTCTTTCCTGTTATTCAAAAAGCTGATTATGCTAAAAAAACTAGTCCTTTTTATCAAAACCTGATAAAAGAATAAATTTTTCAATCTCCTCAAAACTTTAACTTGAAAAACTGCAAATAACATAACTGAGAAAGAAAAGGAAAAAATTTCCCATAAAATATAATTTTAATTTTTTAAAAACTATTGTTCACCAAACAATGACACATTCACACTAAAAAGAGTTACTTTTTAATTTATTTTTTAAAACTTCTTTTTAAAAATCTATTGTTTCCGACGTGTTAAAAAGAAATTGAGATTTTCTTGGCACGAGCCAAGTTTAAGTAAACACTTCAGTGCAAACGTTAAAGCGGAAAACGGACAACGTAAACTACTTAAAATACCGGAAACGACAATGTAGACGACCACTTGCGAGTTAGTGTTTACTAATCGACGCGTGGCACAGCTGAAAAAAAAGATTAAAAAAAAAAGAAAAACGTTTTTCATTTATTAAATTTTTTTGTTAAGAAAAAAATGTTTTATTTGAACTCATGTTGACTGATATTTAGTAATAAAAAAAGGTGTTGGAATCCGATATATTTGGATGATACACAGTTGTTAGAAAACGATTTATTATATTTCTCGTTTTTGGTGGGGTGTCGTTTTACTTCGGGCTTTAGAGAAATCGGATATCGAGCGCTCAAAGTTTTTAGGCGCCAGAAACAGTGTTTGTTTGCAAAAGGTTTTTCGAAAGGGGGTTGGCGTTTTACTACATCTTTTTTTAAACCCCGAGGATGGCTGTGGTGTTTTGACGAGGCATAAATTTCAAGGTTAAAAATTTTTTTATGAGCCGGGGTGGTTTTGTCAATTTGTTTTTCAACGGTTCGCACTTGTTGTGTGAAATTTATAGTTAACGGGACCATCTGGTTCATTTCATTCTTATTTTTAATTTCTTGAAATTCTTGAATACAAAAAAAACAGATTTATTTTTTTATAACAAAATAACATTGTTGTATTGTGTATTAAACCAAAAAGTTTGTGTTGTTGTTTTTTTCCAAGGTTAAAGCAGTGGTTAAGCGGTTTTTTCCATCTCATTTGTAACATTTTGTTATTTTCATTGGTTTTTAGACCGACGTTTCAGCAAAAATGTCGCCACATAAAAATAAATAGTTCTTACATTTTTTCTCTTACACACAATTTAATTTAATAAAACAGAAATTTTTCATAAACTAAAAAAAGTTTTTTAAACACAATTGGAATGGTTTTGGAAGGGGGAGAATGCAAAAAGCTATTAACTAAGAGATGTATTCCTTCCATTTATTTGCAACGATAGCATTCTTCTTGAAATGGTTGTGGTTCGCTGTAATCGACACCATCTGCAATTAGAATCTGCTGATTCATTTATTCTTTTGTCATCATTTATAACAATGATTGCTTTCTTTCGACTAATTTTATATATACCACAACAGCTTTTTTTTATTTATATTTAGGATACACAGGGAAAATTCTAGTTAAATATGCACTAAAGAAAAAATTATTAGTATACAGTACTTCCCACAAGTAACGAATAAATTTGATAAAACCTTTAAAAATTATTTACGGAAATCGCTGGCATGGGTTTACAAGTTTAAATTTTTTGGAGTGTATTTTATTTTATTTATTTTTTTTTTTGATTTTATATTAATTACATAAAACGAATTTTGAGAAAAATTACCTTAATGTTAGTGGGTTAGCCGTACGTCTTCAGACGCACGGCTAAACCTGAATCTTTCCAGTACTAGTTTTAGTGTTAGTTCTAGTTCTAGTTTAATACAGGTATACAACAATTCAAGACTGCGCACAACTAAAAATAGAATGAAAAACATTTAGGTTTAGTCGTAACTCTCTTAAGCCGAAACCCAACCCGGCATAGCTGCCCAGTTTATCACCTTTGGTTAAATTTAACTATCGGATATTAACCATCGCTACTGGTTAAATAGCCCATCAAGGCAAGTAATATTACAGTAACCATGGAAATATCCAATAGTTAAATTTAACCAAAGGTGAATAAACTGAACTACCATTAATATTTGACATCTGAACAGTTGACTCCCGTGGGTACGAATTTATCATTACTTTTGGAACTCATTGTGTACTCACTGTTTATTTGCATATTCAGGTTGGTATCTTTAGTCAACTCAAATCACATCAATTTACATGCGTTTATGTTGGATATTAATTGGAACACTACATCGATCTTTTTCGGCCATCGGTAATGGCTATGAAGTCATTAATAATTAATGCTAGACGTTTGTTGTCTATCTTCCTTACAAATAGAAATAGCAATTATCTTCAATAATCCAATGAAATGTATCCCACTCATTCTATAGTAAATGAAAAACTTACTGGGATATTGTAGAGGTTTTGTATGGAACATATTGAAAATGTATAGGTCTAACAGTTTTTTCAATTTCTTTTTTATATACAATAACGCAAATGCTAATGCTAATTTAATACTAATTTCCTGTTTAATATTTTTGGAATATTAATACCTGCACCATTTAAGAAAACATTAAGAAACATTATGATTGTTTGGTTTAATTCTTAACATCGTATAGTTTTAAATGATTAAATAAATCGATTTTGTACTTTTTTCGATGTTACTTTATTTTTCGTTTCTCTCCTACATGTTTCGGGATCCTATGATCCCGTCTTCAGGAAGTATCCTGTTAGATTACAAAATTTTTCTGTTATTATTTTAATTGTTGTAATGTTTTTGCAATAAATTTAAATTAAATATTACTGTTACAGGTTCTTTTTTGTAGGATGTGTTATGGGATTTGTTGTCTTTTCTATTTTTAATTTTTGTTACTTACGTCAAAAGAATATAGAATATGTGTTTATTATCGTTACTATTATCTATGATGTTGTAATTTATTCTTAGGTCTTCTTTAAGTGTTATTTTTGTATTTGTTTTTATGCAATGCAGTGCAATACTGTATTTGTGTGCGTTTGAATGAAACGCGTTGTAGGCGATGATAGAGTCTGTTTGTGTTTGTTTTCTGCAATACAACATCATTGCATATTGTTGTTCTTCTTTTTAATTGTGATATCTAAAAAATTTATTTGGTTGTTCTGTTCAATCTCTGTGGTAAATTCTATTTTTAGGTGGATATTGTTCAGGTGTTGGGGCATGTTTTGTGCTGCTGTGAGGTTTTTTGATAAAAATTATTAATATGTCGTCCACATATCGTTTATAAATTATTATGTTCTTGTATGGGTTATTCCTATTTATAATGTGGTCGTGTTCTATTTTGTTTAAAAATATATCTGCGATTAGTCCACTGGGGTGAACCCATTGGTAAGTCTTCTTTGTATGTGAATATCTTAATTCATATACAAAGAAGACTTACCTATCTTATTGTTGAATAGGCAGAAATTTTGTTCAAGGCATAGTTTAAATAAATTGTAAATGACTTCTACTTCTGTCATGTCTGTCATTTTTGATTTTAAGACGTCTTATTATTTCTAACAATAAATTCTAGGATACTACTATTATTCTAGGATACTATTTGGTATGAGTCTTGTATAGGTGTATTGTGGAAGTGTTTTAGAAGACCGTTTCTATTTTTTATTGTATATGTGGGTTCGAAATTAATTTCATGTTTGAAGAAGTGTATTAGGAATTTTGCTATTTTGTAGGTTGTAGATTCAATGGATGTTATAATTGATCTAATTGGGTAGTTTTGTTATTATATTAATGACAAATATATATTATATATATATATATATATATATATATATTTGTTATTATATTTTGTCATATTTTATTATTATTTCTTTTGCTTTTTATATACACTGTTTTACTTTATTATTAAATGTGATTGTTGGGTCTTTTTTAGTGATCTTATAATTGTTATCTTTTAGGAAGGTGTCTGTTTTTTCATAGTATTCCTTCTTATTCATTATAACTATGTCTGCGTTCTTATCTCCTTTGGTGATGATGAGTTTTTCTTTCCTTATTTTCCTCTCTAGAGTTTGTATTGCATTTATTTTCTTCTGTTGTTCATTTATTCGTTTCATCTTTTTTCTCTCATTTTTCCTTCCTATTGTTTTCTTGTTTCTCTTGTCAGTAATTGTTGTATTTCTCTTTTTATATTTTCTTTTATATCTTCAGGTTTATTATAATAGTTTCTATCTCTATTGCTGTTCTTCTTAGGGATGGTTCGTTAATATTATGACTTTATTTGTCCCATTCACACAAATATATGTTGATTTAGTATGTATGAAATAATGAGTATAAATTAAGCTCAGGACAAATTAGGCATAGTTCAGGTAGAGCCGTAACTGCACCTGCTCTTCCACTCAAACCTAATAAAACTAATTCTAAATATACAAGAGAGAAAAAGATAAGAAAAACAAAGAAAATGAAATAACCTTAAAGAAGTGCTACATTTTATATTTAACGGCTATTCATTAAAAATATATGTTATCTGGTATGAAAAGCATTTCTTAAATAGCTGGTGATGATGGATCGGCGGTGTAAGAGTGCTTGTATATTCAAGGTGTGAACATCGGTGAGTCGACGAGTTAATACCTCTGCCTGTATAGCCCAACCACAAAAATCTATCGTTTTTCGTCATCATTCTCTGTTGAAGCTTGTCCAGTTATGAAACAAAAATTTTGAATATCTTAACAATGGTCCATTCTCAGACCTACATTTATTTCGTTTATTCATATATTTTCACTACGACATACTGTATACGACACTGTATGTCGTATACAAGGAAATAATATTTCACGATTTCTGACTTCATCTTTGACATAATACCAATAATAAAACTCCAATGGACTTATGTTAGGTGATCTCGAATGCCAACATATTATCCATCGTTTGCTATTAACTAATTTTGAAGAATCCTTCATCTTGTTGAAAATACATTCGTCTACATATATTTCTACAAAATCCGACAACGTATCGATGGAGTTCCCTCCCTAAAGTAAATTCAATTCTTATTTAACATAAGGCATCCGAAGCATCAAACATTTTTTCAAAAGATGCACAACACCCGAAAGCTTCTAGTGTTAATTCTAGTATTAGTTCTAATACTGGTTCTAGTGTTAGTTCTAAATTTAGTTTAATTTTATTTCGCATTTTGACATTTACAATCAACTAGGCTAAAATAAAGATTAGTTGATGCAAAACATATACCTACAGATTTGAAAAATTACATTTTTCTAATTTTTCCATAAACTGCTTTCACCATTGTAGTCTGCAGAAAAACTACTCTAATAACAAAGTTTTACATTTAGAACAGGTTGTATAACCGTTCCAATTAAAAACAACACTAAAGTCTTTAATTTGAGAAGTAATATTCTACAATTAGTTCTCATTCCTATTTTTACAAAATTTAATTTGAGCAGTTATCACAATTAAGAAATTGTTGAAGCAATACTCTTGCAGATATTCAAGCTCTTTCTCAAGCTTTAAGCTATGGAATATCGCACAAATCTCGGAAACAATTTATAGTTATGAATGTTTCTGATGTAAATCCGACTTTAAAAGATGATAAATGTGTCTTGTTATTAAATATTATTTTGGAAAGTTTTGTGTTAAAGGTTTTTTTGGCTAATCATAAAAATGAAGATAATATTTTTAGTCTTATTAAAAAAGTTTTCTCGATTTTTAATACCTATATTGTGGCTCAAAGCAAACTCAGGCATATAATAATAAAATCATATTAAAAGAAATCATGCTAAAACAGGAAAAAATAAGGGGCAAATCATAATTCTGATTTTTTTTATGTGTTAAAACAGCCCACTGCTTTATTTTGTCTTGTTTCTAGATTACTGCAATGAGTCTGTGTGCTGATATATATAAGCATGTCTGCTTATACGTGCAGGTATCAAGTATCCTAAAGATATTCAAAAGTTAAGAAGTAAATTTTACTTAGAAAATTGGGATGATCACTTGATGGGTCCAACCATGATATCAATTTTTTTTATAAATACACTTTTAGGAGGGCAGAATAAATTAAAATCCTTATCTCATAATTTCCAATACCTAATCAAGTTTTGTACATAAGCAATAAAAGAAAAAGATTTAAGGAGTTCTCCTATTTCTACCAAGCTTCTACACGAAAATCTATATGTTGATAATGGTTTAAACAGTTACACCCAACTCTTTTTTTACACGGTAGATACGTTCTTTAGAAAACCGTGCAAAAGAAAATCGTGTAAAAAAAGTTATAATAAAATGTATATGACATATCTATAAAAAAAGCTATTTATCGCTTAAAAAAAATAGTGTACAATCAAAATTCCAACATAACAATAATAATGTAAACTAAAATTAGAAATAAAAATCAATTTCGCACGTCTTCATTGCTACTTGATAACTAACGTGCACGTTATTACGGATTTGACCAAAAGCGCTATCATCAGCATCATCAGTAGATATGTCGAATATGTCTAGCACATCTGTCAAATTTATTTCAAATGAAGAATTTTTTTCGTTATTAACGGTCTGTGTTTTTTTTTGTAGTTGTGAAGTCGGTTATTAGCTGTTGTTTTTTTGGTTTCTCAATAAGCTTATATAATTCTTCATATCCAGCTACACGTAACTTAAGACTACGTCGAAATTTCAATGCACGCTCCATGTCAGGATCATGAGTAAGAAAATGTTGTTCCATACTTGTAGCAAATTTCAAGCCATCGCAAATTAAATCAGCCGTTAATAGCTGAACTTCTACCTTGTCATTATCAATTTCTTTATATTCACAAATTGCCATAAATTCGATCAAATCATCTTAATCCAAAATTTCCAAAATTTTAATCCTAAGTTTTCGCATCAATTCATCAATGTCAGCCGTTTGAATGTTGTTCAAACCATTGCCACCAATTGTGTTTGATAGAGTTATAATTTCAGAATACACAGCTGATTTTTCTACTACAAAACTTCCACTTTTGACGCATGCTGGCAATATTTCTTCCAACAAGCATTTCAGATTGATTGGTGCAATTGTTTAATGGCAACAGAAGCAAGTGTAATGCAATCTATAATCGTAAACTGCTTCCAAAACAGTCAAATTTGTCTCTTCCACTGAATCTAAAATATATTTAAACGTTTGCTCTATGTGCTACATTTTAAATGTTGCTGTAATGCCCTGATCGAGTGGCTGAATCGGCGAGTAGTATTAGGCGGTAAAAATAGCAATTGAATATTTGGGTGATCCAACACTGGGTGGCTGGGCGCATTATCAACGAGCAAAAGTATTTTGAATTCCAAACCTTTTTCTTCCATATATTTCTAGACTTCAGGAACATAGCAGTTGTTGAACCAATTTGTAAATAGATCAGTCATCATCCATGCCTGTTTATTCGTCATGAAATGGACTGGAAGTTGTCTAATGTTCTTACCTCTTAATGCTCGTGGCATAAGAGATTTGTTGATTAATAAAGGCTTTAACATTTTATCACCAGATGCGTTAGTACATATCAAGAACGTCACTAGATCTGAGCTGATTTTTCAGATTTTGCTATATAAGTCCTTTCGGGCATTTTCTTCCAAAACTATTCCGTTTCGTCGGCATTAAATATTTGTTTTGGAGTATAACCGCCCTTTTCAACGATGTTTGCTAGTTTACCGGAAAAGATTTTTACAGCATTTTAGTCTGCTGATGCTACTTTTCCCTTTATTTTTACATTGTGAAATGCGTGTCTTTTTATAAAACCTGTCAGCTATCCCTCATTTGCATTAAATGCCAGTTTCTTCGTTGCCTGAAGACTTGTTGATTCCAATTCCTGAAGTCGGTTATTTATTCTAAGTGCTTTTTCTTTTATACGTTTCCCATCAATAGGTACTCTTTTTGACTGTAAATCTTCTATCCAAAACACCATGTGTTTTTTCGTTTTCTCTAAGATAGGATTTCGACTATAAGATGATGTTTTGGAGCGAATGGAATTCTCATTTTTTCTAATTGTTCTTATAGTCGCTTCGTTTAAACCAAAAGCTTTGCCAACAGATGAGGGACCTTCGCCTTTCTTTAGACAGTCTAATATTCTTATTTTAGTTTCTAAGGAAATTGCTTGTCTCTTCGGAAGTTGTTGTTTAGGCATTTTATTAAACAATAAGGGTACTATAAGAAGAATCCATAATAATATTGCTTATAGATTTTTTCTAAAGCGACAATCTAATACAATATTACCTTTTTTAGTGGCAAAGAATTATCATCATTACAAATAATACACTGGAAATTTTACCATCGAATTAAAAAAACTTAAATTATTTATTACGTCTCACAAACTGACCACTCTTAACACAAAATAAATACTGAATAACGAAATCATGTGATCAAGTTGAAGCACAACGAGATAAAGAAAAAAAGATCATACAATTCTGGTATGCCCCGTAGTAGACCAAGTTATAAACATGTGCACATAAACCAACCGTCTTCTGACCACGGTATTCCCCCATTGTATTTTATAACTGTATACATAAGTTTCTGTAAGACGCTATCAAAATTAGAATTAAGAATTTTTTTTGGGATTCATGCTATAACAAAAAATTTGTGTAAAAAATTTATTGGTGAACCGTGTTATTTCAAAATCATGTTAAAAAGAGTTGGGTGTAATTTTATTTAGTAAATCGGAAAGATCACTTGATAATATATACTTTTTGTAAATGAGTCACTCTTCTCATAAGTCAATCAAATTTTGCGCATCAGCAATAAACGAAAAACATTTAGGGATTTCTCCCTATTCCTATCAAGTTTATATACGAAGATCACTATAATTCATGTCCCTACCTGTTTTAGTAAGATTACTTTTGATTGTGTAATATAAAAAAAAATAATTAGAAATTATTATGAATAAAAATACGATTGTTTCTAACTGAATACAGATAAATCTAAATTTACTTAATGATTTTGATCGTTAGATGGCGTTATTAGAAGTTATACCATCTATCGTTAATTGATTGATCTATTTAATTAATATTTTATTTAAAATGTTTTTGATATTGTAATATAGTTGACCCGAGATCAGCTGAATACTTCACGGAGGGGCGGGAGTGCGTGAATTGCGGCGCCATTGACACGCCTCTGTGGCGTCGCGACGGCACTGGACACTACCTCTGCAACGCGTGCGGCCTGTATCACAAGATGAACGGGATGAACCGGCCGTTGGTGAAACAGCCGCGCCGATTGGTAATGCACTGTCACGTGACGCACGCCCCCTCGTGACAACGTGGCTACGCTGCCAAATAAAACTAAAGAAAGATTATTCTAATTAAAAACGCCGCATAAGATCTCATATCAAAATAGTCGAAATAATTCATGATTGATTCTTAATAAAAAAAAGTTACAACGAATCTGTTTCTCTTTGCGTTCCAGTGGCGGCGGAGCCCGGTCATGCGGGGGTTGCAGAACTCTACAAGAACTACCGGTATGGGTACTCTAATGGTACGCACGGACCCGTGCCTACCACAGAAGAAAAGTCTAATCGGCGTTTGGTACGTCACACCAAATCCGTTTTGATTTCAAATTATAACTATACTTTTTTTATCGGAATGCTCCATCATTTCCGTAGAGTTATTAGTTAATTCATTTTTGTAGTGTTAGTTGTATTTAGAAGTAGAATTTGTTTGGACTATGTTTTCAAGTAAATTCTTTTAGGCCCACTTTTACCAACCTATCGTTAAAATAAGTAATGAAAAGTGGGCCATAATAATTTTTTAAACCGATTTCTTACATCATCAGGATATATTCGAGAATTCTATATGATAGAATTTATTTGATAACAAGTACTTGCAAAAATAAGTAATTTGGGAGCATTCTAGTTTATTTAAAAACTTTTTCCTCACTCTTTTTGTCATTACCAACCCCTATTAGTATCAATCTTCTTAACTACTACATACCAGGTTGTTCAAAAGTGTACATTTAATCGTCAAAATTAAGATAATTAAATATACACTTATTTCCCTACATAATAAAAATTATTTCAAAATATCTTTATTTCAAAAAATTAATTTATTTTCTTAAAAAAAATTAGTCGGCTTCAAGACGCGTTGGATTAACATGCACCAATTGCCACACGTCAACGACGTCGTTATGGCGCAGAAACGCTCAGGGTGAACCAGTTTGCAACGCATGCGGTCTTTATTATAAATTGCACGGCGTCAATCGGCCCCAAGCGATGAAAAAAGAGAGTATACAGGTAAAAATTGATATATTTAATTAATGATTTTAATTATTGATTAAAAATTAATTTTTAGACGAGAAAAAGGAAGCCGAAGAATAGCAATAAGGAACCGGCGAATTCAAGCAATGGAATTTCAACCTCATCAACGCCTAATATAAAAATGGAACATCCTTTAAATAGCATCAAAATGGAACATACTTTAAATAATATCAAATTGGAACATAACTCACTTGGTAAGAAATATATATGTATATTTGTGTTATTGTATTTATGGGTGAAATTTACTTTTGGAGTTTTTTGGCACTATATGTTTAAATATTTTGGTAATCCTTTCTTGTAGGATTACTAATTCTCTGACGAGGTCCCAATTTATTTTACCTAACTAGAAATAACTAGAAAATGTCAGGTTTTACATGTCATTTTGACGTTTTGTAACGTCACATTGTACACAAGTGGCGTTTCATTACACCACTAGTGGTGCAATTTGGTTGCCACAATGGTTGCAATTTTGTATGATCTTGAATATTATAAACATTTAAATTGGAATGCACAATAAATAGACTTATAGATTAGAATACCAGCTGTTAAATTTGTAGGTAAGGATAGTTAAATTAGAATACACCCAACTCTTTTTTTTACATGGTCTTTGTTAACACGATTTTGAAATAACACAGTTCACCAATAAATTTTTTTACACGAATTTGTTTTTGGGATTTGTGCTATAACAAAAAATTTATGTAAAAAGATTTATTGGTGAACCGTGTTATTTCAAAATAGTGTTAAAAAAGACCGTGTAAAAAAAGAGTTGAGTGTATTTTCTATTTCTTTTGAAAACTAAAGTTTTTCACTTTAGTGACTCATCTTGTTTACTCTTTGTACTTCTTTGATTGTCACACCTCTTTATGATATCCAAGCTACCTCTCCTCTGGTAGCATTTATACTGATCTATTGCTACTTTCCTGATGACACATATTTGATAATTGTAAGAACGCAAAAGTATGAGGTGCCTAAATCTAAAAAGTGATTAATTTGAATGGGGCCAATTTAACTACTAACACTCCAAAAGATGAAAGAACCAAATGAAGGGCAGTCAGACCATTCAACAAGTATGCATTAAGAAATATGAAGATTTCGCGTGTGGACTTGATTTGGCAGATCAACGTTGTTTGAGATAAAGTCATAGATGAGTGTCAAAAATCTTTTCTACTATGATTTACTTCAACTAGCCGTTTTCTTCAAATTTCTTTAAGCCAATAAGCTGTCTTTTGTACGAGGGAGATTTGGATATTTTAAGATGTATTCGAATTGGTTGATGCTGATTAGATGACGCCAGCGTATGCGCCATCTGCCAATCTGAACGAATCTCAAATACCCAAATCACCAAATCTTCCTCGCACAAAACGCACCTTATGGGCAAACAACGAACTACGTAACACACATAACGGTCCCATAATGACGCCATACCTTAGTTGTCGCTATGTCAAATCTTTTTAAGTAGATGTTTCAATATCTCGAAAACTATGCAGTTTAAGACATTAAAAGCTTATGGCATTTTGCAACAAGTTGTCTAAAGGAATCTACTTTAAAATATACAGGTGTTCTATTTAAAAAACACCCTCACCATGTCGTAACTCATACTGCCATCAATATTTTGATTTTATTTCTACACCAAGATATGTGAAAAGTAGTTCCAAGTAACCTTTATTTACACTTTTTTTACTACAAGTTGAAGTAAAAGCTGTAGAAGCATTATTCTATACTTTTTGTACACCCTGAAATTTGAAGTTGAAATGCGTTCTGATAACCAGAATCGTGAAAAAATGTATTTCTTATACTAAACGACTTCGAATTTGTATCTTCAATATTCTGATCTACAAATCTCTATACTATTCCTCTCTCCAATATTTATCTCGATGTTCCGAGATTGTAATTCCTAATTAATAAATCAAGCACATTACACTAACAGCAATAGGAATTTTTTTTATTCATATTAAATAATATTAGAAACAAAATATTTCTAATAAACAAAACGGTTTCACAGTATTTCTTTTTGTATTTCTAATTTGGCACGATAAATTTTGCTTTAATGTGTTGTGCTTAAATATTGCATGAACCAATATCTTTCCTTGCAACTAAAGCTAAGGCAAATGGTTAAGACTATGACTACGACTAAAACTAAAACACATTGCATGAATCCACCATAAGACGCATACTGTTAACATGATGATTTTGGATTTTGCCAATAGTATTTAGTATTTTGCAAACGAAATCAAATTTATTAACAGTTTACACATTTACCTTTTACAATTAACCTTTTACAATAAAAATGCCTTCTGCCAGCAGTATTTAGTCTTTAATTAACAATATGTGGACTACTTACGTCAAGAGTTTGCATTGTGCCCAACAATATTTAATATTTTCGAAGCAAACTCAACAGTTTATCTACATTATATTGTTTCTTGCGATGAAAACATTATCTGTCAGCAGTTTTACAAGCAGCATCAAGTATTTTCGAAGTATTTCAAGTGTTCTCAAAGCAATATGAAGTCTTCTAAAAGCAGTGTCAAATATTCTGGAAGCATTTCATGTTTTCCAGCGACGATGAGTTTAGAGTCAATATTAAATGTTCTGAAGCACTGTAAGTTTTCTGAAAATATTTCAAAAAAAGCAATATCAAACCTTCTAGAAGTAGTATTAAGTCTTCCAGAAGCAGTATCAAATTTTTTGGCAATATTTCAATTGTTCTGGAAGCAATATTGATTCATCTAAAAGCAGTGTCAAGTATTTTGGACACATTTTAAGTTTTCCAGGGACAATATCAAATCTTCTGGAAGCATTTGAAATATTTTAGAGTCAATATCAAGTGTTCTGAAGTCTTTCGAACATATTTCAAATCTTCTAGAAGCAATATCAAATCTTCTAGAAGCAGTATCAAATCTTCCAGGGACAGTATCAAGTCTTCTGGGAGCAGTTCTAGCTTTTTGGAAGCATTTCATGTCGTTGGGAAGCATTTTAGGTCTTCTAGAATCAGTGTCAAGTCTTTTGGAAGCAATATCAAGTCTTCTGAAAGCAGTGTCAAGTATTCTGGAAGCATTTTAAGTCTTCCAGAAACAATATCAAATCATCTGGAAACATTTCAAATCCTTTAAAAGCAATATCAAGTATTCTGAAGCACTATAAGTCTTCCAGAGGCAGTATCAAGTCTTCTGAAAGTAATGCCAGCCTTCAGAAAGCATTTCAAGTCTTCTGAAAGTACTTCAAGTCATCTAGAAGAATTTCAAGTCTTCTGAGAACATTTCAAGTTTTCTGGAAGCAGTATCAAGTCGTCAAGAATCAGTATGTAGTCTTTCAGGGGGTAGTAGCAAGTCTTCTGGAGGTATTGCAAACCTTCTGGAAGTATTTTAAGTCTTCTGGAACTAGTATCAAGTTTTGCAGTAGCATTTCAAGGCTTCATTTCAAATAGTTATAGATTATGCTATCTTAAGTTTAAAGTTTGTTATTTGAGTAATGACGAAATACCACCTATCAAAAGGTGCCAAAAATACGAATTTCATCTAAAAAAATATGATTAAAAAACACACAATAAAATCAAAATAAAATAAATTTTGCAGAGTTCACACAAGAGTTAAACACTTTAAAAACTGTATGGATGAACATACAAATTTTAAATGAAAAAATGATTTTTGATTGTGTGTTTTTTAGTCATGTTTTTTGAGGTGAGATTAATCTTTTTTGGATGGCATGATTTTGTCACGTTTCTATTTGACTTTCGGCTGAAGATGAGTTTAACTCGAAACTAGTACCGTGAATATACAATATGGCAAGTAAGAAGTTTTGATATAATTTTTTGTTCACCTTTTGATCTTTACTTTATACCTGGAAAATAATCGCATCCTAACGTGGGCTGATTATTAGAAGCAATATCAAGTATTCTGAAACACTTCTTCTGAAAATATTTTAAATCTTCTAGAAGCAGTATCAAGTGAAAGTAGATTAAGTCGTCTAGAAGCATTTCAAGTCATTTAATAGCAGTAACAAATCATATAGAAGCTGTATCACGTCCTCTAGAAGTCTCCCAGCGACAAAGTCAAATTTTCTGGAAGTGTTTGAAGTCTTTTAGAAGTAATATCAAGTGTTTTGAAGCACTGTAAGTCTTCTGAAAACATTTCAAATTTTCTAGAAGCAATATCAAATCAAGTCTTCCAGGGATCCAGGGATCCAGAGATCGATATCGAATCTTCTGGAAGCAGTTCCGGTCTTCTGGAAGCATTTGTGTGCTTTAAAAATATTATAGAGCACCCGCGTTTCTGGCGCCTATGACCCTTAAGGGCCATTCTGGTTAAATAAAAAATTACATAAACATACGATTTTCTTGTAGAAATAGTAAACATCGTGAAAAACCAAATGTTATATACAATTTTTCAAAAATGATTAATGAAATTGTTCTTTTTTATGAAATGCCACAAATTTAAGTCAAGTTCAAAAATTGATATCTCAAAAACGAATTGAGATATTCAAGTATCGTTTCGATCTGAAGAAAGTACATACTTTTTTTATAAATCACAAAAAAATCCATCGCGATATCTTAAGTATTCAATTTTTTATGATTTTTCAAAAATGATTAATGAAATTGTTCTTTTTTATGAAATGCCACAAATTTAAGTCAAGTTCAAAAATTGATATCTCAAAAACGAATTGAGATATTCAAGTATCGTTTCGATATGAAGAAAGTACATACTTTTTTTATAAATCACATAAAAACCATCGCGATAACTTAAGTATTCATTCAATTTTTTACGATTTTTCAAAAATGATTAATGAAATTGTTCTTTATTATGAAATGCCACAAATTTAAGTCAAGTTCAAAAATTGATATCTCAAAAACAAATTGAGATATTCAAGTATCGTTTCGATATGAAGAAAGTACATACTTTTTTTATAAATCACAAAAAAACCATCGCGATATCTTAAGTATTCAATTTTTTATGATTTTTCAAAAATGATTAATGAAATTGTTCTTTTTTATGAAATGCCACAAATTTAAGTCAAGTTCAAAAATTGATATCTCAAAAACGAATTGAGATATTCAAGCATCGTTTCGATCTGAAAAAGTACATACTTTTTTTCATAAATTACAAAAAATCCATCGCGATATCTTAAGTATTCAATTTTTTACGATTTTTCAAAAATGATTAATGAAATTGTTCTCTTTTATGAAATGCTACAAATTTAAGTCAAGTTCAAAATTGATATCTCAAAAACGAATTGAGATATTCAAGTATCGTTTCGATATGAAGAAAGTACATACTTTTTTTTATAAATCACAAAAAATCCATCGCGATATCTTAAGTATTCAATTTTTTATGATTTTTCAAAAATGATTAATGAAATTGTTCTTTTTTATGAAATGCCACAAATTTAAGTAAAGTTCAAAAATTGATATCTCAAAAACGAATTGAGATATTCAAGTATCGTTTCGATCTGAAGAAAGTACATACTTTTTTTTATAAATCAGAAAAAATCCATCGCGATATCTTAAGTATTCAATTTTTTACGATTTTTCAAAAATGATTAATGAAATTGTTCTTTTTTATGAAATGCCACAAATTTAAGTCAAGTTCAAAAATTGATATCTCAAAAACGAATTGAGATATTCAAGTATCGTTTCGATATGAAGAAAGTACATACTTTTTTTTTATAAATCACAAAAAATCCATCGCGATATCTTAAGTATTCAATTTTTTACGATTTTTCAAAAATGATTAATGAAATTGTTCTTTTTTATGAAATGCCACAAATTTAAGTCAAGTTCAAAAATTGATATCTCAAAAACGAATTGAGATATTCAAGTATCGTTTCGATCTGAAGAAAGTACATACTTTTTTTTATAAATCACAAGAAAACCATCGCGATATCTTAAGTATTCAATTTTTTACGATTTTTCAAAAATGATTAATGAAATTGTTCTTTTTTATGAAATGCCACAAATTTAAGTCAAGTTCAAAAATTGATATCTCAAAAACGAATTGAGATATTCAAGTATCGTTTCGATCTGAAGAAAGTACATACTTTTTTTATAAATCACAAAAAATCCATCGCGATATCTTAAGTATTCAATTTTTTACGATTTTTCAAAAATGATTAAGAAAATTGTTATTTCTATGAGATACTACAAGTTACTGGTTTAAATTATTCTGTTATTAATTCTTTATTACTTCTTTATAGATAATTACGATTTAAGAGGAGTTTCAACGTTGAATCATCAACTTCAACATTCCACGGTTGCAACAACTCAATCTTATTTATATGCAACATCACAAACGCATCATCATCAAAGAAACAGTGGTGGTAATGTATCGCCGTACGGTTCGACTCAATCATCACCTCAATTGGAATACTACCAAAGCATTATGCAACAACAACCTCAAAGCCCGAACAGTTCACCATCAACCAGCCCCAATTCATCCGCTCATAATCTTATTAATAACAATAATAATAAAGTTATCATTAATGGAGAACACAATATGGATAGGCCAACAGTTGTATCGTTATCGTCTTAAAAAAATTACACCAATCATATTTTAAATTAGATCATGAAAGGTACGTTAATTGGGGAACTTTTATAATTTTTATAAAATGATGGTTGTTTGATGGAATTTGACTGATATGATACAAGATGACATTCCATTTTGTTTGAATAAAAACACATTTATTTCTAAATTGATAACATTCCAAAATTAAAAAATTTCATAAATAAATTGAATAAGATGATAGGTTGTGGAAGCAAATTTTATCAAATTTCTCAGGATAAATAAATCTCAAATTATCATCTCGAAAAATTTTTTAATCACTTTTTAAAAGTTTGTTTAAAAACAAACTTTAAGAGTGTATGTACAGAATTGGGTAAAAGTTATTGTACATTAAATCAGAATTTCAATCCTTTCTAATTAAAAGTGTCCAAGTATTTTCATATTCAGTATTCGCTCTCTATTTTTTTTATTATTCATTCGATACCTTTCCATGATTTTAAAAATACTCGTAAGTACAGTAACTTTGTAACTCGTGCTGTATGTCTCTCGATTTTGCACTCGATTAGTATATAAAGGTAATCAATTCTAATGGAATCTCTGTATACTAATTACTTTTCTAAAAACGAATATCGTTTAAGATCATTTTTAATAATCTACAAATATAAATAATAAAGACGTTGTTGTTAATGTTAAATTAATTTGTAATAAATTAATGTGTATTAATTTAATGTGTAACTTTAAGAGAAAAAAAAATTTTATTATAAAAAACATACACACGCGCACATACACACATTATTTTTTTTATAATTAAGGTATACATTATTTATATTTTAAAATCTTGAGATGATTACTTTTTAAGGAATATTTTTTATAATATTTGTTTTTTTTTCTAATAATAATTATTGATAATTTAATTATTATATTTTTGTAAATATTTTTTTTGTAGAGTTACATTTTTACGTTTTAAGTTTGGTTAAAAAGAGTAAATATAGTTTTTTTTCCAAAACGATCCTTTTGTTAAAGGTGGTACGTTTTGTTAAAGAGCAGAGTGTCTAATCTAATCATTCATTCCATTTAGATTATTTTATATACTTCATTCAATTTATACACACCATTTAAAGCAAAAAAAAAATTAAAATAATTAATCGCGTTCTTTTATTTATTACTTTTTTTAAATATGTAAAATATAAGTAAAAAGAAGCACTCGTTTACCAAAGATTTCTTTCGCAAATCTATTTCTCTCCCATGTATTTTAAATTTTAACAAATACATCTAAACAACAATCTCTCTAATATATAATTATTTTCTCTCTCTCTCTCAATATGTGTAGACATAATTAACATAATAGATATAATTTGTGTTTTTGTATACAAAAATTCGCAAAATAATTTTAACGTTTAGTTCGTATTGTTTTTATTTTTATTATTATTAATATTTTATCACCTTGTTATCGTATGTAATTTCTTTTCTGTACAAAAAAGTGTTTTTTTTTTGATAAAAGCATTAAAAATGTATGTATGTATGCTATTAAATGTTTTAATATTCATTAAAAAATCCTCTCCATTTTAAAGCAATCATCGTTGTATAGAGGTGGTCCATTACTAATGGGACACAGCAACAGTGAATTTCTTATATAAAATTATTACGATTTAACCCAATTTACCTTAATTTAATTGTAAAATAATAACGAAGATATAGATGGTTAAAGTTAATACCTTATTTTCGTTTCTCTTAAATAATTTCGTATCCTCTTACATTGTTAACATGAAAATTGATACATTAGGATTTTTTAAGACGATGAATAAGAATTTGGTATTAGTTTTGATCTATCAGTGAGATGGCGCTGCACAGTGAGCTGGATTAGGATGTTAGATGGACAAAATTATTTTATGTGTTCAACGGATATATTTGACATCTGAGAACATCAAAAAAGTGCTAACAAAATTCAACGTTAATTTTTTCGGTATTTAAATTGTTTCTTTTGATCTATTTCTTGATGTAGAAAAATGAGTGCATACATATTGAGTATTTGATATTAATATTACAATTAAATGTATTTTATCTCAGTTAGTGTTAAAAATAATACAGATCTATGTCTCAAAATTCCGTCGCACTAAATCTGTTGAGTTCAAAAGAAGATTCAACATTAACTTTATACATTATTGGTCGTTTTGTTTTTAAACCGACGGAAATTCAAAATCGGAATCATCTTCCGATGATTCTGTGTTGCTACTCGAAATTGTCGGGCTTTTATTGGTATAATCCCGTGCTTTTTCTTCTTTTTGAAGCAGTTGTTGCGCTTCAGGATCAAGTTCTTTAGGGGGTATACCAGAAAATGATCTGAGGTTGGTTATTACAGGATCCGACGAAATAAGGAGCATGTGCAACAAATCTTCAGATGTGGTACTACGTGCTGTTTTTCTTGTGTGGTGCAGACGATATCTTTTAAAATCTTTATTTCTTGCTTCTTGAGCTTCTTCAGATAATTGCCCAATAGGCACAAGCGCGTGTTTTATAGCAAGAGACCCATGCACTAATATTTTATGTACAGTAGGTGGCATTCTGTACCAACCAACCATACAAATCGACAAATAGTCGGGCGGTGTTAAAAGCAAATTCGTTATATTTCTTTTCATCTATGAGATATCCGCTGGAAACAACCTACCTCCGAAAAGAAGCAAAAGTTATTTTAAACGTTTTTTTTTTCAGACAAAATATACCTGAAGAATCGTCGAAAATTTTGAAATCAATTGTTTGTCAATACCCGTAGCTGCAGCAGCTTCATCAGCATTTTTAAAAAATCTACGAGCCACATTCCCGGTATTTGACGTGCCACTTCCTTGCACCACTTTATCCACTTTGATGCCTATGGATTTCCACAAGGTTTCTTGTATTTCTTTTTTTCTTAAATCACACATTTTTTTTTCTTCTTCAGAAGTACCCCTCAAACTATATTTTTTAATTTCTAATTTATAGGCTATATGGAGAATACACTCCAAGAATTTTATCCAAGCATGTAAAGTACTTAGTCCATATTCGAGGTTATCCGTGTTAACATTTCGGTTCCTTACTTGGTCTAAATTATTCATTTCTGTGGGTTTACAGCCACACAGATAACAAGTTTGGCTTGAGGTATCCGTAAGGACATTTATGACTTTAGTGTCAAGCATTGTTAAGACTAATTTAAAATGAATTTTAATTGGTATTCCTGCAAAAAAATATAATGAAACAAGAGGACCAAAAATAATTTTTATCCGTGTTACCGTTAACGAGATATTCTAATGGTTGAAGGGCGGCGATTTCTTCTTTCATTTTGTTTATCTCTTGTTTTGTTAAATTTTTGTTTTCTTTTGCAAAGAGAAACTTTATGGGACGACAATATCTAGTCGAGGAAGGATGTGGGTTTTCCCATTGAATCACTTTTTCTTGGGTACCCTTTGCAATTGCAAGAAATTGAAGAGGCACTGCAGAAAACATAAAAATACTATTGTTGGAGTAAACTATTGCTTCCTCTTCATTTTCTTCCGAAACATTTGAGTCTTCTCTGTGAAACAATTGCATGTATTCATTAACACCAGAAGTTCCATCACATCCCCATTTAAATAAAAATTCGAACTTTTCAAATTGTTGAGCATATACTTCATCCACTGGAAAAGTTAATGTTTCGAATAGGCGCTGGCACGTTAAATTTAATAGGCTTTGTAATTTTATTGAAGCGCCTAAAAGCCATATAGATTAAAATTATACATAAGTATTTAATTCGAATATGTTAATTGTAAAAATTACTGTTTTTCATATTTACTTTACCTAAGTTTGTAATATTTATGTCGTCGTTTGAAGGGTAACATCGTCGCTTAGCTGCCCGAATTTTGTCATACGAAGGAAAAACATCAGCTTTTCGTTCCTTCATTGCTAATCTTGTAATTTTGTATGATTCTTTCGTAAGTCGACATTTAATCATATGTGCCAGAGCTTCATCTTCAGTAAAACGCACTACTTTATCTGTACCTTTTAAAGATTTTCGATAAACGTTCAAAATCTTAATAGGGGTATCATTTGAAGCTGTAGTAGCTTCCTCCAACAATTTTGCAGCAGCACGTTTTCCTTCTTTTTGCAGTGCCACTTTTGCCGCGAAATAAATTTGATTTGAAGGAGTTGTAGCACGCAGTTCTTCTGTTTTACGCCTTTTGGTGCGATCGGACGCTTCTGAGAAACTATGAGAAAGTTGAATAAAAGCAAGTAGAGTAAACAAACTACGGATTAAGGAAATCATTAGTGATTCTTTTACTTTGTTAACGGTCTACCGCTAGAAGACTTTATTTCGATATCTCCTCTTGTAGTGTTAAAGGCTCGGTCTAACCAACTTTGATGTTTAGCTTCGAAATAATCCAATCTATGTCTACATAGTATCAATTTAGATTTTAAATTTACCACAAAACTATGAATTCGACTATCCATCATAGGTCGAAGATTATTGTCCATTTTTAAGAGACTGTCTATATGTCCCAGTAAAAAATGTTCATTTTCTATTACTGATTTGGTCCAAAAAGATAATCTGTTGTCTTTCAAAACATTGTATAACATACGATTCGTAATTATATCTTCAGCAGTCATACTGAACTTGAATTATTTTTTTTACTCGTTACTACTCGTTATTACTCGTAGAGTGGTTAATTGTGGCTCTCAATTTTTTAGTATAGTAATTAATACTCTATATAAAAACGCTGTACAAAATTTGAAAGCGAACTTCGTCGAACTTTAAAAGTTATATTCTACAAAAATGTCACATTCATTTATTTTTAGAAAAAAACTGAGTGCACGAAATACGGGTGGTGTTCACTTACTTTTGGATATATTTTGATGATACTGGATGAAATTTGTTCTTGACAGTTGTAAAAACAGCACAAACTAATTGCAACGAAAAATTAACTACTTACTGAAAATAACACCTGTAAATATGACGCGTTACCGGTCTTAATGAGAGTGTACGACTTACATTAATTATTTTGTTTTGAAGGCAGCCTCACGGCAAAACAGTTTACTTGATCGGTTTAGGATATGTGCTGTTTAGGTGAATGGACTTTTCAGAAAGAGTTTATGTACTTGGAATTTCCAAATTTAAACTTTTGTTTTTTTGGTTTTGTCCAGCTAGAATCGTAATTCAGCCCACTGTGCGCTGTCTACTTTAATAACTTACGTCTACGCATAACTTAATCAAGTTTTTGAGACATTTTTACATAAATTTGGTACACCTAGTAATATTCTCTAAAGTTCTCCGTTTTCAAGATAATCACCGTTCACGCGCACACTGCAAAATTTAACTATATTCAGTAAACCTTAGTTGGCGTTGAAAAGTCTTTATTTACAATTGGACTAAGATAAATTGGTTTAAATCATAATATTATTACGACTTAATTCAATTTATCTTAGTCCAATTGTTAAATAATAACGAAGACAAAGATGGTTAAATTTAACACATTAGTTTCGTTTTTCTTCTAATAATTTAGCTTTTCCTTAAATAAATAAAAAATAAAAATTGATATGTTATCACTTTTTAAGACAATAGATTTTAATTTGGTATTAATTCTGAAGCATCTGTGTTAACGCCAACTGATCTCACTGAGATGTTAAAGTTTGCAAATTGCCCTTAAACAGTGATTATCTTGAAAACGGAGAGTATTAGAGAAAATTGGTAAGTGTACCATATTTATCTAAAAATCTCTGAGGAACTTGTTTAAGGGATGTGAATTGTAAAAATGATAACAATCAAAAAAATATAACCACTTCAAATTAGTTCATCTGGCCTATAAATCAAAACTAATAACAAATTATTATTTATCGTTTTAAAAAATGCAAATGTACCAATTTTTATGTACATAATGTAAGAGAAAACGAAATTATTCAAGAAAAACGAAAATAAAGTATTAACTTTAACCATCTGCATCTTCGTTATTATTTACAATTGGACTAATTGTAAGATAAATTGGATTAAATCGTAATAATTTGATGTAAAAAATTCACTGTTGCTCTGTGTCCCATTAATATTGGACCACTCTGTAGAAAAAAGAGTGATTTTTAAATAACTATACTATTATATATTGATGAGAGAGATATAATGTTAAATATTGACGGGGTTTGTCAAATACGTTGCCAGCGTTATTGCTGAACCTCTTGCGCTCATTTTAAATCGGTCGATAACAGCGGGCGTTTTCCCATCATCCCTTAAAGTTGCTAAAGTGATACCGATTCTAAAAAAAGGTAATACGACCTGTATTGAGAACTATAGACCGATAGCAATTTGTAGTATATTTTCTAAAGTATTCGAAAAAATAATTAGTAACAGGATTCTAGATTTTCTTGACAAGCAGGGTACAATTAGTAGCTGCCAGCACGGTTTCAGACGTAAACTATCTACTGAGACTGCTTCAATTGAGTTCGTCCAGTATATTTATGACAATATTGATCAGGGAAATTACGTGGTTGGATTGTTTTTTGACCTTAGTAGGGCGTTTGATTCCCTCAATCCAAATTTCCTTTGTAGGAAGTTATACTCTATGGGTATCCGCGGTCCTATTTTGAACTGGTTTCTTTCTTTCTTAACCGACCGTTCTCTCAGAGTTGTGTTGTCGAATGTTAGCTCGGATGAGTCATCTGTTGACTTGGGGATTCCACAGGGTTCAATTTTAGGACCTTTGCTTTTCATACTTTTCATTAATGACTTACCTGACTTTCTTGAGGATACTCATCTGGTTATGTACGCTGATGACTCATCTGTTGCGGTTGCAGATGCGGATCCGGATACGTTAAATTTAAAAATTACATCAACTATTAAAACGTTTTCTGTATGGTGTGAGCGTAATAGGATTATGTTAAACGTGGATAAAACAGTTTGCGTTAGTTTTTACAAGCGTCGCTCATTGCCGGCCAGTTTTGAAAATAAATTTTTATTTGCCCATAGTACGCGATTTCTTGGTTTGGTGTTGAATGATAGACTCTCATTTGTTAATCACATAGAAACTGTGTGCAAAAAATTGAACTCAGCCTATTATGCAATTTTGAAATTGAAAAAAAGTTTAAATATAAATTCGCTATTAAGTATGTATTACGCACTGTGCTACTCTGCTATTTCCTACAATATACTGGTGTGGGGTGCTGCAACTGACATTGAGTTTAAACGCGTGTTTGTGGCACAGAAGCGCATCATTAGATTAATGTTCGATTTAAATGGCAGGGAATCATGTAGGGAAGTTTTCAGGGAACAGTCGATACTCACCTTGCCATCCATTTACTTATTGAAGTCTTTGTTATATGTGAAGACTAATATGAGCCGTTTTGAAATGTCCACTCATGAATATAATACCCGTGGTAGAGATAATCTGGTTCTCTCTCAACATGTCACCACCACATTTGAAAAAAGTCCCTTTTATGACTTACCCAAAATATATAATAAATTACCCCGTTCAATCAGATCTCAGGAGTGTCCAAAGAAATATAAACAAGATGTAAAACGATATCTCTTGGATTCTGTGTTTTACTCTAAACGAGAATTTTTAGATATGTAGTGACTTATGTTAGTTTTAACAGATTGTATAATTTGCTGTTGTATTTTGATGTTCTATGTACTGACTTGTCACATCTACTTATGTAGCCCACGTGATTTAATAAATATTATTATTATTATTACTATATCTATACTATTAAGCAGTTCTAGTAGCTGTGTTTCTAAAAATAAAAAATAATCCATAATCAGCACACGTTAACTTGCGATTATTTTCCAGGAATAAAGTGAGGATGTTTAGAGTGAATTAATCACTTTTTAAAAGTTTCGTCACAATAATAAACTTGACTGAAATAAATGTTATCTGCAAAACAGCATAATCTATAAGTATTTGAAGCTTGGTTATTTTTTGAGAATAAAACAGTGTCTTCGACATAAGTAGCAAACACGTGGGTTTCTGAGGTGTATTGCTTATACACCTCAGAATTACCCATACAAAATTGTTGATGATTTCATCAGTTATACTAGGAAACTCGACACTGTTTCCAGAAGACTTGTTACTTCTAGCAGACTTATTACTGCTTCCAGAAAATTGAAGTGCTTCCAGAAAACTTGATACTGTTTCTAGAAGAGTTGATCTGGCTCCAGAAGCTTTCCTACAGCTCCCAAAAACATAATATTGCCTTTGGAAGACTCGATTCTGCTTCTAGAAAACTTAAAATGCCATTTCAATAATAAGAATATAAAATATTTATCGATCGTAAGTAATTTGATTTAAATAAATAATTATTCGAGAAACAATCTATTATAAAATGAACTACTTTATTTTATACTGATATTTCGACCGTTTATTTCAGTCTTCTTCACAGTACAGTTCCACTTCAATCACACATTTAAACATAAAGTTGCTACTGTACTTGCCTTGAAACATAGAATTTGTAATATAGTCGAATCACAATTTAAGGAAAAGAATCTAAAAATCCTGTGTAATATGTTTGAAAACAATGGTTACCCAAAGAAGCTCGTTAACAAATTACTGTTTTCTACAAACTTACAACATAACATAAATCAAAATCTTAATACATCCCAACAAATTCAACAATATAAACAAATTCCACATATTCCCGGATTAACAGAATTACTTAGAGTGCATTTGAAAACTGATGGTTTAACACTTATTAACATTTACCCAAATAAATTGACCAATTTCTACTCAACATTAAAAGATAAAACGGAAAAATGTCTAGAATCGGGACTTATATATTGTGTTAATTGTAAAGACTGTAATAAAAAATATATTGGACAAACAAAACAATGGTTAAAGAGTAGAATTAACACGTTGAGTGCCATATGAGATCGCGTTGGTCTCATGTTGTATTGGAACGTAGAGACTGCGCGAGTCCACCCTGGTCTCATATTAAACAATTTATATTTGGCCGTGTGTGACCACGGTGGTATCACGTAATGCATTGAAATAGATGTGGTAGCAGAGTAGACGGCCAGAAGAAACGATTTATGTCATTGGCCTGTTATTGTGAGACCAATATGTCACCACGTGGCATAGGGAACTGTAATATGTAAATAATGCAATAAAGTTAGAAAAAACAAATAGAAATAAAAAAATAAATAGATCAACTAGGCTATCTATCTAGTCTATCTATTTATTTTACCTTTTATAATAATACAAAAAAATATATAATTCTTAATACATTAATACAACATAGATATAATCCATAAGAAAACATAAATATCATTCGAAAACATGAATATAAATCTTAAAAAAAACAGAAAATATGGTGTGTGTATACTAAATTTTAGAAGCTGTATGTGCTTCAAAAAAACAGTTCAAACAAAAATATTGATCGCAAGCACTACATTTCAACGTGGTTTGGGGAGTTTTCCTCGATGCTTGTTCTCTTCCAGATTCGTTTGAAATTTTCTTGTAGCATATTACACACCGGCGTCTTTTAGAACGACCAACATCTTCTAATTTATGCTCTATTTCGGTCATGTTTTCAGATATTTCTTCCCTTCTCGCTGTTTTCAACAGACCACTTATGACTTCTTCTTTGAACGCAGTTATTGATATTTTATTACTGGTTATTTCTTTATATGCAATGTAGGCATTTACTATTGCACTTCCAGTTAATAACTCGAACGCCAATTTCCTATACCATTTCATACTACGGCGAAGGCATATATAAATCAATAAATCATATATCAATATATGATTTATATTTATTGTATTCAACCACATGTTTGGGCTTTTGTATTTCTTTACCTCTTTTGATTAAAGTAACCATTTCATTTCCATATCTGGTGCTCAATACTAATACGTCCCTTTTATCTCCCCATTTTTCAACTACTATTCCTTGCTTACAATCTTCAGCTATTAATCAGCAATCATAGCTTCTCCAACTTTCAACTTTTTATCTACAACCCTTTTGGGGTTATGTTTTCTATTAGATCGTAATGTTCCAATAAGATGTGTTTTTCTATGTAATAGTGCATTAGCTAAACTCACTGATGTGTAATAGTTGTCAGTGCATAAAGTACGTCCGCTGTCTAAAAGATTTGTCATCAAATCCATTACAACTTTTGTAGGCACTGACAGATGACCATCCTTCGATTTGCCGCAGTATACTTGGAAATCATATGTGTACCCATCTTTTAGGCACAGCTTAAATAATTTGATTCCGAACTTATGTCGCATATTGGATATATATTGACGAAATTTCAGTCTTCCTCTAAAAGGTACAAGAGTCTCATCTATACAAACGTACTCGGAGGGTGTCATTTGGCACTGAAATGATGTCCGAAGCTTGTTCACAAGTGGTGTTAACTGAAAACGATTTCTAAACATTACACTTGGGATTGCATTTTTGTACAATCGTTTTGTTGACCAGTATGAAGAAAGTTCTGGGAAAGAACACAACGCCATCCACAAAATAATACCAATGAAATGTTCTATTTCTGTAGGGTCTGTGGGAGTCCATTTCAGAATACGTGCGTTTGGTAGAATATTACTTCGTTTACACTGTTCAGCGTATCTGTTTGTTTCTTCTACCTAAAATATGTATTATTATTATGTTATTTTAATAGAAGATTTTTTGACTCACGATTAAGCTTATGATGTCGTCATTCACAAAAACTTTGAAAAAATCATATGGCAGTTTGTCGTATTGTTCATACAGAGCAATACTAAAACCAGAGTTTGGGACACTAAACTGTAAGTTTTTTAGATTTTTCCCAGTTGCATGAGCCCACTCAAACTCATTACTCTGGTTATTTGCTTCTTTTTCAATATCATTATTATTTTCTTCATCACCCAAGTCGTCATAACGCATGTTTCTTATAACTTCTTCTATTATTTCATCCATGTAATTGGGGCTTTCTATAATTTTTTGTGAGGTAGACGGTTCTGGTTTTTGCGAAGATGGTGTACAATTATTTTTTTTGAACCGTTTAGATTTAGACCGATAATCGTCCTCGGATTCAGAACTTTCTGTAACCGGTTCGTATATTTCGTCGCCTTCAAAAATATTTGCCTCACTTTCTTCATCAGAAAGCAACTCTTTCCATAACTTCTTCAAACGTGCTTGTTCTTTTTCGTATGACATATTCACATTCACAATTACACTCACAACATCCAAACAAAGACTGCGAAAAGTAATACTCGATCGCCGTAAACACGTGTATGAGAGATTTTACAAGTTCAGACAGGAGTTACGTGATGACACATTGGACTCACATGGCTACTCGAGATGTACGCGTCTATTGTAGGCCGCGCGAGACCAACGTGTCACCATAAAATAAAAGTTTAAAATAAATATCAAAAAAAAAAATTATAATAATAATTTATGTTAATTCCTGAATCTGTAGAGCAATAATTACAAGATTCTAAAATAAAAAACTATTGGCCAGTGGGACCCCATTTGTCGAATATATGGTGGCATTCAACGTGTTAATAAACATAAAAGTGATACAAAATTGAAAAAAACATCATGTGCTCTATCCAAACACTCAGTTGACCTAAACCATCAGTTTGATTTTGAAAATACAATTTAATTTTAGAAAAAGAATTAAATTATCACAACGGATTGTTTCTCGAAATGTACCATATAAACGCAGAAAATAATGTTGTTAATTTCAAAACAGACACAGAAAATCTTAGTAATATTTATTCTTATTTTTTTCAACTTATTCGATGATTTCAAAAATGTTTCCTAAAAATTAGTTGTACATTGTTGTACATTTGATCTAACGGGTTGACAAGTGTTGTTTATGTTATTTTATAATTTAATATGTCATTTATTCTCATCTAAAAAAAGTGATTTGTGGTAGCGTTTTTTCAATAATTTTAATGATACTGTTAAACAAGGAACACAATTTTGTACGAATTCTAATCTGTTTCGATTATTGTCTATTATAGTTATTTACTTCATTTCAGTGTACTCTGAAGAAGACTGAAATAAACAGTCGAAATATCAGTATAAAATAAAGTAGTTCATTTTATAATAGATCGTTTCCCGAATAATTATTTATTTAAACTTAAAATGCTTCCAAAAGACTTGATATTGCCTATAGAAGACTACATACTGATTGTTAACGACTTGATACTGCTTCCAAGAGATTTGAAATGCTTCCAGAAGACTTGACATGCTTTCAGAAGACTAATTGCTTCCAGAAGACTAGCTACTGCTCCTGGAAGATTTTGATACTGCTTCTAAAAGGCTTAAAATGTTTCCAAAATATTGTAATAATAAAATAATACAATAATATAATAATACAATATTGTTAATAGTTAAGTATCAGCATCTTTTGAAGACAGATGTAAACAAATGTATTTAATTTCATTATTTGTGGGAAAATCTATGTTATCTTTTACCTAAAGTTAAAAACCGTGGCTATTAATTGTTCCGAGAGAATTTCTCAAGACGTCGGAACAAGATAGTTCAAATTAGAGATGTGCGCGTGATTAACTTTTCATGCCCGCTCACGATCTATACCCACACGGGTCATGCACACCACTCACGTGAATATCATACATGAATCACGTGACTCACGTGTAGGTTACGTCAATTCACGTGATTCACGCTCGACGAGGTGATCAAAAATCGTGATTTAGGAAAAAAGTCACCAGATTTTTACCAACTATTTTTAAACATTCTTTTGTTCATTTTTAAGAAATGTATCGATTTATAGTAGAAATGAATCAACATTTTATTTATTTATTACTAACAATGTTTGTTAATATGTGTAATCAGTGTTGGGAGTTCTTGAAGTAACCCGTGTGGCGATAGCAACAAACCTCCCAGAAACAAACTTTTACCCGTAATTTCCTAGCTACTTTACATGCCGATATATTCGTTGTCTTTATAAATAACGAAATAATAAAGACACCACTAGAAAGCCCGATCTTTTCTTCATCTAAAACCGGGTTTTCTCGTGTCGATATTTCTATATCCACTGCAGAAAAAATAAAGAACACCGCGGCGTTCCGAATACACCTCAAAATTGTCAAATTTAGAGCCCGTGTGCAACCGTTATGGAACCGAATTAAAAAAAAAACTATCAATTTAGCAAGAACACACCTAAGGCCAGGCGCGCACATGCGATTTTCATGCGATTATTTGTCGCAGCGACATAAAAGTAGTAGTCGCAAAAAATTTGTATGGTCGCGCATTTGCGACTGATTAATCGTGACTAGAGCCTAATATCAACATGGACTTCATAGAAACCGCTTGTATAGTGGCTCTGTTATTACGAAAGAAATTAAGAAAGCAACGGAAAAGAAAATTTTGAGTGCATCCAATTTTATCTGACAGAGAACATCGGGGTCAATTTTACATTCTTCATGAAGATTTAAGAAAGCATCCTCGTAAATTCTTTAACTATTACAGAATGAGTGAAAAATCTTTTCTTGAATTATTAAAAATAATAGGACCGAAAATATCGTACCAAAATAGTAAATGGAGAAAATGTATACCACCTGAGGAATGTCTTGCAGTAACAAAAAGGTAAGAAGGTACTTACCAGCTTTTGTTTTGTGTCGTCGTTCTGCCAAATTAACTAGATATTTTCTGCAAACTACTATTAGACTAGATATATAGAAGTAGATATTAAAAATAAGGTTAAATAATAAATATATGTTCTATTTGTTTAATTTAATTAATTTATTGATTTGGCAAGTCAAAATATGCATTGTCACCATCAGAAAAAATGGTTGCTGATGGTGTGGACTGTGCAGAGTTGACCGTTGATGTCGATGGCGCGCAGTAAATACTTTCATTGCCTCCTTGTTGCTGTTGTTGAAAATTTGATCTTGGAAATTGCACTTGGTCTACCGGACGGTTAGGATAAAGATGAGAATAAGATTGTTGCATTGAACTGTAAAAAACTGGAGGATTTCCGACGTTTTTTGCATTTTTCATGATATTTAAGATTTCAATTTTCGCATAATGTTTTTGGTCATCAGTTAATTTTTTGAACATTGGAACAAGCATAAGTGAAAAATTTTTATCTTCGTCGATTGTTTCACATTGCTTATCCTCCAATATTTTCAGTAACTTTTCTTCATATGGAATTGTTTTAAGCACAGTTTTTCTTGCAGCCCTTCTTTTAGATATGGATGTACTTTCCGAATTTTCTGTATTGGTTGCTAAAGAAGGAGAAGATATCATTTCTTGATTTTCTTGATCAATCTCAATTGATTGAGAAGGTCCGGTGTTGCTGGTAGTTGGTCTATCTTTCATTATTGGGAAAAGGAATTGCAATTGGTCGAAATAAATATATCTTCTTTTTTTTTGCTGCTTGCCCAGACACTGCTTTACGCTGGGCTGCTAATTCCCTAGCGAAACAATCTTTTAAATTTTTCCATTTTTTTTTAACCTTATCATTAAAACATGTTGCATTCTACATAATTTCGTGCGAAAGAAAGTCTTATTCCAGCTGTCCTCCAGCTGGAATAAGACCTAACAGAGTTGATCTTAATATAAGAGACTATATGGCAAAATTTAAATACTTATCTGCACAACATTTATTACATAAGATTATTAAAAACTATTAAATAAAAACAATATCACGTACCTCTCTTGTGTTTTTCTTCGGCCGATAACTTGTTCCAAGTGGATATAACTTTGCTATACACTTCTCCCCACAATTTTTCCTTTAAATTTCGGTCACTATACTCTTTCAAATGTGTTGTAAAGAGTTGGTCTTTTTTCTACCTCGATAATAATAGTTTCTGTGTCTAAGACACTAGATGTCAAGTCATTGTCACTATTATCAGACACTTCTGAAGATTCAGCCATTTTTAATAAATTTGTTGTAATAATTATCCTATACACCAACTTCGACCTGTGCTGCGACTACGACTGAACAGTCGCATGTGCGTGCATGTTCATTCTTGTTCATGTGATACATTTAAAGACGCGACAATCGCGTCGTTACAAAAATGGAGCAGGTTACATCTTTTTAATCGCTGCTATTATTTAGTCGCATATGCGCGCATTTGTATTTAATGCTATGTGTGTTATTTTTGCGACCAAACAGTCGCGCGACAGAAAATCGCATGTGCGCGCCTGGCCTAAATCCGGGTTTTCTCCGGTGAATATCTAACCACATCTACCAAAATTCACACGTTATAAACAACACTACATAGTAATCGGTATATAGACTTTCTCCTGGAAACTTTTTTATATAATACGAACAAAACAGTGAAACCACATTCGATTTAAAGGAAATTTTCTGCCCTTTACAGTGGTATTTAACCTTCATAGATCACAAGTTTGCACAGTTTCTGAATAATGTTGCAAAAATTGACAGCTTTTAGTGTTAGTACTAGTATTTGTCCTAGTGATAATTCTAGTGTTAGTTCTAATTTTAGTTCAATAAAAATATAATTTTTATTTTTTAATTTAGCAACAACATCACTATCCATGTCGTGTGCACTGCATGCTACATGCCCCTTTGCCTGAGACAATATCGTCAGATCAGGTCTTGATAAAATGCATTCAACAACAGGAAGCAATCTGAGAATTTCTCTCTGAGAATCTGAGAAGCAATTTGAAGACAGTGATTGTGGAACATTAGTTAAAATGCAGTTTTAAGGCAATTTCAGGACAAATTTGGATTTTTAGTAGATAAAAAACAATTAAGAGAGTTGTTAAAAAAATTTCGGAAATAGGCAATGTGAAAAATAAAAGGAAGTAACGAACGCAATGGATTACAGTAAGCTGTCGATAAGAACAGGGCAGTTCAAGTCGGTATAAGTAAATCTTATTTACCAAGAATTTATCAAGAAAATAAAATAATGCCGTACAATATTTTGAAAACAAAACTAATGGAGTGATTACATCACAAAATTGTTGATTCTGGTCAAAGACTAATCCACATTATCATCAATATCAGCTTGTAAACGCCAATATCCAGAAAGTGGATGTGTGGTGTGCTGTTCCGTAGACGGTGTTATTGGATCATATTTTATAAACGGCAATTTGAATTATCACCGATATTTGGAAATATTAGAAAATTGTTTATTTAATTATTTTCTCGGCGTGGATTTAGAAAAATGAAATAAATTATATTTTCAACAAGATGATTGCAAATGAATGGTTAAAAAAATGGATACAGAAAGAGTTAATAACAATTTAGACCGTTTAAAACAAAAAATTGAAACTGTTATTAGAGAAATTCCGTTCGACCATTTTAGAAGAAGTAATAAAAATATTGAGATCTAAAATGTTTTATTAATATAATGATTTAAAAATCTGCATTTTGGTTTAATATCCTAAAATATCTCAAATTAACAAAATAATAATATAAATAAATCGGCATGTCATTATAATTTAACATTTTATCTTAATCAACTTTTGTTATACATTGCTCGGAAAGACCGCTTACATGCAACGGTTAACAAACTTCTTGAATTTTTTTTCAAAAATGTATCGTCAATTATATCTTACGGCGACACAATCCGAGGATACACCGTATATAAGATACTAAACAGTAAAGTGGACGCTCTATGAATTTTGAGAGATGTTGGTTTGTATGCCCCTGCATTTTCTGGTCATCTTAGAGTTTTCTATTACTACTTTACAGAATTGAAAAGAATCTCAATTGAATAAAATGGTAAGTTTATAGAATAATATATCAGCAGAAACCTCACTACCAATTTTTGTTGTATTATAGAAGGAGTTCAGAACTAAATAGTTTATGGCGCTCAACTGATTAAGTGCAACCGATACTTAATTACTGTTTTATATTTCGGCCTGATTCTAGTAGATATTGTTTTAAGAGATTTTAGATGTTTTAAAACTTCGCTTAAAGTTCTGCCTCTAAAACTAGTTGAAACAGGTAATAAGGGTACCCTGTTTGTTTCAATAAATGAATAATAACTCGTGCTGCCAATAAGTTGACTTTAAACTGATGAGCAGGACTTTTGCAGACATAATAACTCATGCTGCCAACACATTGGCAGTCTAAAATAATGTACAATGTTTGGAACGGTAATAACACATGCTGCCAATAAGTTGGCAGACTTCACACTAATGAGCAGGATTTTGGAGATAAAAAAGCTCATACTGCCAACAAGTTAGCAGGCTTTAAGATTATATATGATGTTTGGAACTGTAATGGGTCATGCTGCCTACAAGTTGGCTAACATCAAATTAATGAGCAGCATTTTGGAGAAAATGCAACTCATGCTGCCAATAAATGACAGTCTTTAATATAATGTACAGTTGTTTAGATCTGTAACAGCTCATGTTGTCAACAAGATGGCAGACTTCAAACTGATGAGCAGAACTTTGGAGACATACTGTGAGCGTCAAAAAAAAGTAAACACTAGCTGTTTACTTCTAAAAACCCTTTTTACTACGATTCTGTTAACTTACAATAAAAATTTATATACCAAAATTTACGACTTTATTTGTGAGCAATCCTATCGTAAAAAATAGTTAAGCAAAAAACCCTACAAATATGGTAAATCCCCTTTAGAGTAAAAATACCCCGATTTTTACGCGTCAAAAGAAAGTAAACAGCCGGTCCGGTTGTTGTAAATTCATTTCAGATTTAGGGGAAGTACCACACTTTTCGTATAAATACTTATAAACCCCTCCCAGGACAACTTTAGAACATTTTAGAAGAAACAGCAAGTGGTTGAACGTCGAAATTAATTATAAATACCAAAAATCATCATGGGAAAACAAACAAGTATAGAAACGCGTAAAATTATATTAAGTTTAAATAAAAAAGGTAAATCCTTACGCGAAATAGCTAAAATAATGGGACGAAATCACTGCACAATAAAAAAAATTTTGGATAAATACGCAAAACATCATACTGTAGCCGATTTACAACGCGTTGGACGACCAAAGCGACTTACAGAAGCACAGGCTAGAGCAGTGGTAAGAGAAGTAAGAATAATCCATGTTCAAGTGCGGTTAAAATAGCAAACGACATATCGCAGATAGCAGACACAACCATAAGTTCCAGTACCATACGAAGAACACTCCATAGAAGTGGCCTGCATGGAAGAACACCCCGTAAAACGCCTTACATATCGAAAATAAATAAACAGAAAGGTCTTGATTTCGCAAAAAAATATCAAAACGAAGCTCCAGATTTTTGGAAAAATATATTATTTAGTGATGAAAGTAAACTTGAAATTTTTGGTAAAAGAAAACGACCAAAGATATGGCGGCCAAAAAATGAGGCCTTCAAAGAGAAATTTGTTACCAATACCATCAAACACGGTGGAGGTTCGGTTATGGTCTGGGGCTGTATGGCGGCGTCAGGGGTCGGTAATCTAGTTTTTATTGAATCAACAATGAATAAAATGGACTACTTAACCATTTTAAAGAACAATATTTCCCCGAGTATTAATGAATTGGGCTTATCAGAGAACTGGATCTTCCAACAGGATAACGATCCAAAGCACACTTCCAAAATTGTGAAGGAATGGATGCTATACCGAGTCCCTAAAACCCTTGATCATCCACCGCAGTCCCCAGACCTTAATCCTATAGAACATCTGTGGGATCACCTTGACAGGAAGATCAGAGAAAGGACAATTTCAAAATTTAAGCTTTAACTGAAGAATGGATGAAAATCCCTCAAAATATTACAAAAAACTTGGTGGAATCCATGCCAAGGAGATTAAGGGAGGTGTTGAAGGCCAAAGGAGCTCAAACCAAGTATTAAAAGTTAATATTATATTTATTTTTGTACTTAATACCTATTAGTTCCGAATTCTGTTTACTTTCTTTTGACGCGAAAATTCGGTAGATATTTACAATAATCTGAATTATTACGGGTAATGATTTGTTTTTTTTTCATGTTTCTATTGATTTAAATATAGTATAGATGAGTTGTGAAGACTGCAATAAAACTTTTTGATTTTCGTTATTAACTGTATTTTTATTAACCTTTTAATAGAAAAACAACAGCTGTTTACTTTTTTTTGACGCTCACAGTAATAGCTCATACTGCCAACAAGTTGGCAGATATTTTTTTGTTTATCTGATACTTTATACGAAATTTCAATCAAAAAATGAAACGTTGAAAAATCATATCAAATATGGTGAAATTTCACCAAATCTAGCAATAATGTTAAGACTCATTGTAACACAAGATTAACGTGAGAGGTAAAAAAATTGATGCCCGCTCACGGTGAAAATAACATGGAAGGTGATTTTATATGTAAGAGAAGAATCGCGTAATTGTAATGAATCGTAATGATTTTTTAGCACAAATCTAAAGAATATGATTGGAATCGCGAATTATCGAGATATGTTTTCATAAAAACTAATAATTAATAAATTGACTTACAATAAGGATGTTGTACTCTATGGATTTTCCAATGAAGTTGGCTGAAATAGAAAAATAAATTAATTTATTTCAATCAAATATTAATTAATTAATACGATACCTTTTAACATCCATAAAATAACAAGCCAATGATCACTAAAACCACTAATGTATTACTAATGTCACTAAAACCATCGAATGATTAGTACAAACATCACATATGTACATTCGTCACTTAACTCGCGTAATAGATTTTATTTTCCGAAACTACTTTATCACGCTTAAATGTTCGCATATCAACTAAAATGTGTTAGTACCCAATCAAACATCTTAACATCCCCTCCTTAATTTAGAGTGTCGAGAAGGAATAGTGGAGGTGAATAAACAAAAAATTTAAAAACGATGTTACGAAGCGGGTTTTAACAATTTTTTGGTTTTAAAAGTCAACCTTTCAAAAAAAATTTGTTTCTCAAAACATTTGAGCTAAAGCTTAAATAAATTTTATTTTAAATTTTATTAAAATAAAGTGTACTAATACAATATTAATCTGCTCCTCTTCAAAAAAGATTGAGATGCATAATAAAGGATTTGTAACCAACCATCCAAGGCGTTGGTCTTATACATCTCCTCGTATAATAAGTATAAATTAAAGATAAATTAACAAAAAAAAATTACCCCAACATTGCGTGAAGAGGGATGAAGCAGGAATTACGTGGGGAGTCACAATTTTTTTTCCTACAAAAATTGGGTTGATTTTTAGTCCTAAAAAACTGTATAAAAATGATTTATTCAGGATAAACGGTCCACAAAGTAATTAATGAAACAACTTTTTAAAATTGCTAATATATTTCGAATGTATTATTCATTCTTCTTCAGAGCATTTATGTTGCTAAAATGGAGATTTTTTTATTACAATTAATGAAAAAATTTTTTAACATGAGCATCCAACATATGTTGAAGACGTCAAAGAACAAAATAAGATGAAATTAAACTTACTTGTTTTAAAAAGCATGCAATATAAAAATCGTCTTGGTCATAGTAGAACACACATTTAAAACTGAGTATCGGTAAATTAAAGTAACAAATTAAAAGTTCAACAAGAACGTGTAAAATTTAACAATACAAAATGGACTCGATGAGAACGTTAAAATGTAAAAATTGATATGAAAAAAACCTGATTTCGATCGCAAACACAACCCCGAAAAACGAAACTGCGCACAAACCGATATTTACCAAAAACAAAGCGGAAACTTTAAAAATTTAAATTTCAACAATTCAAACCAAAGAAACGTTTATCAAATAAAAACAATAAAACGTAATCAGAATAATTAATACAGACTATGTAAATAAGAAAATGCAATTAACAATCAAAAATGAACCTACTAACTTAAAAACTAGAAAACCATATCATTAGAGAAAGTAGAAACATTATTAATATCATGATTGTGTTGGGTTGGTGGATTATAGTTATGGTTAGTCTTGTCCCTAGTAAACAAGTAAGCATATATGTTACTTAAATTCTGAGTATCCGTTCTATAGTTAACAGTATTACTAGTGTAATTTATATGGACCATCTCTAAGAAAATTCTATTGTAGTAATTAGATTCAACATCCAAAATTTTAACGTTATCAAAATCGAAAGTGTGTTTGCAATCCTGAACATGCTGGGATAATGCACAAACGGTCTTATTCAACCGCAGTTACTTTTATGTTTAGAAATTCTACTTTTAAGCCATTGAGAAGTCTGACCAACATATTTTCCACTACAATCGTTGCATGAAATGCAGTAAATTAAATTGGATTTAAATTTGTTTTCTGTAGCGTCTTTAAGTTTTGTGAAATGGTTACCAAGTTTGTTATCGTAGCGCTCAACTGCTTTTAAATTGTCAATCACTGATAATGTTTTTTTCAAAGAATCACTTAACTTCTCGATATAAGGTAGTTTTTTATAAATGATAGGTTCAGTTGTAAGTAAAGATGGGTTAGTTAAACTGACCTGGTTTATGTTATTATTTATTAACGGTGTTGAAAATAAAATTTTATTAATTAATTTACTTGGGTACCCATTATTAACAAAAGTTTTTTGTAGAAATTCTAAGTTTTCACGAAGAAATTCTTTATCACAAATGTTGGAGACTCTGTGCTTCATGCAACGTACAGTTGAAAGTTTGTGCTTAAAGCTATGACTTGAGAAATAATTAAGATAACGTCCTGAGTAAGTCGGTTTAACGTACCAATCAAACTTAATCTTATTGAAACCGTCTCTGATTATTTTAGTATCCAAAAAAGGAATGCTATTATTACTTTCCAACTCCATTGTAAACTGAATGCTCGGATGAAAATCATTAAAACAATTTAACACTGTATTGACATCATCCTTGTGTACTCCCAAAACCAAATCATCAACATATTTCTTAATGAAATTTATACGAAAAACTGAACCATTATTAATCAAAATATATTAGCATATATTAGCAATTTTAAAAAGTTGTTTCATTAATTACTTTGTGGACCGTTTATCCTGAATAAATCATTTTTATACTTATTGCCCACGTACGGTCGTTGGATACTTCTCGCCGCTAAAAAACTGTGTGACGAAGTGAGATTTAACTATTTTTTGGTTTTACAACTTAATCTTTCAATAATAAAATTACTCGCTTTCTCGAAACGTTTAAACATCATTGTAATAAATACATGTTAAGCGTATGAAAGTCCCAAAATTAGTATTATTTAATATAATATTGAGATTTTTTTCCCAATTCAGTTTCAGCATCTGATTTTTTTTTTAATTGTTACTATTTCCTTTTTGTTGCAGCACCCATAGCAAACATATTTTGAAGTACCAGCGCCTATGAGTGGATCAATTTTGCATACCATGCTAAAAATCCACTCCTACCAACACTTGTACAGTAATAAAGCTAAATTCTTGAAAACGTCGACTGATAACTTGTGATATGTGTATACATAATGTTTTTAAATTTTGAAGAAAGATCTTATAAATTTTACACATTTTGCACGATGGTACCAGCCTGAAATAGTTATAATCGATACATTTTTGGGTTGGATTGTATAAATGTTTATTGATGTGAATCGAAACTCAACATTAGACTCCACTTTATCGTTATTCGTCCTATATGAATTAAATTATGGTTATGATTGGTTCAGATTGATTATGATTTCTGTTATGACATCAAAAATGTCATTTCTTATGAAAGAATAGTGACAGCAGTCTACTACTTCTTCTTCTACACTGCGATCAAAAAAGACCATACAAAACTATTTTCCCAAGCGCTTAGTACAAATACTTACATCCCTCGTTCTTACGGCTTCATCTTTGTTAGTTTTAAATAGTGGTGTAACATTGAAGTCAGCTAATAGAAATTTATATCACCTTGTCAACCAATAAGAGAATTTAAACAAGTAGAGGTGGAGCCAGTGGAACGAGGGGCGTAAGTATTGGTATCAAGCGCAAGGGAAAGTAGTTTTTTATAGATCGACTTTTTTGATCGCTTGTTATATTAGGCTTGGATACAGGATTTGGATACACGTTCAACTCTAGTGCGTTACTGCTTATATGAATACAAGGTAAGTCACGTGGGTTCTATGTAGTAATGAAACCAAAACTATTTAATCCAAGGCATAGAAACGGTATTCCTTTTATTAAGCAATCTTTGATCTATAGTGTTTTGATTTATAGCATACTGCTTGGCAAATCCATTTTGACCACTCGAGGTTAGTAAAATAAGTAGCAAAAGGTGGCCGTTACCTCCGGAGCTCGTTTCTCTATCCTATTTCACAGAGTGCATATAGCAGACAGTGCTCAATAAAAATATTCGTATACGTCTGTGTATTAATATTGAAATTAAATATTATACAATTTTTTTTTTCCTTAACGCAATTTATTTATCTGTGTTTATATTTAACGGAAATTCCTAAAATAATTATGAACAATTATATATTATAAAATTAACATAATTTATATAATAACCTTCAAAATGCTTAAATTAGGCTTTATGTGTTTTTGAAACCTTGTAGTATGGCGGTGTAATCTTTTGACGAGCACTGTTCCTATTGCCGTCGTCGTCACCAGTTCGCCTATCTCACTTTGACGATTTTCCGTTTCACTTCTTCTTCTGCGCAACTGACCGGCCAAAATGGATTTGCCAAGCAGTGCTTTTAAAATCTTCTCGAGTCTGTGTTGAGACATAACACAGTCTACCACGGGACATTCAATAAATAAATCGAATAGAAAGTGTCTAAGTTCGTCGTCAATCCGTTCCTTGAAACCTGACGAACACCGAAACCGACGAGTTCCGAACTGATATTCCATAAGAATTAATGGAAAACGAAGTACGTAATCCTTCCATAACCTCGTGGTTGATTATTATCTATTATTTTTACTTTACTTTTAAGACTGTTAGGATAAATAATAATAAAATAAGTTTAATAATATTCTTATTAGAATTGTTTAACATTAATCGCTATATAGCTATTTTTTCTGTAGGGATTTGTTTAAAATAGCTACTTAACTCTTCCAATTTGATAGTAAATTATCGAAGAATCATCGTATTGATGATGGAACAAGCCTGGGGATTGTTTGGGTGGAATTTATCGATTGTAACTATAATTGTTCTCCACATACTAAGTGTTTACTGGTCATTAAATGCCCTTGAAATTACCACGTGCTTCACCATGCCTAACGACACTATGCACGACATGTTTCCTTTTTAAACGCTAAAACTACCCTGAAGATTTTAAAAATTTCAACTTTTCCTCATAATCTTTACTAATATTCATAATCTATACTGTCATTAGCAGGCAGTATATGTTCTTGGTAAATTATACTGTCCAGCTACATTTACTCTTGGGTCTATTACCTGAAATTGATTTACGACCTCTGCAATCTTTTCCCACAATCGTTATTGGCCGACTTTAAGCAGTTCTTGTGCGGTTATTATAAAGAATATGAAGAAACTTTATAAGAAAAACCGCTTAAGAATAATGTGTTCGACATCCGTACACAGGTGTATCAGAATAACCTTTTCAAACTATTTGCTTAATTATTTTTTTTCAGAAAGTGTAAAATTGTCAAAAAAAATCAAAGAGACAAAACAACTTTAAAATACTTTTGTCTATCTAACTGAAATTTTTACAATTTATCATTTTCATATAACTCTAGGCTAAAATTGAATGGTTGTTATGTTAAGTAACTTAGAGATAATATTGGAAGGACAAATAAGCTATAAACATCATTCCCTGCAGTTTGGGAACATCATTCAGATACATCTTGTATACCGCCAATCCGGAAGCGGACTCTTGTATAGTATACTATAGTATCCTATACTATAAATACAGTATATACTCTGTATACACCATGATTTAGCAACAAGCGACATGATTTAGTAATGTCGCTCACTTCACTTTTCTCTGCACATTGTTAAGATTAACACGTTTTTTTTTTTTCTTTATTAAAAACCAGCTCAACAATTAAAATATGTTATTTCATGGCTTAGATCTTATTGGATTACACTTAATTAACACATCACAGGAGGAAACACTTCACCATCTGTTATTCCGACTCATCAGTCAATAGATCTTGAGGCAGTTTTCTTTTTATTCTGGAGTGAATGTTACGTTGCCCAATGTGCAGTCTGGTCGCGCTAGGACACTTGTTGAGGTTACTGTAGAAGTTTTTGGTCAACATTTTTATAAAGTTTGCTATATATTCTATACATAATTCATCATGCAATTGCTCGTTTCTTATAAACCAAGGGGCATCCACTGCGATCCTTAATATTTTATTTTGTAATGTTTGAATTTTTTTAATGTTAGTAGTGGAAGCGTTACTCCAAACTGGACAGGCATAAGTGACCAAGGATCTGATTAGTGCTTTGTATAGTAGAAGTGTGCATTCCATCCTTAGGGGAGTTTTTCTGTTAATCAGGGAATATAGTTGTTTTAATCGATCATATGCCTGATTTACTCGTGTGTTGATATGGATACCCCAAGTTAAACGTTGGTCAAGATGAACTCCCAAATATTTCACCGCTTTGTCTTTTTGATTCCAAACTATAGGCTTGTTGTTTATTATTATGCACGGTGGATCAATCACTCGTTTCAAAGTAAAAATTTTTGTTTCACACTTATTTGCATTTAAATGAATACACCACTTTGAAAGCCACTTATGTAATATATTGATTGAATTTTGGAGTTTTTCAATGGCGTCTTTTAAATCATAACTTTGTGTTATAATGATCATATCATCTGCGTACATAGCCTTATCGATGCCGGTTTGTAATGGAATGTCGTGCATGTAGATATTAAATAACGTAGGTGATAGTATACCTCCTTGTGGCACTCCAGCTCGGATGGGTTTAGTAGAAGAATAGCAGCCATTTATTCTAACACTAAATGTTCTCTCTTCAAGGTAGGATATCAGAATAGCGCAGAGATACCTGCTTAAACCCACGTGGTGCAGTTTGTATTTAAGACCTTGTAGCCAAACGGTGTCAAATGCTCTTGCAACGTCTAAGAAACCAGCTGCGGTGTATTTTTTTATCTTCAAATCCCTTTTCTATGATTTCTGCGACTCTTGCAAGTTGGTGTGTCGCAGAATGGTTTGCTCTAAATCCAAATTGAACATCGGGGATAATATCAAGATTCATCATTTCATCTTGCAGACGAGTGAATATTATTTTTTCAAATAGTTTTGACAGAGTTGGAAGAAGACTAATGGGACGATAATTTTGAATTTCGGATTTGCATTTACCGGGCTTTGGGAACAGTAAGATTTCAGCTTTCTTCCATGCAATGGGAAAGTAGCCTATTTGTAAACAACTGTTGAAGATGCTTTTAATGTGATCAATGATATTATCGGGAAGATATTTCAATAAAATGTTTGGTATCAAATCATGTCCTGGAGCTTTGCGATTGGGTAGACGTTTAATTTGCGCCTTAACCTCTTCTGCTGTTATTGTTTCGGTATAGTTTCCTTCGCTTAGTAGGTGTGATTCATTATATCGTTGAACTATAGCCGCAAAATCCGTATTTTTGTCCGTAATAATTGGACTAAAAGAATTTTCTAGGTAATCAGCAAAAGCATGGGATTTATCATGATCTGTATTAATATGTATGCCGTCAACTATTAACGTTGGGAGTTCTTCATATTTTTTTAATATTCGTCTAGTGGCTTTCCACATTCCAGGGTCCGATGTATCTAAATTATTTAACATGTCATTGTATTTTTGAATTCGATGAGCATCGAGTTGCAGAGTTATTGTATGAGTCAGTTTATTTAATTTCTTCTTAGTAAAAGGATTTCGAGTACGTTGCCATTCTCGTCTAACTATACGTTTTTCTTTAATGATTTCAAGAATTCGTGTTGGTGGAATATTATAATTTACAACGGGTTTTTTGGTTGTTGGTATTGTAGCATGCCTGATTGCCTCTGTCATATTTGTGGTAAGTTGCCGAATTGAAATGTTTATTGATTCCCGGATTGGAGGCAGTTCACTTATATGGTAGGATCTCATAAGGTCTTGAAATTCATTCCAGTTGACAAATCCATTTATAAGTTTTGGTACAGTTGGAACGTACAACATCTGTCTTGATAAGTTGATTAAGACTGGCAGGTGATCTGAGTTTAATTCAGTTATGACTGTTTGAGTTAATGGAAGATAAAAGTTTTTAGTAATAACAATATCTAGGATGTCTGGTAGATGATCATTACGGAATGGGTGATACGTATAATCAGTTGGACAATGAATTTGAAGCTGATGAATGTTTGCCAGATTTTCTAATTGAGATCCAGAAGGATTGTCTGCACGGCATCCCCAATGTTTTAATTTACTGTTGAGATCTCCAATTAACATCACAGGTCCTACTATTTGAAATATTTTTTTAAAATCATCATTAATCAACGATTTGTTTGGCTGTTTATAGGCACATATTAAAGTTATCGGGGCGTGTCCTTTTATCTCATATTGGATAGCAACAGTTTCTATTGATGAGGTGGTAATACTATATAAGTGATGTTTAATTTGGCGTCTAATTATGATTGCGACGCCACCAGCTGCTGTTTGAGAGTTTCTATCATACCTGTATATGTTATAACCACCAATTCGGAGATTTTCTCCTGGCGCAAGATGTGTTTCCGAGATACATGCTATGTCTATGTTATATCTCGCAAGAAAAGCAATGATAAGAGCTTTTTGCTTTTTTAACCCATTTGCATTATAGTTTAAAATTGTGATATTTTCTAAACGTTGTAGATTTGTATTATTTGACATGAATAAGGGAAGGTAAGATCTCGTTGATTAGGTGTGATTTGATTTCATTGATAATTGGGATAAGGACCTGTTTCAGGAGATTTATAATGACTGTCACCAAAGGAGAGGAGGTTTGAGTTTCATTTTGGGATGTGAAGGAAGGAATATTATTGGATTTATTAGCTTTACCTTGAACTGCGTTAGCGAAAGAAATTTCAGGACTAAGAGTGCGGAAACTGGGTTGTGAATCTTTTCTTTGGGAATTAATATAACTGCGGTCTTGATGTCGGGGATTTTTGTTTTGTTGATCAGTGTGACTCTTATATCCCCTATAATTAGATGGATGAGGTCCATCACAATTCGCACACTTAGGAGGGTCAGCTTTGTTTTTTGTACATTGAGTATGGTTGTGTTGCTCTCCACATTTGACACACCTCGGCTTTAATGAACAATAATTCTTTGTATGTCCAAATCTTTGACAATTATAGCATTGAGGAACATTATTTGGCTTTCTTCTCATCTCAACTGTAACTATTGCCTTAGAAATTTCTTTGATTTTAAATATCTCCTTCGCTTTTTCGCATGGAGTAAGATCAATCGCACACAGAGGTATAGGATATTTTTCTTTGTTAACTAATCTAGTTATTTTTATTATTGGAAGGTTATATGGTAATAATTCAGAATTTATTTCATCTTCCGAAAGTGATATGGGAACATGACGAATTACTACCGATAATGGTTTAACAGAAGGATCTTGAAATGTATAAAATTGCGCATTATTTTCTTTGTAATATTTAGTGACCGTTCTATAGTCGTTGCTATCTGTCAAATTAATTTTTAAGTTTTTATTATTATACGTGGTGGTGAAATCATGAACGGTTAAGGCCTTGAGATCATTGATGGTTTGTTGATGATTAAGAGCATTTTGTAGGAATATAGGCGGAATTTTTATTTTTTGCTGAGATGAAATATTTTGTTGTGATGTAACTTGTTGTTTGGATGATGCTTTGGAATGTGAGGCTTGTTGCTGTGAGCTTTCGCCATGTTCATCAGAAATATTTTCTAAAATTTGAAAACGGTTTTGACTTAATATATTTGGAGGATCCCAAGAATATTTTTTCGATAAATCATCTGTGGGAGGTGTTAAATGATCTGCAGATCGTTTTGCGTTGGACATAACGTTTTAATTTTACTTTGCTCACCCTAAGGCGGCTTTATTTCCCGTATTACAACAGAATAAAATCGGCAATGTATTCTCGAATTTTGCAGAAGAACGTGTTTTTATACGAACGCACAGCTGTAAAACTCGCTAGGCTACACACGTCCGACGCGGTTGAGCGCTGTCTTCGAACTCGATTAACATGTTAAGTTTACTGAAAAAAGCATTGAAAATTTTATTAGCTCAACCATAAACAGCTGTTCTCAATCGATAATTACTATAAAAACATTTATACTACAATAAAAAAAAACGATGAATACTGCGACAACAGAAGACTTCGATATCAATTTTGTAACGAAATAACCAACTCACATAAAGGAAACTAATAAGCTATAAGGTTTAATGTTTCACCATAAGATCATGTATGTATATAAAGATACGAAAATTCACTTAGATCCTAAGCTTAGGACCTAAGTGAATTTTTAGGCTTTGCTTAGGGACTTAGCAAAGGCTAAAACATCTCTCAGAGGTGTGTTCCCGATATGATATGTGGTTGGGCATTTCTCGTCAAGGATCCTAATTCTTTGGTCAGTCAGAGAGAGGTAATCATACAAGATTTGTTTGACAATCGCGTTGTTCTGTTCGCAAGCTCGACAGAGGAGAATCAGCGAACTTCATGTTATGTGCTTATTTCCTTTACGGTGTCCCGCAAGGAGACCTGTGGCTATGCGAAGGCCACTTTTTCATAGTTCTATGAAGAACTGAGCTGATGTTGCTGAAGGATATTTTAACAATTCCTTAATAATATGACAGTCCGGAGTTTTATCCCACCCGTTTAAGAATTTTTTGTGAGTAACGTGCTTAACCAGGAAGGTTGTATGTAGAATCATTTCAACGATGTACACATATTTTTGATTCCTTCATGATTTGATTCGGAGAGATTTCCTAATATCTCAGTTATCACTGCTGTTTGTAGATCAACATTGAAAACCTCAACTGATATCATCCTGATAGCAGCTTGCAATAGCGATATATTACGAGAAATGTTCGCATCGCACTTTTTATTCAGATCATTTTGACTGTGGATATTCCGCTTTAGAAATATATAAGTGCATTGGATAACTATTTTAAAGTTAATTGTGAGATTTTAATGTCAACTATCTTTCTTCTGCCTGAAGTAATTCATTCTCTGCATACCTCAATTAACTCGTCATTCCAAAGTGTCTGGCAGACAATCAGCATCAAACAAATTCACGACGTCATCTTCAATGTCCTCAAAATTAACTGTTTTTGCTAAACGTAATATGTTTTGTACGATTTCTGGAAGCAGATTAGTAGTAGTAGATTAATCAATGCAAATGCAGAACTAACACAATCGGACAAAATTTTATTTGATGCTCGGTTTAAAGCTGACGATTTCCTCGAAACGTTTTCCTCATGTAATAGGTTTTGAATGTTGCTATTACTCCCTGATCCATTGTCTGCATCAGGGCAGTTGTATTTTTGGACAGATACTCAATTTTAACATCTTCAGATAAGTTCTGAAAAGTAAAAAAAGAAAATTTTCTTCTAAAGGTATTCCTTCATTTCAAGACAGAAGTGATTAGAGTGTAGGAGTATTACTGAGGTTACAGACATATTTTAAAAAGGCTGTTATAGCAAATCATCATATAAAGAGGGGCTGTATAGGGAATCGCTTTCTAGAGACTATGGAAAACAACACTTCGCCAAAATAAATATTACAGTCTTGATTGGATTTATTTTAAAGATAGAAGTACAGCCTGTGTTTATAACCAATATTGTTGATTTTGACATTATGATGTATCCTGCTACATACATAAGGTATAACTGTTATCGTTATACATGATCTGTAATTAATTAATGTCTTCAAGACATTAGTCAATGTCTTCTTGCAACCGAATACAGTCAAAAAAAGACTTGATACTAGCAAAAATTTTACAGTCATCAGCAAAAAGAGAAAAATTAGAATACTGAAAGCACTTAGAAACATCGTTTACATAAGCTAGAAATAGAATAGATCGAAGTTAAACTAGGAGTAAAACTGAATATGTAACTATTTACTTTCACTGCTTCAAGTTTCCCAGATATATAGGACGAAATCCATAGAAATAACGTTAGATAAGTTGAATTTGTTCAGCTTTTCCATAAGAATGTTATGGCGAAGCTTGTCAAAAGCTTTCGTCAAATCGTCTCCACTGATCGCCCACACAAAAACCACGTTGTTGAGGGATTATAGCAGGTCGAAGATAGGTATATAGGTTCGCATAAATTAATTTTTCAAACACCTTGAAAACAAAAGATAATAGGGAAATTAGAGGATAATTGGACACAAAATGTCTGCTACCCGATTTAAAGATTTTCTACTATTTTCTACTGCATACATACGGAACTATCATCGTCAGTCTTTATCTGACAATGATTTATGAATTTTGGGATAATTATGAACCATTAACCATATGTAATGGTTAATATATTTTAGGATAATTATGAACAATTTTAGTTATTGACATTTATTTCTATCTATTTTGGTTCTCGAGTTACAACCTGTGTTTATACCCAAAATTGTCGATTTTGACAATTTGTTATTTCCTGCTGATACATAAAGAACTGTCATCGTTAGTCTTTATCTGGCAATGATTTATGAATTTTGCGATAATTATGAACAATTCTAGTTAATGACATTTATTTCTATCAATTTTGATTTTCGAGTTACAACCTGTGTTTGTAACCAAAATTGTCGATTTTGACATTTTGATATTTCCTGCTAAGTATATAAGGAACTGTCACCGTTAATCTTCATCTGGTAATTGTTTATGTATTTTGTGAACATTGTGAATAATTTTTGTTAATGACATTTATTTCTATCTATTCTAGTTCTCGTGTTAAAACCAGCGTTTATAACTAAACTTGTCGACTTCGACATTTTTATATTTCCTGCTACATACATAACGAACTATGATCGTTAGACTTTATCTGATAATGGTTTATATATTTTAGGATAATTATGAACAATTGTAACAATGCTATATATTTCTATCTATTTTGGTTCTCGAGTTACAACCTGTGTTTATAACCAATGTTGTCGATTTTGACATTTTGATATTTCCTGCTAAATACATAAGGAACTGTCAACCTTTGACCCTCATCTGGTAATAGTTTATATATTTTGGACAATTGTGAACAATTTTTGTTAATAACATTTATTTCTATCTATTTTGGTTCTCGAGTTACAACCTGTGTTTATACCCAAAATTGTCGATTTTGACAATTTGTTATTTCCTGCTAATACATAAAGAACTGTCATCGTTAGTCTTTATCTGGCAATGATTTATGAATTTTGCGATAATTATGAACAATTTTAGTTAATGACATTTATTTCTATCAATTTTGATTCTCGAGTTACAACCTGTGTTTTTAACCAAAATTGTCGATTTTGACATTTTGATATTTCCTGCTAAGTATATAAGGAACTGTCACCGTTAATCTTCATCTGGTAATTGTTTATGTATTTTGTGAACATTGTGAATAATTTTTGTTAATGACATTTATTTCTATCTATTCTAGTTCTCGTGTTAAAACCAGCGTTTATAACTAAACTTGTCGACTTCGACATTTTTATATTTCCTGCTACATACATAACGAACTGTGATCGTTAGACTTTATCTGATAATGGTTTATATATTTTAGGATAATTATGAACAATTGTAACAATGCTATATATTTCTATCTATTTTGGTTCCCGAGTTACAACCTGTGTTTATAACCAATGTTGTCGATTTTGACATTTTGATATTTCCTGCTAAATACATAAGGAACTGTCAACCTTTGACCCTCATCTGGTAATAGTTTATATATTTTGGACAATTGTGAACAATTTTTGTTAATAACATTTATTTCTATCTATTTTGGTTCTCGAGTTACAACCTGTGTTTATACCTAAAATTGTCGATTTTGACAATTTGTTATTTCCTGCTAATACATAAAGAACTGTCATCGTTAGTCTTTATCTGGCAATGATTTATGAATTTTGCGATAATTATGAACAATTTTAGTTAATGACATTTATTTCTATCAATTTTGATTCTCGAGTTACAACCTGTGTTTGTAACCAAAATTGTCGATTTTGACATTTTGATATTTCCTGCTAAGTATATCAGGAACTGTCACCGTTAATCTTCATCTGGTAATTGTTTATGTATTTTGTGAACATTGTGAATAATTTTTGTTAATGACATTTATTTCTATCTATTCTAGTTCTCGTGTTAAAACCAGCGTTTATAACTAAACTTGTCGACTTCGACATTTTTATATTTCCTGCTACATACATAACGAACTGTGATCGTTAGACTTTATCTGATAATGGTTTATATATTTTAGGATAATTATGAACAATTGCAACAATGCTATATATTTCTATCTATTTTGGTTCTCGAGTTACAACCTGTGTTTATAACCAATGTTGTCGATTTTGACATTTTGATATTTCCTGCTAAATACATAAGGAACTGTCAACCTTTGACCCTCATCTGGTAATAGTTTATATATTTTGGACAATTGTGAACAATTTTTGTTAATAACATTTATTTCTATCTATTTTAATTCTCGAGCTACAACCTATGTTTATAGCTACATTTGTCGATTTTGACATTTTGATATTTCCTGCTACATATACAAGGAACTGTCATCGTTAGACTTCATTTGATAATGATTTGTGTACTTTGAGATAATTATGAATAATTTTTATTCTTGACATTTATTTCTAGCTATTTTGATTCTCAAGTTACAACCTGTGCTTATAACCAAAATTGGCGATTTTGACCTTCTGATATTTCCTGCTAAATACATAAGGAACTGTCATCGTTAGACTTCATCTGATAATGATTTGTGTACTTTGGGATAATTATGAACAATTTTTGTTAATGACATTTATTTCTATCTATCTTGGTTTTTGAGTTACTACCTATATATGTTTATATCCAAAATTGTCGATTTTGACATTTTCTGCTACATACATAAAGAACTGTCATTGTTAAACTTTATCTGGTAATGGTTTATGTACTTTGAGATAATTATGAACAATTGTTGTTAAGACATTTATTTCTATTTATGACATCGTCTTCAGTGATGACTCAAGGTTTTGTTGATGAGTGAATGATTGTCATAGAAGGATGCGACGACATGGATAAAAACATTGACGGTTTGGGGGCAATATGTGCTAGATGAAGGTCACCCCTTACGTTCATTCCAGGCACATTAAGTACACGTCGTTACATCGACAACGTTCTGGAACAGGAGTTAGTACATTTTATGTTCTATTTTTATAACGAATCTAGAGACACAGAGAATGTAGTAATTATAATGCAACACATCGTAAAATCAAATCTGATTCTGTTTAGGACCACTAAAAATATCGAAATTTTGTGGCCAGACTATTTATTTCCAATCAAACCCGAATAATGATAAGTGATTATTAATCATAATTAATTATTAAATGATTATTTTCAAATACTCTTAAAGCATTTTTTTTTCTTTTTTAATCAGAATTATATAAATTGTAGTACTAGGATTACCCCAAAATGATATCAATTTTTGATTTATTACGTTCATTTTATAACTACCTAATCAAAAGAGAAGATAAATCCATTTCTCAATCAATACTTTAAATCTAATTATACTTATATCACACAGCAATAAAGATAAAAAATCTTTATTAAAAAGCTATGAACAAAATCAAGTCGAATTCGTCACGTTCACTTTTATCAATCGAACAAAGTTTTAGAAAAAAAATGAAAATAAATTTTAATTATTAAACTGATCGAGGGAGATAAGATAAAATTATAAGAGCACGTCGAAAAAATAAACGACATAAATAAATTTAAAATACGAACCGATTTAAAACAAACCGAATTCTTTAATAATTCACCTAAAAAATTGGTTAAAAATTGTTTAGGGTTATTGTTTATTTTGTTTTTGGAATCTTAATTTATTTAACACCTTATTTACTTGTGGATATTATACACACAGGTTTTGTATCTAATCTTTGAACAGATACGGACCTATCGGGCGTCCTTTTACAGTATCTTCTGTATTTCCAGATAGCATAGAAACAGTCTCAAATGAAAACGAAAACACGAAACACCTTCATTTTTTTCATATTTCCCACAAGAAAAGTGTCAATAAAACGAAATCACATCAAAAAGAGATTCGGATTGATTTCAAATTGAATTGTTTCAATATGGCGTCATTTCTGTCAATCGCGGCGTGCTGGCGCGGGGCGCCGCTGTGCAAACATTTCGACTCGCTCCTCAACGTTAACAACGATGCTCTCATTCCGTTCGTGGTTTTCGGTCATAACGCACCCAATTTTTCGTCCTCAATCGAATTTAAAGATCACTCAAGGTGAGTTTTTATCATTTTTTTCTTTTCTCAATTTTCGTGTTTTCAAGAAAAATGATGATTTTTTTTAAAAACACCTTTGATGGTGGTTCAACGCTAACTGAGACCGTTATCATGTTCACTGGGTACTTTGTTTTCACTGTTAACATATCGCCATACAGATTATGAAGCTGATAATATAATTTAAGTTTGTTTACTAAATTTTTATTATTTACGCGGCATCTTTAATTCATTTTAATCTTTTTTTTTCAAAAAAGAAAAATTTAAAAGCATCAACGGTTTTAAATAACTTTAAAAAGTACATCCATTTAAAAGTAATTAGCTCATCACAATTTGAAGTCAATATTTAAGCTTTAAGTTCAATTAAAATTTAACATTTTAAGTTGGCTCTATTTAAATGATTCAAACGTCATGTCAACTCAAATTTGACATTGACATATTCAAAATTTTTCAAAATTCCCCTAAATTATCATTACCATTATTTTGATTATTAAAAATAGTAAGTAACCTGTTTTTAGTACCATCTTTGATAATAAATCATCAAAAAACCCGATAAGATATGATCATCCTGTCAACTTTCCAATCGATTACCATCACCCAGCAACAAAATTGGCGCTATCCTATAAAAAAATCTTGCATAACACCGAAAATCGTCTTGAACGCATTCAAATTGTCATCTTATCATTATCAGAATTTTCTATTATGGTGCGAAATTATGCCGCAATTAAACATCGCTTAAGGCATTACTTGTATCTTTGTATATAGAATGTATCTAATCTTTGTCTGATTAGGCCTATCATGTATACTTTTTCCCAACGTGTTTATCCGCTGAAAGCAGTTGCATCGGAGAAGTCGTAACATTAAAATGATGTATCATGGGGTGATGTTTCTTCTTGTGGAAATTGAAAAATCCAAAAATCGTTGAGACGCGCTCATTTTACGCGTTTTACGACAAGATGGCGACCGAACATCGGCGGCGCGTTGTGACGTGTGCAAAAATGCCACACCCCAGCCTCCTTTGGTCCGCCACATTCGGTGATTTGAACTCTTCCAAACCATACCACAAATTTTCCTTCAAAAACCTCGAAAATTTTCTTGTGAATTTTTCGAATTTAACAGTTTTTTGATTGGATTGGCAAATTTCAATGCAAAATCATGGATTCGGTGAGTACTCTTTTTTTGATTTAAACTCTTCATAATAAAAAGAACGGAAGAATAAGCAGTTTTCTCGTCATTTTCTTTCCGGTTTTTTTATTGATGTAGTTTATCAGGGATTAAAACGTAACACTTTGCCTAACTGTTAACGTATCATCATCGCAGATTAAAGTCTGATAATCAGTGCGTAGTTAAATAAATATTCGCATCCATTTTGCAATCTTAAAAGGGTAAAAATAACTTGTCAACAAACAAGAAATTTGTTGCGTGCAACATCATTTTAGTTTAGTAATGCGTTTTTAGTCTTTTTTGACTTTTTTTAAGATGCTTCAGTTTGTACCCAACAATAATGGCCTATTCATTATGGAACGTGTATTTACATTGCTATTTTGGTTTCAAGATCATTATGATATCTGTACGTCTTCTATACAAGTAAATTTTTTAAATTTAGAAAAAAATTAAGTTACATCAGTTTTTCGATCTGCCATATTAAATAAATTTAAGTGATTAGACACTCTAGTTGATTTCAAAATATTAATATTTGCTTTATAAGATCTAATTTCGGATATCTTGCTGAAAATTTTTGTAATGAATACTTATAACATATTGAAATATTTTTTTCAAAAAATCTGTTATCTGGACATGTTACTTTGGTCACATATAAATTTGCATATTGTCTATCACAACACGAACAGACTCTTTTATTGGTAACCGATTACTTTTATGCATAATGCAAGATGTTCTGATGACCTTAATTTGTTCTTACCATCTTGAATTCATCAACAAGGCTTTTGCGCCTTGTTCCTTCATCTAGTACAGACCTCGGTGCAGTTTTCTACACAGAATCATTTCTGTTCTGTCCTGAGGAACTCCTCAAAGTCTCTAACAGCTTTCTATAATACGAATCTATTATAGCTGATATCATCATACATTTAGAGCTTTTAGAGAGATTTTTAGAACTGTTTTAGAGGATTAGAATTCTTAGGTTAAAATCCTGACCCAAAATGCCGATTAATGTTCTTATAATTGAAGATGCTTTTCCTTTTTTGAATAAAAATGACTTCTAGCCGAAGAAAAACACATCCAGCAATCCTTTTGACATTAATAGAAATCCAATTTTACAATGTGCCTCATTAACTGTTGATACTTTGTGTTCCTCCTTTATCGAAGATTACATATAAGATTTTGATTTAACATTATGCTAAATCCGTTTTTGTATCCTCCATATTGGCTAATTAATTAAAATAATTTGAGCGATTAGTCACTCTACTTGTTTTGCGACAATTACAATCTGCGTTATCACTACTGATTTCGTATATACGTTTGAACATTTTTACTAATGGTATATACAGCGTATTAAAACATTTTTTTCGTCAACTAAACATGGTATAAGTACGAAGGCTTTCACGACCGGTGTTAATTGAACTAAAATTAGAACTAACACTAGCACTAACACTAGAACTATCACTAGAACTATCACTAGGACTAACACTAGATCTAAAACTAGAAACTTTCGGGTTTCGCCGTGCGTTTTTTGAAAAAATGTTTGACGTTCCGGATGCCATGTTGCAACCTTCTTCAGAAACTGGTTCTAACTGGAAGTTCAGTTAGAACCAGTGCTAAACTAAGTGTTGAACGTGAGAAAGTGAGTGCTAGTGTTAGTTCTAATTTTATTGGGTTGTTCGGAAAGTCATTTCGTTTTTTTTTCTTATTTTTTAAATATATAATTTAATAAAATATTTATTCATTATACGAAAACTGTCTTTCATGTTCCCCAAAAAAAACGAAATGATTTTCCGAACAACCAATAGTTTAATTGATAGAACATCTTAGAGAAACGGTAAAATAGGGTATTTTAGTGGTCATAGATGTCTTCAGTTAGAACCAGTTTCTGAAGAAGGTTGCAACATGGCATCCGAAACGTCAAACATTTTTTCAAAAAACGCACGACGAAACCCGAAAGTTTCTAGTTTTAGATTTAGTGTTAGTCCTAGTGATAGTTCGAGTGATAGTTCTAGTGTTAGTGCTAGTGTTAGTTCTAATTTTAGTTCAACTAAACATGGTGTTTTGATATGATTTTGATCGCATATCAAACGTTTTTCATATAAATTTGCATATTGTCTATCCAAATGTTACAAATATATTCTTTTGTTAGTAACCGACTATTTGTCCTTCAATCTTACATCTATTCTCACAAATTAGCATTTGCGTTTTCTGACAACTGCTTTTTGGTAATTTTCTTCAATACGTGTCTTAGAAACGATTGTTATGTTATCCGATGTAGACCTCGCGCCGTTTTCTGCAGGACCGTTTTTGCTGGGTCCTAGGACCTCTTCAAAGAACCTAATAAATTTGCTTAGTTTTGCAGTAAGAATTCAATCTACAGATTTAGAATTTAAGTATAATACTGCCCCAAAATATTTGCATACAGAGTTGAAGAAGTACAGAAAGTAGTAAAGTGTCTATGAAAAAAGTGTTGTTTAGCAATTATTGACGGTCAAAGTTTCTGAAAAAAATCATATCTCACAAACATAAATAAAGCATGTTCATGTCTATTTGCAATGTTCAAATTTAAAGTTCTTGCTTAACACTGCTTAACAATTAGCAGAACTTTTTATTGTAAACTTTTGATTATAGTTTTATTGTTCACGTAAAAAGTGCGATCTTAGTCCGTTTTTTCTAGTTTCGTAGGGGAGAAAGTCTTATTCATGTTTACCACTATCTTCCATGTTCTGCCAGTCGTCCCCTCTATTGACAATTGTTTTTTATGTCGATAGATATCTATGGCTTCTCTTGTCAGCCTTTGGTGATATTTGTTAGCTATGATGTTGTAAGTTTATTCGGCACGCTCTGTATGGTTATGTTTTGCAATCGCCGACTGTTGAATCTTCTTCAACCTCACATCCCTCTTCTGCTCCTTGATGTGGCTTTCGATATTACGAACGGTTTGTTCAACGTAAAACTCCCCACAACTGCATAGCTTAGTGCTTGGCTACAGGAGTTGTGTTCCAAATTTTGATGATCATATCATACAACGATTTTGTTTATTTTATGAGATGCTTCGCAATTTGTTCCGTTATACTTGGAACATATTACACACTTTTTCATTATACACACTTTCTAGCCAATACTCCAAGCCTGTTACTTGTGTTCTGCAAGATTCATCATTCTTGGTTCTGATTCTCTGTGTGTACTGTCTTTCTATCATTACAAAGACCTACACTTTGTATGTGATGTTGATTATATATCTAATTTTTGTGTTTATATTTTTTGCGATTTTCCTAGAAATTGAAAAGACCTCTTCTACTCTTCTAATGGTACAAGCGGTTCAGGGGAGATCGGTGACTTGTTAGCCATCAGATCATCTCCCTCTTATGCTTCTTGATGTGGTTTTCAATGTTACGCCCGATTTGGCCAACGTGAAACTTCCTACAACTGCATAGCTTAGCTTGTTCGTAGCTATCGGAAATGTGGTCCAATTTTGATGATCGTTTCTATCACACCACAATGTTGTTTTTCTGGAGATGCCTCGCAATTTGCTCCTTTACACCTGAAATAACAGGATAGGAAGACAGCTAACTCCAACTGGTTCTGTACTTACCACATATTCCTCCTGCTACTGCTGCTTGGCGGTTCGGTTGATGTCCCTCGAAGTATATCCGTTCTTCTGCAGCATGTTTCATGAAAACCGTTCCTCCAAGAAGAATCTTTTTTCATTCTGATCTGAAACACAAATTTTCCATGACAACAGTAAGTAGTCTATTTAGAGCTGATATAGTTGAATTCAAAATCTCTTGACGTAGTTTGACACCTAATAAGAATGTCTAATGAAGTTTGTCTAATGAAGAATAAATCCATATGGTTAAAATTACGAGTTTCTATCTAATTTAAAATTATGTTACGATATACTTGACGCCTGAGTCTGAGTTCATCTAGAGCTATTCTTGAATTATCGAACCTGAATCTTGAACCACGTTGGTTGTGCTTCCCTTCCAAGTGTCGCTCTCTAAGAACGAATTCTGGATAGAATCGCCAAGGATACTAAAATTAGTGTCCCGACATTTAGCTCTAGAGTTTAATAATGTTCCGATCGTTAACCGCCTAATAAGACGACAACTCTTACACACGTAAAATTTAGTGCTCTAGGGGATAATTGTGGCTATGCATCTCAAGTAAATATCGTTGTTGAAAAACAAAACGAGCAACTGGCCGATATAATAATCTTGTATTAAGATTTTTTAATATTTAATTACACCGAGTGATTCATCATCATAAATAATGGTAAAACATATATGTATGTAAGGAAAAGGCAGAGTATGCTAACGCATACAGCAATTAGACCCCATCCGACCCCTTGTGCATTCTCCCAGTAGCACCTCCAGTCACATCAACTAACCTAAGGAATTAGCAAAGGCCAGGACGTCACCCAGCGACATGTTCCTGATGTCATCTGTGGTCGACTAAGCCTCCACGAGAGTCTGCAATCTATGGCCGGTCAGAGAGGGACAACCACATAAGATGTGTCTAACCGTCTCGTCGATATCTTGGCAGGTTAGGCTTATATGTCTTACAGTGCCTCGCGAGGAGGCCTGTGACTAATCGTGGCGTAGGTTATCCCAACCCTAAGAAACGCTTAGCTGTCGTTGCTGAAGGATATTTTAGCAATTCTTTCGCAAGATAGCAGCCCGGAGTTATGTCCCACGAGTGTAAGAACTTCTTGTGAGTGAAACGCTTGATCATGTTGATGTGAGTAGCTAGACAAGGTGCGATTACCGGCTCGAGTGCGCGCAGCTCTCTGCGAGCAGCACGCATTGCAAGTTTGTTCCCGCAGAACCAGAGTGTCCCTTCATCCATTGGACAGTAACACGTTTGAAATTCGTGGTCTCTCCAAAGCCAGGTCCATTAATAGTGCAGACGTTAGAGTAACGTTGTGTAACGGCTGTGTAAATAGTAAAATACTTACATGGCTTATTTGACTCAACGATGGAGTCAGCGGCAAGTTTAATAGCACTTAAATCCGCTTGTGTGACGGTGGTACCTTTCCCCAGAGGTTCCTACAGTCGGATCCAGGGGTAATGGAAAACCCCCGCACCTGCACCATTCCGTCTGCTTGAGCCATTAGTGTAGATCTTCAAAGTTTTCTGTACATCTACTACTTTAAGACTAATGTGGGTGAGGTAATTTTTTATAAGCAATCCGTTTTGCACTCAACTAGGGGTGTGTCCAGAACTGCACCGCTCCAGAGTGTTGAACTGCCTCCAACGTCCCCATTCTTCATAACTTCTACTGATTGTAGTTTTTTCATAGTTACCGCTGCCATTTCCTGAATATGTATATATATGGTAAAACATTTGACGTTATATTTTATTGCGGATAACAAAAAATATGATTTTTTTCAAGAAATTTGTCCATCAATAATTGCCAAACAAGACACTTTTCCCTCTATTTTTTGAATTCATCTTGACATGTTAATCCAAAAATTCCAATATAATCGACGATTCGAGTTTTTATGATTGTGGAGAAGCTGTCATGTCATCAATTCAAATTACTTCTGATCAAAGAAAAAAGCTATTCATCCATATTCACCAATCGTTCTGACATTAATAGAAATTGAACCCAGCAATGTGACAGTATGTACTTCATTTATTGCTGATTTATTTGCGAATTTTGCATTTCGAATTATCGACGATCAAATATAAGATTATGATCGTTAAGTAAAATCTTAAAATCTTCACATTATGAACTAACCTTGCTTACCGGAGCGGATGTTGATTTAATTATTCTAATTGGACTCTAGCCAATACCCCAAGCCTGTCACTTGTGGTCTGCAAGATTTAATCCAATTCAGATAGTTTCTTCTAGATCGCTTTTTCCTGCTACAATTTATCACAACTATGCATAATGATTTCTGATTTTAGTTTTTGAAAGTGCACTTTTTGTGGTCTGGAATGGAAGCTCTCCACATATGTTTATTCTTCTTATTATTCTTATCTAAAATCTTATGACTTGTGACGTTTCATTATTCCAGGTTCTGATTCTCCCGCGATACTGTCTTTCCATCATTACAAAGACCTACACTATGTATGTGATGTTGCTTATTTTTCTAATTTTTGTGTTTGCATTTTTGCGATTTTTCTAGAAACTGAATAGATCTCTTCCAATTGAGCAAGGAGAGGTCAGGATAGAGTAGAATTTTTTTGCAAGCTCAATGGAAGATGGAGTTTATTAATTTTAGTGTTGTATTTGTTGTCAGCTAATGGTACAAATGGTTCAGAGGAGATCGGTGACCTGTTAGGATCACAAGTATAAGGATCATTACCCATGATCCTTAATTCCGATGTTTTTGCCACTTTATCGTGATGTTATTGTAGACGTTTATCTCCTCAAGTGATGGCCGACAGAACTTCGCAAACAATAGTTCCATGCCTACCAACAGCTCGTATACCCTCTCTATTATAAGAACAGATTACAATGTTTCTGCATCGAGTGAAAATCGGAAGACATTGACGTTTAATCAGACAGATTAGAGAATTTGATATCTCAGCACATCCTAAGCTTTCCTATCTTATAGTTATATTATAGGAAGCTTTCCTATCTAATACTTTGGTAAACTTTCGATGCTTATTCCAAATAAAGGATTTTTCATTAGGATTTTTATTAGGGCAGCGGTTTTATTGCTGAAGTGTCAAATTAACTATAATTTATTCAGTCTATTTTGCCTAACCATCATGGACTGATGTAGCATTTCGTTCGTAAAGAATAAGTTCTTATTCTTATCGAAAATCTTATGACTTTTGGTTTCATCATTCCTGGTTTTGATGTTCCTGCGATATTGAGATTTAATTGTTTTTCCATCGTTATAGAAACTTACACTTTCTATATGACATTGATCATTTCTATAATTTTTATTTCCTTCGCCACCCATTCAGCATTAGTAATATTTCTGAGTTAATTAACTAAAAAAATAGGATATTTAGGATTTCTTAAACAAAAATGAACCATGTTCCATTTTTACAATACGTGAGAAAAATTCGAGTCTTTTTTAAAGTAGATCATGTGATGCAAGTGTGTTGTTTGCGCAGGTGTCAAAATCGAGTACCCTTCGTTTCGATCGTTTTTAATTTATTTTTATATCTATTCCTTAAATTTTCCTTATCTTACATCACCGCGTAACTTGAAAACGAGGCGACATTTCGTCTAAATCTAGAGCCACACGCATGCCGTCTTTATCTCACCTGTATATCTACATTACGAAATAAATGTTAAAACAAAATTTTCAACATCCCATTAAAAAAATATACAACATAAATGTCTGGAATAGAAACAACAACTACGCTATTCGTGATTAAAAAAAATTATTCATGGCGATATTTACTTATTTAACAAACATTGTTATTTAAAATCATTTTTTTTTACTTTTTTCAAAATTTTTGTTGAACAATTTCTTATGAATAATAAAACAAATGCGGACGCGTTCGTATTTGCCGTTAAAAAATAAAGGATTTAACGCTGTATGACATCATTACTCCAAATATAGGTACCCAACTCAATCTTTTAAAGCGAAATTAGTATTCGAGAGGTAAATAATTTTTTTGGTCGACTATATTGTCGCGCGTGCCGTCCAAAACTCTTCTTCCGTTCAAACACCACCGCAGACTTTGTTTTTTTTTATTTTTAAACAACCTCTTCCTTTCTTTGTCCTGCATTTTCTGTAGATGGACCAAAAACCGGATGAACCTTCATCAGTACAATCGGAGACGTCAAAACCTGAAACTCCTCACGGATCTCCATCCACGCAATCGCCACCACATCATCAACAACAAACATCATCCGTTAGTGTTATCAAACCGAGGATTTTAACAACTGCTGGAACGATAGAAGACGAACCAACCGGAAACAACAAATTAGATTCGGTCGCTTCTGAAGAAATCGTCGAAACATCCAACCCCGGCGATAGTCCAATGAAAACCGTCGTCGATTCGCCACACCAACAGCAAGAAGTTGAAAACCAATACGTTGAAGAAAACGGACAAATTGCTACCGAAGATAGTCAACACGCTTACGAAAGAACATCTTATGAAGATGGAGGGGTTGTTGTCGCAACACATCCAGATTACGAGGTTGTGGATGGGCAACCAATCATAGGTTACACCGTTGAAATGCAAAATATACAAATCGAATACACATCACACGATGATTTAAAACCGGATAATAATGAATATACTAATTTGGAAAGCGTACCTGCGTCTTCGCAATATAACACCAATTCAATTACAGCCGATACAGCCCAATATTTACCACATGGTCATTACCAACATTCGCAATATGCACAGTTACCGAGAAGAAATTTAGATGAAAGCCCACCAGGGACGGTTTTATATAATGATCCAAATTTGGGGTCATCTGGAAGAATTCAATATCAAACGGTAAGTTAATTAATGTTTTATTAATACAAATTAGTTTGATTATGTTGTTTTGATATTATCTAATAGTAATATCAGATTAACTATTTTCCCTTTGAAGTAGTTAAGGCCGGTTTTATAATGTCTATTGTCAACCGCCGGTTAACCGTTGTTTTGCGTTGCACGATATATGGTTGAGTAGTAACGTTTCGGTTAAACGGAGGTTACTTCAACCGCAAGTTCAAGCCAGGGTTGACCGGAGGTTGAGTAAGCAAAGTTGTCATCAGATCTGCATACTATATGTCATTTGATGTCATTCTTGCTTACACTGGTGAATAAATTAAAAAATTAAAAACAAATTAATATCAATTGTACCAGTGGATATTGTCGATAAATACAGAATAGTCGAATGCGAAAAAAGACAGATGCAATCACGTGGAAGGGAAAGTACAGTTAATTCTTAAAAATCTGACTATTTTATAAAATGTTTACTATTTAATTTAGAATACGCTTGGAAAAAAAATTGCGAATCGGTATAATGCTGAAACAAATTTGAAAACCTCAAAAAAAAGGTGAATAGATATTTAGCTAATGAGGAAGGAGAAACTCTGAAATAAATATAAAACAGAATCGACCAATGATTTACGAAAAAATAACAGCTTGATTAAGTAAGCAGCGGTTGGCTTAGAACCATCAGCAGGAGATAGTGATGTTATAGAATAGCCTTATTAAAGACCTTTAAACACATTAATTTCTGAAATAAAAAGTTGTGTCCTGTTATTAAATAGATCTTTTAAATAAAGGGAACGAACGAGAGAAAGAACTCCAAAAATTATGTCTTTGAAAAGGAAAGGAAATTGTAGGATATAAGAATTGAAGTAGAAAGGTTCAAAAATGAAGATGAAAATTGAAATTTTAAGATATAGCTCAATAAAAAATAAAGCTTTTACAAAGTCCAATTTGTATTATAACAAATTATTATCTATTATAACAAAATGTGGTTTAAAAACATTATATAACAATCTAAAAACATAAAACGTTTTTATACGAACACAAATATTACATTAATAACACAGAATAATCATTTAACCATGTTAACGTTTTTGAATAGACGCATTTCATGGGTTGAAAATTAGCCTGCAGTGCAGCCAACATTGAGCGGGGCCGTTTGACGACAAGCTAATAAACCGGAGGTTAAAATCCTGACATTAAGGCCCAGTATATTCATCTTTGGTTAAATATAACTATTGGATATTTACCATAGTTACTGGTCATAGTAATCATAGTCATAGTTAGTAGATCATAGTTACTTCTCATATGGACTTCTCATTAACGCCGATTAACGTCAACTTTCATAAAACCGGCCCTTAGTGATGTTATTAAAGTTCTGATATTACGCTAAAACTAAGAATTACATAAAAAGTAACCTAAACACATCGTAATTCTGTTCAGTGAGTCCGAATTACTACCAGTAGCTATCAATAAGTCTTAATTAGTTTAAACAGCTAGAATATCTATTATACAGTGCGCGCGTAAAATATGGAAACATGAACAAATCTTTTTAACGGCTTGATCACGAACGAAACGAGAGTGGCCTGGAGTATCGCCTGATGGTCAATTGAGTTCACCTAGGAGGAAGGGAAGGAGATGGACAGCTTGCCGAATGGGGAGAACACGTCCAGCACAAGATTGATCATCTATCGCTGAAGTTCCTCGTGCTGAGGTAACAGGGTTCAACCTCGGTGGTTCAGACGACTCCAACTATTACTGGCGTGATTTCCGCAATGAATCGGTTATGTGCCGGGACGCGTTCTTCTCTTTCGTCAAGCTGTCTATCTTTTTGTCTATTGTAAGATGAACATAGGTGGGTATCAGACGATGTTCCAGACAACGCTTTTTCCGGTCATGAAGAGGAACCAAACCAAAAAGATTGAATAAATCATGAAAAGATTTCTGGATGTCTTATCATTATGTCACGATAAATTACCAGAAAATCGACGTTTCTCGTAGAACGGAAAATAAAATTTTTTCATACGTCGGTTGCTGCAGTTTTCTAAGGTGGGAATAAAAATGATATAGGCCTCTATTCACTTTTAATCGGAATCACTAATATTTAGAGGTATCTTATCATTATGCCCGCACTGTATGACTCATCATCTCGTCTTCCTTTACACATCAGAGCATCCCTCTGATGATGTACAACACGTGGTTACGCAACCTGCAGTGGTCGGTCTAGAAATGGTCAAGAAACCTCAACTCACTTTTCTCCTAGAAACTCTCTTCCAGGTAGAGCAGGTAGAGGTCAGGGTGTCTCATTTCATCCATAACAAAAAGTTCGATGGAAGATGAAGTTTATCAACTCTGATGCTGTATTAACAGCAACAGTCTGTACCCCGAGAAGCAAAAGTGACTCAACGCCTAAATGTGTACGAAACAGACATATACACTAGATACCATTTCATTTTAACGCACGTCAACGTATGGGCAAAATATTTGTAGTGTATGCGCAAAATACTTACGGAAGTCGATGAGTCACTATCACTTCTCGCGGTACGGACTATAGTGGTACAAATGGTTCAGGAGAGATCAATGACTTGTCAGTCGCCCGATCCGCCAACCTGGCCCGCCATGATCACGTCCTTTAATTGAGGCATGTCCTTTTCGCACTTTATCGTGACGCAGTTGTATACGTTTGCTTCCTCAAGTGATTGCCGACAGTACTTCACCAACCATGATATAATTCGATGACAACCAACAGTTAGAATAGCTTGTCTGCTATCAGTACAGATTACAACGTTTCTTTATGATTGGAAGATAATCGGAGTTACAGATATACATTAGAGTTAATGAGACAGATTATCTGTCGCCTAATTTCAATTGATCTAAACGATTTTAAATAATGCCCAATTTATTTTTTAAAAATCTTAGTGTCCTGAGTAATCCATAGAACGCGTCAATACCCGTACTCACCATATTTTCAAATATTTAGGTCATTTTACTCTTTATGCTAAAGAGTCAATCTAATCATTACGAATTCATTAAGAAATCAATATTTAAAGAAATCTTCTTCTCAAATCATTTCTTTATGTTTTTTTTTTTTATTTAGCCAAATTACGAAGCTTCACCATCGAACGGAACAATAACATTGGTAGCACCAGGACCTAACTACCAGTACATTCAACAAAATGGCAGTTGGGCAACCGCTTCTCCTCAAGAAGTGTATGCTACGTATCCATCAACATCTACAGTGACACCCGACAGCAGCAGCACCATCGCATATAATTATCCTACACAAGGATCATCCGGCGGCGGCGGCGGTGGCGGTCAGTGGCAGGACGAGGCAGGAACTTACGAGGCGCCGCCGGTAAATAGCGAAATAGATATCAAAGAGTGCGTAAATTGCGGTGCCAGCATCACCCCTTTATGGCGCCGCGACGGCACCGGGCACTACCTCTGCAACGCGTGCGGTTTGTACAACAAAATAAACGGAGTTAACAGACCTCCGGTTCGCTCAAACAAGAAACCGGTGCCAGTAAGTAATAAAATATAAAAAAGAAAAGGAAGTTTTGTTTTTGTGTCTTTTTCGGAAATGGTCTATTTTATTTACACTCTTTTTGTGCTAAGTAATCTCCTGTAGATTTTATTCATCTAAGCTCATGTTCTTATCAAATTAGATGTAAATATGCGTTATAAAATTAATGTCTTTTGGTTGTAGTTTGGTAGTTGTAACAATTTATTCGTTTTGGGTGGGGATTTTTTTTATCAAAAAAAAAAAAAAATTAAATAAAACCGTGTTTGCGTTGCATGTTTGCTGGTACCCGCCCGCTTTTTATGTTTATTCTTTATGTTTATTAATACCGTTATTCGTTGTTCATTCCGAGATTTATGCATAAGTGATGGCTAAAGTAAATATTTACCAAAACGAAATAAACGTGTAATAATTTTAACTTAACATAATGAGACATCTCATCTAAATTTAACGTTATTTCAGACCGGAAATAGACGAAACGGAGTGCAATGTGCCAATTGTCAAACGACCACAACCACTTTATGGAGAAGAAACAATCAAGGTGATCCCGTTTGTAATGCTTGTGGGCTTTATTTCAAACTTCATAATGTAAGAATTCTTTTTGGGTTAAAATTAAAATTTAACGATAAATTTGTATGTAGATGAATCGTCCATTAACGATGAAAAAAGAGGGCATTCAAACGAGAAAACGCAAACCAAAGGGCAGATCGCAATACCAAACTCCACCTGCGCCTAGCACGTCGACGATGATACCAAATAGACAAATTTGTAAGTAAATTTTTTTCGAAATCATTTTTTCGTCCAACTCTAGGACATAGTACCTCAGATAAGATAACTTGAGTAAATAAAGTGGTTTATTTGAACGATACAAAAGGGGAACGTTAAACGTATCTAATCGATCAGTTTTTATACTGAATGTATCGAATATAAAATTATTTTAGAAAATCAATTTTATTTTGACGTTAATATTTTTTTTCAGATATTCCACAACAAAATATCGAACAGGACCAATATCAACTTCCAACGTATACAATTGCACCACAATCTCGTCTGCCGGCCCTGCAACTTGGCAGACACCCTGTTGGGTAGGCAAGTCAATATACACTAGCATCATAAAATCATCTATTAAAAGATTTGATTATTAAAATTTAATTGGGTTATGTTGATTTTTTAGAATTTCTCGAAAATTTAATAAGCAATGATGCTTAAATTGACAAGTTACGATAATAATTGTGAGGTTTAAAAGGTCACTTTCACTTTGCTCTTATCTTGCAAATTCTTAAATGGTTAATTTAAATATTTGAAGAAAAAAATAAATGATTTAATATTTGCATTGACATATCTCATTAACGAATACAACTAAAATTAAGTATGATAATATAATACACCATTTTGAGGCTAAAAAATTCATACTTGACTTAATTTTAATAAGTTATTGTTGTAAAATTATTGGTTTGTAAGAAAATAAAACCAAAGTTAATCTATTTTGGTTGAAAAGAAAAATTTATAAAACATGATATAAAATAATTCACATGTCATTAATTAATAACGTTCGAATCATGGATGAATCATGTTCATACTACATGCTTTATTTTATTTCTACAAGTTATAAACTATTATAAATATTCAAAAATCAGATCATACAAAATTGTACAGGTTTGGCCAAATTAGACACGTTTAAAGGAAAAATTCTCTTTTTATAAAAGATAGAAGAAAGATGATATCAATATCTCTCGATTTTTATAAGAAACTTAATGGCAGAAACCGCGCACCGATATACAGGTGTGATATACGCACAAAGATACAGGTGTTTTCAAAAAAGTGAATTTTCGAAAAGTCGCCATAACTTTTTTCTTATTAAAAAATTTTCTTTTCTTTGAAAAGATATCCAAAGTTATTTTTCTTTTTATGTAAAATACATAGGAATACGTTTAATTTCCCTCAAAGCTATATTTTAGTAGTTATTGACATAAACGTGATATTTTTAAAGAGATTTTCAATTGCGTACTTTAGGATTAGGGGATTTGGCGATGCTTTAATAAAATAAATAAATCATTTAGTAGTATCTATCTGTCAAATTTTAATTCAAATTGTAAGAGCTTATCGTCAAAGTATTTCGTAGTTGTCATCAACATTTATTATAATGTTACATGAAAAGGATGAAAGATGCAGAGGCTGCAGGAACCGTTTAATGATATTTTTTGTAAAAACGTTTTAGTAGAATCACGGAAAAATGATGAAATTAGAAAGATCGTGGAGGTCTTATTATTGAAAATGAAGTAATTGATGGTTGAATGTTCATCTTTCAAATGATATATGTGTTTTTTTTTTGTTTATGAGTTTTTTAGTAAAATCTGAAAAAAATGATAAAATTTGAAACATCGTTTAGGTTTCATTTTTGAAAATGAAGAAACTTCTGGTATATCAAATTGATGGTTAAACCTTCACCTTTCAAATAATGTATTAATTCATTATTTTCATTTGAAATTGATTTCACCTAAGAAATGGTAAAGCATTATGTGTTTTTGACATTTTAGTAGTATCACGAAAAAAAATGATAAAATTTGAAAAAGATCTAGATCTTCAGGTCTTATTTTTGAAAATAAATATATAACTTTCACATCAAGTTGATGGTTGAATCTTCGCCTTTCAAATAATAAATAACTCGTTGTTTCAGGATGATGTGTTTTTGACGTTATAGTAGAATCACGAAAAAAATAATAAAATTTGAAACATCGTGTAGGTCTTATTTTTGAAAATGAAGAAATGACTTGCATACCAGATTGAAGGTTACAGCTTGCTTTTTAAAATGACATATAAATCGTTGCTAGAATTTGAAATCAATTCTACATAAGAAATGTTAAAGGATGATGTGTTTTTAACGTTTTAATAGAATTACGAAAAAAATGATAAAATTTGAAAGATCATGGAAGTCTTATTTTTGAAAATGAAGAAATGACTTGTACATCAAATTGATGGTTAAACCTTCACCTTTCAAATAATGTATTAATTCATTATTTTCATTTGAAATTGATTTCACCTAAGAAATGGTAAAGCATTATGTGTTTTTGACATTTTAGTAGTATCACGAAAAAAAATGATAAAATTTGAAAAAAATCTAGATCTTGAGGTCTTATTTTTGAAAATAAATATATAACTTTCACATCAAGTTGATGGTTGAATCTTCGCCTTTCAAATAATAAATAACCCGTTGTTTCAGGATGATGTGTTTTTGACGTTATAGTAGAATCACGAAAAAAATAATAAAATTTGAAACATCGTGTAGGTCTTATTTTTGAAAATGAAGATATGACTTGCATACTAGATTGAAGGTTACAGCTTGCTTTTTAAAATGACGTATAAATCGTTGTTAGAATTTGAAATCGATTTCACCTAAGAAATGTTAAAGGATGATGTGTTTTTGACGTTTTAGTAAAATCACGAAAAAAATGATAAAATTTGAAAGATCATGGAAGTCTTATTTTTGAAAATGAAGAAATGACTTGTATACCAAATTGAAGATTGCACCAGCTTCTTTAAAATGACGCATAACTTCTTGTTTCAATGTAAAATTTATGCCACCTAAGCAATGTTAAAAAATGATGTTTTTGACTTTTTGCAGTAGAAACACGAGAAAATGATAAATGTTGAGACAGTGATTTAATCTGCTTCTTGCGTATGAATTTATTTTTTAATTTGTTGTAACCAACTAACTTGATACTAGTTACAAATATAATCTCCTATTTGTTTTATTTCCAACGTCTACTTTTTTCAAAACCTGCACACATAGGGTGTCACACAGAAAGCACCCCAAGCTGTAAAACTGTCATTTACACCCCGATTTGTATTAGCCAAGCATCAAATGAAATGGTTTGATGAATTCTATATTTTACCAGAGAAAAGATACTCTGTATATAGAGATTATAAGACAAGAAAGTCCAAGCTGTAACTTTGTCATTTACATTCCGACTTTCATGAACAGGTGTCAAATGAAATGGTTGATGATACTATGATTTATGCTACAAATAATTTTTGTTCAAGGCCATTTTTAATTTTAAGTGATTATTAACTCTAGATTTTCAAAATGCTCGGTATTTACTTTTCTGCATCATTAGACAGAGATCTTTGTTTAATGTACGTAATGTAAAGAAAAATATACGGAGCAACTTGAAAAACAAAAATTGACAATCGCTCGAAATTAAAGATGGCCTTGGCAAAATATTATTTGTAAAGCATAGATCATAGTATTCATAAAATCATTTCTTTGACACCTGGCTCATGAAAATCAGAATGTATATGACAGAGTTACAGCTTGGGCGTACTTATCTTATAATCCCTATACAAAAAACCCAAGTTGTATTTATAACTCAGAAACCCTCATGACTAGTAATTTTGAAAAACTCCCTATATATCAAAAATGAAGAGGGCTATGAAAATTTGGTTTGCGGCATTATAATATTATATATATTATAATATTATATATATTATAATATTATATATATTATAATATTATATATATATATATTATAATATTATAAGTTTCACAATAAAATAGCTTAGGTTCGCGAAAACCGCAACTTTCTATCTTTCATAATTACCCTGCAAATCCATCGAAATTTGGACACCTTGTACATCTGTTTCCTTCAATTTTATGCGATCAATCACTATCACTTCTCCTGGTACAGACTATATAGATAGTGTCTTTTTCTTGCTAAAAATACATTCAAAATTGATATATTGCACATCAATATATTCAGAAAAAGAATCTCTATCAATTGATCAAGTTGATAATCGCTTGAAAATCAAGATGGCGTCGGAAAACATTTATTTGTAGCATAAAATATGGAATTCATCAAACCATTTGATACTTGGCTTATGAAAATAGAAATATGACAGAGTTGTAGGTTGGGGCGTTTATTTGTGTGACACCCTGTATATGTTTTAAAGTTGTATACAACAGAGAAGACATGAACGAAATATCAGGTGTGGCATATTTTTGGAAATGAAATTTTATGCACTCCTAGAATTTACAAAAATATATATGGTGTTCCATTTAAAAACATCATTTTTAGGTCAATAATTACTAAAACATTGCTTTAAGAGAAAGATATCCATCGAATGACACATAAAAAGTTGCTTTGGAAATGTTTACACAGAAAGGAAAATAAAAAAAAATTGTGACGACTTTTCGAAATTGCACTTTTTTCAAAAACACCCTTATTTCTGAAACCGTAAGAGATATCCATATTTCTTACAGATAGTAGAGGTGTGTAGTTCGTGAACAAACTAGTTCAAATAAACTATTCCGTGTGGGGAACCAAAGAAGTTCATCGGTTAATTAAGTTTTAGTTCATCGTGAACTAAATGAATTGCGTGATACTTCCCCTGTTTAATATAGTAGTGTGTACATTCTTATTTTCAACCTTACGTTATGACGTAGTATGACATGATGACATGAGTGGGTAAATTGTTCAAATTATTATTATTTTACATCATTATTCTGAAATGTCAACAAAAAGAAACGATATATGGATCCATTTTGAAGAAATGGGGAAACAATAAATGCAATTGTTGTAAAAGACATATGAAGAGGGTACACATGACAATTTCAATAAATAGAACAGCATCTACTCTACATGCTTAAATACCTTCTCTAGATAGGGAAATGATACAGGAGATACAAAGGTATTAATAAAAATAAAAATTATAGAATCCTGCACAATTAACAATGGTCATCAGTCGGAAAAACCAAAACTATCTCCATTGCAAATGGGTATAGCACAATTTTCAAAAACCACAAAATAAGTATTTCAAAAAGAAAGGAATTAGATAATCAATTGTTATGAATGATAGTAAAAGTATACTATCCTTTCTTTATAGTGGAACACCCAGAATTTATTAAATTAATGAATATGGCATTAACAAATTATAAAATACCTTCAAGAAAAACATTAAGTGAATTCTTAATGTTAAAAAATTATGTAAAAATTAGAGAAATAATTCGACTAAATCTTGACAGCGTAGTCACTACCGACACGGTCTTCACACTGGACTTCAATTAATTGCTATAATAGTACATTATTTACTTGAAAATAAAGATTTACTTACGCTGAAGTCGCATTTAATCGACTATTTTACTTATAGTGATATTTTAAAACATTTAAAAACATTACTGGCGTCGAAATTTATTGAATTTAACATACAAAATAAAATTGCTTGTATTGTGAGTGACAACGCGACAAATATTCTTGCAGCTGTTAGAATTAGAGGTTGGAAGTCAAGGGGCTGTTTTACACATTCTGTTTTTCTTTTAGTGCAAAATGGATTAAAAGAAATAGTGGTCCTTTTAAATGAAATAAAAGCAATAGTGCAATTTTTTAACGAAGCTCAACTGCTCTTGCTAAATTAAAGTAAATGCAACAACAAATGGGTTTACCTGAACTTAAATTAAAACAAGACGTGCCCACCAGCTGAAATTTAACTTTAGTCATGATAGAGAGAACAGTATTTATAAAAGATGCAATAATTTCCACATTGGCATTGGAAAATCCCAATTGAATAATGTCAATGCTACGGAATGGGTCATTTTGGAAAAATTGGTAGTAACAGTAAATATTTATACATCTACAACACCGATTGAATGAACATAGGTCTGAATCATTGTTTAAACTGTTCGGAAAATAGTGCACGAACGGAACTGCAGAAATAAAAGTGAGGGTACCTGAATTCATAATGAACTAAAGTGAATTAGTTCTCGTAAGTGCTAAACTAAAATTCCCACCTCTAATAGATAGAGGATTTTCCCTTTAAAACTGTCTATTTTAGCACACTCTGTACATTATTTTGAAACAAATTCTAAAATTGTTGATTTAGAAGAAGAGAACTCCAACTTTCGAGTTAGTTAAAAAGACTAATTTATAAAATCATGGATGATTTTTCAAGTTAAAAGTATGTACTTTAGTTTATTTGTACAATTTTTTTTTGTAAATTTATTTATTCATTATGAAAAAAAGTTCATTTAAATTATAAAATATTATAAATATTATAAACCACATATTCCTTGGCTCACAATAGGTCGATTTAAGTTAACTTATCTATATAAGTTGCTTCATTTCGTCGCTAGAGGACTTCAAGGAATCAATCTAAACCATTTTTGAGATGTGAGTTCCTAGGTTCAATTAACGTCTTTTTATGGTTTTAGGTGGAATTTAAAAAACACAGAAATGATCGAAAAGCTACGTCTTCAGCAGTTATTACTCTATATTTTTATTGCTAAGTAGGCGATGACTACACAAATTTCTGAATAGCCCATTTAGTTCTAGAACTTTTTTGTCCCTTATAAGATTTTAATTAAATAAGTGATTAAGCAAGAAAATTGGAAATTTTGAACATCTGCAATCCGTTTTACGTCGTTGCAATTACAAAATTTTAGTCCATTTAGTTCTGGAACTTTTTGTCCCTTATAAGATTTTGATTACATTAGTGATTAAGCCAGATAATTGGAATTTTTGAACATCTTATTGTAATTGCTATCTGATCGCCTACTCAGAAAAAAGTATGGACTATTCACCAAACACATAGCTTTCCCATCATTTCCGTGTTTTTAAAATTTTATCCAAAACCATAAAAAGACGTTCATTGAACCTAGGAACTCACTTCTTAAAAATGGTTTAAATTCATTAACGGGTTCCCGAGTTATAAAGAATAAACGGATTTTTTTGCTAACTTTGAAGTCCTCTAGCGGCAAAACGACGCAACTTTGGATATAAATAAGTTAACTTAAATCGGCCTATTTTGAGCGAAAGAATTTGTGAAATGCGTGTACAACACGCATTTCAGAGACAGCCAGTGTCCAGTATTATTTTGGAGTTAAAAGTTCGTATTTTATTTTAATAAATTATTGTTTTAAAATTATTTATTTTACAGAAAATGCAATCGCAAGTTGATCCATTTTAAATAAAAAACAAATTTATCAAACATAACATAAAATAATTGACATCTCATGAATCAATAACGTTGCAATCACAGATGATATATTTTAATTTTTAATAATTTGTATAAAGTTTTGTTCTAAATTTTTTTTGTTCATTAAGAAACAAAGTTATTATTAATTATTCTAATTTAATTACCTCATAATACAAAAGTATCAATATCTTATGAAAAAATATAAGTACAATCAAGACTGATATATCATTTTGATGCTAAAAATGCACTTTATTTTATTTGTAAAAATCATTAACTTATCAAGAATAAACTTATTAAGTCAATTAAATTTAGGTCAAAAACATGATGCAATCTTCTATATCTCATGAAGCAATATGAATTTGAAGCTAAAAATTACATTATCGTTTTCTTTTGATTTGTGTCAAAAAAATTAAGCCAAATACGATTAAAAAGTTTTTGTTTTGCTTTTAAGCATTCTTTCAATTCATTAATTATTTGACATTTTAAATTCTTAATTATGATCTTATATTAATCATGTATAAGATTAATTATAAAGTAATGCAGATATATAAATTAGTTTGCATATTTGGTTGCATATACTAATTTACTCTTTTTTTTTATTCAATACAGGTACAGTTGTATTTGAATGACATTCCCAAACTTCAGAGGGTGTTTCTTAAGCAAATTTTAAGGATAGCTACACCCCTCCAAAAATGGCGGAAAATTTTTTGTTATGCTTTTAATTCGGGAATTATAAACACCACGGAAATGATAGTTAGGGTATAAGTAATTTCAATTTTTGCCTAGATTTCTTGTATGAAGATAGTAAATAAATTTGAAAAATTTCAGTCGGATAGATAAAAATATTCTAAACCTTTTTTGCCTCTCTGATGTTTTTTTCAAAATTTAATAATTTCTGAAAAAAAATTAATTACACTTGTAGAACTGCTCGGTTATAAAACGTTAACATTACCATACACTTACTTGTAAATTAATTGTAGGATAAAAACATCCGTTCGGAAAAGTAGCATTTAATTATCCGAAAATTATCATTACTTCTCACTTCATTTATTTACCCTAAATTTATGTTGTTTTTTATATTTTTTTAGTGTACCAATCGATATAATGCAAAGATCAGCAGACGAACAAACCAGTGTAATCACATCCACCTCAGTAGCAACCCGTCAAGTTTACCAACAACAACCCCCCGGTCAAGACCGAGCTAATCAACAGCACGACCCCAACATCGACTCTTAATTTATTAACTTAAAATTATTCGTTTTTAAAAGCTTTTTTTTTAGTTTTAAGGTAAAAAATGTGGCAACAGAAGAATTATTTTAGGACGTGTTAAATCATTTGAGTTTACCAAAAATGTCCAAACATCGCGCAACTCGCTCGAATGTCGCGCATAGTCCGAACACATTCTAAAATTGATATAAAACTGTTATTTTTACATTTTGCTATATAGCAAGATGGAGATCAGAAAGAAGTGATTCTTGTTTAATTAGGACCAAAAGAAATAATTGACGATATTTGTTTGTCAAGCGTGACAATTAATGTGAAGTTCTTTTCTAATCGTAATTTGTGGCTAATTTAATTATAATGAACCAAAGAGATCTTAGATTTTCAAAAAAAAAGATGTTTTTTAACTTTATACGAAGAAATAATCAAATATTTTTTCTTACTTAAATAACTTAGGTAAATTAAAAAAAGAAATTAAAAAAAATGTTTTTCCGTCGCTTAGTTTATAAAAATCTAGTCTAAATTAAAATGAGATAAAAAACTTTTTTGGTTTTTTTGTTTCACCTATTTCCAAAAATTTTTATATATTTTTTAAGGGAAGTACCTAAAAGATAATTATAAGAGAAGTACCTAAAGGATAACAAAAAAGATAATTACATATTTATTAAGTTTCTAAATTAGGTTGTTCTCCTAAATATATTGAATTAAAAGTAGACTAGAGGGTTAGAGACATTTGGAGTTAAGACGGTTTAATCCAAATTATTCTATCTATTTTATTGCCGTGCGTCTGAAGACGCAAGGCTAAACCCATAACTTTCTAGTTCTAGGTCTAGGTTAATTCTAGTTTTACATCAGCACTACTACTAGATCTAATAATATTCTAAGAAATAGAATCATTCAGGTTTAACCTTCTTAAGACGCACGGCTAAACCCAAATCTTTCTAGTTCGAGATCTAGTGTTAGTTCTAGTTTTACATCAGCTCTACTACTAGATCTAACACTATACTAAGAAATAAAATCATTCGGGTTTAGCTGTCTTCAGACGCACGGCTAAACCTTAATCTTTCTAGTTCTAGATGTTGTGTTAGTTCTGGTTTTACAGTGTAACTAGATCTAACACTATGCTAAGTACTAGGATCATTCAAGATTAGCTGTACGTCTTTCAAGTCGGCTTCTAGATAAAGAAAAGTACCTAAAAGATAACAAGAAAGATACATCTTTTTTATCACTTTTGCTTGAATAGCATTAATAAATTGATCAAAATTGTAAAAAGCGTCTTTTAATAATAAATACTTAATTTTGCACTTGTCTTTATCTTATAAATCAATGTCGAGCCTTTCTGGACAATTGGTATATCTCATTAATATGTGCCTTAAACATGGAATATTTCCACATGAATTTAAGTTAGCTAATATCATATCAATCAAGAAAAAGGGAGAAATAGGCAAGATTGAAAACTATACCAGTAATTGCGAAAAAATTTGAATGTATAATAACAGACAGAATTTTAACTTTTTTTGTGAAGAAAAACTTTTTTTACAAACTATCAACATGGATACCGCAAAGACAGATCTGTGAACACCGCCGTACAAGATACAATAATAACGATACTTGATAATCATGCATTACTTTTAAATAAGTTGTATTATTACGGTGTGAGAGACGTCACATATTATATGGTGAAAGAATACTTACAAAATAGAAGTCAAATTATAGTAATCAATGGTAAAAGGTCAAATGTAAGAAACGTTTTCGCAGGAGTTCCGCAGATGATACAACCATAGTTTCATTTAGAGACTCAATGGAAGATCTTCACATTAATTCTACAGAATCGTTAAATACTATTAAACAGTAGTTCAAGATAATGGATTAACTCTGAATGCAGAAAAAAACACAAGTATAAGATTTAACAAAAGCCGCTGCAAAACAGAAAATAAATCATTGAAATTTTTGGAATTACACCTAGTTGAAGAGCTCAATGGTGCATCAGGAATATGGCGCCTATGGGTACCATTAAGGATACCAAACTAGCATACTATGCTTGCTTTCACAGCAGGGCAACGTACGGTATACTATTCTGGGGCATGTCTCCATTGGCTGACAGAATCTTCTTGTTGCAGAAGAGGGCTATCCGAGCACTCCTGCACTTCAGAACTAGAGATAGTTGCAAAGCACATTTTAAAGTACAGAAAATTGGCACTATACCCTGTGTATATGTTTTAAATTGTATAAAGGTCATTAAAAAAATACCACAGGTGATAAGAAACTCAGACTTACATAGCTATCCCTCGTCATCGGTTGGTAAAAACACAGAACAATTTTCAATACTGGGGGACAAAATTTTATAATCATCTACCACCGTCGATTAAACAATTGCCAATGAAGAAAATCATAAGCTATGTTAAGAATTACTTAGTTGAAAACACTTTTTATGCCATCAATGATTTTTGGCTGTCCTCTTATATCTCAAAGCCAGGTCATCTTTATGGCGTGTGGTATAGGTGTGAGTATCATTATTGTTCTTAGTTTTGACGTCAACCATTGCAAGATGTAAACACAGGGAAGAGTAAGAATCTTAAGTCTAACAAACGCGCCTCTATAACAGTCTCTACAATTCAGGTTTACAATCAACCTTAGGCATCTCCTCTGAGCAGCAAAAGCTGTATCAGCATGTGAAAAATGACCCCAACACAGTACACCATAAGATAAACGGGAGTGAAAATATCCTTAATAAAGCTTCAATAGCGTATCCAAACAGACAATGTGTCATAAATTTCTAATAACAAATATAGAGGAATTTAATTTCTTAGTAATGTTCTTCCCACGTTAGCAATAGCATGCTCCTCCAATATTAACTTGGAGTCAATATAAAATCCCAAATATTTAATTGGATCAACATATGTACCAAGATGCCTAAGAGAAAAACAAAGTTTTTGTGTTGTAGTTTCATTAACGCAAAGTTTATTCCTAGTATGCAACTATACTTTCTTACAATAGCTGAGAACGTTGTTCTAAATTAAGCAAGGTCAGCACTGTTGATAGCAACTGTATCATCTACAAACAGGATCACGTCAGAACAATGGGATAAATATAAAAATATAGAAATATATTTTTATTAGATAAATATTTTCCTATTTTATATCTACGGAGTGATCAAAAAAGCTGATACATAAAAACTACTTTCCCAAGCGCTTGCTTTAAAATAAGGGTCAAACGATTTTATGAATCGTCTTTTTTTATCGCAGAGTATACCGGGTGTCCCGCAAAAGTGGGTCACCCCGATATTTTTTTTATTATTAATGATATCAGAAAACCATTTGGAATGCATAATTAGGCTATTAAAACGGATTATTGCAACATCAAATTGTTGTGTTTGGACTTATAATACCGGTTATACCGGAAGTGAGTATTAATTTCGCTATTTCTTCAAATTTAAATTTTTTTTCTTCAGATGGGCAAAGAACATAATTTTACATAACCATTGTTTGAAAAAGTTTTCAAAAAAATTTATAATTTCCGAAAAAAAATAGTTTCATTATTTTTTTGACGTTTTACTACTTTCGGAAAATGTATTATAACTTTTGACGCATATTAGCTAGGATAATAATATAAATTATATTATCTTTTTTATTATTTGGATACAAAAAGGGAACCAAAAAACTGTTGGCGCTTCGTTAACATGACCAGGAACAATAAAACATCTCCAAGCTCCCTTCGTTTGGCAGGTGAAATTGTGTCTGACTTGCCGGCAGTGGTTAACTCGTTTGCCGATCATTTTGAAGCCATGTATATTCCTGCATCTGTTATACGTACCTGTAATACTCGAGTAATGCATGACACTAATTCTGTCACTTTTGGCATCTCCGAAGTTAGCCATGACGAAATGATTGAATCTTTCAGAAAATTTAAGGCAAAAGCTACGACGGGCCCAGATGGGATTCCTGCATTTTTGGTTAAGGACTGCGCCCCTGCACTCCTCCATCCACTTCAGCACATCTTCAATAGAATTATCAATAACTCTGAATTTCCCAAGATGTGGAAATTAAGTAGAATTTGCCCGGTTTACAAAAAGGGAGATAGGTGTTGCGTAGCGAATTATCGGCCGATAGCCATCATCAATAACTTTGCAAAGCTTTTTAGCATCTAAAATCGAATTCTATACTAAGGCACGAATATCGGAATATCAGCATGGTTTCCACAGAGGAAAATCTACCGCCACAAACTTACTAAGTTTTGTTCAATATATTTCTACCGCACTTGACTGTCGTGGACAAGTTGATGTGGTCTACACTGATTTCTCGAGGGCTTTTGACTGTTTGGATCTTTCGTTGTTGATAGTGAAGCTGGGAAATTTTGGTTGCGATTGCTCTCTTACACAACTTCTTACGTCTTATGTATCTAATCGTAGGCAGTACGTTGAACTGGGTGGCGTGAAATCTAGATATATAAACGTCACTAGTGGTGTACCTCAGGGTTCCATTCTGGGCCCTCTACTATTTAATATTTTTGTTAACGATTTACCTGCGTGTTTCACTACATGAGCACTTCTTTACGCAGACGATCTTAAGTTATTTACCACAGTATCTAGTGAACGAGACTGATAAAAAGTCTCGTTCTTTTGCTTCAGTTGGATTTGGATAGGCTATCTTTATGGTGTACTGACAATAGAATGATCTTAAATACTTCCAAGTGTCAGGTGATGACATATAGCCAGAAGAGGAACCTTGTGAATTTTGAATATACAATTGGAACGGATCATCTATCGCGCATCTCTACTGTGAAGGACCTTGGGATATGGTTTGATGCATCTTTGACGTTTGGACAACATATTAGGACAGTCTCTGCCAGTGCTCTTAAAACATTGGGCTTTATTACTAGAAATAGCTTAGAGTTTGCAGACATCAAAACCATACTTATTCTTTATTTTACGCTTGTACGAAGCAAACTCGAATGCTGTACCAACGTTTGGTTTCCGACTCTTTTGACACAAATCGTTTCTTTAGAAAAAGTACAACGTAAGTTCATCAGATTCTTACATTTTCTGGAGTTTGGTTTCTATCCGCCCCGCGGTGAATTGAACTATCCGGCTCTTTTACATCATTACAATCTTCTTAGCCTGGAAGATAGAAGAAAGAATATGTCTGTGAAGTTTGTGTGCGATGTGATGTCGGGTGAGTGCGTGCGTTTCTGATGTGTTTTCGCCAAATTATGCTAACACCAACATAGGTTTTAATTCCCCCGTTAATAAATTGATACGAGCGGCTAATACGACCGAGCCTTTATTGTTTTTTTTTTGATATGTAAATCGCCGAGTCATACTTCATTGGTATAATGTTTCTGTTTTTTGTAATAGTATTTTTGATGTCTTGTGCGTGTTGCTTTTATTGCTTCAATATTGCTTTAGTTTCGTTTTTTCGCCGCGCTTTCTCATTTTCAAAATTTTATTCATTGTAACTTTATATTATCTCCTTTTATGAAACAATGTATTTCCGTTGGGATAATAAAATTATTATTGTTATTGTTATTATGTCCATATGATTTGCTGTTTCTTGTGTAGTGATTATTGTTGTGCTTTATTCAGCGGTTTGGTTTTAATAGTGGTGTAAATAAAGAGTTGTATTAAATTAACTTTAAAAGAAAAATGCGAACAAATAATCAAATTTAATTTCTTTTACATTACATATTCTGTAGCTGATAATAACTTACAATGTACTATGTTCATCATACATTATGATTTGGATTGTTTACTTTATTTTAATTGAACACTATCCACGTGGTTATGGAAAAAAACAATTTAACATAACATTACACTCAAGTAGTGTAACTTAATTAGGATAACATAAAAAGATCAAAAATAATTGAATTTAATTTAATTGTTTGATCGCACTTTTCTTTTAAAATTAATTCGATACCACTTTTAACATACACAGTTATTTAAAAAGATCCATTGACTAAATGGTACTTTATACTCTTAACCTAGCTACAATTTGTCAAAAGTTCTAATGCATTTTCCGAAGGTTGTAAAACGTTAAGAAATAACGTAAATATCTTTTTGTCAAAAACTACGAGCGATCATGAAAATTGTTTCAAGTGAAAGTTATGAACCCACTTGAAAAAAAAAATTCAGATTTATAAAAATAACGAAATTAGTCCTCACATCCAGTATAACCGGAAGTATAAAATGATTTGTTTTGTGTACTAATAATCCGTTTTTCTGGTCCAATTATGCATTCCAAATGGTTTTCTTATACAACTAATAATAAAAAAACTTGGGGTGAGCCACTTTTGAGGGACACCAGGTATGTTACCGGTAATCTGTATAATCTGGTATGCTATAGAATATCTAGGCAATTTACAAAATACATAAAACGTTTAGGTAATATTATTAATTTTATATTTTGCCTAGGTATTCCATAAAATACCGAATGCCAAGCCGGCAATGTGTGTAAAAAGGCGCGAACAAAGAACCCGGATTTAACGACCTTCAAGGGTTCTAAAAATCGGTTCGTTATAGGCAAAAATTTCAAAAAATATATGAATTAAATATATTTAAATTAACCATTGCCACTTTAATGATTATTATATTGAATGAAATTAAGCAATCTGAGAAGAAATTGAAAGAAATCCGTCTGGTATCATGGCATCAAGTTGGGTTGGGTACAGTTTTAACTTCACACCATTCCTCATATTGAATTAAACTTAGAAGTTTTGCTGTTTTGGATTTGATTTCTTGTTATATGAGGTATGGTACGAAGTTGAAGCTTTACTCAACCTAACTATAGAAGAAAAAAGCAAACCTAAAATATGGAAGAAAGAACACCAAGAATATTTCCAAAAATAATTAAATTATTCAAAATTTTGGGTATAGTATGTTACGGTTGGGTTAGGTTAGAGCTCAACCCAACCCTACCAACGAAAAATTTTGGATTTGAATTTATGTTATATGAGGGATGGCATGAACTTAAAGATTAACAGAACTCAACCATAGAAGAAAAATCAAGTATAAATTTTTGTAAATTTTTCACGACTTTTTCATGCATGGTTGGGTTGTGCTTAATTTTATACCATCCCTCATACTTAAAAAGTTGGAACTTAACTCAACTTAACTATAGAAGAAAACCTTATGCCGTTCCTCATATAGAATGCTACGTTGAAGCCTAACCCAATCCAATTATAGAAGAAAAAATCAGAGAATATTTCCAAAAAACTTATAATATTCATTAGATTGGGTTAGTTTTAAAGCTCCAACTTCGTATCATTCAATATGAGAAATCTTATGGGTTGTGTTAAGTTGGTTAGGTTCGGTTTGGTTAAGTTGGGTTGGGTTGGGTATAACATGCCGTTGGATTTCAACCTAACCCAATCCAACCCAACCCATTCCACAGTATTCTTCAAAAATCATGGACAATACAACTTTTAGAAATAATCTCTGTAAATGTCCTGTCAAAATCGACGAAGGAATCAAACATTTCTCTTCATTATTATCTTAGAATCGACACTAGTAACGTATATTGCTGAGATTCACTCGAAAATAGGAAAGCGTTCGTTGTAACCGAACTCATTTCAATAATAATTAGTTCATTGTACCTCAAAGTTTGTTGTAACCGGTTTCGTTATAGGAGACATTTTAAACAGAGACATTTTCGCAACTATGGCGTCAGTTCGTTATAACCGAATTCGTTACAATGTAGTTCCTCATGTAAGAATAAATAAATAGGAGTATATTTTTTAATTACTCAATTTTGAAAGGCCAGTATATAAACAAATGACAATTGTTGATTAGTTTAATGTAATTTAATTGTGATTTTATTTTAGTTACAAAAGGTACTAGCTGCCTTTTTTTGTGCAATAACTTATAGATTATAAAAAGTTTATTATGAGTAAAAATAGATAAATACTGATCAAAATTTATTTATTTTACATATTGCGGTCGACCAATAGGTACTCAATGTAATTTCTGAGAATAGATAAGGTATCTAAGGGAAAATAATCCTCCTTATGACTACGTCTAATACTATATACATGATCAACATAACAATTTTAACATCTAGGCTTCTATAATTACCTTGAAATCTACTTGATTGTTTACATCGTCAAGCAACAAAAACAGGTTATACTTTGCGCTTTATGCTACATCGTTGGATTAAAGCAAACAGTATAATACAGTAAGGCCCCAACATTCGCGAGGGTTAGGTTCTAAAAATACGCCGCGAATGTTGAATCCGCGAATATTGAAGCACTAGATATTATGAAGGATAAACTACTACTTCTATGTTCTTTTAACACGTTAACCGCCAAATGGTCACCGACGCCAAAAGTTTCATTTAATTTAATTTTAAAAATTAAAAATTTCAAAAATTAATAAATTATACATACTAAATAATAGTATGTATAATAAAACGCTTAAAATTGCAAAATAAAACGACTGGTCTTAAAACTTTTGTATTCGGAACTAATACAGATATTAAAATAATTACAATTGTTTAAAATATAAAAAAACCTAAACTCGATAGCAATAACAAACTGCAACAAAATAAACTAAAAAAAGAAATAAAAGTTAACATTTCTACTCATCAATAATAATTGCTTTAGAACACGATGGTTTAAAAAATGAAAGGATAGTAGGTTGCAATGCTTTGTGTTGCATATCCTTTTGAAGCTCTTTGTAAGGAGCAAGAAGAGTATTCAGACCATTTTTAAACTTTGTGCTTCGTTCCGTTGATGGATCATATTCTACTATTTTTTCAGCAAGATTATTTGCTTCTTGTATAAATAAATTAAGTTCCTTCAACGTTAATTTATTACATAGGGAATTACTATTATCTTCTTCATCCGTTCCTGAAACATTTTCTATTAGTAGCGCTTCTAAGTCTGCACTGGACAACTCTTCCTCTTGATTGTCCGAGAGGACGAGAGATTCGATATTAGCTGGTACAATGGTATGAAAATCATCTCCCGGTAGCAACCGTGCAGAAAGAACAGCTCTCTCTATTGCCTCATCAATTTCGCTTACACTTTGCGCAGTGTCTTTTTTCAACAGTTTTTTCCATGCATTACTTACGGTTGATACTTTAATGTAATTTAAAGCAAGTTTTATAGATGTAATCGCATGGTCAATATTGTATAATTTCCACACATCTTTTATTGAGAAAACACTATCATTTTGTATTTTCTCATGTACAAAATCGAACATGTGCCGGATATAATGACTTTTAAAAGCTTTTATAACACCTTGATCTAAAGGTTGTAATAAGGATGTTGTGTTGGGCGGAAGAAGTACCACCTCGACACATGGATGAGCTAATTTGAGAGCATCTACTGGATGAGATGGGGCGTTATCCAATATCAATAAAACGTGAAATGCTAAATTTTTAGATTTTAGGTAACGCTCCACTTCTTTAACAAAGCACTCTTTAAACCACTCTATAAATAGCTGAGAAGTCATCCAAGCTTTTGAATTAGCTCGCCAATAGACCGGAAGAGCTTCTTTGTCCTTGTTCTTTAAAGGTCGTGGATTAGCTGCTCGATATATTAACATTGGTTTTGTAATAAAGTCTCCGCGTGCATTTACACAAAATAAAACTGTAACTCTATCCTTAGCCGATTTAAAACCAGGTGCTGTCTTTTCATTTTTTGAAATGTATGTTCGTGTGGGCATTTGTTTCCAATAAAGCCCGGTTACCTTTAATGATGACGGTATGCCACTTTTTACGCTATTTCTAATTACCTCTTCTTGTTTCTTTATAGATCTTATCGTAGATTCATTGACACCGAAGACCCGGCCTACTTCGGTAGCTCTTTTCCCTTCCCGGAGCATATCAAGAACTTGAATTTTTCTTTCTAGAGTCATAACTGACTTTGCACGTTTGGCAATTAAATTTATTTCCATCGCAGGCCTTTTTGTACCCATTTTGAGTACTGTTGTGAGATTAATTTATTGTTTATAAAATTATAGTAAAAAAACGGGCGAAACACTAACCTGAACGAAATACAGAACACAAAAATAAGCACCTAACACAAACATTAAAATCGATCATAAATGAGGGATTCCCAGAGAAACGCATATGTGAATTTGGTTGCTTGTACAGTAAACCTACGGTAAACTTCGTTTTAAATTTTTAAAAAATGACATACATACTTGCTATGTATTCACGAATAATCGAGTCGTGAATGTTGAAAAAGGCAGCAAAATTTAAAACGCGAATATGCGAATCCGTGTAATTTGAAGCCGCGAATGTCGGGGCCCTACTGTATAATGAGTCAAATGCAAATTTGTGACTTGTAGTTGCTAATTTACTCAATCTATTCCAATGTTTAGCTATTATTCAACTGTTATCATCAATATTCTATACATTCTATACACAGAAGAAAATTTTGATTTATTGAACTCGTCGTAAAAATTGTCAAGTCTTTTAAGTCCTTACTCTGAATGATAAAGATGAAAGACAAATAGATATAAGTTGGTAAGCCATTTTCTGTTAAATATTTTGTTCAATTTTTCCACTGCATTTAGAAAATAGATGGAGTTGTATGATTGTTCGAAATCAAGTTTTACAACCTCATAAAGTTTTAAATTATACAACGTAATGAAGCCTAACCCAATATCAAGGTCAGTATATAAACAAATGACAATTGTTGATTAGTTTAATGTAATTTAATTGTGATTTTATTTTAGTTACAAAAGGTACTAGCTGCCTTTTTTTGTGCAATAACTTATAGATTATAAAAAGTTTATTATGAGTAAAAATAAATAAATACTGATCAAAATCTATTTATTTTACATATTGCGGTCGACCAATAGGTACTCAATGTAATTTCTAAGAATAGATAAAGTATCTAAGGGAAAATAATCCTCTTCATATTTCATACATTGCCTAGACACCCCAGGTATTTTATACATTTCCTAAGCATTCTATTGAGTGCTTGAATTTACAGATTGACGGTAACGTATATACATTAACAAAGACCTCAAATTACGAATATTAATTACTTTAAATTAATATTCGTAATTTTGAGATTTTTGAAACAGCTCCTAACATGTCGAAAGCAAAAACAGGTATCTCAGGATGTGTCAAAATGATAACAATTGATTCTTTCTATACATCTCCAGCTTGCTTCATCAATGTAAATCAATTAAAAAATACAATATGAGATCTTTTCCAAAAAATACAACTATTTTGAGTTCTGAAATATATTGATTGGTTTTGACCAAGATGATTTTAATGCACTAAATTCACTACTGAGATACTTAATCAAGGTTGAAAAACTTAAAAAAATGATTTTGAGATTTTTGAGAAAGCTTTTAAGATGTCAAAAGCTAGAAAAGGCCTCTTAGATTGTGTCAAAATGATAACAATTAGGTGTGTACATCTAAATGAGATGTTTTGAGAAAATGCAAAAAATTTTGATTATAAAATATTTTAAACAAAACCAGACCTAAAATTAGAGACATTTGGATTAAACCCGAATGTTTCCAATTCCAAAAGGTTCTAGTTCTTGGTATAGTATCACGTCTAGTAGCAGTGCTGACATAAAACCAGATCATTAGACGTAGAACTTAAAAAATTCGGATTTAGCCGTCTTAACCCGGGAGGACGCGCGCGTGGGTAGAAAATACCCGGCGCTTATTAAATGATGTGTATATTCTCCAAATGTCGATTAAATCGGGGAATCCCCTGTATACCTCTCGAGTAGAGTGTAACAGAAGTACCTATGCTCAGACGATATTATTATACCGTTCTCGATCAGTGCTAGGGTCTGATTTATGCGAAGTGGACATTTCTTACCCGGCGCGCGTCGATACGTGACTAAATTGTTACCATTTTATTTCTGTGTTTTGTGTATTGTATTAGTTTTTGGTGAATTGTGGTTATTATTGAACAGTTGTCGCATTATTTCATATTTATCAGTTTGAGTTCCAGTAAGTTAAAAGCAGCATATCAGCATTTCAGTAGATAATGGATTCTCAGCCAGGGCCATCAAATATCAGTAAATGGGTGGATAGAAGGCCTTTAACTAAAAAAGATCAAGAAGAGGAAATAAGGAAAATAATGGAGACCACATTTCAGTAAGCGACCATCTTACCGACACTGACGCAGATGAACCATCAGAAGATGAAGGCAATTTTTACAAATCAAGCTCGGCAGGTACACCATCTTCTCACTTTTATCTGGGGAAAGATGGTACAAGTTGGTCCAAACAACATCCACCAATAAATGTAAGGACTAGAGCTCATAATTTAGTGACCCAACTACCGGGACCGAAAGGAAAAGCAAAGGATGCAACTACTCCTTTTGAATGTTGGAATTGTATGATTTCTGATAATATGATAAACCATATTGTCAGATGTACCAATATATACATAGATTTGTCGCGAGGAAAGTTTGTTAGGGAGAGAGATGCCGCTCCTACAGACCAACGAGAGATGAAAGCACTTTTCGGTTTGCTGTACTACGCTGGGGTACTGAAGTCTGGAAGACTCAATACAATGGAATATTCAATACACTTCTTTACGTTTTGACGACATACGTGATAGGCACACCAGACGACAAAGTGACAAACTGGCTCCCATACGTGATCTCTCCGAATTATTTAAAAACAACATTCAAAGCTCCTATGTTATTAGTGAGTATGCCACAATAGACGAAAAATTGGAACCTTTTAGGGGAAGATGCTCGTTTAGGCAGTACATAAAGAGTAAGCCAGCAAGATATGGCATAAAAATTTTTCTTTTGACTGACAGTCGTACATACTATACGAATAACTTTGAAATATATGCTGGTAAGCAACCGGAAGGTGAGTACAAGTTACAAAATGATCCTTACTCAGTCGTATGCCGTCTCATCAAACCAATTGAAAAAACTGGCCGAAACATAACAATGGACAATTGGTTTATGAGTATAAAGCTAATGAATGATCTTTTGAAAAATCATCACTTGACCTGTGTTGGAACCATCCGAAAAAATAAAAGGGAAGTACCAACTGCATTTGTCACTCCAAAAAGCGGTCTCAATATTCTAGCTTATTTGCGTTCTCGGAAAATAAAACAGTAGTTTCATATTGCCCTAAGAAAGGTAAAGTAGTTTTGGTGGGTTCAACTATGCATCACGATGACTGTATCAACAGTGAATCTGAAAAGCAAAAACCTGAAATAATAGAGTTCTACAATTTGACTAAGGGTGGAGTCGATACTGTCGATGAATTATGTGGATTATATTCTGTATCCAGGAGGTCGCAAAGGTGGCCGCTAACTATATTTTTTGGTTTTCTGAATATTGCGGCGATAAATGCTTACATTGTTTATAAAAGCAACAAGCAGGAACAAATTGCCCGAAGAGTATTCTTGAAAAACATGGCAAAAGAACTAGTAAGAGAACATTTACAGTTTAGGTCCACTATTGTCTCGCTACCCAGTTATATAAAAACAAGGATAATGCTTTTAATTCCACAAAATGAACAGGAAGAATTTCTTCCAGCGAAGCGCCAGAAAGTATTGTCGGGAAGGTGTCATGTTTGCCCAGGCCGCAAAGACAGAAAAACTAAAACCTGCTGTAGTGCGTGTAATAAACTCATATGCCGAGAACATTCTATACCAATTTGCCAAGGCTGTTTCGCAAATAAGGTTGTCCCCATTCTGAAAGAAGATGAAGAACTGGAAGAAGAGGATGTCTAGGTCATTTTATCATTTTTTTATTATTTTTTTTTGTTCAGTCTCATCATGTGTTGATTTGGTTTTATTGAGTACAATTTTATGTTCATTTATTTTAAATATGTTACAAATAGAGTTTATAAGTTCAGTTACACAATCCATTGTTTTATTTCCCGAAAGAATGCTCAAATAACCATACTTATACCCAAAATATTTATAAAGATCAAATATCGGGTAAAAATTACCCGGCGCGCGTTTTAACGTGAGAGCCAGAGACGCGCGTCCTCCCGGGTTAAGAGACGTTTGGCTAAACCTGAATGATTATAATATTAAGTCTTGTGTTAGTCTTAACGCTGTTTCTACTATTACTGATTATCCAGTATTATATTATCATATATTTCTCATTGAAAATTTCTGTTTTTTAGTGAGTAATCATCTTCAGACGATTTTAATATATTAAGCTTTTAATATATTTGAAAGGGAGAAGGGAGTTTTAAATGAAATTGATTCCAATAGATGGGGCCGCGCCCTTACGCTTTTTATTTACAAATTAGAAGATCGAAGTCGTATTTTGAAAATGCGAGGGGCGTGCGTGTGCCGACCGGTTTCGTCCAATGGCGGTTTCGATTTGGTCCCCACCTCACGTCATCCGAACGATCGGACGCGGTCGACGCCGCCAGATAACGTCGCGATCGCGTGTTCAGGTTGTTGGAATCGCGTTGGCTTTGTGGTGGAACGTTCCCCCGTTTTATTTATTACTGCTTTTAGGTGGCTCAGGACTCCTGGCGCCAACGCCATCTACACGGGCGGCCGCACAGCCATCTGGAGACCTCGCATACAAAAAAACACAGTGTCGTACTTGAACATAATTCAAACAAATTTTTTTATTTTAAATAAAATAATCCCTATTAATTTTAATAAAAATAATTGAGAGTAATTTAATTCTTTTTGAATCGACTCAAATTTAGCAAATTCTTATTTAAGTTAGAATGCATTCTTTATGCAAGTTCTCTTTGGTACTGAATGCGGTACTGCGTTCGAGCTTTTTATCCTCTTTAGTCTTCTTGTAACTGTGGGTGAAATTCTTAAAAGATAAGTTTTTTTTCTTACACCACCAAAGGTAAGCAGTTAAGCAGTAATACGTTAAGGTTGTTAGGGACAAATAGTTGATGGAGATTATTTAAGTTGTTAGTGGAAAATTAACTTTTTCAACTTTATATTTTACTTATTCTTAGTAAATAAACAATTCGAAACGTATATACCAACATTAAAATACATAAAAGAGTAAATCTCAAATTAATCTTTAAAAAATTGAATAATACTTAATTTGTCCAAAATTTGGAACATTAAGCGATTGTCTTCAAAAGCATTCATTATCAAATAAAAAGTTTTCAGTTGTGTCATTAATTTGCTTACAATAGTTTACATTAAATTATGGAAAGTTGACTCCTATAGTTTTGAGCATACAATAGTTGATTGATTTCTACCTCTAAATAATGATAGTCCAAGAATGTTAGACGAAATATAGACTCCGCGGAAGATCTGAGAAAGTTTTATTTTTTATCTGCTCTGTTTCTTTTTTAATCTTTTTTCTTCGCAATTGCTCTTAGATCTCAGCTCCAGAAAGGTTTTAAAAATGGTTTGCATTTCTGGAGTATTTATTATAATTCGTTATTATTATTATTATTCGTATAATTCCTTATTAACGATTTACGTCAAGTAATATGTTTGGGATCCTTTTTCTGTTATTCCAGCTACGTCGAAGATTGTTGTTGGTCTTCCAGTATTCTCTGATGTCTTATGACTACGTCTAATGCATCATCAACATAACAATTTTAACATCTTTGACTTCTCTAATTACCTTCTAATCTACTTGAAACAGTCAAATCTACTTGATTGTTTACATCGTCAAGCAACGAAAATAGGTTATACTTTGCGCTTTATGCTACATCGTTGGATTGAATCAAACAGTATAATAAAATAAGTCAAATGTAAATTTATGACTTGTAGTTGATTTTACGGTCATATTTCGACCAAGTTCTGAAGCTACTTGCTAACTTACTCAATCAACCACAATGTTTGGCAATTATTCAACTGTTATCATCAATATTCTATACATTTGCAGAAGAAAATTTTGATTTATTGAACTCGTCGCAAAAATTGCCAAGTCTTTTAAGTCCTTACTCTGGATGATAAGAATGATGAAAGAAAAAGAAAGACGGCTCTTAGAAAAAGCTGTACTCTTTTATGTCAGCCGCTTTTTTAGATATTGAATTTAAGTATCAATCTGAGACCCTAATCTCTGTTCTGAGCTACAAATAGATATAAGTTGGTAAGCCATTTTCTGTTAAATATTTTGTTCAACTTTTCCACTACACTTAGAAAATAGATGAAGTTGTATGATTGTTCGAAATCAAGTTTTACAACGCCAAAGTTTTAAATAATACAACGTAATGAAGCCTAACCCAATATCAAGGTTCGTTGAGTATTGGTAATAAGGTTTTCCAACTCAAACAAATTCAATCCTCTCACGCCGTTAACTTCATTGGAGGAAAATACTACTTGCGTAAAGTTAATTGGGTTGGGTTTAGCTGTGCATCTGAGAGTATTTTTTTAACAAAGACATCCCAATGGATAGCTTCTGAAATAGAGTATTTTACAAATTGTCAAAAACGCACGACTAAACCTAAAAGTTAAGTGGGTTGGGTTTAGCTGTGCATCTGAGGGTATTATTTAACAAAGACCTCTACAATGAATAGTTTCTGAAATAGAGTACATTACAAATTGATTTGACGACCATGTATATTTCAATTGAAGGAAAACTAGAAGTTTTATATCACTCTAGTTTTATATCATAAGATCTAACTCTAGATCTAAAAGTAGAAATATTCACATTTAGCCGGACATCTCTCAAGACGGCTAAACCCGAATGATTCTGGTTCTAGGTCCAGTGGTAGTTACAGTTTTACTTCAATGTAAATATACAGGGTTGGGTTGGGTTAGGTTGGATTGCATTTTATTAGCAAAAACCTCTACAATGAATAATTTTTGAAATAGAGTACTTTAAAAACTAACTTCAAACGAATAATTCATTTGAAATAAAACTAGAACTCACACTAGATCTAAAATGAGCTTTTTCTTCGGAATTTTGTTAGAAAAAGGTGCACTCATTTCGTTATACTTAGTAGAAATAACTATAGGTATGTTAAAAACGATAAAAGATGTTAATAATTAATAATATTATGGGGGTTGTTTCCTAATAACAGAAAAGGTTAATCAACTAATTATAGGCTTTTTAGACAAATGGAAGGTGTAATAGTTTATTTTGACGATATTTTATAATGGCAGAAAATAGAAAAGAACATGACGAAATTTTAAATAAAGTTATAAAAGTAGCAGTCAAAAATGACGTGAAGTTCAATAGAAACAACATACAATTTAAACAGACAAGTGTAGAATATTTAGGACATTATTTTAACAAAGATGGTACGAGTACTGATAAAAATTAAATAGAGGCGATATCTGAGTTAAAAATTAAACAAATATATAAAAAAAACAGTTGGTTATTAGGGTCATTAGGATGATCTATGATATCATATAGATCATTTATTCAAAATTTATCAGACATAGCAACAAATTTATGAAATTTATTAAAAAAAAATAGGTTTCAATTGGAATGATAAACATACAAAATCATTAATTAGAGAAAATCATAAATGCAACAATATTAAAAGCTTTTGATGAAAAATTAGAGATACAGATTCAAACGAATGCAACTCAAGATGGATTGGGATGTAAATAATTGTAGGAGATGAAACCCGCGGCGTTTGCTTCCATAGCACTATCAGAGTCAGAAAGGAAGTATCCTCAAATTGAGAAAGAGTTCTTAGCAATTGTTTTTGTCTGTGTAAAGTTCCATCGATATGTACATGACAAGAAAAGGGGAAATAATCAGTGACCATAAAGTTTATTATGTATTACAAATTATGTAAACATTCGGTGTATACCAAATTTGAAATATTTATTGAACAAAACATCGGAGATAACCGTAAAATTTAAAAAAAATTGTAAATTTACTACTCCGTAGTGACCACATGACGCATTTTTGACCACCTGTTTATTGGCATTTTTTTTTCCTATTTTATCGAGTACTACCGCCCCCTGAAATATGTACATGTCATTCATTAACACCCTGTATGTAAGTATAAGTACGAAGTTATACTTGTACTACGGCTTATGTTGATTTAACAGAAATGAGAACTAACACTGTTATATACTAGGACTAATACTAGAAGCTTTCGGGATTTACCGCGCGTTTTTTAAAAAAGTATTTGACGTTGCAACATAACATCTGAAGCTCCTAGTTTTAAATCTAGTATGAATCATAGTAATAGTGCTAGTGTTAGTTCTAATTTTAGTTCAACTTATAGAACATGTTTACTCAGCAGACCTTGACCCAACACAACCCTATTCATCACTTCGCAACCTGACCCAAAGTATGACTAATCCGAAATGAACGCAGCTACTCTCTTTTCCTTCCACGGTGTTAAAATTGCTAAATTACTAGATTTTGTAATAAGAAAGTATGGAGATTACTTATATAGCGCTTTAAATAATTAACGAGGTACTTTAATACATCTTTTGTATACATTTAACGACGATGGTTAATAGGTTTGTATTTGAAAGCATTACACTCGGAGATTTCAAATTTCCTGATGTGCATAGATAGTAATTAATAAGCCGTAAGTAAATGCTACACTGTAAATAACGCCTGATTATTTACATTTTCTTTCAAATAATCTTTCGAACATTTGAAAACCAGTGTTTAAGTCCTCTTTACTCCAGAGATAAAAATATTGCATTAATTGATAATTTTGTTTTTTTTTTTTGTTCGGTTTTGACTCAAGTCTTATTTGGAAAACTACAATTAACAAAATAAAATGTATTTTTTAAACAAATGTGCTAGTGCATAATGTAATGTTATTCTTTTAGCGTTCTTTCATAACAAGTAAGATAGGTTAAGAGTACGTTCTTACATTTAAGTTAAATAGTTTAAATCGTTAATTCAAGTAATTAATAATTAATTACATTTAATTCACAGATATCCTAGTATTATACTGCACAGGACAAAAAAATGTTGTAACATGAACTACAATTGTAATGGTTTTGACTATAGTTTGCATCTAAAATGGGGACAAGAGCAAATTGTAGTAATTGATCGCATCGTATTGTATGAAAAATAACATGGTAAATATAGGTATAGTATAATATACATTGTAGTAAATACTAATACAACTTTTATACCACAAATCGCTGAGAACCAGTACGTACACATCGACGAACGATGTATTAGTAATTAATACAATTATGTATTACTATTTACAACAAAAAAAGTACTACGTTGCTGTAGTAAATCCTTAGAAGCCTGTTTACTGTGCGGTATTCCATTTAACTTGATAAAACGGATATCTCAAAAGTTACGCATTTACTAAACAAAGTTTCAAATAAAATTTGTTTGGTGTAATAATTATGAATATATTGATTTGATTTGCAGTTTTTATTTTATGTTTTATGAATTTTAAATTTGTAAGTTGTTTTCATTTCCGCCGTCAGGGGATTAGACCCTCAACTCTCAATTCAAATCAAATGAATTTTATTTGAAACTTTTTTTATCTTGATGCGTAGTTTTTGAGACACATTCCGTTTTGACACATTAAATGGGACATATTGTAAGCGAAGAAAAACATAAAAGCAGTGTAATTCAGAGTTATGTTTTCCGGAGAATCCGATTTTGTTATAAAAAAGAGCGTTTCTATTTAAAATTTACAAGTTGCTTTCCGTTCCGCCGTCATGGGGTGAGAGACGGGATTATCTTGATCATCATTGAATATCCCTCTTTAAACCGAACATATTTCATTCGAATTTTTTTTAGTCCGATATTCCGTTATGTCAGGTTAAATGAGTTAAGTTTTCCACCCCTACAGAAGTTAATAACACACTCTAAACGCATAGTTAATGCCCTAAACCAACAAAACTAACTGATGTCTTTTCTATTTGTGGAAATGAGCAAAACAAAGAAGTATATCAAACTTTAGTCATCAAACATCATCAAACTTTAAACGCGAAAGTATAAAATCTCGTGATACTTTTTGGACACAATTACAACAAATTCGAGATATTTTGGATCCCACAGACAGGATCCTATCGTTTCATTAATAATAATCAATCTGAAATAGAACTAAAAATTGTACGTATAATTTCAAATCTTTGCACATCTGAGAAAGAGGATGATGTAATAACTCAACTGAAAATAATTCTATCAAATTGGAAAAGATAAATTGATTGTGTGGAAATAACACAACCAAAAAACCAAACAAATAATTAAGAAGAAATTGAAGTGTGAGCCATTAGTAGTAATAACTCAAAGTTATGCATCGTAATTAAGGTAAAGAATTATTAACTAATTTAAAACGAAATAAATTTAAAAGAAATAAAGACACTTTACTTACAATAATTTGTTGGTTTTTGAAGTCAGGAACGAAATCAGAATTTCTTCTGCAGAGTTATTTGAAGATTTTTTTCCGAATTAAGGAAGGATTTCCTTCTTTTACTTCTCATAATGTCGATTTTTAATAATTTGGTCGGATCGGATAATTCTTCAATTACATTTTGAGATTATAAATTCTGATAAATTGAGACGTTTGTATCACATAAGTTATGCGACATAACCTAAAACGTAAACAAAATTTGTGTGCGTCCTCTTTCACGTGCAAAACCACACTAAAAAAATAATTTTCTTTTGTTTCATCTTTAAAATTGAAAATAGAGTTTCCTGATTGGTCAATTCGATTGACATGAAATTCGTTTTAAAAATTTTTCACAATCCCCAACATTAGCACATAAAATGTCACTGATTTAATTTAATTAATTATTATTAATAAACTATATTTGCATATGAAATTTTGTATTTTTAATGCTTCTTTAAATTTATTTTAAGTTTTCTTTTAAATTCATCGTCATAACTCGAAATTACAAAAATCTTGATTTCTAGATTTTCATCAGAAATTGTATCTCCCACAAATTTTTGATGTTTTCTATGCTTATTAATCTAATGTTATCATTCTCAATAAATTTAACAGGATAAATAAAGATTGGAATAAAATATTGTTGCACATTCTAACTTATAAACGTCATCACCAGCAAATTAGATGTGACTTTAGAATCATACAAAATCCTTTTTATGTTGTCTAATTTTGGATATAAGATTTATATGGAATATCTACTTAAGTTTATAATCTATATTCCGTTTGTAACTAACCTGTTTGTTGTTGGATTAATCCATTTTATCAAGCCATCATGTTGTATAATCTCGTTTCAACTATTTTTCTGTAATACGTTTCGAAAATCCATGACTACCACCATCTAATTGTAAGTCACATTTTAAATTTTACACAGATTTTTAATTCACTTTTTCTTTTATTAAAATCATTTCACATAAGCATAGTGACACCGTCGTCGTCTAGATAAGAACCAATTTAGTTGAACTGGTAACGGCAGATTCACTTTAAAGTGGTTTTATAAAGTTTTACTTTAATGCATACAAAGATCACGATTAACTTTAACACTTCTATTCACGTTGGCGATACGTTTGTGAATGATATGTAACATAAGTTTGATAAGAAAATATTATGTAAAGCAGAAGTTCCCAAAGTCGTTCCTTGACCCCTTGGAGCCCTGTAACTTCTCAGGGGGTTTGCAAAAAGTTTCGTACAAACTAAATTGTGACTCAATTTATATTGGTTGTTCAAAAGTGCACATTTAAATAGACTTTACTCAATTTTTAAATTTTTTGAATCTAAAGACAAAGATCTGCGATTTAATTTAATTAATTCAAAAAATGATATAGCTTATATGACTAACTTTTATGTCAATTGAAATGAAATCTTTTTGAATCTGGAAGGCGAATTCTATTAATTTCCAAACTCTTTTGAATTACAAAATCGTGATGTTGATTTACTAGCTGTTTGAAAACATACTTCATTTAGTTATTATCATTTGAGTGTTAAACTCTTTTACTACATGAAAATCAACTAGCACTAGATTCCTGTTTATTCACGAGCAATTTATCAAGCCAAGTGTAAACGAAGAATTAAAACCAATGTTTAATGATTATGAAAAATGTTGGTTACAAAAACGGATACCAATTTTATATTCCGAAGTATGGGTCACTGCGAAACAGTTTTTAATAGCTTTTCTGTCTTTATATTTAATGAAACATAGATTTATTGCGGTTATAAACCTAATTACCAAAAAGGAAACCGACTTGCTGTTATACAATAGATGAACAATGGTATTTTGCTTTTGGTACCTGTTTAAGTTCAATATTTACAATGTTTATTATTGAAAAAACAATGTAAAAAAAGAAGAGATAATCAGAGGTTAAAGCCTTAGGTGGCAAATGATAATAATTTGAGAATTCAATATGATTTATTGAGAGAATTGAAAAGTGAATACCCAAAGCATTACAAGAACTTTATGAATGGATGAGATTGCTTTTGTTTGAATTAGAATTAGCAGTAATACTAAAAACATTTGGATTTTTCGTGAATTTTTTCAAAAAATGTTTGATGTTTCGGATGCCAGTTTCTGAAGAAGGTTATAACATAGCATCACACATCAGTGCATAGTCATATATTTTTTCAAAAGACTTGGCAAAATCCGAAAGATTCTAGTGCTAGTTCTAGTAATAGTCGTAGTAATAGTTTCAATGTAGTTCAATCAACACCGACCATGAATGCCTTCGCACTTATATGAGCTCATCTTCCTTGGCATTTAGGGCATGTAAATTGATTTTAAGGAAAAATACTGATTTGAAAAATAGTATAAGCCTCGAAGACCATTTTAAGATAGACTTATGTTGGAGCTGTGATAAACTTATTTATTAGTATATCAAAGAAAATAATGACATTATTTTAAATGAAATTTTTTAAATTGGACCAATGCATTAAAGCACGTGTTGCTTAATACAAGTCTATTTATTTTATAATTTATTAACTTTATTTTATTTTTAACGTATATTCTTAGCAACTGGTGAATCTTATTCCACTTTGTAGTATAGTACTAGCATATCTCTATGTACTCTTTCTCTGATTATTCCAAAAACATGTGAAGTAATTTATGAATCAACGAATCATGAATTTCATGACATCTGTTATTTATAATCTTCAACATTACATATACCCCATAAATGTTAATAGCGATCTGCTTGAACTAAAACTTCAGTGGCATGTCGATATACTATCTTGCAAGAATTTACATTAAAATATAAAACATTGGTTTTGAAAATAGAGAATAATTGCTATTTAAAACTCATTTTCAAATTGTTTTTATAAGTTTTCGTGCCCAACGTGAAATACTCTTATGTTCGGATATTTTTGCTAACAACATGAAAATATGATGAAAATATGATTATGACTAGGCTACGGAACTTTTGCAAGAAACAACATTGTCTATCTCCTCCACTTGTTGAACTTTACCCCTTCCTCCACAAATGGGAGGAGGGGGTAAATCATATCATTTTGTTGCAAATGTTTCGTGCCCCACAAATCACAAATTTTGTGGTATCTCAAATTTAACGTTTCACAATGCCAATATTGCCATATTACGATTTTAGTGATTTTGTAAATAATTGACAAAAAACAATGCTATGCAGACATTCGGTGTATGTTTCGTGAAGATTATCTTAGTGATTTCTTAGTGAAGTTGGATTCTCACAAAGGTTCGAAAGAGTCTGCCTTGATTCTCAACAGAAAATCTTCCAAAATCAAGAAGCAAGAAAAGGAAACAATCCTACAACCCAAAAACTATTGAAAGCGACAAAGCACTTTCAGCGCATCTGCAAAGAAAATAAGAAATCAGAAAGAAATTATTGTGCCGCAAGATAATTCTATAAAATAATGGTGCAAATCGTAAAGGTTCAGCCAGAAAAACGGAAGTTGACGACATCGTCGAAATGTTTCAACGTGCGACTCTAAAACTTATACCTGGATCAACAAATCTGCTCCTTACGATGATGACATTATCATTAAAAAGGAGTGCATAGGACATGTACAAAAAAGAATGGAGCATCGCTTGTGTGAATGCAAAAAGAAAACTATAGGACTCGGAGGAAATGGTAAACTAACTGTCAAGATGATAGACCCATTAACTGTGTATTATGGCTTGGCGATACGGCGAAATTGTGACTCAGTAGAGAAAATGAGAGTGGCTATATGGGCTTCATAGCACCATTATAGTTCCATAGATGAACATCCGCAACACGATAGATGCCCAACCGGAACAGAGTCGTGGATCACTCTTCTTATAAACATGATTAAAATCCGCTACCTCAAGATGTTTTTTTTCTGTACGTCACTTAAGATGGCAAAACCCTAATGTTTCTAATTGTTCTAAGTGTAGTGTTAGTTTCTGAAGCTAGAACTCTCTGTCCAGCTTTGCTAAACATTCATCTAAACATTTTACGGTACGTCTCTTAAGGGATCCTACCTAGTTAGAATGTCAAAAAATAAGTGATTTATCAATTTTTGTCCATGATGTATAAGACTTCTTAATAATCGAGTTTATGTATGTGAATAAATGTATTTTCGTGAATATAATATAATATAGTACAAGTGACCACTGCTGGTCTAACATAGATCATCTGAAATTATAATGAAAAAAAAACTATGTTATATATGAATACATCCAGTGCGTGAACGAAGGATTTTTCGAAATATTCATTTCTGACGAAATGGCGGATGTTGAAAGTGAAAATGTCGATATTCGATAATAGCGGTTGTTTTCTGTTAATAAGAAACAAATATGCATCGCAGATCAAATTCCGTCGTTCAATTACTAACTTATTGTATATTAAATAAACGTGCAAAATTGGAAAGAGATCGATACAGAAGTTGGGTTGGGTTTTTAATCTATGAGTATTAGGCCCAGTGTGCAACCCTATGCTCGCCAGCAGTTGCAGTAAAGCTTCTGCATCTTCGTTGAAAACGCAGGCAGAAATATACGCAGCAAGTTCAACTGTCTTCAATCTACTTGGAATTATTTTAGGAGATATTTTCCAAATTAGTTGGTTGTAACTCTGATTGTTATTTTGATTGAACAAACACATCTTGATAATAACTCTTTGCTAAGATGCTGTTATATTAGTTTAATAGTATACAAAACATCTTGAGAACACTATATTTAGAACAACCAGAAACATTAGAATTTACCCATCTTAAGAAACGTACGGCTAAACCCTAATGTTTCTAGTGCTAGGTTTAGTGTTAGTACTAAAGCTAGGTTGCAGGTCAAGTGTTAGTTATACTTTTAGTTCCAGAAGAATTTACAACAATCTAGAAAGTTTCGGTTTAGACGTGCGTCTGGAGAAAATGGTTAAACCCAAATGTTTCTAGGTAGTATTTAAATAAGTAATGCTTAGATCTGTTTGAAAAATTAGTAATAACATTCCCCCCCCCCCCCTTTGTTATTCGATCCGGGTACATACTATATATGCAGGTGTTCAGAAATTGGCGAATAATCTATACGTTGTGACATTTTTCAGTTTCAATCTACGAAAAATTAAATTTTACTCTTCATTTTGTTACATTGCAGTATCAGATAATAGTAAATTACTATTTATTGTTAAAATAATACACATTAAAAGTAACACATAAATTATGTACCCAATAAGTACAATTATTTTTTTTTACATCATTATTCGAGAACCTCCTGAACATGTATAAAGCAGGGTACAACATTTTTAGACTAAGATTTTCGCTTTAGAATCGGTCGACTTGTACCACGACCTTGTACTAATTTCTTCATTTTAAAGAAAAGTTTCGGTTTCGGCCGAACTACGATTATGGGAGAATTTTGGTCAAAATTGAGTTTCGGTCGGACACTACTTATATCTTCAGCAATTAACTTATGAAGCAGCTAATGCTTATTTCAATTTTTATAAAAACAACTTTTAACATTGTATAACAATTCATTCCCCTCATATGCGGAAAGTAATAATATGATGTCAGTTACTGACGACTGAAACTTATCTGACATCATTTTATTTCCAACTATTATAATATATTCTGTTCGGAGAACATAATGATCATAGACATAATCATTTAAAACTTTGTATATATTTAAGATTTATAATAGAGTTATGATAGTGTAGTACAGGTTTTAAACTGTTATTAATTACTTTAAAATAAAAAAAAAACTCTTGAACGCCAGTTAATTAATTATGACTGTTCACCACAGTGTCATAAGAAAAATTAGAGATACTTTAAGATTATTTTAAAAAAATCAATTCTATTAATTTATTAAAACAAAACGATATAATCCTTTCAAATTTTCCTTTTTAACACTTATCAAAAACAAACACTTTCATATCAATAAATTTAAACGCTATGTTTTAATTACATCATTACTACACACATTTTTATGACGTGCCGTTAATGAATAGCTCCGAGCGATGCAAGAAAATATCTTCAAGTATAAAAAGGAGATATGAGTAATTAGAGTAATAGATAAAAAAGGACTACGAGTTTAGTTTTCCTTACTTACATAAAGGTCCTGGTAAGATCTTTTAATCGATAAAAATGAAACCGTGGCGCGGCGGACCGTTTCAAGAATTATTTATGAGAGACATTGAAAACTTGTGGAAACGCATTAAACGTACTTTAGGTTTTAACTCTTACGCAATTATTGTGTATGTAGTGTGTAGCCATTAGTTTTTCTTATTATGTGTCCGATCTTAATTGTTATTTGTGATACAAACTATTTTCTTTATTAGAAAGCTACTCTTTTTAATTGCACTTGAGTTATAAAATAATTAATATAAAAAAGTGTATGATATAATATAATATACGTAATTGTATTTAGTTTATTAACTGATCATTATCATTGTGATTTTTTTCACTTTTCATAATTAAAGTTGAGTTTAAGAAGTGCTTGGAATGATGAAAAAGCGATTGTAGTAAGTTAATTTATTCATAAATTCTTTATAGAAGTTTAATTACCACATTGCTAGTTTTAAGTGTACATTGTTTACAAATTGATAACAAAAATATTATTACAAGAGTGAAGATTTTAATGTTCGCTGTTAATTAAATTAAAACTGGAATTAAGACTATTACTAAAACTGATACTAAATCTAGAAGTTTTTGGGTTAATTCTTTGAAAGAAATGAATACTTATTCAACTTATAACTTTGAATTTGTTTCTGAAGAAAGTTGAAACTTGGTACACTGATTTCATCAATTTTCCATTTCGATCAGCGTATTATATGTAAAACTTACAAAAACGAACGATTACAAAAACTGAAGCAAATAGAATTTTTTGCAAACTCATTTCCATAAGATATAAATTTATTGATTTCAATGTTCAGATCGATGGATAAAATAAAAAAAACAGCGTTGCTTTGTTCTACAACACTCTTCGGTTGAAGCGTAAAATATTATCTCGATCATTATATAATAAAGACTAAATGAGTTTTTTAGTATTTAATACAGAGTGTTAAAGAAAGAATGTAAAATATTTAAAGAGGTAATTGAAGGTAGAATGTGGAAAATAACATCTCTACTAGTACTAGTACCATAAACTAATGTCTTCAAAAATGTCTAGAAGGTTTAAGTTTGACGTTCATGGTACAGGTCTTTTAGCCATTCACGTGGAATAGTTTGATCTGAATATTCTGTAAGCACAATAAAAAAATATGATCAAAAAACCACATATTGCCTTTGGTCTAAAAAAATCTTGTCAAAAAATTAATCATAGGGAACGCCATTTCTCCGATCATTTGAGAACCCATGTTTATTAAGAATTTGTATTTATTTTACTCGATACTATTACATCTATAAACACTTAACGTTCTTTTTGAACACCCTGTGTATTGAGATTTATATTAAAAATGAATTTACTTTCTCATTTGGGGAAAAGCGGTGGAAAGTATAGAGAATACATCGTACTTGGAATACACCCAGAGAAAACATCCCCTTACATCCAATATACAATCCATTGGTCCTAAAAGAGAGTAATAACTCTCTTTCTTTCAAGAAAACTCAAACCCGATATTGCCAAAACGAATATTTTCTTGATAGCTCACGATAAAAGAAATAAATTCAAGAACATTATAAACGATCAATTTTAATTTGATGGCTCAAACTAATTTCTAATGCTAACTAATTAATTGGATTGGGTTGGCATAAGAATGATGGTGAGACCCAACCCAAGCCAACCCGACTCATATATAGTGCTAACTAGCTGATTGGGTTGGGTTGGATAGGGATAACATTGATGGTTCAACCCAAATCAAGCCAATCCGACTCATATGTAATGTTAACTAGCTAATTGGGTTGGGTTGGGAAAAGATTGATGGTTCAATCCAACCAACAGAAGATACCATATTTGTGTGTCGGGAGTTTTTTAAGCCGAGAAAAGGATTGGAAAGAGCTGTGGGGGAAATAATTCCGCAGGAGACCGTGGGGGACATGACGACACGGACTGAGAGAGAATTGGTCGTGGATATTTTGAGAACGGTGATGACGACAAAGGAGAAAAAAAAGCGAATAATGAGCAGTAACAGAGAAGGGACAGTAAGTAGGAGAGTAAAAGAAGAAGTGTGAAGAGAGAAGAGCGGGCATACGTTCACTTGCAGGTATGAATTTGGTATTGTTGTCATATTAAAAAGAAAAAATATTTTTGTTTATTCAGTGACAAATTAATGGAAAGTGTGGAGACAAGTAGCGGACGGATACCCCCATCCAAGTAAAAAATCTGTGTATCTGAATAAAAAGTGATATGATGTTTATGACATGTGAAAAACTAATGAGTTTTTCGCTCAAGATCCCAGGTCGGAAGTCTGTATAGCAGACTTTTCCCGTCGTTATAAAGAAAGACTCAACCCAATACAAATAACATTATTTAGTGCTAATTAAGTTAGTTGAGTCTGATTAGAGTGTGTTAAAGTCTTCAACTAGTAGGTAGTACTTACGTAAAAAATCACTACTTAAAACATAAAATTGACCAGATCATAGCCGAGATCAGATTGACCAGAAAATTTATCGAATTTATTCCCTTTATTGTACACATTTCACATTTTTATGCCTTCATACTCATAACTATAAGCACTATGTTACTTCCATATACATTCCGAGGTATTGAAGACTAATTTTTGGAACAATTCCTTGCATCATTTTAAAACTTGACTGCTTATTTCAAAAATACTCAAAACTGATATTGCCAAAACGATCTTTCCCAATAATTTAAAATTGATCATAAAGAAATTTCATTGTACACGATGAAAAAATAATTCAATAAAATTTTAACAATTGCTCATCGGTAAAAATTCTCTAAATGATCGCTTTTGAACATTCATGGTTCTACTTAACCAAACTAATGTCTAATGCTTACTAGCTAATTGGGTTGGGTTGTGATCAAATTTATGGTGAAACCCAACTTATATTTTGTGCTTACTAGCTAATTTGATTGGGTTGGTATAAAGTAACTCAACTCAACTGAAGTAATATTTAATGCAAAATAAGCTAGTTGGGTTTGGTTAGATTGCGTAAAGATTTTCAATTGATCACAAATCAAAAGTTAAAATTGACCAGACCCAGCATCTTTACCAAAGAGTAATTACTAAAAATATATGAATCTATTCCTTTTATTATGTACTTCACATATAGTGCATGTGGAACATATGGAAACCCATTTCTCATTTTTAATCCTTCATACCCATAGCTATAAGCACTATAATAGTCTCCGGCCGAAATTTCGTTTCTGGTTTCGGCCAGTTTCGGCCTAAAGTAGAGATTGCGGCAAAGTTTCGGCTTCGGCTTCAGTGGTATGCCGATATACACTCATATTGGGATTCCAGACCGTACCGTATCTTGCGATAAATTGCATTAAAATATTTCTTTGCCACCTACCATTATTCCTAGTGAACACTGATTAGTTATTCACTGCAGTTATTCATATAGTCATATCGTATAGTTATTAATAATTGCTATTTAAAATCTGTTTCAAAAATTTTTATTGTAAGTATGCGTGTTCATCTCATGTTCGCCCCAACATGAGATATTCTTGTGTTCAGATAGTTTTGTTGGAATTTTTGCCTAACTAAATGAAAACATGATCCACCAATACCATAACAAGTACAACTAAAACTAGAGCCAACACTAACGCTAGGGCTAACACTGGAACTTGAAACATTTGGGTTTAGTCGTACGTCTCTTAAGGAGGAACTAAACCCAACCTAATCTAGCTTCAGAACTAATACTAGATCTAGAACAAGAAACATTAGGGTTTAGCCGTCTTAAGAGACGTACTGCTAAACTCTACTGTTTCTAGTTCTATATCTGGCGTTAGTTCTGAAGCTAGGTTGTAGACCTAGTATTAGTTATACTTTTAGTTCCAGAAGAATTTAAAACAATCTAGAGCTAAACACAAAGTAAAACTAGAACTAACGCTAGACTTAGAAAACAATCTAACATTAAATAACAAATACAACCAGAACTAACACTAGTATTAAAGCTGACACTAGACCTAGAAACATTCGGATTTAGACGGTTAGCACGTCTCTTACGAATGCTTAAACCGAACTGTTTAACTTAAAAAAATTTCAATTTAGAATATTCGGTTTCGGTTTCGGCTCAAAATTGAGTTTCGGTTAGACACTACACTATAATGCAACCATATACATTCATGAGGTAATGAAGAATATATTTTGGAACAATTCCTTGCATTATTTCAAAAATTGGCTATTTTTTTCAAGCAGAATATTGTCTTGCATAAAATGATGCAGACTCGAAGCCAATGATACAACGACCATATCTCGGAGATTGTGATTACTATCACAATTTTTCATTGTTTCGTTCATGATGATTTGCTCAAAATTCCCGATTACATATTGGCACTATTTCTGCAACCTTTGGAATGTTTATTTTGGAACTTCCAATACAACAACATTCAGGTCATAACTTTTTTCCATACAACATTCATGCTCGAATGTTTAACTATATCCCATGTGGACTTAATATGTTGAATTGCAATAATTTTTATTTATAATAATTTTTCCCATATAACTGTTGATTTTTTAACATTTAAGATATATTGGTTGGATTGTTAAACTCGTGTTAGGCGAAAGAAAAATAACTCTAACATTTTCACTCGACAAAGAAGCAGGGTGTCACAGCGCATTGTCTAGAATCAATAAAATTTTAAATCGCATATTTTTCTGCAGCTTTTTTTGCTCAGCTTCTATATATACAAAAACAGTTTTTGATCCAATCTTTATGAATGTATTAGCCATCATCCAGACCTTTCTGTTGGATTTCTAGTGGACAGGTAAATTTTTTTTGCAAATCCTATAAAAGTTTACGGATTTTCCACAGTATATATTACAAGAGATTTATACTTGAAGTCTCCCCCAGCAATGTCGCAAGATAAGAGTGTTAACCTTTCCTTTACAGCTTTGTGTCCCGGGACGTGTTGTTTTTTTGTTTTAGCAATGAGAGTCCTATTTGGCATTTGCTCCCAGTATAAACCCGTTTCTTCCGCATGGAAATTCTGGCTTGGTATATATTCATTGGTAATAATATCCGTAAGAATTTTTGAAAACGTAGATGCAGCTCCAACGTCAGCTACTTCATTAGCTGCTTCACCAAATGGTTTGATATTTCGCAAATTTTGACGCGATTTGAATTTTTCAAACTAACTCTTACCAACCAGGAAAATATAATCGTCCCTAGGACCGGTTTCCTCTTCTCAAATAATATTGGTACTCATATTCGCATGATTTTTAAGTATTTACAAAAACGTACATATCAAATAATTTACCACACAATCCGAAATTTCGGGCCGTGCAAAGCGAGGGATGTTCATGTGGGTAATCATGGACATCGTGCAATATCGAAACCGCACACTTAGAAACCGTGCAGTTCGAGGAATTACTGTACAGCATATTTGAAATGTGCAGTATCATATTTTCCTAGATTGTAACATATTTGGGTGTTGTTAAAAAGCTTTGCAAAGATCAAAGAGCAATCAATCCATTCACAGCTAACTTATCTACTTTTTAGTTTCTTTGGTGTATCATATTTTTGTTTAATTGGAATCTTTGGTGATAAGCATAAATTATCACCAACCTGATTTTATCAACGCTATCTTCAAAATCATCCAAAAATTGTTCATTACCCTTAAAATCGTCAACACAGAACAATGCCTCTAGCAAAATTATACTTGTTTGTTTGAATTCTCTTTGCTGGTTGATCGAGGTTCCATTTAGACATTTACATTCTTTCAGATAAAATAAGTGCTGGTTACTTTCTGCTTTAGTAAACAATCAACGTTGTCTTTTAAATATTTTCATCTGGAATTATTGTGCAACATTATGTAGGTGCAACCCATACTGCTTTCATCTCCTCCTTCGCTAATACATTATTTTTCCCACGGAGTTCTTAGTATAACTCACTATCATGACATACAAGACATTTCTACTACTTTATATAAATTAGATTCAAGTCAATAAAATAAATCAGTACACTATCAAATCAAAACCATATTTTAATTTTCCGCTAACACTACCATTATAATACTAAAATCCCCAAGTCGAATTCTCCAATACTGAAGATCCCAACAATTCCTACAATGTTTATGTTTTATCTTACAACTGCAATAATATATATGAAGAAGTACTCAATGCACACCCAAAAGATAATTATTTAATATTGAAGGTAATAACTTGAAGCAATATATTGATAAAAATCATGGACCAAATGAGCTGATTTATTGCTAAAATTATTAACAAATTTTTAACTTATACTTTCAACCTTTTCATTTCATTAAACAAAGGTGTAAATAAAATTTTCTATCCTTTAAATTTACGTTTCATTCCATGTGTCTAAATAAACTAAAGAGAGTAAAATAAATCCCAAGGTAGAATTTATGCTAATAGCTTGAACTAAAACGAACCAAACCCCACCTTCCTCAACCAAAAGTAGGCGGAGCGTTCAAGTCGAGCTTTTAATTTTCCTTCCAGTCTTACAGAAGAAGCCGTACCGTTCGCTATTACACTCAAACCGCCGTTTTCGAAATCGTGTTCAATCGGTTTTTTTTTTCTTAACGAATTCCCAAAAAGAAAGTGCTTTTTCCCAAAGTTTTCGTTAAGTAAAAACTAAAAGTGTTTTTTTATAAAGTGTACTAAGGAAGTCAAGAACTCCAAGTGTTAATACTTTATTAACATAATTGTGTTTTTTTGTAAATCAACTTTAAATTGGAATAAGTAAGTTTATATTTTATTATTTGATTCAAGTATTGGGTTAATTAAAAAGAATTACATAAAGAAATATTGGTATTAGTCGAAAATCGTAAATAATTCGATAACGACCGATTAGAATTTCGCGCTTCGAATTCTTTTCATAAGACGCATTACAACAATAATAATAACAATATTAAGCTTTGATTTTAGATTAACCGACAGTTTGTTTATTTAAATTTTTAAACTTTTTTCTCGATAACTTATCGTCATTTAATGGTTTACTATCGCGGTTTTGAGATTTTGCCAAGGACGTTTTATTTTATAGTTCAAATACACACATAGTGTTAATTATAAAGATTACACAGTTATGTTAATCAAAAAAAAATCTAAAAATTACTAAAACAATTTCGATAACAACACTATAAATGTTGGTAGTTATGTAATTAGCTTTCTATCATTATTTGTTTTTATGTTTGATATTAATCACTGTTAATTCTCAGATAAATTATTGTCAACACTCTTAACTTGAACAACTTTAAGAATATTGATACGGATTTAAACACATGAATATGTATAAGCATAGTAATAAGCGTTTGGTGGTTGTGCTTCAATTTTGTGATACATACACTGAATAAGTGATCTTACTAAAAAGAATAAAACATTTTGATCAATTTTGTCAAACAACCACAAAGAAGTGTATTTTGCAAAAGTAAACTTCCACAAAACATTATTAATTTGTTATTGTCTTATAATGTTTTATTATATTAAAATTAATTTCTTGATAAAACATCTTAGAGAAACGGTAAAATAGGGTATTTTAGTGGTCATAGATGTCTCCAGATGGCGCTAATAAATGAAGAGATGTTTTACATGTAAATTATTTGTGGGGATTTAAATAAACAGATGGCTGCTAATAGGGAATTTTATAAAGAGGAGATAACTAATCATTTGTCCTTTGTATTTGCCTTAATTGATTAGGTTTTTCCCTAAATCTAAATTAGGAATTAATGAAGGCTCAAAATGTAAATGGTGTGAGGCCTCATTGCATTTACTCAAAAAAGATGCTAATAGAACTGAATGCACAAATCGACTTTTTATAAGATTATGCGTCTTCATATTTCTGATACTTGGTCTTTTATGTATTATAAAGTAACAATTGACTATTGCTCTATCCTCAGCTTTGGTCTATCATCATTATATCTACATAACATATCTTCTAATAATCACATGACGAGCTGTATTTCAACACTGTATGTGGATCACATGGAAATACATTCCTCATTTGTATGCTTTCTTATTATTTACCATATACATTCTCGAGGCAATAAAGAATAAGTTTTGGAACAAATCCTGGCATCATTTTAAAAATTGGCTACTTATTTCAAACAGAATATTCTCTTGCATGGAATGATGCAGTATTCGAAGCCATATAACGTCCATATCTCGGACTTTCTTAGTTATCACAATTTTTCATTGTTTCGTTCATAATGAAGTAGGAAATGTAATATAAAAAAACTTTGAAGTGAGGAGTTACTGTGAAATTTAGCACTTATTTTTTTATGTTCATCTTAAGATATCTTTTATAGTGTCGATAAGATCAAAACGCAAACTGTCAAAAATTCCAAGATTGTGCAGGTAATGTGTGTGGGTATCCATTAAAGCATGGATTATAATACCATACTTATTCAGCATATTTGTTAATCATTTATAGTATTTGCCTGAATAGATTAGTTAATAATTTAAATCTAAATTTAAAATTATTTAGGACAATCGTATTCAAAATGTAAATGTAATTCATGTATGTTGTGAAGTCTTAGTGCGTTCAAGTTTAATAAAATGATCAATTTTAATTCGAAAAAATTTTAAAAGAATTGATATCATATTTCTGATACTTGGTCTTCTATGTATTATGAAGTAACAGATAAAACATGATTATTCAAATTAGAACTTTTATAACAATGGTTTTTTTTTACTATAATGTATTTTATCAGGTTATCTATCATAATTATATCTACATAGATATCTAGTAATGAGCACATGATGACAAAACATGTTTTGATTGTATCACTTAAATAAAATTATTTATTTATTGTATTTATCTAGTTCTTTAAGCTATATATCTTTTCAAAATGTACTAGTATTTGTTAATACTCCAAATCTTTAACGAGATAGAGGGCGTCAAAAGTTCTTTAAAATTAAACATTATCTACATTTACACTGGTAATTTTGTCAAAATGATATGAATAAAGTAATCAATTATCTATCAAATTAGTCTTACAAAACTTTAATTAGAGCAACTGTTTTTAACAAAAACACGTTTGTAGGAAATATGCTAATCCAATTCGTTTAAGCTTTTCTAAATTTTAAATAAAATTAAACATAGGTTGGTATTAATCTCAATAACAATAAGTGTAGTTGACAAATGTAACAGTGACGTAGAAAATATTTTTTTACTGTAGCCAATGTTTAATTAAAAAAAACTGATTAACGTTCTATAAGGAGTTACAGAGACATTTGCGTGTCCATGATCCATGTCCATGCCCATGTTCATGTGTCCATGTCCTACACTAGAGGTTTAGTCTATCAAGGGTTTTTTGAATCACCTGTATATAGTCTATTCGTAAGTATACAGTGTATAACAATGTTACCAATGCTTCCCTCTCCAAAAATACAAGAACCACTCAAAATAAATAGCCAAAATAAATAAATGCAATTTATGTATAAACACAGAAACAATCTCGCAAATGTTTTATACAACTGTTAATAAATTGAGACGAATTAGTGTTATTATTAGAAGAATTATCAATTGTCTATGAAGAATTATCAGAAACTGAGAAAGAATTGTTAATTGGAGAGTAAGAATTGTTGGTCACAAATGATGGTAATATTTAGGCTCTGGATCTGTATTATCAGATTAAGACAAGTTTTTCTCAAACTTGACAGTAAGAGGTGCCAGAATTCTACTAGTAGGTGCAATGGCTGCCCATAAACTAGTTCAGCGAGGAAACAACCGAGATCTTCCTTTAAACAGCATCTTAATCTACGTAAAATTATAAGAAGATTGTTGTTCCACCTATAGCTACATCTTTTGACGTTGTTTTTTTTTCTTTTGATTGTTGTCCCTCTGAGAATGCTAAGTGTGGATCTGTTGAGATCCCAATGACTTATTGAATAGCTCAAAGAAATGAGATTCAAATTGTTCACCTCTATCATGTGAGATGGTATGAGATATATCGAATCTCGAAAAATATTGATTCACAATGCTTCCAAATACGTTGAAACCATTAAAAGCAGTTTATAGCAAAATTGCATAAACATGTCTAAATTTATTTCCAATATTCATTTCATTTGAGAAAGAAAAATAGCAAAAATAACCAAGATACTACTGTACTTTCTAATTTTACGATATTTTCAATTTTGATTTAACTAAAATTGGAATTACTAGGACTAATACTAGATCTAACACTAGAAACGTGTTTGACGTTTGGGATGCCATAACTAAATGCAACCTTCTTCAGACACTGATCCCTTAAACAGTCTTATTTCCAGTAAAATTACAAGAAGATTGTTGTTCCACCTATAGCTGGAGCACATTCTTTGGAGGTAATGGTATTTTTGAGAGTTCTGTGGAACCTTTCCAAAATGTCGTTGTCCTGTGGATGTTAAGAAGAGGTGTGGATCTATTGAGATTCCAATGACTTATTGAATTGCTCAAAGAAATGAGATTCAAATTGTTGACCTCTGTCATGTGAGATGGTATGAGATATATCGAATCTCGAAAAATATGATTCATTATGCATTCAAATTTGTTAATGCCATTAAAAACAGTTTATGACAAAATTGCAAAGACATGTCTAAATTTATTTCCAATGTTCATTTCATTTGAGAAAGAAAAATAACCAAGATATTATTGTACTTTCTAATTTGACGATATTTTCAATTTTGATTGAACTAAAATTGGAATTAATAAGACTAATACTAGATCTAATAGTAGAAACCTGTTTGACCTTTAGGATGCCAAGTTGCAACCTTGTTCAGACACTGTTGTTTTTATGCCAATGAATTTCAATGGCTTCTCTTGTAAGCCTTTGGTGGTATTTGTTTGTCATACTCAGTATCTTTGTTTTGTCGAAGTGTATTCGGTGTCCCTCTGAATGGCAATGTTCCGCAGTCGCTAACTACTGGATCTTCTTCCGCCTCATATCCCTCTCATGCTCGCTGATCTGGCACTCGAGCTCTTTTTAATAGAGCTTGTCCTTGACTATCTGGAGTGTATTACGAATTTTGATGACCGTTTCGTATAGCACCATGCTGTCATTTTTTTTTAGGTATATTGCAATTCGTTCTTTTACGCCGAATATATAAAAAACAAATAAATCCAGCTGGTTCTGTACTTACTGTATCTCTCCTCTGCTTGGTGGCTCAGTTGATGCCCTTCAAAGTATTTTCAGTCTTCTGCAGTACGTCCGTTAGACACCGTTCCTCCTTCTTTAGAATGTCTCCTTCACAAATTCTTGCCGCTCTAAAACAAAGTGCGAATCACTGATCTCTTTTATTGAAGATGATAGTGTGATGTTGCCTCTAAGTACCTGTTGATATGGGTCTTCTTCCAATACACTCCATGTTTCATGTCACCATTTGTCGTCTAAGTGACCAATACATCCAGGGAAGGCAACTTTTTGGCAAACTTTGCTGTTTTTGTTATGGTATACTTGATCATGGAATATTGAGCGTTTATGTGATATAAGAACTCTTGGAGGCTTTCTCTGCCATGTTGCCATACCACAAACGTATCGTCCACATATCGAAGCCATATTTTTGGTTTACACTGGCTCTACTTTCAAAGCATCTTCTTCGAATAATTCCATGTAGAAAGTAAACTGTTAGTAAAACTCCAACTAAAATACATCGACGATAGTATTCTACTAGATCTGACATGTATTCTGGTAATACCTACGGAATGATTTTCTGGCGAATACCGTCTACAGCATCCCTTATTAATACCCTAGTAAATAGAGATTCCACATCGAAACTAACCAAAATATCCTCAGCATCTAACTTTGTACTTTTTTTCTGATTTCACAGAATGTGTAGAATCCCTATGATTCTGCTTCGCCTATAAATGGAGAGAATCTTCGCGAAATGTTTGAGCAGTAGACATGTTGGAGAGTTCATGGCATTGGCGATAGGGCGAAGGGAGACGTCTGGTTTATGGATGTTCGGTATTCCATAAATTCTTGGTGGTACCAGCACAAAACAATCCTTAGATGTTCCGGTGGAAGTCCTGTGGATTTTACCAGGTCCTTCATATTCCTTACGATCTTGTCTATAGAGTGCTTCTTGATCTTCTTCTAGGTGACCAGGTTCAGTCCATCATTTTGGCGTCATATTCTTCTTTATTTATAACACCGGTAGCATTCTCCTTGTCTGCTGGTTACACCACGATTTCTGTCTTTCTTCAATAGATAGGAGTGCCTTCGTTTCGCCAAATGACAAATTGGATTTCAGTGGTTTTGCTCAAGTTCTTGTTGAATCTCTTCGGCTTTTAATGTGGGCAGTTCCTTCGGGACCTTCTTTGGGACGATTGCATATTTCAGCTTCTTTCGTGGAACTCGATCTGTGAATGACGATCGTTTCTACCGGTATACTATTGTTCTTCCTCTTTTTCTTTTTCTTCTTCTGTATCCGGCGTTCCATTAATTCGAACTTTTTGATGTATGTATCACGGGTCTTCTAGAATTCACGATCAGCCTCCTCCTCTAATCTGGCCACTTTATCCCTATTACTTATTGTCTATAAATCAAGGTAGGTCTTGTGGATCCTTTCTCGTAGTAGTGCCTGTTATGTCCTCATCAAGATTCAACGGAGTCGATCTTGTGCTTTACCTTTAGACAGGTTGGCGTTAATTTCGAAAATCTTTTGAAAAACTATTCGACGTTTCGGATGTCATGTTGCAACCTTCTTCAGAAACTGGTTCGAAGTGACAAAATCAGGAATCGTAAAATAATATACATCGGTCGAAAACTAATTAATAATTAATTTTGCCTTCTAGGGGAGAAATAAAAGGTTATTGCCTTGAGAATTACAACATTGGAATTTATTTTAAAAAAGACACCGAGACATTAGTTAGCTTTTATAGTTTCCAAGATAGTGTATTCGGACATCAAATTTGAACCATCCTATACAATAAACTGTCTCAAGCAAAGCAACCAACAATAAATTTCAGCTTAATTATACCTGCCTCTTATGGCATTGCTAAAAATGACTCAATTCCCCCTCAAGCTGAAACTCAAAGTAATATTACAAAAAATATTACTTCTTGGTCATTCACTTTCTTTGAGTAGAAGTAAAATTGAAATCAGAAAACAAGTTGAAACGAAGCACACTATGAATAACATTTTATCTCAAAACTTCATTTAGGTAATGGTTGCGAAAAATGTTAGCTTTAAAAAATAAGTGCCATAAATAAGTATACTTAACCGTATAAGCATATTATGCTTACATCGATGAAAGAAAATTTACAAATTTCACTTATAATTTTAACACCAACGTCAAAGCTTACTTAGCCTCAGCTCGTTTCGTATGCAAATGGGTAAAGACGAGGTCCACTATACTTGTTCGAAACCGACGGATCTCAGAATTCCAAAAGAAAAAGAATTTGATTAACATTTAAATAATAGTTGATAATTTGATGCAAAATTTACTCCGTTGCCTTTTGATTCTTTGTGGCATTGACAAAAAGAAATGCGTGTGGGCGAGTTTCCTTTTTCCACGAATTCTTAATTACGGTTGTTGGCTCTGTTTTATTTAGAAAATCATCGTGGTCGTCGTTCTCTGTCCCCCTCAACCGGTAACGCAACGTTATAAAACTGACGCAAATGGGTCCTTTATATTGCCCCATAGTAATTGTCAACTACGTTACATTTCACATTACCACTCACTATGGTACTCCAATAAATTCCTTTGATCGTTATAAAAAAATCTTTAAAAATAACGTCGCTTTTTGTTAAAAATATATGTATAAATGAGATAATTTAAAAGAAGCTGTCAAAATAAAATCGATAAAGCCACAAATTCTAACGTAAACGTATTTCGGGAACGCCCCATAGGGCCACCACAACGACAGAGTAATATATACCTTAATTTGGACGATAAGGCGCCCTACCTGAGATCTCTATCTCGTTTAGGCACGCGCGCTCTTAAATTTATAACTTCGTCCCTTACCAATTTGCCAAAACGGAAATTTACGCTAACTTAAAAAAGCGAAAAATAACCGGGGGTGTGTATTTAGTTTATAACTTGGGTAATTCGAAAGAAATAAAACTGGGAAAAAACGAGAACCACTAATTGACCTATCGACCACCGAAACAGGCTTCTTTGAGATCGGCTGCGGTTCTCTTTTTCGAAGCACCGTCGATGTTAGCTTTAATTTCCCATAAATTACGTGGCCCAATTAGGTTATGTTACTTGAGCCGGGCCATTTGTTGGACGTCTGGGTTTGTTAAAGAAAATAGAGTTTTAGGATGAAACGCGGAAATTATTACGTTAATTGATTTTTCAATAGTAATAGTTATTTGAAATAAATATCAATTACTTATATGTACCAATGATACAGGATGTGTCTAAATGACTGCAACAAACTGGAAGAACGACTTCGGCTCCCGATTGATATGGTTCTTACAAAATAATATTTTCCTTATGTGTTAGTGATTAACTTATACTTCTACTAAATAAATGAACGAAAATTATACTTGTTATTGATGTTCAAAACATGAAATGAAGATAAAGTTAGAACCAAAAATAGAATAACAATTCGAAGATGCTCGAACAGCATATGAAACAACAATGTTCACACTTGATTCAAGGGTGACCCTAATGTGCTGATTACGAAATTTGCAAGTAGTATGAGAGTCTGCATTGAACGTTTGAAAAACTTTAGACTATATTTTTTTCATCTTGTTGAAGTATTCATTATACACTGAGGTAAGGCTGTATGAAAAGGACTGCTTGAAAAGAGCTGCTTTATGAATCGGAATTGTAATAACATGTGATGGTGCCTGATATTGAAGTTGTGAGCATCTGTTCTGAAACTAACTTTATCATATACATATGGCGGAGCTTTCTCAGTGATTACTTTATGCGGGAGACAAAGGAAATTAATTTTCTACAATTTTCCATATTTATGCATTAATGATTGTGAAATAAACCTCATTGTTATAAAATTACATAATTTATGTAGTTCAATACGTCAAATCACAAAATCAGTTAATAGTAGTGCTTCTCCTATTCAACATATAATTAAAATATTTGTGGATAGTGGCAATATAGTTAATAGCATTAACAGACAACAGAAAGGAGCCAATCGAATTTAGCAGAGGAAAATTTTGAAAAAGGCTGCTACAGTACTAGATATAAAATTGCCTACAGTGAAACACCGATGGGTCCGTTATTAGTATTCATTGATAAGATAATGGATAAATATTTAAATATCATGAAAACGAATGTAAGTGAAAATGCTATACAATGGGCCTTTGAAACAATTAGATTTTCAAACAAATCCAAGACCCAAAACATACAACGTATGTATATATAAAAGCTAATCGAGTCAATGCCAAGGAGATTAGATGCGGTACTAACAGCGAAACGAGGACCAAAAAAGATCTAGTGCCAACTTGTATTACACAATGCTCATCTTTCGTAACAATTAGGCTTTAGATATAATTGAATTTTCCAATAAGATCAAGACCCAGAACATAAATAATCATACATAATCATAATCCGCGAACGGCTGTTTTATAACGTGCTTAAGTAGCTACATTTAACACAACATTTTTCTACAATGAAGTGGTTACAATTGTTTGACATAATTTGAGAGTTGAGTGATGAGCAAATTTTGATCATATTTGAAGTGATTTATTATCGCACGGTTCACATTTGTTAGATATTGAGCACATTTTAGAACAAAAGCCTACAAGAGAAGCAACAAACAATTATCACTATAAGGTTAGCATTTCTAAAATATTTTCAAAAACATCAACTTTTCTTCTCCATTGCCAAATTTCATTATACATACTAATTGTATTCAGCAGGTTATCCTGCATATTTTAGATCCAAAAAAATTGCAATATCATATCTTTAATTTTGTCGGAAACATCAAATTTGGCGTACCTCACCGAAACTAAGTCTGTTAAAGAAGTATGGGTGCTAAGACCAGCAATTACTGACTGACTAAATCGTTTTCACTTTAATCATATTTGAAATGATCATAATAAAAAATGACATGAGAATAAATACTTATCACCGCAAAATCTACATTCCTTAGATATTTTCTAAAACAGCAAACTTTTTTTCGTTGTCTAATTTGAGTTACCCATGTTAACCTTATTCAATATCATATGATATCATTACAATAATACATATTGTTAAATTTTACTATTTACAACTTTGTTGGAAACATCAAATTTGGAATACTTCATCGAAACTAATTGTAAGTCTGTTAAAGAAGTATGGATGCAAATTTCTGATTGATTGTTTTACAGATTTGATACCAAGGGCTTTTAAGATCGTTTTTGAGATAACTAACCCAATCTTTAGCTTAATTTAGCTCTTTAGCTTAATCTTTATTACGTTTTATCGTTTCTGCCACCTTTATTTGACCTTAATATTATTTTTTTGTACAGTTTAAGAGTTGAGAGATGACCAAATTCATTTTGGTCATATTTGAAGTAATCATAATAAGCAGAGCGTGGCGAGTTTGTGTAAAGTTAATCAAATCAAAGGTAAGGAGATTAGATGCGATACTAAAAGCGAAACGAGGATTAAAGAAGATCATCTAGTACCAACTTGTATTACACAAAGCTCATCTTTCGTAATAATAAAACCTTGGAAATATTTGGATTTTCCATTAAGATCAAGAACCAGAACATAAATCTCATGGAATCCGCGAATGGCTATTTTATAACGTGCTTAAGCAGCTACATTTCCCACCCGACGATAGATCTATCGCTATTCTACCAGCCTTTTCAAAAATGTTTGAAAAAATTATAGCACTCCAAATAATAAACTATTTTGAGAAGAATATATATTTTACTGAGGAACAATATGGGTTTAGGAAAGCTAAATCAACGGTATTTGTTATATACCTTCAGCATTTGATTGAATGGGTTTATGATCGATTTGAATCTGAGGAAAATTGCCTAGCACACTTCCACGATCTTTCAAAAGTCTTTGACTGCATGGACCATGGGATTTTTCTAAGCAAGATGGAATATTATGGTTTTTACGGCCTTGCATGAAATCTTATCAAATCTTATTTCGAAAGCCGCTCACTAATAGTGGAATCAACATGGAATCAATCGAAGAGTAATATAAAATGTATTAAAATTGGAGTGCCTTAGGGTAGCAACTTAAGGCATCTGCTCTTTATTATTTATATTAATGATTTACCCATAAGTATTGATTCTCTAACTCTCTTGTTTGCGGACGATACAGTATCAATGGTTTCGGGCCAAAGGAAAGAACATCTGGATAGTGAGAATCTTAGAACTTGTACATTCATATCTGACTGGTTTACTACCAATAAACTTGTTACAAATCATGAAAAGTTGAACAACATCTACTTGGCAACTAAATATACGTATTCATCACGAGTTCCAGGGGGAAGAGCCCAATATTTGGGTGTTATACTGGATAGTCTTCTTATTTGGTATGACCATGTAAAGTTACTTTGTAGTAGACTCAGTCGTCAAATATATGCGATTAAAAGGGTCAATTACTTGGCAGCGATGGAGCTTTGCCTTATTTCATGAATTGTGGTATGGGGTAATTCTTTCCAAGCTCAGAGTTTTCCTTCTGCAAAGAAAACCTGTTCGGGTAATTGTTGGAGCTTCTCAAAAAGCTACATGTAAGCTTCAACTTATTAAATATGATCTAACGCATTTACCATCTGCATATATACATGAGAGCTTGCTCGAAATTAAAAGGAAAGCAGCTTCATTAGACAAGATCGATGACATACATATGTATAACACCAGACACTGGTATCTACTGCGTATTCTAAAAACCAAACTAAACTCTAACCTACTAATACTAGGTTTGCATCTCTATAATAAGCTACCAGCGTCAATTTGAAGTTTGCCATATTCTTTATTTTATAAAAAAACCAAAAAACTTCTTAAAAAGCACACATTTTACAATATCCCAGAATATTTGAAATCATCAAATCTGGATGAATAAAATTTTTGTAATTAACTTCTTTAAATGAATAAATTTACTTTGCTTAATCGTCTGAAGTGTCTGACTTCGAATCTGTTTTAATTTTAGTTCAATTAGTACCAAGTAGTATTACACAAAGCTCATCTTTCGTGGCAATTAGGCCTTGGAAATAATTGGATTTTCCAAAAACAGCAAGACCCAGAACATAAAGCTGATATAATCCACGAATCGTTGTTTTATAACGTGCTTAAGCAGCTATATTTTCCACCGTAGTCACCACACTTTAATTCGATAGAGCGTATTTAAGACATTGCAGAAAAATCTATTAGAAAACACGTCATAACCACCAAGTAATCTCTTAAATTTGCTTTACAAGAAGAATGGTAAATAATTCCATAATCGTATCCCCAAATCGAATCAATGTCAAGAAAATTAAATGCTGTACTTAGTGCCGGTTTATCCACCTTTGGTTAAATTTAACTACTGGACACTTTCCATGGTTACTGTAATTTCAGCGGCCATGATTGGCTGTTTAACCAGTAACCATGGTAAATATCCAATAGTTAAATTTAACCAAAGGTGAATAAACCGGCCCTAAAAGTGAAAGAAAGTACTTCTAAAATAATTCCACATCATGCCTGAAAACGACTCCATCGGGGGTTAAAACATTGGCACTTAAATCATTCAAATAAACGAATTTTGCATCATATACACGTTCTTAACGTTTACACTAATTACATTAAGGCCCAGTTTATTCACCTTTAGTTAAATTTAACTATCACATATTTACCATAGTTACTGGCAATATAACCAATCATGGCAAGTAAAATTACAGTAACCATGGAAAATATCCAGTAATTAAATTTAACCAAAGGTGAATAAACTGGACCTTAATGTAATAAACCTAATTATGTTAAACTAAAGTTTGTTTTATCTATAAATTCTTAAATCAAAAAAATTAAGTGGTATCAACGAACAATATTGTTACTTACAATTCCGTTGTAGAAATCGTGCAGAAATCGTTGTTTTTACAAAAAAAAAATTTAAATCGTTGTATTTACAAATTACCTTTGAAATAAATTTCATTTTGATGTGTGATCTGACACATAGATAAAATTCACAAAGATTGCATTATTTATTTGTGAATTGATCAAGAAGATAATTTTATATAATTTGATTCAATATTTACACTTTAACTATTTATTTTTTACTGAATAGTAATTAAATAGTCGTTAAAATATAAATATTTACTTTTAATCTTTCAAATATGTAGGTTGGTAACATTTTATTACTAAAATATTTAAAAATTAACGTCAAATTAAATCAAACATAACCATCAATCATCGCCACTCTCTCACCTTTATTTTTTTAAACAATCAGTGAATGGTGTTAATTATTCAACAGGAATGTGAAAAATATTTATTAATTCACTTCGTATAACCTAACTTTTGGATCAACAATAAGTACACGATTTTTTATGATATGAATTGAAATATGGTGACAAGCTATTGAAAAGGCGCGAAGGCGAAAAACGCGAGCAAAAAAGGTCGTTTGGACACACGACGACGACGCCAATTAAGCAAAGAACTCTGCGCGTGCATTTTTTCGGTTCGAACGGGGAATACGAGAACGGGTCGGACGCGTTTTGAAACGAACAAAACGGTCCTCCGACACTGAAAGAGAAAGAGAGACATCCAAACGAGGACGGCGTTTAATTGAGTCGACGAGCTTGTAAAGTCCGTGTGTACTCCTTATAATTGCTCTCCTCTTTCTGGGCGTTGTGTATCTTTTGTGACCAAGAAACTGTTGGTTATTTTATGATTGCCCACTAAAATGACATTATTAAAGTTTCGTTGTGTGCCCTTTTTATGGTCTTTTTTAAATCTCGAAAAGCTGTGACTTGAATTTCAAATTTTAAAAGAGAAAAAACAGAAGCTAAATTGGGTTGGTTTTAAAGTATCTTCCGGTTTTACTATCGATTCTTCCGAAAGTTACGAGTTTCTAATCTTCATTTTCATTGTGGGTTATCTTTGAGAGATTATCGGGTTGGGTTCAGGTAACTTGTCACTCTTGAAGGGTCTGGGACGGACTTTTAGCTACTTCCTGTTTAGAGGAGATCACCGTCGGCTTTTTACCTTTTACCTGTGTGCCGGGGCGGATATATACGTTACGGTTTTCACTTGACATAGGCGCCACTAGGTGACAATACTTCAAGGTTCGATTTTATCTTTTTTGATGTGGCAAGAAAAAATTGTCTCGTGCTAAATTCCTCGACGTCTGGAAAAAGTTCGTTTCAAACGCTTTACTTTTTTAGCTTTTTGTTGTCTATTATTCTTCCTTAAAATCTATTGCTTTTCGAACTTTAATAGCTTCTGTCAATATCAATCTATCATTATGACTGATCTATATTGACTGTTATTGACAATATCATATAAAAATAGGATGTACAGTAGAACTCGGATCGCGGATTATCCAGGTGCAACTCTAAGGACTGCCGATGAAAATTTTTGTTTTCGTTTCTTTCCATCTAATGTTACATGGATTGCACAACAAATTACATATTTTTGATTATAGTTTGATCTTTAATTCAGAGTTCCATTGAAGCAATGATACGCATTTACTGAAGGAAGATAGCATTGGCTTAGTATTTGGCATGCCCCATTTATTTGATTGAAGTGGTGAACCTGCATCTAATACTGTACTTTTATTTATAGTGCTGCTTTCCATTACAAAATCTGTTTTGACAGTCCTATAACAGAAGTACTTTTGAAGTCAGAATTGTCAGTTTGTCCGATTTGACTACGTTTGACAAAGTAATATTTTTGACTGTGTTGTGTACAGTTGTCTACGGAGGAAGAGTCAGCGCCGCACCCCACAGTGGTCTAAATTCGAAAACAACATGAACAAAAATATTTTAATGCATTGAGTTGAGTTTATGTTTTTAAACTTGGTATGTGGCTATAGGACTATATGCTGAAGACTTTGTAAACTTTTGGATTAAAAGTTGCAACTGAAAGTACAACTTCACTTGAAGCCACATACAATTTTTTTCTATAATTTAGGTCAGCAGAATTGCATAAATACAAAATTTGATACAATATTATTAAATGGTGAAAATAGCTAAAAACTAAATTTTGATAAAATTGAATAATCGAAAGTGACACTTTACCTTAAAGCAGATCAAAATTGTTTTATATTTATAACGAAAAAAAATACGGTACAATAGGCAAAATCTTTAAAATTTCAACATTTTTATTCATTTTCTTTAAAGCTTGTTAAAAAATGTAAAAATTTATGTATTACATAAATATTATCAGTCGAGCCCCAACCCAAACCAACCCAACCCAACCCACTTTGGTGTCAGTTCTCACTAATTGTAAGTTAAGTCTATAGATTTTAATAACTTCGTAACATATAAGGAAATGCTTGCTCAAAATAATTTGAGTCAGTTCATTGAATCAAGAATTAGAATGTGGGAAAAATTCGATTAAAATCTTATCCATTAAAATCATTATTGTACAAAAACTTGTCAAGCGTGAACGTTTTATTACGTACATTTTAATTTCGACGAGGAATTGTAAACAATTGAAGTAAAATTAGAACTAACACTAGGACAATTACTACTACTAATACAAGGTCTAAAACTTGAAGGTTTCAACGCAACACAAAAGCTTACAGTTTTAGGTCTAGTATTAGTACCATTAATAGTTCTAGTGTTAATTCTAATTTTACTTCAATCAACACCGGCCATGAAAGCCATCGTACGTAAACAAGTATTATTTTTTGATGTAACAGAGATAAAAAAAAATAATTAGAGGGACCGTGTAAAGCTTGATTCCAAGATTTGACAATATATGAAGTGATTACAGGTTCCTTCATCATATTAATTATTACCGAGCAGGATTTGGTAGCTCTATCTCATGCTATCTTCTCTGGCGTCACCAGAAAAAATAGCATGAGATTCAAAAATACGAACATATTCAATAAGTCAACGCAGATCTGTGCCAATCTGTGCATACATCAGTAACATATACAGGGTGTCACACAAAAAATGCCTCAAGTTGTAACTCTGTAATTTACAGTTCGATTTTCATGAACCTTTTTTCCGTATCTTGAATTGCAAGTGATTGCTATCTTTTATTTTTCAAATTGCTGATATATTTTTCTTCAGGTCATTGGATAGTGTTTTATTCTGAATCCATTGGTGTACAATACATCAATATTAATTGAAGCTTCACTTTTAATTATTTGGAAGTTGAACATGATTCCAACGATAGTGTCCGTGATTTTGAAGAAAGTGAAATTGTTGAAGAATGAAATCGTTTAGTAGAACTTCACCAGAAGAAAGCCGCTCTGCACTCTCTACAATATACTCAATGCTACCTGTATCATTTGTTATGTTGTGTGCTATTGCAATATTAACAAGAAACATAAAAAAACCTGTGCATATGTAACAGAAGTACTTTTGAAGTCAGAATTGTCAGTTTGCTCGATTTGACTAGGTTTGACAAAGTAATATTTTTGACTGTGTTGTGTACAGTTGTCTACGGAAGAAGAGTCAGCGCCGCGCCCCACAGTGGTCTAAATTCGAAAACAACATGAACAAAAATATTTTAATGCATTGAGTTGAGTTTATTTTTTTAAACTTGGTATGTGGCTATAGGACTATATGCTGAAGACTTTGTAAACTTTTGGATTAAAAGTTGCAACTGAAAGTACAACTTCACTTGAAGCCACATACATTTTTTTTCTATAACTTAGGTCAGCAGAATTGGATAAATACAAAATTTGATACAATGTTATTAAATGGTGAAAATAGCTAAAAACTAAATTTTGATAAAATTGAATAATCGAAAGGGACACTTTACCTTAAAGCAGATCAAAATTGTTTTATATTTATAACGAAAAAAATTACGATACAATAGGCAAAATCTTTAAAATTTCAACAGTTTTATTCATTTTCTTTAAGTCTTGTTAAAAAATGTAAAAATGTATGTATTACATAAATATTATCAGTCGAGCCCCAACCCAAACCAACCCAACCCAACCCACTTTGGTGTCAGTTCTAACTAATTGTAAGTTAAGTCTATAAATTTTAGTAACTTCGTAACATATAAGGAAATGCTTGCTCAAAATAATTTGAGTCAGTTCATTGAATCAAGAATTAGAATGTGGGAAAAATTCGATTAAAATCTTATCCATTAAAATCATTATTGTACAAAAACTTGTCAAGCGTGAACGTTTTGTTACGTACATTTTAATTTCGACGAGGAATTGTAAACAATTGAAGTAAAATTAGAACTAACACTAGGACAATTACTACTACTAATACAAGGTCTAAAACTTGAAGGTTTCAACGCAACACAAAAGCTTACAGTTTTAGGTCTAGTATTAGTACCATTAATAGTTCTAGTGTTAGTTCTAATTTTACTTCAATCAACACCGGCCATGAAAGCCATCGTACGTAAACAAGTATTATTTTTTGATGTAACAGAGATAAAAAAAAATAATTAGAGGGACCGTGTAAAGCTTGATTCCAAGATTTGACAATATATGAAGTGATTACAGGTTCCTTCATCATATTAATTACTACCGAGCAGGATTTGGTAGCTCTATCTCATGGTATCTTCTCTGGCGTCACCAGATAAGATAGCATGAGATTCAAAAATACGAACATATTCAATAAGTCAACGCAGATCTGTGCCAATTTGTGCATACATCAGTAACATATACAGGGTGTCACACAAAAAATGCCTCAAGTTGTAACTCTGTAATTTACAGTTCGATTTTCATGAACCTTTTTTCCGTATCTTGAATTGCAAGTGATTGCTATCTTTTATTTTTCAAATTGCTGATATATTTCTCTTCAGGTCATTGGATAGTGTTTTATTCTGAATCCATTGGTGTACAATACATCAATATTAATTGAAGCTTCACTTTTAATTATTTGGAAGTTGAACATGATTCCAACGATAGTGTCCGTGATTTTGAAGAAAGTGAAATTGTTGAAGAATGAAATCGTTTAGTAGAACTTCACCAGAAGAAAGCCGCTCTGCACTCTTTACAATATACTCAATGCTACCTGTATCATTTGTTATGTTGTGTGCTATTGCAATATTAACAAGAAACATAAAAAAACCTGTGCATATGTAACAGAAGTACTTTTGAAGTCAGAATTGTCAGTTTGCCCGATTTGACTACGTTTGACAAAGTAATATTTTTGACTGTGTTGTGTACAGTTGTCTACGGAGGAAGAGTCAGCGCCGCGCCCCACAGTGGTCTAAATTCGAAAACAACATGAACAAAAATATTTTAATGCATTGAGTTGAGCTTATTTTTTAAAACTTGGTATGTGGCTATAGGACTATATGCTGAAGACTTTGTAAACTTTTGGATTTAAAGTTGTAACTGAAAGTACAACTTCACTTGAAGCCACATACATTTTTTTTCTGTAATTTAGGTCAGCAGAATTGGATAAATACAAAATTTGATACAATGTTATTAAATGGTGAAAGATAGCTAAAAACTAAATTTTGATAAAATTGAATAATCGAAAGTGACACTTTACCTTAAAGCAGATCAAAATTGTTTTATATTTATAACGAAAAAATTACGGTACAATAGGCAAAATCTTTAAAATTTCAACAGTTTTATTCATTTTCTTTAAAGCTTTTAAATCTTCCGTAAAAAGGTGATCGTGCAGTTTTAGTCATCAACTCATTCATACCATTAACTTCTATGCAATCATTACATGATCTTTAGAGAGTTTAATTCAATGTAACGATTCTATGAATAAATCTTTAATTATATTTAATATTGTCATAACAGTTTAATGATTGTTTTATCTTCTATTTTCTCTTTCATTAAGATATGTTTTGCGCCTAGCCATTTTTGCAAATTTGTAGCTTCTGAGATAAAAATATATAACCACTTTTTTTTTAATGGTACACTCTCTATATTTTTACATTTTAAACAAGGTTTTGTATCGTTAATTTTTTCTTTCATGGCCCGTAATTACATGTATAAACCTAATATATCATTGATTAGGTAATAATACTATCACGTAAAAAATGAAAATATATACCACGTGTTTCATAATAAATGCGCATGACGTTAGGATGTGTCATTGGAAATTGCTATTCCAGACCAAAGAATCTCGTGGTACTATTTTCTGTACTTCTTATGGGGACACCTTGCAGAATTTTTTGTCCAGATTGATCAAACTGTTAAAAAGATTTTTTATGGTTTACGCGCGCTGTATATCTCACAGAAGATGAAAGGAGAACTTTTGTTGCTAGAATATTCTTATTTTTTGAGATGTGTTCTATATAACATGATAACTACATCTTGCTTTAACTTATTCTGAGTGTGCCTTTTTTGATGGTTTTCATATAAACATATAACTTCTCATATAACAATAAGAGAATACCAGACATAAAGTTTCAGGCTTATTTAACAACAAGAAGTGGTAAACAACAATCTGTCAAAAGCTTTGCTCTACATAAATATATACTTCCTGATAATACCATTACAGAATTACAGACAGTAGGTGTTTTATAATATATGCGCAAGACTTCAGATGTTATCACCTTCGTTTTCTTAAAACTTTATTAAAATTATTCGTATACAGGGTGTTTCATAATATATGCGCAGTACTTTAGGATGTGATACCTTCTCCAATAATTTGAAGAAAAGATCAAATTTCTTCAAAAAAGATCTTCATTTTAAGAAAACGAAAACTTTATACCTTGCCATCCATCATCGTGAAATAAAGGGAAAAATTACTAATCCCACATTTTGAGGTATACGACTGAAAGGAGTTTGTTTGATGTGAAATATATTTCCCTTCGGTTCTTGTAAGGAAGGCATTTTCATGAATCTATTGTCATCCATAACACAGTATATCTCTCAATAATTCGAATGATACATAAAAGACTATTATTATATAAACTTTACAATGTAAAGCATCCACCAGCATCAACTCAATACATTCATAATGCGCGAGAGTTTAAATATTAGATCTGTGTTTTCATTACATGCAAGCTTAAAATGCTTTTTAAGTGCTTCTTTTCGAAGGGATATTTTTTTCAATAAACAAAATAGATATTTCAAGTGTTTCGGTTTTTTTTTCTCACTGTATCTAATAATTATTTCCGGTTACTAAATGTACCGGAAACTTTTCAAAGCGTAAGAATATTCCAACGACAAAACTTCTTTTTGCGTCTTCTGCGAGATATATGTATATTAAAACATTTGGTTGTAACTTTAAATAGGTATTAGTTATCTTTTAAAAAAGTGCTTATTACGTGTTTCTGCATAAATGTTGAAGACACACGGCTAAACCCGAATCATTCCACTTCTAGATCTAGTGTGAGTTCTAGTTTTATATCATTAGATCTAATTCTAGTTCTAGGTCTAGTGTTAGTTCTAGTTTTATATCATAAGATCTAAAAGAAGTGGAAAAACTCGGGTTTAGCACTACATCTGATGACGTGCGTCTGGGACGCCGAATATCTTTGGAAGGCTTTTTTTCAAATGTACAGGATTGGGTTAGGTGAAGACAGTGCATATGAAGACATTTTTTTAATGAAGGCCACTACAATGAATAGTTTCTGAAATAGAGTACTTTACAAACTAATTTGGTAACCCTCTATATTTGAATTGAAGTAAAACTACAACTAAATGATAATAGAACTAAATGATAATTTATTCTATCTTTGTTCTACCTTGTTATGTTTTCGATTTTGGTAAAACATTGTAAACGACAAAATTAAATGCTTAAAATTTTAAACTGTTTGTAAACTTTTACAATGGTATTTGGTGAGAAATAAACGTATAAATCCGAACTAACTGTATCAATAATAAGATTGACCACAAGATTAAAAAATGGATACAGTATGACAAAGATGAGTTGGGCCATCACCTTCTTAACAACGACGATATTATTGAAGAAATCTTGGGTTAACCTAATACAGCGCAGCCTTACTTATCTGAAAATAAGAGTGAACACAGAAAGATTGATAAAATGATATTGATCAAGCGAGTGACGGACCGGGAAGGTGAAAAATCTGTGAATGTTGTAATAGACTAACTTGAACAGCAAGAACTTCTTGTTGCCATTTTAATCCTGGGCAAAATACGCCAGATAATAAAAATAAATAGAAAAGGTTCAACTTAATGTAAAATGATAACATTTTTTGAAAGCACAACTTAGAATACATGAATATGTTCTAAGTTATTCTGGTTAAGATCTGTCTGTATTTATTCTGTTGTTATGTTTGTGACTGTTTGGATTATCTGAGCTTCCTTCGGTCCCATGAAGGAGGGATAATCGAGGTTCTTTTGTATTTGTATTAATTTTATTGTAGATTACTAACTTCACATTATTGTCAATTTCTTATTCAATGCTTGACAATTCCGTTATAAATTTATCGTAAAAATGACTCTTTGAGTCTGAAGTGTTTTTTTAAATCTCTTCTGATGGTATTAAATTAAGTAGTACAACTTTTCGATTCTAGCCTTACAACATTGTCTTTAAACAATGCTAAATTCCTTTGCTATACAAAAATCTATAGAGAGGAAAATTCTATGAAAACGGTTCAGACACCTATCAGATAATAAGAAATAAACTTTATGTGTTACATAAATATTATCAGTCGAGCCCCAACCCAAACCAACCCAACCCAACCCACTTTGGTGTCAGTTCTCACTAATTGTAAGTTAAGTCTATAGATTTTAGTAACTTCGTAACATATAAGGAAATGCTTGCTCAAAATAATTTGAGTCAGTTCATTGAATTAAGAATTAGAATGTGGGAAAAATTCGATTAAAATCTTATCCATTAAAATCATTATTGTACGAACACTTATCAAGCGTGAACGTTTAATACGTACATTTTAATTTCGACGAGGAATTGTAAACAATTGAAGTAAAATTAGAACTAACACTAAGACAATTACTACTAGTAATACTAGGTTTAAAACTTGAAGGTTTCGACGCAACACAAAAGCTTATAGTTTTAGGTCTAGTATTAGTATTATTAATAGTTCCAGTGTTAGTTCTAATTTTAGTTCAATCAACACCGGCTGTGAAAGCCATCGTACTTAAATTGTAAATAAGTATTAGTTTTTGATGTTACAGAGAAAAAAAATTGAATTAGAGGGATCGTGTAAAGCTTGATTCCAAGATTTTATAATATATGAAGTGATTGAAGGTTTGACAATATATGAAGTGATGAGGTTCCTTCATCATATTAATTATTACCGAACAGGATTTGGTAGCTCTATCTCAAAAATTGGCGTCACCAGAAAAGATAGCATGAGATTCAAAACTGCGAACATATTCAACAAATCAACGTATATCTGTGCATACACCAGTAACATATACAGGGTGTCACACAAAAAATGCCTCAAGTTGTAACTCTGTCATTTACAGTTTGATTTTCATGAACATTTTTTTCCGTATCTTGAATTGCAAGTGATTGCTATCTTTTGTTTTTCAAATTGCTAATATATTTTTCTTCACGTCATTGGATAGTATTTCATTCTGAATCCATTGGTTTATAATACATCAATATTAATTGAAGATGTAATTTTAATTATTTAGAAATTGAACATGATTTCATAATGAGATTGTTGAAGAATGAAATAGTGTAGTAGAACTTCACCCGAAGAAGGCTGCTCTGCACTTTTTACAATATGATCAATGAATGCCACCTGTATCACTTGTTATGTTGTGTACTATTGCAATATTATCAAGAAACATGAAAATTTTATGCAACGTTATGAATTATGATCGAGTTATGCCGCCAACTTACCAAATTATGTATGGAACAAAGGTTGAAAATTAGAAATTGATGCTGGAATCAATTTTCAAATTATCAAAGAAACTCTCAAAATTAATGAATAAGCTGATGATGTCCATGAAGTTGAAACGAGCAACATGTTTTTATTGCCCAAGGTGTTTAAGACGTATGACGACCACGTACTGTCCTCAATGTAAACAACAAATGCGATAGAATAAATCTTTTTTGTGATATGTAATGGTAATAATTGATACCAGTATTGGGCACTATTTTTTAATTGACACCTTTAGGCGTTTTTGTGTGCCACCCTGTACATTACAGAAAGCGAAGAAAAGATGGCCTTTATTAGGTTGCTAAAGAATTTCAGTATATTAGTTCAGTATGTACGAGATTCAGGGCTTTGAACATGAGAATAATATTCAACAAACCAACGCAGAGAGCTTTACATTTTCTGATGACATAAATATACAGGGTGTCATACAAAAAGCTGTAAAAAAGATAATGCCCTATATTTGTAACAATTATTAAATGTTATTTCAATGCCTAAATAAAGCATAAAGATGGTTGAATTACATAAGTTTTATGATAAAGTGCTCTAAAGAATAGTATCCACAAAATCATATGGAATACCAGGGAGTGAAGAAAATGTTTGTTTGAAAAAATACTAAGTATTTAAGAACTGTTAAAAATTATGTATGCATGGTAGTATTAAATTGATAAATATGTAGGAGTTAAGGTTAAAATTTGGGCGTTTAATCGGTCCGGTGGCAGGGGATTACGGTCCAGGTTTTGTGGTTGCTTTTTTTTTGTGCGGAGGCCGATAAAGAGGCAACTTAAAGTAGGTATTAATTACGGATCGGCCCCGGCGGAGCGACGCCGTCTAATTGATACAATTCCCGGCGGCAGAGGTGACAGCCGGCGCCCCGGTGCCGACCACAGAAAGGGTTTCTGTGTAACGTCGCGACCGGACCACCTCTTCGCCTCCTGCGCACAAGACCCCCCCTCGAGTGCCCAAATCAAGGCCCATTTTTCCCACCTTCCTTTTCTTCGTCTTCATCATCATCGTTCGTTTCCTTTTCTTTTTCATTCACTTCTCATTCTCCTTTAACCACTAAATACTCTCTTTAGTAAATTCAGTCTCATGAGAAAATTTTCGACGAAAGTCAAATCAGAGCGGTTATTTAATTTTTTAATCTCTTGTAAAAACGCGGCACTCTTCTTGTGGTGTGTCGTCGAGTGGTTCAAGTGGGCGTAGGCGGCGGCGACGACCAAAAGAAATTGAACGTCGGGACACCAAGAGCAGCGTGTTTTGTTTGTGTCGTCACGAACGACACATAGGCGCCCTCTAAGACGATGTGCAGAGACGATATTTTTAATATATTACCTCAAAAAGTACCCACCAACTCCTTCAAAAAAAACCCAACTATCATTATTTAACGGGGGATAAAACGAATTGTTTTCTAACCGAAAATTTATTATCGTCTTGCTTTCAACAGTGATAAAGTGTACTTTACCATCTCAAATCTTACCTTACTGGAATTGTTTTTGTCACGCAATCTTTAAGCTGTTAACATGCTGGAGGACTAAGATAATTTGTTTTTGGCTAGACTCTAAAACGTAAACGTTATTTTATTTTGTAAATAATAAATTGCTACACACCTTAGAAGCAAACTCCAAAGTAATAATTAGCAACTATCTAACTTAAATAGATGCAAAACACTTTATAACTGTAATGATGTTGCAAATTATTAGATAATAAGAATTGCTGCTGATTACATCTAAGCAATTAATGTGATATCTAAAGAAGAGAAAACTAAGAATTTATTTAAGCCTTTAAAATCTGAAATAAGAGCTTCCTCCTACAACGTTTGAAAGTGAATTAAGAAAAGGAAATCAACCGCAAACTGTGCTTAAAGCATCCTGTATTAGTGTCACTCCCATTTACAAATGAACACAAACAATTTATGTGAAACAAACTTTTCCCGTCCAAACTGTCTCATCTGTTTTTTTTGTTTTCTTTGTTTCCACCTAAAAAACCCATCTCAGTATTGAATCGTCCCGAAAATATCTTTATTAGATTGGACGTGGTCCAAAAGGACGATTAAAAACCCCGCAAGTCACCCAAAATTTCACCGAACGAAACGGAAATAATAAGAAAGAGAGAACGAAATCAGGTAATACAGTAAATCTGCGCTACGACACGGCATCTCGTATTTCGTGAATATTTATCGGTTCTTAATCGGCCGGTTTTATTTTCGGGGATTTCGGGGGACCGTAGTCGTCGTCGTCGTCGTCGTCTGGCGGCTTAATCCGCGCCGTAAGTCAAGTGGCGCCTCGGCCGATACCGGGCGAAGGACTTCGGAGGAGACTTCGGGGCACTAATGGATGTACGACATGTATCCGCCACGCCGGTGACAACATTTTGTCATCAAGGCCCAATAAAAATAAACTTATTCACATGACCGGAAAAACTAGATTCAGGTAGAGCGCGGGACCAAAAACCTATAGATACTTTTACAAAGGCAACCGAAACCACTCAAAAATACGATCCACTTTAACATTCTCTTTTTTACATCTATGCATAGTCTATAAATACGGTGAGTGTGGAAGGAAATATGCGTTTTTTTGAATCGACATTTAGTAATGTTGTCAACAAAAATTTTCTACTTCAAAGATTTTCAACATCATTTCAATTGGATTTGTTTTATTAATACTGCTTTAAAAGCCTCAATCTTAGGATGATTAGCATAAGATCTTTACAAATTTCGTCTGTGCAAAATCGCAGCTCCTAGACTACTTGACATTGCCATTATAATTTAATTTTCGAAGTGAAGTCGCAAAACATTAATTGCAGCATTGGCTGAGTGGCGTCACCCTCTTCAAGTAAATGTTGGTCAAGTTGTTTTCTTTAATCGTAGGGAATAATAATAGTGATTGCTCAACAGTAACCGCCTTTGACTATTTGTGTGATTCCTTTCTGATATTATACTTTACTTTGTCAATTATTATTTATGAATTTTTGTACCAAAAATACGAGTTTTGTTGGTTCTTGTAATTGCCCAGGTGAAACAGCTTCATAAGAAAATTCCAATCTTCTTTCCAGCATCAATTCTTCAACCAATTACTCTTAGCTAACTTATAAAGAAAAGTTGCTATGATTAGTTTTATGTTAGAGTTTTTGGATGCTTCGTTGTGTTACTTATTATTTCCTGTGCTACGAATACGACAATTTTGCTTGTTCATATAACTTGCCATGTGAAGCTCAGCTTTGTAAAAACTGATTCCAACCATCTTTGCTTTCAACCTAAACATGATAAATGGTTAATTGCCTTAAATTCTTGCACCAATGAGTCCTAGCTGATTTATTAAGAAAAGTTGCTGCGATGAGTTTACAGTTCGAAGCATATCCAACGCTGTTTCTTGAATGCTTCCAAATAAAACACTTTTGCTTATTCGTATAGCATCCCATGTGAATCTGAGTTTCGTAAGAACATATTTCTATCTTTCTTACAAGGTATAGTTGATATTTCGTGAAGCCAAAACATGATAGATGGTCAATCGTCCTTAATTCTTGAACCAATGACTTTTAGTTGATTTATAAAGAAAAGTTACTGCGAAGAGTTTGAAATTTGAAACATATCCAACGACCGTCTTGAATGCTTTACTTTGTCAATTGTTATTTATGGATTTTTCTGCACCACAAATATAACAATTTTGTTGGTTCATATAACTTTCCTTGTGAAACTAAACTTCATGAGAAAATTCCATTATGAGTTCCTTCCAAAAAATGAAGCAAAGACACAACTCCTCGATAAAGCTTTTAATACCAATATTCAGGAACTCGAAATACCGGGATCCCTGATGAATTATGAGCGGTATTGAAAACTGGCATTATCTTAAGAATATTGGTATTTTGATATGGTATTATTTCTGAACTAATTACAAAAAATAATAAAATGCGCCAGATCATGGGTCTTGGAATCATGGACACATACGTCAGTCGTAATTGTTTTTGTTGTAAATTCTCAACCTAATCGAACCTAATACCTGTTCGCTCTCTACACATTGTCACAACAGAATCTGGCCACCAGCATCTTCCTTTCTTCACTTAATTCCTTCATAAGGTATTTTGTAAGGCGCTCCGTAATTATGACGTCCACATTTCATTGTATGTTCACTCTCTTATCGACGTCCTTCTGCAATAACAAATAATTTCTGTCTCTGGACGTCCCAATCCCTGTCGCTTACGTCCTCCCAATAATTAATACAATCAAACCCAACGCACCACAACGTAACTCAGCTCAATCCAACTGAACCCAACTCAATGGCACGACTTAAGCGGAACTAATCTGTCAAATGATTAAGCAAAATAACGACTATGTATAAGAAAACCTACTATATTTCCTAATAGAAACAAAATAACACGCATTGGATGTTTTTCTAGTGATCTTCATATATATTTATGAACACCTCATGGGCATATTTCTTAAAGAAAGCATAACCCATGTATGAATTATAAACATAGCGCCCCAAAACAAAGTAAAGTAATAGATTCATTAAGCAACAAAAGTCAAAAGTTTAGCAAAGTACTTTCGCGCATCATAGCTCACGATTGTATATCATATATTATTTATACATAGTTAGTATAGTACATAGTTTAGTATAAATAATATATAATATAAATAATAGGAATACCAAAAGGCGATATCTAGATTTTGGCCCGGTATTGAAAGCACTACCCCTAGATGACTTATAAAGAAAAGAGTTGTACGCTCCTTTTGTAACAATTAACTTGTATAAATAATATTATACAAGTTATTAATTAGTTTTGTAATATAACACTAAGGAAGTGCAACTAAATTTTATAAGAAGGGATTCTAACCTTTCATCCAACGTATAGTTTAGTGTTCTTCAACTTGTTATGAAAATAATCAAATCTTTTATTACTTGGCTAATGCCATCATATGAAAATGTGGTGTTTTAAACGTTTCACTAGGTCCGCTTCGCAGAAACCTGAGATGTCTTTAATTCGTCGTCAAATCGACATCGCATCATCTTTCAAATTGTAGTATTGACTCGTGGAACCTCAAAGTATTTGAGTGAAACCCTAGGGTCCCGTGGAATGCAGGTTGAGGAACAGTGCTATAGTTGGTATCCAGTAATGTGAAACCACAATATATATAAAGATGTGCTCAATTCTTGAACCAATTGGGTTTTGTAAGATTTGATGACTAGCTTTGGGTATAATATTCATCACACAGTCTATCGCAGATGTTCAATTCTCTTGCGCAAGGTGGAGGTGTTTAGATGTTGAACCACATGAAGAATATTTTTTATTTTAGAACCTATACATACCTATGTGTGAATGATGATCTAGTGCACCTAAACAAAGTAAGGTGACAAATTTATTAAGCAACAAAAGTCTAAATCTTATCAAAGTACTTTCATGCATGACGACTTACAATAGTCTATTATTTATTAGTTAGCATCGTTCTTCAATTTTAGAGTAGGAAATAACATTGAACTGATGATACCGTTGTCATCAATTTTTGAACGAATTGGATTTGATAACCTGCTAATTGGATTTTGCTGATTCAATTACAAAGCTTGCATGGTTGGGATAAGGAAATTCCACCATAAAATCGTCATAAAGTTAATGTTGTATCAACAGAAATGTTTTATATCTAGACGTGAAAGCCACTTTAATGCAAATTATGAAAGTCATGAGTCCTACCTGATATGAAATAAAGAGGGCTTGTAAGGGTTTGTGACGATTCCATTTCTATAATGCTGGTAGTCTACACTATTTACAGCACGCTAACAGTCGGTATATGCAGTATATATAGCCTAAATTTTTGAAATCATAATGCTCTGGTAATTTGTTTTATACTTGACACAAGTAAATTTATTACAACACCAAAATTATCTAAACTGTCAAAAAAACAGTTTAAACTCTGATTAATTGTTTAGTTTTATTAGAGATAATTAATTACCCGCATATCACCTTAACAGTGATAAAGGGGGTAATTGAAAGAATTTCTATTTATGAAATATCATTCAGAACTTAGTATACAAAACGAAATTGTTGGACTAAAATTATCCTTAGATTTTAGTTGATAGAGAATCTTAAAGAGTTTATATTAAAAAAACTTGTCAAATTATTAAAAAGTTGGCAACAATTGACAAATTAGTAACAATTAACGTCAATGTGACAAACTGATTTTTCCGTTATTGTTAAATTTTTGTTTTTAGATTTAACAAATAAAATAACGCAATTCCTTTTTTTTCTTGTTAATCATTTAAAATTAAAAATAACTCATGACAGCGAAATAGACATTATCAACTGTTTTATCAATTATATGTGTATCAGTTTATGACGCTTACTATATTTATCTCACTTTCTCCCACGTGTTTTGTGACTTTTGTTTCGTTTTTATTATCAAATATGTTATCTTTTCTAAAAAAATTAATCATCTCTAATAAATTTTTCCGATTTACATAAACTTTAATGTAAACATTCAAACAAATATCATCAATTTAGCAAGAAGTTTTCGCTTTTTCTTTTCAAGTTTACATGTATGTATGTCTCAAACATAAATGTCAAATAAAACGGATTCGTAACATTGATTTTTTTTTTGAGTTATAGGAAAGGAAATTTTATTTTTAATTATTATATCATTAACGATGTAATTAATAAGCTCATTATTCAACTAGGTACCATAGTTGAATTGACTATAATTATTTTTATTGCTTCACAATTGTTATTATACTGTGTTATTACCGCAATATCATTTTATATACAGGTGTTTTAAAAATAAACTGTTGTCAAACTCTTAGTGTAGGTAAATGAAAAGTTATAATGGATAGTCTTAATATACTTGGGCTCGCAATATATTGTTCATGTTATTTTATTCTGACAATATTAGTTGAGATGTAAATTATTAAAAATTGTTGCTTTAAACAAAATTTTGTAAGAAACTAATTTAGTTCTGAAGCTAGGTTGGGTTAGGTCGGAACGGTTCCATGTTAAGGGAGGCACGGCTAAACGTAAATATTTTTCATTATAGGTCTAGTATTAGCTTCAGTGTTACTGTTGGCTTTATTTTTAGTTGTTATTCAATCTTAAATTGTATACTTGTACCAAATTAAAACTAAAACTAACACTAGACCTAGTACTATAGTCTGTACCACGAGAAGTGGAGGTGACTCATCGCCTAATAGTGTACGGAACAGACGTACGCGCTAGAAATCATTCCACTCTAACGCACGTCAACGCGCGGACATAATATTTGTAACGTATGCGCAAAATTCTTGCGGAAATCGATGAGTCACATTCACTTCTCGTGGTGCAAGCTATAGAAAGTTTAAAAGCCGTGCGTCTGGACTAGAAACATATATCGTCTGCAGACGCACGGCTAAACCTGAATCTTTCTAGTACTAGGTCTAGTGTTAGTTCTAGTTTTAACAGCCATTCAGTGCTTGATTCTTGTAAATTCTTCTGCAATGAAAAGTAACTAACACTAGACCTACAACCTAACTTTAGTATTAACATTAGACATGGAACTAGAAATATAGGATTTAGCCGTACGTCTCTTTTGACGGCTAAATTCTAATGTTTTTAGTTCTAAGTCTAGTGTTAGTTCTAAAGGTAGGTTGGGTTGGGTTGGATTGGGTTCCGCCTTAATAGAGGCTAAACCTAAATGTTTTTCATTCTAGATATAGGTCTGGTGTTAGTTCTAGTATTAGTAAAACTAACTACAGTATCTACTAATAGAACTATAGCTATAGTTCTACTATTACTAGAATTATAGCTCGTGTTATTCAGTCTTAGATCGTTGTATTCTTGTATTGACCTAAAACTAGAACTAATATTAAACCTAGAATTAGAAAATTCCTGCTTAGAAATTTTTAAATTTTTCTTCCGGTTTAGCCTGAATCTCTCTAATTCTAGGTATAGTGTTAATTCCAGTTTTAATTCTTATTTAGCTCCAAAATGCTGTAAATTCTTCCAACCCAACCCAGGAAGGAACTCCTAGGAACTCAAAGTATAACCTAAACTACTTCAGAAATTAGTATTAACCCAAAAAAGACCCCAACACCTTAGGAAGAAATTTTCAAAATTGAGTAACTTTTTTCTTTCATTGCCAAAGATCGATTATAGGTACTTATCGTATTCAATAGATATTAAAAAAGCATTTACACTGATATATCATCAATCTGAACTCCTTGAATGTGCATCTTTATGATCTAAACCAAAGTTTCAAAATCCTTTTCGGTTTGCGGCTTCTTAAATAATCAGAATTTTTTAATACATCCGATGTCTTTTTAAATTATTAGCTTTCTTGAAAAATTGAAAAACTTTCTTTTTTAAAAGCGATTACCCATATTTCGCGGCGCCCCGCGAAGTTAAGGGGCATAGCTTGGGAATCACTGCTCTAAATAATGTATTAAGTTCTAATCATAATACTATGATCTAATTTAAGTTACGTCAGCTTCGTCTAATAATATTGTATCGTTGCCAAAATCGGTTTTCTTTTAGTAACAAAACAACAAAAAATTCAATTTTCAATTAATTGTCAAATTATAAAAAACTGTTGAGCACCAAATGTCTTCTTTCAATGTTCTGTTATGATTCTACTCATAAGATCAAGACGGGATCATCGCAAAGTAACATTCTTTTAATCAATTTTAATCATTATTTCTTATATAATATTCGAATAGCGATATGTGCCAATTTCTACCTTTCCATCATAAAGCGCTAGCATAGAATTGTGTACGTCCAATAAATTGGTATTTGTCTATATTTATGTCGAAAATTTAGATATAAACTTTATTTCATTTACGTAAGAATGCTTTCCCATACTATGAAGTATAAACATCATTTCGTCTACCAACTATTTAAAACAGTTTTTAACAATAATGTATACCACAGAAATCAAGTAGTAGTAAATAATGTTTTTTAAACTCAATAATAAAAGTAAAAATGTGAAAGTGTAAACCATTATACTGAATGTGTGATAATGTTTAAGAACGGCCTAGTGTTATTACAAGCATTTCTAATTTCATTCATAAGTCCCTCATCCCCCTGGAACTGGTGTCTTATACACTTTTTATTGCAGATATCCTAAAAAAACTATAGGACTTAAATCGGGAGGTTTGGGGATCATACAACTGATCCACCACGCCCAATCCATCCTGGTCGAAAATGGTTGTGTAACCAAATAGTAGTCTTTCTTACCACCCTACCACAATGAGCTGGACAATCATCAAGTTGAAGTCAGGCCTTCCTTCTTAAATTTAAATCAATGTCATCTCACATATTGGTACATTCGACTTCTAAACATTCCAAGAACGTCGCAACGTTTAGTCATGTTGGCAAAATGTGAAGTCCGAAAATATTACTATTATTAACCCTAATACAGAAAATTTCATGGCTCAATTGCGTAGGGATTTTCATGCGCTCAAACATGTCAGTTATGGAAGTTAACAATCCCATATCTTGTGAAACACGATTCATCGATCCAGATTACATTATTTAAAAAATCTCACTCGTTGGTTATTGCATTAACAATCCATTCTTCATCGCCTGGTTGTAATCATTGCACAGGTTAAAAATAATAAGCATGTAATACAATAGAAATCCATAGGGCATTTGAAACTATTCTAATACTCGTAGTGGGTCTCCATCGAAGCAAAATTCTTCTTCTAAAATATCTTTGCTGTCTTACATTGTTATTATTACAATTATTAATGATCTATTCGCTCATTAGTTAAAAGTTGTTCAACTATTTGTCAATGAAATTTTACAATTATGGAATAATAATATGGAATAATAATATCTTCTATTTGAATGTTTTTTCCCATACTCTTGGGCGGGGTTTAGTTTCCGTTCCGAACCCATAAACAAGATGAATATTTATTTTGTCTTAATTAGAAAAAATGAAGCGTATTTTATAAAGCAAATCCATCACTGCAAATAATTTTTAACTTTAAAGAAACGTCTCTCTATCTCGTTAAGGAGGCATTTGCAAGCCCATGTATAATTGTATTAAGATATGTATTAAGATAATTCGTTATAATTTTTCAACAAACTTTATGGGCAGTCAGTGGTTTTTTTGAATCACCCTGTACAGCAAAAGATAATATTACCAATGTATCTTATTTTGTAAATTTGATTTTTTGTAAAATTTCCATAATTGATTTTTTTTGGTCGTATTTGAAAAATTTGGTGCTGCGCAACTCGTTGAAACCCGGTCATCGAGCGGATAGTTTTATCGAGTTTCCGTGGTATCTCCCTAATGCGTTGTTACCTTAATGGAAGTAGATAGAGCCGTCGTCGGTGCGGCGGCGACGAGGACGACGATGACTTCGGGGTGCGTGACATCTGCCCTAACCTCCCGTTGTCGTTGTCGCCGTTGGTCGAGGTCCCCGCACCACCACGAACCAATTACCAATCTATCTACAATGGTTTTCCATTAGGCCAACGTCCGACGCATTTAACAACAATCGAAAAAAATATACCTCTTAGAAAAAGAAATAACTAACCAGACGATTTTAGTATTTTTTAGTTAATTTTTGGTAAATTTACAAACGTAAAAGAAATAAATTGGGAACGAAGTCAAAAAGGAACCAACAAGGAAGAGGAAGGATTTCTTATTTTGGTGTTGCTATTTCAGTTTTAACGATCTATTAAACACCTTTCGACCCCGCGAACACTTTTGGTTCTAAATTCCCAAACAGAAGAAGGGGACAGATGGTGGTGACAAACGTGAAAAATTGCGGTCGTCAATTAGTGGCATGTGTTAAATTGATATGTTATATACAGCTTTTGGGAGGGGTTTCTAATGTATTTTAAGTTTTGAGGTTAAAATTTTATAGAGAGTTTGTGGAACTAATTTGAAAGTTTTTTAAGTTAATTTATTATCATTATATACGGTTTGACTTGACGTATGCACTTACGGTTGTACATTCAAAGAAGTTAATGTATAGTTGTTTTTGTGCTGAGCTATTTTTGTATTGCACCAGAACTTTATAAAATAAAGTCGATTAAATTTCGAGATTTACTTGACGATTTCTCTTCTAGATAAGGTTTTGACATTATTTCTTTCTCACAATAATCGCATTAGAAGTACAATTTTATTTCCTTCCTTGCGGTAGATTATGGTTTTGTTTGTTTTGCAACTTATTTATAAACCGGGATTAAATCGGGATTAATTATTTACTTGCTCTTAGTTGGTTCTCTTTTTAATATAACACAATTACTTTTAATATTATCGCATTGAAACATAATTATTTTAAACTAGAGATGACCAGTTATAACCCTGTCTAAAAACTTATCTTTTACATATTGACACCAGGATGATTCAACATTTTTTCTAAAGTTTGCTTTAGCGATACAAACAGATCCAGGGAAAATGTTTGTTAGTCACCTAACTACGAAATTTTTGAAACAAAGTGGTATTAAAATGTTTTTCAGTATTCCACGAACATAACATAGAATTAGATGAGTGTATTGATAAAGCAAAGTTTGCCCTAAAAAGTGCAGCACATGGTTTCAGCCCTCCGGAATTATGTTATGGGAGCCAAATTATATCTCTGTTAAGTTATGTAGTTAGTTATGTTTCGAAATTACTAGAACGATTGAAAAGCATACAAGAAAATGTAAAAATTAGTATGCAAGAAGCACAGAACACATCAAAAAAATATTTTGATAACAGAGCAAAATAAGCTATTTACAAGAAGAGGATAAAGGTATGATAAGTCAACCCAACCCAACGAACGGCGTAGACATGGTTAGATAGATAAAACGCTTAACATAGATGTGATTAAACCAACTGACAACCCATATTCTACTCATATGATGATCCATAATAATACCAGAATAATACAGTTACGTTCCTTTTTATTTTACGTCACTGTTGCCAAGCGTGATTTTCTAGTAACATTATGAACATTAGAACATTATGTTTTACAATTGAAACAATTGAGATGCAGCGCATCTAGAATATTATAGAAATCCATACAAGGTGATAATGTTTTTTTTTCACAGTTGTAAAGTGTTAATGAATATGGGTTCGCAAATTAACCGTTTTCGAAATACAAATTTTTGGAACTCTACGTATTTCTTTTAAATTGTAGTTACTACAGATTTGGTACTCCATGCTGGAAAATCCATTCAGCATGAAACTGTCTATTTTTGAGAGTAGTAAATCCATTCCATCATCCAATCATTAATTTCATCCATTCGGTGTCATAATGTTCCTTCACAACCGATTGGTATCAGTTATTCCATTAGGTATGAAACATTATGGTATGTGTACTATTAGTTAACAAAATTTTTGCGAATGGGTGTTGAATTTGATTTATAAGTTATGGAAATTTGACGTTTTGTTGAAATTACAAAATAATCAAATTTCAGTAACTAACAATCCAACTACCAAATTAACAAAAAAATGAAAAACTATATCCTATATCTCAAAAACGTTTGATTTCCCAAGCCATGTTTATTAACTATAAATATGTAAACATTATTTTAAAACACCTGTGTAATGTATTTATCATGAGGTACCTTATGATCATTAGCATTCTTCTATTTATGCCAATTAGAACTTGAACTATGTTTTCTATTTCTTCCTTTGTTTTCATTTACATTCTTTTTGACCGCTATACTTGTTATCGTTAAACAGATACTCTCAAGAGATCTTCACACTTATAGATTGTAGGGATTTTCTAGATAATAATTTTTTACTATGGCTCCTTAACCATCTAGTTATGTATGTTATGTAAATAATAAATGAGCTAAAATATCAAATTATATCACGCTTGAGATAATTCTCTTTTCCCACTAGCAATCTCGTAGGTTGCAATTGCGTTCATGGTAACGTGTATCGTAAATTTGCAATATCCATTGTTTATTATATTATTCCAATCCTTGACAACAAAACTTAATATTCATTATATTTTTAGGAAAATAATAAAAATTATCAAAATTGACAAAAATTATTCTTTTAAATGAAATCGATCTTTGAAATAGGTGAATGTACTATTCATAAATAAGCTATAACTGTAACCTAAACCCAACTCAACCCAACCCTGTATATTTGAATTGAAATAAAATTAGAACTAACACTAGACCTAAAAGTGGAATAATTCGGGTTTAGCCATTTTAAGAGATGTACGGCAAAACCTGAATCTTTCTAGTTCTGGATCTAGAGTTAGATCTAGTGATGTAAAACTAGAGCTAACATTAAACGTAGAAGTGGAAAGTTCCCTTTCTTTTTTCCACTTTTGAATCTTTCCACTTCTAGGTCTAGTGTTAGTTCTAGTTTTACTTCAATTCAAACCCAACCCAACCCAACCCCGCATATTTGAACCAGAGTCGTCCTAAGATATTTGGCGCCTCTGGGTCGCACCTCAGAGCGTACACTGAGTACATGTACGATGGGGACACCATACATTTCATTGCAAGAACAGGCGTTCCTTTTAGAGGTGGCGCGCCAGGGTTGTAGCCTCATTAGATTCTATTATATTTTCCTCCAACATAACTGAACACAACTAACACTAGATTTAGAACTAGAATCGTACAGGTTTAACCGTCTTGAGAGATTTACGGCAAAACCCGAGTGTTTCTAGTTTTAAATCTAGAGTTAGATGTAGTGATATAAAACTAGAATTATCACTAGACCTAGATGTGGAAAGTTTTGGGTTTAGTCGTGCATCTGAAGACCCGAATCTAGTTTGGGTTCAATTCAAACATAAAGGGTTGCCAAATCAGTTTGTAAAGTACTTTATTTCAGAAACTATTTATTGTAGAGGCCTTCATTAAAAGAATGTGCTCGACTAACTCTAGCCCAACCCAACCAAACCCCGTATATTTGAATCAGAGTCGTCCAGAGATATTCGGCGCCCTTGGGTTGGGTTGGGTTGGATTGAAAGCAAAATGAGTATGTTCCTTTTCATACAAAATTCAATGCCCAAGAAAACGGCCCGCACCTCAGAGGAGACACTGGGTACATATATGATGGGGACGCCATGCAATTCATTGCATGAACAGGCGTCCCTTCTGGAGTTGGCACCCCAGGGCTGTAGCCTTATTAGATCCTCTTATATTTTCCTCCGACATAACTGTGCACAACACAACACAATCAAAAATATTACTACGTCGAACATTGTCAAATCGGTCAGACCGCCTATTCTGACTTCGGAAATAGTTTTGGTACAGGTTCCTGTATCAGAACTGTTAAAATAGGTTTTGTACTCGAAAGCAGCTCTGAGGTGTGTTCACAACGTATTTCTCGATTCACCCAGATCATCCAACATCCATTTTACAATTTTACTTGGGTAAATCAATCTCTTGGGTAAAAATAACACCACATGTGAACGTCAGGTTTGAGAATAGTTCGAAGTGTTAGAATCTGTCGGAATACATTTAGCATATTTAGAGGTTATTTGATGTATGTTATCTTTTATATAAAAATTATAACAGAAAAATGGAAAAAAATATTGCATATGATGAACATTCTAATTGTAATACGAATGAAAGGGGACTCGTCCAAGAACATTCGTGTACTCTGATGACAAGAGGGAAAATTGGGTATTTGTGAATCGGTATTTCGTTCTGATTGGCTGATGGCGGAAATCCTGGCGTCACGTGGTCGCCATCAGCCAATCCGAACGAAATACCCGATTCACAAATACCCAATTCTCCCTCGCACTAAAGGCAGCTACTATATAACAAATACATACACGTCGATTATGGCGGTATGAAAATTATGCTACGAGTTTACACGATGCAATATTGACTTTACTCATGTTTTATTCGAGTAATAACTTATGTTGTGATCGCACCCTTGACAGTAATTAAACGCAGGTTTCCTACTTCAACCAGGAGTGAATGAGGCATTGTACTATTAGAATGGTTTTATATTTTAACGGTAGAAATTCTCACAAATAGTGTGCGCAATTTCTGCAATATTCATCTTCTTTTTTTATTGGCATAACAACTTACGACTTCTCAATTATTTGAGATTATAAACAAATATCTGGCAAGGAAACTTTAGATATTATGCAGGATATTGATTTCTACTAGTTGGAAAACCAAAAATTGTAAATAATCCATGCGGCACCTAAAAACTAGTGTTCTTGCATTCTTATTTACTTAATTATTAACCTTTGACCATTAATTCAAGCTTAAATTTCATTGTAGCAACAATTGTAAAAATTGTCTCGGTTCCATCACTCCTCAGTGAACACAATTATTTTTTATTTTTCTTAGTAAGTATTTTTAGTAATAACTGAACGGTTGTAACGCCTGCTTCACTAATATTCCAACCATTCATAGTTAATTGTTTCTCTTTCTAACAAATGTATGCAATGTTGTTGCAAGTGCTCTGCATTGCAAATACGATGTTGCCGTAGGTTTTTTAAGACCAATATTTTTATGTCTTTACAAGAACTCATATATTAATTATTTGATGCTATATCTCTTTTATATTTTCCTTAGTAAGCATTTTTGGTAATTGTTAGATGCCTGTTTCACTAATATTCCAACATACTCAGTTGAATACTTCTCCGTCCAATAAATGCCCGCAATGTTGTTGACAGTGCTCTGAGTTATAAGTACGATATTGCCTTAGGTTTTTTAACATCAATGTTTTTATGTCTTTATAACATATTGTTCATTAAAATATATTAGGCGCAAATTACTTTAATTTTTACCGAAGTATAATATTTTCGGTAGGCGGAGTTTGCGAGAGCAACATTCTCCTCATTTCGGAATAGAAGTTGATGGTCAGCGAATCAGTGTTGGTTGCTGTTTTCGTAATTTAGGATTGTATCAGGACTCGGATATTAGATTTAAAACACATATCGCTCAAAAAACCAACAAATCATATGCAACGTTGAAATTATTGTATGGAATTAGGCATGCAGTACCTAGAAATACAATGTTGAAACTTTGCGATTCCCTTGTACTTAGCCACTTTACTTTTTGTGATAAGGTTTTTGGTACTTGTCTGGATAGCGCTTCAGCATATCGTGTACAACGGGTACAGAATGCTTGCCTCATATGGTTTAAAACGTTATGATCATGTTTCTCATAAATTGATAGATGCTGGTTGGTTGAGTATGTCCAACAGGAGGAAATTGCATTTGTTATCATTCTACCATAAGCTTCTCCTACTGAAGAAACCCCCGTATCTTTACAACAAGATATCATTCAGGACGGACGTTCATAATATCAACATTAGAAATAGAGGAATTAATACACCACATAAACACGCGACCTCATTATTTGAACGATCTTTCTCATATTGCCTTCCTAAATATTATATTCCGCTACCAGGTTCTCTGAAATCTTTAAATTTAAATGCATTTAAGAGGAAACTGCGACAGATGTTGATGGATGAACAATCTTGCGTATAGTTAATTTCGCAATGTATCGCAATTAATATTTATTGCATTTATTTTTATTTTATTTGTTTAATATGATTAATTTCGTAAACATTGTTTTTTTTTCATTTTTATTTTTTATTTTTCTTTTGTTCTATTTTAATTTATTATTATTTTTTATTTGTAGGGTTGAGTGGTAGAGAGGAACTTGATTCCTAACTCCGCCCTACATATTGCTTTTGTATAAATTTGTCATTATTTTTTTTTTGATTAATAAAGCCATATATTATTATTATTAAGTAGTACCGAATGTACTAAGTCGAATTTATTGTTCATCTAAAAGGTTTTCCGAAAAGAATTAAGATATTTAACATATTCTGACACAATTTGGTTCTAGTTAGCAACTCTTCTTTGTAAGACTCTTCGAAATTTCTTCAATTCTTTTGTTCAAACTTATTCAGCATCTGTAGTACATTTATAAGACTACACACCTGATTGAGATTATTATTCAAGTAAAATTCATTATTTTATAATGACTTTGCCTTATATAGCTCGACATTTGTTGTTGGTACGTCTAAAAATTTGTTCATGGTCCTCAACACTTTGTTGTGATATATATAACGTAATAACTAAGGTATCGATTGTTGCTATGAAGGATAAGGATCATTATGTTTTGCAAAAAAAATCAAATACTTTTAATTGATTCCATCCGCCTTTTTTTTTTGTTTAGGGCCTTAATGAACTTTAATATTGCTTGAAGTCTTACTCCTTCATGTCAATAAGTGTCTTTAAAAACTTTGTCTTAGGCGGTGTTTGGCAACACAATTAAATTCTGTGTTGTCGTTGTATTGTCAGCTTTTCCAATGTGGAATAGTTGGAATTTTAGGGGTGCATGGTCCGTCAGAAAATCTAAGAGCGTCCTTAGATCCTCGTTACTCCGACATAAAGCCTCTTTGCTTTTGTTTTGCGAAGGAGTTATCTTACTTTTAGATTAGACCGAAGTATTAGGATGGATTGAGTCCTAAAGAGAATTAGAATAGTTGTTCGCCATAGTTAATTTCTGTCAATTAAGTTTAGGTAATTTTAATCATTTCCTAGCAAATTAATTAAAACCCGTATAGAAGCAAAACCTTTAAAAAAATCTTCATAAATGTAAAACCTAAAGTGTTAATTGTATAATAAGTGATTAAATTAAAATTTCCCGCATACTTCTCGTTTCTAAACACGTTCGTTTCATTGATCGGCCGCCTTTCTTATCGTCATCGCTCCGGCACACTTTATGACCGCGTCAGATTTGCATGTTTATTAACACAGGTTGATTATGCGTCTCACATTTCCAGACTAACATTCGCCAGATAATCAGAAAACGACGTCGTCTCATACTGCAACTTACAATGCTTTTCTCGTATACTCTATTTCGATTTGTCTCCGTTTTGCTCTCTTCCTTTCTCCGTTATTATTCTTTATCAAACGTTTTAATTAAGCCGTTTACATTTTCTCTGCATCGCTAAAAAGAATAACACAAGAAACCGAGATAATTTCACTTATTTGCTCGATTTGCATTCGAAATGTTTTAACAGAATAAGTATTCTCATATATACATTTACAAGAGTTGGATCGAAGAAAAGATCTGGTGCTGGGCTGGTTTGAATTGTGGAGGGGTTGGATTAAAATCAGGCGGAGCTTAGCGTGTATTAACCCCTAAAGGACGGCCGTCGTGACGTCACCAACGCAATGGCCGCGAAGGAATCGTTGCAGCAGGACTCTTCGAAGTCCTGAGGAGGAAGGTGCATCTGAAAAGAAAAGGATAAAAGATGAGAAGTTCTGATCAGATGCTGCTAATAGCAGGACGTCGAGGAAGACCTTTTTGTCTTTGTTTTTTCTTATAAAAAAATGGTTTGGATTGGATTGGGAGGGGTTGTACTTAATTGATCCGTATTTTATCCGTTTATATTGGTCTTCAATTAGGACCGAGTAACGCGGAACCATTTCTTAGATAGCTTAATTGAAACACACCGAACCGTAGCAAAACGTTGAAAACGAAGAAAACTTATTTATTGAGATGTTCTCAAATGATGTTTTGACATGGAGATATTTCAAAATAAATCTTTTTGTCACAGATCATAAATGCGCTCGGCGATATTAACGACTTCTAAACAAAAAATGTAAATAACTCTTATCGCACCATTAGATAAACATTTTGTCACAGTTAACAGATAATGACGCGATGGGTCCCGTTTTTGTGAGCTACTGTTTCGAGCCGATAACAGCACGTCGTTCACAATAAGCACTAATCGCTTCGTTCTTTATCAACAAACAACTAAAGCGATAAACTCGTGTTATTCTAAAGGAAGTTCTATTTCGTTTCCTGATTATTACTCAAACAGATCAATCTTAAAAATCTTTGTAGAATAAAAATTTTCAGTTAACGTCAATATGTTCTTGATGAATAAACTAGAACAAAGCGCGATTTTCACAAACACTTTTAACAGAAACACTTTGCATATCTGGTTAATTATCATTGAAAACTATGTCGGTTGAAACGGCAGGAAAGATAATACTTATCACTCGAGCACTTCCTCTATCCAAGTTGTCGCGTGGAAGATATCGTATCGTTTTTCCCGCATGGCTTTTCACGCCGACAATGCGGGAAAATTACCTGTGGATAACGACAAAGAATCCCGTTATAACCACTAATTTTAATTTGATTTGATAACACGTGCTAAAAGAATTCTAACATTTCAACTCTACTAAGAGGAGGAGACACACGAGTCTTAGGAATTTCACAGGAAGTTTCTTGTTACCCTATTTTAATGCGAGACATGTTTAAGAAATTCCTTTGGGGGGTGAAAATTTATGCTTAATAAATCTTTTGCTGGCACCTCTTACTACATAAATAAAACTAAAAAAATCAAACTACAGAATTGTAAATCTCAAATCACAAAAAGCAAACTAGTAGTAATAAGAATTCTTCTTTATTTTTCTGCGGGTACACCCATCGTTGATTCTTCCATAAATATAACCACATTTATATTCTCGCTCTCCCTTTCTTTTTTATTCAATATCCATTAAGACTATCATATAATGAAATGTAGATATGCCTTAATACATAATTAATTCCAAACAAAACCAAGATTACAAAATCGTCAACATATCACCTGCATGGGTTTTAGAATCGCAAAAAGGCTATCATCAATGAGTTGACAGGTTATTCGATAAAACCAACCCGGGATTTATACCGTAATCGAAAATATTGAATATTCCTAGAAATTTAAATCACCTACAGTAGAACCCCGATTATGCGATAATTGAAAAGCACAGATAATCCAAACAATTTTATTATTTTTTTGCATAATAACGGAACAGAAGAAATGCAGAACTTAAGTAGAACTTAGAACCTTGGGTGATTTAGAATATATTTATGTATTTTAAGTAATTTGTCCTTTCATAAACAGGTCTTCTAAAAATTGGTATTGAAATTAAACATATTAATGAATTGAATTTAATTTTGCTCTTACTCCTACATTAAAGAGTTTAATAAAATTACTTAACATCAATCATAGCTCAATCAATCAATACCGGACGAATTATGAGCGCTATTTAAACCGATATTCTTCCAAAATTGTAAACTAAGTAAAAAACAAATAATAAAAAGCTCAAAATCACGTCAAATTTTGCAGTCAGCTGCGTTTCGTTTGAGCTTTTTTTGCGAGGTCGGGGTAACAGGTTCCAGATATCCGACCTGGAATTGCCAACCCAACCCAACCCAGTGTTTGTTTGTTCACTACTCATTACCACAACAGAGGCTGGCCATCAGCTTCTTTCTTTGCTCACGCTTCCTTCACAAGGTAGTTTGGTAGCGGCTCCATAATTATGTCTCCAATATTTTTCAATGTATCTTCCCTCTCCTATCGGCATCCTTTTCCTCTGTTTCTTGACGTCAATATTCTGGTCGCTTACCTTCCCCCAATAATTATCAATACAATCCAGACATCCTGCTTGGGACCTTAAGCGGGGCTGGATAGTGTGGGATTGGGATCTTAAGTGGCTGCATAGTGTGGGATTGGGATGCCGTACTCCGACCCACTAAAAAATCCTTTCTGGGTCTTCTGCGAAAATACCCTTCCAAGCTTTCTTCGAAGCCTCCATTTCAATTGAGTCTACGTTGTCATCTCTGGCCTGACCTACACTATCTTCCTTTTGTTAGTCTGTTTCCTCCGAAACCTTCTTCTCATATCATCCTCGGTTCAAGAAAATAAGCAAAAAAAAACACATCTCTAAGTCTTGTATGTATGTGTATGTAAGAAAATGGGATGGTATGTATACACACACAGCACTTAGGCCCCAATGAGCCCATTGTGCACCCACCCAGCACTTATCTGTGGAACTGCGATGTGTGATGTATTCTTGGCAAATATGATCTCTCAGTCTTTTAAACGTAGGTTTTCCAATATACAATGGCAGGTATATTGGAGGAGGACTATAACTACTGACTCTCATGTATGGCTAGTCCTTTGTCGATTTTGTTTGATCTTCCCAGTTCCTTCAACTTCCATTCATCAGCTATTTTCTGCTCTCGGTCCGTGTGTTGAACCCATGATTCTAGTTAACCCTCATCCGGACTTCGTTTCTAGAACCAAATCCAAAAATGATAACGCAAACAAACGCTTGATTGATTTCTATCAAAAGTAGACTTCTACAAAGTCTTTTTTGTACTGTTCTAATTGGTATTCAATTGGGTAAATAAAGCGAAATTGTATCGAGCATGTCGCAAAGCAGCGCAACATGCCACCGCCTATTTACTTTCCGTTTGCATCGATACTAACCAACCATCTGGCCTAACACAACGTTTACGATGAGTTTTGTTGTAAAATTTTATAATATTTGGTTTTTTCAAAATGTTTTTGTTCAACACCCATTCCCATAATCGCCGAATTCATAGGTTGATACTGCTTCCTGAAGACCTAAAATGCTTCTAGAAAACTTGAATGCTTCTAAAAGACCCGATATCGCATCTGGAAGACTGCTCCCAAAAAACTTTAAACTCTTTCAAAAGGCCTGAACCGCTTCCAGATGGCATGAACTGTTTTCAGAAGGCTCGAACTACTAGAGAAGACACTGGCCCTGGAAAACTTGGCACTGCTTTCTAGGAAACGTGACACTGCTTCCAGTAGACTTGAAATACTTCTAAAAGACTTGGTATTATTTCGAGAAGACTTGAAATGTTTTCTGAAGACTTTAACTGCTTCCAGATGACTGGATACTTACTCTGAAAGACTTAATACTGTTTGCTTACAGAAAGTTTGAACTGCTTCTAGAAGACTTAATATTATTTCCAGAAGCCTTAAAATGGTTCTGGAAAACTTACAATGCTTTCAGAAGACTTGATACAGCTTCTAGAAAACTTGATATACTTTCAGAAGACTTGGCGAAGACTTGAAATGCTTCTAGAAGACTTGATACTGTTTCCAGATGACTTGAAATATTTCGGAAAAACGTGATACTGCTTGTAGGAAACTTGAATGCTTTTGAACACCTGATATCGCTGCTGGAAGAATGGAAATATTGCCAAAAGACTTGTTCCTGCTTGTAGAAATGATAGTAAAAAACATTTTCATCGCAAAGAAACAAGATACTGTTGATAAATCCTTTGAGTTTGCCTAAAATATTAAATACTATTTCACAAAATGCAATATCTAATTAACATAAGTAGTCCAAAAACTGGTGGCCGAAGCAAATATAAATTTAATTTAGCTTCCAAAATACCAAATATTGTTGTCAAATACAATATCATCATGTCAGAAGTTCAAAAACTGGCAATTGAAGACTAGGTGATGCTCTTGCAAAATTTTTCATAGTGACTAAGATAGGTAGTATTTCGTTACGATTTTTACAAATCTTACCGATGTGAAAAAATTTACTGCATACAAAATACCATCACACATATCAAGTACAACAGGTTCTTCTTGATCTGTTTTATGAGCAGAATATGTATCATTACCAATTATATGCATATATACAGCTGTTTCAACCGTTGAATCTAATTATCAAAGATGAAGAATTAAATTAAATTAAATTCGAATTATCGTCGAATCGTAGACAACTATTGATTTGTTTGTATCACCAAAGCACAAATATTACACGTGTTTCTTTAAACGTTTCTCCAAATGAATTGATTTTTATTATAACCACCTCTACTACATCTGCTTGCAAAATCAAAATTGGCACATGATCTGACACATGATGTACGGATTAAGAATTTTTCTTTTTCCAGCTTCTAGATAAGAATTACGGCAAAAACAAAAATGGAAATGTAAAATAAACAAAAATTCATTCAATGAGCCAAAAGATTTAGTCAATTCGATTGTAAATAACAGAAACATCATCAACTAATTCTGAATATTGGGTCAATTTGATACAATGTCCGGATAAGCGTTATGGCAGTCTTTATATATTTTATCTCTGCCTTCCATTGTATGTTTTGAAAAACATTGCAACTAAATATGTTAGCAAATTTTTTGATTCGACTACATAACCTTTGCCTCTAACCGTAACTTTTTTCTTCCGTCCTATCTGCTTCCCATTATGTCTTCGCTTTTTTAAGAACGACTTCTAAATTCAAAGTTAACTTAACCTCTCTATTATCCAACGCTAGCTATTCAATTTGTTCCATATCTTCAATTTCCCACCCATTAACGGTCATCGTCAGCTTAAGCTGTAAATGTTATATCCTTTTTATCGAGCTCTTATTCCAGTGTTTGATCCAAAAAAGACGTTCTATAGTGTTACATTCAAGAACCCTGTGTGAACCTCCTTTAATTGCTACCTCGATCGCATTTATAAGCAAAACACAACCCAACTCAGCTTACAATTAGTCCAACTCAACCCAATTCATCGACATGATTTAAGTGGGCTAATCTATCAGGCCATTAGACTAAGTAAACACCATGAATAAAAAACCTTTAATGAATACAGAAAGAGGCACGATGAACTGTTTATTTAGTGTCATTTCCTAACAGAAACACAATGATATGGAAGTTTTATTGGTGCTCTCCATACATACTCATGTGTGAACGATAAACATAGGCACTTAAATAAAGTAAGGTGACCAGATTCGGATTAGGTCTAGTTATCTGTTGTACGTTGGATCAGCAAGGATTTTATTGATCATTTCTTGTGAATATTGTTCTAGTAATTTCTTGCTTGGCAAGGACTGCGTAAGTTTTGGTAATACAAGGAATATCGTTGGCATGGAAAAGTTGCTTGGATAATGTGGTTGAATAGAAGATTGAATCTTTAATTTCAATGTTTTTGGACTTCCATCAACTAGCTCGAAGATAAGGTAACAAATTCATTTAGCAACAAGAGTTAAATGCTTGCCGAAGTAACGACGGTTTACGATGGCCATCATTTATTATTTATATTTATGTATCATCATTCTTTCATTTTGGACTAGTAAAAAACATTAAACCAAACTAATATCTTTATAATACCAAAAATCCCGAAAACTATTTAAGATTTAATGGATCTATCAAGGAATCTCAGGAACATCATTGATGTTCAAGGATTCCACATCTACAGTAATATACATGATTTTCTTGACATGCAATATCAAGACATTTCTTTTTAAGTTGTATCTCTGTTTTGAGAACTGTCTGTGAGCGAAATTTCTTTAGTTTCAACAATAAGTTCTGTCGTATGAATGAGATACTTATGGGTTTGTGGGATTATCGCCCACATAACATATTTGTCAACGCTAAATATTAATTTTCTTGATATAAAGATTCTTGCTTTAAAGACTGCTTAAAAGTGCCTTCGGAGAACAGAATGGCTTTTAATATTTTTCAAAAACCCACAATTATCGATTCTATAATTCCAAAAATTCATTTTTACATAGAAACATGCATTACACAACAATAGAAACATGCATTACTACGTTTTCTTTTTAACAGGGTCCTTAGGTATTCTTAATTTTTGGAATTTAAACAAGAGATTCAAACTATTGTGGCAGTGGATCTCATTAATGGTTATTGCAAGGCTTCTTTAACCGTACTCATTAAAGTCATATAAACAATCTTATATATGTATATCCTAAATTTTTAAACATCCTATTTACACCTTATTAACCTTACTTATAGGACTCTATCTTTTTGGATTAAAAGCTTTTAATATTACTCCGGTTTCCACCGGTGGTTGTTAACTGAGACAAATATTAATCAACAGTAGACACAAATTTTATGAATTTCAAAAATGTGGTCTTTATAAGTTACAATAGATCTCTGATAGTTTCTATATTGGCCAAACAGAGTGCAATATAGAAACTCGATACAAAGTAAATATATCGAAAAGTTACCTGAAATTACCAGAAATTGGTGTAAAATGATATTTAATAACATCATGACGTCATCTTACATCCTAACAACTTTGGAGAGAATTTTAATATTAAGTTTGTCCTGAAACACGTCAATTTTCAGTAAATGAATTGAAAAAATTATTGTGTATAATCTAACCTCAAGTATTCCTTTTTTAATGATGTCTTAAGTTCTAAAAACTTTTGAGTAACCTTTATTATTAAATCTTTTTTCAAACATGTCAACTTTCTATAGATGGATTTTAAACATTTAATTGAGGAAAACTGTGCATCAGGGAAAATAAATATTGGGCCCAAAAAGTTTCGTTTAAACCCATTTTCCAGCGACCTAGAAGCAAAAAATGTGTACATTAATATATACTTGTTAATAGGATTGCAAGAAGGTTATGTTCTAAATCATCAAAATCTTTGAGTTGGAAAGCATTTAACTGATGTTAAATAAAGAATGTGAAAAATATTGTTTAAGCGAAATGAAGATACATACCATGAGGGTTTTTATTCTCAATATCAAATTTCAATGAAAAACTAACTTATGAGGTTAAATATTAAATATGCCAACGTCAAGTTGACAGTTTTGATTTATTTGTTTTTTATATTAACCATGAAGTTGGTAATATTAAAAACGTTGTTTAGGGATTTTTAATTTAAAATGAAATGTTTTTATGAACAAAAATAGGTTGATAAAAAATCTGTCTGTCTCATCATTGTTTAATTTAAATCTGTTTACCATCAATGTAAAAACAAAAAATATCCTGCAGTACATTAAAACATATATTACGGCTTTTTACCTGATCTAATATATTCTGGAAAAGTTACTTTTGCGGAATAGATTACATTCTAAAACATGAACCACGTTTTGATTTCATTCTCAGTATAAAATTTCAATGAAAAATGATATTTGAAAGTTATAATATGTCAACGCCAAATTGACAGTTTGAATTTATCTGCTGTGAAGTTAGACAACAATAAAAAAGTTGTTGAGTAATTTTTACTTTAAAACCAGATTAAAAACACCGTAAATGAAATGTAATAACCACATTTTCGTCCGCATTTCGTTTAAACCTGTTTACCATAGATATAAAAGCAGAAAATGTCGTGTACGTTAAAGCATCTGTTAAAGGTTGTTACCGGATATTAGTTCCAATACGTCAACGTCAAATTGATAGCTTTGAACGATTTTTAATCTAGAATAATATATTTTTATTATAAATTTAAGTTAGTAAAAAAGCTTGAATGACATGTAATAACCACATCTTCGTTTAAACCCATTTACCGTCGATCTAAAAGCAAAAAACGTCGTGTCCACAAGAGAACGGAATTGGAAGCTCGCGAACTCGTACTTTTTGTCTTTTGTTCTGTATTTCTTTTTGCTATGACAGCAAAAGGAGTCCAAGAACCGCAGCGGGTTCCAGGAACCGCGCCGGACCACTTAACCAGTCTCCCAAGCCTTATCAATTTGTTTATGGCCCCCCGACCAGTCCTGCCTCCTTCCCCACACTCAAAGACACATACTCGCGCTAAGAACCATCTACCGGAGGTCACCAGACGTTCCAACTTTCTTATCTTACCCACGAACCAGAAGGAATTCCACGTCCAAAATGCACTTATTCTTCGTCCAGAACCCATTTTACCATTTTGACAACCCCCTTTAATCAACTCCAACTTCAATTTAGTTTTTAATATCTTTTTCTTCTTTTTTTTCAGCAACCTTTTGCTTTGTTTTTGAGGAAAGATGTTCCATTCTTCGGCCGGTTCAACGCCGACGAATTATTCGGATGGCGGTGCCGGTTTTCATCAACATCTTCAACAGCCGGCTGTATTTATGGCTGCCGCTGCAGGAGGACGCGCGATGCCTCATCAATATCCGTCTCCTGCCGGGGGCCATTTTGCTCCATCACATCAAACCAATTGGGCCGCGGCTCACGGTGGCTACGGGGAAGTTGCCGGACCATCTGCACATCTTGGTGCAACATCAACTCATGCAGGAGCTTTATCAGCTGGACAATTTTACGCGCAAAATATGATGATGAATTCTTGGAGAGCTTACGATGGTACTGGGTTTCAAAGAACTTCACCTTATGGTATGTTCTAATGATAAAAACAATTTAATTGTTCATAAAGCAAATTGTTTAGTTGTTTTAATAGATAATGATTAATCATAAATAATGATTAGTCTCCGACCGAAACTCTATTTTGAGCCGAAACCGGAACTTTTCCTTAAAGTGAAGGGATTAGTACAAGATATACATGTATATGTGGAGAGTTACAAACAGGGAAAAAACTTTATTATTGATTTTGCAAACATTAAAATCACCCGAATTTTATACTCTAACTATAGAAGTTAACTAATCCTTCTCATTTTTATGTAAAAAGTGGACTTTTCCCCCATATTGAACATTTTTCATGTTCAACGTATGATATATAACCATAGAAACCATAAAATTAAGTTTTTGCGTATGATGTTAATCGTGAATGTTCGTGAAAGAGAGAACGTATTAACACTAGAACTAATACTAAAACCAGAATTAACATTAGACTTTTAACTAGAAACATTTGGGTTTAACCATCCTAAGAGACGTGCGACTAAACCCAAATGTTTTTTAGTTCTAGGTCTAGTGTTAGTTTTAGTGTTTATATTAGCTCTACTTGTAGCTGTTGTTCGGTTTTAGTTTATTGTATACTTGCATCGAACTGAAACTAGAGCCTAGCTAGACTAGAAAGATTCAGGTCTGAAGACGCACGGCTAAACCGAAACTTTCTAGTTCTAGGTCTAGTGTTAGTTCTAGTTTTAATTTTTGTTTAGCTCTAGATTATTTCAAATTCTTCTGGAACTAAAAGTATAACCAATACTACACTTACAACCTAGCTTCTTACAACCTAGAATTAACATTATACCTAAAACTATAAATGTTAGGCTTTAACCATACGTCTCTGAAGACGGCTAAACCCTAACGTTTCTTGTACTAGGTCTAATATTAATTCTGAAGTTAGGTTGGGTTACGTTTTAAGCCTAGTATATTTAACCAACAAAATATCGTCATTTACATAATGCGGGCTTCTAAGACCCATTATATCAAATCACCTGTAGTCAGAAACAGAAACAAAGTTATTGAAGTAAATCTTTATTTATTTAGAGATATGTACGTTACAAATGTGAGGTTAAATATGAAAGTGAACATTATTGTTAAAAAAACATTATTGTTTATCGTTTTTATTGATTAGAGTTTAGTGCATTTAGTGCACATTCTAATACTATGCTCATTACAGACCACATACATCAATGATGTTGAAGAAAAATGTCATGGGCCATCATTTACTTTGCCTCTTACACGTGTATGTCGACACAATTTGATCGACGATATCAACACCGCTCTTTGTTTTATTATATCGAGAGCTTATTTAAGACTTCCTCTTAGCGTTGTCATTGATAGATGCGTCGTGATGCATGGTGCTTAGTAAAATTACGTATTTGTTTTTTTTACGTGCGTAACCTACCATGGAGCTTTTTAGGCTCTCATTCCTTTCGGAATGTCACATTTATTTTGACGTAGTATACCCACAACAGTAATATTTTTATCCAATAGATAAGTTGCTAGCAGAACACTAGTGAAGAAATTATTTATCGTGAAATTGCGATCAGAATTTCTTCAAGCTCCAGGTTTTTATGTGGAGATTCACCGGGCTGGCGACCAATATAGACTAAACCATCCAAAGCATAACTAGACGTAGATTCACACATTCAAAATATTTTAAGTCCATATTTTGCCGGTTCACTTGGCATATTTGAACGCATGCATCATCTACCTCTAAACCCAACGAGTTGTTCATCAATAGTTACATTAGTCTCAGGTATGACGTAGGTTTTGCATTGCTGAATGAATAAATCCCAAATGTAGGACACCATTGCTAACCTATCGGTTTCCAAAAAATACACTTTCCGGCTTCTCTTGTCGTCAAATCTGATGAATCTTCCTATTTCTTCAAAGCGAAATGTGGGCATTACGGCTTAGTACAGAGGATTAGCAAATTCCGTCAACTCCCGCATGAATAAGTAAACCACAGAATGCAAGAAATTCGTCAACAGTTTTCCGTTTGCTCAATAAACACGTTTCTCGTCTAAATTAATACAGTTCACAGTTTCTTGTACAATAGCTGGAGTTACAAATAACTGAAACGCTTCGTTTGGTTGCAGTCATATGTTTCCTTGCTAGCCCTGGTGCAAGCCGAATAATGCTGTGTGGTTTAATTTTTTTTTGTTGAAAGTTTCAAACTCCATACTAGACCACTTGGAGCAATGTAACTATGATTACGTCACTATGATTAGAACTGGGTCCAAAATACTCGCCAGGAACCAATTCGAAATTTCTATCATTTTCTGCTCTTGATACATCATTTTTTTCAGAAAGCAGATCATCATATTCAGCTGCCCACTGCACCAATATTTCTTCATAACCTGGGTTACCAAATCTCACGCTTTCCACATTCCTATTTGAAGCCATTATCATATGTATACGCAGCAGTGTTTGACAATTTATAATAACCCTCAACCTGTAATGAACATGTGGAAACTTGTTCTATAGTGGCTCTAGTTTTAGTTGTACAGTGCTACGGTGCTTGTGGATCATATTTTCATGTAGTTAGACAAAAATTCCAGCACAAATAAAATATCCGAACACAAGAATATCTCACCTTGGGGCTCGCAAACTTATAAAAGATGTTTGGAAACAGGTTTTAAATAGGGCAGGGCGATACCTCAAATGAGGTATCATTAAATTATTGGAAATAATATTTTAGTAAAATCGTCAACTTAAGACGCCTAACTAAAGACGCCAACTTGAAGCTAACTTGAGGTCAAAATATCGTCTGTTTACTAACGTAATTAGCGACATCGAGAACGTGCATCGATCGGACTATCAATTCGGTAGATTATCGGAATGCTCGGCGATAATCGGCCGAACGTTAATTCATCTTATTTCAAAATTAAGCTAATCCAATCGAGGTTGCCCGCCGCTACTAGATGGTGCGAACCAACACATCTTGATTCAAAATGAACTCAAACGAATCCAATCCAACTCATCCACCCCATTTCATCTTGCTTTCACATGAACCCAATCCAATACAACTCAACTGATCTTGTTTCAAAATAAAGCTTGTATCTAGATGAACCCAACCCAACTCATCTTATTTTAAAATGAAGCCAACCCATCGCAATCCAACCCAACTCATTTCATTTTAAAATGAAGCCAACTCAACCCAATCCAAGCCATCTCATCTTGCGGGTAACTATCTGTTATTATTCGCCATTTGCACAGTCTAATGTGAGCACGTACCTACACTAAGTATGTTGAGGATTTTTATATATTTTTCTTCGTAGATTTTAATGTTGAGGTTAAAATGGTGAAAAAGATAAAGGTAAAAAGAGAAATAAATTCTGCTCTTATTCTATATATCTAACCTATATCAAACCCTTATTCCTCCATATGTTCTTGAGAATTTCGATTATCGTACTCGTGTAAAACTAAGGAAATATGTCATATTTCGTGCTTTTAACCCTTACAGGTTTTGAAATAATGAGGAACATAGCCACATATTGAATCTCATCTCCGAAGTATCTAAGCTTCCTTGAAGCATTTTAGAACATATTTCTATGTGAATTTTACTTAATATTGTTTTATGTAGGATCACTTCTTTAAGTATACTGTAAACGCAATTTCCTGTATAAAAAAATAATTTTTAATACTTCGATACCGATACTTTGCTGATATCGAGTATCGATACCGAGGTAGGTACCGATACTATCGACAAGTATCGATACTTTGTCCAGCACTAGTTTTGAGTAGCAATTATTCTGTATTTTTGCCATGTAGACTACATAATACCTGTTTTGCATACATTTAGCTTACTTGACAGAATAATTATTCCCTAGGAACACTGGTAGGTGGAGATATTTTAATACAATTTTTCGCAAGATAGGGTACGGTCTGGAATCCCAATATGAGTATATATATGAGCATCCGCTGAAGTTTTAGTTAAAACAGGTCGTAATGAAGCTGTATGAACGTAGTTTCAGTTTCGGCTATATTTCGGCCCAAATACTATCGAAACAAAACTTCACCGAAATCCTTATTTTAGGCCGAAACCAAAACCGAAATTTCGGTCAGCCACTAGATATGGTCATATATTATGTCCCAATAAAAGTATTTTAACAAGTATTCGCTAAATGAGGCCATCCGTATTATTATGTCGACTTACAAAATCAGTACATCACGAAATTAATCATAAATGAATATAATGTTATAAAAGTATTGAAATTTGTTTTGTAATTCATAAATTAGAGTCTACTAGCGTCCTCTATTATCAAGTATCAAACATAAAATTTCTATTTATACTTTTATACAGACATTTCTACCTAAGAACATAAAACTAACTACAACATAAAACATAAAACTAACTAACATCATCATTTTCCCGATTTATTTCACTTTCTTCTCTAATCTCGTGTCGTACAACAACAGATTATATAATAATCAACAAAGACACTGAACTTTAGTGTTCCACCTGTGATTACATCCTGATTGAGAAAATTGTATTGTGAAGGTAAATTCATAATAAAGAAGTCATAATAGCTTTTATATTCATAATTATGTAAAATACCATTAAAATTGTTGAAAAGATAACAATTAAGCAATTAGAAAAATTAGTTTTAAATTATTAGGTTAAAAATAATCTCCATCCACTTTTTTTAAACACGGGGTAAACAATTTTATGAGGGGTGAACAAAAAAATTCTAAGTGGATGTAAAACATCCTTTATCTTATATCTTTTTTTTTCTTTGAAGGCACCAGATCCTCGTTTGAGTCTGTTAAATATTTAAAGGTTAAGATTAAATCGAGCTATTTTAGATATTAACAGGAAGTACTTTTGAACGTGATGGATTTTTTTTTGGTTATTAAAACGATGATTGATGGTAATTGATTTGAGATTTTAAAAATCGTTTTTTGATCTACAGATGGTCCCATGGAATTTCCATTCGGCGAGGGCAGAGAATGCGTCAATTGCGGGGCTATTTCAACACCGTTATGGAGACGCGATGGCACTGGACATTACCTTTGTAATGCGTGTGGTTTATATCATAAAATGAACGGAATGAATAGGCCATTAATCAAACCATCTAAGAGATTGGTAAGATTAAAATAAAATTATCTAATAATCTAGAATAAAAATAGATATTTTATTTGTAAATGTGAAGATATTAATGGAAAAGTAGGTTATGAAATCAAAATATGTCAATGTCAAACTGACAGATTTAATTTAAGTCATTATTTTTTATAATAATCGTGAAGTTGGATAATATTTTATTTTTCGAAATATTAATTGTAGAGTTAATTTTATTACAATTTGCTTTAATTAATTAAGCGGACATTTATGTCTAAAGAGGCATACACCCAACTCTCTTTTACACGGTAGATACGTTCCTTAGAAAACCGTGCAAAAGAAAATCGTGTAAAAAAAGTTATAATAAAATGTACACTTAGCAGCAGAAGTCTGCGTACAAAAAACTTCTAACACTTTAACTGAAAAAAATAAGGGTTATGATCTAATGTGATAAACTTCAATTTTTTTTAATTTTGTGTATTAACTACATATAATTCTATTAACAAAATATGCATCAATAAAACAGAAATATTAGTTACAAAAAAAAAAATAAAATTAAAAATTCTCCAAATAATGAGTATGCAAAAATCTGCGTACAAATAAAGACGCCTTCTCCAAAATATACTTATTTACTTAAATACGTAGTTGGCGATGTACGCTTTCCGATTTAAATAAAAGATAATCGGTGTCAATTATATTAGCAGAGGCTTAGAAGCTAAAAGTTAGAATGGACACGAAAGGAAAGGAAATTGAATTGGGAGAGAGAAAAATTATTGTAAAGTTATGGAAAGAGGGAAAATCTTTTCGAAAAATAGGAGAAACTGCCGGCAGGTCACACTCTTCCATTCAAAGAGTAATTAATAATTATAAAGACACTGAAGATTACCTATCATGTCCGCGATCTGGTAGACCACCTCTTTTAACAAAGCGAGAGAAGCGAAAAATTGTACAGCAGGTTAGAATAGAACCTAGGCTGACGTCAAAAAAAGTAGTAGAAAATGTACAAGAAGAATTTCATAAAAGTATCAGCAAAGATACGGTGTGAAGGACGTTAAAAAAAGCTAACTATCACAGTCGCGTTGCACGAAAAAAGCCATTTGTGTCAGAGGTCAATCGTCAGAAGCGGATCGCCTTTACAAAAAAACTCTTAGACAAGCCCATTGAATTCTGGGAGAAAGTTCTCTTTACAGATGAGAGCAAATTTTGCATTTTCGGCATTAAGGGTAAACAACTTGTATGGAGAAAACCTAATACTGCCCTTAATCCCGAAAATTTGAAAGCGACTGTAAAACACGGAGGTGGTGGAGTTATGGTTTGGGGGTGTATGTGCACCAAAGGGGTGGGAAGGTTGGTTTTCATAACATCGACAATGGACCATAAAATGTATATAGACATTTTAAAAGAAAATTTGAAGCCTAGCATCGAAAACTTGGGCTTGGGACCCGAATACTTTTTTCAACAAGATAATGACCCCAAACATTGCGCCCACAACACTAAGCTTTGGCTACTATACAATACCCCAAAGCAACTTAAAACACCTCCACAATCGCCGGACTTGAATCCCATCGAACACCTCTGGGATTTACTGGAACGCAGGATTCGACAACACAACATAACGTCGAAGGAAACGTTAAAAAATGTTATGATTGAGGAATGGGCCAAAATCAGTTCGGACAAAACGAAGAAATTAGTGCACTCCATGCCTAAACGTTTAAGGGAGGTCATAAAACGTAAAGGTTATCCGACCTCATATTAATATAGAAACAATGATCTCATTTATGAATTTTTTATAAATACTGTCCTGACTTGTACGCAGATTTTTGCATACCCGTTATTTGTAGAATTTTTAGTTTTGATTTTTTTCTGTAACTACTGTTTTTGTTTTGTTGAAGCATATTTTGTTAATAGAATTATATGTAGTTCATATACAAAATAAAAAAAAATCAAGTTTATCACATTATATTATGACTCTTATTTTTTCAATTAAAGTATTACAAGTTTTTTGTACGCAGACTTCTGCTGCTGAGTGTACATGACATATTTATAAAAATAAGCTATTTATTACTTAAAAAAATAGTCAAAACTCCAACATAACAATAAAAATATAGGATGTGGCTATTTATACATACAGTATGTATACGCAATTGGCTATTTACACATACAGTATGTATATGTAATTGGCTATTTATACATACTGTATGTATACGCACTTGGCTATTTGTACATACAGTATGTGTACACAATTGGCTGTTTAGACATACTGTATGCTTGTATATATACCAATTACAGTTCGTATAACAATTAAGCTAGGAATTCCTTTCAAATGCAGGCTTGTACTATAATTATACACTAGATGTATATACTCTGATTAGCTGTCTTAAATGTTATGATTGCACATCTTGCTTTCAAATTTTGCGTGCAAAGTTACTACGTTATTTACCATTTTGTGAAAATTTTTGAAAATTTATATAGTCATAGTATAAGCATATGCTACATCTGAGACGTGTACTTTTGAGATAATTAAACTATTTCGAAAATATAAGCATAAATCTGATTTTTTCACAAGAAATAAGGTATGAAAAAGGCAATTTTAAACAAATGAATGTAAATTTGGTTCGTAAAAGATTAAAAAGTATACATCTGTGCACAGACAATAGCATTAGAAAACAATTTTTCAAAAATTCTATTTGAATAACCGGTTTATTATTGTCTTGTTTATTAAAACTTGCTTTTGTTTAAAATTGTCTTTTTCATAACTCATTTCTTGTAAAAAAATCATATTACGTTTTCGCAGATTTTTAATAAAAAAATCATAACTCGGCGATTTAAAGATTTGAAGAAACGATCTCAAGCACATTATATACTAATCAAATTTGGTTCAAATTGCTCCTTATTTCAAAGTGATAAATCAACAAATATATATATATATTCAACAACAAATATATATCAAAGTAACAAATATATGTAATTACGTCTTCGCATAGTTTTAATCAAAAAATCATAACTCAGAGATTTAATAATTTGGAAAAACGATCTTAACCACGTTAAACAGCAACAAAATTTGCTTCAAGTTGCTATTTATTTCAGAGCAATATCTCAATTAGTTCTTAAGACACGATTATTTGAAAAATTCTTGATTTTTATCAAACACATATAATTACATTTTGCAGAGTTTAGTCAACAAATCATAACGCGGTAATTTAAAGGTTTGGAGAAACGATCTTAGACACATTATATGTTAACTTAATTTGCTTCAAACTGTCTCTTATTTCAATGCGACATCTCAATTAGATCTTGAGATGCAATTCTTTGAAAATTTCTTAATTTTTATCACATAATATTAATACATATAATTACATTTTGCAGAATTTTAATCAAAAAATTCTAACGCGGTGATGTATCTTAGACACATTAAATACCAACTTAATTTGTTACAAATTGTCTCTTATTTCAATGCGACATCTCAATTAGTTCGTGAGATACAATTCTTTGAAAATTTCTTGATTTTTATTAAACACGTATGATTACGTTTTTGCAAAGATTTAATAAAAAAATCATAACTCGGATATTTAAGGATACGAAAAAACGATTTAAAGCACATTAAATACTAATTAAAATTGCTTCAAATTGCTTTCTATTTTAAAATGATATCTCAATTAATTCTTAAGATACGATTTTTCGAATACGATTATATAAATTTTTTTCTTAACAACTAAGATTTTGTTTAAGAATTTTTATCTCAGTAATTAAATGATACATTGAGTTGCGACTTCTATCATTGAAATGCTGAGGATTTCCTCTATAATTATCACAAATTACATTGTGATATCTATTTTAAGTAACTACATAAATTATCAAAAATTTTTACAAAATGGTTAATAACGTGGTAATTTTACAAACAAAATTTGAAAACAAGATGTGCCGTTATAGCATTTAAAGCAGCTAATCAAAATAATGAAGAAGTAAATGATGTTCCATTAAAAATTTATGTATTATAATCATTATATATAGTACAAGTCTGCGTTTGAAAGAAATTCCTAACTTCGTAATTTGCTATTCACTAATACTGACTGTATACTCTATTATTTCGTTTAATATTGTGGTAATAACTACACAATTATAATTATAGTTTCATTTATTAAAGTTAGTTTTCAAGTTAGCTTTCAGTTTTTTTGTATGTACAAACAGCCAATTGTATATACATACAGTATGAATAATAGTCAATTGCGTATACATGCAGTATGTGTAAATAGCCAACTACATATACATATTGTATGTGTAAATAGCCAATTGCGTATACATACCGTATGTATAAATAGCCACATCCAAAAATATAAACTGAAATTAGGAATAAAAATCAATTTCGCAAGTCTTCATCGCTACTTGATAACAAATACACGTTATACGGTATTACATATGTACACGTTAATTACGGATTTGACCAAAGCGCTCTCATCAGCATCATCAGTAGATATATCGGATATGTCTAGTAAAACTGTCGGATTTAATTCAAATGAAGAATTTCGTTCATTATTAATGGTCTGTGTTGTTTTTTCTTGTAGTTGTAAAGTGGGTTATTAGCTGCTGTTTTTTTTTGGTTTCTCAATAAGCTTCTATAATTCTTCATATCCAGCTATACATAACTTAAGATTACGTTGAAATTTCAGTGCACGCTCCATGTCAGGATCATGAGTAAGAAAATATTCATCTTCTACCTTGTGTTTATCGATTTCTTTATTTTCATAAATTGTCATAAATTCGATCAAATCATCTTCATCCAAAGGGCTTTCTCGCATCAATTCATCAATATCAACCGTTTGAATGTTGTTAAAACCGTTGTCACCAATTGTATTTGATAGAGTTATAATTTTGAGAACACACAGCTGATTTTTCTACTACAAAACTTCCACTTTTGACTCATGCTGGCAATATTTTTTTCCAACAAGCATTTAAGGTTGATTGGCGCAATAGTTTAATAGCAACAGAAGCAAGTGTAATGCAATCCATAATCATAAACTTTCTCCGTGCTTCCAAAACAGTCAAATTTGCTTCTTCCACTGAATCTAAAATATATTTAAACGTTTGCATTATGTAGGACATTTTAAATGTTGCTATGATGCCCTGATCGAGTGGCTGAATCAGCGAGGTAGTAGTAGGCGGTAAAAATAGCAATTGAATATTTGGGTGATCCAACACTGGGTGGCTGGGCGCATTATCAACGAGCAAAATTATTTTGAATTCCAAACCTTTTTCTTTTCCGTATATTTCTGGACTTCAGGAACAAAGCAGTTGTTGAACCAATTTATAAACAGATCAGGCATCATCCATGCCTTTTTATTCGCCATGAAATGGACTGGAAGTTGTTTAATGTTCTTACCTCTTAATTCTCGTGGCATAAGAGATTTGTTGATTAATAAAGGCTTTAACATTTTATCAGCAGATGCGTTACTACATAACAAGAACGGCACTCGATCTTTGGCCACCAACTGACCTTTCAGATTTTGCTATATAAGTCTTTTCGGGCATTTTCTTCCAAAACAATCCCGTTTCGTCGGCATTAAATATTTGTTCTGGAGTATAACCGCCCTCTTCAACGATTTTTGCTAGTTTACAGGGAAAGATTTTTGCAGCATTTTCGTCTGCTGATGCTACTTCTCCCTTTATTTTTACAAAACAGTCTCTTTTTATAAAACTTGCCAGCCATCCCTCACTTGCATTAAATGCCAGTTTCTTCGTTGTCGTTTATAAAGTCGGTTATATATTCTAAGTGCTTTTTCATTTATATGTTTCTCATCAATAGGTATTCTTTTTGACTGTAAATCTTCTATCCAAAACACCATAATACTTTATTGTGTTACTAAGCAGTTGCTCATACACTCGTCCAAATAAGTACACCTTCAATACAATTCAATACACCAGCATAATAAAGAAACAATAGCGTGTGGTGATTACAATCCGATCCCTGCATTTAGGAACTCCTGCACCGAATAAAATGTTTTTTGACATAAAAATGTTTTTAAGCTACCTTTGAAAATCCTTCTATTAGACACTTCCGTTAATTCATTCGGCAGCTTGTTGAGTACCACTCGAGATAAGTACTCTGGCCCAAGCTGTGTTTTGGATAAACGGCAATAATTGTTATAAATTTTATTCTTATTCCTAGTATCATGCTCATGAATATCTGCATGTACCTTAAAATGTTCCCTGTTATCAAAAGCATACAGAGCGCATTCGAGAATAAAAAGTGAGGGTAGAGTTAAAATCTTTAATCTATTAAAAGCATCACGGCAGTCTTCTGTGTACCGAAGACCCCCCACTACTCTCACCGCTCTCCTTTGCAATGCAAAGATGTATGCACTACTTGGACTGCTTCCCCAAGTGAGTATTGAATATGATAACAGGGAATGAATCAGTGCATAATACGCGCTCTGAACCGCCTCCTGAGTTATTTCAGTTTTTAGCCTTCTTAGTATAAAGATGTTTCTACTGATCTTACTGCCTAATTCCTGAACATGCTCAGCAAAATTTAAATTAGGCGGCCCCAAATATATACCTAAAAATTTAGTTGAACGCGGATTGGGATAGTCGTTCTTTTTTAATGTGAAAAGAGTTGAACTGTTTTGCTGTTATTTAAACAAAGTTTATTAACTGCACACCAATACTCTGCTCTAGCTAACGCCTGTTCAGCCCTATCCAAAACCTCGTCATAATTTTCCCCTTTAATGACATATGTTTTTCCGTTTTCTCTAAGATAGGATTTTGACTATAAGATGATGTTTTGGAGCATACTTTCGATCCAGAAATTATGGATTGTTGAATGGAATTCTCAATTTCTCTAATTGTTCTTATAGTCGCTTCGTTTAAACCAAAAGCTTTGCCAACAGACGCGGGACCTTCGCCTTTCTTTAGACAGTCTAAGATTTTTGTTTTAGTTTCTAAGGAAATTGCTTGTCTCTTCGGAAGTGGTTGTTTAGGCATTTTATTAAACAAGAAGGGTACTATAAAAAGAATTGAAAATAATATTGCTTATAAAATTTTTCTAAAGCGACAATCTAATACAATATTACTTTTACTTTTTTGATAGCAAAGAATTATCATCATTACAAATAATACACTGGAAATTTCATCATCGAATTAAAAAAATTTTAATTGAAACATCCACTTTTACAACATTACCGAAATTATTTATTACGTCTCACAAACTGACCACTATTAACACAAAATAAATACTGAATAACAAAATCATATGTTCAAGTTGAAGCACAACGAGATAAAGAAAAAAAGTGATCATAAAATTCTGGTATTTCCCGTAGTAGACCAAGTTATAAACATGTGAACATAAACCGACCGACTTCTGACCACGGTATTCCCCCATTGTATTTTGTTACTGTATACATAAGTATCTGTAAGACGCTATCAAAATTAGAATTAAGAATTTTTTTGGGATTCGTGCTATAACAAAAAATTCGTGTAAAAAAATTATTGGTGAACCGTGTTATTTAATAATAATAATCTATATTGTGTATTTCTACACGTTAAAAAAGTTCCAGACTTTAGCCTGTTCTAACCAACCCATTAAAAAAATGTAAAAAATAGTACTAATAAACACAAAAAAAAAACAAAAAATAATTACGTAGTATTATATAAATAAAGAAAATGAAAATAATAATACGCGAGCAATATGCAAATAATAATAAAATATATATATATATATATATATATATATATATATATATATAAACAACAGGATGCACACCAAACGCAATATCATGAAGAAAAAAAACAAAATTTAATAAACAGAAAAAAAGCAGCAATACACAGGGGACAAAATTTAAATTTATGTGGCCTGCGAACTTAGTCTCTCACCTACCCGCCTTTTGAAACCTGTCATACTTAATTGTTGAACCGATAATGGTAGGCTTCCATAGGATTTGTAGACATGATAGGTGATAGAGTCCTGGAACAATGATGTTCTGAACTTAGGTGGCACGATTGCAAGGCCAAACCTGGTTGGATATCTCCCGTCCACTAACTTAAAAGTTATTTTGTCATAGATGTATCGCGGCGTTCGAGTTGTAACCTTATGAAAAAGCATTAAACTAAGTAGTTCGCGCCTGGAACTCATATTCAACTAATTTGCATCTCTGTGCGATACTCGGTCGTACTTCCTAATGCCGTAAATATATCGAATACAACAATTCTATATTTTTTGTATGCGGTAAGACGTACCCAAGTCGATTGCAGCACGATAGATAGGTGTCATATAATTAAAGTGTGGTAAGACATATGTATCACATAATTGTTTTTCACGTTATATGATAAACAAGACCGATGGGGATATAGCGTTCTTAGACATAAATATGCCTTCTTGATATATTCATTGATTTGTTCGCGATATCTAAAACTACGGTCGAGCGTTAAGCCTAAGCACTTCTACTATCTACACGCTGCAAACGTGTTTCCCCCAATTTAATATCAATGTCTACTCTACGCCCAATCCCCGCAGGACTTCCAGAACAAATCCACATTGATTTCTCAGGGTTGATTTTTAAATGATGATAATTAGCAAGCCTTTGAATATTCCGCAAGTCCTTATTTAAGCTTTTCTCCACATCATGACTCTCACAAAAGAAAACGACTGATACACTTGAATGTCATCGGCATACATACTAATCTTGGAAGAAGTCAATAGGGAAGCAAATCTGGATGTGTAAAGAGAACACCTGAACCTACACCAATCTCTTGCGACACTTGATTTCCAACTTTAACTTTTTGTGTCCTACCCGTCAAATAATTTTCTATTAATGACACAGCATTTCGTCCCAGTCCCAAAAATTTCAAATACGACAAAGTAAAACGGGACAAATGGTATCAAAGGCCTTAGAAAAGTCTAAGAGTAACACTGCAGTGAGTATGCCATTATCAGTTGCCCTCAAAACATCATCTGTTAACTCCAGCATAGCTGTAGTACAACTATGATTTGCACGAAAGCCGGATTGCTGGACAGGCAATAAGCTGTTCTTTTCAATATAATCAACTAACTGTCTTTTCATGATTTTCTCTAAAATTTCAAAATCGTGTTAGAAAAGAGTAAAAAGAGTTGGGTGTATATTAATGAAAAACTAGATTATGAAGTTAAAATATGATGCATTCATTTTAACCCATTATTTTTTGCTACCGCGAAGTTAGCTAATTAGAAGTTAATTATTAATTAATGAATAAACTTTATTACAATTTGTTTTATTTAATTAAGCAGACCGCCACCAGACGATTAGGACTTTGTTGTACAAATTGTGGAACACGTACAACGACCCTTTGGAGACGAAACAACGACGGAGAACCCGTTTGCAACGCTTGCGGGCTCTATTTCAAGTTACACGGCGTTAATCGGCCGTTAGCGATGCGTAAAGATGGGATACAAACGCGCAAGCGTAAACCGAAGAAACCAGTTGGTGGTGATCGCGATGACAACGCCAGTTCCTCAGTGGACGGTAAGTTATTTCACACGAATTCATTGGTTAAAAATACAAACAGGTTCTGTTTTGAACGAAAACAGGTTGGGTTATCATACAAAGTAGGCGGTGTTAGTTTTAAAACCGGATAAGTAGGCGTGGTCAATTCGGTTTTGATCGATTTGGACCCTTACAGTTTTGCCAACTCATGATATCCTAATACAGGGTGTTAGAGATAAACGTTGATGACGTGTCAATTATTTATTTTAAAGATAAAAATAATATTTTTAGATCCAAAACCATCAGTAATAACCCATCATACCAACCAACATAACCAAATTCACCAACAACCGCCGTCTACAACGCAACATTCTTCTTCTTCGTCACATTCGACGCAATCTCATAGCACCGATGTGTCATCATCGATAAAGTCGCCATTATCAGATCGTCCTTATTTAGGGCATACATCACTTCTTCCTTCGTCAGCAACGACATCTGCAATTAAAACCGAACCGAGTTATGATTATAATTGTATTCAAAGCAGCGGTCATCAATCGTACCCTTACCAACAATTATTTGGATTTTCGAATGGTTCGCCAGCAAATACGGAGGTCGCTTATCATCATCAACATCATGTGACGGCTGCGGCCAAACTCATGGCGTCATCGTGAAATAGTTAATTAATTTTCGCGGTAAATTTCGTTTTTAGAAAATCGTTGCTGGTGTATACGCGGCTTGAATTTTTTTGTTTAAATGTAAAGACTTAAAAAAAAACGAATTAAAAGAATCTGTGTATTTATTTGTAGGATTAAGGTTATTTTTTCTTGATTAGGAGCTTTTTTAAAAACTTAAAAGGATTAATAAAAAGCGATTTTGCTTGCATACAAATTAAAAAAATTGTGTGTGAAAGAGCACCTAGTTTTTTTTGACTGTGAATAAACTTTAAATGAAGCATTAAATTGTAATTTCGTTTTAAACATTGCTGTGCAATATTTTTTGTATTCCTTTTTTATTTTTTTGGTAGAGTGTTCATATAAAAAAATAGAGACTGAGTTAATTTTTTTTGAAGTGTACTATTAGATGTAGAAAATCATTAAATAAGGACGAAAGTTTTAGAAAGGAATTATTAAATAATTGATACGAAAAATACTTATTTTATTATTGACAAAATATGTTGGTAACTTAATCCGTCGTTAATTGCGCGTAAATAGATGCAATAAAACCTTGATATAACGAATTAAAAATATAAGTAAAACTAGACTTAATACTAGATCTAGAACAGAAAGATGGTTAACTCTGAATCTTTCTAGTTGTAGGTCTAGAATATTTTTGGAACTTAAGTTGTGTTGAGTTTGGATTAGACTCAGTTAAGTATTCATTCTGGTGTTATATTAGCACTGTTACTAGACCTAACACCTAACCTAGTCTGGAAATTGTGTACCGAACCCAATCCAACCTTACCTAATGCCATGTTTTAATTTTGGGATTTTTTCCTTTTGTGTATTTTGCTTTTCCGGTATTCCTGACCTATCGGTTGTTCTATTCCTGCATATCCTCTACCATGGTTCTGTTCTTCTTTTGCTCTCTATGCAACTCTCCTTCTTGCCATCAATTCAATTGAGAGCGAGTTCGCACTCACCATCTTTGCTTCTGAAGAGACGGTTCTATAAGCACTGGTAACTTTTATCGGTATCATCTCTGTGTTCTAATCAGCTTTTCTAAGTATTTTTCTTATATCAAATGCCTTGCTCCAAGCTGTGCATGCATACAACATCTGTGAGAAACTTTTCTCGAGTTCTTGTCGAACCTATTATTCACTCAGTTCTCTGCATCTTTGTGTGTACATATTTAACATGATTACTCTAGAAGTTACCTTCCCATCACTATGCTCAGATATTTTAGAGAGTCCCCAGTCTCAATTATGTCTTCCTGAACCTTTACTTTGGCTCTCTGTCGCATTTTCTGCTCCTTATTATAATAGCCTCTGTTTTCTTCGTCACCACCTCGAGCCCCATGTCTTACATCTTCTGCATTATCTTTTCCATCGTCGCGTCGCTGTCGTTGTTTATTCAATCTCCTTGATTTCCCATCCTCTAACCGCAAAATCATTCGCATATGCTATTATTTTGATTCAACCACCATTTACCAGTACTTGAGAAATTTGATTGAAAAATACATTATACAAAATACATTACAAATACATTATGTTATACATCATGGTTTGACTAATAAAAAAAAATCACAATTATCAGATATATTGGTTGGGAAATTCTTGGTCTTCCTCTGATACTTTATTTTACAATAGATCTTGGGCATCTTTCTCTTGAGTCGAACATGCATGTTTTTCCTTCCTAACTGAAATTTTGCCGCACTGTTGTTTTGTTGTATTGTTTATGAACTTGTTAATAGTGATTATGTTTAGTTAATTGTGAAGTTGGTCATTAGTAGCACATGTGAAAAATGGACCGTCAACTGCTATTCATGCAATTGGTAGAGATTGCAGTTTTTTAATATTTGCAGCAGAAGCATATCTCCAGATAGCCAAGCAGAAGTTACCATTGATCTGATTAGTGATCTATAAAACAGGAGGGTAAATTTAGTTTTTAAGGGGATTTTCCTATTTATTATAAAGAATAATTCTTTCAATCGAGCATAGCTTAGGTTCAGTCTATTGTTGATATGAATACCCCAATTTAGACGTTGTTCTAGAAGTCCTAGATATTTTACAGTGTTGTCTTTGGAATTCCAATTTATCTGCACATCGTTGATTATTATATGATTTTGGTTTAGCACTTCCCTTCATTTAAATGCAATGATCATTTCTTGAGCCATTTCTGTACAATTGTTATGGCGTTTTGGAATTGCTTGATAGCATCCTCTAGAGCAAAACTTTCTTCTAGATCATCTGTAAATAGGGCATTTTCGTTATTATCTTATCATGAGAATATACTCCGTTGGGGAACTCTAGCTATGATGCTGATTGATTTTGGTGTTTGACGTCAGACCTTATTTTAATTTTATATTGCAAACCGTATTGCATCCTTTACTTCAATAATCTTTGATGATGTTTACGAAGTACTTGAAGATTCTAAACCTTTGGAGTTTTCTTATGATATTTTGCCATGGTGCCAATGCAAATGCATTTGTAATATATGTTGTGATTAGCATACATTTCATTTTTCCTTGTTTGAATTTCTTCAACTTCGTAACCTCTGCTATTACTTCTTCTGTAGCATTTCGTTGATCTTCCTTTTATGAATCCATACTTGCCTTTCGATAAATATCAATCCTCCAGTTTTTTTTCTATCCTGTTTTTCAAACCAGCCTCTTACAGTTTCCCAAAACTATTCAACGGCCACAACGGTCAATACTTTTTTGCTTCTTATATAGATTTTTTCTGTCAGCACTAATTTAACTGTTTTCCATATATCCGGGAAAACTCCGTTTCTGATTAAATTGGTAAACATATCAAATATCTTTCATACTCTAATATTTATCGTACCTTTCGATATCTCTGGCGTGATTTTGTCTGCACCAGAGGCCTTTCCATTTCAGCCAACATAACCCAATTCAACCCAATGCAAGTTGTAGTAATATTGCTAATAGCATAGGATTGCATGGAGTTGAGTTTGGTTGGGTTGTTATTAAACTAAATTTAGTGCTATTCTAATGCTAAACGAAAACTTCCAATTCAACTCAACCCAATCCTTTTTTGTGCTAAGAAGCAAAAAAATGCTATCTAGAAAGAAAGAAGTCAAGCCCTCCTCTGCTCCTTTTCTTAAGAGCTGAGAAGAGGAGCTCGTCTTTTCTTACAGAAAAGAATCAAACCACTTCTTCTATCCTGTTTTTCAAATTTGCCTCATACAGCTTCCCAAAACTATTTAACAGCCACAACGGTCAATCCTTTTTTTTGCTTCTTATGTGGATTGTATTTCTATCAGCACTAATTTAACTGTTTTCCATATGTCCGGGAAAACTCCGTTTCTGATTAAGTTGGTAAAACATGTCGGATATCTTCCGTACTCAAAAATTTACCGTATCTTTCGTTATCTCCAGCGTGATTTTGTTTGCACCAGAGGCCTTTCCATTTCACTCAACATAACCCATTTCAACTCATCGTTAGCTCTAGTAATATTGCTTAGCTCTAGAACTACAAGCATTCAGGCTTAGCTCCATATCTCTCAAGACGGCTGAAGATTAATATTTGTAGTTAGTTTTTAAATCTAGAATGTTTCTGAAATGTTTCTCTCAATCCAACTCAACCCAACCTTTTTTGTGCTAACGAGCTGAAAATGCTACCTAGAAGGAAAAAAGGCTAGCTCTCTTCCGTTCCTCTTCTTTGAGCTAAGAAAAGGAGCTCGTCTTTTCTTCTCTTGTCAATCTCTTTTGACTTAATTACCTCTCTCAAATACTGCATTATTGTATCGCGCTGTTTTTCATTGTTCATAAGATCGTCTGCTACCTTGTCTTCCTAAACAGATTATCTGATTTCCATATTTATCTCTATCCTTTCTTTCTCTGAGCGACAACATTAGAACATTGTGTGTCGCAGTTTATCTGCCTCTTGGCATTCAAACCAGCAATTGACCGACTAGCTTTTCTTTATCATCATTACGCATACAGCGTAGACACCATATATCCTGCTATTATTTGGAGGTGGTATAGTAGTGCATACTTCTGCTTTCTAAATCTTCTGCTTTCTCATTCTCTCATATACTTTATAAATATTTTTGCCCATTATTCCTAATGGTGCCATTTGTCATGACACATTGTGTTCATAATTTCCCTTGTCTTTTCTACATTTTCACCATTCGTCTCCCAATTATAAGTTCTTTCCCAGGCTAGCAAGTCTTTAGCCCCAGTATTTTGAGTTATGAGAGATGTTATTACCTCCTTCTCTAGGCATCAAATGTGTTAAGTTATTATAGATTTGCAGCCTTTTTTGATATGCTCCGTCATGCATAGATAGATCCGGGTCTAAGTAGACACCCAGGTACTTTACCGATTGTGAATGCTTTGATGCCCTACACTAAGCTTTATTGTCTTCAAGTTTCTTCTTCCTTCCAAAATTACTATTTCAGTCTTCTCCTCCGCTTTTTTGCTGATCCAATTCTCTCATTCTCTGCCAACCTTCAGATTTTGCTGTGTGCTAAATCTAGCGCCAACTAATCTGCATAACTACAAGCGAGACTCATTTTTCCACCTTCATTTCTACTACCTGATCATAGAAAATGTTCCAAAGTATTCCTCCTATGACTGACCTCTGCGAAACTCAACCTAATCCAACATTAGTTCTCGGTTCTTACAAGGTTTTATTGCAGATGCATAAAAAGGCATAAAATAATGTCATAAAATAACATGCATACAATAATCTGCTGCAAATTTCGTCATAATCACTAATCATTCCTGTAGATAACAACTGGGTGCATCTGACTGCGAGTTGAATTAAAAAATATCGGATTTTTAAGAGATCTTTTCTTGTTTTAAACTTTCGTACAAATCGGTAACTACTGTTATAAAACAAGTAAAACATAAAACTAGTTTAACGTCCATAACTCTAGAAACCACGATAAAATCACCCAGTTGTTTGCGAAATAACAACACCCAACTAAAGCGCGAGATTTCCTGAAACTTTGCGAATGTAGAATATACATATGTATGTCTCTTCTTTAGAACATATCTCGCTAAAATTCGTCATCAATTTCAAGACTTAAAGACAAATACATAGTTCTTGAGAAAAAATGTCATAAATTGCAGATAACCGTGAAAGCAAATTAAATTTAAAAAATTGTCAAATGGCATTTATTAATTGTCAACATATTTGTGAAGTTAGCAAACAATTAATTTGAAAAATAAATTTAATTTGAATTTTTTGAACAATAAAATAATATTTTTCGTTTTGATTATTTAATAATAGGAAAAAAAAAACAGTCGAACAAAATGTAAATAATTCCTGTATTATTTTACGATATTTCGGTAGACTTATCCCACATTTAATGTGTTGTAAATACAAGTATTATTAATAATCGTTTTATTTTTCTTTGTTGTACTGATTTAGTATCTCTAAAAAATAAAGAAAAATTATACATACTAAAAAAAAGTGTTTTTTTTTATTTCACATGCGTCATCGTAATTATTTTCCTTCAAACACAAAAACCGTGGAAATCCTGTCCATAAACGCTCCTGACCCCTTGAAATATTAATTGAGCACTCAACTCGTGCTTCGCTCACCTCTAACGACATTGTTAGATGTGTCAAAAACGTCAAAAACCATGACCCCAACCGATCTTGATTTGTTTGCATTTAAACGACAAAGAGTAGTAGATACAAAGAGGGTTTCCCTTTAACGGTAGGTATATAAGATTGTGATTCAACGATTTTTTCAATCAGTTCGATAACGAGAAGCGTTATGGGTAAGTCCTTATATAAAAAACAATTTTTAATTAAAAAAATAACTAAATAGGGAGAACTTTACCAGCTCCGGTTCCTTGTCGGGTATGTGGAGATAAATCTTTTGGAAAACATTACGGTGTTTATTGTTGCGATGGATGTTCGTGCTTTTTTAAAAGAAGTATCAGAAAAAATATCATCTACACCTGTATATGTAAGTTTTTCATCCAATTTCACCTTTTTGTCTTAACATTAATCTTATTAGCTGGGGATGGTCGTTGTATCGTAGACAAAGCGCGCAGAAATTGGTGCCCTTATTGCCGATTACAAAGATGTTTCTCAGTTGAAATGAATACCTCAGCTGTTCAAGAAGAACGCGGGCCAAGAAAACCCAAATATTCGCTTCAATTAAATCAGTATTATCCCATTGAACTAAACTTTTTACATTTAGAAACGTACCGATACGAATTAGCCGCTCATAATTTAATAAAAACGATTAAAAATATTCGGAAAAAGGAGCCATTTTCTTATATTGGAAGAAAATCTCAAAACGAAATTTTAGCAAAAACTTGGAACGCCTTGTTCGTTTTAACGGCGATAAACGACGAAGTAAATGATTTAATTTCGTTGCCGATCTTGTTGGGGGCTTATAAAAATATTAAAGCTTTGAAAATAAATGATGATGGTTTTCAAATGATGGAGGATCTTTTGGTATTTCGGAAAGATTTGATTCATGATGACAAAGAAGGTTGGATTATTGAGAAGAATTTGTGGGATTTACTCAAAAAGATTCACGTAATTGTTTTTATTGTGGAAAGTGTTACAATTATGTCGCACCAATTTCGGTAAAATTTGTTTATTATGGTGTAGACTAAAATATGTGGGCTGAGGCGAATCTCTTGAAATCGAATGCAAATGAGATCTATTTTTGTGTATATTTGCGTCATAAATATTCTGCTAAGACTAATATGACTGTATTTTGCTTAAATAATGAAGCTGAATTGATGCAAATTCCTTGTTATAATTGTTACTTGTAATTATATTATTCAATTATTAGCTACTTCGCCATAATAGTGGTTAACTACAGTTATTTAGAAATTCGTTCGGATTGACTGATGGTCAGTACGTTCTCCATCAGAAAATCGGAACGAATCTTTAACTATCCAAATCTTTCGCGCAATAATGGCACCTTACGATGTCAATTGCCATAGTTCTGAAAAATTACCAAAGATACTGTCATCTCCATGTGTGTCGAATATGTGACATGTACAAAACTAAAGTTGTAATTTAGAGTTAGGTATTCATTTTAAGTGTAAAAAATTGTGTCATGTAGATGACGACCACCTTTGAATGCAGTTTTCAATCCTCCCCTTGAAATCGTCTATCGTTTCACCAACTATCTATCACTTTTTGCAGAATCATATTCTTTAACTCATCCAAATTACGATTTTCTTGGACGCCCCAGCTCGATTTTCGTTGATATCTGCGACACACACATATTTATTTTTCCAACGAATTTCTTAAGGATATGTTATTACATTTTATGAAGTGATGAGAGCCCATTTGTAAGTAATGGACATTTATACAGGGTGTTCCCGTGACTCGGGGCATAAAATTAACCACATATACTAGAGCAAAAATGATGATGATTCGTGAAAAAAAATTATTATAAAAGTCTTCAAATGGCCAAGATATGGGCCATCAAAGTTCAGAAATTTTAACACATTTTTCTAAATATTTTCAAAACCATTAATGGTAGAGGGTTGAAATTTGGTACAGAGTAAACAAACATCATGCAAAATCATTGAACCAATTTTGACTTTGGTCGGATGACGGCAACCATGTTATACAGGGTGTTCCTAAAATTTGTTTGCTCAGAACTTTTTTGTTTGTTCGTAACCCTACATTTATTTTTGTAGTTTTTAATAGAAAATTTATTTTCGAAACTTTTTTCACTCTTTGAAAATTTTGATAACATTAACCGTTTGCGAGTTAAACGCGAAAATATTAAGCTTCGATTTCAATGGTAACACTAAACACAATAATTTTCGAAAAAGTTGGCCATGGCAATTAAAAAAAAAACAAATTGAGCCGTCAACTTGCTTATGTAGTTTAAACATAAAGTTGTTTGTTAATGAAGTTTTTATTAATTTTGCGTGTTCAAAATGGACAATTACACATTTAGTGAACAAACTGACATGATTTTGACATTGGGAGAATGTCATGGAAACGCCGTAGCAGCCGCTAACCGTTATCGGGAGAAATTTCCGAACCGCAGAGCGCCCAATCGAAAAACATTTTTAAGAATTGAAACCCGTTTAAGGGAAAATGGGATGTTTAAGCCGAATTTTAGTAACAACGGTAAAGTCAGATCAGTCCGAACAACCGAACTAGAAGAAGATATTCTAGACTACGTACAAGAAAATCCTACAGCTAGTACTTTGGATATGGCGAGGCATTTTTTAACGTCAAAAACAACTATCTGGCGTGTTCTTCACGAGCAACAGCTTTATCCATATCATAGTTATAAAGTTCAGGAAGTTCGACAGGCTGATTACCCACTACGACTGCAATATTGTCAAATAATGCAGCACAAAATCCAAATTGATGATCAATTTTTAGAAAAAATACTTTTTGCAGATGAATCGATATTTTCTAAAGATGGAATCATCAATTTGAGAAATTCACATAGTTGGGCGGACGAAAATCCAAGATTTAAGAAAGCTTGGAAATCGCAATGGAGGTTTTCTCTTAACGTTTGGGCTGGCATTGTGGGCGATGTCATTATAGGACCCGTTTTCTTGCCGTCAAGGCTGGATGGCCATACATACAGGGGACATTTAGAGCAATTAAATGATTTTTTAGATGACGTTCCTTTAAACACAAGACAAGAAATGTGGTATATGCATGATGGTGCTCCTGCGCATAGTACACATGCTGTCCAAGAATTTCTATGTGAACGGTTTCCGGAACGGTGGATTGGACGAGGAGTGGATGCACCGATAAGTTGGCCCCCCCGATCGCCGGATCTTACACCTCTAGATTTTTATTTATGGGGACGCATTAAATCGCTTGTGTACTGCGTTGAAATAACTTCAGTTGATCAACTGAGGTTACGAATTGTTGATTCATTTGATCAACTTCGAACTGAAATCAACGTCCTCGGCAGAGTGCGCTTTAATTTAAGACGGCGATATCAGGCGTGCATTGAAGCCGGCGGGAGTGTTTTTGAACATCTGCTTTAGTATTTTTTTTTGTTCTGTTTTATTTATTACCATTTGTTTATAATTTTATTGTTCTTGTTCATATTTTTGTTAGAATTTTAATTATGTTCTTGTTTGTTGTTACCGCGAAAATTAAATTTATTGTTTTGGAAATTACATTCTTTTATTCAATTAAAATAAATTAACACTGGATTTAACTAAATCTACACTGAGAAATTTATGCAAATAATGGTTATTAGATCAGTTCGTTTTTCAATTGTCATCGCCTTCTCAGATCTTGCGGAATATGTTTTATTTGTTACGATTGAAATCAAAGCTTAACAGTTTCGCGTATAACTCGAAAACAGTCAATGTTATCAAAATTTTCAAAGAGTGAAAAAAGTTTCGAAAATAAATTTTCTATTAAAAACTACAAAAATAAATGTAGGGTTACGAACAAACAAAAAAGTTCTGAGCAAACAAATTTTAGGAACGCCCTGTATAACATGGTTGCCGTCATCCGGCCAAAGTCAAAATTGGTTCAATGATTTTGCATGATGTTTGTTTACTCTGTACCAAATTTCAACCCTCTACCATTAATGGTTTTGAAAATATTTAGAAAAATGTGTTAAAATTTCTGAACTTTGATGGCCCATATCTTGGCCATTTGAAGACTTTTATAATAATTTTTTTTCACGAATCATCATCATTTTTGCTCTAGTATATGTGGTTAATTTTATGCCCCGAGTCACGGGAACACCCTGTATAGGCAAATGAAAGATACTGGCCACTGTAAAGACTTTTATGATTAATGAAGTCTGAAACCAAGGTCAAAATCGATCGATATTTAGTGGGTCCATATTTTTTTTATTACAATTTTTATGGAGCAATCTTTCACTATTTCTTAGAAAATGAAGTGCCCGACTTAAACCGCGTATACCCTGAGAGATGGATAGGAAGATTTGGTCCGGTGCGTTGGCCAGCTAAGTCACCAAACTTAAGCTGTATGCACTTCCTTTTATAGGACACAATCAAGAATATTTGATATAGTACTCCTACAAACAACAATGAACATCTTAAACAAAAAATTCGAGGTGTTTGTAATACAAAACTGAAATGTTGCTCATAATGAAGTGAAAAGCCGGTTTCAGCACTATATGGCGGCGAATAAATATTATGTTTCTATTGTTTCGATTTATTAAAATCAAAATACTATGCTCTATACTTTTCTTTCCTTGTTATTTTGCTTCTATCAGTTTATTAAAATGTTTTGGGAACTTCCTGATCTATTATATTATTATTTTGTATTTGTAAATTTTCAGTCTATGGTTCCTATGGTAGATGATATATCAGAATGGCACAAGTCAATATTAATTTACATATCTTGCAATATCTTAAAAACTGTTGGAGGTATAACAAAATCGTCTTATTCAATATTTCTAAGAATTATCAGGGTATTCTGTTACTAACAAGAAAAAATATGTTCGTTGGAAAAATAAATTTATGTGAGTTATGTAAATTTATGTAATGCCTGATGTTTCTTAAAGCTGAGAAGATGCTATTTAAAATAGCATACATTTATTTTTAGAAAATTTTACCTGATTTCCAAAAAAAACGCGGAATTTGGCTGACCCTGCACATTCATAAATCACGCAATTTGGCTACGTTGCTGGTACAAGAAATACTCACGATTGATCACCAGAGTGGTAGACGATTTTATGCGGAGGATTGAAATTGGATTCAAAAGATTCATACCAAATACTCTTTGTATTAAAAACGTGCCATTCTCATATGGTGTATTATCATATCTGATATGTTTGTACCGGGATTTAATTATTTTCTCTTTTTCTGCTTCTTGATTCTATCATAAGTAACTTTCTATCCAAAAAGTAGTTAGAAAAGTAATTAGAAAGTAATCAAAAGTACTTGGTAATTGTAATTAAGATCTTTTTTGAAAAAGTGTTTAGTAATTGTAATTATTTTCAAAGTACATGTAATTACCCAGCTGTGAATGAATGAACGTATCTTCAATCTGCTATTCCAGGACATTAGAACTATCCCTAAATATTGCGATTGTCAACTTCTTCTTTTGCAGATTTTATTCTCAAACAAACGTCTTTTATCTGGTTATTGAATAGGCGTTCTGAGAGCTTCATACGGTTTTTATATGCATCAATACAAAAATTGTAGCAGTGATCACAGTGATCAAGCACAACAGTGATCATAGTGATCAACAGTGTTCAAACCATTTTGCCACTAGATGAACTTTTAGGTGCAATCATCCATACTATTGTATTGAAAATAAATATTTCATTTCTTACTGGGTGATCCCAACCAAGCAACCCTAAAAACTTCTTTATTTGCTCGGAATGGAGGTATTAGCACTTGGTCTTTCAGGTACTTCTCTCCCCCCTCTCTTCTCTTCTACTCCATTTTCTTTTCAATGAGGACTGTTCGCAAGAAGCTCATTATCTCACCTCTTTTTTAGTTTGGAGTATCCTATTCCAGTAATCATCTGATCTTATCTTCTTTATATTTGTTACATTCCTAAAATGTAATTCTATTATGTTAAATGTTTTTTTTTTTGTTGGTGTTGTGGATGTTGAGATGAATACATTTGTTTAAATTAATTATTTTTATTTTACAGCAATGCCTTTGGAATTGTCCATTTTCCTTTTATTCCTTCTCTTTTGAAATTTCTGTGGTCTATCCTTACTTCTTCTCTTCATTTTTAGAGGGTGCTGCGAATTATTTCGTTGCACAGGTGTAATTTTTTTTATATTTCAAGAATTTATATAAGGTCTTTAAAAGTTTTCTCTTCCTCTCTCTTATCTAAGAACCAGTCGAACCAAGTGTTAAAAGAGTGATTCGAAATTTTTGGTGTTGTTTAGCCATTTTTGAAGTTTTGAGTAATTTTCTTATCCACATTTGTGGGATTCATCGCTCATAATACATTTTGGGAAAAGTGTTAATCACTTCCTAAATTTTACGGTAATTCCGGATCTAAATATATTTGCTATTTTAATTTTCTTGGATAAAAACCTCGAACATCTGAGGTAAGCATGTTTTTGAGGATTCTATTTAATAATTACACCTTCCTTGTTAAAACTTTATATCTCTGTTATTCAATAAAAAGTATTCTTCTACTTAAAAAAAACTATTCTACATTCCTACTAAAAACATCTATTACAAAAAAAAATTTTTTTCTTCTACTATTCAAAAAAATATTCTATCTAGGTATTATTAAGGAGAGCAATCTTTTTGTTGCGTCCATCTCTTCTTTGGAGACAACTTCGTTAATTGCAAACAATAGTTGGGGACGTAAATCACAACTTTGGTAGTGGAGAAATCCAACATCCCTATCCCTCCTCAACCTGAGGCCAGAGATGTTGCTGACGGAGACCTTTTTCCAACAATTCTAATTGGACAACAAACAAAGTGTCAGGAAAGGATAGCTGAAGAAGTTAAATTCTTTTTTTGTTTTTTTTTAAGAAAACCTCAACTTAGTTTCTTTACTAGTCTCTTGAATATTGCATTTATCTGTTGTAAATTTTGTTGGCGAGTTATTTTATTTTGCGTTGAGTTGTTATTTCGATTGGGACTTTAAGTTGAGCTCAACCATACGGGGTCCAAGCGGGGATTAATTGAGGAGCTCGCGTGCAAAACCGGTTATATCCAGATTTTGACGAAATTTACTTGGCATATAAATTCGCAAGCGAGATATGGCGTCTACCGCTTGGTAAATTCAATTACAGGAAGAAGCGGACATATCACACTATAATAACTAGTTTAAAATATGCATTGCTTATCTTTAAAGGCAAAATGTCAAAAGTTATGATATATCCAGTTTTGCGCGCAAGCTCCTCAATTGGTTTAATTTCAATTCATAATTTCATTTTTGTTTTATTACATTTCATTTTAGTTTCCTTTATTCTAGGGCGCGCTAACATTAATATTAAAGTATCAATTTGTTGAGTTAACCTATATCGTAAAAATTGTGTAATAATCCACTTGCGACCCAGTATCTGTTTATTCTCAGTTTTACTCTTCCTTTTTTCCTCTCAGTGCTTACTTGGTGCTCAAACCAACAGATTCCTTGGTGGAAACTGTCTTTCTCTATATTGTTGTTATTTTTAGATTTCATGGCTATCTTCCAAGCTGGAGCTGTACAGAAGGTTATGGATCTCCCCACGGTTCCCAAAAGTTTTCTCCTCCTCACTTCTATCTGTCTTCTTCGACATAAGCATGATGAGCTTCTTCTTTGAGACTTTTCCGCAACATTCTTAATTATTATACATAAATCATTATTAACAGTGGCAAACACCCAGATATTTCGCCACTCTTTATTACACTTTACTACTTCTTATTTCAAAGTTCTTCATTTTTCTTCTTCCCTCCAATGACCACAGTTTTCTCTTCTGCCATTTTCAGCGCTAAGTATTTCATCATTTTTCCTATTTATTCTGCAGTACTCCGCCTAGTATTTATCACTTCCGATGTCTTGGCCTTCACTATCGTTGCTCAATCATCTGTATATTATAGATGTGCCGTCTTTCAATTTCAGTCTCAGAACGCAGTCATAAAAAGCTATCATATAACTGAACCTTGAGTTTTGAAGCTTTGTTTCCGCTTGGAAGTATTATCCTTCTATCTGATGGATAAGATCGGGCAATTCTTTTTAGTCCTTTTGAGAATCTTCGCTTCTTCATCGCCTCGGTTATCTTTCTCCACGATGTTGAGTTGAATACATTTATAAACGAAAGCATTACCATTATAGAGAATCCTTTATGTATTAAGGAACCTAATCTAACCTAACTCAACCCAAAGCAACCCAACCAAACAAGCTTAACATTTGTCAATGTTATTATTGATGTGTCTCAGCACAACTTAAGCTGTGCACTGATCTTCTAAAGGTCAGTCCACAAATACTAGGACTTAGTATTAGTTATATAAAGTATAACTAATACTAGACCTACAACTTAGTTTTAGTATTAACACTAGACCTAGAACTAAAAACATTAGGATTTAGCCGTACGTCTCTCTAGACGGCTAAACCCTAATGTTTCTAGTTCTAAATATAGTGTTAGTTTTCAAGTTAAGTTGGGTTGGGTTCCGTCTTAAGAGAGTTACGACAAAACCTAAATGTTTTTTTGTTCTAGGTCTAGTATTAGTCTAGCGTCTAAGTGTTGGCTCTATTTTTGGTTGTTATTTAGTCTTAAATTGTTGTATACTTGTATCAAACTAAAACTAGAACTAACACTAGACCTAATACTAGAAAGTTTTGGTTTAGCCGTGTGTCTTCAGAACTGATGGACACAAACTGATATTTTTATTTCTTTGTGAATAAATTAAAAAATATATTCATTTACTATCAATTACAACAACACAAATTCTCAGTATAATTCCCAATTTAATGACAATAAAATGGAAAATTTATTAAATGATAAAAACACTTATAAAATAACTAGAATTGATCCAGGACCAATATTGATAGATAAAATAAACGATTATTTAAAAAGACTGGAAAAAGCTGAATACATTGATAAAAAACTTAAATTGGGGCCGGTCCCATTTCATTATGCCACGTATCCATGAGCTGATAAAGCACACAAAATAGACCAACCATTGCGACCAATTTTAAATAACATAAATGGACCTATAAGCCATCTATCTAAGTTCCTTAACAACTCTTTAAATAGTTTAAACAACATGAACGAATATGATATCAAAAATGCGTTAGAATTAAAGAGTAAACTAAGAAATTTGGAAATAGACAATTTAGAAAATTATGAAATTTTAAGTTTCGACATCTCTCTTTAGTAATATACCGTTAAAATTAATGATCGAATTGTTAGAAGAAAATTGGCATAATGTTATTGATCACACAGTAATCAAAAATAAAAATTTATTCATAGAAGGAATTAAACTATGCACATATAATAGTAATTTTAAGTATAAGGACACATTTTATAAACAGATTTTCGGACTACCTATGACTTCCAACCTTAATAACCTAATTAAAACAAAATTAAATGAAACACAAATAAAGCCAAAACTATTAGTTAAATATATAGATGATTGTAGATAACAGTAATAATAAAATATACACAACGTGATATAAAAAAGAAACTTCCAGCAATAGAATACTACACTATATTAGTAATCACCCAAAATCACGGATAAATAACACCATGAACAATTTAATACGTAGAGCTATATCGGTAACAGATACACCATATTTAAAACAAATTAAATCACAAATATATGATATATATTAGAAAACTCGTTCCCTAAAAATGTTATAAATAATGCTTGGTATTCCATATATAATAAAATCCAAAATGAAAGCGTTGATCGCCCATTGACAAAAATTATAGATACACTTAGCAACAGAAGTCTGCGTACAAAAAACTTCTAACACTTTAACTGAAAAAATAAGGGTCATGATCTAATGTGATAAACTTCAATTTTTTTTTATTTTGTGTATTAACTACATATAATTCTATTAACAAAATATGCATCAATAAAACAGAAATATTAGTTACAAAAAAAATTAAAATTAAAAATTCTCCAAATAATGCGTATGCAAAAATCTGCGTACAAATAAAGACGCCTTCTCCAAAATAGACTTATTTACTTAAATACGTAGTTGGCGATGTACGCTTTCCGATTTAAATAAAAGATAGTCGGTGTCAATTATATTGGCAGAGGCTTAGAAGCTAAAAGTTAGAATGGACACGAAAGGAAAGGAAATTGAATTGGGAGAGAGAAAAATTATTGTAAAGTTATGGAAAGAGGGAAAATCTTTTCGAAAAATAGGAGAAACTGTCGGCAGGTCACACTCTTCCATTCAAAGAGTAATTAATAATTATAAAGACACTGAAGATTACCTCTCACGTTCGCGATCTGACCGAGAGAAGCGACCCCTTTTAACAAACCGAGAGAAGCGAAAAATTGTACAGCAGGTTAGAAAAGAACCTAGGCTGACGGCAAAAAAAATAGTAGAAAATGTACAAGAAGAATTTCATAAAACTATCAGCAAAGATACGGTGAGAAGGACGTTAAAAAAAGCTAACTATCACAGTCGCGTTGCACGAAAAAAGCCATTTGTGTCAGAGGTCAATTGTCAGAAGCGGATCGCCTTTGCAAAAAAACTCTTAGACAAGCCCATTGAATTCTGGGAGAAAGTTCTCTTTACAGATGAACTTGTATGGAGAAAACCTAATACTGCCCTTAATCCCGAAAATTTGAAAGCGACTGTAAAACACGGAGGTGGTGGAGTTATGGTTTGGGGGTGTATGTGCACCAAAGGGGTGGGAAGGTTGGTTTTCATAACATCGACAATGGACCATAAAATGTATATAGACATTTTAAAAGAAAATTTGAAGCCTAGCATCGAAAACTTGGGCTTGGGGCCCGAATACTTTTTTCAACAAGATAATGACCCCAAACATTACGCCCACAACACTAAGCTTTGGCTACTATACAATACCCCAAAGCAACTTAAAACACCTCCACAATCGCCGGACTTGAATCCCATCGAACACCTCTGGGATTTACTGGAACGCAGGATTCGGCAACACAACATAACGTCGAAGGAAACGTTAAAAAATGTTATGATTGAGGAATGGGCCAAAATCAGTTCGGACGAAACGAAGAAATTAGTGCACTGCATGCCTAAACGTTTAAGGGAGGTCATTAAACGTAAAGGTTATCCGACCTCATATTAATATACAACGCTAATAAACGTTAGTACAAATTTAAAAAACCAACCATCTCATAATTACAATCTTAGATCAAAAGAAGTAAATAATAGAAATAAAAATATGAACTTAATAACTAATTACTTAAAAGTGGCAAAACCAACCATACCTACACTGGAAAATACAAATAAGCAAACTTATTTAAAAATTAATAAAACTGAAAAAGAGATAAAAAAGAAGTCAATATATCATTTTACAAGCTAAGTTACATCCTACAATTAACTAATAAAATAACATCTACATTTAAAAAATATGAATTTAAAGAAACTGGATTCGCCAAATACAATAATAACTAAATGAAAGAATATTTACCTAACATGAATAAAATAAAATTAAAAGATAGAATTAATACAATATACCAACTAAACTGTGACTAAATTGTGACAAATTATATATTGGCGAATCGAAACAACATTTGAAGAAAAGATTACAACATGAATACGACACAAAACAAATAAAAAACATACGTCAGACAGCCTTATGTTATCACAGCAAAAAGAACAACATAAATTTAACCTTGAAAAACCAAAAGTACTTTTTGCTAGTCAAAATACACTGCACAGAAAAAATTTAGAATCCATTTTTATAACGAAAAAATGCAGTTAATTACAAAACAGACGCGGGAAAAATTGGTACGCATTATGCAGCAATCCGAGAGTTAATGATATAAAATTGATTTTTTATTTATTGATATTTCTTTTAATTATGACATTTTTAAAAAAATAAAAATAATGAGCTTAAGTTTTAAAAGATTACCTTCCCCCACTTTAAGATACTGGTTTATGATTTGCACGTTCAAATATAAAATTTTCTCCTTTTTTTAAAGTAAAATGGACCCAACATGTAGTCAGCAAAAAGAGATATTTTATTGTAAATTTACGCTCAATAATGGTATGTAATTTCAAGTATTGTATTTTTTTACGTTTTTAATTTGTTTCTTTATAATTGTACTGTTTGTATTGATTTTAATGTTAAATTTAGATTCCTTAATAATGAGCTGTAAGCTCGAAACGTCGGAAATTTTATAATATTTTTAATTAAATTGGGAGTTATACTGAGAATTGGTGTTGTTGTAATTGATAGTAAACTTATAGAACCTCAGTAAAACAAGAAGAATTATATAAATATATTCATGTATTACTATAATTTTTTAATTGCTTAAGACTACACTGTTTGGGTATTCACCAATTTTGATTTTTAAGTAAATCGGTGTAACATACTTGTGACACTTCCTTTGTTATCAACAAAGCTAAAACAAATTTATTATATTTTTATTTTATCTCATTTTTATTAATAAAAAAAATTTTTAGGACACCAAAAATTACAACAAATTACTTTTGTGCATTCCAATTCTATTTTCAATTTCGTCAACGGCCATTGAAGAGATCTTTTTTAAACCCGTGATAAATGGAGTCCCCATAGAAGTCGTTATAAGTACTATGTAGGTATAAATAAAAAGCACAAAAAGAAAGATTTAAAGAAAAACACGTTTTTTATTGCTATATTCACGACAGGTTAACAGTTTTTTTTGTCTTTTTTTGTTATTATTTATACGTTATACATGTTATTTTTCAATAAAAATACATTTACGATCTCGTCAGATTCTTTGTTGTGATGTTATTTTAGTTTTGTGCATGGTTTCGTGTTTTTTAATGGAAAAGGGAACACGTATTCACATTTACTTTTAAATATCTTTATACGATACCTCATTAAAACTGGAAGGATAGTTAAAGACATCTTTATCATTCCAGTTTTTCAATGAGGTATAATAATAATTATAAGTGGAAAAATTGGGTTGACAACCTCACATCGTCTTCTATTATTATTAAAATTCATTTTTATAAGATTTTTTTTATTTTACAACAAAACTTTTAAATTAATACAAAGAAAATAATTTTTTCTTAAATACATCTCCAACGTTTTTTTAACTTTAACTTATTTATTTAACGATTATTTTATAATATCATATGTTTTAACAATTTTGATATCTTATTATTTAATATTGTTTAACAAGTTTATTTTTTAACACGGTTGATATGTTGGTTTATATGGAGACATAATTAGAGATGTATTTAAAAAAATAACAAAAATTACGAATTTTTAGTCATACAATTTTTAAATTTTTTTCTTTATTCTTTAAAATCGATTAAAACCTATACAATATACAGATTGTCTATTTTAAAGTTTTTTTTTATTTAGGAACTTCTCGTTCCTCTACCGTATAAAAGAGGACGCCCCAACACTAAAAAGTGATTGTCTATTATCCAAAAAAATCCATCGATTATTCCTTATTAAATTTAAATTGAAAATAAACTTATTTAATGAATTAACGAATCTACAGAAATCGAAAGTGTACCATGAAGAGTAGCAACAACCGATGGTGGACTCAAAGAAAGACCTCTCGGCGACGCCTCTTCTATTTTATCTAAATCCGCAGCTCCCGCGGAATTTTGTTTGCACAATCTTGGACTAACCTAAAGCATAATTAAACCAAATCAATTTTATTAAAATAAATTTCGATTAATTTTTTACATTTTGACTCCCCTCGCTATTAATTTCCTCGGTCCTATCCAAACTAAACTGTCTCCTTAACAACTTTCCAACACGATCCTTTGGACTCAAACATTTATAGTGATTATAAGGTGTGCTTAAATCTTCTTCTTCGATTCGTTTGTGACGACGAAATCCGCATAAAGAACTAGTTGAAGCCCCTAAAAGAGCCGCGGCGACTTCGCTTGCAGAAACTGGAGTGCCCAAAGACATGGGAGTATCACTAGATGTGCTTTTCACCATGTGATGATGAATTTCTTCTTGGGTTGGTTTCGTTGATGATTGGAATTTTGAAAATTCCATGGTTTTCATGAACGTTGGGTCTTGGACTTCTATGTGAGGTGATTTTGGTATTGTTTCTTGGGAGTGCTGATCTTCGTTTTGAATCAAGAGGGAGGTATCGCAAATTACTAAACTTTCATCTAAACTAAAACAAAACAAATATTTTTGTTATTATATAAGAGTTTAGGGGAAAATATTATATAAATAAATTAAATATTAAATAAAAAATTAAATATTATATATTTATTATTTAGGGGAGATTATATAAGAGTCAGGGGAAAAACGATGATAAAATTTCTTAGCAATAATTAAATATTAACCCTGTGGCAGACGCGTCTTTTATTTTCACTTGAGCATGATGACCTGAGGTCCGCATAATGAAATATCAGTTGTTTCGTGAGATTATATTACATGTCACACAAATGCTATTAATATAAAACACATTTTATTCAGAATTAACGAAATATATTGATTCAACATTTTAGAAAACATAAACAAAGTTTTTCTTTAGTATTTATAATTTTTAATCTTCATCCGTTTCTGTTTCTAGGCAGGTGTAACAAGTTACTTTTCTTTGGCAATGCTCTAAACAAACAAAATTGTTACAGGAGCCGCAAACAATTGTAGTTTTTCTGTTCTTATGAGAACCACACTTGCGGCAGGGCCCTTTCTTGCTTGTATTGTGTATTGTATTGTCTTCAAGGTTCCCTCTGTATTTTTGTAAAACTGATAGAACATCACGGGGAAGATTAGTCATTTGGGCTCTTTTTTTTAGATGAGAGTCCATGAGTTACAAAGCTAGATCGTTGAGATATTTTCTACGTCTAATTGGTTCTTGCGGCTGATTATTAGCATCATAGATGATTTTAGAATTTATGCCAGCAATATCAAGGATTTTAAAAAATAAAGCTAATGGCCACCTTCTTGTAATCCTTTGGGTGGTATATGATGAACACATTTGGTCAACCGTATACACAGCTCCTTTGGTAGCATTATAATCTAAAATAATCTCCGGTTTGTTCGTTTCAGAATCAATTTCTCCAGAGTCATGCATTGTTGACAGTAAAACAACTAATTTATTCCTTTTAGGAACATAAAACACAAGAGCAGTATCGTATTGATATCCGAAAAGGGAAGAACCAACTTGTCTGTTTGCAGTTTGCAGAAATTCTATTGGTATGTCAGGTCTATTTTTTCTTAGAGTCCCAATAGTTGTAATTCCATTTTCTAATAACTTCTGCGACAGTGGATAACTTGTATAAAAATTGTCTGTAGTAAGGTTTCTATTCGATTTTTTTAATGGATCAATTAGGCTCATTACTATGGTCCATTATTACCATCTTTTAGTTAAATTTATCTTATAGATAAATCCATCTACTAGCCAATCAGAGCGCGTGAAATAGCCGTAACCATGGTAATAATCCCTTAGATAGCTTAACCGGAAGATGGTAGTAACTTACCTTTGTCAAATGGTTTATTGGACGTTACATATGGTCCAGGTTTTTGTGTGCCGCAATATAGTTGAAAATTCCAGGTGTAAAACGTTTTGCTATCAACCAAAGCGTATAATTTAAGCCCATATTTGGCCGGTTTCTTTGGCATGTACTGGATAAATCCACAACGTCCTCTAAAGGGATGTAACATTTCATCTATGGTGATGTACTCACCGACACAATAGTTTTTTTGGCATCTTTCGACAAATTTTGTGTAAATGTTTCTAATAGCGGCAAGTTTATCTGACGATTCCCGATCCTTTCTTGTCCTCAAGTCGTCAAATCGCAGCGATCGTAATAGTAATAAAAACCTTCTATAACTAAACACCGTTCTAAGTATAGTCATTCCTGTACCGTCTTTCGCCCATAGCTCTAAAACATTGACATGGTTTCCCTTTTTTATAGAAATTAAAAAAAGGACACCAAAAAGTGCTAAAATTTCATCCCGATTGGTAGGTTTGCAATCTCTCGGCCTGGAATACTTCATAACTACTTTATCCTGAATAAATAAATTAGTTGATATAACAATTTCGTCAATCATGTCAACTGAAACGAATTTTAAAAATGCTTCCATCTTTGAATTTGTTTGTTTCGCGTGAATAGTTGGCCCAGGTAATATTTTGACAATATTTTTAGATTTAGTTTTAGTACCTGATAAAAGCTTCTGACCACTCCATATTGTGTCCATATTTTTACCCACATAAAATCGATAGTTTTCATCATTCGACTTATTTGATCTCATGTCGACATCTACCTCCATTACTTCTTCTTCAAGTTCAGTTTCGGGTTGTTCCGAATCGCTCTCATCAGAATTATTATGAATTACCTCATCTTCACTGTCACTTTCATCACTAAAATCCATAATATCTTCTTCGTCATCACTCCATATATGTGCTGCTATATCTTCCAGCTCATTCTGGCGTAGAGCCTTAAAATTTCTAGCTTTTCTGTTCCTACATAATATCTATACATAATACCGTTTCATTCATTTCTTATTTCAGTACCTTGTTCACAAAAAACGTAAACGAAAAAAAACATTGTAAAATTTAATTACACGTAAAATTTACGTAGAAGTTGAATATATTCCAAGTTAGCAAACGTGTACTTCCCCGAGTTCTTTTAACGTATAGTGGGACGGTCTCTGCCCAAAGTGATTTTTACGAGCATAATTAGACCTTGCTTTTATAAGAAAAAATGGTTTCAATTACCATGTTACACCCTGTATATTTAACTTTGTGTTAAGTTTATATTACTTATATATATTTAACATTTTACGTCCATTGTGAACATGGACTTATGAAAAATAAGAGTAGATGAAAATAATAAAAAATACTTACATGATCAGTCGCGCAAGGGAACGGAGGACCGCAAACACGTAGTACTCGCCGTCAAAGACTGATACACACTGAACTTAATTTTTTAATCAGGTGATGTTAGTATAAAGTGTTTCCTACATTACTCAGGAAAGCATACCTAGCGCCATCATTCGCTATAATGATGAATATATAAACAATTTAAAAATATATCAACACTGCGGACCTCTGTTCCCCTACGCGACTGCCGCAGGGTTAAGGGTCCCAGATATCTTTTAGTGCCAATAAATAATTTTAAAAAAATAATTAAAATTGTGAAATATTTAATTCTTGTTATAATATACAGAACTTTTATCATGAGAAGGTGTACCATATTTTGTGTGGTCATCATTATATTTCAGAAGTGTCATCTATGGTTTTCTTAAATTGGTGAATTAGCAAACTGTTTTCGAGAAAATTAAAAAAGAAAAAAATGTCGTTTAATCTTAGCTCCAGTAAACGACAAATTACATGTTACAATTTTATTATTTTATATTAACTAAAGTTTGTATCCTCAAGGAGTTCAATCCTTTGTATTTGAGCCGATTTGAAGAATATAAATGTTTCCTTTAACTCCACATCTAATGAATGTCAAATTAAATGTTTTTAAAATCTATTAGTTACGTTCAGAGATGAACAATCCCGCGATTTATAAGGAACGAAGTGGTCGGTGACCGTTTTTTAAAGGATGTTTGAATATTTCTTCTAGAGTTGGTTTTCCTTTAGAGATGCAAACAGATCTGGGGAGAGTGTTTGTTAGTAGCCTAAGTACGAAATTTTTGGAACAAACTTATTAAAATATATCACAGGTCTGGATACCATCCTCAGTCAAATGCGGTAAAAAGATTTCATGGAGCACTTAAGGGAATACTTAGAGTTTTGAGTTACGAACATGGAGAGTGGGATGAAAGATGATGGAATGTTAGTTTGTTGTATTTCGAACTTACTAGAACCACTGAAAAACAAGCAAAAAATTGTATAAATCAGTATGCAAGAAGCACAGAACACATCAAAGAAATATTATGATAAAAGAGTAAAAGAAGCTATTTACCAGATGAGGATAAAGGGATGATATGTCAACCCAACTCAACCCAATTTTATTTTAAGATATCAATCGGATTTTATTCTCAAACAAACTTCTTTTGTCTGGCTATTGAGTGGGCGTTCTGATAGCTCTTTACGGTTTTCATCTGCATCACTAACAAATTGAAGCAGTGATCACAGTGATCAAGCACAACAGTGATCATAGTGATCAGCAGTGTCCAAACCATTTTGTCACTAGATGAACTTTTATTGGAACATTCATTACTGTTCTGGATGATTCCAACCAAGCAGAAATAATAATTTCGGAGACTCCGGTCCATGGGTGGTAATTCCTATTCGCTACCATTCTTCGCTTACTCCGTCCGAAAGATATCTGGCTTACAGTTCATTTTTAATTTTTACCTACATACCTGGCAAGCGGTGGCAGTGAGCTTCCTTTTCTCTTCTCATCCCATTATCCTCTTTTTCATTTGATGTTTCTTTCGATCACTCTCACACATAGATGGGAGAACACAAAGTTTTCAAGAGACCACTTATATTCTTTGTACATTTACTCTTCCAGGTACTTCCTTCTCTTTCCTTCTGCTCCATTTCCTTTTCAATTATGATTCTTGGCAAGAAGCTCATTATCTCATCTGTTTTTTTTTTGTATAGAGTGTCTTATTCCAGCAATTAACTGAGCTTATCTTTTTTATATTTTCTAAGTACATGACAAAAATTCGGTGGCCCACTTGTGACCCAGTATCCGTCTATTCTCAGTTTTATTCTTCCTTTTTTCCTCTTAGTACCTACTTGGTTTCCAAACTAACAGATCCCTTGGTGGAAACTGTCTTTCTCTGTATTGTTCTAATCGTTGCCACAGATTTTTTATGTTTCATGGCTATATCTCAAGCTGAAGCTGTATACAGAATTATGGATCTCCACACGGTTCCCAGAACTCGTCTCCTTGCCTCCTTTTTGTTTCCCTTCTTCGGCATTAAGCATGACAAGTTCCTTCTCCGAAGCTCGCCTTCTCCGCAACTTTCTTAACATGTTCTGTTCTATGTAAACCATTCTTTATCTTATGTTAGATATTCCACCACTTACGAACTCTTTACTATTTCTTTTCCAACTCTTATTTCAAAGTTCTTTATTTTCCTTCTTCCCTCCAATGAGCTTAGTTTTCTCTTCTCCCATTTCCAGACCTAAGTATTTCATCTTTTTTTCAAAAGATTTATGAAATGGTAAAGTTAGTACCGAACCAGTAATTAGTTGTGTTTCGAAATTACTGAAAAACTTGTAAGAAATGGTAGAAGAAAAAAATTTAGTATGTAAGGAGCACATAACAAATCAAAGAAATATTATGGTAACAGAGCAAAAGAAGTTGTTCACAAGAAGAGGATAAAGTGATGATATCAAGCCATGCCAACCAAACGCAATTTTAATTTAAGATATCAATTATGAAAATATCTTTAATCGCTGAAAAGATATCAAAGAGGAAGATAGGTTTTGATTGTAACCAATGGAGCCTATAGCAAGAAGCAAATTTGAGAAATTCAAGAAATTTGATCAATGAGCGTAATATCCAGTTTTAAATTAATATAAATTGAGGATTATTTTGGGATATTAACCTCCTTTTGTAAATTTAAAGTTAATTCAAACACACATATTTAAAAAATTCTAGACGTTCTGATGAAGTCGACTAGTTTGGAGTGAAACTCTTCTTAATCAAGCTTTATTTTAAGATATGAATCATGAAAATAACTTCATTTGTTCAAAAGATATCAAAGAGGATTTTGGTTTTGATTGTAACAAATGGAAACTGCACTAAGAAGCAGATTTGAGAAATTCAAAGAATTCGATTAATGTGTGAAATATTGGCCTTAAAATGATGTGAATTGACGATTCTTTTGAGATATTAATCACCAAAGTATTTTTATTTATTCAAAGATTATGGAATATAAAAAATTCAAGTCGATTTTGTCAATTTCAAGTTCATCCACTCATATTCTAAAAATTCTAGAAGTTGTGATTAAGTCCACTAGTTTGTAGTAAAATTCTTCTTAATCAAGCCTTATTTTAAGATATTAATTATGAAAATAACTTCATTCGCTCAAAAGATATCAAAGAGGATTTTGGTTTTGATTGTAACAAATGGAAACTGCACTAAGAAGCAGATTTGAGAAATTCTAAGAATTTGATTAATGTGTGAAATATCAGCTTGAAATTAGTGTGAATTGGGGATTCTTTTGGGATATTAATTACCAAAATACCTTTATTTATTCAAAATATATGAAGTATAAAAAATTCAAGTCAATCTTGTCAATTTCAAGATAATCCAAACACTCATATTTCAAAAGTTCTAGACGTAATAATGAAGTCTACTAGACTAAGTTCTTCTCAATCACGTTTTATTTTAAGATATCAATCATGATAATACTTTTATTTGCTCAAAAGATAACCAAGAAGAGCTTAGGATTTGATTGTAACAAATGAAACCTGAACCAAGAAGCAGATTTGAGATATTCTAAGAATTTGATTAATGTGAGCAATATTTGCTTTAAAATGATGTGAATTGGGGATTCTTTTGGGATATTAATCACCAAAGTACCTCTATTTATTCAATGGTTATGGAATATAGAAAATTCAAATAAATTTTTGTCAATTTCAAGTTCATCCAGTCATATTTAAAAAATGCTTGATGTTCTAAAGAAGTCCACTAAGCAGTTTGGAGTGAAGTTTTTCTTAATCATGCTTAAAATATCAATGATGAAAATGTCTTTATTCGTTCAAAAAATATCAAAGAGAAAGAGAGGTTTTGCTTTTAACAAATAGAACCTGTATTAAAAAGCAGATTTGAAAGATTTTAAGAATTTAATTAATGTGTGCAATATTGGCTTTAAATTGATGTGAATTGGATTCTTTTGAGACATTAATCACCAAAATCCCTTTTTTTATTCAGAAGACAAGAAGTATAAAGAAGTCAAGTCGATTTTGTCAATTTCAAGTTAATCCAAACACCCATATTTCAAAAATTCTAGACGTTCTGATGAAGTCTACTAGTTTGGAATGAAACTCTTCTTAATCAAGCTTGACTTTAAGATATCAATTATCAAAATGTCTTTATTTGCTCAAAAAATATCAAAGAGGATTTTGGTTTTGATTGTATTAAATGGAACCTGCACTAAGAAGCAGATTTGAGAGATTCTTAGAATTTCATTAATGAGTGCAATATTGGTTCAAACGATATCAAAGAGGAATTTAGGATTTGATTGTAATAAATGATAGCAGATTTGAGAGATTCTACGAATTTGATTAATGTGTGCAATATCAGCTTAAAATTAGTGTGAATTGGGGATTCTTTTGAGATATTAATCAGTAAAGTACCTTCATTTATTCAATGGTTATAGAATATAAAGAATTCAAGTCGATTTTGTTAATTTCAAGTTCATCCAAACACCCATATTCTAAAAATTCTAGAAGTTGTGATTAAGTCCACTAGTTTGTAGTAAAATTCTTTTTAATCAAGCCTTATTTTAAGATATTAATTATGAAAATAACTTCATTCGCTCAAAAAACATCAAAGAGGATTTTGGTTTTGATTGTAACAAATGGAACCTGCACTAAGAAGCAGATTTGAGAGATTCTAAGAATTTGATGAATGTGCGCAATATCAGCTTGAAATTAGTGTGAATTGGGGATTCTTTTGAGATATTAATTTCCAAAACACCTTTATTTATTCAAAATATATGAAGTATAAAGAATTTAAGTCAATTTTGTCAATTTCAAGATAATCCAAACACTCATATTTCAAAAGTTCTAGACGTAATGATGAAGTCTACTAGATCACAGTGTAATTCTTCTCAATCAAGTTTTATTTTAAGATATCAATCATGATAATACTTTTATTTGCTCAAAAGATAACCAAGAAGAATTTAGGATTTAATTGTAACAAATGAAACCTGCACCAAGAAACAGATTTGAGATATTCTAAGAATTTGATTAATGTGAGCAATATTTGCTTTAAAATGATGTGAATTGGGGATTCTTTTGAGATATTAATCACCAAAGTACCCTTATTTATTCAATGGTTATGGAATATAGAGAATTCAAATCGATTTTTGTCAATTTCAAGTTCATCCAGTCATATTTCAAAAGGCTTGATGTTCTAAAGAAGTCCACTAAGTAGTTTGGAGTGAAGCTTTTCTTAATCAAGCTTAAAATACCAATGATGAAAATGTCTTTATTCGTTCAAAAAATATCAAAGAGAAACAGAGGTTTTGCTTTTAACAAGTAGAATGTATTAAAAAGCAGTTTTGAAAGATTTTAAGAATTTAATTAATGTGTGCAATATTGGCTTTAAATTGATGTGAATTGAGGATTCTTTTGAGACATTAATCACCAAAATCCCTTTTTTTATTCAGAAGACATGAAGTATAAAGAAGTCAAGTCGATTTTGTCAATTTTAAGTTAATCCAAACACCCATATTTCAAAAATTCTAGACGTTCTGATGAAGTCTACTAGTTTGGAATGAAACTCTTCTTAATCAAGCTTAACTTTAAGATATCAATTATCAAAATATCTTTATTTGCTCAAAAAATATCAAAGAGGATTTTGGTTTTGATTGTATTAAATGGAACCTGCACTAAGAAACAGATTTGAGAGATTCTTAGAATTTCATTAATGAGTGCAATATTGGCTCAAACGATATCAAAGAGGAATTTAGGATTTGATTGTAATAAATGATAGCAGATTTGAGAGATTCTACGAATTTGATTAATGTGTGCAATATCAGCTTAAAATTAATGTGAATTGGGGATTCTTTTGAGATATTAATCACCAAACTACCTTTATTTATTCGAATGTTATGGAATATAAAAAATTTAAGTCGATTTTGTCAATTTCCAGCTTATTCATGATGATCGATTATAATACCGGAAAATCATGGTCACCATTCTTTTTTATTTTACGTCACCGTTGCCAATCGTAATTTTTAGTAACGATGAAAAATCATTGTTACCTAAATATCACTCACCTCCAGCTAATTAAGTTTGGAAAGGCACAAAACTGTAGAACAAGATTAAAATCTTTTTTGTTTATAGAGCAATCGGAGAACCAACTTACAATTAGATATCAATGACAGACATCATATTTTTCAAATTTACAAATATCCTCAAAAATTTTATTTTTAATCTCTTAATCAACATTTATCTACTCTGATAATTTGAGCAGTGTATTCGTCATTGAAACTTCCGAAATCTGCTTTTGGGATGTCAACAAGGAGCCCCATCATCTTTCTAATTCTTTTATTGAATACCTTTTTGTCTCTGTTATAATTCTTTTATCTTCATCAGATCTTGCTTGCCATTTTAAGATTGAATTTTTATATGATAGGCGAAGAACGAACTCGAACATGCAAATCTTTGTATCAACAATAGATATTCCTAGATGCTGGGGTTACGTCTTTCTTATCCGATAGGTATCTTTTGATATTTTGCGCCATAAATAGCAGCACATCATTCAAGCTGTGTTAGTTACAGCATGACATATCTTCTCATCAATCATCGTAAATAGCAATGTGTAATTAACCATAACATCAAATCTTATTCTTATTGGTCGACAGTATCTGGGGGATACTAGTACTGGGTTTATCGCAATATTTCACCACTTATGACACTTACAAGAAGACATCGCAGTTGATTCTTCACCAATTTGGATGAAACTTTGTGTGGTGAATCTGTAGCGAACATGTATCAGTTTTGCCAGAGCTTTTGATCCAACGGCCCTTCTAAGGGACGGTATTTATTTTTAAAGTTTAAGGGTGTTTAAAATTAATTTCTTTTTAAATCGATTTTCAAGAACCGCGTGTAGTTCGGTGAATAATCGAACGAACGTTTTTTTCCAACTTGTTTTGCTATTCTAATTGTATGTTTTTATAGTTTATATATATTTTTGTAAACCAATAATAAAATACAACGTTGTAGTGTTATTTTATCTTTTAATTTATTAAACACAAAGGATTTTCATTTCGAAGGAAATAAATGATTGTACACGTGCAGATTTATAACATGTGTTGTATCTAAGAAACATTCAATTTACGTAAATATTCATGTCTATGCATATTGCCAGTTTTATTAAAAAAATCAGGAGATAAAACATTTTTTTATATACAATATTTTAAATTGTTTAATTGATTAATAACTATTAAAGATAAAGTTGTATTACAAACATAAACTATAACATTGAATTTATTATTGATTTACAAAAAAATATATATGCATAAACTACAAAAACATTCAATACAACAGCAAAATAACTTGGAAAGAAAAGTTTAGATATAAGAATCGATCCTAAGAATTCAGAATGCAAACCGGAGATCGCCGAACTACATACGGTTCTTGGAAATCGATTTTTCTTTGTGGTATATAAAGTTAATTTTAAACACCTTTAAACTTTAAAAATAAATTACGTCTCTTAGAAGGGCCATTCGAACAAAAGCTCTGATATAATTGATACACATTCAATACAGATTCACCACAGAAAGTTTCAGCTAAATTCGCGAAGTCAACTGCGATGTCTCTACTCAAGTAGATGCTCTTCCTAATTTTGTTTTCTCTTTTAAAATATTGAAAGCGTCTACTATACCACTAGTCTTCAAGTTAATTTGAGTCATATAATTCTAAAAATGGCTTCAGCGGACGCCCAACAGCTTGCTTTAAAGCTGATGTCTTCATCGGTAAAACAACAACATCTTTTAACCAAGTACAATATTTATTTTCAACACATCTCTTTTATTATGAGCAGTACATTTCGTTTTGAATTCTCATTTGAAATGAGAGAGGTGACCTTAAAAGACTTTAAAATACATTTTAAGACACTTTTGGATTGTCTTATTCATTCTAGATATCGATAGAATATCTCACAAGTCAAATGACACTATTAGCTTATTTTTGTATTAAAATGAGCTATCATCGTTTTTCACCTTGACTCAATGTTTTAATAATTAAAATATAAAATATATGCATCAATTAACACTAATAAATGTAAAAATTAATACTATTAAAATTTTATTTGCATTACTTACCCATGACTCTCCCTTTTTTAGCATTAGAAAAATATTAATATTATGTTAATAAACAAATTAATTATTATTATTTTTAAAACATACTCGATTGGTGGAGGTGTCGGTAAAACTTTAACAAATCCCGATTTTCCCAATAACCAATAAGTATCCATAACACCCTTTCCTTTAATTTCCGTTGCTCCCCTATACTCTATGTTATAACCTCCGGCTTTTTCCAATCGTTCTTTTGTCGTTTCCGATAGGTGTATTCTCCAAGCGGCACCTACAAAAAAAAAGGAAATCTCGTTATCCAGTCCTTTTTCACAATTGAAACGTTTTATTTTTATTTCATTTATGTCTACCTGCCGATTCCATTCTGGACGCCGTATTAACCGTATCGCCAAACAAACAATACCTAGGCATCGTCAACCCAACGACTCCAGCACAACATGGACCCGTATGAAGACCAATTCTCAAGCGTAAAGGAGTTCCGGGTAAATGCCTTATACAAAATTTTCCACTTTGATGAAGAAGATCTAAAGCCATCGTTGCAATCTAAATGTATAATTATAATATGATGTTTATAAAGTTAAATTAATTTAAATTAATTACTTGTTCTGCATGATCTGGTACTCTAACCGGAAGTCCACCGACGACCATGTAAGCATCTCCAATCGTTTCTACTTTATAAACGTTATAAGCATTTATCGTGGCATCGAAACAAGTGTATAAATCATTAAGGAGATCGACCACTTGAAATGGAGTCGAATGAGCTGAAATTGTGGTAAACCCGACGATATCAGAAAAATAAATTGTTACTTCTTCGAATTCTTCGGGGTCAACTGGTTGACCGAGTTTTAATTTTTCAGCTACAGAACTAAAAATAAATTTGATTATTAGTATGTTGATAATTTCTCAACACAATTACACAAACAATAAAAGCTAAATACGCCAGTTTAAAACTGGAATAAATGCGTCTTCAAAAAATAATCAAACCCAAGCTAATCGCACTCAACCTAATCAAACTCAATCCAATCAAATCTAACCTAACTGTTATGGTTCGACGAAGGGAAGGTTCACTGTTGATGCTATTGAAGCAATCTTTGTGGAAGCCAAGAGAATTGATAGGTTCAGACAGGGAAAAAAGATGAAGTGTATGTTGATTACAGTAGATGTCAAGAATGCTTTTGACACTAGCCTAGGGAAGAATTTAGTTTAACAGCTAGAAAAGAAAGGAATTTCAGAATACCTCCTGAATATAATTAAGGACTATTTATGAAATAGAAAAGTCAATTATGGTGGGTGGAGTAACCTATTAGTTCACCAGGGGATGCTACAACGATCAATATTAGGTCTAATATTATGGAACGTATTCTTTGATCAGTTACTACAACAACAAAGAGATGAAAAGAAAGTTATACTAGTTGCATATGCGGACGACCACGCGATAGTGGTGAATGGATGGGACATAAAGGGGATGGAGTGAGTACCACAGATGACATTAAACGATATAACATGCAAAATAGAATAAATGGGCATCGAAATAGCACGACAGGAACATACTGAGGCTGTAATGCTGAATACACATAATAGATTCAAAACAGGGATTAAAGTATCTAGGGGTGATACTACAGAAGCATGTTGGGTTGGATGAACACATGGAATATACAGGGTGATTCATTATTAATTGGAAATATTTTAACAGTACAATTTTAATCCCAAAATATGAAGATTTAACACAAATTACCTACATAAAATATTGCTCCTGTCTGAATTACAGGGTATTTTATTTAAAAATTCAGGCCAGATCCTGGCCTGTATTAATTCTTTCGGTCTATTAGATGCTATTGTTTTCAGCTGTTTAAATTTAAAAGGTCGATTAAGTGAAAATGCCGCGGCACAACAATTTCACTAATACTGAAATGCGAGACATGCTTTGTGTTTATATAAAAGAAAATTGTTCCTGCGTTGCTGCTGCTCGCAAATATCAAGAAGTTTATCCAAACAGACTTCAACCCAATCTTCAGTAATATTTCAGAAACTTGCCAAACTTTCAGTAGTATTTTTAGGCCAGTTTCTCCTAAACTGGTCAATTTAGGCATAATAGTGGAATGGGACGACCGAAAATAATAGCTGTGGATCAGGAGGATGATATTTTAGTGCGAGTTGCTAATAATCCCCAACTAAGTACTCGGCGTTTAGCAACAACAACTGGAGTAAGCCAATCTTCAGTTTTGCAAATACTGAAAAAAGAAAATGTACGATCTTACCATTTTACACTGGTACAAAATTTATTGCCTAGAAATTACTCGTTACGAATGAATTTTGCTCAGTGGATGATAAATAAACAAAATGAAAATCATAATTTTATTGATAATAGTCTTTTTACTGACGAGGCGACATTTACACGTAGAGAAGTATCAACTGGAGAAACAGCCACTATTGGGATATTGGAAATCTCCATGTAATGCGAGAATCACATTTTTAGCACGAATTTAAGATAAATGTATGGTGCGGTGTATTTGGCGATAGTTTGTTGGGTCTTTATGAATTACCAGCAAACTTGAATGGTAACTTGTATTCACAATTTTTACAAACTACACTTTTCTATTATTTAGAGGAATTACCACTTAATCGAAGAAGAGACAGGTGGTTCATGCAGGATGAGCACCAACTCATTATCCTTTAATAATGCGGAATTATCTCGTTAACCAATTTCCTCATCGTTGGATTGGGAGAGGTAGTGAATTTCCTTGGCCGCCTAGAACTCCCGATGGTTATCCCTTAGATTTCTATGTTTGAGGGCATATAAAATCACTGGTATACTCCCAAGAAATAAATACTCGTCAGGGACTATGGCAGCAAATTATATTTTTTTAAGTCAGAAGATCGTTTAGTCAAAGAATAGATAAGCTTATTGAGGTAAACGAGAGTCACATATCAACATTTGTTATAAAAGGATTTAAGTTTTGTGTTTCATATTTTCGTGTGTTATTCAAATTTTATTGTACCTACTTCTGTTTAGATTATAACATTTTCAGAACCACAATTTGTTTTGAATTTTTAAATAAAACAGCCTGTAATTCAGACAGGAGCAATATCTGAATTACTTACATAAGGTAATTTGGGTTAAATATTCATATTTTGCGATCAGGAGTTTACTGTTGAAATATTTCCAATTAGTAATGATTCACCCTCCATAACTACCAAGAATAAAGTAGGGAATGGTTAACATCCATCACAGAGTAATGGAAACATATGGATCCAAAGCAGAGAAATGAAAATTGGTGGGATCAGTCATATATTCATAAATCATGTACGCCTATATGGTCTAGAGTCATGCATTTCATGTCAAAAACATAAAACTAACCAAGATTCAAAGACAGGTGATTGTCACTCTAATAGTAACAAGTGATTACAGAACAACATACACCTAGGCTTTATTGGTTATGGAAAGCATACTTCCAATTGACCTCATGTACAAAAATGGAATGCAACGAAATAAGACATAGATAAGAATGAGGAAACCAAACAGTTGATCCGAGAATGGGAAGACAGATAGTCTATGGTTAGCAGCAAGACTAAGTGGAGCAAAAGAATATTTTGCGATAACATCGTAGATCAGTAGATAGTGGGAAGAAATAAATTAGTTTCTAAGCCAACTTATCGGTGGATACGGATGCTTTAACGCGTATCTTCACGTACTTAACTAACAGTGCGTATACTATGACGGAAGAAACAATGTGGAGTACACCTATTTCGAATGCGACATGGTATAGAATCAGAACAGAAAGTAACACAAAGCCAGAGACTATACTAACACCTGAAAACTGAAAGCTGTTGATACAAAGAGAAAAAAGGAACAGAGGAACTTGTCCAGTCTCTCTCCCAGGAACGTTTAAATAAAGGTATAGTTGAGAATTCAGCATGAAAAGGAGTGTGCAAGAGACTATGAAAGGCTCTGAAAAAAGCTCGCAAAAGTGTTTTCGGTAAGAAGACGAGGACTGCAGATTTTCTTCGACCTTGTTAAAAAAAGGAAAAGTGAAGCTAAAATTAGCGCTCTAGCTAATACTCATCCTAGAATTAGAAATATTTAGCATTAACATCACGTCTCTTATAACGGGTAAATACTAAAGATTCGTATTAGATATTAGCTCAATAAAAATAGTATTCAATAATCTACCATTAAATATTAACTATAACTAGTTATAATTATTAATAAAATAAAAAAAATTAATTTATTTCATAAAAAATTACGGAATATTAAAAGTATTATTAATACGTTAGTAGTAAAGTTTCATAATGGTACAAAGTGGAAGGAACTTTCCTGGATTGAGTTAAAGCATGAACGGCAGGAAAGACGTTAACATTTCGGGGAAACTTTACTTCCGGATGGATTCAATGATTAATTGGCTAAAATGGCAACTGGGGCAAAGAGCTGCAAAGGAATCTTTCCGCGTCTAAAGTTTGTGGAAATGCAGCAGAAGTAATTAAGAAATTACTTTTTCAACGATGATCTTAGAAAATGTTTATGTAGGTATTTATTTTCTGTAAAATCACATTATTTCGAATTATAAAATTTTTAGTGTTAATTTTCATTTAAATCAACATGAATTTTCAGTCTCGGTTAATATTTTCAAGAGGCAAGGTAATATTATCTTAGTTTTCCCAGCTTTTACTATGCAAATATAGACACTTGGGACTGAGTAAATTTAATCTGAATAAAGATCGATCAAACACAAAACTAAACTTAACCATTAAAAGTTAAAAATAAATTAAAACAAACCTTGGTAGCATCCTGTTTAATAATTGTTCGGTTTTCTTCTTTTCCACGTCTAATTGTTCCGTTCTTTCTCTAATTAGCTCCTCGAGATTATTCGAATATTTTTCCAACATTTGAAACATCGTGTCAACTATATTCACTTTCCGGCCATGATTTAACTTTTTAAATTGATCGTGTACCGTATTAAAATCAGGTCGCATGTCTGCTTGTTCGGCCCAACATTGCCTCATAATATTAATTGCCTCAGGTGGAGCCGCCCCTTTACTCACCGACGGCCTTATTAACGGTGGCGGTTTTTTCACTTTTTCTATTATCTCTTCAGGGCCGAGCGATAACATACAAAAGGGTTCTCCGCGAACCACCACTTCTTGCAGGATTATTCCAAACGAATAAACGTCCCCCGGTTGCGTTCCCTTTTTTCTTAAGCTGCTATGACGAAGTAGTTCCGGTGCAGTCCAAAGAAGTTCTAAAAGAAAAAGGCGCCAACTAAAAATAAAAAATAAATGGGGAAGAAACGTTTTAATAAAATCAAATAAATTAATTGTTTCTTGCATATAGCACTAAGATATAAATAAAAAATTGAATAACTAAGTCAGATTGGAGAAAAAAAGCACAGTAAGTCATGTAATGTTAGCGGTAAACTCAGTTTGAATTAGGGATGAAGCTTGTTGGAACAGTAAACATTTGTCTCTCGCTTTGTTTGCTCGGTCGCTAATCCCGGAGGAGACGGCTTCATAAATTGTTAGGGGGAAGATGTCGTCTCCGAGGAAACGAAGACAAGACGTGTCCACTGTCTCCAGATTACTATTTTCCGGTCCAAAGTTTATCAGAGTTCATTAACACTTAATTAAAAATTGAATCAGTAAGATAACGGAAATAAAAGAACTTAATCTAATCGGTAATTTTTTTACATAGATTGATGACTAATATCGTTTTAATATACAGGGTGATTCATGCCACATGTGCAATATCTTAGTGGTACAAAAGAAATTTAAACAAAAAAATAAGAATAATATTTTCGAGTTTATTTATGAGTTATGCATGAAGCATTTAAATTGAGACGATTTTATAAGTAGAGATCGGATTTATATGCTTTTGCATATAACTTCATATTTTGCATATAAATTTAGTTATCCATATAAAGTGCCGTCCTACGATACTTTATATGGATAACTAACAACCCCTGGGGTAGGTTGAACGAATGACTAAATTCATATAAAACGAAAAAATATTCTAGTTCTAAGTCTAATGTTAGTACCAGTTTCAATTCAATTGAAATATACAGGTTGCCAAATTAGTTTGTAAAGTACTCTATTTCGAAAACTGTTCATTGTAAAGGCCTTCAAATTTTCAGATGCGTGGACAAATCCAATCCAATCCAACCCAACCCAACCCAACCCTGTATATTTGAACTGAAATAAAACTAGAACTGACACTATACCTAGAACTTGAATAATTCGGGTTTAGCCGTCTTGAGAGATGGATGGCTAAACCCGAATATTTTTAGACCTAGAAGTGGAAACATTCGGATTTACCCGTGGATCTTCAGACGTACAGCTAAACAGTATGTTTATTTTCATCACCTTCTCCCTCCGATTTGCTTGTTTTTGTTTCGTGGGAGTTACCTTAACTTTTCTATTGTCACTCATTTTCGATTTTTAAGATATTTATTCCTTTCTGAGCTGCCCTCGTCACTCCTATTTTTTATGTTTTGATTCCTTCTTTCTCGATTTTCGGAGGAGGTTTTTGGGGTATTTCTTTTTGGTGACAGTTTTAAAGTCTTGGGTTTCCTTTTTAAATTTTTCTTGGCTTTCTGTTTTATTCTTTTCTTCATTATTTTCCTTTCTCGCCCTTCTCGCTGATTCTTCTCGCTTTTCCATGTGGCACATTGTTATTCCCACTTTTATACCTCCTTCCTTCCTTGCCGATTTCGACTGTTATGGCCTTCATATAGTGAGCATAAGGTCTCATTTTGCTTAATTTAAATTCAAAGCTCCTCCCTGCTTTTTCTACCATTGCCCTTTTCACGTCCTCTATCTCTGTAGGTGTCGGTAATTCTCTGTCCCTCTCCAATATCCTTCTTATTGTATCCGTTTTTTCTTTGTCTTGTTTTGTAGTTATCAATACTCTGCCATTCCTTAATTTTCTTATGGTTTCTATTACTTCCGCTTCTCTCCGTCCTTGGATCTGTTGCTTAATCGTCTTCAGCGTTTCTTCGTACGTCTTGCCTTGGCTGTGTACTATCAGAGCATACATTGACCTTGCTTTGTTCATTTTTTCTTCTTCAAGTTTTTCCCCCTTGTGTGGAAACCAATCTAACCCCTGTATATTTGAACTAAAGTAAAAGTAGAACTGACACTACACCTAGACCTAGAATCATTCAGGTTTCAGCAGGCATGACGATAAAACTCTATACATTGACATTACTATATATAGACAGAAAACTAGACCCCAACAATTATTTTTGAAAGTAGCTATAATGATAAGTAGCTATTCATTAAAACGCTGTGGTTTTTCTGGTACCCAGCAAGGAAAATTCTGCTTATTTTTACAGATTGACATGTAAAATTCTTCTGACAAAACGATCTGACAAACGTGAAGCAGAGGCATGTTTGGTAGCTAAACATGCAGGAGATCATTCAAATGCATCTCTTACAGCTGCAATATGTTCAGCTATCCGAGCACTTTTTATAATGATAAGTAGCTATTCATTAAAACGCTGTGGTTTTTTTGGTACCCAGCAAGGAAAATTCTGCTTATTTTTACAGATTGACATGTAAAATTCTTCTGACAAAACGATCTGATAAACGGGAAGCAGAGGCATGTTTGGTAGCTAAACATGCAGGAGATCATTCAAATGCATCTCTTATAGCTGCAATATTTTCAGCTATCCGAGCACTTTTGGGTATACATTTGTGGCTCTAATATTTGAAACTCACAACGACTTGAGTTTTATGTTGGAGCTACAAAAATCATTTTCTTTACTATGCTAGCATCGTCAATCTTATCGTTTATCACAGTTTCAACATAAAAATCAATCAATTCAAACCAGAGAGATTTACATTTTTGCTATCAATTCGATTTAGATAACTTAGTTTAGAACTCAAGAACACGATTTACGCAAATTTTCAATTGGGTTAACTGGGTTTGACGAAAACCAAAGTTGTGTACGTCTAACAGTCCGGTCATATCTTCAGCAATTAGGCATTCAAGATTCATATTCGCATATAATTCTGATATATCTCCTTTAATATTAATGTTATCTGCCTGTTCTAGCCCTTCACCTTGTGTAAATCTGAGCAAAACTTACGCCAAATGCCGTGTAAGTAGCTGTTTGTCACTTCGGCCCAAGTAAATTTCAGATTTTGATTCCTTTACATTATCAAATGAACTTAAAAAAAGAGAACGGAGTTTATCCTTGTCGACTTTCAATTCAAGACTGCTGTGCTCTTCTTACGAAATAAATAATGGCAACTTCTTCCAATAGAGGCTTGTTTCATCAAAATTTTAAGAAAATTGTTTGCACCTGTCAACCATCTATGTAATAGAAAGGAATGTTAAGACAGGTAGTTTGTTTTGTTTCCTAATTATACCGTGAAGAATGCCTTCTTTTGTCCTCCAATTAAAGCGTGAAGAACCTTTTGTTTACACCTGTCAATCATCTATTGTAATAGGAAGGAATGTTAAGACAGGTAGTTACCGATACCTCATAGCAGTTATAACTCAAGAACTTATAAGTCAGCAAAATTGTAGCTTACTCTTAAATATATAGTTTCTATCAATACATCCATATAAAAAATAAGCTTGAACAAACTTTATCGAAGGATATCTTCAAAAAATTGTCAAAAAAAAAAATGAAATGAAAAGGATGAAGAAAAATAAATTGCTGTTTTCTTAAACTTGGTTGGTGATGACGAAACAAAATTCGTTAATACTTTTGGATTATTAAACACAGAACAAAATCTATAAAAGCAGTAATAAAGAAGTTTGATAAATATAGTTCTCAAAAAAAAACATAATCTTTGAACAGTTTGTGTTTAACAGTATAATCATAAAAAGGGCAATCATCATAATGGGAATTTGTAACAAAGATACACACGAAAAGTTACTTCATGGGAATGATTTAACATTGGATAAGGGTATAAAGCTTTGTAGATCTGTAGAAATAACTAAGTCAATCAAAAGTACCACAAAATGAGGTGATTGTGGATGAGATAAAGAAGCAAACAGACAAGAAGTAGAGTAGATGTCAAACAATACTTAGGATTAAATCATACTAAGGGATGATGTCTTGCTTATGGCAAAGAATGAAAGAAGTTTGGAAAACAGAACCATTTCGTAAATGTTTGTAAGTAGAAGTTGGAAAAAATAAAAGCGTTTATAAAGTGGTTTCATCAACAACATAATAAAAGAGGAAACACGATGAAGAACAACCGTTTTTCATTAGAATTGTTCACAAAGGGGGCAGATTAGAAGGTTTGGAAAAATCCTCAAAAAATTGTTTACAAGAAAGTAAAGTTTAGATGTTATTATTTAACAATAAAAAAGTAAAATTATTTAAATGAGTTCTGAAAATTGAGAATTGCATCGACGAAGGCTTAACACAAGATGTGTTAAGTCTTTTGGAATTATTCCAAATATTCCAGAAGCAGCATCGAGTCTGTAGAAGGCATCTCTAGTCTTTTAGAAATATTATCAAGTCGTTTGTAGCCATTAAAAGTTTTCTGGAAGTAATATCAACTGGTTTAGAAGCAGTATCAACTGATCCAGGGGCAATATCAAATCTTCTGGAAGCAATTCAGAAGCGTTTTCGACGACAACCCTTTTCGAAGCATTTTAAGTCTAAGAAAGGATTTCAAGTCTTTTAAAACCAGTATTACATATTCCAGGTAGTGTCGAATCGTCTGGAAGCAGTTTAAGTTTTTTGAAAGCATTTCAAGTCTTCTGGAAGCAGTATCAAGATTTGTGGAAGCAACATCAAGTTTTCTAGAAGTAGTACCAAGTTTTGCAGGGACAGTATCAAGTTTTCTGGAAGCAATTTAAGCATTCTCAAAGCATTTCAAATATTCTCAAAGTATTTCAACTATTTTAAAGCCGGTATCATAATAATAATAATTAGTTTATTTCTCAAATGAACTAAACATGATAAATTCGATTTGTCAAAATAAAAGAAAAGCGAAAAGAAAACCAGAAAAGAAATACATGAAATTAACCTCAAATTCCTCTTTCTGTTTCTGTGTTAGGTTATTCCTGATATTTTGCTTTCATAGTATTCTTGAATTGAATAAATTTCACTCTCTATTAGGCGTTTCTTCACTTCTGCTTTAAATTCTTTCTCGTCTCATTGTTTTGTTCTTTGCTTTATATGATTTGATTGAAATATATTTGAAAGTATTTTGTGACTTCTGTACTTTATGCAAGGGTACCAGTAAATTGTTTCCATATCGAGTACTGTAGTTGTGAGAGTCTGTATTTCTTTTTAATGCTTCTTTTTGCGCATGAACATATTGCAAACAAGAAAATACATAACAGGATGGTATTGCCTATATTTTCAGTTCCCTAAATTAATCTCTACAACTTTACTTGTAACACAATTTTTTCAGTAATTTGTTTCTTTTGCATTTTAAAAATTTCACCCGCTTCATTAGATGCTCCCCAGGTAACTATGCCATATAGCGCCATACTATGAAAGTACGCAAAATATAAGTTCCTTATTTCTTCCTCGGGTAAACCTTGACTCAACATTCTTAAACAGTACAGTGTCGTTACCAATACTGTAACTCCCAAAATCCTTGTAGTATTATTTCGGACCTTTTGGTTTTGCTTTGTGAAGAAGGCAAGTATCTGTGTTTTTTTTCTGTTCAGTTGCAGATTATTTGCTTCGCACCAATTTCTAGCTTCATTTAGTATTATATTTTTTTTTTCTTTTAGGTCTTCTAAGTCTTTAGAACTGTTTATAAATGAGGTCTCATCCGCATACAAACACATTGAGTCTGCCTTTATATTTTTTGGTAAATCGTTTAAATATAACAGGAATAAAACTGGTCCGAACAGGAGCCTTGTGGTACTCCTGCTTTTACTGTTCTCCATTTAGAAATTATATCCTGAAGATATGAAGCAATAAGTTTTATTCCTTTTTCATTTATGCCGTATTTTTCTATTTTTTTCAAAAGAAATTCATGACTCACTGATTCAAAAGCTTTGCTCAGATCACAGAAAACTACTTGTGTGTAATTTTGTGTATCAAAACCAGTGTTATCAATTTATTGTCTTCTACGTGTATCGAGTCTTTTGGAAGCAGTTTGAGTCTTCTAAAAGCAAAATAAGTCTTTTGGACGCAGTATTAAGTCTTCCAGGGGCAGTAAAAGGCTTTTGAAAGCAGTTCGTCTTCTCGAAGCATTTTAACTCTTATGAAAGCATTTCATGTCTTTTAAAACCAGTAACGAGTCTTCCATAGGCAGTATCCAGTTTTCTGGAAGCAGATTAAGTCTTCTAAAAGCATTTTAAGTATTTTGGAAGCAGTACCAAGTCACCTAGAAACAGTATCTAGAGTTATGGAAGTAAAACCAAGTTATCTAGCAGCTGTATCAAGTCCTCGAGGGACAATATTATGTCTTCACAGCAGGTACTGGGACTGAATTGAGAAGAAAAAGCTCAATAGTAGATCAATATTAAAAATTTTTTCGATGTTGGAGCACCTAGATAACCTACGTATTAAGTGGTATTAAGCATGCCTATTATATGCCCATTACAATTTTGTATGTATGCTTGCACACCTAGATCACCCACGTATCCGGTGCCTATGTGCAACTCCACTACTGGTTCTACTACTAATAATTGGTAGATATATTAATAGATATTATTTATTAAAGCCTTAACTGAAATATTTCTGAAGAATGAAATGAGAAATTATCAGTGGTTTTTAAATTATAACTGAAAAATTAAGCAAACTAACATCAAGATAAGAAAAAAATATGAATGGTCATAAATAGAAACATTGACTCGAATGTCAAATCCTTTGAAGTTGTTCTATAGTGACTTAGTAATTTCGAACTGACTTGAAATATGTCACCCCCAGAATGGCTGTTGCAAAATGTTATTAAGCAAGTTTTTTTTTATTGGATGTATCTAATCTTTTCAACACTATGTTATTCTCCATGACAAATACATAACTTTCTTTCATTTTTAAAAAACATTTTTTTATTTCACGAATATCATGTATAATAAAAAATTAAAGTACTACCAGGAAACATCGCAATTAACAACAAGTAGGCTGGAAATATGAGAGGCGCCAGTTGTTTCAGTATCATCAGTTAGGATTCATAAATTAAGCTTAGAAAGATAATAATAATAATAATAAAAATTCATTTACACCAAATAAAACAATCTTTGTTTATAGAGATACAGCCAGATGTATCATTTATTATGCTTATCTAACGATCGAATTTGTAGCCAAGGGATATTTTGACAGATATGGATACTAGAACAACTGCCATCTATCACGGCCATCTTAATATTTCCAGCCTATATGATGATTAATTGTGGTGTTCCCTGATTAAAGTTTACATTGTTAGTGTACATAATATTGATTTTTAAACATTTTTTAATTAATAATAATGTAAGATAAAGGTGATCAATAAGATAAGATCTGGTGGTTTTGGAGGACTATTGTCATAATAATAATAATAATTGACTATATTTATAGTATTGCGTTTCAATGACAACGCTTTTTATCCGAAAACACTTAAAGAAGAACAATGACGTAACCGTAAATTTTTGCGTTTTGAGTAATTGAGTTTTAAAGCTTAATGAGATCACAAAGCCTCAAGCGTGCGGTAAAACTACGACCCTGTAAAATTTCAGTTTTAGCAGTTGCGTTGTTCTTTTAGCACAGCGAATTATTATTATCTACAAAGCTTCCATGTTAAAATCTGTAAAACTTGTGTAACTTGTAAAACGTGCGAAAACGTGAAAATGTTTTCATCACAATCCAAAATAAAGATATTGTGGGGAAACATAGTAATAGGAGTATCATTTTGAAATTCACTGCATAACACATTGTTAATTTTACGGTTTCAATTATTAATGTAGTTCAACTAAATATTAACGCACTAATTAGCTGTTCAAAAGGCCCGTTGTTAATTTGGCAATATCGAAAGTAGAATACGTCTATTCCTCCGCGATTCCCCGCAAATTAATCGTGATTCATCTATAATTCATTACCTTAACTGTGCTACTAAACTTCTAGCTTTAGTTTTATGACCTTAACTTTTTGAGTATCTCTAACAAAAATACTCTTGAGATAACGCCGAATATTTACGCCAAAATAAGCTGGTGTTTTGTCTTCTTGAAACTATTTTAATTAAAATTTGCTTCAAACAAATTTCTCTATGCAGATATAATTTCATTTTAACTAGTATTAATTACATACTTCAGTGTCGGATCCAGAAAAAAGTTTTGGGTTGTTATGATGAACTTTTCTGAGTGTAAACCTTTTTTTTGATTCTTTGATAGAATATTTTGTCTTAAAGGATGATTTACATAATGTATTTTTGAAGTTTTGCGTGAATTCGAATTTGCAATAAAGAAACAAATGTTAGAGACAAACGATTAGATTAAATTATATTATAATAATCAAATGGGATATACTTTGATATATACAAGATACTTTGCAAATGTGTCAAATCAAGAATCTTCGTTTCCACTTAGTTAAGGCGATTTAGTCAAAAATTTATTGAAGTTAAAGTAGATGAGAGCGAAGTAATCACAGAAAAATATGTTACAAGTTTCACCAGTTATTTTTAGCAGAAACTAAGGATCGATAATATTATTTCTGGCAAGTTAAACCATCACGTCTTATTCAAATAGGGATTTACGCAATCCTTAAACCAACATTGTTGCTATTCAATTATATTAAGTAGATAATGTTAGTTTAATGAATATAAAGTGGTGATTTGAAAATATTGGGTAAGGTAAAATATAACTATTTTGAAATGGCAACCGCTCTTCGAGCGAATGTTTGGATGAGTAAGTGTTCATTTGAAACTTCAATTGTTGTATGAAAAGCCGCTATTATAATGAAAAAAGAATGTCGTTTTCTTTTTGTACCTTAATTAAAGCGAAAAAAAAACAATTATGTATAGCGTGAAGGAATGTGGTTTCCTTTTGTACACTAATTAAAGTGAAAAAGCCCTATTACAGCGGAAAGAAAATTAGGGAAGATACGGCTATCAATCTGTCCGGAAAAGAAAATTCGGTAAAATTAATTTTTTATAATTGTTTGTCATAATTTCACATTTCATTCTCAATCATCAATTAATCTAACATTGACCATACCCCATTATCTAACAATGTAAGACTTAACAAGATTAGTTTGTATCATAGTAACTTTAAATTTTAAATATACACCATTTTTTTAAGAACATATTGTTATTTATGAAATAGAACATGAACTAAGCATTTTGCGGGTGCTATACCGTGAATTTCACATAACTTGCAATATAGGAATGCAGTAACCATTGTTACGGAAACACTATGCGTTTGAGCTGTCCCATAAACAATGCAACAAAGCTTATTGTATAGGTGTTGAGTTATTTTGCGGAGAACAAGATTAAATTTGGTAGGATCCTAAAACTTGACGTCCTTTTGATAATCTCTTGGTCCTCGACTTAGGGCCACATTTACCACCTCCTGATAAATTTATCTAACAGTTAAAAACCACCATCATAGAGACCATAACCAATGGTAGCGCTTAAAATCGGTCTAACCACCGCTAGTAAATTTAAATGGAGGTTGGTAAAAGCGGGCCTTAAAGAAAAGATCGATACCACCCTTTAATATTAATCTAAAGAGAATGAAAGTTTGTATAAATTTTGATATACACGTTTTTTTATTCGATTAACCGTTGTTGTATGATGAAACCTACTAAATTTATAATAAATAATCTTTATTTTTGCACAAATTTTCAGAATGATAAAAAGAAGTAATAATAGAATTTTGTGTACCGGCTGTAATTGTTCAAGAATCTTCGATTATACTGTTCTTCAACAGATTTAAGTTTTCAATTTCGTTATTGCAAACCAGAGTGTTTAAATAATCCCAATAAGAAATGTTGATCGGTTGTAAATTAGGTGATTTCAAATCTAAAATAGTGATGCTTTCCACTTTTCAAAAATCTTAGTATGTATATTCGATTTACTTATCCCTTATAGTTTTGTCAATTGCCTAATATCGACGCAAAACGTCAAGGTCCCTTTACAGAACGTCCTTACAGATATCGTCCTTTACAGAACGATATCTTCGTAACCGTTCGATGAAAAAAATTGTGGTAAAGTTTATCGGCAAACATTTCTACGTATTTGTTGATTTTAAAATTGACGGGTCTTTGGTTTTTCTTTCATCATGAGTTTGGCGGCAAAAATACATGATTTTTGAGAGCGCCGGCAACTTTGTCCATTTTGCGATTTGTATTCTCAAAAACTATTTAACCAAAAAGTTTCAAATTTGAACTGGTGGTAACACGATGTGTTACCCCAACGTATACCACATAACATGTGATATACAGAAATATTCACTAATTATAATAAAGTTTACCGCAATTTTTTTCGTTGATCTCTAAAGTGAGGGATCTTGACCTTTTGCATCGATATTAGTAATATAAAATTATATTACTATATAAAATATATTAGTTGATATAAAATGTTCCTACATCAAAATACTACTAGTGTCAAATTGTATTATATGTTACATTTTATGTGGAACAAAATAAAAATGTAGTTTCTATGGAAATGCATTTTGCTTATTGCATCTTAAGTAACATTCATGGTACATATATCGCGTAAATGCACATAAAACCACAGTTTCACACAACACTTTATACACTAAAAATTATCATTCGATGAATGCAATTTTTTAATAACACAGTCAATTTTAATTATTTAAAATTTTTGAAACTGCCACGTAATTGTTCGACAATTAGTGCGGTAAAATAGATTCCATTTGAGATGCATTATTACTTCTCGTACTCTTTCGTTACTTTACACATTATTGTTCATAATGTCATAAAAGGATTTTTAAAAGGACTATTATCATAATAATAATAATTGACCATATTTATATTACTGCGTTTCAATGACAACGCTTTTTATCCGAAAACACTTAAAGAAGAACAATGACGTAACTGTACATTTTTGCATTTTGAGTAATTGAGTTTTAAAGCTTAATGATATCACAAAGCCTCAAGCGTGCGGTGAAACTACGACCCTGTAAAATTTCAGTTTTAGCAGTTGCGTTGTTCTCTTAGCACAGCGAATTGTTATTATCTACAAAGCTTCCACGCTAAAATCTGTAAAACTTGTATAACTTGTAAAACGTGCGAAAACGTGAAAATGTTTTCATCACAATCCAAAATAAAGATATTGTGTGGAAACATAGTAATAGGAGTATCATTTTGAAATTCACTGTATAACACATTGTTAATTTTACGGTTTCAATTATTAATGTAGTTCAACTAAATATTAACGCACTAATTATCTGTTCAAAAGGCCTGTTGTTAATTTGGCAATATCGATAGCAGAATACGTCTATTCCTCCGCGATTCTCCGGAAATTAATCGTGATTCATCTATAATTCATTACCTTAACTGTGCTACTAAACTTCTAGTTTTAGTTTTATGACCTTAACTTTTCGAGTATCTCTAACAAAAATACTCTTGAGATAACGCCGAATATTTACGCCAAAATAAGCTTGTGTTTTGTCTTCTTGAAACTATTTTAATTAAAATTTGCTTCAAACAAATTTCTCTATGCAGATATAATTTCGTTTTAACTAGTATTAATTACATACTTCAGTGTCGGATCCAGAAAAAAGTTTTGGGGGGTTATGAAAATTTTCGTTGGGTTGTTATGATGAACTTTTCTGAGTGTAAACCTTTTTGTGTGTAATATTTTATGGTTTAGGGGAGTTTCAACCCTCACAATTCCCTCTGGATCCGCCACTGACATAATTGTACCTACTTCTTTGTTTCTGTGATAGAATATTTCGTCTTAAAGGATGGCGTACATAATGTATTTTTGAAGTTTTGCGTGAATTCGAATTTTCAATAAAAAAAACAAACGTTAGAGAAAAACGATTAGATTAATTTGTATTATATGTATATGGTGGAGCTCGTACTGAAAGATAGATACTAATAATCAAATGAGATATACTTTGATATATACAAGATACTTTGCAAATGTATCAAATCAAGAATCTTCGTTACCACTTAGTTAAGGCGATTTAGTCAAAAATTTATTGAAGTTAAAGTAGATGAGAGCGAAGTAATCACAGAAAAATATGTTACAAGTTTCACCAGTTATTTTTAGCAGAAACTAAGGATCGATAATATTATTTCTGGCAAGTCAAACCATCACGTCTTATTCAAATAGGGATTTACGCAATCCTTAAACCAACATTGTTGCTATTCAATTATATTAAGTAGGTAATGTTAGTTTAATGAATATAAAGTGGTCATTTGAAAATATTGTGTAAGGTAAAATATAACAATTTTGAAATGGCAATCGTTCTTCGAGCGAATGTTTGGATGAATAAGTTTTCATTTGAAACTCCAATTGTTGCATGAAAAGCCGCTATTATAATGAAAAAAGTATGTCGTTTTCTTTTTGTACCTTAATTAAAGCGCAAAAAAAACAATTATGTATAGCGTGAAGGAATGTGGTTTCCTTTTGTACACTAATTAAAGTGAAAAAGCCCTATTATAGCGGGAAAGAATATTGGAGAAGATACGGCTATCAATCTGCCCGGAAAAGAAAATTCGGTAAAATTACTTTTTTATAATTTTTTGTTACAATTTCACATTTCGTTCTCAATCATCAATTAATTTAACATTGACCATACCCCATTATCGAACAATGTAAGACTTAATAAGATTAGTTTGTATCATAGCAACTTTAAATTTAAAATATACACCATTTTTTTAAGAACATATTGTTATTTATGAAATAGTACATGAACTAAGCATTTTGCGGGTGCTATACCGTGAATTTCACATAACTTGTAATATAGGAATGCAGTAACCATAGTTACGGAAACACTATGCGTTTGAGCTGTCCCATAAACAATGCAACAAAGCTTATTGTATAGGTGTTGAGTTATTTTGCGGAGAACAAGATTAAATTTAGTAGGATCCTAAAACTTGACATCCTTTTGATAATCTCTTGGTCCTCGACTCAGGGCCACATTTACCACCTCCTGATAAATTTATCCAACAGTTAAAAACCGGCTCATAACCAATGGAAGCGCTTAAAATCGATATAACCACCGCTAGTTAGTTTAAATGGAGGTTGGTAAAAGCGGGCCTTAAAGAAAAGATCGATACCACACTTTAATATTAATCTAAAGAGAATGAAAATTTGTATAAATTTTGATATACACGTTTTTTTATTCGATTAACCGTTATTGTATGATGAAACCTACTAAATTTATAATAAATAATCTTTATTTTTACACTAATTTTCAGAATGATAAAAATTAGTAATAATAGAATTTTGTGTACCAACTGTAATTGCTCAAGAATCTTCGATTACTCTGTTTTTCAACTGATTTAAGTTTTCAATTTCGTTATTGCAAACCAGAGTGTTTAAATAATCCCAATAAGAAATGTTGGTCGGTTGTAAATTAGGTGATTTCAAATCTAAAATAGTGATGCTTTCCACTTTTCAAAAATCTTTCAAAAATCCAAATGTATGTATATTGGATTTACTTATCCCTTATAGTTTTGTCAATTGCCTAATATCGATGCAAAACGTCCTACCTTTACAGAACGATATCTTCGTAACCACTCGATGAAAAAAATTGTGGTAAAGTTTATCGGCAAACATTTCTAAGTTATTAAACTTAGTCAATTTTAATTATTTAAAATTTTTGAAACTGCCACGTAATTGTTCGACAATTAGTGCGGTAAAATAAATTCCATTTGATGCATTATTACTTCTCGTACTCTTTCGTTACTTTACACATTATTGTTCATAATGACATAAAAGGATTTTTGTTTATATCAGGGCGTATCAAATTTTATCCAACTTTGAGTCAATATTATTTTTATTTCATTCATACATTTGGTTTGTTATTCTGACAAAAAACTTTAATTTTGTTCTTGTTTTTTTTAATCGTCATCAATCCACCACCATTAAAATTTAAACTATAATTTTGACTACAAGTTTGGTAAAATAATGCTTTATTCTCTGACTAAGAAACGTTATGTTTCCTGTACCTAGTGTTATTAGTGTAGTAGACTCTCATAAAATTATTGTAGAGTGTTGCCAAAATGATGAAATTTGTTAAACAATTATGTTAAAAGGCAAGGTAAAAATAAAATGCATAATTACAAAAAATATGTATTTAAACTATTGGAATAATATGTAATAATAATAATAATTCTTTATTCTTACGAGTAAAGATGTCAAATTACAAACAAATAATAATAATAAGTTAATAATATCTAACAAAAATCATATTCTTATAAAAAATGACGAATGTATGAAATTAACAATTTTTAGTAACGTCATCAATAAAGATAATGTTTTGTTCTTTTTGATCAGTTTTTCAGTTAGATTGCTATAAATATTGACCGTTCATTAAATACAAAATTTTTCTGGTAATTTCAAAAGAGTGGCAATATTTTACAAAATCTACAAACAATATAGGCGCTGGATACGTGGGATCTTTGGGAGCATAAACATACTGATACTGCTTCTAAAAGACTTGACCTGCTTCCAGAACACATGATATTGCATCCAAAAAACTTGAAATGCTTCCAGAAGATTTGACATTGCTTCCAAGAGAGTTGAAATACTTTTAGAAGACTTGATATTGTATCCAAAAAACTTGAATTGCTTCCAGAAAACTTCACGCTGTTTCTAGAAAACCAAAATGTTTCCAAAGGACGTGAAATGCTTCCAAAAGACGTGACGCTGCTTCTAGAAAACTTGATACTGCGTCTAGAAGATTAAATAGCTTACAAACAAATACTTCCAACAAACTTTAAATGTTTCCAGAAGGCTTTTGGCACTGGAAATGCTTCCAAAAAACTTGACACTGCTTCCAGAAAACGTGAAATACTTTTAGGAGACTTAAGATGCTTCCAAAAGACGTGATATTGCCTTTGGTAGATTTGAAAAGCTTCTAGAAGACTTAAAATGCTTTCGAAAGACTTGAAATTGCTTCCAGAAGATTTCAAATACTTCCAGAAGACTTCATATGCTTTTAGAAGACTTGATATTGCTTCCACAAGACTTGAAATGCTTCCATAAGACATGATGCTACTTTTAGAAGATTAAAGTGCTTACAAAAGACGTGACATTACCTCTGGTAGACTTGAAATTGCTTCCAAAAGACTTAATATGCTTCCAAGAAACTTCACATTCTTCCAGAAGACTTGATGCTACTTCTAAGCGATTTGAATACTGCTTCTAGAAAACTAAAATAAATAAATAAAACAATTCTAGAAGACTTGAAATGCTACTAGATGATTTGCCATTGCCTCCAGAAGAGTTGAAATGCTCCCAGAAAATTGGAGTTTTTAATTAAATGTTTCCAGTAGACTTGGAATACTTCTAGAAAACTTAAAATACACCCTAAAATTTTGAAATAGTTTCAGAGGAATTGGTACTACTTCCAGAAAACTTGGAACACTTTTCAAAAACTTGATGTGCTTCTAGAAGACTTGACATTGCTTTCAAAAGACTTAAAATGCTTTCAGAAAACTGGAAATGCTTCCTGAGGACTTGATACTGCCTCTAGAAAACTAAAATGCTTCGAAAGACGTGAAGACGCTTCTAGAAGACTTGAAATCCAGGATACTTGACCTGCTTCTAGAAAACCTAACATTGAATGTCATAACATCAAATGTCTTGATATGCTTCCAGGGCACTTGATGCTGCTTCTAGAAGATTAAAGTGCTTCTAAAGGATGTGAAATTGCCTCTGGTAGACTTGAAATGCTTTCAAAAGGTGAAACGTTACTTCTAGATGATTAAAGTGCTTACAAAAGACGTGATATTGCCTCTGGTAGACTTTAAATGTTTCCAGTAGACTTGAAATACTTCTAGAAAACTTAAAATACTCCCTAAAATTTTGAAATACTTCCAGAGGAATTGGTACTGCTTCCAGAAAACTTGGAACACTTTTCAAAAACTTGATCTGCTTCCAGAAGACTTGACATTGCTTTCAAAAGACTTAAAATGCTTCTAGAAAACTGGAAATGCTTCCTGAAGACTTGATACTGCCTCTAGAAAACTAAAATGCTTCGAAAGATGTGAAGACGCTTCTAGAAGACTTGAAATGGAGAATACTTGACCTGATTCTAGAAAACCTGACATTGAATGTCATAACATCCAATGTTTTTAAATGCTTCCAGGGCACTTGATGCTGCTTCTAGAAGATTAAAGTTCTTCTAAAAGACGTGAAATTCCCTTTGGTAGACTTGAAATGCTTCCAGAAGAGTTGATACTGCTTATAGAAGATTTGACATATTTCTAGAAGACTTGATTTTGTCTCTGGAAAAGTTAAGATTCTTCTAGAAGACTTGATGTTAATTTGAAATACTTCTAGAAAATTTGCAATGCTTCCAGAACTTGATGTTAATGCTAGACAAAGTAGTATCTAGTTTACAAAAAATTTAAAAAGAAATTGATCATTTGTTGTTCTTCATTTTTAGTGATGTTAATTCTTATTTTTATAGAATGTACACATAGTGTATAAACATTGTGTTATACCCAATAAATGCAAAATTATCTAAAACAACCTTTTCTGATGTAAACGTAGCAATTATTTTATTCTAAATTGTTTTAGCAGTCATGCTTATATTACTTTCTTCTGAATCATTTTGGAAACTTTGAATTAAATAGAAAAAACCTAAAGATATTTTCCCCGACTATCATTAAAGTAACGTACATTAACGCATATATTTGCGTTGATACTGCTAATGTCTATTGATTCGTCTACTAATCATTTATCATTTTGTGTTTTTCTTAACACATTTGGAATGGAAACCATTTGAAATTTATTGAGCAAATGCTCAATAAATTTTAATATATTTCAATAAATTTTTCTACGGTTTGATCCGTATATATTTTTTCTTTCGTCGGTTTCTGAGTCCGAATAAGAAGCTTTTCTCTTCTTTGTATCGCTTGTACTCATCATTTCACACACAATTTTTTATATTTCACGATAACGCACTACAGCTACATACATGAAACTAAACTTTAAAAATGATCATGCAGCTGTGAACTGCGACTAAAAATTTTAAAACAATTTAAGTAAGTTCCGAAAATTCAGTAGCACCAAAGTCCGTAAAGCGTATTGTAGATTTTTTTTTCAATAGATACTATCTGAACAATTGTGGTATGTGAAGTACCGAAGTGCATAACAGAGATCTGATATTTATGTGTCAATTGGTACATATTAATAATATGGTGGTTCATATTTATATGCCTGTACCATTGTTATCCTCAACTCTCAATATTTTCTTCATACCAATTACTGAATTTTATGTACAAAACGTCAGTTTATTTGATTGTCAAACTGTCAAATAGATGTCTTCTAATTCCCGTAGTGCGACGTCATAATATGAGCAAAATATTCATATGATATGACTGCTGTGGTTGTAAGAAGGTTCTTGGAGCAGGTTGGATTACAGATTTTGTCCTGGCTTACAAGGTCGCCAGACTTGTCGGCGATTGAACATGTCTAACAATAAGATACGATGGGTCGGCAATGAAGACAAGTACCCAGGACTCCTGAGATTCTGAAGAGAAAGTACCCGACAAGGACATTGACAGTTACTTTTTGTTTTGTTTTTTTCATCAAATCTTTCATTGTTGATAATAAAGCATTCTTAATTGATAATAAAGCATTATTTTATCGATATTTCAAAATTGTTAAATTCTAAATTTTCCGAATTCTATAATTAAATAGCTATAAACGTTGTTTTTCATAAATTTTTTAAAAATTTTTTTGATTAAATATAAAATGTTGAAAATAATGAGAAAAATATGCTGCCTACATCACTGGATTCCTAGCAAAAAAATTGCCCCAACAATGTTTTAATTATAATACTCCGTCGATAGTAATAAGTGAGATATTCGCGTTTAAATTGTTTGCAATTTTTTAAATTTTTGATCGATAGGTGGAAAACAAAACGATAGTTTTTCAAAGCTTTCAGCGTTAGGAATTTATCGAAAAACGATATCGTTTTTATCTTTTGCATAGGAGATAGCCTATGCGAATAATTATAATTGAACAACATGTATGTATGTATATTCATACACAAACTGATCAAAATTGCAGGATTAAAATAAATTACAATTGTTCCCACTTTATTTCACGTTAAATAAACAAATTTTACTGAATATGGAAATACTTTTCTAGTGTACGTATTAAATAAAATAATGAAGTGTAGAGAAAAATCGTAACTCTGTGATTTAAAAAAACTCATAAAAAGGATCTAAAAAACGTGTTAGTTTTACAACTTCCCTTTTAAAAAAGTTCTTCCCGGCTTAGTTGAAAAACTCGTCGCCCGGCAATCTCCGACTTTAACTCCCACACGATTTTCCCCACCGTACAAACCGCTCTCCTTCTTACTCTAAATAATTCACTCACCCTTAGCGTTTTTCTGCGGCGGCGTAATCCCCTGAGATTCATAAAACGCTGGCATTCCATAATCGGTTACTTTTAGCACCCACCTGGCATCTATTACGCAATTTCTCGACGTCAAATATCCATGAATTCTTATTGGCGTCGAATGAAGGTACTTCATTCCCTTAAAAAAATTTAATTAAAAAAATATATTTTAAAATAATTCTTCTTACCCTAACTAAGTCGGTTAACAAACTTAAACGAAACGACCAATCTAATTTGATATCATCCTGTTGGAGAACATCCTGTAACGATCCTCGGGCGCAATATTCGGAAACAAGGGCAGCTCGAGGAGGTTCCGCAAGGCATCCGATGAGAGGGTTTAGGTTTTCATGGCGTAATCCATGAAGTACGACTAACAATTCGACCGTTTTACCTTTCAATTCAACACTGTTTGTGTTACAACCGACGGGTTTCATTTGAACTAAATCACCCTTAAAACATAAAAAAGAATTCTTTTTGTTGTCGAAAGAAAAAGAAATATTAGAAATCGATTTGTAAATGGGGGTGTTTATTTTGTTTGGGAAAAAACTTTTTGAATAACGATCTTGTTTTTATAGTGGTGATTCAAAATGATTTTTTTTTGTGATTCGCTTAAATATTCTTTTTATGTCTCGCATTAAATTCGTTTAAATCACCCTTAACCTAATTACGACCGGGATCGTCGTTCCAATTTAAAAAGAAGAACCCTTTTCAATGTTATAAATCGATCCTCTTTTAACTTGGACGATCAAATCTCGAGCGCTTTTGAAATCCCGAAAAAGGAAACCAAAGAAATACGGGAGTTCCCCGTATATAATTATGAAACGAAAATCAAATTGGTTTGTGTCGGTTCGGACATGGAATCCGATTAAATGAGGACCAAACTGCGTCCTACTTACGTTGTATCTGACCCTGGGATCGACAATTAATTGTTTTGCGAGACTCGGACTTGATCCTCCCCTTAGCGGTGTCCTGGCATTTCCACCGGCTCCTCCACCAGTACCCGAGCCTTGTAATAAGTCCGGCTTATCAACTTCAGGGCCACCGAATTCCTGTAGTTGTTGTAACCAACAACATAACATTGCTTCGATACCTTCATCAACCTAATTAAATCAAATTTCAACAAAAAAAAACAATATGAGATGAGAGAAAATGCGAGCTTTACGGTTCGTGCTGAACAAATAACAAAAAAATGGGACATAGAACGTGCTTTTTGAAACGACAATCAGCTAATTGACAAGCTGGTTAACGAGCACGGATAAAAAATATGTGAATTCTGAAACGATTGTGTGTTTAAAGAAAAATTTATACTTTAAAACAGGATTTCTCAACAAAAGGGGCACACTTTTTGTAGATACGATTTTCTATTGGTATAAGAAATAATTTTAGTCGATATTGAAGACGTCTGCTGCTATGAGAAATGTTCGTGTCACGTACCTTCGAAGTCTGGAGAGATTATTTCTTATATCAATAGAAAGAAGTCAGCGGTCATAGATATTGTTCGTGGTACTTGAGTTAGGAAATAATCTCCGTCGACTTTGTATTGTTCATGATACTTATGGTATTGTTAAGAAGTCGGCTTACCTCGGATGACCTCGATGACCTTCACTGTCCTCGGCGATTTGTGTGAAAACCTTAACTTTCAAGGTCAATAATTGCGGAAATAAATGTAAAGTTAATAAATGTAGATGTGAAACTCTCAGCACTTCATTTATTCATTTATTCTAGGAAAATTGCCAGCCATACACTGACATTATTTGGCACGTTTAATCGTGTTATCTCTAAAAACATATAGAAAATTATGTGCATAGATGAGTATTACTGCACGTCATAATAGACTGGGAAGGGATTCCAGACGTGCTATCTGCTGGAGTGGGGCGTACCATATGCACAAGTGCACACGCATACATAGAGTACACCCTTTCAAAATGTAGTTTCCTTGGATATCTAATCGAATGAAGATGACGTCGATAACGAAAGGGACGTTGAAAATTTCTATATGCAATTTGTCGATTCAAACGACACGTTAATAGACATTTTTTACCCATACACAAACGATTTTTCAGTTGAAACTGATGAACCACCGGTATCATCTGCTAAATCATATTGTACGTTATCAAGTGCATGATGCTTTTTTTGAAATGCTGTCTTTTCTCGTATGACAACCGCCATATCCCAATACACCAAGATTTTTGAAACGAAAGAACGTCTGTGTATGTTCGGTTAATGTCTGATTATGTGAATGATGTTAAATGTATCGAAAAACATTTCGCTTATTTCAAAGACTTATTTCAAGGCACTTTTAGAGTACGGATAATGTAAAATAACGTTTAAAATTCCCTTAGCTACGCAACATCGGCCAGGTCGACCTCGAAAATCCTTTTGAGAGTCAAGTGAAAGAAGTAAACGAAGGAAAACAGAAGAGCAACACAACTTCAGTTGAGTAAATCTAGCAAAAGAAGTGCTTCAAATGTACTAAAAGATATTACATGCATCCCAACACGAACAACAAAACACAAAAGAGCATACGCCGCTTCCAAAATTAAATACGATTTACACGAGGACAATATGAAATAATTCTCTAAAACGGTAAGCAAAAAAAAGGGTGTTATTCGCCTCCAGAAATATGCACAATGACGAGTGTAAGAGCCGAAAGTCATTTGCAAGCTTTAATCAATATTAAATGCTTATCTGAATACTTTAAAGAGGTCTTATCAAAAGTAGTAGAGAAAAATATTAAGAATTGTATGTAAATGGGGATGCAAAGAATTGCAGTAATCACAGTTCAAGCAAAAATTTAACGAGAAAGCTGATTCAGGGGCAAATATTTTTCAGAGCTCTGCGATTAGTTGGTGGTAAAGACTTTAAAAACGTAGTATGGGAAAATCCAATACCCTCTTCTCCACGATTCTGCTGCCCCATTAAATTTCGATTCGTGAACGAGAATACCGATATCGCAAATGAAGAGATGAAATCCGATCAAAGTTTCATAAACTTTTTAATCGCAATTGAAGTTGATATTGTTGGAAAAAGGTTTTTTGTCAAACATTTACCCAATTGACCCAAATAACAAAAAACAATTTTCACTTCAAGATATTGAATTTGGAGTGGCAATTTTACATGCAGGATTAAGATTTTTCAAAAGCATTTTCCGTTTGGCATACAAATTGAAATACAGAGAAAGAAACACAGAAAAGGATAAACAAAAGAAAAATATAGAAAAATAGAAATACAGGCCAAATTAAAAGATATGCTAAAGCAAATTTCGCTAATACGAATGATGGCAACACGAGTAGGAGATTTTTTGAGGATCCGAAAATAGTTTTACCAGTTGATTATAGGGTAAAAATTATACCATTTCAATGTGAATTCTTAATAGATATTGGTAAATACGACAAATATTCACGGGAGATTGCTTGTTTATATGTCGAATTGTATCCTTGGCATCTAATGTCCGATGACATTCGATACAATGCACGATATATTAACTCACTATTGATCAACTATCTAAGAAAATAGCAGGAGTGCAACAAGCATTTTAGGATACATCGCAAAGATTTTCAAGAAGGAGGAGCTGATTGCTAAAAGGAAACTAAATTGGCAATAGACTAAAACAACGAATGATGGCTTCTCATAATTCTCAAATAAATGAGAATTCCTGAACTGGATCTAAATAAATTTAAAATATCATACGTGCTCTCCAAAACAAACCTTCGCAACAACTGCTGGCACTGAATTGGGAAAAAAAGCTTAATAGTACATTAAACTAACACCAAGTCTTCTGAAAGCGTTTTAAATCTTCTGGAAGCGTGTCAAGTTTTCTAGATGCAGTATCAAGTCTCCTGGAAGTATTTCAAGTCTCCTGCAAGCAATATCAAGTTATCTAGAAGCAGTATCAAGACTTCCAGAAACAGTAGTAAATCTTCTGGAAACAGTTCAAGTTCTCTGTCAGCATTTCAAGTCTTCTGGGAGCATTGTAAGTCTTCTGAAAGCATTTCAAGATTCTTTGAAGCAGTATCAAGTCTTTCAGAGGCATTATCGAGTCTTTTGAAAGTATTTCAAATCTTCTAGGGCAAGTGTTAAGTATGCTGAAAGCATTTGAAGGCTTCCAGAAGCAATATTAGGTATTCTGAAAACATTTTAATTTTTTAGATGCAATATCAATCCTTCTGAAAGTATTGCAAGTCTTCTGGAACAATTACAAGTCTTTTGGAAGTAGTATGAAATCTTTCAAAAACAGTATCGAATCTTTTGGAAGTATATCAAATTTTCTGTAAGTAGTACTAAATCCTTTGGAAGCACTTCAAAGGATTTAGTATTAATTAGGATTTAATATATTGAAGACTTCATTTTAAGTCTTCAATATGCAGTGTCTAGTCTTCTGAAAGTATTTCAGTCGTCTGGAAGCATTGCAAGTCTTCTGGAACCATTTCAAATCTTCTGGAAGCATTTCAAATCTTCTAAAAGCAGTATTAAGTCTTCTGGAAGAATTTCAAGACTCTCAAAAGCAATTTTATGTCTTCTAAAAGCATTTAAACTCTTCCACATGCAGTATCAAGTCCTATATAAGATAGACCAATGATGCCACTCTAAAATGACACTCTATTTAAGAACATCAACATTTTAACTTTCTAGCTCGATCAGTGTCTAAGAAATTCGGATTTAAATGACAGAGCTTTTATTGCTGAAAAGGTTTCTAACTAAAATAGCTCAAAAATCAAAATGTATCAACATATCTCATAAAAGTCAACATGTTTTTGTGTTTATTCCGATACGTCGTCATTGAACGCCTGTACATACAAAAATATTTGTCGGTTATATGTGGTAAATTTCTTGCAACTTTTGCCTAAGGAAAAACTCTGTATCTCGACGCTTTTATGTCATTCATGCACTTTGCCGCTTACGTAGGATACTATATTTAAGAGAAAATATCTTATATACAGGTGTCTCAGGTTTTTGTAGCAGGGCTCTAACAGTCAACAGATCTTTTAAAATTAACAGAAAAACTTTTAAACCACGTTTACTTTATTACACGTGTATTTCAGCCGTTTCTGTTCAAACTTCTAACTCATTTCAACTTCCAACTTTTCTGAAAGAATTGCAAGTCCTCTAGAAGTATTGCAAGGTTTCTGGAAGCATTTCAAGTACTTTGAAAGCAGTATCAAATTTTCCTGAAGCAGATTCGAAACTATTTCAAATCTTCTAAAAGCAGTATCAAGTCTTCTGGAACCATTTCAAATCATCTAAAAGCAGTATTAAGTCTTCTGGAATAGTTTCAAGGCTTTCATAAGCAATTTTATGTCTTCTGAAAGCATTTGAAGTCTTCCACATATATTATGAAGCCTTTTGAAAGCTTTGCAAGTCCTCTGAAAGTATTACAAGTCTTCTGGAAGAATTGCAAGTCTCCTGGAAGCATTTCAAGTGTTTTGGAAGCGTTTCAAGTGCTTTGGAAACAGTATCAAATCTTTCAGAAGCAGTATCGACTCTTTTGGAAGAATTTTAAATCTTCTGGAAGCATGTCAAAACTTTTAAATGCAGTATTAAGTCTTCTGGAAGAATTTCAATGCTTCTAGAGACAATTTTATGTCTCCTAAAAACATTTCACGTCTTCTACATGCAGTATCAAGTCTTCTGAAAAATTTGCAAGTCCTTTGAAAGCATTGTAAGTCTTTTGGAAGCATTGCAAGTCTTCTGGAAGCATATTAAGTGGTTTGAAAGCGTTTCAAGTGTTTTGGAAGCAGTATCAAATCTTCCAGAAGCAGTGTCGACTCTTTTGGAAGTATTTCAAATCTTCTAAGAGCAGTATTAAGTCTTCTGGAAGAATTTCAAGCCTTCCAGAAGCAATTTTATGTCTTCTGAAACCATTACAAGTCTTCTACATGCAGCATTAAGTCTTCTGAAAGCTTTGCAAGTTCTCTGGAAGCATTATAAGTCTTCTGGAAAAATTGCAAGTCCTCTGGAAGTATTTCAAGTGTCTTGAAAGTGTTTCAAGTGCCTTGGAAGCAGTATCAAATCTTTCAGAAGCAGTATTGACACTTTTGGAACTATTTTAAATCTTCTAGAAGCAGTATCAAGGCTTCTGAAAGCATTTCAAATCTTCTAGAAGCAGTATTAAATCTTCGGGAATAATTTCAATGCTTTTAGAGGAAATTGTATGTCTTCCAAAAGCATTTCACGTCTTCTACATGCAGTATCAAATCTTCTGAAAAATTTGCATGTCCGTTGGAAGCTTTTTAAGTCTTTTAGAAGCATTGCAAGTCTTATGGAAGCATTTCAAGTGCTTCGGAAGCGTTTCAAGTATTTTGGAAGCAGTATCAAATCTTCCAGAAGCAGTATCGACTCTTTTAAAAGTATTTCAAATCTTCTAAAAGCAGTATTAAGTCATCTGGAAGAATCGCAAGTCCTCTAGAAGCATTTGAAGTGTTTTGGAAGCGTTTTAAGTATTTTGGAAGCAGTATCAAATTTTTCAGAAGCAGTATCGACTCTATTGGAACTATTTTAAATCTTCTAGTAGCAGTATCAAGTCTTCTGAAAGCATTTCAAATCTGCTAAAAGCAGTATTAAGTCTTCTGGAAGAATTTCAAGGCCTCTAGAGGCAACTTGATGTCTTATAAAAGCATTTCAAATCTTCTGCATGCAGTATTAAGTCTGAAACCAATATCAAGTTCGGAAACCTTAATGCTTCTGCCAGCACAGCCAAACCGAATGTTTCTTCTAACCGAAAATGACGAAGAGAGAGTTATTGCTGAAGATTAATTGTTAATTTTCTCATTTCGCAACAATAAATTTCATAAAATAAAGTATTATTACATCGTTTAAAAACAGTCGCCAGCTATTTAAACAACAAAAAATGTTGGCGGCATAGAATGCTTCAAAACTCATACGTGCATCGGCCGTCAAATATCATCAACTGTACTTATGACTTCAAAGACGTCGGCCAAGATTATTACTTATATTAACAGAAAGTATGTATCGGCGGCTATAAGTATTGTTCGTGATACTTGGATTGGAAAATACTCTCGGTCGACTCGAAAACGTTAACCGCGATAAGTATTGCTCATGATACTTGTGATGTCTTCGAAATCGGCCGAGATTATTTCTTATAACAACAAAAATAAAAATTCAACAACAATTTTTGTAATAGAAAAGGAAGATTTAATCAAAAAGGATGAGAAATCCTGGTTTAAAATACGTTTTTTGGGTCAAATGTTATTTAATTTATAACGATCGCAACCCTTTAATACATAAATATTTTAAATTCAATGTCCTGAATATAAAATAAACTTAAAATATTTATGTCCTTAAGGTCTAAAAATAAAAACATTACAACCGTCATTTTTGAAATTAAATTTGCTATTTTGACAATTAATTATACATGAAATGGATTTTTTTATGACCAATAAATCTATAAATTCTTACCCTTCTGCTATCGGCTAATTGTGGAAAAACAAAATCAGTTGCGGTCAAAAGAACTTTATAAGTTCCCTTTGAAGCTCTTTTTTTAATTAATTGATTTCGTGCCAGAATAACAACTCCAAAAACTAGAGCAATGGAGACACTACAAAAACCGAAAACCGCCAAAACACTAAGAAGTTGAGTTAAACGCGTTTCGCAATTATCGCAATCTTCGGTATCCGCGTGCTTTAATCGCCACTCCTCCAAGTTTTCAAAGCGTTCCTTTTTTCTGAACGTTCCAAACTCATCCCTTGAAATGCTCAATAGCGGTCTTAAAATATCATCACCTTTTAAATCGGAAAGGACTAATTTTACGGTCGAGTTCGATAAGTTTAAGGATCTTTTTATATTCTTTTGAAGCGCCGATTCTAAATCGTAATAAAAACTATCATTATTATCGACTGAGGTTTCTTCTGATAATATTAAAACGTATTTTTTTGTAAAGGTTGATATTTGATTTTGATGGTGATATTTCTCGATAAGATTCGTTTTATTTTTTTGGTTGTTTGTGATGTTATTAGCCGATTGATCTCGAAAAAACATCGTCCAAGAAGGCAAAGAAGAAATATCAATTAATATCGTAAGAGTGTTATAAATTGCTGAGATTTGGAGATCATCTAACGTTCGAAGAATTCTTCTTCCGGTTTTATCCGGGGGCATACAAATAATGATAACTAAAAAAAATTATTTATTGATTCAAATTTATGGTAAATACTTTATTATATTTAACTGACCTCTGCAGATATTTTTATGAAGCAACCCGAGTTTTTCGACGATTTGCTTTAAACCATTTTCTTTAGAAAAGACAAAAAATAATTTTGGGACAATACCAACGGTTCGAAGTTCAATATCTAAGCTTTGTGATAAAGTTGGCCACCAACCTATATCTACAATTAAATTATTAATTAATTATAATAAATAATTATTATCTCAAATGTGTTCAAAAATACAATTTGTAATTATAATTATGAAATTACAAAATGAAATCGATAGCTTTGTTTTAACCAGCGCTCCGAGTCGTCGTGTATTTGTCACATGCAATCGCCCATGACAGGTAATGCAATAAAATCTGTTGAATAATATCTACATTAGTTGACAAGTGCGATTGCATTAGGGCAGTACACGACGAGTCGGGGCATTTATTGGAATAAAGCTATTATTGTCACGATTTGCTTTCATAATAATCGTAAAGAGCGACAAATGGTTATTCAATTAATTTGATTGATTAGCTGTCATCCCAGAGTTGATTTATGTAAAATGATTACGTAAATTTGAACGGTCGCTTAGGGTAAGCCAATTAATGATTAGATTAGAGGGAAGAGTACGTTAATCAGAAAAACAGTAAAAATAAAAATCGTAAAGTATGGGGTTGTTTTTAAAAGAGAAAAAGTGGAGGACGATCCTAAAAGACTACTAGAGGGTAGGAGCTAATTTTCCACGCCATTATTCAACCGAGTCAACGTGCTTTGCTAGCTGTGCTCGTGTCCCTTTGGTCGAGAGCGCACGCCGCGTACGACACGAAAATAAACAGGAGCAGTCGATAACACGTCGACGGGGTAATAAATTGCTGAAAATGGGTCAAATCCTCGCTCAATTTACGCGCTTTCGAACGGGAAACCAAACGTATTTTAATGGACAACACCTATCACTAAAAAAAAACAAATAAACAATGAAGTTGGTCACTAAAACAATCGAATCTATTGAACTAAAATTAAAACTAACACTAGAACTATTATTAGGACTAAAACTAAAAGCTCTTAAGTTTTACAATGTGTCATGTTTCAGAAACTGGTTCGAAGAAAATTGCAACATGGCATCCGAAAACTCAAACACCTTTTCAAAAGACGCCCGATAGCGTTTAATTTAAGATCTAGTATTAGTCCAAGTAATAGTTCTGGTATTAGTTTTAATATTAGTTCAGTCAACACCGCCCGTGAAAGTCTACGTACTTAAATCTAATGTAATAATAAATAGGGCAGCCAAAAATATGCAAAAGTATATGGTATGTCCCTGAATCGAGTTACAAAGAGGAAGAAAATGTATTACTGATTTTTCGAACTTAACTCAGCATAAGCAATGCACCGGATATGTTCAAACCAGCAAATCGTACGAATTGTGTACTGTAAATATAAAGACTAACTAATTACACAAGTTTACAAAAAAATCTTAAACACTGTGATATTTTTTATAACGTAGAATATTGTGCTGATTCCAAAACTGTCTTCAGTTTTGTCCCATCACCTCCAGTTTTCGGGATATACCCAAAAATGTGGAAAATCGTAAATTAAAAAACGCCGTAACGGTTCATGTTCAGTATATTTGTTATTCTACAAAGTGTGCTTCTATTGCTATGTGGACATACATGAAAGTAGAGATCCATTTTGAGGTGTTGATGGCATTACACGTTTTGCTACGCCTAAAGCAACTCAACAAAATCAAAATTTTGACATTTTTTTCATTTTTTTTTTCACTTAATCGCACCGTAACGAAAAAGAACTATATATCACAATTTTTAATCAAATTTTTCCTTAAAGTCTGTGATATTTTTTTATAACGTAGAATGTAGAATTCTTTTACAGGATAGATATATGGTTCTATCCTGTATATCCTATATCATATAGGATATACATACATATATACAGGATTATATTACAAATTATATTACAGAACTTTTATGGAATTAAATTTTATATTTAATACATACTACTTTACTTATTGTTAGTACAGTGAATAATATGTTTTTTAATTTACGATTTTCCACATTTTTGGGTATTTCTCGAAAACTGGACGTGATGGAGAAACACTGAAGACAGTTTTGGAATCAGCACGACATTCTACGTTATAAGAAAATATCACAGACTTTAAGGAAAAATTTTATTAAAAATTGTAAACTAGTGTTATTAACTTAGTTTTCAAGTTCAATTTATGAAATGTAAGCATGGAAACCGCCATGCTAAGAGTTCATTAAAATTTATCATGTTCATTAAAATAATTTTGTGACATATCCTCATATTACAAAATACATTTACTTATTAACCCTTATTAACTGCACGGAAACATAATTCACCAATACCACCGCACTGTAGACACTGCAACTAAAAATAAAGTCAATACTACCATTTAGTGCTAAGACTAAACCTAGAACAGGAAACATTTGGATTTAGCCGTACATCTCTTAAGACGTAATCGAACTGAACCCAACCTAGCTTCAGAACTAACACTACACCTAGAACTAGAAACCTTTAAAGAAATCTAGCTTCAGAACCCAACTGAACTTAGACATTAAGATTTAGCCGTCTTAGAAGACGAACAGCTAAACCCAAATGTTTCTAGCTCTAGGTCTAGTGTTAGTTCTAAAGCTGGGTTGTAGGTATAGCATTAGTTGCGCTTTTAATTTCTGAAGAATTTAAAACAATCTTCAGTTGAACAAGACTTAAAGCTAGAAATAACACTATATCTAGAACTAGAAACAATAGGGTTAAGCTGTGTTTAGTGGGTTTAGCTCTTAAGACGTCTATTAGTATTAGTTCTGAAGCTGGAGTGTCAGCTTTGTGTTAGTTCTGAAACTAAAGTGTCAGTTCTGGTTGTAAGATCAGTCTTAGTTATACTTTTAGTTCCAGAAGAATTTACAATAAGCAAGTACTGAATGGCAAATAAAACTAAAACTAACACTAGATCTAGTATTGAAAGTTTCGGTTTAATCGTGCGTCTAAAGATGCGCGGCTAAACCTGAATCTTTCTAGTTCTAAGTCTAGTATTAGTTCTAGTTTTATTTCGATACAAGTATACAATAATCTAAATCCGGATAACCAATTAGAGCTGATACCAACACTAAAGCTAGAAACGTACGTCTCTTAAGACGGAACCGAACCCAACCCTAGATTTAGAACTAGAAACATTAAGATTTAGACGTCTTAATAAACGTACGACTAAACTCAAATGTTTCTAGTTCTAGGTCTAGTGTTAGTTCTAAAACTGAGTTGTAGGGCTAGTATTAGTTATACTTTTCATTCCAGAAGAATGTAAAACAATCTTGAGTTAAACAGGAATTAAAACTAGAACTACACGTCTTCGAATTTTAGAATCTTGTTTTCAGACCGTGCGATTTTAGTTCGTTATAAGTATGCAATAATCTAAATTCGAATAACACTTACCAAACCATTGTAGAGAGTGGTTCAAATGGATGTCCGAATCGACTATCTCGGAAACTATAAGAGTTAGCTTAGTTTTAAGAAAGTAGCTTACACGTCATGATCTTTTTTTTAAATAAATTCCAATGCTCTTATCATTGTTTGTTTCTCTCGTAGAGTCCAAAATTGAAAAAAATTATGATTTTTAAAACTAACAAGCGTGATTATCTTGCTTATTATTGTGGGTGAAGTATTACAACTACGATATTATTTTTATACATTTTTTTATAGGGGATTTGACAACGTAGTGGAAAAAGTTTTGTCACTTTTAGATCTCGTGATAGGGTAAACGACTCAATGTTTGACCGGTTAAGGATTTTTTAACGTCAGTGTTTGACCAAGCCATATTATTTCTCTTGTAAATCCCTGATCCTTTAAATAAAATAATCAAAGTTTGATAAAACACACACTTGATTCATTTACAGTTACTTACCTTACATATAAAGTATATCTACATGAATTAATTTTTTTTTATTAAAAAAGAAAACAGTATTTCGCATTTAGTGTTTAATCCACTTTGATTATATTACTTGACCGATAATATCTAGCCTTTGACCTTAAAACCAGTCAATGTTTGGCTGATTCTAAAATCAGTCAAACATTATGACTTCATAAAAGTGAAATATTACACTATCATTATGTTTCAAATTAAACAACTAGAACTCAAGAATGGTATAATCGTGGACTTTGTGCTTGATATTTACAAGGAGACGTCGCAGTTGACTCTTCACGAATTTGCATGAAACTTTTTGTGGTGAATCTGTATTGAGTATGTATCAGTTTTACCAGAGCTTTTGATCCAATGACCCTTCTAAGAGACGATATTTATTTGTAAGGTTTAAGGGTAGTTAAAATTAATTTCATATATCGCAAAGAAAAATTGATTTTCAAGAACCGGTATAGTTCGGTGAACAATCACCAAGCTTTACGATCTGAATTCCTACGATCGATCCTCAATTTCGAACATTTTTTTCCAACTTATTTTGCTATTTTAATTGTATCTTTTTATACACAAAAAAGACGGAAAAAGGCACTTAAAAAGGCATGAAATTTTGGCAACAAAAGGCATAAAAATTAGAAATCGAAAAAATTGCTATACCTAATTAATAATGTATTTTAATAACGTTTTCATTAAAAAATACATCGTTAAACTAAAAAAAAACAACTAATTATTTAATGCTGTTCTAAATGTTCCATTGTGAAGTTGTGTCTTCTCTCACTTAACGTATTCTTGTAAGCCGAAAAACTTCTCTCCACGTCCACACTTGTAATTAGTGCATACTTCAACTTTGTAATTAATGCGGGATCCATAATAAATCCAGTAACAATTTCACCACTTAAAATTGATGCAATTTTTTGTAATGTGGCAAATCCTTCATTTTTACACGGAACGTCATTAAATTTATTCGTAATTATTTGACCAATATGTCCTGGTACGCTATACGTTCTACTGCAGTCACTAAAGGTAAATCCTGTTTTTCAAGTGATTTTATAGATTCACTTATATAACTGTAATTGCTTTTTATAAATGCCAAATTATTTTGTAGCTCCACTTCTTTTAGGACGGCCTGGCAATCTTGTATTGCTTTACTACTTGTAGCAGGAAATTCATTTATTAATTGTTTAAAATGATCTAAGGCGTTTGTGTAGTATATAGCGGCATCTAGCCATGTTCCCCATCTTGTTAGAACTGGTTGTGGTGGTAATGGGGTATTTGGTAACCTCTCTCTAAACAATTCTACCCTTAAAGGGGCTTTAACCTATATTTGTTTACCGCTTTTTATTAATTTATTAACTAATGGAAACTGTAACCTTATAGTTTCTGCTACTCGATTAAGCCCGTGTGCTAAGCAAGTGCAATGAATTAAGTTAGGGTAAAAAATCTTCATATTAGACGCAGCTTTTACCATGTATGCTGCCGCGTCTGACACCATCGGTAAAATTTTATTATTCGGTACCGGCTCCGGTAAGAAAAAATGCGTTAATTCGTCGTGAATAAATCTTGTTACCGTATTATTATTTGTTTTACTTAATTCTTTGGTACTTATTAGAAAACTTTTTGACGAATTTTCATCACTTAATACTCCAAGTATTAAATTTGCCACGTATCGTCCACATACATCAGTTGTTTCTTCTACACTTATCCAAATATAATTATTTCCAATAATATTTTTTATTTCTTCAATAACTTCTTTGTAGACTGAAGTAATATAATTTTTGCGGAGATGGCTTTCATCGGGAATATGTATTGTACAATATGTTTGTAAAAAAGTTTTGAAATATTTATTTGTCACTTTATGGATTGGTATGTTTGCTTTTATCAAAGCTTTGCAAAGATCAAAATTGACTTTTGATTGTTCAGTGTAGCCGGATGTTGATGCCACAGATTGTATAGCTGTACCTATAGTTTGTTGTTTTTTGGATTGACTTTTAGTCAGTTTTAATTTTTCCTGATGCAATGATGTTTTGACATGCTGAATTATGTAATATTTCATGTCACAATTAATCTGTTAACAGTAATTTAATAACGTCAGTATTTTATAATATCTTCCATAATTATTAAACAATCAATATATTGTTCTATTAATTTTAGTGATCGAAGTACTACATTGAATCAATAGTGAAGTTTATTTCTAGTGAATTTTGAGACATGCTATTCTTTATAATTTCCAATTTTTACCGTAAAAAGATTTAAATTTCGGTTTTAAATATTTAAAAATCTTTGGTATTACACATAATTTAATCATTATTTAAAAATATAATTAATTGTTTTTACTCGATTAACTCCATCAATACTTACGATTTTTGAACATACTTGGTAAAATAAACGATTGCGTTCATATTTCAATTCCTTGTAATCTTTAATCCATTCTTCTACGGTTGGCTTTTGTTTCGGCATTGTACTACGCAAGAACTTCACACTGTTACTCGAGTAACTTTAATACAACTAAATGAATTGAAGACTCGACGCAAGTCAAACCACATACGGGGAATCCCGTGTAAGACGACACGGCACAACGGGGAATTCCAAAGCTGAAATTCGCGAAAAAACGCGGATCTTACGTCAGACGTCACAACGAGGAAATGTACAGAGGCGTAGCGAAATATTTTTTCATAATTCAACCAATTTTTGGGGAAAAGACACCAAAAAGTTGGAAAAAGGCTTTAAATAGGCATTAAAAAAATAATAGGCATGAAAATTCAAAAAAGGCAAAAAAGGCATTACTAACCCGGTCGTATTTCACTTATTTTTAACTGATTCGTAAAGATATTTAAATATATTTGTAATGCCTTTAATTTTGAGCATAAGCATATTTTCTATAAATCCGGTCTTTATTTATCAAAAAAAATTAGATGAAACATTTTTGCATTATAGTACTTTAAATTGTTTAACTGATTAATAACTATTGAAGATAATGTTAATTACAAAGATATACAATAATTTTAAATTCATTATTGATTTACAAAAAAAATATATATGTTGGAAAAAAAGTTCGCATTTGAGGATCTATCCTAGGAATTCAGATCGTAAGTTTGGTGATTATTCACCGAACTATACCGGTTCTTAAAAATCAATTTTTCTTTGCGATATGAAATTAATTTTAAATACCCTTAAACTTTAAAAATAAATATCGTCTCTTAGAAGGGATTGTATCAAAAGCTCTGGTAAAACTGATACATATTCTATACAGATTCACCACAAAAGTTTCATCTAAATTGGTGAAGTCAACTGCGATGTCTCCTTGTTAGATGAAGAGACTGGTGACTATTGACTACTCAATTTGTATTTTCTTAGATATTCCTTGTTTACTTATTTTTTAAACTTTTTTACAGAAATGGTCAAACTGGCTGTCGGTCAATTACTGGCATTTTAGTCTATATTAACAATTTTCGTTTTATTAATGGAAACAAACACTGATTTGTAGCTTATTAAATTTATTAGTTTTTCTTATTCAAAAAATACAATATTGGACAGATGTATTTCTTATTGTTTTTGAGTAAAGTTAAAAATATACTTTTTTACATAATTTGTAAACGCCGCCATCTAGCGTCATCTACTGTAAACATCTTATTAACTCAAAAAGTAGTTATTTAACAACAAAGAGTAATATGTAACTTTATTTCCCAAAGACTATCAAAACAGCACTATAAAAAGTATTCAAATTGAACACCCCCAAATTATAATTTTTAATTTTAACATTTTTAATTTTTATTCTATATATTTATTTAAATATTTATTTATTTTATTAATTTACTAATGTTAAAAATTTTACAATTTTGATGAGTCCTATAACTAAGGTTATGTGTTAAAATTTTTGAAAATATATTTTTTTTAATATAATTTAAATAACGTAACTTAGCGTATTATTTATATGAATTTTTTAAAATATTTGATTATTAACTAAAAAATGTAAATCTTTGTTAAGAGCAACAACATCTATATTCAAAATTTTGATACTAGATGGCGATATTCCAAGATTTTGTAAAAAAAGCCATATTATTTTTCGCTTTATTTTAAAACGATAAGAAATAAACCATAGCAACCCTTTTTTTGAAATCAGAAAAAAATAGCGATTTTAATAAGCTAGAAACAAATGGTTATTTCCACTTAAAATAAATATCTCAAAATCTAGAAGCGAAAAAAAAATTGTTTACGTCATCAAATTTTCTGTAAGAAAGTATCCATATAATGTATTAGTTATACTGATCATTGGATTTGCTGATTTTACGATATATTCAATTTTAGCCTTTAGAGAAAAAAAAGACAATAGCGCTTTAATGTTTTCCATATTGGAATTTATTAAAAAAAGAACCCTTTTTCTAACTCTTATAGTTTCCGAAATAGCCTACTCGGACATCGAATTTGAACCACCCTTTACACTGTACAACTACAAATAGAGTCAACAGTAACACCTAGACTTAGAACTAGAAACATTTGGATTTAGTCGTTATATTTAGGCGTTATTTTGTTTAGTTATTCAGTTTTAAAAAAGAGACAATTGTATAGTGGTTATAATCAGTTTTAATTATTTTTTAGATCCATGATGTTTCTTTTCAGCGATATCCCCAATAATGGCAATTCCTTCATTTTTTACAAAAAATGAAACCTTTCATTACTATTAATCCTAAACTTTCTCAATTCAACCATAGATGGAATTTTATAAAATTTTAAATAGTTTAATGCCTAATAAATATTCAGATCTTTATTATTAACCATTATAATATTCATTTTTATATTAAGTATAACTTTTATTAAAGATTTATTTTGAAACACACAGTCCAAGAAGTGACGTTAAAACCAAGTTTTTGTCAGTAAGGGTATAAAAGAAAATCCGGATATGCTTTCATAACATTCTTAACTTGTCGACAAACGTGATAGTATCGCTTGTGAGAAAATAATTTGTCAGTTTTCGACATCATTGAAAATTTTGGGAAAAAATTTTGAGTCGTGAAGACAAAAACGCAAATTAGCGGATTAATTCACAATACTATATATTTTGGTTAATAGTAATTATCAATTACGGCCTCGTTCAAGCCTCGTTGAAAACTTAAATTTTGACATAGAACTAACGCATAGACATTTCATTTTTACGCATAGGCTTTTTTATATACCGCCATTTACTCTACGAGTAAATTACCCTCAAATTTAATTCAGCGCTATCCAGAGGAATTAAGAGCTGAGGACTCTGAGATCGTTTGATTTGTAGAAGCCCGCATCTAAGGTCAGATCAACCCAAAATAGTTTTATTGGTTGTTTCACAACCTTTTAACGATAGATATATTTGTAATATTTCTTTTGTAAGAACTTGTTTATAGAAACTGAACATTCCACTCTTAAATTAAACCCAAGCTTAAGTTTAGAAACAAGAGAGGTTATTCATAATTTTATTATTGTATTATTACAATTGTCACTTATTTCTTTTTACTATAAAACACATTACGATTGTCTCAAAATAATTTTCTTTCATTTTCCTAATTTAAAAATAATTATAATAAAAATCAGTCCTTATTCGCCCTGGGAGTGTAACAACTTCTCTTAAAACGGAACAGAACCCAACCAATCCTACATAGACCTAGAAATAGAAACATTAAGGTTTACCCGAACCCAACCCAACCTAGATTCAGAACTAACATCACACCTAGAACTAGCAACATTACGATTTAGCCGTCTTAAAAGACGTACGGCTAAACCCAAATGTTTCTAGTTCTAGGTCTAGTGTTGGTTCTAAAGTTGAGTTGTAGGTCTAGTATTACTTAAACTTGTAGTTCCAGAGGAACTTAAAACAATCTAGAGTTAGACAAGATTTAAAACTAGAACTAATACTAGACCTTAAAGTATTTTCAATTTAGAAAAAAGTCTAATTTTTACATAAAAATATAAAAATGGATAATTAATTAATTTTCGACGCAATATTTATGCTGTGATAAGCTTGAAAAATCAGTAAGAAATTTTTTCCCTCTTTGTAACTCGATCCGGGGACATATTTGTACATTTTGTTATACCTCCAAAAAAAGAGTGAACATGATAGAAACTTAATTCACAACAAACAATGAAATTTGAACCGTAATTGTTAGAGCACTTTTTGATTATTTTATACGAGTTTGTATTTTTGATTATTGTCAAATTGTAGTACACCTAATTTACTATACTATTATAAAAATCTTTTTACTTCAGAATTTAATGCCTGCTTATATAGAATGTTTTTAAGTCGTGGAATAAATTTAACAACTAATATTGGAATAAAAATGTTGACGATTCGAGTGAAAATTTTTGATGGAAACCTATAAAAAACCCATAAATAGTTATTTTCAAAATGGTTTGTCTTAAGAAGTTAAAATTTGGTAATCAAGTAAAAAGATCATTCTCGAAAAAAATTTCAATGTTTTTTATGACACGACTTATAAAACAACCGGTATAAGTATTTGTTTTTGATTGATTTTGTTTCTTCCATCTTTCGTTTGTATTGTTTCTGAATTCATTATTAAAAATCTTACATCTCCTTTGTATTTAGCAATACACTCGATACATAACATGACATTTATTGACATTTATGTTACATTCTATGTGAACATAACACGTAAAATTAATAATTACGAACTACATACTAAAGTCTACGTTTAACATTTACGTTCATTGTGAACAAGCGCCACAAAAGATAAACTTTGGCAGTTAGTGCAATGTTGTCATAAAATCGTTTAATATCAATTTCGAAATCATGGTACCACGGGATTAATACTATACAGGTGTTTACAAAGCTATTAATTTACTTAAAAATTTTTTTTATATCATAAACCCTTAAATTATCCAAATGATTTCAAAAAAAGTTATACAAAATTAGACAAAATAATCAAAAGATATTTTTTTAAACTTCGTTAAGTTCGAATTATTAAGATGTTTTGTTGAAATTTTTATAATTTATAAAGGAAAATATGAACTTTCTTCAGAACAAAACCATATTTAAATATCTCGGATGTTTATGTTCTTTAGAAATGATCGCAACGAAAGATAAAGTTTGGTAGTTATTGCAATGTTGCCATAAAAAGTCGGTTAATATCAATTTCGAAATCATGGTACCACGGGATTAATACTATACAGATGTTTACAAATGTAATTAATTTACTTAAAACTTCTTGTTATATCATAAACCCTTAAATTATCCAAATGATTTCAAAAAAAGTTATACAAAATTAGAGAAAATAATCACAGGATATTTTTTTAAAAATCGTAAAGTTCGACTTATTAAGATATTTTGTTGAAATTTTTATGATGTATAGAGGAAAGTATGAACTTTCCTCAAAACGTAACAATATTTGAGTATCACATTTCGCTTTTGAGATATCAATTTTTTAACTCAACCTAAATTGAGTTTATAAAATTAATCATTTTGAAAAATCGTAATATATTAAATTCTTAAAAATATCTTGATGACATTTTTTATAATTTATAAAGGAATGAGTGCACTTTTTCGGGATAAACAAAATATTTCAATTAATGATTTCCTTGATCATTTTGAAACAATTGTAAAAAGTCAAATTCTTAACATAACTCTTGAACTCTACCTAAATTTGAAGCATTTTATAAATCTAACCATATTTTCTTTATTTTTAAAAAATCGGATTCTTGAAGAAGTATGTAATCTCGCACTAATTACTAAATTTAATTTTTCTAGAACAAATCATATTGATAATATAGAAAATGTTTAAAAATTTCTTAACTTTGAATTTGCATATTTAATCATTTGTAGGTTTAGACCAAAAAAGTTTACACAAATTATCATAATTTTTACTGTTAAAATTATGCCTTGACTTACAGAAACATCCTGTATATGGAAAATCGTGTTAAATCAAAACATTTCGCGTAAAAAGGGATTCTCTTTTTCTTTTTTACTCATGTAGAATCAAATTCGTGTAAAAAGAGGATTGGTTGTATAACATTTTTGAAATAAGTGCATATTTTTAACGGATATTATCCATATTTTATTTTGCAACAAGTTTAAATATATAAAGTTATCGTAAACTTTAAGTTTATGAATTCTAAAGAAAATGCATTATCATGATTACAAGTGATCAGAAAAGAGTATTTAGGGGTAAATTGAAAATAATTGTAAAATTATATCGAATATAAAGCAGTTCATTTCAGAAAAATTTTTCCAATCTGTGTGTTTTGCAAAATGTGCGACAAATCTGTGCAAATATATTCTCGGTAAAACAGCATTTAGCAAGTTCGAAACACAATGAACTGAATTTAGAGAAGAAAAGAAATAATGAGAAGAAAAGTACTAAGACCTTTTTTCGCTGAATGTTCCACGTCTCAAGATTTCACGTTGCGCACTAATTTCCGCTGATATCCCTCCATATAAAATGTACAACAAAAGAATAGTATCGCTCCTAGAATCATACTCATAGTACAAAATACAATCGGAAAGTCTACTTCGCACAAAATTTGCTAAAGAACTTTTCAAAGACCACATACAGAAATGTATCAACGATCGCATCGTTTTGTTGATGTCAATCGACGAAATAATGGATGTAACAATAAAATATGTGGTAAATGTCATTATTGGTATTTTTGATTAAGATGAGTTGATTGCTAAAGCGAAAACTATTATACCATTACTACAAGGCTTTTCGGTGGTTCTACTAAGATTTTTGGTGAGAGTTTCAACAGATATATGATTTCAATTCGTATCAGATGCTACTCCTTATATGATAAAAGAAGCTTAGACCATAAAAACGTTTTGTGCACAAATGACACAGTTAACTTGACTTGCACACGAACTTCATTGAGTTTGAAATGTAAGAAAGGTATTTTAATAAATAATATACTATAAAAGCGTTATCAAAAGTAGCAATTTTTTCTGCATGCCTCCCATTATCAATAACGATGTAATAGGGTCTAATTTTTTTGAAGAAAATTTGATAGGAGAAATGTACGTTAATTGTATCCAAAATGAATTAGACAATTATTTAGAAAACATTCCCGTAGTAAACATGCTGGGTAATAATTTGTGGATGCAGCAATAACGCAGCAAAATGAACGAGCGAGTTCGAGTAAGCGTAGTAGTCTCACACCACAGTGCCATAAATTTAACTGTCATTTCATTTTTCTTAATTTTTCGAAGATATTTTGGTGTAGATTTACTTTACTATGAGTCCCACACCATATAGTATAAAAATGGTTAAAAAATAAAACCATTAATTTAATCATTTTTACAAATTATTCGCAAACCATGCATTAAATTTATCAAGATTCTTTTAACTCGATTATTCTTTTTTTAATCAAATATATGATTAAGTTTAAATCAAAAAATCGTAACTTTGAGATTTAAGGATTCGAAGTAACCATCTTTGGGTATCTAAATAATGAATAAATTTGCTTCAAATTGCTTTTTATTTCATAACGATATCTCAATTAGATCTTGAGATACGATTTTTTCAACTCGATTATTTTTTTTTTTTAATCAAATATATGATTACGTTTTAATCAAAAAATCGTAACTTTGAGATTTAAGGATTCAAAATAACTATCTTTAGGTATCTAAATAATGAATAAATTTGCTTCAAATTACTTTTTATTTCATTGCGATATCTCAATTAGATCTTGAGATACAATTTTTTTAAATCAATTTTTTTTATCAAATACATATATGATTAAGTTTTAATCAAATAATCGTAACTTTGAGATTTAAGGATTCGAAATAACCATCTTTGGGGATCTAAATAATGAATAAATTTGCTTCAAATTGCTTTTTATTTCATAGCGATATCTCAATTATGTCTTGAGATACGATTTTTTTAACTCGATTATTCTTTTTTAATCAAATATATGATTAAGTTTTAATCAAAAAATCGTAACTTTGAGATTTAAGGATTCGAAATAACCATCTTTGGGGATCTAAATAATGAATAAATTTGCTTCAAATTGCTTTTTATTTTATTGCGATATCTCAATTAGATCTTGAGATACAATTTTTTTAAATCAATTTTTTTTATCAAATACATATATGATTAAGTTTTAATCAAATAATCGTAACTTTGAGATTTAAGGATTCGAAATAACCATCTTTGGGGATCTAAATAACGAATAAATTTGCTTCAAATTGCTTTTTATTTCATAGCGATATCTCAATTAGATCTTGAGATACGATTTTTTTAACTCGATTATTCTTTTTTAATCAAATATATGATTAAGTTTAAATCAAACAATCGTAACTTTGAGATTTAAGGATTTGAAGTAACCATCTTTGGGGATCTAAATAATGAATAAATTTGCTTCAAATTGCTTTTTATTTCACAGCGATATCTCAATTAGATCTTGAGATACGATTCTTTTAACTCGATTATTCTTTTTTAATCAAATATATGATTAAGTTTTAATCAAAAAATCGTAACTTTGAGATTTAAGGATTCGAAATAACCATCTTTGGGGTTCTAAATAATGAATAAATTTGCTTCAAATTGCTTTTTATTTCATAACGATATCTCAATTAGATCTTGAGATACAATTTTTTTAACTCAATTATTCTTTTTTAATCAAATATATGATTAAGTTTTAATCAAAAAATCGAAACCTTGAGATTTAAGGATTCGAAATAACCATCTTTGGGGATCTAAATAAAGAATAAATTTGCTTCAAATTGCTTTTTATTTCATTGCGATATCTCAATTAGATCTTGAGATACAATTTTTTTTTAAAAGTTTTAATCAAAAAAACTTTTAGGTTTAATGATTCGAAATGTCCACCTCCCACGCCTTGTAATTTTTTTATCGTCATAAATTCCCTTCGACTAATTTATTTTCTACCTTAATTTTTTATTTAAAACAATATATTATCAATATTTAATCTAATGGAAACTTAACAGAATGATAATCTACTAAAATTTCATGGTAATCATTAAAATATATATTTTAAAACACCTGGAGATCTATTAAAATATAACCGAACTGCTAATGTGTTAGTACGGTTGCCTAAATTCCGGTTTATTTATTATCCCATATAGTTTACATGTAAGTACGTAATTCCAAGTTTTCTAGAAATTAACGTAATAAGGAGTATCGTTCTGATCTTAAACCATTTCTGGGGAATGTTCTGCTTACAGTGAGTGTATTTTCGAAGAAATTTGTGAATTAGTTTACTCGGTATAAACGATGCAATGTGGCCAAAAATACACCCAACTTTGTGGATTTTTTTCATTAATAACAATAAAAATATCTGTCTTTGGCGATATTTACTACAAAGCCCTATATGTCCATTTTAACCCTATGGTAAAATTCTTGCATTAATTTCTTTTTTGTGCCCTAAAACTTGGAACTACTGCACCCATGTTTAAGTACCTGATTTTCATGACGTTTAACGCAGCCTTAAGTGTACCGTAGGTTTACTGTACAAGCAACCATCGTCACATATGCGTTTCTCTGGGAATCCCTCATTTATGATCGGTTTAAATGTTTTTACACCATAATTTTATAAGCAATTAGTCTTACAACAATACTTAAAATGGATACAAAAAGATCTGCGATGGAAATAAATTTAATTGCCAAACGTGCAAAGTCAGTTATGACTCCAGAAAAAATTTAAGTTTTTGATATGCTCCGGGAAGGGAAAAGCGCTACCGAAGTAGGCCGGATCTTCGGTGTCAATGAATCTACGATAAGATCTTTAAAGGTACAAGAAGAGTTAATCCGAAATAATTATTTGTTATGAGTTAATATTGAAAAGATGGAGAAGTCTCTTTATCTTTGGATTGAGGAGCATGGTCGCAAAAAGATACCATTAACTAGGGTTAGATTAATTGATAAAGCCAAGAAGCTTTATCAACATTTTTCGTGTGATATGAACTGTGCTGTGATGATTATAAATTTAAAGCCAGCAGAGGATGATTCGAAAGATTCAAAACTCGTTTTAATCTCCTTAACATTAAGTTGTATGGAGAACAAGCTTCAGCAGATCATCAACAGGCTGCAAAATTTCCTAATGAACTAATAAAATTAATCAAAGAAAAAGGTTACCGTCCTGAACAAGTATTCAATGCGGACGAAACCGGGCTTTATTGGAAACAAATGCCCACACAGTATCTGGTTTTAAATCGTCTAAGGATAGAGTTACACTTTTATTTTGTGCAAATGCATGCGGAATCTTTGTTACAAAACCAATGTTAATATATCGAGCAGCTAATCCACGACCTTTAAAGAACAAGGACAAAGAAGCTCTTCCTGTGGATTGGCGGGCTAATTTAAAAGCTTGGATGACTTCTCAGCTATTTATAGCGTGGTTTAAAGAGTGTTTCGTTAAAGAAATTGAACGTTACCGACCATTTGGCGATTAACGTGTTAAAAGAACCTAAAAGTAGTTTATCTTCTAGTATCTATCTATTCTCATAACATCTAGTGCTCCAATATTCGCGGATTCGACATTCGCGGCGTATTTTCAGAACCTAACCCTCGCGAATGTTGAGGCCTTACTATACTACAATCGATGGCACACCCTGTATATAAATAGAAATAAATTTACATTTGCTTTGTTTAACGTCATCTACAGATTTTAATCCTTAAACCCTAGTAATAAAATGTTTTTAAAATTATTAAAATTAAATAAAAGTTATTAATTATTAAAATGTTGCAATTATTTCTTTTTCAAATATTTTCTTAAAATGTTGTTACTTATTAACGTAATATGTTGGGGTACCTAAGACCCCAGGAGAGGATTAACATTTCTTCTAGGGTGGGTAAGATTTAAGGGTTAAAGATAGATTAATATTTAACTCCAATTCTTTATAGAGCATATTTTCATAATTAAACAGGATAATTTGATGTTTATAAAACATTTTTTAAGTACTTGCACTACCATTTTTTAAGCATATTTTTGCTTACCCTAATAATAAATATGTTAAAACCGAAATCCGATTTAAAAGTTATGATTAAATTTAATTAATGTCACACTTTACGATGGTCATATTCCTACATTATTTAGAAATTTTATTTATGCATTAACAAAATAATAATAAAATTAACTTACCACTGGATATAATCGCAATACTTTTCCATTTCATGCTTCTAGCGATTAAACTTAAAGATTTCGCGATATCTTGCATAGAAGGACCGCTGTTACTTAAATCTTGACGATTTTTCTGTCGATTAAACATGTTTATGTAAGAGGAAAGTTATTTAAATTGCAATCAGTAAATACCTGTGGACAATTCCACGTTCTCAACGTAATGTTATGAAATTTCGATAATATACGAGCTTTCGAGCATAGTTCAGCTTCTAAAGATGCTATCACAGGTACGGAAGATTGGGAAATGGTTTCTAGTATATAACGACGATTTCCGCAAATATCTAAAAGTATTAAAACTATATTACAATAAATAATGTTAAGTTTGGTATGGAACTTGAGGTAATAATTATTAAAATTGATAATTTTAAGGTGATAAAACAAAATTTTATTATTTTGAATTAAAGTTTTATTAAACCAGTAATTTAAAAATTCGTTTTTTTTCATTTTAACTTTTTTCTTTTTTATAGAAAATTATGATTCTTATCTAGAAATTGTAATTTAAACCCTCCAAAGTTTAGGGCAAATCTAGGTCTTTGATGAACTTTCGTATCACCCTAAGATCTTGTTCATTTCTCACAGGAAACGTCAGGTAGGTTTTTACAAAAATTTTATGTTTTAGGCGGCCTGACTTGTTCTTGTAAAATCGACAAGTGTGATCCCTAGCTTAGAGACCTTAGAAGCGGCTAGGAAATCTGGGAGTAACTTCTTCGGTTTTATTTTTCGATGGAGTTGTCATATTCTTCACCTGTTTGTATTTTAAAAAGGTCTTTTTTAACCTTTGAATCTGCCCATGTGCTAATTATTTGCTTTAAGTTGCTTTCTTGTAGTCTATAGAGTTTGAGTGCAATAAAGGACATTCTATATATTTATTTTTGTTTGTTCACACATCATTACTTTTGCTGAGTTGTCCCAGGTTGCCGGTACATAAAAATTACTAATTAATATTTTCTTAGAGATGCTATTCCCAACCCAGTCTTTTAAGGTTAATAAATATGAAGATAAGTAGTTCATTATACAAGCTATAAAGCTCTCTATTGTATCTCATTTTCCAAGTCGCACCTCGCAAACCAGTCCGTAGATTCCTCTTTGTTGAATAATTTGATAATTAAAATATGGAAATATTTTAATTGGAAAAGATTTATACTGAGTCTAGGAAAAGTTTGGAAACCACTGAATTAAAGCAACACAGCAAAATAAACATCAAAATAAAGTTATAAGCTGCAATTTCACAGAAAATTATTTATGCAGTCGTTAACATTTCACAGTTCGTTTTTCAACTGTAAAGGTCGTTATTGGGGCCGTAAACCCGCCAGATTGTCCAGCGGTAGTATAGAATTTCATTCTACGGGGAAAACGACAGGAAATTTTCACTCGTCCGCTCAACATGAAAAGCGGAAGTTCGACCAGCCACCACCCCACCCTCTTCAATTCTCCTCTTACTCCCTTCTATACAACAGGTTGCGTAACGATTTCCCGTAAGTAACACAATTGATATTTCGTTATTCCACCCACTCGACCGACATTCTGATCTCTATTCCTTAGGGCCACGACATTACGATCCAACGAACCGTGTACTTCGCTGCCTCGCATTTACGTCCAATGCAGTCGAGTCTGATTTTCTTTTTGAGAATAAACGAGAACCGGTAAATTCTTGTTTGAGATGGAATTTCGACGAACAAATATTTTATTTTATAAAAATTTCCTTAATAATTTAAATAATAAATTAATATTAAAATTAAATAAATTTGATTTAAAAAACATGAAATACTTTACGATAAACAATTTCCTATTAAATTGGATTTATATTTGATTTAAATTAATAAATAAAATTTTTAATTCTATAATTTCTCGTTACGTTTTATTTGGTACAAATAGTTTTAATTACGCGTGATTGAAAAGTTGAAACAACTTCGACGTGAACTTTGAAATATAGGAAAAAAATTAAATAGAATTGGAGCTTTTAATATCTGCAAACTGCCAAGCTGTCGACATTCCTCGATGCATTTAACACCGTACACAATCCGTCGACATCCACATGTTAGCGTGTTTGGTTCCACCTATCGAAGAATTTCTGAAAACGGTATGGTTCAACGACAACACAAAGACACCGAATGACCAAAAATGTATGCCACTGAAGACGAAGAAAAGATACTTCGTCATTTTCACGACGACCTTAACACGTTAACCAACGTAGTGGCGCGCCAGTTTGGGATATCGCAGTGGAAGGTATGGAATGTACTGCACGAGTCGGGTCGCTATCCTTTGCATTACCAACCAGTGCAAACGCTTGAAGATGAAGATCCATTGAGGTGCTTACAATTTTGCCGCTTTATGATAAACGATGATGCCGAAGATGCGGATTTTTTGAGAAAAATTTTATGGAGATAACCTCCACTAGTGGGCTCCAAAGATCCACGGAATCCATAAAAAAGTAAAACCAACCAACTTACAACGAAGATTTTCGCTGAACGTCTGGATGGGTGTAATTAACGACGAACTAATTGGACTACATTTTTTACCTCCCATATTAAACGGCGAAAATTATGAAGAATTTTTACGAAACAATTTGTGGGAGTTGCTGGCACGCCTTCCTGAGGAAACTGAAAGGAACATAATGTTCATGCACGACGGCGGTGCAGCACATTTTGGAGTTAGAATACGCGAGTGGCTGGCATCAGAATAGATGGATTGGTAGAGGAGGGGCAATTAGTGTAGCCGTTTCGGTACAATTGTACTGAATTCAGTACGATTTCATGGATATAGTATGTGAAAGCAGCGATTCAGTACAAAATTTTTAATCGGTACAATTCTTGGTACGTCTCTCGGTACATCTCTTGGAACGTAGCTATCCAAGTTTCTCGCTAAATTCAGTACGTTTTTTTCATTTTCAGTACGCATTTTCGGAAATTTTTTTTTTCTTTGCTGCGGCAACACTGGAGCCCATCCTTTGTCCTGTAAGAAGCTCCGACTTAACACCGTATGATTTTTATGTCTGGGGACACATGAAAGATCTTGTGTATCAAACCCCAGTAAACCACGTTGAAGAGTTGAGGCAGCGTATAATAAATGCAGCGGAAGTAATGAGGAAGTAATGAGACTTCTACTTCAAGGATTACTAAAACTGAACTCAGAAAACGCTTACGTGCCTACGTTCGCAACCGAGGGGCCCACTTTGAGCAAGATGTTTGAATTTAAATTTAAAACTAGTGTTATCTTTTATTATTTGTTTAATTTTTCACAAAATAATTTGACCTCTACGTAATATGGACTGAGTAAATGATCTTTTTGACATTGTAATTGCCTTTATTCTTTGAACAATCATACGTTTTTAAAAAGCACATCAAGGCAATTATTTTATCAATTCGTTCAAATCAATTGATTCAAGATTATCAATTTTTGTTCAAAAAATATCTGTCTTCACTATTGATTTATTTTGAACTGTTGAGCATGTTCGGATTTTTAATTATGACAAAAGATATGATAAGAGGTGGCCTTCAATTACAATTCAAATCGATGCCATTATACAAGCAGTTATTTTTTATTTAACACAAAAATGTGAAAAAATGTTTAATTTTGGTTTTTTGGATATACACATGGGGGGTTTAAATTGTTGCATATTAGCTGCCGGAATACGTCGAGGTACCAGTAACCTGTACATGTTATATAAGCAAAGAATAAATATAATGAGACACAGAAAATTTGCCGTCCCAAACAACCTTGTTGTTCTAGCAAGCCTAAACAGGTAAAGTTTAGGATGGAATTTCGACGAACAAATATTTTATTTTATAAAAATTTCCTTAATAATTTAAATAATAAATTAATATTAAAATTAAATAAATTTGATTTAAAAAACATGAAATACTTTACGATAAACAATTGGATTTATATTTGATTTAAATTAATAAATAAAGTTTTTAATTCTATAATTTCTCGTTACGTTTTATTTGGTACAAATAGTTTTAATTACGCGTGATTGAAAAGTCGAAACAACTTCGACGTGAACTTTGAAATATACGAAAAAAATTAAATAGAATTGGAGCTTTTAATATCTGCAAACTGCCAAGCTGTCGACATTCCTCGATGCATTTAACACCGTACACAATCCGAATCGAATTATTTGTTCAACCCCAACCGTGATTTCCATTCGTTCAAGCTGCAAATTGAATGTTTAACTTGGTTTTGCAATCTACACAAAAAAAATTTTATGAAATTAATTTGATATTTCAAATATCAAAATCAACGACGTTTAAAAAGCTTACAAATAAATAAAAAAAGTAAAATGAAACGAAAAAGGGTTTAAGTTTTAATGAAACGTTTTACGAGTATCCAAGGAAAAGAAAGTAGACAAAAACTTTTATTGAAACAACCCCACAATTCAATGCACAATCAAAATAGGATTATTTGTTCAACCCCAACTGTGATTTCCATTCGTTCAAGCTGCAAATCGAATGTTTAACTTCGTTTTGCAATGTACACGAAAAATATTTATTTGTGTGCCAAGTCAGCAAAGTGAATTTTTATCGAATGAGTCTGAGTTTATGAGTTGAGTGAGCGAGGCGAGTAACAGGCGAGTTCGATAAAAACGCTTTGCTGGCGTGGTGCATACAACATTTTATCGCTACCCGCAAAATTTGAATATATGAAGATTCTGTAGCTTACAGTAATATTCCAGCTGTCACATATGTGACAAGGATTTGTTTTATTAATATACCTTCACAAAAATTTATTAAATATAGCAGGTCTGCAATGCAGAGGAAATATGTTCCGCTTTTCCTCGCGATATCTTGCACAGAAGGACGGCTGTTACTTAAATTTTGACAATTTTTCTGTCGTTTAAACATGTTTAAGCAAAAGGAATGTTATTTAAATTACAATTAGTAAATATCTGTGGACAATTCCACGTTTTTAACGTAATTTTATGAAATTTGGTCCATGATTCAAATCTTTTTTATATTGACAGAAATTAGCGGAAGGGAAATTACTTTGACTTATTTACAAGATTAAAGCAATTAAAAGACAAAGCTAACGATGGAACAGATTTGTGATAAAATTATTTTTCGTAGCGACCAGTTTTGAAATGTACTAATTCCTTTATCAGGCACGACTGAAAGTACATTTAGATGTAGTCTTTCACTGAATAAATGCAGTAAACTTGAGCAAAGTACCACCTATTACTAGTACTATTACATAATAACCAGTTTTACACACAAAAAATATAAAGAAAGAAGATTGACTATAAGCAAGAAAGGTTGTGTCATTTAAAAATTTACTTAATTATATAAATATTTTTATAAAAATAATGGCTAAAGTAGGTTTCAAAGTGCATTTCAAAGATTATTTGGAAATTGAATAATATAAATTGTGAACACTCAAAGTAATTTGTGGCATTAGCCAAAAAAAACTATTATCCGAAAATTTTAGGTTATTTACCATAATGCCCATTTATTCACATTATTTTCTTAAATAAAGAAAAACTATTTATACAATGGCATCGATTTTAATTTTAATTGATAATCAACTCTTAGCCAGGCCATTTTTCATTACCAAATGTCCGAACATGCTAACGAATTCAAAATTAATCATTGACAAAGACTAATATTTTTTGTAGAAAAATTAGTTATTCTTGAAATCAAGCGCTTTATTTCAAAAAATTATTATGACACCAAGTGTGCGTATTGCTTTAATAATTTCCTTGTTTTGATAGCTTTCTAAAAAGATATCAATGTTCAAAAAAAGGCTACTGAATGTCAATCGGTAACTGGTTTTCACCTAGTGTAGGCAAAATAGCATGATTTGGAGGTAGTTCTTTTTACTTGCTTTTTTTTGCACTCAATCACAAGTTTTGTTATCTGACTGACATCTCTTGCATTATTTCGCTGTTGTTAACTGTTGTTTTCTTTTGGCATTGACATCATGGCTATGTACTCCAACCATAAATACGCCGATATTATGTATTGCTACGGACTTTGCGACGGTAATGCCGCTGAAGCCCAGAGGGAATACCATCGTCGATTTCCGAACCGTCGACATCCACATGTTAGCGTGTTTGGTTCCACCTATCGAAGAATTTCTGAAAACGGTATGGTTCAACGACAACACAAAGACACCGGATGACCAAAAATGTATGCCACTGAAGATGAAGAAGAGATACTTCGTCATTTTCACGAAGACCCTAACACTTCAACCAACGTAGTGGCGCGCCAGTTTGGGATATCGCAGTGGAAGGTATGGAATGTACTGCACGAGTCAGGTCGCTTTCCTTTTCATTACCAACCAGTGCAAACGCTTGAAGATGAAGATCCATTGAGGTGCTTACAATTTTGCCGCTTTATGATAAACGATGATGCCGAAGATGCAGATTTTTTGAAAAAATTTTATGGAGATAACCTCCACTAGTGGGCTCCAAAGATCCACGGAATCCATAAAAAAGTAAAACCAACCAACTTACAACGAAGATTTTCGCTGAACGTCTGGATGGGTGTAATTAACGACGAACTAATTGGACTACATTTTTTACCTCCCATATTAAACGGCGAAAATTATGAAGAATTTTTACGAAACAATTTGTGGGAATTGCTGGCACGCCTTCTTGAGGAAACTGAAAGGAACATAATGTTCATGCACGACGGCTGTCCAGCACATTTTGGAGTTAGAATACGCGAGTGGCTGGTGTCAGAATAGATGGATTGGTAGAGGAGGGGCAATTAGTGTAGCCGTTTCGGTACAATTGTACTGAATTCAGTACGATTTCATGGATATAGTATGTGAAAGCAGCGATTCAGTACAAAATTTTTAATCGGTACAATTCTTGGTACGTCTCTCGGTAAATCTCTTGGAACGTAGCTATCCAAGTTTCTCGCTAAATTCAGTACGTTTTTTTCATTTTCTGTACGCATTTTCGGTACACTTTTTTTTCTTTGCTGCGGCAACACTGGAGCCAATCCTTTGTCCTGTGAGAAGCTCCGACTTAACACCGCATGATTTTTATGTCTGGGGACACATGAAAGATCTTGTGTATCAAACCCCAGTAAACCACGTTGAAGAGTTGAGGCAGCGTATAATAAATGCAGCGGAAGTAATGAGGAAGTAATGAGACTTTTACTTCAAGGATTACTAAACGTGAACTCAGAAAACGCTTACGTGCCTACGTTCGCAACCGAGGGGCCCACTTTGAGCAAGATGTTTGAATTTAAATTTAAAACTAGTGTTATCTTGTATTATTTGTTTAATTTTTCACAAAATAATTTGACCTCTACGTAATATGGACTGAGTAAATGATCTTTTTGACGTTGTAATTGCCTTTATTCTTTGAACAATCATACGTTTTTAAAAAGCAATTTTATTTTATCAATTCGTTCAAATCAAATGATTCAAGATTATCAATTTTTGTTCAAAAAATATCTGTCTTCACTATTGATTTATTTTGAACTGTTGAGCATGTTCGGATTTTTAATTATGACAAAAGATATGATAAGAGGTGGCCTTCAATTACAATTCAAATCGATGCCATTATACAAGCAGTTTTTTTTTATTTAACACAAAAATGTGAAAAAATGTTTACTTTTGGTTTTTTGGATATACACATAGGGGGTTTAAATTGTTGCATTTTAGCTGCCCTTTAACCTCATGCTGGGAATACGTCAAGTTACCAGTAACCTGTACATGTTATATAAGCAAAGAATAAATATAATGAGACACACAGAAAATTTGCCGTCCCAAACAACCTTGTTGTTCTAGCAAGCCTAAACAGGTAAAGTTTTAAGTACTTGTCCCTGAGATATAATATGAGTTAAGGATTAGTAATATCAATTCAGGTGCGTTATCCATGACAAACATTGGTAATAAATGTAATAATACAAATATCGTTTATTTTGGATGATTGTAGCGCCTCGCCCGCAAGCGACCTCGGCGAAGTGAAGATTGATCTTCTTATAGCAGCCTAAACCCCTACATTAAGATGTAAAAGGAGTGAGGCGACTCAAATAACCAATGTCTCTCATGGATAACTCATCTGAATTGATATTACTAAAACGAATCGTTTATTTTACAAGATTGTAGCGCCTTGCCTGCAAGCAACCTCGGCGAAGTGAAAATAGACTTTCTTATACAGGGTAACATAGAAAAAAGTACATTGCATAGAGAAAGAAAGTTCCTACGAATCATGTCTTTAAATAATTCTCCAAGAAATTTCGATATAGTGCACCTGTCAATCAATTAGGCAATCGAAATGGGCCAATTAAGTAATTGCCAGTAATTAAGTAATCAATATTTTTAACAGAAAATCGACAATTTTAGATAATTGTAGCGCTTCGCCCGCAGACGAACTCGGCGAAGTGAAGAAAAAAATTTATTATAGAAGACTAAACATTTCTATTAACATGTTGAAGAAGCGGATCCACTCAAATTTCCTATGCTTTTCATGAATAAGGCATCTGAATTGGTATTATTAAAACGAAATGGTCTATTTTGGATAATTGCAGCACTTCGCCTGCAAGCGACCTTGGTAAAGTGAAGATAGGTTTTCTTACAGGAGACTAAACACTTTTATTAAGATGTAGAAGAAACGAGTCGACTCAAATTATCAATATTTCTTATGGATAACACATCTGAATTGATATTAAGATGAAATCGTTCATTTGAGAAGATTGTAGCGTCTCGCCTGCAAGTGACCTCCGCGTAGTGACGATAAGTTATAGAAGACTAAATGACCCTATTAACTTGTTGAAGAAGCGAATCCACTCAAATTATTGTGGCATTATTAAGTACCTTCTCTATTTTTCAGCTATAATAAGCGTTGTTCATAATGTTGACAAAATAGGTACAATACGTACTGAAAAGTGCAAGAATTACGGGACAAATTGAATAACAATAAATTGAATAGAATTGATTAAAACAAAAAATAATAGTTTATAATTCAAATGACAATCGTCAGAAAAGTAAATGTTAAGAAAAATAATAAGCTGATCTTGGTTGACCTATGTAAACTGGGCTTATCAATAAAAAAATTCTATTCAAATTTCGTGCGTATTTGTGCGAGGAATCCAAATTTCACATTACTGCATCTATTCGGTGAACAAAGTATAATCTAAATCATGCAATCAATGGCAACTCTTGTTGTTTGTTTGTTTCATGTTTTCATTGGACCATGAAGTTGGGCCATGAAATTGCTGTCTATTTCATTATTTAGTTTTTTATCAAGAATGTCTTTCAAATTGTTAATGTTTCTCTAGTTGGATTGTTTGTGTACAAGTTTACGATATCAACGGATAACATTGTGTAGTCTTTGGGTAATTTTTTTTCATCAAACATGAAAAATTTTTTCCGATTTTTAAACGTAAATTTTGTTGTAAAGTCAGTGATGTCTTTGAATATGTTAACCAGATATTTCGATCTTCTATTTATACTGTAGTCGATACAGGTTTATTGGCAAAAGCAATTTAGGCTTTGTTACTTTGTTAACCTGTTTATGGAAGGCGGTTAAAGGGTTGATGTAAGCAAGAAGTTGTTGCCATTTAGAAATGGCTTTTGTCAATGTGTATGCATTATTACTATATTAATATATATTAATATAGTACTAATATAATATATAACTATTATTACCTGCATTTTTATACCTAAAATGATGACTAGTTTCAAACTACAATAACTTTTGAACGTATCCTCGATTTTAATAAAATCCAATTTCAGCGATGGCAAATAACGTTAATGCGTGTTTTCTTCCTACATTTTGAAGTGTCCTGACGAGTGTACCGACATAAGATTTTAATTTTAAACGTAAGGAGCTTGTAGTCTCGCCTGCCTTTATCTATATGGTATTTCATCTAATTTTGTCAAGAAAAACATCAGTTTATACGTTTTTTATTTATACCTTAACTTAATTACTAAATTCTGCCTTTAATATTCTATTCTTGCCTGCTTTCTAAAAAAATTATGAACGGGCACTGTTCAACCGCATATATGACCATGTGGAGCAAAACAGGTTATTGTAGAGGAACCAATTCGGTTTTCACAAGGGCGTTGGCACAAAGGATGCAGTGGTGAAGTTTGTAAACACTTGCCTAAACATCTTTGAGGAAAGGGAACACTGTGTTGTCATATTCTTGGACCTGTCGCAAGTGTTTAAGCGAGTGTTGACTGCGTCTCCCACTCTATTTTCATTCAAACACTTAATAACATTTACAATTTTGATAACGGTAGTTTTAATTTTATCAGATCATTTTTATCTAAAAGATTTCAAGTAAGCTGTAGTCAAATAACTTCGGGTATTTTAGCAATTGAGCGCGGTGTCCAGCAGGACTCAATTCTGGTGCCTTGCTCTTTCTTCACTTTTTAATGATATTCCATTCTACATTGGCAACAACGATGACTGCTACCTTTATACCGATGACGTCACTCTGTTACTTAGGGGTCGAAAAAAAGATGAGGTCTTGAAACTATCGCACAGTGTTTTGATAAGGCACCCGAGTGGACTGTGGTCAATGAGCTTTTGCTAAATGATTCGGAACCGTTAAAACAACATTTAGTCTTAGAAATTCCAATATTCTGAACCGCAGTTACACTAAGTTCCTAGGGGTGTACATTACACCACCAAACTTAAAATTTAATGATCATGCTGCCATAACATGAGAAAGGATAAGTTGCAGTATTTTTGCATTGAGGCGCCTGATGGGTACAGTTTCGCTGATTGTAGCCAAGAGCGTTGCTCCACTCCATGTCAATCTACTGCATTTTGGTATGGGGTAATAGCCCTGCTGGTGCATATATTATCAAACTGTAACGTTGTGCTGTTCGTGTCCTGGACAATATGAATTACAGGGATGCCTGCTGGTTCCAATTTAAGAAGCTCAATATTCTTATGATTCCTTGCCTTAATCATTTCTGGTTTTTCTTAAATTTTCTATTGTTATTAACACCAAGGTTGCAATCTTTAAAACATAATGAAGCTTCTTCTACACCGTTTGGAAATTGTCGAAAACATTTCAGTGACGTCATTGATTGTTACTAGAGAGGAAAAATTCCTTTAAAGCCCACTTGTACACTTGTACCAACCTCTAGTTAAACTAACTAGCGGTGGTTACAGCGATTTTAAGCGCTCCCATTGGCTATGAACCGGTTTTTAACTATTAGATAAATTTTTCAAGAGTGAAAGTGGCCCTCAGTCTTGCAGAGTGGTTTTATTGAAAGATGAAAGATGAAAGACGTATTCTTGGTGCAATTCAAACATCCATTTGATCACACCAGCAACCGCTGATTTGACCGATCGACACTGGTGGCTGAACAAGTTTACCAAGTTAAATTTTTGTTGAATATACGGTGGGTTCATAATAAAAGAGCAATACAAGGTAAATGATCATGCATTGTCCCAACCTGAACTGTACGAACTCTGATAATCAGAATGCTTTTGCTGCAAAAAGCGATAATAAATGATAAAATTTCAACTTCAGACAACGCAAAAACATTAAGTTCAAGTTGCGAATCGGATGATGAATCTCAAAATGTAGTGCAAATTAGAAGAATCAACACAATTAAATAAGATACAGTTAAGTTATAACATCCTTTTTAAAAATTTTCTAATAAGACATAATGTGTCTGTAAAATCATGGTGCATTTTTGATAATTTCAAGGTTTTCAAAGTATGATGTTAAAGAAATTAATACTACACAATACACCATTAGACTTTTAATGTCAGATAAGTTTTAATAGATGTTCTTAATCCTGTGTGGGAATTCTCTATTATCATTCAGATGTGTAAGGTCACAAATTATTAGCTATTTGAACCGAATTTTTATAATTTTTAAGATTATCATCTATTTTAGTATTGATCCATTATATACAATGCGTTCACGATGAAAGGAATTATTTCGGTAAATTTTTGCCATTTGCTTTTTAGCAGAAATAATGCAACTGATGAATTTAAACTTTTGATTTATCTAGATAGTTCACATTAACACTAGATATTAGTTGAATATCATTGCAGCATAGGACCATATTAGCATAAAATTTTAGTTGGGTTGTGTTGAGCAATCAACCTTATCTGAACCCAACCCAACTAGTTAGTTAGCGGTAGATATTAATTTGGGGTGGGTTGAGCCATCACCTTTAACCCAACCCAACTAGCTAATTAGCATTAAACATTAATTACGTTGAGTTGAACCATCAACCTAATCTGATTCCAACCCAAGTACCTAGTTAGTGCTAATTATTAATTGAGCTGGGTTGAGCCATTAATTTTAACCCAACTAACTAGTTCACATTAAATATTAGTTGGATTGAGCCATCAATTTGATTCCAATTAGATATTTAGCACTAGATATTAGTCGGGTTGGGTTAAGCCATCAAAATCAAAAATTGTCCAGAGGAGCAGTCAAATTTTAATGAATTTATTCCTTTTTTCATGAACACTGTATTATTATTGTTCAAATATTAATATCAATTCATTTACATAATTTTCAATTAATTCAACATTGTTCAAAATAATTGACCGGCCCGCGCAATTTTTGGACAAATTCTACAGGTCCGCAGATCAACAAAGGTTGAGCAATACCAGACCAAATAACCTCGTGATGATTAGTGTATTGTAACGATCGGATCACAAAATCTACATACCACAACAGTTGAGAAAAGAAATCTGACTGACAGTTTATGTGACTGAGATCACAGAAACTTTTGTCGATGCTCGATTACAATTTACATGAGATCATGTTCAGTGGACCAGTACAGAGAAGCAAGAAGTACTGTTCTTAAACGAGTCGATGTTTTGCTTGTACTCTTTAGTAGGAAAGCCTTATGCTTAGTGTTAACTTTTTGAACATGCACCATAATGCAGGCTCCCATACAACCCTCATATGATTCAAATTGTTTGGATATCTTACATGTTTGGATATCAACAGAATAGAATGGTCTGTAAGTAGCTTTGTTTTAAATCACATAGAAAACGTGAATATGCTACGGAAATTAGTTAAACTATGTGATTGCATTACATAAATGCTAGATGATCTCCAACTAGCGCTAAAAGAAGTGCTAGTAGAAAACATGATTTCATTTTGTTTAATTTACTTCTCATTTTCATGAAATTTCATCAACATATATGATTTGCTTTAATTTCTGATAACAGATCATCATGATCATCAACATAATCTGCAACTTTGGTGTTAATAACAATAGAAACTTGAACAAAAATCAGAAGTGATCAGAATAGGTGAGAATACAAGATACAAGAAGAGAGAAAAATTTCTTTTGCCGGTATACCAGAAAAGAGGACCCCAAAATTAGGAAGACACCTTCAGGAATATTGGCAAGGAGTGGATCTTTCGAATACCAAAAACATTACTCAAATCGTACAATACATTCAAAGTTATGAAAGTTTGAAACAAGTCATTATTTTAAGTGATGCGTTTTTTATGCCACCAAGGCCCAGTTTATTCACCTTTGGTTAAATTGAACCATCCGACATTTAGCATAGTTACTGGTCAAATAACTAATCATGGCAGCTAAATTACATTAACCATGGAAAATGATCAATAGTTAAATTTAACCAAAAGTGAATAAACTGGGCCTAAGTGGCTTCCTAAAATATAGTTTTAAATTAGTATTTTTTATGATGTTATCATAATGACGTTTAAAAACTTTTCAATTAAATAAAATCTAGAAATGAAACGAAAAAAAGAGTTCAAGTTTTAATGAAATATTTAATAAAAAAAACTTTTATTAAAACAATCTCACAATTCAAATAGGATTATTTGTTTAACCCCAACTGTGATCATCAATCTACACGAAAAAAAAAATTAAAGCAAAAGTTGCATATTACGTATTTATTAATTTGACAAATTCAATTATCAAATGAAAAATTAAGGAAACGTTACAATAACGTACAAAAATTTACAATTAAATAAAAAAGGAAAATGAAACGAAAAAAGTGTTCAAGTTTTAATGAAACATTTTATGAGTACCCAAGGAAAAGAAAGTATACAAAAACTTTTATTAAAACAACCCCAGACATCCCAACTATGAACTTTTCGAGCTTTTCTAAGTAATTTTCTAGCTATGTGTGCAACTTACGACTTCAACTTTCCTTTATACCAAAAACGTCTTTATAAAAAAACCAAGCTAAAATCATGTTTGTGAAAAATCATGTAATATACTGAATATTATATGAGGTGGCAAATTTCAATCAAAATTAATGAACCCTCCTCACTCTACATAGCAGAAAAGCCAATATCTATCGATTTAATAGTTTTCGATTTATTTTCAAGGCGAACTCTCCATGGATTTCTTTCTCTCAGACGTTACGGGCGATGAAGCAATCTGGAGCCTCCTTAAAATGTCTTTCTGCACCGTTTAATCCGATTCTTATCGTTCGAAATTGAACGCATAAATTTTCACATTTACATTTATTTCTTTTTACATTACCTTTTGTTGGAAGTAAGGTCATATTTAATTCTTGTTCGAGTGTTTCAACGCTGATGTTGTAATAACAAATTTCTGAGACGAAGACGAGCGGCGAAAACAATGGGGACGTTGTTGTTTGGGGTGATGCGAAGGGGGTGCAACTCAGCAACCCCGGCAACAACAGCAGTAGGGCCATATCACGTATTCACCGAGGCATGGCAATGGGGCCCTCTCAACAAGGAATCTAAGTGTTTATGTAGTTTGAATATCTCATTTTCATTTTCAATGTGAAAACGAAAATTTAGAACCTGCAATAAAAAGAATCTTTAATGTTCCTATTTTTTTTATCAATTTGTGTTAGGGGTTATTTCGTGTGATGGAGTTGAATACTCAATACAAGTGGAATAATATTAAAAGGGAGATAAATAGGGGTCGACCGGGACCAGATGTGATCATTTTTTTTGGCAAAGTACTGGAACTGCGCCAAGTGTTTTCGTTAACGGGCGTTGAGGCTGTCGCATTTGGTAGTCAAATTCTTTTACCATTCGGGAATAAGGGCCCCGATTCGTTGAGGATGAGGAAAAAAGTCAATTATGGAGTTGCGTAGAAAAACTTCCGGGGCTCGTTTTACATTTAAATCGATTCAACGCGAATGTTGATTTTCAAATTGAAACTTTTGTCAAGTTTTTCTTTGCTTTGTTATTTATCAGTTTTAAGACGAAATTTCATAACAAATTTATTTAATAACTTTTTTTAATATAACTTTTACAATTAATAAATAAATTTTTTGGCGTTATATCGAAAATTATAACAATATTCCTCAATAAATTTATTGCTTATAATTATTAATATTAGTTATTTATTATGTTTTATTAATTTTCTAATTTTTATTAATATAAGATTAAAACTGTCAATCATCAAATGACATATACTTATAATTGTCAATCATATAATGACATTGACAGTTATATATTATAATTAATATTTATATAACTCATATTTATTACCAAAATAATAATAATATAATTAACCATTAACTTATATTACAATTAATTCTTCATTATAATGTATTAAAGTAATTTTATATATTTAAAAAAATAATTATATTTTTATTACCTTCTTGTTTATATCTGCTTTCCAAAAAAAATCTTGAATGGGAACACGTTTTATAAAGAACGTTATTAAAACTGAAAAGATGTGCAACAGCCCCCCAAAGTAGGCATTCGCTGAAGGTTGATTCATAACATTGCGCGTCGAATGAAAAGTTAATAGCGCCGTTTAAGGTCCCGTGTGCGCCGGCACATGATACGCGGTTAGCGGGGAGCGTCGCGACGCCGGCGTTAATACGAACCGGGTGATGTACAAACGGTGACTAACCCGCTAAAACCTGGGGATGTGGCACAAGCCTGGACCATTTTCTCTCTAAAGGGGGCAGCAAAACGATCGATATCATCCCTCACTTATTCATTTTTATTGTATATCAAATTTATTTGTATTCTAAAACGACCTCTAAAGGAAACCAAGCTGTATTTAAAAAAAAATTGGATGGATCAAAGTTAATGAAAAGACTGAAAAAAATTTTAGGTTAGAATTTCAAATTTTAAATTGTTGTTAATTGGTGTCGCCATCCATTTGCGATTCCAAATACTAATACATACTTTCTCTAGAGACACAACCTTTATCTTTTTAAATTATGTTCGATTACTAATTTAAACTTTTAATTAATTTATCTTAATTATTCTCTATCTTATTTTAATCAATAGGAAAGGTATGTGTTTATTTCCGTATATTAAAAAGAAACGTATATTAGGTTGCCTAATTTGCTTGAACAATTTCCTAAAAAATATACACTCAGCAGCAGAAGTCTGCGTACAAAAAACTTGTAATACTTTAATTGAAAAAATAAGAGTCATAATCTAATGTGATAAACTTGATTTTTTTTTATTTTGTATATTAACTACATATAATTCTATTAACAAAATATGCTTCAACAAAACAGAAACAGTAGTTACAGAAAAAAATCAAAACTAAAAATTCTACAAATAACGAGTATGCAAAAATCTGCGTACAAGTCAGGACAAGTATTTATAAAAAAATCATAAATGAGATCATTGTTTCTATATTAATATGAGGTCGGATAACCTTTACGTTTAATGACCTCCCTTAAACGTTTAGGCATGGAGTGCACTAATTTCTTCGTTTCGTCCGAACTGATTTTGGCCCATTCCTCAATCATAACATTTTTTAACGTTTCCTTCGACGTTATGTTGTGTTGCCGAATCCTGCGTTCCAGTATATCCCCGAGGTGTTCGATGGGATTCAAGTCCGGCGATTGTGGAGGTGTTTTAAGTTGCTTTGGGGTATTGTATAGTAGCCAAAGCTTAGTGTTGTGGGCGCAATGTTTGGGGTCATTATCTTGTTGAAAAAAGTATTCGGGCCCCAAGCCCAAGTTTTCGATGCTAGGCTTCAAATTTTCTTTTAAAATGTCTATATACATTTTATGGTCCATTGTCGATGTTATGAAAACCAACCTTCCCACCCCTTTGGTGTACATACACCCCCAAACCATAACTCCACCACCTCCGTGTTTTACAGTCGCTTTCAAATTTTCGGGATTAAGGGCAGTATTAGGTTTTCTCCATACAAGTTGTTTACCCTTAATGCCGAAAATGCAAAATTTGCTCTCATCTGTAAAGAGAACTGTCTCCCAGAATTCAATGGGCTTGTCTAAGAGTTTTTTTGCAAAGGCGATCCGCTTCTGACGATTGACCTCTGACACAAATGGCTTTTTTCGTGCAACGCGACTGTGATAGTTAGCTTTTTTTTAACGTCCTTCTCACCGTATCTTTGCTGATAGTTTTATGAAATTCTTCTTGTACATTTTCTACTATTTTTTTTGCCGACAGCCTAGGTTCTTTTCTAACCTGCTGTACAATTTTTCGCTTCTCTCGGTTTGTTAAAAGGGGTGGTCTACCAGATCGCGGACGTGAGATGTAATCTTCAGTGTCTTTATAATTGCACATGATACCTTTCGATACACGCACCTGACTCTCACTCCGGGTTCTGCACCCTCTATTGTTTAACAGAAAAGGCAACTTTTTTACCGACATAATTATGTCATTTTAGCGTCAAAAATTTCTTAGTGTACAACACAGTAAAATACGAATATGAATACGATAGCGAAGAAAAATACTGTTTGAAGGTGAAGACTGAAGCTTTTCAAAAAATTTTGCAGACGGTAGGATGCTTTTTTTCCGTTCAAAATGGCTTCTTATCTGATTAGAAGAAACGAAGAAGATAATGAAAGCTGTAGAACATAAATGCCCCGAAAAATGTGCAGCGTATTCAACGCGGGCATTTATTTGCCTATCCCAAATTTTATGATAATAAAAAAATTTTTTTAATTATTGTCTTAAAAAGAATACAAATTAAAGTCCCTAGATTTATAAAGTACCGCGGTTTCCAGAAGACTGTAACTGCTTCTAGAGGATTTAAAATACTTCCAGACGACTTACAATGCTTTCAGATAACTTGATATAGCATCTAGAAAACTTAAAATGTTTCCAGAAGACTTGATGTTGTTACCTCTAGATAATTTGATACTGTCTTAAGAAAACTTTATATTGCTTTCAGAAGACTTGAATTTCTAGACTGATATTTCTAGAGACTTAAAATGATGAATTTACAGATGTCTTACAATGCATCCAGACGACTTACAATGCTTACAGATGACTTACAACGCTTTTAGAAGCCTTGATATTGCATCTAGAGGACTTGAAGTGTGTCCAGACGACCTACAATGCTTCCAAAGTACTTTATGTCGCTGTTAGAAGACTGAAGATGCTTCCAGAAGACTTGATATTGTATCTAAGAAACTTGATATGGTTTCCAGAATACTACTTCCAGACGACTTACAATGTTTCCAGAAGACCTTATACTTACTTTTAGAAGACTTGAAATACTTCAAAATTACTTGAAGTGCTTCCAAAAGACTGGATACTACTTCCAGAAGACTTGATACTGCTTCTAGATGTTTTAAAATTCCTCCTAAAGCTTTGATACTGCCCCTATAAGACTTTATACTGCTTCTAGACGATTTCAAATGGTTTCAGAAGACTTGAGAAGTTTCCAAAAGACTTGATACTGCTTCTAGAAAATTTTAATAATTAAGAATCGATACTGCTTCTAGATATTTTAAAATGCTTTCAAAAGATTAGATATAGCTCCTGTAAGACTTTATACTATTTCTGGAAGATTTGAAATGCTTTCAGAAGACTCGAGAAGATTCCAGAAGACTTGATACTGCTTTTAGATGTTTTAAAATGCTTCCTAAAGGTTTGATACTGTCCCTGTAAGACTTTATACTGCTTCCAGAAGATTTCAAATGCTTTCAGAAGACTTGAGAAGTTTCCAAAAGACTTGATACTGCTTCTAGAAGATTTTAATAATTAAGACATGATACTGCTTCTAGATATTTTAAAATGCTTCCAAAAGATTAGATATAGCCCCTGTAAGACATTATACTGTTTCTGGAAAATTTGAAATGCTTTCAGAAGACTCGAGAAGATTCCAGAAGACTTGATACTACTTCTAGAAGATTTAAAATGGTTACAAAAGTCTCGATATTGGCTCAGGTAGGCTTAATATTGCTTCTAGAATATCTAAATTGCTTCCAAAACATTTGGAATGCTAACAAAAGATTTGATATTGCTGTCAGAATACTTAACATTGCGTCTATAAGGCTTGAAATGCTTCCAGAAAATTAATTTATTTGGTGCCAATCGTATTTTCATTGCAAATCTTTCTTAATGCTCCCAAACTTCTAAACGATAAATCTTCTTTCATGAAATCCTGGCATGAACCCGGAATATACAGGATATACGGAATATACGGGACTGGACTGAAACTGAAATGTACAAGTATCTTAAAATTGAGATACCATTCCTAAGATGACTAATTGTTTAATTGTTAAGATTTCAAGGCATTAAAGATGATATTTGCACCTCCTAGCGGTCATCTCAGAATCCTGAAAATAATTTCCTGTATTTTCTCTTAGCCACTTTAGTCATAAAGTTTTTTCCTGCAAGTCTGCTGTCAAATAATTTCCAGTATTTTCTCTTAACCACGATTTTATGATTAATAAAATCTTTTCCTGCAAGTTTAACTATCGACTTACAGAGCCTTTTAGCAATTTGCAACCGCTGGTTCGGCGGACCGCAACCATTTAAGTTAACATTTTTTTTTAATATATCCGTTCTTGTCTACGAAAAAAGGACTTACTTTCGAAAATAAGTTTTGGTGGAAACAGCTAATAAAGGTAAATAGGTCATTTCGTCAGTTTCTAGTTAGTTAATCCCTTTTTTCTGTATTTGCCGATGTTGAAGGACGTCAAAGTATTATTTCAGATCAGTATGTTGTCGTTGTTAATGGCGTTAGTTGCTAGTTTCAGATTTCTAAATATATAATACTGTAGAAGTGAGTTTGTAAATATAATTATATTGGACATTTTATTACTGATTGCGCAAGTGAGGAATAATCTTGGGATTAAATGAGAACACAAGCTGAGTAACTCATCTCCACAAAGCTCGAAATCAAGTAGAGGATTATCAAAATTTATGTGGAAATACAGATAGCTCAAACGGTTCGTCGTTTTAACTACACTGAGGTCACTCTGGAAGTGCTGCCAATGAAACGGCAGATGAGCTAGTGCTAAAGCGTTTTTAGGACAAGAACCAGCAATTTGTGTAAGATTTACGATGCCCAAATAGAGGATTCGAAGAATTCTGCAGCTAACTGATTTATCTTTAGATCGTCAGTGGTACATCTAACACAATCTTCGTAGCTTCATAAGCGCCGGTTTTTGAAAATAAGTATGGGTGCTGGATAGTGAAAAAACTGAATTGGGAAAAGATTCAAACGACGAATGACTGTTCTCAAAACAAAAGTGATATGAAAAACGTCCATGTATCTGGCGCCTATGGTTAATTTGCAATAGAAATGCCTTATATCAACAGTGCTTACACCTTCACAAGCAATATTTGGTCTATAATTGAAATTTTTTGAACTTTTGAAATGAACATTTTGTATCCTAGCAGTATTTGGTATTTTGGAAGCAATATCAAATTGTATTAACAATTTCGTGCCTTTTGCAATAAAAATGTCTTCTTTAAGACTTTGCATTTTCAAACATTTTTTTGCCAGTAGTTTTACAAACGGTATCAAGTCTTTTGGAATCATTTAAAATCTTCTAGAAATAGTATCAAGTCTTTCAGCTGCAGCATAAAATCTTGTGGAAGCAGTTCAAGCCTTCTGAAAGCTATGTTAAGGCTTCTAGAAGCATTATCAAGTCTTCCAGAGGTAGTATCAACATTTTTGAAAGCAGTTCAAGGCTCCTGGCAGCTTATCAAGTTTGTTTTAAGCAGTATCAGTCACCGAAGAAACGAAAGGTGAAGTTTAATAATGGTCTCGAATCGGGGGCGGAGCAAAACGTTTTTCTCACACATAAACTCCCTATTCGTACACCTGGTCACTGACATGCTGTCAAATCACCATTTTGGCTCGAATCGTTTGAATACATAGATATCATGAACCGCGGTACTTTAGTAATCTAGGGAGTTTAATACAAATTACACATCAGCGCCATCTGTGGAAGAGTGTGACCTGCCGACAGTTTCTCCTATTTTTCGAAAAGATTTTCCCTCTTTCCATAACTTTACAATAATTTTTCTCTCTCCCAATTCAATTTCCTTTCCTTTCGTGTCCATTCTAACTTTTAGTTTCTAAGCCTCTGCTATTATAATTGACACCGATTATCTTTTATTTAAATCGGAAAGCGTACATCGCCAACTACGTATTTAAGTAATAAATAAGTAATAAGTTTTTTTTGTAACTAATATTTCTGTTTTATTGATGCATATTTTGTTAATAGAATTATATGTAGTTAATACACAAAGTAAAAAAAATAGAAGAAAAGTTAAGTAAAAAATAGTTAAAAAGTTAAAAAATAGAAAGAAGTTTATCACATTAGATCATGACCCTTATTTTTTCAGTTAAAATGTTAGAAGTTTTTTGTACGCAGACTTCTGCTGCTAAGTGTAAGTCTCGCAAACAATGAAACGAAATATTACTAATAAAAAAAGCTGTGTAAATACAGCTAGATACTTAATCAGATTTATGTACTTACGCGATTATGAAAACGGGACATTTTAGAGTTTATTCGGGACGATGGGACTACTAACAGAAGAACGGGACAATCCCGTTCAAAACGGGACGTATGGTCACATAATGTATAACTGACAATGAGATGTTGACTATTTTAAAAAGTTAAAATTTAACTTTGAATGATATATCCCCTCAGGAGTACAACTTAGTATAGAGATAAATTGCGTTAAATCATCTTTTAATTGTTCGTCCTTTATATACCCTTACTCGTTATCGGTTCTTATGTGAATCACTCTGTATATAAGATTATAAGGTTTTAAGGTGACATCTACCGATATATTTTATAACTAATTATAAATAATAATAATAAGAAAATAAAGATTACTTTGAAAAATATTGTTTTAATATAATTTAAATAACGTATTATTTATGTAAAATTCTTAATATCTATAATTATTAACCTAAAAAAGTATTTATTTATTAATAATAACGGCACCCATATCTCAATGTTTTTACACTAGATGTCGCTGTTAAAAATTTTATAAATGTGTACTTTTAACTTTATTCTAAAACAATAAGAATTAGACCTGTAAAACAATCAAATTCCTTGAAAAGATTATGTCTATATAATGTCTAAATTATAATGCTTCATCTATAATAATATCCAAAATAATCGCACTTACTGGTTTTACGATATTTTCAATATATCGTAAAATCTCCAGGGTAAAAACAGAAGACATTCGAATTTACTTAAAAAAGAGATCGAAAATTATAGGCTACTTGTTTTCTAAATTTTATAGTTTCCTAGGTAACAAATATTAAATTTGCCCATTCTGTACAATCCAAACGAAATCTTATTTAGCACTTTAACAGATGTGATGTTTTAACATTACTCACTCAAAATGAAGCTAAAATTTGTATAGTTTTCGCCAATAATTAGTTTGTTAATAATTAGAGATATCTACATTATCCTCAACCTTCCACTTCTAATTGATAGGTGGGGATAACGTAAACACGTTTCCGACAATCATTTTTCCACCGAGTGCTGAGAGGCGACTTTGTTTTTGACCGTAGGGATCATATGATCGTGTGCGCGTTCGGTAGTTCTTTGGGATCGTTTGTGTGGGTATCCTGAATTTCCGAACCGTTAAAATCTCATAAATCCCGCGGTGTTCATTCGACGTTGTCGCCATCGTCAGTTTTGCAAAATTCCCCTTTGGACAACCGACGAATTCGGCCTCGAGTTTACATAGCAAAGTAAACTGGGGAGTTCTGGGGGCAGCAGTGTTGCATACCCGTCTTTGACAGTGACTCTAAATTTTATCGTATTTTTCCTCCCTTGTGAAAGTAAAATAACGGACGGGAGGGTTCAAAGTAAAAAACCGATTGCCCGAAAACCATGCTGGAAATCTATGGTAAATAATTTGTTTTTAAAATGTCCGTTTTTTCATTTGGCTACGACGTGAAGATTGTCGATAAAACCGTCGACTCTCCGATACTCGTTTTATTGTATCTTACATTTCGCATATCGGTGTATACGCCGTAATAATGGAGATTTTATCCCTTTCTTTGTTATAACTCCTAAACAAATCTAATTCGTTTTAATAACCACACCAAGAAAAAATCCACCAAGAAAAAAAATTCACCAAAAAAAAACTCCATAATTTTCTTTTCTTAGCCTTATTTCATAAGGTTTCAGATAATTACTGCATCCGTTTTGGTTACTTCTATTCCCTACACTAAAAAAGCCTGTCCAAAATTATTGTAATTTTAACAAATTCTAACCAAACATTTATAAAATATTTGACAGGTGACTGAACCCATGGTATGTACTGTCTTATTATTACTCCCTTTTCATTAGTTAATTTAATTAATGATACTAAATTCGTTTGTAGTCGCAGGTACCCCATCAGCCTACTGAAGACACCGAAGGGAATGACTGTCGATAAGTGGAGGCAACCCGAACCTATCGTCTATGGCAGATCCAGCTAACCATTTTGCTGCTGCCAGCACAAGCCGTCGCAAGCGTGTGCTGCCGACGCAGCCACAAACTGAGGCCAAACGTGCTAGGACCAATTCCGAACAGAATTGCAATTTAGATACACAAACATCGAAACCAGAAACAAATTTAAAGGTACACTTTTTTTTCATATAAATTGGTTTGTTTTAACCCACTAATATATAGTGTTCTTTAAAATGGACGTCAAATCTATTAAAGTAATTAATTAATTTTTATGATCAAGTGTATGCTATGCACAATAGATTTTTTAAAGGGAGTTTCTACCTTGTTAGGTCTAAAAAATATGGATTTTCGGAAAAGAATCTTCTTTAGGAAAATATTAAATATACACTGTTGAAATTTTGTATAGAGATTGAATTATCTTAACATTCATATCTTCTTTCAACAAGTCACATGCAAAGGGTAAGGGAGGCTGAGTCGATGAATGGTGCCGTATACACCTAACTCTTTTTTTACACGGTAGATACGTTCCTTAGAAAGCTGTGCAAACGAAAATCGTGTAAAAAAATTTATAATAAAATGTATATGACATATTTATAAAAAAGCTATTTATTATTTTAAAAAAATAGTGTACAATCAAAACTCCAACATAACAATAAAAATGTAAACTAAAATTAGAAATAAAAATCAATTTCGCAAGTCTTCATCACTACTTGATAACAAATGTGCACGTTTATTATGGACTTGACCAAAAGTGCTATCATCAGCATCATCAGTAGATATATTATCAGTAGATATTAGCTGCTGTTTTTTTGGTTTCTCAATAAGCTTATATGGAATTCTTCATATCCAGCTACACATAACTTAAGACTACGTCGAAATTTCAATGCACGCGCCATGTCAGGATCATGAGTAAGAAAATGTCGTTCCATACTTGTAGCATATTTCATCGCGAATTAAATCAGCAGTTAATAGCTGAACTTCATCTTCTACCTTGTCATTATCGATTTCTTTATTTTCACAAATTGTCATAAATTCGATCAAATCATCTTCATCCAAAGGGCTTTCTCACATCAATTCATCAATATCAGCCATTTGAATTCCACTTTTGACGCATACTGGCAATATTTTTTTCCAACAAGCGTTTAAGGTTGATTGGCGCAGTTGTTTAATGGCAACAGAAGCAAGTGTAATGCAATCCATAATGGTAAACTTTCTCCATGGTTCCAAAACAGTCAAGTTTGTTTCTTCCACTAAATCTAAAATATATCAGCGCGGTATTATTAGGCGGTAAAAATAGCAACTGAATATTTGGGTGATCCAACTGGGTGGCTGGGCGCATTATCAACGAGCAAAAGTATTTTGAATTCCAAACCTTCCATATATTTCTGGACTTCAGGAACAAAGCAGTTATTGAACCAATTTGTAAACAGATCAGCCGTCATCCATGCCTTTTTATTTGCTATGAAATGCACTAGAAGTTGTTTAATGTTATTACCTCTTAATGCTCGTGACATAAGAGATTTGTTGATTAATAAAGGCTTTAACATTTTATCACCAGATGCGTTACTACATAACAAAAACGTCACTCGATCTTTAGCCTTTTTAAAATCACCAGCAGATTTTTCAGATTTTGCTATATAAGTCCTTTCGGGCATTTTCTTCCAAAACAATCCCGTTTCGTCTGCATTAAATATTTGTTCTGGAGTATAACCGCCCTCTTCAACGATTTTTGCTAGTTTACCCGGAAAAATTTTTGCAGCATTTTCGTCTGCTGATGCTACTTCTCCCTTTGTTTTTACATTGTGAAATGCGTGTCTTTTTATAAATCCTGTCAGCCATCCCTCACTTGCATTAAATGCCAGTTTCTTCGTTGCCTGAAGACTTGTTGGTTCCAATTCCTGAAGTCGGTTATATATTCGAAGTGTTTTTTCTTTTATATATTTCCCATCAATAGGTATTCTTTTTGACTGTACATCTTCTATCCAAGACACCATGTGTTTTTTCGTTTCTCTAAGATAGGATTTCGACTATAAGATGATGTTTTGGAGCTTACTTTCGATCCTGAAACTATGGATTGTCGAATGGAATCCTCATTTTGTCTAATTGTTCTTATAGTCGCTTCGTTTAAACCAAAAGCTTTGCCAACAGATGTGGGACCTTCGCCTTTCTTTAGACAGTCTAGATTTTTATTTTAGTTTCTAAGGAAATTGCTTGTCTCTTCGGAAGTTGTTGTTTAGGCATTTTATTAAACAAAAAGGGTACTATAAAAAGAATCCAAAATAATATTGATTGTAGAATTTTTCTAAAGCGACAAACTAATACAATATTACCTTTTTTAGTAGCAAAGAATTATCATCATTACAAATAATACACTAAAAATTTGACCATCGAATTAAAAAAACTAATTGAAACATCCACTTTTAGAACTTTACCGAAATTATTTATTACGTCTCACAAACTGACCACTCTTAACACAAAATAAATACTGAATAACGAAATCATGTGTTCAAGTTGATGCACAACGAGATAAAGAAAAAAAGTGATCATAGAATTCTCGTATTCCCTGTAGTAGACCAAGTTATAAACATGTCGACATAAACCGACCAACTTCTGACGACGGTATTCCCCCATTGTATTTTGTTACTGTATACATAAGTTTCTGTAAGACGCTATCAAAATTAGAATTAAGAATTTTTTTTGGGATTCGTGCTATAACAAAAAATTCGTGTAAAAAAGTTTATTGGTGAACCGTGTTATTTCAAAATCGTGTTAAAAAAGATCGTGTAAAAAAAGAGTTGGGTGTATGCAATACTATGTTTGGATTACGAAAGTCCTATTGCCGTTATAAATGAATTGAAACAAAAAAGAATTTAAACACATCCTTACTCTATATTATACTGTGCATAAAGTGAACTACAATCAAGAAGAAAAAATAAAAAATGGAAAAATAGTGAACCACTGAAAGAAAGGTTTCGATTTTTTTCAATCCTTTTTACATGTTATGATTTATAAATAAAAATGTTTGCAATAGTTTTCAATAATTCTAGTTTAATTGATGGGCACACATGTGATGTATGTGTTTGCCAAATTTCATTATGATTACTTATCTAAAACGCTTTGGACCACTTCCATAATCTTGAAAAATGTAGTTTTGAGAAAAACGAATAAAAAGTTTTGCCGAAATTTGTTTGGGTATAAATGAAAATTTTGATACTTAAATTTGGACTGCTATGCCAGCACCATAGAGCCCACTTTCCTCTTTTTCAAAGATCTCCTCTTGAGTGGTTAATCTTCTAGCCAATCTAGATTCTTTTTCTGCCGCGGAATATGCATCCGTTTTCTGTACATGCATGTTATTCTTCGTGTCGGCAGTAGCTTTGATCTGCGTTCTGATTGTGATGTCCATTACTTCCATCATGCGTAGCAGAGGTGTGAACCCTTCATTGAAGATACACGTACTCATAAATTCCCGTGCTACGAAATTTGTTGCTTGCATTCAATGTTTACGCTCATACTGAGGACACTGTCGAGATGTTCTATTGGTTTTCTAACATTTACACTTGCATTAATTTTGTTTGATTTACACTTCAGTTTTGAGAACTTTGCTAATTTTACAGATTTTAACTTAAAATTTTGTGAGCATATTCTTAAAACATAAATTAATGTAAAAATTTTAAAAAAATGTTTTGACCTAACAAGGTAGAAACAGTCCTTAAGGGATGTGTTGCAAAAAAACAATTTGTACCAAACATTATTTTTTTAATATAATAATTAATAAAATGAAAGAAAAATTCAAAAAGTGTTTGATGAAAAGAATAATTTCATGCACTAATGGGTTAACATTGTTTTTAGTGTTCTATGAGTTTTTCTTGAACCTTAGAGAGCAATTAAAGATGAAAAATTAATGAATTAAAGTGTGTAAGCATGAAATAAATACTTAAGTCAATTCTAATAAGAATTTTTTAATATATTTTACACCCAATTCTCTTTTTACACGATATTTTTCCACAAATTTGTTGAGAACATATTTATCATATAAAAAGAGAATTAACTGTATATAAATCAGTCAATGTGTTAACTCTGAAGACTTTAGAGAATTAAGTAATTTTGATAACATTTAAAAACGTCTCATTATTAATTACCTGTTCTCTTTTCACACAAATTTGATTTATCACGAGTTTAAAAGGAGATAAAACAAATTACTTTGTTTTAGCACTATTTTAACATAAAAAATAATGAATAACAATGTGTAAGCACGAAGTAAATCCTTAAATCAACTCTAAAAAGATTTTTTTTAACATTGTTTACATTTCATTTTCTTTTTACTCGGAGTTTTTTAACTTTTTGGTTATGTTCAAAAGAACATAATTATCATGTAAGAAGAGAATTAGGTGTATATAAATCACTGAGTATGTTAACTCTCAAGACTTTAGAGCGTTAAGTAATCTTGATAACATTTAGAAACGTCTCAGTATTAATTATCTAATTCTCTTTTCACACAAGTTTGATTTATCACGAGTTTAACAGAAAAAATATCTTTTGCTTTGCTTTAACACTATTTCCAATACACTATGAATTTTTCTTGTATCTTATACAGCAAATGAAAAATAAATTAATAAATTAAATTCTTAAGTCAATTCTGACAAGCACTTTTTGATATGTTTTACACCTAATTCTCTTTTTACATGATTTTTTTTACACAAAAAAAAAATCATGAAAAAAGAAAATTAAGTGTATATGAATCAGTCAATCAGTTAACACTGAAGACTCTAGAGAATTAAGTAATCTTGACAACATTTAAAAATGTCTCAGTATTAATTACCTGTTCCCTTTTCATACAAATTTGATTTATCACGAGCTTAAAAGAAAAAATAACCTCTTTTTACACGAATTGCTTTATTTTAACACTATTTTAGCAAATTGAAAATTAAAATTAATGAATAAAAATGTGTAAGCACGAAGTAAATCCTTAAATCAACTCTAGCCAGATTTTTCAAAATCTTGTTTATACTTAATTTTTTGTTACACGACGTTTTTTAAGTTTTTTTAACATATCTATCGTGTAAATTAGGTGTATATAAATCGCTGAGTGTGTTAAACTCTCAAGACTTTAGAGCATTAAGTAATCTTGATAACGTTAAGAAACGTTTCAGTATTAATTACCTAATTCTCTTTTACACGAATTTGATTTATCACGAGTTTAATAGGAAAAAAATCTTTTACTTTGTTTTAACACTATTTCCAATTCTCTATGAATTTTTCTTAAATCTTATAGAGCAAATGAAAACAAGAAAATTAATAAATTAAAATGTGTAAAAAGGAAATAAATTCTTAAATAAAATAAAGAATTTTAATACATTTTGCACCTAATTCTCTTTTTACATGATTTTTTTACACAAATTTGTTGAAAACTTATCTCATGTAAAAAGAGAATTAAGTGTATATAAATTAATCAATATGTTAACTCTGAAGACTCTAGAGAATTAAGTAATTTTGATAACATGTAGAAACGTCTCAGTACTTATTCTCTTTTCACACAAATTTGATTTGTTACGAGTTTAATAGCAAAAAAATCTCTCTTTACATAAATTGCTTTGTTTTAACACTATTTTAGCAAATAAAAATTAAAAAATAATGAATAAATATGTGTAAGCACGAAATAAATCCTTAAATCATTTTCAATATTGTTTACTTTTTACACGAAGTTTTTTTGGAACATATCTATCGTGTAAAAAGAGAATATAAATCGCTGAGTGTATTAACTCTCAAGACTGTAGAAAATTAAGTAATCTTGATAACATTTAGAAACGTCTCAATATTAATTATCTAATTCTATTTTCACAAACATTTGCTTCATCACGAATTTATTAGAAAAAATTCTCTTTTTACACAAATTGCTTTGTTTTAACACTTTCCAATAATCTATGAATTTTTCTTGAATCTTACAGAGTAAATGAAAACAAAAAAATAATGAATTAAAATATGTAAGAAGGAAATAAATTCTTAAATCAATTCTAATAAGAATTTTGTAATATTGTCTACACTTAATTCTCTCTTTAGATGCATTTTTTGTACGATTTTTTTAACAACGTATCTACTATGTAAAAAGAGAACTAGGTACATAAATCGCTGACTGTGTAACTCTCAAGACCACAACATTAAATAATCTTGATAACATTTAGAAACGTTTCAGTATTAATTATTTAATTCTCTTTTTACACCGATTGTTTTTCTTTATCACTTTTTTCAATAAGCACGAAAAAATTCTAACAAAAGTTAACTCTAACAAAAATTTTCTTTTTACACAATCTTACAAAATTAATGTAATTACAAAATTGTGTAAAAAGAAATAAAATTGTATGTTAACTATCTTGATAACATTTAGAAACGTCACAATATTAATTACGTGAACAGAGAATTACTGTTCACTCAAATTTGATTTATCACGAAATTTTCAAAAGAAAAAAAATCTGTAGATAAATTGGTTTAACAATATTTTCAATATTCTATAATTTTTTTTGAATCTCCTACCGAATAAAGATTAATGAATTACAATGAGGAATTATTAGGTTTATTAGGTGAATTAGGTTTATACAGGTGATTCAAAAAAAAACAGTGACATACTTCTAATGTAATGTATGAAAGACTAAGGTGAATGGTCTTAATATACGTGGGCTTGCAACTGCCTTCTTAACTTAAAAAAGTGTAATAAAAACACTTTTTTAACAATTTTCACTACGTCATTGCTAATTTAAGACAGGTAGTTTTTTTGTGTAAAGTGATCAAGTATTTATCAAATTAGATCTCATAATACTTTGCTTGAAGTCACAATTTTTAAGAAAAATAAGATTGAAGAACATTTTTTAATTATATTTCTGTAAATCTAAACATCAAAGTCCAAGATGTATGGACAATACTTTATGAATAACCAGTATTGTTAAATACCTGGGTATTTATTTTTAAGGAAATCTACCCAGGGGTATTTTATTTACCCAAGATTAATAGTTATTTACACATAAACTCAAAAATAATATAATAATCTCTAAATCAGTGTATCCCAATCTTTTTTGGTTTGCTGCTTCCTAAATAATCGGAAATAAATTGACATCCGATTTTTCTTAAATTACTAATTTTTTTGACAAATTGAAATGCTTTCTGTATGTCTCTTAAGACCGATAAACCCTATTGTTTCTAGTTCTCAGTCTAGAGTTAGTTCTGAAGCTAGGTTGGGTTGGGTTTCGTCTTAAGAGAGGTATGGTTAAACCTAAATGTTTTTGGTTCTAGGTCTAGTATTAGCTCCAACGCTAGTATTGGTTCTATTTTTAGTTATTCAGTCTTAAATTGTTGTATAAACGCATGGCCAAACCAAAACTTCCTAGTACTAGGTCTAGTGTTAGTTCTAGTTTTAATTGTCATTCAGTGCTTGATTGTTATAAATTCTTCTGGAACTAAAAGTATAATTAATACTAGACTTTTGGCATTTTTAATACATTCGAATTAAAAAATATATTCATGTATTACTATAAATTTTTAATTGATATAGTATCGACGCTTTGGTGGGTACTAAATCAATTCCTGTCGCCCATCATTGCGAATAACAAGTGCATCACTTTCAGCAAGTCGAGTAATAAATGTTGTTATTACTCGAATACCCATCAAGAGTGGAGTGGTCTTATGGCTGCTTGGAAAACTGTAAATTACTCAAAAACTATTTTATTACTATTAAACTATTTTATCATTTATGGCCTACATTGGAGAAACGGGTATAGCACTTAAAACAAGAGTCAGAGAACATATAACAAGATCACAGTCAAATTTTGGAAAACATCTAAAGGAAAACAGTACTCACATTTTTTATGAAATTAAAAGCGCAACACTAATTCATCTACAAAACAAGGGAAATACACTTGAAAGCTTGAGAAGTTATGAAATTTGAAAGTTCAGATATAACAATCCACAAAAAGGATCACTGAATGAACACATTTATTCAACAATAACACAGTAGTGTGTAGTATAATGGTAGTTGTAAGTACATGTATAGTAATACATGTACTTACAAATACCATTTTCCTCACCAAAAAAAAACCTGCGGACGGACAAGAACCTCAGGTCACAATAATAACCTGAGGTTGCACCGATTGTGAATCCTTGATTACCATTGCCATCCTTACATTTTTTTTTCATTTCCTTTTTTTAACCTCCCTAAAATTCATTTTACCTCTATCCTACATCCTATCACATTTTACTATTCTACAAAATACCATCTTTTAATTAAATAACTTTCATTCATTCTTGTTTCACCATATTCGATGATCAAATGTGAATTCGAAATTTATTTTTGTTAAACGTGATTATCATTAGTTTCATTGTAGTTAATTATTTCAGTGAGTGTTATATTTGTTTTTTAGTTTTTCAACAAAATTTTCGCGCCATAATATAATAATATTAAACAATAACAATACATCATAAATTAAACATATTACAAGTTTTTACAACTATTAAACAAAAATTTAAGGAAGGAATATGTTTAAAAATCATTTAAGAAATGACGTAAGTTAATAACATTTTCTCTAACATCTTAACATATAAAACATCTATTTGAAATTTAGTTTTAAATGAATAATTGTAATTAGGTGGTTCTCTGACGATGACCGGTGAGGCCAAAACCGGTAGAAACTAAAAAATAAAAATATAAAATTTCATCGTCAAAGTATAAAATAATATCTTCGTTATTATTTTAATAACAATCCCACAATACTAAAAAATTGTTGCTTCAATCAAACATATGTAAGAACATTGCCCGTTTAACAAAACAAAGCAAGGCATAGAGGATATTTTTAAAAAAGAATTTTTTATTGCGTATAATGTTTAATTTTAAAAGAACTTTAACTCCCAATATGTCATAAAAGAGGCATTACCGAACCCATATACAGGTGTCCCGCATAAGAACCGACACAGAGCAGGGGCATGTAGACCAACCTAAAATGTGATGATTTAACGCAACTTGCCTTATACCAAGTTGCACCCCTGAGAAGTTACAGGCCTTCAAAGTTGAATCTTAAACTTCGAAAAAAATTAATGTCTCGGTAATGGATTAAGTTAGAAAAACCAAATTTGGTATACGTTATGAGTGTACCAAGGGCATTAATCGGTAGAAAGCAGGGAACATTTAAAGCATTTCAAGGGGTTGGTTAGGGATGATGGTACCCTAAAATTTGAAAGACATTTTTAACCTGTTAGCATTTAAAAAATTCTTACTACATTTTATAGTCAATTTAATTTAAAACCTTTTTTTTCTCTTATGCTTCTCTTCTTATGCGGGACACCTGTATTTTAAGACTGTTCATCTTAATTCGTTTTTGTATTATTTGCTCTAGAAGGTCTGTCAGAAGTTTTTTGAATCACCCTGTATAAAACACTCAACGTGTTAACTTTCAAGACTCTAAAGCAATGATGACCATATGATCGATTATCAACAAAATCATTAATCTGAAAGATGTATACTGTGTAGCGACTAAAAAATCGGGGTTTAAAGTCCGATCTTAGGCATTAAAGTAAGATATAGAAAACTGTGATTGTGTTGAAGAAATGCTACTAAACTAAAAAGAGTCATACAGTTAACAAATTGTAATTTAAATAAGAAGATCTTGGCAAGACATTTGTATAAACAGTTGATCTTGGTCAAAAGATAGTGAATACCACTGCTTTAGAACATTAAGTAATCTTCATAACATTTAAAACGTCACAGTATTAATTATCTAATTATTTTTTCATAAAAATTTGATTTATTACGAGTTTAAAACAAAAAAGTCTCCTGTTACATAAGCTTTGTTTTAACATTATTTGTAATATTCCATACATTTTTCTTGAATCTCATTAAGCAAATAACAATTAAAAACCAATGAATTAAAATATGTAAGCAGAAATTAATTCTTTACTGTTTGAATCCCAGGTATTAAAGAAACACTCTTGGGAAATCCAACAATCACTTAATCCAATATGTTTAGATAAACATAAATTTCCCGACTTGTATTATTCTCCAGTTAAAATGTTTGTTCATAACATAAATATTGTAAGTTGATTCGTTATTTTATGAAAAAACTCTATGATCATCTTGCGATTTTAACAAACAATGACACGTCGATAGTTGCTGGAAATGTGGTGAAATGTGAGAAGTGGTTAAATCAACACTAACAATAATAATAATATGTTTACACTCAATTTTCTTTTTACACGAATTTTTACATCTGTCAAGTAGAAAAGAGAACTAGGTTTAAATAAATCTCTTGAAGATTTAATAGTTTTGTTACATTTAGAAACGTCTCAGTACTTAACCTTCAATCCGTACTAAAATGACGTTATGATCAGATATCTTGAATTTCACATCGAGTAGCAATTAAAAGAATGTTAACATTGTAATAGATACGGTGTCGTGGTTTAAAAATCAAGTTATGTATTTTAACACTTTTTGTGTTATGATAACATTCTTTTTTGCGTTAATCATTCTTTTAGATTAAATTCTGCTTAAAAAGATTTGATAATCAACGTTCCAATAAATTAAGATTATTTTTATTCAATTAATTTTTTTTCTTAAATGTATTATTATTTATATATTAATTTTTTTGATAGAGAAAATCCGACAGTAATCAATCCGTACTGGACAACAGAACAACAGGCCAGAAGTCGGAGGAGGGCCACGAGAGTAGTTCAAAAAGACGTTCGTACAGTTCTGGCCATCAAACTACAGGCGGTACCACTGCCCGTGGTAAATCAACCACAAGCCATATACCGGTGTTAAAAACACGCCAATCTTATCAACAACAACAATTATTCAACAAAACAAGTCTCGACGATCTCAACATATTAGCGTCTTCAACCCCGATTGATAGCGGCAATCCTCGACCCCACACTACAGACGGCCATCGCAACAACAACAGGCAAAACAACAACAATAACCCTTCAAGTTCAGCGCTTCTAGATACTTCCTTGCTTGCTTCTTCGTCTAATTCAACACCGAAACAACGTAAACAAAGGAAACAACATAAAAGCGATTTATTGAATAGTAACGAGGAGGCAAATACAGATACCAATTCAAACGGTACATATATAAAAAATTAAAATAAATCTTAATTATTAATTCATTTTGAATTGATTGTTTTCAGTAGGAACTAGAAATTCAGAACGTCAGAGGTCAACACGTAGTTTGGCCTCGGTCAGTTTGACAAGTGAGAGAAGTACGAGAAATCGGGACTCATCACCGAGGAACTTAACGTTCCCAAGGGAAGCACAACAACAACAACACCGGTATCTGTTGCGGAGCCACGGCCGGGTGTCAGATCAAGCGATCAACAAGAGGACGGAGGTCGGCCCGAACCGTACGCGGCACCGAGAAGACTTAGCGCTGGGGGCCAGCAGCAGTCAACAGGGCAAGCGGGAGGCGGCCGAAAGCGAGCCCTCGCGACTTAACAGAAGCGGGGCTGTCTTACGGCGTAGCACTCGAAACAACAGAGCAGGTAAAACGAATTTTATGAATCAATTGCGTTTAAAACTAAAAATCGTACCTGAACTCCCGATTTCACTCATCTATTTCAAGTTAGATAAGATAAGCACAAATGTTATCGCCAAAAATTTTTTTTGCTTCATGTGTAATAGACAAAATTTGATTTAACCATATTTCAACTGCCAGCATGGAAATAATGATTCAAACAAAAATAGAATTCTTAAATTGTCTTAAAGGTTTCTAATTTTTAATTAACCAGGTAGTTTTGTTAACGTAGTGTTTTAGGTTGTTTTGTGGAGTGGTTATAGACATTAGGTTTTTATGTTTGGACGTTTTTATTTATCTTTTTCATTAAGTTTCTTTATTTTGGCGATTAGGGCAAAGCACAACAACGGGTTCGTGCGCAAGCTCCAGCGGTGCTAGTGGCAGCGCCCGAGGCGGACGGACATCCCGCCAACACAAGGTGGGCGCCGTCGGTGCCCCCGTACCGCTTACCACGCCTGCTACAACAGCCGCGGTCGCTATGGCAGCTGACCAACCAGATATGCCCAACAATGGACTCGCAGGTATTAAAACTAAACAATAACAGATACACAACATCGTTATTTCTTAGCACAGTTTTTATTTTATTTAAAAAACTAATTTTTCTTAGATATAGCTATGTATTTGAAACTCAGAGGAAGTTATCTTGTTGACTTTCAATTTTAAAACTGTTTTTAAGAATGAGTTGAAGTTTTACTCAGAAAACTATTAAAAGTCAATCATTTATTTGAATAATAAAACTTGGTTTCAATTTACAATTACAACTTCTTGATAATGTCTTACGTATCAGTATTATTAATGAGAATGATATCTTTGAACTTATCGTCTCAGGATTACATACACAAGTAAACTGATTAAGAAGAAACAATATCAAAGAAAAAAAACAATCGCTATGAATTTCTTATTATTTTTTTTTTAGTTCTAAACAATCATTTGCAAACGTAAGTTGCAAATCTTTTTATTTATTAAATTTGTGTTTGATTATAATTTTGACTTTATCTTGGTGTTACAAAGGTGTCTCAATAAGGGTGCCCGATTTAAATTTAACCTCATTTTTTTCTGTGCAAGTGACAAGAACTTTACAGCTGTCATCTACAGTTCTTGTTAATTGTGGAGCACTACACAAAGGAACTGTGAAAATCCATTTTAATGGAGAAGCTGGCAATCTTCGCGACATTTTAGGCTATAAAAGTGCGGTACTATAATAAATCAGCCTCATCTGAACGGTATGGATCTGGAAGACATGTACTTTGAGCAGGATGGCACGTATATGGAATGTATTCTTTACGAAGGACGCCACGCGACTTTTTTGGATTTTTGTGAAATCTCATGTCTGAGAATTCGCGCAGACTATCCTCGAGCTCAAAGACGAGATCTAACGCGTCAATGATTAGTTAGAGTCGATGAGAATGGATTGAAAATTTCATGAAAAGTGCAAGGGTCTGTGTTATTAAAGCAATGGGAGCCATTTGCAGAATTTTTAAATTGGACATTCTTATTGAGTCATCTTTATTATTATATTAATAAGTAAGGTGAGCTGGGGTAACTAGAACCCAGCTACTGGAAAAAATTCTAAAAATTCAAAGCTTCGTAATTATTAACTACTCAATTAAATAACTTAAATTATGCTGCATATCAGTTCAAGTATCTTACTCCAAATGAAGGAATATTTATTATTCTTAATTCAACTTAATTAATTTGGAAGATCCAGTTACTTCATGGAAAGGGGTAACAGGAACTCCTCCTATATTTTTTATCATATAAAGCAATGTATTATGTGTTAAGGTAACTACATCAATTCTTGCACTCCTAAAGAATGAAGAAAAATCTATTCAATGATTTTCAGAGATCTAAAATGAAGATGTAAGAGTATTTGTACCTAAAATTCTGCCCTGCTATGGATAAAGGTCGTATCTGCAAATTTCAATGTTCTAACAAAATAAAGGAAAACTTTTCAGGTCTACGCCATACACATTTTTTGACATTTCGTTTTAAAATTTTGCATACATATATAAAATTGCCTCAAAAGATTCGTGGAAAAAAGCTGAATAGTTCCGAAATGCCGAGAAAATGATTTTGTTAGATACGACTTTTACGCTTAACAAAACTTTAATATCATCTGTATGGCACAATAGGATCTGCAAATACGACAAAATATATCTGTTTATTGCATCATTATGTTAAGTAGGTATCAATATTATAAGACAATTACACTCTAAAGTAGATATGAAAAATTTATAAAGTCCTGGAATACATTTTTCTTTATTAACAAAGCATAGGTACAAATTTTGATAAGCAACAGTTTTTTAAAATAAATATATAACCATTTCTGAACAAAACAAAACGAAAACAACTTTAATTACTTCTTGTATTATAAGTCCGTCTCAGATTCCGAGGTAGGCAAATTATTCCAAAATTGTAATGGGCTTTTTGGTATGATAGGCTCTAACCGTTTTAATAAAGTCTCCTTTCTAGTTACCGATATTCCTCGAGCTGTTTCTTTGCAATTCGGTTTGGTTAATCCACGCTTCTGGTAATTGGCATTCAGAAAATTAAGTTCTATTTTTTCTTGATATTCAAATTTATGTTTATAGAAAAGTCAGGTTTTACCCCTCTTGAACTCTACCTGCACCATATTATGTAAATAAGATCTGGGATTAATTTTATTTAATGTATATTGAGATATAGAATCTTTCCAATTAAAAAGGTTTTTCAACTCTAATGCTATAACTTCGACATTTCTCGAGTTGGCTGTTTGCACACAGGTATGGAAATCTTGAAAGTCATAAACCTTTTTCTTTCTCTTTAAAGCTTGTTCTATTTGGTGATGGAATGCATCGGCCGATATGAAGGTGTGGCCCGACTGGAAATATTTTATTGTCAAATTGTTTAAGCTAACTTCTGAACTGTTAACAATGTAAAGAAAAAAACAGAATATGGTCCAATTTTTGTCTGTGCTGAACAATTCTCCAGCCATAATATTATTGCCTCTTTGTTGTAGAAAAAAGGCATACTATGCACTGATCATATCTTCTTTCATCTCTCTTATGTTTACCAACCGAAACGAAACTTAAATTGAAGGCAATTAGACGGGGTACAAAAATCACCTCCTTAAACATTTCGCATCGAGGAAGCATAATAACCTGAAAGACAAACAAAATTTATTGGGAAGCTTCTAGAAAAATATTTCCGGACTCACTAACCTTTTGGAGATCAGTTGAGCATGTTAATGATGATTGTTCATTCAATGAAGAGTCTTCGTCAACATCTTTCCGATACTCTGCGCGTGCCGACTTTGCCATTTCTATATGGATAACCCACTGCTTACAGATTTCACAGTCTTGATTACTTTCTGGGTTGTGTTTTGTAGATTTTTTGTGAATCTCACATTCTTCACAATTAAAACACTCCTCATTACCCAAATTTGCAAAAGAAATTTTCATGTCGCTCACAACCTTCCTGTACAAACCATAAAATAATTTCATGTTTCTTTAAAATCCATAACCATTTCTTTCCATACATTTCATTTCCATACACATAGACTTCTTTGTTATGTCGCTAGGCAGATATCTGCGATTTGGGGCATGCTCTCTGCTATAATGTGAAATTGTGGGTTCAAAACTTTCTATATGATCTATTATTACTTTTCTGTCGATTTTATTTTTAGGGGTGGCATGTCCCTGTCTCGACATTGGAGCTGCCAAATTTGAGTTCGTATACTTGTTTAGAACATCCCGGATTACACGATCATTATGTGCTTCATACCCTAGGCTGGACATATAAAATCGTTTACAAACCTTATGTAAAGATCCTTAGTCATCTTTCAAAGTGTAAGAAATAGTATTTTGTCTTCAAAAACTTGAACCATCAGATGTTGTAGCTTTTTTAGTGTGGATCCTTGTCGTTGTATTTAAAATACATGTTTTTCTGTCTTTAGATTAGACATGTTTCCATAAAGTTGGTTAATATGCTGTCGTTGATCTTTCGAAATTTTCTCTATGCATTTGTTCATACAATTTTTGTATGGCTCTTTCAAACACATTTTCCCTTTTTTTCTTCTAGTTTTCGCCTTTTTCTTTCTTCAAGTGGCACATCAAATCTCTTTCTTTTATGGACATGTCCATCTTCTGTAAGATTTTCTGATTTTTTAACTACATTTATTATTAGTTCATCTAGAATATTGGCAATAAATGCAGAAACAGTGAACTTTTCCAAAGGAGTAATTATTATTTGTTGAATAATATTAATTTTGTTGCTTACATTCTGATTAATAGGTGAAATTTCCTGTGGTACTTTCTCATAATTCACGTCGTTGGAATCTGAATCAGAGTAATCCACAATTTTTAATATTTTTAATTCTGGATTAGGACTTGGTGTTTTCAAATGACTGTGAAATTGATTTTTTTCACGGGTTGGGGAACTGTTATCATTTTCTGCAGAACAGGCACGGTCACATATGGAGTTTTAACTTGCAACTGCAGAATAATAATCCAAAATTAAAAATTTGCATCAGACTCGCTTTCAATCCGTTTTCTATAACTTTACATTTTACGGCAGTTGCAGTTCTTATTTTTTTCTGCTAAATGCTTAGAGAAATAGGAAGAATAAAATTGAAATATACTTACTCTTGTAAGAGCTAAACAACTTGTTGCTAACAAATTTGTCTTTAATCAACTGCGTTTTAAACTGAGAAAAACGCACAAAAGAGCAATAAAACGCGAACGTACATTAGCAATAAAACGTCGTATCTGCATTCTATGTTAAGGCACACTGTCGTATCTACAGAAATTCCAGCAAATACGACATTTTAACTTAATATAACACAGATACGACAAAATCCCTTAACAAAGCAGTCTCAGTTGTAGATACGACTTTCTTCTTATGACTATTTGTTAGGCCTTTAAGGCGAGATATGACTATCTAACTTGCCATAGAGATAGGAAATGATGAGACCTATGTATTGGTGATCAGTTACGAGAATTTTTGCAGATACTACCTTTATACTTAGCACTGCAGAATTGCTTTAAAAAATCAATGCCCCTAATCAACACCTCCAGATTTTAGTATATCATCGATATCAGCATTTTCTGCAGAACTTGAAGACTCATCTATACTGTTATGAAGCGATATCTCACATATCATCACTGACATTCTTTTTCTGATGTCTCAGGTTTCATCCTTATTTTTTTTTTAGATTGGTGTGGGGATGGCGCTGATGTGCAATTTGTATTTTTTTAAAGAAAAATAATGAAAAAAATGTTTTATTATCATAAAATTTACGATAGGCATGCATAAATGCCCGCTTTGTATGTGTTGTATATTTTTTCGGGGCATTTATGTTCCACAGCTTTCATTATCTTCTACGTCTCTTCTATATTAGATGATAAGATGCTATTTTGAACGGAAAAAAAGTATCTTACCGTCTGCTAAATTTTCCGAAGAGCGTTCCAATGCTCACAGAAATGTCAGTATATGAATCATCAGACTTCACTTTCAAACAGTATTTTTTATCTTCATTAGTAGACTAAGAAATTTTTGACACTAAAATGATATAATTATGTTGGTAAAAAGTTGCCTTTTCTATTGAACAATGAGGGGTGCAAAACCCGAAGTGGCAGTCCGGTGCGTGTAGCGAACGGTTAACAAAAAACTTTGACCCTGTAACTGAACTCCACTGAAGTCCAGTTGCCCATGGCATCCAGTTCTCCCTTGCTATTTGAATGTTGGGGGTAACTGGAACCCAGAGAATGGTTCCAATGACCCTGATCAAACTCTTCCTTTATATGGCCATTTGTTGCATGCAAAAGCAAGAATTTTAATTGCCTAAATTAATGAATTTCCGTTTAAACTAACGGGGTCTCATCTTTGTAATACAAAAAATCGATTACAAATTTGGGTTGCAGATAGACAGTTTTTTTGCTATTCTAGATGTTTTTATTTCAATTATTTTTTATTGTACTTTATACTCAACTATTCAAATGGAGAAATTCCACATTACCCCAGAAATATAAACTTGGGGCCCGCGATGCAATTACCCCACCTCACCTTATGTCACTAAAAATAAATTATTCATGTTTGCCAACGTAAAAATTTGTCATTACAAACTCTAATTGTATAATCAACAAAAACAAATAGTTGGCTTTTTCTATCAAATTGTAATATTCTCTGTCAATTTTTTCTAAAATGTTCCTGTCAGTTTGTTATTTCATAAAAACGAAACCCACATAAAAAACGATGGAATTTTTCGATATGTTGCAATATTTTGCTGATTTACAACTTTTAGATAGAAGTAATCCAATTTAAAGAGTAATTAGCTGAGTAAAAAGTTTTCAATTTTTTTTAGCATCTGAAGAGCCACCATCACCTCAAGAAGCAACCCAAGCGACGGCGAGCAGCGGGGGACCTTCCGGGCCCGGAGCGGATTCTGAAAGCGATGACAGCGAAGTTGGAAGATTACAAGCTCTCTTAGAAGCTAGGGGGCTCCCGCCCCATTTATTTGGAGCTTTAGGTCCTCGTATGCAACATCTTTTACACAGAAGCATGGGGGCTGCTAATAGTTGTAAGCTTTAATATGAAAAAAAATTAATTACATTTTAAAAAATTATTTTTTAGCGGCTACAAAAGCTCAGCAACTTTTACAAGGTCTTCAAGCTACTGGAGATGAAGGCCAACAACTTCAAGCCGTTATAGAAATGTGTCAAATGCTTGTTATGGGAAATGAAGACACTTTAACTGGTTTTCCAATCAAACAGGTTGTCCCAGCTTTGATAAATTTGTTGAGAATTGAACATAATTTTGATATGGTAAATCGACGTTTTAATATGATTAAATTTTTTTAAAAATAATCATAATTTTTGCAGATGAATCATGCATGCAGAGCATTAACTTACATGATGGAAGCGTTACCTCGTTCTTCTAGTGTTGTAGTTGAAGCAGTTCCCGTGTTTTTAGAAAAACTACAAGTGATACAGTGTATGGATGTTGCAGAACAATCTTTAACTGCTTTGGATATGTTATCAAGGAGACACTCAAAGAATATTTTGCAAGCTGTAAGTAAAACTTATATTATTCTTATTAATAATTATACGTAATAATGTTTTTATAGAGAGGTGTCTCAGCGTGCCTTATGTACCTGGATTTCTTTTCGATAAACGCACAACGAAACGCGCTGTCAGTGACAGCAAACTGTTGCCTGAATCTCTCATCGGAAGAGTTCCAATATGTAGCTGAATCTCTTCCGTTATTAGCAAACAGACTGACGCAACAAGACAAGAAAAGTGTCGAAAGTGTGTGTTTGGCGTTTTATCGTCTCGTTGAGAGCTTCCAACTCGAACCGGCCCGTTTACAAGAAATTGCTAGCTCCGAATTATTAACGAACCTACAACAATTACTGGTTGTTACACCGCCCGTTATCAGCACTGGAACTTTTATTACCGTTTTGAGAATGTTATCGATTATGTGTGCAAACTGTCCTGATTTAGCTCTAACACTTTTGAAGCAAAATATTTCTGAAACTTTATTATATTTGTTAACGGGATCTGCTGAAACTAATCAAGATGAAGTTGAATTAGTACCTAGGTAAAATAAAATTAATTGATATTAAGTTATCCCATAAATTATAGCAATAATTTTCACATTATGGGACACTCTTGGTCTCAAGATAATAAAATCGCCCTAAAATTTTATTAACTTGTGTACATAGGGGTTAAATTAATCAAATTCACCATTAAAACATCCTAAAATTTCATCAAATTTAGAAATATTCAGCACATTCAAATTCATCTCAGAAATACCATTATTAGTTGTGTAAGGAAGATAGGGAAATTTGGATAATGAGAGATTTGAAGGAGGAGGAGGACACTGTTTAAAACCTATTTGGTTGCTGAGGAAAAAATATGACATACTTGGCACACCATGGACTTTGGGGATAAATTAGACTCCATGTATACAAATTAATGAAATTTTAGGACGATTTTATTTTCTTGAGAGTAAGAGTGTAGCATATGTAAAATTTAGTGTTCAAAATCGTATTGGTTATAGTTATGGCTTTGATTTATGGATAACTTCATTGTAGTACTCAGCAAAGAGATATTAATTTTACAATTTTTTGTAGACAACCTCAAGAACTATATGAAATAACAACATTAATTGGGGAATTAATGCCTAAACTACCATCAGACGGAATTTTTGTTGTTGACTCTCTTTTAGAACGTCCCGCAAGCGCTCAAAAAGATCAACCAACATGGCAATGGCGGGACGATCGTGGTATATGGCATTCTTATGGCCCTGTTGATAGTCGTATGATTGAGACTGCTCATCAAGCAGGCGACGACGAAGTCAGTTTAAACACTCTAGGTCGTACATACACGATAGATTTCCATTCTATGCAACAAATTAATGAGGATACAGGCACAGCGCGTCCTGTTCAACGCCAAATCGCGACCGCAGCTACATCATCAATTCAAAATGTTGCCGGGTCTCAACCGCCTTCAACAACAACTGAAACGGCTGCCGGAGGAGGGATTGGAAATCGACCGAATTCCGCGAATAGAGATGCTCGTGTTGCTTGTTTAAGGGAAGAACGTGGTTTGGCGGCCGCTTTTATTCGTTCATTATTTTCGGTACTGTATGAAGTGTATTCGTCGAGTGCTGGTCCAACTGTTCGTTGTAAATGTTTGAAAGCCTTATTAAGGATGGTTTATTATGCTTCGCCAGATTTGTTGAAACAAGTTTTAAAGAATCAAGTTGTTAGTAGTCATATTGCTGGAATGATGGCTTCGAGCGACTTAAGAATCGTCGTTGGAGCATTACAAATGGCCGATATATTAATGACGAAATTGCCGGATGTGTTTGGGGTGCATTTTCGTCGTGAAGGTGTAATGCATCAAATAAATCAATTAGCGGATCCTGAAGTGCCATTAGGTGTTAGTCCACCGAAATCCGCAAATTCTAGTTCGTCGTTTTCATCGAATATGAATGATTCGCAACAACCAGGCCCGTCCAGTACACCAGCTGCGCCTAACGGAACACCTTCAATAACTCCAGCAGGAATTGGTTATGTAGGCGGTGAAACTAACAAACAGCCACCGTCTGGAGCAACAAGAGAAGGTCGATCGCCGAGTCCATCGCATATGCGTACATTAAGTGACGTTTTAAAGCGGAAACGTGTTAATAAGCGGCCTAGTGCTGGACGATCTAAATCACGACACGATGATTTACCAATATCTCCATCGCTCGTGCAAGATCTATTTAGTAAAGCGACGTCAATTGGAAATTCGACGCCAAATAATCAGTCCAGGTCGAGGTATTCAAGTTCTAGCTCGAAAACTTCAAGTTTCTTACAAAGTTTAAACCCTGCCAGATGGGGAAAAAATATTAATACTTCGCCTCATGATAGGGGTTATGGAAAGGATAGTTTAAATAGTTGTCTTGGTAAATCAACTTCTAATTCTAATCTAACTGCTGGAAATAGAGAAAAAACTAGGACTTGGGTTAGAGAGCAGGTAAGAATTTTATATAGAATGTCGTCAGGTTAGTACAACAACTAAGTGACTTGACATTTTTGGGGAAATAACATTACATACTAGCCTATAACACCAAAATTCATTCTTTTTTTAATACACTAACAAAATAAGTCATACGACATTCCAAATGGTCGCGATTAATGCGATTAAAAATAAGTGTCTCTTAAATCTGATGAATTCTCATTGCTACAACGGGAATTTTTCAGTTGTTAGATTTTTCAGACAAAGACCTTACTAAATCCCCAGTTATCTATGTTTTCTATTAATATACAAGATGTCTTACGTAACTGGTTCATTAGAACTTTTTAGGTTCCACCATTCGTAGAGGCTTGAAATTTTGGTAACATGGGTTGCTGCTCATGCCGATCATTTAATCTAAAATATTTTCAAGATAGCCACTACTTCCAGTCTATCGGAAGTAAACCTCAACTTCGTTATTTTAAATGGGATGCCATAGTTTTTTTTTTTAGTTTAACTTTGATAACAGTTGTTGGTACCTAGCGGTTTTTGTTTTCGAGTTATTTTGATTTTAATTGTTTTTTGGCAAATATCACCATGCTCTTTAAAAGCCCATATCTCAGACAACGTTAATTCAAGAATGTTTTGCATTGGCACGATAACTCTTCATATGATGTCAAATGAGGTCAGTCGGGTTTAGGTGGTGGTAATATCAAAAATATCAAAATACCAACACCTAAATAGTATTTTGATATTTTTGATATTACCAACACCTAAATCCGAATGTCCAACTACTTAATGAACAAATGACTCCTATAAACATATCGAAATATTCTTTCAGCATTCAGCTTCCAGCATTTTATGTAGAATTTTGATAAATTACTCAATATGAAGAAAACTATAATAAATAGGTATAGGAATGTTTATAATGTTAATCTGTAGAGTTATTCTCTTTCTGACAAGTTAAAGAAATATGGGACGTTCCATTTAAATGTTTTGAGTTTCTCGCAATTGAATACAATTTTTGACCATCCTGTATAAGGTACTTTGATACAACAAGTGACAATCTATTTGACATCATATGAAGAATTATGGTGCCAATGCAAAACATTTTTGAATTAACGTTGGCTGAGATATGGGCTTTTAAAGAGCATGGTGATATTTGCCAAAAAATAATTTAAATCAAAATAACTCGAAAACAAAAACCGCTAGATGCCAACAACTGTTATCAAAATCAACATATTCCTTTACGTATAATTGAATTTCGTAATAAAAACTATAGCATTCCATTTAAAATAACGAAGTAGTAAAACCGCTAGGTACCAACATCTGTTATCAAAGGTAAACTATAAAAAAAACTGTGACATCACATCCCATTTAAAATAACGAAGCTGAGGTTTACTTCCGATTGACCGGAAGTAGTGGCCATCTTGAAAATATTTTAGATTAAAAGATCGGAATGAACAACCCATGTTACCAAACTTTCAAGCCTTTACGAATAGTAGAACCCAAAAAAGTTCTAGTGAACCAGTTACGTGAGACATCTGCATTGTGAAAAACTTGATTGTATGTTTCTGTGTGAGGTGTCATAGTTGAGTTTTGGATGTAAAAGAATTCTGCACTGCACGCAGCTCAACATGAGTATTCTCAGTAGTAAGGCACTTAAAGCTGCCTGTATTTGTGCTAGTTGCTGGTGTGCTGTGTTTGGCCACCCAACCAGTGAAGGATAGACGACCATAGGTCTGATTATTGCTATGTAGTCTCAATGAGTCATTCTGGTTTTCATTCTGGCCATGATGGCCTTTTTCCTCTAGTAACCTAATTGTTATACTAAACTCTTATTATTAATTTTTTAATAATGTTTATTTTTTTATAAATTGTTTATTTTTAGGCTGTGAAGTTCTTAGAAACATACTCAGGCAACGAAGTATCTGGAAATCAACATCCAGCACTTAATGTACTATCAAGATTAACATCATCAATACAAAAATTATCACGAGAAGATTGCGGTATAGCTTTAAACGAATTAAAAGAAATTCTAATAGATTCCGATATATCACCATTTGAAGTAAATCATTCTGGTTTAATAAAAGCCCTTTTAAATTATTTAGCCGCGACTGAAGGTTGCGTTGATCGCGATCAACGTTTACGTATTTTCATGCACGTTTTTGCTGGTTGTCCAGTCGAAGCCAACTCAACTGAACTGACTGAGATTAAATCTGAATGGATGGGTGCTTTAGTTATAAAATTGAATGGATGTATATCGCAATTGGAACAATTTCCTGTTAAAGTACATGATTTGCCAGCGAATTCTGGTGCTGGTAGAGGCGGAACTAGCGCATTAAAATTCTTTAATACCCATCAATTAAAATGTAACTTACAAAGACACCCGGAATGTACGAATTTAAAGCAATGGAAAGGTGGTACAGTTAAAATAGATCCATTGGCACTTGTACAAGCAATTGAAAGATATTTGGTTGTTAGAGGTTATGGAAGAGTACGAGATCGTGATAGTGCAGATTCAGATGATATAGATAGTGGTGATGATGATATTGACGATTCTTTAGCCGCCGTTGCTATTTCACAAGCTGGATCAAAACATAAATTACAATTTTTAATTGGAAATAATGTATTACCTTACAGTATGACGGTTTATCAAGCGGTTAGACAATTTAGTAATAACGGAAATGATCAAAGCGAAACCGATACTGATAACGAAACACCGTTGGGTAATGCCGGCGTTTGGGTTCAAACGCACACGATTTATTATCGACCATTAAAAGAAGAGCCCGCAAGTTCTAGTAAAGTTAGCGCCGGAAGTTCAACGTCGTCGCATTCGAGTAGGAAAGGAAAAGGATCGAGCGGTAAAAATGCGTCGAGGAAAAAAGGAGATGAATTGTGGAATGAAGGAATAGTTCCAGCAGCGCAATCACCATTAGTTCCGTTTTTAACCACTTCCCTACCAGATTCGGTAACAATCCAAGATGCTTCTCTCGAAGTTTTATGTCTCCTTAGAATATTACACGCTTTGAATCTTCATTGGAATAGTCTTTATCCGTCGATTGAATACAAGCCTATTTTACCAACTTCCGATTTTCTTAATGTTAAAATTGCTGCTAAAGCAAGCAGACAACTTCAAGATCCCCTCGTTATAATGACGGGTAACTTACCGAATTGGTTACAACAAATAGCGTCCGTTTGTCCGTTCCTATTTCCGTTTGAAACCAGACAATTACTATTTTATGCCACGTCTTTCGATAGAGACAGAGCATTACAAAGACTGCTTGATATGGCACCGGAATTAACGAGTAGCGATTCTCAGGAAAGGGTCACACCACGGCTGGATCGTAGGAAGAGGACCATTTCTCGCGAAGATATTCTTAAGCAAGCCGAATATGTTATGCAAGATCTCGCGTCGTCGAAAGCTTTGTTAGAAATACAATATGAAAACGAAGTGGGAACCGGATTGGGGCCGACTTTAGAATTTTACGCTTTGGTTTCGAAAGAATTACAACGCGTCGATTTGGAATTGTGGCACGCTCCGGGTGCTTCAGAGGAATACGTTTATAATAACACCGGGTTGTTTCCCGCTCCAGTTCAAAAAGGGGCTAAAGTTGCTCATTTAACTAAGGTTCGGTCCAAATTTCGTTTTGTAGGGAAATTTATGGCGAAAGCAGTTATGGATTCGAGAATGGTAATTTATTTTCCGTAATTATTTTTAACTGAAAATATTAATATATATTTTTTTTTTTAGTTGGATTTACCGTTTTCATTAATATTCTACAAATGGTTATTAAATCATGAACATTGTCTTTCGTTGTCGGATTTAGCACATATCGCACCAGAAATTTATAAAAATCTGAGAAAGATGCAAGAAGTAGTTAGGAAACGTGATGGGATACTTAGTGATACAGAATTGGGAATTTCAGAAAGAAATTCTATGGTAAGATTATATAGAGGTGTCCAGAAATGACGTCTATAATGGAATATGTTAAAAATATCATATGTTATATTATGTCTTTCCTTGTACACGTCATTTCCGAACACTTGCATTTTGTTGATGAACATGCACAGATCGGACTATCTGTGCACTTTCGCTAAGATTGTTAGTAAATAAACCTTTTGTGTTGGTTTCAAGCCTTAATGGATACAATTGCTTCTATATTAGAGATGTGCAAACTACGTCAGCCCCATCGGGTCACGATGGGTCATGCGTGACCAATCGTGAGCGGTTATCAATTTTTGTACCACTCACGTGAACATGCGTGATCTTGAGCATCTTTGTTTATGACGGGACCTGGCGTGCCCCGATTGAATCGAATTTTAAATTTTTCTTTAATAATACTCCCAATATTTGACCCCCAGACAAATTTTTAGGGTTTCTGTTGGTGTTACTGTGGATCCAAATTAAATTTCTGATATTTTCTGGTTTATTAGTAACATTTTCAGTAACTAAATGTCAATATTCTAATCAATTTTAAGTAAATACGATTTTAGCGAAGTGCATATCTAAAGTTTGTTCCATGACCATTAATATGCACGTCATCAATATGTCACAGCGTTGCTTTATTGACCAAAAATTTATGAATTTTAATTATAATAAATGCGGATATTTTAAGATAGGGTTTAGTTGATTCCATAATGATCAAATCATAAAAATGACTGATATAACGGATAATCGCATGCACAACTGCGGATAACCCGCATAATGATCTGCGCCCGCAGCGGCATATAATTAAACGGAGTCTCGGTCTGGTCAGTGTATGGCATTAATAAATATATATTTTTTTAATCGTTTGAGAACCACTAGCACTAAAACTAATTCTTCTAATACATCCTAGTTTAGCTGTGCATTGGAATACTGTTTTTGGTGCAATAAAATCGTTTTGGTTATATATATTCCATAATCCAAAATTTTCGTATTTTCTGCAGTGTCCCATTTACTATTTATAATTATTACAGATTAAACGAAGATGTATCTAACCAATTAGTAATATTTTGACGCACTATAGCAATCATTTTCTAGCTTTTGATATCTTTGACACTCTCAAAAACACCAAAATCAATTATTTTCAATTTTTCTACTTTGATTAAGTATCCCACAGATATTTTTAGTGCTTTAGTACCAATTCGGTCACTACCAATTAGTATCCCATAATCATTTTTTTACATTTTCTGAACAACATTTCATTTAGTGTTTTTTAATTGTTTTGCACAATTACATATTTTACTCTTAAAAACTCTGAACATTGATTAAGTATCTCAGAGGTAACTCAGAGAACAAAAATTTTTGGTATTTTCTGGAAAACATCTCTTTAGTATTGTTTAATTGATTTACATTAAGAAACCTGAAGATGTATATAGAATCAATTGTTATCATTTTATGTTAGAAGACATAAGTCATTAACATGTTAGAAGCTTTTTCAAAAATTTCAAATGTATGTTACCGTCAATCTGTATAATTCAAGTAAAATTTACCTATAGCGAAACCGGTTATAAAGTACTTTAGGATATAATGAACAAATTATTATTGAAGTGATTCCAGTTATAACGAACCCTTCCGCTCAGGGATTCACTTGAAAACAGGAGTGAATCCCCGAGCGATATACGTTAGTACTGTTTAATCTATCAATGATGAAGAAATTGTTCATAAATGTTTAATGAAGTAATTGACATGACACTTACACATTTTATTTCCAAAAGTTGTATTGGTCCATGATTTTTGAAAAATGTTATGGACTGGGTTGGGTTGGGTTCAGCTCCAACTTCATACTACCCTTCATATTGAACGGCATGATGTTGGAGTTCAAGCCAACTTTACCTACCCAAACCCAACCCAACTTAAGCAAACCTTCTTTTTACCGAGGTTGGGGAAAATCTGCTAGCAGACATCTGACCTGAGATGATGGAGGGTCAGATAGTGTGCGGTTGGGGTCAAACCAGACCCTGACCCACTAAAACCCCTTTCCTCGACCTCTCCGGTATCACATAAGTATTTTTCCGAGTTTCTTCTTCAGTACGACTATATTCTTCTCTCCTTGACCACTCCGATTTCGATTCAGACATCGTATTTGAAATATGAACGAATTACTTTTGATGATATTATTCGAAAATCATGCCTAGAAGAAACCGTACCTGGAAGAATGCTCTCCCATCTTTCCCCCTCTTCTTATTATTTGTCCCTCTGGTGAACTCCCTGTCTGTTGGCCCTCGATACAATTTTTCCTAGACGAGGTGAGATTGCTCCCCCTCTTTCATCCTCTTCTCTGCTGGATTGAAACCATCCAACCAGTGGTTGCATTAAGGAAACATAGGATTAAAATTACTTTTTGCTATTCAACTATTAGATGTTCATACCTGGATGGAGGAAGAGTATTTCTTTCTCCTTTATTTTCTCCTCGTCTTCGACCTTTATTGACATTATTTCTGTCCGTAGCTCTATAATGATTCTTCCTGACTTCTCTGTACCAATTAAAAGTTCTCCTATTGTTTCAAGATTCACTTGTTTATTTATTCTGTTCTCTACGTTTCTACGGAGTGAGGAAAAATTTGTACACTCGAAAATAGTGTGCATCACTGTGTCCTTCTTAACATTCATCCGTCTGCATTTTACCGATTTTCTCCAGGTAGCTCCCAAAGGCTCCGTGTTCCACAATTGCCTGCGTGGCATAATAGTTTGTATCAGGACCGTGATCTTTCCATTCGCGCACATCCCTTATGAAGTGGCTCGCTCATCCTTCGTACTCCTTCCATCCCGCCTGCCATCGTTCATACATTTCCTCTTACTTACGCAAACCGAACGCAAACAATCTAACCCAACCCATAACATACGTCATATTGAATGAGTTTTTTGGAAATATTCCGTGATTTTTTCTTCTATAGTTAAAGAAAAAATTTGAAGGATTGAGTTTCAACTTTGCACTTAATAATTTGAAGTTGGAGCACAACCCAGTTCAACTATAGAAGAAAAAATCACGGAATCTTTTGATTTTTCTTTCTGTAGTTTTGTTGTGTTAATCTTCAACTTCATGCCATCTCTCATATAACAAAACATCAAATCCAAAACTCTTCTGTGGTTGGGTTAGTAAACAATATGAGCCGCCCATACCCAAAAATTGGAACAATTTTTAATTTTTGGAAATATACCATGATTTTTTTCCATTTTTTATGTTTGATCTTTTCTTCTATAGTTGGGTTGAGTCAAACTTCAACTTCATGCTATCCTTCATATAACAAAAATTATATCCAAAATAACAAAACTTGTAAGTTCAATTCAATATGAACCATTCGGATTGAACTCAAACTTCATGGCATTCAATATGAGGGATATACCCAACCCAACTTTATGCCATGATATCTCAGACAGATTTCTTTCATTTTCTTCCCAAATTGCTTAATTTCATTCTTAATTATAATTCTTAATTTTAAATGCATTAATTCATGATTTCTTTGAATTTTTTGTCTATTATGAACTTCGGTTAAACGAACCGATTTTAAAGTCCCTTGAGGGTTTCTTATATTTGGGTTCCCTGTTCGTGCCTTTTACACACAATCTGCTTGGCATTCAATATTTTATAGAATACTTAGGTAAAGTATAAAATTAAGAACATTTCATATATTACCTAAACGTTTCAAGTTTTCTGTAAACTTCTTAGGTATTGTATAGAATACCGGAGGTAATATACAAATATAAAATAAGAAAATTGCAAAAGAAGTATTATTTTCATTAAAATATTGTGAACGGGCATAAAAAGTCACTCACGCGAACATCTCTATTCTATATATACAGTTTGTTTGCGTTAGTACACAAAAAGCTAACTTCAGGTACTGTTTCATATTTAATTATTAAACAATGAGGTAACGGTTAATCTAGCATTTATCTATAAATGTATTGCAAATGTTGAGTGTGGCCCACTTTTTCCAATTTTATTATATATTTGTAGATTGAAGCACTGGACTTCGATGGTTGTTCAATATCAGATTTAAGCATTGATTTTGTGTTACCTGGCCATAACATTGAGTTGATGCGCAACGGAAAATCAACCCCAGTAACAATACATAATTTACATCAATATGTGAGCCTTGTATCCCATTGGTATTTGTATGAAGGAGTTCAAAGGCAAATGGAGTCATTACGGGAAGGATTCGAATCAGTTTTCCCCCTACAAAATTTGCGCATGTTCCAACCAGAAGAGCTTGAAGCAGTTTTTTGTGGAAGTCCCCGAGATACAGTCACAGGATGGGATGTAAAAACTCTGATGGAATGTTGCCGGCCGGATCATGGATATAACGCCGATTCGCGTGCGATTGGGTTTTTATTTGAAATTTTAAGCTCGTATGATCGTGAAGAACAAAGGATGTTTGTTCAATTCCTTACTGGAAGTCCTCGTTTACCAGTTGGAGGTAAAAATGTTAAAATTAATGATTTAAAAATTATTTTAATTTATTTTTTTAATGAAGGTTTTAAATCATTATCGCCCCCTTTAACGGTTGTGAGAAAAACTTTGGAACCAAATATGAATCCAGATGATTTTCTGCCATCAGTGATGACTTGTGTAAATTATTTAAAATTGCCAGATTATTCGAGTATAGAGGTGATGCGTGAAAAGCTGCGCCTGGCGGCATCGGAAGGGCAGCATTCATTTTATTTATCGTAAAAAGGTCGGTATTGAAGAATTAAAAAGAAACAGAATGAATTTTAAAAAAACTATTAAAACTAGTGTAAATTATCTACTCCTACCGATTTGATGGTGCAAAAATAATCATCAGAAGGAAAAAAAAACTGAATATAATTTAAATAGTGATGTAAATATCGTTTTGTTCTTCTCCCCTTTTTCGATGATAAGAAAACGCGCCCTTTAGAGCACTAAAAAAATTATGTACTTTGTTTCAATAATTACTAGTTTTTATTATAACATTATTACATAGTTTAATGATTTGTGATGAAAAATGCAAAATGTACTGATGAAGCATCAATAGTAAAATTAGTATCTTTTTTTATTATGTTATGTAACTGTTATGTTTCTCTTCAAAGGTTCTCGCGAAGAATTTCGTTTATATTGTTTTATTTAGTTTGTCGTTTTTCACACCTTAATAACAATTTAGTAATTTTTTCGCCATATTAGTCCATACAAGTTAAGTGTTTTAATAGAAAAAGTATCCCATAATTATTTTATTGCTTCATACAAACAAATTCGGTTGTTACCAAAACAGAAAAAAGAACAATCTGTACTATTTTCATTTATTTATTTTGCGATTACTCCGCGTAATTGAATTTATTAAAATTTTTTTGTTACTGATGTGTTATTTCGAAGGGGAAACGAAGGACAAACGACCGTGCAATGGACGCTTTACGTTGTGGTGATAAGTGATATATAAGTAAACTTTAAACGCATCTATTAATAACGATGATAACTATTTTGCCAAACTCTGTATAAAAATAATATTACAATGAAGAGAAAATATCGCGTGGAAGAAAAAAATTTGTCGCGTATGGAAACAAACATATAACCCACCAATGATAGGAAGGATCCTTTATGGAGATGTTTGGAGCTATGGAGCTGATCATATTAAGAGCTAAACAACAAACTCTGTGGGTATTATATTTAATTTAAAAAAAGTAGTTAAGTTGAAAGCAAGAAAGTGTAATGTTTCAATAAATTTGTATACTGCAATTCATGTTTTTTTTTTAATTTTTCCAAATTAAATAGTGATCTAATAAATTTTGATTTTAAAGTTTTCCCTAAATTGGTTGTTAATAATTAATAATTTAGTAATAATAGTTAATAATTTAAATTGGTTGTTTAACGCCATCTCTTGGTAGTGATTCAACTTCAAAGTTATGCATAACATTTTGTTTTCTTGCTCTAATTTATTAATTTACATTTTTTTTAGTAAAATCAATTGTTTAAAGTAAAAAAAATTGTGTACTTTATTAATACAATACAATTACATTCCTATTTCATTGATTTATTTATTAAATTAATTTTTCAATAATTAATCTTAATACATTTAGATGTCGCTAAAATTTTTTTTGACATTGACAGTTTAGACATTTTAATCCGTTGTTTATTTCGCATTTTCCATACTTTTGCGTTTTAAATAATGACTACAGCTGCAAGACCAACGTTCGAGCCTGCAAGAGGTGGTCAGGGGCGAAATGAAAAAGATCTTAGTGCAATTTCCCGACAATATTCAAGTAGAGATCTTCCAGGACACACAAAACTAAAATACAGGTTAGAATACTTTTTTCTTTACTTTTCAATAATTTAAACAAATTCAATTTATTTAGAGAACACGGTCAAGGCACAACCGAAGAAGTAAGAAATCGCGATTTCCGTAAAGAACTCGAAGATCGCGAAAGAGAAGCACGCGGATCGAGGGGAAACAGACCATCCTCTGAACAAACAAAACGTTTAAAACTCGACCAAGTTCCTGCAGCAAGTTTAGACGCGGATGACCCACTTGAAGAAGATTCGGATTCCTCGGAAAGTGATGAAGATGACACTGAAGCTCTTTTGGCTGAGCTTAATAAAATCAAAAAAGAACGAGCGATGGAACAGGCAAAAAAAGAGATCGAGCGGCGACAGGAAGAAGAAAGAATACGAATGGAAAATATTTTAAGTGGTAATCCTTTATTGACTCATTATTCGGCTGGTTCTGCTAAATCAGAGCATAAAGTAAAAAGACGATGGGATGATGATGTTGTTTTTAAGAATTGTGCGAGATCAGAACCTGAAAAGAAGAGTAATGTTTTTATTAATGATTCATTGAGGTCTGATTTTCATAGGAAATTTATGGAAAAATATGTTAAATAGTTTCATTTAATTTAAGATTAATTGGGCATTTAAGTAATAAATAAACAAGAATTACATTTAATTTTTGTTATTTTTTGGAATTTAAAAGTTCCATTTAAGAAATGTTTGATTTTGTAAAATTTGTCATCATAATTCTGAGAATTTGATTCCAGTACTTGACATGGTGATTGAGTAATGTCATAGATAAGAAAAGTACTACTTTTTAAATCTTAAATATAAATTAAGACTGTTTAAACGCCAAAATTATTATATTATAATTGAAGACATAAGTGGATAAAAGTGTCATGTCACATTTTTAAACTTTTGAGTAAACTAGCATAACACATCTTAAACTGGAACTTTCTTGTGAAGTTCTGGATTCAATTTATTGTAACCTCAAAAAATAGTAATAAATAGAATATTTCCTATCACGTACTTTCTTATTAAAGAAAAACATCCTTTTCTGGAAAAATTAAGATATAGTGTACATAACACCTTTATCCACCAACTCTCAGCTTGAAATGTTATTTCTTTTATCATGAATGAAGGTGTCATGTAACATCTAAATCATGATACATAATATGATGTTCTCCTTTTCTGCTTGGGATTTAGACTAGTTTGTTCCAACACATCTTTATAGTACCATCTGTAATCCTCTTCAACGAACTTTATTTGTTCTTTCAAGTTGGCAATTTTTTCGGTAGTTAAACCCCCACATTTAGGTAATACGCTTAGAGTAACTTCCCCAGTTTGAATTTTCCTTGCACCTTTCTTATGTAAATCAACCTGCAGAAACGGTGAATGAGAGTCTAAATTTGTTTTATATAAATAAACTCCAAAACTGTCTACTCTAATCCATTTGACACTGTCTCGTAGATTAATCTTCCCGTTAATAGTGTTCTTAGTTTTTTTATATAAATGAAGTTTCATTGGAAGTTCTTCTAAATTATAAAAAAAATTTTCCATATTTAAACATAAACTATGTCTAGTACTTGCAGATCTGATAATCTCCCGATATTGGTCCGGAATAAAAATATTTTGATGCTTTCTGAGTTCTTTATCAATACGACCAAAATCTCGATCTGAGTCGAGGTAGCTGTGGCCAACCTCAGGAAATTTATGATCTATGACTCTGAAAATCTTGTTTAGAATAAAATACTGGTAAAGACAAAGGATGGAGAAATTCTTATTTTGCCCTGCACATGAATCAGACCAAATTATCAAGTGATCGACATCAGGGTGTTCTTTTTTGAGTAATTTGCAGAACCTTAATAAACAACTTCCAATTTCGTTACTGCCTCTATTGGCAATGTCTTCTGTCCAATTAAAAAAATATGACTTGTGGTCTGAATGAGTGATGCAGTGAATACCAAAGTTGTAAAGCCACATTTGTCTCAAGTAGAAAGCCTTTGATGTTGATAATTTGGGTAATGGCATAGTTTGTTGTAAATCCATGGTTATGTAACATTTTGTTCTATCACTTGTTGGTATTTGCCTGTCTACTTTTTGGGAATAAAAGGCATATTCCCAGTTGTTTTTGTGTTCAACTGAATTTTCTCCAGCATCACATATGCTGCAAGTGTCACTTTTTGGGTGACCAAAAGACAAATTAAACTTTGTTTCAAAAATATGTCTATAGAATGAAATTTTGACCATGTATTTATCATCCAGTTTGTTCTCCTTGCAATGCTGTATATAAAGCTGGTAAAGTTGATTCACATTAAGTAAAGAGGACAGATATTTTTTGTTATGATTTTTGTTACGGGAGTAATGTGATTGTTCAGCAGGAAACATATTAACATGATTAATGATGTAGTTGATAACATCCTCACCTATCTTATGAGGGCGATTTATATGATGCCCTCGCTTATCTGGAGAAGGAGCAGACTGGCCAAGTTTTAATTGTTTTTGTGTTATTTCAATTTTTTTTCTTCCTATTTTATATAGAGAGCATAAAGCACCTTTACACACTGGTATCAGCTGCTTATCATAAGTAATTGCATATTTAAATGAGTAATTTTTTGATGTCTTTCTGCCTAATCGGTGACGAAGAACTGGCTTAATTTCGACGCTCTTGAAAATCAGGATACTCTTACTATTTACATCTAAGCTGTAAAATTTCTTCAAAATTGCTTTTCTGTCTTCAATGTTGAATTTATCAGAACAATTCATGCGACATTTCTGTTTGCAGAGTACTCCTTCCTTTATTGTCTTTTTTTCCATAACTCTTCCAGTTTGTGATACATATTCTTGACCCTTTTGCCTTAATAGAGCAGCTTTTTTCCGTTTCCATTTTTCTGGATTACGGGTTCTTTTTTTGGAAACCTTAGGCTGCAATTCAAATATCTTCAATTTTTAAACTTCTGAGCCTTCAGCAATATCATGAATAGCATTACTTGTTTCTTGTCTATTAGAAGAGTCTATATCTTCCTTTTCTGCTTCGATTTCTTTTAGTTTCAATTCTGTATTTAATAATTTTTTCTTAATATTCTGCTGCAAGTTGACATCCGAGTTTTGATTATTTATCGCTTGTACTAACTCCAGCATCCGTTTACCCCTAGATCCCATAATGGTTTACTTATATTTGCTAATAAAAATCGCTTTTTAAATGAAACACTCTATAAACACTGTCTAAAAATAATGTTACGCAAGAGGAACATAACCTCAAAATATGACATGATACTTCACAGCTAACCTGAACCCTTCAAATTTTGAGCTGATAAAGGTGTCATGTAACAAAAACGTAACATAACACCTTTCTCCACTAGATAATATATGTAGCATGTGCGATATGACACCTTTATCATCTGAAAACTACCAGAAAATATCGGAAATAAGGAATCCCTGTTTATTGAAGGTTAGATCAATATCAGGGGGTGCCCACAAATGCATAAAGTCATTTTTTGAAAAAATGAGACATGACACCTTTATCCACTTATGTCTTCAATTCTCAACCAAGATAATGATCATGACATGTATACTACTTTTTATCTAACTTTTATAATTTTATGGTCTATTTGAACTTCGAATTTGAACCATCCTGTATAAGTACCTGAAAATTGAGATACAATTCCTAAGTTGACATTCTTAAATAAGAACTCCCATTTTTTGTCAAGAACTGCTATCTGCAATATTTACAATCATTGATGTTTACACATATAGAACCATTTCATAACAGTTATAGCGTTTGAGTTCCAAATAATTTCTTGAGTTACGACAAAGTCACTGTAATGTAATCCCGTCGTAAGTCGAGTACTACCTACAGTGTGTTAACTAATTATCGTACCCGAAATCTAGGCAACCAATATCACAGTATTGGTATTGCAACGCGAGGAATATTCCTATTATTTGAAATAATTTTTTCGAAAAATGCTATTAAAAGTTGACTTTTGTATAGTAATTAGCAACTGTAAAAACGTGTTTCCTATGCTTAGAAGCGTCATAATCAACGTCGAAATCTGGGAAACGTTGGTTGAATTGCTGTATACAGCTTTGTAAGGAATAAACCCAACTATCGTCCGCATTCTGCGTACCGCTTAGATAATGTGCCATTAAAATAAAAGCCTCATGTTCCGGTGTGAACGTCATAACGAAAGAAATAAAAATCTGAAAGAAATTCTCATTGAACGTTTTCGTTATTTTAATTTGTTTATTGACTTACCGCTTAAATCAATCGCTAGAAACAACGATAGCTCTAAGAAGAACTGTTTGGAGAAATATAAAGGCAGCAAAAAATGGTTAAAGAACAAAGAAAATCCGGAAACATACAAAGCATACGACAATAGCGACAATAATAACTTAATAACGTTCGATTTGCTGTCAACATCTGGTTAAAATCTGGTTACTAACTTAAAAATATCACCGTTACCACTGCACAATGAGATAAATAACCAACATAACAACGTGGCGTAGGTTACGATAATTATTTAACACAGTGTATATTATTCCTCTTTTGATCAAATGTTTCCAAAAATAGAACTACCAGAATCTGTAAGACTTCAAGTCAGTTGAGCAGGGTTAATTATTTTGATCCTAAAAATATAAATAGGAAAAACTTATTTATGCCTTACATAAACAAACAAACAAATCTTAAACAGTGTAATAATTATTGTTCACAATTGAAAAATACAAATCTTTGTGTTTTCACACGAAGTAACGGTATTTAATTTTCTAAATGTAGGTATCTACAGTGGCGCCGACTTTTTAATATTAAAGGGGACTGAATTTTTTAATTGGTATACCTTTTGGATGATTACAAACTGAACAAACAAACGTCTGAAGACGCACGGCTAACCCTACACTTTCCACTTCTAAAGGTTTAGTGTTAATTCTAGTTTTAAACAATTAGATCTAATTCTAGAAACATTCGAGTTCAGCCGTACATCTCTTAAGACGGCTAAATCCAAATGATGATTGAAACTTATAACTCTGGCGTTAACATCAATAGAAAATTGAACAAAAAACGGAAGTCATCAGAATAGACGAGACTACAATAACCTTATGCTTAAAATTAAATTCATATAGCTGCGCAATCCACAAGAAGCTTTTAAATGAGGCGAAGAATGAACTTTCCAAATAAAGAAATCTTATTCAAGCCGAATAATATGTTCAAAAGTTATTGTAGTTTGAAACTAATCATTATTTTAGGTGAAACGTTTTGTGTGCTGAGTACACTGAGTGTATTTCTGAATCAGTAACCATCCAACTATAAGCAGTCTTAGTTAATATTGGTGAATTCAGCTCAATTTTTAGTCAAAAGTTCAAGTTTGTCTCAATTTCCTACTTATACTTTATTGGTTCCATCGATGAATTTATTTTTTTTTGATTTAGTGTTCGATTTAAAAGAGAAAAAACAGTAACATTTGGAGGTTGTTTGGACGACATGCTAGAAAATTTCTCATTTTGTATCCAGCTGTTTTGGGAAGGTTTTCTATTACTTACGTCAATTTTGCAATTTATTCATAGTAAATAACGTAGTTATATTCATAGCAAAAATGTAGTTTAGGTAAAAATCAAACAATTTTAAAGAGTTGTATCTTACTATAGTCGAACCGTCGAATTTGTACATTGATAAATTACCACATTCCTTTCGGGGGTAACGCACTATCTAACAGCTTATTACGGATTAGCAATTCGGCGAAAAACTAAATTTGTGTCAGAAATGAAAAATGAAATTTTGACTGCTTTTTACCACAATAGCATCGTGTGACAGTCCTCAATGTGCTAAATGCCCCCCTGGGGCAGCTGGCTGGTGTAAATAGCACCGAGCAGAAGCAAATCGATCTTTGGACAGATTTAGGCATAAGAAACCACCATTTTCTGCAATAGTTTTGAAAGCGATCAAATCTGTTTACGAAGATTTATCTTCAGATCATTTTGGGGAAGGATATTTGGGAGGAAACACCCACAACAGCAATGAAAGCCTCACTTCGCTCATTTGGACGTTTTCACCGAAGCATTTACATTCCGACCCAAAAATTGTTCAACTTGCGACATATCTGGCAGTTTGCATCTTTAATCAAGGCTACAAACCTTTATTAAAAATTATGCAAAGGATGGGAATTACATTGGGTTCCAATATTTACGCATACATGGCCGGTAGAAACGCTGAGACGTTGGAACGCAGAAGAAAAAGGATTGTTATATGGCACTGGAATTGCTGGTTAAAGGTAAATCACGATTTATTCATGTTATCTCTAGAATAATAGTAGTACAAACTTTAAACGCTTCTCATAAAAAGTAATGAACCGATATTTTTGATCCCGTCTTTATTTTGTTCATAAATAGATTGGTGTTAATGAACGACATGTACATATTTGAGGGGACGGTAGTGTTCGATAAAATAGTAAAAAAATGCTAATAAACATGTGGTCACTACGGAGTAGTAAAGTTACAATTTATTTTTCTAATTTTGCGTTTTTGAATAATTATTTCAAATTTGGCATACACCGAATGTTTGTGAATCTACAATAAAATGACAAAATCGTCCTCCACACTACAACCGCAAGTTAGAACCATGAAAAAATGGGAAAATTGTATTGGAGAAATCCGTAAACATTCGGTGTATACCAAATTTGAAATAATTATTCAAAAAAAACACCGGAGATAACTGTAAAATTAAAAAAAAATTGTAACTTTACTACTCCGTAGTGACCACATGACGCATTTTTGACCACATGTTTATTGGCATTTTTTTCCTATTTTATCGAGTACTACCGCCTTCTGAAATATGTACATGTCGTTCATTAACACTCTGTATAGCCGAAACTATAATTATTTCTATCTTTTTGTCTCTGTTTCTGTCCAAGATTCTAGTATGGGCTAAAATTACATCACTGAAAATTTGTTTAAATAAGGATTATTTTCATGTGCAATTTGTTTGAGAGCTTTTAATCCTAAATAAAATTATTTAAAACTCCTAAATAAAACTATTGCCTTTGTTAGATTATTTCTTAACAGTAAAAAAAAATATGGAGTTTTTAGGTGTTAAAACGTAAATACCCCTTAAGAAACATACAGCTAAACCCAAATGTTTCTAGTTCTAGTATTGGTATTAGCTTTAATTTAGCTGCTATTTGGTTTTAGGTTATTGTATACTTGTATCAAATTAAAACTAGACCTAGAAACATTAGGGATTAAGAGACACACACCCTAATGTTTCTATGGTAATAATAATGTATATTTATTTCCAACAGGTTCCACACCCAATTACAGGAAAACAAAATTAATAACTTAAATTAAGGTTGAACGGTATCAAATGAAACAAAAAAAAATAATAAATAAAAATGGATATAGACCACAAACTGGTCTGTCAACTCTCAAATTGGTTGACAAGTCGATCATCCAGAAACGACCAAGAATCAAAAAGAATATCGCATTCATCAGAAATTTGATTAAAAAAGTTACACATCAGTGTCACAGGCGCACGTTGATCCACCGTTGTTTTGTTAAAATTACAATAGAACACACGCGTAGACCTATTATTTAATCTGGGCACGTTAAAATTAATGTTACACAGAATCTGCGAGCAATCAATAGTACCATGCAACAATCCATATAAAAATTTGATAGCGATCACTACTCTACGTGTAGATAGAGACACCATAGCAAATCGGTTCAGTAATGAGCGGTAATCAATACCTCTAGGCAGGTAAGTTGCATCAATACGATATGACAAACATTTTAAATATAATCTTTATATGCGCTCTACGGAATTAATATGAGTATTAAAGTAAGATTGCCAAATCAATGCGGCATACTCAAGACGCGAACGAATTAAGGCATTAAAAACAGTAAGAAGCCCTACGGTCGAAAATTCTTTACAATTGCGATAAATAAATCCGTACGTTCGGTAGCATTTAGTGCAAAGATCAGAAATATGATTTACAAATGTTAGCTTAGAATCAAAGGTTACTCCTAAGTCTATGATAGTACTCGTTCTAAGCAAGTGAACATCGCCAATATAGTATTCGCAGGATATCAAAGAACTTCTAGTGTAAGACATGACGGCGCACTTAGACACATTTAGGCTCAAACGGTTACTCACACACCACTCAACGACACTGTCCAAACCACTCTGAAGAACCGCAACATCCGCCGGTGACCGAACCGAAGTGAAAATCTTCATGTCATCTGCAAACAGCAGTTTCCCACAATGAATGGCGTCCGTGATGTCATTGATGAAAATGAGAAAGAGAAGCGGTCCGAGGTTCGATCTCTGAGGCACTCCCGACGTCGGGCGAATAGACTGTGATGTGCAGTTGGTGTATCTAACGCGCTGCTCTCTTCCGCGAAGATAAGACTCCATAAGTGCGGTCAATTGGTCACTAAAGCCAATCAAGCTGAGTTTGGATAACAGTGCGTAATGGTCAAGTTGGTCAAATGCCTTTTGGAAATCTAAGTAGATAACATCAACTTGACCTCTATCGTCAAGAACATCGCATAGATACTGCGTAAAGCACGCCAAGTTCGATACTGTAGAACGGTTTCTCACGAAACCATGTTGAAAGGGTACTATATAAGGGTACGTACACACGGAGTGACACTACAAGTGAAGTCGTACATGATGACGTTTCATGCCGCTTCATGTTGTTAGAAGACGCCTCGACAACGTTCGGTAGTTTTAAATCATTTCCTTAGTTAATCTATAGTAGTAAGGTATCTAATATAGGCTGTAATAGTAACTATGGATGTCGATGAGGAACTTCTTTTCATGTTGTTATTATGCCACCGAAAAAGAAATACAGGCGTAGATACTGGATTCATCCAATAATACTAGAACGTTCAGCGCAAGGATTTTTCAATTCTTTATGGCCTCAAATGAAAATGGACGATGAAAAATTTTTCAATTTTACAATGATGTTAAAGAGTTCCTTTTACGAGCTTCTAAGTGTCGTGCAAGAAGAAGTGAAGAAAGAAAATACCGAAATGAAGTAAAGTGATAAGTAAAGTATTTGTCCTGAAGAAAGACTCGTAATTACGTTGAGGTATGTGAAGCATTTTTTAATTATTATATTTATTTATAATTAAGTATTTCATTGCAAATATGATTAAATAAAAAAAATAGAAGATATAAAAGTTTTACACATTTTTTCTTTATTAACATTTAATACACTTTATCGACTTTGTAGTCTAGATATTATGGAAAAGGTCTCATCTGTTCTGTCTAAGTCAGCCTCATCTGTATATGTTGACGGATGTGATGACATTGATTCATTAGGAGACAGACACACAGATTCTAATTGATGTTACGTTTTTGCCTGTTGACACGTCTATGCGTTGGTTTAAGTGCAAGGCAGGTTGATAGGTTGCACTTGAAGCATTGCTGTTGATGGACCAGATTGAAAATATCGTTGCCGTTGCTGTTGACTTTGATGTGGGGGCGTTGCTTCTGCATATTTCATGACCACCTCCATCATTTCTACACGACACTTCATTTTGAGGTGGCCTGGAATGGTTTTCATTGGATGCAGGGATTTTAAAAAGTTTAGATCATCATCTTCGGTCTGTATCATTAATTTCTTGGCAGATGTATGTACCGCATTTCAATTTCTTCCGTTTACAAGTGATCTTAGATTGCGTTGCAGGAGCGACTCCTTCCTCTTCAACATTTGGAGTATTAACTTCTTCAGATCCAATTACAGAATCTAAAGTTGTAGTATGTTTATATTCCATAATGTCATTGAGAAACCTCATTTGTGCAGTATGAACATATGGGATTTTCTTTGTTCCGTTACTACCGGATTTTTTTATTTTTAATTGCTCTTCTTTCTTTAAAGTAACGATCCCTCAAATTTTTCCATCTATCCTGTAACGCCTTTTCTGAAAATCAGTAAAATTTTTATTACTATTATTATTATTCAATCATTTTTTTTGGTTTTGTTTCAGATATCTAGCTACTGGTTGTTCACTACGCGAATTGCATTTTGCTTTTCCTATAGGGAAGTCAACAGCTAGTAGTATAGTGAAGACTACTTGTAAAGCTATATGGAAGTGTTTAGCGCCCTTAGAGATACCTGGCTTTTCACAGGAAGGATGGTTAGATATAGCGACTTCATTTGAAAAAAATATGCCAATTTTCCTCACTGTATTGGTGCCATAGATGGCAAACACATAAGAGTAGTACAACCTTCTCAAAGAGGGTCTCTGTTTTATAACTATAAAGGTTATTTTTCTATTGTACTACTTGCGATGTGTGATGCAGACTACAAATTCACAAAAATTTGTAGGCTAAATGGTTTAATTACAATAAATTTAAGAAACAAATACTTGAGCAGCAAAGCATATATTTGCACTTACTTACTTTGTTTCGTAACATGTCGCTCTAGTTTGAATAGATCGTGTGAACACTGCCGTTAAAAACCTAACAATCTATAAGAATGATACGTGGAGACGTCCTGTTGGTCGAGTGCACGCCGTCGGTAAATTCATAAGTAAAGACCGGATTAAAAGGCACAAAAAAGACGGAAAAAGGCACTTAAAAAGGCATGAAATTTTGGCAACAAATTGCTATACCTAATTAATAATGTATTTTAATAACGTTTTCATTAAAAAATACATCGTTAAACTAAACATTCATTTATAATTATTATACCACTAACCACGAAAATAACTAATTATTAAATACTGTTCTAAATGTTCCATTGTGAAGTTGTGTCTTCTCTCACTTAACGTATTCTTGTAAGCCCAAAAACTTCTCTCCACGTCCACACTTGTAATTGGTGCATACTTGAACTTTGTAATTAATGCGAGATCCATAATAAATACAGTAACAATTTCACCACTTAAAATTGATGCAAGTTTTTGTAATGTGGCAAATCCTTCATTTTTACACAAAACGTCATTAAATTTATTCGTAATTATATGACCAATATGTCCTGGTACGCTATACGTGCTATCTTGAAACTTTTTAATCATTTCTACCGCAGTCACTAAAGGTAAATCCTGTTTTTCAAGTGATTTTATAGATTCACTTATATAACCGTAATTGCTTTTTATAAATGCCAAATTATTTTGTAGCTCCACTTCTACGTATTTGGTAACCTCTCTCTAAACAATTCTACCCTTAAAGGGGCTTTAACAAATATTTGTTTACCGCTTTTTATTAATTTATTAACTAATGGGAACTGTAACCTTTTAGTTTCTGTTACTCGATTAAGCCCGTGTGATAAGCAAGTACAATGAATTAAATTAGGGTAAAAAATCTTCATATTAGACGCAGCTTTTACCATGTATGCCGCTGCGTCTGACACCGTCAGTAAAATTTTATCATTCGGTACCGGCTCCGGTAAGAAAAAATGCATTAATTCGTCGTGAATAAATCTTGTTACCGTATTATTATTTGTTTTACTTAATTCTTTGGTACTTATTAGAAAACTTTTTGACGAATTTTGATCACTTAATACTCCAAGTATTAAATTTACCACGTATCGTCCACATACATCACTTGCTTCGTCTACACTTATCCAAATATAATTATTTCCAATAATATTTTTTATTTCTCGAATAACTTCTTTGTAGACTGAAGTAATATAATTTTTGCGGAGATGGCTTTCATCGGGAATATGCATTGTACAATATGTTTGTAAAAAAGTTTTGAAATATTTACTTGTCACTTTATGGATTGGTATGTTTGCTTTTATCAAAGCTTTGCAAAGATCAAAATTGAATTTTGATTGTTCAGTGTAGCCGGATGTTGATGCTACAGATTGTATAGCTGTATCTATAGTTTGTTGTTTTTTGGATTGACTTTTAGTCAGTTTTAATTTTTCCTGATGCAATGATGTTTTGACATGCTGAATTATGTAGTATTTCTTGTCACAATTAATCTATTAACAGTAATTTAATAACGTCAGTATTTTATAACATCTTCCATAATTATTAAACAATCAATATATTGTTCTATTAATTTTAGTGATCGAAGTACTACATTGAATCAATAGTGAATTTTATTTCTAGTGAATTTTGGGACATGCTATTCTTTATAATTTCCAATTTTTACCGTAAAAAGATTTAAATTTCGGTTTTAAATATTTAAAAATCTTTGGTATTATACACTCAGCAGCAGAAGTCTGCGTACAAAAAACTTGTAATACTTTAATTGAAAAAATAAGAGTCATAATCTAATGTGATAAACTTGATTTTTTTTATTTTGTATATTAACTACATATAATTCTATTAACAAAATATGCTTCACCAAACAGAAACAGTAGTTACAGAAAAAAATCAAAACTAAAAATTCTACAAATAACGGGTATGCAAAAATCTGCGTACAAGTCAGGACAATATTTATAAAAAATTCATAAATGAGATCATTGTTTCTATATTAATATGAGGTCGGATAACCTTTACGTTTAATGACCTCCCTTAAACGTTTAGGCATGGAGTGCACTAATTTCTTCGTTTCGTCCGAAATGATTTTGGCCCATTCCTCAATCATAACATTTTTTAACGTTTCCTTCGACGTTATGTTGTGTTGCCGAATCCTGCGTTCCAGTAAATCCCAGAGGTGTTCGATGGGATTCAAGTCCGGCGATTGTGGAGGTGTTTTAAGTTGCTTTGGGGTATTGTATAGTAGCCAAAGCTTAGTGTTGTGGGCGCAAAGTTTGGGGTCATTATCTTGTTGAAAAAAGTATTCGGGCCCCAAGCCCAAGTTTTCGATGCTAGGCTTCAAATTTTCTTTTAAAATGTCTATATACATTTTATGGTCCATTGTCGATGTTATGAAAACCAACCTTCCCACCTCTTTGGTGCACATACACCCCCAAACCATAACTCCACCACCTCCGTGTTTTACAGTCGCTTTCAAAATTTCGGGATTAAGGGCAGTATTAGGTTTTCTCCATACAAGTTGTTTACCCTTAATGCCGAAAATGCAAAATTTGCTCTCATCTGTAAAGAGAACTTTCTCCCAGAATTCAATGGGCTTGTCTAAGAGTTTTTTTGCAAAGGCGATCCGCTTCTGACGATTGACCTCTGACACAAATGGCTTTTTTCGTGCAACGCGACTGTGATAGTTAGCTTTTTTTAACGTCCTTCTCACCGTATCTTTGCTGATAGTTTTATGAAATTCTTCTTGTACATTTTCTACTATTTTTTTTGCCGTCAGCCTAGGTTCTTTTCTAACCTGCTGTGCAATTTTTCGCTTCTCTCGGTTTGTTAAAAGGGGTGGTCTACCAGATCGCGGACGTGAGAGGTAATCTTCAGTGTCTTTATAATTATTAATTACTCTTTGAATGGAAGAGTGTGACCTGCCGACAGTTTCTCCTATTTTTCGAAAAGATTTTCCCTCTTACCATAACTTTACAATAATTTTTCTCTCTCCCAATTCAATTTCCTTTCCTTTCGTGTCCATTCTAACTTTTAGCTTCTAAGCCTCTGCTAATATAATTGACACCGATTATCTTTTATTTAAATCGGAAAGCGTATATCGCCAACTACGTATTTAAGTAAATAAGTATATTTTGGAGAAGGCGTCTTTGTTTGTACGCAGATTTTTGCATACGCATTATTTGGAGAATTTTTAATTTTAATTTTTTTTGTAACTAATATTTCTGTTTTATTGATGCATATTTTGTTAATAGAATTATATGTAGTTAATACACAAAATAAAAAAATTAAAGTTTATCACATTAGATCATGACCCTTATTCTTTCAGTTAAAGTGTTAGAAGTTTTTTGTACGCAGACTTCTGCTGCTAAGTGTACATAATTTAATCATTATTTAAAAATATAATTAATTGTTTTTACTCGATTAACTCCATCAATACTAACGATTTTTGAACAGGCTTGGCAAAATAAACGATTGCGTTCATATTTCAATTCCTTGTAATCTTTAATCCATTCTTCTACGGTTGGCTTTTGTTTCGGCATTGTACTACGCAAGAACTTCACACTGTCACTCGACTAACTTTAATACAACTAAATGAATTGAAGACTCGACGCAAGTCAAACCACATACGGGGAATCCCGTGTAAGACGACACGGCACAACGGGGAATTCCAAAGCTTAAATTCGGATCGATGAAAAACGCGGATCTTACGTCAGACGGCACAACGAGGAAATGTACAGAGGCATAGCGAAATATTCTTTCATAATTCAACCAATTTTTGGGGAAAAGACGCCAAAATGTTGGAAAAAGGCTTTAAATAGGCATAAAAAAAATAATAGGCATGAAAATTCAAAAAAAGCATAACTAATCTGGTCTTATTTCACTTATTTTTAACTGATTCGTAAAGATATTTAAATATACAGTGCACGCCGCTTATTGTGATCACAACGGGGCTCGGGGTTTATGATAACAATAACCGATTGATAATAATAGCCGAAAAAACAAAACTTTATTTTAATTAAAAATATGTACATATATAACGTAACATAAACCCTTAAAAAAAGTTACTACATAAAATATGTATTCCATTTAAATTTGAAACAAAATAAAAAACAAATTCATATTAAAAAAACTCATCTAGCGTTGTTTGTCTCTGATTTTCGCGGAGCAAGTTATTAACAAAAATTTCATAGTCGTAATGCGTCTGAAAATCAGATGACCTGTGCTGCACACCACGTCGCAAAACTTCCAGCTCTTTTCTCATTTCGCTCATTGTTGGGGGTTGCATTGTTTGTATGTCTACTTCTTCCTCTGGCTCTTGATTTTCAATTGATGACGTTGTTACACTTTTGCACATTACACTTTCGCAAATCTCTTCTTCTGTTACGTTCTGTGCAACATTTAACTCGTTATCTATTGCCATCCACTCCTCGAACTCACTTGTCGTCATGTCGGGTGGCTGAATGTTTAGGTGTTCAGGTTCTATGTCATCTTTTGAAAATCCACCATGTTTGAAACAATTCTTTATTGTTATTTTGGAAACTTGGCTCCACGACATGGTAATAAGATGTAAAGCTTCTAATAAATTTGTTTTCTTGGCTAGATCATTTGCGCTCATATTTAGGGTATCCTCCATACTTTCCAAAATTCTAGCACGCATCTCTTTCCGGTAATACGCTTTCATGGTCCTTATAATGCCTTGATCACACGGTTGTATTATCGAAGTAGTATTGGCCGGTAAAAAAATAACTTTTATATTTTTTAATTGACAATTTACACAGTGTGCAGCGCAATTGTCCACGAGAAGAGCAATTTTGCGATTTACTCTCCTATCCCATTTTAAGAGTCAGTCATTAAAAATTAAGGATGTCATCCAGGCATTTGTATTTGAATAATAATCAACAGGTAGATTTTTGACACTCTTAAAACAACGTGGATTCTTACTTTTGCCGATTACTAAAAGCTGTTCTTTGTCACCCGACATATTTGCACAACACAAAATTGTTATACGTTCTTTCGATGTCTTACAACCCTTTGCATTGTCTTTTTTAAACATGTATGTATGATCGGGGAGAGCGCGATCATACATACGCCCAGTCTCGTCTGCATTAAAAATATCATTAGGAGTAAATTCCCCAGCAATCTTGGTCCATTCATTTTCAATTCAGTGTTCTGCACTCTTAAAATCAGCATCTTTTTGCTCGCCGTCCAACGGTGAAACCATCCCTCCGTTGCAACAAAATTTCTCCCCATTTCTCAAAATCTTTTCCCATTTTATTTGCAAGTTCTTCCGCTTTCTGTTGCATCAACGGGCCATCTACACGTGCGTCATGTTCGCGGACATTCGCAAACCATAGTTTCAACGCAGATTTCACTTGAGCGTATTTCCCAGTTCGATTTCTTTTAGTCAGTAAATTCTCATTTTTTTTAGCAGTATCTTCTATTTCCACACGTTTTTTTCAAATTTTACACAAAATTGGTTGTGAGATTTTTAATTGTGCTGCTGCATTTCGCTGACTCAATTTCGGCAACTTGTCATATTTTTCTAAAATGTTAATTTTTTCACTTAAACTAAGATCACGTCTCTTTTTTACGTCAGCCATTACAAAAGGTTAGAATGGAACTGGGACGTAACGTACACAGCCGAGCGTCGCGTGTTCGAGTTTTCAAATGCAGAGTTTGGGGATTCACCGAATCTATGTCAACATTATTTATTTTGCTCGTAAAAATAAAATTTATTGCTCATGTCGAAAACATTTTTAAGACAGAAATGATAACATAAACCGGAATCATGATTATTATAAGCGAAAATTTTTGTTATATAATATTACACGTCCGGCCCGTTCTTCCCAAAAGTGATAACAATATCCGATTGATAACATTATCCGTGATTCTAATAAGCGGCGTCCACTGTATTTGTAATGCCTTTAATTTTGAGCATAAGCATATTTTCTATAAATCCGGTCTTTATTGATAAGTCGAGCCGGTACCATACGACCGTCGCGACACAATCGACGTCGTCTGTACAATTTGATCATTTTCAAAGAATCATTCGTCCATTCGACGGTCGACTCGACAAATGTCGCTCCGTGTGTACGTACCCCTAGGCTTTACGTAGGTATAGATATATCTGTATAAGGCCAGGCGCGCACATACAATTTTCATGCGATTATTTGTCGCAGCGACATAAAAGTAGTAGTCGCAAAAAATTTGTATGGTCGCGCATTTGCGACTGATTAATCGTGATTAGAGCCTAGTATCAACATGGACTTCATAGAAACCGCTTGTATAGTGGCTCTGTTATTACGAAAGAAATTAAGAAAGCAACGGAAAAGAAAATTTTGGGTGCATCCAATTTTATCTGACAGAGAACATCGGTGTCAATTTTACATTCTTCATGAAGATTTAAGAAAGCATCCTCGTAAATTCTTTAACTATTACAGAATGAGTGAAAAATCTTTTCTTGAATTATTAAAAATAATAGGACCGAAAATATCGTACCAAAATAGTAAATGGGGAAAATGTATACCACCTGAGGAATGTCTTGCAGTAACAATAAGGTAAGAAGGTACTTACCAGCTTTTGTTTTGTGTCGTCGTTCTGCCAAATTAACTAGATATTTTCTGCAAACTACTATTAGACTAGATATATAGAAGTAGATATTAAAAATAAGGTTAAATAATAAATATATGTTCTATTTGTTTAATTTAATTAATTTATTGATTTGACAAGTCAAAGTATGCATTGTCACCATCAGAAAAAATGGTTGCTGATGGTGTGGACTGTGCAGAGTTGACCGTTGATGTCGATGGCGCGGAGTAAATACTTTCATTGCCTCCTTGTTGCTGTTGTTGAAAATTTGATCTTGGAAATTGCACTTGGTCTACCGGACGGTTAGGATAAAGATGAGAATAAGATTGTTGCATTGAACTGTAAAAAACTGGAGGATTTCCGACGTTTTTTGCATTTTTCATGATATTTAAGATTTCAATTTTCGCATAATGTTTTTGGTCATCAGTTAATTTTTTGAACATTGGAACAAGAATAAGTGAAAAATTTTTATCTTCGTCGATTGTTTCACATTGCTTATCCTCCAATATTTTCAGTCACTTTTCTTCATATGGAATTGTTTTAAGCACAGTTTTTCTTGCAGCCCTTCTTTTAGATATGGATGTACTTTCCGAATTTTCTGTATTGGTTGCTAAAGAAGGAGAAGATATCATTTCTTGATTTTCTTGATCAATCTCAATTGATTGAGAAGGTCCGGTGTTGCTGGTAGTTGGTCTATCTTTCATTATTGGGAAAAGGAATTGCAATTGGTCGAAATAAATATATCTTCTTTTTTTTTTGCTGCTTGCCCAGACACTGCTTTACGCTGGGCTGCTAATTCCCTAGCGAAACAATCTTTTAAATTTTTCCATTTTTTTTGAATAATTTTTCCTGCAATAAAAAACAGTTATTATTTATTTTTCAGATACCTTGCTACCGGCAATAGTTTCAATTCTTTACACTTTGAATTTTTACTTGGGGCTACCACGATAAGGGAAATTGTTGAAGACACGTGTAACCAATTATGGAACTATTTACAGCCTTTATACATGCCAGAAAAGTCTGAAGAAGATTGGATAAATATTGCCAAAGTGTTTTACGATAGGACAAATTTTCCGAACTGTATCGGTGCAGTCGACGGCAAGTACATTAGATTACAGAAACCAAGTAATACTTGTTCCGAATTTTATAATTATAAAAACTTTTATTCGACTATTCTTTTGGGTATAGTAGACGCCGACTACTGTTTTACAGCAATAGATGTAGGAGCATATGGTGCTGGAAGCGATTCCAGTGTTTTTAAGAATTCGAATTTTGGTCAAAGATTACATAATAACCAATTAAATGTTCCTACTCCACAAAAATTACCAAACAACGAGATGGGAGAACCCATACCTTTCATGATAGTAGGAGACGAAGCATTCGCGTTATCACAAAATGTTTTACGGCCTTATCCTCGAAGAAACTTAACAATGAAACAAAGTCTTTAATTATAGACTGACTCGTGCACGGCGTATGGTAGAGTGTACCTTTGGTATTTTAGCGAACAAATGGCGTATTTTGCATCGATCATTAGACGTGCGAGTCGAATTTGCCGACCTTATCATTAAAACATATTGCATTCTACATAACTTCGTGCGAAAGAAAGACGGTGTGCAAATGGAGGACGAATTTTATGAGTGTTTATTACAGGGCTGTCCTCCAGCTGGAATAAGACCTAACAGAGTTGGTCTTAATATAAGAGACTATATGGCAAATTACTTTACATCCCCTGAAGGTTCAGTTCCGTGGCAATATGATAAAATTTAAATACTTATCTGCACAACATTTATTACATAAGATTATTAAAAACTATTAAATAAAAACAATATCACGTACCTCTCTTGTGTTTTTCTTCGGCCGATAACTTGTTCCAAGTGGATATAACTTTGCTATACACTTCTCCCCACAATTTTTCCTTTAAATTTCGGTCACTATACTCTTTCAAATGTTTGTTGTAAAGAGCTGGTCTTTTTTCTACCTCGATAATAATAGTTTCTGTGTCTAAGACACTAGATGTCAAGTCATTGTCACTATTATCAGACACTTCTGAAGATTCAGACATTTTTAATAAATTTGTTGTAATAATTATCCTATACACCAACTTCGACCTATGCTGCGACTACGACTGAACAGTCACATGTGCGTGCATGTTCATTCTTGTTCATGTGATACATTTAAAGACGCGACAATCGCGTCGTTACAAAAATGGAGCAGGTTACATCTTTTTAATCGCTGCTATTATTTAGTCGCATATGCGCGCATTTGTATTTAATGCTATGTGTTATTTTTGCGACCAAACAGTCGCGCGACAGAAAATCGCAAGTGCGCGCCTGACTTAAGATTGATTCAAATATCTTCGAGAAATTGCATAATAAGGAAATGGGTTGATAGTTTTTGATATTGGTGGCATCATCTTTCTTATGAATGGGACAAACATAAGCCTTCTTCCATTGCACAGGCATTACAGAGTACTTAAGAATCATGTTGTAAATATGGAGCAAAGGAACATCAAAAATAGCAGCGCAGTTTCAAAAGGAAGCTAGGTATGCCGTCGATACCTGCAGTAAGTTTATTTTACTATGATACCTGACAAGGATGTGATTAATTCCAACAAGGTCTATTATATGGAGGGTTTGCTATTATTTGTAATTTTAAAATGAACACAAATTTCATCAATAAAAAACACTTTATTGAAAACTTTTTTATTTAACTTATATTACAAAGAATATGTTTTAAATCGATGAGGGATACATCATCTGAAACAAACAAAAACAATTTAAAAGGAGCCAACAGACAAGAAATTAAAGAAATTAATTAAGCATGATCAGTAATAAAATTTGACATCAAATATAAATCAGGTTTCAAATGTCTTACAGCATCATTAAAAATGAAGAATAAATAATTAATAAATTAAAATCATCAAATCTAAATTAATTACTTACAATTCTAATACGATGTCCCATAGCTTTAGCAGGCAAATTTCTCTTAAATTTCGCCCTAACCGCTCCTGTACATCCATGGGGTCTGGTCACTTTGCCCCAAATAGCCCTAACCTTACTTTTCTTACTTTTTGGTTTACCAGGAATACAAGTCTTGTTTTTCGCTTTATAAACGTACACGCACTTCTTTCCAACATAAAACCAACTATCAACCTTTTTCTCGCAAGCTTCAATCTTCAAAAGGGCCGTATTTTCGTGTTGATTACGAAGTCCACGTTTGTACCCAGTAAAAATCGCCTTTGCGTATAACCTTCCGTGTCGTTTTAACGGCCTTTTTTTCAACGTCGACTGTTCACCAGCGGGGGCTTTGCCCTTTTTCTCTACTTTCGGTTTTTTGTCGTCTGCCATCGCTGAAATAAACGTGAAAAGTTAACGTGAACGAACCTAACCTCAAACGACAACAAATCGTTCATCAGCAAACATCCACAAAATGAAACCGTTTTTTTGAAAATTCTTAATGGAAAGATGTTTTAGAAAGATTAATGTTAAGATTTTTGGTTGTATTTAAGCGAATTTTTGAGGAATTTGAGGATAAAAACGATTTTTTTGGTTGATTTTGATGAAAGTTGCACTTACCTTACGTCAAGTTTGGGTAAAAGAAGTGAAGTTGGGAACGGTTGGTACTGTTTGAAGTTAGTTACAAAAAAATATTACTAAATTGTTTTATTTTTTTATTATTAATTTTGTTGGAAATTGGTGTAAATTTTTATTAGTATTGTGTATTATTTATTAAAATTTAACGAATAAAAACAAAATAATAATATAAAATTAATTAATTTTATAAAATGTTTATATTGTGCCATCTATTGGTGCAATATCTAATTAAATTTGAATTTAATTCTTCTATTTCATTTATATCATAAATATTCATTACAAGTTATATTTCGTTTGATTATACAATCAAGTTTATGTGCATACTATTGTATATTCACAAACACATCTACAAAGGCTTTTGATTATTGTGGGCTATTGATCTGTAACCGATAGTACCGAGACGTCGTTTACACATGATTGGACGCTCTTTAAAGGGCATTTAAGTTTACGTGAGGTTCTCAACGGATTATACGTACACCGGAATCAAAGACCTTTGCGTCCCACTTCCGGGAAAACTACCTTATAACATTATCGATTCCTTGTATACTCGAAACGTTGCATGTGCAACGGAATGAAAACGTCCAGAAAAAGGAAACGAAATTGTTTTTTTTTCGCTTTTTAACTTATAATCTTTAGGCTTGCACGCGACAGCTTTAATTTCGCATATAATTGAATTAATTTTGAGATAAGTAAAAGATTTTAAAAGAAATATGTTGTGGTAACACTGTTTTTATCTTCAACGTACGTAAAAAATGAAACACTAATTTACCAACTGAAGCGAGTTATCGCTCCAATTGATAACAATCTCAAGATAAAGAAAAAAATAAAGTTATTTTGAGCAATTTGTGCTTATTGATGATTTAATAAGACGTTTAGTCCGATAAGAACTTCACAAAGCTTTTGAAAAGATTTTTTTTAATTAGTTGAACTGGTCATGCGTCAAAGTAGAGCTTTTCAGTCCTATAGACACCTGTAGCGGAAAAGCTGCGCATTCACGTTAGTAGTTTCGGTGAGGTCGGGAGCGACTGATATCCGGTTATAACGTTCTTTTCGTAATACAAAGCTTTTTAAAACAATCCGTCTTAACTCGAATCAAAATAAAAGGTTTTTCTAAAACATAATTTTCCAAAAAGAAAAAATCCTCTTTGACCGGTAAGTTATTTTAATAATTAATTATATTAATAACATAAATTTCATAATTTATTTTCGCTGAAATTAACTGTTATATGATAATGAGACACGTGCGTCGTGTTGATACACAAAACTCTTATCGTGTTAAAGTAGAGGGGGACTTATCGTTTAACTTTTGATTGAGAAATTCAAAAATCGCGATCCTTTGTTTCGCATTGCAAATTTTTTGTAGTCTGATTCGCCTAAAATCAGTAGCAAAAGAAGGGAAATTTTATTTTTTCTTTAATCAAATTTACATAAAATACGTATAAAATCGATACCGTTACCTTTTTTTTCTTATTGAATCATCTTCGTTTCTTTTTCGAGCTACCTTCTTCTTGGTTACCGATATGAAATTGAATTGGCGGAATTGTGTGTTGTTGGCAACAGTCAAAAATCGTTCTTATATTGAAATTACTTTTACTAGATTTGGAACTATAAATATTCGGGTTTAGTTTGCGTCTATTAAGACTGTTCAACTAATGATAATGTTAGTTTTGAGGTTCGATGTTATTCTTTGTTAAATTGTTGTGTATCTTGTATTAAACTAAAACGAGAACTAACGATAAAGCTAGAACTTGAAGCAAGACTACTAAATCGGATTGTTACTACTTCTTGGTCTGATGTTATTTTTAGTTTTAAATGTAATTCTGGGCTAGATTGTTGTAGTTTTCCGTGTACATAACAGAAAACCAAGAAATATTAAAAAAATTACAATTATACGAATTAAAGTTAACATTGAAATTTCTAAAATGATAAAAATACGAAATCCACAAGTTAAAAGTTGATTACAATTTAATAATAGTGTTCGAACATATGAGTACTATTATTCACGAAGGTTAAGTTTATGTCTCGAGCATACCGAATGGCATAATTAACCTGAATGAATAAGAGCTGATTATATGTGAGTAAAATACGATATTTTATCCATGACTACTATTAAATTTCATTCAATAAATATATTTTATCACCAATCTGCAGAGAAAATATACATACTTTATGTTATTCATTTGCAGTAGTAAAGTGACACTTTATGTTACTGACTTGTAAACTGTGCTTATGCGGCAGCTAAAGTACTTTATCTGTCCCAAATGAGTCTAGTAATAGTATATTAAAACTAGTTTCGTAAGACACGTTTAAGTGCACAAATTAAAGTTGGCGAAACCAAGAGAGACAACTAGAAAAATAGTTCGTTTTTGGTCTATAATACCTGCCAAATTGTTATAAAGTTGGCAAAACTAACAGCAAACTTTGTTTTATTATATTATGAATCTGATTTTGAAATAAATGTGACACTGACGTTTGTTTCAAACAGGTCATAGTTTCTTAGACCCGTTTTTATTACTTCTAGTTAAAGTGCTGGGTACTATTTATTATGGTGGGTTCATGCAACGTGTTTTAGTTTTAGTCGTAGTCTTATGGTGGGTTTATGCAACGGGTTTTAGTCTTAGTCGTAGTTATAGTCATAAGAGTGAAAAGTTAAGGTATTGTCTTATAGTAGTACTGTTCAAGCAACATCTTACGACTAAAACGGTTTTTGTCCTAGTCACAAGAGTTCCCAACTTTTAACTTCTTAAAGCTAAAACCCTCGGTCGCAACTTAACGCATGCGCACATTTCTCATTCGTGCCTTTAATGGCAGTGTTTCGTTTTATTTTATAAAAAGTTGGTTAATTTTTTGTTTTATTATATTGCAATTGAGGCGTTGAGAATGGAAAGGGCGAATTCAACAAAGTATGATTTTGGGAAATCCCTGTTTTTGATATTTTGCAACAGGGCGAATTTTTCAAAATAAATGTTTTTTAATAATCATTTTTTAGTTATGAGGTAAAAAATCAACTCAAATCCAGCAGTTTTCAGTTTTTTTCTAAATATACTACGTAACGTTATTTAATAGTTTTTAATACTTTGATATTTTGTATCATTACCAAAGACGTTACTTTTCACCAAAGACAAACTTTAATTACTTAAAAAAAAGATTATTCTATTTGATTCAATACAATAAACAAATTTATTTATTATTCATAATCCAAAATGAAACCGGTGGTTAGACGTGTTGTGTTACCCGTTTGTACTCTTAGCCGTATTGCTTAAACATCGGTTTTGAGTGATATTCAATTTTTGAAGGGAAAGAAGGGCAAACTTAATATAATTGTTCGATAGAACAAATCGTAAACATTCAAATTAATGAAAAATGCATCAGCGCCTCAATTATAATAATAATTTCAATCAGGGCTGTTATATTTTAAATAAAGTGTTTAAAACATACATTTCTAAAACTGTTTTAAAATATTCAAACAGTTCAAAAGGTGATTTAAAACATGGGGTGTTTTTTTGAAAGAACAGTTTTGTTTAAAAATTAGTATGTTTTAGTTTCCTTTTGCGTATGTTTATCGCCAAACTTACATTACAACTAAAAAATAATAAAACGAGTAATAAAAAAGCATTATTCGTTTCTGCTAGATGCACTATTTACTCCATTTTACTCTTGGAATATGCAGACTGTTTTTGCTGCTTTATCAATTCCTAATCTATTACTTAAAGTAAATCGTGTTAAATCTTTAACATCGGATGTAGCTATTAAAATAATTTTTATGTAATAGTATCCAAAGAGTTAAAAAAAATCCACAGTTCAAAATTGCCTAGATCAATCTGCCAGTCAAGATAACTCAAATAGTTTATCAACAATATCGTGTTGTTTTTGCAATGAAAATGTTTTTTTGCCTGAAGTTTTAAAAACAATATCAAGTCTTCTGGAACCAATATCAAGTCTTTTGGAAGCATTTCAATTCTTCTAAAAGCAGCAACAACGCTTTCAGAAGCTATATAGACTTTTCTGGAAGAAGTTCAAGCATTCTAGAAACATATCAAGTTTTTTCATCAAGCATTTAAAGTCTTCCAAAAGCAATATCAAGTTTTCTGGAAGAACTTCAAGCAGTATTAAGTCGTTTCGAGGCAATATCAAGTCTTTTGAAAGTCTTCGAAAAGTAGTATGAAATTTTCTGGAAGCATTTTTAGTTTTCCAAAGACAATGTCCAGTTTTCTGGAAGCAGTATACTGGACACATTTTAAATCCTTTTAAGCAGTATCAGGTCCTCTATAAGCATAGAAAACTTAATACTGCTTCTAGAGGACCTGATACTGCTTCCAAAAGATTTGAAATGTGTCCTGAATACTTGTAATGCTTCAGAAGACTTGAAATGCTTCCACAAAACTTGATATTGCCTTTGGAATACTAGAAATGTTTCCAGAAATTTTCATACTGGTTTTCGAAGTTTTAGTACTACTTTCAGAAGACTTGATATTACCTCCAAACGACTTACTACTGCCCCTGGACGACTTGAAATGCTTCTAGAAGACGTGATACTGCATTTGAAAAGGCTTGATCTTACTCTCAGACGATATGAAATGCTTTTAGAAGATTTGATGTAGCTGTCAGAAGACATGTAATGACTTGCAATAGTCACAAAAGATTTAAACTGCTTCCAGCAAATTTGATATGCCCATAGCAGATTTAATACTGTTTCTAAAGAACCTGATATTGCTTCCAAAAGACGTGAAACGTTCAGAATACTTGTTAATGTTTTAAAAGGTTTAATACTGCTTCTTAAAGTTATTCCAGAAAACTTCATATTGCTTTTGGAAGACTTAAAATGCTTCTAGAAAAGCGTATATAGCCTCTGAAAGACTTGATACTGGTTTTAGAAACATTTAAATGCTTCCAAAAGACTTGATACTGCTTCCAGAAAACTTGATATTGTTTTTAAAACTTCTGACAGAAAACATTTTCATTGTAAAAAAACACGATCTTGTTGATAAACTGTTTGAGTTTCTTTCGAAAATATTAAATACTATTAGACAAAATGCAAAATCCTGACTGGCAGATTGATTTTTTTTATCTCGTTGGATGCTATTATATTAAAATTATTTTAATAGCTACATCCGATGTAGTAGCATCATCTCCCAATATTAAGCGACTTTTACTTCCTACGACTTAATACCATACTTACAATATACTTAAAACTGTTTGCATATTTCAACAGTTAAATGGAGTAAATAATGCATCTAGCGAAAATGGGTAACGATTTTTTTAATTTGGCTTAAGTTTTTAATCATATATTAAGTTTTAGTTATAATGTAGGTTTGGCGATAAACATACATAAAGGAAATGTTCTATATTCCTGCTAATTTTGAAACAAAAGTATTCTTTTAAAAAACACCCCATGTTTTAAATCACCTTTTGAACTGTTTAAAAGATATCATGCAGTTTTAAAAATGCTTCAAACAGTTTGTTTTAAACACTTTATTAAAAATATAATAACCCTGATTGAAGTTATTGTTATAATTGTAATATAATAAAATCAAAAAGTTAATCAACTCAACCTTTATTTATAAAATAAAACGAAACACTGCCATTAAAGGCACGAAAGAGAAAAGTGCGCGCATGCGTTAAATTGCGACCGAAGTTTTAGCTTTAAGAAGTTAAAAGTTGGGCAACTCTTGTGACTAAGATAAAAACCGTTTTAGTCATAAGGTGTTGCATGAACAATACTACTATAACACACTACCTTAACATTTCACTCTTATGACTATGACTACGACTAAAACTAAAACACGTTGCATGAACCCACCATAAGTCATCGCGTGACACCAGCAGAAATATGCCCAAAATCAAAATCTTGGCATATTTTTGCCGTATTGTTTTTTATACAAGGTGTTTCGGTGACTCGGGCCACAAATTAAACCATATATACTATCCTGAAGTTTGGTACAGTGTAAACTAGTAGCAAGTAGAATCATTAGTCAAGGTATGAGTTAAATCAGTCCACGGGAACCATACTATACAGTGATCCCAAAATGTATGTACTCAGAACATTTTTATTTGGTCGTAAACCTACACTTATTTTTGCACCTTCCAATAGAAAATTTATTTTAGAAACTTTTATTACTTTTATGAAATTTAGATAAAATTTACCGTTTTCGAGTTAAATCCAAAAATGGTGTACCCCTACCATAAACACAGTAAAAAAATCTAAGACTGCTATGACAATTGAACGACGAATTAAGTTACCAACTCGTTAACTATCGTTTAACAATTAGTCTATATAAAAACTTAAAGGATTGCAACGGTCTAACATTTTTGAATTTAACTCAAAAACGGTAAATTTCATCTAAATAATAATAATAATAATTCTTTATTGGCGACGTCATACAGAAGTATTTGCGCAGGTCAGAAAAGCGTATAATACATAAAAATAAAATAATAATATAATAAAGAACAAGAAAAAAATACATGTAATATTATGCATAGTCTACAAACAAAGATTAAGGATAACTTTAAATTACATCCACAATAAAAGACGATAAAAATCCGAGTAAGGCTCAGGCAGTACTCATCCACACTGTAGAATACTCTTGCCAACAAACAATCCTTGATCTTTTATTTGAAATTATTAATATCAAGTAACTTGATGGGATTAGGCAGCAAATTAAAGAATTTAATTCCATAATAATTAGTGCCATCCCTAGCTCTTTCAGTACGAGTATAATCAATTACGAGGTTATCATGATGTCTGGTTTCGTATTTATGGACTTCATCATATCTTTTGAAATTTTGAAATTTTTTTTTAATGTATAGGAGACAGTTAAATATATAAATACAAGGTAGAGTCAAAATTTTCAATTCAACAAATTTGGATCTACAATAGTCAAAATTTTAAACTTTTTTTTAAACAAAATTTTAAATTCAAGATCACTCGGATACATCGTCTCTGAGCGGTAAACACCCGAGCAGCATGTTCAGAATGACCCCAAGCAAGAATGGCATAAGATAAGTGAGGATAAAAATATCCATAGTATGCTGCCATCAATGTATTTACCGGAACAATATCAATTAAATTTCTAATGCAGTAAATAATTTTGTTTAGTTTACTATATAGTAGTTCGTATTGCGTGCTTTTCCCATGTAAGCTTACAATCCAAATGAACTCCTAGGTATTTGACAGCAATAGAATCATGAATATTATCATTTAGTGCACGTAAAGAAAAGATTAAACGCTGAGTCTTAGATTCATTTACACTCAGCTGATTTGCTGAAAACCAGCAAAAATACAACCCTGAGATCCAACCACCTCACTGTAAAGATCTGGCAAATTTTCACTTATATTCACAGTGGTTATATCATCAACACTATCTGGCAAGTCATTAATAAATAATAAAAAGAGTATGGCGCCCAGCACAGACCCTTGCGGTACTCCATGCTTAATAGATAATTTTGAAGAGAGTCGATTTTTATAAATTACTTGTTGGAACCAATTTGATAAATAAGCTTTAATTAGCATAACAGAACCAGCATCAAAGCCAAAATTTTGCAATTTAATTAATAATTGGTTATGAGATACACAGTCAAATGCTTTCGTAAGATCATAAAAAGATGCATGTGCATAATGTTTATTTTCAAAGCATTTATTAATGTGTGAAACTAGTTTGCAAATTGCTGACGTAGATGATTTATTTTTCCTGAAACCAAACTGTGACTCATTTAGGAGGCTATTGGATTCAAGATACACTATTAACTGGTTATATAAAACTATTTCGAAAATCTTACCCAAAACAGGAGTAATTGAAATTGGTCTGTAATTTGAGACCTGGTTAATTGAACCCTTTTTGTAAACGGGTACCACTTTAATTATTTTTAAGCAATCTGGGAAAATATGAGCAGCAATACATTGAATAATTAGTTTAGCTAACGGAATAATAATTAAGTTTTGAACAACTTTTATGATCCTCGAATTCAAACCATAAATGTCTTTGCTGTAAGTATTCTTAAGAGTAGAAATGACATTGCTCAAGTCGTTAAACGATATTGCATGAAAAATAAACTGTTCCGATAAAAAATTAACATTATCTGAATATTCCTTTTAATGAAGTGGAATATTAGAAAGTAGTTCTTCCGCAATATTGTAGAAGTAACTGTTAAAGTCATCCGTATTACACTCATTTACGCCACTAATAGCACGTTTAGGGTTGTTGTTTTTGATAACATTCCATACAGCCCTCTGGATATTTTTAGAATTAAAAATGTATCTGCTATTCGCTACTTTTTTATTTTTAAGTATAATTTTTCGATAGTGCCTTCTACAATCTTTCACACAATCTCAAGGAATAAACTCCGGAAAGGATTTGTTAAGATCCGAAACCAAATTAAGCTTGTTTAACTTCATTATTAAACCAGGATACATGATTAGTGTCGATGTCATTACTATGGACAATTTTAGTTTTTAATTGAAAGCAATCGTTCAAAGCAACAGTTAATAATTCAACAAATATTCTGAATTTAGTATTTACGTCAATATTCGATTGATTATTAAAAGAAAAATCAATTTTCTCAACAAAATTATAAAATTTTACAAAGGACACATAGTAATTGGACGATAACTAATTTTAGATTTAAGCTTAGGGTAGCAATTAGCAATGTTACACTCAAAAATGATCGCCGAGTGATCTGACAGACATGGGTTCACCGCTCTTACATTCCAAAGATTGATATCAAGGTTGGTGAATACATTATCAAGGCAAGCGTTCAATCTAGTAGCTTCTTTAGTAGCTATGCTTAATCCAAATGATGAAAATAGGTCCCGTAACAGCCAAGACTCATTAGAGTTTGATTCAAAGTGAACATTAAAGTCTCCAGTTGCCACAACACCTTTATCAAAAGTTCAGATAATTTTGAAAAACAAAGATGAATATCTCCGTTAGGAGAGCGATAGACCGTCACGAGCTGAACACCGTTAACAACCAAGCCCGCTGCCAAATTACGTTAAATTAAAAGAAAGTTGATTAGGGAATATAGTTGTATAATCACTGTAGATGGCCACACCCCATTTTTATGAACGTGGCGACAAAAATTAGATATATTAGCGAACCCATCTATTTTCAAAGAATTTATTTCATCTTCTAACAACCAATGTTCATTCAATGTTATTCATTCAATTAAATGTCATAAGGTGATAAAAGTTTAAAAACAAATTTGTATTGGATGCTGCAAAAATAAATGTAGGCTTACAAACAAATAAAAAAGTTCTGAGGATATAAATTTTAAGAACACGAAGTATAGGATTATTCCTACAGAACGATTTATTAAGTTTAGTTGAATCCATTTTCAATTCATATTTATGGTTTTATTAAAAGTTTTAACTCAAAACAATTAATTTATTTGACAACAATATTTCTTATTTTAACAGGAATGTTACTTACAGGAATAATTGCAAAAAATAAATAAAATAACACAAAAACAACAATTATAAGTAACAACGTTGTCAACGTCAACGTTGTGTTATTGTCGTCTTAAATCAAATCGCACCGTAAACAATACATTTATATCTGTATGAATTTGATCAAATGCATCGACAATTCGTAATTTAAGGTGGTCGACAGAAGTGATTCAGTACTGTAGACAAGCGATTTAACTCGTTCCCATACATAAAAGTCTACTGGTGTGAGGTCAGGTGACCGGGCCGGCCAATTTATCGGTGCATCTACACCCCGATCAGTCCAACCTCCCGGGAAATAATCATCCAAATATTCTCTTACGGCATTTGAGGGCAACAAAACTGACCCAATAATTACATCGTCCACAATCCCAGCCCAAACATTTAAAGAAAATTTCCACTGAGATTTCCATGGTTTTATAAATTTTGGATTTTCATCCGCCCAACTGTGTAAATTCCTTAGATTTATTATTTCATCTTTTGAAAAAGTGGATTCATCGCTAAAAAGAACTTTTTCTAAAAATCGATTATCATTTTGCATGTTTTCTTGCATTTTCCTGCAATATTTCAACCTTATTAGATCATCAGTCAACCGAACCTTCTGAACCTTAGTGCAATGGTATGGACGAAGCTGCTGTTCTCGATGAATATAGCGTATTCATCGTGGTTTTTGATGTTCTAAAATTACCAGCCATATTAGCTCTACTATTTTCTTCTACATTTTTTTCAAGTGCAGGAGTTCGAACTGATCTTACGTTGCTATTATTCGTTAAATTAGGTTTAAACCACCCACTAACCACCCATTAATCGCATTTTAATTCTTAAAAATTTTTTTCTGTTGGGTGCTCTTCGATTCGGAAATTTCTGCCGATAACGATTAGCTGCCGCCAAACTATTCCCAAAACATTAGATCAATGTTAAAATCATGTCGGTTTGTTCACTAAACATATAATTTTCCGTTTTAAACGATTTTTTTAAAGGCTTTATTCATCTGATTAATTGTTAAACGATTTTTTTTCTTAACATTATTGCCGAAGTCCAACAATTTTGGATTTAACTCAAAAACGGTAAATTTTATCTAATATTCATAAAAGTAATAAAAGTTTCTAAAATAAATTTTCTATTAGAAGGTGCAATAATATGTGTAAACTTTGGGAACAGCCTGTATAGTTGGGTTCCCGTATATCGATTTAACTCGCACCCTAACTAATGATTCTACTTGCTAGTAATTTACACTGTGGCAAGTTTCAGCGCTCTACGTTTAACAGTATTGAAAATATTTAGAAAAATCAGTTAACATTTTTTGACTTTGATGACCTATAACTCCGTCATTTATTGGTTTAGATCAAAAATTTTTACTCGAATCATCATCATTTTCACTCTAGTATATGTGGTTTAATTTGTGCCCCGAGTCACCGAAACAACCTGTATATCATGTCTATTACATATAAGATGTTTTAATAATTCGCATTGTTTTTAAAATGTCTTACCTCTTGTTTTTTTCACGTTGTTACGTCGCTATTTTTGTTTTCTAAAACGTTTCTTATATAAAATGTGCACCCAGGTTACGTTTTTCGGCCTGATTAATGGTAATCATTTTTCAGAAATGTTAATTGCCACTAACTGAATTGATAGATGACGAACAAAGAAGATAGAAATCTGGAATACCTATTTTACTCATTGTCACTAACCGTAGTTACATTTTCCCCTGGAATTTTACGCTATCTAATAGATAGCCTATCCCCTTGATAAATCGAAGAGGTAAAAGTCATTTTAGAGGTAACTCCTAGATAAATATTAGTTATCCGACGGTTAGATTATCAACAAGTTTATCTAGAGGTGGTAAAAGTGGTTCTTAAAGCTTTAAATGTCTTCATCCATTCATCATAATTAATTCGGTTGATAATTTATTATTATTTTAACCTCGTCTATTTAGTTTCTGAAATAGTTATTAAAAATCAGGAAAACAACATAAATTTTATAAGAGTCCAAGAGGATACCAACAGAAACCCTAAAAACTTACCTTGATAGGTAATTATGGAAAAAAAACGATCTATAGGTATAAATTCTAATTAAAATTATCACATTAACAACTAGAAAAAGTAATGTCACAAACTTGAACTGGTTTCATAAAATGTTACTAAAAAACTCATCACAGCATCAGATGCTGTAAGAAGTTTCATTACAGCACCCATTTGAATACTGTAATAGCTTTCATTAACATTCGAATCACAAAAAATACTTTGCCTGCCACTAATGACAGTGTGAAAAAACCCCAATCGAACCCAAGCCAGTACTTTCGATATAAAAGCGCAATGTACTGTCATTTGTGCTACTAATCTTTGATGCAGAACCGCTCTAAGATGTTTAGGATATTTAGGATAACGAGCTCAAGAAGCCAATATATCTTCATACCTCAAGAAGCCAATATATCTTCAATGCTCTAAACAAAGTCAAAGTAATGCACAAGAACAAACCATGTATTACATTTAATTGCAAAGGAAGAATAAAAGCAGACACCTCCAAAGAAGGCCTTTTAGCCCTTTTCATTGAAGTATATTAGATATTCAAAACAAATCGTTTGTCAAATATCTAAGAGCTGATAAATTATGCAACTTAGATACAATTCTTTTGTCTCAGACTTGTTCCATAAAGAATCACTTTGCTGATTTGGTACATAATAATATTTTTTTATTATTCTCTAAGGATTGCAATTTTTCACCACTATAATAATGCCCCAATTATTATAATCACTATTCAGGTAACTCTCTGTATCCCTCCTTTTCCTCGCTTTCATAATCTTCCTAATCCATCTTCATCCTTCCGCCCTCTCTTCCAATACCTGGCTCCAATCCATTTCTTCCTTCCTCAATTCATTACACTCCACCAGGAAATGCTGTACGGATTCTCACCCTTCCCCACACAATCTACATCCCCTTTTCGCATCCCCCATCCAATATCTGTTGGCCCTCTCCTCATTCCCACACCTGAACCTGGCAACCAGTCTAATCCCCTCCCTCATCAAGTACTTTGGTAGCCCCTCCGATATCACTTCCTAATAATTTGAATTATACTTACTGTCCCTTATAGACGTCCTTCTCTCTTGCATTTTACATTCCTCTTCGTGCTCTCCAACTGTTTCCATATTTCAATCCCATATCTTCTGTTTCTGATCACCCCTTTCGTTGAGAATCCAACACTTCTATAGTACTCCTTCCTTTCTTGTTACCTATAACACCCATTCTCAGCTTCAATATACCTGCAGCGTTTCCCCAAGATCTTACAATGTCCTCTACCTTCCACTCTTTCCTCAAAACGCACCTCCAGTATCTGGTCTGCGCATCCTCTAACAGCCCTTTCTCTTTCCATCCCCATATCGCCGCCCCACACATAACTACGCTGTTTACTAAGCTCTCAAACATTATAATCCTTTCTCCCACGATTCTTCCAAAAATCCTCTCACCCCATTCCCAAACCTGTCGCATAATCCTATTTTTCCTTATTGCCAACATTCTAATTTGTCCTCCCTTCTTGTTGTTCTCCTTAAATTTATACCCCAAGTATGTGTACTCCTTCACTTCCTCGATTACGTTACCCTTCCATCTCAATTTTCAGTTTTTCTTCGACTTCCCTTACAAAACTTCATCATTTTCGTCTTATCCACATTCACCCCCAAATCATTCCTGCCCCCAATATATCCTTCCAACGACCGTATGCTGACTTGGCACACAAATTATTATAAAAAGAGTGAAAATGAATTGTAAAAGAGGATAGTGTAGGGATGACGACTAACCCTGATTCACTCAATACCCCTTTCCGTGTCTTTCACTGAGAGAAGACTCCCATCTCTGTACCCACTTGGATACTCTTATCATAAAAACAAAACAATTAACTTTTATAAGCTTTCAGATTTGTTGTTCATACTTGTTTAAGGGAAGGTCAGCCTTCCTCTCCGTTACCCTTCTACTTGATCTCCATTATGTATGTTTCTCTTAAGGTTTCTCTCATAATCTTCCTGTGGTACAAGAAAGTAAGTAGCAACAAAATTAAGATACTGATCTCAAAAATAACTTTCAAACGTGTATTCACTAGACGCAACTTTTTCTGAAAGTTACTCTATGCAATTATGTTTTTAAAGTTCACTAGCAACAAAACTTCGACATCTACTTCGAGATCGAACATTAATACTTGTATACACACATCTGAAACTGAATCTACAAGCGGAATTTAGTTGAGCAATTTACTCTCAGAGAAATTTATCTCTATCTAATAGTTAAAAACCAGCCGTTAAAAACCACTACTAGTTAGTTTAACTGGAGGTTGATAAAAGTGTTCCTAATTAGTGTAGACGGATAGTTCATTCATCATTGATGATGCTTTTTAAATATTTTCAAACGATTTGGAAAGTTTAAGTGAGAGAATGGATAAGAAATCATGGTAGATTCCACAACTAGGCACAAACGGTCTCTGATAGAAAATACTCAACTAAGTTCCGTTTGCTTTAATTTTAAATATTATTCCGCACTAAATTATTGTGTATCTTGAATTAGAACTAACACTATACCTAGGACAAGAAACTTAAGGGTTTAGCCATGCGCTTTAGAACGCCCGGATAAACTCGAATGTTCCTAGTACGTTGTCTGGTGTTACCTCTAGTTCTATTTCTCTTTAGAACTATCTATCAAGAACTAGAAACTCGGATTTAGCTGTACGTCTCGTAAGACGTCTAGACCTGAGTTATGATATTTTGATTAAACCTTTGTAAAAATGTAGTTATATGTGTTAGGAAAAGATCAAGCATTTTTAAAATGTTGTATCTCATGGTAGTCGAACCGCCGAATTTGGGCAGTGATAAATCACCGTGGCAGGTAAATAAATTTCTCGTTTCGTCATTACCCTTTACAGAGCTGGGTAATTACACGTACTTTAAAAATAATCACAATTACAAACAATTACAAAATACTTGTTCAAAAAATCAATTAATTACAATTATAAAGTACTTTTTCAAAAAAGAAATTAATTACAAGTACAAAGTATAAAAGAAATTATTAATTACTTTGTCAATTACTTTTCTAATTACTTTTTGGACAAAAATTGCGTTTGAATTTTTTAATTTATTAAAGGTATTCAATTACTTAAATTAATTAAATCCCAGTATAAATATATCTGATATAATAACACAACGAGTACCACTTCACACTTACTTCAGTTGAACTTGGTAAATCTTCAAATTTGAAAGGAATTTATTTATACAAAAACATAAATCACGTGTCATTTGAGTTAGTGCGCAAAATATTTTCATGTAGGTGATGAACATTAATTTGAAGGCTGTTTTCTATCGTACTCAATCGTGAGCATTACTTGTCGGATAGAATCAACTTTTCCAAATTGCATGGTTTATGAGTGTACACATGGTTCTTTAGAGACTCCCATAGAAATCATATGTGACTTGGTCTACGGATGAAAAAAAATGTTTCCGCTTTTTTATCGATTCAGTGTGACTTTAAGGTGCGCTTTCACATCGCCAAAACCAAAAACTTATAGATTATTTGAGTTCCTTAAAAAGTTCAGAGAAGAAAGAGTATGAACACAAAACAAATAGAAATTATTTGTGGGGAAATACATGATAAGATAAAAAAATCCACTCAAAAAATATATGTTTAACAATATCAACCTGTTTGTGTGTTTGTGATCTTCCTTGAAACCATTTTACGAAGACTTGATTTCAGAAAACTTGATACTGCTTTCCAAAGACTTAAACTACTTCCAGAAGACTCTATACTGCCTCTGGAAGACTAGATATAGCTTTTAAAAGATTTGAAATGTTTACCGAAATTTTGCACGAAATTTTGAAACTGCATCTGGAAAACTTTATACTGCTTCCAGAAGCCTTAATGTTGCTTCGAACAGATTTAAACTGCTTCCACAGGCCTTGATATTGCTTCGAACAGATTTAACCTGCTTCCAGAAGACTTGACTCGGGAAGACTTGATATTGGTTTTAAAAGACTTCAAATGCTTTTAGAAAACTTGGCAAATTTCCAGAAGGCTTCAACTCCAACTTTGACAAACTTCCAAAAGATTTAATACTTTCTCTGGAAGACTTGATACTGTTTCTAGCAAAATTAATATTGCTTCCAGAAGACTTGAATTGTCTCCAGAAAATTCACAATGCTTCAGAAGACTTGATACTGTTTTTAGAAAACTTGAAAATACTTCCAGAACACTTAATATTTCCTCTTGAAGGCTTGAAATGTTTCCAAAAGGTTTGATACTCCTTTTAGAAAAATTTATATTGTTTACAGAAGATTTGAATTGTTTCCAAAGGACAATACTGACTCTAGAAGACTTGTTATGATTCTAAAAGCCTTGATACTGCTTTTAGAAGACTTGATACTGCTCGTAAAACTGCTGGCAGAAAATGTTCTTTATTGGACAAAATCTTGCGAAATCTAGAAAAGAACATTTTTAATGCAAAATGCAACAAAATGTTAATAAAACTTGATTTTGTTTCAAAAATACCAAATACTGTTGGCAAACAAATTGTTCATGCCAAAAGTGCAAAGTCATGTCAATTAATAACTAAACACTGCTTGTAAAACTGTAAACGCTGCTGGCAAAAGATATTTCTTTTATCACCTTGTTTTTAAACCGTCATTTGTCGTCTCCGTCTTTTCCCAACTCAATGTATTCAGCACCCATATTGACCTGAGACCCAGCAGAACAACCCTGTTAGTGTGGTACACTCAGTGTGGTTAAAACGACAAACCGTTTGAGTCATCAGTATTTCCACACAAATTTTGATACTCCAGTACTTGATTTCGAGCTTTGTGAAGATGCTTTAAGCAGCTTCAGTCCTAGTTCAATCTCCAGATTTTTCTTAATTTAAGCAATCAATAGAAAAAAATGATCAACATGATAATATTTTCCAACACACTTCTCCAGTGTTATTTATTTAGAAATTTGAAACTAACGTCCTTTAACACCTGCCAATACAGAAAATGAGAATAACTGATTAGAAATTGACGAAACGACTTGTTGTTTTTATAAAAATTTACTTCCGAACGTAAGCCTAAGCTTTTATAGCTTAGGCTTATACTGGTCTTTTATTTAAATATAATGTCTTACTAGTTTCGGTTAATCGCCATCTTCAGAGACAAGTTAATATAAGAAAAATTATTACAAATTGATTTCTTGACCAGTTAAAGTACAAAGAAAAAACGTTTCATATTTTTACAATGTAAAGAGACAACAGAGTCCCAGGCCTGTAACAAAATCACTGCCTTCAAAAAAAATTGATTTTTGGATTATTTGCGTTGGAAAGAAAGAAATAGAAAGCTTTACGTCACTCAATGAGCTTGTTAGTAATAGCGACTCAGTTTCATACCTCTCATTAGATTCCTCAACCTTTTTTTCATTGTACCTGTTCATATTATGATTATTAATAAAGAATGCACATAAAGATATATTTGTATTATTTTGTGGTTCCGTCAAGTATTTCGCTTTTCAAAAAGGCCCCTTCAGCAAAAAAGTTTGAGAACCGGTGGTGTAACTGATAACGGCGGAAGCGTCTGTCACGGCGATTTATTAGATTCGACGGTTCGATTATAGTTAGTTCAGATATCACAATGAAATAAGAACTAATTTGAAACAAATTTGTTAGTACTAAATGTGCCATCGTTTCTCCAAATTTTTAAATATCCGCATAAAGAGACTAATACCAACACCAAAGCTAACACTAGACCTAGAACTAGACACATTTGGGTTTAGCCGTACGTCTCTTAAGATGGAACCTAACCCAAATCAACCTAGCTTCAGATCTAATTCCAGACCTAGAACTAGAAACATTAGGGTTTAGCCGTCTTAAGGGACGTATGGCTAAACCCTAATGTTTCTAGTTCTAGCTCTAGTGTTAGTTCTGAAGCTGGATTGTAGGTCTAATCTTAGTTATACTTTTAGTGCCAGAAGAATTTAAAACAATGTAGAGTTAAACACGAATTAAAACTAGAAGTAACCCTAGACCTAGAACTAGAAACATTTAGTTTTAGCCGTGCGTCTCTTAAGACGAAACCGAACCCAACCCAATCTAGCTTCGGAACTAATTCCAGACCTGGAACTAGAAACATTAAGGTTTAGCCGTACGTCTCTTAAAACGGCTAAACCCAATGGTTCTAGTTTTAGGTCTGGAATTAGTTCTGAAGCTAGGTTGGGTTAGATTCAGTTCTGCTTCTAGGTCTAGTGTTAGTTATATTTTTAGTTCCAGAAGAATTTAAAATAATGTAGAGTTAAACAAGAATTAAAACTAGAACTAACACTAGACCTAGAATTACAAATATTCAGGTTTAGCCGTGCGTCTTCAGACGCACGGCTAAACCGAAGCTTTCTAGTTCTAGGTCTAGTGTTAGTTCTAGTTTTAGTTCGATACAAGTATACAATGTTTTAAAACTGAATAAGAGCTAAAAGTTGACCCAATATCAGCACTAACACTACACCTAGCACTAGAAAGTTTCGGTTTAGCCGTACGTTTTCAAACGCACTTAATATAGTTAAGCCCAAATATTTCTACTCCAAGTCTAATGTATGGAAAACTTAATTTCATGGTATCTGTGGTTACGTATCATAAATTGAACTTAAAAAATTCACAATTTAGAAAAAAGGTCCAATTTCTACATAAAAATGGAATTTCAAAAATGGATAAAAAAGTGTGCTAAAGATACTTTCTCCAAATCTATAAATCCCCGAGTTATAATTTTTTGATTAAAACTCTACATATTTCTGTAGTAACAAAAAATCATCACCATTATTACTAATACTTCAACTAAACAGTTAAAATAATTGGGAAAATGTAATGTTACATCTCAAGCGTCATCGATGTTCCAAACAGTTGTCAAAGTAACACTTCACCCAAAAACTCGTAAATACAACATATACGGACGAGTCGTGTAGATTTATGTGAGCTTTCGGAAACCGTAAAGCTCCAGCGGAAAAGTACTTTACGACTTTCTGCAGTGGAAATTTCTACAATTTATAAGAGCGATGAACCCGTACAATTTTTCCCCTTTTATATTAACAAAAGAAAACAACCCTTATTCCTTAAACAAACAAAAAATTGATCCAAGAACCATTAATATAAATGAATACCAAAAGCTGTTTAATACCTCTTCGTAATGATCGTTCTGTAAATTAACACAAAATCTCTTCGGAATCGTCTATTTTGGGTTGCCTACTATCAAAGGTGCCTTGGGCGTGCTTTGTGTTATATACGGTGTTGGGAGAGCTTTAAGCGTTATTGACACACGTGTTGAACGTAATGTGAAGCTTATCGAAACGGGGCAAATTCAATTTAACTGTCTTATTTAAGGCTGCGAAATCTCTTTATAATACCCGGTGTTTAAATAATTTTAATTTAACATTGAAAGCGTTTTAATGCGTCGATAATTCACGAAAAGTTAAATCAAAAACTAAAAGTTAAAAAATAAAATTAAAATTGAAATTTTTATTGTGTCGTAAAAAGGATTATTGAGCGATCTGATTTTTTTTATTATCTCCCATAAAAGATCTTTGCATTTATTAAAAGTTAGCGCATAAATTTTAACTAAAATTAGCGTCTCAACTAAATTAGATGAAAACTAATGAAGGTTTTTAAAGGTGGGTTCGTTTTAAAGTGACCTAAAAAAGGAATTATTAAGTGTAACTCGTTTTGTCGGTGCGCTGTAACGCTTTGATCAATAATTTAAATCCCAATTTGGACGTTCCATTATTGAAGTGCAACCCGTTTCCACGATTAATCCCGCAGGAGTTGTCCACTTAGTCCCCGTAGGAAGCTGACGAGCACCGGAATTAATAATTTAACAAAAACCCCCTGCACTCAACAATTTCAATTTATTTCATTAAAAAAGAATCATTCTTCTCAATATTCTTTCCGACACAATTTTCTTCACAAAACGCTTTTCAAGTGTATGTATAAAGGACCGGGAAAATAACTTAAATCCGTCGTTACATTAAAAAGGGTGAAAAGCTTTTGCTGTACTACATCGAATAACCGAGAAAGTGGAACGAAACATTTTTGATACTCTTAGAGTAAGTAGATGGAAACGGCCTTCTTTAACATCTTTGAAGATGACACCATTAATAATAATTTTTTTATAAATAACGACGTACTTTGTTAATTTGTGTCAATTTTCGTCTCTTTTTAAATGGAAACCACTGCTTTTTAGCTTATTAAATTCGTCAGTTTTTTTATATAAGGTCATAACTCGGACTTTTAAAGATTTCGTGAAATTATTTTTGGCACATTAAATACTGAATAAATTTGCTTCAAATTGCTTATTATTTAATTGCTTGTATCTCAACTATTTCTTGAGATACAATTCTTTTAAAAATTTATTTGATTTTTACCTAACATATATAGTTAGGTTTTGAAGAGTTTTAATTTCAAAATTATAACTCGGAGATTTAAAGATTTAGAAAAAAATTGAATTTTTTTTTTACTACGTCAACATATTCTCTGCAAAAAAACTGTGAATGTTGCATTTGCTGGTTTTGCGATATTTTCCATTTTGGTCCCTAGTGGAAATTTAAAAGAGAATAGCACTTCGACAGTTTCAACATTGGAATTTATTTAAAAAGGGATCGATACATGTCAATTACTTTTTTTCTAACGCTTATACTTCCCGAGAGAGACTAGTCGGATATTCATTTGATCCACCCTGTACGATGTTAATTATACTTGGAGGCAAAGAAGTAAGCCTCAATTTGCTACATAAACTCGTACGAATCGATATGGTCCAGATTCTTTCCATTTTAATGATAGGAGTTTTTATAGATGTTTGCGTACAATGCACGGAACGATCCAAAACATGAACAAATAGTATCGACTATCAAACATGACGTCATTAAAAATTAATCACTCACTTTTTCAATTGGCCCTTTGTGATTACAAGGGCCGATAGGTACGGTAACTAATAGTGACGAGACCGTAACCAAGCAAAACTTCACGGGATTAACGTTTCACTCCATTGATTTGAAATTTACTATTTTTTCAAACGAAAGGGTGACAAACTGATTTCAAAATTTGATGTAGCAAAAAAGTCCCTGTTAAGTTTGTCAACTATTACCAACCCTACAACAATTTGCCAGGACTTCGCTGTACAATTTTTTCATTAAATACCATAATATATATATACAAGGTACGAACATTTTTTTATACATTGAAACCATAATGATATAACTTTATGACAAGAACTTCAGCTTGAACTTTTCTAGCTCCAAGCATCTTTGAAGTAATTAAGTACCAGGTCAGGGCTCCTCTTTAGGGTTGAGGCTCATCCTTTCTTAATCATTTCATCCTTCAATGACTAGCATCTAATACTTACCAACAAAAATGATTTGTTGAATATTGTTTATTTATTATGTTATGTCATATTTAACCCATATTTTTTTTACTCCAAATAACATTACTGCACGAATGTTGAGCTAAATTATGATATACCACGTATAATGCTCAAGATAAACAATAAAGTTATAGTAATCCTAGGTCCTGAAAGTAGTGGTTTCGAAGATATACACAATTCCAGTGTTATTAGAAAATGAAGTGTCATGATCTTCAAATGCTGACTTAATTGAAGAAAATATAAAGAGAACATAAAAAATTAATACAATGCTTAAATACTCTACATGACCTCCTGCCATTTTTTTTTTGATATTGGCGAATAGTCTCATATGCGTTTTGTATTATTAAGTGGAGATTCTCCAAGTTGTTGAATACACTAATGACTTTAAGTAACCCCATGCAAAACAGTCTAGAAAATTTAAATCAGCTAATCTAGCTGGCCAAACTATTGAACCTCCTCTTCTTATCCATGTACCATAAAATTTAATGTTAAGAAAATTACGAACAATGGTCGCAAGATGATCAGACTCATGGATATTTGTAACTTATCCCGGAGAGGTAGTATCTTCGAATAATTTCAACATTGTTCAAAAGTTCAAATTATTTTCATTATAATTAAGCGATTAGGAAGAATCGTTGTTTATTATTATTAATATCAATCGGTCATCAAGTATACCAAACCACATTGTGTTTAGTTATTGTTTAGTTTTTTGCATGGGCAACACGGCTAAATGACTAAAAATGAATTTTATTGAAAAGCAACATAAAATCAATTATATATCTGAAACAACTGATTTTAGGACCTTAGGTTAGTAAAACTTTTTTGTTTATCTTGATAAGAGCTATACAGGGTGTATTTACTGTTTTATATGAACTAGGGGTGACTTCGGTTCTCCTTGGGAGCTACACCCCTCCTAAAAATAGAAATTGGAATGCTTCCAAAAGACTCGATAATGCCTTTGGAACACTTGACACTGCTACTGGGAGACATGATACTGCATCTAGAAGACTTGTAATAGTTCCAGAAAACTTTATGTTGGTTGTAGACGACTTGATATTGCCTTTGAAAGACTTGCAGACTTCCAGAGGACATGATATTGCTTCTAGAAGACTTGAGATGCTTCTAAAAAGCTAGAAAAATGGAATGCTTGCAAAAGACTCTATACTGCCTTTGGAATACTTGACACTGCTACCAGAAGACATGATACTGTATCTAGAAGACTTCTAATACTTCCAGAAAACTTTATGTTGCTTGCAGACGACACGATATTGCCTATGAAAGACTTGAAGACTTCCAGAGGACATGATATTGCTTCTAGAAGACTTGACATGCTCCTAAAAAGCTAGAAAAATGGAATGCTTGCAAAAGACTTGATACTGCCTTTGGAACACTTGACACTGCTATCAGAAGACATGATACTGCATCTAGAAGATTTGCAATACTTCCAGAAAACTTTATGTTGCTTGCAGATGACTTGATATTGTTTATGGAAGACTTGAAGATCTCCAGGGGACATGACATTGCTTCTAGGAGACTTGACGTACTTCCAAAAAGCTATAAAATTGGATTGCTTACAAAATACTCGATGCTGTCTTTGGAACGCTTAATACTGCTACTAGAAGACTTGATACTGCATTTACAAAACTTGTAATGCTTCCAGAAAACTTTAAGTTGCTTGTAAACGACTTGATATTGCCTATGGAAGACTTGAAGACCTCCAGAGGACATGATATTGCTTCTAGAAGACTTGACATGCTTCACAAAGGTTAGAAAATTGGAATGCTTCCGAAAGACTCGATACTACCTTTGGAACACTTGACACTGCTACCAGAAGACATGATACTGCAACTAGAAGTTTTGTAATACTTCCAGAAAACTTTATGTTGCTTGTAGATGACTTGATATTGCTTATGGAAGACTTGAAGATCTCTGGAGGATATGACATTGCTTCTAGAAGACTTGACATACTTGCAAAAAGCTATAAAATTATAATGCTTCCAAAATACTCGATGCTGTCTTTGGTACGCTTGACACTGCTACTAGAAGACTTGATACTGCATTTACAAAACTTGTAATGGTTCCAGAAAACTTGTTGCTTGCAGATGACTTGATATTGCATATGGAAGACTTGAAGACCCACAGAAGACATGATACTGCTACTAGAAGACTTGATATGCTTCCAGCAGGCTCGAAATATTTCCAGAAGACTTGAAATCTTTCTAGAAAACTTAATGCTGCTTCCAAAAGAACTGAAATACCTCCAGAAGGCTTGACACTGTCACCTAGAAGACTTGTAATGCTTCCAAAAAATTTTATATTGCTTAAAAGCAACTTGATATTACCTATGGAAGAATTGTAGACCTCCAGAAGACATGAAACTGCTACTAGAAGACTTGATATGTCAATAATAGTTAATTTTGTAAAAAAATTATTAATTTTGATTTATGTTTTGATTTGTTTATTTCGAAAATTATAAATTATTACTATAAGTTATTTCTACTTTTAATATTATCTTCCAAGTTACTAAACAAAACCACTTCCATTCAATTTTTGTCTTGATTTTTTTGTATGAAGATGATAATTACATTGAAAAAATAACAGTAAATTTTTTTGTCTCTTTAATTTTCTTCGAAATCTAATTTCTAAGACAATTTCTGAGAAAAGAAATTTTTAGTTACACCTGCTAATCTAACAGCTCCTAAACTGCTGGGAATATTCCTGGAGAATTCTCTGAACAAATAAAATGGATTGCACAGTTCTGTAGTTTTTTAACTAAGGGCAGTGATCAGATTGACAGATCGATATACAGTAATTATGGTGTATTACCTGAATTTCTAAAACATCATTTTTTCTAGTGCACGCACCATTTCTCAATCTTTATTTTTATCTTTATTTATTATCTTAATCATCTCGGCGATTTGGGGCGAAATCATTTCTTGTATAACTTAGGAAATACACATATAAAGTCCACCGAGGTCGCTTCTGGACGAGGCGCTACAATCTTCCAAAATGGACGATTTTCTGTTTATATTTGAAATGCGCTGTATTCGCCCACAAGCGATCTCGACGATTTGAGGCGAAATCGTTCCTTGTTTGTATGTTAAAAAATATCTAGTCTTCTATAAGACGATCTATAAGCGACCTCAGTCCGTCGAGGTCGCTTTGGGGCGATGGGCCAAAATGGACGATTTCTTGTTGATATTTCAAATACAGCGCCTCGCCCGCAAGCGACCTCGTCGTTTTGAGGCGTAGTCGTTCTTTATATGCCTTAGTAAATATATAAGGTCTCCTATAAGACGATTTTATTCTCACTTTGCCGAGGCCACTTTCGGGCGAGGGGCTACAATCTTCTGAAGTGGCCATCTTTCTGTTGATATTTCAAATCCAGATGTTTGATAATACAAGAGAAAACAATCAGCGCGTTGATGAGTACAAATCAAATGAAGAGTTGTAAAAAATTGTTTAAGGAATTAAAAATAATGACTATCTATCCGTTGTATATTCATAAATGCCTTACTTTTATAAAACAAGACATGTAACATTTTTATAAATATCATCGATTTATTATGAGAAATTCATCAGGTGAGGTCAGTGGCATCTCTACATATTCCATGCCATTGACTGACTATTTGACGACAATTGGTATATTACTAAGATATTAAATTTTATAACAAACTTATAGATACAGCTACATCAATACTAAATTATAAAAAGAGATTAAGGGAGCACTTTAGTAGAAACCTACTAGTACAGTATCAGGAAATTTATGCAATCGCCGAGCAAACTGAAGCTATATAACTGAAGATGTATTATTACACTTTCTATAATGTATAAATTAATGTTCTTGTACAATTTTTAATCATATATATATAAATTTGTTTAGAAATATTTTATTTTAAAGTTTAATAGATGCAAAATCTCTTGTAATGAAATTTGTTAAAATTTAATTAAAATTTGTATTCAACGTTTAAATGAAAAAAGAAATTTATTCAGAGGTGAGATTATTATTTTAAATTATTTATTTTGTATTTAATTCCATGAAATTGAAAATTACGCGAAATCAATGAATGTGAAAACAAACAATTTTGTATCGAGCTAATTCTTAATTGATTAATAACTTCTACGTTAGGAAGTTAGACATAAACTTTTTTATTCCAACTCTGCAACTTTCCTAATTATAAAGTTTTATTATGGGGATACAGAACCCATCCCTATTGCTACAACATTTCTCCATTTGAAATTCATAGCGGATTCTGTGAGATTTGAAACCGGAATACCTAACTCATTGTAACTGTCACATCTAATAAAACGGCGAATTTCCTCAACTGTACAAACTGAATAACATAACCGTTTAACTCAATTACATGTCTATAACGTGTAATAAACGTAGTCGTAAACACGGTGGTAATCAAGTTTAATAATTATTTTTAAATCTCAACCAGTCGTTAAAATAGTTACAATGCGAATTATAGATAATTTTTATCTGTTGTGAAAGTTCAATTTCATACGATTTTTTTTATCTCCGGTTTGACAGTATTTCCGGTATCAATCCGGTTATAAATTGAACCATCACGCGCACGCAAAGCGTTCAAACGCGAACATAAAACGTTCCGAAATTGAATGTTTTCGCGCGTTTTCATCAAAGGCCCCCCCACATTCACAATTGTTAGCGACGTTTAAAAAAAGTTGTCCCCAAAAACATTTTGCGCTGCCGTTCGATAGTTCTGTTCTGAAAATTTAACACTTTCCAAATGAAAACGTTTTAAAATTACCTTCAATGTGTGTCGTAGAGATATCAACGTGAATAGTTTTCAATTATCGATTTTAATAAACTTTATGAAATTTGAATTTACTTAATGTTTAATGAAATAATACATATTTTTTGTCGATTTATTTATTTTAATAATATGAAAAGGGGATTTCGCGAACTTTCCGTAGGATTATTATACGTCTTAAAATTCAATCTGAAGCCAACGAGAATTTCATTTCCTATTTCCGTGGTTACTGAAAGGTCTTCCATATGAACTCTATATCCATAGAAATTTGTATGCATTCGTTTTCAGATTTACGTGAATTTGTTTCGAAAATATTTCAACAGGTTGCGGAAAATTCAAGAAATAACATTTGTTTTGACAGTTTCAGTTACAATTATTGCGAAATCTGTGAGAGAAACTTATTGTTACTAAGCAATGTGATACTTCTTCTATTAAATTATTAAAAACGAGGTAAATATCTTGGTGTGCAAGCTTTCATAGTTCTTATATCTCTTTGATGTATTGTCTCCTGTAGGAATATAAGATGAATACTGCTAGAAACTATGCAAATGAGAAATATAATTTTCCGGAAGAGAGAATGATTCTTTCTTAGTGTTCTAATAAAGTAAAACAACCCGAAAACTTACACTACATGGAGCAAAAACCCCCAACGCAACTTGACGAATATTCTATCTCTTTCCATCTCGTACATTTCGCATTCTAAAATAATATGATTAAGTTCGTCGTATTTTCCGATTGGTATTCTCCGACTCGACGAATCCGCCGTTCCGATCCTCTCATACGATTAATTGTGGAAATTATGTGCTTCTGATTCGGAGAAAAAAAAATACTATCCGACTCTTGCTGCAATTTAAACTTTCTCCTTCATTTCATTAATGATGTCATAGATGTCTTTGCTGATCTGAGAGAATGGGAAATCATTCTGCACAGCCGTTAGTCCATCCGCCTTTTCATTCCCTTTATGACACGGAATTCACGCTAGAGGCTTTTAATACCGGTATTCCGGGATTTCAAACACCGGGATTCCGGCCGATTAATGAACGGTATTGTAAACTAAATTCCATTGCCATACATCTTGGAACAAGTGGTAACAGGTTCACACGAATCAGTCATAGTTAAATTTTAACATGGAATGTTCACTTTGATTTAGAAGCACCTTCAATTTTGCTTAATCAGATGTGTTCTGTTTGTGCTGCTAATTGGCATTATATGGTCGTAAGTTTTGCGTAGTAATAAAATAAACAGCACTGAATAAAAAAAGTTTTAGTGAACAACCCAACTCAATGATATGAATGCGATCTTTTTTTATTGTTAACTAAGTAAAGTTTGCATTATAATTCATTATCACGTCCCTTCCTCCGTCCCTTATCCCAACTACCTCCTTCGTCTAGCCCCAGCCCATCCCTCTCTTCTAGAATCTGCCATCCTTCTTATAGCCTGTTACATCCTGTTCTTTTTAAGAATGAATTGGGAAATCTGCTAATCAGACACCTGACCTAAATTATCGTGCGGTCAAGTAGTGTCAAATTCGGTTCCTTCTTAGGATATCAGACCGACTAAAATCCTTCCCCCTCTCCTGAATTTATTTTCGCCTCCTTAGTCTTCAGGGAGACAGAAACTGCTCTCGTTTGCAGTTGAGACAGAAACAGAAAAGCCTTAACTTTTTAAATGCTCAGTTTAAATAAGTAAAATGCAACTTCTTTTCTTGCAATTGTTTTTAATTTTAACGGTACCGGTTTCAACTATTACATAGTCATCTTCAGCCGAATGGTCATTTAAATAAAATTGATAGAATAAATATAATAAAATTAATATATTAAATATTTTTTTTATTTTTTATAATTATAATAAATATAATAAAATTACCATTTTTATTGTAAGCGTTAATATATACATTTGCAGGTCTTTAGTGTTTAAATTTTAATCTTTTATTATAAATTATTTAACCGTTTTAATGTAATTTTTAATGTAATTTTAACATGTTAATTGTGTTGTTTCTTTGTGACATCAATTTTATTTAAATGACCGTTCGGCTGAAGATGACTATGTAATAGTTGAAACCGGTACCGTTAAAATTAAAAACAATTTCAAGAAAAGAAGTTGCATTTTACTTATTTAAACTGATTTTAACAGACTTGCAATCATGGAAAACAATAATTATAATTTTTAAATGCTATTCATACCTGGGTAGGGCGGGAGCTATTTCCTCTTTCCCTTTCTTTTGAGAATCGATGTTACCATTTCTTGTATTTCTTCCCGTTTTTTACATGACTATATTTGCGGAACCATATTATCTTTAGTTATACGTACTCCGCATCTCATTTCACCTCTTTGAAAATTAAACTTTTAACACTCAAACAGGGTGTGTTCGCGTGTCTTCAGTTTCTTCATCAGTTTCTTCGCAAAATGAGCAAGTTTCTTCTTCTGCTTTCTGAATTCGATTCAAGTTTATTCCGTACGCTCCGTGTCCTATTGCATAGTTAAACTCAACCCAATCCTCTCCGCATTGACATTATATATCCTTCATTGTAAGCTTCCTCTTTTATCTGTGTCCCTCTCTCCTGGATGTCTCCTATCACTGTCGCTAACCTCCCCCAATAATTAATTACATTATTCACCCTTTATTTGGCCGTTAAGGAGGACAATATGCTTTATACAATGAACCTCAATCTGCTATTGCGCAAATAAAATCATCGAAAATGTGGAACTCAACTGATCTGGATGGTGTCGGTTAGGTTTAGACCACTAAAAACTCCTCCCTTGTCATTCCGCTTATAGAATTTAAGTTGTCTGGGATCTCCTAGCATAACTTCAGATAACTCGTGGAACAGTTTTTCGTCATCCTTTTTCATTAAAGATTCTCATCAGTTGTCGATAATCATGAAAGTCTGGTCAACAGTTCCACTACAGCTGCTCCCATCTCGTATGTGTTCACGACGGTTTCGTCAATGGTCTCGATGCTTACTTTCCCACGTAGCTTTCCCACGTACCTTTTACATCCGAAGATTGTGTGCTGTAGTGTATATTCAATATTACATCCGTACCAGCACATACTTAATTCCTTCTTTTTTATTTCTTTTAGGTAACTCCCGAAAGCCCCGTGCCTCAAGATAGACTGTGTTGTGGAATAATTCGTATCTGGGCCGTTGTCTCTCCATTTGCAAACATCTTTTATAAAGTGTCTTGCTCATCCGGTATATTTCTTCCATCTTTCCTGCCATCTTCGATACATCCTTCGCTGTTTACTACGTGAATCTCTTCCCTTGTTTCTCAGTTTCTTAACCTTTCCCAGACTAAAAGATCATACGGAGGTCATCCGGCCAAGACTCCAATGGCTTCCGTAGATACTGATCTCAATATTTTGTTGTATTTATCGTATCTGAGCGCTACATCCCATCCTAATACTGCATAGAGCGTTACCGATTATATCCCTGTTGCTGTTAATTTTCTCTTCTTCTGCTTGAGTCTTCCTATCTTTGGCATGATTCCGGATGGAGTATTCATTATTTTCATTGTTTTTTTATATACCATCTTCGGATGTGTGACATTTTTAAACCCTTGTTAATCCCTACGTACTTTACTGATCTTTCGCTTTCTATAGGAATGTCATCCACTATTATTTCAATGTCGTGGAGCTTTCTTCTACCCTCCAGTATCACCACTTCAGTTTTTTCCGTAGTTAGTTCCAGACCCACCTGCTCTACAAATAATACTCTACCTCTACCCTCTCGCAATTCTACCGATGTAGCACACCATCGGAAAACTTTCTGCGAGGATCTGGTCGACGCAAATCCTGGTAGTGTAGCCGCTGCTTTAGATTTTATATTCGTGTTCTTAGATGATATACTTATTATCCTCAAAACGCGTTTTTGGTGTAGAATCAATTGATTTCCGCAGTCATGAATCCTCCATTTGCGAACATCTTTTATAAAGTGTCTTGCTCATCCGGTATATTTCTCCTATCTTTCCTGTCATCTTCGAAACATCCTTCGCTGTTCACTACGTGAATCTCTTCCCTTGTTTCTCAGTTTCTTAACCTTTCCCAGACTAAAAGATCATACGGAGGTTATCTGTCCAAAACTCTTTTGGGTCTTTTGCGGTTGTTTAGAAGAAGCCTTCGTATCCTTCTTAGGCGGCATCTTAAAATATGAAATAACGAAAAAGATATTCTGGCTTTCTTTGGTGCATTCATTACCTCCAGTCATGATACTGCATTGAAGGCGTTTCGGACATCCAGCAACACCATTAGTCTATATCCTTTGTGGGTCAGCGAAATCAGCTTTCTTTCCATGGTACTGTTAACAATATACATCACGACGTCTACCGTACTCCTTCCCTTTGTGAACATTACCTTTTTTATTATAGACGGGATGAGGAAGTCTGTAAACAGACACCTGACCGAATATATCATATGGTCAGATAGTAAACTTCGACCGTCTAAAACCCTTCCCCCTCTTCCCGGAACCACCCGTCAAAGTACTGCTTCAGGGAATAAGAATAGAATACAATTTTTATTCTCCAATGTTATTCTCCAATACATTCTCCAACGTCTTACCTTCACCATTTCCAACTCATTCTAGGAGTCTTTCATGGCTTTCCTTCACTTTCATTATCATCAAATTATTTCACAATTTTTCTGTTTCTAACATCACTTTCACTATATTTTCTCGGTTTAACAACCGACCACATTTCCTTTCACAAACATTTCTTTCACTGTGTGTTCCAGTGTATATTGCCAATGTATGTTCCACTGTGTCTTCCACTTTCACAGAACCAGCACACCTCACTTTCCGATTTTAAAAACTCCATGACCAAACAAAACCTGAGTCATGTAGAAATCAACCTCGCCCCACTTCCTATCGAACCATGGTTTTATTTCCGTGCTAAGGATTCTTGTCCATCCCTCATATAGATCCCATCTTTCCTGCCAGGCCTCTAATGAATATACTCTGCATTCACGTTTTGCTTATTTGCCTCTCCTATATAGCGCTGTTCTTTCTTCAGCAAGTAAGTCCAGCGGAGGCAAACTAGCAATACTTGAATCTCTTCAGCAGAAACCGTTCGATACGCGGAACAAATCCCGATAGCGAGTTTTGGATGCACTTAGTCAACATGTCACGATATCGTTTAAATTTAAGGGTTCTTTCCCAAATAGGTTCGGCGTATAGGTTGTGAACATGACCCAATTCAACTCAATCCAACCCAACCTAACCTCATGGTACGACTTAAGTAGGACCAATCTGTCTGCTCCTTAGATGTAAACAGGATTAGATGTAATAATATAAACAGGATGGAAAATAAAACCTTTGGTGAACACAGTAAAGAGCATGATGTCTGATTGGCATCATTTTCACATAGAAACAAAATAAATTACACTGACTAGTGGTTATGATACGTATTTAAAAGCTATTCATGGGCGTACTCCTAAAAGAACGCACCTATGAGCAATGACAACAAAAGAAAAAGCTTGACGAAAGTCTTCTGAAGCACATTGTATATAAGTAATATAGATGTAAAAGTGTATGCCAAACTTGAAATAGTTATGATTGAAATGTAAAACTTTAGTTATAACAAAAACATTTTTTGAAATGAATACAATTTTTTCCGTGCTAATCCCAGAGACGAAGTTTCATATAAAAAGGATCAATTTCAATTTCAAATTGAACGGTTATTCGCTTCGTAACTTTTCAATGTCCTGTGAATATGGAACGAATCCGAATCCGAATGAAAAAAATAAGCTGCGCCGTTAGGGACGAACTTTGATTGAATCGGTCAACTATAAAGCTCTCGATGCGACCACACGATGGTCAACAGACGAATAGACTCGTTGATTGTTGATGAGAAAGATAACGCTTCCGGAAATAAAACGTAAAATTCATCACGTCAAATGAACAATTTTTGTTTTATTTAAAATTTTTCATAAGTACAAAATGAAAAATTGAATGAAAAGTTTTTAATAAAGTGTCAACAATATAAAAAGAAAGAAAAGTTGAGATTGTAACGCATTTTCCTAATGAGAAATTGTTGAGAAAAAGCTAAATCCACGATATGATTAACGACCTCACATTTAGTCATTTGAAAAATTGCCAACGTAGAGAGTTCTTTTTGCCGGGGTATCGTTCTTTGTATATAAAAGAGAAGCGAGATCCGAAAGAAAATAACAGGTTTTTTTTTTGTGGTTTTAACCGAACGAGGGTTATAAATGATCTGTAAGAGGTTATCGATTTTCTTAAAATACATTAAAAACTTAATTTAACGAACCTCGTTAGAAAGAACTTTGGATATGTAAGTACAAAGGCCTTCACGGCGCTTGAACTTTAATTAGAACTAACACTAGAACCGTTACTAAGATTAACACTAGATCTAGAACTGAAAGCTTTCGGGTTTTTAAAAGTGTTTGATGTTTCGAATCGATTTTTGTAACCTTCTTTAGAAACTGGTTCGATGACTAACTTTGGATATAATGGTTAAAATATTTTTAAGCTGAATTATATTTTTAGTGATCTAAAACTGGAACTAGTACTGAATCTACAAATATTTAGGTTGGGTTGGGTTGGGTTAAGCAATGTTTAATTCAAAACTATTTGAAAGCTTAACCCTTGGCTTTTTTGCTCTATCATCAAGATCAATAAATTGTTCAATTCGTCATGGTTTCTTTTATCACAAAATGTCAATATATTCATATACAGTAAAAATCCGAACGCCTTTACGAATTTTAAAAGTTTTTTTTAAATGCACGTGTGTATATTCAACAATATTCTCACAACATTCTTGTTAGGTTGCATACTTATTTTAATATTTACAGTATTTTCCATCCCAGCAGTAGTTCACATTTCCGAAAAAATTTTTCATTTCGTAAAAGGGTATGTGTTTTATAATTTCCCACATGTTCTTGAAGTCAGAGAATCCTCAGCGTCATTCGCACCGAGTTAGTTTGGTCCTGTGTTCTGTATACAGTTCAGCTTTTTAACGCGAGTTTGAATTTACATCATAGCATCGACTTCAACTAAAGGATTAAAACGGAAGCTTACATTCTTAATGATTGAGATTAAATTGGAAATTTTGAGTAGACTTAAGAAAGGTGAAAGTGAAGTGCATCTGGTGAAAATCTGCGAAGTGGGTAAAGCTACGATATCTGACATTAAAAAGAAAAAAGATGAGATTTTGAATGTTGCATTCAAGTTGGATTCGGATGATGGATCTAAACGAAGAAAAAACATAGGAACTGCAAAAAACAAATCGTTGGAGGATGCTATATTTTTGTGGTTTAGTCAGAGGAGAAGTTGATGAACCCATATCAGGACCCTTGCTGTGTGAAAAAGCCCTTTATTTTTATGAATAGTTAGGAGGTCCTACTGACTTTAAAGCTTGCACCGGTTGGTTAAAAAATTTCAAATTAAGACATGGAATAAGGGAACTTACGTTTAAGAGGAAAGTTTAACGTCTTTCAAAATAAATTTTTGAATTTTATAACCAATAATGGTTTTGCTAGAGAAGACGTCTATAACTGCGACAAAATCGGAATAAACTGGAAAGCTATGCCACAAAAATCCTTAGCTTGCCGCCGTGAGAAAGCGACTCCAGGATTTAAGGTGAGTAAGGAGCGAATTACGGCGATGGTTTATGCCCCTATTAGTAATTGGAAAAAGTAAAAAGTCGAGGTGTTTTAAGAACATAATCCATCTTCCAATGACTTATAGAGCACAAAAAAATAGCTGGATGAATAGCGACATATTTACAGATTGATATAAAAATGTGTTTATATCAAATGTGAAAAAATTTCGAAAAGAAAAAAAAACTGGAAGGAAAAGTATTGCTGATTATGGATAATGTGCAAATTTGAGGTGATGTTCTTCCCACTTAACGTCACCTCACCAATACAAACAAATTGACCAAGGTATCATTGAAAAATTAAAGCGAATGTATAGAAAATAAATCTTACGTAGGCTTGCTTTAGCCGAAACTGACGATGACGTCTACAAACGTTTACGTGTTGTAAAGCTTTGCAAAAAACTAAACTTAAAGGACTTATTCTATATGATAGCTGACTTATGGAATTTACTTACTGTTGAAAATTTAAAAAAAGAATGGCATAAGATTTGGCCTGAAAAGCAAGAAGAAATTGGAGAAACGAGTTATGAAATTAAAGCTGAAATGCTTGAAAATGTAAATGATAAATGTGCAAAATGGAAATGTAAATGTGGCAAAACTATGCCAGTTAGTTCATGGTCTTCACGAATGTGACGAGTCTGATGGTGCGAAATGGTTGGATATTGACAAAAGTGATCTGGGCTACGAGATCCTCAGTGACAATGAGGTTATTTCTTCACTTAAAGAAAACTCCGAATGAAGTTCAATTTTTAAGCAATGAAGTTCAACTTCTACTATTAAAACGAATGAAAGACTTGGCAGCTAGAAAAAGAGTTTCAAAGCGCTCTCAAACAAAAGTTAGTGATTTCTTAAAATAAATTTTAAATTAAGTTGTGCGTAAGAGTTTTTTAAGAACAATTTGATCAATTTTAAAATCCGAACTATTTATGGTCTGAATTAGTTTGGATTTTTGACGGTCTACTGTATTCTATGTTAATGATATATAGGTGACCATTATGTATGGAATATAGCATTGTAGCAGTTTATCATCAACTGTTTTGGCTTATCATCAAATTTCTGTTGCAAAATAAGGTAGTTTTTAAGACCGCTATCACAATCTCATAGTTTCAGCGTTCCAAAATGTTCTTTTACAAACATTGCAATGATTTATTAATGAAGTTACGAGAGGTTTAGATTTTATATTCGTATTCTTAGTTGGAGAATCAATTGATTTCCTCAGTCACGAATTCGTCCTTCAAAAAATAAAAGTAATCAACAATTTCCCAATATCAAAAAATCTTGAAGAATCACAAAGGTCTTTAGGTATGATAAATTTTAATCACCACTTTGTACCCAATTTTGGTCACATTCTTGGTTGTTTGTATACTCTTTCAAATTATTTACGCAAAAGCAGTTAAAAACAAATAGTTGATTGATCAGAAGAACATTATCATTTTTTATCTGCGAAAGTATTTTGAGTACAATTAGCTATTCTACGACATCCTTCACCTTTTTCGAAGTTATCATTAACCACTGATGCTTCATCTATAACCATCTTTAATATTGGTGTATTTCATTCCCAAACCATAGATACATAACCTATATATTTATTTGCTAATAAAAATATCTCTATCTCAATTCAATTATGCTACAGTTTACACTGACCAGAAACCACTATTTCATTCTAAAGCAGACAAAACACCTCGTCAAATTATCAGATTCATTAATGGATCTTTTAATATTGTAGCAGAAACACTTTCATAAAGAGAATCTTAACTTCCTTCTATCCTGATATTAAAAGTATATAAACTGCACAACAAGACGATTTACAATTAAGAATTTTTTACAAAGACAATCTGTTTTCATTTTCTAAATTGAAAAATTAGTGTGTAACTTCTTCGACCCCTAGAATTTACATCCCCAAAAAATTCCGATAAACTATCTTCGATAAATTGTACAACATTTCTTACTATGAATTTCGTCAAACTCTTCATTATCTGAAGACACATTTCTTTTGACCTAATATGACGAAAAATATTAAATTATCGACCATAACTATTCCTTCTTGCTAAACCAAAAATTTCAAAACACACCAAATCTCCTGTTTTGAAGATTCGTGGTCCAAAAAGGTAGATTTGAGCATATACATATTATGTATTCTTACGTTTTAATAATGATTGATACTTATATGCTTGCCGAAAGCATATCCTCTTAAAATTATATCTCAAGAATCGGTGTTCCACATCCAATTATACATGGTCGTGAGAGACAATTTGAATGCCAACTTTTTTTCACAATTCAAGAAGCTATTTAGAAACCAAATTTTATATCTTCTCAGATTTGCACATCTTCCTCGAAGTAATAGAGTTAGAAAGATTTCATAAATTTTTTAAAACGTCCATTGCTGCCAATAATTTTGTTGGAACTCTGATCTTCTCTTAAAACTGCTCTGGGAAATTGTTCCGTTGAGCTAGTTTATGGTCAACCTCTTCGTTTACAAGGAGAACTATTTGTTAATACGCATCCTTCTCTTGAAACTGAATTCATTTTTGTATTACATTATTTGTCGAAAAAACATTTATCCGCAAAAAACTTCGTGGATAAATATTCTGATTTTCATTTTTTAAATATTTTTGGTTTTAAACACTACTCTTTCTAGTTAATACGAGGGACGATATAAAGCCATAAAAAAAGTTGAAAAAAAATTCGTTATTTCTCGCAACAATAAAAAGGCTTAATGGCAATAATTTAACACTTTATAAATAGAAAGTTCGTTTCAATTTTAGTTTGAACAATTATTCTATTTAATGTCGCTGTTCATTCGTTTGTTTTTTGTGAGAGGGGGACTGTGTGCAGCAATTTAGATCAACCTCTACACAGAAATATATTTATATTTGGGATCAAGTTACACTCGTATCGTCAAGACGATGTTATTATTTATTTTTGTCGTATAATTCATTAATAATTGTTAATAACTTAAATCAATTTAAATCTGGTAACATAAACATCTATTATATAAATACTTGTAAAATAAACATTTATTTTTAAAATATTTTAATATATGTTTGTGTGTGGATTGTTAATATCACCAGAGTATGTATGTATGGCGGTAAATATTGACATTATAAAAAAAGTTTTTGTATAAATGTTATTTAGTATTTTATTTGACACAATAAGACACTATTCAAATGTTTTTATTTCAGAAAATAAGTGAAAAACCAACGATACTAATTTTTTAAATAACATTGTTATGAGGCTTACTTGATGGAGATTTTTATTCTCTTTACGACGACGTTAAATGTTGGTACCTTTATAAATAAATAATAATAATATATTATTAACCATAAATTAAATCTGTATACAAAAATAAAACAAATGAATACAATATGCTTAAGCCATGAAGCTTCCATAAAAAGTTTTCAAAGAATTTCGTAGCAATCTAGAGAAAAATTACCAAAGCAGTTTGGAGTTTTTCGATTTTTATGAAAATATCAAGCTTTTTATATTCATTTGTTACAACTATCTCAAAGTTTTAAACCACTAATTTCGATCTCGATGTGAATAATGCACATACTTCTAATTAGGTTCGTTTACGTTCCTTATATCCGACCATAATTTAAGGTTTGTTAATTAAGGTTTGAAATTTTTGCCAAAAACTTTTTGATGTAAGGGTACCATCATTTTACGTCGTTGTAAAGGGAAAGTTGCCAGTTATGGCTATGACGTGGCCATAAGTGAATTGTCGTAAACCCAGTTATGGTTATTTTGTAAAATTTGATGCTTTAATGGATTTTGAACAACTCTGTTTTATTTTTAAGACTGTTACTATGAGCGAGAAAAATAAACACAAACGGTTGCAGTACATTCCATTAAAAGTCTCCGAGGCGTTGAAAATGGATTAAAAACCAAATGAATTCCGTGATGCCAACAATATTGATTTTTCTACCACCACCAATAGTTATTCGGGAAATATAGACTAATACAATAATTGATGTTGAAGATGTGAAACCTTATCATAAATACATTGAATTTAAAATTGTAAACGTGCAGCAACAAGCATTGTTACGTCTGATAAATGGATGGAATATTTTGAACTGAAAGTGAAAGAAAAAATCTTAGAAGAGCTAAAATCTAGGAGAAAAAGAAGAAAAGGAAATTCATAAAGATAAAGTAAAAAAAAGCGTAGAAGACAAAGAAAACTATGAAAATAAAGGCAAACTGGTTAAAAAAGGAAAGGAAGAAAAAAAGTGGAATGAAACCCGCTTTAAGCTGTTCCCGCAACAGCTTAAACAATGTTGACGATATTGAGACGGAAAATCCACTTTAAAAACCACTTGATATGTATGGAGTTACAAGAACTGCAAAAATTGTAAGCGTATTGGATGACGATGAATTTGAAATACAATGTCTAAAACTAAGATTTTTTAGATCATACTAATTGTAAGACACATTTCAAAGTGTTAGACAATAACAAATGGCACATTATAAAGAAGGAAAAAAAAGTGTTAGTCGAAAGATGACGATTGTCTTCCGCGGTCTTATAGACGTATTTGAAAAACAATAAATGAATTCATATCGCTAACTTTTGTTGTGTCTATTTGATAATAAAATTTAAAAATTGTACTTAATTGCGTTTGATATTTACTCGAACTTATATGGTCATGAGTGGAATTTTTTACGGCCATAACAGCGGTTTTGATGGGAAACTTTTCCCATAAACAGGAAAATTGATTTACTTTTGAAAATTATTTTCTGTGTTTTAAAGTACTTGATACACAAACAAAAAAGATGGTCTATCTGCTGTGTATCGGCTGTGTTTACTTGTTTCGCATGTATTCAAATTTTTAACTATTGTAAGGTATCTAATTTTAGAAGTTAAAGGTGATGTGGCCATAACAGATTTAACTAATACAAAGAAAATAAGTGTATATATTGACTTTTTATTTGTTTTTTGAAATCAAACGATTTCAATATTGTCTTAATATAGCAAATAAAATACCAAACATAAAATTTTTACATAAAATGTTTTTTGTAAATAAATATATACATATTATATTTTTATAGATAACGGGCACCTGTATATTATTAACATACAATATATATGCATTTTGTGATTTCGGTAAAACTAAACGAGATAAAACTATGACGAATCGATAAACGTATAGATCTTGAATATCGCTTACAACTTATAACAACTTAAGAAACGTCATTTTTGAGATATTTTCTTGTAAATTCGCAATATTTTGTTGTTTTAGCAGATTTCGGAAAAAACTTCGAATTGAGCGTAACCAAAATACCATACATGTAAAATTTTATCTAATTGAGAGCTAGCTTCACATAGGTTGGGTTGAGTGGGATGATATTGGGTTGGGAGATGTGACAATCTGACTTTTTGGACTACAATTAGAACTAATTAGAACTATCGATTATTGTATACTTGTATCGAACTAAAACTAGAACTAACACTAGACCTAGAACTACAATGTTTCGGTTTTTAAGTTCGGAACCAGAATTTATCTTATTCTAGGTCTAGTGTTAGTTCTAGTTTTAATTCTTGTTTAACTCTACATTATTTTAAATTCTTCTGGAACTAAAAGTATTCTGGAACTAATACTAGACCTACAACCTAACTTTAGTATTAATACTAGACCTAGAACTAGAAACATTAGGGTTTAGCCGTGCGTCTCTTAAGACGGCTAACCCTGAATCTTTCTAGTTCTAGGTCTAATATTAGTTTTGAAGCTAGGTTGGGTTAAGTTCGAATCTGTTTTAAGAGATATACGGCTAAACCCAAATGTCTCTAGTTCCAGATCTAGTGTAAGTTTTAATTTTGTTATTATCTCTAATATAGCTGTTATTAAGTTTTAGATTATTGTATACTTGTATCGAACTAAAGCTAGAACCAATACGAAACCTAGTACTAGAAACATTAGGATTTCTCATATTCGTCGGAACCTTGGTCACCTGAAATTTCTTGTCCAGTGTCGTTATCTTGTTCTTCCATGGGCTGAATAACTTCATTTTCTTCGTCATTGAATGCAGAATGGTTTGTATGATCGACGGTCCGACATTCCAATATAAATTTGCGCTAATTTATTTTTCATAGTCGCTCATTACTAAAAATGTATATCACATTAGACTAAAAACTAACACCAAAATTATTACTAGAACTAGAAACTTTTGGGTTTCGTCACGCCACTTTTGAAAATGTGTTTGACGTTTGGGATGTCATGTTGCAATCTTCTTCAGAAACGGCTTCGAATAAGGCCGAGAAGACTGGTTCTAACTGACTACCTTGAACCTGTTTCTGAAGAAGGTTGCAACATGGCATCGACCCGTCAAACTCCTTTTCAGAAAAAGCACAGCAAAACCGGAGTTGTAGTTTTAGTTCTAGTATTGATCCTAGTGATAGTTCTTGTGTTGATGCTAGTATCAGTTCTAATTTTAGTTGAATTAACACTAACCGTGAAAAAATTCATAGTTATTTGTTTATCGCAGTATATAAATTACAGTATATAACGCTATTACGTGTCCCACATCATGATGTACAGGATTCATAAGATACATTACCTATACGTATTGTCGTTGGATGTCACTCTTTTATTTTGTACTCGTTTTTACGTGTACCCGCTCTCAGAGACCGTGCGTGAGTACTGAATGGTTAAGACGGCTAAAATCTAATGTTTTCAGTTCTAAATCTAGTGTTAGCATTAGTGTTGGTATTAGCTCTAATTTACCTGTTATTCGGTTTTAGATTATTGCATACTTGTATCGAGCTAAAACTAGAATTAACACTAGACCTAGAACTAGAATGTTTCGGTTTAGCTGTGTGTCTGAAGACCCACGGCACTGAACTTTCTAGCACTAGCCTGAATCTTTCTAATTCTAGATCTAGTGTTAGTTCTAGTTTTAATTCTTGTTTAACTCATATTGTTTTAAATTCTTCTGGAAGTAAAGGTATAACTAATACTACGACCGAGGGCCGGCGCAAGAGACTTTGCTACTACATACAAAACGGATTTGGCCGCCCTTTCCTAAAGAAAAAAGTCTCTTTTTGCAATTTTTTGGGGTAGTTTTCAAACTTTTTCCGCCATTCTTAATCAAGTTTAGCTACTCTATCATAACCCGTTTTGATTATGGGTTATGATAGAGGATTTCTTTCTGAATCTATTACAATTAATATTAATATTGATAACATAAGAAAATTTCCGAGAAAAATTATCATAAAATTTCATAATTTTCGTTCATTTGAGACAAAGACAAAAACATTTTAGACAGAAATAGTAGCCATGCATAAAACAGTTGGTAGTCATACGTAACCATGGCAACCAACTGTTTTAAATGTCAAAAATTAAATGCTGTCTTAATAAAAATTTAGAAAGTTTAACGAGATTTTTCTCAAAAATTTTTTTATATAACCAATATTGATATTGAAAAAAGACCCATGTATCTGGTCTCTATAACTGGTTTGCAACGGAAGTGTCTTTTGCCAGCTGTGTTTACTGTTTTACAAGCAGTATCCAGTCTTTGATTGGCAGTTTTTACACTTCTAACATGAAGATTTTGTATCTTTCATGAAAATCAAATATTATTAACAATTTCTTGCCTCTTGCAATAAAACTGTATTTTGTCAATAGCACTTGGACTACTTACGTCAATATTATATCATTATTTTGCATTTCGTCCAATAGTACGAAATGTAATTTCTGGAAGCAATTTCTAACCTGAATCATTTCAACTGTTCTGCAAGCATTTTAAGTCTTTTGAAAGCAGTATTAAGTCATTTAGAAGTAGTATCGAGTGTTCGGGAAGTAGATCAAGTCTTCTAGAAGCAGTGTCAAGTCCTCCAGGGGCAATATTAAGTCTTCTGGTAGTATTTGTATGTATGGGTACAGAAAAAAATGTTGTACAATGCAGAGTACCAACGTATCCACCTCTGATATTAACTGCACTATACCAAAAAAATCCTCTCTCATATTCCGTAATAAAAATGGGAGATTACCAGTTGACAAAATAAGCAACATCATAACTCGGTTAAAAGTGGTGAAGAAGATTAGAAACTTAGTCCAAAAAGTTCCAAAAAATCTACACCTTTAGACCGCTTTTAGGAAGTTTTCCATAAACCGTTTATGAGTTTATCACCCACATCTATGGATACACATATTAAAATCATAAACTCCTGCAAATTTAGTGCAGTTCGATCATGAAATAGCATTCAGTCATTTGTGTATGGAAATGTTCAATATTTCCAAACTAAATTGGATTTGAGTATGAAAAGGACCATTTTTCGTAACAAGAGTGGAAGAATAAAATTAAAAATTTTAAATCTAAAGTATAAGAAAGGTTTTCATCAAATATCACAAAATATTATATGCTACTTATGAGGAAGCCGAGATGGCTTTGTGTCGTAATAAACATTTTTGGTCTCTTTTTAATTGATAGTAGTTATTTCTCCTATTTCTCTAAGACATATGATCTCGTTAAAAAACATACTAATATTTTAATTTATTTGAAATCTTCGTTAGAGCCTGTTATAACTAAAAAATTTGTTAATATCAGTTTTCCATGAGCACTGACTAGACCTACAACTCAGCTTCCGAACTAACACTAGACCAAGAACTACAAATATTAGGGGTTAACAGTACGTCTCCTAAGACGGCTAGAAGTGAATCTTTTTTAATCTACTATTAGTTCTGAAGCCAGGTTTAGATAGGTTCGATTCCGTCTTAAGAGACATACGGCTAAACCCAAATGATTTATTTCTAGATCTAGTGTTAGCTTTAGTGTTAGTATTAGCTCCATTAGTTCTCTGAAGACGCACAGCTAAACCGAAACTGTCTGGTTCTAGGTCTAGTGTTAGTTCTAGTTTTACTTTTTGTTTAGCACTAAATTGTTTTAAATTCTTCTGGAACTAACATTATAACTAATACTTCGGAAGACGCAAGGCTAAACCTGAATCTTACTAGTTCTAGGTCTAGTATTAGTTCTAGTTTTACTTCTTGTTTAGCTCTAGATAGTTTTTAATTCTTCTGGAACTAAAAGTATAACTAATAAAAGAACTAGAAACGTTAGGATTTAGTCGTCTTTATAGACGTACGGTTAAAACTAAATGTTCCATCAATCAGTAATAAAATTCCTTTCCCATCTTTCCCTCTTTGTAACTCGAGCCGGGGACAGTATATATCGGACATTTCCTGTATTGTATTACTCCATTATATCAAGGTTTAACATTTAATCCTCTCAACTAACGCAAATTTTAAAAAAAACGATAACAAATCATCAAGGACAAGCAGCCCGGAATTTGTTAACCGGTTAACATTGAACGAAGAACAACTATTTACGGAGAATTTTTCGATAACATTTTTAAAAATTCCATTACGGCGCAACGAATTTTTTTAAAGTAAAGTGAAATTTCAATTTAAACGGTGTTTAGGTTTCGAATTTAAATTTCGTACCCAAAATGCAATCGGCGCAACACCGCTTAAAAACGGCTTTGCAAATATTTATTTAGTTATCGTCGGCTGTGTGTTAAATACCTACCTGCTTAAACTCTCCTATCCCGAGTTGTAATTCAAACTCGGGTTCTAATAAAATCCAACCAAGTTCAGTTCGCGTCGTGTAATCACACGATATAGACGCGTTGAGTGCAAAGTTAAAATTATGTACGGTTTTGTTGTGATCAACTTTTTTTTTATTTATCAAACTAAGTGAACCATTAAATATTAATGTGAAATTGAAATATAAATATAGTTTTTTTGTTAAATAAGAAGATCGACACACTTCATAAACTTCATAAGAAAATAGGTAATTTATATTAATAAAAATAATCAAAACAAATACAAGCAGGAAACATAAATCTTTAAATGTCCAACAAATTATAATTTTATACACTCCTACTTAGTTCAAATAATAATTACAATACACATATAATATCGTTTAAACGTTTAAAACGACCTTGAAACATCGGACTTTGTTTAAAGTAGTAATTATTGTGTTGGTGACGATTTAAAAAAAAAAGAAAAATCTTGCGCGGGTCAATTTATAATATTGGCTTTTTGATAACTATGTAGAGTGCTTCCTCTTGCTTTAAACTCCCCGATGAGTTGCGGGTAAAGGTCAAACCACCAAAATGCAAATAGAATCGATCGGTTTTAACCTGGTACATATTCGGTTGTAACCTCAAAATCCGCAAATTAGCCTCTCTAATTTCCCTTTCTAACTCAAATTCCAATCTTATTTGATAAAGAGATGTCTCTACTCTTAGATACACTCTGATTCTACTTTCCATAAAAGTTAAAACTAATTTAGGGAGCTACCATATAATTTATCCCATACAATCATTGAAGACAAGAACTTAGCACGTAGTAATAGAAATGTTTGCAAACAAATTTTGCTAGCGAAATTAGATTTGCTAATTAAACCTTAAACGAAAGTTACTTGTTAATTCGAATTTTCAACGACATCCAATTATACAAATAGTTAACTATCATTACCTTCGTACAATGCGTAATACTAACAATTCTTTTTATGTTGATTTCTTATTAAGATAATAATTAGGTTACAAACAAAATTGATCCGTATGGCAATGCCTCTAAACCGATTTTATTATTGAAAATATCTATTCCGCAAAAGCGTTATTAATGGGAATAAGTATTTTACCAACAATCTATTTTATTTATTTTTTTTTTCGTTTATTCCGTATTAGCGCAAACAGAATCATCTCGAGTTTGTGAATTACCCATTTCGTCGTCATTAATGTTTAAGCTTACAATTGAGACAATTTTAAAAATTCTTTCATAATCTAGATCATTCCTTTTTATATTAAAAGCAAACAGATATTTAAAAGTAACATTTTTCAAGTCGTAAAATTTTTTAATATATTCAAAGTGCGTTCATAAACTTTTCTAGCCTCAAATATAAATGTGTTTTGATCTTTTTGTTTGAAGTGACTTAAATACAATCAGATCTGACTGCCAAAAAAAATTGTCTTGTAATCGAGTTTTCAGCTTATTTATAACAGTCGTCTTAACGTTATGAAGTTCTAGCAGGGTTGTTAGTTTTAAATGATTTGTTAAAAAATATTTGTTTTAAACATGTTTAAAACACTAATATATAAAACCTAACATATTTTAAACTAAATTTGTTTTAAACAGTTCAAAACCTGTTTAAAATCATAGGACTTTGTGTGAAGGATTATTTCTAAAAGACACAATAAATAATATTATAAATTTACTTGTAATTTCTATTACATTTAATAACACTTTAAACTAAAATTTCTAAAACTTGAGCACTTTTTTATTTTATTTGTTATTTAATTCCTTCAATATGGAAACTAATTTTGCTGCTTTGTCGTTCCCTAATTTATTGCTGATATGGGAATGTACTAAACCAAAAGATGAAAACATCCTTTCTATATCTACTGCAGTATGCAATTGCTGAACCAAATGTGAAGTATATCAGAATAATTATTTTTATTTTTATCCATTTTTCATCGATGTATTAAATAAATTGGAATTAAAATGAATTTCTTCGTTTTTTTTAACTTTTAAACGATGTACTTATTACTTATTTTCGTTCCCTATTTACGTCAAATGTTGGTTATATAAATTTTGTTTATAGAAACCCTCTGATAATGACTAAAAATAGCGGAAACATGTAAGGGACGAAAAATAAATAAATACATCGATTAGAGTTAAAAAAAAATAACGAAGAAATTCATTTTAATTCCAATTTATCAAATTTAAAGTAACTCGATCTAAACCAGGCTAAGGTCTTGACGTTGTCTCTTAGGTGTTTAGAAAACATATATATTTTTTAAACGGTGTACTATTTGCTCGAAAATTTATTTTCCGGATAGCACATTTGCGAGAATGTTTTCTTTACATTTTTTGCATTTAGCTCTTATTTTATTGTCCTTTAATTTCCTCGAAAAAAGACCAAACGAGGTCCTTCTTACGTCCCGTAGTAGACATGTTTTCTTGCACCAACGAAAACGAAACCCAGTTCACACAAGAAACGATGGGAATCCCCGAATATTATTGATCACTTGTAGTGGTTTCCTATATAATCGCTTCAAGCTGTTGCAGTATTCAAACGAAATCTGTTAAAACACTATTGGCTTTTTCTATATACAGCTCTTAAATACTAAAAATTAGGCGTGAGAATAAAGTTTTCAAGTCTCAAGTACTCAATAACAAGAGAGGTGATTTAAAAGAAATTATCTTTTTAATTTATTGAATTGAACGATTATAATTGGTGAGTTAAAACCAGAATAAATTTGCTTCAAAATGATTTTTATTTCATAATAATATCTCAATTCGTCTTTGAGATATGATGATGTAAATTAGATTATTCAATTTAACCTCAATAATAAGAGAGGTGATTTAAAAAATTGTATCTTTTTAATTTATGGAATTGAATAAATTATAATTGGTGTGTTAAAACTAGATTAAATTTGCTTCAAAATAATTTTTATTTCATGGCGATATCTCAATTCGTCTTTCAGATATAATGATGTACATTAGATTATTGAATTTAACCTCAATAACAAGAGAGGCGATTTAAAAAAAATTATCTTTTTAATTTATGGAATCGAAGAAATTATAATTAGTGTGTTAAAACTAGATTAAATTTGCTTCAAAATGATTTTTATTTCATAATAATATCTCAATTCGTCTTTGAGATATGATGATGTAAATTAGATTATTCAATTTAACCTCAATAATAAGAGAGGTGATTTAAAAAATTGTATCTTTTTAATTTATGGAATTGAATAAATTATAATTGGTGTGTTAAAACTAGATTAAATTTGCTTCAAAATAATTTTTATTTCATGGCGATATCTCAATTCGTCTTTCAGATATAATGATGTACATTAGATTATTCAATTTAACCTCAATAACAAGAGAGGCGATTTAAAAAAAAATTATCTTTTTAATTTATGGAATCGAAGAAATTATAATTAGTGTGTTAAAACTAGATTAAATTTGCTTCCAAATGATTTTTATTTCATAATAATATCTCAATTCGTCTTTGAGATATGATGATGTAAATTAGATTATTCAATTTAACCTCAATAATAAAAGAGGTGATTTAAAAAAATGGTATCTTTTTAATTTATGGATTTGAAGAAATTATAATTGGTGTGTTAAAACTAAATTAAAATTGCTTCAAAATGAATTTTATTTCATAATAATATCTCAATTCGTTTTTGAGATATGATGATGTAAATTAGATTATTCAATTTAACCTAAATAACAAGAGTTTATACTTAAATATTTCATGTATTTCCAACAGCTTGTTTAAAACACAGTTTAACAACAGGTTTAAAATACAATTTTTTTGCTAGCAACGTAAAATACGTTTAAAACAAAAAAAAATGTTTAAAACAATTAAAAGCAGGTGTTTTGTTCAAAAATTAAAAAAAAAATGTTTTTTTTCAAGTAATTAAATTGATACGGGTAAAGATAGTGATGTAAATTGTCTTCCAATTCATTGAGACATTGATGAATTTCCAAAAGAAAACATCGTAATTATGTTATCCCTGATTATAAACAAAACTACTTCATTGCAGACCATGATGAGAATACTTTATTAAAAATTTAAGATAGAGACAACCATCTAATGGGAACATTCTTAATCATTGAAAAACATTCAAAATTAAAAAATCACAACAAAACTCTAATTCTCTTTTAGAAACTGTACTCGATGCAAAATCGAAATAAATTTTATTAATCAACATTTTGAAATCAAAGTTTCTTGCGTGCATGTTTTGTGGCAATTAGTACATGGCAATTCCAATTTGCTTTGACTATAAATAGATTTTTTTAAATATAACTTATGATGCCGAGTTGTATTTGCCATAGTTTACAGCTGCATTTCCTGCAAAGTTTGCTATCACGTTTTCTGTTAATAAATTAGTTTCGTTTAAAGTTTTGTCTTCAGATGTTTCATAATCATCACTGAAAAAAAAACAGAATTTTGTTCTTCATTTCCTCTTCAGGAACAAATTACGTAACTACTTAAGACTTTTTCTGTTAGAGGCACGCCCACATCTGTTTTTTTGATAATGTAGATTATGTAGAATCATAATATACTAAGTTATATATATGTGATTATTATTTACTAACTATTTTGAGCTGTAATTATTTGTGCATGGTGAATTAATTGAGTTTTGGTGCGCTTTTACTCCCTTTTCTTCACTATGTTTAAAAACGAATGCAATTCCGTAATTTACTCCCCCTAGATAGTTCTTTTATCTTTTACAACCAATTTTTGTACTTATTGCACTATATTAAAAATCTTTTTTTTCGTTGGAGTTTGTGACATTTTTAAAACTCTATTGAAAAAAATGAAGTTAATTATAGTTAATCATTTGACTTTCACATATCAGATTAGGCTTTTTCTATTTATTCATGATCAAAAAGAATCTAATTAATAAAGAATCAATTATTATGAAAGAGAAAAAAACGGAAATACTATGATTTAAAATTATTTTAACTAGCAGTGTAGCTAGGATGAATAAGTACAGCTATATGTATTAGATTTTACATTCATATAATTAACAATGGATTGTGAATTAATGGCATTATGGAATATTTTTGGGGTCGTTGTCTGGGAGGGTGACAAATTCCATGTCAGGGTGAAGGAACTAGGCCAGTATAATAAAACTTTCAAAGAGAGTTCTGAACTTTAAAAAAAAAAAAATTTTTTTATGACCTTTTAAATTTTTTGCTTATCTTGATGGTTGTTTGGAATACCTGATTAAATCCAAACGGCTAAATCGAAATGTTTCTAGGTTTAGATCTAGGTATTCAGTCTTAAATTGTTATTATACTTGTATCGAAGTAAAACCAGAACTAACACTAGACCTAGAACTAGAAAGTTCTAGTGTTAGTTCTAGTTTTAATTTTAGCGCTAGATTATTTTAAATTCTTCTGGAACTAAAAGTATAACTAGCCCAAGCTAACCAAACCTAGCTTCGGAAAGAACACCAGACCTGGAATTAGAAACATGTGAGTTTTACTGTATTTCACCTATAGAAAGAAATATAGCTGAAGAGGAAGATGTCAAAACTAATCTAGCTGCTGAGTATGACCAGAAGAACATAATAAACTTATGAGGCTGATTAATTAACGCTTTTGCTTTATAACAATATTTGCCTGCATAAAATAGGATCCTAACTTAAGGAGGTATAAGAAAACTAGAGTTGTTGCGCTATGTATGTTAACGCAATTAATGGATGAAGAGTCATATTCGATGTTTTTGTAAGAATAAACTACGTTTCTGGTCATAGAAAATGTAAATAATTTTCATGGGACCTCTTTGGCGATGATCTACTAAACTTTTAAACATGAAGTTTATGATATTGATGTATCTGATGAATTAGTAAAGAAAATATCACTTCAAAAAATGCAAACTCTTAACTCTTAACCCTTTGACAGATTAAATGTATTAAATTATAATGAAAATTACTAGTGGATACACTAGTCACTTGCGGAACAGAACCAATATAACCCGACGCAATGAAGGAGTTTGTCAAACATCTTCCGAAAAAGAATTGTCCGAGATATGATTTGATTACAAACGAAATCCTAAAGCAACTCAATAATGATAGTAGTATTAACAATGGTTTTCTAAGAAATGATTATTTTCCAGATAATTGGAAGCATACCCAAATCGTAGTGTTTCCAAAACCCGGAAAAAATCACAAACAATTTGCAAGTAGGTTTATTAAAAATCATTGAAAAGACATTCAAAACTGACTGAATTATTATCGAAAGGGGATTTGAAGCTAAACAGTATCCAGCAATAGTTTTCCTGGACTTTGCCCAAGCATTCGATAGAGTCTGGCTGGAAGGCTCAAAATACAAACTGCTACATCTAAAGCTATCACCATATCTAATTCCCCTTCCTTGACTTACAAATTAGCAATATCAAGAATTAAAACCATAGAAGTTGGAGTACCTCAAGGTAGCGTATTAGCCCCATTGCTATTCAATATATACGTTTACGATAGTCCAACTGTCTTAGCAATGCTAGTACTCAAAACACTGTCACTTCAAAACAACACAGATACAGTATGCAAATGGGCTAATAAATGGGGATTCTACGAAGATTTCAAGAACTTCGAGTGAAATTAACAATCAAACCATGGAATTGTCAAATGGAGCTGATGAATATCTTATAGCATATGTCGATAACACATTAATCAAAAACTTAATAAGAATAATGTGATTAAAGTAATTGTATTTCCTAATAAACCGAAAATCACTTAAAAATAGAGTGCTCCTTTTTACTGTATAAGTCGCTACTGAGATCATTGTTAATTTATGCCAGTTGATTCTCAAAAACTAATCTACATCAGCTAAAAACGTTTCAAAATAAAATTCAAAGAAAGGCAATATATGCATCATGGTACGTTAGAAACGACTAACCTCATAAGGAACTTAGAACACACTGTAGAATTTGCAAAAAAAAATATTTTTTTTATTGGCTGTAAAGATTCTTTGAACCTTGTAGAATGAGGAGGAAATAATTATATATCTCTAAACAATATTGTTCCCCGAAATGTCAGCTATACTTCCGGATCGACTAGTACACCACAACAGCGTATTAATCAAATTGTAAGGCTTAATTAGTTTTGTATAACAGCTTTTATGTTTTAAGTAGTATCAACACGTAAGAGCAGTTAATTTATTTGCAATTAATTTTTTATTCTTTCATAGCCAAAACTCATGTTAATACTTAAATACGTTTTTCTCGAAACACGATTTTTTAAAATTGCAAGTTTTAACAACAATTTAACAATATTCATGCAATCGATTTTCACTACATGTTTAAAAGGACATTCACATAGGAAATTCACATGGGAAGCACATAGAGGATTTTCGATTAGTTAATATCTGAATTAATTATTAACAAATAATTGTCCACTTTCTGTAAAACCGTCCCTTTTTTTTGAAATGCTCATAAATCGACCAGGAATTACTATTTTCAAAATTCAGTTTATGTTTTATATCAATTAGATTGAATTAGCGACGCCTACACTGCGTGCGTAATTGTGCACGATTTGCGGGACTGGGTCCAACCTTGCCATTTTGTATTATTTTTGTAATTTAAAATATTTTTTGTCTTCTTCAATACATGATTGATAACGTACCACATTAGTATTCTCTTACAACTTTATCTTCTATTAGTAAAATAGAGAGATTTTAGTAAAAAAATCTCAAAGGTGTACTTTATTTTAGATTTCTACAGTGATGTTAAACCTTAACATCCCAAAAAATTCATCAAATATTAAAAAAAAACTGAAGGAGCAACATTTTATAACACCTTTTTTAATAAATAATATAACTTTTCTTATTAAAAATTGTTAACTACGCTTTACGAAAATGTTTAAAATATTTAAAATCGTGTTTAAATTCGATGGAGTTATCTTTAATAACTAACCGAGATGTAGTTAAAATATAATTTCGAAAATATAATCCCGTCGTGTTGGTACTCAATTTAAAGGATTTTTAAAGGGCATTAAGAATTTGAAAGCGAAAAATGACGATTGTGTTGATTGTACTTATTATGTCGATTTTACTTATGGCAGTGAAATTAATTCTCTGCTTACGATGTTAACCGCGGAAAAAAGAATTTATTTAATATAGTTATCGCGATAGATTTAGTGTTATACCATAAATTTTGACTTAAAATATTTTATTCAATTATTTAGCCATATTTTCATTCCATTTGTCCGTATATTTCTTACTAGCATCTGCTAACATCATAATAAATTTTATGGTTTTTATGTATACATATCAAATGAACAAAAAAAAAGCAATATAATTTAAGAAGAACTCCATTTTTGGCATAAAAATGGGAGTAATTAATTAACTTTTATAATTAGAATATAAAATATTTAAGCGATTTGGTGATTTGAACTGGTTCGACGCAATCAATAATAATTTTTCTTAATTTTTCTCTTTGTAACTCGATCCGGGGATATACTGTATAATTTCTATTAATATATTCATGTGCAAAAAAAGTTGCAATAATTTTATCGAATTAATCTTTAAAATTTGTCAAATTGTTTCGAACAAAAAACAAAGTCTCTTTGAAGAATAACATCTTTACTCGAATACGAAGAAGTAAACGTTCTTATTGTTAATACTTGGGTAATGGATTATGTTATAAACAGGGATGTGTGATATAGCTTGAAGCGTTTCGATATTCGATACATACAGGGTGAGTCAATAGTGCGGGGACGGAAAATTGTGGTGTTTACCGTTGAAAATAAAAATAATGTTTTTATGTCATCATACATTATTATCAAAGCTGTATCGATTAAAATTATTTTCAGCTATACAGGGTGTTTCACTATTCCAGGCCCGTATTCAACTTCATTTTTTTAAATGGAACCCTATGTATCTTTTCTATAAGTGCATATCTTGTTTTCGAATTTTGAATCCAAGGTTGCCAAGTTATTAATCATTTTGAGACAATTTTTGAAGAATCATGTGATCACTTAAAATTCGTTATGTGTCGTATATCTAACATGTGTTCTTTTTGAGATAATTACACTATTTCAAAAATGTCGGCATAAACTTGATTTTTTCACAAGAAATAAACTATGAAGACATTTTTGAACAAGTGCAAGTGCGTCTATTTTGTAAAAGATGATGAAGTATACATGTATGTGCATATTCAGTTCAAAAAAGATTAGAAATTTCGAAATGGGTATTAGAAAACGATCAACAACAATGTAATTTTTACGATAATCTTCTATACAGCAAATAAGCGATGTTTTGTAAAAACAACTATGTTAACCGCCTTAATTTTCATTACTACAATATGGTCAACACTAAATTTATATGAGAAGTAGCCCACTAACAACAATGGTGGTAGACTATCTGGGCAGGGGTTCTAGAATCTTATTTGATCAGATCGTATTTCTTCGAGGCAATCGTCAATGGATAATCTTTTTGAATTTCTTAGAAAATCAATTGCCAAAACTTTTAGAAGATGTTTTACGAGACGTTTACAAAGAATGTGGTTTCAGCACGATGGTATACCTCTCCACTATGATAAGATTTTTCCAACATACTTAAATAGAATTTTTGAAAAGTTGTCATACTTTTCCATCTTTTGCGAAATAAACTTACTTGCATTTGTTTAAAAATGTCTTCTTTATAGTTTATTTCTTGTGAAAAATCAAGTTTATGCCGACATTCTTGAAATTGTGTAATTATCTCAAAAAGTACACATGTTAGATATACCGTATGCTTAACAAAAATGAAAGATGATTAGTTAAGCCTTCTGAGGTATTGAAAAAATATAGGGTGTTCCATTTAAAATTACAAAGTTATGGTCCGTCAAACATTTCATAAATTAACAAACAATAATTGGAATTAATTTATTTACGTGTGACACATATAAATGAAAACAGAAGGAAAGAAATTTTACCTAACACACGTATAGAGAGGAATAAATGAAAAGAAATGATAGCAGCGCTGGGATCCCGGCATTTCTTATCATTTCTTTTCATTTATTCCTGTCTATACGTGTGTTAGGTAAAATATCTTTCCTTCTGTTTTCATTTCATAAATTAACCGGTTCTGGTAACCATTCTGTATAATCTTATCAAATTGTATTAGTGGGGTTTCAAAGACCAAAGCTTTGTTTATCGATATGCCAAATTGCAATCTTCAATATTTAATAATAATGGTGATAATGAATTTTAAGTTACCACAATATTTTTCAAAAATTTGCACAAAATGACTAATAACTTGGCAACCTTCCATTCAAAATTTGAAAACAAGATACGCATTTATAGTATTTAACAAAGGTAATCAACATATCTAAAAAGATGTATAGGGTTCCATTTAAAAAAATGAAGTTGACTAGGGTTGTGGAATTGTGAAACACCCTGTATAGTTGAAAATAATTTTAGTCGATGCAGCTTTGATTATAATCTATGATGACACAAATACATATTTTTTTATTTTCAACAGTAAGGCCACAATCTTCCTTCCTCGCACTATTGACTCATTCTGTATATCGATGTTGTATCGATACTTACATCAATATTGTATTTGCCTTTCTGGTTCGAAAGTGCTGGCAGAAGTCTAGACACTGCTAGCAAAAAATCAGATACTGATGATTGAAGACTATATGTTTTTTACAGAAGAGGCTACATAAAAAAGATGCTATTGTTACTTAAACGATAAATACTTCTGAAAATATGTGGATATTGCTTGCAGACTATTATAACTACTGGCAGAAGTGTATAGAAGACTATATTCTCTTTACAGAGTTACTGCTGTAAAAGACTAAAAAGGTCTGGATACTGTTTGTAGAAGATTATAATAATACTGTTAACAGAAAACTATATCTTGGTAATTGAAGACCATATTCTCTTTACAGGGTAACTCATATAGAAAGATTAAGTATTACTAATAAAAGCTAAATACTTCTGAAAGAAGCCTGGATGCTGCTTGAAGAAGATTATAACTGTCGACAAATGTAAAAAATATAAAAAATGTTAACCGAAATCTAGATACTGTTGGCAGAAAAGTAGAGGCAGATACTGCTTGGAGAAGATTATAACTGTTCGATATTACACTGATGTGCGTATCGGCTATTTGATATGCAATGCTGCATTGATACGTATCGATATATCGATACTTTAACCCCGTCCTGGTTATAAAAAACACAACTTGCAGCAAATTTTGTAATGAAGGTAGAATATGGTAATTGAAGACCATATTCTCTTTACAGGGTAACTCATATAGAAAGATTAAGTATTACTAATAAAAGCTAAATACTTCTGAAAGAAGCCTGGATGCTGCTTGAAGAAGATTATAACTGTCGACAAATGTAAAAAATATAAAAAATGTTTACCGAAATCTAAATACTGTTGGCAGAAAAGTAGAGGCAGATACTGCTTGGAGAAGATTACAACTGTTCGATATTAGACTGATGTGCGTATCGGCTATTTGATATGCAATGCTGCATTGATACGTATCGATATATCGATACTTTAACCCCGTCCTGGTTATAAATAACACAACTTGTAGCAAATTTTGTTCCTAACAGTATTGATCTTTTGTATTTTTGCTCTCAGATGCATAGATATCGAAATAAATACCAAAAGATGATAATTTGAAGAATTTCGTCGTTTCACACGCCACTTATTCAGATAACACTTGGAAAATCGATCATGTTACAACAAACTTTTACAACAAAGATTGTAGTAAATTTTGTTCCTAACAACTTCGCTTAATATAAAATTTAGTTGTATACAAATTTTAACTAATGCATGGAAATTCTAATAAAATCAATAAAAAGAAGAACTTAGCTCGTACTTTTGCAAAGTTACTTTTTAACTCGAATTCTCGTAAACATACAATTACCTAAATAATTAATTATTATTACCTTTGTTGGAGAATGTGTAATTACAACAATTCTTTTATGATGATTTCATTTTAGGTTAACAGTTATTATGTGTCGTCTTCGAAAATGCCATATTTGGTTTAAATAGTATGATCAGTTTTATTTCACGATTAATAATAACAATCCAATTTCAAAAGCAAAACATAATCTAACTTTATTATTTTGACACTTTTAGTAATTTGTCATTTAACCAACCTAAATGTAGTTTGTACTTCATAAATCAGATGAAAAGTTTTATCAAGTTGAGAATTGCAACTAAAAATGAATCATGATAAATTTATCAGATTTATTTTTCTATTTACTTATTATCAAAAAATGTTATTAATAAAGGACGAATTATTATGAAGGAGATAAACAGTGATACCAACTATGAATTAAAAAAATATTTTAAATTGACAGTTCAATTAAAATGAAGATAACCTTATTTATTATTTTTTACATTATAACTAATTAAGAACGGATTGCGAATGAATAAAGTAATAAATTATGTATTAATTACATTTTTATCTTTTATAATTTCTCAAATTTGGTATGTATGAAGGCATTGAACATCCAATTTAATCAATATAAATTCTTGCAAAGTTACTTGTTAATTTGAATTCTCATCAACATCCACTTATATAATTAATTAACTATTATTTCCTTTGTTGAAAAATACGTAATTACAAACAATTCTTTTGTGTTGTTTTTTTAGTTTAACCGTTCCTATAAATACATTTACAATCTCTACGAAAATCATATACACTCAGCAGCAGAAGTCTGCGTACAAAAAACTTGTAATACTTTAATTGAAAAAATAAGAGTCATAATCTAATGTGATAAACTTGATTTTTTTTTATTTTGTATATTAACTACATATAATTCTATTAACAAAATATGCTTCAACAAAACAGAAACAGTAGTTACAGAAAAAAATCAAAACTAAAAATTCTACAAATAACGGGTATGCAAAAATCTGCGTACAAGTCAGGACAGTATTTATAAAAAATTCATAAATGAGATCATTGTTTCTATATTAATATGAGGTCGGATAACCTTTACGTTTAATGACCTCCCTTAAACGTGTAGGCATGGAGTGCACTAATTTCTTCGTTTCGTCCGAACTGATTTTGGCCCATTCCTCAATTATAACATTTTTTAACGTTTCCTTCGACGTTATGTTGTGTTGCCGAATCCTGCGTTCCAGTAAATCCCAGAGGTGTTCGATGGGATTCAAGTCCGGCGATTGTGGAGGTGTTTTAAGTTGCTTTGGGGTATTGTATAGTAGCCAAAGCTTAGTGTTGTGGGCGCAATGTTTGGGGTCATTATCTTGTTGAAAAAAGTATTCGGGCCCCAAGCCCAAGTTTTCGATGCTAGGCTTCAAATTTTCTTTTAAAATGTCTATATACATTTTATGGTCCATTGTCGATGTTATGAAAACCAACCTTCCCACGCCTTTGGTGCACATACACCCCCAAACCATAACTCCACCACCTCCGTGTTTTACAGTCGCTTTCAAATTTTCGGGATTAAGGGCAGTATTAGGTTTTCTCCATACAAGTTGTTTACCCTTAATGCCGAAAATGCAAAATTTGCTCTCATCTGTAAAGAGAACTTTCTCCCAGAATTCAATGGGCTTGTCTAAGAGTTTTTTTGTAAAGGCGATCCGCTTCTGACGATTGACCTCTGACACAAATGGCTTTTTCCGTGCAACGCGACTGTGATAGTTAGCTTTTTTTAACGTCCTTCTCACCGTATCTTTGCTGATAGTTTTGTGAAATTCTTCTTGTACATGTTCTACTATTTTTTTTGCCGTCAGCCTAGGTTCTTTTCTAACCTGCTGTACAATTTTTCGCTACTCTCGGTTTGTTAAAGGGGGTGGTCTACCAGATCGCGGACGTGAGAGGTAACCTTCAGTGTCTTTATAATTATTAATTACTCTTTGAATGGAAGAGTGTGACCTGCCGACAGTTTCTCCTATTTTTCGAAAAGATTTTCCCTCTTTCCATAACTTTACAATAATTTTTCTCTCTCCCAATTCAATTTCCTTTCCTTTCGTGTCCATTCTAACTTTTAGCTTCTAAGCCTCTGCTAATATAATTGACACCGATTATCTTTTATTTAAATCGGAAAGCGTACATCGCCAACTACGTATTTAAGTAAATAAGTATATTTTTGAAGAAGGCGTCTTTATTTGTACGCAGATTTTTGCATACGCATTATTTGGAGAATTTTTAATTTTAATTTTTTTTGTAACTAATATTTCTGTTTTATTGATGCATATTTTGTTAATAGAATTATATGTAGTTAATACACAAAATATAAAAAAATGAAGTTTATCACATTAGATCATGACCCTTATTTTTTCAGTTAAAGTGTTAAAAGTTTTTTGTATGCAGACTTCTGCTGCTAAGTGTATTCGTTACAAATAATAAAACTGGTTTTATTTTTACGATTAATAATAATAACAATTCAACTTCAAATGCAAATTTTAACCTAACTTTATTATTTTAACACTTTTAGTCATTTTTGTTTAACCAACGTAAATGTAGTTTATTCTCGTATAAATCAGTTCTCAAAATATTATCAAGTTGAGAATTGCCATTAAAACGAATCACGATAAATTTATCGGATTTATGTTTTTCTATTTATTTATTATCAATAAATGTTATTTATAAACTAAAGGACTACTACTAATTACACTAGTTTACAAATTTTAATCAAATTTTTCTTCAAAGGCTGCGATATTTTTTTTATAACGATGAATGTTGTGCTGATTCTGAAACTGTCTTCAGTTTTTCTCCATCACATCCAGTTTTCGAGATATACCCAAAAGTGTGCAAAATCGTAAATTAAAAAACAGAGTAACAGTTCATGTTCAGTATATTTGTTATTTGGCATAGTGTACTTCTTTAACTATACGGACATGAAAGTGGAGATCCAGGCGAACATTTTGAAGTATTGATATTTTGAAGTATAAATTGGTCTTTGCGTTATTTTGCTACAGCCTAAAACAACTCAATCAAAACAAATTTTTTGTCATTTTTCCCATTATCTTTTCACTTAATCGCAAAGTAACAAAAAATAATTATATACGAACAAAAACGTTAACTATTGTATCTTGTAGAACATTTAATTCTTTAAATTTTGAAACATTGGACATCATGATGGACGGTATTTTACCAGAGATATCGTTAATTTACGACAATCGTGCACAATTTCACTTTTTGCCATTTTCACTGTATTGCTGAAACATTACTACGAACAATTTTTTTTAATACAGAGGTATTTTAACTGTTCTAGGCACTAAGTATAAACATTAAATTCATTGAAATCAATATTATTATTTTGACACTAATTTAGTATAAAGCATTTGAATGGAAAGATTTTGTGGATTTAAAAGTAATTGCCGCAGTAAAGAAATTTACTTTCTAACTTCTACTTTTTAAGTATCGACTTACATTTCTATGACTTTCAAGTAATTGCGGTGATTATAGACTTATAAGGCGATTTTATAATATATTGCTGCTTTTTTTTGTTTGACTGGCGTTCTAGAGAACATTACGATGCTGATGCTTTCAATGCCTTACATAAACCTCTGGTAAGACCAGCATCTGTCATATTGCCTCCACTACACATCAAACTGGATTTGATGAAAAATTTTGCGAAAACGTTGAATCCAGAGGGCCCAGTATTTAAATATCTCACCCAGCTCTTTCCACAAATATCGTACCTTAAACTAAAAGAAGGCATATTTTAATTAATGTCAATATTGTCAACAAAAGAAGCAAGGCGTGACTTAGATTTTTAGAAAACCATAAAGATGAGAATTCTCACGAAATAGATTCTGCAATTTCTAACTTATTGCACAATTACCATGCCATAAATGCAAACATGTTGCTCAAAATCCATTTTCTCCATTTGCACTTAGATTTCTTTCCATGTAATCTTGGAGCGGAATATGACGAACAAGGCGAGCGGTTCCATCGTGATTTAATGACATTAGAAATATGTTATCAAGGTTACAGGGAGACACAAGGATGATGGGAGATCATCTCTGGAGTGTTATTAGAGAAATCAACCCAAAGACAGACAAAAATTTTTCGAAAAGTAATCATATTCCGCACTATACTATCAATAAGTAAAGTAGTATACATTAAATATAAAATTTAATTCAATAAAACTTAATAAATAAAAAAATAAAAAATAAATAAAAAGACAAAGAAAACTATCGCTTGTAAGATCAGCCAAACACCTAAGTGCACATAGTGGAATTTTGCCAAAATCAAATCCTCCTGATCAATTATGCTTAATGTTCAATATTTAGAACAACTAAAATAATATTGATTTTAGTGAATTTAATGTTTATACTTACTGCCTACAACGGTTAAAATAACTCTTTATTAAAAAAAAAATTGTTAATAATAATGTTTCAACAATACAGTGAAAATGGCATAAAATGAAATTTTGCACGATTGTCGTAAATTAACGATATCTCTGGTAATATACATTCGATCATGGTGTCCAATGCTACAAAATTTAGAGAATTAAATGTTCTGCAGGATAGAATTACTAACTTTTTTGTTCATATATAATTCTTTTTGAATTGATTGAAGTTTAATTCGAAATCCATTTTTTTTACCAGTGTTGTATCAAATCGAATAAGGTTAAAAGTCAAGTAAAAATTTTGTACTTTAACTGGTCGTTTTTCTAAAATATTTATTTATCTAACTAGTTTCGGCCTTATTGCCATCTTCAGAGATAAAACTACAAGAAATTATAGTATTAATTAAATATCTTAACAACCAAAAGTAATGTAGTTAAATGAAAATATAACTTAAAAATACTTACAGTCAAACAAGAAAATAAGAGCATGTGAATACTAAATATAATCTCATGTACATTTTGATCATGTGGAAGGTTTTACATTAATACATACTGAGTTAAAAACACACTTAACATTTAATTGACAAGAAACGTGGTACAAACTACGAAGAATTGTAATGGCGACACGTAAAACAAGTTTTTTTTTTATTTAGTTTGACCTCGATGCACATGTATGGAAAAGAATCGTTTTACAATAAAAACGTTAAAAAAGTTCTAAAATTTAAATTCAAATCTGAAAAATTTTTATTTTTATTTTCTAAAGTATAAATCAAAATTAATGTTTGGTGAAAACTTAGAAAAGACGAAAATGGTTTGGCAGCGGGGGGAGGGGGCAAAAAATGTGCTTAATATATGCGGACTAAATATATCAAACCTCGGCATTTTGGGGAAAGGGGTTGGATAAAAAAGTATAGAAAGGTGTTTTGTAAATATGAACCTGGTCATTAAGGCATTCCAAAGTATCATTATTTTTTTTCTTAAATTTATCTATTTCGTAGGTTTCTAACAATTTGAGTTTGAAACCTTTATTTTGTTTATGTAAAAGTGACACATTATCAGCTATATTAAAGCTATGTTTATACGTTAACATGTGTCTACCGAAATTGGAGTTATCGTTATGTTTATGCTCATTTATTCTCACTTTGATTGATCTACCTGTTTCACCTATGTATGATGCACCACAAGTACCACACTTCAGCTTATAAACCCCGCTCTGATCTAATATATTTATTTTGTCTTTTGCATTAAAGATTCTTTTTTGTAAGGTATTATTGTTTCTTAAGGATATATTAATATTGTATCTACGAAAAATAGATTGAATATTGTATGCTATTTTACCGGGATAATTAATTGATCTATAAGTTAAATTTTGATTATTTTGGGTGTTTTGTAAACTGGTTGAAGATCTATGGTTTTGTTTAGTTAAAAATCTTTTATGTAAAGAGTCTATATGTGTCATAGAAAAACCGTTATTTGTGCCTATTGCTTTTATTACAGTAAGTTCATTGCTTCTTTCTTGTTCTGAAAGTGGGGTTTTGTAGCATCTGTGTAAGTATGCTCTGATTGCAGCATTTTTGTGAGAATTATGATGAAATGAATTAAACGGAATAATAGTATCTGTTTGTGTAGGTTTTCTGTAAATTTGGAATTCTATATTATTTTGTTTATTGATCAGAGTTAAGTCAAGAAAATTCAAAATATGGTCCTTCTCTATTTCTAATGTGAATTTGATATTACAATGCAAGTTGTTGATATAATTATGAAAATCACCAATGTTAACATTTCTATCGTTGTCCCAAATAATCAATATATCATCGACATATCTGCGCCAAAGTAGACATACATGTGCATCTAGGTCAAACTAAATAAAAAAAAAACTTGTTTTACGTGTCGCCATTACAATTCTTCGTAGTTTGCACCACGTTTCTTGTCAATTAAATGTTAAGTGTGTTTTTAACTCAGTATGTATTAATGTAAAACCTTCCACATGATCAAAATGTACATGAGATTATATTTAGTATTCACATGCTCTTATTTTCTTGTTTGACTGTAAGTATTTTTAAGTTATATTTTCATTTAACTACATTACTTTTGATTGTTAAGATATTTAATTAATACTATAATTTCTTGTAGTTTTATCTCTGAAGATGGCAATAAGGTCGAAACTAGTTAGATAAATAAATATTTTAGAAAAACGACCAGTTAAAGTACAAAATTTTTACTTGACTTTTAACCTTATTCGATTTGATAATTCTTTTTCATTACGGTAAGATTATGGTAAGATTATGTGAAAAGAAAATGGGAAAAATGTCAAAAATATGATTTAATTAAATATGATTCTGTAAGATTGTCCTTAATGGACAATCTTACAGAAGTTTTCTTCAAAATGATTCGTCTTTACTTCTTGGACATGTTCCTCTTCAGTTACGATAACAACACTGATTCATTCCAGTCCATTTTAGTGAATTGGCTCATGTGTACTTGAATAGAGTTTACCAAAATCGTTGAATAGGTCTTCGAGGGCTACAATTCTGGCCACCTAGAACGCCTGACTTGAACAGCCTAGACTTTTATTTGTGGGGACACCTTAAATTATTATACGAGATACTAAAACAACTAAGGAATAGAATCCTGAAAAAATCAAAAAAAATAATCAAAGAATGAATGTTTTAGGCTGTAGCAAAATAACGCAAAGACCAATTTATACTTCTAAATGTCAATACTTCAAAATGTTCGCCTGGATCTCCACTTTCATGTCCATATAGTTAAAGAAGTACACTATGCCAAACAACAAATATACTGAACATGAACCGTTACTGTGTTTTTAATTTACGATTTTCCCCCTTTTTGGGTATATCTCGAAAAATGGACTTGATGGAGAAAAACTGAAGACAGTTTCAGAATCAGCACAACATTCTACGTTATAAAAAAGAATATCGCAGGCTTTGAGGAAAAATTCGATTAAAATTTGTAAACTAGTGTTATTATGAAAAAAGGAATGTTTTTTCGTTTTCAACAAATTAAAGATATTTTTATTTAATTTTGTACTTTTTATTAAGACTTTTTTTTATTAAGAATTTTCTTTGTTATAATTCTACCAGTTTCGGCCCTGTTTAGGCCATCTTCAGGAACTTTCGAGCACTGTTGATCTTCAGATTATTTAAAATCTATTCAAAATTTGTTGGTTTTATAATGGCGTGTTTTATTTTATGAAAGTTCAAATGTTTGAAAAACACATATCTATTTATTGTAAAGTTCTTAAATATTAATATGTTTCATTATTAAATTAAATGAAAAAGGAGGCAAAAAAGGGGAAGTTGAATTTGGGAAGGGAATATGGGGATATGTTGTTACTGTGGCTTGAGGTCCTCGTATATGTTGGGTTTTTTATTTTTATTTTTATTTTTATTTTGAGTATATGGATTCTTCAGATACATAGAGATCACAGAGATATAACCACACAGAGATCAAACTTTGGAAGACATATCATATTTAATAAAGAACACCAATTCCATGAAACAAAAAACACAATATTACTTCACAAGAAAAACAAAAGTAATCTTTTGGAAATACTTGAACTATACGAAATAAGAAAATTTAAAAATAATCATGCACACAGTTTATGCTTGAATGAGCAGATAAACAACACAGAAAGACCTCTATATATATGTATCTGAAGAATCCATATACTCCACTTAAAAATTAAAAAACCTCAAGCTACAGTAACAAAATATCCCCATATTCCGTTCCCAAATTCAAATTCCCCTTTCTTTCCTCCTTTTTCATTTAATTTAATAAACATCTTAATATTTAAGAACTTTACAATAGATATGTGTTTTTCAAACATTTGAACTTTTGGTTGGGAAATATTCAATTTGTATTTATTTTAATTTTAATCCTAATTTTATTTCACATTACATAATATAGCTAACTTCACTATGACACATAACGTCATAAAATAAAACACGCCATTATAAAACCAACAAATTTTGTATAGATTTTAAATAATCTGAAGATCAACAGTGCTCGAAAGTTCCTGAAGATGGCCTAAACAGGACTGAAACCGGTAGAACTATAACAAATAAAATTCGTCTTAATAAAAAGTACAAAATTAAATAAAAATATCTTTAATTATTATGAAAAGATAAACGGAGATACCAATTATGAATTTAAAATAAATAGTAAATTGGTAGTTCAATTAGAATGAATATAACCTTATTTATTACTTTTTACATTATAATTAATTAAGAACATCTCAAATTTGGGATGTATGAAAGTATGGAACTTATAATCTCTCTTATAATATAATCAGAACAAATTTTTTCAAAGTTACTTGTTAATTTGAATTTTCATCAACATCCAATTATATAATTGACACTTCTGTAAACCTGGGTATTTCATTAACTACTAAGCCGACATTAAAACCAATGTCGGCTTAGTGATGTATATTATGTTATTAAATTTCGGTGCTACACGTGTTTCGGCTTTATGGCATCAACGGGCACGACTAGAAAAACAACAATATGAGAACCTTATCAGAGCTCTATGATATAATATATAAAATTGTTAATATTTACCGTCAAACTAACAGAAGGACAACAACAGAACGTTGAATCTTACGGTACATTACAGGAGAAGAAAACTGGTGAAGAAGTTAAAACAGTAACTCGTTGTTATTCTTCAAGCAAAATTAAATTTTTTTTAGTGAAACACGTGTTTTCTTGTATGAAATACACGTGGAAAATTGCAAAATATGAGCTGAAAAAATATGCACACAATTAATAAAGTAAAATTTTGAAATTTGTTGCCGAAAACGTTAACTTGAGTCACACCATCTTCCTTCGGTTACTTTGTATATGACTCAAGTTACTTTAAGTTTCTCGTGTTTGTCGTTATTTCAATTTATCATAAAAATCTAAATTCAAAATTTAATTTAACGTTTTCGGCAACAAATTGCAAATACGTATAACCCTAAATAACCATTATAAGAAACTTAACGAACTCAACATTAAACTTTATAAATGCTACCAGGATTTAAATAATCAATATCATTACATTGAAATCGAAGAAATTATCAAAGAAGCTAAATTACATGATACAATAATTCTTAATGAAATTCACAAAAAGAAACTGAAAAAACTAAACAAGTTGAGAACAGAGAAAGAAAGAGAAAAGAATAAACATCAAACAAATAAACTAGGAGAAATTCATAAATTTTTTCCCAAAGTAACAAATACTTCAAACGTGATTTTCACAGAACAAGAAAGAAGATTAATGGAAAAAGGTCTGAAATATGCTCCAAAAAGAGAAATTAACCTCCCAATACTGGCAATGGAACTTCAGGCAGCTATCAAAGGACACGAAAAGGAAAACATTATGAATAAGGAGATTCAACAAATGCTAACTAAAGAAGAAAAGAGGCAAACAAACAAACAAACAATAAGAAATGGAGAAGAGGAAAAGGAACAAAAAATTATTCATCAAGCGGAAAATTAAAGAAAACGAATTAATAGTTACTCCTGCAGACAAAAACGCAGGAATGATAATTTTAACCAAAGATCTCTACATAAATAAGACTGAAAGCTTTATGAAAGACAATAACTTTAAAACTATCAATAAAAACCCCACAAACAATTTTCACAAAAATGTAAAATCAATAATTAAAGAAAACAAAACGACAATAACAGAAATCGGAGGTACCTTGACCAGCCTGTTGCCTATGAATCCGCAAATCCCTAAATTGTATGCACTACCTAAAGTTCACAAAAATGGATTACCAATAAGACCCATTATAACCTCCATTGAATCCAGCACATACAAACTCGCAAAACTTTTACAAAAATTTATAATAAATGACATCAATTTTAAACCAAAATATACCATAATTAATCGTTACCAACTTCCTGATTTAATTGATAAAATACAGCTACCAGAAGGTTTCAAAATGATCTCATTTGATGTCAATAACCTATATACAAAGATGCCCATAACCGACACGATAACGATATTAGAAGAAATATTAAAGACTGACCTCAAAAGCAAAGACAAAACTCGCTCCATCTTAACGCTATTAAAACTATGCTTAGAACAAAATTTTTGTATCTTTAACGATAAATACTATCAATATCTAGATGGATTACCAATGGGATCACCATTGAGTAGTGTGATGGCAGATATTTTCATGGACAACCTAGAGAAAAATCAAATTATGTGTGTCAAAAACCCTTATAGAGACGATATTATCCTATGGACAAGATACGTGGACGACATTTTAGTACTGATTAAAGACGACCAACATATTAATAATCTTCATAAATATATTAACAGTTTACACCCCAATATTAACTTCACTATCGAGACTGAAAACAATCAAAAATTAAATTTCTTAGACTATACACTACGACATTCAAACAACAAAATTAAATATAACATCTACAGAAAACCTACACAAACTAGTACTACCATCCCATTCGATTCTCATCATGATGAAACTCATAAAATGGCAGCATACCGGGCTTATATACACAGAGCTTTCCATTCAAAATTGGAACAACAAGACCTAGAAAAAGAGATCGAAATTATCCACCAAATTGCAAGCGAAAACAGTTTCCTACCGACATTTATCCAACGAATATTTTCGAAAATACAAAACAAATATAATCTTCAAGAAACAACTTCCCTATCCGACCGAAAACCTGATAAACCAACAACGTACAGATCCATAACTTACCCAGGAGAAGTATCCCATAAAATCAAGAAAATGTTCCATAAGTTCAACATAACAATGACATTTAAAAACAAAAACAATCTGAAGGCATTATTAGTTAATAACAAAAACAAGACTACAACTCTCGCTAAAAGTGGCATATACCAATTGCAATGTGGGACCTGTTCAGCCACATACATAGGTGAAACGGGAAGAAGTATCCAAACAAGGCTTAAAGAACATAAAAAGAGTTCAAAATCGGCATTCGGAAAACATCTAATTTTCAACAACCACGAATTTGACGAAAATAAAAATATTAAATTACTACACCAACTTAATAAAAGCAACCTTATGGAAATAATGGAAATGTACGAAATCAACAAGTTTATTGAAATTAACAGTAATATTATAAGCCTTAATGAACAAATTATCCCGACCCAAAAACCAATCTATAGTTGCCTGCGAGATCCGTACCTAAAACACAAAAATAAAAACAAAAACAAAAAAACCTAACGTCACACAATAACTTTTGAAGTAAATTTAGAAAAATTTTAATTAATTTTTCTAATTTGTTAATAATTACGTAAGATTTTACTATTTTATTTTTATATTAATATGTTCATTTTCGTATATTGTAAACTTGTAGGTATCTACTGAAGAAGAGCAAGGCTCGAAACTAGTTTAGAAAAATAATAAATTTTAATTATCACCACAAGTAAATTTTTATATAGACCCTAATTTACTAATAAGTTAATAACAGATTAAGATAATAACAATTCAATTTCAAATGCAAATTTAACAAAACTTTATTATTATGCCACTTTTAGTAATTTTTTGTTTAACCAACCTAAATGTAGTTGATCCTTTCATAAATCAGTTGTCAAAGTGTTATCAAGTTACATAATCACATTGTATTGTGAGTTTCACGATAAGTGTATCTAGTTTAAATTCTTTTCTACTTATTAATAAAGTAAAATACGAAGAATAAAATTAATATAAAGAAGTTAAAACGTATTAAAAAATTTTAAACTAACTTCAGTTAGAACGAACATAAACTTACTTATTTCTTACATTGACATCTAATTAAAAACGGATTGTGCATTTTAAGTAAGTAAATTATATTTTTATCTTTTATAATTTTCTTTATAATTTCTCAACGGTACTATATATGATTAAGCATGGAACAATGCAACCTAATTGGAACGGAGCGGGATTATAGTTGAGATATGCACGCTGTAATCTAATGTGAACACGATTTTGTAAAGTCAAATTCTAAAACAATAGCTTTGGTATTTTGAATGGAATATTTGAATGTTTGTTCTACTAATACCTATTGTATTAATATTTCCGTGAAACAATTTATTAAATTTAATTTATTTCAAAAACATCGGCCGGCCAATATTAATTTATTAGCACACATAATGTGAGAAGATAATTTCACATATTCATGATAATAACATAATAATATTATTTTATAATTAATTACCATTTTAAAATAATATTCTATGTGTCGACGAGTAGATAATTAATTAACAATTTTCGGGTGTGTTATCTTTGATAACAACCGTTTTAAGTTTATTGTAATGTTTGAAGAATACTCGAAACATCCGCTTCAAGTTATTATAATCTTGTATAAACGAGAACCTTCATAATATTTATAATTTATTTTACTTTTACTTAAACGGGTTAGGTCTTCATTATTTATGTTACCCCAATCTTGTTGGGGTTCCCAAAAACTAATGATTTTGTGGGGTACTGATTAAACCCCGCGAAGCAGCTCTCGTAATCACCCGGTTCCGATCGATTGAACCAAAAATAGACGTCTCCAGCGATGTGAACAACCCTCCTTCTCCTTTCTCTTCGTTATCGCCTTTACTTTATTACAAGAACCAAGCATCAACTAACCATAAAAGTGTCGCTTACTATTTTGCCATCTAATTAGAATATATAAAAATAATTTTTGATGTAAATTCCGTAATATTTTAGAAAAATATTATATTTTCGCCCGCTTTATACTATGATAAAAGCAAAAATCCTTTTTAATCTCCAGAGAACGGGACACAGGATAAAAACTCTATCAGGTGCAATTTCGCAGGCGGCAAAAATGAAGGCCCTAAATGCATATTAATAAAGTTCATGACGACGGCGATATTCTCTTCGGTTTTAACCTACCTCTTTTTTCCTATTCTCTTTCGTTCTTTCTTTACCTTATTCGTCTCTTTAACAACGACAGATTCGTTTACCGAGCCTGAAAGAACACAAACCTCAGATGATATTTTATTAAGGCTCAAGTCTTTTGTTGGCACACAAAGGACACGGGATAATTTCAGTCTTTTTGTTTAAATTTAATTAAAACCAAAAGTAAAAAGGGTTTCATGCCTAAGTAAATATAATTACAGTAATTTTTTGATATAAAGGACCTCGAATATAACGGACAAAATAATTTTAAATCATACTGTCGATTCATATGTTAATACATTATGCCCTCAGATGAGCCAATTTTAAAAAGAATACCCAAATTTCATTAATTCGTTGCTTTTTTTGAAAGGTAATGTCAGTATTATATTTAATGCTAAAAATTTTGTTTCGTTTTTGTGATTTTTTTTTGCTTTTCTTTCATGTATCTCGAGTATCTCATGAAATGCTCTTTTTGTTTTATTAGTGTAAATAAAATGTAACATGTTGAAATAAAGGGCTATAAATAATAAAACAAAAATAATACTCTGGAATATAAAGATGTCATAGAAATAGATTTGAAACAAAATTGTTATAAATTCAAACAAAATAGTTCTAGTTTTACATCAAATCAAATATACAGGGTGGCCAAATCAGATTGTAAAGAGCTCTATTTCAGAAACTATTTATTGTAGAGGTCTTCGTTAAAAAAATCTCTTCAATTGCACGGATAAACCCAATCCAACCCAACCCAGTATATTTGTACTGAAGCAAAACTACAACTGACACTACCTAGAACTAGAATCGTTCGGGTTTAGCTGTCTTGAGAGATGTACAGCTAAACCCAACACAACCCTGTATATTTGAATCTGTTAAAGTGCTACTAGAAAAACTTGAAGCACTATTAGGAGTAATATTTTTGTTATTACTCCTTCGTAAAAATGTGTACTTCCTTATTATATGGAAGTACACTTTTTTTGGTTGTACCGCATAATATTTGATAACTGTTAATTGTAAAAATATTCCCTGTATTCCCGTGCGTATTCCCTACACACGACGTCCATGATATCCATTTTTTCAAGGTATTTACTCAAAAAGTCTTCAACTTTTGTAGACACACTTAATTCTTTGCAAAAAAGGAACTGATTTACTATTTGATCTTCGTGAATAAAATGGACGAATCCTACGAGTAGAACTAGAAGGTACTTTAAATGGTTTATCGAGTAATTGATACCTTTGTGGTATCGATATTATTCAAAGTATCAAAAGTATCGAAGTATAGGAAATAATATTTTAATAATAAGTAAGTACATAATAAGTAAATTTTGTATGTATTTTTCTTAGTAGATTATAATTTTGAGGATAAAATTTTGGTAAGATGGTGGTAAAAAGACTACCATTTATCCAAAACACAGCTTAGGCCAGAGTACTTATCTCGAGTGGTACTTAACAAGCTGCCGCATGAATTAACAGAAGAGTCCAATAGAAGGATTTTTAAAGGTAGCTTAAAAAAATTTTATGTCAAAACACATTTTATTCCGTGCAGGAATTCCTAAATGCAGAGATCGGATAGTAATCACCATATACTGTTTATTAAGTAATTGTATTGAATTAAATATTTAGAAATTGTAAAATTGTTTAGACGAGTGTATGAGCAGCTGCTTTCTAACACTATAAACTATTATTATTATTGTTCATATTTCCGAGATATTACTGCATATTTCGACCAATTTTAAACACATATAAAAAACTTATATTGCCTATTGTTATCGCAAATAAATCCGAACTTTAGATATAACAGTCAGTTATACTTCTTCTATTAACGTTAAATTAAAATTACTTGAAGATTCCATGAATTGATTTCTTGGGATTCTTTGGAAGTGATGGAAAATATGAACCCAATTATTCTTCTAATTTTGTTAAATGTTCGACAATAATTGATAGTTCTTCATTTAAGCAAGTGGTGTTTATCAATGGAAACATTTCTAAATTTCTCTCAACAAATTTTCCTTTCCAAATCTGCAGTCTTTTTTTCTGAAACGCTTTCATTTTCTGAGTGGATAATATTCTTAATATTTTCTTTTTTGCCTTACTTGGTTGAATTCAAAATATTAAGTTGCTGAAATACAGGGTGTTACACATAAAACGCAGGAGATTACAAAATTTAAGTTGTTGTATCTGGTCAAAAAACGCAAGAAGCTGTAGTACATGAGTGAGTACTTTCTTTTGACAACCACCTCACTTCGGCGTGAAGAAGCAGTTATCTGTGTTGGGGTCTATATCGACAAACAACTGTTCGAAGCAAACGTGATTTAAAATTTCGTGATTTACCTTTAGTAAAATTAATTGTTCAAATGATTAACTTGATCTAAAACTACTTTTTATTTTTCTCATAATGTTTTTGCCATTAAGGCTTCCCTATGAAGAAAGTAGTGAGTTACAATAACTCTCATTTGGTTTTTTTACAAAACTTATTAAGCCCTTAACACACCCAACCATGGAAGAGGCGTAATTTGTACAGATGCCTACACACGACGTCCATGATATCCATTTTTTCAAGGTATTTACTCAAAAAGTCTTTAACTTTTGTAGACACACTTAATTCTTTGCAAAAAAGGAACTGATTTTCTTCTAGAAGACTTGATACTGGTCATAGAATACTTCAAATGCTTCCAAAAGACTTGAATTGCCTATGGAAGACTTGATACTGCTTCTAGACGACTTAAAAGGTTTCAAAAAAGGTTAAAAGGTTTAAAAATTTCAGTAAACTTGATATTGGCTGTGGAAGACTTGCAATGCTTCCAGAACACTTGATCTTGCCTCTGGAGAACTTGAAATGCTTCCACATGACTTGATACTACTTCTAGACGACTTGATATTGGTTCAAGAAGACTTGACAATATCTAAGACTACAAGGAAAACTTGATACTGCTTGAGCTTGTTTCTTCTTTCTTCTTGTTTATTGGGCAAAATGCAAAATCTTAATTTTAAGTAGTCCACAAATTGTTAATTAGACACTAAATACTGCTGGTAGAGGACATTTTTGTTACAATAGGCAAGAAGTTGTTAATATAATTTGATTTTGCTTACAGAATAACAAGTACTTTTGGTTAAGTACAATGTCTTTATCTAAGAAATTTAAGAACTGCCAATTGAAGACCAGCAGAAGACATTTCCTTTACAAATGAACCATAGGCGCAAGATACATGGTAGTTCATACAGTCTTTTTTCCAATTCAATATTTTCAGCACCCAGTGACCCTAAACCTTATTCTCCCCATACGTTCTTGATAATTTTTCTTGATTATCATTCTCACCGCTTAAAACCAAGTAAATAGACAAAATTTCGTGTTTTTAAAGCTAACAAGTTTTGAAATATTGAGAAATAACTACATATTAAATGTCATCTTCAAAGTATTTTGGTTCCCTTTAAGCTTTCTAAGATACATCTCTATATGATTTTTTCTTAATATTTTTGTATGTAGTACCAACCCTTTGAATATACTGTAAATGCAGTATTCAAGGTCTTTGAACGAGTCATAAAAAAGCGACTAATTGATTTTCTTGAAGATCACAATATATTTAGCACCAAACAACACGAATATCGAAAGCTGAGATTTACATTATCAGTTGGAACTGATAGCGAATGCTTTTAACAAAAAGAAGGAAAAGAAGTAGAAAGCTTTTGATTGTGTGAAGGCTGATTTAGTAGCTTTTTGCTGATAGGAACTCCTCGGAAGGTCCGAAGATGTCGAGCTGGACACGAAGGAGCTAAGACTGAATGAAAAAAGACACAATTACTCACACACACGCATAGAGAACAAGAAATGGGATTCACGTACTTGCAGCAACATATTTCATCAACCTACTTCAGCCATTTTAATTCCATACTTCAATATGACATGGAAGTGTGGGGATCATCGCCAAAGTGTCAAGCACTTAATCTAGCAATAGGAAGCTCTTAGAGCTTTGGGGTGTGCAGGACCGCGAAATAGCTGCAGAAGTATATTTAAAGCAATCCGAATATATACTGTCCCCAGCGTCTACATACTGGTGGCAATCACCTTTCTGCGTAAGAACAAAATGAGATTTTCTTCTCATAGTAATATCCATCAGCATGACATTAGGCAAAAGAATAGGATCGTCATTTCACAACACCGCATCAAGAGAGCACAAAAAAGCACTAATTATACGTGCATAAAATTATACACTAAATTGTCACCAGCCTATTCTGGGCTACCCTTACACATCTTCAGAGGAAAAGTATTATTATTTTCGTGTATTGCTGACTATTGTGCGCACATTTCTTTGCGATAACTAAACAATATTATTATTAAAAACAATTTTCGATTGTTCGATACTTTGATACCGATTTGCGGCACTCGAGTATCGATATCGAGGTAGATATCGAGGTATCAATATCATCGACAAGTATAAATACTTTACCCAACACTACTTATGAGTAGACATAGCCATATTAACAACGTCTGTTGACTCATCAACTTAAAGTGCAAAGTTTGAATTCTAAAGTTTACGTACATACATTTTTCTCGATATAGATAGGTAAGACATTTCTACAATACGCTTTCGAACTGTAGCGTTGAACAGTGGAATGTTGCTTATTTGCATTGCTGCTTCATTTCCTTGTATTGTCATGAGCATTTGCATGAAAGTAAAATAAGTGACTCCCTTAATGTATCGGCTTCCACTATTTTGTGATCAATTACGCGACTTGATAAGATGTGATTTGAACTTTATCAGAAATAGTCACCACACTTTTAAAAGATTTCGCCGCTTTTGTTTGCTATTTATTCAGTCCTTAGATACAGCTTATAGATTTTATCTTGTAAGCTAGAGTGGGCAGTTTTAAAATGTTTGATAAATTTATTCGTTTTATCTGGTTACATTTATCTCACATATCAACTTCCCCTACAGACTCAGTATAATATGTTTTTACAGATGGCATAAATAGGTTATAAAAAAAGAAAAAAAAATTTGGTTCGTAAATCAGTTACAGAGTTTTGAAGATAGATGCATAGATATCCAAAGAAATACAAAAATTAAATGAAGTATTGTTTCAAATTTTTAATAGTTATAGTTTTCATATAACAAACTTAATATACTAAGGTTTTACTTCATTATTATAATTTGAGCAAAATTTGTAGGATGGAAAAGAAATACTTGTATAATGAGGGCGAAAGAAGTTTTCGAAAATACACAAATTGAATTTTATGAATATTAAATTACATATTCAATTTGGAGCACGGAAAACACTCGAGAGAATTCTCCAGTTTTATATCCAATTATTCTAATTTTTTAGTCGTTGAAGTAATAAAGAATTATTTTTTTAAGAACATAAAAAAATCGTTAAAGCACGATTTATTTATCTTAAAAAAGAATCTACCTACTTTTAATAAATAATTTTAGTAAATTTTAGGCATTTTCTTAAATTAAACCTTTTCTGCTTGAAGTTGTTTCGAAGGATTTCTTTTATTGTTATTTTTATCTTTTATTTCACCGTTTTTTTACAATAATAGTGTGTTTGCGTGCCAAAATTGATAAGTCACGCGATATCCTCGTTCAAAGTCGTTGCACTTGGTTGCTTATAACGACCATTCGACCGTTTCAGAGTACTTCGTTTCTTGTGCAACACCAAAACTTACTCTACATTTACGAGAAGGGTATACAAAGAGGGTGGAGAATACGATTGAGAAAGTTTAAAGCTTTCCTAGAAACTTTAAACGTGTTTTAAAGGAAACGTTAAACTTAAATTAATAGGAATCCAGATAAAATTATCCCGCGAATTGCTGAAACGTAGTGTATAATTTAATAAAGGGATTTACAAATTGAACCAATGGTCGATATCGTTTTGCTGTTTTAATTAAACGGTGTGCGCGAATCGATTCTTTCAATATTGAAATTAAAATGAATTTGTAAAAATAAACGAGAACACAAACCCGTGAGAGGCTTTCAATTTGTTTATTTCACCCACTAGCATAAACTAAACGGATGATTACATTTACAATTAATTCAATTTAAAAGTTACATATTGCGCTTGGTTTATAGAGAGATTATTTTGATTGAATCAATTAATAACGAAAATAACGTAAAAGATTTAATAAATTTAATCTGCGAGGATAATGTAATAATAGTTTAAAGTTTCTGCATTATAAATTTTCCTCCTACATTCAAAGCCGATCAATAATCCTATTAATATCTTGGAGGGATTATTAAAAATATTGTAGAAAGGATTTTATGATATAGAAAATTTGTAATCTTTATCCTATAAAGAGGAGGTTCCTTGAAATCCGCGAAAGCTTTAATCTAATCGAAGAATTAAAGGTTTTTTATCCGCAAAAAAATACATTCCAAAAATGCAAAGTTAAAGGGATTGATCTTAAAGAATCTGAAACACAAAATAAATAGCTTGCAGCTTCTTATTAAATGTCAATCAAATAAATTAAAATTCTTTTAGAAAAGAAATTTTGACGAAGATTTCATCAGAGAAATAAATTTTTGTTCGTTTAGTACTTTCAGAGCGGCTCAAACGGGGGCGATTTCAAAGCCGAGCTTTAATAATTACGTTTTAACGTTGAATGTGCTTTGAGATGCCTCTGAGACGGTTCGCCCAAGTTTTAACATACTAACGCGATAACATACACGTGTAAATTGGAAATTAAATGGCTTTTAAGTTACGGAAACCACATACATTACATAATTCCGGTTTGTTAGTTTTAATACGATTTTCATTAATTTTAATCTGATTTAATCTAAACCAAAATTAAAATTTAGATAACTTTAATTTTAAATTGAGGTTAAATCGATATGCAACCATGTTGATAACGACTTTATCTATATGGATTAAAGTGAATAATCTATAAAGAACCCTGCGGTTATTGTTTCTCTCCATTTATAAATGTTGTATGTACGAATTAATGAATCCTATGACATAGAGAAACGTAAAACGACTAATTGGCGTTGTTATTTTCCGATTGTTGTTGTGCAATTTGAGTTTTTAAGAGTCATTTAAATAAAACGACTAAAAGCAAAATTTAATAAAATTAAATGAATTGTTTTCGTTAAAATTGAATACGGTAAAATTTAATTAAGACTGACGTTGATTTAGTACATAACGCTATATGTACATAAATTCGTGGTAAACCTCCACGTAGTGAGAATCCAGAGACGAATAATTGCGAATGATGGACGTTGCTATGCGCTATAAACTGCGAAATCTCGGTTAATCTGTGTGAATCCCTTACAAATCAGGTGGAAAACCGAGTTGAAAATTATCAGATTTATGCGTTTTTTAATTATGTTTTTAAAATTTGAAACATTAATCACATTTGACAGATGTGAAAATGACTAATTGAATTTTTTAACAGATTAAACATGAATTAAATAATTCTTATTAATAAAATATTAACTTAATGAAGAAAATTCTAAAAATGTGTCACAGAAAATTAGCGGTTAAAGTTGATTATATCCAACATGTGGAATTTAAACTTTAAATGGCAAGTTTCGTTTTATTCATAAACACTAACTTTTCAATTAGCAGGGCAGGTTTTAGATTCAATTCGGTATATTTCAACATTTATGATTTTCGTTACAGCGCGTGTAGTACATTCAATTAATTATGAAATATGATACAAAAGTTTTTGGGGACGTACTTTTTATTCGGCGATCCATTATATTTATGTGTAACGAATGAAATGGCGCATGTTAATAGAGCAATAAAACAAACAAAAAAGAGCAAATATTTTTGCTGTACACTTACAAAATGTGTTTACATCAATTTCTAGAGTACCAATTTTTCATTATGAGCTAAAAAAAATATGACAGCTTTTTATCAAATTGAGTAATCACTTGAATATACATGGGGTTATATATTTCAAATTTGAAGCTTGCTTTTTATCGTGTCCAATCTGTTTAAGCCATAGACAGAAAGTATGGACCGCTAATAGCGATGTGCAAATTCCGTGAGTTCATCGATTTTTTAATTATTCTTTAGTAATAATATTTTACCGAACACCGGACAATTTTATAATGTTTCTATTGGTGTTACCGAGAATCCGAATAAAATCTCTGATGTTTTCCGGATTATTAATAACATTGTCAGTAACTAAATGTTGATGTCAATATTCTAATCAATTTTTAAGTAGATATGATTTTAGCGAAGTGCATATTTATTGTAACATCATTCTACAAACTTATGAAGTAGATCAAAATTTAATTTAAATTTATGATGAATGATCCATAAGAATTAGTGATATAACGGATATTCGCATCCGCAACTGCAAATAATCCGCATCTGCATCCATATATGCTTAGTCTATATATCTAGTATTAGTCCACTAGAACTAATACTAGAAATAGAAACATCCGGGTTTATATGTGCATAGGAAAACTGTTTTTGGTGCATTAGAACCGTATTGATCCCATTCACTATTTATAATTATTTTGCGTACATTAAACGAAGATGTATTTAACCAAATGGAACTATTTTTACACAAACTAGTAATCTTTTTCTAGCTTCTGATATCCTTAACATCTTTGGCACTCTCAAAAACACTAAAATCTATTTACAATTTTTCAACTTTGATTAAGTATCGTACAGAGATATTTTTAGTGCTTTAGAATCAGTTTGGTCACTACCAATCAGTACATCCTATAATCATTTTTTTTGTTTTTTGTTTATTAAAAAAACATCTCATTTGATGTTTTTTAATTGTTTCGCACAATTACACACTCTAAGACGCCTTTTTTCAGCTTTTGACATCTTAAAAGCTCTTTTTGAAACCTCAAAATTAATTGTTAGCGAATTTGTTAGCAAAGAACAATTTAGGTCAAGACCAACCAATATACTTCAGAATTCAAAACTTTTATATTTTCTAGAAAATATTTTCTTAGTATTTTTGAATTGATTTACAATGATTAAGCAACCTGAATATATATAGAATCAATTGCTATCATTTTATGTTAGAAGACATAAGACATACACATGTTAGAAGCTTTTTCAAAAATCTCAAAATTATCCAACCCAGTCCATAATATTCTTCAATAGAGTTTCCAAAAGTTGGATTGGTCCATGATTTATGAAGAACGTTATGGACTGGGTCAGTCTATAACATTCTTCAAAAATCATAGACCAATACAACTTTTGGTAATACATTCTTTAAGTGTCATGTCGATTTCTTCATTAAACATTTCTGCTTCATCATTAACATAGAATCGACAGATTAAACGGAACTAATGTATATTGCTCAGGAATCCATTCGAAAACAGGAAAGTCTTCGTGATAACCGGAACCACTTCAATAATAATTAGCTCGTTATATCCCAAAGTTCGTTATAACTGATTTCGCTATAGGTAAATTTATGTAACATAACATTGCTCATAACAACCCATAACCAACCCATAACATTGCTCATATTGAATGATATCAAGTTGAAGGTTAATCCAATCTAACGAATTTTTTAAGTTTTTTGGAAATATTCCGTGATTTTTTCTTCTATAGTTGAATTTGGTAGAGCTCTAACTTTACACCATTCAATATGAGGTATGCTATAAAGGTTTTCTTTTATGGTTGAGTTGGGTTGAGCTCCAACTTCAAATTATTAAGTATGAAGTTGTAGCTCAATCCAATCCAAATATAGGAGAAAAATCACGGAATATGTTGATATTTCCTTTTATAACAAAAACTCAAATCCAAAATTCTTCTGTGGTTGGGTTGGATTGGATTAAACTCAAACTTCATACCTTTCAATATGATACCCAAAATTTGGAAAAATTTTTAATGTTTGGATATATTTCGAGATCTTTTTCTTCCATATTTTAAGTTTAATTTTTTCTTCTATAGTTGCGTTGAGTTAAGCTTCAACTTCTAAGTTTAATTCAATATGAGAGATAATATCAACTTGCAATTTCTTCCAAAATTACTTAATTTCATTCAATTTAATAATCATTAAAATGGTCAAGTTAATTTAAATACATTTAATTTATGATTTTTTTGAATTTTTTATCTATAAGGACCTTCTTCTGTAAATTTCTTAGGTATTGGATAGAATATTGGAGGTAACATACAGATACAAAATAGGAAAATTGCAATAGAAATATTATATTATATAACTTTTTTTATAAATCCGCATTCAAAAGTCCGTATCCGCGAAATTATAACTAAACAATCCGGTTCCGCGTCCGCTAAACGCACACCCGTAACATCACTATTAAGAATATGCCAGCTGTTATTATTTGTCTCAATTTTACAATAGTCTCATTTATTTCAAAACATGATAAATAAAACTGAACACTGTTAATTCTGCCATTCTATCAAATACGATTAATCACTAATCAAATATGATTCATACACCTGGTCTAGCGTGAGTCACGCGAATTGACATGATCCGCACGTCAGTGGCGTGCGTGACCCACGAGGGTCTAGATCGTGAGCGGGCATAAAAAGTCACTCACGCGCACATCTTTAACCGCTAATAGTATTGTCTCCATCACCATCAGAAGTGAAGCCAAATCGTCGCCATATTAGAAATACTCTTTCTTGCGCGAGATTTGAAATAAATCCGAAAAAATTACAAGTACACAATATTTATCATAAGTAGGTATCTATTATAAGTAATTATTTATTGACTGCAAGAAGGAGTATTGCAGCATATAATTTAGCACAATTTAGTACTAAATAAAAATTAAAACTAGAACTAACACCAGACCTAGAATTAGAAAGATTCAGGTTTAACCGTGCGTCTGAAGACACACGGCTCTCTTAAGACGGAAGCCAACCCAACCCAACCAAGCTTAAAAACTAACACTCAACTTAAAACTACAAATATTAGGGTTTAGCAGTCTTAAGAGACGTATGAATAAACCCTACTGTTTCTAGTTTTGAATCTAGTGTAAGTACTAAAGCTAGGTTATAAGTTTAAAACATCAGTTATACTTTTAGTTCCAGAAGAATTTAAATAATCTACAGCTTATTTTGTTTATTTTATTTTATTTTCTTAAATAAAAGGGAATTAGGGTTACCCCTAATTACAAATTTCAGAAGTTAAATTAAATTAATTCAATTACAAAATTTAATAATAGTACGTAAAGTAATAAAGAAAAATTAACAGAACTAGGCAATTCATGCATAACAGATATAAATAAATAGACAAAAACCACGGAAAAGAATGTGTTTTATAGAATCACAATTAGTGGTAAAAATCAAGTTTTGCTGCTGGGTGGCTGTAAGACTCATTAAAGTTGAAAAACAATTTGTTTTTAAAAGATTTGATATCTACACCAAACAGAGGTATCATAGAAGACAGTAGTAGGGTTCTGATAAGAGGGGAATTCCGTTTAAGTTTGGTAGAAAAACGAAGAACATAGAAAATACCCTTCAGTCTACCAAAATAGACCGGCGCATAAAGATCAATATTCTCCAATAATAACGGAGCGTTAATATTATTATTCAACAATCTATGTAGAAAACAAAGCGATATAACTTTCCTTCGGACATATAACCTCGTTATTTCAAACAACTCACGCGATCTGTATCCTATGAAAATACGGTATTTTTTATAGTAAATAAACCTGATAAATTTATTTTGTACAGTTTCTATTAAGTTGGAATAAACAATTGATCCAGGCTTCCATACTATTATCGCATATTCCAGCTTCGATCGCACCAGAGAATTAAATAAAAGTTTCAGAATTTGCACACTTAAAAACCTATAAGAATTTCTAAAGTTGAGGCTGTAATCGCTTTAATATGTTCAACAAAACATAAACTAGACGAAAACAATATTCTCAGGTCTCTTTTTTAACCACTGTCGACAAACCTACATTATTAATTTTATATACAAATTCTATCGGCCTCTTCTTCAAAGTATACGACATAGACTCGCATTTAGACACATTAAAATGGAGATTATTGAGTCGATAACAATTAAATATATTATCCAAATCTGATTGCAAAGCCCGACAGTCATTTAAATCGCGTACAATTGTGAATATCTTTAGGTCGTCCGCAAAGAGTAAGCATCTGGTTGAATTAATTATCTGAGGTAAATTATTAATAAATAATAAGAATAATAAAGGTCCCAGATTACTCCCCTGCGGAACCCCTGAATCGATACTCAGCATATCTGAGACTGCGTTTTTGTAAAAAACGTAATTCTGTTAGATAAGTATGAGACGGAAAAAGTAAGAGTAGAATGCGAAAAACCGTGTTGTACCAGCTTGCGCAGAAGTGTGTCATGTTCCACCCTATCAAATGCCTTTACAAAGTCCGTGTAAATAACATCCACTTGACTTTTAGCATATAGAGCTTTGGAGACGTAATCCGTAAAGATGGATAAGTTGGTCTTCACAGAGTGATTTGGAATAAATCCATGTTGATTTACATTGAACGAGACTTTAACACGATAAAAAATTCTACTACAAATTAATTGCTCAAAATTTTTTGCAAAACAAGAGATTACCGAAATAGGTCTATAATTCTGTACGTCACCAGAGGGACCAGATTTATGAATTGGGGTAACTGTAGCGAGCTTCCAGGCATTATTACAAAGGCGTCCTTGCAGCCCTTTACAATGTAAGGGGGAATTCCATCTGATCCCTCTGTGCGCTTAGACTTTAGCTTATTTATAGCCTCACCAATTTCGTTCATTGAGAAGGTTTCTAAGTTGAACGAATCCAAAGAACCATCATTGGTCATATCATCATTAAACGAAAGCGAATAGTTAGACCTTGAGCTGTAGACTGACTTAAAATAATTTACAAAAGCAGATGTAATATCTTTGCTAGAAGAAAGAGGTTTTCCGTCGAAATGAAACGGACTCTCATTGAAGTTGTCTCTTTTGTGACTGATGTAATCTTAATAAAAAATTTATTAAGAATAAAAACTAAAATTAACGCTAGAGGTAGTACTAGAAAGATTCAGGTTCAGTCGAACCTAGCCGTTTAACCCAACCTAGCTTTAGAACTTAGAAACATTAGGGTTTAGCCGTCTTAAGAGACGTACGGCTAAAACTCAATATTTCTAGTTCTAAATCTAGTGTAAGTTATAAAGCTAGGTTGTAGGTTTAGTATCAGTTATACTTGTAGTTCCACAAAAATTTACAACAATGTAGAGCTTAATAAAAATTAAAACTAGAACTAACACTAGACTTTCGAGTAGACTAGACTAGACTACGAAACTTTCTAGTACTAGGTCTAATGTTAGTTCCAGTTTTAGTTCGATGCAAGTGTACAACAATTTAAGACTAAATAACAACTAAAAACACAGCTAATACTAACGCTAAAGCTAATACCAGACCTAGAACGAAAACCATATGGGTTTAGCCGTACCTCTCTTAAGACGGAAGTCGGAAATGTTAGTGGTTAAATTAGCGGTTAAAGTTAATTATATCCAACATGTGAAATTTAAACTTTAAATAGTAAGTTTCGTTTTATTTATAAACACAACCTTTTCAATTAGCGGGGCAGGTTTTGTGATTCAATTGGGTATATTTCAACATTTATGATTTTCGTTACAGTGCCTGTAGTGCATTCAATTAATTATGAAATAGGATGCAAAAGTTTTTTGGAACGAACTTTTTGTCCGGCTATCCATCATAATTCTGTGTAACGACTGAAATGATGCATGTTAATAGAGCAATTAAACAAACAGAAAACAGCAAATATTTTTGCTGTACACTTACAAAATGTGTTTACATCAATTTCTACTGTACCAATTTTTCATTATGAACTAAAAAAAATTGATAGCGTTTTATCAAATTGAGTAATCACTGGAATATACATAGGGTAATATATTTCAACATTTGAAGCTCGCTTTTTATCGTATCCAATCTGTTTAAGTTCCTTTGAATCATCAGATTAATAAATGCTGCAATCATTTGTTCACCTTACTTATTACTCCACTTAAAATCCCTCAAATTCGTTGGGTTGAATCATTCTTTGGATATCTTAGTTTTATTGAGCAATATTGTTAGTATAATGAAAATTTTTTGTAAAATATTATAGTTAAAAAAACTGATTTTGATTATGTATAATAGCCCGGAACTTTGGAATATCTAATTTTCCGTAATAAAATCCGTAGCCAAGTTGTGGAATAATATTAGTTAAAGTTATGGTGATGCGGATTAAAAACTGCAGTTTCAGGTAAAATATAAGAGATACAAAAAATTACCTGCAAAGAATGAGCTTACTGCTTTTTTACCATAATGTTCCGAGCATTAATAGTAGTATATTTTTATAAAAATACGGCGAGGATTGTAAATTTCACCCTCAGGATCCGCGCTTGAAAGGATGAAAATAATCTTGAAAAATATTTGAATCAATAATATATGAGCATATCTAGAAAAGGTCAAATTTATTTATTTTCCGTGCGTCTTTTAAAATGAATTGAATCTTAATTACAATAAGTATTGATACGATCTTGCGAAAAGATTTCGCAAGATTTTAGCTTTAAAGATCTGAGCAATAAAGCGAGAACTTGCAATGACTCCATTTCGCGGTTTCTAATTCTTAGACTAGAGAAGTATATGGAATGTACGAATCTGGGAGTATATCATTAGGCTTCGTTGCACCACAATCAATGTTCCAACAAGTAGGAAGGCAAGAGAAAAAGAAGGATTTGTACAAGATGTTGGAGACAAACGATTATTCCTTGAGAGATACCCAATTAGCCACCGAACAACGCAACCAGAGGGAAATTTGAGTGTAACGGGCAAATTTGCCATCAAGATTTGCAGCTAAAAGCAAAATGACACTATTAAAGGGAGCGAAAGTCAATCAAATCAGTTATATTAGCATAACTGGATTTAACATCGAGTACCAAATCAAGGATCATAAGAATGATGTCGGATTGAGGATGAAATGATAGGAATTCATATTCCTTTCATGTTACACGTTAATTCACTTATTTATTAATATTCGGGATATGAACAGGCAAAGATCTCAATGAAGTATCCATAAAACTTAATAAACAAACAATACTTAACAACAAAATAAAACAAAAAATAGAAAATTAAATACAAATTGAATTCATAATAATATGAAAATAAATGACAAATGCTCAAACTCAAAATATGCCTTCTAAAAACGATACGTGAGATCATACATAAATCAAAATCATTACAATAATTATTGAACTAATGTAACAGACATAGCAGTGGTGAACTGACATATGCTGTAGACTTAGCAACAGGTATCTTGAAAATAAGACATAATACGCATGTTATAAGTCGATAAATTAAGGCAAAATGTCATATCTAATACAATACGGCGACTCCTCAATGAAGTTACTCCAAATATTAAACAGCGTTGGTTTTAGGATCAGTAAAGAGGATTAATATAATTCACAAAATCAAGTAGGTTTGTTTCTACTGACCGTTGTCTTATGAAACCATGCTGTTGATGAATAATTTGTGGGCGAATGAACTAAAAAATTGAATAAAGGAAAATATTACTCTAGTTGTACAGCTATAATCAAAGTACCAGCGACAAGCCCAAATTTATCAAGGGTTTGGACATCATTAATGAATATCAACTCAAAACTCACCTATTGCTCTGACCGGTACCCCTTGGGATGAGGAAGTTTTGAGACACAGATTACTTTCGTTTTAAAGTACAAAACGCTTTTACCAAAGTTTTTCTTAATTGTTACATGTCAGGATAAATTTTTGATTATGAATTAATCCCAGACATTTTAAGCGTATGATTTTATCGCTCCATTACAACTCAGGCTAGCTTAGCATTACAGGCTCAGGGAATCGTCCACCACGTGTTGTCTCTAATTTTAGTAACCAGGCTGAGTGGGCTCAAAACGATAAATTTAAGGTCCAAGAGACAAGCAACAAAAGCAGGAAAGAAATTACTAAAGTGTCTTGGGATTAGGAAATTGCCAAGAATTAGGCAATTTTTTCACCAGTTGGTTCATTAAGGCCAAAAACATACGTACATAGGTATGACATGTGGTGAATACTCATCCAAAGACAACATTTTTTTTGTTATGGTATGTCTATTTTGCCAATTGTGTTTTCAAAGTTGAATTCCTGTGCATTTCTCAAGTAAACGGGGCGAAAAAAATTAAACTAGCATATAAACAAGCTCCTCAAATTGCTCAGGACATTAAAGAGATCGATCTGGTAGCGCCTTCCATTCAAAAGCCTTTGCCTTTGCTAATGAGTCATAAGAAAGAGAAGACTCTCTTCCAGACCAATGTCACTTGTACCAGACTACAGGGAGACTTCAACATTGGAAATTATCGCTGATACTAATTTAAGCAAAACGTGTTTGTCTCAGCTAGTGACTTAAAAGAGAAGAATGTGAAGATAACGACGATTTAAAGTATGACACGTTAGAGTACTTTGCTGGAAACATATGCGTAAACTCAGCAAATCGACGAACTCGTCCTAAATTCTACTTTTATATGAACTGATCAAGTTTCAGAAGATGGATTACTAACCACCTTCTAAAAACAACTTATGAAAAAATCAATCGTTGAAATGGGTCTAAAATCTTATATCTTTTTGCAATTTTTTTTTGTAGCAGATTTTGTTTTTAATCCTTCGGCGGGCGATTTCTATACTATATGCTCTTTGTAACGTCATGTGCAGAACGATCGCATTTTCGAATGGTTGAATATCCTATCTTTTGTTCTTAGTATCATGAAGATTGGTATCATAAATGCCTTTCCCCATTCGATAGAGAAGGCAGATATTTTCATATAGAGGCTGAAAATGTGGTCTAAGGGTAAAGCAAGTTCCTCTGTACAACTGGCAATAAACTTACTAGGCAAACCATCTGCAACCGGACCCATCTTAAGATCAACTAGATTCAGAGGATTTGTAATATCCCGTAGTCAGAAAAATATTTCGAGAAAAATTTCAATACGTTCTAACATATACCCTCGTATTCTATCTGATGTGAGCTGGAATACCGTCTCAACTCATATTATTATAAGCGAGATAGATAACTTGCATACGTTTAAGATAGGAACTGTAGTATCAAGCTATTAACAGCTTAGTAAGTTTATGTAATAATTTGAAAGACAAAACTCATTAAAATTGTGCCAACTCTTCCATCTTTTGTGAAATTGAAAATTTTCTTTAATAGATATAATGATGGAAAGAGAATAGCAGTTTGAAAAGCTGCAGCATCGAGTGAAGTCCTGCAGAATAACTTCGCCCTTGCACTCGTCAATGCTACTCTAAGAAAGTCATAATCCTTGCGATAAAACCCTCAGCTAGCTTGGAGATATCTTTCTAGGTAAGGTGGCTGGTTGGAATGAAATATAAATTCTATAACTGGATGACTCGTAACCAAGCTGACAAAGCGAGATACAGTTGGGGAATTAACATCACACAACGACCAAGAGGTAGTCGTCAGGAAATTGATCGCGCATGTTCTGAAGTGCTAAATAGAACAGAAACACATGGCTGCAGAGAAACACTGCACAAAATCAAATCAACCCTGCACCACAACATACAGTTATACATACAGTTATAGTTATTACACAGGACTTTCTCAATGTAAATTGTCTTATTCAAATACGTCGCGTGAGGACATTTTGTTTGTGGAAATAGCTACAGTTTTTGTACACAACCCACGCACGTTCTAATAATAGATGATAAAAGATATCGCGGCGAACGAGAAAGCTGACTCGAACTTTAAGTTAAAGGTCCATAAACTTAGATGCCTTAGATCAGAATTTGTTTTGATAACACAATTTCGAAGTCAAAAGTATTTGTAGCCTTTTTTACGACACTTGTTTAGTTCAGCCATTGCTGCCATTGCTTCAGACAGAAATTTGTCATGAATATTGTGAGGCAAGAAGTCACAACGTTCTTAATCCTACTACCACCGATACCTCCATTCTCACCAGTAACAATTCAAACAGGGACTCGGTAGACAGCCTCGAAATCACCCTAGTAAATTGGGCAGCTTATATCGTCACCATTACGAAATAATACAAGCAATGTTATTCAGCTTAGAATACTGCGTTAAGTGTTCAAACGCGGGAAGTCAAATCCCATACGACATTCTTCTGACTTTATTTGCTTAATCCTATCCCCGAAGCCTTTGATAGTACCTTCAAATTCAAAAATTTTATCACTTCACCAGAAAAACTAGGGATTTCAACCTTTCATCGTCATAAATTTGTTTAATGATTCATCATTGAATCATCCCACTGAATTGCTTTCAAGGTACGAAACAACTCACAAGGAGACATCGCAGTTGACTCTTCGCCAATTTGGATGAAACTTTTTGTAGTGAATCTGTATTGTATATGTAATCTGCACGTGTACAATCATTTATTTCCTTCGAAATGAAAATCCTTTGTGTTTACTAAATTAAAAGGCAAAATAATACTACAACTTTGCATTTTATTATTGATTAACAAAAATGTATATAAACTATAAAAACATACAATTAAAATAGCAAAATAAGTTGGAAAAAAAGGCTCGAATTTGAGGATCGATCCTAGGAATTCAGATCGTAAGCTTGGTGATTATACCGGACTATACCGGTTCTTGAAGATCGATTTTTCTTTGCGGTGTATGAAATTAATTTTAAATACCCTTAAGCTTTAAAAATAAATATCATCGCTTAGAAAGGCCATTGGATCAAAAGCTCTGGTAAAACTGATACATATTCAATACAGATTCACTACAAAAAGTTTCATCCAAATTGGTGAAGAGTCAACTGCGATGTCTCCTTGTGAGTTGCTTCGTACAGATTCACCACAAAAATTATTAACTATTGAAGATAATGTTAATTACAAACATCAACTATAACTTTGAATTTATTAATGATTTACAAAAAATATATATGTATAAATTACAAAAACATTCAATATAATAGCAAAATAAGTTGGAAAAAAAGTCCGAATTTGAGGATCGATCCTAAAAATTCAGATCGTAAGCTTGGTAATTATTCGCCGAACTATACCGTTTCTTGAAAATCGATTTTTCTTTGCGGTGTATGAAATTAATTTTAAATACCCTTAAGCTTTAAAAATAAATATCGTCTCTTACAAGGGTTATTGGATCAAAAGCTCTGGGAAAAGTGATACATATTCAATACAGATTCACCACAAAAAATTTCATTCAAATTGGTGAAGAGTCAACTGCGATGTCTCCTTGTCAGTCACGACGGGTTCGGATGAAGACAATGTCATCAGACGTTAATTGAGTCAGTTTCATATCTCTCAGAATTTCAATGAATATAATGAGATCTCGAAGAGAGATTTTATTACAAACAGGACAATCCGAAATATTAAAATCAGCCGGAAAACAAAAAAACAATTGGTCCGCACGAGAGTTTCATAATTAATTATAAAACATTGAATGTTAAGTAATATTTTCAAACATTAAAATCGTTTTTCAGAGATACATTTTCGTATTCACGCTACAATTGTAACGATTTATTACCGATTTGGTTGTGCTTTTCGTGTGATTTTAATTCCGGATAAATCGAAACAGTTTCGCGGTAGGATAAATTTTCCGTGCATTGAATAATTCATGCGTCCGCTTCCGATAGTTCAGCTGTAAAATTTCATTTTTACTAAAAAGACCATTTTTATTAAACTTGCCGTTATTTAATGTTTTCATGCAATTATTATCTGTGTATGTAGTTTCAAAACCCATTTAAACGAACAGAAAAGTTTATAAAGTGTAATGTTGTGTACGTTTGGTTTTCTTCGATGTCTCGTAAATCTTCCACTTTTTTTGTTTCCCCACGGAAAACGAGAGACGTTCAACCCCCAATAGACAAACGGGGATTGTTATTATCTCCGGTTTTCGATAAAATCGAATTTCCACGACGATTTGTTTTCGTAAGAATAAAAAAATATTTCAAAGTAAATTTTTTATTTTTTTTGTTAATTTCATTTTTATTTTCATATGTAACTTAAATCAGGTTCTTTCTCCTTCAATTTATGAATTCAATTCAACTCGGGAACAACTCTCATCTTCCTGTGTGTTTAATTTAAAGTTATTTAATTTCATTTTCTGAAGATAATGGAGTATTTAATTGGATTTTATATAGTATCGTTTTCATAAGCTGCTTTTTTTAATAATAACAAAGATAATTTACATTCAATTTCTACCTAATAAAGATAATGTCAATCTATTTGATGGCAAAAAAATGATATGATTTTAATTAAGGTTTTTTTACAAACAATGCGAGTTTTTGTAATTTTCATACATTCCAGTATTATTTCATTTCATTAAAACATATTGATATATTTCGAGATTTATTGTTGCAAAATTAGTCCATTTGAAAGCGAGCACAAAAAATTCAAACAATTTTTTTCAAATTTCCATGTTCCTATTGATGTAGGTACTATGTGATTGATTTTAGCTGTTACGGCTGATATTTTAATTATTGTTCGAGATGTAACAATTTTTTTAGAATGAACGTGTTCCATATTAAAAATCTATAAAAAAGTTCACTTGTTGTCGGCGTGGAAAAGTGTAAAAGAAGTGCATTTCGATTTATGATTCCAACAATTTGAAGGATTTGAATGATTCTTGCAACGTCAACGTGAAAGGTATCAATCTTCGTCAGTACAACGTGCAATACAGCATACAGTATGACATTCCAGTCCCATCATGAGAGGGTTAACAGTGTTGACCTGGAAATAGTAAATGTTCTGCTTGGTCAGCAAATTGGCTATACCAAGTTCAAGAACATTGGGTAAGAAAAAATTGTCCTTCTAGGCAAAACATAGTACGCGGTGAAAAAAATATAATAAACATACCGTTAATTGCTGGCGACAAAATTATTTTGCCACCACCGCACATAAAGTTAGGCATCATGAAACAATTTGTTAAGTATTAAATAATATCTTTCTTTCCATTTTTATTTAATATAATACTAAGGGTTTTGAAGGTTAAATGGATTTTATTTTTATTTTTCTCTACCTGTTTCGCTTTCTACACGGCATCATCAGGAGAATACGTCAAAATTTACAAAAGAGTTGCATCTTAAGATATAACATAAACATTTTATTCAGCACAGTTATATCCACCAATTGAAAAGTTAACAAAATAAGATTTCTGGAGAAAAAAAAACAATCGGAATCGAAGATGGTAAATCACACTCTGTATTCAATGCAGAGTATGATTTTGATGAGTACATACTTTTTGACGTATTCTCCTGATGATGCCGTGTAGAAGGTGAAATCGGTAGAAAAAAATAAAAATAAAAAACATTTAATGTGCAAAACCATTATTAATTTGTTAAGTCACTTGACAGAACTGTTTTTCATATATCTGCCGTAAATTTTTCATGGTAAGTATGGAGAAGATTAAAGTTGTTATATTTGATGGCCCCCAAATTAGAGAGCTCACAAAAGATAATAATTCTACTGCTTCGATCACTCTACTTGAACTGAATCGGACAAAATCAGAAAATTATGTTTGGCTGGCAGGAAAGCTTAAGTTACATTTGAAAAATTTTGGATGTAACACAAGTACCAAACTAGTTTTCTTGAGAATCTAAAAGGTTTAAATGAAGAACAGGGCACTTTACTTGAGCATCTTTAAGATGGCAGACACTGAAAAAAATTACTCCAGTTGTACAGCTATAATCAAAGAACCACTGCTATGATTACGATGAATGACAAATAGGCCCAGTTTAGCAAGGATTTGAAATTCATGAAAGTTTTTGAGTCATATATTTCTACAGTTTAAAGTACAAACCTCCATCATTTGAAGATAGCATAATCTTTACAAAGGTTAGGTTCTATTAAAAAAATAAACACTTGATGTTTGTGAGGATCATTGGTGATCGCAACACCGAATCAATTCCAGTCCCATATTCAGTGAATTGTCTATCACGTGTAGCCCCCATTTTTATTAATCCGGATAAGAGAGGTCAAAACGAAGAATTGACAGTTCAAGAGGCAAGCTTAACCAAGGCCGTCGTAATGGAAAGTCTTTGATGGAACTAAGACCAAAAGCTGGAGAGAAAGATCAAACTCTGTTCCCTTTTTAAAGGCAATACCAACACTGTTATGCCGTTATAGTCCCAGCATTAACAAGATTATTTGAAAATGCTAAGACCTTCATTCTAGGGATCATGGATGCATATAAAAAGCCCGCTGTGGATCCTGAAATGACCAAGGCTATTCTGAGATCGGTCTGCTTACTTTCTTTTGCAGAAATAGGACTAGGATCAAAAAGTGCATAGGTTTGCAGCATATAAATAACATAAGCATGCATAACATTTGAGAGTCATTAGAACGTATCAAACAATTTTTAATAGAAAAAGCTCAAATTGTCACCCAAGAAGTCATCTAGCCTTAGGCAAAGCTAATAAAAGATGAGTCCCTAAGTGATTATTTCTCCAAAGGAAACGCTCTGTTTGTCAAACCCAACCAAGGACGTCGTAATGGACGGTCTTGGATGGAATTAAGACCAATAGTAGAAAAGAAAGATCAAGCTGTCTCTGGGTAAGGATACATGTGGCTCAGTGGGTTAAGATTGATGATAAAAACCGAGGGCAAAAAGTAAAACCACTTTTTTCATACCTGAAGCCAAGAAATAGGCAATTTTGCCGCTAATTTCCCTTTTTAAAGGCAATATCATCACCCAACAAACACTATTATGCCGTTATAGTCCCGGCAGTTTTCAGATTCTCTGAAAATGCCAAGACGTTCTTGCTATGGATCATGGACGTATATAAAAATCCCACTGCGGATCCTAAAATGACCATAACGATATTAGAAGTAATATTAAAAACTGAGCTCAAAAACGAAGACAAAACTCGCTCATCATAACACTGTTAAAACTATGCTTAGAACAAAATTTCTGTATCTTTAACGACAAATACTATCAATATCTAGATGGATTACCAATGGGATTACCATTGAGTGGCGTGATGGCAGATATTTTCATGGACAACCTTGAGAAAAATCAAATCATTAGTGACAAAAACCCTTATAGAGACGATATTATCCTATGGACAAAATACGTGGACGACATTCTAGTACTGATTAAAGACGACCAACATATTGATAATCTTCACAAGTACCTTAACAGTTTACATCTCAACATTAACTTCACTATCGAAACAGAAAACGACCAAAAATTAAATTTCCTAGACTATTCACTACAACATTCAAACAACAAAATTAAATATGGCATCTATAGGAAACCTACACAAACTAGTACCACCATCCCATTCGATTCTCATCATGATGAAACTCATAAAATGGCAGCATACCGGGCTTATCTGTACAGAGCTTTCCATTCGAAAATAGAAAACAAGACCTAGAAAAAGAGATCGAAATTATCCACCAGATTGCAAACGAAAACAGCTTCACATCGGTATGTATTCAACAAATGATTTCGAAAATACAAAGCAAATGTAATCTTCAGGAAACAACTCCCCTAACTTGCCGAAAACCAGATACACCAACAACGTATAGATCTGTAACTTAACTAGGAGAAATATCCCATAAAATCAAGAAAATGTTCCATAAGCACAATATAACAATAACATAAAAACAAAAACAATCTTATGGAATTATTAATTAAAAACAAAAACAAGACTACAACACTTGCCAATTACAATGTGGGACCTGTGCAGCCACGTACATAGGTGAAACGGAAAGAAGTATCCAACAAGGCTGAAAGAATGCTCAAGATCGGCATTCGGAAAACACAAAAAATTTTCAACTGCATTTTCATTTGATGAAAATGAAAATGCTAAATTACTACACCAGCTTAATAAAAGTAACCTTATGGAACTAATGGAGATGGACGAGATTAACAAGTTTATTGAAACCAACAATAATATTATAAGTCTGAACGAGCAAATTATCCCGACCCAAAAACCTATCTACAGTTGCCTGAGAGATCCATATCTAAAATACAAAAATAGAGAGCAAAAACAAAAATAACTATTTTCCTGTACAAGTGGAAAAGAGTTATGTGTTTTGTGGCGGCACATAAGCTGCATCACTTGTACCCCATGGCACTTAATGATAACATATCAATTTTTAACAATTTTTTCAGTATCATACAGATATCACCCAATTTTTTGATCAACCAAGTGATTTTTTATTATTGAATTAACTTAATCAAATTTTGGGTCGTTTATATATTTCGATTTTCAATTTTTGTTTTGGTGTTCTGTATTACCTCACATGATAACGTTTGGCGTACATTTTGCAAACTCAGTTAAAATAATTTTGTCTAATACTTTAAAAGTGTAATTATAATCAAACAATTCGTTTTTTTGAAATGTATCTTATGCTAGTGTAAAAATATTGACGTAAGAATTCACTTATGTTTGAATTAACATTCATTATTTTTGTTTTGTATGTTGTAAGCTTGTAGGTTTCTTGAAGAGCAAGGCTCGAAACTGGTTTAGAATAAATAAATTTGTGACGTCATGTGTAGAACGATGGTATTTTACAAATATTTGAATATCCTACCTTATGTACCCTAGTAACATGGCAAGAAACTATGCATCAAGATTTCTGCGTTATGGAAGAGCAATATTAAACTTTCTAGGATATCCATATAATCTTTTTATTGGTCCCTGATACATTTTCAAACCACACACAACAGGAAATCTTTAAAACGAAGTTTCTTGGAAGCATATAAATAATAAATTTTTATTTATTGCCTTTTCTTTGAGTAAAAGCGTTCGATCGGGTGGACCATGACGTTGCGAAAGAATAAGTTGGCATTGAAAGGTTTTTCTGCGAGTATCGGATAGGCTAGGGATTGAGTCGAGGGTTGTTCCCTAGAGAAGCAACTTGGAACCATTGTTATTTTTGCTATTTATAAATGATATATACACCGTTATTCATTAATCCATCAAGAGGTTTGCCTTTTCCTGATGATCTGAAAATTTATTCAAGTAAACGTAATTTGAACGATTGCCATTCTTTGCAAACTGATTTGAATAATGTATTTAATTCGTTTCACGTAAACAAATTTCATTTTAATGTATTTAAATGTGAGTCTATGTTAATCTGAAGTAAGTTGTTGCTAAGAAGGATTTATGTGTTTATTTTCTTATAATTTATATATAACTTTGTATATATAACTCTTTTACATTGCAGTTGACATTCATACTAAAAATTTTTTCTTATAATTTATGTTTTGATGATCACATTAAATGTATATCATCGAAAGTATTTCTCATGTTAGGTTTCGTCATTAAAATTACCTTTATAATATGGAGACTTTGAAATTTGTTTCCTATTCAAAATATTTAATAATAATGTAAACACCTCTTTAATCTTGGAAAGGATCGGTCGGTATATGCTTACGTTTTGTGGACGATACAAAAGTTTATTTAGTGTCCTTCACGTTCCACGGAACTTAGAAAAAATTCCCATCTGTATGGAGCCATGGAGCTAGATATGTACCATTATATGAAAATATGATGAATTTCGTTAAGAGTAGCCTCTTAACTTACCGTGCGATTCGGCCAATTACAAAAAACATACATTATTTATCAAAATAATTCAATGAAATTTTGTGAATAGCTTTTTCTAATAATTCTTTACAACGGATGGTGGAAAGTTTTTTAATTTTCCAAAGAAAAGCCTTTTTTCTTCTACATTACACAATTTTGTCGTTTCTTTTTTAGTTTCCGTGATGGTATACTTGAAAATAGTAATATTTTTCAAATGAAATATTTTGAAATTTTTAGTAATATAGGAATAGTTTGTAATTTGCTAAATTTGCAGGAACGTAAGGTAAAACCGAATATTTTTCGTCAAGATTCCCACGTAGCGTTACTACCACGTTAGTCCCGCCTTTTGCCGACTATGTGACGACCATAAAACAAGGAGCATTGGTTCTTGCTCTTTTTTTATCTCTAGCTTTTTTAATGCGGTAGGGAAAATATTCATCTCCAAAATGCATTTTGGACGTTGTTTAACTTAACTACATTTTTGAATTTATAGATTACCATTTATAGCTCATTGTCTCTGTATCGTCCACTGTTAGCATAGTTTGTGTAAAGTTTACCAACTTATATATTATTTCAGAATAATTATTTTTATTTTTATCCATTTTTCATCGATGTTTTAAATAAATTGGAATTAAAATGAATTTTTTCGTTTTTTAACTTTTAATCGATGTATTTATTATTTATTTTTTGTTCCTTACATGTTTCGGCTATTTTTAGCCATCATCAGAGGGTTTATCGTCAAATATTGAAAAATCTTAAGGTTATTATATATCATAAATTGATGTTTGTTAATTTTTATAAAAGACAGCATTATTATTTATTTGAACTTTAAAATGTTTGTATTGTTGGAAATTTTATTATGGTTATTTGCTGTTATATTTAATGAAATATAATTTCATTACAAAGTTACTTAACAAACATCAATTTATGATATATAATAACCTTAAGATTCTCCAACATTTGACGATAAACCCTCTGATGATGGCTAAAAATAGCCGAAACATGTAAGGGACGAAAAATAAATAATAAATACATCGATTAAAAGTTAAAAAACGAAGAAATTCATTTTAATTCCAATTTATTATATATTATTATTACCGGGCTAAATGAAGCGGCTACTCTTCTCAATGCGAGCCATAAGGTCTATTGTAACTTTAGCCTTTCAAGATCTTCGCCCCAAAGATTTGTTCCTTTATGCTGGTGGGTGTCAAAAGAGCTGTACCAAAATTTTTGCTATTTCTAATTCGTCGTTACAAAGTCATTAAAAAATTTGATCGGTATCTTGTCCTATATGGAACAGCTTTTATCAGAAGGGTGCATGGTCGGTCAGAAAGCCTGAGAACGTCCTTAGATCCTCTTTGCTCAGACATAAAACCTATAATACCTTTGTTTTCCTTCCGGCATGATGCTACTTTTGAAGTTTCCCCACTGTTGCTACCTGTTTTATGTGGTTGTTTTGTAGCTCACACCGTGCAGTTGTTATCTTTTAATAATTTAGGTGGACAAAATACAAAGATTGATGATTTCTTATGGTATAGGAATATTTGTTTTTCTATTGGAATGATTTAATTACCACTATATGTATGTTTAATTAAGAAATTATGGGGTGTTCAATTTTGTTAAGATTGTAGCAATGCTAATTACATTTAGCATTTATAGGTACTCCTGTTTACTTCATTAAGCTCTTGTTTTTAAAGTTAAAAGATTAACATTACATAATTACAATTCTATTTGATTTGTCTAGCAGGATTCATCATGAATCATTCCAAGTTAAAAGATTAACATTACATAATTACAATTCTATTTGATTTGTCTAGCAGGATTCATCATGAATCATTCCAATTCTTTTTTAATGTTGTAGCCTGAAATATTACCTATTAGATAGTATATAAGATTTCACTTGCTTCCACTGACTTTAGGAAATATTTACTGTGAAATAGAAACAGTGGCATAAGTTCAAGATTAAAATTATAAAGGTAAGGCTAACAATATAAAGGTTATAATATAAAGATTGACGAAAAGGACTCATTTTTGGTATAAATCTTAGATTTTGTTACTAATAGCTACAATCAAGATTTCATTGCTATAGCTTGCTGAGTTTTCGAGTTGCGAATAGTGTCCTACTAAATTTGTGAAATTGGCCACTGTGTACCAGGTTTGAGATTTTTGCATTTTCGCTGTCTCTTTGGTCAGCTTTTGTTCGGTCCACCTTCTCATTGCCCTGAACATCATTGCGAGCTGAAACGTCACTACAGAGCAACAGTATCATCTCTCAGGTTGCTGGTACCATAGGCACCGGATATGTAGGTGCTCTGGATAAACAAGCACAACACGCATACAAAATTTTTAATGAGTGTGGAGCACCCATAGCGGATAGTTGGATTCTCTGGGTGTATAGACACTCATACGAAATTATTGATATTTTTATCAGGATTAAAGTTAGCATCTTCAATTAATAGATGAAGATTTTATATTTAATGAACTATTCAGCTTATTGTTCAAAATTTAGTCCCAGCATCTGTTGCAAATGTTTTTTGGAGAGCATGCATTTTGAATTGACACTAGACACTGTTTCTAGAATACTTGATACTGCTTTCAGAAGCCTTGAAATGCTTCCAGAATACTTGAAATGCTCCTAGAAGACTTGGAATGATTTCAGACGACTTAAGCTGCTTCCAGAAGACTTGATACTGATCTGGAAGACATGAAATTTCTCCAATACTGTATACTGCTTGTAAAACTGATGGCATATAACATTTTCATCCCAAAATACAAGATACTATTGATAAACCACTTGAGATTAAAAATAATTGAAGACTTAATACACTATGCATTATAATAGTTTTTAATTTTCCGTAATTATTTTTTCTTAATTTTAATGTATTATTGATCCTTTTCTTCCCAATTGGGTCTCATCATCTGCTGCGAATGATTTTCTCAGAGAAGATATTGTGAAATGCCGACATTCATTGATTTGAGTGTTTTCATACGTATATTCAAAATCCGGCGCTTATTTCCGATACATATTTTTATAAAAACTAAAATCCATCAAGAAAAATTTGTGAAAAATGAAACATGTGAAAATGTTTTCTTGGAGTATTGCTTTCAATTAAGAAAATAAATTCGAAAATATTTGTGCTAATAAAAAATAAAATTGAATTGTTTGGGCTCATGACTATATCTGTCACCGTTTTCAATTTGTACAAAGTCTGGGGTTTCTTATGTAGATAAGTGTATATTATCCCATTGAAAACAATTTAAAATTTTGCACTGATTTTACTACTGTTCAGAGCTATTTTATTTGTTATTAATCAAGTGTTGTAGAAATCCAACAGATCTAAATTAGTATGTCTTAATATAAAGAGTGCAATGAGATGTCTGATTTTGGAGACTTACTCGACCATACATCACACCACCACCTCTATACTACGCAAAAGCAGGGTAGCTTTATGTGGTTTATCACAATATACCAAGAAGTTACTGTATGGTGGGTTGCAGGTCACAAAGACCTTAAAGTGAACTACGAAAAAGTCTCAAAGGTCACGCGAAAATTAACTCTATCTCTGAAGAAACTAAAGAAGTTTCGTGTCTCAGTAAAGATGATCCTACAATATATACACTTCATACTACCTCTTCCATATTGGGTAAGCTTAGGATCAAACTGATCGACAATGCAACGACGGTTCAGAGCTCACAGAACATACTTTGGGGAAATGCGACCAAAAACTGTCTAACAATAAGACATGAAATTTTTGGAAATGGTTTCCTGACACTTGTCGGTATAAAGAAACAAGACGTTGAAGTAGTAATAAGCGTTCATCGAGGATCTTATCTTGACATAACCTTTGCAGAGTTGAAATCATAATACATCTTATAGGTAGTGATTGATAGTCCATTTTTTAAGTTTTAGTTATTATATGTTTTATCTCGAGCTTGTAGAAACCTCTGGTTTCAAATAAAATTACTTACAAGGTTACTCTGAATCACCTAAATATTTTGAGATCATGATAATACAAAGATATAATTTATTTATTACATTTGCAATTGATTTTTGCCTTACATTGAACTTATAAAACCTCAATAGATTGATATATTCATATCAAAGAATAAAATACTGTATTCGTATTTCTCGTGCGAAATGTAGATAAACACGTTTAGAAGACGAAATATTTGGTGTTTTTTACGTATGAGGCGTCGGGCTTAATAGAAAATAAACTCCGCCTTCTTGCTTCCGAACATCCGTCGTCTGCGCCCCTCAGAAACTAACCGACCTGGTAAAGTAGCCTCTTAATGGTAATAAGCATATTATCAAAAAATGTTAGAACAATACGTACAATATTGTTCTCTTCCAATTTTGCTCTCAAATGTGTAAATATTAAGAAATGAAATTTCCACAGATTTGATGCTCACAAATTTTCTAGAGTATGGTAGATAATAAGTATGGATATATTTTCCTTATATAACATTTTATCATATCTTCAAAACTTGACTGGTTTTTGGGACATCTATTATGACAACCAAAATCAAAATTGTTGTCGCGTTTGAATTATAGGTTCTCAATCAAAAGTTTTATAGTATATGCAATTTTGGTAATAGTTTGATGAAGCTTGTTATAACTTTCGTACTCCGTCATTATAATATCAAAGACGAGTCACGTTTACCACTGGGAATTCTCTCCATAGTTGTTAAGGATTATTGCAAGCTCGAACTAGATTATGTGTAAACTAACTTTACGTTTTAAGCCCATAAATTTACGTCAACACATATTAGCTATAGCCCCCAAAAAATATTTTTGTGTTATCAACAATCCCCTTGCGAATAATATTTTCCATAACCTTTTAGTTCCTATGGAGAATCTAATTAAGTTTTCATTGTCGTTCCCTTTCTACACGTTCTCTAGAGAGAGGAAACTAAATGCGAACAAGACCAAAACTACTTCGGGGTTTCGGATGTAGTTCCCTGAAAATGTGGTCTTTGAATGAATAATTAAAAAAATTAACTCTAATTTTTCAAATTGAAGAGTAAACACCACATTTTTTTTAGTTATCCAACAACATCGTGACTTTATCGACCGCAAAAAATGGCACAAACGCATATTTTCTGAATACCAGCGATTATAATAATTCAAGTTAAAACAAGGAGGCGATTACCGCGTTACAACAATCGATTATTCCCATGAAAACAAAACACGTCCGTCGTCAACGTGCCTCGTTTGTTTCTCGGGTAACTCGACAGCGTAATTAAAGCAATTAACAACACGTCTTTTAATCGCACCCATTCAACTTTAATCCTTATTTTTTTTAACGTTTTTTACGTTCTCTTTTTGTTTTTAGCTTGGACAAAAAGATGTTGAAAAAAAGAAGTGGAAATAACCGTAAATTACATCTTTTTACGTCAATAATCTAAAGAAACGTGAAAAAGAAAAAGAAATGAAAGAAGAGATGAATACTGTGAGACCTTTACCGTCGGATCGGGAGAATTCTGAAACTGGCGTTGCTTCTGGCTCAACGGCGACAACGAATAGGGATTGGAAGAAAAGGTTGAGTTTAAGGGAACATCGAAGGAATAGTAGTAAGGTTGGTTAAATTTGATTACTTTATTGGTTAGTAATTGGTAATTTAGATAGTCTGGTTTAAAAGAGAGCGAGTTAATTAAAGGGAAAGATGAGGAAATAGGGCGAAGTGCTTTTAAGGTTGCTTTAAATTTAATGGGTTAAAGTGAATTAAGATTGAGTTGAACGTAAAATTTTTGGTTTAGAATTATTAAGAAAATTTTCAAATAATACTTAATTAAAATTACCGTTTTTAATAAGAAATATTCATACAGACTCAATTTTATGGTGACAGTATATCATGAAAATTAACTAACTGATTATATCTCAATGGTATGTATAATCATATAGTATTTCTAATTATATATACAGGGTGACACAAAAGTCTGGAATGTTGCAAATAACTTCGTTATTTTTACTTTTAACAAAAAACCTTTCTTATAAAAGTTTTTTGGTTTATTATAGTGCATATTTCGTATAAGTTTGATTGTTTGTATGAAGAGTCTCGCCTCTTCTCATCACGTCAACACAACTTTAATACGATCTTAAAGTTTTTAATTTCATTGTTCTAATTTATATCGTTTCATTTTCGCAACAACGCCATTAAAACAATTTTTCAATCATCGTTTCGTTTATCCATCAGATTGTAAAATGCTTCACTTTCATAAATTTTAAAGTCTACATCCTTCGTAGCTTCTCTGACTTAGTCGCTGATGATGGGATAACCCGAAACTAGTACGACTATAAATAAATAGACTCAAGTTAGAAGTTTTTTATGATTTTTATATGTTTAAATTGTATTTTTCGTATCTTTTTGATACAGCATATATTTCTTTATATACTGAGCATATTATATCATAAGGTTACACAGTGAAAAAAATCTGAAAATTATTTTTTTTTAATTATTAATTCAGACATTTAAATCAAAGTAGGCGCTGAAACGGCGTAGATACTTACATTATTACAGTAAAAAGAATCGAAGTAAGCGTTAACATGGCGTTAACAATTGAATTAAACGTCAAAAAGCTGTGGATTTATAAACCACAGAATAACCAGAAGTGACACTGGAGCTATCCCACCAAAACTGGTGTCGTAAAATAAGGGGTGCCGAAAATGCGCCTGTAATGACGTCATAGTCACCTGGTAGTCACCCTTATTGTAATTAATTTAAAAATATGTTTCTCAATTATTCGGTTTAAATTATTGTCAACCGTAAATACATTTTTATTTTAAATAAATATTATTTGACATTACTTTGAATGTACATTAAAAATATGTTTATTCAAATATGCGCCCGTGGTGACGTCAAAGTCAAACGAATCGGCGTCAGTGTCACTTCTGGTTATTCTGTGTTATAAACTATGGCGTAATTAAACGAAAAACTGCGCATTAAGATTTTGATGATGTACGGATTTAGCGATAGAACACAAACGCAAGGACAAATATGTGTTTTATTTAACAGCCTTCGTCCGGGTTCTCCAATAAAGCGATCAAGCGTTTCTAACGTTTTAAGAAATTTTCAAACTACTGAAAGTGTACCCTGTTAGCTAAAACTGGATAGCTTCGAACGGCCACAAGTGAACAGAAAACACAAATTGTACGCAAAGCGATTCAAAAGCAACCCCATAGTTCAGTTCGTGGCATAGGTCGGGATGTGGGGATTAGACGCGAAACGGTCAGATTAATATTAAAAATAGAAAAGCTTTTCCTGTAACAGGTACCTTACGTCAACGTTGCGATTTATTAAACGGTATTTAAATAAGAAATACCGTCCAAGTGATGATAATCAAGAAATGCCGTTTAATATTCTTTATCGCCAACCGGCAGCAAAAGTATACTTTATTGTATCCATTTGCGGCAGCAAAGTGACACTTTATCTTACTGTCAAATTGACAGCATTTAGCGGCAGACAAAGTACTTTACCTGCCGCAAATGAGTCAGACAATAGTATATTACAGTACAAGTGAGGAAACTAAGGTTTTTCACTCACGCGTATGTCAGATAAAATGTGGAAAGACATACAAGTTAGTGGAAAATATTGGTTTCCCACGTGTGCTGTATAGCTTTTTGTTCAATCCTACCTTGTAGAGAAAATTCGGTCTTAAAATTCGTTAATTCCTTGCTAATGTCATGTCGATATGTCGGAGACGACACTTTTTGACATTGACATCCTCTTAACTGATTGATAAACAATTCATTAATAGTGAATGAACAAAATTAGAGTGAGTGAAAAATATTTTCACTCACCCGTTACTATGAATCTTAGCAGAGTGAGTGAAAATAACAACTTTCAACACTCGTATCTACGCTAGAAACTGGCAATTTCAAAGATAGGATTGAACAAAATACTTTGTTTGACTCATTTGCGGCAGGTAAAGTAATTTGTCTGCCGCTAAATGCTGTCAATTTGACAGTAAGATAAAGTGTCACTTTACTGCCGCAAATGGATACGATAGAGTATACTTTTGCTGCCGGTTGGCGATAAAAATCGTTATATCTTAAATTTTGCGGTTGGCGATAAAATGTTGTATGCACCACGACGGCAAAGGGTTTTTACTGAACACGCCTTTTACTCGCTTCGCTCGCTCGACTCGTAAACTCAGGCTCGTCCGATAAAAATTCACTTTGCGGACTTGGTACATAAATAACTATTTTTCCGATGACGCCACATTTACACTAAATGAAGGAGTAAATCGTCATAATTGCTGACATTAGAGAGATGCCAATCCATATTGCGTTCAAAGTCACACCCAATATCCTCAAAAAATAAATGTATTAGCTGGAATTCTTCGTGGCCATGTTATAAGACCCTTTTCATTTGAACACCACTCTGAATGCAGATAGATATTTAAATCTCGTCCAAAATCAAATTCTGCCTGCTCTTGAAGCATTATTTCGAGGACAGGACGGAAAAATACATGAAAATATATTTTTTCTACAAGATGGACCACCTCCACACTATGGATTCTAGGTACTCCATGGTAGTTTAACTATCTTTCATTCATCAAATTCCATTGGGTCTAACTTTGGCAAAGTTAACCATGAAAATACTGTAGAATTTCTTCAAAACTGATACTAATACAGTCAATACCGTGAGGCGCTATTGTAACTTGTTAAGAGTAAAATGCCCATAAAATTCTTTACTTCCTGTATAGTCTATCAATCTGCCAAAATTGATCTGGCCTTCGGCTATGGCATTATTTTCCGTAGATGAGCGTAACAATTCATAAACATCGTTCTCGAAATGCAATCTTAGCTTTTTACAACGTGATTCTACAGGCGAAGATGTTGATGGTTGAAATTGTCGACCAGTAAGGTTATGAATGTCCCCTGAATCCTCATCTTCGGTGTTTTCATCGTTCAATTTAACATTTTCCGGTGGTGTGATAAATAATACGGCTATGGCATTATTTTCCGTAGATGAGCGTAACAATTCATAAACATCGTTCTCGAAAAACATCTCAAAAAATTCTAAAGGAATATCTTTATCTTAAACGAAATCTGATACAATAGATTGTTCTTCAGACTTTGTGCTTATATCGTTTTGTTTCCATTTTCTTTTCACTGCAATCTTAGCTTTTTTACAAAGTGATTCTACAAGCGAAGATGTTGATGGTTGAAATCGTCGACCAGTAAGGTTATGAATGTCCCCCGAATCCTCATCTTCGGTGTTTTCATCGTTCAATTCAACATTTTCCGGCGGCGTGATAAATATATCTGCTGATATTATTAAGTCATCCTTTTCTAAAGCACTTCTTAAATTTCATCAACAGTTCTGTGTTGAAATAAGAACGACGGAAAAAACGCAAAAAATTGAATCTCTGTGTGAGACCTTGAAGAAAGTCTTCACATTGCCTATTGTTTCCAGCGCACCTTAAATGAGGCGTCATTAAAATTCGTAATTCTACGCACAAACTACAAAATATTGTTACTGCCTGTACATAAAGTAACAAATTAGACACCAGATATACGTAAATAATATCAGTTAAAATTTTCAATAAGCTGCATTTACGAAATAACTTACCTTTTTCTGGAACTCATCTTGGCTGCAATTCACTTCAGTTATTATAAGTAAACTAACACAGATAAACTAAAGCACTTGAAATATCATGACAAAATTTTCAAATAACTGGTTGCTATTCAAATAATATGTACTTTTAGTTAAAATAAAGACGCGCTAGGGTAACCTTAACCCACTCCACCTAACTACTGAGCATTAAATACTAGTTGGGTTGGGTTAAACCATCAACTTTATCTGAACTTAACCTACCTAGCCATTTAGCGCTAAATAACGCAGTTTTCGTTCCCCAATTACATCGTGAAGGCCGCCTTCTTTTGCTCCCCAATTAAAGCGTGAAGGATCCTTTGTTCTCACTTGTCAATCATCTATTGTAATACGAAGGAATGTTAAGGCAGGTAGTTTGTAGTTTGTATTGTTTCCCAAATATACCGTGAATGCCGCCTTCTTTTGTTCCCTAATTAAAACGTAAAGGAACTTTTGTTTACACCTGTCCATCAACTATTGTAACACAAAAGAATGTGAACACAGGTAGTTTGTTTTTGTTTCCCAATATACCGTGAAGGGCGCCTCCTTCTGTTCCCCAATTTAGCGTGAAGGACCTTTTATTTACACCTGTCAATCATTTATTGTAATACGAAGAAATGTTAAGACGGGTAGTTTGCGTTTATTCTCCAATTATACCGTGTGGCCACCTCCTTTTGTCCTCCAATTATAGCCTGAAAAGCTTTTCGTTTACACCTGTCAATTATCTATTGTAATGCAAAGGAATGTTAAGCCAGGTAGCTTGTTATTGTTACCCAATTATACCGTGAAAGTCGCCTTCTTTTGTTCTCCAATTAAAGCGTGAAGGACCTTTTGTTTACACCTGTCAATCATCATATAATAACATCATTATAGTGTGACAGGATGTGATTTTCTCTTGTAGTTTTTTTCTTTTATCGAAAAGTTTTAACTAAATTTGATAAAGAATTAAAGATTTCGGAAAACCTTTCCCGCGTAGCATCTCAAAGAATAATGACTAAAATTAGTTAGCCACTCACATTCTCGTAACAGAAAATTAAAATTATAAAATTTGGTTGGCTTCAAATACTTTTAACACATTTTATTACAATTTCTCAAAACCTGTTTATGACGGATAATGCAAGTTTTGCAATTACCTCATTTATCCTGCATTGTCCTAACCCGAATTCTACGAATTGTGCTAGTCAGGACGCTTTTGCACCGAATAGCGATAGGGAATGGGATTTTGAAAATTTCAACTTCAGACAATGCAGAATCTTCAAGTCTATGTTGCGAATCGATTAATAAATCTCAAGATAGAGTTGTTAAATTTACAATTCATAACATCAATATTAAAAAGTTTCTACTGAGACATACATTATGTCCGTAAAGTCATGGTGCACCTTTGATAATTTCAAAGTATGATGTGAAAGGAGGTAATACAATACATAGCGCAGTGTCGAATCTTCCACAATATTGTTCGTGAGTTTCACCATTGGTCTATTTTATGTAATATGTTTTTCATGCTACATACACTATGTAAGATGATTAATGTTGAAATTAATACACATTCAAAATTTTATGATTGCTAACCTTCAGAGACAGAATCTTTAAAGATAAAAATGAAATGTGCCGTTTTTTATGAATCCATAGATTAAGCACAAACCTCGTCCCGCCGTCCCACAGTGGGCCAGGCAAAGAAAATCAGTCAAGTTAAATTAACTTGATTGATTTCGTGGTGGTTGAGTCGAAATAGGATTAATAATAATGCTGTACCACATATAAAAGTGCTTGGGACGATCTATCAAATCCCTATTTTGATGTTTAGCAACATTAGTATTGATCTTGTTGTATTTGAAATATGTAGAGGAAATGACAGGGATAGGGACGTCCACAGACAGAAGATTAGGACGCCACTAAGATAGGGAAGACAGAATAAAATATATAATTACAAAGGGACTTCCAAAATACCTTGTAAAGGAAGGGAGTCAGGAAAGGAAGATGGTGATCAGATTTTATTATGGCAATGAGTAGAGAGTGAACAGCTGCTAGGTTCTGTTGGATTGAATTGGGTTGATTATGTTGAGCTATGATTCCAAGAGGCCAAATTATCGGGTGCCGCACCCGATAATTTGGCGATTTTTAATTGTTTTTGTATTTAGTTTAGTAATAATGCTAATTTCGAAATACAGGTATTTTGTCATTAATAACGATTTTTCATGCCGGCCAAAAGCTGCCGGGATCCCGGTATTGTAAGCTCAAATTATAGTGTTGCTTATCATTCCATAACAAAAATTAAATCCGTAAATATTTTTTATACAAAATAGTGCAAATATGCGCAAACTATTTTGATTGATTATGAAATTACATTAGTCATTTTATGTTGTAAAGGAAAAAATTTTGAACCAACATCTTCCCGAAAGTTTGTCAAAAGTTAACCTTTATATGTTCTTATACGTTGAAACTTACAACATTGAAATAGCAAACAGGTAAAGAACTAACCTTTAGGTTTATTTTGCATCGCAAAATACCTTTACAAATTAATTGTTGCACAAAGAAATACAATACAAATATTTTTAAAAGCACTATATAATTTTTATTATGATTTGTAAGTCAAATTAAATGTATACCTATAGGATAAGCAGCCATCCCTTTTTTATTTTTATCCCAACTTTTCACTGCTTTAGTCACACTGTGCGTCCCTAAAAACGTGGCGAGACGCATCGTCTACTAAGTAAAAGTGGATTACACGATGCTAGTTTACACGCAATTAGCACGTTTTTTTACTGGGTGCTAGTAAATTAGCTCTGTGCAATTATGGTAGCGTGTAAACTATCCAGATAGTTTGCTAGTAAATTTGTGAGCGAGTAAAGTTGGAGATCGGTCAACTTTACTAGCCACTAGCTGGCTTTTTTACTATCTATGTATTAAAGAAGTATCGTGTAATTATATCGGCGAGTAAACTAGCTACAGAACAGAAGATTTTACAATGCTGGCGGTTGTAATATCAAGCACCTAAAATATCAAAAGAAATGTTATGTGGATGTAGCTTGGTTCTTGGAGCTATTTTACGGCATGAATTAAAGAACACGACTTACGAGAAACGGAAACCGAAATGGGTGAGGGAAGGATTTCTTGCAGGGATAAGTTGGGTGTTTCTTGCATCCTTTTAAAGGAATTCGCCAAAGAAGATTCAACAGCCTATAGGAATAGCCTAAGTGTAAGTACTACAAATTTTAATAACTTGCTACAAATGGTAGAAGAATCGATCCAAAAATAATAGAAAATGTTTTGAAATAAGGAATCAACTGATGAATGGAAAGAAATAGAAAATAAATTCATGGCATATTGGAATTTTACTAGATGTTGCGGTGCAATTTATGCCAAGTATGTTCAACTTAAATGTTCACCAAATGGTTGTTCATCATTTTGTAATTATAAAGGCACATACAGCATAATTTTATTCGCTATGGTGGATGCAACTTCCTGCTTCAGATACATAGATGTGTGAGGCAATGGACGTGCAAGCGCTAATGCACGGCTTCCCTGACAATTCTATTACTATTGCTGACGATGCATTTCCCTTAAGGTTAAATATAATGAAGCCATATAATAAAAATAATTTCAAGTATTTCAGAGACCAATAAATTAAAAACAGATACTATTGATAAAGTAATTTGGGCTGTTTGTAGTTTACGCAATTGGTTACGAATGACTTCGAATACTTATCTTACCCCACACTCAGTTGACAGTGAGGATCTAAATACTATTGAAGTAACATCGGGACTGTGGTGAAAACATACTAATGGACTACAGTCAGAGAGCCATATGGGCAGCAATAATTGCAAACGAGAAGTCGAAATTTTGCGAAGTCCGTATGCCCAATATATTATGACAAAAGGACCGACTTAACAGTAAAAAATAGTAATTATTGTTTTTTTAATTGAATAAATATGAATGATACTTACTAGATTTGATTGTGATTCTCTTGTTGATGTGACTTCGTGTAGAAACTCAGCTTTATGAAACCAAACCAATTTAGGAGTGTATATATCATCGGTTCCCGTACCACTTTTTTTCGACTTTTTATTCTTGGCGGTAAGCATCTTTAAAACTTTTTATTTTTGATTTGACCTGCTTGGCTGTCATATCTCCAAGCAAATCTTCACTTTTCAATTTATCAATTAATTTCTCGAAATACGGATAAACACAAGTAACACAACAATCAGGTGGTTGCGAGTGTGCGAGTTCAAACTTGTTTACTAGCTACGTATAGTTATGCGCGCTTTTCACTCGCCAACTATCTAATTAGGTGGAAAGTAAAACGTGCTAGTGGCGTGTAAACTAGCTCCGTGTAACCCACCCTTAAATGGGGGAATACAGTGGATTGCATATCAGAAATATTCTTCGGTTCAATAACTTTCCGTAGATCATTTAACAATATAATTATCTAAAATAGTTTATTTTTAATGAATTGTACAATTTTCAATAAATCTTGGTTTCGAACAGTATCATCTGTTGTTATTTAGCACTAACATACAAGATCGTTAGTAAGTTCTGAGCTGAGGAGTAGTCCTATCAGCTGATATTTTGTGCTTTCATTTGGGGGTCTCGAAATCGCTTCCACATTTTACTGTTGACGTGGGCTATCTATACCATATTTAATCAAAGGTTCTTCTGTACTTATAAAAGAACGAAATACATCATGTTTTAAAACTATTAAAGGTATCCATTTTTTTCATCAATTAAGGTTAATTTAGAAAATCAGGTGAAAATGAAACATTCTTTTTAACTTGTGATTAATGTTGAAATTTATTGATTTATTCTTCCCTTACATATTTCGGCAAGTTGCCATCATCAGAGGGTTTTTCGTCAAATAAAGGTATTATTTGTGTTGTCTGTATTTATGTTGATTAGTTGTAAAAATCACAAATGTCATAAATGAAAAACAAAACCGAACAAAATGAAAAACAGCGAAACGATATAAAGTAAAAAAAAAAAACATTCTTTATGATAACATTCAGATTTCTCCACTTCGTTTGACGAAAAAACCCTCTGATGATGCCAACTTGTCGAAACATATAAGGGAAGGATAAATCAATAAATTTTAACATCAAAAACAAGTTAAAAAGAAAATTTCATTTTCACCTGATTTTCTAAAATAAGCATCATATTTTAGTTTATTTTTTAATATCTAGGCATCTAATAGCAAAAGTACAAGAGAGCAATATTCTTAACAAAAAAAGTTACTACATGTTCGAAAAATCTTTTAATAGCATGTTTCGATTCTTAAGTATCTCTTAGTTACCTCCTTTCTGTTAGAATTATTTTCATAATAGGCTCCGATTTTATTAATTAATAACTAATATTTTAAGTCACACCTCACTAGCAATCTTCCAAGTTCAGTGATTCATTTTCTGCTGATAAAATTGTACTAAATTCAAAAAGTACTGATTATAACATAATAAATTAAATTAATCATTGCATCATTTTTTTCTTTTTAATCTCTTTCTAAGCTTTTCACGTTTCTATTGTTTTTTGTATCAAATTTGGAAAAAACCATTCCGCCATCTATTTTTGAACAGATCAATACAATCTGAATGAATATTTGATACGAATTCGCGGTATAGTAGAAACGCACTACGAGTGCTTCGAATTTAATGTAACATTTAATAGTGAGTGAAGGATAAATTGAATCCTGCAACTTTAATAATACCGACAACGAACTGTTAAAAAGTGATGGGCCGCTTTTAAATTAAATTCTTTTCCTCAACAAACAGTTAAAAATAATCCAATTAGTATCCACTTGTAACCACATTTTCTTATTTTTTATTTTTGGATGAAATATTTATGACCCTTATATGTATACGTAAGCGACCTTACTTTTATCAGTTTTTTTAGTCATTTATTTCTATTTTCTTGTACCCGCATTGAAATTTTAACCTTTTTCAAAAGACCTTCAATGATAAAAGCAAAACACGTAAATTGAATCAGTGGAAAATTTGTTGTAAGCAACGTATTTTTTTTATTGTTTAAGTAATTTTTTAATATTTTTTTACATTACACGCGTTGAATTTACAATTTTAATTCGCCTCATACTTGTTGAAAATCACTTGTTCCAACTAATGATTCTAATTAATTTTAACGCACCTGTTAATTGAATATTGGAATATTACACCAAGTTTAATCGAAATGATCTCATATCTGCACAGAGAAATGAGCTTTGATATTTCAACATACGTCGCCCAATTGGATGTTTTGAGGTTTCGCAATTAAATTCGCAACCATGAACCGTTAACAATTACCTCAATCGAACTAACAATCTCAATGCGATTAAACCGTTACTACCTTTACTTATTAACAATTTCATCTCACTTTTAGGTTAATATTTCTTGGAATAAAATAATAAAAAAGAAAGAGAAGGGCGCGTCGAAATAATTCTGTTGAGAACTTCTAAGTTTTCTTAAAGTTTTATGGATCCTTAAAAAATAATTGTTCCGTTCAAAAGGTAAAGGTCAACAATTTCGAATCTCTTTACTTTTAAGTCTCCGCTGTTAAAACTTAAAATTAAACTAGAATTTAGTTTTTTTTTGATGTTGGTAGTAATCAGGTTCGTTACAAAGGATTTTGGAAACAGCATACAAAGTTGAAAATTAAATTTCATCCACGCGAATTCAACTGAAAAGCAGATGAAGTTAAGGAAATAAGACTAAAAGAGAATCGAAAAGTTTCACGTTGAGCTCCCTCCCAGCGGTTTAGCTTATACAATAACTAACTTAATAATATCCAGACAGTACCCGCTTATTTTTCTTTATGCTTAGATATATTAAACAATTTCAAAAATAAAAGATACAAATACTGGTAAAATATTATTTATTAATGGGTAAAGTTACTAAAACTTGCCGCAAATTCACTAAATGAAAAAATTAAACCGTTTTTTTTTGCGAGGATACAATTTAAACGCTAATGTAAATTGTAAACTATCGAATGTAGGGTAAACAAAGTCGACCTTCCTCAACCATATATTTAAAAAATAAAATTTCCTATTTTAAAGTTTGTGTCAATATTTAATTCTCAATTTCTGCAACACAAATTCCAAGTGACTACTTAAATAGGGGTGGTATTATTTCCGAGATCTGACAGTTTAGAAAAGTGCACACCAAGTTGGGGATTTACGCTAAATAAATACTGACTTTTAGTTAAGATGTGTTCTGAAATGAACCCGAGAAAAGTGATGATTTTGTTTTTTGTTTTAATCTGATAAAAAACAATAAATTTAAAAATAATTTTAGGTGAAGTTTCTGCTTCACCTGCTTCTAAATCGACGAAAATGGCTTTTATCTCGGCTCAAGCTAAAACTTGCATTGCATAAACAATTTACACTACTTCGTTCGTTTCGTAATATTCTGTGGTTCATTATGTGTTTATTTTGTGGGGTCTACCCAGTTGAAAATGATGTTTATATACTCCAATCAATTGGAAATTGTTAAAAATTATGTAACCCAAGGTACAGTAACCCACGGCTCCCGGGGTCAAACATGCGCTGACCAGTGCTTTTTAGTTTACCGACTAAAAAAAAGGTCGCTTCGTACTATTTCGCAAATCTACTACATGTTGAATGAAAAGTACCAATACAACTTTTTTAAATATACTAATATTTCTAAATGTAGTGTAGTGTAATAATTTTGGTATATGTAAAACGTTTGCACCCGGTACGTACCTAATGGTATATATCGGCTAAACTGGACTTTAAATATATACCATGTACTATATACACAACTATTTTTACTTTATCAACTTCCGATACAAATACATCCTACATCCTTTGGAGCTTGCAATACCGGGATCTCGGGCAATTTTTGTCCGGCGTTACATCACATTGATAAGATTAAGGTATTATATGATATCACAAAAAGTAGAATAAAAAATGCTCACGTTTTCAACGAAGGGACGGTATCCTAAATGTTGATTATTCCAGTGTCTAATAGCTTTACACAGCGTACTTTAAGTTAATCAACATAGGCCAAGCAACCTGAAGAATATCTATTTATACTCAAAAATTAAAGGGTTTAGAGCAAAGAACGTTATTTATAAATTGTTTATAATGATGTAAGAATATACAATCCATAACCAGATACGGCATAATTATGATTATATTCTAGCTAGAATCTGGAAATTCACAATATATTAATACAGATTGTGTTTACTACTAAAGTCGACAATAACTTAAACAATAACGGTGTTGAAACTAAAAATTTTGAACATAAATTGATTATAAACTAGCCATAATTCAACAACTAAAAGCTAAGGAACAATTATTTGATGTAAATTGTTTATAATGAAGTAAAAATCATATCAAGGTATTGCTTAATTATGATTCTGTTCTAACTAGATTGTGGTTATCGATAATATATCGAAATTGATAGTGTTCATTACTAAAATCGACGATAACTCAAAAAATAACGCTGTTGGAGTGGAAGTATCACAAATTTGTATTTTCAGCCAAATTGTGATCGCTCTTATTCAATCCATGCATCAGGGCGTAATTGAAACAATGAAGAGATTGCACAGAAAAAAAATAATGATGGATCCGATTACAAAAATCAACAATGCTCTTTTACAGTTTTGGAAATCAATTGTGCTTCGAGCTGCTCTATACAACATCGTATTCCTATCGTATTCCTAAAAAAATGTGAAAGTTTCCACAATTGAAAAATGTTTCAACAATATTTTATGCCATCAGCTGGATAATATGAAATTGATAATAATTTAGCTTTAGATGTGCTGATGGTATTGCATGACGAAGATAAACTGTAGTGGAGAAATATCTGCTTGAATCTTTTGGACTGTAAACATATCATCAATAATGATCTAGTCGATAGTGTCACCAAATCAATTTCTGAACCAAGTACACTTTAAGACTATAGCGGCAATGAGGTAGGAGGTGACACCTTAGAACCACAATTAGTATATAAAACAACAATTTTATATCGATTATATAAACATTTGAAAAATTCGTACTCTCAGGACGAATATTTAACAAAATATAAAGGTATATACGGATGTGAAATATAACTTGATGAAATTTTTCGTGAGTTAGAAAGGAAAGTATATATTCTTAAAACAAAACCATACATGAACATTTCAATTCGTTTTTAAGTTACCTTTTAACATAAATTTGTAGCATTTCGTAAAATTAAAAACACCCTTAATCATTTTTTAAAAATAGTAAAAAATCAATTTACTAAAAAAGAATCTGTGTGTCAGATCCATCCAATTATTATTGGAAAAATCTTAGAAATCCATATCAAGAATAAACCATTAAAAGCCGTTTCTAATAAAATACCAAATTACCAATTTGGCTTCCAACCTGAAAGATCTACGTCGCACATCGTGTACTACTATCTAACTGCCAAGTAGCACGCTTGCAGAAACACCACTTTACAGCCTAATATTATTGGATATCCGGAAAGTATTTAACTCTAGACTACTGGAATACTATAGAAACTTAATAAATTGAATGATCCGCCTTACCTCTTTAATTTTCTTAAGGAATTCTTTTCCAACCACTCCTGCCGTCAGATTGAAGAAATTTTTCTGTCAGAAACTCCCCTGTTCCCGACGCTGTATAACTTATTTTGTTGCGATATCTATCATCCCAACTCAGATAGACTTGATTTGGAGTCATAAGCTCTTCTTACTAAAGTCTATCTTTCATTGTATCTTCCCTATCCCTGCCGCAACTTTTTTTCCTCTCCTTCCTATTCCATCCTCCCACATACGATCATTTCATCAGCATATCTATATACTGTTTTGTTACATACGTTTTGTTAAGTTAGGTCTACTTATGTCGTTAAACAGACATAAGTGGACCTAACATCTGTCAGACCATTAAACAAATTAAGCGTCATGGATAAGAAAACTATTAATAAACACAGAAAAGAGCACGATAAACAGTCTGTTTGGCATAATTTCCTAATGGAAACAAAATAGTATCTACTTGTAGCACTTCTCTACTACTGGTCTTTATACATATTGAAGAATTATTCATGGTCGCATTTCTAAGACACATAGACTCATGTGATATATGACTCATTAGATGACAGATATAGCCCATGTGTGAACAAATGTATTAAAGAATATTACCATATTCTTTAATGTTGGAGTTATAAAATACATTAATGTAATACCGGTATTCCGGTTTTAAAAATTTTGAATACCTAATACCGGTATTGAGATTCTGATCTTTTGTTGCAAGCCCTATTGCAGACACTGGTTCAATCTGTTGAGCGCTGGCTGCTGAGATGACGAATACAAGTTAATCCCTCTAAAGCACAATTTTTTATTCCGTTTCATTTCATTCATGCTCCTCTGCCTACGGTAACTATCCAATCAAGGGTGTTATCTTTAACAACACGCAAATATCTGGGAGGACATGGATAGATAGAAGACTTACATTTTCCATGCGATATACCATGCGAAGCACTTCCGATCTATAACTTACCAGGGTTGTGACATATCCACGAATTGCGCTTCACATACCTACAAAACCATTTACAGACCAATAATTGAATATGCACTCCTAAACTTAGCGGGCGAGCCTAGAGAATTCAGGTATCATCTAGAAGTTGCTAAAACGTCTGCTCTGAGATGCATGTCATGCATTCGTCACCCGCAACACCAACTCTTCAATCCCAGCAATGAACTTCTTTACCACCTTACCGAAATACCACCAGTCCACCTCCGCTTACAACCGCTAGTGCATACCACCGCCAACAACTTCCCTTTTTAAAACCTATTTGTAACTCCTCTACGACCCCATCATTCACTACATCTATTATGCCAACAACAAACATCCGCAAGAAATCCTGGCCAGTAAGAGTAAGGTCTATAACTCTTTTGGACTAATTTTTATGTTATATTGTTTCTCGGTTTTAAAAATTTTGAATACCTAATACCGGTATTGAGATTTTGATCTTTTGTTGCAAGCCCTATTGCAGACACTGGTTCAATCTGTTGAGCGCTGGCTGCTGAGATGACGAATTCAAGTTAATCCCTCTAAAGCACAATTTTTTATTCCGTTTCATTTCATTCATGCTCCTCTGCCTACGGTAACTATCCAATCAAGGGTGTTATCTTTAACAACACGCAAATATCTGGGAGGACATGGATAGATAGAAGACTTACATTTTCCATGCGACATACCATGCGAATCACTTCCGATCTATAACTTACCAGGGTTGTGACATATCCACGAATTGCGCTTCACATACCTACAAAACCATTTACAGACCAATAATTGAATATGCACTCCTAAACTTAGCGGGCGAGCCTAGAGAATTCAGGTATCATCTAGAAGTTGCTAAAAGGTCTGCTCTGAGATGCATGTCATGCATTCGTCACCCGCAACACCAACTCTTCAATCCCAGCAATGAACTTCTTTACCACCTTACCGAAATACCACCAATCCACCTCCGCTTACAACCGCTAGTGCATACCACCGCCAACAACTTCCCTTTTTAAAACCTATTTGTAACTCCTCTACGACCCCATCATTCACTACATCTATTACGCCAACAACAAACATCCGCAAGAAATCCTGGCCAGTAAGAGTAAGGTCTCTAACTCTTTTGGACTAATTTTTATGTTATATTGTTTCTCACTCTCTCTATCTTATTAAGATATCTTGATGAAACCTTTTGTTATTTATAAAGGAAAGTACGTACTTATCTCAGAATAAAACCATCATATAGATGGTTCTCGCTTCGTTTTTGAGATATCAAGTTCTGAACTCAACTTAGTTTTGTAACATTTCATAAAATTAAAGTTCTCTTAATAATCTTCGAAAGATCGTAAAAAATCGAATTTTTATGATATCCTGACAAAATTGGTTATAATTTACAAAAAAAGTAAGTACTCTTATATGGACAAAACCATAATTAAATATCTAATAATAAATCTAATGATTAATTTGTTTTTGGGATATTTATGTTATGAACCCAACCTAAATTTGTAACATTTCATAAAAATAATATTTTCTTAATCATTTTTTAAAAAATCGTGAGAAATCGAATTTTTAAGTTATCAGGATGAATTTTTTTGTGATTTAGAAAGGAATGTTTGAATTTTCTCAGAATAAAACCATACTTGGGTATCTCATTTGGTATTTTAGATATCAAGTTTTGAAGTTAACCTAAATTTGTAACATTTCATAAAATTAAACATTTTCTTAATCATTTTTGAAAAATCGAATCCATAAGATATCTTGATGAAATATTATGTGATTGGTTTATGTGTTTGGTTTATGAGATAACAAGTTTTGAAGTCAACCTAGTTTTGTAACATTACATAAAATAAAAAATTCTCTTAATAATCTTCGGAAAAATCGTAGACAATCGAATTTTTAAGATATCCTGACGAAATTGGTTATAATTTACAAAAAAGGTGTGTACTTTTATATGCACAAAACCATACTGAATATCTCAATTCGTTTTTGAGAGATCTTGTTATGAATTCAAACTAAAGAAAAATAACAATTTCTAAATCATGGGAATCTTGATGAATTTATTTTGTGAGATATAAAAGGAAGTATGATTTTCAGCAATATCTTGTATCCGGCCGGATGTTATAAAATTGTCGAATAGGCCGGATAAGTCGGATACCGGATAATTGCCGGATATCCGTTCCACCTCTCGTTTAATAGTAATACAAGTCTGAGCTGTTATAAAACAAATCTTTTACAACAAAAAAATGTTGCACATTTTATTCTTAACAACATTGTTCTCTTGCACTTTTGCTTTTTGATGTTTATATATTGAGAAATACACCAACCTATGAAATTTTAATGAAATTACATTATTTTAAGTAATTACATTATAAAACAAAATTTTAAGTAAGTAACGTTCAAGAGTTGTAGCAAATTTTATTCTTACCAATAATGTACGATTTATGTAGCACCTATATTGATTTTAAGTGCAATGTGTCACATAACACATCAACTGTATTCGTTATTGATAGAATATCGGTAGATTAATCGTATATCGGAATATTGGCGGGCGCTGCACACGCATAATATGTGCTTTTCACAGAATACTATTATTACCGTACTTCGATTGATAGAGATCAATTTCATACAATAATACCGAGTGTCATTCATTTTGATGTTGAGCTCAATAATTATTTTATTATCGAAGTGGTGTTCGTTTCATTAGAGAGAACGTTTCACAGGAAAAGTTGTTAATATAGCAAATTTCTTTTCTCAGAATTAATTATTTATTTCCAAGAAGAAAAATGTTGAAAGAAAATTCATTTACTTTAAGTTAATATGAAACAACACTTCTATAAAACATTGTGTAGAGGATGTTGACGTTATACTTTCTTTCTAGGGGATCGTAACCTCACAGAATCTAAGTGAATTATATTGTTGGTGTCCCCGTTACATAGAAATTGTTAGAAGGGTGGCAGTAGCTAACCAAGTTTTATAACACTTTCAATCTAAGTTATCTTTTTAAGAGTCGTTTAAATGCGGAGTTTTTGAAGAGTGATATTTTTATTGTTTGTAATAATAATATGTTTCTACAAATTAAAACAAACACTGGTACGAGTTAAATCTAAGAAACATAAAGATTTTAATATTTTGGTTTGCATTTTCAATAACAGATCAAAACTTCGGTGGTAGAAGGATTCTTATGGTCTACATAAAGCTTGAAAATGATCAAAACTATCTCATTCCAATCTTAATTAGCAGATGATAGTAGTATTAAAATATTTTCTACGTTAGTATTTTCAATAACAGATCAATATATCTATATTAGAAGTATGCTTATGGTCTAGATAATAGAGATGTGCGCGTGAGTGACTTTTTATTCCCGCTCACGCCCGCTCACGATTTAGACCCACGCGTGTCACGCACGTCACTTCAGACGCCTTCGTCTTTAGAGGCACGGCTAAACCTGAATCTTTGTAGTACTAGGTCTAGTATTAGTTCTAGTTTTAATTGCTACTTACTGCTTGTTTGTTGTAAATACTTCTGAAACTAAAAATGTAATTGGTACTAGACCTGCAACCTATCTATAGTATTGATACTAGACCTAGAATTAGAAACATTAGAATAGCCGTACATCTCTTTAGACAACTAAATCTTTATGTTTCTAGTTCTAAGCATAGTGTTAGTTTAAGTTAAGTTGGTTTGGGTTCCGTCTTAAGAGAAGTACGACTAAACCTAAATGTTTTTCGTTACAGGTCTAGTATTAGCTCTAGCCTTAGTGTTGGCTCTATTTTTAGGTGTTATTTAGTCTTAAATTGTGATATACTGTATCAAAGTAAAGTACGTCTTCAGACGCACGACTAAACCTAAATCTTTCTAGTACTAGGTCTAGTGTTAGTTCTATTTTAATTGCCGTTTAGTGCTTTATTGTTGTAAATTTTTCTGAAACTAAAAGTATAACTAATAGTAGACTTAGGAACTTTCGGCATTTCTATACTTTTCCTTCCTAGCTACACAAAGTGTTAATATAATTAACTACACTTATTACGAATAACTACACTTATTCGAATTTCAAAATATATTCATGTATTACTATAAATTTTTGAAATTGATTAAGTACCCACTGTTTGGGTATTTACCCAAACAGTGGGTACAACAAAGCGCCAAAGAGAACTTGTAGAGTTTTTAGTCCTAAGAAGCATATTCAGTAGTGCAGGGTAGGTTGGTATCGAAAGTATCGATAGTATCGAGTGTGTCGAAATATCGAAAATTGTTTTTTATATACAGGAAATTTCATTTACAGTATATTTACAAGGATGATTCTACATACAAAAATATTAAGAAAACTTCATATAGAGATGTGTGGAGAGATAATGCTTTCAGGAGCCAAAATACTTTGAAGATTAGATTCAATATGTGGTTATTGATCATTATTTCAAAACCCGCTTGTGTTAAAAACACGAAATATACGAATATGCCAATCGAGAAAATTATTAAGACCTTCTGTTGAGAATAAGGGTTTGGTTCATAGGCACCGGTTTTTGAAAATAATATGGGTATTGGCTGATGGAAACAACTGAATTGGAAAAAGACTGTATGAACTCGAAGAAGAAGAAATGCCTTCTGCCAGCACCGTTTAGAGTTTACAAGCTGTATCTTGTGTTGAATTGCCAATTTTTGAACATTTGAGATGAAGATATTGTATTTTGCCAACAGTATTTGGTAACTTGGAAGCAACATCAATTTTATTAACAGTTTCTTGCCTTTTTATAAAAAATATCTTCTTTCATTAGTATTTAGTATTTGATTAACTGTTTCTGGACTAATTACGTCAGTATTTTGTATTTTGTAAAATAGTATTTAATATTTTCGAAATAAATCTACAATTTTACAATCAGTATCAAGTCTTCAGGAAGCATTTCATTAAATCTTCTAGAAGCAATATCCAGTCTTTTGGAAGTATTTTAAGCCTTTTAGAAGCAGTATCAAATCTTATGAAAGTATTATAAGTCTTCTGGAAAGCACTTCAAGTATTCAATAAGCAATATCAAATTTTCCAGGAGCAGTATAAAGTCATCTGGAAGTATTTCAAGTCTTTTTGTATAAGGAAATCTTATAAATCTTCTAGAAATAATATAAAGTCTTTCAAAGGGAATATTAAGTGCCTGGAAGCATTTCAAGCATTTTCGAAGCAATTTTAAGTCTTCCAGAAGTAGTATCAAATCTTCTGGAACCATTTATTTCAAGTCTTCCAGAAGCAGTACCAAGTGTTTTGGAAGCATTTTATAGCTTTTACAATCAGCATCAAATCTTCTGAATGCATTGAAAATCTTCTGGAAATCTTTTATGTTTTCTAGAAGTAGTATTAAGTCTTTCAAAGGGAATATTAAGTGTTCTAGAAGCATTTCAAGTCTTCTAGAAGTAGTTCAAATCTTCTAGTGGCAATGCCAAGTTTTTTGGGAACATTTCAAGTCTTCCAGGAGCAATACCAAATGTTTTAGAAGTATTTCAAGGCTTCTATAACCAGCATCAAATCTTCTCAATGTATTTAAAGAGTTCTGGAAACCATTTCAAGGTTTCTAGTTTACCAGTAGTTCATTTCTTCCGAAGTCAATGTCAAGTCCTTTGGAAGCATGTCAAATACTTTACAACTAATATCAAGACTTCTCATATCTTCTCTATCATCAACGTATATTGTTGTATGTTCCGGAATGAAATCTTAATTCTTCAAGCCTTCCAGAGTTAGCTAGTACATCCGATGAAAACTTGTCCAATAAGTCATTTAAAAAGATAATAAATAATAGAGGTACTAAACTCGAACCCTGTGGTACGCCAGATTTAACCGTGAATTCCATAGATGTATAATCATTGTAGTGCACATAGTTACTTCTGAATAGTTTCATAAGCTTGGGACAATTCCGAAAGCACAAAGTTTATACAAGAGAACATCATGCTGAATCCTGTCAAACGCCTTAGAAAAATCTGTATATACAACATCAACCTGGCCACACGCATCCAACGACTCACACAAAACTTCAGTTGAACGACGTTTAACAAACCAATGTTGGTAGGGTGATACAAATCATTGAACCTGAGGATATATCATCGATTACATAATTTGTTCCAAAATCTTTGCAAGGTTCGACAAAAGTTTTCCCATACTCAATTGTATTGTTATTAGGTGATACGATGTGTTCAGGTAAATTAAAGTCACCGAGCATCAAGAAAACATATTAAATCAGGCTGCGGGTTATCAGGGGATATGTACAGTACCACTACGTATAAGACCACTGATCAAAATAAACATTTGCAAATTCAAACATCAATTAGTGGTGCCAAGGCTTGAATATCACTAGAATCAATAAGTTCAACTTCATGGTGATTCGCTGTGGCAAGTAAAACACCTCCTCCCAGGTTGTGTCCAACATAGTCAAACTTACGATTATCCCGTAAAACGCAACACTTCTCGACAAATATCTCACCAGATGCAATATCAGACCTCAAATTAGTTTCAGTTAGAGCAATCACATCATAAGTACAGTGAGAACAATTAACATAAAACTCATTGATCTTAGTCCTAAGACCATTAACATTCTGGTTTATAATAAACATTCACACACGGAGACACTTTGTTGGGTAATGTTAGTTTTCAGACGTCTTGATAATAGTAGAAATACCACGTATGTACTTCAAGATTAAACCTCTCTCACCAGATTCAGTTCTAGTATTTAATTTAGCTTTGGCCTTCCTATAAAGATCATGCTGGAAGGGAGTCCGATCGTTAGATAATGAGATGTTCTTGAATTTACCGTTGGATCTCAACGTACTCATATTACGGAATACCAGTTTAAATGCACCAGGGTCAGATAATTTCACTCGAACAGGTCTCTTTCTCGAGTTATTCGAAGCATCAAATTTACCACACCGAACAGACTGAATCGCCAAATCAGCAATTCCCAAACGAGAAAAAAGTTCACCGACAAGAACAACATCCGCTTCACCCTGCTCCTTACGCGATAAATTATTTAATTCAGGAATATTATAAATCATTAGATTGTTCCTTCTACGCTCACGTTCCATTACCTCTTATTAAAATAGCATTTAGATTCTAATCTTGATTAGTAGACAATACCTAGTAACAAAATATTTTTAACGTTTTTAGTTTCAAAAACAGATCAACACTTCGGTGATATAAAAGTCCCTATGATCTTCATAAACTTTCAACATGAGCTGTCTGATTCCGTTCTTGATGTGCAGACAATAGTAACATTAAAATATTTCCGACCTAGTTTTTATTATTTTATTTAATAGGAATTGCAAAGAAAAAAATCATTAAACCTTGGTGAAAATAAATTTAAATCCGTTAAATACCTAAATTCCTCGATTCCTTTCAAACCGACTAAATAAAAATTCGAGACATAAACAGGTCGTAAATCGCCGTGAAACATAAACGCCATATGGTCTGCACATGTACAAAAAAACTACAAAAAGAGTTATTATCAGTTATGCGAATCTGATAATATCAGATCAAATCCAAACTGAACGTGAGCTAATCGATTTCGCAAACTGTTTTTTTAACTAACTCCGTGGGGGGAATATCTCGCGTTAACCATCCTTTTTACAGGATATAAAAGTATCGGATAGAGAATGCTGAGCCAGTTTTAAAAATATCGTTATCGATAGTGCTTCGTGTGGTAACGAACACGAAATCGCGAGAGTGTGGAGTTCGATATAAGTTTTAGTTTTAAAACGCTAATTAACGATCTGATTAGTATCTTAATTAGTTAATGAAGGGTGTCTTATAGGAATAACACTTTTAACATGATAATGTAAGTAATAAAATTATTGTTACGATTATAAAAAATATATTCAACTTTTTGTAGAACATTCTTGTTATATAAAAAGATGTAATTAAAAATCTCATTTTAAAGTTTTTGATGTAAAATTTTATGAAAAGTATTTTCGGTACATGAAAATTTCTAAATATTAATTTAAAAATTTTTTTTAGTCGCTTTCTTTTTCATGTCGGTACGTTGATTAATGGGTTTTGTTTTATTGATATACATCGCAAATTATGCATGTGAATGTGAATGTATTTGGAATACACGCTAATTACTTACGGGCGTTAAATTTCTAATTATGGACGTAATTAATATAATATAATCGAACCCTGGGGGCGCATGCCAAAATCAACTAAAACCACCGTGTTGAATTAATTAGAACACAATACAAAAATTGAATGAAATTTTTTTATTGGATATGCTTAATTTGATGATTGTAAAAATTTTAAAACTCATAAAAATTTAAATATAATTAAAGAATAATTAATGCAGTTTTGCATTTACAAGATATTTGTTATTATTTTTCCAATTAATAAGTTACATATTTGTTGGACGTATATTAAGGTATGTATTATTTTCCCTGACATCGTATTGCGTAGTTTCAGGATGATTGCCTTCTTTTGTTTCTTGCAAAAACAACATAAACGTATTGAGTAACAAAACGTATAACAATAATAGATATCATTTACACTTCTGGGAACTGCATTCTTCTCTATGAGACAACTTAACTGTGCAGCTTTCGTATTAACATATATCACTTTGCATGTTTGATACATAATCTTGTAGAAGTAATTCAATGCTATTGAATTACTATTTTCAATGCTATTAAAGATTATATTCTGATTCTTCATGAATCAATTTTCTGTTGCTTTTCATTAATTTTATTATGGCATTTATCGATAACTATATGTATCAGTGGATTAATTTATCATTCATCATCATATTTATGTGGCTCAAATTCCAATTCGAGTTTACTACAGATTCAGTTTTTCAATGCATCTCAACACAAAAAAATAAAAACTAAACTTTAATTTTTTGGAAAGATTTGTTTAATCACCAAAAAATAGCTTTCGAATGCGATTGCATTACAAAAAAATTAATCGAATACGAATACCGAATACAAAACAATAATAAATATAGTGTAACGTGAATACAGTGCTTGTATTCAATGATTCTTTTAAACCGAATACTTTTATACAAATTGAATCATCAACGTATATACAAGCAGTACTCGAGTTACGACGGGGTTATTGAATTATTAATATTAAACAACACTAAATTTGAAAGATTATGGAGGTATTATTTTTGAAAATGAAGAAATGAGTTACATACCAAAATGAAGGTTAAAATGAAGGCATTCCAAACTTCCTCTTTAAAATGATGTACTCGTTTAAATTTAAAATCAATTTAACCTAAGAAATGTTAAAGAATTATGTGTTTTTGACGATTTAATCTATTAATCATGGAATCATGGAAAAATGATAAAATTTTAAAAAGAATGTGGAGTCTTATTTTTGATAATGAAGAAATGACTCGCACACAAAATTGAAGGTTGAACATTCCTCTTTCAAATGATGTATAAATCGTTGTTTCAATTTGAAATCGATTCCACTTAAGAAATGTTAAAGGATGATGTGTTTATAACTTAGTAGAATCACGAAAAATATGATAAAATTTGAAAAATATCGTGGAGTGTTATTTTTGAAAATGAAAAAATGACTCGCATACCAAATTGATGGCTGAACATTTCTCGTTAAAATGATATATAACTCATTGTTTCAATTTGAAATCGATTGCACTCAAGAAATATTAGAGGATGATGTGTTTATAACTTAGTAGAATCACGAAAAATATGTCAAAATATGGAAAATTCCGTGGTGTCTTATTTTTGAATATAAAAATGACTCGCATATCAAATTGATGACTGAACCTTCCTCTTTAAAATGATGTATAACTCATTGTTTCAATTTGAAATCGATTCCACTTAAGATATGTTACAAGATATGTTAAAGGATGATGTGTTTTTGACGTTTTGGTAAAATACGAAACAAGTATGAACTTAGCTCATGGTTTCAATTTGAAGTTGATTCCACCTAAAAATCATCAATGTTAAAGGATGTTAGTTATTTGACGTTTCAGCACAATCGCGAAAAAAATGATAAAATTTGAAAGATCGTGAAGTTCTTACTTTTGAAAATTAAGAAATGACTTGCATACCAAAATGAAGGTTGAACCTTCCTCTTTAAAATAATTTATAACTCGTTTCAATTTGAAATCGATTCTACGTAAGAAATGTTATTTTAAATGTTAATTTGAATTGATGGTAACCCGACGTATTCTTGATGTGGGGCATATTTTATTTTATCGATAATCCATATAATATCGTGGAAAATCCTGGTTTAGTAAGATCCGGCTATTTTGGAAACGATTGGGCGGATTTCAACGCAAATTAGGTCTCCCTAATGAGCACCTCTCTCCGGAGTGTTATTTTTGTTTTTCTTTAACTTGTATTTCCATTAAATCGCTCCTACAAAATTAGAGAGGCCTTATTTAGAAAAATTGGTAACGGAATCTGACATACAACATTATTAAACATATTTTGGTAAAAATCGCGTTAAAATTCGCCCGGGCGTTTTCATCACATTAAGAACACATCAGGTTATCACTAATTAACATATGATACGCAGAACTGTTCACTGATTATAATAAACTTTACCGCACGTTTGCATGGAGCGATTTCGAAGATATCGATCTCTAAAGTAAGGGGCCTTGACATTTGGCACGAACAATAGGTAATCAAGATCCTATGCGTCAGTCACCGAACAGTTAGGGATTGTTTCCGTTGGGGAAGGTGTTATCTACAAACAGCCAATAAATTCCAGGCGGCAATTAGACCCATTGAGTTCATCATCTCGGCAAAAAATTCCTCAAAACTTTCTCTCAAAACATTGCTTTGAGGAAAATCTGATTTATTCCATCGATTCTACATAAAAAGTTGCTTTGAAAACGTTTTCACAAAAAGAAAGATTTTTCTATTTCTGATAGAAACAGGAGTTTCCCTTTAAAAGTGACAAATTTAGCCCACTTGTACATATTATGTGCTGATTAAGTCTCTTTGGGACTCGACGGGATGAAAATATTAAAGTTCTGATGAAGGATTCAATATCCCCTGAAAAAGTTCTACCGATTATTCTTATAAATTATAGCTCTACAATTTAAATGCTATTATCGTTTTAATTTCCACAATTGTGAACTTAGCCCTTCATCTTTTTATTTACTGTTTTGATCCTATTAATGAACGGAACTTTTTTTTTATTTCAACAGAGAACTCTTTTTAGAATTCTTTGAGAGACTAGATAGACAGTCTGTCTGTCTATCGTATTAAATGCCAGTATGTCTAAGTAATTAAATTCCAAACCTAAGTATACAGATATATCACTTAATAGAAAATTTGAATTCGCATGGTTATGTAATCTTATACACAAACTTTTGACTAAGCTGATGAAGCCGTTAAAAAGATTTTTTCATATTTCCATTCTCGTGCACTGTATACATATACAGGAGGAAACTATTGGTCGTCGTAAGACATTTAAGTATTCTCAGAAGAAACCTGAAACTATTGATCGAAGCTTGAACTAAGTACAGATATATCGAAATTCTTATCGTATTTTAAAATGTTCTTTTTTCTTCCTGGTCATCTGAGTAGTCGGGTGGAAATGGTTCTTCATATTCTACTCACATCACAAGAATTTATCTCTTCGTTACTTTTGTAAATTAAAGTAAATTGCATCTAAAAAGGATTAATGTTGAATTAATTAATATTCAGAAGGTGCTATAACTGAAAATTATTGAACATATGCCGCTACAAACGAAAAACAGTCTTAGCAGTAACATTGTAAATGTTTTTTTAGGGGGTAAATGTTGACTCTATGTGTATGTTTTGCACAAATTTTATGTCATATATGCATTGAGTTCCTGGAAATTGTGGGATAATTTTAACCACAAATAAGAGAGATAAAATGATAACGATTAGTGTAAAAATTTTATTTTCACTCTTTGATATATTTGTTTGTACGCATCGTTTTTGAGTTATTCGCAAAAAGATACAGCTTTGATTTTGAAAGAGTTTTTATTGACGTAGATATCTATAAACAAAAAATGCAAAGAAATCTCTTTCTTCTAATATTAGAAAAATGTTTAGCCAATGTTAACGCAGCATGAGATAACATTAGAAAAATTTCCCTACTGTAAACGTCATGATAAAAAGAATTTTAAATATCAAAAGAGATTTATGTGAGGTACGAAGTTTTAGACCCGAACTAAAAGAATACTGCTGGTTGTTGATTCCAATTTTCAGATATTTCGAAATATCTAAAAGTACGAGTTGATGTGTCCTACATGAACACATGTAAAAGTAATTTTATGATAAGAAAGTACATAAGAAATAAATAAGTTCTAATGAAATAACCTTTGTGAACAACTTGTATAGTCCTAATCCCGTCGTTGCTCTTAAACGATTTTTCATGATAACATTGCATTATTTGTCAAATAATGTGATAACATTGCATTATTTGTCAAATTTATCTCTCTAAGACAATCTATATTGAAAATATTTAAGAAAATCTTTAAAAATCTCATAATTTTGAAAGTCCGTGTTAAATGTCTAATCGTAATCGTTATGATTTTATCTCTCGTATTTATAATTAAAATTACGCCATGACTCACAGAAATACGCTTCTTATATTTTTTTTTCTTGTGACCCTTTTTCGGTGAAAATAATTATAAACGACCCCCAATATCGATAATATAAAATGTGATTGGTGCTGAGTTCTGTGAAAGACTTGCTCTCCGAAAAGAACAGGTCTGCATTCCGAAAAAAAGTACGTATGGGTGAATAAGCAAAGTTAATTTTAAGCGACCAATTTTCAACGAACGTGTTCGTTTGATGATTGAGTTGAAAAGGTAACTTGGAGACCTTTTTTTTGTTGTTACGTTGAAATTACTTGAAATCACTTTTAGGCGTAGGCTTTTTTACTGTATATTCGAATACAGAATATGAACGAAAGAATCGAATCTTTTGAATTCGAATCCCGTTTTTTATAAACGTATTCGAATACGAAATTAAGTTAAAAGTGTTGGAATAGTATTCAAAGTACTGTCTATTCGAATACTTTGTACCTCACGCAGTGGGGTGGGGGGTGCTACACGTTCTTATTCTCTATTGTCCTCTAGGTTGCTGCTTTTTCTTCTTTTTTTGGCCTTATCAGACTCTGGTTGTTGATGGGACCGAAAATATAAAAGAAACAACACGATAGTTTTTTGACAAAAATATAATATCTCTGGATAAAAATATCTCTGGATTCTTACTAGTCTTGTCTTTCCTCTTTTCTTCTCCTACTTTCTACCTAACCCAACGCAACACAACCCAACACAGCTCAAACGTAACCAATCTCCAGACAATTCTATAGCCTTACATATTTCAGGGTTCCCTTTAGTACCACACTCTCAATATTACGATATGAACGAGGTTGAAATAAAATTTGAACGTCAGTGTTATCCACCATATTATTATTATAAAATTGTATTTAACTTTCTAAAGATAAACTCGTCAGTAGTCGACCACTTAAGACATATTTCAAATTAATAGAAAATATCATGAAATGATCCTAACTTCCTATCTTTATTTACAAATGAAGATAGGTGGACCATTTTCTTTTGTAACTCTACAAATGATTTGTCTTAGAATAAAATTAAAATTAAATTATTATCAAAAAGGTTTAAAAAGGATTGAAAATGTCAGTAGACGACCATATCTTCCCTCGTGTTGACTAGTATAAGCCAAGTAGTCGACCGGTACTTCTTCAGCTTGTAGTTGCTTTATTTTTTTAATATTTACAATTCCTATAAATTCAAGTTGAAGCAAAATAATATATCTATAATAATAATATATAATATATAATATATATAATATATAATATAATAATATATAATATATCGTATCTGAAAATCGTATCTATTAGAATCCGTTTTTACTTATTTGCTAAGTTTCCAGATAGCCGAGATGCAGGGAATGTCTGAAAATCGTACATTTTGAAGAACTCCCTGAATATCAAAAACGAAGAGGGCTATAGGAATTTGATTTGTGGCAATAAAACTTTCACAAGAAAATAGCTCAGGTCCTCGAAAACCACAACTTTCTATTTTTCATAACTACCAAGATACCCTGCAAACCCATCGAAATTTGAACATCCTGTTCATAAATAAGTCCTATGAATATCGTACATATTAAGAGGTACCATCTTGTACACACATCACAGCCGATAATGGAAATCATGGGTCCATCATCGTGCAACACTCGCCTTCAAAAATATTTGCAATTATTTTCGTTTAAGAAGTGGTTTAGTTCTCTATTTGCGTCTTGATTTTCTAAAAGATAATAGTTTGTTATCTACAAAACACTTTAAACTACGTCTCCAGAAGATTCGATTTGCTGAAGTTTTTTTTATGCTTCAGCGTAAATACAACTTCAGTCACAAAGATTATTCTCTTTCCTCGTCTTAACTGTTAATGGTAATTTTCCCATAATCATAAATAATTATTTTTCTGCCTTTAAAGCTATCTATCAGACTAGTTTTGGATATCTAAGTATCGAGATGCTTCTCTTATTTCCATAACATTATGAATTGAATTAATAACTATAACAGCTATATGTAATTAAAGATGTTTCTGAATATCTTTGTTGCTTTGTTTTGACATTTTTCTGAAAAAGCTTACATATCTCTATTAATCCAGTTAAGCAGAATCGATTAGATTCAATTAGTAAGAACAATCTTCTTTGTGTTGTTATTGTAGATGTTGAATACTTTTAATTTTCAGTAATTTTTCCGTACACTAACACTATAATAATAATAATATTAATAGTAATAATATCTTTATTGTGTATAAACATATAGTATTACACTCATACAGAACATGACAAAAAGAAAAAACAACAAAATCGCACACCACCACTAAATAAAATCTTTCTCGTTGAGAGTTTCGGTCAAATACTGGGTGCACGAGTAGTAAACTCTGTGCGTCAAAGAGAGTATGTAATTTACTTTTAAATATGCCTAATAGCAATCCAGAAATTGCCTCTGGCAACTTATTAAAAAGTTCTACGCCTATTATGTTAATGCTTTGGCGAGCCTTAGACAATCTCGAGTACCTCTGCAAAATCTTACTTCTGTTTCTTCTGGAGTATTGGTGCACATCATCATGAGTGACAAACAGGTAAGAGTGAGTTTGGCATATAACATGCACTGGTACATGTATAAGGAAGGGAACGTTAAGATTTTCAAAGATACAAAGGAATTTTTACCATCTTCACGATACTCTAAATTATCAATTATGCGTACTGCACGCCTTTGCAATCGAAAAACTATCACAAGCTGAAGCACCTCCCAATTAATGCATATGACATTAGTGACTAGCACAGGGAAAAGTACGTGATCCTCAAAACCCGCCTAGACACATTCTTGTTTAGTATTCGTAAACAGTAAATATTGCTACTCAGCCTGCCACACACTGCAGTCGTCTGTTGCTCTCAGGTCAATGCAGGATCGATATTAACCCTGAAAAATTTAACAAAAGGGGCCGCAGTGTGAAGGTTGATGCGATCGTTTTGTTCTGATTGAGAGCGAGAGTATTAGACTCGAACCAATCTCTAGAAGTTGACTGCGCCGAATCCGCCAACTTTATCTCAGTCTCCAGATCTTTACTTTTAGCTATCAATGTAGTGTCGTCAACATACATGACCACAGACGCACCATCGATATTTCTTGCCAGATCGTTAACATAAATCAGAAAGAGAAGAGGCCCCAAGATCGAGCCTTTAGGAATCCCTATACTAACATTCCTTCTTTCTGAAAGCCTTCCTTGCGACTTAATGGATTGAAATCTGTTGGTAAGACATCTAATTTAATTTAGACTGCCTGCTTCAAAGTTATATCTTCCTAGCTTTTGTAAAAGTATATCATGTATGCCTTGCTCAGATTGCAAAAAAACTTCAGTTATGTAAGTTTTTATATTGCTTCACTATAAAGTGTTCTCTTCAAAATATTTAGCGATTTGCATATTTAAAACCCTTTCAAAGACCTTCGAGAGTATCGGTAAAAGCGATATTGGTCGAAAATTCTGAATAAGATCAGAATTGCCTTTGTTATAAATAGGGATAACCATGCCTGCCTTGAAAACGTCAGGAAAAATATTCTCTTCAATACATGCATTCATCAACTTCTATCTCTCGTGCTTTTAGATTTGAGACTGTCAAGTATGTCTCGTACCTGAATAAAAGATATTTTCTGAAAAGCGAAGTTACATCCTAGGGTATTAATCTGATCGTTTTTTGCCGAAACATATTGCTACTTGCACCTTTTTGGTTACTTGAAAGTGAATTTATGATTTCTGAGGGCATATTAATAAAGTAATCATTTATAGCGTCTGGATCAAATTCCGCTTTTATTGCCGATTTTTTAGATGTGCTATTATTGTTTACTATGTCCCACATTATTTTAGGAGAACAACTTGCATTAGATAAAATTGCGTCATTATATCTAATTTTTGATTCAATTATTTTGTGTTTGTATAATTTATTGAAATCAAATCCTAAACAGACTCTAAACAGGGCGTATTTAAAAGATTTTTGGCGCTCACGCATTTCCTTTAGTTTATTCTCGAAATTACTTATGTTTTTTCTTAAGTTTTATTTCCGGGAAAGACATGCTATAAGAGTCTAGTAGTGTATCCATAAAAACATTACCTTTGCAATTTGCACTCGAAGAACTGCTTGTTAAAAAATCTCAGTCAATCTTTGATACTGGCTGATAGAAAAAATATCGGCCTTTTTGTGTCAAAAGACGCGACGTTAAGTAATCATCATTAGTCTTTACCGTTTGCAATTTAAATTGCATCTCAATACCACGATGATCTGAGAGTTGACAGAGAAACTTACAAAAATATTATCAAGACAATTACCACCATGAGTCGCGTCATTTATCAAATATACAAAGCCGAAAGAAGCAAAACAGTCTAGTAGTAAGCCCTAACTTTTATTCACTGTGCCCCCCGTTATTATTATTTTATCCGTAGTTTTAAACATAGATAGGGTATTTTCCAACAAGTTTAGGAAGACATCAAGATCACCATCCGCAAATTTCATAATGAATTTGCGCGGACAAGTCACCAACGACGTCCAGCCTTTTGAAGCGGACTTTATCTTTGGTCGTTATTATAACACCACCGTGCACATGAATTGTTCTGTTATATCGCTCCAGTAGTCCTCCAATGTGGACGACTAATGGAAGTTTCTATTAATTGTGACGTTGCATATAATTTGGATGCAAACACTGATAACTAATTATTGATACTAATTTTAGAAGAGGAAATTTACACGTGATTTAATTTACGTGATTAAACGAAGCAGCAGCTCATATTTTACGCCTATGATGATAATAGAAATAATACCGGAACGTATCAATACATCTTTTTTATTTTATGTCACCCTTTTCAACCGTTATTTTTTAGTAACAATGAAAAATCACCTAACCCTCAATATTTCTTGACCTAGGTCTGGTGTTAGTCTTTGTTTTAGTTCAATGTAAAAAATTTTTAATCAATTCATTCTTCGTGTATTTTTTATAACCTTGTATTAATTAATTTTCAATTTAAAACTTCTTTCCAATTCGCGTAAGTAAAAGATAAATCCAAACTAATTTAATTTTCATCCGATTTAATCTACTCAAACAATAACCAAATATACCAAAATCGAAACACATTACTCACTTAACGGATTATAAATAATTCTTGTTAATCGGTTTAAGCTTATACTGTAATGGTATAGTTATGTAAATAATCGGTTTTGATATAAGTTATGGTTATCCATTAAAATCGATTCTCTTAGTTAATATAAATACCGATTCAAAAGATTTTTTTTTATAATTCAAAAGAAAATTTTATTAAATATATTTTTACTAAATGGACTTGTTGTGTTATAAGAGTTATTAGAAATTTCATTATAACTTTGAGGAAAATTTTAAGTGGTCGTAAAATCGGTTTAAATGAGGAGGGAAAAAGGTTAACGAAGGGTGTGAAATCGAAGGCGAAACTGTGTTCTATAAATATCGTGTGAGGTTTTCGGGATATGAAATTTATTAATGGCACAGCGGGATTTCAGCCGGATCAATCATATTCGCTCGGCGGGACTTTGCTCTAGTTCTAACAAAAATGATTAACATTCATAATTAAATAATTAAACAGATGACACGTGCTGCTATATATATATTAACTTAAAAAAATATACATTTATTAAATTAACGCTTTAAACCCATTTCTTTTTTAGATTTCCTTTCGACAACGATTTATCGATAATAATTTTTGTTACCGTCAAACAAACCGGGATTTAAAATTTTTTTTCTGTTTGTTCTCGGTTAACAGATATATTTGAGAAATCGGCCGTTTTCTCGGCAAGAAAAAAGCGTAGTTAACGAGAATGGTTTTTCTGTTAGTGGACGAAAATAAAATTGTGTGGAATCTAAACGAGTGACACACGCGGTACAGTAAAACGTGTAAGTGAGATCGGGAAAGGCAAATATTTAGGATATACGGCCAATTTTAGGTTGGTAAATGTAAAATAAACGAACTTGGACACGCGAAGGCACAAAAAGAAAATTTACGTGAATGATTCTCTATTTTTGTCGACGCGATTTCAATAAATTGATTTTTAATAACATCATCAAAATAAGTTATAATGAATTCAAGCGGAATTTATATGTCATTACTTAATACAATGTGTTATGTTATAATTCTTGATAATTTAAACATTCAAAAATTTATTATTCTACCCCTACCACAATACAAGGAGTGCATCATAGAGGTCATAGCAGAATTATTTGGGTAGCAATTTTTGATGCTTAAAGTTTAGAAATTAAAGTGGTTATCGTTCAACCCTTCACGACATATCATAGATGAAATATTGTTATATAGATACGCAACTCTAAACGTTGGTTAGAATGCGTAATTAGTTTTGGATACTGATAAAACAAAAATTAAATTTGTTAGTTGAAAGTTTTATCACGGTTAAACCCAACCCAACCTAACCCTGTATATTTGAATTGAAATAAAACTAGAATTAACACTAGACCTAGAACTAGAATCATTCTGTTAAGCTGTATTGAGTGATATACGGCTGAACCCGAATGTTTCTAGTTCTAGATTTTGAAGTGGAAAGATTTGGACCTCCCTGACCTTTTAATATCGACATTCCGGTTGTTCAAATATCGGGATCCCGGACGAAATATAACCGGTATTGCCTTAAAAAACCGGATACGTTTTCGAAGTTGACTGAATTATGTCTTTTGATACAAAAATTCATTCTCATCCTTAACATTCTCCGGAATTTACTGATCTTAATCGTCTTACATATCTCGAACAATTTCGAAGACGTCGGCCGCTCCAAGTACCATGTATAACACTTTGAAAGACCGAAATGTTAGGTTGGGTAGGAATTTCGAAATCTTACCCAAGCCAATCCAACTTAGTGATACTTTGGGAGACCGATATCTTTGCAAGACGATTATGAGCAGTATATTTAGGAGAAATTTTGGTTGCGAAAAAAAATTTGTATCAAATGAAATAATCCCGCGGTCGACTTTGAAGACGTCAACCGTCCTAAGTATCATGAAAAACACTTTGAATGACAAAAGCGTTATTGAATTGGATTCAGTTGTATTTAACTTTAAAGGGGGACTTCAAGAAAACCATCAAACGGCAATTGCTTTTCATGATGCCTCTTCCTTGTGGAACCCACCGGGTTGGGTTGGGTTAAAAAAAAGGAAGGTGAGTCCCATGGTTCCCATCATCCCACTCCACTTTAACTCTGAAGGCCCCGCAAGTTAACTTCTTTATCTTATGCGTTTCTTTTTCGTACTCGATGCTTATATTCTGATTTTGTTTATATCCCATGATCTTCGCAAACATAATAACGATGGAATTCCACTTTGACTCTAAGCTTAGCTCAACATCATCTTTACAACATTTCCACTGTCTACCTCTTTTTCACAAACTCCTGCCTTATTTCTCACTTATCACACTCTCCACAGAACCAACAGAATCCCGTCTCCATTCATTTTATCCTTTTCAGATATCTACAAAAATGCCGTCATAACATAACACTCCCCAACTCAGCCCGGCCCAACCCAACCCAACTCAATGATACCCTTTAAGTAGGACTAATCAGTCAGATTCTTACAAAGTATACACCATGGATAAGAAAACATTTTTTTGTTTAGCATTATTTTTTAATAAAAACAAAACAATATGCAATGGACATTTTATTGACATGACTCATGCTTGAACGCTAAACAAATTAAGGTAACAAATTCATTTCACATCAAATGTTAATGCTTACCGAAGTACTTCCGCGCATGATAGCTTACGATGGCCTTCAATTTATTATTTATCATCATTCCCTAATGTTGGACTAGCTGACTAATAAATAATGTTGACTGTAGGATTAAACTAATACCTTGATTGAAGTTTAATTCGAAATCCATTTTTTTTACCAGTGTTGTATCAAGTCGAATAAGGTTAAAAGTCAAGTAAAAATTTTTTGTACTTTAACTGGTCGTTTTTCAAAAATATTTATTTATCTAACTAGTTTCGGCCTTATTGCCATCTTCAGAGATAAAAAGTCAAACAAGAAAATAAGAGCATGTGAACACGTAAAAAAAAAACGATTGTTTTTTAAATAATTTTTTTTTACGTGTCGCCATTACAATTCTTCGTAGTTTGTACCACGTTTCTTGTCAATTAAATGTTAAGTGTGTTTTTAACTCAGTATGTATTAATGTAAAGCCTTCCACATGATCAAAATATACATGAGATTATATTTAGTATTCACATGCTTATTAGATCTTATTTTCTTGTTTGACTTTTTATCTCTGAAGATGGCAATAAGGCCGAAACTAGTTAGATAAATAAATATATTTGAAAAACGACCAGTTAAAGTACAAAAATTTTTACTTGACTTTTAACCTTATTCGATTTAAACTAATACCAATATTAATACCGGTATCCCGGTGAAATAATAGAAATACCGAAAATCGATATTAAAATGTTGGTCTGGTATTAAAAACACTAGGACCTCCCCATATCATTTGTAATTTATTCTTTCTACCTGGTTAACATATCATCACCTTATCCCCTTGTTTGTAACTGGCTTTTTTAATTCTTTTATCATATTTATTTGATGTGTCCTGTGTTTCTTTCATACTAATTTGTACAATTTCTTGCATGTTGTTCAATCATTCTAGTAATTTTAAAACATAATTAACCATCTGTTCGTTAGTATCACTTCTAACATACTTAACAGAGATCTAATTTGTCTCACACTTTTTATGTTAAAAACTTGCTTGATCAATATACTCGTCCCACTCGTTGCCATTTTTGCAACTCTAAGTACTAATTTTTAAGTATTGTCTTAAACACGTGAATTCTTTCTATTACATTTGACTGAGGATAGTATACAGACATATTGATTATTTTAATACCATTTTATTCCAAAAAGTTACTAATACTCTCCTCAGCTCTGTTTGTTTCTTTGGAGGTGCACCAACTCCAGGAAATATGTCCTTTATATTATATATATATTATAATCCTTTACCACTGAGTCAGCTACTTATGGTGGTGTTTTTATCATATGTTTGGGGTTATATTATTAAGTTAAGAGTTTGATATTTTGTCCCATAACAAATCCCATAACAATATATTTTTTTTAATTGCATTATATTTTCTCTCATTTTGGAGTGGGTTTTATGGGTGCCTACACCCCTCTAAAATTGTATTGAAATCGACTGAATGACAGCAGCATAAAAAAATAAAATGAAAAAAAAATCATATTTGCCTGGCTGGTTTTAAAAATTAATCAAAATTACAAACATTCTCTCATGAATAAAATTTTATGGCAAACATATTATGTAAGGTCTAGTGGATTTGTTAACCAAATTCTATTGGTTCAAATTTATACGGTTACCTATTGGTTAATTTATACGGTGACCATAATCTAGTGTAAAAATATTCAAACTTTAAAACATTCTCTTTCTTATTTTAAATTGGACCCCCTACATATTTTACATGAATCAATGTAGAATTAAAAACATATTTTGTAATAACAACCCCATCATAATTCCTGACATTTAAAATGTTATTCGCCTTAAACTTGTATTTCATCTATTCTAACGACAATTTTAACTAATAAAAATCGATGGTATAAAAAATAATTTATTTTATGACAAAATACAACATAAATAAGCAATAATTTAATAATGTAGAGGAACTCCATCACAGTTGCAGCCACCTTTCTGCCTTTATAGCTATGGGTAAATTTTTAAATAAATTGGGCACTGATTTTGCAAGAAATCAGCTAACAATGAACAAAAGGTTTAAAAAATGTTTAAAATATTTACATTATAATCGTCGAAATATGTTTTTCTTAGTCAATTGTTTACCATATCAACCCTGATTTTTATTAGATTTGCCGTTGGAATAGATGAAATATGAAGTTTTGGCAAATAATGTTAAGAATTATGATGGGGTTGTAGTTAGAAAATATTTTTTTTTAATTTCGCGTCGATTGACATAAAAATATGTAGGGGGTACAATTTAAAATAAGATAAGATGTTTTGAAGTTTGAAAGATTTGATACTAAATTTTGGCCACTTGTATAAATTTGACCCAGTAGAACTTGGTTAACGAAATCAGTAGACCTAACTTAATAAACAAGTAATAATTGGAATTATTTTTACATGTAGTTACATATACAAGGAAATAGAAGGAAGAAACCTATACACGTAGAAGATAGGAAAAATATTGAAAATATATATAGCAGCGCTGGAATTTTAATTCCTTCCTTCTGCTTCATTTGCTTACTTAATAAGTTTGTTATGAAATTTTAATCATGAGACACTGTTTGTAATTTTAATTAATTTTTAAAACCAGCAATGCAAATACGATTTGTTAGTTTTATTTTTCGTGCTGCACACTTTTTTCGGACAGATACGATTTCGGATGAGATACAGTATAATCCTGCAAAATATTAAACTGCTAACTTAGTTAATAACTGAGCTGCAGAAAACGGGAGCTGAGGTGAATGACCCTGTATAAGAGTTTTACTGTATACGATATTGTTTACAATGTTTTCTCTCGTTGAAATATTATTTACACGCTCTACCCTCTTCCTTCATTTTTAACCTCTCTACTCCTCAGCCTAATCACCACCTCATACATCTCCCGCCCTCGCCCCCGTCTTCCTGAATCCGCTTCCCGTCTAACCCCACCCTACCATTCCCTCTAACACTCCTCTAAGATCTCGCAGTTTGGCCTCCTTTCTTTACATTTCACTATCCTCCTGCCCGCCTCCATTTTGACCTAATCTATCTTTACCTCTTCCCTCACTATATACCCAGATATTTCTCTCGCTACCCCAAGTACCCATCTCTAATATCTATCTTGAATGTCCTCCAGCATTCCTTGCTCCCTCCATCCCCATACCTCTCTCTGTCCCATACAGCATTACACTGCTATCCAGACCTTCAAACAAAATCTTCCTCGTTCCTTCATATTCCTTCCAAACACTCTCTCCCCCAAACCCCATACTTGTCTCATTACCTTATTCGCTTTTTTTGCCATTGCTTTCACTTGCGATCCCTCCCTGTTATCCTCCCTAAATACATACCCCAAGTAAGTATACTCCCTACCAGCCTCGATCTCCTTTCTCTCATCTCCAGCTTTCTGCTATTTTTCTCCTGCCCTTACAACTTCATCATTTTCGTCTTCCCTACATTCACTTCCAACCCCTTCCCCGTAAATACTTTAAAAACAAAATATGTTTGCAAAATATTAGATGATACTGTCCATAGATCTGTTCCTAGAAGACTATAGTCGAATCGTCCAATCTGTGCAGTGACAAATCACCGTGAGAGGTACTTACAAAAAAGGGGCTTGTTGGTTCCTTCGTTATGCAATCGCCTACTCCACCAGGGTCTATAAGGCGCAGTTACACTATAGGGAGCCCACTAATGCGCTCACTAGGGGGTAGTCACTTAGTTTGACGAATCAGGACAAGAGGACCAATGATACCAGAAATATACCTACCTGTCACGGTAATTTATCTTGCACAGATTCGACGGTTCGACTATAGATGGTGTAAATTAATAAATGTTATACTACTCCGATGCTTATACAGGTGTCCTGTATCTTCCGGATCAAAAATATATAGCGATTTAGAGCTCATTATTTTGAGATGATTTTTCTAATGAAATTTTTTCATATTGTTTATAATAACCGCGCGGAAATTATGCGGTATGTACTTTTTTGTTTTTAGCGCATATTTTACTACATATTTCAACCAATTTTAACCACATATTAATAACTTATATTGCTTACCTTTATCGCATATAAATCCGGACCTTACTTATCACAACAATTAAATTGTGAATGAAAACAGAAAGAAAGAAATTTTACCTAACACACGTAGAGGCAGGAATAATTATGAAAAGAAATGATCCCAACGTTGCTATCATTTCTATTTATAATTATTCCTGTCTCTACGTGTGTTAGGTAAAATTTCTTTCTTTCTGTTTTCATTTATATGTATTACACGTAAAAATTCCAATTAATGTTAATTAAATTGTGAACGTTACAAAGAGAAAAATCAATAAATAAATTCTTATGAGAAATAAACGCGTAAGAAGCGAATGATAGGTGAGGCGTTGGACCGATTACCTGAGATTGATTTACAACCTCCTCAGTCGTTTCCCAGAATGACTGTTGGACATCTTTAAACTGTTCTCGTGTGGTACTCTACATTGCTATATACCTGTGATCCGGAAGGTACCGGACATCCCGTATACTAGTAATATAAGTCTAGATACTACTCGCAAACAGTACACACTGCTGATAATAATAATAATTTATTCGTGGTTTTCATACATTAAGTATTTTCACATGTCATAATACACTTATTTCTTTACAAAAAAAAAACAAAGTTCAAGAAGAAAATTTGCCGGTGGTCAATGGAATTAAAATCAACACTAAAAAATTCGTCGAAGTTATAAAAGATACCAGCGATTAAGAATGCTGCAACCGTACGTCTAAAAGATAGAGAGTTGGTAAAATTTTAATGTTAGAAGGTAATGCATTAAAAAATTTAATACCATAATAATTCAGTCCATCTCTTTTCTCGCCTTTCGGCTGTAATTAATAAGATGGCAGATTTTGTCTAACATGCATTACACAAGTACACAAGTGAGTGTCAAAACGGGCAAGGCAGAGTTCGGAATACTCGTTCCGCATGCGTAGAATGTCTCCAACATAGGATTGCATAAGATAAGTGACGATAAAAGCAGCCATAATAAGTTTTTATTATCACTTCAAGTGGTACTATATTGACCAAATTTTTTATAGCGAATATGCTCTTGTTCAATTTTTTTGTTACCTGAGAAACGTGTTCATCCCAGATCGATAATTCGAATCAAGTTGACGAAGAGAGAAATGCAAAACATAGGTTTTCGACTTATTTAATTTAAGATGATTTATGCAGAACCATTTCTCAATGCTTTCTTGTGATAGCACGATCTGTTGTCTCAATTCTTGTGAAGATGCTACACATTTAAAGTCGTGGTATCATCAGCAAACAGAATACTTTTTGTCTGCGTTAGCATATTTTTTGATAAATCATTGATAAAAATTAAGAATAGTATGATAATAGTATGACTCAATACAGAACCTTGAGGTACCCCATATTTATTAACGACTAAGTTGGAAACTTTATCATTGAATGATACACACTGCTGACCGTCAGATAGATAGTATTTGATTAGATTAACGCATTTCGTACAAAAATTTAATTGATATAGTTTGTTTGATAACAGATCATGAGAAACACAATCGAAAGTCTTGGTTAAATTATAGAAACACGCCGCACTGTAATGTTTTTCTTTATCAAAAGAGCACTTCACATGTTCAACGAAAGCACAAACAACGTCTGTGGTTGATCGGCCCTTCCTAAATCCAAATTGATCATTAGTTAGTAATTGATTACTTTTCAAATAGAATGTTATTTGATAGTTTAAAATAGTTTCAAAAGTCTTTCCAACTACAGATATAATAAATATAGGTCTATAATTATAATTAGATAATATATAATTATAATTAGTTAGATGATTATAAACTACTTGCAAAAGGTAATACTGAAAAAATACAAGATATTGCCGACATATATTAGATGCTATTCATATATGACTGTATCTATTTGCAAAAGAATAGATAGTTGATAAAATATTAGATATTGCTGTTAAAGGACTATATACTATGCCTGGAAAACCAGACGTTATTGATAGTTGATTAGAAATTAGAAATTAGAAACTTTAGGAAGACTATGGTTACTACCTACTAATTTTTATAATTACTAATTTAGATATAACATCTCTTATTAATGCACATTATTTCTTTCGCTTGTAAATAATTTATTTATCAATAGAGCAAAATCTCCACGTTATCAAGATCAAGTTATATATAATACAACTTGGAGATTTGTAGAATCTTTGATGGTGGCAATCCTTAATTTGTCGCTTTCACCTTTCAAATATTCTAGCTTCCGGACTACTTCTCTTGCAACTCTTCGTCTGTAACACACACTCCAAAGATCTGGTGTTGGGTTCTGTGCTAGAACCCAATACTAGACCTAGAACTAAAATTATTTAAATTTAATCGAATGTTTCTTAACAACGGCTAATCAATGATTTTAGTTTTAGATCAAGTATTATTTATAGCTTAAGTTCAATAACGAAAACTAGAACTAACACTTGCATTAGAACTAACATAGATCCTAAAACTAGAATCATTCTGATTTAGTCGTCTAAAGAGACGTCCAGTGTTAGCTCCAATGGTATTAGTTTCACTTTAAATATTACAAATTTATGATATAACGAACTTTTGATTATAACTGATTCTCAAATTTAATTCTTAATATCCACTTAAAACAAACTTGAGACTTAAAAAGTTATTTTTTTTATAGGAAGGAACTCAAAGTTCAATTCGCCGAAGTTCCGGTCGAAGATGGACCAGTTTAAAACAGCATCCGATGCCCTGTTCGGAACAGTTGGTTATCAACAGCGGCGTCTCGACGCCTTCAACGGTTGCGACGAGCCCTTCGCATGCTGAGACGCCGCGAAAAAGTAATTGGCAGGTTATCGAACATTTCGCTAAAGACAAGAATTCGCTATCTGAAAGTTTAATCGCAGTAAGTTGAAGATTTGAAATTTATTAATAATCTTTTTAATTTTCTTTTTGATCGTAATTAATGCCCCAGATTAATTCTCATTTAAATACAAGTAGAAATAAACGAAGTTGTCAATTAAGTGCTAGTTTAATTGCAGTCTTTTGCTCTTGGTTTAATTGTCTACAAACTCGTTTGAAAGCGGGTCGAACGAATTGCAGTCAATTAGAATGCAACCGGACGGTTAATTTATAGTTCCTTCTTGGTCCTTAGGCAATTTCCCGGCTTTTTTAACTTATAGGATAACAACTAGTAATTAAAATGAACCAAAAATGAAATTGTGCAAGAGTTAATAATGAAATTAGTGTTAAAATAGAGTTTTGATGTTGTTGAAAAATTGAAGCTTTGGAAGTAAGTATCTGAAATGTTTTCGAGGAAGTTTTAATGGAAAGGGGTGAAGTGTTTTAAACTTTTCTTGAGGTTTTCGAGGAGTTATAGGTTTCGGATAGTTATTATCTTTAAAATATTTCAAACATTATATCTTGATTTGAATCTACCCGTGTATTTATTTACATTTTATTATTTTCACATTTTTTAAACTTTTTCTTTTACTCTTACATAAATCTTATTATTTATAAATAAAATGCGGATTTCTCGTGGCCATGTCATTTTTATGTGTGTTGAATGGAAAAAAGTTATTACATTTTCCGATTCGCTTTGGATTTCAACGATTGACACAAAGGTTTTTCGTAAATTCCCCAACGACGTCAACGGCGATAGGGGAAATTGTGCGGAGTCGAGTTCAAATATTCGACATATTTCAGTTGAACTATGATATTTATGCGGGAAATCTGCGAGAGGATACTCTTATAAATTTCTAACACTAAATTCAGATTCCACATGAAGCTTAATCGTAATTTTTTGTTATGTTTATAGTTTTGCGAGGAATTCAATTATAACGTGAGGAAAAGCGACGGAAAATCCCCTTTGATTTAGAGTTTCACGGTCGTTACATAATCCTCTTGCTCTCGTATATACAAAAGGTTTTGCGCTTTATATTTCAGATGCTTTTACGTTTGTAAAAGCCGATCTACTAAAAATTTCAATCCTAAAAGCAGTTCAATTGGAATTTTTATAAGCAAAAAAACATACCTATAGATTAACTGGCACGTTCGTCATTTCCAGATATATTTGTAGGAAAAAACTTTTATATTTAATTATTGAATAAACCGGATGCCTAAACCCGAATATTTCTAGTTCTAAGAAGTATTAGTTCAAATGTTAGAGAGAGCTCAAGTTTTAATTTTGTAAATGAAAGTTGGTTGTTATATATTTTTATTGATTAAAACTAGAAGTAAAACTAAATCTAGAACTATATATATTCGGATTTGTCGTCCTAAATGAGGAACGATATGGGAAACTATACAGCTTATTATGTATAAGATTGGAAGTTTATCCACTGATTAAAATTATTTTAAAATTAAGGTTGAGTTGATACAAGGAAGTAGTCTTTATTAGTAAGCCAACTTTTCACTCACCCATTTCATAACTCAAAGTTTCCACGCTAATTCATTGTTTAAAATGATTGTTTAAAATATACTTAAATGGTTAGCCAACATTTGTGTATGGATAACAACACAATAATTAATATTGTCGTCATCATGTAGTGTTTTGAATAATTCCAGATGAAGCTTTTAATGATTTTTGATCAGTTAAAGTACCTGTAAATTAGCTATCAAGCATTTAGACAAAGTTATAAAATTTCACTAAAAGTTTTGTATTATTTTGGACAGCTTCGACTATCTATGAAGATATCCTCAATCATTTAGAAATGTTTTTTTATGATTAATCGTTTTGAATTACTTTAACTAGCAGTGAACAAGTTTTCAGTCTTTTAGATTAATTTTTAATGATCACCAATAGGTATCAATTTGGCATCATACAGCAAAGTAAGAATATGAATAAGCTAGACTAATTTTTAAAAATACGTGTAGGTGTTGAAAAACAAACCTGAATTAGGAATAGACTCAAAAGACGAATGACGACTCTTCAAAAATCAGTCTGAATTTGGTCTGAAAAAATTCGAACTGTGTGCTTTTCAAAAAACGTTCACAACAGATGCTTGAGCTGAATTTGAAAGAATAATCTCAATAGTAAATTAAAATTTAAAAAATAATTAAAAATGATAACTTCAAGCCAGACAAAACCATTAATATTGTTAAGTTTGTTTCTCTTTTCCATCTTTTGAATTTTAGATTAAAATAGATTAGATATAATTTTTTAATTTTTTTTAGATATAATTTTAAATTATTAGATTACAATAAACGTTTTTCAATTAAAAACCATTAATAATTTTGTATGCGTGCCTTTTTGAAAACAATTTAAGCTTTCTGGAAACAATTCAAGCCTTCTAGAGACAATATCGAATCTTCTAAAAATATTTCAAGCCTTCTGGAAGCAATATCAAGTCTTCTATAAGCAGTATTAAGTCTTCTGAAAGCATTTCAAGTCTTCCAGATGTGATATCAAGTCTTCCGGAAGCATTTCAAATCTGCTGAAAGTATTTGACGTGTTTTACAAGCAGTATTAATTTTTCTGAAAGCATTTCAAGTTTTCTAGACACAATATATCAAGTCTTCTAGCAGTATCAAGTCTTCTGGAAACATTTTAAGTCTTCTGGAAGCACTTCAAATCTTTTGGAAAAATTTCAAATCTTCTAGACGCAGTATCAAAACTTTTGAAAACAGTTCAAGTTTTCCAGACGCAGTATATCATTTGTTCTAGCAGCGTCAAATCTGCTGGAAGCATTTCAAATCTTCTGGAAGCATTTCAAATCTTCTGGAAGCATTTCAAATCTTCTGGAAGCATTTGAAATCTTCTAGAAGCAATATCAAGTCTTCTGGAAGCATTTCAAATCTTCTAGAAGTAGTATCAAGTCTTCTGAAAGCATTAAAGAATTTTTTAGGAACGGTATCAAGTCTCTTGGAAGTATTTCTAATCTTCTGGAAGCATTTTAAATCTTTTGGAAACATTTCAAGTCTCCCAGAAGCAATATTAAGACTTTTGAAAGCATTTCAAGTTTACCAGACGCAATATATCAAGTGTTCTAACAGCATTAAGTCTTCTGCAATCTTTTCAAGTATTCTGGAAGCATATTAAGTCTTCTAGAACCAGTATCAAGTTTTTTAGAGGTATCTCAAGTCCTTCAGAGCCATTATTAAGTCTTCTGGACAGATTTTATAACTTCTAGAAGCAGTGTTTCTGGACGTATTTCAAGTTTTCCAGAGGTAATATTACTCTTCTAGAAGCATTTTAGTGTTCTAGTAGTCTAAATCTTCTGGAAGCCGATCTTCAACCGTCTTCTAGCAGTATCAGTATGCTTGTGCACTTAGAGAACCTACGTATTTGGCGCCTATATTGTTTGTACATTTTGAAGAAGAATGTTTTGTATTGCGTAAATGTATTGGATAACTTCTTTTAAAGTCAATGATTGTGATGTTAACTACTTTTTCTTAACTCAGTATGCTCGTGGTCCAACTAATTCATGACATTAACTTTCAATAGTAATATGTAACAGTAATATATTTTGACTATTTGGAATTTTCATGCCCGGTTTAATATTATTGATTTCAGCACATTCCATGATTTGCAAATATTGTCTACACAGCATCCTTTATATTGAATTGCTTCCAAAACTGATTCGTTGGCTGGATCAGGACAATTGTATATTTAGGAAAATATTTAATTTTCATACCTTCTGACATGTCCGATATAATGGAGGGATGTTCAGGAGAACTGACCAAGAGAAGCAAACTTTGTTTATTCAAATCGTTTTTCCTACAGAATCCTTTCGTTTCAAGACAAAAGTGGTTAGAGTTGTTAGAGTGTCGTATCACTAAAATCACTAAAATTAGGTTCAGTTATATCTTGAGAAGGCCGTTGTAGCAAATTGCCGTATAGGGAGATATGAGTGTATTTTGAACAGTTCTGGATGAAGATTTTAATCATTTTGACACCTGGGAGTACCTATAAATCAGCTTCTTATCATTTAGACTTTTTTTACGATTACCAATCATTTTGTTTCATCAACTTCAACTAGATGTGAACAAGTTTTCAGTAGTTTAGACAAATGTTTATTAATTACCAATCATTTTCAACAACTTCATCAGAGAGTAAACAAAATTTCAGTCCTTTAGACAAATTTTGATTAATTACCAAGCAGTTGTCAATCATTTTGGACAATTTGTCGTCAAATGCATCTTTTCTTGCATAATTCTGGATGACAGTTTGAATCGTTTTGACCACCTTTAATAGCCCTTAATCCGCTTCCAATCATTTTTATGATCATCAATCATTTTGATTCACTTCAATTAGATATGGACAAGATTTCATTGGTTTAGACAATTTTTTAATGATTATCAATCATTTGGCATCATATGCATCTATTTTGAACAATTCTGAATAACACTTTTGATTATTTCGATAGGTATAGATCAGATTCTAATCATTTAGAGAAGTTTTTAATGATTGCCAATTATTTTGATCAACTACAACTTGATATCAACAAGTTTTCAGACGTTTCTACAAATTTTTATTGATTGCCAACCAGTTGTTAATCATTTTGATCAATTTGGCATCATATATATCTATTTTGAACAATTCTAAATTAAACTTTTAATCATTTTGATTTCCTTGAAGTAGCTATAAATCAGTTTTTAACCATTTAGACAAGTTTTTACCAATCACTTTGATCGACTTCAACTAGGAATTGTAAGTAAGTTTTCCACCGTTCAGACAATTTTTTAATGATTTCAATCAGTTGTTAAACATTTTATAAAATTTACTTCCAATGCAATTTGTGAACAAATTTTGAAGCATTTGCCAGCTTCAGATTCCAATTATTTAGACAATCTTTAACCATTTTAAGCAATTTGGAGCAGTTAAGAACTAACCCCTAATTTTGGACAAACTTCTAGCCGCTTTCATTCAATAAATAAATAAATGTATTACTCATACTTTTAATTTTAAAATCGAGTTTAAAAGTGTTAAATCTTAATAAAATTTTTTTCACCAAAACTTTTTTTAACCATATATCATTCATCACCATCACTCAAGTTAATTTCCCTAAAGATTTTACATTTCCCTCGTTTATCATGCCCACTTATTCTTTAGGTAGGAAGCGTTACTCGTTCACCACCGATTAGGGAAGACGTTTCGATACTCTGTTCAAGTCCGGAAACGGAGCGTCACGATGCCGAAGCTGAACTCTTGGTCGGTAATGGCGGAACTACTCAAACTGGCGGAGGGGCAGGGGGATTTTTTACAAAATGTAAAAGGTTATTATGTAAAGTTTGTAGCACGCATCAATTCAAAAACGAGCAGGTAAAAAGTTTCCTAATTATACCCTTCTTTTCAACTTATTTTCATTAAAATTTTTAACAAGGTGGAAATGTTATATCAACGATATTTCCTTAAAATGAACCAAAGCAATATGACCAATTTAATAACATTACTCTTGGTACTTTCCGTAACATTTATATTTATAACGGGTTTCGATTTGATTAAGGAAAATGTGACTCATTTACGAATAGAAAAATTGGTAGCTTTATTATCCACATCTGGGTGCTGCTTGGCACTTTACGGAGGTAATTTGGTTAAATTAGTTTTTTCAACTTGCTAATATACTAATTTCTATTCCTACACGATATTTCCATCTTTTTTATTTAGTTCTTTTGGCAATCTTATCCAAACCGGGAATGAACGAAGTCCATCTCATTATGATTTCGTACGTGATAATTATCACATTTTTAACACTTCAAGTAAGTTCATTTTTATTGTTAAGTATTACAGTAAAACCTCGATATAATGGATTAATAATACGTTGTTAGTATCAAATTTAATACAATTAAAATATTTAAAATAAGTAATGTTTTTTTATAAACTTCAGATTACTCGCAATTATTATTAAATTTCTTTGGAACCGGTTTCGAACCTACAATGGGTCATCATCAGCCGAATGATCAAGACCATTCAATCTTTTCTAATTGTCGCGAACAACTTAAAAAGTCTTTTTAATGTCCAATTTTTATAATATTTGACCCTATTCAAATTAAACAATTAACTGATTTTCTAAAAAAGCAAAATAACTGAACCTCGATGATTTTAAGTAATAGTTTGAAATTTTTTAACGTGGTTTTAACGTTGGTTCCTGATGACGGTTGTGTACCGAAAACTTGTTGAAACCAAAAAATAACAAATAAATTTTCATCGTTGAAGTACAACAGAGAATTAGACTTAACTTATCTAAACTTAACATCGCGATGACAAAGGAGAGAACAAATCTATCAATATCAAAGAAACATTCGGATTTAGATGTGCGTCTATTAAGATGGTTAAGCCCTAATGTTTTTTGTTCTGGACCGTATGTTGGTTCTGCTTTTAGTTCAAGAGAAATAACAATAATTTAGTGATGAATTATAATTAAAACAGATAGAATTAACATTAGATCTAAAACTAGAAAGTTTCAATTTTGGCACGTATAACCAGATGGCTCTATCTAAATGTTTCTAGTTCGGTTGGGTTGAGTCGAATTGAGTTAGGTTGGTTGAGATTTTGAAACCCTGGCAGGCAAGATGGGAGAAAATGAAGGATGGACGAAGATAATAATAAAGGACATAAAAGTGTCTCGCTCAGACGCAGACGAGGCGTAGAATTTTTAAAACTTTCTTGAGGCATGCTGATTTCGTGTAGAAACCGATCAAAGCAAACCCTCTTCAAATTTGAAGAATTCAGCACTCAATGTCGTGAATGCGATTTGAAAATCGGTTTTTGAAAAAACGTATGGGTGTTGGATGTTGAAAAAAGATTAATTGGGGAAAGACTCTGTTACGTTTTTTCGAGAGTTTTCCGGTCTTCTTTGATAACCACCGTGTATCCACGTCGGATGTTTTAATATCCGTGTTAATTTTTGGTTTTGGAATTCGCCATTTTTGCAGTTATATCGTGTGGTCGAATTACTTTTCCGATTCATTGGGATTTATCTTCTTTAACATGCAGTAATAATTTTGGTATCGATTTATTTCGATTTCCTTAATTTCTTCGGATATTTTCCGGATATTTGTGCTCACTAAAATCATTTTGCTGGTTAAAGCCTCCACCATCTGAGGTAGGTAACATTTATCTTTTTTACTCCTCTTTTACTTTTCCAAAAAAATATATAAATATAATAATTTGTGCATTCTTCATATTATTTCTTTCTTTTTTCTGTTAATTATATTCAGGCTTTTCCTTTGTTGGGTCTCTTAAGGAGAAGTAATTCCGTTAATTTCGAGAATTCGAAAATCTTTAACCGAGTTTCAATTAAAGTTGATAAACAAAGAAATCGGTATTTCCAGCTGGAATCCTGATAGTTATTGCAGTTTTCCTGATCTTCTATGCTTTTCATTTTTGATTATCTTCAATAATATTATTTTTTTATTTGTTTAAAAGTTCATGTAACTCTATTCTTTTGTCATCTATCTTTATTGTTGTGTCTTTGTTTATAAATTCCTTTTTTAATACCCAACGTCACAGTTCGTGTACAGCGTAGGAGGAAACTGTGTGGCGCCTTTAAAAATACCAACCCGTCTTCACTGAACTAGACGAGAACCTACGTTGAGAATCTGGGAATTAATAACATTTTGATCTTGTATATTTTTGTTCTCTTTTGTGAAAGGCGTGACATCGCAAACAACGAATGACGATTTTCTAAAAAAAGGTCTGAAAAAGACGCTTGCAAGAGATGCTGGGACTGAATTGGGAAGAAAAAGCTGAATAGTTAGTTGAAAATGCTAACTTCAATCGCTTATGGTTCATTTGCAATGGAAATGTCTTTTGCCAACAGTATTTAGAGTTTTATAAGCAATATCTCGCCTGTAATTAACAGTTTTAGCACTGAAGACATGAATGTTTTTTATTTTGCTAATAGTATTTGGTATTTTGGAAACACAATCAAATTTAATTAACAGTTTTTAGACTACTGTCGTCAAGGTTTTTAATTTTGACTAATAGTATTTAATATTTTTAAAACTCGAACGGCTTATCACCGGTATCTTGTGTTTTACGATGAAAATGTTTTCTGTCGGCAATTTTACAAGCAATGTTGAGTCGCCAGGAAGCATTTTAAGTCTTCTGAAAGCAAAATAAACTCTTTTAGAAGCAGTATCAAGTCTTCAAGAAAGATTTCAAGTCTGCTGGAAATATTTCAAGGCTTCTGTAAGTAATATCCAGTCTTCTAGGGGCAATATCTTTACTATCATATCTTTTGAAAGCATTTCAAATCTTCTCTTATCATTGCAAGTCTTCTGGAAGTATTACAAGTCTTCTGGAAGCAATATCAAGTCATTTAGAAGCAACGATAAGAGAGGCAATGATAAGTCTGTTGGAATTATTTCAAGTCTTCTAGAAGCCGTATTTAGTCTTTTAGAAATATTTGAAGTCTTTAAGAGGCAGTATCACGTCTTCTGCAAACAATTTAAGTCTACTAGAAGCAGCATCAAGTCTTCTGAAAGCAGTATCAAGTCTTCTGAAAGCAGTATCAAGTCTCAATAAAAAATACGTGCTTTCCAAAAATCATGCGTTGCAGATAATGGGGCTGAATTGGTATGCTTAATAGTACTATCCAGATAAAACTATCAACATTTCATAAGGGATGGTTGTGTACACAGAGTACGCACATATCCGGCGCCTATAGTGATGATTCAGAAGAAAACCATGATTGAGCAAATGCTGGATTCAGAGGAAAATGAAGAACAGTATATGGTATGGTAACTGATACAATTGGAATAAAAGAAACTTTCAAGAGAAAATTAGAAACGCAGGGTAAACAAAAATAATTAATAGAGACATAACGGAATGATAGATAGATAACAACAGATGATGCAGTTTATTACATATCTAAGTAATACCTTATCAATGGTTTCTGGAGAGAACGAGGATAGGGGTTTTCAGTGTGTCGAGGTATAGAAAAGCTGTGTAACTTATCATACAGACGAATACAACAAGAGAATTCAGACATAGATAAGATGATGGGCGAAGTATTTAGAAGTCTTGACGTTATCTACCACTTTATTAAATGACCCATACTTCACGTATACCTTTCATTTAGGTAATGAGCTAAGAAAATATAACGCTAAAAAATATAATATAATCATATACTTACATGCGTCAAAAAAGAAATAGCAAATACTTGGTTTAAGCCAGATAGTTATGGAAATGATGTTTACAATGCATTATTATGGCGGTAATAATCAATCAGGCAAAAAATTCTGATGAAATTGTTGCACAATTACCTTGGGTTTACATTACAAGGTACACATATATTTAGCCACGCATTTTTAGAAATTTAAAAGAATCATGTCGAAACTTACTGGAGCAGCACATGGCCATCTAAGTAAAAGCATTATGACATTAAATTACACAATTTCGAAATTTTATGTAGGGTTGAAAACAATTTTCGTGTTTTAAACGAAAACATACGAAGCAAATTGCTGAGGTTTACTTCTCCACACTTTTTTATATTCATCGGATTAGGTCCAATAATGCGATTAATCGGTCCAACTTATCTACCTTGTCTTAATGTTATCCAAATTAAAACGCCATCATAATCATTTTAATGATTAGCTCAATAGGTCTTGAATAAAACAGCGATTATTACAATTCATTTTAAAGATGACATCTTTATCTTCAATTTAAGCCATTGTTGATTCCTTTATCTTCATTATTAAAGCACAGGCGATTATTTTTGAAGTGTAATTGATTTGAAACGGAATTTTAAACATTTTAATTTTTTATAATATTTAATTATCGTCTTAACCGCTTGCCTTATTAAGCCGAGTTAACTCGGGGCAATATGTTTTGCATAAAAATACTACCCTGAGCTAACTCGTCGTATGTACTTCTGCTCGTCCGGAGCATTTTAAACCGAGTTATTTCGGTCTTTTACACTTTAATAGGCGTACTATGTCGAGATATTTCGTTGCCATTGATTTTCCAAATTTTCTCTTATGAGATATTGATGACGTACATCGGCGCGCGCATGGATGGATTATTCTTGTTCAGTGAAGCACGTGTACTTCTGATCGTTGTAATAATTTTTACTGTGAATTGTGACAAATAATATGGAAAGTTCAACAGATTATGAAACTACTGAAGAAGAATTTGTGTTGGAAGATGAGTTAGAACAGTCGGGAAGTAGTTCTTCAGAAGATGAGATATCGGATATGGATAGCGACGACGATGAGTACGAAAACTTTTTGTTAGAAGCCACAAAGTGGTGCGAAATTGATACAACGTTGCCAATATGTCCTGCATCTCCTCGCTTTCCATTTCAAAGTAAATTTTCATCGATGTTGTGCAATGAAGAAATATATTCTATAATTTATCATAGGTACCCCAGGAATTTCGCAAAATATAAACTTGCAAGACGACATAAATAACTGTATGTTACAGTTCTTCAATCTGTTTTTCGATGATCCCTTAGTGAACGTAATTTCTCTTCAAACTAATACATATGCAAGTCAAGTTAGAATTAAGGGTAACGCCAAATGTCAATGGCAACATGTAAATACAGATGAGATTCGCCTTTTTTTGGCGATCAATATAATGCAAAGCGTGGTAAAGAAACCAGACCTCCAAGATTATTGGTGCAGAAATCCCATCATCGAAACTCCATTTTTTAGGAAAGTGATGACGTACAAAAGATTCGTAGCGATAAAGCAGTACCTTCACTTTTCAAATAATGCAGATTATAATCCTGAAAATCATCCTAGCCCTAAGCTAAATAAAATATGGCCTATACTTTCGGACTTGTCGCAAAAGTTTTCGAATTTGTATACTCCAGAGAGAGAAGTCACAATAGATGAGAGTCTTCTTCTGTATAAAGGCAGATTAGGCTGGGTACAGTACATACCCTTGAAGAGAGCACGATTTGGCATAAAGCCCTATATGCTATGTGAGTCAAAGAGTGGATATGTGTGGAGATTTGTCATTTATACCGGAAAGGGTACTCATTTTGACAATGATTATAAAAATTTACCAATGGGTTCCCAAGTAGTGCTGACATTGCTAAAACCACTTCTTGGCAACGGATATTGTCTTACTAAAGACAACTTCTACACGTCGCCACAATTATCGCAAATTATTGTATCTAACAGGACTGACACTTACGGGACAATGAAAACGAATCGTAAGGAAATTCCTCTTGCATTCAAAACAAAAAAGTTGAAAACTGGAGAAGTAACTGCTTTTCAAAGAGGAAAAATTTTAATTATGCGGTGGAAAGATAAAAAAGACGTCACTCTTTTATCTACTATACATAACATCGAAACAAAGACCTACCAAAAGAGAGGAAAGGAACGGACGAAGCCACTATTAGTGATGGATTATAGCCATACAATGGGTGGAGTGGATAAAGTTGATCAACATTTGGCCGACTATACAGTTACCCGAAAATGTGGAAAAAAGTATTACAAAAAGATTTTTTTCCATCTTCTCGAACTAGTAAGAAATCAGCCTTACAATACAGACTATCCCTTGTGAAAGATATGTTGGAGAATTATAAAAGCGACCAACCACTCCCTTCTGGTCGTCCTAGTAAAACACCAAACCCTCTTCGATTAGCAGGAGGACACTATCCAGATTACATTCCAGCGACAGAAAAGAAACGTTCTCCAACAAGAAGATGCGTTGTGTGTTCCCGAAAACGTGATAATTCTGGTAAACCTGTCAGAAGAGAGAGCCGTTACTACTGCAAAATTTGTGACGTGGGCTTAGGCGTAACACCTTGTTTCAAAGACTTTCATACAACTTGAGTTTTTTTATATTTTTTTTTATTACAACTGACAAATTATCTCGGTTTAATACCCTTAAGTTAAAATTAATAAAAAGCATCTAAAATTTTGGGAAATCGACAAGTTTAGCATTATAAATCTCCGCGGATTTATTTGATTTATCATTATCATTAATAAAAAAATTAAATTTTTTTTATGACTAAAAATTGGAATTTAATTGGTAAGGCAAGCGGTTAAAGACGGCATTATTGTCATAAATTTAATCCATAAATCATCCCTTCATCCCATCCCATTACAATTATTTTAATTCTTTTATTTTTATTAGCTTGCTGTTATCTAAGTTGAAATGGCATCTTACATATTTCAATTTTTATCCCAATAATTTTTGAATAAAACAGCAGTTATCAAGCATCATTTTAATGAAGACATCATTGTCTTCATTTTAAGCCATGATTTATTTATATATTTGTGTTTTATAGACGTAAGTATTTTTTTAATTTTAAAAAATTTGAAACGCAAATTTAGACATTTTAATTTCTTCCTTAATAATTTCTTGTTCAAAAATGAGTTGTAATATATAGTCTTGCAGAGGGCATTTTTGTCTTCAATTTGATCCATAAATCATCCCATCATCTCCATTATTTTAGCCATGGCGATTTTTCAATTCTTCCATTTTTATTGATTTAATGTTATCTAATGATTAGTTGAAACGTAATCTTAACATTTAATTTTTTATCTCATTAATTCTTCACTAAAACAGCGATTTGTAGCCATTTTTTTATATTTAAATAATTTTAAACGTAATTTTACACATTTTATTCTCTACCTCAATAATTTCTTGTTCAAAAATCAATTATCATATATCGTACTAAAGACGGCTTTTTCGTCTTTAATTTGATCCTTAAATCATCCCATTGTCTCCATAATTTTAGCCATGACCATTTTTGTAGTTTTCCTATTTTCATTATTTTAATGTTAGCATGATTGAACCGTAATCTTATACATTTATTTTAATCTCAATAATACGGCGATTAATATGCATCAATATGAAAAAAATATTGTCATTATTCCTATATCTTTATCATTACACCTGTAGCCATTTTTTAAATTCAAATAATTTTGAACGCAATTTTACACATTTTAATTTCTACCTCGGATTATTATGTATCAGTTTAAAAAAGACATCGTCATCTTAAATTTTAGTCTTAACTTTTTCCTACATCTCTCTAAATTATCAATAATATCATTAATATTAAATATCAGTCACAGAAAAATTACATCGAGGTTTTACTGTAGTTAATAATAATTTATCAATTCAATTTTTTGTTTATTTTTATTAAAGGTCTGTATATGTGTGTTTGGTGGACCAGAAAGGCCAGTAATTTCAACAATAGCTACATTGGGTTATACCTATTTAACATACGCTTTATTACCGATACGTTTAAAAGATGCTCTCGTAGCCGGAACGGTTTTAAGCATAACGAATATAATAGGTTTGGTGATTTTACATGAAAGTGATCAAATATTAAGTTGCGCAATCATCTTGATTTGCGGTAACGTTGCGGGATTTTGCACTCACTATCCGAGGGAAATAGCGCAGAGGAAGGCCTTTTTAGAGACGAGACAATGCATCGAAGCCCGGCTAAAAATCCAAAGAGAAAACCAACAACAGGTGATTATTACTATAAATTACTTTAGCACCTTTTAAAATTACCATAATTTTCAATTTAAGCATAATACCTAGAATAAAAAGGTTTAAGGGGTCGTAAATTTTACTTTTAAATTTGAAATTATGCTAATTAACTTAAAAAATCTTGTATGTCTATTATCAAATTCTAAGGGGAATTTATAATCAAAGAAGGAAAAAGAACATTTTTTTTATTAATAAATTCAATTCGAAGGGGACGAGATAGCTACGTGCCTTTAATAAGGAATGCCTTCTTTCTTACTGAAATCGCACCTTTACGATGATATAATGTTTCTCAACGTTTTTAGGAAAGACTGTTATTGTCAGTTCTTCCTCGTCACGTTGCTGTTGAAATGAAAGCAGATATTGCGGGACAACCCAAAGAAGCCCAATTCCATAAAATATACATACAAAGGCACGAGAATGTTAGGTAAATAAATAACGAGCAACATCATTAAATTTTTGAATTATTATTTTTTTAATTTTTAGTATTCTTTTTGCTGACATTTGCGGATTTACAACATTATCAGATCAATGTACCGCCGAAGAGTTAGTTAGAATTTTAAATGAATTATTTGCAAGGTAAGTTTAACAATAAAAGGTGCGTGCGTATAAGTCGTGCTTTAGCCACTCGTCGATAGATTCGATCGTCTCGCAACGGAACATCATTGTCTAAGGATCAAACTATTAGGAGACTGTTATTATTGCGTTTCCGGCCTGCCAGAACCCCGACCGGATCACGCACATTGTACCGTTGAAATGGGATTGGATATGATTGACGCAATTGCGTAAGTAATGCATTAAGATTTTTATAGAGTAATAAGAAAAATGTGCGTTTGGGATGGGAATACGACGACGCAAATTTAAATTGATTTTTTTTTTTTCGCTGCTCTGAGTAGGTTTTTGAGATGGATTTTTCGTGTTTTCGGTCAGATTTATTCCGGTTTTGTTCAACAAGAGTGAATTTAAAAGTTTTCAAGTTGTATACGGAGATAGGAAATAGAAATGAAGTAAATAAAAAGTTTAGTTGTTTTGATTCACGTTGAAGTAATCCTTAAGCCTCCAAGATTGAATGTAGATACGGGTTAGTACATTTTAAAAAGTAATTAATTTTTATTTTCATAAAACGTATATCTGTTTATATTTAGAAAAATGTAAAAAATGATCCCTTAATTTTTTAAAAATTTTATGATTAGCAATCGTCTTGGTTAACTTTATCTAGATGTTGATTTTTTTTTGATTATCAATTAGTTTTCAGTCAATGTGAATACAGTAAAGCTTAGCTAATCCGAATCAATTAAAACCAGCCTAATTCAAATTATGAAAGCATGCTGGTTATTGATGTCATATTTAGATGTTGTCAAAACGTCTTATAAACACATATTTATAGGTTTATTGTACTAGATAATAATATCTACTTTTTATCCTGCAGTAGATATGATGTGCTGAAGCTTATATAAGCTTCCTCACTTTTAAAATTGTTTGTGGCTAATTTGATGCAGTATAACATCAATGGACAATGGAATGGCGGCATCGGGTTCCTCTTCACTGCCGTCCAAAGATATTTAGCGCCCCAGGGCTGGATGCGGGCGAGCGAAACGAGTGTGTCACATTCCATTCCAAATACCATATTGTATAAAGTATTTGCCACATCAGTTTATAAAGTATTCTATTTCAGTAATTATTTATTGTAGGAATTCGTTAAAAAATTGTCTTCACATGTACGGCTAAACCCAATCCAATCTAACTCTGTATATTTGAACTAAAATAAAACTAACACTAGACGTAGAAGTAGAAATATTAACAATAATAATAATAAATCATCTTTATTTCTCTATACATAAATATAATACATTGAAATATATGACTAAATAAATAAAATTTGTACTTATAGAAAATTTGGCGAAGTTCAGTCAAGACTGATTTTTAACTTTACTAATTACTATACTATTAATGAAAGATGAAAGAAAACAAAAAGAAAATTTAAATCACAAAATATGTTTCAAATATAATTCTATAGTATATACAAGCGGAATGCAGTAATCTGCCGTTTACCATATTCAGAAAACTAACATCTGATAACTTATGACTAATATGCTGTCGACGGCGAAGCCCAAAAATAAATCGCACGCATGAATTTTGGACTCTTTAAATTTTTCTGCGAACCGCAGCGGATATAAAAGAAGAATAAATGCTATTATAATAATTAAAATTCGAAAGTACCAAAGAATCACAAAGCATTGTTTTGTTTTTTTTACTTATAAATTTCCTGGAATCATACAACCTTCTTAAACTCAATGTTGTTGAGTCTGTCTCAAATGTTAAGGTTCGCCTTTAGAAATTCTATCTTATGTTTAGGAGCAAATAAAATCCATTCAGTTATTGAAGCATTCAATTTAAGACAATGTTTGCGCGACGTGTCAGCAATACTCTTAAGATCAGAAGTAATTCTAGTCGATGCTCCGACAACATCTGTCGGCAGAAAGGAGTGATAAAGCTGCGTATCATCAGCATAAAAGTGTGCAGAACAATATTCAAGCTCCATGATAAAACGAGAGGTGTAAATGGTGAACAGCAATCGACCCAATACCAATCCCTGCGGTACACCAGACTGCACGGGCGATCTCAACTTGTTGATAGCAACCTGTCAAATAACTTTTTAACACTTCCGCTGCATCGTCACTCAGTCTAATATAATGGAGTATTGACCGCAGTAATCGATGACTTATAGTATCAAACGCTTTTGAAAAGTCCAAAAGACATAAAACTACAAACCGACCCCTATCCATTGCTATGATAATATCATCAATAATACAAGTTATAGCTGTGTTGCAGCCGAAACCTGATCAAAACCCAAACTGAGTATCGGGTAAGATATCATTATTTTATTTATCATTATAATTTTAGACATCACAGGCAAAATGCTTATAGGTCGCAGATGAGCGTATGTGGTAGGATTACTAATGTTTGGCAAAGTTTTAACTAAACCTTTCTTCCAACCATTCAGAAATCTACAAACCTCTATAAAAGTATTTATTATATGTCTCACATATGTAATTATACAAGGAGACCACAATTTAATCAATTTAATGCTTAAGCCATCAACGCCTGATGAGTTAGTTTTTGTTGTAGAAATAAAGTTCAATACGTCGTCATTCCGTATCAAACTGAAATTAAAAGTAGCAGCATTTAATTTATTGTTAGTATAGAAGGATAGTAAATCCGTATCAGGTTTTAAATCAGTTCCGGCCGAATTAACAAAAAAGCTGTTAATGCTATCACGACAACTAAGACTATTTGGGATACTACTACATTTCTTGTTACCAATTCCGAGGGATCGAACAGCCGGCCATACATTTTCTTTCTGCATCTCATACGCCATATACTTTTTTCTCTCTATCAACAGCTACTTTCACAATATTCTTCCACTGCTTGTAATAATTCCAATGGTCCACCGTGCGCGACTTTTTGTATGTCTTAAAAGCATCACCAGGATGCTTCTGCATGATAATAATAGTACCTGTCATCCACGGAGATACCAGTCTGGTAAATTTACAAACCTTCAAAGCAGCATGTGCATCAATAACCCACAATAAATGACGAGTAAGAAAATCAACCTTATCATTTACATCAGACGAACGATTAGCACCAAATATTCGGGTTTAGCCGTGCGTCTGAAGACTTTTGTTTAACGATGATCTCTATAATGAATAGTTTCTGCAATAGAGTACTTTACAAACTAACTTGGCACCCCTGCATATTTGAATTGATGTAAAACTAGAACTAACAGTAAACCTAGAAGTGGAATGTTTTGGGTTTAGCTCGAAATATTCCGAATCTTTCCACTTCTAGGTCTAATGTTAGTACTGGTTTTATATCATTGGATCTAACTTTAGATCTAGAACAAGAAACATTCGGGTTTAGTTGTACATCTTTCAATATGACTAAACCCGAATGATTCTTGTTCTAGGTCTAGTGTTAGTTCTAGTTTTACTTCAATTCAAGTGTGCAAATTCATGTGTGCGGACGTGTTTCTGTTTCGCTGTCATTTGATTCTTATATTAAATAAGTTTTGACTTTCTACTAGTCAAAATGACTACGAGATCGTTAAGAAGTAAACCAAATACCATTCAAACTATAGTATCGGTGCCTTGTAATAAAGTTAACACTAGTTATATTAAGTTGGTTAATGAAAAAGAACAAGACGGAAACGTCGGAAATAGTATTGGACTTAAGAAACAAATTGGCTAAGTTAAATTATGAAAATGATCAACTTAAAAAAAGGAAAATGAAAAATCTCTCTTATAAGTGAGATAAAAGAACTTAAGTTACCAATCAAAGGTAAAGAGAATGTGTGAAAATTTGACGCAAAATATTGAAAATAGTAAAAGTATTTATAAAAGTCAGCCTGTTAATATACGACATCTTGGTCTTCGCAGCAAGGAATGGGTTTCCATCGGATATCCGCCGAGCATCATATTCACCTGATGCAGAATGCGACGAGTTATTTGTAAGCTCAAATTTCTTCTTCTTATAACAGTTTACCCATTTGTAAACCAATTTCCTTTAATAAGCACGATTATGTTGTGATTATGGCTGGATCAAGTAATATATTGGCTAATACATACATAGAAAGAAAATCTATCACTGATATATAGTTACTTCTTCACACCAAGTATATATTATCTCTATTCCGTACATCGGCGCGGGATTTGCCCTCAAAATTTATAAATTGTTATCATTGACCTGTATGATTTGACATGTAAATGTCAACACGTTAATTTTATTTCCATTAATAACATCATTACCTGCCATGATATGCTCAGAAGAGGTATCCACATTGCCAGAAGAGGTAAATCTAAAATTTACTAAAATTTACCTTCATGTCTGACTACATGAAGGTAAATTCGCTAATGAAAGATAATATGCTATATCCTTGTAACAGAGATGTGTCTGTAATCGCTAGTCAGATACATTCTAACCGAGACGAGTCGAATATTGTATGTGAGCCGTCTATTCGGGAAGCATCCAACATTTTGATCGCAAACTAATAAATCTCAAATGTTTACACGTAAATATCCAGTCAATTTTTAATAAATTCGGCAATCTCGATATTCTTTGTAGTGAGCAAAAGCTTAATTACTTAGTCAATCATTTGCTCTTCCTGGATACTGTTTGGCTGCTTCTTTTCATCGTTCATCGACGGAGCACGGTGAATCATTGATTTTTGGTGGAAGCTGGTTTTGACGCTTGTTTGGTTGACCTCAAAAGGTTCGAGTTCGAGTTTCGTTCGTTTTACCTTTCAGTCGGTTTGTTGCCTGTGCGTCGATGGACCCGCAAATGGCGCCATTGATGTTTTTTCGGTATCATTATCGTCAGTGCTTGATTTTTTATGTTCTAGATATAAATTTGTCATTCTATGTGGAGATTTTGACATAGATAAAAATAAAGCTTGTACATATTCTAAGATTGTAGCGGATATTTTTCATTTTTATAACATATATGCTGATACATCTAAGCCCACGCGTGTTGTTTGTAATCAAAGGGGGGCATAGTTTCAAAATCAACTTTTATTGACTGGAATATTGCATTGTCGCTGAATACTGATAACATCAACAATTTGTACGAACTTTTATTTGTTTATGTAGTATTATAACATATGTTGTCCGATTAGGCGGAAATGTTGCTGGCTGTACATTGTTCAACTGGTTTACCTCCGAGGTAATAGACGCGGGTGACAATTAAAAAAAAAATGCATTGGCTGATGATGAATGGCTTCCCAGAACTCAAATAAAACTAAAAATCGAATGCTGTCCGATGGAATTATGAAATTCGAATATCCGACAAGAACTGTTTGGTAGTGCGTAAATGGAGAATTATGAAGGAGCAAAACGAAAGTGTGTTGGAGGTTGGGTTGATGGTGTATCTATCTCAGATCCTAAGGAGTGCTGTTCAAGGTTTTGTAAATTTTTGGTAAACATAGTTCTTGACTCGCTATTTAGGACGTTTGGGAATGTGGCTTCTGAATTTTGTACGGGTGATATTATAGTGAACTCTAGTATGATTTTCTACCAGGTTAGCGTTTCTGAAATTAAATGAGTCATAAATAAGTTGAATAATACAAACAGTGACGGCCGTGATGCATGCTGCTCAGTTAATAATCATCCTGAACAAGTCAGTATCTTCAGGGATTTTTCCAAAAAAACTGAATACATGCAACACGGTTCCAGTGTTTAAGAAAGGCTCTCCAATGGACACAATAATTATCGTCCCAGTTTATTAAATAGTGTATTCTCCAAGTTATTTGAGGAACAGGTTATTTGAGGATAATGATAAACATACTTAAAGTACACACTTTAAGTATGTTTATCATTATCTTGATCGAGGTGACTATGTCATTGGTCTTTTTTTGACTTGACGCGTGCTTTTGATTCGTTATCTTCAGAATATGTTGATCATAAGTTGCATTGAATTGGGATCCGGGGCCCAATTCTTAGTTGGATAATTTTCTTTCTCACTAATCGTACGATGCCGGTAATTTTATCTGGCGCAGTGTCCGAATATGCGCTAATTGAGAAGGGAGTACAATTGAGTTTAATATTCTTGCAATTCATAAACGATTTGCCTCGACATTTAGACGATGAGGTTCACATCACCATGTATGCCGATGATACTTCCGTGACCACTATTGCCCGAGACCCTGATACACTTTTTAATGAGGTCAATCTTGTGGTTGTTTTCTACACCAATCCTCAAACTGGAGGATTGGTGTAGAAAACAATATAATAATTTTAAACTCCCAAAAAAACGGTATGCGTTAATTTTCATAAGCGTCGTGTTCTTTCTGAACCTGCAGGTTGGGATGTGCCATTGTTTGATATGGTGAGATTCTTGGGATTAAACGTTGATCAGCGTTTGGATTTTGAACCTCATATTGTTCATGTATGTTTTAAGTTGAATTCGGAGCTTTTCGCTCTTTTGAAACTAAGGTCTGGTTTGGAAATAGGTTGCTTGTTACAGGGATATTATGCCCTGTGCTGATGTTTGGGCTTGGCGTCATTGAATCATCTAGAGCAACTTTCAGGAAGTTTCCCAAAATTATATATTAAAACTAAAGCTAAGCCTTTTTTAATAGAAAGGGCTTACTGTAGTATGAGTTTTTGAATGCTTAAGTGACATTGTTTTTATTTTTTACTCTAATTTTAGTTTATTAATTTTAAGAAAGGTTCACACTTCAGAAGATATACTGGGTACATGTATACTGGAGATATAATGCATTTTATTGCAAAAACAGGAGCTGGCGCCCTAGGGCTGCAACTCTATTAGCCCTTAGGATTACTTCCTGTTCCTCTTCTTCATCTGACTCTCCAAATACATTTCTTTACCATTTTGTTAATCATTTACAAGGATTAGCAAACATTGGAAAGTATGAACTAGAGATGTGCAAATTGCGCAAATCCCACCTAGTCACTCGTCTCATGCGTGACTCACGGTTAGCAGGTTTCAATTTTTGTACCACTCAGATGAGTGTGCGCAATCGTGAACGACTTTGGATTCGACGGAACCCAACGTGACTCGATCGGATCGATTCTTATATTTTGCCTTAAAGTGGAATTTAAATAGCCATTTTCATATGTACCGGAAGAGGTGAGGTTTTATCCAAATTACAAATTCAAGGCATACTATTATAAAAAACTAGATACACAGAATTGAAGTAAACACACTGTTTTAAAGATTGAAATTATCCGCGGTCTAAATTTGCTGTATTTGTAACATAATAAAATCCTAAAGTTTGTTATAAATAGCACTTGATACAAAGCAACTTTTACGAGAAACTATACACGAAATTTGGGCGCCGACACTCCATAAGACGTTGGTAAATGTAGGGAGATACGTGTAATCAGACGTAAATCTGAATTGTTATTATCTCGTAATTTGGGTAAAACTAAAAATGTACGATTTTGACAAAATATTGGGAACTCGTAAAAAAATCGGTATCAAACATGATTCATACATTTGATCACCTGATCGAACGTGAGTCACGTGATTGAAGTATGATATTCACGTGAGTAGCGTGCGTGACCCACGTGGGTCTAGATCGTGAGCGGGCATAAAAAGTCACTCACGCGCACATCTCTAGTATGAACTCAACAATTTTAATAGAAGCCTTTCAGTCTTTAAGAAATATCATCTTATACTATAGATAGAACGAAAAATCTCTTAATTCCGATTAATGAATCCTTTAGCAATTCGATATATAAGGGACGCAATGCAAATGTTATATTTTTTAATTTTATTAGGATTAGCGTGTGTACGAATTAGCAGAGCTTTACTGTACTTTGGAATCGTATGCAACTATTTTGAACAATTCTGGATGAACCTTTAAATCATTTGGATCACCTTCGAGTAGCTATAAACTCACTTTCAATCATTTAGACAAGCTTTTTATGATTACTAAGCATTTTGAACAACTGCAATTGAAATATTCTTTTTGAAAAATGCAAATTTGGAATAATTAGCAATTAGTTTTCAGTCATTTTGAACAATTTGGCATCATATCCGTCTATTTTGAACAATTCTAGATGTCAGTTTAAAAGTTTTCAAGTTGTATACAGAGATAGGAAATAGAAATTAAGTTAATAAAAATATTTGCTGTTTTGATTCACTTTGAAATAAATAGCATAAGTAAAGCACAAAATACGGTTTAATACATTTTAAAATGTAAGAGTAATTAATTAACTTTATTTATATTTAGAAAAACGTAAAAAAATAATCGCACCCCAATGAAACTTTTTCAAAGTTTCCAATTTTCGTGCTTAATTTTGCGGAAAATTACCTTAATAACCCTTCATTTAAAGAAAAAATTTTTCAAAGTGAACCTGTTTATTTTTATGCACAAGAGCATTCCGCTGCTTCATCTTAAATAACGACTTTTTGCTTTTAATTTCATCTCTTTTTCCTCATTAAGTTAATGCTGTTAGCAGAGCGGTAACTCCTAAGTTTGTTGTTATTATAAAGTTTTTCTTATTTATTCCTATTTGGATACAAAAGCGATTTGTTAATTTGTTATTAACCCAATCAAAACTACAAAACAATTTGGTAGCAACACAAATACAAAATTTGCGCGTCGTTTCTCATCCTTAAATTTAACACTTAGCAGTAATTGCGCTTGTTAACGAAGTCATTACTACGTATACCGTCGCCGTATAACTCGAGGACCCTTAAACTTTGAAAACTTTGTCTGTGCTGCAGTTTAGTACGCGAGGTAATGGCCGTTAATGTGAACATGCGAGTCGGAATCCACACCGGAAGGGTACATTGTGGAGTTCTTGGGCTACGGAAGTGGCAATTCGATGTTTGGTCAAACGACGTTACCTTAGCTAATTACATGGAAAGTGGGGGAATTCCAGGGTTAGTTATTAAAACATTCCGTTTTTGTAATATTTTTTTTGTTGGAAATTCTTAGACGAGTTCATATCACAAAAGAAACATTTAAATGTCTTGGAGATGACTACGAGGTTGAACCTGGAAATGGTGGCGACAGAAATTCTTATCTCAAAGATCACAACATCGATACGTATTTAATTGTTGCAAGTTCCTATAGAGGGGTAAATACAAACATTTAATATCAAATTAACACATTTGTTTAATACATTAGGCGTATTTGTGTATAATAAAGGACGTTAATGACCACAAAATGTTTGTTCGCAGTCAAAGCAACCCCAACAGAGTTTCTCCATCAACGGGAATATGTCGTCGAAGGAACTGAGAGTAATGGGGCACGGATCGCAGCATGCAAAGCACAGTTCCAAGTTAGTTAACGTCTAAATATACATACATGTACATACAATAATACATACACACAGAGAGAGAGAGAATGGTCCAAAACCTTCCTCTACACGGTATATTTGCTTTTGGCTAATAGATGTTTATAGAATTAACCGCGGACGGAGGTTTTGCTTTAGTTTCAGTCCCGCGTTTCAATTAACTTGAATCATTCTGTTTCAATTTCTGGTGGTTTTCGTTGAAATTATCTAAATTAATTAAATTTTCTCGTACATAATAAATAATGCTTAAACTTATACACAAATGATATATGTCAGAAGTATATTTATGATACCTGTTTTATTGACTAACTTCTATTTTGCGTGTATAATCTAAAAGGAATACTGAAACTCTTTCTTTTGTAATTCATAAAATGATGATAGTATTATGCTGAGCAATACGTCACAACATCATGCTAATACTGCTGTGGTGTTTGTACCGGGTTTGCCGTTAATCGTACCAAGCGGTTGTGTCTTAACAACGGTAAGGGTTAGAGGTTTGGAAACAAATTCTTATTGGCAAAGTGGCCAAGAAAATATATGGATATTATTTTGAAGTTTGTAATCCGACCGCTAGGGGACGTAATCGCCATAGAGAAACATAAAATTCCCGCTATCTCGAAAAATTAGATGATGAGCCATAACTTTGACATCATAATTTGATAGCTTGGATAATGCAAAAGCTATTGTTGATGATTTTTTTTCAATTATTTCCCTTAGTTACCAGGTATGTAAGGAAATGGGAGTGCATGCTTTAGCACGCTAAAAAACGCTGAGCTGTTGTTGGTGAAGGATATTTTAGCAATTCCTTCGCAAGCTTATGTCCCACGCGTTTAAGAACTTCTTGTGGAAAAATCGCTCGATCATATTGATATGAGTAGCTAAGGAAGGGGCGATTATAGACTTGGGTGTTTGTTTCTCGCAGAACCGGAGTGGCCCTTACTCCATTGGACAATGACACGATTGCTGGACGAGAAGACCAATGAAGAATCTCCAATGTTAGTGACCATTAATAGTGCACACATTATTGTAACGTTGCTTAAGGCTACAAACCATTGTCTACTGTCAGTATAAATAGTAAAACACTTACCTCACTTATTAGACCTTTCCCCAAAAGTTCGGGGAGACGGATCCGGGGATAATGGGAAAAGCGAGTGCTTCTGCCTCATTCCGTTTTCTTGAGCCATCAATGTAGATCTTCAAGGATTTCTTTACATCTACTACTGTGTTGTAGTGTGTCATCCTCACTGATGTAGATGAGGTAATTTGTGAAAATGTATTTTGTAGGCAAGAAATCCGTTTTGTACTCGAACACCAGAATGTTGAACTGTCTCGAATATCCCCATTCTTCATAACATCTACTGATTATAGTCGTTTCATAGTTACCAACGTTGCTTCCTGAATATGTAGATTCAGTGATGGCAAGTTTAACATGACTTGCACCTGTCACTATGACCTACAACAGACAGACATGCGAATCTCTATATTCTATTGAATGTGGCGATGGCGGTAAACTTAGAAGTTCGACTCCATCATACCAACGGACCGTAAGTAAGCATTCCGATTACTGCCGTATAAATCCATAGGGTAATCTTGGAAGACAGACCTAAGTCTTCCCGACAACCTTATACGGCACTGGTCGAAAACGACACAACCTTTTTTTTACTCTATTATCTAGGTGGGATTTCCACTTTAACTTACTGTCTATAATTAAGCCCAAGTACTTAACCGCTTTAGTTACCATAACTATTTGATTTGTTTTTCTTAATAAGGTTTGACATTTTGGTTCATAATTTGAGAACAAACTTTATGGCGCTTCATTCAAAGTTTTTTCAGAAATCAAAAAATATGTCAAAACTGGAAATAACCCCCTCTATCTTATTTGTTGTATGCCAAAATGATCTTAATAAAAATATTTTAAAAGAACATAAAATGCTCTTTCAAATAAGAATAAAAATATTCATATAAACAGATCGGAATGATACAGGAGATATTAATATGTAAGAGAAATGTTATTGATTTTTGGGAAGTTGAAATAAAACTCTTAAAGTCTCTGGTTGTTTTATATTAAATGTACTTGATACTGGCTTCAATCAATTAATAACGATCGTAATAAATCGTTGAATATCATATATAATTAGTTAAAACATGTTGATTAAAACTCAAAACTTGCTATTGACGTCTAGTTAATTATACATTAGCGGTCGAATTACGAACTTCAAAATAATTTCCACATTTTTCTTGACTACTTCGGCCAAAAGATTTTTTACAGCCGCTTCGCATCCTTAACAGGAAACACCCTGTATAGGTAACATTTAGAAAAAAGATTACCATTTAGTTTTCTATTATTTTGAAAAAATTGAACTATCTATACAAATATCGTCAAACATTTAGACAAGCAACTAGGTATGAAGAAGTTTTCAGTATTTTTCGGAAATTTTTAGTAATTGGTAATCAGTTTTCAGTCATTTTGAACAATTTGACATCATATTGATTTATTTTGAGCAATTCTCGATGACACTTTTAATCATTTTGACCACCTTGGAGCAGCTATAATCAAGTTCTAATCATTTAGATTAGATGAGAGATTCTAGTGACCATTAAAGTAGATGTGACTTCAGTCATTTAGACAAATATTTAATGATTATCAATCATTTTTGATTTAATTGTAAATACCATAGGTACGAAGGTAAAATTGTTATTTTAAACAAATTAGGTGGCAGTATTAATCATGGAATAACTATATTTTAGCTTCCATAGATTTAGACAAGCTTTTTATGATTAGTAATCGTTTTGAACAACTGCAGTTACATTTGATCAAGTTTTCAATCCTCCAAACCAATTTTTAATGGTTAACAATCTGTTATTAATCTTTTTGCACAATTTGGCATCATATGTATCTATTTTGAACGATTCTATATCACAGTTTTAATAATTTTGACCACTTTATGTGGTTATAAATCAGCTTCCTATCATGTAGACAAGCTTTTTATGGTTGCCAATGATTTTGAACAACTTCATCTAGATGTGAACAAGTTTCCTATGCTTTTTAATAATTATCAATCAGTTTGAAGTAATTTTGAACAATTTGGCATCATATGCTTATATTTTGAGCAATTCTGGGTAACACTGGTTGTACAATATACTTATAAATTTGTCTGATATCTATTCGGTCGATAATCTTATCGGTTTATTTGTTAAATGCTTTTGTCGGGAGGATTGCTATCGGCTAAATAAAAGACTGTGGTAGTATTCCTGCCCTATGTTTAGTAATTTGGGTAGGAGATTTGTTAACACTAACGTCCTTATTTGTAATTTGAATTACGATTTTAACATTTTTGTGAACATTATACAATTGTAATCTACAAAAATATTGAAATAGTGTTTAATTTAAACGTTGCCAGTAACAGCAAGTTTGAAAACGATTTTTTGGTTAATGTGTAAATAAGAAAAGGAAATGAAAATTACACAACAACCTAACCAGATGGAACAAGTGTTAAATACCTATTTAAACGAATTGTGGATAGGTTGGATATTCTCACAAATGTAATATAATATATTAAACATTGATATAATGCATATTAGCTCTTGTTTATAATTACACGCACGTTAAATTTTTCTACCTTACCTAATTTTATAAATAGAAATAAAATTTACGATAGACAAGTTTTTTGTTATAACTATATATTATATATATCTGCCGGATAACTGTCTTATCGGCACCTATGGGTACCCGATAAGCTATCCTGACGATAATCTCTTCGACAAAAATATCCTTACATTGTAATGCCGGCTACACACGTAACAATTTATCGTTATTAAATCGTTACGTGTGTTGCCGGTGTAATACAGTGCAAACTAACTTATCGGCCAGATAACGCTATCGGGAAGTTTATCGGCATATTGTATAACCAGCCCTAATCATTCTGACCAGCTATAAATCAAGTTCCAATCATTTAGACAAATTTTATTTTATTACCAATCACTTTCAACAACTTTAAAATGTGAATAATATATCAGTCCTTTAGACAAATCGTTAATGATTACCAATCAGCTTTCAATCATTTTGAACGATTTGACCGAAACACCAAGTCAAAACCGACACAAGTCAAAAAAAGTCGATATGAAATAATCGAGTTTAAAAATTGTTTATTTAATTATTGCATACGTAGTAATTAAATAAGCCATAAGAAAGTATAAGGGATACTTTATGCTTATATTTCTTATGGCTTTTTAACGGTAATTGACGAAGTACAATAGTGACATTTTATTTTAAACGACTCGAGATGGCTGTATAAATCATGGAGTAGCTATAAATTAGCTTCCATTCATTTAGACAAGCTTTTTATAATTGCTGATCATTTTGAACAACTGTAACTATCTGCAAGATATCAATCTTATAACAAGGTATCAATCTTCTAAGCAAGTTTTTAATGATTAACAATGTGTTCTTAGCCATTTTGAACAATTTAGCACCATATCTATCTATTTTAGCTACATAACTTATTGAATTTGAAAATTCATCTAAAATAAAATTTAACTTGAACAAGTTTTCAAATGATTATCAATCAGTTTGAACTAATTTTAAACAATTTTGCATCATTTGCAACTATTTAGAACACTTCTAGATTACATTTAATCATTTTGACCACTTTAAATTTGGTATAAATCCGCTTTCAACAATTTGCTCACGTTTATTACGATTACCAATCATTTTAATCAACTTCAAATAGGTATGCACAAGTTCTTACTCGTTTAGACAAATTTTTAATAGTTATTAATCAGTTTTTAGTAATTTTGAACAGTTTAGCATCATATGCATTTATTTTGAATAATTCTAGATGACAGTTTTAATCATTTTGACCACTTTGGGTAGCTGTACATTAGTTTCCTATCAAGTAGACAAGTTTTTATGATTGTCAATCATTTTGAACAATTTTATCTAAATGTGAACATTCTTTCAACCCTGTAGGCAAAATTTTGACAATTCTAATCATTTTGATCACCTTGGAGGAGTAACCATAAATCATATTCCAGTTCTTCATTATTATCAATCATTTTGATCAACTTCGATGTGAACAAGTTTTTAGTTGTTTAGGCTAATTTTTAATGATTATCGACCTGTTTCAAGACGTTTTGAATAGTTTTGCATCATAGAATAGTTCTATGTAAGATATTTAATCATTTTGACCACCTTGAAGTAGTAATAAATCAGTTTTCAACCATTTAGACAAGTTTTTTGTAATTACCAATCATTATGAACAACTTTAACTACGTGTGAACAAGTTTTCAGTCAATTTTTAATGGTTATCAATCCGCTTTAAGGCGTTTTGAATAATTTTACATCATAGACCAATTACATATAACACATTTAAACCTTTTAACCGGCTCTAAATCCGCTTCCAATCTTCTAAACAACCAATCATTTTTATGATTATCAATCATTTTGATTCACTTCAAATAGACATGGACATACTTTCAGTAGTTTAGATCAATTTTGAATGATTACCAATCATTTTGAACTATTTGACATCATATGCATCTATTTTGAACAATTCTGGATGACACTTTTGATTATTCTGACCACCTTGGAGCAGATATAGATCAGATTCTAATCATCTAGACAAGTTTTTTAGGATTGTCAAGTATTTTGATTAACTAAAACTTGGTATCAAGTTTTCAGTCGTTTCTACAAATTTTTATTGATTGGCAATTAGTTGTTAATTATTTTAATCGACTTGGCATCATATGCATCTACTTTGAACAATTTTTAATGAAAGATTTAATCATTTTGACCTCCTTGAAGCAGCTATAAATCAATTTTCAACCATTTAGACAAGTTGTTTATAATTACTAATCATTTTGAATATCTTCAACTGGGTATGAACAAATTTTTAGTCGTTTTAGCAAAATTTGTAACGATTACCAATCAGCTTTCAATCGTTTTCAACAATTTGGCATCGTTTACAACTATTTTAAACAATTCTTTCAAAACTTTTAATCATTTTGATCATCTTAGATTACTTACAAAACAACTCCCAATCATTTAGACTATAGAACTTGAGACATTCTCGTTTAGCCATCTTAAAAAGATGCACACCTAAATCCGAATGTTTTTAATTCTAATTAAGAGTTTATTCTAGGTCTACTATTAATTTTTAGATTTTGGTAATCCTATTAGATTCTACCTACCATCCTTGCATTTATATAAATCTTTGAAAAAGTGATATTTTTTGTTTCAACTCCGAGTAAAAATTAATTAGGATATACAGGACTTTCTAAATTAATGCAAAAAATTTCAAGCGGTGATTTTTCAGCCAAAATTAAGGGTGTATCTGTCATATAACTTTTGATTAAAAATCCCTTCTCCTTCAGGTAAAATCTGACAGGTAACTATTATTCTTAAAATTACGATTTTAACGTTTTTTATGACCCTAAAATGTTAATACAAAGGGGAGAAAATGTAACATTTTGCATAAGAACTGAAATCGTTACTTGGTTCAAAAAAAAATAACTAAAAAACATTTTTTTAAATTCCTCTATAGTGAATTTATTAGATAAAACTTTTTTCTATTATCTTTAGAGCGCACTTTGCAACATGGAGGAATAACTTAATTTTCGTTGCAAAAGCACCACTTAAAATCTTTCACATCAATTTAGTTTTAATTTTTTTAATTTTGATTTAAAAACGAAATAAATTAGCCAAAAATTTCTTTTTTACATTATTTTGAAACAAAGTTTTGTGTAGATTAGGTTTTGGTGAGACGCCGGATGAAAAAAATCCGGAAGACGAAGTAAATGAGTACCTGATGAGAGCGATTGATGCGAGAAGTATCGACAGGCTTCGAATCGAACATTGCAGAACGTTCCTTTTGAATTTCCGGGATCCGCAAAAAGAAGCTAAGGTTTATAGTCCGAGTATAATCTTGTTGTAAATATGTTTTAATTTGATTCTTGTAAATAATTACACACTTAATTTTTTTTAATTCCATTTTTGTCGTATGTTTAATAAATAAAGTTTGTTTTTTTGATTTCAGTATGTTCGTGAGAAAGACAGAATGCTCAATTTATATTTTTTCTGCTCGGTTATTTGTTTCGTAACCATTTTAATCATTCAATTCATCAATATGCAAACGTAAGTTTTTTTTAATTTCAATATTAAAACCATAATTTATTAATTTTTTTAGGCATTTTATAGCCATCGTTGTTATTTTACCATTTAGTTTAATATTAATATTTATACCAATTGTGGTTCATATGAAGAATTCTAAGGTTTCTTTTAACCAAAATGATTTAAATAAGATTATAATCAACATTTGTTTTTAGTCAAAATCAAAATTATTTACAATTTCACGAGCGATTCACAAAAATAGAAATGTGGCTCAATTGGTGTCGTTCGTGATGGCACTCTCATTGTACGTTTTAGCGATAATTCAAACAGTTTCTTTGCCAAGAGAAATCGATTGCTATAATTTAACTTATTACGAAAATAATTATGGAAATTTTACCAACAACTTAAAAATCGATTGCGACCCATTTCTTTTTCTTGATGTAAGTAGATTTTAAATAATTCTCATCTTAATTTAATCATAATCTTTTTTAGTACCTTTTACTACTAGTTTTACTATCAATGATTGGATGTGCGGTTTATCAAGTACTTATTTCTCTGTTGAAGACAATCATTTTACTCGCAGCCATGTGCGGTTATCTTGTGATTTATATAAGTTTTAACAATGAACTCCAAAAAATTAATAGGAAATTAAAAGACGATACAATAACGATTCAATATTTAAGCACTGCGATGTCTATTGGATTTCTTGTCGCGCTAATTTTACACGGCCAACAAACAGAAGCTACTTACAGATTAGATTTTGTTTGGAAACTACAAGCAACAGGTAAAATTATAATGAAACAAGTTCGCAAAATCCGACAAACTTTTCAATCCGACCGAATTGATACGCTAAATCCGAATCGCAAAATTTGTTAAAATTGGTTCTGAATTTTACTAAAGCTTTTGAATTTAACTTGATAATATTGATATTCGACTAATGGTATTCAAACAAAAAAAATTTGGGATTGGTTCTGAATAAAGATTGAGTATACCTCAATAGTATTCAAAAAGTTAGGGATTAGTTCTGAATTTTGCCAAGATTTTTGAGTTTAAATTGATTTTTGATATCATCAATTGCATTCAAAAAGCTAGGGATTGTGTTTAGAATTTGGTAAAAAATCGGAAGTGGTTTTGCAAAAGGATTCAAAATGTTTTTAGTACGATTTTAGCACGTTTATAAATTTCTCAAAATACATTCCTAAAAATGTACGCAATACGAGTGATGAGCAAAAATTATGAGATGATACCAAGGATTTTAGAATAATATAAACGAATCAGTTTAACCTCTTTATATTTATGATTTTCCATTTTTATGTACTTACATAAAATCATGCTGTTAGCAAAAATTGTAAAAATCTATTAATGAAACATCTTAAAAACTAGAAAGAATTGTAAAAAACGTATTTTAGATTCGGATTCAGTGTCCCTAGTTTCCTTAATAATATTTCTTGTACAGGATGGTTCAAATTCTATGTCCGAATAAGCTATCTCGAAAACTAAACTGACCAGCAAAAAAAAAACGGCCAGTATGAATTAGCTACAACTTCAAAGCTGTCTTTCTCGCGAACCACCCATTCGATTTTGATGCTTCTTTCAAAAGGTTGATTCTTCGACATTAATCTTGTGTTAGAAATTTTCATTCAGATTTTAATTTGAGCATATACGGGGTGTAAGATTGAGAAGAACTTTTTTCTCGAAATTTCTAACACCCCTTCTAACAGCCTCTGCTGCTACAACAGAGGCTGTTAACTGGAATCAAACGATAGTCTAATCTTTTCTGAACATTTTATTTTTTTATTCACCCTATTATCTCTGTTACTAACGAATATGCAATGTTTTAAAACGAAAGCCTGTGAAAACAAGACAAACAAGCATAAAAAATCTAAAACCTTTTAATATTGCGTGTATAGTTGCTTTAATTGAGGATGACAAAAATCAGGGGTACAGTTGGGCATACCCCGAATAGCAGTTCAAGATGCCTGCAACCACTATGGAAACAAGAACATTCACAAGACGGCATGGTTCCAGTAGAAGACGAGTAACGACAGTAGTTGATGACCGATTTATTGCTCTAAACACTCTGAAGAATCGTAGAACGATAGCTGCAGAAACTCGGCACCGTCTTCAAATGATGTTACGTAAGTGAAAGAACCATTCACCGAAGACTTGTTGTAAGTGATCTGATTGCAAGAAGATTCCCGATTTTGTCTCCAGTTATCTGATGGTCGAGAACCAGTATAGAAACATCGTAATGAAAGGTTGGTAACCTGCACAATTTTGAAAAGGGTTGTGACGTATGGAGGTATATTTCGAGAGAAGCGCATAGAGCATTCATCATTGTTGAAAATACCAAGCCAAATGCTCATCGTCATATTCCAGGTACATCAATGAGCTACGTGACCGCACGTAGCACGTATGGTTAACGAATATCTTGATGAGGTAGGCATTGAATGGATGGAAACGCCAGCGTGTAGCCAGGACCGTAACCCTATCCAACATATTCTGCCAACTTCAAAGATGTCCTACCAGACTATCTCCTGCCGGTCTTCATATTCGTTCCCAACCAACCAGTGATAGTAGACAAAACCACTATTCATCCGTATAAGGGACATTCCTCCATTGCTTGATCTTCCAATTCACATGTAAACCAGCAGATTGAGGACGTGCTCGTAGATATCTTGGAAGCAGCCTCGGGTCTTTGACAGACTACTGGAAGTAAGTTGCTAGAAGCAAGTTTTGAGCGAATTGTTCTCTCACTGACATTAACAATATGCACCCTTTGAAGAAGACGCCGAGCTTCTACAGCTGTTGTGCTACGATTGCTAGAACAAGCTGTATCACAAGTTGTCACTTCTCTTATTTTCACAACCGATTGCTTTAAAATACTGCATCTTCATTAATAACAGAGATAATAGAGTGAATAAAAAAACAAAATACTTATAAAAGATTGGAGTACCGTTGCAGGATGTTACGAATGTCGAGAAAAAAATGTTTTTCTCATTCTTGTACCCTGCGTATGCTTAAATTAGAAACTGAACGAAAATTTGTGGCCGAATTATTACCAAAGAATCAACCGTTCGATCAAAAAAAGAACCATCAAAATCGCATGCGCGGTTTGTGAGAAATCCAGCATTGCAGTTGAGACTAATTTATAGTGGCTGATTTTTTTTGCCGGTGAGTGTATAAAATTTTAAAAAATGTGTCATCTCTTTCACGTGGAATTTAACATTGAAGATATCGTAAAATCAACAAATCCAAATATCTTGGTGATTATTATAGGTGGAGTGTTATAGCTTAGACATTATATGGACACTTTTTTATGGAGAATTCATAACCTAATAAAAAAATTTTTGCTTTTATATTGAGATATTATGATAATTTCTTCTTTTTATTATCGTTTTATAATAAAATTAAAAATTATCTTTATCAAATTTCTGCACTATCTAGTGTCATCTAGTGTAAATATTTTATTAACGCAGATAATAGCAATTTAATAACAAAAAATAATAATTTATTTTTTCAAACACTATTAAAACAACGTTGCACAAAAATACTAAAATATGTATAAAATATATAATAATTAATGAATCTTGGGTAGGTAAGAATTAATAATATACAAATATTATGAATAATATACACTTTTGGATGGTTTGAAAAAATTCTTATCTCAAAAGATTCTTTGTATGATTTTTAATTTTTCAGTTACAATCCCTTTTGATGTGAAATATGTTATAACTGAGATTTTTAATAATCTTGGGTTGGTAACAATGAATACTACACGTATATCTCTAATGTTGTGTATTCTAGGCATTATTTAAAAAGAATAGGGATTATTCAAAAGATTTCTTTTATCATTTATAATTTTTGAGATTAATTTTTGAGATACAATCCCTTTTGATTAAAGATCTGTCAAATTTAAGAATTTTAACAATTATTGAGCCATGGGTTGGTAACAATGAATACTACACTCGTATCACTAATGTTATACCTTCCGGGCATTGTTTAAAAAGTGTTCTGTCTCAAAATATCCCTTTTATCAATTTTTAATTTGAGATACAATCCCTATTAATGTGAAATATGTCGAAATTGAGGTTTTTAACAGTTGCAATAACTTGGGTTGGTAACAATGAATAATACACGAATATTATTAATGATATTCATTCTCAGGATGATTTAATTTTTTTATCTCAAACATAAACCTTTTATCAAATTTAATTTTTGAGATACAATCCCTTTTGATGTGAAATATTGAATTTGAGGTTTTTAACAATTATTGAATATTGGGTTGGTAACAATGAATAATACATGAATATCACTAATGTTACGTATTCTAGGGATTATATAAAAAGTGTTTTATCTTAAAACATTCCTTCTATCATTTGTAATTTTTGAGATACCATCCCGTTTGATGTGAAATATTTTGAAATTGAGGCTTCTAACAGTTACCATATCTCGGGTTGGCAACAATAAATAAAATGCAGGAATATTATTAATGATGTCCATACTCAGGATGATTTAAAATTTTTTATCTCACACGATTCCTTTTATCAACTTTAATTTTTGATAACAGAAGCTTTTGATTAGATATCTATCAAATTTGAGGATTTTAACAATTATTGAGTTTTGGGGTGGCAACAATAGTTGGCATAATACACGAGTATCACTAATGTTATATATTCTAGGAATTATTTAAAAATTGTTTTGTCTCAAAGTATTCCTTTTATCATTTGCAATTTTTGAAATACAATCCCTTTTGATGTGAAATATGATGAATTTGAGGTTTTTAACAGTTACTGTATCTTGGGTTGGTAACAATTAATAATGCACGAATATTATTAATGATATGCATTCTCAGGATGATTTAAAATTTTATATCTCACACGATTCCTTTTATCAATTTTAATTTTTGAGGTATTATTTATGTGAAATCTATCAAATTTGAGGATTTTAACAATTATTGAGTGTTGGGTTGGTAACAATGAATACACCAATATTACTAATGTTATGCATTTTAGAGATTTAAAAGATTTATTTTATTCTATAATATTTAATTTTTGAGATATAATCCTTTATTGTATCGAAATTAGTTTCGGTTTTTAACTATTTTGAACCTTAAGCTGGTAATAATGAATATGATTAATGATATCCATTCTAAGAATGATTTATTTTTTTTGTCTCAAAAGATATCTTTTATCCTTTTTAATTGTCGAGATGCGATCCATTTTTATGTGAAATGGGTCAAATTCTCGATTTTTAACTATTATTTACTCTTGGGTTGGTAACAATGAATACACGAATATTACTATTGATATACATTCTTGGGATAATTTAAAAAGTTTTTTTGTCTTAAAAGATTCTTTTTATCATCTTTAATTTTTCAGATAATATCCAAAATGTCAATTGATTATTAATGATATTCATTCTTAGGATGCTTTATACAGTTTATGGTTTGAAAAGATTCTTTCTATCATTTTTAATTTTTGATACAAAATCCCTTTTGAAGTGAAATATGTCTAATTTGAGTTTTTTAACAATTATTTAATTATTGTATCTTGGATGAGTAACAATGAATACATATTATTAATGATATACATTCCAGGCATCATTTAAAACATTTTTGTCTAGATAGATTCCTTCTATCAATTTTAATTTTTCAGATACACTCCTTTTTGGTGTGAAATATGTCAAATTTGAGTTTTTTAACAATTATTGAATCTTGGGTTGGTAACAATTAATAATACACGGAAATTATTAATTATATACATTTTAGGAATAATTTAAAAAGTTTTTTGTCTTAAAAGATTTTTTTTATTATTTTTAATGTTTGGTTTATATTCCTCTATAACATCCAAAATGTCAATTTTTAGTTTTTAACTATTTTTGAACCTTAAGATGGCTATATAGAAAATATATCAATACGTATTTTTAAACCTTAACCTAGTAATAATCAATAATACGCAAATGTTATAAATAATATCCTTCTTGGTATGATGTGTTTTGTCTCAAAACATTCCTTTTATCATATTTAATTTAGGTAAGAAGAAGAAAGAGATACAATCTCTTTTCATCTGAAATATGTCAAATTTAGGTTTTTAACAATTATTGAATCTTAGGTTGGTGACAATGTATACGAATATTATTAATGATATACAAAGTGTTCAAAAATGTTTGGGATGGGGTGTAGACAACCAACATTGCACCTATTGGTAAATCGCAAAAAAAAAGTTACTGAAAGTTTATTTGGTACAACGAACGTTTCAAAAACAATATTAAAACAAAAAATTTGTTTATTATTTAATTATTATTACAAAAAGATGGGAAAACTATAGAAAAGACTCAGAAATAGAATGCTAACAATGTGTGTACGGCACTAACGGAAAACGTAAATATTAAAATTATGTAGGGACATTTTTGTGCTGCCAACATAAATTTCAAATATTTGCCGAACTAGGTCAAGGTCATCCCCATCATTTTTGAACGCTCTGTACGTTGTAGAGATCATTTAAGATGTTTTTATCTCAAGAGATTCTTTTTATCATTTTTAATTTTTGAGATACAATCCCTTTTGATGTGAAATATGTCAAATTTGAAGATTTTAAGATTTAATAAATCTTAGGTTGGTAACAATGAATATTACACAAATATTATGATATGCAGTGCAGGGATTGTTTAAAAAGTTTCGTATATCATAATATTTTTTTATTATATTATTGAAATATAATCCTTTATTTTAGCGATAATTTCAATTTTCAGCTTTGAGCAATTTTTGAATCTTAATCTGATAATCAGGGGAGTCATCAGAAATTTAGCCGATACAGGCGAAAATGGATTTGCCTAAATATAAATTTAGAAGAAGCCTCCTTTCAAAAATACACTTTGATATATTTCTATACATATATTTATTGAACAAGTTACAAATTACAAACTAAAAGATATAAATTTCTTAAAAATCTACAGCGTGTCCGTAAAGTAACGAATACAGGTAATAAAGTCACTATAAACAGTTTGTGGAAAGATCCCTGGGAGGGGTCTAAAATCTTTTTGCAACATTTTGGAGTAGGTTTCGAATTGTTTTCGCCATTTTTAACCAAGTTATGATGTCATCATACAAATGGCAATTCCTCATTTCTTTTACGGAATATGATAAACGATCTTTTTCTGAATACAATTAATATTAATATTGGTTACATAAGAGAATTTTCAAGAAAAATTGTCTTAAAATTTCCTAATTTTCCATTCATTTCAGATAAAGAGATAGCAGCCATACGTAACCATGGCAACCAACTATTTTAGATGTCAAAAATTAAACAATTGGTTTTGTAAGTATGTCTACTGCTACTATGCAATCTCAAATTAAAACACCTTTCAGGGATTTTTCCATAAATCGTTTATAATGGTTTTATCGCCTATATCCGTTACTTTACGAACAGACTGTATATTAAAAACATAAGTTTTTGCAAATAATTATTGTTTTTTTTGATACGCACTGAAAGGCTTTTAGTGCAATTCAATAACAACATTTATACACTCATTTGCGTATAAAAATATTCAATATTTTCAAACTAGAAAACAAAATGGATTTTGAGTGTGGAAAGGTTCATTTTTCTTACTAAGTGTGGAAAAAATGATACCAAGAAATTTAAAATCTAAAAATATAAGAAAGGTTTTCATCGAATATCACAAAATCTTATGTGCAACTTATTAGGAAATTTCTATCTGTGCTAAAAATCCAATAAATTGTTCCCATTCATTTAAAACCGAACAAATTTTTTACTACATCACCAAATTCTCTGTAAAAATGTGTCATTAAGATGTCTTATTGGTAGTTGTAATACTCCAGATTTAATAATAACCAAGATATTCACTTTTGACCTCTAGGAGTAAAACAAAAGACCAGAAGTTTATTTAAAAAAAGAGATGACGCATGTAAATTATTTTTTCTAACTCTTATAGTTTCCGAGATAATCTATTCGCACATCAAATTTGAATATTCATTAATAATTTGTAGCTAATAATAAATTATTTTGTTTTTATATTTCGTAAAATTTTTTAGAGGAAAAAGAAGATATGGAACATTTAGAGGCCTATAATAGAAAATTATTAGACAATATCCTCCCCGCTCACGTCGCTGAACATTTTTTAAACAGCGACAAAAATAACGATGTAAACAAATTAACCTCAAAAACTTTAATAATAATTAATTAATTTAATTTTTATAGGATTTATATCACGAACAATGCGACTTTGTTTGCATAATGTTTGCATCAATACCGAATTTTTCTGAATTTTACATCGAATTGGAAGGGAACAACGAAGGAGTTGAATGTTTAAGATTATTAAACGAAATCATCGCCGATTTCGACGAATTATTATCGGAGGATCGATTTGAGTACATTGAAAAAATTAAATCGACTGGTGCCACTTACATGGCAGCTTCAGGTAAAAACATTTCCCAAAAAAAATCAATCCACAACAATTCATTTTTAGGTTTAACTCAAAGTACTTGTGATATGAAAAAATTTCGGCACGTAACCGCAATGGCTGATTACGCATTAAGAATCAAAGAGAAATTAGCCGAAGTAAACGAACATTCCTTCAACAATTTTCGGATACGAATCGGGATTAATGTTGGTCCGGTTGTTGCGGGGGTTATCGGGGCGAGGAAACCCCAATATGATATTTGGGGGAATTCGGTTAACGTGGCGAGTCGGATGGACAGCACAGGAGTTTTAGATAAAATACAAGTTACGAAGGAAGTTTACCAAATTTTGGTCGATAAGGGATATCCGTTGACGAGACGCGGAATGATTGAGGTTAAAGGTAAAGGAACGATGGAAACTTACTTTTTAGATGGATACTCAAATAAAGACAAGAAACCGAATGTCATTATTAATCCAATGGAACGAATAAATTTGTCGGAATCGTAAATTAGTTTACGATTTTTTTGTGTCTGTAAATACTGTCTGATGATATAATGTAAATACGAAGAAAAAAGAAAAAATAGAAACAAAATGATATAATAAAAATGATCTTCTGTGAACAATATATGTTGTTTTATTTATTTAAGTTTGTTAATCTTAACAAATTTAAAAATTTCGTATAAACATAGGTTTTTGTGTTGATGTTTTTTAATAATAATAATAATAATAATAACCTTTATAAACTCTTTTTCCAAGTAGTACAGGTTTAATCTAAATATAACTATAAATGTGAAAAGTTAATTAGTTCATTAACTAAATTAATGTTAGCCGAATTAGATCTACATTTTATTAAATTTAAAATTTTGAAAACCCAGCATCTGCTAAATTATAATAACTTATCCTTTTTTTAGATTATTTTTATATTATCCTTTATTTTTTAATATAATAAGCTGCTATTATGATTTACATCATAATGCTTGCTCACTAAGATTTAATTAAACAATTATTCTATTGAATCAGGGTTATTAGTTTTAAACTATTTTTAAAACGATGTTTGAAACACTAACATATAAAACCTAACATGTTTTAAACTAAATTTGTTTTAAACAATTTAAAACCAGTTTAAAATCATAGGACTTTTTGTGAAGGATTATTTCTAAAAGTCACCGAATATTATTGATCACTGGTAGTGGTTTCCTATATAATCGCTTGAAGCTGTTGCAGTATTCAAATTCAAACGATGTCTGTTAAAATACTATTGGCTATTTTAATTAGGGCTCTTAAAAACTAAAAATGAGGTGTGAGAATAAAGTTTTTAAGTCTCAAGACTCAATAACAAAAGAGGTGATTTAAAAAAAAATATCTTTTTAATTTATGGAATCGAAGAAATTATATTTGGTGTGTTAAAACTAGATTAAATTTGTTTCAAAATGATTTTTATTTCATAAAGATATCTCAATTCGTCTTTGAGATATGATGATATAAATTAGATTATTCAATTTTACCTCAATAACAAGGGAAGTGATTTAAAAAAATTTTATCTTTTTAATTTATGGAATCGAAGAAATTATATTTGGTGTGTTAAAACTAGATTAAATTTGTTTCAAAATGATTTTTATTTCATAAAGATATCTCAATTCGTCTTTGAGATATGATGATATAAATTAGATTATTCAATTTGACCTCAATAACAAGAGAAGTGATTTAAAAAAATTTTATCTTTTTAATTTATGGAATCGAAGAAATTATATTTGGTGTGTTAAAACTAGATTAAATTTGTTTAAAAAGGATTTTTATTTCATAAAGATATCTCAATTCGTCTTTGAGATATGATGATATAAATTAGATTATTCAATTTGACCTCAATAACAAGAGAAGTGATTTAAAAAAATGTTATCTTTTTATTTATGGAATCGAAAAAATTATATTTGGTGTGTTAAAACTAGATTAAATTTGTTTCAAAATGATTTTTATTTCATAAAGATATCTCAATTCGTCTTTGAGATATGATGATATAAATTAGATTATTCAATTTGACCTCAATAACAAGAGAAGTGATTTAAAAAAATTTTATCTTTTTAATTTATGGAATCGAAGAAATTATATTTGGTGTGTTAGAACTAGATTAAATTTGTTTCAAAATGATTTTTATTTCATAAAGATATCTCAATTCGTCTTTGAGATATGATGATATAAATTAGATTATTCAATTTGACCTCAATAACAAGAGAAGTGATTTATAAAAATTTTATCTTTTTAATTTATGAATCGAAATAATTATAATTGGTGTGTTAAAACTAGATTAAATTTGCTTCAAAATGATTTTTGTTTTATAATAATATCTCAATTCGTCTTTGAGATATGATGATGTAAATTAGATTATTCAATTTGACCTCAATAACAAGAGAAGTGATTTATAAAAATTTTATCTTTTTAATTTATGAATCGAAATAATTATAATTGGTGTGTTAAAACTAGATTAAATTTGCTTCAAAATGATTTTTGTTTTATAATAATATCTCAATTCGTCTTTGAGATATGATGATGTAAATTAGATTATTCAATTTGACCTCAATAACAAGAGAAGTGATTTATAAAAATTTTATCTTTTTAATTTATGAATCGAAATAATTATAATTGGTGTGTTAAAACTAGATTAAATTTGCTTCAAAATGATTTTTGTTTTATAATAATATCTCAATTCGTCTTTGAGATATGATGATGTAAATTAGATTATTCAATTTAACCTCAATAACAAAAGAGGCGATTTAAAAAAAATATCTTTTTAATTTATGGAATCGTAGAAATTATGATTGGTGTGTTACAACTAGATTAAATTTGCTTCAGAATGATTTTTATTTCACAATAATATCTCAAGTCGTTTTTGAGATATGATGATATAAATTAGATTATTCAATTTAACCTCGATAACAAGGATTAAAAAAACCTTGTTATTTTACTGTTCTCTACATTGATTTTAATGTGTCAAGCAAATGTGATTTTTTTTATAAATAACTTTTTTATTACCAATTAATTTTTATCGGATTTTGATGTCACCCTTTTTTTTACTTCCATTGTAAGTCGATTTAAAGAAACTTTAATTTTAAGATTTTTTGTAACGTTGCCCATCTATTTTAATATTGTAGTGTTTCCCTGATGAAGCAATAAATTATTGCGAAAGCTCGGATATCGAAAAAAGGAAGTTGTTTTCTTATCCTACTCAATGGTTGCTATTCCCAAGATTTTTTAATCTTTGTATACAGTACAATTGGTACTCCGTTTAGTGTTGAATCTCAATAACAAGAGTTTATACTTTATCTCACTTGAGTTAGAGTTTATATAAGGCGTTATATAAACTCTAATAACGCGTTAATTTGGACGTAAGGGTTCGATTTTTGGTTTAAAAATATTCTTAAATATTTCATTTATTTCCAACAGATTGTTTAACACACAGTTTAAAGCAGGTTTAAAATACAATTTTTTGGTAGCAACGTAAAATAAATTTAAAACAAAAAAAAATGTTTAAAACAGGTGTTTTGTTCAAAAATTTAAAAAAAAAAACAGTTTTTTTCAACCCTGTATTAAACACTCAATAATTCAGTATTAAAATTAAAATTATTAATAATTTTTCTTTGTTCGAAAGAATCAAAAAAGTTTCCGATACCGGGAATCGAACCCGAGCCTCCTGGGTGAAAGCCAGGTATCCTAGCCACTAGACCATATCGGATTGATACAATTTTGTATATTTATATACAATTTATTCTAGAGTAATGTTTCGGCTAGCTTTGTTCTAAAATAAGTATCAAATATAATTTAAGTCCTAAAATAAATATCGTTTTCGTTAAATTGGGGTTGAAGGAAGAGCACAACATCGTAACTAATTGAATATATTTGAGTTAGTCCATAATTACTGAGGTAAACTATAATCAATATGTATAAATAAAAATAAAAGACCTCTGTTTCTCAGAGTGTGTATTATACAGAGTGATTTATTAGCTCTATGACAAAGTTTGGTAAATGAAAGGTGATGCGATTCTAAGGAAAAGATGTTATATGAATATGGGTCCGATTCATTTTGGTTAAAGGGTTACGAGCCTTTGAAAATCTTTCACAGTTTAATAGGCAAATGAAAGTGTAACATGTTACATGCAGAAACCGTTTACATGATAAAATTAGAAGCTAAGGGTCGATAACTCAGTCTAAGTAGAGTATTGAGTCGTGAGGGAACAATCCCAATAAGAATGAGACAAATGGATATAAAGATATTAAGGGCGTCACCAAGCTCTGCCTTTTCTACTTCAAAAATGATTAAATTTGTTATGTTGAACTTGGAAACATATAAAATAGGTAACAGTTTAAACAAATAATGTAAAGATGAAAGGAGGCAAACTATTGCAATAATAACAAAATTAATGGTTAATAGATCAAAATATAATAATTTCTCAAGAAAAATTATAATAAATTTAGGTGTAAACACTTATAGCACAATACTTATGTAGAGAGAGAAAGAAAAAAAAAGAATTAAAATTAGTTTCAAATTAAATCAGTTATGAACACAATTAAAGTAATGTCTTACTTCTATTCTCGCAAAACAAAATAAAATAAAATTATGAAATTGTTATAAAAATATTGTTAATCAAAAATTATAGTTAAAATTAAAATGAACGTAAGACATAGATAGCTATCTTTGACTTCAAACAAGAACGGTATTGTTCTTCAAAACAAACAGAAAAAAATCTTGCGAGTCAAGATCACAAATGAAATAAAAATTAAATCAACAAACTTAAGTATAATATCTCTTTCTAATGTTTAAATTTTTAATTCATAAATTCAAATATATTAATTAAAAAAAAAGATCAAATCATGGAAAAAGAATTATCAATAAAAAAAAAATAAAAAATTAATATAAATCTTAAAAAATAAGTTTAAAAATTACAAAACCTCATCCTGGCGATGATAAAGAATTGCAATGTACGAATTAAAAGCAACAATAAGACCGGTGATACAATTATAGTAGAAAGGGGCGTATATCAGGGCGATTGTTTGAGTCCACTCCTGTTTACTCTCCTAACGGCGGGTATAATAAACAAGATCAAGACCGATCCCAAAATTACCCCTATGTCACGAGGCAGGACAAAAATAATACCTGATGACATCAAATGCCATAGTAGTAATGCCAAGACACTTGACAAGGTTTCCGCTTTAGTTCAAGACGGAGCGGCGGAGTTGGGGTTGGAATTAAATGTGAAGAAGTCTGCCAAATACGCAGATGGCATACCAGCGAAGCCCAGCCACAGAATGACGACACATTCATATTCATACCATACATAAATGAATGTTACAAATATCTAGGAATTGAACAGACCGCAAGAGACTCGCAGGGGAATTATGATAGAATTAAGGCCAAGATCGAAGAGAAAGCTAACGAAATAATGAGTTCGGGACTGACAACATCCCAAAAGAAAAAGCTTTTTAACACGACCGTTATTCCCATGACAGTGTACGTCTTGGGCAACCTGTGCCCGGAAGAAAGCGTGACATCAACCCTAAAGAAATGCAAGATCTTCGATGATAACATCAGGCAAATCGCAGTAAAGAATCTAATCAAATCGGGCACCACTTCCAACGAAAGGTTTTATCTACCTGAAACCTTGGGCGGATTGGGTTTTATGTTTCTCACGGTTGAAACCATGGTTCAATACATTCGAAGATACTGGTACCTATGGTCTTGTCCAGAACTGAAAACCACTTGCGAGACTATCGAAAAACTACATATGTCAAAGAGAAGAACACCGATTGGTGACTACTGCCACGTGCAAAGAAAATTCGGACTGGCGGTGCAGGAACCTGGGGCTCCGGCCACCCCAACATCGTGCAAAGATGACATCAAAAGACTCCGAGAAACAACATTGGAGAAACGAATAATCAAGTGGTCAGCCAAGATGTACTACCCAAAATTAACCATTAAACATCGAAAGGTGATTACATTCCCCGGGTTAAGATCGAGATTCCTAGATTCGAAAAAGCTCCAACTGATTGTGGCAGCGTCAGAAGAACAAATCTTTGCCCTTAGAGGAAATCCGGGAAACATGGGGGATGCGGGAGTTTGTCGGAAGGGTTGTGGCTGTACAGAAATAGCATACCACGTCGTATCTACATGTCGGGGACACTCGTACACCCTGAGTCATGACATGGTGGTGTACTGGACGTTGAAAACGATACTGGAGGCGACTGGAGCTACGGATGAGGGATGGAAAATGTTACGGTTTGGGAGTGGTGTGATGAACTTTGATTTTTTTTCGGCGACGGGGAAATACATTTCGATCAGAGCGGGTCAACCAATCTTTACCCCAAGAAAACTACACCACAACAAACCAGACATACTAGTTAAGGTCGGAGAACCAGTAAATAAAATATATATATTCGACATTTACGTCCCTAACCTGCAGAATTACGAAGTACAAGACATTTGATGTCATCCATATAAGCTATTATTTTTGTCCTGCCTCGTGACATAGCAATAATTTTGGGATCGGTCTTGATCTTATTTACTATACGCCGTTAGGAGAGTAAACAGGAGTGGACTCAAACAATCGCCATGATATACGCCCCTTTCTACTATAATTGCATCACCGGTCTTATTGTTGCTTTTAATTCGTACATTCCAATTCTTTATCATCACCAGGATGAGGTTTTGTAATTTTTAAACTTACTTTTTAAGATTTATATTAATTCTTTTTTTATTGATAATTCTTTTTCCATGATTTGATCTTTTTTTTTAATTAATATATTTGAATTTATGAATTAAAAATTTAAACATTAGAGAGAGATATTATACTTAAGTTTGTTGATTTAATTTTTATTTCATTTGTCATCTTGACTCGCAAGATTTTTTTCTGTTTGTTTTGAAGAACAATACCGTTCTTGTTTGATGTCAAAGATAGCTATCTATGTCTTACGTTCATTTTAATTTTAACTATAATTTTTGATTAACAATATTTTTATAACAATTTCTTTATATCTTTACATTATTTGTTTAAACTGTTACCTATTTTATATGTTTCCAAGTTCAACATAACAAATTTAATCATTTTTGAAGTAGAAAAGGCAGAGCTTGGTGGCGCCCTTAATATCTTTATATCCATTTGTCTCATTCTTATTGGGATTGTTCCCTCACGACTCAATACTCTACTTAGACTGAGTTATCGACCCTTAGCTTCTAATTTTATCATGTAAACGGTTTCTGCATGTAACATGTTACACTTTCATTTGCCTATTAAACTGTGAAAGATTTTCAAAGGCTCGTAACCCTTTAACCAAAATGAATCGGACCCATATTCATATAACATCTTTTCCTTAGAATCGCATCACCTTTCATCTACCGGTGAACGGTGAACGGTGAACTTGACGGGCCTCTTGAGGTTCCTAGAATTTCTTCTTTAACCCTCTTCATCGGATCTAAAACAGACGGAAAATATATTAATTAATGTTCACTGATTTAGTGATATCGGAAGTAGGTATCGAAAGGATTGTCGGGTCCTGGATTGTTAGACTAGAAGCAACCTTGGCCGTTTGTAGCGAAGGTGTTCTGTGTCATAATCCATTAATCCCGCTAGGAAGGGATTGGGGTGGTTTTCGAGTCGCGTCAACTCGTACTGGCCTTGTCCCGAATGAATTCCTCGATGGTCGCCATCTGGGAATCATTGTGCAGTGTCGCATTACTGACAAACCAAGGTGCATCAAATGCCATCCTTAGGACCTTGTTCTGAACCACTTGGAGCTTTTGCACGTGCGAGTGCGCGGCGTAACCCCAGACTGAAGAGGCGTAAGTCATCGTAGGCCTGATAACCGCTTTGTAGAGTCGAATCTTCCGAAGAGGATCCAACTTACTTCGACGATTAATCAGAGCGTACAGATTGACCAGAGCTGCCTTCGCCCGGTTCGCCATCGCGTCGATGTGTCTTTTCCAAGTAAGTTTAGAGTCCAGAATGACACCCAAATACCTGGCTTCGGGACTCCAGGGGACCTCGTCCCCTTGCAGTACCAACGCATCGGGGGGTCTCTGTCTACGCCGAGTAAAAAGTACTGCGGTACTTTTATCAGCGTTGATTTTGACCCGCCACTTTGCGAAGTAGTCGAGCAACTCATCCGATGCTACCTGCAGTCTACGAGCGGCGACCTCGGGGGACCAAGATCTGTTGTAGATGCACACATCGTCGGCGTACATCGCTAACTGCGTGCCCTCGTAACGGAGTAAGTCGCTTACAAAGATACAAAAAAGTATCGGTGAAAGCAACGACCCCTGAGGGCTTTCATCTACCAAACTTTGTCATAGAGCTAATAAATCACTCTGTATAATACACACTCTGAGAAACAGAGGTCTTTTATTTTTATTTATACATATTGATTATAGTTTACCTCAGTAATTATGGACTAACTCAAATATATTCAATTAGTTACGATGTTGTGTTCTTCCTTCAACCCCAATTTAACGAAAACGATATTTATTTTAGGACTTAAATTATATTTGATACTTATTTTAGACAAAGCTAGCCGAAACATTACTCTTGAATAAATTGTATATAAATATACAAAATTGTACCAATCCGATATGGTCTAGTGGCTAGGATACCTGGCTTTCACCCAGGAGGCTCGGGTTCGATTCCCGGTATCGGAATTTTTTTTTCTCTTCTTTATTGAGTAATTTGAATTATTTTCTAATTTTTAAATTATTAACTAAATTCAAATAAACATTATTGCTTTATTTATTAATGACAAACAGCTTTGTTGTACCATTTGATATTTTAGAAGGATTTCAATGCAACTTTTGATAATGCACATTAAAATCATATATCCGATATGGTCTAGTGGCTAGGATACCTGGCTCTCACCCAGGAGGCTCGGGTTCGATTCCCGGTATCGGAAATTTTTTTTTCATTTAAATCATTAAAAAAAACTTTAAACAAAAATTTAAGTTTTATTAAAAACAAAATCTAAATCCTATCACAGATCATATACTGCAAAATATTAAGTTACAACAATACTTTTCATATCTTCTCTTTTTCATATGCTTTATTTTCAACTCCATTTTCGACCCCCTTTTCTTGAACATTATCCATTGCCCACGGTTGCCTTTCACCAGACGCACATAATCCATAAATAACACAACCAACTAAATATATTCCACTTGTTATATAAAAAACAATTTGCCATTCTTCTTTTGTCTACAAACAGTTAAGTAAAAAAATTAAATTAATTCTTTTTGTGATTAAATTTAAGTACTTACAGGTGTAGTCACAATCACTCCAGTAAGAATTGGGCTAACAATCCCGGGAATTGTAGCAAAAGTATTTGAAATTCCCATAAGAACGCTGGCGTGTTGGGGGGCGATGTCCAAGTGATTAACACTGAATCCAGACCATGCGAAAGCTCCAAATCCAACGGCTAAAGTTAAACAAGCTGTTGATCCCCCAGGTGATAGCCAAAATGCGGCACCCAACATAAAAACGGTTTGCGCCAAAAAAGCTGAACAATTAAAAACCCTCCGAACTTGAGTTGTTGTTAAATAACCTTTAATAAGGACCCAATCGGAACATTGGCCAGAGAATTGTATCATTATCGCCATTGCTAGGTATGGTAACGCAGACATTATTCCAGTTTGACCAAGATCAAATTCCAAAACATCTTAAAATCAATAAAAAAAATATTAGTCTCAATTTTTTTAAATAATTTGAATTTTACCTTTCATAAACGATGGTAATTGTGTTATTAAAGTGTACCATCCCCAATTTTCGCTAAAATGTGAAACGATAATTGCCCAAACTGGAACGGAAGTGGCCATGCTTAACCAAGGATGTTTAATATTCTTATTAACTTTAACATCTCCCAATGCATTTCTAATTAACTCTAATTCATCTCGAGCGATATGAGAATCCAATTCAGGCCCTTCACGCACGATCCATAACCACAAAACGAACCAAATGACACCGACTGTTCCAAAAACATAAAAAATACTCTCCCAGCCTAACCATTCTGCCAAATAAGCGGAACAAATCATTGATATAACCGTCCCAACGTAACTTCCAGAATACGCAATTGTCGCAATCCGCCCTCTTTCTAATGGCGGAGCCCATCTTGAATAAACCGCTTGAATACATGGATAAGTAACTCCTTCAAAAACTCCTTCAACGACACGAATTGTGATTAATAAAGCTACGCTTGATTTAGCTAAGAATGGTGTGATAATCGTGCAAACTGCGGTTACGGCGATTCCTACCCCAAAAACTCTGGCTCCTCCGATGCGATTTGCCAACCATCCACCGAGAATTTGCGTCGTTATGTAGCCGTAAAAGAACGAGGATAAAATGTAACCCCGGGTTGAGGAATCCCAATCGAAATGCTGTTCCTGAATGATCGTACCATTTTCTAACGTTATGTTACGGATTTCTGTCATCGATACGATACCAATACTGAGATTCACACGGAGAGAATAAACGTTGAAAAATCCAAAAAATGCCATTATTGCGACAATGTAACGTCTTCGTTTCCAAAACATCCATCTTGGGAAGTTTTCAACGCTAATAATAAGAAAAAAAGATATTTTAATCAACCTAAGATTAGTTTTAGTTTAGGAATTTGCGATTAATTGATACAATTTATTTGAATATACCGAATGAGATAAACTATTAATTTTATTATTATATATTTTAGAAACGATGAGATAAGTATTTTTTACCTCTACCAGTGGTGGAAATTCGTAATTATTATAAAGATTTTAGAGCTACAAATAAGTTCACATAAATATGTTCATTATTTATTATTTACATCGTGTGTTATTATAAAAGAAATAATCAAATCTAAAATATGGAAGAAAAAATTACGGAATATTTCCAAAAATTAAAAATTATTCCATATTTTAGGTATGGTATGTTATGGTTGGCTTAGGTTGAACTTCAACTTCAGACCATCCCTCATATTGAATGGTATGAATTTGGAGTTCAATCCAACCCAACCATAACATACCATACCTAAAATTTGGAATAATCTTTAATTTTTGGAAATATTCCGTAATTTTTTCTTCCATATTTTAGATTTGATCCCTCGTATTAAATGGTATGAAGCTGGAGTTCAACCCAACCCAACCACAGAAGAATTTTGGATTTCATTTTTTGTTACATGAGGGATGACATCAAGTTGAAAGTTAACACAACTCAGGTATAGAAGGAAAAATCAAAATATTCCGTAATTTTGTCTTCTATAGTCGGATTGGGTTAAGGCCCACCTTCATACCATTCCTCATACTTATAATAATTGAAGTTGGAGCTTAACCCAACTCAACCATAGAAGAAAATCTTCATACCATTCCTCATATTGAAAGGTAGAAACTTGGACCACAACCGAGTCCAACTATAGAAAAAAATCAGAGAGTATTTCCAAAGAACTTAGAAAATCAACTTTATAACATTCAGTATGAAGAATGTTATGGGTTGGGTTAGGTTGGTTGCGTTCGGTTTGGTTAAGTTGCCTGCAGGGGCCTAGTTCTCTACTGGGTATGGGTGTAGCAATCCCGCGGTACCTGAGCTGAAGGAGAATACCTTCTTAAAAAATTGGGGCTATGTGGTCCCTAACGGTGACACCCCATACCTGGAGACACGGGAGACACTGGACTAAGTGTTTAGTGATTTAAGTATGAAGCGGAGAGGAGGGTGTATTAAAAAAAGAGCTCCTTCCTCTTTTTTTAATAGTAGAGTGGAAGAAGAAAAAACAAACAAAATCGAGCTAGAGGGAAAGGGAGTAATTACCTTTCCCTTTCCCTCGTCCCAGGTATGTTAGAGCACTGTTTTATTTCAATGTACTGAGATATTCTTCTCTTTTATGGATTCCGCGATGAGGTGGAAGGTGAGAGAAAGGCGTATCGAGGAGAAGGAGGCAGAAGGAGGAAAAGGGGAAGCTAAAAAATGCGATTGATTGAAGAAGATGTGATATCTGTTTGTGGTGTACTCTGAAATAATGAACTAAATGGCTTCCGGCAGTGCCAGAAAAGACGAGGAAAGGGGTTTTTAGTGGGTCTGAGTCCTAAGATCGACTCCAACCCCACCCAGGCCGGCTCAAGAGCTCCAGACCAGATGTCTGTTCGCAGATTTTCCCTGGCCTCGAAAAAAAGTTTGGTTAAGTTGGGTTGAGTTCGGTTAGGTTGGGTTGTACTCCAACTTCATATCACTCACTATGAAGGATAGTAGGAAGTTGGAATTCAACCAACAATGAGTTTCATTCATCAATCAATTTCATTTTCCTAGCGGTTTTTGAGAAAAAAAAAATAAAACCAAAATTTTCCGCCATTGTTTGTAGATCCTTATTAAATATACTAAAGAATCACCCCTTAAAGTTTGTTGCAATTATTCTGAAACACGTCGTTCGTCATTTTGAGATTTGAGGTTTTTGAAACAGCTCAAATATGTCAAAAACTAAATACTAAATGGGAATACCAAAAATACAACAATTTTTAGTTTTGAAATATATTGATTGGTCTTGACCAAAATGGTTATAATGCACGAAATACACTTCTGAGATACTTAATCAATGAAAAACTTAAAACAAGTTGATTTTGAGATTTTTAAATGGGTTTTTAAGATGTCAAAAGGTAGAAAAAGCCTCTTAAAGTGTGTCAAAATGATAGGAATTGGGTTCATACATATTTAGGTTGTTTAATCGATGCAAAACAATAAAAAATCACTAAACGAGATGTTTTTCCAAAACATGCAAAAAAATGTTGATTATAGGATATACTGATTGGCAGTTACCAAACTGGTACTAAGCCACTAAAAATAGCTGTGAGATACTTAATCAAAGACGAAAAATTTAAAATAATATATTTTGGTGGTTTTGAGAAAGTGTCAAAAATGCCGAATTTGTCAAAATCTAGAAAAAGATTGCTGGGGCGTGTCAAAATAGTACTCCTTGATTAGATATATCTTCAGATTGTTTAATGTACGCAAAATAATAATAAATACCAAATTATTAATTTGAGGCCAATTGATTTGAGGAATAGTTAACTTCTACAATAATCTTTTATGAAGCAACGAAAATCCTCACGCCATTGCAATAATAAATTTTCAATATAAGTTTTCAAAAAGTAATCATGCTGCTTCCCAAAAAGACTAAATGGGCAGTGTTACCTTAACTTTTTAATGCATGATTTGAACACCCTGTTAGAAGAATGCCATTATGCCGTCGACGTATCAGTGCATTTGCCTTGACAAGTTAGAGATCGTTTCCAAATTCAGTGGCTCGCCTAATCATCAGATTTAAATGATCTCGATATCCACACTTGGCGTCATGTTAAAGAGCTGATTTGGAAAATGCCTTTAATTGTAAAGAAACTTCTTTCGTCCTATATAAAAACGTTCCATATCTCGTTAAGGAGGTACTTACGGGCGTAAGGAGCTTGAGATATGTATAATGTGCTGTAAGTTTGTCACTGGTTTTTTTGAATCACCCTGTATATTTTTTATCACTAAGCTATTTTCCATGACAAAATAAATTATTTTTGTTTGAAAAGTTTTCGATAATGTCCTGGTGTACGCGTTGACGGTGTGGAATCCTCAGTATGCTATTCATATCAATCGTATTGAATCCGTTCAACGATATGTAAGGTACTTAGCACACAAAACGTTTTTACCTTACTGTGATTATTTTCAACGTTGTGGATTACAGGTATTCCACACGCTGCATCAGCGGAGACTGAACTCAGATTTATTGTTTTTGTATAAATTGGTCAACAACTTCTTGGATGCTTCGGATTTGGCAAGTCTTTATGTTCCTTCTTATCAAACGCGTGGAGGATTACTGTTTAGAATTGGTCGTTCCGAATATACATCTAATAAATAACTCTCCTTTAGTGCCGATAATGAATATGCACGACTCTCACTCTCATGTGGACATATTTAATATATCAATTGTTATATCAATCCTAATATTGTTACAAATTTAAGGGATTGTTATTAAATGTATAATATCAGTGAATTGTTCTCACTATTAGTATTAGTAACGAATTATCATTGTGAATCTTTGTGTTTTTTGCTAATGGATGCCGCTATTGGGTGTTTCCCTGTTGGTTTTCCAAATATATAAATAAATAAATAGGCAGCAGTTCTGCATTATTTTCACGTCTATTCTTAGTCACAGTTCGTCAGTGACGTCTTATATCCGATAATATATGTCATAATTGACATCATTCTTTAAACAATTTTGAGGCGGTTGATAAGTACAATTTTGAGGCGAAATGACGTCAATTTATACCACATTTTTTATGAAAGCCGTACGTTTTTTGTATTATACTGTTTTGTAAATTATTGTATGTCCTGAGACGTTATTGGAAAAAGTTGTATTGGTCCATGATTTTTGATTGTTTGCCTTCCTTCTTCCTCTTCTCCTTTCTGTGCTCTTCATTCACTACTACTTGTACAGGAAGACATAGAAATCCGTCACTTTTTTGAAATTTAATATACTTCATACATACTCGGTTTGGGGGTGCAGGCCAACCACCACCTGACATCCGGTTGCCCTACCGGCCTTCTAGGACCGTTTAATCATTAACTGTTTGAAAGTATCCCCTATTTTCCCTATCCCTTTTTCCCTGTCGTCCTTGTTTTCATACTTTCTCTTTCTCATCTCGTTTTTTTCTCCCGTATTATCCCTCTTACAAATTCCTCGACTATTCTCCATTTTTCTTCACCCTTCAGTAATGTCTGCACTGTATTCTGCAGTGTCAACACCCTTTCTAATTTCATATTTGCATCTCTTTCTCTTTTTCTCCACCTTGGAAATCCACCTTATCCGCAAAGACACATTTGTCTTCCTTCTTTCTCTCGTCGAGGTGTAGGTAGGCTTTAAAACACCCATACCCAGAATTACGTCATAGGGTAGTTTATGTCTACCCATTTTCTTCCCAGCCATGATTAAAGGTTTGGTATCAATACTTTAATCAAGGCTGCCTTTTCCGTGTCTATTCGCCATATTTCTCTTTATTCATCTGCAATCCGCTCATCCACCACTTCCCTGACTTCTTTGCGAGTCAACCTTCTCTTGAGTATGAGATCCACCGGAGTTCCCCAGTACCTGTAGTGCCTTTGTCGATATCCAAGAACTAAACGGATTTTCATTTATCTTTGAACCATTATTAGGTGCTTCTTTAGCTTCCTTTCTTCCAGTGCCTTGCCACGTTCTACACGCATTCCATACCTGGGACTATATCACCGATCCTACCATCTTCCTATTTTCCATTTTGGATCCATATGTTGATCCTATAACCCTATGCATCACCTGCAGGTAGTTCACATAGTTCATAGATTCAATTAGATGGCCTTTAACTTTTAAGACAATCTATCGACCACACGAGAATCGAGAAGTCTTCACCAATACGGGTTCCGTTTTTTTTCTGGAGCCAGCTCTAGCCCCATGCTCTCTATTCGCTGCCTGACCTTTACCATGACTGTGTGTGCGGTTTCCTGAATGTCTTCGCTTTCCCGCAACATTTGATCGAAAAACATGATTCACAAGATCGGGCCGAGTACCGACCCCTGTGGCACTCCTCTCATTAGTTCATATTGAGTACCATTATACCCCACAGATCTATGGATTAGGTAGTCCTTATACAGTTTACCAATTGTGTTGATATTCCTTTCCCCTGCATGCATTCGAAAATTTGGTCCCATGGTGCTGATCCAAAACGTTTTTAACATCCACGATTATTAACAGACACCTTTTTATCTTTCCTCTCATGTATTTGTCCTATCATTAGCTACAGTTATTACTTTCTCTATGGCGTCAGTTGTGTCTTTTCAATTTCTTTATAATCAGCAGACAGATTGTAGATTTTCTTATCTCTTGTTTGTGACTTTTCTATCAGTACCAGTGTTCCATGATGTTGGATCTTAACCCAACTAACCTCAACCCAATCTAACTAATCGTCTAAGTTGTTTTTGGAAATATTTCATGATTTTCTCTTCTATAGTTGGATTGGGTTGAGCTCCAACTTCATACCATTCAATACAAGGAATGGTATAAATGTTTTCTTCTATGGTTGAGTTGGGTTGAGCTCCAACTTCAATTATTAAGAGTGAGTTAAGCTTCGAATTCATACCATCCCTTATATACCAAAAAGTCAAACCCAAAACAACAAACCTTCTAAGTTGAAGCTTTATCCAACCCAATTTGATACCATGATACCAGACTGATTTCTTTAAATTTCTTCCCCAATTGGTCAATTCATGTAATATATGGGGTTATGAATGATATATTATGATATATTTCAGGTTACGAAGAAGTAACATTGTTTTTTATTGTTTTTATGCTTACCTGGCGACTATATTTGGGGCGATGATAGGTCTCTCTTATCCATATATATTATATAAATTTTATACAAGAGTAGTAACTCATTGTATTTATTCAAACAACATAAAGGTAATTATTCCTTATAAAGTATGGGATGAACTAGCAAAAGGGAAAACTTCAATTTTAAAATGTTGTACCTGAGTTTTCAGGTAAACTGAAGCATATGGAAATGAAGCATATTTGTCTTCAGGACACTCCCTAAAATCAGATAATTTGTCCATAGATAATCATTAGCATTCAATATCTATTGATAAATAGAATATAATTTAGAATAAAAGGATTTTCTGAACACCTGTGTAAATATGTCATAAGCATAGTAATAGATAAATACAAAGAAAAATAAACATTTACATAAATTAATGACTTTCTTGTGCTAGTTTATTACTGCACAATTTATCAATATCTGGATGGTTCGATGTTAACATCATTTTCAGCACCAAATCGATTTATGTACTTCTTTTTTGTAGCGACGTATGTGAAAAGGATTTCTAAGAGAGATTAGAGAGTTTAGAAATTTCCGGATATTCACCCATTAATTTTATCCAAAATGGAGCAATGCCATTACGTGTAAATATCGATTTTAATGTGGTGTTTCAAACGGTTTACAAGTTCTACTTTGCGGAAATCTGAATCTCTAAACCGTTTGAGTGGGACCCTAGGGTATAGCAATGATCCCGTAGTTTCATAATTACGGAAGTAATCTTAAACGAATTCGTGAATTCTAAAAAGTATATATTTAACATTGTTTATACCTAATTCTTTTTAAACACAATTCTTTTGGGAATGTATCTATTGTGTAAAAAGAGAAGTAAGTGCATAATATTCAGATAAGCACATCAATTATCACTCTCAATTAGTGATGAATGTTCTCACCATAAAATGACCTAGATATGATGAATAAGGCAATAAACAAATTAATCAAAAAAAAATATCAAAATATCAATTTTGTCATAAAAATCTCAATAGAAATCTGAGTAATGCAAAAGATAAATCTGAAATCAAAACTAAATGAAATTTGCGACCGTTTAACGTAATCTTTTATTGTTAGGAAGGTTCAATAAATATTTAATACCCTCCTTTCACAGTTGAGGGTTATTTAAATAAAATTCGACAATGTTATCTTATAATTTATATTTATTATCTCTAAACGTTATCAGCGTAAAAATGCGGATTCGTTCAACATTTCAATTAACAAGGGCTAATAAATCAAAGTATTAACGCTAACAAAGGTTATAGCTTTTTTTAATATTTCTATTAACCAATACTCCGACGCATCAGATTATCTATTGCCTAAGAATGGCAATGGATATTAAAGATAAACTTTGATTAAAACAATAATATTAAAAAATTTGTTTTGGAAAATTCTTTTGTCGCTACGTCCTCGATTATTTACCGCAATATAAAACAACTTTCTCTCAAATTGATACTTTGTTGAAATCAAGATCGAATAATTTGATTTTGTACGGATTTTAAGTGGAATGTCGTAATTCAACTACGTTTCTTTAATTTGAAATTTGATTGTTTATGAAATTCTTGGTTTTATCACTTTCATTAAACTGTTTTTTAAGAATATGAAACAATTGAACCAGAAATGATTAAACCTGATTAAAGCAATAAAAAAAATAAATCTTTTTACGATTCTATTGATTTTACCGGTTTATTATTAACGTTTATTAGTATATTTTCAAGTAATGAAGGTATGAATAAGCAATAAGTGGATGAATATCAAATGGAAAATAAAACTCTTACGAGAGTCATAAAAAACTGCTTTTTTTTCTTAGAATTTTTTTTGTTTTACATTGCAAAGTGTTAACTTTCGAAATTATCAATCGATATTTGTAAATTGTTTAAATAAATTCTTTACAGTTCAAGGACACAATAATCTTTAAATAATATTTTTGATTACTAAATTATTAAGGTGCGAAATAAAGGAATTAATTTTATGGCGCGTTTTAACTTAATGTGAATTTGAATAGATCGAATAATAAATTATGGTTTTTAAATTATATAGAAATTAATTAACACTCACCTCTTTTCGTTTTTGCGATCAAAATCTCCTTCTCCAAGTGCTGTCATATCGAAGGACTAAACTATAATCGCGGAACGGAACGGACCTCAGCTCTGACAATGTCCGAGTGCGAATAACTCCGGACACATAATAAGCTTATTAGCAACCTCGCGCATTCACTTTTCAACAAAAAGTTGTACTCGACTTTAATAATCTATTTCTCCTACTTAAACTTAATTCATAGTATTACTTTACAATTGACTCATCCACTAATGAGTAAGTGGTACTTAGTGCTCAATTCAATAATTAACCATTAATAATCTGATAAATAAAAACAATATATAGCCTATTTCTCCTGATTAAGTTTTTAGCAAAAATGTGTTGGAACAAGTTAAGATAAGCATATTTATAGTGGGCGAAAAGTATGGAGTATACCAGTAATAAATTTGCACACCTGCTTTTTTTATTCAGGTACTAATAAATTATTATCAAAATCGCACACGTGCTTCATATTATCCGATTGAATGTAATTCGAAAATTGCGTTCCATTTCAATCAACATTTGGCCATTTTTCTATTTTAGTCTTATTACATTATCAAAAGAATTAGCTGATAAATTGGTGACCCAATTTATTCAAAATGATTCATAGAAATGTTACAAAACGAAATAATTGAAAGGTTTTTGTCATTACATAGTTTAAAAGTATAATTCGTGCAGAAAATTATATCTTCTAAAAAATTCTAATTTTTATTTGCGCCATCTTTTGTTGAGAAGCCGCAATCATTTCGTTTCAACCATAGTTTTCTTAATTAATCAGTGAGAATAATAGCAAAGTAAATTATTCAAAATGAGTTAAGCGCTAATTTTTAAATGCATCAAGATTTTCTCAAATTGAGAAAGATGAAATGAGTAGGGATAAAAACAAGATGAGTTTTTAAACATGGGATAAAATCAGATTAAAAGTTTCTTAAGATATTAAGGACTTCTTTTCCGCATTGATCGACATCTAAGTGTTGTTGATTAAGTGTTAATTTAGTAACTTAAAATGTTAATTTGAGTAAACAAAATATTTTGTTAACAAAATTTTCAATTATACTTTTCAGTTTATTGTATTTTGTATTCGTGCGTGTCTCCACAGGCGTACCCAGGATTTAGTTTGGTGGGGGGGTTAGTTTGAAGTAAATAAAATAAAAATATACTTACATGAAATTTAATATCTATATAGTCATCAGAAAAATTGCGACATATTTATAAAGTTTTTAGCTTTAAATAAAATGGTTAAATTAATTTCATTACTCTGCGCTAAATCAAAAACCATTAATGGTGGGTTCATGCAACGTGTTTTAGTCTTAGTCGTAGTCATAGTCGTAAGAGTGAAAAGTTAAGGTAGTGCGTTATAGTAGTACTGTTCATGCAACACCTTATGACTAAAACGGTTTTTGTCTTAGTCACAAGAGTTGCCAAACTTTTAACTTCTTAAAGCTAAAACCTACGGTCGCAATTACATACGCATATTACAATTATAACAATAATTTTAATCAGGGTTGTCATATTTTTAAGGAAGTGTTTAAAACAAACTGTTTGAAGCATTTTTAAAACTGTATGATATGTTTTAAACAGTTCAAAAGGTGATTTAAAACATGGGGTGCTTTTTAAAAGAACACCCTTGTTTCAAAATTAGCAGGAAAATAGAACATTTCCTGTATGTATGTTTATCGCCAGATCTACATTATAACTAAAACTTAATATATGATTGAAAACTTAAGCAAAACTTAAAAAAAATCGTTACTCGTTTCCGCTAGATGCATTATTTACTCCATTTAACTGTTGAAATATGCAAACTGTTTTTGCTGCTTTATCAATTCCTAATCTATTGCTTAAAGTATGGTATTAAGTCCTAGGAAGTAAAAGTCGCTTAATATTGGCAGATGATGCTATTACATCGGATGTAGCTATTAAAATAATTTTAATATAATAGCATCCAAAGAGATAAAAAAAGAGCAATCTACCAGTCAAGATTTTGCATTTTGTTTAATAGTATTTAATATTTTCGAAGAAATCTCAAACAGTTTATCAACAATATCGTGTTTTTTGCAATGAAAATGTTTTCTGCCAGAAGTTTTAAAAACAATATCCAGTTTTCTGGAAGGAGAATCAAGGTTTTTGGAATCATTTCAATTTTTCTAAAACCAGTATCAAGTCTTTCTCAGAGGCTATATACGCTTTTCTAGAGGAAGTGCCTTCTAGAAACGTTTTGAGTCTTCCAAAAGCAATATCAAGTTTTCTGGAAGAACTTTAAGAAGCAGTATTATTAATCTTTTAAAGCATTAACAAGTTTTCTGAACATTTCACGTCTTTTTGAAGCAATATCAGGTTCTTCAAAAACAGAATTAAATCTGCTATGGGCATATCAAATTTTCTGGAAGCAGTTTAAGTCTTTTGTGAGTATTGCAAGTCATTACATGTCTTCTGGCAGCTACATCAAATCTTCTAAAAGCATTTCATATCGTCTGAGAGCAAGGTCAAGCCTTTTCAAATGCAGTATCAAGTCTTCTAAAAGCATTTCAAGTCGTCCAGGGGCAGTAGTAAGTCGTTTGGAGGTAATATCAAGTCTTCTGAAAGTAGTACTAAGTCTTCAAAAACCAGTGAAAATTTCTGGAAGCATTTCTAGTCTCTCAAAGGCAATATCAAGTTTTGTGGAAGCATTTCAAGTCTTCTGAGCCATTACAAGTATTTTGGACACATTTCAAATCTTTTGGAAGCAGTATCAGGTCTTCTAGAAGCAGTATTAAGTTTTCTATGGACAGTATCAAGTCTTTTGAAAGCATTGATAGCCTATGCTTATAGATAATTCATTTCTACATATTCAATTGCACTATCTAATTGTACCCGATTAATATTTGCTCCTCAAAATCGAGTAATGAATCAAATATTGATCAAGTAATGACCGTTTGTTAACGTCATTTCTAAACGGTCTAAAAAGAAAACATGTTTTTCCAGCTTTGATTTTAATGGAATCGAACCCAGATCAAATTGATTCAAAATTAATGGAATTGGTACAAGAGTACCAATATCTTTATGATACTTATATCTCTATGATACAGCACACAAAGATCATAAAAATCAATTGATTTGTTTTGTATTTGTGCGATTAATAAAGCTGTATTTAAGTTAGGGATTACAATTCCGAAGCAAATACACAATCTTGGGATTACATTTTTTGAAGCCGGGATCCCAGGATTGATTTCGAGATTGGTTTATCTGTTTTCAAGTGTTTCTTTAAAAGACATCGGTTTCTCCTGGTCAACTTTCTTCTCCAGAAAGACGGCGAAATATCGCATTCTTCTTCATGGTCGACTTTGTCATTTTTACCTTCATTTTCTCTAAATCTTTCTATTATATTTTAATCTCTTTCATCTATACGTTTCTTGTACCCTTATTATTGTTAGTTTTATCGAGGAATGGGTTGTCATTACCGGAATTTTAAAAATTCTGAACGAAGACGAATATAGTCTTACGCTGTTAAATCATCGAAATCAAACAATCTTCAAAGGTCTTTTCTAAAGGAGCATAACTTTTTTTAATTTCTTGCAGCATGCATTCTAAAGCAATATCTGCTTTATTAAGATTCATATCTCGATGACAAATACCTTCAACAGTTACTTTGACCCGATCAAAAGTCAAACCAACTTCTCATAATTTGAAACTCACTGTCATTAATGTATATAATACAATACTTTAGACTGTCATATTGCTTTAACATGATTAAAAGGCTATTTCATCTTCTTTTGCAGACAAGTTGAAGTTTCAGTTCTTTTCCATGTTCTTCTTTTACATATTTTTGAAGATCTTTGTTTTTTGTTGGAGATTTTCGGTACTTGGTTATTATGGGAACAATTCCGGGATCCAGGGATTCCGAACAATTTTCGTTTTATTCATATTAAATAATGTTAGAAACAAAATGTTTCTAACTGTGTCACTCCAGATTTCTTTTTCTATTTCTAATTTGACACGATTGTATATATGTTCAAATTTTGCTTTAATGTGCTATGCTTAAATATTGCACGAACCAATATCTTTCCTTACAACTAAAGCTAACGCAAACGGTTAAGACTAAGACTACGACTAAAACTAAAACACGTTGCATGAACCCACCATAAAGAAGAAATCTTCGGCTTTTTCTTTTAAATATATACACTACTTCATCTGCATGAATTTCGTGTGACCTAAATAGTTTTTCAGTCTCCTTAGGCTCGAGAAACACCTTTCTGGAGTAGTAGTGGATACAGGAATGGTAGCCAAGATTTGTAGTAATGTGTAAATTTTAGGATAAAGGTTTTTATGGCACATATCTCAGCATTCCAAACTAGATTTTGGAGTAGACAATTGGTTTTTATGGGTGTTAAAATAAAATAAAATTAGGCGTTTTAATTTTGGAACGTTTTATTCTACTTCTCACGATGGCTGTAGAGCGAGTGTCGTTATAAGTTACCACTTGTAACCCAAAAGCTTTACAAAAATAAAAGACAAAGAAAAAGGAGTGTTTACAAATGGTCCCAGGTTTAACGGCTTCTACCTGATTATACGAAATTTTTGCTTTTAGGAAATAATATTATTTCCAACAGCCCCTCTCAAAAATTGTAGTCTATTATTTAATACAAATATAAACTTCGTTAATACAACACAAAAAATATATGTGTATATAATACAACAAAAAATATATAAAAAAAAACTTACAACTATAACAGTAAGAAAAAAAAATGTACATAAAAAAATTTAAAAAAAAACTTATAGCATAGTAATATGTAAGAAAAAATAAAAAAAAAAACTTACATAACAAAAAAAATTATAATAAATTTATTTTCCTTCTAATTTCGCAGAACCTTGGTGATGGTAAAATTTTTGTGAACGCATCCGCCAACTGCTTATCTGTGGGAATATATTTTAATGCTATTACTTTGTTTTCGATTTGCTCACGGGAGAAATGATACTTAATATCAATATGTTTTGATTTCTTGTGATTAATAATAATAATAACACACATTTATTGCCTCAAAAAAAAGAAATTACAAAAAGAAAAGTATACATTAGCAACATATAAACATCAAGACAAAAGGATCAATTTATCGCTGTAAGCGATATCTTCCAAGAGACCCAACTACTACTGTGTATAAAATTAAACTCAAAGATTATGGCTAGCTGCGGTAATATGATATCCTTTGCAGGATTAGAAATGGAGCAAACATCAATTATCATCATACAGGATAGACAACAAACACACAGAAGTCAAGAAGACAGTTGGAGAGTAAGAAGATGGCATTTCAATAAATTTTTAAAAGACACAAAACTTGTTGCGTTGCGAATAGCGACAGGTAGATCATTCCATAACGCAATCGATTGTACTGTAAAAGATCTGTGAAAAATCTCAGTAGCATGAACCGGAAACATTAAGGTGGTATTAGAACTGGATCGGGTGGACAAACCATGCGACGACAAAAACTTAAATGAGTCAGATAAATATGCAGGAGTGCAGCTCTGCAGAACCTTGTACAAAGTAGAGAGTATCCGAAAAGACCTGCGATTCTGCAGAGTAAGCATCCGCAAATAATTACGATACGGCGTTATGTGCTGAAACCTCCCCAGATCAAAGATGTAACGAATCCAATTATTCTGAAGTCTCTCCAATTTATTCTGGAGAATTAAAGAAAGATTAGGATATACCACATCACCATAATCAATATGAGGCAAGATAAGAGAGTAACAAAGGTTGCGACGAACAACAGGCGGGAGGAAACACCGAAGTTTTCTCAAAGTGTGGAAGCAGTAGTAAACCCTTTTACAAACACTCTGTACCTGAGGTCTCCAGGATAGTGTCCAATCCATAGGACAGTAATTACTGGGAATATTAGCAATACTAATGCAACCGTTATTATCTTCATGGATAATTATAGGTTTTAGTATTTTTATGTTTATACTGGTTAACAGGCCTTTTAGCCAAACAGCTTCTCTTACTGCATCAAAGACATATATTCATATATACATTTTTTGTACGTTAATTTTAATTCTATTATACCTTTTATGTATCTTAGCAAATGTTTTAAGCAAATCCAAAGTTCTTTATTGTTTTTACTTTGATATCTACTCAATATATTGATAGCAGTACAAATGTCAGGTCTTGTACACAACATTGCATACATTAAATGACCAATTAAGTTTCGTGACGGTGCTTCATAATGTTCATCTGAGTTAAAATAAAAGTTTATTAAAATTTAATTTATTAGGTAAAGTTGTTTTATTAGGCTTACATTCGGTCATTGAATATTTGTTGATAACAGTTTTAAGGTAATTGGATTGATATAAAGTTATTTGATCTTTAGATTTTATAATTCTTATGCCTAAAAATATTTTAATACTGCCTAAATCTCTCATCTGAAATTTATGCATTAATGAAGTTTTAATTTTGTTGAGTGTATTATCGTTCTTTGTCGAGATAATTAAATCAATTTGCAAACTTGATTTTGATTTGCTTTAACGCCAGCTGGAACTGCCATATAAATTTCTTCTTTAAGAATACCATTTAAAAATGCCGTTTTTACATCCATGTGATGAATTTTTAAATCAAATTGATTTGCAAACGCAAGTATAAATCTGAATGTAGTTATTCTCGCAACTGGGGCAAACGTTCATTATAATCTTCAAGATATTGTTGGCTAAACCCTTTCGCAACAAGGCGCGCTTTGTATCTAATTAATTCACCTTTCTCATTGTTTTTTATTGTAAATACCCACTTACAAGTTACTATATTTTTATTTTTTTGGCTTAGTTACAAGTGTCCAGGTGTCGTTAGCTTTTAGTGAATCAATTTCTTCCTTTACTGCTAATAACCATTTATTTTTATCATTACACCGATAAATTTCATGATAAAACTTTGGTATGGTTTTAGTATCTGATACGGTAATTGACACAATGCTATTAAAATCATCGTATCTATAAGATTTTTTTTATTGGATTTTCCTACTATGACAAGAGGAAATTTATGTGTCCCTGATGCATTGCTGCAAACCATAACAATTAACCTATCTTTACTTTTCTTGTAGCCCTTAGCCGAATCTTCAAGTTTTGACGCTAAGGTTTTGCTCGGAAGCACCCGATAAAACAACCCGGTTTCATCCGCATTATAAATCTGGTCCGGTTTCAATTGCTCAGATAAAACAAACTGTTTAAATTCTTTTTTAAATTTTTCAGCACCAGCAACATCACTAGACAAGCTTTCTCCAGTCAGACAAAGTTGGCGAATACCGTGTCGGGATTTCCAACGCTCTAACCACCCTTGGCTAGCGGTGAATGTTAAATCAGAATTCGATAACTTCTTGTTTAAGCTTAAAGCTTTTTGGGCCAAGATCGCCTCTTCCTGTGTACGAAGTTTTTCGAAATAATAGATAAAATTTAATAAAAGCTAAAAACTTTTTTAAATAATTTTAAAAAAATTTAAAATCTTTAAAAAAAATTAAAAAATCTTGTCTAAAAATCTGATCCGGATTATCGGGATAAATGAGGTATGGATAAACGAGGTTCTACTGTATTTTGTATTCGTGCGTGTCTCACGGGCGTAGCACACCAGATAATGCTGATACTACTTTACGATCTTTGGTAAACCTTTCAACCAATTGTTGAATTGTATGATCAAGAAATGGAATGAACAAATTAATTTTGTAATCCGTGCAAACATCCAATGCAGCAATGTTCGGTCTATTTAATTGTTTTCTGACGACGCGTGACATTCGCAGTAAACCACTATTTTCTTCCAGCAACACAATTACGTCTTCATAGAGATGAAGATATTCGAGGTTAGTGTTGTTTCTCAGAATTTGTAAGACATTAATAACATCATCTACACGTTTGAATACCGTGATAAGATCGATGTTAATTGTCTGTAATTGTTTTGACAGCGACAATGTATAGTTCATAACTTTTTGAAGAATCACTAAACACATCACAAAATCCGAAGATCGAAGCGTACTTAGCCATTGGGCGGCTTATTACGATGTTTCCTTATTGTGATTAAATTGGAGTTCTTCGAGAGCATTCACAATTGCTGAATAAATTTCCCTGAATCTTATAATAGCTTCATGTTTGTGGACCCATCGTATTTTATACATTGAAAGCAAGCTTTTTTGGTTACCGACATAGTGGCTCTTGAATTTTTTCTTTCAACAAAGCAGTGCGTTGAGCAGAATGTCAAAAGTAGGAACCAACAGACTGCACAATCCCAATGCAATTTCGGGCATTTGTAAATGAATATGAATCAGCAATAGCAAGGTTGAGAGAGTGTGCACTACAGTGTACATAAAATGCAAGAGGACAATCTTGGCGGGCGTAAGCTTGGGCACCGTGCAAATACCCACTCATAGCCCCATCGTAACCTTGACCAACCACATGAGAACATTCAAGTTCACGCTTTTTCAGAGCTGTAATAATAAGATTTGCGAGACCGGATCCTAAAGCATTGACCGTTGGAATGTACTCAAGGAACATCTCTTTAAGTCTATGGTGTTTATTATCTGTAAAATTAATATATCGAAAACATAACGAAACTAGTTCTATACGTCCGATGTCTGACCGATGATAGTTTGGCTTTATTTACTTCTTCAATTATTTTATGTTTAATTAATTCACCACAAATGCCAATTATTTCGTTTTGGATCTCAGAGCTTGTATACAGGGCATTCTTCTGTGAAGTATTCAAATGCTTAGCCAGATCTTTATCTCCAGACTCAGCCGCAACCCGCAGTGGTTGTTCAGTTTTTGGTGTAATTTGTATCGATTTTACTTCTCAAGGAGACGCCTTGTTTGCCGCAAAAAATTATTGCTTTTACGATAGGCATTAGTTTCTTTCGATTCTCCTCTTGTTGTCTCTTTCTTTCAGAAGACAGCTGTTCAGTGACCGAAAAAACTTGTGAAGACATTACTTTTAGAAAGATATCTGCCAGTTCTGAATTATATCCGGTATCCCGATTTGGCATGAGCTTCAAATATTTCTAGAGCATTTTTCCACTTAAAAAGGTTCAGTTACCAGCTGGCCGCGCCTTTGATGACCTAATTAATAATGATGACTGCCTTTACCTTCATCAAGCGAACGTCCCATTACCATACAAACTCAGTATGCTCCACTTTTATATTCCGAATATGACAACCAGGGGAATCTCTCCATCCATTTCAATTGAAAGCGTAAATTTCGTTTTGTGGAAATAGGAAAGCCATAATCTCTGGGTAGGTTCCATGGCGTTTTTAAAACCTCTCTGCGAAAACATTTCTGAAGCAACTTTTTATGTAGAATTCGATGGAATAAATATTTTAGTAGTTATTGTCATAAAAATGAATTTTTGATATTGAACATCACATATATTTTTGCATATTCGATGATGCATAAAGTTGACCTTCCAAAATTTTACACACTTGAATGAAATATATTCATGACTTCTCTGATATAGACAACTTTAAAGTTTATATGTGTAGATTTTGGAAAAGGAGTTTATTATAACTAAATAGTAACAAGTTAGTTGGTTATCATGAATTAAAAAATAAATTAGCAAGAAATAAATAATAAACGAGTACTCACAATAAAGTAAGTGAAATTTGTGGGTAAGACACCTCACAAAACGATGCTAAATCAACTCTAAACGGTTGATATAAATCTGGGACATGGGATTCCAAACCACCGAGCAGAGAGAAAGGACACAATTAACATAAGCCATATAAGCAGATTTTATGGCATCAAGATTAGAAAAGATATAGTTCTAAGAATAAACCCTAATTATAGCTTTCAGAAAAACATACTCAATGTGACCTGAAAATAATAGGTTTGAATCTAGAATCACACCAAGATCTTTGATAGAAGTAACATATTTAATAGATTCAATACCAAGTAGATATGAAAATCAATCTTATATCTTTTCCTACTAAAAGAAATTATTTGTTATTATTAGAACATTTTTTATAATTAAGAAACTTTATTTTTGGAACAATAACTTTCAAAACGGTAGAGATCGCTTTGCAATTTAATATAGTCGGCAACTGTACGTAAAGAAGAAACAATTTTACAATCATCTGCACATAATAAGAACTTGGAATGACTAAAACAAGATCCAATGTCCAATGTAAACTAAAAACAATAACAGACCGAGATGGCTTCCCTGGCGTACTCCAGATGTAACAACTCGGGCTTTCGAAACACAGTCTAGTAAACGAACTTCCTGGCTTCTATTTGAAATATACGATTTTAACAAATAAATTACTGCATTTGGGAATGCAGTAATTGAAGAAGGGTAATTAATAACAATTTGGTAATTAATTTGTTATGATCGATTTTATCGAAAGCCTTGCTGAAGTCCGTATAGATGGAATCCACTTGGGAATTATTATTTAGCAAATTTTTAATAAAATTAACATAAGCAAATAAATTATAAAACAACAATAATTATATGAAAACAAATAACAAGAAAAAATAATAATCAACAACAAAACTAAACCCCTTCTTTGTAGAAAATGTCCTCCGGTTTGTGTTATACACAATCGACATCTTTTTTAAGCACCTTTGCAAAGTTAATAAGGTCAATGGGCCTAGGTGTTGCAAAACCGTTCACAACTGCACCATCTAATTGCTATCGAGAATTTATTGGCTGTTTATAGATAAAATCTTTCCCAATGGAAACAATGAACGTTAATTACCTAATCGAGAATTACAAAAACATTTTTCAAACATTTCATTTTCAAAAACAAAAAATTGAAACAAGGAATTATACATCATTTAAAAGATAAAGGCTCAACTTTCAATTGATATACAAGTTATTTTTCATTTTCAAAAATAAAACTCCCATGATCTCTCAAATTGTATCATTTTATTAGTGGTTCTACCAAAACGTCAAAAACACATCAAGTTTTAACATTTCATAAGTGGTCTTGATTTCAAATTGAAACAGCGAGTTATACATCATTTTAAAGAGGAAGGTTGAACCTTCAAATTGGTATGCAAATTATTCCTGCATTTTCAAAAATAAGAAACCACCATCATTTTCAAATTTTATCATTTTTTCGTAATTCTATTAATACATCAAAAAATCATTCAAAATCGCTCTTTAACAATTCTTAGGTGGAATCGATTTCAAATTGAAACAACAAGTTATATATCATTTGAAAAACGAAAGTTCAGCCATCAATTTGATATACAAGTCATTTCTTCATTTTCAAAAATAAGACCTATACGATCTTTCAAATTTTAACAATTTTTTTCGTAATTCTACTACAACCTTAAAAACACATTATCCTTTAACGTTTCTTAGATAAATTCGATTTCAAATTGAAACAACCAGTTATACATCATTTTAAAGAAAAAGATTCAACCTTCAATATGGTATGCAAGTCATTTCTACATTTCCAAAAATAAGACGATCTTCACGATCTTTCAAAATTTATCATTTTTTCGTGATTTTATTAAAACGTCAAAAACATATCATCCTTTAACATTTCTCAAGTGGAAACCGTTTCAAGTTGAAACAACGAGTTATACATCATTTGAAAGAGAAAGGTGCAACCTTCCAATTAGTATACAAACCATTTCTTCATTTTCAAAAAAAAGCCTTTACGATCTTTTTCAAACTTCATAATATTTTTTCGTGATCCCACCAAAATGTCAAGAACATATCGTCCTTTAATATATTTTTAGGTGGAATTGATTTCACATTGAAATAACGAGTTATATATCATTTGAAAGAGGAAGGTTCAACTTTCAAACTAGTTTAAAAATCATTTCTTCATTTTCAATAGTAAGACCTCCACGATAATCTTCAAATTTTATTTTTATTATAAACAATAAATAATCTTTTTTTTAAATAATCTTTTTTTTTTCGTTATTTTACTAAAACCACAAAACACATCATCCTTAAACATTTTATAAGTGTAATTGATTTCAAATTGAAACAACGCATTATACATCATTTGAAAGAAGAAGTTTCAACCTTCAATTTGGTAAGTAAGTTATTTCTGCATTTTCAAAAATAAGACCTCTGCGATTATTTTCATATTTTATCATTTTTTCGTGATTCTACTAAAACGTCCAAAACACATCATCCTTTAACCTTTCTTAGGTGGAATCGATTTTAAATAGAAAAAACGCGTTATATATCATTTGAAAGAGGAGGGTTCAACCTTCAAATTAAAGCCCCAATTCAAACTCAACCCAACCTTCAATTTGGTATAGAAGTCATTTCGTCATGTAAAAGTGAATTTTACCACTTTTTTCCTTATTCTCCTAAAACGAGAAAAACACATCATCTTTCAACATTTCTTAGGTGATCAATTAAAATTTTATCATTTTTTTTTGTAATTCTACAAGAATGTCAAAAACAACATCATCCTTTAACGTTTCTTAGGTGGAATCGATCATTTTTAAGAATGAAACCTCCACGTTCTTTTTCAAATTTTATCATTTTTTTCGTGATTCTACTAGAACATCAAAAACACATCATCCTTTAACATTTTATAAGTGGAATTGATTTCAAATTGAAACAACGCATACGTATACATCATTTGAAAGCGGAAGATTCAACCTTCAATTTGGTATTCAAGTCATTTCTTCATTTTTAAAAATAAGACCACCACGATCGTTTTCAAATTGGGGGGAATCGAAGTTGAAAAAATGAGTTATACATCATTTTAAAGAGGAAGAAGAAGAATTTAACCTTCAATTTGGTGTGCAATTCGTTTCTTCAATTTCTAAAATAAGACCCCACCGATCTTTTTTACATGTTATCATTTCTTCATCACTCTACTAAAACATCAAGAACATATCATCTTTAAGAATTCTTAGGTGAAATCGATTTCAAATTGAAACAGCGAGTTTATACATCATTTTAAAGAGGAAGGTTCAACTATCAATTTGATGTATAAGCCATTTCTTCATTTTCAAAAACACATCATTCTTTAGCATTTGTTACGTGGAATCGATGTTAAATTAAAACAACAGATTACGCACCATTTGAAAGGGGAAGGTTCAGCTTTCAATTTGGTATGCAAATTACATCTTCATTTTCAAAAATAAGACCTCAACAATCTTTTTCAAATCTTATTATTTTGTTTCTTGATTATATTAAAATGTCAAAAACAGATCAGCTTTAGCGTTTCTTAGGTGGAATCGACTTCAAATTGAAACAACGAGTTATACATCATTTGAAAGAGGAAGGTTCAACCTTCAATTGGTACAGAAGTCATTTTTTTTATTTTCAAAAATTAGACTTCCACGATCTTTCAAATTTTACCACTTTTACTCTCATTCTACTAAAACGTGAAAAACATGTCATTCTTTAACATTTCTTAGGTGGAATCGATTTCAAATTGAAACAACGACTTATACGTCATTACAAAGTGGACGGTGCAATCTTCAATCCGGTATGCAAGTCATTTGTTCATGTTCATAAATAAGACCTCTCGATCGTCAAAAACACATCGTCCTTTAATGCTTCTTAGATGAAATCGATTTCAAATAAAAACAACGGGTTATACATCATTTAAAAAATCAACCTTTAATTTAGTAAATATAAATAAAACCTCACCTTCAAATTTTATAATTTTTTTCGTTATTCTGTTAAAACATCAAAAGCATATCATTCTTTAACGTTGCTTAGGTAGAATCGATTTCAAATAAACAACAAGTTATACATCACATGAAAGAGGAAGGTTTAAGCTTCAATTTGATATACAAGTCACTTTTTCTGTTTTAAAAATACCACCTTCACGATCATTCAAATTTTATCATCTTTTTCGTAATTTCGCACAATATTGCTCTTGTAATTTTGTTCTTAATTGCATAGATATTAAAGAAATACGTAAATATGATAATTAGATGAACTTCAATGCCTTACAATATTATACTGTTCGATTACTAGTTGGAAAGTTAGAATAGCTTAAAAGTAATAAGATAACAGAATCCAATGATATTAATATAATGATATTAAATTACTAAATTTTCACAAGTTTTACTTAAAATTGTTGATAATGATTGATCCATGATCAATTTCGAATAAAGCGAAAATCTAATTATAAGAAAATTGCAGGAATACTGCAAAAATCTTCAAAATATCAAACTTTCGGGTTATCAGCATAAAAATCAACCACAACTCAAAAATTAAAATAGACAGAGAAATACTTTTTGCATGAATGCGAAAAGTTTGTAATTAAACACAAATTCTGTCATCCTTTAACATTTCTTAGTTGGGATCGATTTCAAATAGAAACTAGTTATCATTTTCGAAACTAGCGTCATTTTAAAAAGGAAGGTGCAATATTCAATTTGGTGTGCAAGTTATTTCTTCAATTTCAAAAATAAAACCTCCATGATCTTTTTCAAATTTTATCATTTTTTTTGTGATTATACTAAAACGTCAAAAACACATCATCCAGTAACATTTCTTAAGTGGTATCGACTTCAAATTGAAACAACGAGTTATATATCATTTGAAAGATGTTCCTTCCATGAGTTTTGCAGTAATAACGCCAAAACCTCTAAAATATCATAATTGATGATTAAATTCTTTCATAGTTTAAAAATCAAAATTGGTGATCGTAGACCTCATACACAAAGATTGTTTATAATGATGTGAAGAAGCATGATCCATAACCTGTCATAACTTAGATATGAAAAGATTACAGGAATACAACAAAAATCTTCAAAATATCATAATTTCGGGAATTCTGCATAAAAATCAACAACAACTGATGAATTAAAACACGCAGACTGAACAAACACAAAAGTTAATCCATAATCAGACACTACATAAATAGATATGAGGCTCTGTCAAAAATCTCCAAAATATTATCATTTAAGAGTCCTACTATAAAAATTAATTGAAACTAAGATTCATAGAGAAAAGTGTTATGTATGAAAATTGTTCGTTATGGTCTAAAGATTCATAATAGATAACGCGTTAGAATTTGGTTTTTACCGTTTTGGAGTAACAACGCCAAAGTCTCCAAAATAACCAAAAAAATCTCCCTTTTCAAAAACATAACTTCAGAATATTCATTTGGAAAATTTTTTTTCAAAATTTTTCTTAGATAAATGTAAAATTAAAATAAATGTAAAAATATTTCAATTTTTGTGCTGCAAAATCACACTCTCTTATATTTGAATGATCAATCTTCAATCTGATGCTTTCAGTGTTTGAAACTTTTTTCTAAAAGGTATCTAAACAGATTAGTTTAACACACAAACAAGGGATAATCATTTTATTGAATAATAAGACGCTCTATTTGTATTCAACCGTTTTCAAAGGAACCTCTTACACACAATTGTTCGCTCTAATAATACTAATCTTTTTGTGGAATTAGCTTTACAACGGAAAACTTTTATGAAGAATCTGAGATAAGATATATATTAATGAAAAGTAACAGTTTTCATTGTTTCTTTTTCAATTAAACTCAAAATCATAATCTTTGATAAAGAATAATTTTAACTATTTTTGTGACTTAACACATAATTAGCTGCTACTAATTTATAGATTACGTGGAACATGATACTTAATTATTATTAGAATGGTGGAACACTAAACTGTGTAGAATTACAAATATTAAGTCTGGATTATAATTATTTAAGCATTAGATATCTGTGAGAGCTAAAGAGTATTGAAAATCATTTCTATTAATACGCGATTCCAGTACAAAGAGTAGAAAAAAATATTTAGGAGACAATCAAAAATCCTCAAAAATTGACTAATATAGTTTAACACTGAAACCCAGACATAAAAACAGTCAGTAGCGGTTATGAATACATTAAAATAACAGCCAATAAAAAAAATAATTTTTCATTTTAATTATGTAACATTATTGACCATTTCCGTGTTTAGAACAGCGTCATTTTAATAAAAATATATTCATATCTTATGTTACATAATTCTTTTAATAACCCACATTGTTTCACAGGACACATTAATTTTTGTTTTGTAAGAATTTCCTCCACATAAGAAAACAATATAATTTTAGTACAATGCAAAACCAGATTTAATTTGGCTTTCCCAAGACCGCAATCTACAATGGTAGCATAAAAATTAACTTTAAAACTCATAGAAACCTAATCAAACATTCATATCAATTCATATTTACTTTGTAATTCTTGTTGTCTTATTTGTAATTTTAGATTTTTATTAAAAGTGGACTTACACCCTTTTTGCTTTGCAGGTACAAAATTCATAATCGGCAAATTAATTGGCAACGAACGGAGTTTGGATGAACTGTTAATTTAGGTAAATTTGAATTTGTTTTAATTAATAACTTATGTGCAATGAATTTCTTAAATTCTCAAATAAATTAAAGAAACTGTTATCTATAAATCTTCATCCTTATCCACACTAAATTTATATTCCGTTATGTGCGCCTGTACAGCTTAGACGTGTATTCAGGTTATCCGCATTCAATAGATTGAATTTTTCTCGTGAATTTAGCTATTAAAGATGTCCAAAGGCATTATTTCTACGCGAACTGGTAATAAAGAAGATGATGTTGCAGTCGCTCGAGTTGTTGAAAAAGTGTTATTTAGCGATATGTTACTGGATACGTTTATTAAGAAGTTAAAAGACCGGGTGATTGACATTTTTAAAGACAAGTTAGAGGAAAAAAGACAGAAAGTTGTTGCCCTGGAAGCCCGTGCTTCAACTTTAGAAGAACAAGTTTCCAAAAATGTTTTTATTTTAGAAGAACACGAACAATATTCTCGTAGGAATAACTTAGGTTTGTTTGGTGTCGTAGAAAAATCCAAAGAAGACCTTGCCGAGGTGCTTGTGAAGATTTGTAAAGAAAAACTTAAGATTGATCTAAAAACGGAGGATGTAGACTATCATCGTTTTGGGGCTACTGCGGATGCTGATAAAACGCCGATACCTATTATTGTTAAGTTCAGTCGAAGATCCGTACGAAATTCTATTTATAGAGCCAAAACTAAACTCAAAGGCACAAAACTGGTTATTCGGGAAGATTTGACGCGTGAGCGGGCGGGCGTAGTAAGAAATTTGGTTAAAAAATTTGGTCCAAAAAATGTCTTTGCGGAAAACTGTAACATTTTTTATAAACAAGATGATGTCATTAAAAAAATTAGTTCCATGCCAGATAAAGCGCCTACTTTTCGGATTGCTTTAAACTTAATTGGTGTATACTTGAGTGGTAGGTCACAATCGGTTCTTGTTGATGGGGTGATTTCCGAGAGTCGTGAAGTTACCTCCAGAGCTCTATTCTAGGACGGATTTTGTTCTCTGTTTATACAGCCCATCTTTTTGATTGAGTTCAACATTGTAAACAGTATGTTTACGCAGATACGCAGTTGGTCCACTCCTTTCATCACTCTGACTGGCGAGAGGTAGTTCTTCACATCAATAATGATCTAGATTATGTTTATGAAGTTTCCATTGCACACTGTTTAAGGATTAATCCTGATAAATCGGCGGTAATGATGAAAATGTCTGCGGAAAATTGTAACATTTTTTATAAACAAGATGATGTCATTAAAAAAATTAGTTCCATGTCAGATAAAACGTACTGGTAGTTTGTTTGTGTGCGGATGCCATAGGCTGCACCTACTTTTCGAATGGTTTCTATTTTAGTATTATTTCTAGACGTTGTTTTTTTTTGTATACGTATATTTATTTGTAAATTTGTTTATTTTTGAGCTGCGTAATTCGACGTGATGATCAGGAACATTTTTAGATTTGCTCACTTAAACATCAAACCCTTAGTCCCTAAGTTTAATCAATTTTGTAATCTTATTAGACATCAGAATTTTGATGTATTTGCTATAACTGAGACCTGGTTGTCTTCTGATATTCCTGACGGATCGTTGTCGATTGATGGATATAATTTGAAAAGGGTGGACCGAATTAGTAGGGGTGGTGGTGTCTGTTTTTATGTGAGGAATATATTTAAATATTCTATAATTGAAAGTTCGCGTAATATTGAACAATTATGGTTACTTTTCACTGTAAATAAACGTAAAATTATTTTAAATTATCGTCCTCCAAATTTTCCTTGTAGCGCTTTTCTGGATGAACTTGAGAAAACTATCTCTATGTGTCTGCCTCTTAGTGATGACATAGTTTGTGGTGACTTTAGCATTGATTTTCTTAATTTTCAAAATATGAATACTGAGGCTTTAAAACCCCTTTTTTCATCCTTTGATGCTAAACAGTGATCTTGTTTTCGCCTTCTGTACGTTGGATGTCAAACATTCGGGGGTCCTGGCTTCTCAGATTTCTTCTTATTTTGCGAGTTCTCGTTAGTTAGGTCTTTCTTCAAAGTTTCTCTTCAGATAGAGAGAAATCTGGGTACGATTGATGTAGCGGGTTTTAAGGAATTTTAAAACAAACTTCTTTTAATAATTTTTTTTTATTGAGGACGTTAATGAGAAGCTTGCCTTTCTCAATGATAGCATTCTTTATGCTTTCGATGTTTTTGCACCCTTGGTGAGTAGGAAAAGAGGTGGTAGGAAACGCCCTCCTTGACTCACTGACAATCAGTCCTCTGCTAAATGAGATTATTATAAGTCTTTCCGGAACTTAACGGCATTTACTGCGGAAGCAGAGAAGCGAGCTTATTTTCGTCATATTGGTAATATGTGTGATAGGAAACAGATGTGGTCTAGACATAGGGCACTTAGCTTGAAAAAGGAGTCAATAAGTGGTATTCCGGATGTTTTGAAAAATGTTAACGACTTGAATTATTACTTTTTGAGGAGTATCTCTGATATACTTGATTCAATGCCTCTTGATCAATCGGTTTTGGATTTTTATTCTAATTTGCCTGATACTGGAGGTGTTTTTAAATTTTCTACTGTGTGTTCTACTTTAGCGGAGAAACTCGTTTTTGACTTAAAGTCAAAAACGACTTAAAGACATTTGGAAGTATGCTCTCATTAAACCTATTCATAAAAGTCAAAATCCTACCAGTTTTAGTCATCTGAGACCAGTTAGTTTGTTGCCAGCTTTTTCAAAGATCCTGGAGAAGATTCTGAAGCAACAACTCGTGGAATATCTTGATAAATTTAAAATACTTTCGGAATTTCAATCGGGTTTTAGAATGTGTTTTAGTACTACTATTTCAATGATAGCGCTTATGGATGAGTTAATTGCAGCGGTTGATCAGGGTAATGTTGCTGTTCTCACTCTGTTAGACTTTAGTCGTGCATTTGATACTGTAAATTATACCATTCTGTTGTCGATTGTTTCGGCAATTGGCTTTGATTCGGCTGCTTTAAACTTAATTGGTGCATACTTGAGTGGTAGGTCACAGTCGGTTGTTGTTGATGGGGTGATTTCCGAGAGTCGTGAAGTTACCTCCGGGGTTCCACAGGGCTCTATTCTGAGACCGATTTTGTTCTCTGTTTATACAGCCCATCTTTTTAATCGAGTTCAACATAATAAACAGTATGTTTACGCAGATACGCAGTTGGTCCACTCCTTTCATTCCTCTGACTGGCGAGAGGTAGTTCTTCACATCAATAATGATCTAGATTATGTTTATGAAGTTTCCATTGCACACTGTATAAAGATTAATCCTGATAAATCGGCGGTAATGATCTTTGGAGATACAAAATTAACTTCAGGTGTGGTTCGGTCTTTTAATATTATCATGAATGATACGAAGGTACCTATAGTTAATAGTCATAAAAGTCTTGGTTTGGAAATTGATTGTTCTTTTAGATTTTCGTCTCAAATCAGCAAATATGTTAAAAACGCTTATTTCGCCCTTAGGCTACTTTTTCCGCATAGATCATACTTACCAATAGATGTTAAGGGAATGCTATGTGATACTCTTGTTTTGTCTCAATTTAATTACATGTTTCCTGTTTAGCATCCAGCGTTGACTGCTTTTGATTCAAGTAGAATTCAAAAAGTTCAAAACTGTTGTTTACGTTTTACTTATGGAATACGAAAATATGATAGGATTTGATAGAAACTGATGTTGAGCAGGACTCCAAGCTGTTTCTACAGAAAGATAAAATTCAGAGGTAACGTTCATGATAGATTGACCAGGTCTGTTTCCTTTATTTCTCCTCCTATTCATCGCACAGGTTTGTTTGAGAGATCATTCTCCTACCATATTTATAAATCTTATAATCTTATTTCAATGCCTGATAGAAAATTAAATGTATCGACATTCAGATCTCGGTTATTTGAAAGATTGTTCAGATGTCAAAGTACTTGTCTGTTGCAAGAGTTCCCGATATCAGGTTGCGTTGCGCATGTTACGGAATATTTTTAGTTAATTAGTTAATTTTTTTGTATTCATTTCAATACATTTTTATGTTTTGTATTCCTATGTTTTCAATTATTAACCCTCGCAGTACTGACGTTTCGCCAACCGTTGCGGACGGTGCCTGGGTCAACCGAGACCCGAACAGTTTTTGTTTACGTAGAATATAAAAAATGAAGCTTTTGCCATTTATTTATTAGGGATATAAAATAATACATAAAAATAAAATTTTAAAAAAATTACATAAAAAATATTTATTCTAAATCATTACAATTTGTACACAAAATATTTTTTGTACATGTTGAATGTATATTACATACATATTTATGACAAACATCACATTTTGATTTATATTTATTGTCATTTCCAATACACAAGCTACATCTTGAGCGTTTTTCTAATGTTGTACTCATTTGTTTATTTATTTTTCGGCCTGTACTTTCGATGGCGTCCACAATGTGTCTCGAAAATACTACTGCATTGGTTTCAAATGCTCTAGCTCTAGAATCTATGTTTGCAGCAACTAACTGTTCAGACAAATTTTCTATAAATTGTTTTCTTCTTGATTTTATGTTACCAGTTGCCCAATCCGGATTTTTGAGTTGCCATAGTACAAATGCATTATAGGCTGCAATATCTATATAATGTAAAAAAAGCGACAGAGGCCAACGTCGTGTACATCTCCGGCAAGTGTATTCTCTTAGAATTTTATCTAAAACATCCACTCCACTTTTTGTTGAATTGTAATAATTGATAATATTAGGTTTGAAATTATTATTTTCGTCAGAAATAGCATGTTCTCGATGAACGCTCGAAAGTAAAACTACGCATTTTCTTGGTTTTGGGATATACGACACAAGTGTTAGATTTTCAGAAAATATAAAATCGGAAGAGAATTGAGCTCTTCCGGATATTGTTATCAAAGATTTTGGTAAATCCTTTCTATTTTTCCGCATTGTTCCCACTATAAATATGTTATCTTTGAGTAAATCCTCTGCAAGTGAGATATCCGTAAAAAAATTGTCGGTTGTGATAGTTCGATTAGATCCCTTCCAAAACTCTGAAAGAACTCTAACTACTCGTTGTCCTTGTCCTTTCTCCGGTGTGTTTCCGCATTTTCCTAAATACACTTCAAAATTACAACAATAATATGTAGTAGCGTCACATAGGGCCCATAATTTCAGCCCATATTTCCCCGGCTTGCTCGGCATATACACCTTGAATGGACATCTTCCTCGAAATGTTACTAATTGTTCATCAATAGTGCCTACATTTGACGCTCGGTAATTATCTCTGCAATTTCTTGTTAAAATATTTGTAATGGTTCTCAAAGCTGCCAACTTATCGGTCATTTTTCTTTCTTCTCGTGTCTGAAAGTCGTCAAAACGCAAAAATCGTAAAATGTTTGTAAATCTATCACGAGACATAGATGCTCGATAAATTTGTCGACTATAAGCAATCTTTTTCTTCCATAGATCTTTTTTACTTTCACGTGATTCCCGAAAACGGCCAGTAATTAGTAAAATCCCAAAAAATGCCTTCAATTCAACACGGTCTACCGGCTTCCATATATTATTTGAAAACATTTCATAATATTTAACCGCTTTTTCATTTGTATAAGTAATTATAATGTCCATGATTTCATCATTTATAAATAAATCAAAACATTGTTCCATGGTTTCTACACCCTCAGAATTTGCTGTGAGTGTAGCATCATATTTACCAAATTCTGCATCTCTGTTTGTGGGGGAAATATATCTCCATGTTCGTCCACAAACATTTTGGTCTTTACAGTGTGACATATTATTACTATTTTCACCACTAAACTAATCACTTTCATAATCCTCTTCTTCTGGTACTGCATCACTAAAAGTCAATGACGCACATTCATCATCAGAAGACACTTCATTGTTATAATCATCATTATTATTTACAAAATTAGCAAACATTTTATTTTTCGATGTAGATCGTTGCTCTAAAATACACCTTCTGTGAACTAAATCAAGAATTTAATGGCAATTGTATTGTCGCTATAGCCTCTTACACAGACAGACGCCTGGCGCTGTAAAGAAACGGTCGAGACATATTTTTTCGTCGTTTTTTCGTCGGGACGTCCGTTTGACGCCGATCTAACTTAACGCACTCCTTGAGTAACGACAAATCTATTTATTACAATTTCTCGCAAAAATTTATTTGGGTCCAAATAGACCCAGGCACCAGAATACGAGGGTTAATATTTAATAACTCTTTTTGTCATTTGAGGTCCAGATGTGTTAAGAACATTTCAATTTAATTTTTATTTTATTTTAATTTATTATAATGTAAAGGTTGTTGTCTACTCAAAAGGAGTTTCATTTTTATTTTTATATTTCTTCTTTTTTGTTAAGCACACGTGCGTCTACATTTTCTTTTAAAAGGAACAACTTATTCCATTTTTAACTCGCATTCGCAATTCGTCGCTCGATTAATCTTAACACTAAAATATTCATCTCATATTATAAAGAAAATTCTAAATTGTAAATATTACTCAATTTATTAATTAAACGTACAAAAATAATTGAGTTTTTGTCTATAACAAAAAAAAAAGATGTTGAGAACCAGCCGTAATCAAATATCCCAGAATAAGTGAAACTGAAACAAGATGGAAGAACAGGATTTTATTTTCCTGAATCTGCGCCTTGCGAATTGCTTGTGTACTATGCTATAATAGTTTGTTATTTAGGTAGTTTATTCTGTTTTATTTTTCATTCTTAGCTTTATATCGATTTATTTTTGTAAATTTATGTGGGTTATCAATAAAGTCTGTTATTATTAATATTATATAATCTTAAATTTATGCAAAATTTATGTATTACAATTAAATCTTATTCAATAAATTTCATTTATCTTATCATGTTTTGTGTTAAAGTGAAATAAAGTTATATTTAATCTTGACAAATTATGTATCTTCCGAAGATATATAATCTGTATATTTTCAATCAGTTTATCTCTATAAAACGTAACAATTAAACCACCCACTATTAGTTGCTTGTGTCTTTATTACAATAACCATTCAAGATTTATCTAAAAATCAAGGAAAATTAGCAAAGTGAGTTATTGGCAAATCTCATTAGATGTTATCTGAAAGCATGTTATTCTTTGTAATTAAAACTATTAGTGGTACGATAACTACACTCTATGAAGATAAGAAAACTGAATTATTTGATGTTCAATTACTATTAATTAAATAAATATGCTTACAATAAAATAAACAGCACACCAAGTAAAAAATTGAGGTTATGTCGTATCTGATCTTGTCATTTTGACATTTCTGATGAGTTAAAACTAATTTTAGATTTACAGGATAGATGGCGGTAAAATAAGTTTATTAAATTCTATTTATTAATTTTAATAATAACAACAAATTTAATTTGTACTTACTTAATAATCTTTTTTGAAAGCTTGTTTGAATTGTTTGGATTAAGTTAATAAATAAAATATCGCCTTGTTTAATTTTAGCGGTTTTTTTGACATTGAAATGTGCCCTTTTTTTGGTTATTAACGTGTCAATCGAAATTTGAGGTTATAGAATAAATTCCAGAATGATTTTTAGTTTAAAACTACCGACTTTTGTATCTTTAATCGAACGTTTCGACATCTATTTACTCATTATTAAAATCTGGTTTATAAATATATTTTGATGAGATTAATCATTGAAAGGAATAAGTGAACTCTGATTACTCAGAATATACGTGTGATAAGGTTATCATTTCGTTCAAAAAAAAGAGACACTTTAATTTGTTAATACATTTTTATTTTGTAGTTATTGTAATGTTATTACTGCATTTTAAAAATCTTTATCATTGAAATTTTATCTGTTTATTTACTTTTATTCTGGGAAGTCCCCACTTCTTTATTGTAACAATCGGGTGCGTTGGTTTAAATTCAAGTAGTACATGCTAAGATGGCTTACCGCGACATTCTCTGTGAAATATTTTCCAATAAATCTTCAGAAACTATAGATAATATCATAAGGATAGTGGAAGAAAATGGTCAAGGTGCTGATGATGAGATGCTAGAAACTATGATCAATTTACTTTCCTATACTGGAAGCTCAGACAAAGAAGACGTTATATTAACAATGAATAGTCAACCAGAGGAGCTTTTAGATGAAGCTGCAGGATTTGATTGGGATTTAGTAAGTTCAACAAAAGGTAAATACTCAAAAATTGCTCTAAGAATGTAAATAAGCTAAATATAAAATAAATATTATTTTAATGCAGCACAAGATGCATTTACATTTCAAAAATTGATCGATGTTTTACCAAATGCTGATCCCTCCTATTTGGAAGAAAAGTCTAAAGAGCTACATTGCAACGAAGATTTACAAAATTTTATTGACAATGCTATCGACAACAAAAATTACCCTACAGTAGAAGAATACTTAAAACGAAGAGAAGAGAAATCAGAACGCCAAAATTACACCTCACATTTTCATCTTTATGAATTCTTGAAAGAATTTCCAGACCCCGTCGGGTATTTTGAAGCTCAAAACAGAAACCATGCCTTATCAATTAACGAATCTGACAAAGGAAACAAAACCGAAGAGGTTTTAAAGCAAGAAAAAGACTTTGCATTAACATTTCTTTACAATCACTTCCCAAAACAGCGTACACGTGATATAAACAAGATCTTTACAAGTTGTAATTGTGACCTTGTAAAAACGGCCAATAAATTAACGAAAATACCAGCCGCTTTTAAAGAAGCTAGATCTATTATACATCAAGAGGACGATTTAAAAACAAACATACTTCTCCTGAAAGAGATCGCTTTCGTTAAAAACGCGAAAGAAATACATCGAGTACTAAAAGTTCAAAAAGAAAATATTGAAAAATCACGAAAATTAGGGTTATTACAAACGTGTTCTATTTGTTATTTTGACGAATTAGTCCCTGAGGAATGTTATATTTGCAGTAATGAATGCATTTTTTGTCGGGATTGTATCCGACGAGCAATTCAACTTGCCATTAATGAGGAAAAATTAGAAATGGGATGTTTAATGGAGTGTGGCGGTGATTATAGTTTAACTACTTTACAAATGGTTTTGGACCGCAAAACGTTTGAACGATTTTGGCAGAAAAAACAACTGCACGAAGTTGAAAAGGCTAAAATTGATGGACTTGAATTTTGTTGTCTCTGTTATAAATTTGCTTACATCCCAGATCCTGATGATAAGATATTTTCTTGCACCGCATGCAACCGAGATTCTTGTAGAGAATGCAAACATGAATCTCATATTCCATTAAGATGCAACGAAATTGAATATGAGAAAGACGTTCAAGTTAGAACTTTTATTGAAAATAAGATGACTGAGGCACTTGTTAGAAAATGTTATCAATGTGGTAAACAATATATTAAAACTTCAGGTTGTAATAAAATTCAATGCAGCTGTGGAGCTAAAATGTGCTATCTTTGTCATAAGGCTATTAACAGTTATGATCATTTTAAGGAAACTGGGTACTTTTTAACTAATTTTTTGTTGTTTTTGTATTAATTTTGATTATTTTAGGTGCCCCTTATTTACTGATGACGATCTTTTGCATCTAGAAAATGTTAAGGAAGGTGCCAGAAAAGCCAAAGTTGAGTTGGGTGTTGATAAAAATCCGGAAATGTTGAAATTTGATCCTGCAAGGGATTTAGAACCTTAATTAATTAAGTATAGATTAAAGTTATGATTGTATTTTGCTATTATTCTAAAGTCTACTTTAAATACGTTTATAAAAATTATTTATTGTTTTATTTCTTTTCAATTTATCTATGCATCACATCTCAAAACAACACAAGCCATATAAAAAAGATCTTTGTAAGCAGGATTGGAAATTTATTGCACTACAACTGTTTATTCAGTGGTCGTTAAAATGCAAAATCACTGAAAATTTAGTGATAGTGAACAAAATTTTGTGAGAATAGTGGAAAAATGTACTATCATCAACTTTTAGTGAAACATAATTATTAACTAAATACATTTGAACTTATGTTTTATTAGCAGTGATACTTTGCACTGCTTTTTTCCTCGACCTTTTAAACATTCTTTTTTAAATTCGCGGCAAACAGTTTTGGAATCACTGGTACATTCAATACTTTTTTTAACTTTTTTTTAATTTTTTTTTAACTTGATAGAAAACTTTAAAGATTTTCGGAAAACTTTCAATAGATTCAGACGACTTGATGCTGGTTATAGAAGCTTTGAAATGTTTCCAAATTTATATTGCCTTTGGAAGACTTGACATGCTTCCAAACTACTTTATATTGCCTCTGGAAGACTTAAACTACTTCTAGCAGACTTGAAATGCTTCCAAAGCTCTTAATACTCCTTTTGAAAGATTTGACACTGCTTCTAGAAGACTTTAATGCTTCCAGCGCTCTTAGTACTCCGTTTGGGAGACTTGATACCGCTTCTAAAAGACTTTAAAGGAGTTCAGAAAACTTTCAATACATTCAGAAGATTTGTTGCTGGTGACAGAAGCTTTGAAATGCTTCCAAAACGCTTGGTATTGGCTCTGGAAGACTTGAAATGCTTCCAAAAGATTTTTGTATTACCTCTGGAAGACTTGAACTACTTCTAGAAGACTTAAAATGCTTCCAGAGCAATTAATATTCCCTTTGGAAGACTTGATACTGCTTCTGGAAGACTTTAAATGTTTTTGAAAGACTTTCAATAGATTCAGAAGACTTGACGCTGGTTATAGAAGCTTTGAAATGCTTCCAATACACATGGTTTTACCTCTGGAGGACGTGAAATGCTTCCAAAAGTCTTTACATTGCCTCTGGAAAACTTGAACTACTTCTAGAAGACCTGAAATGCTTTCAGAGCACTTAATACTAAGAACTTGCTTTCAGAGCACTTACCCTTTGGAAGACTTGATACTGAATCTAGAAGACTTAAAAGGTTTCCGGAACACTTTGAACACATTCAGAAGATTTGATGCTGGTTATAGAAGCATTGAAATGCTTTCAAAACATTTGGTATTGCTCCTGGAAGACTTGAAAATCTTCCAAAAGGCCTCTGGAATATTTGAACTACTTCTAGAAGACTTGCAGTGCTTCTAGAACACTTGATAATCCCTTTGAAAGACTTGATACTGCCTCCAGAGGATTTAAAAGGTTTCCAGAAAACTTTGAATATATTCAGAACATTTGATGCTGGTTGTAGAAGCCTTGAAATGCTTCCAAAACAATGGGTATTTCCTCTGGAAAACTTGAAATTGCTGCGAATAAACTTGAAATGCTCCCAGATAACTTTATACTCTCCTTAGAAGAGTTAATACAGTTTCTAGAATACTTTAATTGCTTTCCAAAAACTTGACATTGCTTCTAGAAGACTTGACCTACTTCTAGAAAAGTTGAAATGCTTGCAGAACACATAATCATTCTTCAGCAAGAGTTGATACTGTTTCTAGAAGACTTTAAAGTTTTTCAGAAGACTTATTCAAAACATTTGATACTGTTTCTAAACGACTTGAAATATATCCAAAAGACTGGATATTGCCTGTAAAAGATTTAATAAAATGCTTCCTAAACGCTTGATACTGCTTGTAAAACTGCTGGCAGAAAGTATTTTAATCACAAAAAACAATATACCGAAGAAAACCAGTTGATTTTATTTCAAAGATATTAACTACTATTGGACCAAATGCAAAATCCTGACGTAAGTAGCCTAGAAAGTGTTAATTAAACTCTAAATACTGCTGGAAGAAGACAATTTTAATACAAAAGGCAAGAAGCTGTTAATAAAATTTGCTTCCAAAATACCAAATACTGTTAGCAAGATACAATATCTTCACCTCAAAAGTTCAAAAATTACCAATTCAACGATAGATACTGTTTGTAAAACTCAAAACACTTCTGGCGGAAGACATTTTTTTACAAACCAATCATACGTGGTTGTTGATACAGCTTTTTTCCAATTCAGTTGTTTTCATCACCAAATACCCTAAAATGCGCCTATGACCATGACTCTTATTCCCAACACTTGTATATTTCGTGTTTTATACACTAACGGATTTTGAAATAATGAGGAATAACCACATATTGCCTCTCATCTTCAAAGTATCTTCGCTCACTATCTTGGTTTTCTCAATGTCTTTATGTAGAATCACCAGTTTAAATATACTAAATATATATAAATAATAAATACATAACTAAATAATAATATACTAAATAACAAAAGGTAAGTACTCAAAAATTGTTCTAAGAATGTAAATAAGCTAAACTATTACTTTAACGCAGCACAAGATGCGTTTACATTTCAAAAATTGATCGATGTTTTACCAAATACTGATCCCTTCTATTTGGAAGAAAAGTCTAAAGAACTATATTACAATGAAGATTTACAAAATTTTATTGACAATGCTATCGACAATAAAAATTATCCTACAGTAGAGGAATACTTAAAACGAAGAGAAGAAAAATCATAACGCCAAAATTACACCTCACATTGTCATCTTTATGAATTCTTGAAAGAATTTCCTGACCCCATCGGGTATTTTGAAGCTCAAAACAGAAACCATGCCTTATCAATTAACGAATCTGACAAAGGAAACAAAACCGAAGAGGTTTTAAAGCAAGAAAAAGACTTTGCATTAACATTTCTTTACAATCACTTCCCAGAACAGCGTACACGCGATATAAACAAGATCTTTACAAGTTGTAATTGTGACCTTGTAAAAACGGCCAATAAATTAACGAAAATACCAGCCGCTTTTAAAGAAGCTAGATCTATTATACATCAAGAGGACGATTTAAAAACAAACATACTTCTCCTGAAAGAGATTGCTTTCGTTAAAAACGCGAAAGAAATACATCGAGTACTAAAAGTTCAAAAAGAAAATATTGAAAAATCACGAAAATTAGGTTTATTACAAACGTGTTCTATTTGTTATTTTGACGAATTAGTCCCTGAGGAATGTTATATTTGTAGTAATGAATGCATTTTTTGTCGGGATTGTATCCGACGAGCAATTCAACTTGCCATTAATGAGGAAAAATTAGAAATGGGATGTTTAATGGAGTGTGGCGGTGATTATAGTTTAACTACTTTACAAATGGTTTTGGACCGCAAAACGTTTGAACGATTTTGGCAGAAAAAACAACTGCACGAAGTTGAAAAGGCTAAAATTGATGGACTTGAATTTTGTTGTCTCTGTTATAAATTTGCTTACATCCCAGATCCTGATGACAAGATATTTTCTTGCACCGCATGCAACCGAGATTCTTGTAGAGAATGCAAACATGAATCTCATATTCCATTAAGATGCAACGAAATTGAATATGAGAAAGACGTTCAAGTTAGAACTTTTATTGAAAATAAGATGACTGAGGCACTTGTTAGAAAATGTTATCAATGTGGTAAACAATATATTAAAACTTCAGGTTGTAATAAAATTCAATGCAGCTGTGGAGCTAAAATGTGCTATCTTTGTCATAAGGCTATTAATAATTATGATCATTTTAAGGAAACCGGGTACTTTTTAACAAATTTTTTGTTGTTTTTGTATTAATTTTGATTATTTTAGGTGCCCCTTATTTACTGATGACAACCTTCTACATCTACAAAATGTTAAGGATGGTGCCAGAAAAGCCAAAGTTGAGTTGGGTGTTGATAAAAATCCGGAAATGTTGAAATTTGATCCTGCAAGGGATTTAGAACCTTAATTAAATAAGTATAGATTAAAGTTATGATTGTATTTTGCTATTATTCTAAAGTCTACTTTAAATACGTTTATAAAAATTATTTATTGTTTTATTTGACTTGGTGCTGGTTATAGAAGCTTTGAAATGCTTCCAAATTTACATTACCTTTGAAAGACTTGAAATGCTTCCAAACTACTTTACATTACTTCTGGAAGACTTAAACTACTTCTAGCAGACTTGAAATGCTTCCAAAGCTCTTAGTACTCCCTTTGGAAGACTTCTAAAAGACTTTAAAGGAGGTTAGAAAACTTTCAATACATTCAGAAGACTTGATGCTGGTGACAGAAGCTTTGACATGCTTCCAAAACACTTGGTATTGGCTCTGGAAGACTTGAACTGCTTCTAGAAGACTTAAAATGCTACCAGAGCACTTAATACTCCCTTTGGAAGACTTGATACTGCTTCTAGAAGATTTTAAATGTTTTTGAAGGACTTTCAATAGATTCAGAAGACTTGACGTTGGTTATAGAAGCTTTGAAATGCTTCCAATACACATGGTTTTGCCTCTGGAGGACTTGAAATGCTTCCAAAAGACTTTACATTGCCTCTGGAAAACTTGAACTACTTCTAGAAGACCTGAAATGCTTTCAGAACACTTAATACTAAGAACTTGCTTTCAGAGCACTTACCCTTTGGAAGACTTGATACTGAATCTAGAAGACTTAAAAGGTTTCCGGAACACTTTGAACATATTCAGAAGATTTGATGCTGGTTATAGAAGACTTGAAATGCTTTCAAAACATTTGGTATTGCTCCTGGAAGACTTGAAAATCTTCCAAAAGGCCTCTGGAATATTTGAACTACTTCTAGAAGACTTGCAATGCTTCTAGAACACTTAATAATCCCTTTGAAAGACTTGATACTGCCTCCAGAAGATTTAAAAGGTTTCCAGAAAACTTTGAATATATTCAGAACATTTGATGCTGGTTGTAGAAGCCTTGAAATGCTTCCAAAACACTGAGTATCTCCTCTGGAAAACTTGAAATTGCTGCGAAAAGACTTGAAATGCTCCCAGAAGAATTTATACTCTGCTTAGAAGAGTTGATACAGTTTCTAGAATACTTTAATTGCTTTCCAAAAATTTGACATTGCTTCTAGAAGACTTGACCTACTTCTAGAAAAGTTGAAATGCTCGCAGAACACTTAATAATTATTCTGCAAAAAATCACGCACGCTCACGTGAGTAGTACAAAAATTGATGCTCGCTCACGGGGGGTCACGCATGACCCATCGTGACCCGACGGGACTCTTGTTATTTGCACATCACTAGAAACGTTAGAGATTAGCCGTACGTCTCTTAAAAACTAAATGTTTTTCATTGTAGCTCTAGTCCCACATTATTTTGAATATTATTTTTAGTCATAGTATCAGCGACGTTTTATGTCCAATAATATACAGTATAATTGACGTCAATTGTTACATTATTTTTCTTTGAGACGGTTGGTAAGTGACTTTCGAAATGACATCCAATTTTATAGCACTCTTTTATAATGAGGTGTTTTTGTAAGAAGTTGTATTTATTAATAATTTCTGAAAAATTTTATGAATTGAGTTTGGGTTGAGCTCCAACTTCATGCTATCCTTCATAGTGAAGTTGGAGTTCAACCCAACCCAACATAACCAAAGTTGTTTTGCTTTATTGAGGTTAGGGAACTATCTGCTAGCAGTCATTTGGCCAGAGATGATGTGCGGCCAGATAGTCGACCCACTAAAAAACTTGTTTCCTCATCATTTCCGGAACCGCTATTTGGCATTTCTTCGAGGCCCTCCTTGTCACGTCCTCGCAAGCATTGGTTTGTCCAGAACGAAAATGTAAATAAAAAGATTTTTCTTACTCTTTGGTCATGTAATTGTTTCCCTCGTTCTACTTCTTTTTTTCCTAGCATCATTTTCGCCGTTTAACGTTATGTTTCCTCGTCTTCATAGTACTTCCTCCCTCCTCTCGTCTTCATAGTATCCAAAACAGAAAAAAAAAACATACACATTTTATTAATTTTAATCTAGATCTTACTTTTGAGCTTTACCTGGCAAAGGAGGTTTGGACAGGATTGCTGATAGAACCGTGTCTTCTTTTACTACTTCTTTATCCTCCGCTATTTGGCATTGTTCGTCGCAGCACGTTGAACATCTTTGCCGCCTTTTCCACTACTCACCTACTTTCTTAAGGTGAGATGTCATCCTCATATCCGTGTCCTTACTTTCATGTTTTTGGTTTTCTTTCTCATTTCCGTCTTATGAGGAGCAATGTCTATACACATAGAGTTCAGCTTATCCACCACTTTACCTACTGCGTAGGCGACTATTTCCTCCACCTCTATTTTTGTTCTTCTTGTTACTACTACTGCCAGCTCGTCGATATATGCTATCATATTTAGCGTATGTCCAGGGTAACCATAACACACAGATCTTGATGCTGTACTGTCTTCTTTTTAATGTCATCTACTATTTTTTGTACTCTACTTATGCATCTATAGATGATTTTTCCTTCCTAAAACCATACTGGTTCTTGTGCACCGTACCTTTCTCCTAAATTTCTATTTTAAATCGTGCCCTTAGTAGTAGCTCTAGTAGCTTTCCCATGATATCCTCTAGATAGGTTGGTTTTTCCACCACTACCAGATTTGTTACACCCCCACTGTCTCGGAAAATATCCTCGTGTGAGGTAGGCATTATACACTTTCAAGAAAGCATCTTTGTTGCTATTAACTGTTGCAACAAAGATTTTTGGTGTAATACCATCTGAGTCTGGTGCCCTCTTTTTGCGTATCTTTGTTACGACGAAAAACGACGATTTTTTGACGACTTTTCCCTGGCAGGGAAAAAGTTTCACGATATACGTCTATGTTTCCTCCATGCTTTCAACTGTTCTGTTTCGAAGTCTCAGTTTCTTCATGACATATTTAATTGTACTTCCCATTTCTCCTCTTTATTGGTATATATCAAGAACTTCAGTTCTCGTTTACAAGCTTTATAAAATCTAACTAGTTCTTCAATGCCACTCCAGTGCGTATCTTGTTTGGCCTTTTTCTTCTCAATTTGTGACACTTTCTTCTCTTGTCTGCTATGCTCCTATTCCACCTCCGCTTTTCTCTACCAGTGTCGTTTTCTTAAAAAATCTATCGCATGGGTCAGTCACGTTGAAAATTATTTGTTCCGGACTAGAATTTGACATCATCGGCAAGAGATTTACGAAGCTCTACCCATTTTTTAAATTCTCTTTTAGTGACAATCCATCCCTTTTTTGTTTTGTGATATCCTCGGTGAGATCGTTCAAAACTGATGATGCGATAGTCACTTAGGTTTTCGTATTCCATTTCTACCCTCCATCCTTCTATCCTTTTACCCAACTTCACCGTGGCTGCCGTGAGATCTATCACCAATTATCCCGCCGGGCCTGTGAACGTTGGGGTTTTTTTTTTCATTTAGAACCAATAAATTGTTTGCTGCTATCCAATTCTCCATGATTTTACCCTTTTAATTCGTTTTATTTGATTCTATTTGCCCTGACATTGCATTAAGTCAGTTATTCTTCATTTTAATCTGTATGTTATGAATTGTATTTAACCTCTTGCTCTAATCATAATAATTCAAATCTTTTCTCAGCAGCTTGTACACTACACTGCTAAACCTTAATGTTTCTAGTTTTAAGTTTGGTGTTAGTTTTGAAGCTATGTTGGATTGGAATATCTTGGGTTTCGTTTTAAGGGAGGTACAGCAAATCCAAATGTTTTTCATTCTAGATCTAATGTTAGCTCTAATGTTAGTGTTAACACTATTTTTAGTTGTTATTCAATCTTAAATTGTTGTATACTTGTATCGGACTAAAACTAGAACTAACACTACACCTAGAACTAAAAGTATAACTAATAATAGGCCTACAACCTAGCTTTAGTACTAACGCCAGATCTAGAACTAGAAGCATTATGGTTTAACCGTGCGTGTCTTAAGACGGCTAAACCTTAATGTTACTAGTTCTAAATCTGGTGTTAAATCTAAAACTAAGTTGGATTGGGTTGAGTTGGGTTCCGCTAACTCCAAATATTTATCGTTCTAGATCTAGTATTAGCTTTAACTTTAGTGTTGGCCCTATTTTTTGTTGTCATTCAATCTAAACCTGTACACTTATATCGAACTAAAACTAGAAGTAGAAATTATCAGTAAAAGTTTTCACTATCACTAAATGTTTAGTGGTAGTACATTTTTTTCACTACCTAAATATTTAGTAGTAATGTAATTTATTTGAATTTTGATGAACTTGAATTTTGTTATCACTGTGATAAATTTGCTTATATTTCAAATTCTGATGATAAGATATTTTCTTGTACCACGTACAATCGACATTCTTGTAGAGAATCTCATATTCCATTACGTCATAATGAAATTAAATACCATAAAAATTTTCAAATAAGAATCTTTATTAAACACTTGTTAGAAAATGTTATCAATGTGATAAATAAGGTGCTGGAAAAACCAAAGTTAAGTTGGATGTTGATAAGAATTTGATTTTTTCTTGATTAATTAAATGATTTTATGATTGTTTTAAAGACAATTTTAAATACATTTATAAAAATAATTTATTATTTTATTTCTTTTTGATTAATCTATACATTAACTTAGATTTCATTTCAATATTATCTAGGTTATAAATTATTTTTAAATATTTACAGTTCGTATTGCACATATTGGCCAAATTTTTTTCTTATAATTGTATGTGCACAAAAAATGAATTAAACTATTTTTTTTAATTAATTTACAACTTCTGATTAATTGTTTAATATTTAAAAATTCGTTCTATTTACAGTCTTTTATTATTAATGGTAACTATTTACCGTTGTTAAAAACGACTAGAATACATTTTGACTAGAAACGCATTAACTTGTTATTTTTATACAAATAAATTTTCTATACAAATTTTAATTCTAAATAGTAATATGGCAAGTGAGTTGAATTCACGGTTTTTTCTTCCTTAATAACTAACAAATTTATGTTTAATTTTACTATTATTTAAATACACAAAATTTTATCGGGTCATCCGGTGATAATTTTATGGGCATCTACATAGCATATTTTTGTTGTAATATTTGAATTAGATTTGTTCAATAAATTTACTGAAAAAAGAAAGAACTTATGAAGAAAATATTGAATCCTTGTTATTAAATAATGAACTTTATGAGTGGAATTCTTACTAAAGAAATTTTGTGAGTAATTTGTAAGAATTTTATGAATTACTTTGATACTTAATACAACGTCTAAATTAGAGACACTGACAGCTGGTTTAAATAGAGACGCCACATAAAACACCCTGCCCTATAATTGATTCACAAATTATCACAACCAGACCAATGTATCTATCCAAGATTTATAGACAACAACGATTTATATCAAATTCAATTTTATTTGTAAAAAATTTATTTCAATTTTTTATCAACACATTCGCTACCAATCGGCAGATATGGCTCAAATCCATATAGTTTTTTTATCAGACCAACAACTCATATTTATTAATTTATATGTTATTACAGACAAATATACAAAGAAATTTTTCCCACTATAGCAGATTGCTCCTTCCAATTCAATACTTTTGGTTGGTATCTGTAATCTTTTATCAATGTACCTAAGTGAAATCTTTTTTGGAGTCAGCAATCTTGACAGTGTAGCCCTAAATGTCCAATATCCATTATCAGTCACATATTTACAGTAATTTTGCATTTCGTAGTAAACGCAGAGAAGCATTTTCTTATCGAAATCTACAGTCTAATCATTCAATCTCTACTCATTTTTTGCAAGTTTGAGTATTGCCAATGTGATTCTAAATTTTTTCTTGCTGCTCAGAAGAAATGCGTTTCAAGTTAGCGTACATCTTGTGTCTTGTTTGCATATATGACGCAAGATGTACTTGCTAACTTGGTGCATTTGTTACTAGCACACAGATGAAAAAGAAGCCAGCAAAACTCTGCATGTACTGTTATTATATATTATGAATCATCAAACTTAAAAATATAATTCTAAATTTCCAAAATCTAAATCTGCAACATATTTAGTGTAATTTCTCATTTCGTTGTAACCTCTAAGCAGCCCAGTTTCTGATTTCTTCTCGAAATCTAGAGTTTGACCACTCAAGAATGGATTCTTTTCTAACAAGTTTGAGCGGTGTAAGTCTGATCCTAGACTTTTTTTGATACTTAGAAGAAAGGATGCAAACAAGACAGTTAAGTAGAAAATTATATGAAAAGAAGAACCCAACAAGGCTCTGTATAAACTTTTACAATGAATTTGTCGTTATGAATCATCAATCTTAACAATCTAATTCCACATTTATTAAAATCTAGAATCAGCAACATGTTTCGTATAATATCTCACTTCCTTGTAAACTCCGAACAACGCAATTTTTTATTTCTTCTCGAAATCTTAACCCTCTATTGTACGATTTATTACACTTTATCAGAGAAAATAAAAATTATTAAATTATTTTAATTTATTAAAATTATTAAAAAATGTCTTCGGATGCACTGCTAAACCTAACCCAACCCAAAGTTTCGGCACTCTATAAAACTTTGAGAGCGATAGTAGCTCGAAAAGTGCCATCATCCATGAGCTATAAAAATGTAAAAAAAAGCGTTAAAAGGTCATTATGATCCAGCAAAGTCAGAAATTGCGGAAACGTATAATTTTAATAAATGTATACAGAAACCGAGTCAAAGTATGTCTGAATACATAGTGGAAAAAAAGAACACTGGCTAGTTCGTGTAAATTTGGTGAATTTTTCGAAAGAGCATTAAGAGATCGTTTGGTATGTGGATTATTATCTGAAAACAGTCAGAAGAGGTTATTATCAGAAGAAGGATTGTCCTTTGAGAAAGTTTGTAATATTGCTTTAAGTTACGAGTTGGCTACGTCGAAAGTAAAAATATTCCAACCGGAAGAAACAATGTTGAATAAAGTTAAGTCTAAACCTGAAAAGAAGTCGTTTTATAATAAAAAAGAACATAGTAAGAAAAGTTGTGAGCATTGTGCAAGGTATCACGACCCAAAAGGATGTCCAACACGAGAATGGAAGTGTTTCGTGGTCATACTTCAAGAGTTTATAGATTTAATAAGGAAAAATTTGAATTAGAACGTTAAAACAAAGAGTTTGTATGGTCCAGTGAATGCCAAGAATCATTTGATAAGTGTAAATCGTTATTGGCGAATAAAATTGGTCTAGTTCATTTTGATCCAACCAATTTTAATTGCTACAGATGCATCATCATATGGTGTGTGGAGCAGTGATGAGTCAAGTCATTAATAGTCAGGAGTATCGTGTTATGTTTGCATCTAGTACGTTGACAGAAGCTCAGCGTAAGTATGCACACATTCAGAAAGGGGCTTCAGCCATAATATTTGCCATAAACAAGTTCCATAAATATATTTATATATATGGTAGGAAATTTTTATTGGTGAGACAATTAACCAATAAAATGTATCTTTGGTGTGAAAATTAACATACCGATGTTGACCGCATCACGATTGCAACGTTGATCGTTGGAGTTGTCCTCTTATAAATATGAAATACTTTATAAGAAAGAGTTATCACACGTTGATGCCTTATCAAGACTATCTGAAAAGGCGACTATAATAGAACCAATTTGTTCCTTCTCTACTGAAAGTGAGATACCACTATGTGGATTGTCCGTAGCTAAACAAACTAAACGGGATAGGGTTTTAACTAAAGCAATGGAGTTAACCAGACGAAGTTGGCCAAACAAAATTCTTGATGAACCCTTAAAACCTTATCTTGCGAAGAAACTGGACCTTTCTATTGATAATGATTATATATAATGTCTGTATTGGGGTAATAGAATTGTTATTCCGTATGAATTAAGAGCTGATGTCGTGGATCTTCTTCATGATCAACACATTGGGACTGTTTGAATGAAGCTTCTGGCTCAAGGTGAAGTCTGGTGGCCAAACATTGATTATGACATAGAAGAGTATATTAAGAAGTGCGAACCACGTCATCTTAATCAGACAGCAAGCATTAAAGTATTATTTACACCTTCGGAAAAGACTGGTAAAAACTGGACAAGGTTGCATGTAGATTTTTTTCACTAAGGGTACTACATTTCTATTGATAATAGACAGTCATTCGAAGTTCATTAATATACATATTATGAACAGTACAAATGCAAAAAGGACAATCGAGAAACTAAGAGTTACATTTGCTTATTTTGAAATACCAGAAGAATTGATGTCGGATAACCGCCATTCAATAGTCAGGAATATAAAGATTTTTGCTGCGCAAATGGAATTAGATGTAAATTTTCATCACCCTTACATCCATGTTCAAATGGATTGGGGGAACGAGTTATTCATTTTGTAATATTAGCAACTCTTCTAAAAAAGAGGGAGAGAGAATATATTGGGTTTATCCAGTGAATAGAAAGAGAGAGGCTAGAGGCGAATTTCAATTCCTGACTGTCAAGCTTTCTAAGCTGAAAGATATCATCAATCAGGAATAGTTCAACGAGATTCATTCCAATTCAGAAAGAAGAAATGCAAATCTGACGAGTGATCAAACAGGTCTAAATTTGTCTTATCTATCTTTATACGTCACTTCCCACTCTACTCCTCTGACGGATTTCGGGATAGTTGCTGATGCAACCAACAAGTGACCACAACTCGTCAGCTAAATATAAATCCAGGTTTACCTTCATAATCAGCATCAGAAAGTTCAGACTCCTTACTTTCTGATGGAATATCGGGTACTATTATTTGATTTTTTCTTGTTGCATCCATTGCGATTGTATCTTGCTCTTTCTGCACACATTGTTTCTAATTGGGCACGTAGTTTTTAAAATATCTTTTGTTTATGAGACGTTTTGCACAGAGAATTAATTTAATATAATACAGATTAGCTCATTATAAATAGTTTTACACATGAACAAATTATACTTGCTCCAAATTAACATAAAAACATAAACCCCGACACTTTTTGCATTAGTATAATTAGTATGACATCCAGTCAAAAAACATCGTTCGCGCTTAACACATAACTTTTGATTTCAATAATTATTTATGAATATATTTTATAATATGTGGTAATAACGCTAATCATAGAATCCGTGGAAAACGTGTAAGAATACGATGTTATATATATTTAAAAAATGTGTTCCGGATGAAGAACAATATGCAATAGAGGGTTAAGTTCCCATCTTTTTTAGCAAGTTTAAGTGTTGACACAATTCTAGGATTTTGTTTGCTGCTTAAATGAAATGATGCTAAGAAGATAAAAATATATGCAAACTGCACTTGTCACCCATTCAAAACTCTCAATTCAAAACTCTAAATAAACTTTTACTATTAACCTGTTGTTATGAATCATCAATCTAAATGAATAATGTAATTTGAAATTTCTAAAATCTAGAACCAGCAACATACTTAGTGTAATTTCCCATTTCGTTGTAAGCTCTAGGCAATGCAATTTCTGATTTCTTCTCGAAATCTTAACTTAAGTGATCAAACTACTCAAGTTCCATTCTTTTTTAATAAGTTTGAGTATTGCTAGCGTGACTTTACACTTTTTTTTGCTGCTTAGAAAAAAGGATGCAAATAAGAGAGGATGCAATAACTTGGTACATTTGTCATATGAAAAGAATAACTCAATACTATTCAAAAAATTTGCCATTTTGCATATTGATAGCGAACGTGTTAAAGTGACCCAATACTATTACAAATATTTCTGTACATAGGTTTAAACGGTTGGATCTCATCCACAATAGCCTCCGCCAAATAACATTTAACACCAGCCGGAACCATAAGTTTATCAATAGAACTTCTACATCGTAATTTTTTAACAATAACCGCCCTACAACGATCCTGTAAATTTACGAATTCTCGTTTCATTGAGGACAAAGTCATGGCGGTTCTCGCCGCCGACGAACAAATAACCGGATATAAAGGTTCTTTAATTTCGTTTAATCCGCTAAAAGCAACGCCGAGACACTCACCATCTTTATAATAAGTTAAAGTACCCGCGATGCCGTCAAATAAAATTCCGATTCGCGTTGATTGATTTTCTTGAAACGGTTTTGTATACGAATAAGTTTTTCCTGCATGCCAAAGGAGCCCTTTATGGGATAAAGCCCAACTTTGATCATCCTGCCCAAAAAGATTCGTAAAAGAATTTGCGTGGAGTTTTGATTTTTTCGTTCCAATTCCAAACATCATGCTTGTACCGAAAATTCTTTGAGTAATTCTTAATTCCCAAAAGTATCTGCCGTTGTTTAAAATTCTTGTGCCGCGCACCCCCGCCGTTCCCGCACTCCAATTTATATGGAAGTGAGCCGTACGATAAGTTCGACCAAAAAATTTTACATCCGGGCTTCGCTCCCAACGATTCCAAATCCACTGGTCATCACATCCATTTTGCAAAGGGAGTGTTGTTTCGTTTTCTTCCATTTTAAGTTAATCGGGTTAAGGGTCTTTTTGTTGTTTAACATTTATAGAACTAAAATCGAAATATTGTTTTAGTCGAGAATAAGATAACTGAGTCATTACGATCAATAATAACTATTTTATTATCTCGCTTTTTTTGGGTTATCTCAAACATGAAGAAGATAAGAATGTTAAACAAAAAAATTAAATGTTTTTGTTTTTTTTTTGGATAAGGATTATTAATTATAAAAATAAAATTAATAAAATCATTGCACGTTTTATTACCTACACCAAAATGGTGGCAGTTTCGGTCAAATCACCACCCCCACAAATTTTTGTATTTTTAGGTGGTAAATCAACACGAAAATAATATCTTTTTGATTTAACTCACCTCATTTCAGGAACTTGTTTGTATCTACTAAGATGATAAAAGGAAGAATTCATTTTATGAAGTTTTTTGAGTAAACGATGTGTGTAACATGAGATAAAAAAACGTACTGAAACTCGCGAGCAGTGCTCGTCTGGCAGGACGCGTAAGCGCAAGTCCAGGGAGATTCCTGCTGCTACGAATCCCCCTTTACAGCGCCACCGTCCTCGCAACCCCTGCATAACTATACCCGGGTGACTTACCAACCCCCGCGAGCCATGAAGAGGGTGGAATCTGTTTGGGCAGAGGTTGCGTATACTTACAATGTGTGGATGTGTGTGTATACGTCTGCATTTGACGGGGGTGGTTCTGGCGAGGGTCAACGGCCTTTTAATTAAATCGAGGCGTATTCACCCTCCTCAATATATCTTCAACTCCTTATAAATGTTAAATATTAAAAAAAAAATTGGGTTGATTTTTAGCAAAATTAAAGTTGAAAATTAATTAATTAATTCTTATAAAAAATTTTTTAATCTATTTAATTAATAGGAATAACGAGTAAGGTAATCAATAGACGAAATAATTATTTTTATTTTAATATTTATCCAATAAAAATCCATTACAATATAGGCAACTTAAATTGCTCCAGCAGAGCCGTCTTTAGCAAGTACGGTGCTTGGTGCAAAATAGTTTTGCTGGATAGCTCTCGACTCTTCTTTTTCATAAACTACCTATCACCGTCGTTCTTTCTCACCTCCATCACAATATCGCTACCATTAAAAATGGGTACAACATTGCAATGTGCCTTATGTCTATTAAAAAATAGATAATTATTTTATCATTACTTCTTTTTATTGTTATTAATAGTAAACTAAAACAAATTTAAATCCGCTGAAAAGTATTGCTTTTACAATACTATTCTTACACTACTTAAACTGCTTTACTTGTTTTATCGATAATGTTGCCAAAGACGTGAACTTTTCTTGGCTCATTGATGATCTTAGGTAAGTCTTTATTAACTTTAGCCGAGAAAACCTCCATTCTGCGCTAGCAACAGTCACTGGAACGGTAAGTAAAATTCTGTAGGCAATGAACGTGTTGGGATATGGATTTTGTATTCTGTTCATAAATCTTAACACACCAGCAGCTGTTTCAACTTCAGCGGGAAGTAGGCCGTGAAGAACTTAAGAGGCTTCTAGGGCTTTGCACTTTTCCAACAATTGATTTTAATTCTTTTACACTGTACAAGAATCCAAACATACTGTTGTAACTGACAATTTGTTGAAAGAAGATTTCCTTCTTGAAAAGGACTGTAATATAAAATCTACAATATAAAATACTCAACATTGAAAATTTGTTCAGCAGATTGGTCATCTTCTCCTTCGTAATCAAACATTTTTCGTTTCTTCCTTTGCTTGACTATTTAAAACTTTGGCTCTATGTGCAAAAGTTTGCTCATTTCTCTTGCAACCATCATTGCTGCAATAAAACCTTCATTTCTAAATTGCTCAAAAAACTGCACCAATCCTTGAATGCCATGCCTAACTGCATTTTTTCAGCTTGCAAGTTTTTGCTTACACTATTTACAGCAAAGAGAACGTCATACCAAATAGCTAATGTATAAAAACTCCTTATTTCATTGACAAGGGATAGTGCTTCACTTTTTGCTTTAGGGTCGTCAGCTTCTACTACTGCTTTATCTAAAGCATCGTATTAATCTGGCAATGAAGTGCTTTTACACTTTCAATTTTACTTTCCCATCTAGTATCACATGACTTTTTAACGGCGAGGACTGGGACATGTTGTTTTAAAATGTCTCACTGCTTCGTTGATGCTGGAAAAAACAACATAAATTCTCCGAACAATTCGGAAAAATGTTATAGCCTTAGGTGAACATTGTGCGGTATCAAAAATCAAGAGAATCAAACTGTGACTTGCACAAGGCATAAAAACGCCCGTGGATTTATTTGTAAAATTCGAGCTTAAACTCCAGAATAAGACCCTTTTGCATTTGAACCATTGTCATAGCCTTGGCCTCTGCAGTCTTTATATATCTAGTTCCTCTAATAAAACATCAGTTAAATTTTTGCCTGTTGTTGACTTAACGTCTAAGAATTCGTGAAAATGCACTTCAACCGTCAAACCCCCACTTTTACTCTTAGTAGAAGTGGCACTTACATTGTTCTCAGTGTTAACAAAACGTATCACCAAAGACAACTGCTCTTGGTGGCTGAGAATGGCAGTGCAGTCTAGTAGTACACAAAAATACTTAGCTGCCTTAATGTCTGAAACAATTTTGTCTTTCATCTTTTCAGATAACAGTCTAATCAACTCATTTTGAATATTTGCTCCTAAATAGTGATCGTGAATCTCAGACGATCTGCTTCGAAGTTGCCATTATTTGGCTCATACAGTTTAGAGTTCGATCCCCTGAAAGCAATATTGTGCTATGCTAAATATTTAATGTCACCAACGCTTCTAAACGTATCTCACAATCCATCCACTTTCCAACATTCTGACCATGAATTGCTGATTTGTCGTAATTATCAAGAGCTTTGTCCAAGTCTACCCAATCACTATACCCATCGTTAGTTAATTGAGATCCAGTATCATTTCCATACAATTTGCAACAAAAACAAAATGCTTTATCAGTACTTTTGCTGAATTATTCATAGTTCGTTTGTAAAAATTGGCAGAAAAAAGTCTTTTTTACTGCATTTTTCGGAAAATTAAAAATTTTTTCTTGTAACAGGCCCTTTTCTACTATTTCATCAAATTGGGAGTGAGTTAGTAGATTTGACCACAGAGCAGGATCATAAGCATCTGAAAGTAGTTCAAACCCACCAGTTCAATTTAAAGGATTACTTGATTCTGTTGTTCTAGAACTGGAAATAGTTTTAACAGGAGCAGGAGTGGCATCAACACTAATAATACCAACATTCGTCTGATCGACTAACGTTTCATTAATGTTAGAATTTGTTGTTTGACCATTAATTGTTATGGTCGTTATGGTTGTCAACTTCTTCACCTCTTGGTTTCAAAAACCTTACCAATACGCCGGATTGCGAATCCAAAAACTTATCACGTTTGACTTTTTTCTTCTGATTGTCAAACCCACTTTCATACTTTCTGATAAAGTCAGAATATGGAAGTGGGCATAATATTGTTACGGATCAGGTTCTTTTATAAGAGAAAATACTCACTAGTACTTAAATATTTATTTAGCACTCATACCTCGTACAAACATTTACTAATTTAATTAACCTCTTCAATACTATCTTCTCAAATACCTTTGCGTTGTTAGATATTAGCGCGATCGGTCAGTAATTTGTAAAATCCGATTTATTGCCTTTTTTATGTAATGGTCTAATTATGGTCTTTTTCAGATTTGGTGGATATGTTGCAGTTCCAAATAAGGAGAATTGATGATAGAACTCAGGGGAGCAGCAATTTCGTTAGCACACGCTTTTAAGACGAACATGGGTACCTCGTCATAGCCAGTTGCATCAGTATTATTTAATGACATTACAGCTGATTTGACTACATCTGGGTCTGTTAGATGTAGCTCAAATGAATTTTTTAAATCAGCCTGTAATTTAATAGTATAGGCTGTTCGTGTTTTAATACTGTTTCCAGTAGCTCTATAAGTAAATTAGTAAAATAGGTGTTCATTGCATTTAAAATGTCTTTATTACCCCTATAACATGTGTTGGAAATCAGCCAACACTCAATCAACGGGATTGAGGATTCAATTATAAATTCTCTACTTTTTTCCTTTATTGTTACCAGTTTTGTAAATTTGAAATCAGACCTTATCAATATACACAAACCGCTATATTGATTATGTTGAAGTCATTTCATAACCATCTACTATTGTTTCTTGATCAAATTTAACCTTCATCCGCACTTCCTTTCTAGAACCAAATCCGGATAATTCATGTATCAAATTGTCATAATGTCAAACAAAATTATTTAAATGTTTCTAAGTCTCGATACTGCTTTTGAAAGACATGGTACTGCTTCCAAACGATTTTAAATGCTTCCAGAAGACATTGTACTGGCCCTGTAAGACTTGACACTGCTTCTAGGAAACGTAACAGTGCTTGCAGTAGATTTGAAATGCCAAAAGACTTCATATTGTTTTCAGAAGACTTGAAATGTTTTCAAAAGACATGAACTGCTTCCAAAAGACTCAATACTGCCTCTGAAAGACTTAATACTGTTTCCGAAAGACTTGACATGCTCCCAGAAGGTTTGAACTGCTTCCAGAAGACTTGAACTACTTTTAAAAGTATTAAACTGATTTCAGAAGATTTGATACTGTTTCCAGAAGACTTGATATTATTTCCAGAAGACTTATAACGCTTTCAAAAGACTTAATACTGCTTGTAGAGGACTTAATCTGCTTCCAGAAGATTTGATACTACTTCTAGATGACCTGATACTGTTTCATCCAGAATACCTGAAATACTTCTAAAAGTCTTGATAATACTTCTAGGAAACTTGACACCGCTTCAAGAAGATGTGAAATACGTCCAGGAGACTCAACACTGCCTCTGGAAGACTTGATACCATTTAAAATGCCTCCAGAAGGCTTAAATTGTTTCCAGATGGCTTGAACTGCTTCCGGAAGACATGGTAATACTCCTGGAAAATTTAATACTGCTTCTAGGAGGTTTGACACTGCAAATGCTTCCAAAATACTTCTAGAAGGCATGAACTGCTTCCAGTAAGATGAAAGATGACTTGATACAGGTCTTGAAGACTTGATATTACTTCCAAAAGCTTTGAAATGTTTTCAGAAGACTTACTGTACTTCCAGAAGACTTGATACTACTTCTAAAAGATTTGATATACTTTCAAAAGACTTAATTTTGCCTCTAGAAGGCCTGAAATGCTTCCAGAAGACTTGATACTGCTTTTAGATGATTTGAAATGTTTCTAGAATACTTAATATTTCTACTGGATGATTTAAATGCCAAAAAGATTTGATACTATTTCTAGAGGAGTTGAAATGCTGGCAAAAGTCTTGATACTGCTTGTAGAAGTGGCAATTATAGACTAGATAATGCTAATACAAATTTAGGGTTATTGTTGGGGATGGTTTATATTAATATTGTACTTTTGAACATATCTATTTTGTGTAACTTTTTTGAAAATTTGTTGCGCAGCGCCTCTGTTGCGTGACTGATGTAATTGTTCAAGTCTAATTTTTGGAGTTTTTATTCTTAGTTGTAACGTTTAACTTAGTCAAAGTCACAGCCATTATGGTTTTAAAATGTTTTAATACGTTCTGCTACTTTGGATTTATAGATTTTGTTAGTGTTAATTCATAGTTAACAATAAATCCGTGTTGGACACTATTAGATGTTATTGAATGCCTATCTTGCCTGAACTAATTGAATCGCTTTCCATTTGTAAGGAGATTAATTTATTTTACCATTTCTTATTCATACTATGTTTTCTTTTGTTCAGTAACCATGATGAAGCAATAAAATAGATTCCCAAACTTGGTATACAAAATAGGAGGCTGTTTTATTGAAATCCTTAAAAATTTAGTCGCGTATCCTGAGATTGTCTTTCATCGTTCTTTACGTGTAACGATTGTTACTTTGCTTCAATTAGCTCCTTCAAATGTTTTTTCATATTAACTAAGATAGGTAGCATTTTGTTTTAACTTTTACTAATTGTACCGACGCGACGATTGTCTTTTAGCGTTTTTTCAATTGTGATGCCAAATATATATATTTTGAACGATGTGATGTGAAAATGACATTTCTACCATTTAGCCCTAACAGAAGAAGATACAAAGAAATTACCTTCACACATATCAAGAACAACACGTTCATCTTGATTTGTTTTAAAAGCAAAATTTGTATCACTATCAATTATTATAAATATGTGTAGTACGTCTCGGAATCAGCTTTTGAAAAGAAGAATTGCTTTTGAAAATTGTGTCAATTTGAACAAGCTCCGGATAGGGTTAAGCCAATGTTCCATCAGTGTTATTACTTGACTCAATATTGCCTCTGGAAGACTTTATACTTTTTCCAAAAGACTTGATATGCTTCCAGAAGGTTTCAACTGCTTTCAGAAGGCTTGAACTGTTTTCAAAAGAATTAAACTGATTTTGGAAGATTTGATGCTGTTTCTAGAAGACTTGACATTATTTCCAGAACACCTATAATGCTTCCAAAAGGCTTGATACTACTTCTAGAGGACTTAATCTGCTTCCAGAAGACTTGATACTGTTTCCAGATGACCTGATACTGCTTCCAAACGATCTAAGATGCATCTAGAATACCTGAAATGCTTCGAGAATACCTGAAATGCTTCTAGAAGTCTTGATAATACTTCTGGGAAACTTGATACCGCTTCCAGAACAATTGAAATGCGTCCAGAAGACTTAATACTGCCTCTGGAAGATTTGATACTGTTTAAAATGCCTCCAGAAGGCTTAAATTGTTTCCGGATGGCGTGAACTGCTGCCAGAAGACATGGTACTATCCCTGAAAGATTTAATACTGCTTCTAGGAGATTTGACACTGTTTCCAAAAGACTAATAATGCTTCCAAAATACTTCCAAAAGGCTTGAACTGCTTCTAGAAAGACGAAATATGACTTGATACTGCTCTTAAAGACTTGATATTATTTCCAAAAGCTTTAAAATGTTTCCAGAAGGCTTACTATGCTCCCAGAAGAGTTGATAATACTTCTAGAAGACTTGACAACTTTCAAAAGACTTAATTTTGCCTCTGGAAGGCCTGAAATGCTTCCACAAAACTTGATACTGCTTTTAGATGATTTAAAATGTTTCTAGAATATTTGATATTGCTACTGGATGACCTGAAATGCCAAAAGATTTGATACTACTTCTAGAGGAGTTAAAATGCTGCCAAAATACTTGATTTTGCTTGTAGAAGTGATAGCAGGAAATATTTTCAATTTGCAAAGAAATAAGATACTGTTGATAAACCCTTTGAGTTTGAGCTTCTAAAACATTAAATATTATTGGATATAATGACGTAAGTAGCCCAAAAATACCTGAAATACCAAATACTGTTGATAAAGTACAATATCTTCATGTTAAAAGATCAAAACTGGCAATTAAAGGCTAGACAATGCTCTTGCAAATGTTTTTTCATATCAGCTAACAGATAGGTAGACAGGTAGTCTTTCGATTCGATTTTTACGAATCGTATCGACAATTGTCTTTTAGCGTTTTTTCAATTGACATGCTAAACGATGTGATGTGAAAATGACATTTCTACCATTTAGTCCTAACAGAAGAATATACAAAGAAATTATCTTCACATATATCAAGAACAACACGTTCATCTTGATCTGTCTTAAGGGCGAAATATATCACTATGAATTATATGTATAGTACGTCTCAGAATCAGCTACAACCCATAAATTGGTGCCATATTTGGCCCTTTTTAATGGTATATACTGCTCGAATGATACCTGGCCACGAAATGGAAGCAATTCCTCATCGACAGTTTTTTCTTTGCTTTTTATGGTCGAATCATAGAAAACGGTAGATTTCTTTGAATCAAAGAATTGCTAAGACTTGCAAGATGTTGCAAGTAGATATAATATACAGGGTGTCTCATGTAACTGGTTCATTAGAACTTTTCTAGGTTCCACTATTCGTAGAGGCTTGAAATTTTAGTAACATGTGTTGTTCATTCCGATTTACTAATCTAAAATATTTTTAAAATATTTTTTTTTAAGATGGGCGCCACCTCCGGTCTACCGGAAGTAGACCTCAACTTCGTTATTTTAAATGGAATGCTATACTTTTCATTACACCATTCAATTATACGTAAGAAAATATGTTGACTTTGATAATAGTTATTGGTACCTAGCGTTTTTTGTTTTCGAGTTATTTTGATTTTAATTGTTTTTTTGGCAAATATCACCATGCTCTTTAAAAGTACATATCTCAGCCAACGTTAACTCAAGAACGTTTTGCATTGGTACGATAATTCTTCATATGCTGTTAAATAGATTGTCATTTATTGTATCAGTATGTCTTATACAGGCTGGTCAAAAATTGAGTTACCGTTTCTCTGTATTCAATTGCGTGAAAGTCGAAAATTTTAAATGGAACGCCCTATATTTTCATACCCCATCAGAAAGGGAATTTAATTATCTACAAATTATCCATAAACATTTATTATAGTTTTCTTGCTATTGAGGAATTTGTCAAAATCATACGTAAAATGCTAGAAACCGTTTCTGTTTTTGTTAGAACGCCATGACATTTTGACAGTTTTTTGTTTAATTTATTTAAATTATTATTAATATTATTTCTACAATGAACTGCGATTGAATAAACTTTAGATTGCTAGGTGTTATTTACCAAAAATAACCAAAAGAAAACCGAATAAATGAAACAATGAAAAACAACAATTTAATGACAAAAATTAAAATCAATAAATCAAAAGAATCAAAAACTTAAAATTATAAAAATAAATTAAGGGAATTTAATTATCTACAAACTGTCTAGAAACTTTCCTGTGCCTATTTGTTGCAGTTGCCCTCAATCTGGAAATTAATGGACACATGCAATGCTGGAAAGCTTCTGGTTTTATATTAGAAAGCCATGGAGTTTTGTCAGCTTTTCATCCATATTTATGTTATTGTTGTCATTACTTAGTTGTGTCATCACTTACTTCTGGTAATACCTTTGAATATCATGGCGAATTATTCCAATGACAACATTTTAAATTCGTGTTATATTCATGGCGGATGTAATAAAGTTTTGGATAGTATTTGTTTCTTAGTTTTGGAAAGATCAAAATAACAAGAAACCATAAATCTCTATCACCAGCAGATTAAGATAATGGAATAAATATTGTGTCATATTTTGTTGCTTTACCAAATTCTTCGGTAAGAGGTGCTTCGATCGATTTAGATGAATATTTTCCAAGAAAGCACCATTAATAGATAAAGTGAACTCTCTAGGAATATTTCGCCCATCATTTTGTCGAATATTACGCCATATTATTGTTTTTCATTGTTTCATTTATGCGTTCTTCTGCTGGTTATTTTTGGTGAATAAAATAAAATAAAAATATTATTATATTATTATTATTATCAATCGCAGATCATTTTAGAAATAATACCAATGATAATTTCAATAAATTAAACAATAAACTGACAAAATGTCATAGCCTTCTAATAAAAACTGAACGGCTAACAGCATTTTGTGTAGGATTTTGATAAAATGCTCAATATGAGGAAAACTATAATAAAGAGGTATAGCAATATTTATAGATAATTTGTAGAGAATTAAATTCTCGTTTTGATAGGCTAAAAAGATATGGAGCGTTCCATTTAAAATTTTCGATTTTCTCGCAATTGAATACAGCGAAACGGTAATTCAATTTTTGACCACGCTGTATAAGGTACACTGATATAACAAGTGACAATCTATTTGACAGCATATGAAGAGTTATCGAACCAATGCAAAACGTTTTTGAATTAACGTTGGCTGAGATATGTGCTTTTAAAGAGCATGGTGATATTTGCCAAAAAACACTTAAAATCAAAATAACTCGAAAACAAAAAACGCTAGGTACCAATAACTATTATTAAAGTCAACATATTTTCTTACGTATAATTGAATGGTGTAATAAAAACTATAGCATTCCATTTAAAAGAACAAAGTTGAGGTCTACTTCCGGTAGACCGGAAGTGGTGGCCCGCTTGAAAATATTTTAGATTATTGATCGGAATGAACAACCCATGTTAACAAAATTTTAAGCCTCTACGAATAGTGGAACCTAGAAAAGTTCTAATGAACCAGTTACGTGAAACACCCTGTATAGATATAGGTACGTAAAAATTGGGATGTACAAATGTGTTACTGTACACTGTATGAATTTGACACAATGTGTAAGAATAAAAAATTTTTCTTTTTCCACCTTCTACATAAGAATTACAGCAAAAACAAAACTGGAAATATAAAATAAACAAAAATTTATTCGCTGAAGCAATATACACTTAGTAGCAGAAGTCTGCGTACAAAAAACTTCTAACACTTTAACTGAAAAAATAAGGGTCATGATCTAATGTGATAAACTTCAATTTTTTTTTATATTGTGTATTAACTACATATAATTCTATTAACAAAATATGCATCAATAAAACAGAAATATTAGTTACAAAAAAAATTAAAATTAAAAATTCTCCAAATAATGCGTATGCAAAAATCTGCGTACAAATAAAGACGCCTTCTCCAAAATATACTTATTTACTTAAATACGTAGTTGGCGATGTACGCTTTCCGATTTAAATAAAAGATAATCGGTGTCAATTATATTAGCAGAGGCTTAGAAGCTAAAAGTTAGAATGGACACGAAAGGAAAGGAAATTGAATTGGGAGAAAGAAAAATTATTGTAAAGTTATGGAAAGAGGGAAAATCTTTGCGAAAAATAGGAGAAACTGTCGGCAGGTCACACTCTTCCATTCAAAGAGTAATTAATAATTATAAAGACACTGAAGATTACCTCTCACGTCCGCGATCTGGTAGACCACCCCTTTTAACAAACCGAGAGAAGCGAAAAATTGTACAGCAGGTTAGAAAAGAACCTAGGCTGACGGCAAAAAAAAATAGTAGAAAATGTACAAGAAGAATTTCATAAAACTATCAGCAAAGATACGGTGAGAAGGACGTTAAAAAAAGCTAACTATCACAGTCGCGTTGCACGAAAAAAGCCATTTGTGTCAGAGGTCAATCGTCAGAAGCGAATCGCCTTTGCAAAAAAACTCTTAGACAAGCCCATTGAATTCTGGGAGAAAGTTCTCTTTACAGATGAGAGCAAATTTTGCATTTTCAGCATTAAGGGTAAACAACTTGTATGGAGAAAACCTAATACTGCCCTTAATCCTGAAAATTTGAAAGCGACTGTAAAACAGGGAGGTGGTGGAGTTATGCTTTGGGGGTGTATGTGCACCAAAAGGGTGGGAAGGTTGGTTTTCATAACATCGACAATGGACCATAAAATGTATATAGACATTTTAAAAGAAAATTTGAAGCCTAGCATCGAAAACTTGGGCTTGGGGCCCGAATACTTTTTTCAACAAGATAATGACCCCAAACATTGCGTCCACAACACTAAGCTTTGGCTACTATACAATACCCCAAAGCAACTTAAAACACCTCCACAATCGCCGGACTTGAATCCCATCGAACACCTCTGGGATTTACTGGAACGCAGGATTCGGCAACACAACATAACGTCGAAGGAAACGTTAAAAAAATGTTATGATTGAGGAATGGGCCAAAATCAGTTCGGACGAAACGAAGAAATTAGTGCAACAATGATCTCATTTATGAATTTTTTATAAATACTGTCCTGACTTGTACGCAGATTTTTGCATACCCGTTATTTGTAGAATTTTTAGTTTTGATTTTTTTCTGTAACTACTGTTTCTGTTTTGTTGAAGCATATTTTGTTAATAGAACTATATGTAGTTAATATACAAAATAAAAAAAAATCAAGTTTATCACATTAGATTATGACTCTTATTTTTTCAATTAAAGTATTACAAGTTTTTTGTACGCAGACTTCTGCTGCTGTGTGTATCTAGTCAATTCGACCGTAAACAACAAAAACATCAATTTATTTTGAAAATTGTATCAATTTGATACAAAGTCCCGATGACGGTTAAGCCAATGTTCCGTCAGTGTTATTGCTTCTACAGTAGTAATAACACCAGTTCTATGGAGGCAATGAAAACAAGCAATTCATCAATTTTATTGCGTACGCTCTGTATATTTAAAAAAATATACAAAGAAATATTCTAGTTACTAAATCCCTTTCTTCTTTCTAGTCGCGCCGCCTAATTTGCATAATGGTACGTGAAATTTTTTGCTATTTTGTTTGTCTTTACTCCCTCCTAAGGGCGGCCCTGCGCACCGTAGCATATTTGGTTGCCTATATTAAAATTAGTAAAATCCCGCGCTTTTGTTAATCTTTATCAAATAACCTTCTCAACACTTAAAAGTGCAAATAGATAATTTTTCCGTTTAATATAGAAACAATTATGTAACACCACTATCGCAAACACATTAATTGTTAAGTGGCCGTTTTAAAATTGAGTAAATTTAGACCTAATCAACTATAAAAGCTAGGCATATAAACAAATACATTTCCTTTAAGAAATTCATTGTGTGTCTTACTAAATCGAAGTGAGTTTCTCTTCTATTCGATGATCCCTTATCCTTGATCCACTTTGACTATGCAACCGCGGCGGGATTCTATGTTTGTAAATTGAACGAAACGACTTCACAGTTAACGCCGGTGACCTAGTTTATAAACGAAGTTACATAATTAGGCAATTGATGGTGTTAAGGAGTTAAAGAAACCGTTTCCTTGCTTGTCGGGGGAGAAATTTGAAAAAAAATTTCATTCTAATGCCCACTCGGAGGCGGCGTGGTGCGCATGCGTCGCGTTCGGTACGAGGCAAAATATTACAAAAAACAAAATGGTTTCCCTCTCGTAAAATGTGTTTACGGCGCGTTTTTCTCGTATACCTGTGTGTAATGTGACCCCGTTGTCGACAACTCCAGCATATTTCGGCCCTACAAGGCCCCACGAACATCCAACATCGACTTCCAATCTAAGTGTAACAAAGCCACCATCGACGAAGCCAACGTGACGCCAATACCGATGGAAATAGTGTAAATAAATAAATGCCGATCGCGTACTATTTGTTTATGCGAGGGTAAAGCGATTTGTTTTGGACAGCTGTATTATTGGAGGGATGTGAGGAAGAAGTTGTAATTTCTCGTTCATTTCGGACTTAAATTATGTAATGATGAGGGTTTACAATGAGGTGATCAACATCACCTCTTCATTTATCGTTATTACTCGCTCGGATGAGTAGGAAGTCTTTAAAGTTAAATTCCGAGATGTTCTCGTTTCATCGGGTTTTTCTTGGTGCCATGGGTACAATGTTAGGTTGGGATGGTGTCTGTTCGCTAGTTTAGCAAAGAGTTGGGTTTTGCATTATGAAGGAGATGGTAGGAGGGTGTTGTGTTTGTTCTGATGATAGAGGATGGCCTGAAAATCCGCTTGTTTACTGTGATGGACAATCGTGCACTGTTGCTGTACACCAAGGTAACTATTTTGAATGATTTTTATTACCTGTATTTTTAAGGTGTTTTATGATAATAAACATTGCAAAAATTTGTGATAAACTTTGTACGAAAAAGCATTGCTAAAAATAATTTTATAAACTTTATTTTGAAGAAGAATGAAACTCAAAATTTACTGTTTTATTTTTAGCCACTTTTGAGTTGGTAGGATTGCACAATATAAGATTTGGAACATAACCTCAATTAAATATAAATTTGAAAGATATTAATTTTTCGTTTTTGGAAAATATTCTACTCATGTTATGACAGAGATATAAAGTGTAGTAATAATAATTAATGTGTTGAGATATCAAATTTATAGCTTCCTGACATACTTACATGGAATGTATCAATAAAACTTGGGTGCTGTGTGTGTCGCTGACACATTAAAAATTATCTTTATCCAATATTCGCTACAAATAAATTTTTTGCTTGTATCAAATCTAGCTTTATATTGAAAGGGTTAGTGGTTTTAAATTGTTGAGTTTTATTTTCAATCAATTAAAAATAGCTTAATTCAAATTATGGAAGCATGTGGATTATGCTTCATTATTTACACTCAGCAGCAGAAGTCTGCGTACAAAAAACTTGTAATACTTTAATTGAAAAAATAAAAGTCACAATCTAATGTGATAAACTTGATTTTTTTTATTTTGTATATTAACTACATATAATTCTATTAACAGAATATGCTTCAACAAAACAGAAACAGTAGTTACAGAAACAAATCAAAACTAAAAATTCTACAAATAACGGGTATGCAAAAATCTGCGTACAAGTCAGGACAGTATTTATAAAAAATTCATAAATGAGATCATTGTTTCTATATTAATATGAGGTCGGATAACCTTTACGTTTAATGACCTCCCTTAAACGTTTAGGCATGGAGTGCACTAATTTCTTCGTTTCGTCCGAACTGATTTTGGCCCATTCCTCAATCATAACATTTTTTAACGTTTCCTTCGACGTTATGTTGTGTTGCCGAATCCTGCGTTCCAGTAAATCCCAGAGGTGTTCGATGGGATTCAAGTCCGGCGATTGTGGAGGTGTTTTAAGTTGCTTTGGGGTATTGTATAGTAGCCAAAGCTTAGTGTTGTGGGCGCAATGTTTGGGGTCATTATCTTGTTGAAAAAAGTATTCGGGCCCCAAGCCCAAGTTTTCGATGCTAGGATTCAAATTTTCTTTTAAAATGTCTATATACATTTTATGGTCCATTGTCGATGTTATGAAAACCAACCTTCCCACCCCTTTGGTGCACATACACCCCCAAACCATAACTCCACCACCTCCGTGTTTTACAGTCGCTTTCAAATTTTCGGGATTAAGGGCAGTATTAGGTTTTCTCCATACAAGTTGTTTACCCTTAATGCCGAAAATACAAAATTTGCTCTCATCTGTAAAGAGAACTTTCTCCCAGAATTCAATGGGCTTGTCTAAGAGTTTTTTTGCAAAGGTGATCCGCTTCTGACGATTGACCTCTGACACAAATGGCTTTTTTCGTGCAACGCGACTGTGATAGTTAGCTTTTTTTAACGTCCTTCTCACCGTATCTTTGCTGATAGTTTTATGAAATTCTTCTTGTACATTTTCTACTATTTTTTTTGCCGTCAGCCTAGGTTCTTTTCTAACCTGCTGTACAATTTTTCGCTTCTCTCGGTTTGTTAAAAGGGGTCGCTACTCTTGGTCAGATCGCGGACGTGAGAGGTAATCTTCAGTGTCTTTATAACTATTAATTACTCTTTGAATGGAAGAGTGTGACCTGCCGACAGTTTCTCCTATTTTTCGAAAAGATTTTCCCTCTTTCCATAACTTTACAATAATTTTTCTCTCTCCCAATTCAATTTCCTTTCCTTTCATGTCCATTCTAACTTTTAGCTTCTAAGCCTCTGCTAATATAATTGACACCGATTATCTTTTATTTAAATCGGAAAGCGTACATCCCCAACTACGTATTTAAGTAAATAAGTATATTTTGGAGAAGGCGTCTTTATTTGTACGCAAATTTTTGCATACGCATTATTTGGAGAATTTTTAATTTTAATTTTTTTTGTAACTAATATTTCTGTTTTATTGATGCATATTTTGTTAATAGAATTATATGTAGTTAATACACAAAATAAAAAAAAATTGAAGTTTATCACATTAGATCATGACCCTTATTTTTTCAGTTAAAGTGTTGGAAGTTTTTTGTACGCAGACTTCTGCTGCTAAGTGTATGTGACCATACGTCCCGTTTTGAACGGGATTGTCCCATTCTTCTGTTAGTAGTCCCATCGTCCCGAATAAACTCTAAAGCGTCCCATTTTCATCATCACATAAGTGCATAAATCTCATTAAGTATCTAGCTGTATTTACACAGCTTTTTTTATTGGTAATATTTCGTTTCTTTGTTTGCAAGACTTATACCAAACATGCCTAAATGTAATTGTACAATTTTTTGAAACTTGAAGGGGGTAAATAGAAAAAGTGTAAACAATATTTATACAAAACCGAGCACATTGTTGGAACAAGAACTAATAAAGATTGGCTGTGAAGCTCATAATGTCCACAATGCAATTAAAACTGCCGATTGTTTACCAATTGATTTAGAATGCATTATTGTCAAAATTTACTTTTTTAGTATTTATAGTGTTCGTATTGAAACTGTAAAAGAATTCTGTGACTTGATAGGTGCAGAGTATAAAAGAATGTTAATAAATCTAAATGGCCTATATTTGAATAGTGCATAAAATGTTTGTGAGATTAGAAAACTATTTTAGATTGCTAATCTAAGAAAATACTCTTCTAATAGGCATTCATTCTAATAGTTACTCTTCTAATAATTAGTCATCTAATGCCCGAATATATTGAAGTTGTTTTTTGGCAATCTCAGCTCCGAATGCTGGTTATATTTTGTGCACGCCCAAGAAGTTTGTTTTTACCAAGCCGCTTTAAATACCGAAGGACAAAATATATCAGCAATGGATGTGAATGTAACAAACCGTTTAAAAGATAACTTGTCTTTAGAAAAAATTCAGTATTTATCCCATACGTTACACGAAATTTATTAGCAAAGTTGATCAAAATCAGAGCTTGGCTAACTGCTTGAAAAAAGTAATCGAGTATAATTACTAACTATTTCCACGAAAATAGAAGCATAGAATAATTACAGCTACTACAATTAGTAGTTAAGTATCTAATTACAGTAAAGCTTTGCTAATCCGAATCAATGAAAATCAGTTGAATTTAAATGATGGAAGCATACAGATTATAGTCAAATTGTATTAGATAATAACATTATCTGCTGTTTATCTTGCAATACGTGATACACTAAAACTTTTACTAACTTCCTCACTTTTAATTCCGAATAATAACCGAATTAGGTTATCCCAACATCTTCATGGAGAAATTGCCTTATTTGCTGCAGCCTGATACAGAAATTATTGAGTGGACAGTGGAATGCCGCCATCAGGTTCCTCTTCCTCAGCTGATTTTTGCAAATAAATTACAAGGATTTGCAATCCTTAGAAAGTATAGACTCAGCATTTTTTATAGGAATGCTCTTTAGTGTTTTGGAATTAATCGTCTTTCTCTGCAGATAGAACGGATAGTCTTTTCCGATTAGCGAATCTCTTACCAATTCGGATTACAAGGGACATAATGCAAATTTTACGTTTTTCAATTTTGTTCAGATTACCAGGGAATTCGGATTTGGGGTTGTACGAATTAGCAACGCTTTACTGTACTTCTGTAACTACATAATAAGATACAGTTGTAATGCCTAAAAGGGATTGGCTTGCACTCTCCAAAAACAGTCTGATAAAACAAGCAAAGTTTTACAAGCATTATCTAGTGTTTAATTGGCAGTTTTTAAACTTTTTTCAGTTTTTTTGTCAGCATTTAGCTTTTAGCAGATATGATGTTGTATTTTGCCAACAGTTTTTGATATTTTGAAAAGAAAATTAAATTTTATTAACAGTCTTTCGCTTTTTACCATAAAAGTGTCTTCTAGCAGTATTTAACCTTTAATTAACAATTTATGGACTTCTTACGTAAAGGTTGTGCATTTTGTTCAATAGTATTTAATATTTTCAAGGCATAGTCAATTGGTTTAGCAACAGTATCCAATTTTTACAAACAGTTTTACAAGTAGTATCATGTCCTTTGGAAGTATTTCAAGTCTTCCAAGGGCAGTATCAAATTTTCTAGAAGTAGTATTAAGTCCTCTAAAAGCAATATCAAGACTTTCGGAAGTAGTATCAAGTTTTCTAAAAGCATTTCAAATCTTTTGGAAGCAATAACAAGCCATCTAGAAACAGTTCAAATCTTCTGGAAATAATATCAAGTTTTCTAGAAGCATTTCAAGTCCTATGAAAGCAATATCAAGTTTTCTAAAAGCATCTCAAGTCTTCTGGAAGCTTTTCAAGTCTCCTTGAAGCAGTATTAAGTTTTCTATAAGCAATATTAAGTCCTCTGGAAGTAGTGTCAAGCTTTCTAGAAACATTCTAAGTCTTCTAAAAGTATTTCAAGTCGTCTGAGATCATTTTAAGTCAAGTCAGCAATAACAAGTCTTCTAGAAGCATTGCAAGTCTTTAGGAAACTGTATCAAATTTTGTAGAAGCTGTATCAAGTCAAACTTAAAACCAAATTTTAATAATTTTAGACTGCACCTGATTATCGACAAAGTACCTAGATTTTTCCCATTTTCAGTCGAAATAAAAACGGTCACGTTATTCATTATGCTTGTATTAAGTCATATTTAGGTGTTGTCTTGTATTAATCCGAGCATTGTTTTAATGATATCTAAACATTTGCGGTTCTTCGTTTATGATTTCTTTATCATCACCTCTGAAGTTCCGCACTTCAGAGAGGACACTGGGTACATGTATCGTAATCGATATTTTTTTTCGGATCATTTCTGAGAAATGAGCATAGATAGAGTCATTTGATTGTATGTTCAAGCTGCGCAAGTATTTTTCTTTCCCTTTTCCCCTCTTTTTGTATTTTCTACTGTATACTCTCTTGTTTGTGTCACTCATCTCTTTGTATTTTTCCGATATGATCTTTAAACTTTGCTGATCGCTGGCCCTTCCACTCTCTTAGCTTCTTTCTCTTCTATTACTGTTTTCTTTACACTTTTCATTTCTTTTAGTTTTCTGACGTAAATCCGGCATTGCCTCGTCTATGTCTCTCCATATCACAGTCGGAACATCGTGCTGCGTTTGAACATTTTCTGGTTTAGTGGCCTTCCCCTCTAGGCCTTCACTTATTGCTCTTGTCTTCCTCCTTACAGTCTTTAGCTAGTTGTAATGGCGACCAGCATCTTAGGCATCTTCTTACGGGCACCTTTTCTTCTATTTGGCATAGTGAACTAATTCTTCCAACACCAGATATGTGTTTATGAATTGGGATTGGATGCTTTTCCTCATCCCAGTACTCCTTTTGTTGCTTTTGTTTTTTGTCGAATGGGATTTGCTTCCATTATTAGAGTGTTCTTAATGTCGTTATTCTGCCACTTTACGGTTTCTACCCAGTCTTTGTGTAGCCCCACATTTTCTATTTTCCGCCTTCCGATTTGTACTTTATGTCGCTCTGTATTCTCTTCCGATTCTGTCTGGGTCTCCATATTCCTGACATTTTCTTCCCTCTTGTCATATTTTTTTTTGCTAGGCTTGATTTGACATTTGAACCAATCTTTTCAGTACCTCTGCTTGACTCTCCAACCTCTGAATCACTTTTTTTATTTCTCTTTTTGTATTTCTGTCTTCGTTCCGCTTTAGTTCTTGTATTAATCCGAGCATTGTTTTAATGATATCTCTAAGCATTTAGTTATTCGTTTATGATTTCTTTATCATCCCCTCTGCACTTTGCACTTCAGATGGGACACTGGGTACATGTATAAAAGGGACACCCTGCATTTCATTGCAAAAATAGCTATTCCCTCGGAGTTGGCGCCCAAAACTGTAGCCATATTAGTTCTTAGGTTTAGGATGGCGCTGTTCCTCTTCCTCATCTGACTATTCAAATACATTTTTCAATTTACAAGGCCTCACGACCATACAATATTGACTTCCAATCTAAGTGTAACAAAGCCACCATCGACGAGGTCCAGGACTGTAGCCCTGTTAGCTTTTAGGTTTAGGATGGCGCTGTCCCTCTTCCTCATCTAACTATTCAAATGCATTTTTCTAGCATTTTGCTAATGAATTGCAAGGTTTGGCAAACATTGGGAAGTATGAACTAAGCAATTTTAATAGATGTCCTTCAGTGTTTTCGAAATATCGTTTTGTTCTACAGATAGAACAAAGAATATGTTAATTCCAATTATATGTTAATTTCCTTTACCAATTCGGGTTACAAGGGACACAATGCAAATTTTAAATTTCCTAATTTTGTTCGGATTACAAAGGAATTCGAATTTGTGAGTCTACTTAGCGGAGCTTTACTGTATATTAAAACTAGAAGTTTATTAGCTTATGTTTATTTAACTTGGTAGTATTGGAACAATATAAAAACCGCAATTTAAAAAAATTTAAATTTATATATTAAAGATTATCCACTCATATTGAATGGGAGATTTAATAGGAGTAAAGTGTTAGGATATTAAATTTGTAGCTCTTTAACATATTTGTCATATGGCATTAAAATTATAATGTCATAAATTACATACAGACTGCACGCGGCCGACCTGCGGATAGATGCATTAGCAATAGCTGGGCGACCGTAAGTGGGCGGAGCTTGCGCTCTCAGATATCGAAACCTTTAATGCTTTGAGAACGGGTGGTTTTTATTAAAGTTAGTTATCAATTGTTTTTACTAACCACAATTTGTAAAATTATGTAAAATAAGAAGGATTTGTTAAAATTAAAAAGAAATAAATCCCTGGTACACAGTACTAGTAATTTTCTTAGTTATGAAGCATCAGATCATTTTAGTGCAAAAATATTACAGCAACAAATTTTCATCATAACTTCATACCAATAAAAAAAAATATAAAACAAATAAAATGAAACATAATTCTCCTCATTTATTTAATAAATGTTCAAATAAACCACCCTCTTGAGCTGAACAATAACCCAACCGGTTGTACAAATTTATGTTATTTAAATTTAATTTACCGGTATTTATGCTTATGCAAAATTTTTAGCACTGTTGTTGCTCCAATACCAATTTCACGGGCAATTTCGCGAGAAGATTTGTGCGGATTCAATTCTGCTAATGCACATATTGCAATCTCCAAAGTGCTGATGTTATCTTCTGCTTCATTTTTGTTTTTATTATTTATTAATGTGAAATTTGATTCGAAATATTTCACTGTATTTCGTATGGTATTTGCAGAAGGAATTGGCCTTTCCGGATAGTTCACAGCAAATAAATCGCGACATACTTCCGCAGAATTACCACCATAAAATTGCTTTATCATAAACAACTTTTCTTCGGGCGTATAATACTCCATTTTGAGAAATTGTGCACTACAAATTTTAGCGAAATCGCTAGGCACACTAACCCAACCACAATCGCTAAACAAATGCAGTAAATGAGTAAAAACCAGTCTTTATCGTTCTTCTGGGATGATTTGACGCTTGTCTAGGAATGATGTCATAGCTCTGTGCGAAAAAGTAAGAGAATTTCGATTTTTTGTTAAAATAAAAATCAATTTTTTAGAACCTCTAAAGATTTCATTTTTAATAAAATTAAAAAGATAAATTCCCAATTTGTATAAAATCGCATTGTACCGCCCTCCGTACGAGTATCACGGCTAGAACGGTGCAGTTGATTACGTCTGTCTCCGTCGCACTACGAGTTTCGTGCGGTTGCAGCAACCTGCGGATAGGGCTTTTCAATGTGTTAGACAAGGCATAGGACTTTAATGAGTTAGATAAAGAAATACATATCAACTCCAATCGGCCTGAGAAGTAAACATAGTATATCTGTTCTGTGTTAACTAATAGAAACCTTATGCCGTTCTTTTCCCACTTACGTTAAGCCTATCCGCAGCTCGAGCGCGAGCAGTCTGTATATGCAATAATCAATACAAAAATATAAAATTTTTGTAATCGCATCAAATTTCTTACTGTCGCAAAGAATTGCTAGAATACAGGCGCAACTCGAAATCTGCCAAATTTGAGTTTTTTCTTATATCAAAATACGCAAAAAAGCATAAGAAAGTGTAAACGTCCATAAGCCATACTGAAATAATAGATTTTAAACTCCATAATTTCAAATTTACATTTTTTGACTAGTGTCTGTTTTTTTTGAAAATAACGACATACATTTGAGTTGATAGTACTGGAACAATGTAAAAACCTCAATTTAAAAAAACTATAAATTAAAGATTATCTACTCATACTAGGAGATTTAGTAATTAACGTGTGTAATTAACGTAAGTGGCAAAGTATATAAATGGCATTAAGGAGCTGAGATACGGAGTTATTTCTTACAATTAGACAAAAGTTGAAGGAAGTTTCTCACACTAAACGGAAAATATTTTTATATACAGGGTGAGTCATTAGTGCGGGAACGAAAGATAGTGGTTATAGCCTTATTTTTGTGTTTATACATTACCGTCAAAGCTGCATCGATTAAAATCATTTTCAGCTATTCAACTTCATTTTTTTAATAATATCTTTATATTTTTTCACATATGCTGATTAGTTGTCTTAAATGCTGCAAGTGCATATCTTGTTGTTTTCAAATTTTGAATGCAAGGTTGTCACGTTATTAATCATTTTGTGAATTTTTTTAAAGTATCATGTGGTCACTTAAAATTCGTTATTAGCATCATTATTAATATTTAAAATTGCAATTTGGCATATCGATAAACAAAGCTTGGGTCTTTCGAACGCCACTAACACTTTCGGACGCCATTTGGATAATATTATACAGGCTGGTTACCAGAACCGGATACCGGATTCCGATACCGGAAATCCGGTTTCCGGATTTATGGAATGTTTGGGAAACCATGACTATGTTATTTTAAACGGAATTACCTAAAATGAATTACCTTTTTACGAAATAAACTTACTTGCATATGTTTAAAAACCATGTTTCATTGTTTATTTCTTGTGAAAAGTCAACATTTTTGAAATAGTGTAATTATCTCAAAAAGTATACGTATAGATATATATGCTTAACAAAAATGAAAGATAATTAATAAAACCTTCTGAGGCATTGAAAAAATATAGGCTTTTCCAAAATTTCATAAATTAACCGGTTCTAGTAACCGTCCTGTATAATATTATCCAATAATATTAATATCGACGGAAAAGGTAAAGGCTTTTCACTTTATCGCTCGATGAAAAATGTTTCGGTAAAGTTTCCTATAATCAGTGAACATTTTTGCGTATTATATGTTAATTTGGAAATTGACGGGTCTTTTTTCTTTTATCGCGAAATCGATGGAAAAAGTACACGATTTTTGAGAGTGCAGGCAACTTTATACACAAAATATAGAAATATACAAAACCGCAATATACAAAAAGTTTCAAATTTGAGATGTTGGTGACACGATATGTTAATGTTATATGCACATTAAGGGTATTATTTTATTTTATCGATATTCGAACTACGAAAAGTTTTTCGAAGTTTGAAAAACTGATTTGGAAAAGTTGAAAGTTTTGCGGAAATTTTAATTTCCATTAAATCACTCTTAAAAAATTAGGAAATTCTAATTTTGAGTAATTAGGGCCGTGGACACATAACAATCTTTACCGTAATTGTTTTCATTAAGCGGTTACAAGGATGTCGATCTTTAATGTGAGGGGATACGCATTTACAGCATTTAAAACAGGTAATCAACATATGTAAAAAGATACATAAGGTTCCATTTGAAAAATTGATGTTCAGTAGGGTCCTAGAATAGTGAAACACCCTGTATAGCAGAACATAATTTTAGTCGAAGCAGCTTTGATGGTAATATATGCTAACATAAAAACATTTCTTTATTTTCAACAGTAAGGTCACAATCTTCTGTCTTTACACTGTTGACTCAAACTGTATATACAGTATGTCCGTAAAGTAGCGGATATAGGCGATAAAATCATTACAGTCTGTACCACGAGAAGTGAATGTGACTCATCGATTTCCGCAAGAATTTTGCACATACGTTACAAATATTATATCCGCGCGTTGACTTAGATTACAGTGGAATGATTTCTAACGCATACGTCTGTTCCGTACACTGTTAGGCGATGAGTCACCTCCACTTCTCGTGGTACAGACTATATAAACGATTTTTGGAAAATCCCTGTAAGGAATCTAAGGATTTAAATATTTGCAACTTTTTTGAGTAGGTTTCAAACTTTTTCCGCTATTTTTAGCTGAGTTATGATGTCATTGATATTTTTTCAAATGGCAATACCTCATTTATATGAAAGAAAATTTTTTTTTCTGAATCCAGTACAGTCAATATTACTATTGGTTACATAGGAAAATTTTCAAGAAAAATCACGTTTCAACTTCTAAATTTTCCATTCATTTGAGCTAGAAAAGTATCAATCGCCGTGCTCAACCATGTCAACCAATTGTTTTTGATGTTTTATTAAGACAACGATTAATTTTTTACATCGAAAACAGTTGGTTGCCATGATTACGCATGAATTTTCCATTTATTTGAGATAGAAAAGTAGCAATCGCCGTGCTTAGCCATTGCTAACCCGTTTAATTTTTGAAATCTAAAGTAGTTGGTATGCCATGGTCACGCATGGCTACTGTTACTTTTCCATCTCATATGAATGGAAAATTATGAAACTTTAAGATCATTTGTCTGGAAAAAAGTTTTATGTAACCAATATTGATATTAACTGTACTGGATTTAGAGAAAGATGCTCTATCATATTCCGTAATAAAAATGAAGGATTGCCATTTGAAAAAATATCAATGACGTTATAACTTGGTAAAAATGGCGGAAAAAATTTTAAATTTTATTTTGTAAAAGATGAAAAAGTATAAATCTGTGCACAAACAATAGCATTAAGAAACAATTTTTCAAAAATGTTGAAAAATTAAAAAAAACTATTTAAACATGTTGTAACAATCCTACCATGCTAAGGAGGTGCACTATTGTCATCTTATACAGGCTGTTTAAAACTGCAACTGCTGAATTTAAAACACCTTCTTCAATTGCAAAAAAGTTGAAATTTTTTAATGGACCACCCCATATTTGATTTGCTTATTAGAAATTAATTCTCTACAAACCTTTAGTACATATCCCTATATGTATCTGTTGCAGTTGTTGAGATATGACGATATTAATCAAATGCATGGTAGTATGCCAGGTCTTGTTCATTTTTCCATTGGTATACCATGAAATCATTGATATCCCTGGTCACCGTACCCAATTGTTTAAAAGATCATTTCGTTATAATGCAGCTCGTGTTCTAAATAAGTATAGCACGGTCTTTGCTAAACCATCATTTCACACTTTTAAAAGATTTTTATACCTCAATTTGTTTAATGGTTAGCACGTCGATTTGCCTTTTGCCAGATTTCAATCCAGTCATTCTTTTTCTTTTTTTTGTTGTTTGTTTTTTTTTTATTTTTTTATTGTTTTTTATTATTGTTTTGTTTGCAAATATTTCAAGTCTCCGTCACTGTATAATACAAATTTAGTTTTTAGAATAACGGGTTTTCCAGGAAGACCAGGACGTCTTACTTTAAGGCTTACTGATGGAAATACCCTTTGGCAAATTATGAATATTATACTCTTTATTTATTTACTTGATTTTTTTTGTAATTTTCTTTTTGTAATTTAGTAATTGCCAATAAACTATTATTATTATTAAATAAAATCTTGAAAATACGTAATTAAGTATTAATAATGATTTAGAAAAGTAAATAATAAACAATTCGCAACCAAATTTTGTTTATAAGTGTTCAAATAGCAAAGTTTTGTCAAGTGCATTTCGTTGACATATTGCCAAAAGAATAACCATGCTCATAAATTCGTTTTTTGTGTAAGTCATAATCAAACATTAACCAAGAAACACAACTAGACTGTTAAGAAAAATATAATATTTGAAAATCCGTTGAACGATTTTAATCAACTCCATTATATTCAACAATTGCAATCGATAGGTACATATACTGAAGATTTGTAAATTTTCATTTTTTTTGCTATTGAATTTGATAAAACAATAGTTACTTTTTTAAAATCCTGTATAAGAGAGAATGAGTTTATTGTTTTATTTTTGGTCACATTTGGGTTGGGTTGGGTTAGGTAGTTTTGGAACAAGTAATAACGAAAATAAAAAGAAATAAAAATCTACTCATATCAAATTTGTAGCAGGTTGACATATTTGTTATGCAATAACTGCAAGATGAAACATTAAATTTTTTATTTGCATCAAATTCCCTTTAACTGCCTCATTTTATTTATTAATTTGAAGTAGTATTAGAATTTGCATTATTTATATTTAAACATGAGAAGAGAAGGCAGCATCACCTCAACATCGAGGATGTACAGGGTGGGCAAATTTTTGGAGTTGGATGTTATTATAGCCTATTTCGAAAACTGTAAGAGTTAGAAAAAAAGTAGCGTCTTTCCTCCAAGAAATCAAAATTGAAAATATCGTAAAACCAACAAGGTTCTATAAGTTTACTATCAATTACAACAACATAAATTCTTAGTATAATTCCGAATTTAATTAAAAATGTTATAAAATTTCCGACGTTTCGAGCTTACAACTCATTATCAAGGAATATGGATATATATTATATATATATTATAGAACCTCAGTAAAACAAGAAGAATTATATTAATATTACTATGAAAAACACACATATCCATGCACAATCAAATAAAACAATAAAAACGGACAATTTCAACATCAAAGGAGAATACAGACGCGTATTAAAAAGTTTTCATATTCCTTGATAATGAGCTGTAAGCTCGAAACGTCGGAAATTTTAAAATATTTTTAATTTTTAATTAAATTGGGAATTATACTGAGAATTTGTGTTGTTGTAATTGATAGTAAACTTATAGAACCTCAGTAAAACAAGAAGAATTATATAAAACAAAAGTTTTATTTAAGATTTATTAAAAAAATATACCCGTAGAAAGCTATATTTTTGAAATCAGAAAAAAAATGTAATCAGTCAAATCTTGAAATCTAAAGCAAACAAAATATTTTGGTTTCATTATCAAATTCTCTATAAAAAAGTGTCCATACAATATCTTAAAACAGTCCATCTGTAATAGTAACCAAGATAATTGTCACTCTTATAATGTTCGGAATAACCGATAACAACACCCAATTTGCCCACCCTGCACAACTTTCAAACATGTTTGAATATTGGTATTTGAATACCCCCGGGCTTATCACTTACGTTTTACCTGATCGTCCCAATACTACATAAATAAATCTTAAATTTAGTAATCATAAAATTTCTTAAAAGCTCTTCTCCTTGAACTACGAACTTTTTTGAATACAAAAAATTTTTGCAACACTATGTCCATTAACGATGTAATAAATCCATATAATTGAAAATTGAGTTTTTCTCCATTTTTTTAGCTTGTTACGGAATTGTGACTGTTCCAACGGGACCGTGGTATTGTCGTAAATGTGAGAGTCAAGAACGATCTGTTAAAGTAGTAAGTTGCACAAAACCTCAAATACCCAAATGAAATTTTATTTTTCAATCATTTAGAAATGCGAACTTTGCCCAAGCAAATATGGTGCACTAAAACGCACCGATACTTCCGCGTGGGCTCACGTCGTTTGCGCCCTGTATATACCAGAGGTGCGATTTGGCAACGTGACTACAATGGAACCAATTCAATTGCAGATGATACCTGCTGAACGATTTAATAAGGTTCTTTTTTTAATCCTCACTAATTTTTTTTATCAATAACTACTAATAACTCCCGTGTATGCTTATAGTCTTGTTATATTTGTGAAGAAAGCGGAAAAGCATCCCAAGCTTCAGTAGGGGCTTGTATGCAGTGCAATAAATCCGGTTGCAAGCAACAATTTCATGTAACTTGCGCCCAAGGACTAGGACTTCTCTGCGAGGAAGCAGGAAATTATCTCGATAATGTCAAATATTGTGGTTATTGTCAGCATCATTATAGTAAATTGGTAAGAAAAATTTATTTCAATAACAATTTTATAAACAATTTTTTTTGTTAATAGAAAAAAGGTGGTAACGTAAAAACAATACCCCCATACAAACCGGTCTCTGCGGAAAATCACCATTCCGATTCAAGTTCGGAACGCGAACAGGAAAATTCCAACACAGCGAAACCAATTCAACCCACCCAAAGTAATAACTCAACATCAACCTCTTCGAAAAGAAAATCATCTTCAAGCAGTAAAACATCAACTTCCTCATCGAAATCGAGCTCATCGTCAAAATCATCTAGCCATCAAAAGGTTATTCACAGCTCCAGCAGCAAAACAAGTTCGGAAAAAGTCTCGAAATCGAGTAGCGCAAGTGTTAAAAGTGTTAAGAATAATTCCGTGACGGATGATACGAGTGCTATAAGTGAACCGGTTGACAGTAAAAGTGGTGAAAAAAGGGATATTAAAGACGGGGACGATTTAAAGGAAATTAAAGAACACGAAAAAAGTAAAGGGAAAAAACGGAAAGCAAATTCTAGAACTCCAACACCAATTTCAGTTGTTACTGGAAGTAGTGATAGTGTTAATGTAGTGGTCGGAGTTGCTAACGTAACAGAACCTAGTACTGTGGTTGTAACAAATAGTGAAAAGAAGGATAATTTGAGTGGGGTAGAAAATAATGATAAACTTAAAAAGGTGAAAATTTTAGCAAATAGAATTTAATTATAAAATTAAATATTTAGATGCTATCTTTTGTGGAAACAGAATCTGCATTTCATTTATGAAAATCATTAATCATTCTATTGGTGTTAATGAATGACGTGCAGATATTTCAGGAAATGGCAGTACTCGATTCAATAGAAGGAACAAGCCAAAAATGCGTCTTGTGGTCACAGGGTGGTAAAGTTTTTTTTTAAATTTTGACGATTTTCTTCAATGATTTTGAGATTACTTATTTCAAATGTTTATGAATCTTTATTTGAGAGATTTGTCAACTTCCTTACAAGGCTATTCATTTTTTTTTGTGTTTCTAATTCTTATACCAACTACAAATTTATGATTGAACATCCTGTATAAATTCTGATGTCGTATTTAAACTTCCTTTGCTTAGCTTTCTATTTGCTACCATTTTCAAGAAAAATAGCCATAATCAAGTTTAATATAATAAACAATATAATTGAAGGGCACAGGAAATAAATGAGCTAAGTCAAAATACAAAATAATCTAGAAAATCGTGTTAAAAGTTTCAGTCTGCATAAGTTCGCCTGTAGAAGTAATTTTAATGTTTGAGCATCATTAATGGAAATGTAGCTACGGTAAAATATAACGGCAAATTTGATTGCGGTTGCATAACGTTGATAATACTCAAAATTACTCAGTAACACCCCCAAAAGCTGGGAATAAAACAGCTTAGTCCGAGCGTCAACAGTTTTATAATATTTTATTAAATAAGAAAACAAGAAAACATTCATTTATGGGGTATTGACGAATAAAAGTTTGCTGCCTCAATATATATATAATATATAAAACTGAGCTAGATGCTGTAAATCTTGCAATATCTCTTTGGAAGTCTGTATTAAATCTGAAATTTTTCGTAAATTTAGAGTAATATTTAGCGTAACATTATACTAAACATACCTCTATAGCAACACTCCGGAAGCTCAAATTCTGAAAAAGTTGTTATTTAGCTTTGTTTTTCGGGACGTGGGGCTGGAAATAACAAAATTTTCCCATGCACCGTTATATGAAGTGCAGTAATATAGTAGATGTGGATGCTCTTTTTCCACCTTTATTTCCTTAATAGGACGGGACAGAATGGGGCATTTCTTTTTGTATATTGTATCGAAATGCTTCGTCCACCCTCGAAAATAATCCTGTGTAACACCCAAAACGATAAATGGGTTTGGTTTAGATCTAGCATTTTCAAAAGCTTCAATCCATTCCCTGGGTTGTTATACTTTGGGTTTATGATTTACCAAGCCGAAATTCTTGTCGCATTCCAAATATGAATGTCCCCGAATTGGAAATATAACTTTAATAAAGTCTAGACGTTTTTCTATGTTAACCAGATGGTGCAGGGAACGAAAAATTGTAAAATTTTTATTCTGACGCGGACACGAATTGCAGAATAAGTATAAGGACTTAACTTTCTCGTCGAGGAAGTTGTACACAAAGTGGTAAATTAACAAAGCAACATCGTCACTTTAAATTAAAATACTATAGATATAGTTTTCTCGACAATGATTTTTATTTCTTATATAGGTGCTATAATTATTTAGAATGCTTAGCATTCGTCATCCGGCACGACGTCAATAAGAGTAAAACTAAACACTTCTTTGCACATCAACTGTGTTTAAAAGAGTAAACATTAGAAAACAACAAACGTCATAAACATTACATAAATTGTAAAAGACAATTGACAACTGTGAGCCTCACAATTCGTTCTTGTCATCCAGTTTGTTCAGTTGTTAAATGTCCGTAATATTGTCTTTTACAATTTATGTAATGTTTATGACGTTTGTTGTTTTCTAATGTTTACTCTTTTAAACACAGTTGATGTGCAAAATAAGCATTCGAAATAATTATAGCACCTATATAAGAAATAAAAATCATTGTTGAGAAAACTATATCTATAGTATTTTAATTTAAATACAATATATACAACAATGAACATTGAATCTATATTGGCAAAACATCGTCACTACCTTTTTTTTCCACAAACTCAGGATAAACACAAAACTCGCTTTGAGAATTTCCCAAAATGTGTATGTTGAAGGCATAAATTGATAGTTGTCTCTTATAGTAAACATCGTTGGTTGATAAGTTTGGGGCAGGTAAATTTTTTGAAAAGTCAAAACATATCGCTTCAATTTCTTTTGACTTTTTTGATTCTAATTTAGAAGCTTTCTTCCGAATGTAAAACTGTTCTGCTTGGCTTTTGTGAACAGTATTTTCCAGCTCAATCTTCTCAATTAATCTTTCTATCTTTTCCGTTTCATTGTCTCGTTTATTTAGTTCCTTGGCGAGGAGTACCCAGTTCTTCGCCATAAATTGATCGCAAGTACTGCATGTACGAGATGTTAAAATCCCTTTCTAGAACTGTTCTGCTTCCTCAAATATTTTATGCATTTTTTTATATTCGGGTCTTCAGATAGGTAAATTTTTAAAGAATCCCGTAAGCCATAGTGAGATGATCTATTCGGAAAGCTTTTTATGTAATCGTGAATGATATTTAGAACTTCCGGACTTAATTTTCTTCGACGTGTGTGATGCTTCCCCCTTTTATTCTTTGGAAGCATGCCAGTCATTTTTACACTACGAACGAGATATTCGATTTTTGACTTAGTAATTCTGTGAATTAACATAAAAGCCGACCTGCAAACAGATACTTCTTCAATACGATCATTTATTTTTGCACGAATTCTGTAAAAATATGTAGCATCACGAAGTTACCCGGATTCTTCAGGTTGACGTGGTCGTCGCGTTGCTAGTGGTACGAGGGAAATTAAACCGCACAAATATAAATTCTATTCATTTTCTGTTAGTAGCAAGTTAAATTGGCGTAGAATTTCTTTACGTACTTCTTCCTTCAAGGTTTCCAAACACTTTTTACGACATTTACAGTCCGGACCTATTTCGTGGCTTTGTAGCTTAAGTTTTTTGCGAACTTCGTGTAGCCGTCCAAACTTTTTCCATTTTTTGGTACTCTGAACATGAGTTGATTCTTTAGTTTCGTCTTGCATTATTTACACAACACCTCACCATAAACCAACAGAAACAAACTGCGACTCACACTAGGAATTCAAAACTTCTTTGATATTATTGTTAGCGCAAAAAAGCCAATTTTCACCAACTCCCCTGAGTTAGCAAAAACAGGTCTGGTAGTTGACGCTGCGACTTAGCCGGTTTATTCCTTGTTTTAAGGGCTTAGCCTCTATATTCCCTCTTCACCAAATTTAAGTTCTGTGTTTTCTCTTGACCTAACCGTCTTTTCCCCTTTTTATGAACATTGATTTTATGAACAAGATTCGCTTTAATTTTACCAGACTGTGTTAACAGGATTTCAACAAAAATTGTCTTAGCCTGTTTATTCCCTGTACCCTTCAATTTTATATATTATAGTATAAAAAATTATGTTTTTAAATTTTTAGTTAACTTGTAGGCAAGGTGGGACAACGATCTCCCGATTGTTCTTTTGGGTCTTAGCTCTCAATTCAAAGAAGGTTTAGGTTGTTTTCCTGCAGACTTTGTTTATGACCAACTCTTCTGTCTAATAGGCGAATTTATTATTACTATACAAGACAATTTAGATGTTGAATTATTTCTAAGCAGTCTTGAAGAAACCTACTTCTTTCCATTCAAAAGTAAAACCTTTTATTCATAAGAACTTTAAGCAAAATATTATTTGGGATAGAACGCCCCTTTTTTTCGTTTGTTTCGCCAAACATTCAGTACAGCATTTATTGTAAATCCAAAGGGAACCAGGCGTCTACTTTCTCCCAATTATACTGTTCGATATTTTTGGTGATTTTTATGACTCTTAAAAGCAGTAGTAGCAGTAATTATTACTCAGAAAAAGTACCTGGACGTGATTTATGATAGGTCCTTCTAGCGAACTAGGTCCAGGAACACACTTCTTTTTTACTTTATTTTGTGTAAATATTACAAACCCATAAACATTTAGATCACTGATAATGAAGTAGTCTCAATACACCAAGACATGATTATATATTTAATAATTTTTAAAATCTTAATGAAATTTATCAACTTCTTATATTTTCGTATTTCTCTCAATATCTATAAATTTAATTATAAGTCCAAAAGTGCAAGAGATTGTTAAAAAGAAAATTTCCTACAACTTGTGTTTATTAAAATTGAAAAACAACGAAATTTATCAAATTCCCATATTTTCGTATTTCTCCCAAAATTTATGGATTTAAAGACAAAAAAGCAAAAGAAGAATGTTGTTACAATAAAATAGTATGATTACAAATTTCCACCATTGGCAGCATGTAAACAATGGAAATTTATCAAATTTCATATTATTCTCAATATAAACAAAACAATATTGTTTAAAAAGTAACTAATTTAGCCAATTTTCATATTTTCAAATATTTCTCGATATTGCTGAATTTTACAGCAATAACACAAGAAAATAATATCGTTTAAAAAAAAATTATTAACGCTACGTTTTTTTAACATGTTCCGGTTATTTCACTTTAAACAATTCTTAAAGAGAATTGTCAAAGAGTGTTATCAAGATTTGCAAGGAAGAAACTTTCAGACTTTTAAAGTTTCTTTTTCATTTTTTTCTAAGAGAACAGATTAAGAAATTGCATATTTTCTGAATGTACCGGTTATAGGATTTGTAAAGAAACAAAGTTTAGGGCTAAATATCACTGAAAATATATGAGACCAATTGAGTTGAAAAGGGTTAATTTAATTATTTCTGTAAAAACTTCTGAAAGGAATCATGATCCAAAACTAAAAAATAAATACAATTTTTTCTTCAACGTTATTATTTAAAGATTGGGCGAATATGATACTCATAAACACATTAAATAAAAATAATACGAAGATGTTCAATATGTCATTGTCCAAGTTGAAAGTGGTTTTAATCTATGGTTAGTACTCTGCGGTGGCATCGGATAGCGCTGCACGTAGAGTACAATTTAATCAGATAGAGTTGGCTATCTCTATGCTTCCTTGTCTCTGTATACCTTCAATAAACTCGTCGAGTTCACAGGTATTTCTAAAGCTTTACTTAAAGCGTATATAGTCCTTTAGTCCTTATGTGTTTGATTTTAAATATTGGGGAAACTAAAACCATTTGAAAAATTGCTGTCCACCAGATGTGTGGCTGACGATTTTATCATTTTATAATAGAGTAAAACAAAGTAGTAATATCATGCAAAATGATATTCATTTAGAACAAGGGTTCCCAAAGTTTTTCTTGGCGGGGCCAATTTAATACGACTGAAATTTTTGGCGGAATCAAAACACAGTTGAGCGACCAAAAAAGAAAGGTCAAGTTGAGATCTATCGCGTCCGCATTTACAGGTTTTGCGGCAACATTTGGCCGCACTTTGGAAACCCCTTATTTAGAGTATATGAAAATGAATACATGCAAACAAAGATAATGCAAAAAGTTTGTCGAGCGGCAAAAGAATGTTGGTTGAAAGAGCCATGCAAAGAGAGATTAAAATCTTTAGGTGAAACAAAAAACTGACAAAAAATATGGAAGAAATTACCAACAAGCTTCTTCAACAAGCAATTCTTCCTTGTTCACAAAAAGGCCAACAACAAAATAGTCATAGGAGCCGAAGATTCTAGCGAGATAAGCTATATGATTACCAAGGATAATATGTGGCAAACCACCAGGCTGATGAAATTCAGCCAACAGCAGACACTTTAAGACTTATAGTTGAAAAGGATTTACATTCTATACACATGACGAGACTACTAGAAGATTAGTTAAGATCAACTTCTGTTGCACTCTCAAAAAATTACAGCCTAAGATCTCTTATGATAAGCCTAAGATATCTCACGTTTTATAAACATCATATATGCTATGACATATTCGTCTGTACAGAACTAAAAAAAGTAAAATCGGATTTATTTAGTTTGAATTCATTAATGATCTGAATTTGTGAATATAAGAAGCGAGAGACATGAACATAAAAGTGAATGTTTGAATGTTGCATTGATTATGGAAAGGCAATTAACTGTGTGCAGGACCATAAACTTATCCAAATTCTGAAATCTTCAGTATAACACAGATTATAGGCACTGAATTTCAATTTTCAATTCATTTTTTAATTTCAATGTATTATTGCATTTTCTTCCCAATTCAGCCTTAGCATCTACCGCGAAAGTTTAATACTGGTGCTAGATGACTTGATACTGCTTTCAAAAGACGTGAAATGCTTCAAAAAGACTTGAAATACTTCCAGAAGACTCGAAATGCTTCCAGAAAACTTGAACTCTTCCAGAAGACTTGCTATTCTACTGAAAGACTTAATAGTGCTTATAGAAAACTTGATACGCTTCTAGAACACTTGATATTGTCCCTGGAAGCCTTAACATCTTCCAGAAGACGTGATATTGCTTCTAAAGGACTCGAAATGCTTCTAGAAAATAGGAACTGTTTTCAGAAGACTTGCTACTGTTCCTGGAAAACTTGATGCTACTGCTAGAATATTTTTTATCGCTTTGAGAAGACTTGATACTGTTTATAGAAGACTTGAAATCTTCCAGAAAACTGAACTGATTCCAGAAGACTAGCTACTCCATGTAAGGCTTGATGCTGCTTATAGAAAAATTTGATACTGCTTTTAGAACACTTGATATTGCCCTTGGAAGCCTCAAATTCTTCCAGAAGTTGTGACACAGCTTCTAAACGACTCGAAATACTTGCAGAAAATTGGAACTGCTTTCAGAAGACTTGATGCTGCTGCTAGAAGACTTTTTATCGCTTTCAGAAGACTTGATGTAGCTTCCAAAAGACTTGAAATGCTTCTAGAAAACTTGAAGTGCATCTAGAAAACTGAACTGCTTCCAGAAGAGTTGCTACTCCCCTGGAAGACTTGATGCTGCTTATAGAAGACTTGATGCTGCTGCTAGAAGACTTTTTATCGCTTTCAGAAGACTTGATGTAGCTTCCAAAAGACTTGAAATGCTTCTAGAAAACTTGAAGTGCATCTAGAAAACTGAACTGCTTCCAGAAGAGTTGCTACTCCCCTGGAAGACTTGATGCTGCTTATAGAAGACTTGATACTGCTTATAGAACACTTGATATTGCTCCTGGAAGCCTTAAATTCTCCCAGAAGACCTGATACTGCTTCTAAAGGACTCTAAATGTTTCTAGAAAACTTAAAATATTTCTAGAACACTTTAAATGCTTTTAGAAGACTTGCTGTTAACCTTGGAAAACTTGATGCTGCTGCTAGAACGCTTTTTGTCGCTTTCCTTGACACTGTTTCTAGAAGACTTTATGTAGCTTCCAGAAGCCTTGAAATACTTCTAGAAAACTTGAAGTGCAATTAGGAAGCTAAACTGCTTTCAGAAGACTTGCTATTCCCCTGGAAGACATGATGCTGCTTCTAAAACACTTGCTATTGCCCTTGGAAGTCTTAAATTCTTCCAGAAGACTTGATACTGCTTCTAAAGAACTCTAAATGCTACCAAAATTTTTTCTGAACACTTGAACTGCTTTCAGAAAACTCGTTACTGTCCCTGGACAACTTGATGCTGCTGCTAGAACACTTTTTATCGCTTTCAGAAGACTTTATGCTATTTTTAGAAGACTTGATGTACCTTCCAAAAACTTGATGTAGCTTTCAGAAGACTTGAAATACTTCTAGAAGACTTGAAGTGCATTTAAAAAGCTGAGTGACTTCCAGAAGACTATTCCCCTGGAAGACGATGCTGCTTATAGAAGGCTTGATACTGCTTCAAGAACACTTGATATTGGCCATGGAAGCCTTAAATTCTTTTACAAGACCCAGTTCAGCCCCAGTATCTGTAGCAATCATTTTAGAGAGCACGTATTTAAAATTTTTTCAGAACTTTTTAGGCCTAATTCAGCCTTTTTTAACAGCCATTTGTCGTCAATCATAAATTAGAACTAAGAAAATCAAACTTTACCATCTTGTGGTGACCACATGACGCATTTTTGACCACATGATTTTCATCATTTTTCTCTTATTTTGTCGAGTACTACCATCCCCTGAAATACTTACATCGATCATAAACATCTTGTATAACATTGTTTTAATAAAAATTTCAGGTTAAAACCGATACAATAAATCATCCTTCCATACTCCATCAGCAATCAACGACTCCCACAATCGTTACTCCAACGATAACCAACAATTCTCCAACACCAGTGTTACCGGAACCAGTGCCAATAACTACATCGACGAGTCCCTCGCGAATAACGACGACAGTTTCAACACCGTCAATCATCCAATCAGCACCTTTAAGTCAACCGGCTGTTAATTCTTTGGTGGTATCAGTTCCTCTGCACAGCGCTAGTCTCAGTCCGCACGCGCATATTGTTAATAATCAAGTTAAGTCCGTTTCAGCCGCATCATCACCATTTTTAGGTCTTCAAGAACGTAGCCCGAGCGTTACATCCAGCCCTCCAGCAACTGGTTAGTCTAATAACCTTCATTCCTTTCAATAATACATATAGTACATATATTCACTTTTTAGGGATAATGCCTGGAGCGAATAATAACCAAAGCGGAGTTATTACATCAGAAATGAGTGGAGGCGGGTTAAAAATAACATATGAAAAGCAAATAGCTGCAAATAGCACTTTACAAGTAGACCTTGAAAGGATAACGCCGATTCCGGAAGTTCCAGCGAAACGATTGCGTTCTGAATCGACGGAAAAAGAAAAACCAAGAAGAAAACGTGGTTCTCACGCGTTAGGTACAACTTTAGCAACGAATTCGACGACGATGACGACGAAAAGGGCGAGTAGATCGCAGTCGAATCTCGATTTAACTGCGCAACACCAAGCAAGTTCGTTTAGTGGACTTTCTCAAAATACGATCAAGGAATCTCCGCCCAGTTCACCAAGTTCGGAAAGTCTCGGATCAGCGCCTTCCAATGGTAGGAAAAAGGGGAGGAAAAGTGCTCCGGCATCTGTGTGCTCCACGGCGAATCCTAAGGATTCTAAGGATAATGTTAAAGTGTAAGAAATTACTTGTAACTAAAAAAATATGATTTTGATGTATTAATTTTTTTTTCGATTAGTTTTCAAAATGGAATACATGCTCCGCACATGTTGGGAAATCAATTGAATCCTAATTCGAACATGGCGCAGAAAATGTCGGATCATCTGAATTCTGAGTTAGAAGCCCATAGTATATTTACGCCGAATGAGGCTTCTTGTAACTTAGTTGGACCTCCTTTACAACATAGAGTTATAGCATCGGTATTAAATTTTTAATAAATTTTGTATTTAGTGAATAAAGTATTTTTTTTGTTGCGTAGGTTCGCTCAAACAGTACTGGAGGATCTAGTACCGCTTCGGGCGGTAGTGGATTATCTTCAATGCTTGGTGGAAATTCCGGAGCTTTACCCCAAACGTTAGAACAATTACTCGAGAGACATTGGGAACAAGGTTCACAATTTTTAATGGAACAAGCTCAACATTTTGATAGTAAGAATATTATTATTTTTTTAAAATAATGTAGTTTTTGAGAATCGCGGAATAGCACCATCTTTTAATATAAAAATAAAATACAATAAACCCTTCATTTACGAAGGGGTTACAATTCTGCGTACATCGAAAGTGCGTAATTTGAAGTATTGTATTACAGTAGAACTTCGATAATCCGAAGCCCAGTAATCCAAACGTTCGCTAATCCGAACGTCCAAACACAAAAAATATGGATTACTTTGTTTTAATGAATTGATGCTGCAAGCCGTAATTTTTACGTTTAAGAGAATAATATAAAGACTTCTTACTCCTTGAAAATGAAATTTTTATAAACGAATTTGAGATTTTGCATAGAAGAAAAGTGTTGTGACTGGAAAAGAAGTTAAGTAATTTTTCCCATTTCTATGTAAAAAAATAAGTGTTAGATGAATGCATCAATCTCTGGTGAGGTGAGTTAAAGTGGGCATTCATATTTAAACGATTAAATCTGAACATCAGACCATCCTTTGTCTGGTATGGAGGAACGTGAAAATGTAACCCGCCTACCAATTCAAGTGAATTAATGAAATCATTGCAAAGTTATAAATGAACGGTAGGTCGCAACAAAGTCGTCTTTATTCAAGTGTCTGAAATTCCAGAACCCTATGTTGCATAAAGTAATCGCAGTATGGAAAATTTATTCTATAAGATAGATACCGCAAAAAACTGCGTTGAACAGATTCTATACCTTTAATGTAGACGTGGTACTGGGGATTCCAGACGGTAGAGGCATAACAAAGTATACTGTTCACATGCATTAAATATAGCGCTTTGATGCAATTAATATTTGTAAAAGGACGGCAGGTTCGAATCACGAAACCTAACCTCTCCAGAGCTTTGGAAATAGTGGATTCCAGGGCGCATATGCGATCAACCAACTGAATGTCCATACCATCCAACCTGTAAGTAAAATTAAGAGGGGAGCAATTGTGAGAGAAAGTAATTTTAAAACACTTATCATGGTTCATGAAGAGGCTGTTATCAACGCAATATTTGTGTAACTGATTCAAATCGGATTGAAGTTTAGCACAGTCTGATTGAGATGATAAATCTAAAAAAAAAATACAATCATCCGCATAAAGTAAGAATTTATAGTGTTTAAAACATGCCAAAACATTAATGCATGCCAAGAAAAGTAAAGGACTAATTGTAAGATGGCTTTCCTGGGAATCTCCAGAGGTGACCCGGTGAAACGCAGACACACAATTGTCAACTGAAATCATCTGACTGATCAATCTTATCGAAGGCCTACTAAAAATGAATAGATACATCCACCTGGCACAGTCGATCAAGAGCACCATGAATAAAATTTGTAAAGGTTATTAAATTGGTTTCAACCAATCTACCAGGCAAAAAGCCATGTTGCTCAGCGATCAAGAAGTGCTTCAAAATATATAAAAGTAAAGATAAACAAGAAATAGAACGATACTGGCATACATCGCAAAGGTCACCAGACTTGAATACAGGGAATATAAATGCCCTTCGTCATTCACTGAAAAATGTACTGGAGCGTAAAGATCAGGAAAAAATAAGAAATAGAGGTTTTGCTAAACCGGTAGCACACTTTTTAATGAAACAACCCGGCAAATTATATGGACTAGCTCCAGCTCTAGCATCAATTTCATTAAGAGCACAAAAAACATACTCCTCACTAAACTAAGGTTCATGCGAAAGATTGGAGGAGGTATTTCGTCAACGAAAAAGAAATCAAAATATAGGGCAAATAAAGAACAAATATCTTGAGCATTATCTGCATGAACATCAGGAAAGTTCATCGCAGAAGGAATAACAGAGAATCCGCCCCTCCTGTATTTAATGAAAGACCACAAACGAGCTGGACACTCAGTTAACTAAAATTGAATTAACCTAGTAGTAATGTAGTTATAGTAACCCGATTTATGATTTTTTGAGGGTATTGGAACGGTTGCGAAAAATTGAGGATGTTAGATAATCTGTCTTATTACCATAAATATTATTTATGGTAATAAGACAGATATTATAATATTATTTTATGATTATGATTTGAGGGTTTTGGAACGGTTGCGAAAAATTGAGGATGTTAGATAATCTGTCTTATTACCATAAATATTATTTTTGAGGATAGCTTTCACAGTGGATGCAGAGTACCACGTTGTAAACTTGCGCCTAGGCAGTCGTAGATACGGAACGTGAGCATCAATAAGATCATTAATCCACCAATCGATCAGTTAACATCAACAAGGGCTTCGTTAAACCTCTCGTAATCCACACGATTAAAAAAAATATTTTAGAGTAGGGTCATCGTGCAGTTCCCTGGGTCGAGCGTTATCAACAAGGAACTTAACAGCGGGGTGATGGCGATCTAGGCCGACAAGAGAGAATTCAAGAGAATCAGATCTAAAGTTTTGAGATTATCATTACATATATTATTAAGTTACAACAAATCACAATATCGATACATTTCCAAAAACTCTCGAGAGCGTAGATCACCACCATCAAATGGTACCAAAAACCCATCGTCCAAACGGTGCCATACGACATTGGATAAATTAAAATCACCAACAACTAAAATTAGATTATCAGGGTACGCATCGCGAATCGACGATATCTTACGCAAAAAGATCGAAAATGCAAAAAGACTCTGTTTTACCAGGAGACAAGTAAACACAGTAAAGAAAAACATGGACGATCGCGCACTCTACGCTCACAGATAGTGATAGTTTTTACTCCAATCAGAACATTGCCACCATTCGTCTATAAATTAAATATTTTCTATGGTCTTACGTGTCATCGCAAAACGTCTATCTCGCCGAAAGAGTGTGTAATAAGGACAGAAAAACTCACCATCAGCAATCGACGGGGAGGAGTTAGTAAGTGAAGCTGTGGTCTTTGATCGTAAACCATTTACATTTTGGTAGAAAACTGAAACAACAAAAATGCATACACAATTGAATCGAGTACCATATCGAAAAAAACTACAGTTATTGTAGATCGCACGGTTATACTTTGCGAAGTAATTCGTATTTTCCGAGGTATTTACCGCCTTCAAACTCGTCACCGTTATAGCTCTCAACGCTCGACAAGAATCTGACAACAATATTCTTGGGCTTATGATCTTTAGATTGAGTAAAGTCAAGGTTCGAAGTTCCCCTAGCAGGAATACGGTGAACGCATCAAGATCACCGGGAGAAACCGGAGAACCAATGGCATCACCAATCAATACGATAATAACATCAGTGAGGGAATCTGTGCCTCTCCAGGATGCTGGAAATAATAACATTATTGCGCCTGGAATATTACACTAATTGTTTAACTCGCGCCGTCAAAGAATCCAACTCCCCAATTTCTTGTCCAGATCAGTTATTTTTAATTCGAAATCAGAAATCTTTTCACCGTAAAAGGTAACAGCATGGAGAGTTTCCTCATATTTGTTGGAAAACCCTTTAATCTCAGCCTGAATATCATTTAGAATATCAAACATTCTCTCAAATGACCTTTTTTCGGAGTGCTGGGAAGCTTTTTATGAAGGATTTTCTAATGAACAAGCACCCAGCGACTGAACAGCGCGAATTATTAGGGGTGTAACGAGGGAGACGAGGGGGGTAAATCGTCAGCAATCTTCAACTTGCATCCTTAACTTTATAGACGCGGAGATTTTAAAGGGTTAAACCAAAGCATTTCGCATGGTAAAACGTAATGCGTTCGTTGCATCTCACGCACGTTGGCGAAGCCGGTACTGGTACGAAAAACAACAAAAAAAAAAAGTGAAGACGACGAACACTTTTTGGCAAAAATTAAGAAAATAAAAATTGATAACACAGTGGAAATCAGCGATAAATTAAAAGAAAACTTGAACAAATCACCAATGGTACCGAAAACGTATGTATCGCGATTACATTTATCTTGGATAAGAACCAAAAACATCCGAAAAATAATTTCGATACTGCTGTGTATGGAATTAAGGGGCTTTACTCCAATTAAATATGGTTATTAAGTATAGTGTTATAGAAGATTGCCATATGAATATAAACGGTCAGTTATATTGTAAACCAAGGGTTTCAAATGTGCATTTCGGGCAAAGCTCATCATTCAACATCATTTCATGTATACATTTTTTGGAAACGCCACTATAATATATATATTTTTTGATCCACCAAATATTTCGGTAATGTTAAATTTATGTGGTAATGTCCGCATAAACTATAGGGATTGGGTTTAGGAACCTCGGTAAAGAAACTTTGAAAATACAAAATAGGCTAAAGAAATAAATTATATAATTATATGTGGGAAAAGAGAATGTGTGAAAAAATGACCAAGTATCTGGCATCAATGGTTCGTTTGCATTGGAAATGTCTTCTGTTGGCAGTATTTACAGTTCTACAAGTAGCATCTAGTTTTGAATTGGTAGTTCCGAAACACCTGGGATGAAGATATTACATTTTGCCAACAATATCTGGTATTTTGGTAGCAAAATCAAATTTTATTAACAGCTTCTTGCCTTTTGTAACAAACATGTCTTCGATCAGCACTTCAATAATCCACTTTTATAAGAGATGGCGCAATGTTGAGCCTATATTATATAGTTTCTGGGAGCGAATAATTGTAATTGAGAATTTTGTTGGAAGCAGTTGAAATCTTCTGGAACATTACGTATTCTAGAAGCAGTGTCATGTCTTATAGAAGCATTTTAAGTCTTATAGAAGTATTTTAAGTCTTCTGAAATCATTTGAAGTTTTTTGGAAACAGTATCATCTCTTCTAGAACCAGTATCAAGTCTTGTGGAAATATATCAAGTCTTCTTGAAGCAATATCAAGTCTTTCAAAAGCAATATCAAGTCTTGTGGAAACATTTAAAGCTTTCTGATAGCAGTATCAAGTCTCTTAGAAGCAGTATTAAGTCTTTTGGAAGTATTTCAAGTCTTCGGGAAGCATTACATGTCTTTTTAAAAGTCTTCTGACTCATTTCAAATCTTTTGAAAGCAATATCAAGTCTCCTAAAAGCAATATTAAGTCTTGTGGAAGGATTTTAAGTCTTCTGAAAGCATTTCAAATCTTTTGGCAGCAGTATCAAATCTAATAGATGCAATGTTAAGTCTTGTGGAAGCATTTTAAGTCTTATAGAAATATTTTAAGTCTTCTGAAATCATTTGAAGTTTTTTGGAAACAGTATCATCTCTTCTAGAACCAGTATCAAGTCTTGTGGAAATATATCAAGTCTTCTCGAAGCAATATCAAGTCTTTCAAAAGCAATATCAAGTCTTGTGGAAACATTTAAAGCTTTCTGATAGCAGTATCAAGTCTCTTATAAGCAGTATTAAATCTTTTGGAAGTATTTCAAGTCTTCTGGAAGCATTACATGTCTTTTTAAAAGTCTTCTGACTCATTTCAAATCTTTTGAAAGCAATATCAAGTCTCCTAAAAGCAATATTAAGTCTTGTGGAAGGATTTTAAGTCTTCTGAAAGCATTTCATATCTTTTGGAAACAGTATCAAATCCAATAGATGCAATGTTAAGTCTTTTGGAAGCAGTTTAAGTCTTCTGAAAGCATTTCAAGTTTTTTTCGAAGCAGTATCAAGCCTTCTAAAAGCATTATGAAATCTCCTAGAAGCAGTGTTAAGTCTTTTGGAAGCATTTTCTGTCCTTTGAAAGCAGTATCAAGCTTTCTACGGACAGTATCGAGTTAATCTAGTCTGGGGGGTGCACTTTAAGTCTTCTGTAAGCATTTCAAGTCATTTGGAAGCAGTATCAAGTTTCCTAAAAGCAGTATTACGTTGAAGCAGTTCAAGAAATAATATGGTTAGGGAAAAACGTAAACTTTAAAAAATTAAATTAAACAACTCCTTCTCCTGGTGTCGTCGAAAAAACTAAATTTACAGTTTCCTTAAATTACGGCGTTGTTAAAGTTAAAGGGAACATTAAATTTGGGGCAAAAATTTACTCTTCTCTCACGGCGGAAAACATGGTGATGGGAAACAACTACAAATTTTAAATACGAGCCTTCCTTAAAATGGAATACATTTTATCCGAAACTTTTTTTTTCCGAAGCGTATTTCTTTTTATATACCAATTATATTCACGTTTTTTTAAGATATTTTGTTTTGTCAAGAAAATGGGACACCAATATAACATTTATAAATAAAATAGATTGTGTTTTAAACATTATTGCTTAATGTTGGTGCGTCTCAGATCCGAACGAACCCTGTTCTAAAGTAAGATAGCTAGCAAAAAATTTTAAGTTACAAAAGTTTTTTTTTAGGGTTTTTTAATCTGTTACAATAAAGACAAATTAAGTATACAAGGTCAGGCAAAAAGTTTATCACGAAACATCGTTGTCTTTTCTTTAATGGAACATCTGTATATTATTTCAAATTTCAATTAATCTTGAAATTCTAAACAACATTCATATAGCATATCATAAATTCAAACTTAATCATTTTTAAGATATTGAACATTCATAAGAAAGTGATTTTTCTTATAAAGTTATGATTTTTTTTTATGAAATTCAAATCTCATGAAAATAATAGTTATGCCAGAAAAAGGAAAAGGTGAAACAAATTTTTAGTTTTGATAAACAACAAATAATAATATTGTCATTTTAACTATTTATAATCTGTTCGAAGTGTTGACCATTTACTTCCTGGCAGTAATGAATTCGCTGAAGAAAATTTTGTAGATAATCTAAAACAATATTATTGTGAGGAATATCGGAAATTTCATTATTTTATTGATGGCTCGTTAATGACAAAAGTTTCGTTAACGTTATTTTTTCTAGCTGAGCACATTTTTTTTTAAGTATAATACTTTTATCGTTTAGAATCTGTCATATAGCTACCTAAATTTATAAATACAAAGATTCTATTTTAAAAGAGCATAATTTTTGTTGTCTTTAACAACTTATTATTAAAAATAATCAAAAGAAAAGCGATCGCTTTAAATTTAAGCACAAATTATCTGTAACATAGAATGTGTTTATAGCAAGTTGGTTTCAAAGAAGAGTCCATCTTACATCACATGTAAAATTTCTGGAGGAGAAATCGCGTAAAATTGAATCTTAAACCGTGTAAATGATTTTCTCTTACAACGCTATCTTTTGATAGAAACCAATTAATTATTCAATTAATTTAATTCAATATTTTTTAATCTATTTCAGTCGCTTCATTATTGACGTGTTTACATCAATTACGAGCTGAAAATTTGCGTCTTGAAGAACACGTCACAGCCTTAGTACAACGAAGAGATCATCTATTAGCTATAAATGCCCGATTAGCTTTACCTTTGGTAACTCAACCAACCGCCCAAACCAATCATGGTCATACAAGTAATTTATATCAATTATTTTTTTAAATTTTCTTAACGTGTGCGATTTTTACAGCAAATAATATTCACCCTCACGTTTCAACAACCCCATCCGCGGATAATTCAAGACAAAGACACACGAATTACTCGCATTCGTCGACGCAGGGAGGCCCGATCGAAAATGGGTTGCCACCCGATCCATATTCGCCCGTTCGTCCTGTTTCTGCACAACCTCCTCAGCCAAGTCCACAATCAGTTCGGTAAAAATAAACATAATAAAAGCAAAAGAATTAAAATGATATTTTTGGCTTTTGTTAGACATTCACCAGCTGCTAATCCATCTTCTTATTCATCGGGTGGTTTAATAAGGCAGAGTTCAGGTGAAAACTCGAATCGAACGTCTTCAAGAACGCAACAGCAATTTCAAATTTCTTATCAAAGCTCATCAACGGTGTCACAACAGGTAATTAATTTAATTAAACGATTTAATTTTATTTTAATATTTTTTTTAATTAATAAGATGTTGATGAGAAGAGATGCGGACGTTCACCACCAATCAGTGAATAAACCCAGCTGAGAAACAGAGAACGAAATCTTTAGCATAACACGCCTTTTAGACCTGCGTTAAAACAATCCTATGGTGTACATAAAAGTAGTCGATGTAAATTAAGGTCAACAATTTTTCAGAATTTTTCTCCCTTTTTTCAGAATTATTGTGTATTTAATAAGTGTATATAAGACTTTTTTATGTTTTGTTTCTTTATTCTTTTTACAATAAGTTTTTTTCTTTAAGTTTTGTGTTCTGTATGTACTTAACCACTGTACCAATTGTTGAAGTCGTTCGTTTATAGTTTAAAAGAATTCATTTAACCCTTTATCATACTTTAAATTTGATAAAAAAAATTTGATAGAAATAATTTTATTTGGTTTATCAAAAATGATCCATTTTTATGATACTAAATGTCGTTACTAAATACTAAGTGATTGATTTATTAATACCTAAGTTATCATTAACAATTTTAACGAATTTTTTTGAATAATTAAATAAGTGTGTTAAAGGGTTAATTTAGATTAATTTAATTTTTAGCCTGTCACTGCCATTTCTCAAATAATTAAAATAAAACTACATAACATCTAGTCAAAATTGTTTTGGGTTCGATACGATTTCTAACTACATAAGTAATAGGTTGTACTTAATCTTTGTTTTTGTTGTAATTAATTTCCTTGGTCTTTATTCAGTGCCTAAAATCACTCAAAACAAAAAGAAACATAATTTCAGAATTTAAAATAAACGCATGAATTGCTCATTGAATGATTAAAGAAAACCTTTTAGAATTAAGAGTAATAAACGATAATTTCTAAGCGAATATAAAAAATGGAAAAAAATATAGTTTTAGTTTTTACAACTCAGGGAAGTAGTTTTTTTTGGGAATACTATTAATTAATTATTAAAAAAAATAATTAAGGTTTTTATTAATATTGTTTTTAAGCCTTTAAGTTTGAGCTATTTTTTTAAGGATTTTTTTTGTAATCTTTGTATAGGTAGTTAATTAATTTACTTTTAAAATAATAAAAGGAAAAAGCCAGTTTAAACTGATAGCCATATTAGTTAATGATTAAATTAAGTGTAAAATGTAAATACTGATAGAAAAAATTAGGTAGGTGTGAAATCTGGGCGAAACCGAGTGAGCAATAGTAATTTTTTAGTGGAAAAATATGAGAGACTTGTAAAAAAAATAAAACAGATCGGCAATGATCCCTATTTTTCTTGCAAATATTTTTGGGATTTTTTGTACTTTTATAATATCACTAGCATGTAGCGCGGAGTTAACGAATTTACAAAAAAATCATGACAAACATTACAAAATAAGCAAAAAAAAAACGATAAACTTACGTCTCCAATTTTTTAATTCTTTATACACTATTTTTTGTCTAATACGTCTCTTTAAGTTTTTTAACTATTGTTTTTTTTTAATTCGATATTTGTTTTACTTTTTTTTGTAATATAAATACAATATAGACTTAAATTTAAATTGTATTTTTATTTAATCGCAACAAAAACAGCAACATACTTTTATCCTTGTTTTTTCTTCCAATTTACAAATAGATATCTTCGTTGTCTTTAGACAGCGGAATATGAAATTAATCACTTGAAAACCCAAGTTTTGAATTCTACATTAAAAGCTAAATATCCAAAATAATGACCTAATAAATTTAAGAAATTTTTAAACAATTCTTAAATACTTTCAAAGTGTTTCTCAATTGAGAAGGCAACTCATTTTTGATCACGATTTATAATTGGCTATGATTTATATTTTCAATCTATAAATAACAGTTTCGTTAATTATTTTCGAAAAATTGTTAAAAAATCGAATTCTTAAGATGTTTTGATGATTTTTTTTTGTGTTCTATAAAGGAAAATATGCACTTTTTTGGGAACAAAATCATGCTTGAATATCTCAATTCGTATTTGAGAAATCAAGTTTTGAACTTAACCTAAATTTGTCTATTTCACAAAATTAAAGACTTGAATGGAGACATGAAATTTGAAAAATCGTAAAAATTCGAATTCTTAAGACATCTTGATGAAATTTATTGTCTTGTATAAAGAAATGTATGTACTTTCCTCAGAACGAAACAGCACTTGAATATCTCAATTAGTTTTCGAGATATCAAGGTTGGGAAGCAACCACAAATTTGTAGCATTTGAAAATAATAATAAAAGTAAAAATTTCTTTAATCATTTTTGACAAATTATAAAAAATCGAATTTTTAAGATATCTTGATGAAATTGTTTGCGTTTTGTAAAGATAACAATGCATTTCTCCGAATATAAAGCCTTGCGGGAGTATCTCAATTCGTTTTTGAGATATCAAGTTTAGTAGTCAACCTAAAATTGTAACAATTCATAAAATTAAAAAAACTCTTTATCATTATGAAAAATCTTAAAATCGACTTCTTTTTTTGTGTTTTATAAAGGAAAATATGCACTTTGTTGAGAACAAAACCATGCTTGAATATGTATCAATTCTTCTCAATTCGTATTTGAGCTGTCAAGTTTTGAACTTAACTTAAATTTGTTTATTTCACAAAATTAAAGACTTGAATGATTTCTGAATGTAAAAAATCGAATTATTAAGATATCTTGATGTATTTTTTTTGCGTTTTATAAACAAAAGTATGCATTTCACCGATAATAAAGCCATGCGGTAGTTTCTCAATTCGTTTTTGGGATATCAAGTTTGTAGTCAGCCTAAAATTGTAACAATTCATAAAATTAAAAATTTCGTTAATCATTTTTGAAAAATCGTAAAAAATCGAATTCTTAAGACATCTTGATGAAATTTATTGTGGTGTATAAAGAAATGTATGTACTTTCTTAAGAATGAAATGGTACTTGAATATCTCAATTAGTTTTTGAGATATCAAGTTTTGTAGTCAGCCTATTTATGAATTGTGACAATTCATAAAATTACAAAATATCTTTATCTTTATTAGTTTTCGAGATAACAAGGATTGAAATCAACCATAAATTTGTAGCATTTGAAAATAATAATAAAAGTAAAAATTTCTTTAATCATTTTTGAAAAATCATAAAATATCGAATTCTTAAGATATCTTGATGAAATTTTTTGCGTTTTGTAAAGAAAAGTATGAATTGAATAACTCAATTAGTTTTCGAGATATCAAGGTTTGAAGTCGACCATAAATTTGTAGCATTTGAAAGCAATAATGAAAGTAAAAATTTCTCTAATCGTATTTAAATAATTAAATTCTTAAGACAACTTAATGATTTTTTTTGCGTTTTGTAAAGAAAAGTATGAACTTGTTCGAGAATAAAGCCGTGCTATAGTATCTTATTTCGTTTTTCAGATAGATATCAAGTTTTGTAGTGAGCCTAAAATTGTAACAATTTATAAAATTAAAAAATTCTTTAATCAATTAATTGCGTTTTTTAAAGAAAAGTATGTATTTCTTCGAGAATAAAGCCGTGCGTGAGTATCTCAATTTGTTTTTGAGATATCAAGTTTTGTAGTCAGCCTAACATTGTAACAATTCATAAAATGAAAAATTTCTTTAATCATTTTTGAAAAATCGTAAAAAATCGATTCTTAAGACATCTTGATGAAATTTATTTTGCTGTATAAAGAAATGTGTGTACTTTCCTCAGAATAAAATGATACTAGAATATCTCAATTAGTTTTCGAGATATCAAGGATTGAAATCAGCCATAAACTTGTAGCATTTGAAAATAATAATAAAAGTAAAAATTTCTTTAATCATTTCTAAAAAATCATAAAATATCAAATTCTTAAGATGTCTTGATGAATTTGTTTATGATTTATTAAGGAAAGTATGCATTTCCCCGAGAATAAAGCCGTGCGGAAGTACCTCAATTTGTTTTTGAGATACCAAGTTTTATAGTCAGCCTAAAATTGTAACAATTCATAAAATTAAAGATTTCCTTAATCATTTTTGAAAAATCGTAAAAAATTGAGTTGCTAGATATCTTGATGAAATTGATTATGCTGTATAAAGAAATGTATGTACATTCCTCATAACGAAACAGTACTTGAATATCTCAATTAGTTTTCAAGGTAGCAAGGTTTGAAGTCGACCATAAATTTGTAGCATTTGAAAATAATAATAAAAGAAAAAATTTCTTTAATTTTTTTTGGAAAAATCTTAAAAAATTGAATTCTTAAGATATCTTGATGAATTTTTTTGTGATTTATAAAGGAAAGTATGTATTTCTCCGAGAATAAAGCCGTGCGAGAGCATCTCTATTCGTTTTTGAGATATCAAGTTTTGTACTCAGCGTAAAATTGTAACAATTCATAAAATTAAAAATTTTCTCAATCATTTTTGAAAAATCGTAAAAAGTCGAATTCTTAAGATATCTTGATGAAATTTATTGTGCTATATAAAGAAATATATGTACTTTACTCAGAATGAAATCGTACTTGAATATCTCAATTAGTTTTCGAGATATCAAAGTTTAAAGTCGACCATAAATTTGTAGCATTTGAAAATAATGCAAAAAGAAAAAATTTCTTTAATTTTTTTTGGAAAAATCATAAAAAATCGAATTCTTAAGATATCTTGATGATTTTTTTTGTGATTTATAAAGGAAAGTATGCATTTCTCCGAGAATTAAGCCGTGCGGGAGTATCTCAATTCGTTTTTGGGATATCAAGTTTTGTACTTAGCCTAAAATTGTAACAATTCATAAAATTAAAAACTTCCTTAATCCAAATTATTCCAATTCCAATTTATTTTGATAAAATTTTTTTGATAAGAATAATTTTATTTAGTTTGTCAAAAATGATCCAGTTTTATTATACTACATGTCGTTACTAAATGCTGAGTGATTGATTTATTAATTACTGGCTCACTTGGCTGTGACCAGTTGTTCTGAAACCGATTTTGAAAAAAAATCACGATTTATAATTGGCTATGGTTTATTTTTTCAACCTATAAATAATAGTTTCGTTAATCAAAAAATTTTTCTAATCATTTTTAAAAAATCAAATTCTTAAGACATTTTGAAATTTATTGTGCTGTATAAAGACATTTATGTACCTTCCTCAGAATGAAACCGTACTTGAATATCTCAATTAGTTTTCGAAATATCAAGATTTGAAATCAACATATCTTGATGAATTTTTTTGTGATATATAAAGAAAAGTATGCATTTCTCCGGGAATATAGCCGTGCGGGAGTATCTCTATTCATTTTGGAGATATCAAGTTTTGTACTCAGCTTAAAATTGTAACAATTCATAAAATTAAAAATTTCCTTAATCCAAATTATTCCAATTCCAATTTATTTTGATCATTTTAGTTTGTCAAAAATGATCCATTTTTATTATACTAGATGTCGTTACTAAATACTAAGTGATTGATTTATTAATACCTAAGTTATCATTAACAATTTTAACAATTTTTTTTTGCTAAACAAATGTATTAAAGGGTTAATTTAGATTAATTTAATTTTTAGCCTGTCACTGCCATTTCTCAAATAATTAAAATAAAGCTACATAACATCTAGTCAAAATTGTTTTGGGTTCGATACGAATTCTAACTACATAAGTAATAAGTTGTACTTAATCTTTGTTTTTGTTGTAATTAATTTCCTTGGTCTTTATTAAGTGCCTAAAATCACTCAAAACAAAAAGAAACATGATTTCAGAATTTAAAATAAACGTATGAATTGCTCATAAAATGATTAAAGAAAACCTTTTAGAATTAAGAGTAATAAACGATAATTTCTAAGCGAATATAAAAAATGGAAAAAAATATAGTTTTAGTTTTTACAACTCAGGGAAGTAGTTTTTTTTGGGAATACTATTAATTAATTATTAAAAAAAATAATTCAGGTTTTTATTAATATTGTTTTTAAGCCTTTAAGTTTGAGCTATTTTTTTTAAGAATTTTGTTTGTAATCTTTGTATAAGTAGTTAATTAATTTACTTTTAAAATAATAAAAGGAAAAAGCCAGTTTAAACTGATAGCCATATTAGTTAATGATTAAATTAAGTGTAAAATGTAAATACTGATAGAAAAAATTAGGTAGGTGTGAAATCTGGGCGAAACCGAGTGAGCAATAGTAATTTTTTAGTGGAAAAATATGAGAGACTTGTAAAAAAAATAAAACAGATCGGCAATGATCCCTATTTTTCTTGCAAATATTTTTGGGATTTTTTGTACTTTTATAATATCACTAGCATGTAGCGCGGAGTTAACGAATTTACAAAAAATCATGACAAACATTAAAAAATAAGCAAAAAAAAAACGATAAACTTACGTCTCCAATTTTTTAATTCTTTATACACTATTTTTTGTCTAATACGTCTCTTTAAGTTTTTTAACTATTGTTTTTTTTTAATTCGATATTTGTTTTACTTTTTTTGTAATATAAATACAATATAGACTTAAATTTAAATTGTATTTTTATTTAATCGCAACAAAAACAGCAACATACTTTTATCCTTGTTTTTTCTTCCAATTTACAAATAGATATCTTCGTTGTCTTTCGACAGCGGAATATGAAATTAATCACTTGAAAACCCAAGTTTTGAATTCTACATTAAAAGCTAAATATCCAAAATAATGACCTAACAAATTTAAGAAATTTTTAAATAATTCTTAAATACTTTCAAACTGTTTCTCAATTAAGAAGACAACTCATTTTTGATCACGATTTATAATTGGCTATGATTTATATTTTCAATCTATAAATAACAGTTTCGTTAATTATTTTCGAAAAATTGTTAAAAAATCGAATTCTTAAGATGTTTTGATGATTTTTTTTTGTGTTTTATAAAGGAAAATATGTACTTTTTTGAGAACAAAATCATGCTTGAATATCTCAATTCGTATTTGAGAAATCAAGTTTTGAACTTAACCTAAATTTGTCTATTTCACAAAATTAAAGACTTGAATGTAGACATAAAATTATAAAATCTTAAAAATTCGAATTCTTAAGACATCTTGATGAAATTTATTGTCTTGTATAAAGAAATGTATGTACTTTCCTCAGAACGAAGCAGTACTTGAATATCTCAATTAGTTTTCGAGATATCAAGGTTGGGAAGCAACCACAAATTTGTAGCATTTGAAAGTAATCATAAAAGTAAAAATTTCTTTAATCATCTTTAATCTCTTCAAGACATCTTGATGAAATTTATTGTGGTGTATAAAGAAATGTATGTACTTTCCTAAGAATGATATCGTACTTGAATATCTCAATTAGTTTTTCCGTTTTACGTCTACGTCCCTCCTTAGCGAACCATCCTGTTTTCGTGATCAGTAACTTGTAATTTTTAAAAAAATACGTTTCCATTGTTAATATAATTGTGTTTGTCAAGAAATACCACGAAAAAATACTTTTATTTATGTAGAAAACTTTGTGACACTTTTCGCTTTGAAGATTTTGTATTTCCATAATTGACGTCGTGCCTAATGACGGTTTATATGTAACCGAAACACGTGTAGCGCCTATATAAATATAATATACATCTATTCATTATACATTTGAACGATGTACTTAGAATCCAAATTATCCTTAATAGTTTTCGAGATATCAAGGTTTGAAGTCGACCATAAACTTGTAGCATTTGAAAATAATAACAAAAGAAAAAATTTCTTAAATTTTGTTTGAAAAAAAAACATAAAAAATCGAATTCTTAAGATATCTTGATGAATTTTCTGTGATTTATAAAGAAAAGTATGCATCTCTCCGAGAATAAAGCCGAGCGGCAGTATCTCAATTTGTTTTTGAGATATCAAGTTTTGTACTCAGCCCAAACTTGTAACAATTCATAAAATTAATAATTTCCTTAATCCAAATTACACCAATTCTAATTTATTTTGATAATAAATTTTTTTTGATAGGAATAATTTTATTTAGTATGTCAAAAATTATCAATTTTTATGACACTCCGAGAATAAAGCCGTGCGAAAGTATCTCTATTCGTTTTTGAGATATGAAGTTTTGTACTCAGCCTAAACTTGTAACAATTCATAAAATTAATAATTTCCTTAATCCAAATTACCCCAATTCTAATTTATTTTGATAATAAAATTTTTTTGATAGGAATAATTTTATTTAGTATGTCAAAAATTATCAATTTTTATGACACTCCGAGAATAAAGCCGTGCGGAAGTATCTCTATTCATTATCTCTATGTAACAATTTTATAAAATTAAAAAATTCCCTAAATATTTTTTAAAAATCGCAAAAATCGAATCGTCTTGATGAAATTTATTGTGCTGTATAAAGAAATGTATGTACTTTCCTACGAACGAAACAGTACTTGAATATCTCAATTCGTTTTCGAGATATCAAGGTTTGAAATCAGCCATAAATTTGTAGCATTTGAAAGCAATAATAAATGCAAAAATTTCTCTAATCATTTTAAAGAAATCTTAAAAAATTGAATTCTTAAGATGACTTGATGAATTTTTTTGCGTTTTTTAAAGAAAAATATACACTTCACCGAAAACAAAGCCGTTCGGGAGTATCTCAATTCATAGAATCCAAAATTTCCTTAATCATTTATAAAAAATCGTAAAAAATCGGATTCCTAAGACATCTTGATGAAATTTATTGTGCTGTATAAAGAAATGTATGTACTTTCCTCAGAATGAAATCGTACTTGAATATCAATTAGTTTTCGTGATATCAAAGTTTGAAATCAGCCATAAATTTGTAGCATTTGAAAGCAATAATGAAAGTAAAAATTTCCCTAATCATTTTTAAAGAATCTTAAAAAATTGAATTCTTAAGATAACTTGATGAAATTATTTGCCTTTTTTTTTAAAAAAGTATGCATTTTTTCGGAAATAAAGAAGTACGGGAGTATCTCAATTCGTTTTGTAGTCAACCTAAAATTGTAACAATTCATAAAATTAAAAATTTTTTAAATCATTTTTGAAAAATTGTAAAAAATCGAATTCTTAAGACATCTTGATGAAATTTATTGTGATTTATTTTGAAAGTATTTATTTCTCCGAGAATGAAGCCGTGCGGGAGTATCTCTATTCGTTTTTGAGATATCAAGTTTTGTACTCAGTTTAAAATTGTAACAATTTATAAAATTAGAAAATTCCTTAATCATTTTTTAAAAATCGCAAAAATCGAATTCTTAAGACGTCTTGATGAAATTTATTGTGCTGTACAAAAAAATGTATGTACTTTCCTCCGAACAAAACAGTAATTGAATATCTCAATTAGTCTTCGAGATATCAAGGTTTGAAATCGACCATAAATTTGTAGCAGTTGAAAATAATAATAAAAGAAAAAATTTCTTTAATTTTTTTTGGAACAATCATAAAAAAATCGAATTCTTAAGATGTCTTAATGAATTCTTTTTGTGATTTATAAAAGAAAGTATGCATTTCTCCGAGAATAAAGCCGTGTGGGGGTATCTCAATTCGTTTTTGAGATATCAAGTTTTGCACTCAGCCTAAAATTATAACAATTCATAAAATTAAAAATTTCCTTAATCATTTTTGAAAAATTGTAAAAAATCGAATTCTTAAGACAGCTTGATGAAATTTGTTATGCTGTATAAAGAAATGTATGTACTTTCCTCAGAATGAAATCGTACTTGAATGTCTCAATTAGTTTTTGAGATATCAAGGTTTGAAGTCGACCATAAATTTGTAGCATCTGAAAATAATAATAAGAGAAAAAATTTCTTTAATTTTTTTGGATAAATCATAAAAAATCGAATTCTTAAGATATCTTGAGGAATTTTTTTGAGATTTGTAAAGAAAAATATGCAGTTCTCAGAGAATAAAGCCGTGCGGTTGTAACTCTATTTGTTTTTGAGATATCAAGTTTTGCACTCAGCCTAAAATTGTAAAAATTCATAAAATTAAAAATTTCCTTAATCCAAATTATTCCAATTCCAATTTATTTTGATAAGAAAATTTTTTTGATAGGAATAATTTTATTTAGAATATGAAATTAATCACTTGAAAGCCTAATCTCTTCTTAATCCAAAACCAAGTTTTGATTGTACAACAAAAAATTATGAGTTCAAAGTTCAAGAGTGTGAGCAGTTCAGAAATAGATAAAAAAAAGTTGTCTCGAATTTAAAAAGAATGCAGTCTTTTATTTAAATATTTGGGTTCCAAACCCATAAATATCTACAATATGGATATTTAACAATTTTAAGAAATTTTTAAATAATTCTCAAATACTTTCAAACTATTTCTTAATTAAGAAGGCAACTCATTTTTGATCACGATTTATAATTGGTTGTGATTTATTTTTTCAATCTATAAATAATAGTTTCGTTAATTATTTTCGAAAAATTGTTAAAAAATCGAATTCTTCTGCATTCAGGAAAGTATGCACTTTTTTGAAAATAAAACCATGTTTGAGTATCTCAATCTGTATTTGAGATATCAAGTTTTGAACTTAACCTACATTTGTCTATTTTATAAAATTAAAAACTTGAATGATTTCTGAATGTAAAAAATCGAATTATTGATTAAATATCTTGATGATTTTCCGTTTTGTAAAGAAAACTATGCAGTTCCCCGAGAATAAAGCCGTTCGGTGGTATCTCAATTCGTTTTTGAGATATCAAGTTTTGAACTTAATCTAAACTTCTCTGTTTCATAAAATTAAAAACTTGAATGATTTCTGAATCTAAAAAAATCGAATTATTAAGATATCTTGATGATTTTTTTTGTGCGGCGGTGTCTCAATTCGTTTTTGAGATATCCAGTTCTGAACTTAATCTAAACTTCTCTGTTTCATAAAATTAAAAACTTGAATGATTTCTGAATGTAAATCGAATTCCTAAGACATCTTGATGATATTTATTGTGTTGTATAAAGAAATGTATGTACTTTCCTCAGAATGAAACCGTACTTGAAAAACTAAATTAGTTTTCGAGATATCAAGGTTTGAAATCAACCATAAATTTGTAGCATTTGAAAGTAATAATAAAAGTAAAAATTTCTTTCCTAGGATTCTAATCCTAGGAACCCAACCTAACCCAACCCAACCCAATACTTTTTCATTCTCTATTCTGTATTTAGGTTTTTTTTATCTTTCATTGTATCTTCCCTATCTTATTAGCGTCCTTCTCTTCTGTCTACGACGTCCTTATTCCTATCGCGTACCTCTTCCCAATAATTAATTATATAACCCAACACAATCTTTTTCTTACAAGGGAGTCCTGTTTCTTATTCGTTTCATCGTTTGCTATGCCATCATTTTATCACCATACCTAAACAGTTCTGTTAGGCTCTCTTCTCTGCCTCCTTCGCAACTATGACAATTTCTTCCAAATTCCCTGTATTTCATCTTACAAGCTTGCAGATGCAAAATAGGTGTGCTCCACATCGTCTATGTTGTGTTTAAAGAAATAGTGTCTGAAGCAGCCGTGTTTAATCACAGTTAACTGATAAAGTTGTTTGCTTCCCTCTCCGGTGAGATAGTCATGTCCAATAATCCAATTACTATTATTCATTTAGTCCATCTGACCACTTCATCGATTGTTCCAATATTGAACTATTACCTCCTCAAGGGAGGTTCGATCTTTCTTTGCTACTCCTGCAGATGTTCTTCATCTAGTCAATAACTCAGTTGATAGTGAACTTGCCATCACTTGTACTGCTTCCGTGGTAACAGTTCTATAGGCAACACAACACAACCTAACCCAACTCAGCCCAATCCAACTCATTGGCATGACATAAGTGGGACAATATGTCAGATCATTAGACAAAGTAAACATGAGCGATATGAAAACCTTTAATAACACAGATAACGGCACAAGTAACAGTCAGTTTGGCATCATTTCCTAATAGAAACAAAATAACATGTACTGAAAATTCTACTACAGGTCTTTAAACATATTTAAGAATCATTCTTGGTCGTATTTCTAAGACATATAGACTTATTAGGTAACAGCTACGACTCATGTGTGAACGATAAACATAGTGCACCTAAAAAAAGTATAGTAAGAAATTAATACTTTTACGCATGACAGATCACGATGGACTATTATTTATTATTTATCATCTCTCTTTAATGTTGGACTAACAAAATGCATTAAAGTAATACCGTTATCCCGGTTATAAAAACTTTGAATACCGAATACCGGTGTTTAGATTTTGATCCAGTATTGCAAGCCCTCCAGATGGCGGAATATTAAATGCATTACTGAAAAGAGTAATTTTTTCTTCATCCAAATCTAGATTTTGTAATTTTATCCTGTTAACATGATATTTGCGAATATATTAAAAAATGTCGCTGAGTATCGAATATATCTCAAAAGGATTAGTTTACGTCTATGAGCAGCTGGAACCGACTTTGAAAAACACTGTATCAATTTGGAAAGTATACATTATCAGCTACCTATATTTGAGGTGCGATATCTAACAGCATCATGTAAAAATCATCTTTAATAAACAAATTTTCACATAAAATACAGCATAAAAATTATCGGAAATTTTCTGCTTTATGCAGTTGTGCATAAATCATCAGCATTTTCCCCCAATAATCTGCAAAAATCGTGTATAATTACTAATAGTAAGGGTTAAATATAATTGTGTGAATGTAAATAATTACGACGTCAGAACTTTCTTATATCATTGGCCAAATAATGGGATCATTTTGAATCAAAACGAAATTTTCTGCTTTGTACAATAAGAACCACAACTTTAGTAGTTTATATACTTTAGTATTTATATAACATTCTTTATTAGACATCCTTTTAGCTCAATGCCAATAAACACAAACGAACTAAACACGGATTTAGATAAAATAATATTCGGGATTTCTCGTGGTATATTTAATATTTCGTTATCACTAAAGACAATGAATATATCGGGTTATAAAGTGAGTACAAAAACATTGGTAACAATTTGTTCCCGTCATCAAACCGCTTGTCAAAAACTCTCGAATGCATCCCTAATAAATTACAAATTTTCTAACAGAATCTGTCATAAATGATAAATTAGTAATTCTTAAAAACCGGAAGTTAAAAAAGAGGGTGAGATACCCTCCCATCATAAACAACGTTATAACTAAATGTGGTCAATTAAAAACGCGTTTCAAATAAATGGTTTTAATTTACGACATATTGCGAATGAGAAAGAATTATTATTTCAGGGATGAGTTATTAGATTTCTTTGAGGGGTACAATCCCTGAAATATAAATTAAAAACGAAACGTTATATTTTTTTTATTTTTTTGATAAACGCCAAGATAAAGAAGGAATCAGAAAAATGTAAACACAGCCGTCCTTTCCGCAAAATAATTACCAACATTTTCCACGGTTCAACGAATAAAGGGGGTTGCATGTCATGCCCCCAAATTATCCGTACACGTGTTTTATAATTACCTACACGATTTTGAGCTACGAAAACGAAATTCCATGTTTTGGTAGCTATATAAATAGTGTTTATTCTAATATTCAAAAAAAATCATTTAATTAACTTTCCTTTTATTCTTTAAATTTGATTTGGTCAACTTAATCCACACTCAAACCATCACACCACTTAAATCAGATTCAAATTTCTCCCAGTGGACCACATCAATTTGTAAAAACGATTCATACCTCTCAAACGTATTAGTTCTCGTTTGGGCGATCATCAGAGGAAAAATCATCTGCAAACGTAGATGAGAAGAGGGTGGAATTGAATTTAAAGGCGTGCGTTCTGTGTACCATTGAAACATATGTATCAATACAGGGGGTAGTTGAAACACTTAATAATCCCCCTTCTTTTTTTGTCGAAGGGTGAAGAGGAGTGCATTAAAAGCACATTACACATTTTTATTTGAGAGAAGGTGATGATGTGGACACGTGTGTTTATAGGGTGAAAACAAATTTAATAATTTGTAAGAAATAATTATCGATATCTATTTTAAATAATTTATTTAAATAATTTATTGATTGTGTTCGTTTAAAATGAAACACGCACGATCGTTTTATAGTAAAAATATAGTATTCAGCAGGATAATAATCCTGGTGGAGAGTTTCCATCGTGGGAACCAAGCAGGTGTAGCCAATCCGAATGAAGGGAAATATCGACTGGGTTGTGTAAAGAAACCCCAGAGGTTGAGGGCGTGACGATCCATGTTTGGTGAGAAAATGAACAACTGGATTGAATTTAACAAAAAAAAGTTAATGTTAAATTTTCCTTCAACCATTTCTTTCTTAAAAAAAAGAACGAAACCACAGAAACGATTTCTTTTTATTTAATAAGTTTTTATTTAATAATAAGTAAAATAATAAATAATCTGTACAATCTTAATTATAATCTTTTAAAAAGTAAATAATCCTTTCTTCCCATGACTAGATTTGTCTCGTAATGACTAGAAAAAAGTTTTTTTAGAGTATTCTAAGATTAATCAACAAATAACATTTCTTATTAATTCTGCAAAAACGTCGAAGAACTACTAGTTTTATTGGTCCTCGGATCTTCTGGTGTCCAAACTTTAGCGTACATAATTCCATTAGAGCCGGGTTCTTTTTGTCGCGACCACGAAAGAGAATGAGCCGTATAAACGCTGCCGGAACCTAGAAATAAAAGGAAACCAACACTAATAAAATAAAATTCAATTCACAAAATAGAATAAATTTAGATTGTATAAAAAAAATCCCCTTTAATGCGATTTAAAGTTTAATTGTTAAAATAACAATAGATAATAGCAATAATAGCATTGAAATGAGGGAGCAATGGAGCGGAGAATGGAGATCGGTTCTTATTGTTCAGTGATATTTATTTCGAGTTGAGTATACATAGGTGATATCGGTGTGGTTGTACCACAAGGAGTCCCCGTATAAAATTGATTATGACAGGGTCAGGGGTTGAACTATCAATAGCTCGCAAATTACGGGGTGCGATATCAAACATACGACCGGACGGCGTGAAACTCACCCTTAATATTCTTTTTGAGGGTTTACATTAGTCATAATTCGTTATGCAAAATCTATTATGATACAGCTGGAACTGAAAAATAGATAACAACTAAATTAAGAAATATTATTTATTTTTAATTCATAATCTAAATTTTTGAGCTAAACTTAACTCACAGGTCTCAATAAATTGTTTGTAGTTTTTATTAAAATTGAGATAAATCTATACTGCTCACGATTTCGTCTCAACAGAAAAGAGACAACCTATATTTTTTCTAAGCATTAACTTACTGCCTCATTACTAAAGAGTGAGTATTCAAAAAGTGTTTGCTTTAAAGATTGCTACAGCCTGTATCTATTTTTATGCCATATGAGAACTCTTACCAGCTGATTTAATATTTAGAGAATTTGCTTTAGTGAAGATTTTAAACTGTTTATTTATATTGAGATTCTATTGAATAAAAAATTAATTTTTATAGTCTGTACTACGAGAAGTGATACGAAACAGACGTACTAACTAAAAATCATTTCATTCTAACACACCTAAACTTACGGGCGTGATATACAATAATGCTATAAATATGTATATTGCTTTCAAATTTTGAATGCACTTGGCACGGTTGCCAAGTTATTAATTATTTTGTGAAAATTTTTGAAAATCTTGTAGTGACTTAAAATTCATTATCACCACTATTATTAAATATTGAAGATTGCAATTTGGCATATCGATAATCAAAGCTTTAGTCTTTGAAACCGCACTAATACTATTGAATAATATTATACAGGCTGGTTATCAGAACCGGTTAATTTATGGAATGTTTGAGAGACCATAACTTTGTTATTGTATGTATGTAGAAAAGCGGAGGGTACGCTAAAGCATACAGCACCTAGGCCCCAACGGGCCCCTTGTACATCCTCCTACACTCTCTTTGGCTACATCAACCAGCCTAAGGATGTATGTATGTATGTATGGAGTGAGGATTGCGTATTCTATACGCGACACCTAGGCCACAACGGGCCCCTTGTACATCCTCCTACACTCTCTTTGGCTACATCAATCAGCCTAAGGATGTATGTATGTAGTGAGGAGTGCGTATTCTATACGCGGCACCTAGGCCACAACGGGCCCCTTGTACACTGGCTCCCTCTAAGAGATTTGAGATGTTAAATGCGAGTATATAATTCGATTTTTTTTTGGCTGATTCCGCTTCCTGACCGACCCCCCACCAAACCGGGCGTGCTATGGCACAGGCCCAATGTGGATTCGCCCCTGTCAGGTGCCGCTCCAGAATACCACCACATCCTCGTGGGGTCCCACGAGCTGCTGGTGGCCTCCAGGGCGCTAACGCGCATTCAGCCATTTTTGTTCAAACTCCTTATACACATAGTGATAACGACAGCCAGAGATGAACGACTGGTTGCCGGGACCGACGGCTTAACGTCCCCCCCTCCGAAGGACGGGGGGCGACCCAACGTGATTACACAGGGATTCGAACCCGGGACGTCTGCGTGTTAACTCGAGAGTTAACACGCTGAGCCATTGCGCCCCCAGCCTAAGGATTTTCCGAAGGCTAGGATACAGCTCAGAGGTGTGTTCCTGATGCCATCTGTGCTCGGCCACTCCTCTCCAAAGTCTCTCATTCTGAGGTCTTGTAGAGTGGGGCATTCACACAAGATGTGTCGAACAGTCTCCTCGCTCTCTTGACAAAAACGACAGAGGGGATTAGTAGCAAGCTTAAGGTTGCAGAGATGCTTGTTTACCTTACAGTGACCCGTGATAAGTCCCGTTAAAATACGTAGGGCGCTTCTACCGAGTCTTACGAAAGACAAGGCTGTCTTAGCTGAAGGATAACACAACAGTTCTTTAGACAAATAGCAGCCCTTTGTCCTATCCCACCAGTCTGTGAATTTCCTGTGGGTGAAATCTTTAATAAGCTCAATTTGAGTTGATACGGACGGAGCGATTAACGGTTCAGGTGAACAGATAGCTCGCTTGGCAGCTCTTTTGGCAAGACTATCAGCGTGCTTATTACCTGAACAGATCGAGTGTCCTTTTAACCAATGAAGTGAAACACAGTTGTAAAAACTTTGTTATTTTAAATGGAACACCATATATTTTCTTAATGCCTCAGAAAGGTTTATTAATTACCTTTCATTTTTCTTAAGCATATGGTATATCTAACATGTGTACTTTTGGAGATAATTAGACTATTTCAAAAATTTCGGCATAAACTTAATTTTTTCACAAGAAATAAACTATGGAAAATACATTTTTAAACAAATGCGAGTAAGTTTATTTCGTAAAAGATGGAAAAGTATGGATCTGTGCACAGACAATAGTATTAAGAAAATAACTTTTCAAAAATTCTATTTAAATATGTTGCAAAAAATCCTATCATAGTGAAGACCATCGTGCTGAGAGCACATTCTTTGTCAAACGTCTAGTGAAACATCTTCTAAAAGGTTTGGCAATAGATTTTCTAAGAAAATCAAAAAGATCGTTCGTTAACAGTTGCCTCGAAGATATACGATCTGATCAAATAAGATTCTAGAATCTCTGCCCAGATAGTTAAGATCATCGATGTTAGTGGGCTACTTCTCATATAAATTTACTGTTGACAATATCATAATAATGAAGATTAAGGCGGTTAACATAGTTATTTTTAAGAAACATCGCTTATTCGCTGTATTCAAGATAATATTTTTTTTTATATGTTGTTGTTGATCTTTTTCTAATACCAATTTCGAAAATTGTAGTCTTTTTTGAACTGAATATATGTACATGTATACTTCTTCATCTTTTACTAAATAGACGCACTTGCATTTGTTTAAAAATGTCTTCTTCATAGTTTATTTCCTGTGAAAAAATCAGGTTTATACCAACATTTATGAAATAATTTAATTATCTCAAAAAGCACATGTGTTAGACTTAACATATGCTTAACAAAAATGAAAGGTAGTTAAAAGAGGCTTTTGAGACATTGAAAAATATAGGGTATTCCATTTAAAATAACAAAGTTATGGTCCCTCAGACATTCCATAAATCAACCGATTCTAGTAACCACCCTATATAATATTATCTAATACTATTACTGGTACTCGAAAGACCCAAGCCTTGTTTATCGATATACCAAATTACATCCTTCAATATTTAATAATAATGCTGATTGACGAATTTTAAATGACCACATGATTCATACAAAAATTTCACAAAATGATTAATAACCTGGCAACCTTGCATTCAAAATTTGAAAACAAGATATGCACTTATAGCATTTAAGACAACTAATCAGAAATCATATGTGAAAAGATACAAAAGATTCCATTTAAAAAAATGAAGTTGAATACCAGCCTGTATAGTTGAAAATAATTTTAATGGATTCAGCTGTGACAGTAATGTATGATAACATAAAAACATTTTTTAAATATTCAACGGTAAAGCCACAATCTTCTGTCCCCGCACTATTGCCTCACCCTGTATAGAAGTGATGAATCACTATCACTTCTCATTGTACAGACTATAACTACAGTTCATATAGAAGAATGTAAATAAACTTGGAATTTGATTAAGAAATGACGGGGAAAATGATCCGCGACAACAACCAACCACAATCCAAATCACCTTACACCAACTTCTGTAAAAATCTGATGCACTGATCATCTCTTCTCACTAGTGCAGAAAAGTTGTATAATTGCGGTAGGGATCCATAATTCATTCCGCGATCCAGGTAAGATACGTCCACACCTCTATTCCATTTCGGACAAAGCAAAGGTCGCGACACTTTCCCACTGCTGAAGTCACCATATCTTCAATGTGTGATATAAAAGACAATTTGCAGTCAAAAGTAACTCATAGATCCTTGTAGATAGTTTCTGAAGAAGAAAGTCTTTTATACAGGGTCCGCCAAGGGAACCTGACGAGTTTTGGTATTAAACTACACAGTTATGTAACAAGATATTTACTTTCACATACAAGTAATCGATAGTATATTACATGCCATTTTATTTATGGAAAATAATGTCACTTAAGTGACGTCCTTCACCGCGTACACACTGTTCCAAGCGGTTTTGCAAATTGTTCATTACTCAGTCTAGCATATTTATAGGAATTGCACGAATTTCATTGCGTATGTTTTCTTTTAATTGACTTCTAGACCTTTTTGCTGACAATGACTTGAATTGGAAATGGCTTAATTATGTCCGATGAAGCGCATTTTGAATTATCTAGGTGTGTAAATAAAGAAAATTTTCGTTATTAGAGTTCCGAAAATCCCAGACAGCTCCATCAACGACCTCTGCATAGCCGCAAGGTAACTATATGATGTGAAGTGGCGCGATTCGGTATAATTGGTCCATATTTTTTTGAAAATGGTCTCGGAAATACAGTCACGGTCAATTCGCAACGATATATGGAACTGTTGAACATCTTTTTGGAACCAGAGCTTCCTCGACGAAACATTGATATGGATACTGTATGGTTTCAACAGAATGGAGCAACAGCTCACACAGTATAAGTGTCAATAGCTCGATTACAAGAATTGTTTCCAAAAGCAGTAATTTCGCGGAATGGGGATGTTCCTTGGCCGGCACGGTCTCCCGACCTGACCGTTTGTGATTTTTGGCTATGGGGTTATCTGAAGAGCAAGGTGTATTTAAATAGACCGCACACAATTCAAGAATTAAAAGAAAACATTCGCAATGAAATTCCTGCAATTCCTTTGAATATGTTAGACCGAGTAATGAACAATTTGCAAAACTGCTTGGAACAGTGTGTACGCGGTGAAAGACGTCACCTAAGCGACATTATCTTCCATAAATAAAATGGCATGTAATATACTATCGATTACTTGTATGTGAAAATAAATATCTTGTTACATAACTGTGTAGTTTAATACCAAAACTCGTCAGGTTCCCTTGGTGGACGCTGTATAATAAAAAGATGGAAGAGGAGATAGCTTTAATTAATAGTTTCAGATCATCCACATAAGCTAGAACGCTAGAAGAGCATTTGTCTAGATCGTTCATGAGGGTAACCAAAAGGAAGTTTATACAAAAAGACGTCATGATAAATCATACTATATGATTTAAAATAATCAAGGTATACCACATCCACCAGACAGCTGCTATTCAAGATTTACAAATCACCTCAGTAAACATTGTTAAATTGATAATTGTTGAACGACTTGGTAAACCCATGTTGATAAGGTGACCCAAATGACTGAACTTGTTAATAAATATCATGCAAATAATCTGCTCATATACTTGATCGAAATTGGACAATAACGATATCTTTTGATAACAAAGGCCTGCATTTGTTTGATTGTATCATAACTTTGAATGATGGATTCCCGTGTATATCCGTGCGTTGAATTCAAACATAATCTTTGTTTCTTTCCATCACGACAGAATTTTTTGCAATATCATAATTTGTCAAAATGTGTTATTTATCAGAAAGAAAGCACGTATCTGAGACGTAGATATTAAAATACTTCAGAAATGTCGTCACCCTTCGATTTATGATGAAAACTAAGCGTTGTTATGGACATTAGGCATTATTATATACCAACTGTTAGTATTAACCATTAATTGTTTGTACATACTTTTGATACTTTTGTTGAACATTGTCTATCCAAATATTCCATCGGCTTTACGTCCTGTCTCTCATGGTCGAGACGTACCAGTGTCTATGCAACCTAGACTATTGCTTGAAGTAGATAGTTTAGAAAGTGAATCAAGTGAAGAAGCCGAATATAATGAAGAGGAGTTTTGCACCTCAACCATTTACAGAATATGAAGTGAACGATGGTTCGCAATTTACGTCTAACCAAATAAGCTTCAGAATTGTTTGGCTCAAGACTTAAAGAAAAGAATTTGTTCGCTGCTGATACTTCGTTTTCCTGGTTCAAGCACAGAGAAATGGATTTAATTTCATACTTTTGGGAAGAAGGAAACTTAGTATTCTGCAATGACATGTGTGTACCGTTTAAGACATTTAAAATTCCGTACGAAACCACTGATTGAAAACTATTCATCGATTCGACGAAACAAAACTTTAAAGTTGTCCTACTGCACAACAGAAACCAGTTTACTTCAGTTCTATTGGACATTCTGTACACCTAAAAGAAATTTATGAAATCTTACAATTTCTTCTTTAGAAAATTAAGTACAATGATCATACGTCAATAATGTGTGGTGATCTAAGGGTAATATCGATGATCCTTGGACAGCAAGGAGGGTATATAAAGTTTCTTTGTTTTTATATCACTGGAATAGCAGAGATAAGGAAAACCACTGGAAACAGAAGGATTGGCCACAACGAGTTTCATTGAAACCTGGCGTAAAAGATGTACTCCAAACCAGTTCTCATTGAGCCGACGAAAGTTCTCTTTCCACTTTTTCACATAAAATTAAGCTTGATGAAACAATTCGTAAAAGCCTTACCAAAAGATAAAAGATGCTTCTAGTATATATGTAATAAATTTCCAGCCTTATTTTCCAGCCTTCGCAAAATTAAAAGAAGGTGTTTTTACGGTTCTGGACATTAGGAAACTTTATAAAGATCAGAACTTTGAAAGAGAAATGGAGGTTGCTGAAGAAGATGCCTAGATCGCCTTTGCACATGTAACAAGTTTCTGAGCAACAAAAAGCATCCGAATTTTATTTTTATTTTCTGCAGAATTATTAAATTTTAGGATGTTCCATGATATTGAAGGTACTTAGTGAAGAGATGGGTGAGAGATTCTATAAAGACATCAAAGAAATGAAAAGGCAATACCAGGGAAAATGGAATACTGAAAAGGTGGCGCATTATTCCTGGATGTTGTACAGAGATGATCCCAGAAGAGCACATACACGAAAAAGCTTAAAACAGAGCCTGATTGGTCGAAAAAGAGCTCAATTCAGATTAAAATAGTGATTTCTTTATTTTCTGTTATATTTTATTGTTTTATTTTCTGCTATAAGCCGAAAAATATTACTTTTTTTACTAAATAAACCTAACGAGAGTTTAATTTAATTTTTTACGTGTTAATTTATTTTGAATTGAGACGTCATTATTTTCTTTGTCTGATTTTGTCTCATTTTCATGTTCCTCATTGATTAGTTTAAAATATCATCTGTAAATATTTCTTAAGGTTCAACAATTTCCATGACATCTGCTTGGTTAATATTTGAAAATCATTCTCTACAATTTTTTCTAGTATTTATTTTATCTATTACTAGTATTTCTTCAACATTTGGAATGTTTATTTCAGATTATCCAATACTACAACATTCAGGCCTAATAATAATTTTTTCCATACTGCATTCATGATCGAATGTTTGACTGCATCGCAGCCGCACTTAATATGGTGTTAAAAATATTTTTCCAAGTTTCGTGAATTGTCATTTTATCTACGGCATTTACATTTAGTTATTTCAAAACGATCATTTAAGGGAGTATCTTTTCAAATCGTCTATAATACCGTGATCGATATTCTACATTTGGTGAATTGCGATTTGCAAACAATTTTGACGTGATGGAACAAAACTAAGGTCCGTTTTGTGTTCAGAGCACCAAATTACATAAGATTCTATCATCAATATTTAAAAAACAGAACCATCGGAGGCTAGTGTAATCAGTAATATTGGTACATTTCATCGATCAATGATAGAACAGTTATAACAAGTAATATAATAGTAATTTTAACAATTAATATAATATCTAGAAGACGTTTGAAGAATAAAATTATGAAATTTGTTATGAAAGAATGGTTAGAGGATGGGATAAATCAATTAATGGAAGATTAATTCATCAATTTTTAAATAAAATTGGTAAATACATTTTCGAATTCAGAAATTGTGAAAATTATTACACTACATGGTAATTTTGAAAAATATTTACACAGGATTGGCAAAAATGAGTCAATGTTGTGTAAATTTGGTGAAATTGGCAATTCTGTACATATTTTATTTAAATTCCATGTTTCTTCAAATTTATCTTTCCATTAATTTTGACTGTATTACGACCGATTACAGCATAACTCCTTTAAAAGAGGCGAAAAAATTAAAATCCAAAACATCTTTAGTCTGTCTCAGTAATTTTTCCACAAATTGTATTAAATAGTTTTAGGAAATCCATCCGATATTTTTGGGAAGCAGTGTATACAGGATATCTCAAATGTCTGGAATATAGCCAATAAATTCATAATTCGTATTTTTAAAGAAAAATGTTTCAAATAAAAGTTTATTTATTAATTCTTGTGCATTCTTAGGCGATATTTGCTTGTTTGTTATGTTTTTGTTTCGTAGTTATGATAACCTTCATTGTTATTTTAAATGGAATGCACATGTTTGCTTTGAATATTTTGACAAAGGATAAATCCTTGGATGCAATAAACATATCAAATCATATGGTCTTATAAGAAAAAATCGAGAAAAATACATTTTCTGTAAATATCAATATAACAAATTACAAAAAACTAAGCGTTGAAATGACGTCATTGACAGCTTTAAATTAGACACAAATTGATAATTTCAATTATGAGAAATAATAATAATAATCTTAATCAGTTATGTGAGAGAATAACAACAATTCAAGACATGGGACACATCCTGTATAATTAAATTTAATTTGAATAATTTGTATTAATAGTGTGTATACAGTATGTTCCGGATACTGTGTTTTTTTAATTTTCAAATATAACAGTATAAAACGCGTACGACTAAAAATAGAACCAACACCAACGTCTAGAGTTAACACTAGACTTAGAAAAGTAGAAACATTGGGTTTAACTGTACATCTCTTAAGACGGAACCGAAGCCAATCCAATCTAGCTTCAGAACTAACACTAGACCTAGAACTAGAAACATTAGGGTTACGTCTCTTAAGATGACCAAACCCTAATGTTTGCTAGTTCTAGGTCTAGCATTAATTTTGAAACTAGGTTATAGGTCTAATCTTAGTAATACTTTTAGTTTGAAAAGAATTTAAAATAATGTAGAGTTAATCATCGATTTAGCCGTGCATCTGAGGATGTCTGAGGACCTGAAACTAAAAACATTTGGGTTTAGAAGCATGTCTCTTAGGATGATTAAACCCAAATATTTCTAATTCCAAGTCTAACGTATGGAAAAACTTAATTTTATGGTTTCTATGGTTGCATATCATACATTAAATTTTGAAAGAATTTTCAATTAGAAAAAAGTCAAATTTTTACATAAAATTCGTGTGTATTATAGAATGTATTGGTAGCTGATTACCAAATCAGGCCTATGGGAGGGAAAGGGAAGGTTCTGGAAAAGACTATTTATTTTAAAAAAATAGTTAATTTTTAAAATAATTAGTATTGAATTATTTAATAGAAAAATAATTGCGTAGTACCATTTAGGCAGAGTATTATAAAATATTAAATGATATCTTTCTTTCCATTTTTATTTAATAAAAATACTAATGGTTTTGCACTTAAATGGATTTTATTTTTATTTTTCTCTGCCGGTTTCCCCTTCTACACGGCATCATCAGGAGAATACGTCAAAAATCACAACAAGACGCACTTTCCTAACCTCCTAAACTTCGACTTTCCACTCGAAAAATTAACAAAAATAAGATATCTGGAGAAGAAAAAAACCATCGAAACGAAGATAGTAAAACGTCTGTGTGTTGATAGGTTAGGGAAGGCGCGCCTTGTGATTTTTGACGTATTCTCCTGATGATGCCGTGTAGAAGGCGAAACCGGTAGAGAAAAATAAAAATAAAATCCATTTAAGTGCAAAACCATTAGTATACATTATAAAATAGTTTCATATATCTTAGATAATAAATACTGCCTCACTACTATCGCTGCCGAGGCTATTAAGAACATTTATTAAAAATAGAAACTATTTATCGCAAAGAAAGCTTTTATACAATTTTTTTAGTACTAAAATTCGTGCCTCGGCAATTAAATGGCTGATATATTCATATCAATATCTTCATTGTTTATTTCTTAAGTGCATCGGATTTTGCTTCAGCTGCACTAATTCTTTTGACAACTAAAGATAACATTTATAATGAAGAGAGAGAGTGTATTACATCAATATATACGTTACGGTCAGTATCATAGGTAGTGAGGAAATTAAGACCAACATTTGTAATAAAGGAAGGTTATCTATTTATTTATTTCCTATACATGCTTCTGCCTTAGCAGTAGTGATGGGACGGTATTTGAGGAACAATATTTTGGAGCGGTATTTTTGAGGAGCGTACCGATTCCACGCGATTTTAAAACACTCGTTACAGAACGTAACGATATACAGGGTGTCTCACGTAACTGGTTCATTAGAAGTTTTTTAGATTCCACTATTCGTAGAGGATTGAAATTTGCTAACATGGGTTTATCATTCCGATCTATTAATCTAAAATATTCTCAAGATGGCCACCACTTCCGGTTTACCGGATGAAGACCTCAACTTCGTTATTTTAAATGGAATGCTATAGTTTTTACTATACATAAGAAAATACGTTGACTTTGATAACAGTTGTTGGTACCTAGCGTTTTTCGTTTTCGAGTTATTTTGATTTTAAGTGTTTTTTGGCAAATATCACCATGCTCTTTAAAAGCACATGTCTCAGCCAACGTTAATTCAAAAACGTTTTTCATTGGCACAATAACTCGTCATATGTTGCCAAATAGATTGTCACTTGTTATATCAGTGTACCTTACCTACCCTGTATACCGTCACTACAAGATGGTATGGTATTTGATGAACAATATTTTGGAACATTATTCTAATGGAACGTAACATCCTGCACGATTTTTAAAGTATCTAATTTTGATCGTTACTAATGTACGATATTTGTAGTGATGGTACGCTATTTGAGGAACGAGGAACGAAATATTGCAATTTCAAACGTTTATAATTTGTTTAAAATTCGAATAGCGTGTAATTTTTATATGTTTATTTTTTATATGTAGTTTTTTTTTTTCTAATTTACTACGAAACTAGCTGTGTTTATGCTTTTGTTAAAAAGAAAATGTAACTTTATTATGTAACATATTAACATGAAAATGTACCCATATACAGGGTGTCTCACGTAACTGGTTCATTAGAACTTTTTTGGGTTACACTATTCATAGACGCTTGAAATTTTGGTATCATGGGCTGTTCACTCCGATCTATTAATCTAAAATATTTTCAAGATGGCCACCACTTCCGGTCTACCGGAAGTAGACCTGAACTTCGTTATTTTAAATGGAATGCTATAGTTTTTATGACACCATCCAATTACATATAAGAAAATATGTTGACTTTGATAACAGTTGTTGGTACCTATCGTTTTTTGTTTTCGAGTTATTTTGATTTTAAGTGTTTTTTGGCAAATATCACCATGCTCTTTACAAGCCCATATCTCAGCCAACGTTAATTCAAAAACGTTTTGCATTGGTACAATAACTCGTCATATGCTGTTAAGTAGATTGTCACTTGTTATATCAATGTACCTTATACAGCGTGGTCAAACATTGAATTACCATTTCGCTGTATTCAATTGCGAGAAAGTCGAAAATTTTAAATGGAACGCACCATATCCTTTTAGCCTATCTAAACGGGAATTTAATTCTCTACAAATTATCTATAAATATTGCTATACCTATTTATTATAGTTTTCTTCATATTGAGTATTTTATCAAAATCCTACACAAAATGCGGGAAGCCGGTCGTGTTTTTATTAGAAGGCTATGATATTTTGACAGTTTATTGTTTAATTTATTTAAATTATCATTGGTATTATTTCTAGAATGATCTGCGATTGAATAATCTTGAGTTTGTTAGCTTTCATTTGCCAAAAATAACCAGCAGAAGAACGCATAAATGAAACAATGAAAAACAATGATATGGCGTAATATTCGACGTAATGATGCACGAGATGTTCCTAGAGAGTTCAGTTTATTTATTTACGGTGCTTTTTTGTAAAATATTATTCATCTAAATCGACCGAAGCACCTCTTACCGAAGAATTTGGTAAAGCAATAAAATATGACAAAACATTTATTCTATTATCTTAAGCTGCTGGTGATAGAAATTTATGTTTTCTTGTTATTTTGATCTTTCCAAAACTAAGAGATACGTATCTTATCCTATCCAAAACTTTATTACACCCGCCATGAATATAAGACGAATTTAAAATGTTGGCGTGGGAATAATTCGCCATGATATTCAAAGACATTAACACCAGTAAGTGATGACACAACTAAGTAATGACAACAATAACATAAATATGGTTGAAAAGCTATCAAAACTCCATGGCTTTCTAACATAAAAACAAGAAGCTTCCAGCATTGCATGCGGCCATTAATTTCCAAATATGAGGGCAACTGCAACAAATAGGCGCAGGAAAGTATCTAAATAATTTGTAGAGAATTAAATTCCCATAATTTATTTTTGTAATTTTCAGTTTTTTATTCTTTTATGTTATTGATTTTAATTTTTATCATTAAATTGTTGTTTTTCATTGTTTCATTTATTCGGTTTTCTTTTGGTTATTTCTGGTAAATTACAGCTAGCAATCTAAAGTTTATTCAATCACAGTTCATTGTAGAAATAATACTAATAATAATTTAAATAAATTAAACAAAACACTGTCAAAATGTCATGGCCTTCTAACAAAAACACAGACGGTTTCTAGCATTTTACCTATGATTGTGATAAATTCCTCAATAGCAAGAAAACTATAATAAATAGGTATAGGAATATTTATAGATAATTTGTAGAGAATTAAATTTCCTTTCTGATAGGGTATGAAAATATGGGGCGTTCCATTCAAAATTTTCGACTTTCACGCAATTGAATACAGAGAAACGGTAACTCAATTTTTGACCATCCTGTATAAGATATACTGATATAACAAATGACAATCTATTTAGCAGCATATGAAGAGTTATCGCACCAATGCAAAACGTTTTTGAGTTAACGTTGGCGGAGATATGGGCTTGTAAAGAGCATGGTGATATTTGCCAAAAAACACTTAAAATCAAAATAACTCGAAAACAAAAAACGGTAGGCACCAACAACTGTTATCAAAGTCAACATATTTTCTTATGTATAATTGAATGGTGTAATAAAAACTATAGCATTCCATTTAAAATAACGAAGTTGAAGTCTACTTCCGGTAGACCGGAAGGGGCGACCATCTTGAAAATATTTTAGATTAATAGATCGGAATGAACAACCCATGTTACGAATATTTCAAGCCTCTACGAATAGTGGAACCTAAAAAAGTTCTAATGAACCACTTACGTGAGACACCCTGTATATTTATATAAAATTATAGTTTTGTATTAGGCCAATTATTGTATGGTTTCTTACGCGACAATTTCCTATGAACCGTTCCTTTTTATTCGTCCAGGTACGTTGTATTGGAACTGTTGCAACTTTTCCAAGATCATGGTATTTTTGAACGCTATTTTGGAACGGTATTTTTGTGTAGAGACCGTCCCTGGAGCGCGACACGATTAGGAGTGGTATTCCCATCACTACTTAGCAGTTGCCTCGACAATTAAATAACACAGCTACTTGGACAACTTCTTAACTATTTGATAAGTAAGCGAGCTTTTTCCTCAGCAGCTTCAGCAATTAAAAACAGCATTGATAATAAAGGAAGCTTATCTGTTTTTGTTTGTTGCTTCCTCACTTTTGCTTCGTAGCAAAGCTACTTTGCAAAACTATTTAGAAGATTGGATCTAATTGTAAAGCCTGAACACAATGCTTGTCTCAGCTAAAAGTTCAAGAATCACGCAATGACAGCCAATACTCTTGAAATCAAAAATTTCAATCCGTGTTACGTTTTAGAATCATACAAAGATTAACACAAATTCAAAAATTAATCATTATTTGCTCAATTAAAGGTGGGTTATGTAAGAACTTAAATGTGATATGCAGAATATTAAAGGCAACACGGTTTAGCTGAAGACCTTAAAATTGCGTCTCCTAAATTCGTAGCAAGATTTGAACTCTAACTTTTTTGCGATCACTCAATGAAAAGTTTAAACTCTAAAATGAACTTGTGTTCGATCAAATATACCAGGTCTTGCTGATTTCTGTAATCAACCGTAAAATTGAGTTTGCTCGTCGATCTGATTCTTAAAGACCTTAAATTATTTTCGTATAAAAAACAAAAAATTGAATTTATCAAAAATATAATTTTGTACTAGATACTTTTAAAACTTGTGAATTCCGGAAGTAGATTTAATCACACCTGCACAACAAAAAAAGGTCACCTGGGTTTGGAAAACGGCAAGGGATGAACCCACAACCCCCCGAAACCAATTAGAATCAAAAACAGGGGACTTTATTATTGCAGCTTTGAGCGCACACATTCGATATGGCAAAGTTTAATAAAAAATCCAACTCACCTCTAATAATAACTTTTTTCGGCTCATCTCTTTGACTGTTTCTATTCGTTCCATTGAAACAATCAGTATTCGCGTTTCGATCACTTCTAACCAATTCACTTAAAAAATTTATATACCCAATTGCTAATTTTAAAGTATCTACTTTTGATAGTCGTTTTTCGTATGGTAAAGTGGGAATGTGGGCTCTAAGACCTTCAAAAGCGTCGTTTATAGATTGCATACGTTTTCTCTCGCGAAGATTTGCTGCTTGTCTTTGTTGGATTTGTTGTTGAGGACATTTATTGCGCCGTCTATGCCGATGAATTCTACCTCTAAAATTAATCGTAATAATTTTAAGACTTTTAATAAATAATTATTTGTTTACTCTTTAGAACTAGAACTATTTTCTTGGTCACTATTAAACGAATAACCAGATCCAACGGAATCACTGCTATTCTCATCGTAAAGAAAAAGATCACCACTGTTTGTGGATCCAGTACTAGAACCGCCACCGCTTTGGCCGCCGCCTCCACCACCGAGAAATCCGGTGGATTCGAAAAAAAATTGCCTGTTGACTGCGTCCAGGTCGATATTGTCCATGTTGAACATTTTCGGCCGCAAAATACGGTGGGATTCCAGCGCAAATTTCTCAATTTTACCTTGTCACAACACAAAAAAATATTGAGCACTAAATTTTTTTGACTAAATGCTATTTTTTTGTCAACTATTCATTCAAATTTAAGAGACACGATTATATATAATCAAAATGATTTACAAATGAGCGACACGCGACTCAGGACAATTGGCACGTGTCACCACCGTACGATTATTCACTGAAGATCCACAGTTCGTGCTTTCAGTTGGAATTTTAACATCCCCTCCATCGACCAAGCAAAGCTTTAAGGGGAACGCTCACGATCGCTTATTTGCTGAATAAAGCTCCACCCACTATGCCTACATTTCACTATGTTTGAAAACAATGTAAATCATAAATGTAATTGAAAATTCATATATGGATATTAACGAAAACTTGATTAAGCTAATTAATCAGCCTAAAGATCTCAAAACGAAATCAAAAAATTACCTACATTTTTTGGTGTAATTTTGAATCATTCATTAATTTTAGCGCAACTTTTTTTAATACCACACTTAATGATAATTATTTGTTAAATAAGCTTGCGCAGGTGCAAAAGACAAACAAAAAAGCGATAACGATTAATCCAAAAAGCTCCAGCAACAACACCAAAAAATCCCAATGTTGTATTATGAACTCTCTCGTTTTTATTTAGTGATATCGTCGTTGTTATCAGTTGCGGATCTATGGGGGTTTCAAGGGAGGAAAGATCGGCGGTGTTATCTAGATGTTTAGAATCAATTTAGCGTGTCAAACGTCCCTAGAATAGGAATAATAAAAAAAAAATTATTAGCTACAACGAAGAGGGGTCTCGTTTCGTCTGGGTGTCCACTTGGAACCGTCGGATTATAGACCCGATCGACGAGAGAGCTTATTTAGATTAGAAGAGTAACGCGTTCTTTTCAATGCAGGGCGCGCAGTTGTGGTTTTTTGAACTTAGGGGGTCTTTAATTTTTTTAACATTACGTACGGAAGAGTTGTTTGAATCCAATAATACCCTCGGGGGAGGGTGGAATTGAATGAATAGGTTAATGCTGGGTTAGATTAAAAATTAAAAGAAAATTATATTTCACAAAAAATATAAATCGATTTTTTTTAGTTATCAAAAATGTTTTCAAATTTGAATTAAATAAATTTAAAATAATTTAGTATTTAGGCTGCATATATTACAGATAAGTAATAAAAGTTGCATATTTATTTGGCAAAATTAAATATACAAATATTACACTTAATTCCAGAAAACATGAAATGCAAAAGAAGACTCACAAAACTTGCAGAAGATTTTAGCTATTTCCAAAAGGCTTGATACTGCTCCAGGAAGACTTAATAGTGCTTGTAGAAGACTTAATACTGCTCCCAGAAAACTTGAAACGCTCCTAGAAGACTTGAAATGCATTTAGAATACTTGATATTACTTCCAGAAGACTTGAAATGCTATTAAAATACTTGATATTGCTTTCAGAAGACTTGAAATGCTTTTAGAGTACTTGATATTGCTTCCAAAAGACTTGAAATGCTTTTAGAATACCTGATATTGCTTTTAGAAGACATGCAAAGCTTGCAGAATATTTTAACTGCTTCCAAAAGACTTGATACTACTTCCAGAACACTTGAAACACTTCTACAAGACTTCTAGAAGACTTGATATTCCTTCTGAAAGACTTGATACTACTATTGTTTCCAGAAGATTGAAATGCTTTCAGAATATTTAATATTGCTTCCAGAAGACTTGAAATGCTTTTAGAATAAATAACATTGCTTTTAGAAGACTTGAAATGCTTTTAGAATACTTGATATTGTTTCTAGAAGATTGAAATGATTTTAGAATACTTAATATTGCATCCAGAAGACTTCAAATGCTTTCAGGATACTTGATATTGCTTCCAGAAGACATACAAAGCTTTCGGAAGATCTTAGCTGCTTTTAAAAGACTTGATCCTACCCTGGAAAACCTAATACTGCTTGTAGAAGACATGATACTACACCCAGAACACTTGAAACACTTCTAGAAGACTTGCAATGCTTTTAGAAGACTTGATACTCCTTATAAGTACGAAGGCTTTCACGACCGGTGTTAATTGAACTAAAATTAGAACTAACTTTAGCACTAACACTAGAACTATCACTAGGACTAACACTAGATCTAAAACTAGAAACTGGTTCTAACTGTTAGTTAGAACCAGTTTCTGAAGAAGGTTGCAACATGGCATCCGAAACGTCAAACATTTTTTCAAAAAACGCACGGCGAAACCCGAAAGTTTCTAGTTTTAGATCTAGTGTTAGTCCTAGTGATAGTTCTAGTGATAGTTCTAGTGATAGTTCTAGTGTTAGTGCTAGTGTTAGTTCTAATTTTAGTTCAATTGATACTCCTTCTAGAAGACTTGATTCTGCTTCTAGAAGACTTGAAATGCTTTTAGTATACTTGATATAGCTTCCAAAAGACTTGATATTGTTTTTAGAAATCTTGAAATGCTTTCAGAAAACTTGATAATGCCTCTGGAAGATTTTAAATTCATCTTCTTTCTCGAAGCCTTGATATTGCTTCTTTCAACTTCTTTAGAAGTCTTGATACTACTTCTAGAGAAATTGAAATGCTTCCAAAAGACTTGACATTGTTTCTAAACAACTTGAAATGCTTTCAGAAAACTTGAATGCCTCTGGAAGATTTGAAATGGATCTGGAAGTCTTGATATTGCTTCTAGGAGACTTCATACTGCTTTCAGAAGACTTGACAATGCTTCTAGAAAAATTGAAATGCTTCCAGAAAACCAGTGATGGGCGACAGGTAAATACCCGATGGGTAGGTATTTATAAATTGAGTTTTTATCCTAGTATTTCCCCGGCGTAGGGTAAAACTAGGATAAATATAAAAGCAAAATGTATAAATACCAAAAAAATACCTAAGTTTAGTACTATTTAGACTTTTAGCTCCAGAAGAAGCTCTTTGTCTTTGTGGTAATTTTTTAAAATTTTATAAATATCTTAAAATATCCATCTTGGGTATATACCCCGAGGTACATACTCCCTTGAAAATAAATACCCGGGTATTCAACAACAGTGCAGAAAACTTGATGTAGCTGCCAGAAATCTTAATATTGCCTAAATTTGAAAATATTTTATCTGTGTTGGTTCCTCAGTCAAAACAGTTTATTTATCTGGCTGACGTTAATATTAATGTTTTGATAGTGATGGTGTTCATGGTAATCGTTTTTTGCCTACAATTCAGTAGTTCTAGCACGAAAGGTAGTAACGTAATGAACTAATACTAATCGATCATATCCTTGTTCATGATGATGTTTCTATCTCTGATTTTGGGGTGATTCCTGTTCGCACTGTCTTTAATCACTGTATGGTTTTTGTTTACGTTAATGTTAAAACTGAGTCTAGTGATTCTCCTGAGGGATTTACTTACAAGGATTTCCGAAACTTTAATCATGAGGAATTTGTGCGTGGCCTTATTCCTATACCTTGGTATAAGTTAATACGTCTGGTGAACTTTAATGACAAACTCTCCTTTTTGAACAACGCACTGGTGAATATTTATGATACTCATGTTCCTATGGACTATTACTAAGCGGAAAAAGTAGTGTCCATAGGTAATTGATAACGTTAAGCTTCTGAAAACTCTGCGCAATGAAGTATATGCCAGATTTTGGACTCTCATTTTCTTTATTATAAACAGTTAAGGAACTTCATTAATGTCTCTCTTCAAAGAGAGAAGTACTTGCTTACTTGCATTACTTGAAGCTTACTTGAATTATGTTTTTCGGGGTCGCACTTCCAAAGAACATTGGAACAGTTTAGAAACTCGCTAATATTGTTGATGCAGATCAGATTAATGACTTTCTCTTATCTACCATACATTCTTAACTGATGAACTTAGCGATCCTTCGCTAATAAACAATTCTGAAAATAACTGTCTTTCTCAAATTTCAGAAAAACTTCATTTTATCTTGACTTCTATAGAGGAAATATAAGAAATATTATCCACATTCTAAACCAACGCTATTCGTAGGAATGGAATTGGTCTTAGGATGATCTTGCTTTGTTGTCCACATGTACTACCTTATATTTGTCACATTATCAATTATTGTCTTGAAGACTCTATTTTTCCATGCTTGGAAGTGTACACTTTTTATCGCAATCTCGAAAACTAGGAATTCACAAAATGTTACATTCCATGATGTTCAGTTTTTTGTAGTAAATATAATTTCAGGAGTACCACAAGGCTCTATTCTGGGACCACTATTATATTTGATTTGTACATGTGAGCTAGGTAATGTGTTAAAATATTGTACGCCATATATGTATACAGATGACACACAATTACGCTGTTCTTTTGAACTAACTGACTTACTAAATGCGGGAAGAAATATAAATACTGATGTAGGAAACTTAATTCAATTTGCAAATAGCTTAATCTTAGTGTTAATGGTTCTCATTCAGTCATTCGTGATAGTTTTAGTACGTCAAATCATAACGACGGACACACAACTGACTTTTGAGGACAGTACGAAGAATCTGGGTATGATCATTGAAGAGGATCTTAGATTTAGGAAGCATAGTAGCTCTTTACTTCAAAATGTATATTCCACTCTAATAAGCACATATTAAGCACGAAACAAAAAATTCAATTATGTGACTCTTTAGTGCTCTCTATTTTTCATAAATTCAAAAGTTTCAAAATTTATGTTTGCGATTTATTTACGGAATTAAAAGATGGGAGCACTTACTTGGCGGGGTGGGTTGGTTAAACATGATCTGTAGAAGAGTTCTTCAGTTGCTATGCTTGTATCATAGAGCCATTATGTTTAGGAGTCCGGGTTACCTCTAAAAATAAATTACGCGACAAAACTGATGTTCACAATGTCAATGTTAGGCATCGGCTTAACAATACCAAGGCACAATTATGAAATTTATAAAACATTATATTCACCCTCTGCCGGATTCTTTCAAGGTTTTATAAATCACAAAAACTCGAAGATATCTTAAGAATTCGATTTTCTACGATTTTTCAACAATAATTAAGGAAATTGTTGAACATTTGTTTGGTTATTACTTTAGTTTTGGTTATTAGATTGAGTCCAAAACTTGATAAGTCACAAACGAAGCGAGATATTAACGCATAGTTTTGCTTTTTTTAAAAAAGTGCATACTTCTTTATAAATCACAAAAAAAATTCATAAAAATATATTCAGAATTCAATAGTTTACGATTTTTCAGAAATGATTAAGAGTTGTTTTTTTTTGAAAGCTATAAATTTAGGTTAAAAAATAAATCATAACTCATAAAAATGACACATTTTAATTACTTCATATAAAATTGATTCCATCAATTTTTTGGTTTTGTTTTCATAAATGCTCATGATAAATAAAAATATTTGAAAAATGACCTTGAATATTTTAGGAACAACTTGAACACGATGACTAATAACAAATACAAGTTAAAACATTTTTAAAAAGAAATTGGTTGCTGGGATCAGTATGAAATTTTAAGGGCAGACAACTAGAGCTTGTAATACCGGGATCCCGAACAATTTTTGTCCGGTATTTCCTTATTAGTATTATTACTCCTGTAATCGTAGCCCAACCCAACCTAAAGGTACGTTTTCCTAGCGACAGGATACATGCCGACGGAATTTATAATTACACTACTCTAGGAAAACACTTACACGCAGCGTAATATATTTTGCGTTTCTGCCGATGTTTTTAAACAAATTCCGTTTTACGCTGCGTAAAAAACCCGTCGCTAGGAAAACGTACCTTTACGATATTTTTGTTTTCCGTGGAATTTACGCAGTGTACAACGCAATTGACTCCTTTGGAACCAGTCGGATATACCACGCCGGGGTAACACGTTCAACATTGTCGTGATGCGCTTTCTAGGAAAACGCTCCAATTCAATTCGTACGAAAGAAGGGTGGTCGACGAAAAACGCTCAACGTATTACGTCATGCGCAGCACAAATAATGCGTCGCTAGGAAAACGTACCTTAATCCTTTTTCTTCGGGAGGTCAGGGAAAAATCTGTGATCAGATACGTGATCTGAGGTGTTGGTCGGTTAGGTAGTGTTGGGTTGGTGTCAGTCTTTACTCCAAAAATTGACACCAACCCAACTTTTGATTCTTAACTTACCCGAACGTAGGGTCTTAGTGACCCCCCTTTTCGATTTTCATGTTTCATCACCTTCATGCCTTCTTCTCGCCACCCTTTTTTTTCCGAGGTCGGGGAAAATCTGTTCAGCGGTCACGCTATCAGACAGCCGGTCTTGGATTTTGAATGACCGGGAAGTGTGGGGATGGACCCCATCCTTGGGTCTCGCACCCCCTAAAAACCCCTTTCCTCGTTTTCTCGAAACCGCCCTTTCGGGCATTTCATCGAGGTATCTGCATGCCTCATCTCAGTAGAAGTCGCTCCTTCTTTTCTCTTTTTTTTTGTCCTTCTTTCTCACTTCCTGGAACTCCTGCATAATGATTTCAGCTTCGCGTGTGGGGGAATTAAACTCCTCTCTCCTTCTTTGAGGTGGAACTCGCTTAGGAACCAATATTCTCCTTTCTCTCTTCCTCTCCCCTCTCCTTGGAGCACCTGCCTTAATGATTCCCACTCTCGTCGGTGGTTTGTTTCGTATATTTGGGGAAAAATTGAAGTATTACTTTTTGAAAGGTTATAGTAGTCATACGTACCCGGATGAGGGGGGATTGTGCCCCTCTCACCTTCTTCAAGGTGGAAATCACCCCGTACCGTCCCCCATAGATGGTAGTCACAAAAGAAAAGATATCCTATTACTTTTTGCGGTCAAACTTTATGATGATCATACCTGGATGATCAACCCAACCCAACCAACCAAACCCAGTACCTGTTTCCTCTCTACTCATTCCCATAACAGAATCTAGACACCGACATCTTCGTTTACTCCTGAAACGAGTCCCCACTCCTTTCCTTCACATGGTATTTTGGAAGCCACCCTGTAATAATGTCCTTATATCCTTCATTGTATCTTCCCTATCTTGTCAGCGTCCTTCTCTTCTGGCCTTTTCATGAATTGCTCCAATCTTGAACGATTTCCTTCTTAAAGGAGGTTTGATCTTCCTTTCGCGGGTGCCTTTCATCTAGTCGTTAGCACAATTGGTAGTGAGCTTGCCATCAGTTACAGTACTTCCGGAGAAAGACTATTCTGTAGGCAACATAACACAGCCCAACCCAACTCAGCCAATACAACTCATTGGCACGACTAATTTATTAGATCATTAGGCAAAGCTAACATCATCGATAAGAAAACCTTTAATAAACACAGAAAACGGCATGATGGACATTCTGTTTAGCATCATATCCTAATAGAAATGATATGTACTAGAAGTTCTATTTTAGGGTTTTTATACATATTCATGATCGTATTTCAAAGACACATAGACTCATGAGATGACACATATGACTCATGTGTGAACGATGAACATAGTGCACCTAAACAAAATACAGCAACAACAATTTCTTAACTTTCATAAGCACGAAAAACATTCTTAAATGATCTCTAAAAAAATCATATCGATCGAGTAAAATGGCTCAACGTCGATTTTCAATTAAAAGTTAACATATAGAAAAAGTTTCCAATTCTGACAACAATTACTGATTATGTTTAAATTATTTTTGATATAAAAAGTTGTTAAATAAGTGGATTTAACTAACATTTCCTTATATTTTTAGTAAAATCGGTTTGCTTTTTTGATTATTTATAAACTTAAAGTTTAATTTTTAATTACTTAAAGTTTAATTAACTAAAAAGTATTTATAAACTTTGACATTTATGTGTTGATTGTTGACGTTGAATATTTTTTACTGCCAACCTCGAAAAATTAAAATCACTATGTAACAAAATTTGTGAAATTAATCGAATTTAATTAATCATTTTTTTAATTAATTAATTAAATTAAAATTAAATTAATTAAATAATTTTATGTAAACATTTGAAATGAGAAAATTAAATTTGATATATTTATTAAAAAAGTTGGTTTTGAAATTGTAAATTTTTATTGTTACCTTTTGAAATGTCACTAAATCTTAAAAAATTGTTTTATTTTAAACAATATATTATAAATTGGAATTAATTCCTCCTTAAATACGACTTTTAAACGAAAATACTTCACATAATTAGGTGTATTAAAGAATTTCGACTAAAAGAAAAGTTTTAAGATGTAATCGTAATCTAAAATTTGATTAACAGTAATACGTTTATATTTTGAACTAAAGAAAGGGTTAAATAAGAGCGTTTAACTTACGTTTACTTATTTCTTTAGTGAAATCGGTTTGTTTTTGATTATTTGAAGATAAAAAGGTATATATCACTTTTAAATCATCTTTGAGATTTATGTGTTGACATTGAATCTTTTTACTACCAACCCCGAAAAATTAAAATAACTACGTAATAAAATTGAAGTAATTAATCAAATTATTTCATGTTTTTAAATAACTAATTACGATTTTTCATAAATTGTTGAAATGAGAAAATCAAATATGATATATTTATTAAAAAAATTGGTTTTGAAATTATAAATTTTTATTCTTGCCTTTTGAAATGTCACTAAATTTTAAAAAATTGTTTTATTTTAAACAATATATTATAATCATTTGAAAGATTTTTCGTTTCCATCTTTATATATTTGAATTTAAATAAATCTAACAATGTATCCATATAAAAAACATAGTTTTATTTAAATTCAAAAATATATTATAAATTGAAATTAATTCTTGCTTAAATACGATTTTTAAACAAAAATACTACACATAATTACGTGTATTAAAGAATTTGGACGAAAAAGAAAAGTTTTAAGATGTAATCGTAACCTCAAATTTGAATAACATTAATACGATTATATTTTGAACTAAAAAAGGGTTAAATAAGTGCATTTAACTTACGTTTACTTTTTTTTAGTGAAATCAGTTTGTTTTTGATTATTTTAAGATAAAAAGGTATACAGTCAACCCACCTATAACGCGGAACTCTCAGAACGCGGTTTCCATATAACGCGGAGCTGAAAATGCGACAGCCCTCCTATAACGCGGTACTCTCAGAACGCAGTTTCCATATAACGCGAAGCTGACAATGCAACAGCCCTCCTATAACACGATACTCTTACAGCGCGGTTTCCGTCAACAGCATCCCATAAGTTCCTACCGCGTAGCCGAAGAATGTTTAGCCTATGTTTAGTTCGTTAGGGGCTATTTGAATTATAGGTGACCAAGTCTTTCTAAACATTTTTCTGCACCGTCCGTTCGTTCAGTTTTTTGCTGCTTAATTTGTGGTTTATAATTGGACAACATTACACAATACTGTAAGTAATATTCTTCATTTGTTCTAATATAATAATCATCAATCAGCATCATGTCAAACACGAAAGAAACAAGGAAAGGGTTAAAAAGAAAGTTTATATCTCTTGAAGATAAAATCGAAATTCTAAATCGTTTAGAAGGTGGGGAAAATCTATCGTCGGTTGCAAAATCAACCAAGTTGAATGAATCTACAATTCGAAACCTAAAGAAAAATGCAGATAATATAAGGAAAACTGTGGCAGATGGCTGTCCGTTAGGTGCGAAACGTGTCACTCGCACACGAAATTCTAATATGGTTAAAATGGAACGGGCGTTAATGATCTGGTTGGAAGACTGTATAGCCAAAAAGATTCCTATCAGTGGAAATCTTATCAAGCAGAAAGCACTTAAAATCTATGAGCATTTAAGGAATATTGAGCATTCTTCTGCAGAGCTAGAAAATCATCCATTTGTTGCGAGTAAAGAGTGGTTTGCAAAACTAAAACAAAAGGTACTCATTACACAATATTAAGTTTCAATGAGAACAGGCCTCAGCCGATGCTGAGGCTGCCGAGAATTATAAGCTGGAATAAACTAGAATTATCAATGAAGGAGGCTATTCACCTCATCAGATTTTTAACACCGATGAGACGGCATTATATTGGAAAAAACTACCATCTAGGACCTTCATTTTGAAAAATCAAAGGCGTGATCAGGGGTTTAAACATTCAAAAGAACGTGTCACCCTTCATATGTGCAGCAATCTTTCAAGGAGCCTGATGACAAAACCTATGATAATAAATCGTTCTTCAACTCCCCGTGTTATGAAAAACATTAATAAGGCCGAATTGTCTGTATTCTGGCGATCTAATAAAAAAGCTTGGATGACCCAAGATTTATTTAAGGATAGGTTTTATAAATGTTTTATACCGGCAGTTGAAACCCATACGATGGTTGCCACAACATACAACTGGATCATCCAAATGTAAAAATTGTCTTCCTTCCTCCTAACTGCACGTCATTAATACAACCTTTGGACCAAGGAGTCATTCAAACTTTAAAAATGTATTACACACGCCAAGTTTTCCAAACCATTTTCGACAGATTAGAAAGTAGTGAAAATAAAACCCTTACTCAAGTTTGGATGGAATTTTCTATTTTAGATTGTATTAGAACCGTGTCATCGACTTGCGCGGAAATTAAACCCTCAACGCTTAATGCGTGTTGGAAACCCCTTTTACCTGAAATGGTTCAAACAATACAAGATGATTCTATAATTTCACTCCCAGTTACAGAAATAGTAAACATTGTTTCTCGTTTAGGCGATGAAGAATTTACAACAAATCATCAGGATGTAAGAGAACTCGTACTCGGGGAAGAAACTTTAAATGAGGATGAATTGATGAATTTAATTGATGCACCCACCTATGATTTTACGTAAATATTTGAAATGAGAAAATTTAATTTGGTATATCTATTGAGAAAATTTATTAACAATTTACTACTCTAAATTATAAAACTTTATTTTTACATTTTGAAATGTCACTAAATCTTAATACACTCAGCAGCAGAAGTCTGCGTACAAAAAACTTGTAATACTTTAATTGAAAAAATAAGACTCATAATCTAATGTGATAAACTTGATTTTTTTTTATTTTGTATATTAACTACATATAATTCTATTAACAAAATATGCTTCAACAAAACAGAAACAGTAGTTACAGAAAAAAATCAAAACTAAAAATTCTACAAATAACGGGTATGCAAAAATCTGCGTACAAGTCAGGACAGTATTTATAAAAAATTCATAAATGAGATCATTGTTTCTATATTAATATGAGGTCGGATAACCTTTACGTTTAATTTGGCGATTGTTGACTCCAGGTTCATTGTGTATATCAATAATAAAAGAAGAAGGAAAGAAAATCCTTTTTTCACAATGATATAAATATTTATTAATGATTTCTAATGATATAAAAATTTATATCATTGTGAAAAAAGGATTTTCTTTCCTTCTTCTTTTATTATTTACGTTTAATGACCTCCGTTAAACGTTTAGGCACGGAGTGTACTAATTTCTTCGTTTCCTCCGAACTGATTTTGGCCCATTCCTCAATCATAACATTTTTTAACGTTTCCTTCGACGTTATGTTGTGTTGCCGAATCCTGCGTTCCAGTAAATCCCAGAGGTGTTCGATGGGATTCAAGTCCGGCGATTGTGGAGGTGTTTTAAGTTGCTTTGGGGTATTGTATAGTAGCCAAAGCTTAGTGTTGTGGGCGCAATGTTTGGGGTCATTATCTTGTTGAAAAAAGTATTCGGGCCCCAAGCCCAAGTTTTCGATGCTAGGCTTCAAATTTTCTTTTAAAATGTCTATATACATTTTATGGTCCATTGTCGATGTTATGAAAACCAACCTTCCCACTTCTTTGGTACACATACACCCCCAAACCATAACTCCACCACCTCCGTGTTTTACAGTCGCTTTCAAATTTTCGGGATAGTATTAGGTTTTCCCCATACAAGTTGTTTACCCTTAATGCCGAAAATGCAAAATTTGCTCTCATCTGTAAAGAGAACTTTCTCCCAGAATTCAATGGGCTTGTCTAAGAGTTTTTTTGCAAAGGCGATCCGCTTCTGACGATTAACCTCTGACACAAATGGCTTTTTTTGTGCAACGCGACTGTGATAGTTAGCTTTTTTTAACGTCCTTCTCACCGTATCTTTGCTGATAGTTTTATGAAATTCTTCTTGTACATTTTCTACTATTTTTTTTGCCGTCAGCCTATGCTCTTTTCTAACCTGCTGTACAATTTTTCGCTTCTCTCGGTTTGTTAAAAGGGGTGGTCTACCAGATCGCGGACGTGAGAGGTAATCTTCAGTGTCTTTATAATTATTAATTACTCTTTGAATGGAAGAGTGTGACCTGCCGACAGTTTCTCCTATTTTTCGAAAAGATTTTCCCTCTTTCCATAACTTTACAATAATTTTTCTCTCTCCCAATTCAATTTCCTTTCCTAACTTTTAGCTTCTAAGCCTCTGCTAATATAATTAACACCGATTATCTTTTATTTAAATCGGAAAGCGTACATCGCCAACTACGTATTTAAGTAAATAAGTATATTTTGGAGAAGCCGTCTTTATTTGTACGCAGATTTTTGCATACGCATTATTTGGAGAATTTTTAATTTTAATTTTTTTTGTAACTAATATTTCTGTTTTATTGATGCATATTTTGTTAATAGAATTATATGTAGTTAATACAGTTTTGAAGTTTATCACATTAGATCATGACCCTTATTTTTTCCGTTAAAGTGTTAGAAGTTTTTTGTACGCAGACTTCTGCTGCTAAGTGTATATTTTGCTTAAATACGATTTGAACTTGAGAGATTAAAAGTTAATTATTATTTATATTGCTTTAATTATTACGTTTGTTTGTTGTTCAATGCAAATGTTGGTGAGATTTTATATTATATTTAAATTAGTTTTAATAGGTAGGCTACTTATTCAACATACTGAAGATTTCTGTAGTGCTACAAAATTTATAAATTAATCTGATTTACATTAAGACAATTTCACATACACATATATTATTACATATAATTATTTAAACCAATCTAAATGATAATTAGATATATTCTTAAAATAGAATTTTTATTTAAACAAAATCTGAACTTATTGTTATTGGTAGTAATAAGTAGGCAACCAAATGTACATGACATGTACTTTTTTTTTAACCGTATTTATCGTAAAGTATAAATTTAGATCTTATACGAACAAAAAAAAACCTGCGATAAAAAAGAACTTGTTTTCGCCAAAGAGTGAAATCGTATTTTTACGCCCCCGTTATTTTTAACCGGTATGCCCATTCCGGCGACGAAGAACAACGGATTTTTTCTGCTGCATCACCGCTTTTGGCGGCACACAACTTTTGGTGTCAAACTTTCGACGGTTGGCAGCGGATGCAATGGTGTTTTGACTGCCGCCGTCGGTATTCGGTATTCGTGTTGTCTCGTTAAAGCCGCGTGCCTCGAAATCTTAATGTTGCCGTCAAAATTCTGATTGTTAAGTTCTCCACAAAGAAAGAAAAAAAAGAACACCCCAATTAACCATGAAGGTAACCGTAACTACCCTCACCGACGACATCTTCGTCCTTGACGTCTCAGAAGACCTGGAATTAGAAAACTTTAAAGCTTTCTGTGAAGTCGAAAGCGGAGTTCCAGCAATCGAATCCGTCATCGCTTTTAACGGCCGGCCTTTAATGGACAATAAGAAATCTTTGAAAGAATTAGGCATCCAGGATGGAGACGTTGTTATATTGCAACACATGGTTCAATCCGGATCTCATGTTCAATCTAATCCCGGTAACCTAATTATAGCAACTTTTGTGAGGTTATATTATCATTTTTTATCTTTTAGTTCCAACTTTAGATTTTAGTAATATTCATGTTCCTGGAGGTAATGTTAGACAATCTTCTAGACCTTCTCGTGATATTAGAAGTACCTCGGAGGATGATCCCGTTATGATAAGAGATATGTTTCTTGCTAACCCAGATCAACTTGCACTTTTAAAACAGAATAATCCCAGATTAGCTGATGCCTTATTAAGTGGAAATGTTGGTAAGTAATGAAGATAAAGATGGCGCTGTTTTGACATGAGTGTCAAACAAATATGTGACATCTGTCATTCACAATCAGCTGGTATATTTTTTTATATTTGCTGTGTGGTTTTATTAAGATATTTTTATTTATAACGTATCACTTTAACATTTACCACAAGTAAGTTTTATAAATTAATTAACAAAATTTAAATTTCATTTAATAATTGAAGACATAAGTGGATAAAGGTGTCATGTCACATTTTTAAACTTTTGAGTAAACTAGCATAACACATCTTAAACTGGAACTTTCTTGTGAAGTTCTGGATTCAATTTATTGTAACCTCAAAAAATAGTAATAAATAGAATATTTCCTATCACGTACTTTCTTATTAAAGAAAAACATCCTTTTCTGGCAAAATTAAGATACAGTGTACATAACACCTTTATCCACCAACTCTCAGCTTGAAATGTTATTTCTTTTATCATGAATGAAGGTGTCATGTAACATCTAAATCTATATATTTTTGAAGATATAGAAAAAAAGCAAGATGACAGAATGAAAAACACTTCAATTTATAGTTTAAACTATTTTATTTATAGAAATTTATAAACTGCTTATGAACTTAAAATATGAAACAAATAAAAAATTTAAAGTAAATAGGTATAGATAAGCAACTAATATGATGTTCTCCTTTTCTGCTTGGGATTTAGACTAGTTTGTTCCAACACATCTTTATAGTACCATCTGTAATCCTCTTCAACGAACTTTATTTGTTCTTTCAAGTTGGCAATTTTTTCGGTAGTTAAACCCCCACATTTAGGTAATACGCTTAGAGTAACTTCCCCAGTTTGAATTTTCCTTGCACCTTTCTTATGTAAATCAACCTGCAGAAACGGTGAATGAGAGTCTAAATTTGTTTTATATAAATAAACTCCAAAACTGTCTACTCTAATCCATTTGACACTGTCTCGTAGATTAATCTTCCCGTTAATAGTGTTCTTAGTTTTTTTATATAAATGAAGTTTCATTGGAAGTTTTTCTAAATTATAAAAAAAATTTTCCATATTTAAACATAAACTATGTCTAGTACTTGCAGATCTGATAATCTCCCGATATTGGTCCGGAATAAAAATATTTTGATGCTTTCTGAGTTCTTTCTCAATACGACCAAAATCTCGATCTGAGTCGAGGTAGCTGTGGCCAACCTCAGGAAATTTATGATCTATGACTCTGAAAATCTTGTTTAGAATAAAATACTGGTAAAGACAAAGGATGGAGAAATTCTTATTTTGCCCTGCACATGAATCAGACCAAATTATCAAGTGATCGACATCAGGGTGTTCTTTTTTGAGTAATTTGCAGAACCTTTATAAACAACTTCCAATTTCGTTACTGCCTCTATTGGCAATGTCTTCTGTCCAATTAAAAAAATATGACTTATGGTCTGAATGAGTGATGCAGTGAATACCAAAGTTGTAAAGCCACATTTGTCTCAAGTAGAAAGCCTTTGATGTTGATAATTTGGGTAATGGCATAGTTTGTTGTAAATCCATGGTTATGTAACATTTTGTTCTATCACTTGTTGGTATTTGCCTGTCTACTTTTTGGGAATAAAAGGCATATTCCCAGTTGTTTTTGTGTTCAACTGAATTTTCTCCAGCATCACATATGCTGCAAGTGTCACTTTTTGGGTGACCAAAAGACAAATTAAACTTTGTTTCAAAAATATGTCTATAGAATGAAATTTTGACCATGTATTTATCATCCAGTTTGTTCTCCTTGCAATGCTGTATATAAAGCTGGTAAAGTTGATTCACATTAAGTAAAGAGGACAGATATTTTTTGTTATGATTTTTGTTACGGGAGTAATGTGATTGTTCAGCAGGAAACATATTAACATGATTAATGATGTAGTTGATAACATCCTCACCTATCTTATGAGGGCGATTTATATGATGCCCTCGCTTATCTGGAGAAGGAGCAGACTGGCCAAGTTTTAACTGTTTTTGTGTTATTTCAATTTTTTTTCTTCCTATTTTATATAGAGAGCATAAAGCATCTTTACACACTGGTATCAGCTGCTTATCATAAGTAATTGCATATTTAAATGAGTAATTTTTTGATGTCTTTCTGCCTAATCGGTGACGAAGAACTGGCTTAATTTCGACGCTCTTGAAAATCAGGATACTCTTACTATTTACATCTAAGCTGTAAAATTTCTTCAAAATTGCTTTTCTGTCTTCAATGTTGAATTTATCAGAACAATTCATGCGACATTTCTGTTTGCAGAGTACTCCTTCCTTTATTGTCTTTTTTTCCATAACTCTTCCAGTTTGTGATACATATTCTTGACCCTTTTGCCTTAATAGAGCAGCTTTTTTCCGTTTCCATTTTTCTGGATTACGGGTTCTTTTTTTGGAAACCTTAGGCTGCAATTCAAATATCTTCAATTTTTTAACTTCTGGGCCTTCAGCAATATCATGAATAGCATTACTTGTTTCTTGTCTGTTAGAAGAGTCTATATCTTCCTTTTCTGCTTCGATTTCTTTTAGTTTCAATTCTGTATTTAATAATTTTTTCTTAATATTCTGCTGCAAGTTGACGTCCGAGTTTTGATTATTTATCGCTTGTACTAACTCCAGCATCCGTTTACCCCTAGATCCCATAATGGTTTACTTATATTTGCTAATAAAAATCACTTTTTAAATGAAACACTCTATAAACACTGTCTAAAAATAATGTTACGCAAGAGGAACATAACCTCAAAATATGGCATGATACTTCACAGCTAACCTGAACCCTTCAAATTTTGAGCTGATAAAGGTGTCATGTAACAAAAACGTAACATAACACCTTTCTCCACTAGATAATATATGTAGCATGTGCGACATGACACCTTTATCATCTGAAAACTACCAGAAAATATCGGAAATAAGGAATCCCTGTTTATTAAAGGTTAGATCAATATCAGGGGGTGCCCACAAATGCATAAAGTCATTTTTTGAAAAAATGAGACATGACACCTTTATCCACTTATGTCTTCAATTATATGAAATTTGGTGCACACCTAATGTCTATGAATCTATACAGGTGTCTCATGTAACTGGTTCATTAGAACTCTTTTAGGTTCCACTATTCGTAGAGGGTTGAAATTTTGGTAACATGAGTTGTTCATTCCGATCTATTAATTTAAAATATTTTCAAGATGACCACCACTTCCGGTCTACCGGAAGTGGTGCTATACTTTAATAAATAAATGCTATACTTTTTATTTCACCATTCAATTAGACGTAAGAAAATATGTTGACACTGATAACAATTGTTGGTACCTAGCATTTTTTGTTTTCGAGTTATTTTGATTTTAAGTGTTTTTTGGCAAATATCACCATGCTCTTTAAAAGCACATATCTCAGCCAACGTTAATTCAAAAATGTTTTGCATTGGTACGATAGCTCTTCATATGCTGTCAAATAGATTGTCACTTGTTATATCAGTGTACCTTATACAGGCTGGTCAAAAATTGAATTACCGTTTCGTTGTATTCAATTGCAAGAAAGTCGAAAATTTTAAATGGAACGCCCCATATTTTTTTGGCCAATCAGAACGGGAATTTAATTCTCTACAAATTATATATAAACATTGTTATACCTATTTATTGTAGTTTTCTTCATATTGAGTATTTTATCAAAATTCTACACAAAATGCTGAAAGCCATTCGTGTTCTTATTAGAATTCTATGACATTTTAACAATTTATCGTTTAATTTATTTAAATTATCATTGGTATTATTTCTAGAATGATCTGTGATTGAATTAACTTTCGTTTGTTAGCTTTTATTTACAAAAATAACCAGCAGAAGAACGCACAAATGAATCAATAAAAAACAACAATGTGGCGTAACATTCGACGTAATGATGGGCGAGATATTCCTAGAGAGTTCATTTTATTTATTAACGGTGCTTTTTTGAAAAATATTATTCATCTAAATCGATCGATGCACCTGTGACCGAAGAATTTGGTAAAGCAATAAAATATGACAAAACATTTATTCCATTATCTTAATCTGCTGTTGATAAAAATGTATGGTTTCTTGTTATTTTGATCGTTCCAAAACTAAGAAACAGTTACAAACTAAAACTGTATTAACTAAAACTTTATTACATCCGCCATGAATATAAAATGACTTTTAAAATGTTTGCGTTGGAATAATTCACCATGATATTCAAAGATATTAACAGAAGTAAGTGATGACACAACTAAGCAATGATGACACAACAATAACATAAATGTGGATGAAAAGCTGTCAAAACATGGCTTTCTAACATAAAAACCCTAAAGCTTTCTAGCATTACATGCTTCCATAAATTAATTAATTTCCAATTATGAGGGCAACTAGAACAAATAGACACAGGAAAGTTTCCAGATAGTTTGTAGAGAATTAAATTCCTTTAATTTATTTCTATAATTTTAAGTTTATGATTTTTTTATGTTATTAATTTCACTTTTTGTCATTAATTTGTCGTTTTCATTGTTTCATTTATTCGGTTTTCTTTTGGCTATTTTTGGTAAATTACAAATTAAACAAAAAACTGTCAACTTGTCATGGTCTTCTAACAAAAACACAAACGGTTTCTAGCATTTTACGCATGATTTTGATAAATTCCTCAACAGCAAGAAAACTATAATAAATAGGTATAGGGCTGTTTATAGATAATTTGTAGAGAATTAAATTCCCTTTCTGATTTGATATGAAAATATGGGGCGTTCCATTTAAAATTTTCGACTTTCACGCAATTGAATACATAGAAACGGTAACTCAATTTTTGACCAGCCCGTATAAGATATACTGATACAACAAGCGACAATCTATTTAACAGTATATGAAAAGTTATCGTACCAATGCAAAATGTTTTTGAATTAACATTGGCTGAGATATGGGTTTGTAAAGAGCATGGTGATATTTGCCAAGAAACACTTAAAATCAAAATAACTCGTAAACAAAAAATACTAGGTACCCATAACTGTTATCAAAGTCAACATATTTTCTTACGTATAATTGAATGGTGCAATAAAAACTATAGCATTCCATTTAAAATAACGAAGTTGAGGTCTACTTCCGGTAGACCGGAAGTGGTGGTCATCTTGAAAATATTTTAGTTTAATAGATCGAAATGAACCAAAATGTTAAGGCTTTACGAATAGTGAAACCTAAAAAAGCTCTAATGAACCAGTTACGTTAGACACCCTGTATACAAAAATGACAAAATCATCTACTACCCTACCAGAGTTATCCCATTCGACCATAATTGTTTGTGTTTCACAGTCTATCTTAATTTTTTGAAAGATGGTTATTTAAAATTGATAAAAAATATCAAGAATGATTTACTAATGCATGACCCATAACCAGTTTCAATCAAGCTATATATCAAGTTTATAAGAATAGAGCTAAAATCTCCAAAACATCTTTATTTCAGATTTTGATTACAAAAAACGACTATAACTTAAATATCATAAAGAAAAACTTGCTGTACAAATATAGTTTGTAATGAACCACTTTAATCCATAACCAGACAACCTTGATATGAGAACTCTGGGGAAATTTTCAAACATTTTCAAAATGCTAACATTTAAGAAAACTACAAAAATTAAAATTGGTGGACCAAAGTCTTATGCATGAAAATTACTCGTTATGGTCTAAGAATTCATAATCCATAACACTTGGCTATTACAATTTTGCATCAATAACGCCAAAGTCCCTAAAATATCATTGATGATTTTTTATTACACAACTCCTTCATAACTAAATACCAAAATGGATGGTCAAAGGTACCAAAAATGGTCAAATCTCATTCACTAAAATTGCTTATAATGATTGGGAAAAGCATAATCCATAACCAGTTACAACTTGAATATAACAAAATTTGCTTGAATACAGCAAAAATCTTCAAAATATAATTTCGGATTTTCAATGCAAAAATCAACCACAACTCAAACAGATTTTTTACATGAACATTCTAATAAACCATAAACGTTAATTCATAACTTGGTATAACCTAGATATGAGAACTCTGGAAGAATTGTCAGTTATAGAAGCAGTTGATACTGCTTCTAGAAGACTTGATATTGTTTCCAGAAAACGTTCATCCAAAACTTGCAATGTTCTCAGAAAATTTAATACTGCTTCTAGATGTTTGAAAATTATTCCAGAATACTCAATCTTGCTTCTAGAAGGCTTTTAATGCTTCCAAAAGACATGTTTCCCTGGAAGACTTGAAATATGTCGACTTTGAAGACTTGCAACAATTAAAGAAGACTTGATACTGCTTTCAAAAGACTTGAGCTGCTGTCAAATGACTTGATACTGGCCCTGGAAGACTTGAAATATTTCAAGATGCCTTGCAATACTTCCAGAAGACTTGATAACTGCTTCTAAAAATTTTGAAATGCTTCCAGAAGTCTTAATATTGTTTCCAGAAGGCTTAGTATGCTTCCAAAATACATGATACTGCTTCTAGAAGACCTGAAAGAAGACTTGATATTGCTTCTAGAAGACTTGTTATTATTTCCAAAAGACTTGAACTGCTGTCAAAAGACTTGATAATGCCTATGAAAGATTTACTACTGCGTCTAAACGACTTGAAATTGTTTCCAGAAGATTTGAAATATTTCGAGAAGATTTGATACTGCTTCTAGCAGTTTTAAAATGCTTCCAGAAGTATTAGTATTGTTTTCAGAAGGCTAAAATGCTTCCAAGAGACATGATACTGCCCCTGGAAGACTTGATACTGCTTCTAGAAAGCTTGATATTGTTTCCACAAAATGTGAAATGCATCCAGAACTTGCAATGCTTGCAGAAGATTTGAACTGCTTCCAAAAGACATGATACTGCTCCTAGAAGACTTGAACTATTTCGAGAAGACTTGCAATACTTAAAGAAGACTTGATATTGCTTCCAAAAGACTTGAACTGCTGTCAAATGACTTGATACTACCCCTGGAAGATTTTAATTATTTCGAAGAAAATACTTGCAATACTTCCAGAAGACTTGATAACTGCTTCTAGAAATTTTGAAATGCTTCCAGAAGTCTTAATATTGTTTCCAGAAGGCTTAATATGCTTCCAAAATACATGATACTGCTTCTAGAAGATCTTAAATGTTTTGAACTGCTTCCAAAAGACACGATACTGCCCCTGGAAGACTTGAAATATTTCGAGAAGACTTGCAATACTTAAAGAAGACTTGATATTGCTTCCAAAAGACTTGAACTGCTCTCAAATGACTTCCAAAATACATGATACTGCTTTTAGAAGACCTTAAATGTTTTGAACTGCTTCCAAAAGACTTGATACTGTCCCTGGAAGACTTGAAATATTTCAAGAAGACTTGCAATACTTAAAGAAGACTTGATATTGCTTCCAAAAGACTTGAACTGCTGTCAAATGACTTGATACTGCCCCTGGAAAACTTGAAATATTTCGAGAAGACTTGCAATACTTAAAGAAGACTTGATATTGCTTCCAAAAAACTTGAACTGCTGTCAAATGACTTGATGCTACCCCTGGAAGACTTTAAATATTTCGAGAAGACTTGCAATACTTCCAGAAGACTTGATAACTGCTTATAGAAATTTTGAAATGCTTCCAGAAGTCTTAATATTGTTTCCACAAGGCTTAATATGGTTCCAAAATACATGATATTGCTTCTAGAAGATCTTAAATGTTTTGAACTGCTTTCAAAAGACATGATACTGCCCCTGGAAGACTTGAAGTATTTCGAGAAGACTTGCAATACTTAAAGAAGACTTAATATTGCTTCCAAAAGACTTGAACTACTGTCAAATGACTTGATACTGCCCCTGGAAAACTTGAAATATTTCGAGAAGACTTGCAATACTTAAAGAAGACTTGATATTGCTTCCAAAACACTTGAACTGCTGTCAAATGACTTGATACTGCCCCTGGAAGATTTGAAATATTTCGAGAAGACTTGCAATACTTCCAGAAGACTTGATAACTGCCCCTGGAAGACTTAGATACTGTTTGTAAAAGACTTAATATTGCTCCCAGAAGACTTAAAATATTTCCACAAGACTTGTAATGCTTTCAGAAGACTTAATACTGCTTCTAGATGTTTTGAAATTATTCCAGAATACTCAATATTGCTTCCAGAAGACATGATACTGCTTCTTGATACTGATTAATAACATTTGATGTTGCTTCTAAAATATCTTATACTGTTGGCAAAATACAAAATGTTCAGCAGATCAAAAATTCCAATTAAACAGTAGATATTGTCTGCATAAGTCTAAACACTTCTGGCAGAAGACATTTACAATTTACAACGTATTTTAATTGTAAATTATAAAAAAAGGAACTCAAAGTACAGCAGGTATTTTGACGTATCCTTTTTTGAGAGCCATCATTCGTAATTTGAGTTTTTTTACAATTCAGTTTTTTGTTCCAAATAAAAACTATCTGTCTTAAAATATTCTTTTCTAAAATACACTTTTTACACGCTTTTTGTACTGTCAAATTGTCATCAAAAGTGAGAAAACAATTCTCTAATTTTGTTCAATATTATTAGCATAGAATACATCAGCATCAATCAAAGGCCCTATCTAGTAATTATTGGCTCAGGAGGTAATTACAAGATAGGAACTAGTTCCCGATAACGCATCATGGGCAAACTAGACTTTAAAATACTTTTTGTTATTATTTAATAGTTTATTTAGTGCTGAATCTTCTAAACGTATTAATTCAGCTAATCTGTTCGACGCATGATTGAAATATGGACAAAAGATGCGCTCATATGATATTATGAGATTAAAATGAAATATATGGCTTACTAAATTTGTATGTGATAAAAATGTAAAATATGAAGTTATAAGGATTCAAAATGATTGGAAAATGTATAATCTGTAACCAGTTGTGAGAAGATTATAGGGTATACAACAAAAACCTTTAAAATATCATCGTATCGAATTTTCAACACAAAAATCAACCACAACTCAGAAACTAAAACAGAAAGATACTTTTTGCTTGAGCATTGTTGGCAAGGAACCATAAACGCTTAGTCCATAAGTAGATACAACCTAGATTTGACGATTCTGGAGAAATTGTCAAAGATTTCCAGAATGTTATGATTTAAGAATCTTACTCTAAAAGCTAATCGAAACCTTTTATGTAAGGGCCTTCGAATGTGCACAGCTCTGAATCCTTCCTGCCCATAAGAAATAATCCTTGTACAGGAGACAAAGAATTCTCCTCTGAAAGTTGCAAGAAGAAGAAGTATTAAATAAGAGTATACTGGTATACTGGAGATGGCAAAAAAATCCATGTAAAAAGGATTTTTCACGATTCTGGGCATCTTCTACCAACCACATATATTCATAAACAGTTTGGTGGTATCACAGGTGCTTCTATAGTTTTTTGTTGATTGCAAAATAACACTTTTTTTGTGGAATCAAATTTACTGAAGCCTATCTTAAGAAAAACTGGCTGCGTTTGCAAACTGTACGTTTTGACATTTTCTTTTTTTAACTTTTGGCGAACCCCGGGTTCTAGCTGGGGTTCAGTTCAGTGTGTATTAAGCCTTCCTGTATCAGCCATAAATATCTTCAAAACCTCTCTGATTACCAAGATTTATAATTCTTACCCCAGATTTGTAATCAGTACCCCAAAAGATACCAGTACCAAGCTTTATAAAAACATCAAGACAGAATGAAAAAGTATTATCAGCTTTCATTGAAGAATTTTTGTTATATCTCAATATATGGTTCATTATGGCCTCCCTTCTTTGATTATATTATTAATTATATCATAATAAAGAAATTCTCAAAATTTAAAGTCAATGTTATGAAAAAAAAATTGGGCAATGAAATGTGAATTTTGCATGAATGAATGAATTTTCCAATTTCCACGCTGACAAACCTCATTTAACTAAAATTAGAACAAATACTAGAACTATTACTGGGTCTAATACAAGAAGCTGATAAGAGCATGGCACCGCAACGTCAAACATTTTTTTCACGACCAAACCCGAAATCTTCTATTATCCGTTCCAGAAGTCAAGACCCCTCACTTTAGAAAATCGATATCTTCGAAATCGCTCGAAGAAAAAAATTGCGGTAAAGTTTGCTGTAACCAATGAACATTTCTGTGTATCATCGGTTAATACTTTACTACTTTCCGATTTTTTCTAAAAACTATTTGACGAAAAATTTTAATTTTGAATTGATGGTAGCCCATCAATACAGTTTCGTGGAAAATCGCGGTGTAGTAAGATACGGTTATTTCGAAAACGACCGGACGGATTTCAATGCGATTTTTATCAAAATATGTTAAAAAATGTCATTTGTCGGATTCCGTAATCAGTTTTTCAAAATGGGGTATCCCTCATGAGCACCTCTCCTCAGAGTGTTATTTATGTTTCTCTTTAATGTTTCTCTTAATAATAATTCTCTTTAATGGTGAGTTTAGGATGTCATATGTAAAGGTTGTAACCGTAACCATTGCATTAAAAAAAGTTAAATGATATTCTTTCAGCTTAAGCATAAACCGTAAAACCAAAAGTTGACCAACTTTTAACTTTTTACGTTTAGGACAAATTTAAACATGCGCACGAATGTGAATGGTCAATATTAAACATCGCATCGTACAGTTGCTTTCTGTTTACATGACATCAACATTTTTTCACAATTTGATAAAAAATTGATTCACAAACATGGTGGTTGTTTTAGTACTCATTTAGTTTATAGTAGAAAAATGTTACTCAATGTTGAATTTGATGGAGCAAATTGATGCAAAATTGAACTTGTGCCATGTAGGGAATCTGGAAAAATGTAAAAAACACCAGTGGAACTTGTTCTGATACTTGCAGTCGTTGATATTACAATATGATTACACTTTTCTATTAGTAATTGATAATAAAGTATAAATATTTCATTTTATTGGTCTTCTAGTCTATCGAATCTTGAAAGATATACTGTATATATACATAAGTACAAAATAATAAAAGAAATGCGTTCCATGTGATGAACGAAGTATGTGGTAAATAGATTCCTTTAAACGTTAGGTACTTTTCTTATTACTTTATTGACTACACATATAAACTTTAAAATCTTAAGGTTGCTTCCTAAACGGCTCAGTTGTAAGCGTTAAGTTCCTTGCGTTTATGGTTACGACTACTGCTACGGTTACGGTTAAGTTTGACATTCTAAACCAGCCATAACTTGTATTCCCATTAAATCGCTCTTAAAAAATTAGGAAGCCCTTATTTTAAAAAACTGGCAACAGAATCCGATATACAACATTATTAAACACATTTCGATAAAAATCGTATTGAAATTCGACTGGTCGTTTTCGAAATAATCACATCTTACTAAACTGCGATTTTCGTCAAATAGTTTTTGAGAAAAAAATCTAAAAGTAGACAAAGTTATCGGCATTCTCAAAAATCGGGTACTTTTTTCAATTAACTCGCGATAAAAGAAAAACCGCAGATCCGAACATTTCCAAATTAAACTGTAATACACAGAAATGTTCACTGATTGCAATAAAATTAATTAAAATTTTACCGCAATTCTTTTCCTTGAACGATTTTGAAGATATCGATCTTTGAAGTGAGGCGCCTTGACATCTGGCACGGATAATAGTGTTAGTTCTAGGCAGAGTTCTAATTTTAGTTCGGTCAATATCTGCAACAGTCTACCTAGTCTTTTAACTAATTTTGTGTTTTAAGCTTAATTGTGTTTAAGGCTGTTATTTCAAATTTTGTTTTGTATGGCAGATACGAAAATAACACATCAGGCCAAAAAGCTGAAGAAAAACATAAGGATAATAAATACGATATTAAAATTTATTTAGAAACACGAAAAATGGGATTCCTCTGAGAGTATGGTTGACGATTTTGTCATTTTATTATAGAGATTTATAAACATTAGGTGTATACCATATTCGAAATAATATTTGTTCTTGAAATATCTCACGTCATTCATTACAATTTACTTTTATTGCAATAGAAACTTTTGCCTCTGTTCTTCACGAACAAGTCCAAGCACGTCAAGATCGCGAAAGACAACGTATAAGAATGATGAATGCTCACCCGTTCGATACGGAAGCTCAAAGATTAATCGCTGAGGAAATCCGGCAAAAAAATATTGAGGCTAATATGGAAGCTGCAATGGAATATAACCCAGAATCATTTGGCACGGTCGTCATGCTCTATATTAATTGTAGAGTGAATGGGCATCCAGTGAAAGCATTTATTGATTCGGGTAATTTATTAAGCTAATAAAAATAATTGAGAATATTTTTGAAAGTTGTTTTAATTAGGTGCACAAACCACAATTATGTCGAGTGCCTGCGCGGAACGGTGTAATATTATGCGTTTGGTCGATACTAGATGGGCAGGAATTGCGAAAGGCGTTGGGGTGCAAAAAATTATCGGTCGAATACACATGGTTCAAATACAAATTGATAAAGATTATTTGACGACTAGTTTTTCCGTTTTAGAGGAACAACCCATGGATATGTTACTTGGGTTAGACATGCTAAAACGTCATCAAGTAATTATTAATTTACAAAAACTTTCCAAGTTATTTATTTTATTTAACTTTTAGTGTTGTATAGATTTGAAAAAAAACGTTTTAAGAATCGGAACAACAGGAACGGAAACTGCATTTTTAGCTGAAAGTGATTTGCCAGAATGTGCACGTTTAAGTTCGATTTCGGAAGAAGATCTGATGGCTCAATCGAAAGCAATGGCCGAAGACCACGAAGTGCAAGAGGCTATAAAACGAAGCAAGGAATCGTCAAATAGAGGTATTATTTTTTTTCGTGTCATTAAGTTTAATACAGAATGAACGTTTTCAAAAATTAGGTGATGCATATTGGTATTAAAAAGTAATAAAATGGAATTCTTTCTGTATTAAAAAATATGTAAGTTGTTTCAAGATGCGAAAAAAAAAATTTGATTGTGTTTAACTTAGATGAGGCGAGAAGTGAAAGATCTTCGTCTTCGCGACGTAGTAACACGTCCTCAAGATGCTACCCTAGAAGTTCTAAGAAACACCATCACCATCACAGATGATTTTCTTTTTTGTTGTTCCCCTCTGTATTGACTTTATCCTCATTATATACGTCTTTATATAATTGTTCTTGATTTATTCGTGTTTTTTTTTAATTAGTTTATAATCAGAATTAATTTTTTTGTTTTAATTATTTCAGGAGCTTCAACTAGTACAGACGCCCCTACACCATTAACACCATCAAATGATCTCAATCCAGGAGATAAATTCACAGAGTCAGATGTAACAGAGTTAATGGCGTTGGGATTTCAGCGTGATCAAGTCATATCGGAGTTAAGACAATTTAATGGCGATAAAATCCAGGCAACAGCTGCGCTGTTTGCAAAATCTTTAAAATTCTAATCGATTTTTTACGGAAAAAATAAAGACACTTTTTGTATGAAATGTCACGATGTAATTTGTAAATACTAACTGCATATTATACTTCCAATACTGATTTATCATATTTAAAACGTACCGTTTTGAATGGCACAATAATTTTTAAGAATCATTTGGTGGTAATGAGGCATACAAATGAGATTTTTTATGATTTAGTTTATTTGATATATTATATCCTCTTTTATCCTTCATTTTTTATCTAAGGTTTTCACTTTTTTAATGATTCATTTGGAACATAAATCAGGCATTTGTAATGATTATATGGATAAGGAAGCAAAATAAAGACTGATAAAACTAATTAATTTCTTTTACAATTAACATGAACCTATTCTCACTCCCTAAACCCGAATGTTTCTAGTTCTAGACCTACAATTAGATTTAATTATATAAAACTAGACCTAGATTTGTCTAAAATTCCTAGATTTGAAAGAAACCCAACGCCGTCACAGTAACGAAGGCACGCTTTTTGAACCCCCTGGATTCTACAAGTATCATCAGCATCAATGCATGCATTATAAAGATTATTGATAATATTAAGGAGAGCACTAATGCTTCACATAGGTAAGCTCTAAGTCGGCGATGTAGCATATGTCGATTGTTCCCAGAAAATTTGAAGTGCTTTCAAAAGTCTTGAAATGCCTCTAGAAGACTTCATGTTGCTTCCAGACAACTTGATATTACCTATGGAAGACTAGAAGACTTACAGTAGATGCAATACTGCTTCTAGAAGACTAGACACGCTTTCAGAAAATTTTATACTGCTTCCAGAAAAACTTTAAAATAATAAAAGACTTGATGCTGCATCTAGAAGACTTGTAAATGCTTCCAGAAAACCTCATCTTGCAGATAACTTGATATCGCCTATGGACGACTTGAAGACCATCAAAATACATGGTAGAAAATACTTACAATGCTTCCAGAAAATTTAAATTTGATATTGTCTCTAGATGACTTAATGTTACTTCCAGAAAACCAGAATTGATTCCAGAAAACCTAATACTTCTTCTAGAATATAGCAAGTTGGGATTTCATGTTCATTGTAGAAATGATATTAAAATAAAATTCAGAATATACGATGATATAGTTTATTTGCAAAGAGTTAGTTTGATGCAATAATCTTTTCTACCTAAAAATTCTTCATCTTTGGCAGAACTGAAAATGGATTCAAATTTTTGTCTTAAGTATGAGGCGGATTAACTAAAAAAAGCAAAAGTTATAATTATCGTCAAAGGAAAGAGTTAAACGTTGAAACACAGAATAAAGAAATTGAAGTTAAGTCTCAGATATACTTCTAGAAAATTTGGTTTGTTTCCAGAAGGCTTGATACTGCTTCTAGCACTTCTAGATTTTTTGAAATACTTCAAGCAGACTTGCTATTGCTTCCAGAAGAGTTGATACTTCTTCTAGAAGACTTGTAATGCTTCCAGAAAACTTGATGTTTCTTGAAGACAACTTGATATTGCCTATGGAAGACTTGAAGACCTCCAGAAGACATGATACTGTTTCTAGAAGACTTGACATGCTTCCAGAAATCTTGAAATGTTTCCAGAAAACGTGATGCTGCTTTCAAATAAGGGAACATTTGAGACTACTACCACAATACTTATTACTGCAGTTAGAAGACATAATGCTTCCAAAGAACTTCATGTTGCTTGCAGACAACTTGATATTGCCCATTGAAGATATGACATGATTCCAAAAAGCTTGAAATATTTCCAAAAAAAAATTGTTTATGCCGACTAATTTCAAGGTGGAGTATGCTGAGTTAACAAGTCTACAAGCATGTTTCTTGAACCCTAACGATAGTCTATAATAACATAGAGATTGTGAGAATCGCAGAAAGTTTCTAAACAGGCACTTTGCAAAACCAAATGAAATTTGTTTAAAACAGCTGGGTCACCTATCAGTCTGGTTTCAAAAATAACAACTGATGATTTGGAAGTGCTGCCATATTCACTTCATCAGGTTTAAAGCTGTAATAGACTTGAATATCATCGACGTACATGAGATATTCATAATAAAATTTATATTTATATATATTTGTTGTTGGAACGTATAAATGAAGTAGAAGAATATACTTGATAGAACCTTGAGATACACCCGCTTAGAGATGTACACGCGAGTAAGATTTTATGCCCGTTCACTCACGTGAATATCATACATGAATCACGTGACTCACGCATGGGTCACGTCAATTCACGTGACTCACGCTCGATCAGGTGATCAAATGTATGAATCATGTTTTGATTATTTGTTAATGTGATTTCACTGTAGAACAATTTCGGAGTGGTCTGGGTATCTGGTTTAGCATTGTCCAGACCATTGCTGTTTATTTGCTCAGATTTTCGGTTATAACTCAAAAATCAGTGATAATTTTATATTTCACTCTTCAGCAAAATTGTAGCTTAATCTTAAATATATAATCTTCTAAAATCTTCTATTATCCGTTCCAGAAGTCAAGACCCCTCACTTTAGAAAATCGATATCTTCGAAATCGCTCGAAGAAAAAAATTGCGGTAAAGTTTACTGTAACCAATGAACATTTCTGTGTATCATAGGTTAATACTTTACTACTTTCCGATTTTTTCTAAAAACTATTTGACGAAAAAATTTCAAATTTGAATTGATGGTAGCCCATCAATACAGTTTCGTGGAAAATCGCGGTGTAGTAAGATACGGTTATTTCGAAAACAACCGGACGGATTTCAATGCGATTTTTATCAAAATATGTTAAAAAATGTCATTTGTCGGATTCCGTAATCAGTTTTTCAAAATGGGGTATCCCTCATGAGCACCTCTCCTCAGAGTGTTATTTATGTTTCTCTTTAATGTTTCTCTTAATAATAATTCTCTTTAATGGTGAGTTTAGGATGTCATATGTAAAGGTTGTAACCGTAACCATTGCATTAAAAAAAGTTAAATGATATTCTTTCAGCTTAAGCATAAACCGTAAAACCAAAAGTTGACCAACTTTTAACTTTTTACGTTTAGGACAAATTTAAACATGCGCACGAATGTCTTTCTGTTTACATGACATCACGGGTGGTTGTTTTAGTACTCATTTAGTTTATAGTAGAAAAATGTTACTCAATGTTGAATTTGATGGAGCAAATTGATGCAAAATTGAACTTGTGCCATGTAGGGAATCTGGAAAAATGTAAAAAACACCAGTGGAACTTGTTCTGATACTTGCAGTCGTTGATATTACAATATGATTACACTTTTCTATTAGTAATTGATAATAAAGTATAAATATTTCATTTTATTGGTCTTCTAGTCTATCGAATCTTGAAAGATATACTGTATATACATAACGAAGTATGTATATACAGTATTTTCTCATTACTTTATTGACTACACATATAAACTTTAAAATTTTAAGGTTGCTTCCTAAACGGCTCAGTTGTAAGCATTAAGTTCCTTGCGTTTATGGTTACGACTACTGCTACGGTTACGGTTAAGTTTGACATTCTAAGTCAGCCATAACTTGTATTCCTATTAAATCGCTCTTAAAAAATTAGGCAGCCCTTATTTTAAAAAACTGGCAGCAGAATCCGACATACAACATTATTAAACACATTTGGATAAAAATAGTATTGAAATTCGACTGGTCGTTTTCTAAATAATCACATCTTACTAAACTGCGATTTTCGTCAAATAGTTTTTGAGAAAAAAATCTAAAAGTAGACAAAGTTATCGGCATTCTCAAAAATCGGGTACTTTTTTCAATTAACTCGCGATAAAAGAAAAACCGCAGATCCGAACATTTCCAAATTAAACTGTGATACACAGAAATGTTCACTGATTGCAATAAAATTAATTAAAATTTTACCGCAATTCTTTTCCTTGAACGATTTTGAAGATATCGATCTTTGAAGTGAGGCGCCTTGACATCTGGCACGGATAATAGTGTTAGTTCTTCTAGGCAGAGTTCTAATTTTAGTTCGGTCAATATCTGCAACAGTCTACCTAGTCTTTTAACTAATTTTGTGTTTTAAGCTTAATTGTATTTAAGGCTGTTATTTCAAATTTTGTTTTGTATGGCAGATACGAAAATAACACATCAGGCCAAAAAGCTGAAGAAAAACAAGGATAATAAATACGATATTAAAATTTATTTAGAAACACGAAAAATGGGATTCCTCTGAGAGTATGGTTGACGATTTTGTCATTTTATTATAGAGATTTATAAACATTAGGTGTATACCATATTCGAAATAATATTTGTTCAATTTACTTTTATTGCAATAGAAACTTTTGCCTCTGTTCTTCACGAACAAGTCCAAGCACGTCAAGATCGCGAAAGACAACGTATAAGAATGATGAATGCTCACCCGTTCGATACGGAAGCTCAAAGATTAATCGCTGAGGAAATCCGACAAAAAAATATTGAGGCTAATATGGAAGCTGCAATGGAATATAATCCAGAATCATTTGGCACGGTCGTCATGCTCTATATTAATTGTAGAGTGAATGGGCATCCAGTGAAAGCATTTATTGATTCGGGTAATTTATTTAGCTAATAAAAATAATTGAGAATATTTTTGAAAGTTGTTTTAATTAGGTGCACAAACCACAATTATGTCGAGTGCCTGCGCGGAACGGTGTAATATTATGCGTTTGGTCGATACTAGATGCGCAGGAATTGCGAAAGGCGTTGGGGTGCAAAAAATTATCGGTCGAATACACATGGTTCAAATACAAATTGATAAAGATTATTTGACGACTAGTTTTTCCGTTTTAGAGGAACAACCCATGGATATGTTACTTGGGTTAGACATGCTAAAACGTCATCAAGTAATTATTAATTTACAAAAACTTTCCAACTTATTTATTTTATTTAACTTTTAGTGTTGTATAGATTTGAAAAAAAACGTTTTAAGAATCGGAACAACAGGAACGGAAACTGCATTTTTAGCTGAAAGTGATTTGCCAGAATGTGCACGTTTAAGTTCGATTTCGGAAGAAGATCTGATGGCTCAATCGAAAGCAATGGCCGAAGACCACGAAGTGCAAGAGGCTATAAAACGAAGCAAGGAATCGTCAAATAGAGGTATTATTTTTTTTCGTGTCATTAAACTTAAAGATAATAAAAGACTTGATGCTGCATCTAGAAGACTTGTAATGCTTCCAGAAAACTTGATGTTTCTTGAAGACAACTTGATATTGCCTATGGAAGACTTGAAGACCTCCAGAAGACATGATATTGTTTCTAGAAGACTTGACATGCTTCCAGAAATCTTGAAATTTTTCCAGAAAACGTGATGCTGCTTTCAAATAAGGAAACATTTGAGACTACTACCACAATACTTATTACTGCAGTTAGAAGACATAATGCTTCCAAAGAACTTCATGTTGCTTGCAGACAACTTGATATTGCCCATTGAAGATATGACATGCTTCCAAAAAGCTTGAAATATTTCAAAAAAAAAATTGTTTATGCCGACTAATTTCAAGGTGGAGTATGCTGAGTTAACAAGTCTACAAGCATGTTTCTTGAACCCTAACGATAGTCTATAATAACACTAAGATTGTGAGAATCGCAGAAAGTTTCTAAACAGGCACTTTGCAAAACCAAATGAAATTTGTTTAAAAGAGCTGGGTCACCTATCAGTCTGGTTTCAAAAATAACAACTGATGATTTGGAAGTGCTGCCATATTCACTTCATCAGGTTTAAAGCTGTAATAGACTTGAATATCATCGACGTACATGAGATATTCATAATAAAATTTATATTTATATATATTTGTTGTTGGAACGTATAAATGAAGTAGAAGAATATACTTGATAGAACCTTGAGATACACCCGCTTAGAGATGTACACGCGAGTAACATTTTATGCCCGTTCACTCACGTGAATATCATACATGAATCACGTGACTCACGCATGGGTCACGTCAATTCACGTGACTCACGCTCGATCAGGTGATCAAATGTATGAATCATGTTTTGATTATTTGTTAATGTGATTTCACTGTAGAACAATTTCGGAGTGGTCTGGGTATCTGGTTTAGCATTGTCCAGACCATTGCTGTTTATTTGCTCAGATTTTCGGTTATAACTCAAAAATCAGTGATAATTTTATATTTCACTCTTCAGCAAAATTGTAGCTTAATCTTAAATATATAATTTCTATGAATATATCTATATAAAAAATAAGCCTGGACAATTTTTATCGAAGAAAGGCTTCAAAAAATTGTCAAATTATTTATACCAATTTGTCTCTTCGTAAAAGTACGTACCACTTGAGTTTTACACATTGTAACTACAGGGTGGGGTAATAAAAAAGTGAAATTATTTAAGTAAGTTCTGAAAATTCAGAATTTCGTCGGCGGAGAATTAACACAAGAAATGTCAAGTCTTTTGGAAGCATTTTAAGTATTTTAGAAGCTACTGCTCGATACTTCGAGTATTTTCTAAGTATTTCAAGTCTTCTAGGAACAACAATAAGCTTTTTGAAGACATTTTAAGTCTTTTGGAAGCAATATCAGGTTTTCTACAAACGGTATCAAGTCTTCTGGAATCAGTAAAAGCCGTATCGAAGCATTTTAGGTTTTCTGAAAGCATTTTAAGTCTTTTAAAGCTAGTATAAAGTCTTCCAGAAGCAGCATCGAGTCTTCTAAAAGCAATTTAAGCCTTTTTAAAGCATTTCAAGTTTTCTGGAAGCAATATGAAGTTTTCTAGAATCAGTATCAAGTCTTCGAGGAGCAGTATTAGGCCTTCCAGAAGCATGTTAACTCTTCTGAACCCATATTACGATTCAACCTAATATAAGAATTCATTTAATTAGGTGTACTCAAAGTATTCGAAATGTTTAGACGTCAAAAAATTTCTTTTTTTAATGGAAACCCTAATTTTTTCTTTCGCAATCTTATTCTACGTTGAAAAATAAGGGAACTTTGTTAATACATCTCTATATCTAAAATGTATGGTTTTCGTGGAAGATGAAAAAATTAAAATTTTATCCATTATTAGTAAATTTAAAATTATTAGTTGGCTTTGGTTTGAAGGAAATGAAACAAAAGCTATTGTACGCTAGAATGGAAGGTATGTTTCCAAGATACAGTCCATGAATGCTGTCTACATTCAAAGATTTTCCTCAAAGCTATCATATATAACAATATCGGATATATCATAACTAATATATCAGAAGCCTTGAAATGCTTCCAGAATACTTGATATTGCTTCCAGAATACTTGAAATACTCCTATAAGTCTTGGAATGATTCCAGAAGATTTAAACTGGTTCCAGAAGACTTGATATTGCCTCTGGAAGACATGAAATTTCTCCAATACTGAATACTTCTTATAAAACTGCTGGCATACATTTTTTTTCGGGGAACAATTTTGTGAAGAGCCGTTATTCGTTGTTTTGAGTCTTTTCCCAATTCAGTTTCTATTCCAGCACCCAGAACCCATACGTATATTCATAAACCGGCGCCTATTTCTGATAGGTTCTCTGAGCAGTGCCAAATCACACATAAAGAACTGGAATGCCTTCAGGGCGACAAGATTATCTGTGAAAATGTTTATGGATGCACCTTTCTGTCCGTTTTGTAGGTTTAAAGAAGTACAATAATTTATAGCAAGAACTCCCACCTGAAAAGTGGTAGTGTTCGAGCTAAGTGATAGTTACACTAATCAAGATGTGAGTTCTGGTTGTCGCAAAAATCTTCCATTTAGTACTGGAAGACACTTTTGAAAACGCAGTAATAGGCTAGATAATTTATGATATACAGGGTGTGGCACTTAATAAAGGCTATCGAGAAAAATCTAAGAGGAAAGTGGTGCATAATTACCGTCGCTACGTTTCAAAAATATTTCTAATCTTCAGTGGCGTGCCGTATTCCAGTGGCGTACCAAACTTGTTTTTTTTTTAATGGAATGCCCTATTTACTGCAGATTTGGAAAGTGCTCGAAGAGTATTTTTTTTTATCCAAGATGTTATACCATTAACTTTAGCGGTTTCGCTGTTATAACCCCTTCTTTCAAAATTGCTCCCCATTTTTGAATTTTTTTTGTAGAGAAACTAATTGACGCCGGCGCCTAAATTTTGAATTGAGGGACAGGTTAAGACCTCGTATACCTTAAAGTAATTCTTTTCAGGTAATTTATGGAAAAAAATAATTTTTGATTAATCTTCGCATATTGTCATTTTTTTTGAAAATTTCAAATGGCACCCCCCTAAAGAATTACGGCGTTGTACAGCCAAAACTCTAAATTTTCCATTGGTATAAAAAAAATCACACATTGCATAACAAAATTTCGGAGAAAAAGGAATTTCATCGCAAATTGCGGGAAACGTTTTCCATTTCTAAGTGCCAGCAGCAGTCATAAGTCATTTTTGATAAACGTTCTAAAAATGTTCCAAACTCAGGAGGAAATGGTTGACATGATATTTATTCTTGGGTAATATAACAAGAATTGTTTCTTGGCATTACGAATGTACGCTGCGAGATATCCGCACAGGGCATATTCAAATGAACGTGTGAACTACGGGAAGTGTGAAACGGCCAAGGAAAGTTAGAAAGAAGGCAGTTGAAAGAACGCAGGAGCTGCACATAATAGCCGTGTCGTTCGGGAATTTCTCGATGAAACGTTTCATGTTTCCTGGATTCCCCTTGACTTCTTCCTCGTCTTTGATATGGCAAAGACGAGGTTTACTGGACAATACCAACTACAGTCGAGGATATGAGGAAAAGAATCCTCGCGGCTTTCCGCGGTATATCACCAGAAGTCCTCAGGTCAGTGTCTAGAGCCTGTGAGTCAAGGTTGCGGTTATGCCTCCAGCAGGAAGGTCGAACATTTCGAAGATTTAGTTTAAGTTGTTAAATTTTGTTTATCTGCAATTTTTATATCATGTTGAATAAATGCATATTATATTGACCGTATTTGTGTTTTTGTTTTCTCATAGCACACTGGGGAACGGAAAACGTTTCCCGCTATTTGCGATGAAATTCCTTTTTTCTCCAAAATTGTGTTATCCAATGTGTGATTTTTTTTATACCAATAAAAAATTTAGAGTTTTAGCTGTACAACGCCGTAATTATTTAGGGGGGTGCCATTTGAAATTTTCGAAAAAAAAGACAACATGCGAAGATCAATCAAAAATTATTTTTTTCCATAAATTACCCGAAAAAGAATTATTTCAAGGTATACGAGGTCTTAACCTGTCCCTCAATTCAAAATTTAGGCGCCGGCATCAATTAGTTTCTCTACAAAAAAATGTCAAAAATGGGGCGCAATTTTGAAAGAAGGGGTTTAAAAAAAGATTTAAATAAACATAAGTTTGGTACGCTACTGGAATACGGCACGCCACTGATGATTAGAAATATTTTTGAAATATAGCGACGATAATTATGCACCACTTTGATCTTAGAGTTTTTTCGATAGCTTTTATCGTAAAGGAGCTGTGGTCCGAGGCGTCTTAAGTGCCACACCCTGTATATATTTATAAAATCTAAAATCCACTAAGAAGAATTTGTGAAAAATAAAACTTGTGAAAATCCAAGTTATACACTCAGCAGCAGAAGTCTGCGTACAAAAAACTTGTAATACTTTAATTGAAAAAATAAGAGTCATAATCTAATGTGATAAACTTGATTTTTTTTAATTTTGTGTATTAACTACATATAATTCTATTAACAAAATATGCTTCAACAAAACAGAAACAGTAGTTAAAGAAAAAATCAAAACTAAAAATTCTACAAATAACGGGTATGCAAAAATCTGCGTACAAGTCAGGACAGTATTTATAAAAAATTCATAAATGAGATCATTGTTTCTATATTAATATGAAGTCGGATAACCTTTACGTTTAATGACCTCCCTTAAACGTTTAGGCATGGAGTGCACTAATTTCTTCGTTTCGTCCGAACTGATTTTGGCCCATTCCTCAATCATAACATTTTTTAACGTTTCCTTCGACGTTATGTTGTGTTGCCGAATCCTGCGTTCCAGTAAATCCCAGAGGTGTTCGATGGGATTCAAGTCCGGCGATTGTGGAGGTGTTTTAAGTTGCTTTGGGGTATTGTATAGTAGCCAAAGCTTAGTGTTGTGGGCGCAATGTTTGGGGTCATTATCTTGTTGAAAAAAGTATTCGGGCCCCAAGCCCAAGTTTTCGATGCTAGGCTTCAAATTTTCTTTTAAAATGTCTATATACATTTTATGGTCCATTGTCGATGTTATGAAAACCAACCTTCCCACCCCTTTGCTGCACATACACCCCCAAACCATAACTCCACCACCTCCGTGTTTATAGTCGCTTTCAAATTTTCGGGATTAAGGGCAGTATTAGGTTTTCTCCATACAAGTTGTTTACCCTTAATGCCGAAAATGCAAAATTTGCTCTCATCTGTAAAGAGAACTTTCTCCCAGAATTCAATGGGCTTGTCTAAGAGTTTTTTTGCAAAGGCGATCTGCTTCTGACGATTGACCTCTGACACAAATGGCTTTTTTCGTGCAACGCGACTGTGATAGTTAGCTTTTTTTAACGTCCTTCTCACCGTATCTTTGCTGGTAGTTTTATGAAATTCTTCTTGTACATTTTCTACTATTTTTTTTTGCCGTCAGCCTAGGTTCTTTTCTAACCTGCTGTACAACTTTTCGCTTCTCTCGGTTTGTTAAAAGGGGTGGTCTACCAGATCGCGGACGTGAGAGGTAATCTTCAGTGTCTTTATAATTATTAATTACTCTTTGAATGGAAGAGTGTGACCTGCCGACAGTTTCTCTTATTTTTCGAAAAGATTTTCCCTCTTTCCATAACTTTACAATAATTTTTCTCTCTCCCAATTCAATTTCCTTTCCTTTCGTGTCCATTCTAACTTTTAGCTTCTAAGCCTCTGCTAATATAATTGACACCGATTATCTTTTATTTAAATCGGAAAGCGTACATCGCCAACTACGTATTTAAGTAAATAAGTATATTTTGGAGAAGGCGTCTTTATTTCTACGCAGATTTTTGCATACGCATTATTTGGAGAATTTTTAATTTTAATTTTTTTTGTAACTAATATTTCTGTTTTATTGATGCATATTTTGTTAATAGAATTATATGTAGTTAATACACAAAATAAAAAAAAAATTGAAGTTTATCACATTAGATCATGACCATTTTTTTCAGTTAAAGTGTTAGAAGTTTTTTGTAAGCAGACTTCTGCTGCTAAGTGTATGCTTAGGGTACAGAGAACAAGACACGGTGGGCGATCAGTATAGAATTTTTCTAAGTCTAGTATTAGTTATAGTTTTTAATATTACTCACCTAGATTATTCTATTCATACAATAGCAATGTATCTATTTTATAGGAATTGGAAGTTTCAGAAATTTTATAGGAGTGCATCTTTCAAAGTTTAAACCTGTACTATTTAATACCAACCAAATTTTTTGACAACAAAAAAAAGTTTTAACGTCCTTATTAATTAATTTTACAATTTAAAACAATATATTAACCAAATTTATTATAAATTAATAATCCAAACAATAATATTAATTAAATAATTTAAAATTAAGTTTTTATTTATTAATATTAATAAATAATTTTATTATTCAATTGCAATACCAACATCAAATTCTTAAATTTCCTAAACAATTTCCTTCCATTTTGATAGCTTCCATCCAGTGTCGTGCGGCCTCATTTTCTTGTGATTATCACTGATTAAAGGCTTAAATCATCAAAAATGACTTCAAGAACGGGCGGAACAAACCGCCGTGTACCTGATAATGATACAACAATTGCTTACGTTCAAGCGGACGGCTTAGTAAGTATATCGATTTTATTTTGAGGTTAAGTCGCCTTATGTCTATAAACCCAACCCTAGGCTGTAATGAAAATGGTAAAACATTGCCATGAAGAAGCATCCGGAAACATGGATATAGCTCAAGGTGCTTTGTTAGGCTTGGTGGTCGAAAATCGCTTGGAAATTACCAATTGTTTCCCATTCCCGAAAACTCCAGATGAAAATATGGATGAAGATGAATACCAATTAGCAATGATGAGACGTTTAAGAAGAGTGAATGTTGATCATTTTCATGTTGGTTGGTATCAGAGTGCTGATGTAGGAAATTTTTTGAGCTCTCCCCTTTTGGAGTCTCAATATCATTATCAAACTTCCATTGAAGAATCCGTTGTGGTTATTTATGACACTCAAAAATCTTCTAGAGGATTTTTAACATTAAAAGCCTATCGTTTAACTCCTCAAGCTATCGAACTTTACAAAGAAGGCGAATTTACAGCAGAAGCATTATTAAAATTAAAAGTTGGATATGAAACTTTGTTCACCGAGGTTCCAATTGTTATCAGAAATTCTGCTTTAACTAATATTATGATGTCTGAGTTATCAGAGATGGTTCCCGAAGAAGAAGGATCGAAATTTTTGGATTTAGGAACCGCTTCGGTTTTGGAATCGCAATTAAGATGCTTGATGGATCGAGTCGATGAATTGAATCAAGAAGCAATTAAATTTAATAGATATCAGCAATTATTAAGTCGTCAACAACAGGATAAACATAGATATTTGCAAAAGAGGGCTCAAGAAAACGCCGCTCGAGTCGCTAAAGATGAAGCCCCATTACCGGAAGAAGATATCAATAAATTGTTTAGACCTCATCCTGTTCCCCCGAGGTTAAATCCTATGCTTATTGCAGGACAAATTGCTACTCATAGTCAGCATATTGCACAATTTTGTTCTCAATCTTTGGCTAAATTATATATTACTCAATCGTTGCAAAATGCTAAGGAATCTAGTTCAAATCACTAGATAATTTTATGATTGTATTATTCTTAATTAAAAAATACAATAAATACAAACAATTTTTATTTAAATACTTGATTCTTCATCTTTTCATTCTTTTCCCACAGCAACTGGTATAACCATCTTTAGATTGGTATATTAAATGAGTATAGGTTTAAATATTATATTTTATTGTAAAAAGAATTGTTTTATCAGTCTTTATTTTGCTTCCTTATCCATAGAATTTTTACAAGTGTGTGATTTATGTTCGAAATGAATTGATTGTGATTTTGTACTGGGGAAAGATATTCCTTTATATAATAAAAAATTTCATCAAGATATCTTAAGAATTTGATTTGGAAATGATAAGGGAAATTAATATTTTTACAAAATATTACAAATTCAAGATTATAGATTCAAATATAGTTTTGTCTCTGAAAAGTGGACACTTTCTGAGACTTGTAAACATTAAAACTTGAAACCTACACAAGACCCAATTTGTTTACTAAAATCCTATGTTGTTAACCTTCGTCAGGCGGACAGGGTACAACTGTAACTTTTACGATAGTAAGGGTTAATATTTATTTTTGTACAATACCTGTGATGTTGAGCTTTGGTGACATCTCTACATATATGTTTGTAGTTAAGTACATAAAGATCTATAAAAATATTTTCACTTATTTCCATATTATGTGATGAAATAGATTTTACATCCTCAATTGACGTCAAAGGTACAATTGTACCTTTAACGATATTGTATGAAAACAGTATAAAGAACAAAAGTTTATGGAAAGAATACTTATTTTATTACGTAAAAGAGTGGATACAAACAGAATATTGTTAGGACCGTCGTTACGGTCCTGTCTACCTAATCCAGCTAGTAGAGCTGGCTTAGCGAAATTGTAGTTGTAGCGGTAATGTAAAAGTAGATTGTAACGTGTCGTCGAAGAATAAACACGCTAAGAACAACTCTTCGCATTATTTTTCCCAACCTGTTCAACCCTACTTAAGTGGCGCAGTCAGTAGGATACAACATCCCTTCTACATCAAAAACACGTTGTTGAAAGCAGGTTCCGGAAATTAGAAGACGGCCGTACAATTTCGCCCTGACTATTGGAGTCAACCCAACTACAGAAGTAGCCCTGACTATTGGAGTCAACCCAACTACAGAAGTAGCCCTGACTATTGGAGTCAACCCAACTACGGAAGTAGCCCTGACTATTGGAGTCGCCCTTACATTCCATAACTGGATCAACCAAATTGGGGAACCAGAATTTTCAAAGAATTTCGAACACCGGACGTGGAAATGCTCGCGTCGGCGTTAATGTAAGTACGGTTTCATATTCCTTCTTTCTATTACGCCGTGCATTCCCGCAACTTGTTTTGCAAATTTTTATACAACTCGCAATATTAAAATTAATTCATTATTTTTGCTATATTTTATCAAAGTTTAAAAGAAAACTAAATTGATTTCCTTCTCGTTTTCGTTAAACTCATCCAAAATTAAAATTTTAAAAATGGCAACCACAGGCAATGAAACGCCCCGCGATGTTAATAACTATATACCCTATGATAAGGCCTTAAGGCTTATACAATCGTTTGATGGCACAACTTCAATGCTCCATAACTTCATTGATTCTGTTGATTTTGTTTTTAACCGATTTGACCCGGACGACAGAGATATTTTCCAATTTGTAGTAAAATCAAAATTAGACGGTATAGCGTTAAATCATATCAGCACTTTAGAAATCACAACCTGGCCGGACATAAAACGGGAATTACTTAGGAAATTTGGCGAAATATTAGACGTACATAGTCTAGCATTTGAAATGACGAAGTTCAGACAACTTTTAAATGAAAAACCTTTAGATTTCGTTAATCGAGTCGAAACTCATTTGCTTCGCATACAAAAATTAATTAAATATAATGACGATTATCCCCGATGTTGTAAAGACGTCGTAAATGAATATCAGGCTAAATCCGCGCTCATTACCATTTTAAGTGGGTTAAAAGAACCATCTAAGTGCCATTTCTTGCGGAAAGAAGTTTCCTTCTTGGGACACGTGTTAACAGAAGATGGCATAAAACCTGACCCGGAAAAAATAAATTGTGTAACAAAATATCCTGAACCGAAAAATACGAAGGACATACAATCGTTCCTTGGATTTTTTGGATACTACAGGAAGTTCATCCTAAGATTTGCAGAAATAACGAAACCTTTAACACGCCTTTTAAAGAAAAATATTCCATTTGAATTCGATGAAAACTGTAGAGCGTCATTTCAAGAATGTAAAACCGTTTTGACAAACCCACCTATTCTTAATTACCCCGACTTCGACAAGCCGTTTATACTCACGACGGACGCGTCTAATGTTGCTCTGGGAGCGGTGCTTTCGCAGGGCGAAGTAGGGTCAGATAAACCAATAGCGTACGCGTCGCGCACATTAAACGAAACCGAAACTAGGTATTCGACTACTCAAAAGGATTTACTTGGAATCCTATGGGCTATGAAACAGTTTAGACCATATTTATATGGTAAACAATTTACGCTGGTTACAGACCACGCGCCCTTGACATATCTTTTTTCATTAAAGGAACCCGGAAGTACGTTAACTCGTTGGCGACTTCAACTGGCCGAATTTGATTTTGTAATTATCCATAAACCTGGAAGACTGAATACGAATGCCGATGCTCTCTCGCGAGTAAAAATAAATAAGGTGTCATCTTCAAGACCTGACAACTATGAAGAAATTATCAAGTAATTTTACACTTCCGTTGATAACTACCACAAAGGAATAAACGAAACGCATAACAAAATTAAACAGTCTCGTCTCTGGACCAACATGCACAAAGATATTACTAATTTTATAAACAAATGCGAAATTTGCCAATTTAATAAAATTAACAGACAATGTAGGAAACAACCACTAAAATTGGTAGAACCGCCTTTAAAACCTTTCGACAAAATTTCTTTGGACATCTTATTCATTCAACGAAATTATATTTTAACTGTTATCGACAATCTCACAAGGTATGCTCAGTCTTATATTTTGACCAAAAAAACGCCTACTTGCGTAATTAATAAACTAAAACTTTTTATGCAACATTATACGATACCTAAGTGTATCTATTCTGACAACGGAACGGAATTCGTTAATAAAAAATTTGACGAATTCTGTAAAGCGTTCCAAATTAAACACGACGTTTCTTCTGTCGAACACTCCCAATCGCAAGGTACCATCGAGCGATTACATGCTACTATCTCGGATACTGTACGTTGTTGTTTAAATGACGAGAAATCCAATTACAACACTCTTTCGGATGCTTTGTTAATAGCGCTAAATTCTTACAATAAATCCAGACACTCGTCTTTTGGGAAAACCCCCTTTCAAATCACATTTCCATATTTAGAGGGTACGGAAGTCGATAAATCGGATGCAGACAGAGAAATTGAGTCCATTCGGCAAAAACAAATAGATTCCAAGATTAAGGTGAAAGAGAAATTTGATTCGAAAATAACTGCAAAACCAGTAGAATATCGCGTAGGTCAATTAGTTCTCTTAAAAAGAAAGAACAATACCGAAAAACTAACCGAGTATCAAGGTCCCTACGAAATCGTAGACACAAATTTGGAAAATAACACTGTCACTATTCGATTAGATAGGAAATTATCTAAGTTTCATGTCGAACAATTAAAACCGTTTGTTGCAGATTCTCCCTGACCTTCCTAACGATCACTGGGGGCGGTAATTATTCTCTTGTAGATGTAAGAAACGAGGTAGGACTGTACATAGAACAAGTAGGACCTTTGAAAATAACAGATTCGTTTTGGAATTTACTTATTTTTAAAAATATAAGTCTCGTGCAGTGTGCTTTGCAGTGCAATGATGATTTATTGACGAATTTGACCAAATTGGTTTATGCAAACGAAAAAAATTTTGTGAATAAATTAAACTTGGTAAACGAGGTAACAGCTCATTTAGTTAATTTGCGGTTAATTTCGGGTAGAACGAATAGATTATTAAATAACTTAATGTACGAGACTCCGCGAACTGAAAGACGTAGACGCGGACTTATCGATGGGTTGGGAACAATTATTAAAACCATTACGGGTAACTTAGACGAAAATGACGCAAGAAGATATGACGCGCTTATTAACGGTCTAAAACAAAATCAAAAGTCCCTAAAGGATATTCTTAAGTCGCAGGTTCAAATCGTAAATGAAATGAACTCTAAATTTAATAAAACAATTTACCAATTAAGAGCTAACGAGGAAAGACTTTTACAAAAACTAAATGAATACATGGAGCACAGTATCGAGCTAGAAAAACAACAATTTTACTTCGAAGTTCAAATCTGCCTGGAACGATTGTTCGAGTCTTATACGATTATTGAAAACGAAATCCAAACTTTAATTTTAGGCGTAACATTTGCTAGACTAGGAAATTTTTATACTCCATTGATAGATACGAATATCTTGTTAAATGAATTTCAAAAAATTCCTCGAAATTTAGTCGATAATAATTTACCAGTAGTTCCAGATACAAATAATTTAAATTTACTATTGAAACTTTGCACATATTTAAATCGTATCTAAAAAACGATAAGTTAGTTGCCATTTTTCAAATCCCATTAGTAAAAAGTGGCTCGTATCGCTTGTACCATGCTATTCCGTTTCCATCCGTTCTCAACTCCTCTTCTATAATCTTCCCTACCTTGGAATATTTCGCCGTATCTTATGATTACACGCTGTACGTGAGTGCGTCCGCGGATTACCTTCAAAGTTGCAAAAAACTAATAGATACTTTTATTTGTTCGAGCCCGACCATTATGGAAATAACCTTAGGACCCTGCGAAGTACAGGTGACGGCCAAAAGAAGAGCGCCTACTTGTAAACCTCGAAAATACCAACTTCAAGAAGTTATATACAGCCAGTTAAAACCGAATCAGTGGATTGTCGCAACACCAAGCGAAACCGTTTTGTCTATCTGCTGCGACGCATTTCAAGAAGACTGCTTACAAAAAACTGTCAGTCACAACGTAAAACTTCGTCTTTCCTGGCCATGTTTTGCAGATATTGATGGAAAGAAGCTCCAATCCAGTCGTAGCGAACGTCAAGCCGTAACCCAATCAATTGGATTGCCGTTGGTTCGGCCTGTAGAAACCGGTAAAATGGATACACCGTTCGACAAAAACATAGAGGAATTGGATGATATTGACGTATCAGACTTCAATAAAATTCACGCTTTGGTGGAAAAACAAAAATTGGATTTAGCCGCTATGCGAAGCCAATCAGTAGATGTAGTTGATTGCTCACTATTGATCACAGGCGTCATATTTATACTGGTCATCATAATATTTCGCAAGCAAATCCGATTGTTGTTTGAAGCGATACATTTAAGATGCAAGAAACGGTCAACTGGTAATCAACCAGAGGCGGCCCCTCGATCAAGGCCAGTAAACTTAAGAACTATGTTTTCATAGACCCTGTTTTTTATATTATAAAAAAAAGAAAAAAAAAATTACATATTACTTGTTTAATAATTTCTAATTCTATATTCTTCTTTTAATTTAATTGTAACTTAATTATTTTTTTTTCTTTTTCAATTAATTTTCATTGTTTCAATTTATAATATATTTTCAATATATGATATATTTTCGGGGGGGGAGGTGTTAGGACCGTCGTTACGGTCCTGTCTACCGTCCAGCTAGTAAAGCTGGCTTAGCGAAATTGTAGTTGTAGCGGTAATGTAAAAGTAGATTGTAACGTGTCGTCGAAGAATAAACACGCTAAGAACAACTCTTCGCATTATTTTTCCCAACCTGTTCAACCCTACTTAAGTATATTACTACCATATTGATATAATACTTAAAATAGTTACTTTTGATTAATTTCATTGCAATTTATGCATGTTGTCTTCGCTTTTGAATGCTCATCGCAAACCGGCTTCAAGCAAACTGTGCACGATTTTCTCGTTTTCCATTGTTTTCGGTTCATCTCTCGACAGATTTGACAACTACCAACGATAGGGGAAGCTCCAAGACTGCCATGAGGTACTTTAGGTTCTTCTGATGATGTTATTGAAATTCGTTTTCCAATTACCATTTCAATTGCACTTCGGAAAAAATGATTTCTCATCATAAGTGGATTGCTACTTCGAGCTTCAATTGCAGGCAAGCATAGCTGATAAGCAAGATCTTTTAAAAATTTTCTTCGTTGATCCTTTCTTCGTAAATGTGGGTTGTGTTCTCTATAAATGATATAGGACGCTAAACCACCGATATCAACCATATTATAAAAAAATGCAAGAGGCCAACGCGACGTCCTTCTTTTCACGGTGTACTCTCCCAACATTTTGTCCATAACATCAACTCCTCCTTTCGTTTTATTGTAATACTGGATTATTTCAGGCTTCTTTGTTTCCGTGTCTTCCACTTCTCCAGTCATGTGCATGGACGATAAAAGCACTACCGCTTTATTTTTTTTTGGTACATATGAACACACTACAGCATTACGATTATACGCAAAATTCGTTGAGTACACAATTCTTTCTTTACTGCTCTGCATATTGTTCGGTAGGAATGTTTTATTTTTTCTTACTGTACCAACTAGTGTCATGTTCCAGGAATTCAAAACCTTTGCCAATTCTAAAGTTGTAAAAAAATTGTCAGTAGTGACGTTTCTTCCAGATTTCTTGTACGGGCTAACTAAGTCTAATACTGTTTGTTCACCAACATTCACTTGTCGAGGACCATCTAGTGGTTTGCCAGTGTAAAGCTGACCTCGTAGCGGATAACTAGAAGATGCATCACAAGCCCAGAAAACTTTTATCCCATATTTTGCTGGTTTGGATGGTATATACTGTGTAAATTTAGTACGACCTCTGTAAGGAAATAATTGTTCGTCGATAGTAATGCATTCACGCGGTTTATATTCTTTTTCTAAATTTTTGTTTAGTATTGACCAAATATCCCTAATTGGTGCTGCTTTACCAGTTTTAGCCCGTTCTTCACGAGTATTTGCATTGTCAAATCTGATAAATCGCAACATCATTTTGAACCGGTCACGAGACATTGCTGCACTGACTAGAGGCAGAGCATCAATTTTCCACATGTCGTCCAAATTTTGCTTGTTATCTCTGTGGACGCCACTAATAATCAATGCACCTAAAAATGCGTCAAATTCTATTTCAGTGAAGTTCTTGAATGTCTATGGTAATAGCCGCTTCGAAATATTGGTAAATTTGTTTACCAACTCAGTGTTATAAGCTTCGCAACTTTTGTTAGCTTTTGTATTTGTTTCTTCTAATATAATGGTACAGATCTCTGGAGATATTATTGATTTGAAAATTTCTTTAGGTGTATACGTTTTACTCTTCGCCGAAGGTCCACCTTTTTGTCGTAAAATATTCCTCGACTTTGTTTGAGTTTTCTGATACGGTGTCGTAGTACGCCACTCTGTTCCATCTTTAGCAGTAACACTTTGGCATTTATATTCAATACTGTCGTCAGAATCGTATTCACTTTGTTCTTCTATAACTATTTGTTGTTCACTGTCTGATTCCTCAATTGTGGATACATCTAATGGCAAATAGTTTTCTTCATCAGATGCAACATATACCTCCTCTTCTTCATACTCAGAGTCAGAATCTTCTTCAATGATTGGTCTGCGCATGAATCCAATAAAAATAAACAAATAAATAATGTAATAGATAATTATAAGAAACAATTTGAAATGTAACAGTAACTAAACAATACTAACCTGCAGTATCGTTTTCCTGCGTCCCGTTGAACGCTGGGCCTTGCTATACTGTCACTCATGATCACTGAGTATAATTTGATTTTTTTTAAACGTTACTTTAACTTCCTTAAATCAAGAATGAGTGTATTTTACCAAAACCCTCTTTTATAACGCTTAAAAGGATTAGTGGGGGTTAAGTTAAGAAAAAATCTAAATATATAAGTGTTTATATTGTTATCTTATCTCCGCTGGAAATAACAGGGTGATGTAAACTTTATGACTGGGTAATAAAAGGACAATAGGACTAAAATTAGTTAAAAATAACAACTTGGTACCTATTACTTCATGGGGTTGCTTTTGTAAGAAAACAAAACAAAAACATCTACAGGAGCTAATAAAAGTCCTCAGATGGTAAAACTTTGTTGTCCTCATATAGTACCTTTATAACACATATTATATAAATTCCTGCATTCTGAAAAGTGTTTTTCCTGATTGCTGGAAGGAAGTCTTAATACCAAAATGTAGTAACCCAAAAGCTTTAAAAGGCTTATTAGTATTTTACCAATGTTATCAAAGGTTCTTGGAATAATTCTGAAAGTTCAATTGACGGCATTTATTACGGATACCGGGTCTCTAAAAATCTACTCAGTCTGGGTTACGTCGAGGGTATGATTATTGTTAAGATTCTTCACTTTATAGGGCTTGATTCTTCAGCAGTTGCTTTACTTAGCAGCTATCTTGGACAAAGATCATAATGCGTCCAGATTAAAAGCATCTTCTTTTCGACTAATTAATTTTGGAGTTCCTCAGGGTTCAATTCTTAGTCCCACGTTGTTTTCGTTCCTGGGATGACGTCACTGTTCCAAAGACCTTTTTCTTTTCATATACGTCATACAGCAGCATTGGCAACGAGTTGATGAATCTAATTAAGACCGGTGAGTCACAGTTTTGCTTCTAATTCTTATTTACTTCATCGAAGATTTTTTGTTTAGTTTTTCATTTCTTCTCATTATCTTTTGTTTGTAGGATTAATGATTAATATGTAATTCATATCTTTCTAAGAATAGTGAAGGCTTGGATTGAAAATTAGTTGGTATACAACTGAATCTTTGTCTTGTGACAGCAATTATCTAATTATTATAATTTGTTTTTATTTTTGTAATCATTTTTGCTAATAAGTGAGCAATAAAGGCTATTATTGTAATTGATGTTTTGGTTAGCCAACGTCTTTCAAGACTGCTAAACCTGAATATTTTCAGTTTTAATCATGTATTTGAATAGCCACAATTATGGTGGGTTCATGCAACGTGTTTTAGTTTTAGTCGTAGTCTTAACCGTTTGCGTTAGCTTTAGTTGTAAGGAAAGGTATTGGTTCGTGCAATATTTAAGCATAGCACATTAAAGCAAAATTTGAACATATATACAGTCGTGTAATATAAAAAGAAATCTGGAGTGAAACAGATTTCAAATGTGTTAGAAACATTTTGTTTCTAACATTATTTAATATGAATAAAAAGAAAATTGTTCGGAATCCCTGGATCCCGGAATTGTTCCCATAATAACCAATTTTTATGAATCTGGGATTTGTCGTTGATCAATGTTGGTCAAAAAGAACCGAAAATCTCTACCAAAAAACACAGATTTTTAAAAATATGTAAAAGAAGAACATGTAAAAGAACTGAATCTTCAACTTGACTGCAAAAGAAGATGAAATAGCCTTTTAATTATGTTAAAGCAATATGACAATCTAAAGTACTGTATTGTATATATTAATGACAGTGAGTTTCAAATTATGAGAAGTTGGTTTGACTTTTAGATCAGGTCAAAGTAACTGTTGAAGGTATTTGTCATCGAGATATGAATCGTAATAAACCAGATATTGCTTTAGAATGCATGCTGCAAGAAATTAAAAGAAAGTGATGCTCCTTTAGAAAAGACCTTTGAAGATTGTTTGATTTCGATGATTTAACAGCGTAAGACTATATTCGTCTTCGTTCAGCCTTTTTAAAATTCCGGTAACGATAACCCTTTCCTCGATAAAACTAACAATAATAAGGGTACAAGAAACGTATAGATGAAAGAGATTAAAATATAATAGAAAGATTTAGAGGAAATGAAGGTAAAAATGACAAAGTCGACCATGAAGAAGAATGCGGTATTTCGCCGTCTTTATGGAGAAGAAAGCTGACCAGGAGAAACCGAAGTCTTTTAAAGAAACACTTGAAAACAGATAGGCCAATCTCGAAATCAATCCCGGGATCCCGGCTTCATAAAATGTAATCCCGAGATTGTGTATTTGCTTCGGAATTGCAATCCCTAACTTGAATACAGTTTTATTAACCGCACAAATACAAAACATAAAGATTAATTTATTTTTATGATCTTTTTGTGCTGTATCATAGAGATATAAGTATTATAAAGATATTGGTACTCTTGTACCAATTCCATTAATTTTGAATCAATTTGATCTGACTTTGATTCCATTAAAATCAAAGCTGGAAAAACATGTTTTCTTTTTAGACCGTTTAGAAATGACCTTAACAAACGGTCATTACTTGATCAATATACTAAAACGTCGATTTTGAGGAGCAAATATTAATCGGGTACAATTAGATAGTGCAATGCTTTCAAAAGACTTGTTACTGTCCATAGAAAACTTAATACAGCTTCTAGAAGAACTGATACTACTTCCAAAAGATTTGAAATGTGTTGAAATTTTCATACTGATTTTCGAAGACTTAGTACTACTTTCAGAAGACTTGATATTACCTCCAAACGATTTACTACTGCCCCTGGACGATTTGAACTGCTTCTAGAACACTTGATATTGCATTTGAAAAGGCTTGATCTTGCTCTCAGACGATATGAAATGCTTTTAGAAGATTTGATGTAGCTGCCAGAAGACATGTAATGACTTGTAATAGTCACAAAAGACTTAAACTGCTTCCAGAAATATTGTTTCCAAAAGACGTGAAATGTTCAGAATACTTGTAATGCTTTAAAAGATTTAATACTGCTTCTTGAAATTTTTCTACAAAACTTGATATTGCTTTTGGAAGACTTAAAATGCTTCTAGAAGGCACTTCTTCTAGAAAAGCATATATAGCCTCTGAAAGACTTGATACTGGTTTTAGAAAAATTGAAATGCTTCCAAAAACCTTGATTCTGCTTCCAGAAGACTTGATATTGTTTTTAAAACTTCTGGCAGAAAACATTTTCATTGCAAAAAACACGATATTGTTGATAAACTGTTTGAGTTTCCTTCGAAAATATTATTAGACAAAATGCAAAATCTTGACTGGCAGATTGATCTTTTTTTATCTCTTTGGATGCTATTATTTTAGAATTATTTTAATAGCTACATCCGATGTAATAGCATCATCTGCCAATATTAAGCGACTTTTACTTCCTAGGACTTAATACCATACTTTAAGCCATAGATTAGAAATTGATAAAGCAGCAAAAACAGTTTGCATATTTCAACAGTTAAATGGTGTAAATAATGCATCTAGCGGAAATGGGTAACGATTTTTTTTTAAGTTTTGCTTATGTTTTTAATCATATATTAAGTTTTAGTTATAATGTAGATCTGGCGATAAACATACATAAAGGAAATGTTCTATTTTCCTGCTAATTTTGAAACAAAAGTATTCTTTTAAAAAACACCCCTTGTTTTAAATTACCTTTTGAATTGTTTAAAACATATCATACAGTTTTAAAAATGCTTCAAACAGTTTGTTTTAAACACTTTCTTAAAAATATAACAACCCTGTCAAAAAAGTTAAATCAAAAAGTTAATCAACTCAACCTTTATTTATAAAATAAAACGAAACACTGTCATTAAAGGCACGAAAGAGAAAAGTGCGCGCATACGTTGCGATCGAATTGCGACCGAAGGTTTTAGCTTTAAGAAGTTAAAAGTTGGGCAACTCTTGTGACTAAGACAAAAACCGTTTTAGTCATAAGATGTTGCATGAACAGTACTACTATAACGCACTACCTTAACTTTTCACTCTTACGACTATGACTACGACTAAGACTAAAACACGTTGCATGAACCCACCATTAGAATTCAATTAAATCTTGTTCCCATTAAGATAGGAACAATTAACTGAGTATAAACCGTAGTGTGAGGAATTGGTCTGATAATAGAGATTACAGAATAACCAGAATAGCAGAGTGTAGCAGTCTTTTGATAAATTTAACCGAGTGAAATAAAATCCGGAAGGGTATTATGGCAACTACGAGTAAATAGTATATTGATTTCCTTAAAAATTAAGGGGGAAGGTCAAGTAAACAGGATTTTTAAAATTCTGTTTTATTTAGAAAATTCATTTAACATCTGAAGTGTTCCCAGTGTCTTAAATCAAAATTTTAAAAGCAAAAAAAAAACTAGAATGCATCACAGGCTTATATTCGACTTCATTCTGATATATGCGGACTTGTCTGGAAAGTGGCTATACCTAGAATGTAAATGAATCCTTCAAATAGCATTTAGTAGTAATGTAGCTCCTACAACTTTTTAACTGCTGGGTCGCCACTCCCAAATTCTTCAACATCAAAAACATTCTGTAATAAACTTAAAATCATAGATATTATGAATATAGTATCTATATTATATCCATATTAATTCGGGAAAAAGCGAGCATTTATTTGATCTTCCCCACTTAAAGGTTGGTTAAAATTAAAAGTTAATAATTATAAACGTTTTATTAAAATACAAAACGTAACTAACAAACAAAAAATATGACAAAAATGACTACAAATCAAAATGAAACCACGAAATGTTTTCAGTAACAAATATAATTAAAAATTAACAGTTTAAAGTTATACAACTTTTCGAAATGTTCCAGAGTACAAAAAAAATGCTAGATATAAGAATCAGATCGGGCGTTTTTATAAATTCCTCTTCATTTCAATCGGAATGGGGGGTGGTGGAATAGTTTTTTCATCACTCAATCGCGCACAAACCGCACAAAAAAAATTAATAAACACACATTTATATTATTACCACCGACCGATGTTTATCCGTCCTATTTAAAATTTTTCCACATTTTTTAATCGAAAGAACACTCGGGGCTCAAACATAATAGAGATTAGGCACCGAAGTGTTTTTTTTAAACAATGCCAGATTAAAAACAATCGGCATTTCACAGTTTATTTTTTTTTAATATAATTCTACTTTCGAAAGTTTTACATCATATCCATACCGCCTCCCATTCCACCCATACCTCCCATACCGCCTCGTGGCATTGGGGCTTCTTCTTTAGGTATTTCCGTAATCACCGCTTCAGCTGTTGTTAACAAAGACGCTACACCGGAAGCATCTTTAATCGCCGTACGAACAACTTTCGTTGGATCAATAATTCCCTTTTCTACTAAATTTCCATATTCGTTTTTCAAGGCATCATAACCGTAATCACCAGTTCCCGCTTCTACTTTTGCTACAACTTGGTTTCCATCAACACCGGCATTATTTGCAATTGTCATACATGGTACTCGAAGTGCTTTTCTTACAATTTCAATACCTATGAAATAATATAATATAAATAAATATACATAATAAAGTTAGATCTAATAATTCATCAAAAAATAATTAAAATTATATAATAAGCGAATGTTTAAAAATGCATAAATAAACAATTTTTAAGTTTTAAATTGTTCAATTAACTTATACATTTTATAAAAATATTTTAGCACAACTCCGACACCTACAAAATTACAAGGATTTCATTATGTAAGCTCTAATGTGTGCATTATTTACTCTACAGTACTTGCATGAGTAAAGTTTAGGCACCAGACTGTGAGTGCGGTTTTCTTTGACAAATGAGAGATGGTCATGATGTGCAATTTATATTTTTTAAAATAATTGTAACAAAAATATTTTACAAAAAAACAGTCAAATGGACGTTTTAATTTGCCTATTAAGATTTTTTTGGGGTAGTTAGGTTTTGTAGTTTTGCAAAACCTAACTACTTAGTAAATGCATCTTAGTCCAGATAATTTTCTGAAAGATTGCTCATTCTCTTGGAAATAAACATTCAAATAATAAAAGTGGGCAATTTGAAAATTGTTATAGACTATCTATGCTTCTTTTCTGAAATGCTTGAAGAAGACTTAATATTGCTGTTGGAAGATTTGAGACGCTACCATAAGACTGGATACTGCCCTTTAATGACATGATACTATTTCCAGAAGATTTGAACAGTTTTCAGAATACTGATACTGCTTCTAGAAGACTAAAAATGTTTCCAGGCGACTAACAATGTTTTCAGATGTCTTCATATTGCATCTAGAAAACTTGAAATGTTTCCAAACGACTTATATTGTTCCCAGAAGAATTGATGTTACTGTTAGAAGAGTTGAGATGCTTCCAGAAAACTTAATTTGCTAACAAAAGACTGAATATTTCCCCTAAATGATTTGATACTGTATCTAGAAAACTTGATATTGCTTCCAGAAGACTTGAAATGTTTCCCGAAGACTGATAGTGCTTCTAGAACCCTCAAGGTAGGACCGCGCTGCGCGGCGCGACACGACGAGACAAAATATTGTTTATATAGAACGCATTACACGACAGCGACGATAAGCGGCACGACACTACACTGCAAATTTGACCAACTCTGCAACCATGTCGCGCAACAAGTCACAAGTCTAGTCAAAATGGACAAATTTTTAGTACAAAATGCCGAATGCTGAAACTCTTCGTGCTCTACTATGCTTATAGCAATATACTGTTTAGTTTCATCATTTAAGTGTGTGTTGGGACAATGTCTCATTAAATATGTTTTTAATGGAAACGCTTCGTCGCCAGCAATTACGTGAGGCAATCGAATTCTCGTTCCTGGTAATTCTTTTGGCCCCAGTGTATTCAAACTATTTGCTAAATCTGACCGTGCAAAGACCCCTGCTATTCGCCGCTATTTTTTCAAGATCGTCAACATTTACATATATAAATTTATAATCCGCATCAACTAAAGCGAAAAGCACTATAGAAGAAAAGTACTTATAATTAAATTATAACGTGTCACTTATTGATGGTGAGATAATTTGTACGTGCTTCCCGTCTAATGGTACCTATACTGTTGAGATACTCCCGTTTTTTCGAAAATTCTTTTTCAGTTTTCTTCCATTTGCCTTCATCTGGTATGGGCATTACAGTCTTGTATAATACTTTTCACAAGGTAGCACATATTATATGCACGATTTCTTGTACGGTTGTGTATCCCAAATGAAATGATTCAGCGATAGTTTTGAATGAACACCTGATCGTAACCATAAGTATTTCTTCTATCCCTATTACTTTTCGAAATTGTCTGTCCTGCCTTTTTAAAGGGACTGCAAAATATGCTATAACTCATCGAACCTGCGTTCAGACATTCTAAAATATGTAACCTTTTAGAAGCCATTTTAAGGCATGGCAAAAGTGTGTGATATTCTCTTTCTTCATAACAGGAATTAGATATGCTATACAATGAAATTATTATAACATCTACGTCACTTCCATAGATTTTGAGAGATAAAGATTTTCAAATTAACTACCAGACAAATTTACTGTATATGTTTGGATAGTTGTAGTTTGACTGTAGTTTATTAAATAGAATCGCACGATGGTATGCCGCTCGGGTGTCGCGTCGCTCAGTGCGATTTATTAAATAGAATCGCATGGTATCGCGTCGCTCAGAGCAGTCCTACCTTTAAGATGCTTCCAGAAGACTTAATACTACATTTAGAAAATTTGATTTGCTCAACCAGAAGAAAGAATAGATGCCTTGATACCATTTCTAGAAAACTTGATATTGCTTCCAGAAGACTTGAAATGTTTCCAGAACACTTCCAATGCATCTAGTATACTTGCCATGCTTCCAGACGACTTGACATTGCATCAAAAAGACTTGAAATGCTTTCAGACGACTTGATATTGCTGATAGAAGATTGGAGATGCTTCCAGAAGACTTGATTTGCTACCAGAACACTAGATATTGTTTCTAGAAAACTTGGTATTACTTCCAGAAAATGTTACTGTTAGAAGACTTGAGATGCTTGCAGAAGATAAGTGTTTGCAATGCTTCCAGATGACTTGATATTGCATCTAGAAGACTTCAAATGCTTCCAGACGACTTACAATGCTTGTAGAAAACTTGAAATGCTTCCAGAAGACTTGATGTTACTATTGGAAGACTTGAGATCAGGCTGTCTTAATTTCGTATAAACATGCGTCGATAATAAATTTAGTTATGACCCGTGATACCTGTGGCACTGATTGCACACCACACAAGAACAGTTTCTTTACCGACCGAATTAATGTTTACATTTTTGTTGGCATGTACTTATTATGTACTTTATTATTATTTATGGTCAATTTAATTTTAAAACTTTTTTACTCTTATTTTTTAAAAAACCAAATCTTTTCACAGAAATCCCGAAAAACTAAAGATACATATTTTACCAATCTTAATTAAAATAACCGAAAATAGGTGATTTGACTGAAAATGGTGGCCATTTTGAACAATACTTTGAAGGTCTGTAATTTCTCATGGGTGTAACTTGGTATAAGGCAAGTTGCATTAAATCATCATATTTTAGGTTGGTCTACATGTCCCTGCCTTGTATTGGTTCCTATGCGGGACACCAGTATATTTTTTTAATATAGTTCTTTTTCATTACACTTTATTTCATCAAATTTTGTTTTATTATTAACATTATAATACCTATTACATTCTATACTTGTCTTTTTTTGATAACCGTGCATTTTAAAATTTTGCAGACATTTTTGCTTATAACGAGAGGGCGAGCAAAATTCCTTATTGATCGGGATTATAAAAATTATGTTAGCCAGGCAGAAATAAATATAACACACAATCCCAAACATTTCTGGACATTCTTAAAACGAAGAAAGGGCAGTAATAATATACCGTCTGCGGTACACCTGGATGATTGCACAGCTTCCGATCCTTCGTCCATCTGCTTATTGTTCGCAGATTTTTTTCATTCCGTGTACTCAATCCACCAGACTGATGCGGTGTCTGGTGTCACGTCCGACATCAGTGGTACAGTTGCAACTTGCTTCGATCAGATTGAGGTTGAGGAGGTACTGGCAGGAATTGATGCTTCAAAGGGCCTGGGTCCGGATGGTATACCAGCAATTTTTATTAAAGAATGTTACGCGTCTTTGTCGCTACCTGTAACCATTATACTGAACAAATCCATTGAATCTGGAGTTTTTCCACGTCTTTGGAAGCAGGCACATATAGTTCCTATCTTTAAGTCTGGTAATAGAAGTGATGTATCCAATTATAGACCAATATCTTTATTATCGGTGTTAAGCAAAATCTTTGAAAAGCTAATTTATAAAAGGCTATTTTTTTTTACTAAAAATAAAATTGATACAAGACAGCATGGCTTTTCTGCGGGTCGCTCGGTCGAGAGTAACTTGCTTGAGTACAGTAATTATATTTTTACTTCTCTTGATCAAGTAACTCAAGTGGATGCCGTTTACACTGACTTCAGTAAGGCTTTCGATCGTGTTGATGACAATCTTCTGTTGTCAAAGCTTCGGTTTATGGGAATTGATAACTATTTGTTGCGATTGATTGCTTCTTATATACGTGGAAGAACTCAGGTAGTATCTATTAATGGATACTATTCTGATGTAATGTCCGTCCCGTCAGGTGTACCTCAAGGTAGCCATCTTGGCCCTCTCCTTTTCAATATTTACATCAATGACATTTTCACAGTCATAAAACACTCCCAGTGCTTAATGTATGCTGATGATTTGAAGTTGTTTGCACGTATTTCCTCTCCACTCGACTGCTCGAGGATGCAGCGTGACATTGACGCACTGCAAGTCTATTGCAATGACAACTTTATGACACTCAATCCTATTAAATGTAATGTTATATCTTTTTCAAAAAGTTCGAATGCCATCAGATATGAGTACAAATTGGAAAACTATGTCTTACCTAGAGCATCGCAAATTAAAGATCTTGGTGTTACGTTTGACAACAAGCTTACATTTTCTGGTCACGTTGATGGAGTGGTTGGAAAGGCGCTGCGAATGTTGGGCTTTGTCATAAGATCCACAGAATGTTTCAAAAGCGTAGAAGCAATAAAAGTTTTATATTTTGCTTACGTATTCAGTGTACTAAATTTTTGCACTACCATTTGGAATCCGCAGTATCACACTTATATAAACAGAATTGAAAGAATTCAAAAGAAGTTTCTAAAGCACTTAGCCTATAAATTTAATTTAAGCTATAAAGATTATAATTCTGCGTGCAGCTCTTTCCAACTTCTTCCACTTCACCAACGCCGCTTTTGTAACGATGCTCTTACATTTCATAAGATTGTCAACAATAGATGTGCCTCCTCGGTATTATTGGGATGTGTGAATATACCTATACCTTCCCGATCTTTAAGGCATGAGTCAATTTTTTATACTCCCATTCCGAGAACAAATTTATTTCAAAATTCTCCTATGATTCGGATGGCGATTGCTTGTGATCGGTTCCATACTACTGGCAACAGTATAGATGTGTTTAGTAATACATATAGGAGATTTAAGAGCTTGATAACTGCCGTTGAGTTACAGAAAGCATTGATCAACATTACTGTAGCGTAAACAAATGTATGTTTTATTTTTCTTAATTTTATTTTCTGCTGTATAGAATAATTATTGTTTTTAGTTAATTTATTCGTAATTAACCGCACAATGTATTTGTAATATAGTAGTTTTTGTCAATGTAGTGACACAATCTTTTGGGTTTGTCCCGTTTTGTGTCCACTGGCAGCAATAAATAAATAAATAAATAACATATTCGTTATAAGCGAAAATTGTTTCTATTTTATTTTATCATGCAGTTTTAAAAAATCAAGAAAATCGAATTTAAAAGACTTTTAAAAATTCCCACGCTTGTTCACTAGTGCCATTGGTATCGCGGGTTGCAACTGAAATCAGCGTTAAATCTAAAAGTAGATAACACGCCATCTATATAAGTATATACATATTTAATCTATGCTTGAGATGCTCCAGAAGACTTATTACATTTAGAAGACTTGATTTCCTACCAGAAAAAAAAAACGTTTCTGCATTGCCTCTGGCTTGATACTGCGTCTAGAAGATTTAAATTTCTTCCAAAAGATTTGAAAAGCTAATAGAAGACTTGATATTGCCGCTGGAAAATTTGAAATGCGTCCGGAAGACTAATTTATTTCAAATCAAAAGGCGGTAGAGAAATCGTATAATATATTTTAATTTTTTCTTAATTTCACGACTTCTTAGTGCTCTCAGATTAATCATACCTTTCATGAATTCTCAGGTTGAACCCGGGACAAAATACCAAAACTGTTCATAAAATATCTAATAGGTAAAAAATAGGTATCTCTAATTTGGTTTCTTTAAAATTAATAATTAAAATAAATTATCGACTTACGACGAAGTCTTTGAAACATAATCGCATCATAAATCGAGTGCTACCTGTACATTAATTAAATTTAAACTCTACATGGTGGTTTCATGAAGAGTTTGTTGACAATAAACTAAATTCTCAAAGCCTTTTCGCAACTACAAAGGCATTATTACAAACACAACTTTTTATAAAAAAGCATTGACATTTGCTGACAAAGAGTAACATGCCATCAACCACCATTTTGGTTAGAATAGTTTGAATACACACGCTTCATGAACCACGGTACTTTAGTAATATAGATACTTTAATATAAATTGCATATAGCGCCATCTTTTATTTGGCAAACAAACCTGAAACGCTTAGTCCAGTTCAAAAATATTTTTTTTACCTGTTGCTTGATCACTGTTAATAGCTTTAATGGCTTCCAAACTTCCAATACACCTCAACAAAGCAGTACCACCTCCAGGAACAATTCCTTCTTCAACCGCAGCCCTTGTAGCGTTCAACGCGTCATTAACACGATCCTTCTTCTCGTTAACTTCAACTTCGCTGCTTCCTCCAACTTTTAAAACAGCAACGCCCGAAGCTAAACGAGCCAATCTTTCTTGGTATTTCTCCTTTTCATACTCAGAGGATGTCGTGCTAATCAACTCTCTAATTTGTTCGGCGCGTCTATCAATATCGTCCTTTTTGCCTTTTCCTTTCAAAAGTAATGTATCGTCTTTGGTGATGACGACTTCACCAACTTGTCCCAAATCTGTTAATTGGACATCTTCTAATTTGGTGATTCCTGATTCATCACCAATTACCATTCCTCCGGTTGCGATGGCGATGTCTTGGAGTGTAGCTTTGCGGTTATCACCGAAACCTGGAGCTTTAACAGCGGCGATTTGAAGGCCAATTCGAAGTCTGTTTACTACTAATGTTGTTAAAGCTTCGCCATCGACGTCTTCTGCAATGATGATGAGGGGTTTGCGTTGCGAGTTTGCCAATTCTAAAGCTGGGACTATGCTTTGTACTGATGAGATTTTCTTTTCTGATAATAAAAGTAAGGCGTCTTGATATTCAACTTTGGCTCCTTTGGTTGTGTTGACGAAATAAGGAGAAATAAATCCACGGTCAAATTTCATTCCTTCGATAACCTCCAATTCGTCATTTAAAGTTTTTCCATCCTTAACGGTGATTACTCCATCTTTTCCAACTTTCTTCATGGCGTCAGAAATTAAATTTCCAATTGTTACATCGCCGTTGGCGGAAATGGTGGCGACTTGTGCGACTTCTTCTGGTGTTGTAACCGGTTTGGACAAGGATTTTAAAGTTGCTGTGATTGTTTCGACGGCTAACATAATTCCTTTTCTTATTTCAACGGGATTGGCCCCTTTTCCTAAGTTATCGAAACCTTCTTTGGCGATTGATCTAGCTAAAACCGTTGCGGTGGTGGTTCCATCACCGGCTTCTTCGTTGGTGTTATTAGCAACGTCTTGTACTAATCGCGCCCCAATGTTTTGAAATTTATCTTTTAATTCAACCCCTTTAGCTACTGTGACCCCATCTTTTGTAATTTTTGGTGAACCCCAAGATTGTTCGATAATAACGTTACGACCCTATTAATCAAAAATGAATTGTAAATTAATCAAAACTGTCAAATAATTTTTTTTACCTTTGGACCCATTGTAACAGCAACAGCATCAGCTAAAATGTGGACACCTTGAAGCATAAGGGCCCTGACCTCCGAACCAAAACGAACGTCCTTCGCGTAATAACATCTTTGGACTTGGGCTATTTGGTTGGCTTGGCGAAGGGCCACGTTACGAAGGCTCGACGGTAAGCGATACATCTGTGTTGTAATTAAAAAAAGTCGTAAGGAAATATTTTTCAAATTAGAAGATTAGTTTCGAAATAGGTTTTTGATAGTTGACAGAAAAAAAAACAAAGTTACTCGATTGTCTTTTTCGATTATCATGGCACTCTACATAGGGAGCACGCCGTGCAATCGCCAAAATGGCCGGTCAATTTCATAACCTCAAAAAAATTTTAATCATTTATTCGTTATTTAAACTAATTAACGCAACTCTGTATAGTTATATATAAACTAAAAGTTAAAATAAATTAATTATAATAAATTGGTGTTAATATTAATTGATAAAAAGAAGAAAATCGGTTTTACCATGAACATGTGACATCTCAATAAGCCGGGTTTTACACGAAAATAATTTAAAAAAAGGAGGTGTTATAAATGATATTTAATTCTCTTACCTTTTATAGTTAATTTTTGTACAAAATAATTAAATGTGATGAAAATAGGTCGGTCTTAAACGAAGAACGAACCAACACGCCTTCCAGAACCGTTCTGAGAAAGACACCAAGAAATGACGCTGGGCGATGATACTAATTTTGCGATAGATGTCGCCCAAAAAACATTTACAAAAGTTATTTATTTATTAATAATTATTTATAATTTTGAGTATTGAAAGTATAAAATTTCTTATATAATTAATTTAAACTAATTTAATTAATAAAAAACGTTTTAATGCGTAATAAATTTTAGCGCCATCTCTTAATACGTACCGTAAGTTTTCGTGGAAGTTTCTCGAAAAGTGAGATAGCTTAAGAAAGTTCAAAGTCTATCTAAACTTATCGTTTATCTAGAAACTTCTATACAAACTTTTTTTAACTAATTTTTATATTTTACGTAATTTATTCTTTTCATAAATTATTAATACAATGCCATTTAAACATAGATTTTATTTAATATGATTCATATTTTACCAATTAAGTACACCCAACTCTTTTTTTACACGGTAGATACACTCAGCAGCAGAAGTCTGCGTACAAAAAACTTGTAATACTTTAATTGAAAAAATAAGAGTCGTAATCTAATGTGATAAACTTGATTTTTTTTTATTTTGTATATTAACTACATATAATTCTATTAACAAAATCTGCTTCAACAAAACAGAAACAGTAGTTACAGAAAAAAATCAAAACTAAAAATTCTACAAATAACGGGTATGCAAAAATCTGCGTACAAGTCAGGACAGTATTTATAAAAAATTCATAAATGAGATCATTATTTCTATATTAATATGAGGTCTGATAACCTTTACGTTTAATGACCTCCCTTAAAACGTTTAGGCATGGAGTGCACTAATTTCTTCGTTTCGTCCGAACTGATTTTGGCCCATTCCTCAATCATAACATTTTTTAACGTTTCCTTCGACGTTATGTTGTGTTGCCGAATCCTGCGTTCCAGTAAATCCCAGAGGTGTTCGATGGGATTTAAGTCCGGCGATTGTGGAGGTGTTTTAAGTTGCTTTGGGGTATTGTATAGTAGCCAAAGCTTAGTGTTGTGGGCGCAATGTTTGGGGTCATTATCTTGTTGAAAAAAGTATTCGGGACCCAAGCCCAAGTTTTCGATGCTAGGCTTCAAATTTTCTTTTAAAATGTCTATATACATTTTATGGTCCATTGTCGATGTTATGAAAACCAACCTTCCCACCCCTTTGGTGCACATACACCCCCAAACCATAACTCCACCACCTCCGTGTTTTACAGTCGCTTTCAAATTTTCGGGATTAAGGGCAGTATTAGGTTTTCTCCATACAAGTTGTTTACCCTTAATGCCGAAAATGCAAAATTTGCTCTCATCTGTAAAGAGAACTTTCTCCCAGAATTCAATGGGCTTGTCTAAGAGTTTTTTTGCAAAGGCGATCCGCTTCTGACGATTGACCTCTGACACAAATGGCTTTTTTCGTGCAACGCGACTGTGATAGTTAGCTTTTTTTAACGTCCTTCTCACCGTATCTTTGCTGATAGTTTTATGAAATTCTTCTTGTACATTTTCTACTATTTTTTTTGCCGTCAGCCTAGGTCCTTTTCTAACCTGCTGTACAATTTTTCGCTTCTCTCGGTTTGTTAAAAGGGGTGGTCTACCAGATCGCGGACGTGAGAGGTAATCTTCAGTGTCTTTATAATTATTAATTACTCTTTGAATGGAAGAGTGTGACCTGCCGACAGTTTCTCCTATTTTTCGAAAAGATTTTCCCTCTTTCCATAACTTTACAATAATTTTTCTCTCTCCCAATTCAATTTCCTTTCCTTTCGTGTCCATTCTAACTTTTAGCTTCTAAGCCTCTGCTAATATAATTGACACCGATTATCTTTTATTTAAATCGGAAAGCGTACATCGCCAACTACGTATTTAAGTAAATAAGTATATTTTGGAGAATGCGTCTTTATTTGTACGCAGATTTTTGCATACGCATTATTTGGAGAATTTTTAATTTTATTTTTTTTGTAACAAATATTTCTGTTTTATTGACGCATATTTTGTTAATAGAATTATATGTAGTTAATACACAAAATAAAAAAAAATTGAAGTTTATCACATTAGATCATGACCCTTATTTTTTCAGTTAAAGTGTTAGAAGTTTTTTGTACGCAGACTTCTGCTGCTAAGTGTACGTTCCTTAGAAAACCGTGCAAAAGAAAAAGTTTTATTGCAGTCTTCACAACTCATCTATACTATATTTAAATCAATAGAAACATGAAAAAAAAAACAAATCATTACCCGTAATAATTCAGATTATTGTAAATATCTACCGAATTTACGCGTCAAAAGAAAGTAAACAGAATTCGGAACTAATAGGTATTAAGTACAAAAATAAATATAATATTAACTTTTAATACTTGGTTTGAGCTCGTTTGGCCTTCAACACCTCCCTTAATCTCCTTGGCATGGATTCCACCAAGTTTTTTGTAATATTTTGAGGGATTTTCATCCATTCTTCAGTTAAAGCTTTTTTAAGGTCGTCTTTATTTGAAATTGCCCTTTCTCTGATCTTCCTGTCAAGGTGATCCCACAGATGTTCTATAGGATTAAGGTCTGGGGACTGCGGTGGATGATCAAGGGTTTTAGGGACTCGGTATAGCATCCATTCCTTCACAATTTTGGAAGTGTGCTTTGGATCGTTATCTTGTTGGAAGATCCAGTTCTCTGATAAGCCCAATTCATTAATACTCGGGGAAATATTGTTCTTTAAAATGGTTAAATAGTCCATTTTATTCATTGTTGATTCAATAAAAACTAGATTACCGACCCCTGACGCCGCCATACAGCCCCAGACCATAACCGAGCCTCCACCGTGTTTGATGGTATTGGTAACAAATTTCTCTTTGAAGGCCTCATTTTTTGGCCGCCATATCTTTGGTGGTTTTCTTTTACCAAAAATTTCAAATTTACTTTCATCACTAAATAATATATTTTCCCAAAAATCTGGAGCTTCGTTCTGATATTTTTTTGCGAAATCAAGACGTTTCTGTTTATTTATTTTCGATATGTAAGGCTTTTTACGGGGTGTTCTTCCATGCAGGCCACTTCTATGGAGTGTTCTTCGTATGGTACTGGAACTTATGGTTATGTTTGCTATCTGCGATATGTCGTTTGCTATTTTAACCGCACTTGAACATGTATTATTCTTCACTTCTCTTACCACTGCTCTAGCCTGTACTTCTGTAAGGCGCTTTGATCGTCCAACGCGTTGTAAATCGGCTACAGTATGATGTTTTGCGTATTTATCCAAAATTTTTTTATTGTGCAGTGATTTCGTCCCATTATTTTAGCTATTTCGCGTAAGGATTTACCTTTTTTATTTAAACTTAATATAATTTTACGCGTTTCTATACTTGTTTGTTTTCCCATGATGATTTTTGCTATTTATAATTAATTTCGACGTTCAACCACTTGCTGTTTCTTCTAAAATGTTCTAAAGTTGTCCTGGGAAGGGTTTATAAGTATTTATACGAAAAGTGTGGTACTTCCCCTAAATCTAAAATAAATTTACAACAACCGGACCGGCTGTTTACTTTCTTTTGATGCGTAAAAATCGGGGTATTTTTACTCTAAAGGGGATTTACCATATTTGTGGGGTTTTTTGCTTAACTATTTTTTACGATAGGATTGCTCACAAATAAAGTCGTAAATTTTGGTATATAAATTTTTATTGTAAGTTACCAGAATCGTAGTAAAAAGGGTTTTTAGAAGTAAACAGCTAGTGTTTACTTTCTTTTGCCGTTCACAGTATTTATAAAAAAAGCTATTTATTACTTTAAAAAAAAAATAGTATACAGTCAAAACTCCAACATAACAATAAAAATGTAAACTAAAATTAGAAATAAAAATCAATTTCGCAAGTCTTCATCGCTACTTGATAAGAAACGTACACGTTTATTACGGACTTGACCAAAAGCGCTATCATCAGCATCATCAGTAGATATGACGGATATGTCTAGCACAGTGGCTCTCAACCTTTTTGGGATCACGGAACACTTTTAAGTGGTCTCGATTTTGGCGGAACACCATTATCATAAAATTTGTAAATCTAATGTAAATCACACAAAATAATTGGAAGATTAATATTTAATTGAAATAAAGATATATATTACATGGTAACTTATTTTAATGAGAAATTTGCGCTTGACGACCTTTACAAATTTCCTCAAGGTTGGGTCTTATGTAAGAGAGCGCTACTCTCATTTCTTCTTCTAAATTGATAAGTCTTTCTCTTTTTTTGCTTTTAATATTTGTTAGAGTTGAAAATCCAAGTTCGCACAGATAGGACGTCGAAAAGAGCAACAAGATATTCAACGCTCGTTTTGCAATAAATGGATGTTCATTCTCGATGGAAATCCAAAACCTTTCCACTCCTTCTTCTTTGAATTTTAGTTGTAACGTTCGATCCGTTGATATATTAATAAACTCATCTGCTTCCTGAATAGAAAAATCTTGGTTCATTATATCAAATTCACCAAATGGATTTCGTGCCCAATCAAAGTCTTCAATATTAAGAGATGGAAAGTAATGAGTTATTTTGTCCTGCAATATTGACAAATGCTCTGTCACATTTGAAATCATTTCGTTAATGTTAACAATATTTTCCGTTGCTAATAACGGAAACATATCAAATTTGCGATTTTGAGCAATACGATTTTTCCAAAGCAAAAGCTTTTTCTGGAAAGCTAGCAATTTGTCTGTGGATGTCAGAATATTTTCATTTTTTCCTTGAAGAGATGTATTGACTGAATTTAAGTAGCTGAAGATATCGGCTAAATATGCTAGCTTAGTACACCATGCATCATTTTCCAAATATTTTACGTATACATCATTACCCTCTTGTCTAAAAAGAACTAGCAATTCCTGTTTCAACTCATGAACTCGGGTTAGCACTTTTCCTCTTGAGAGCCACCTCACTTCAGAGTGCAAAAGCAAACATTCATATTTGGATTCCATGGTGTTACAAAGTTGTTTGAACATACGGGTTTTTAATGGTCTCGATTTAATATAATTCACCATATGTACGACTTGCTCCAAAACAGACTTTAAGTTTGCTGGTAGACTCTTCGAAATCAAAGATTCCCTGTGCAGAAAGCAGTGAGTAGAGACTATATTTGAATTTATTGCTTTAACTCGACTACAAAATCCCTTAATACTGCCACGCATGGCTGGAGCTCCATCAGTACAGATTCCTGCGCAATTTTCCCAGGATAATTTCCATTCTTCCAAATAAGATGATACTGAATTAAATATGTCTTCTCCAGTTGCGTGACCAATAAGTTCCTTGCAGAATAAAAACTGATTTATTATTTCAGTGTCGTCAACAAAGCGAATAAATCCGATTAATTGGGCTTTGCCACTTATGTCAGTGGATTCGTCAATTTGCAGCGCAAAATTTTTTGTACTTAATTTCGACGTCACCGCGTTCTCTATAAAACCTGACATATCTATAATTCTTCTTTTTATCGTATCGTCCGAAACGGGAATTTTTAGGACGTCTCGCTGCGCTTCATTGCCAAACATAATCTTAACAATTTCTAAACATGCGGGCAAAATTAGCGATTCTGCGATATCATGCGGCTTTTGCTTCAATGCAATTAGTTCTGCCACTTTATAAGAAGCGATTTGCGCTTTATCCGAAATTGTAACGCTCTTTCGAAAGCATGTTGCTTGCACTTCTTGATTTTTCAGCAATCTTTCGAAATAATCTTTACCTTTTGAAGTTAGACAAGAATGTTTTGTTGAAAGGTGTCGCTGTAACTTAGCTGGGACCATTGCACTGTTAGCCAATTTTTCACCACATATAATACATCTCGGAATAGGAACATCTTGACTACCGCTCCATGTAAAACCAAACTTCAGATATTCTTCCGAATAATGCCGAACTGATTCGGATATCTTTTTACGTTTATTTTCGGCATTTTTGTTGCCTTGCATATCACCTTCAATTGAAGAAGACCTGCTTGTACTCGCCCCAACATTAACCTCACTTTCACTCTTTCTTTTCAAAAATTTGTCCATATTTCAGATTTAAAAGTCTTGTATAAATGTTAAAATAAGCAACTAAAAAAGATAAGAATACTGTTAAAACTACACAACTTGCATTTCATCTTATCAATTTCCAACAATATAAAATATATATATATATAATAAAAAACACACTCACGAAAACTAGATATTTATATTAAATTATGGCTGAACCTCAGGTCGAAATTGCGCTTTTGTTATTTCGTACGAAGAAAGAGAAACAGCACGAAATCAACACTACGTAGCGCTCCCTGTATTATCGAGTACATTAGAAATTTAGTGGTATTCCCTGGAGTAACTCCAAACGACGTAACTGCGTCGTTCGATAATTACACTGTTAATATTATTGACTGTTCCGCGAAAATTTAGAATAATATTGAATATTTTTGCTAAATTTCAAATAATTAACAAAACTATGTAGTATTTATTTTATAATAATAAAAAAATTTCTTGTTTCTTATTATATTCAAAATTTTCGCGGAACACCTGGGACAGCTTCGCGGAACACCAGTGTTCCGCGGAACGGCGGTTGAGAACCACTGGTCTAGCACAACTATCGTACTTAATTCAAATGAAGAATTTCGTTCGTTATTAACGGTCTGTGCTGTTTATTTTTGTAGTTGTAAAGCCGATTATTAGCTGCTGTTTTTTTTTTGGTTTCTCAATAAGCTTATATAATTCTTCATATCCAGCTACACATAACTTAAGACTACGTTAAAATTTCGATGCACAGGATCATGAGTAAGAAAATGTTGTTCCATACTTCATCTTAACTTCATCTTCTATCTTGTCATTATCGATTTCTTTATTTTCACAAATTATTATAAATTCGATCAAATCATCTTCATCCAAAGGGCTTTCTCGCATCATTCCTTAAAATATCAGCCGTTTAAATGTTGTTAAAACCGTTGCTACTAATTGTATTTGATAGAGTTACAATCTCAGAACATACAGCTGACTTTTTTACTACAAAACTTCCACTTTTGACGCATGCTGGCAATATTTTGTTTCAACAAGCATTTAAGGTTGTTTGGCGCAATTGTTTAATGGCAACAAAAGCAAGTGTAATGCAATCCATAATCGTAAACTTTCTCCATACTTCCAAAACAATCAAATTTGTTTCTTCCACTGAATCTAAAATATATTTAAACGTTTGCTTTATGTAGTACATTTTAAATGTTGTTATAATGCCCTGATCGAGTGGCTGAATCAGCGAGGTAGTATTAGGCGGTAAAAATAGCAATTGAATATTTGGGTAACCCATCACTGGGTGGTTGGGCGCATTATCAACGAGTAAAGGTATTTTGAATTCCAAACCTTTTTCTTCCATATATTTCTGGACTTCAGGAACAAAGCACTTGTTGAACCAATTTGAAAACAGATCAACCATCATCCATGCCTTTTTATTCGCCATGAAATGGACTGGAAGTTGTTTAATGTTCTTACCTCTTGATGCTCGTGGCATAAGAGATTTGTTGATTAATAAAGTCTTTAACATTTTATCACCAGATGCCGCTTTAAAACCACCAGCTGATTTTTCAGATTTTGCTATGTAAGTCCTTACGGGCATTTTCTTCCAAAACAATCCCGTTTCGTTGGCATTAAATATTTGTTCTGGAGTATAACCGCCCTCTTCAACGATTTTTGCTAGTTTACCAGGAAAGATTTTTACAGCATTTTCGTCTGCTGATGCTACTTCTCCCTTTGTTTTTACATTGTGAAATGCGTGTCTTTTTATAAAACCTGTCAGCCATCCCTCACTTGCATTAAATGCCAGTTTCTTCGTTGCCTGAAGACTTGTTGATGGTTCCAATTCCTGAAGTCGGTTATATATTCTAAGTGCTTTTCCTTTTGTATATTTCCCATCAATAGGTATTCTTTTTGACTGTAAATGTTCTATCCAAAACAGCATGTGTTTTTCCGTTTTTCGTTCTAAGATAGGATTTCGACTATAAGATGATGTTTAGGAGCTTACTTTCGGTCCAGAAATTCCGGATTGTCGAATGGAATTCTCATTTCTTATAGTCGCTTCGATTAAACCAAACAGCTGTGCTTTGCCAACAGCTGTCGGACCTTCGCCTTTCTTTAGACAGTCTAAGATTTTAATTTTAGTTTTTAAGGAAATTGCTTGTCTCTTCGGGAGTTGTTGTTTAGGCACTTTATTAAACAATAATGGTACTATAAAAAGAATCCAAAATAATGTTGACTATAGAATTTTTCTAAAGAGACAATCTAATACAATATTACCTTTTTTAGTAGCAAAGAATTATCATCATTACAAATAATACTGTGAAAATTTCACCATCGAATTAAACATCCACTTTTAGAACATTACTGAAATTATTTATTACGTCTCACAAACTGACCACTCTTAACATAAAATAAATACTAAATAACGAAATCATGTGTTCAAGTTGAAGCACAACGAGATAAAGAAAAAAAGTGATCATAAAATTCTGGTATTCCCCGTAGTAGTTATAAACTTTAAAGTTATAAACCTTCTGACCACGGTATTCCCCCATTGTATTTTGATACTGTATACATAAATTTTTGTAAGACTACCTTTTTTTTTGGGATTTGTGCTATAACAAAAAATTGGTGTAAAAATATTTATTGGTGAACCGTGTTGTTTCAAAATCGTGTTAAAAAAGACCGTGTAAAAAAGAGTTGGGTGTACGTTTTAATTAATATAAAAACATCTTATATTACATAATATATTTCTAATAACAATTAATAAAGTAATTCGAAAGACTTAAGTTAATTTGCCAAGTTCATTTTTCGATTGGTGAATAAACATAGTAAAATTAATCTACAAAAAGTTATGCAAAAATTGTTTAAAACCAGCAAAGTTAAAACTATTAAAATTGATTTGCCGATGTTTCTAAATTCAAATAGTAAAAATAAAAATTATAGTAGTATAGAACAGGGGTGGCCAGACTTTTTGTAATAAGTGCATAGTAAACTACCTGAAAATATTCGGAGCCAAAGAGTTTGGTATAAAAAAAACAATTTTTTATGTTATAATGTGTTTAATGATAGTAATTTTTACATATTTATTTCTTACTAGTTGAATGTTGATGAGTTTGTAATGTAAAAGTTAATTTTTGAAAATCAGGTTGATAATTGGTAGTTGAACATCTTATTAATTCCTTTAAATATTGGTTAGTCAATTGTGAACGAAACTTAGATTTAATTAGTTTCATTGTTGAGTACAATGATTCAACATCATATGTTGATCCAAATATTGATAGTAATCGATAAGCTGCAATTTTTAAATTATTGTATTTAACTGCTGGTGCACATTTCCAGAATTCATTTATTGATTTTGCCGATTTGTGTAACATGTGGAGACCGTGATCTTCTTGCATGTCAATTAATTCTATTTCCCTGGAAGTCGTCCCTGGTAGTAAACATTTTGATAATTTAAAACCATTATTATGGATATCAATTGAGGAGCTCGCGTGCAAAACCGGATATATCCATTTATAAAAAGGTGTCAGAAAACGCGAACTTTTGACAGTTTGCCTTTAAAGATAAGCAATGCATATTTTTAACTAGTTATTAGAGTGTGATATGTCCGCTTCTTCCTGTAATTGAATTTATCAAGCGGTAGACGCCATATCTCGCTTGCGAATTCATATGCCAAGTAAATTTCGTCAAAATGTGGATATAACCGGTTTTGCACGCGAGCTTCTTAATTTCAAAAAAATGCAATTGATGGTTTCAGTGCAACTAAATCCGTAAATCGATCTTCAAAATTGTTGTACAGGCTTTTTAATTTTGTTTGATGACACTAGTTTACAAGAAAAATTTCAAAGACTAATATTTTTTTTATAATGTAGAATGTTGTGGTGATTCTGAATCTGTCTTCAGTTTTTTGTCATCACGTCCAGTTTTCGAGATATACCCAAAAATATGGAAACATTTTCGCAAAAGTATCGCTTGTAAGATCAGCCAAACACCCAAGTGCTCATAGTGGAACTCTGCCAAAATCAAATCCTCCTGACCAATTATGCTTAATGTTCAATATTTAGAACAGCTAAAACAATATTGATATTAGTGAATTTAATATTTATACTTAGTGCCTGCAACAGTTAAAATATCTCTTTATTAAAAAAACTAGTTCGTAATAATGTTTCAAGAATACAGTGAAAATGGCAAAAAATGAAATTTTGCACGATTGTCGTAAATTAACTATATCTTTGGTAATATATATTCGACCATGGTGTCCAATGCTTCAAAATTTAGAGAATTAATTTTTTTGTTCATATGTAATTATTTTTGTTACGATGCGATTAAGTGAAAAGAAAATGGGAAAACTGTCAAGAAATTTGATTTCGTTGAGTTTTAGGCTGTAGCAAAATAACGGAAAGTCCGTTTTATGCCGTCAATATTTTAAAACGTTCGTCTATGATGTCCACTTTCATGTCCATATAGTTACAGAAGTACACTATGCAAAATAATAAATATACTGAACATGAACCGTTACTGTGTTTTTTAATTTACGATAATTTACGACAGAATCAGCACAACATTTTACGTTATAAAACAAATATCTCAGATTTTGAGGAAAGATTTGATTAAAATTTGTAAAATAGTGTAATTAATGATGACTGTTAAAGAAATACATTTTGAAGCAGCTTTCTTTAATCGAGGAAAGTGATTGAATGTCTTATCCGTTACGTCTTGTTCAAAAAGTTGTATCTTTCTTTTAAAACTGAAAATGCTTTCACTCAAGTCTGAGATATTCTCTTAAATTATTGTATTGCATCTAATAAACAAATCACTATACTAAATAACATAAATAAAACAAAAGTCAAAACTGGCATAACTTCACAAGACACTAAACATACAATGGGAAAAAACGAAAATGAGAATAAGAATAGAAAAGATAAACCAAATATAAAACAATCGTTATATAATAAAAAATTGCTGAACAAGAAATTAATAATAATGAAAATTAACAAAAAAATCAAATAATAACGAAAATGATTAGTAAAAGAACATAATTAACAAATAAGATAACATTGTTTTGAACAACTGTAGGTTTATTTATTAAATATTATAATTTATTAAATAGGATTATTTATTATTAATTTCAAAAAATCAGGTCAACTTCAATAATCTTTATCTTAAAAACGATGAAAGATTTTCTAATTTGGTTCTCACCATGATAAAATAGACACTTACCCCTATAAATTTTGAATGTTTCATTACAATATCTCAAGAATTCGTTTTTTGGTGATTTTTAATTAACTTGAGATAGTCGTAAATGTTCACGTTGAATTTAATGATTTATATCTCAAAAACGAAGAAAGATTTTCTAATTTGGTTCTCACCATGACAAAATAGACACTTTCATATATAAATTTTGAATGTTTCATTAAAATATCTCAAGAATTCGATTTTTGGTGATTTTTAATCAACTTGAGATAGCCATAAATGTTCACGTTGAATTTAATGATTTATATCTTAAAAACGAATAAAGCTTTTCTAATTTGGTTTTCACCATGATAAAATAGACAAAATAACTATTATCATAATGGATGATGATCCATTATGAGTTTGGTTAATGTTTTAAATTTTTAGAATATGGGTGTTTGGATGAACTTAGAATTGATAAAATCGACCTGAATTCATTTGATATACAATTCTTTGAGAAGATGTTCGAATTTTACCTAATACATGTAATTATATTTTTGCCGAATTTTATTTTCCTTCCAAGATTTTTGTTTCCTCCCATGTTAGAAAGCAATCAAAATGCAGAAGTCGTAAAATGCCCATGAATTTATTAAGTTCCATTTCCTCTAACAGATAGCTCTTGTTAGTAAAATCTCAAAAAAAATCCTTCAATTCAAATAAAGGGGTTCATTAATATTTTACCTAATTCCTTCTTCAAATATGGCAACATTTCCAATGCAGATATGGTATGAAACTGCACATGCAGAAATTGAAAGTAATACCGTCCTACGTTTTATTCGCATTCTCGTTGATAGGCAAGGAAATCTCCTTTTTAAAATTTTAAAATAATGCACAATGTTTAATTACGTAAATATTTATTTAAATATAAATTAGAAAATAGAAACTATCACTTTTAACATACGAGTATTATCGAGTCGATAGGTGTTTGTTGCATACAATATAGTTTTCGGTTTGATATCGGTCCGATATCTCCTATTGGCCCTTTCAGAAACCCAATTGACGGATTTTGCTCGAGTTATCGATCAACAGCACAATATCGGTTCGATATCGACATGTGAATACCTACGAGAAACCAGTCATAAATGATACAGGGCAGATACTAGGGAACAATCATAACACTCATAATATCATTAGACATAAAGATGCTCAGAATAAAGAGTTTTGTAAAATTAAATATATACCTACGTTAACAAACAAAATAACGAACATTTTTAAAAAGTATGAAAAAGTATATCAGAAATAAAATTTGCTAAATATAATAACAACAAAATCAGCACCTTAATATCAAATATGAGGGACAAAATCAAACATTTGGATAAAGTTTATACCGTATATCAGTTAAATTGCATAAATCGTGATAAAATATACATAGGAGAATCAAAACAACATCTCAAAAAACGTATACAACAACATAAATACGATACTAAACAAAAAAAACGGAAAATAAAACAGCTTTGTGTCAACATGCGGACAACATATTGGACATTGAATCGTAAGTTTGATTTTGAAAATCCAAAAATATTAATAACAAATAAAAACAAAATATTAAGAAAGAACTTAGAATCGATTTTTATAACAAAAAACAATAAGAAAACATTTAATTTTAAAACTGATGTAGGGCGAATAGGGGCGAGTTTTATACAGGTTCTACATAAAATATTTTAACCTTGTCATCTCATTTAGAAAATTGTTGAACTTGACAATATATGTTTTAATCTAAAATAGACGTTCAATTGTTTTGATATAATTTAAACAATTGATATGTATATGTTTGTTATAAAATAATATGGTAAGAATCATATTCTGCATGGTTTTGTGGTTTGTGTTTGTATTGTAATGTTTAATTATTGAAATATTTGTTAAAGATTTTAATCCTGAGGATGGGAAAAAATCCCGAAACGTCGATTTAACAATAATGAAAATAGTGGGAGGAGTTATAGTCGTTTGTTATTTTATTTTAAATTAGTAATAAGCCTCCATGTTCAAGATAAGAAAAAATACAATGTCAATTAAACATAGATTTTATTTAATATGACTCTTATATTTTAACAATTAAGTACGATTTAATTCATTGAAATGCATCTTAAATTAGATAATGTAGTTTTTAATAACAATTAATAAAGTAATTCGAAATGCTTAAGTTAATTTGCCAAGTTCTTCTCAAAATTGAGAATTTTTCGAACTATGGCTCTTATAAACTATTAATAGACCGCTTGTTGGATTGATAAGAGATACAATTGAGCATCTCCTATAAAAAAATTAACTAAAAGAAATCATAAGAAAAACATAACTAAAAAAAAGATCGGTTTCATAATCAATCTTTTAAAATACTTTTTGATGAAAAATTTTTTGATTAAATTGATGATGAAACCAATCAAACTTAAATATATTAAGTAAAATATGCTTACTTTAAAAACCTTAATTAACTTAATAATTATTAAATAATTTTTAAGTACAATTGCCACAGATTTTGATCGACAATTAATAATCTTAAGTACTAAATTAACTATTAAATAATGATAACATAATTATCCGAATCCTTAATGAGATTTATTTTTGCAAATAAATTCATTCTTGTAAGGAATTCGGCGTTTAAAAACTATGTATGGGACGGATATCTAGACGTTCTAGTCGAGGAGTAACTTCTCGACTAAGAAAATAATCAAAAAAATAAAAAAAATAAAACAAAAAAATTAAACAAAAAACAAACAAAAAGACTTATACTAAAAATTAGATAAAAAATTAATAAAGACCACTTTTATAATTTCATTTAAATTGACTTAATAATCTAAAGTTTAATTTAAAAAAATAATAAAAATGATCCAAATTTATTTACTATTTAACATAAACTCATTATAATTTAATCAATACAATATCACACATAAATCGTAATAAACAAAGTGTTTCATTGAAATTGTTTTTAAAACTCTTTGCGTATTAGTTTCGAACCATTGCACAAAACAGTATTAAATATTAAGTAAATATGCATATGTTTAGCTGCTCAAAGGCCAACAATAAACAAATTGGAATGTATCCAGTATGGAATTATCTTATAATCTAAAATTAAAGCTATTTTCATTCATAATATGTACATAAAAGAATAAAGAATAACGATAAAAATAAAAACGTTATATTAATATATGTTTACTTTTTGAAAGTATTAAAATCTCCATGTTCAGTGATGTAGATGTTATCTTGATGTAAAAAAATTAGTCTTGATCTCATGGACTCACCGTACTTACAGCTAAAATAAATTTTATATTATTTAAGTTAAATATATGTTAAAATTAAAGAATAATAAAAATGATATTAAATGATGAGTATATGATAGAGTTATTTTTTTATTTTTAAACGATGAGTGATGAATCTTGATGATTTTTTAATGATCTTGATTACTTATATATCTCTGGCCTTACTCTTTGGGCTATTGGACATTGCCGGATTGTCGTAAGCGTAAACGATACTATCTTCGGCTGGAATCCTACTTAATCCCGTTGTTATTGTGGATGGACTCTCAGATTTAACGGTTGTATCGGGAATATCAATTTTTAAATCCAATTTTTTATCGTTATGTTCAGTTTGAATGTTGTTTCCAACACCGTTTGATTTATTACCGTCTTGCTTCTAAAAAACATTTTCAAATTTAACGTTTTCAAAAAAATATAACTTAATATAATTTAAGGATATGACTTGATTCACAAATATAATCGGCAAGAGAGATGATTGTTATTTTATAATTAATGATCATCTGTATTTATTACATTGTGTAATAGCTTTGTGTATACGTCGAAAGCAAAAAATTAAGAATAGATAAAAGATTACTTCCTTTATGAAAAAGGAAAATTAGTAAACAGAAGAAGACTAGCTGTTGACAGCAGAAGTCTAAATACTATGATAGGAAGAATAGACACTATATACTAACGATTGATAGTGCTTGCAGAAGATTAAATACTGCTAGATACTGCTATTGATTGAACAGTAGCACTGTTCAATCAATACAAAAATATAAAAGATAGTAGCAAAAAATTTAGTGTTGCTAGCAGAAGACTACTTACTGACTAAAGATTACTTGCAGTTAATTAAGATTAACATTACTGTTAATAAATATTTATTTAAATATTTATTTATTACTGTTAATAAATACACTAAATATTGCTTTCAGAACACTAGATGTTCCTGATAAAAGATTTAACACTGCAGAAAAATAGTACATTAAGTTGGTAGAAGACTAGATATTGACTAGAAATTTGGGTATCTATACATCATTTGCAGAATACTACATGTTGCTGAAAAAAGATGTAAAATCACAGAAAAAGACTAGACAGTGCTGGCAGAAGACTAGGTATTGTTGAATGAAGGCAAGATATTGCTATAGGACGATCATAAACTGCTACTAGTATGAAAAAATTAAGTGTCGCTAGCAGAAGTCTAGCTACTGTTAATAAAAAACCAAACACTACTTACAAAATACTAGATATTACTGTAAAAAGACTCAAAACTGCAAGTAATAGACTAGACTTTGCTGGTAGAAAACCAAATTATGATAAATGAATACTAGATTAGCTACTGTTAATAAAAGTCTAAATAGTACTTGCAGTAGTACAAAGACTAGACACTGCTGGGAAAAGACTAAATACTGATAAACGAAGGCTAGATACTGCCGTTAGAAGATTAGATACAGTTAATAAGGGCTAATTAAGTAAAGTGGAATTAAGTAGTGCTTTTAGAGGACGGGCCACTGTTGACAAAAGATTCAAAATTGCAAGCGAAAGACTAGACACGGCTAGATGAAGACAATACATTGATGTATGAAGGCTAGATAGTATTATTGGAACATTAGACACTGCTTATTAGCATACTGCTAATCAAATTAATAAATTAGGTATCGCTAACACAGAATTGGATACCGTTTATAAACGGCAAGATATTTTTTTATTTATTAACTGACTCCAAAACAATGAACACCACTGGTAGTGGTATGTTAGTTGGACAATACTAGATATTATTGACAAAACACTTAAAATTGCAGAAAAAAGATTAGTCGCAGCTTAAGAACACTAAATATTACTGCATGAATTTTATATACTGCTTTTGGAAGATTAAGCATTGATAATACGAAATACTGCTAGCAAAAAATTAGGTGTCGCTGATAAAGGACTAGGTACTCTTAATAAAAAACAAAATATTACTTACAGAATACTAGATATTACTGTCAAAAAAATTCAAAACTGCAAGCGAAAGACTAACTACAGTTGGCAGAAGACTAGATATTGACGAATGAAGGCTGGATGCTGCTATTGGAATATAATAAACTAATAAGAGATACTGCTACCAAAAAAATTTCCTAGCAGACGACTAACTACTGTTAATAAAACATTAAATATTACTTTCAGAATAGTAGATATTGCAGACAAAAGACTTAAAACTGCAGAAAAAGACTAGACGTAGCTGGCAGAAAACTGGTAGATATTGCTTAATGAACACCTTTTACTGAGTTTGGGAGATTAGATGCTGGTAATAAGATATATTGTTAGTTATAAATTAACTGTGACTGCTGGAGGACTAGATACTGCTATTAAAAGACAAAATATTATTTGTAAAACACTAGATACACAAGGAAAAAAACTACAAGAAAAGTATAAACACTTCTGGCAGAAGAATAAATATAGATGAATGATGACTATATACTACTATTGGAAGATTAGATACTGCTAGCAAAAATGTTAATAAAACACCAAATACTACTTACAGAATACTAGATATTACTGATAAAAGACTGCAGAAAAATACTAGACACACCTTGTAGAAGACTAGATATAGCTGAATGAATGCTATGTACTGCTTTTTGAAGATAAGGCACTGATAATAAAAAATACCACTAGCAAAAGATTAGATGTTGTTGATAAGGAACGAGATACTATTTATAGAAGACAAAATATTACTTGCAGAACACTAGATATTGCTAATATAAGACTTAAAACTGCAGAAGAAAGCTAGATATAGCTGGTAGAAAACTAGATATTGCTGAATGAATGGTATTTACTGCTTTTGGGAGATTACATACCGAAAATAAAATATATTGCTAATAATAAATTAGACAAGGCTGATGGGGGACTATATACTGGTAATAAAAGACAAAACATTAATTGTAGAATACTAGATACTGTTGTTAAACGACTTAAACTACAAACAAAAGACTAAATATTTGTGGCAAAAAAGTAGATATATATGAATGAGGGCTAGATACTGTTATTGGAAGATAAGACACTATCAATAACAAATTCCGCTAACAAAAATACAGATATCGCTAGCAGAGGACTAACTACTGTTAATAAAACACCAACTCAGTATAAAAATACTAGACAAACTGGTAGAAGACTAGATATTGCTGAATGAATGCTATTTACTGCATTTGGGCGATTAGATATTGATAATAAAATATATTGCTAGTAATAAATTAGCTGTGGTTGCTAAGGAAGACTAGATACTGCCGATAAAAGACTTAAAGTGCAAGCAGAAAACTAAACATTTCTATCAGAAAACTAGATATAGATGAATGAAAACTAGATACAGTTATTACAAGATGAGACACTATCATTAACAGATAGTACTATCAAAAAAGTATATATCGCTGGCAGAGGCCTAGCTACTGTTAATAAAACACTAAATAATACTTGCAAAACATTATATGATAAGATGTTCCTGATGAAAGACGTAACACTGCAGAAAAATACTAGACAAACTGGTAAAAGGCTATTGCGGAACGAATGCTATCTACTACTTTTAGGAGATTAGGCACTGATAATAAGAGATACTGCTAACAAAAATTGGGTGCCGCTGATAAAGGACTAGATACTGTTAATAAAAGATAAAGTATTACTTGCAAAACACTAGATACCGCTGTTAAAAGACTTAAACTCTAACCAGAAGACATTGGAAGATTAAATTTTGTCAATAAAAGTTACTGCTAGCGAAAAATTGGATATCGTTAGTAGAGGAATACTTACTGTTAATAAAACACTGAATATTATTTGTAGAATACTAGATGTTGCTGATATAAGGCTTAAAACTACAGAATAAGGCTAGGTGGAGCTGATAGAAAACTAGATATTGCTGTATGTATGGTATTTACTGCTTTTGGGAGACAAAATACTTATTGCAGAATAAAATTCTAAATAATTCTAGCAGAAAACGAGATACAGATGAATTAAGGTTAGATATTGTTATTGGAAGATGAGACACTGTCAATAACAAATACTGTTAGCAAAAAAGTTGACAAAGGCGATATCATGTCTTTTGGAAGCATTTGGGTCAGTCTTGTCATCAACATCTATCCTTCTATCATCAATATCTAGTCTTCTGGTATCAATACTTTATGTTTTATGGTCAATATCAAATATTTGATCATTAATTCAGCTGTTGCCATTAATATCGAGTTTTCTGTCATCAATATCTAGTCTTGTCATCAATATTTAGTCTTCTGTCATCAATATCTAGTTTTTTGTCTGGAATACTTGTCATGTGTCATCAATATCTAGTCGTCTGTCATCAATACTTTATGTTTTGTTGTCAATATCAAATGTCTTTTCATTGATCCAGCTGGTGCCATCAATATCTAGTTTTCTGTCATCAATATCTTGTCTTGTCATCAATATATAGTCTTCTGCCATCAATATCTAGTCTTCTGTCTTGAAAAACATATTACTTGCAAAACACTAAATATCGCGGTCGAAAAGTTGAGTATCGGTAGCAGCGGAATACCAACTTATAATAAAACAATTAATATTACTTACAGAATACTAGATGTTGCTGATATAATTTTCAAACTTGATTTGATGGCAACCAAATGTGCTCTTAATGTAGCGCATGTTTTAGTTTATTGATATTTCCTGTAGTTTGGCGAAAAATCGCAGTTTAGTAAGATGCGGTTATTTCGAAAATAACCAAGCAGATTTCAACGCGATTTTTATCGAAATATGTTTAATAATGTTGTATGTCGAATTTCATTACCAGTTTTTCAAAATAAGGGCTCCCTAATTGTTTAAGAGCGATTTAATGGGAATACAAGTTAAAGAGAAACAAAAATATCACTCCGGGTAGAGATGCTCATGAGGGAGACCTCATTTTGAAAATCTGATTACGGAATCCGACAAACGATATTCTTTAATACATTTTGGTAAAAATCGCTTTGAAATTCTTCTGATCGTTTTCGAAATAACCGCATCTTACTAAACCGCAATTTTCCACGAAACTGTATAGAATATCGTCAAAATAAAATATGTTTCACATTAAGAACACATTGGGTTACTAGAAATTAACCTATGATACACAGAAATGTTTATTGATTACAATAAACTTCGCCGCAATTTTTTTCATCGACGAAAATATCGATCTCTAAAGTGAGGGGCCTTGACATTTAGCACTGATAATAGATATTGCCGAATAAATCTACTTACTTAACAACAAAATTAGGTGTTGCCGATAAAGGACTAGATACTGTTAATAAAAGGCAAAATATAATTTGCAGTATACTAGGTACTGCTGTTAAAAGATTTAAAACTGCAAACAAAAGATTAAACACTTATAGCAGAAGACTAGATATTGATGAACGATAATAAGTGATGCAGCGTTGATAATAAGTGATACAGCAAGCTAAAAATTCTTGCAGAACACTACATATTGTAAAAACATACTGCTAACAAAAAAATAGGTGTCACTAAATAACTCGATACTGTTAATAAACGACAAAAAGTTATTGAACGTTGAATATTGATCTACTCCACTAGTTTTCTTATTTAACGCAAATTCAAATAAAACAACTTACTTCTTTTTGGTCTTCTTTATTTGTAGTCTAACCGGTTTTGGCTTACGCCATCATCAGAGATATTAAAATTCTAACATTAGATTTCGGTAATTAATTGAATTCATATTGTTATCATTATGTGAAAAATATTTACTGTTAGTATTAACAAATTAAAATTAAAACGAACGTTTAAAGTTAAAATTGAGCAAAAACACAATCAAAAAATCAATTTGATTTTTAAATACGGAATTACCGAAATGTGTTGTTAGAATCTCAATGTCTCTGATGATGGCGTAAGCCAAAACCGGTTAGATTATAAATGCAAGAGACCAGAAAAAGTGTTGTTTTATTCCAGTTTGCGATAGACAAATATTTTTGCAGAATATTAGATTTTGTTATTATTACTGAAAGCAAAGAACTAGACACAGTTGGCTGCTATTTATTTTACTGCTATTTGAAGATTATGTTTCAACAAAATTGGTCAAATTAAATTGTTATTTATGTGACCTTCAAAATTAAATTCTATTTTGGCACGCATAAAATGACTCTTTATTTTAATCTTAATTCGATTTTCTTTTATAATATAATTTATTTGATTATTTTAGACAATTTTTATATGAAACCCAGAACGCATCATTAAATCTGCATTAAGCAAATTAAGCTGACGACCGTCATGTTCAAAAAAATTAAAGTAATAAAATGAAAAAGAATTACCTTAAAAACTGCTCGTATATTTTTAAAACTAATTTTTTTCTGTTGATTTAAAATCATGATTAACAATCCGATAAATCCCAGAATCAAAATTACAATGAGTGCGATAGCTACGTTAAATTTTACTTTAAGACTGTTAATCAAAGCTAAAACAAACAAAAAAATAATAAATTTCGAACTTAAAGCTAATAAATTAAAAATTGACTTACAAATCGTAGGTGGAGATTCGTCCTCTCTTTCATAATATCGTTGATCGAAAAAATATACTGAAACGAAAAGGTGTTACTTATTCAAGAAATCTAGTCCACGTTCTTAATTTTCTAAAACTCTCAACGATTTCACTTCGAAATTGTTTTGAATGAACTAACTTTTATTGGAGCTTAGCTATTAAAAACCTTCAATCACCGCAAAATTTATTCATAATTTTTTAATGGAAAATGATTAATAATCTTTTTTAACGAAAAAATGATTAGAATTTTTTGTTACTAATTGTGGATTCATTTAAAAACAATCGGCCGCTTTTGTATTATTCATCCATTCATAATTATGGAAACTATTCCACCAAAAGATAAGAATTAAACTATTTTAACCACATACCAATTTAAATTTGAATCATCAAGATACCTTAATTTTTCTTTGACATTGAAATCACATTTGAATGAGGCGATTGTAAAGCATTTATTTGTGTTGAGTAATTTGAGCTATTGTTAATTTAGTTGTTTAATATCGTACATCGCCTGATTACAGATTTTTTTTTGGTTTGTATTTCACGTTGCTGAATCATCGAAATTTATCGCGTTAAATGTTATATAAAAATTGTTATCTTCGTTTAGAGGTAAATAATTTAACTTTCAAATAACTTGAATTCGTTAACTGGCGTTTAATTTGAGTACTAATTCTTTTTTAAATACCCACTAAAAATGTCTACGAAAATAACAAAAAAATTAATCTTACACAATCAATATATTTTTAGATACAATACATCATCAAAACAAAACAAGAAAGTGGGCACACCTTATCTTAAATCGTAAACATAAATTTAAAATTCTATTTCAAAAAATCTCCTCCATTTTTAATATTCTTACCTTGGCACTCCGATGTACATTTGGCTTGATCAAAATTGTGATCGGGTGAACAAACTTTACTGCAATGTTCGCAGTGATCAGTTTGTCGATCACAATAATAATAAGTTTCGCATTGATGTTGTCCGCACCGTGGCCCCAAAAGGGGGGCATAGCTGAAACATCCACTGATGAAGAAGAATAGGGAAACCACCAAAATCGCTGCACTTTTTGCCATTTTTGAAAATCCAAAATCGACTACATCTTTTTTGAAACTACCTCAATGGTGGGTTCTTTTTGGCGGATTTATAATCAATAGAAACGGTAAGCAACAGGTGGTATGGAACGTCTAAGGTGAGTCACTGTTAGAGTGACGCTTTCGAGGTAGTACTGCTTGACTGTGTGCAGTGTGTGTGAAAAACGGCAAGAATGTTACCGAACAGGTAACCGAACCCCACCTGTTTCGGTAACGTTATTGTTCGGATTTAAAAGCGGGAAAGTTTAATTTACAAAATTTTCATAAAAAAACTCAAAGATGTGTTTGTTATGGCGGTCTTTATCAAAAAAAATCGATGAATTAACTAAGAACAAGTTTTAAACATGTACTGTATTAAAATGTTTTGTCTTTTTTGTGTAGCTGAATTTTGTTTGTACAAAGATAAGAGATGTGTATCCTAAGATTATAATGTTTAAGATGAAGTTTAAATAATAGAAATTGTAAACAATGATAAAAATTTTAAATATTAGTTGCAAACGCATTGGGGGTTTGAGTATTGCGATTTATACACAAAAAAATTAACAATCATTTAAAATGTTACAGTAAAGGTGACAGTAAAAACTTTGAATAACAATTCGTAAAATTATTTATTTACTATATTTGAGATGAAAACTGGAAAGTCCAGCGAAACATCCCGTAATAAATCACAATAAATAACATAAATAAATAATTTCTTAACAGAAATAAAAAATTGCTGAACAAGAAATTAATAATAATGAAAATTAACAAAATAAAATCAAATAATAACGAAAATTCTTAGTAAAAGAACTGTTGTTTGTTTTCTTATTTGTTAATTATACAAATAAGAAAACATTTTAAAGGCTCAATTACACAGAGAACAGTTTAGGTAAATTTTATTTATTATTAATTTCCAAAAATCATAAAAATCAGGTTAACCTAAATATTCTTTATCTCAGAAACCAATAAAGATTTTCTGATTTTGTTCTCACAATGACAAAATAAACACTTATCTCTATAAATTTTAAATGTATCATTAAAATATCCCAAGAATTCGATGTTTGGTGATTTTTAATTGACTTGAGGTAGCCATAAATGTTCACGTTGAATTTAATGATTTATATCTCAAAAACGAATAAATATTTTCAAGATCCCATTTCATCACAAGAAAGTAGACACTTTCTTCTATAAATGATGAATAATGCATTAAGACGTCTTAAGAATTCGAGAGAGAGAGAGACAGATTTTATTTGGACCAACTCAGAAAAATTAAACATAATTAATACAGAATAAATAAAAACAAAAAAGTATATACAATAAATAATATTTAATGTTGGTCCAAAAGGGCTAACGACTTTCTGCAGTCTTTCTGTAGACTTTCTGTAGTCTTTCTGCCCGGGATAATCTTCAGATGTTCCCTCTTGGGACTAGTCGCGATACAAACGGTGGAATAGTTGAAGAGAGTGGTGGTGATACAGCGTGGTTATAAAAAGATTTCTTAATGTTTCCAGCGGGAAGTTATCCGCAATGGTTTGGGCTAGCTGTTGTAGACGGGGTTGGATTGGCGGCACTTCGGTAAGGTGGTAAAGCAATTGGTTGCTCGGGTTGAAGAGCGGATTTTGTGGGTGGCGAATGCGTGTGATACATCTCAAAGCAGCCCGTTCAGCAACTTTTAGATGATACTTGGTTCCACCAGGCGCGTCAGCTAATATCAGGGGGGCATATTCAATAATCGGTCTACAGATCGTTTTGTATATATGCGAGGCGCATTTCGTAGATATGCCACGGCCCTGATAAGTTAAAGATCGGAAGTGTTTCGCTCAATTTGTCGCTTTCATTTTCACCTTGATGGCGTGGTCGGTAAATTTAAGTCTTGTGTCCATCCATACTCCCAGGTATTTGCATGATGTAATAGCAGATAGCACCGTTGATAGGATAATTATCGTAAGTGGGGGAGTATGAATGGGAAGAAAAGGGATAAAAAATTGCGTCTTCGAGGGGTTGACTTGAATTCGCCATCTCAGCAGCCAACTCTCAGTTGAACGAACCAATATCTGTAACTTCTGAACTGCGGATCTGATGGTTGCGCCGTGGGTCACCAAGGTTGTGTCGTCTGCATACAGTATATCTGGGCTGGGGTGATAGATGTCGCAACAGAAGAGATTGTACAACGTCAGGGATAATGGAGATCCCTGAGGCAGGCCTTGCTAGGGCCTTCTTTATCTCAGAAACCAATAAAGATTTTCTGATTTTGTTCTCACAATGACAAAATAAACACTTATCTCTATAAATTTTGAATGTTTCATTAAAATATCTCAAGAATTCGATTTTTGGTGATTTTTAATTAACTTGAGATAGCCATAAATGTGCACGTTGAATTTAATGTTTTGTATCTCAAAAACGAATAAATATTTTCAAGATCCCATTTCATTACAAGAAAGTAGACACTTTCCTCTATAAATGATGAATAGTGCGTTAAGATGTCTTAAGAATTCGATTTTTCGAGATTTTTTAAAACAAAATTATTAATTTCAAAGAATCATATAAAATTAGGTTAACTGAAATAATCTTTATCTCAATAACAAATAAAGATTTTCTAATTTGGTTATCACCATGACAAAATAGACACTAGCGTCTATAAATTTTGAATGTTTCATTAAAATATCTCAAGAATTCGATTTTTGGTGATTTGTAATTAACTTGAGATAGCCATAAAGGTTCACGTTGAATTTAATGTTTTGTATCTCAAAAACGAATAAATATTTTCAAGATCTCATTTCATCACGAGAAAGTAGACACTTTCCTCTGTAAATGATGAATAGTGCGTTGAGATGTCTTAAGAATTCGATTTTTCATGATTCTTTAAAACAAGATTATTAATTTCAAAGAATCATAAAAAATTAGGTTAACTTAAATAATCTTTATCTCAATAACAAATAAAGATTTTCTAATTTGGTTTTCACCATGACAAAATAGACACTAGCGTCTATAAATTTTGAATGTTTCATTAAAATATCTCAAGAATTCGATTTTTGGTGATTTTTAATTAACTTGAGATAGCCATAAATGTGCACGTTGAATTTAATGTTTTGTATCTCAAAAACGAATAAATATTTTCAAGATCCCATTTCATTACAAGAAAGTAGACACTTTCCTCTATAAATGATGAATAGTGCGTTAAGATGTCTTAAGAATTCGATTTTTCGAGATATTTTAAAACAAAATTATTAATTTCAAAGAATCATATAAAATTAGGTTAACTGAAATAATCTTTATCTCAATAACAAATAAAGATTTTCTAATTTGGTTTTCACCATGACAAAATAGACACTAGCGTCTATAAATTTTAAATGTTTCATTAAAATATCTCAAGAATTCGATTTTTGGTGATTTTTAATTAACTTGAGATAGCCATAAATGTTCACGTTGAATTTAATGATTTATATCTCAAAAACGAATAAGTATTTTCAAGATCCGCTTTCATCACAAGAAAATAGACACTTTCCTCTATAAATCATGAATAGTTCATTAAGATATCTTAGGAATTTGACTTTTCGTGGTTTTTTGAAACAAGATAAATTAATTTCAAAAAATCATAAAAAAATTAGGTTAACTTAAATAATCTTTATCTCAAAAACGAATAAAGATTTTCTAATTCGATTCTCACCATGATAAAGTAGATAAAATAGCTAGTATTATAATGAATCAACATAGGTTGTGTTTGTTTAATGTCTAGAATTTTTATAATATGGGTGTTTGGATGAACTTGAAATTAATAAAATCAATCTGAATTCTTTTGAGATACAATTCAGTGAGATGTTCGAATTTTACCTAATACATGTAATTATATTTTTGCCAAATTTTATCTTCCTTCCAGGATTTTTTGTTTCTTCCCGTGATAGAAAGCAATCAAAAAGCAGAAGTCGTAAAATGCCGGTGAATTTATCAAGAAACATTTCCTCCCACAGATAGTTCTTGTTTTTGAGTAATATCCGGAAACGTCCAGTAATTAGTAAAGTCCCAAAAAATTCCTTCAATTTTAAAAGATTCAAATGGATTTAATAAGGGATTCCTTCATATTTTCCCCGATTCCTGTTTCAAATATGGCAACATTTTCAATATAGATACTGTATAAAACTACACATGCAGAAATTGATGTAAAAGTAAATGGTCTTACGTTTTTAATCGCATTCTCATATAAAGGCAAGGAAATCTCATTTTTAAAATTTCAAAATAATGCATAATGTTTAATTAAGTAAATATTTATGTAAATATAAATTAGAGAATGGAAACTATCACTTTTGACATACGTCACTGTCGTTAATCACACTTATCGAGTCGATATAGGTACTTGTTGCATGCGATATAGTTATCGATTCGATGTCGGTTCGATATCTCCTATTGTCCCTTTCAGAAACCCAATTGACGAATTTCGCTCGAGTTATCGATCAATAGCACAATATCGGTTCGATATCGACATGTGAATACGTACGAGAAACCGGCAAATTATCTACAGAGTGAGGTTTTTTGTTATCATGTTTTCAATGAAATACTACCTCTGTCCGAAAATAGTTGCTACATTTCAGTTCAATGCAATAAATATTGTAAATACTTAAAGGTAAAGTGATGTATTGTATTCAAGCGGCTGAAAATATAATAATCAAAGTATGCCATGTCCAAAATACAACTTAACTATCGTATTTGATTTGTGATAAGTAACTGTCAAATGTTAAATTTGAATATTTAAGCAACTTAACCGCTGCTTTTAAAAAATGGTGAGAAATATTACGGAAATTAGTCAAAAAGGTGGTAAAAAGGGTGAAGAATTTAGTAACGATCAACGTAAGCAAATTTTACATTATTTATTACAAAATGTGACGAACGAAAAACTTAAAAGAGGTGCGATAAATGCTGCTGCACGTAAGTTTTGTTGTAGCCGTTCAACCATTTCCAAATTGCGGAAACAAGTTAAAGAATGCCAAAACAATGACTCAACAATTAATGTAGATTCTAAGAAAAATAAATGCGGTCGAAAAGTGAAAAATTATCGCCATCAAATTTCAAACATTTCCTCCCTTCCTTTATGTAAAAGAACGACCTTAAGGTCGTTAGGTTATGCGTGTAAAATTCCAAAAAGTACATTGCATGACAGATTAAAGAAAGGAAAGGAAATAAAAAGAATTACTAGTTTTGTTGAACCATTGCTGACTGAAGAAAATAAACGCCGCCGAATCGAATTTTTTATTGCCGTCGGTATTTTGAGGACTTGCTAGATTATGTACATATTGATAAAAAATTGTTCTACTTAACTAGAATTAAAAAGAGTTTTTACATATCTTCCGAAGAAGAACACACTTATAGACCCTGTAAAAGTAAAAGATTCATTACAAAGGTATTGTTTATGGCAGCAGTGGCTCGTCCACGTTGGGATTTTCATAAGAATGCATATTTTGATGGAAAGTTAGGAATTTGGTCATTTGTTTCTTCTCACCAGCTAAAAGAAACAGCAAGAATCGAGCTAAGGGCACTTTAGTAACCAAAACTGTAGAAACAGTCAATAAAGAAGAAATAAGAAAAATGATTTTGCATAATTTAGTTCTAGCAATACGCAATAAATGGCCTGTTGGTTCCAGGAAAAATACAATATACAGGGTGTTTCTGTAAGTCGTGGCATAATTTTAATCACAAATACTTGAGTTAATGGCTAAGCATAAATGGCTAAGATATGGGCCTTCAATGTTAAGAAATTTTTAAACTTTTTCTTAAATATCTTCAATATAGTTTGTCTTAGAAAGATAAAATTTGGCAAACAGTGCAATGTTATCATGAAAAATCATTTAAGATCACTTTTGAACACATACAACCACGGGATCATTGCTATACGGAGTGTCCACAAAGTTTATTTCATTAAAACTTTTTTTTATAACGTAAACTCTTAAATTTTCCAACTGATTCCAAAAGCCTATTTCATTTTAAAACTATTTTCACTCTTAGACAATTTTGATTAGATGTATCCTTTTCGAGTTATTCGCAAAAAGATTCAAGCTTGTTTTTTAGGATTTTCATTAATCGTAGGCGCCTATGAAAACAAATTGTAAGTAAAGTAGTAAAGCAATCTGTCAAATTATTACCCAACATACGTTAGTCGTTAATTATTGTTTAAAATGGCAAATAATTTCAGTTTTAGTGAGCAAACTGACATGCTTTTAATTTTGGGAGAGTGTTTAGGCAATGCTAACGCAGCAGCAAGACGATATTGCGAAACATTTCTTAATATCGAAAGACGTTTACGCGAGACAGGAAATTTAAGACCGAAGTATGTAAATAATGGAAATCAGAGGTCAGTTCGTACACCCGAACTGGAAGAAGATATTTTGGATTTTGTGGTAGATCGTAGTACTGCTAGTACTGCTGATATAAAATGACATTTTAGAATATCTAGAACTACAGCTCTCTAGATATTCCTAGAGAGTTCAATTTATTTATTTACGGTGCTTTCTTGTAAAATATTATTCATCTAAATCGACCGAAGCACCTCTTACCGAAGAATTTGGTAAAGCAATAAAATATGACAAAACATTTATTCTATTATTTTAAGCTGCTGGTGATAGAAATTTATGGTTTCTTTTTATTTTGATCTTTCCAAAACTAAGAGATACGTCTCTTATCCTATCCGAAACTTTATTAACTTCACAAATATAGTTCCTATGAATGGGGACATTGACAAAGATCTATATAAATTCTATATGAATAATGTAGTCACAGAATATGTTTTCAATTTTGAATGTGTCAGTGATGCTAAAATAGAGGAAATTATTAACTGCATAAAAACCAACGCTACAGGATTGGATGGAGTTAATATCAAAATGATTAATTACTGTTGCCCTCACATAGTTCCTCAAATTAAAGAGATAGTTAATTGCTGATTGTTGGACGGTCGATTTCCAGACGTTTGAAAAAAGGCAAAAATAATTCCATTACCAAAGAAAAAAAAGCCAGATTCATTTGCTGATTTACGTCGAATTAGCATTCTGCCGGTGTTTTCTAAGGTGCTGGAGAAAATTATGTGTGAGTAGCTCCAGGCACTTGTTTACAAATATAAATTGTTGCCAGAAACGCAATCTGGTTTCAGGGCGGGTTATGGCTGCGCCACGGCTTTGCTTAATATAGTGGATGACGTACTGAGGGCATCCGATTGTGGTAGAGTGACGGTATTGTGTTTGCTTGATTATTCGAAAGCATTTGACAGGATGAATCATATAATGTTGTCCTCTATTTTGTGTCATATCGGCCTTAGCCAACAGCAGTAAGTCTTTTAATGAGTTACTTATCTGATAGGGAACAACAAGTACTAATAAACGGTCGCTTTTCGAAACCGGCTTTTGTTAGGGTCGGATGTCCTCAGGGATCAATTATTTTTCCGTTGTTGTATAGTATATACACAGGTCAATTCAAGGACACAATTCGCTATTGCAACGCCCATTGGTATGCTGACGACACACAGTTGTACCATTCATTTACTGAATCGGAGGTGGATGTAGCATGCGCAAAAATTAATGAAGATTTACAAAGATTGGTACGACTCTCCGAGGGCATGGTCTTTGCATCAACCCACAAAAAACGGAACTAATGCTTTTTGGACCCAAAGAACTTAAAATTAAAATACAAAATAAAATCAGATAGAGATCAACAATAAGCAATTGTTATTTAGTGAATCAGCAAAGGATTTAGGAGTAACTCTTAACCAAAATTTAAAGTTTGATTCCCATATTAATAAGGGTCTACAAAAAGCATATGCGTCATTGAAATTGATTTATTGCAACCGAGAGTACATCAGTAGAACAACTAAACGATTACTTTGTGACAGCATAGTGTTATCGCACTTTAATTTTGCAGATTGCTTATATTATCCATTTTTGTCTTGCGTCCTTAAGTCTAAAATTCAAAAAGTTTAAAACTCCTGTATAAGACTATTGTTTGGGTTGAGGCGAAGGGACCATGTAAGTGGTAAGCTATCGGAGATTGCATGGTTAGACATGCAGTCGCGATGTTTGGCGCACTCGGCATTGTTGTTTCGCAATGTGGTCACCAAGGAGAAACCTTCATATTTGTATAACAAAATTACTTTCCGCTCAAACGTGCACAATCTTAATATAAGATTTAAGGGTACGATAACGTCACCTGTACACAGGACTGAATTTTTTAAAAACACTTTTACCTATCAAATTAGTAAAATATTTAATGATATAATTATGAAAGTTGGAGTGTGTTCGTCTGAGTTGCAGTTTAAAAGGCGATTAAGGCCACTGTTAATGCAGGTATGTGAAAATCTGTAGGAATAGGAGGGGGCGACATATGTCATATTTTTCTTTTGTTTGATAGGTCCTTTGTGGCATGGAGCTAGAATAAATGTTTGATTTAATTTGTTACTGATTTATTGCATTAAATTGTTGTTTTGTTTTTTTTGTTTCTTTTCGTTATAATGGGTTAGTGGAAGAACGGTGAAAACCGAACTAACCCACATTGAGCACATTTAAATATATGTCAAAGTTACTGTAAGTTACTGTACTACTGTTAGCTCAATAAAATATTATTATTATTATTATTATTACACCCGCCATAAATATAAGACGAATTTAAAATGTTGGCGTGAGAATAATTCACCATGATATTCAAAGACATTAACAAGACATTAATGACAACAATAACATAAATATGGCTGAAAAGCTATCAAAACAGCATTGTATGCGTCCAATAATTTCCAAATATGAGGGCAACTACAACAAATAGGCACTGGAAAGTATCTAAATAGTTTGTAGAGAATTAAATTCCCTTTCTGATAGGGTATGAAAATATGGGGCGTTCCATTTAAAATTTTCGACTTTCACGCAATTGCATACAGAGAAACGGTAACTCAATTTTTGACCAGCCTGTATAAGATATACTGATACAACAAATGACAATCTATTTAGCAGCATATGAAGAGTTATCGTACCAACGCAAAACGTTTTTGAGTTAACGTTGGCTGAGATATGGGCTTGTAAAGAGCATGGTGAATTTGACAAAAAAAAACAATAACCAAAATAACTCGAAAACAAAAAAACGGTACCAACAACTGTTATCAAAGTCAACATATTTTCTTACGCATAATTGAATCTTGTAATAAAAACTATAGCATTCCATTTAAAATAACGAAGTTGAGGTCTACTTCCGGTAGACCGGAAGTGGCGGCCATCTTGAAAATATTTCAGATTAATAAATCGGAATGAACAACCCATGTTACCAAAATTTCAAGCCTCTATGAATAGTGGAACCTAAAAAAGTTCTAATGAACCAGTTACGTGAGACACCCTGTATAAATCATAATAAAAGTGAAAGACGTGTATGATAGAAAAACTTTTGTTTGTAAATTTAACAGAAAACAATTTGGAACTAACTAATTTTATTTTAAAAATGTTTTAAAGTATGAAATTCGGCAAAACAGGGATGGACGCATAACCCAACGCCGCAATCTTGACACATAAATCTTGTACTGATTCTTTTCTTCGCTCTTCTTGTGGTGTGCTTACACACATAATACTATCTTTGTGTCCTCGATCCCTTTGCTTCCGTCTGTGGTACAGGTGCTGGAATATGTCTCTCCTTCAATCGAAATGGGTTGTTATCACTTGAAGGCCTTCCGCCTCTTCGATTTTTCCTGTCAGTCGCGTGATTCTCGATAATTTGCCTCACCAGCTCAAGTCTAAACTTTGCTATGTGCGGCTTTGCCCGTGTTCTCATCTGGAACAAGGTGTATGCATTCAAAACAGTCAAGTCCATCAAATACATAAAAAATTTTTTGTACCATTTTATGGATTTTCTGGCCGTAAGAGAAAAACTTATAATCATGTCTGCTTTGTCTACAACTCCCATCTTCAAGTTGTAATCGACTATACAGCTTGGTTTGACAATAGATTCACCGGTTGTGAAATTTATTTTTCCCGTGTCTTTTATTTCATTTTTATGAACAGTTGTGAGAATATGTATGTCTCTTTTATCGTGCCATTTTATCGCCATCATGTTCTGTGTATTTCTCATTGCAATGTCGCCCTTCATGTTATTGAGGAAATTTTTAGGCATACCCTTTCTATTGCACCTTACTATTCCGCAAGACCCTGTTTTTCTCGTATGCAAACAGCTACTTAGATGAGGACTTGAATAGCAATTATCATAATAAGTGGTATGGCCCTTGTCTAAATATGGCTCGAGTAATGTTGTAACTACAGAGCCAGAAATGCCTAAGCCTGCAATTTTATTATTTATTTCAGCAGAAGAACCAGTATAAATAATGAAATCCAAAATGAAACCAGTTTAACCCAATCCAACCCAACCCAACCTAGCTTCAGAACTTGCACTAGACTTAGAATTAAAACTATTAGAGTTTGAAAGTCTAAAAAGGCGTACGGCTAAATGTTAATATTTCTTGTTCTGGTGTTAATACCAAAGCCAGGTTGTAGGTCTAGTATTAGTTATACTTTTAGTTTCAGAAGAATTTACAATAATCAAGCACTAAATGGCAATCAAAACTAGAACTAACAACTAAACCTAGTACTAGAAAGTTTTGGTTTAGCCGTGCGTGAGATGCACGGCTAAACCTGAATCTTTTGTTGCAGAACGAACACTAAACATAGAACTAGAATATTCTATGTTTAGTAAATATTCGATTCGGTATATAATAATAAGAGATCCGTATATAGTATCTGTACACTGATTAAAGAGTGTACCGGCAGTCAGTAGAGAGTGGTCCAACCATAGAAATATTGTGATCCATGAGCTGACCAAATAGGTAGCGAGAACGTTTTACATTGTATCCCAACCCGGTTGTGGTCTTCAAAATAGCCACCTAAAGCAGATGATCAACAGTTGAGAGCCCTCAAAGGTGAAAAGAACTTCCTTATCACAAACAAGCGATAACTCCGTCGTAAACCAATGTCCGTCGCAATTTTATACTAAGGTTCATTAAGCACCTAAGCCTTTGAAGGGCTAAGGTAACAATAAATCTTATAGCTCACGGTGGTAAGAGAGACTGTCCCCTCAGTCAGGCATCAATAATAATATAATTATTATTATGATGTTATTTGGCATAATAGTATACAGGTGTCCCGCAACGCTTGTACAATACTTTACCAGTGTATCCTGTGTACGAAAATGGAGAAAAAAGTCGAAAATACATAGGTCTGAAAATGAAGCATTGGTAAGATATTGAAGGTTACAGTTTCATAGCTGATTTACTGTAACATAACCATTTGATGAATTATTTTTGCAAATACTACAAGACTGCTGCTTTATGCATAATGGGGCACTAACATATTAGGCATGTGGTACTCGAGAACATACTGAAATCACAGCTTTGGCAATAAGTGGATTAGCCAAATAGTTTGGAGACATCTAAAAGAAATAGTTACTGAAGATATTTAAAGTGTGCAAAATTTGAAAACTCATATTACTTACGCATTAAACGTATCTGCTAGTATTCAGAATAGTGCACCATTTATACGCATGTGCATATCGAACACTTATTATGATATCATTCTGTTTCAATTTGTTTATTATTGGATTTTGGAAGAAAGTTTTCTTCAACTATTCTTGTTACGTGGTTTGCTGTAATACAATATTAATTTATTATTCAGGTTTTTGTTATCCATCGTAACCATGGTAATCATATAATTACTGTATCTATAGTTACAAGTAAAGTTGTTATAAGTACGAAAGCTTTCACGATCGGTGTCAATTGATCTAAGAACATAGATATAGTATTAGTCCTAGTGATAATTCTACTTATATCAAACTAAACCCTTAAAAAAAGGCTTCAAAATCAACTTATTTTTTGTATGTAATTAAAAGGTGTACACCAGAAGTACACCGGAAGTATCACCCATTTTAAAAATATTTTAGATCGAAAGATCAGGATGAACTTCCCATACACACTGAATTTCAAAAACCTAGATGTAACGGTAAATAAAATAAACAACTGTTGCTGACTTCTTTGGCGCACATTGTATAAATAAGGTGATGAAGACGAAGGAAAAGGAGGGAGAGATGATGAGAAAGGTTAATCTCATAAAGCTAACGGCATTTTTTCTTGTTTTTCGCAGATGTTGTTCGCATGGGATAGTGGACGAGATATCGACAATGCCATGAAAGAAGTGGAGGGGGTGTCACGATGCCTCCCCCAGCCCAGTGTTTACTGTTAGTATGGAACTTACAAAAACATGATAAGAGTTTCTAAATAGTATTAACATCGCCAATGTGAAGGAGAGGAGATGTTAAGAATAAGAAAGGAAAATGTCGAGAAGACATTAGAAGAATACTATGAAGAAACAATCCTCAACGAATTCCGGAAAAGAGGTTTCTAGTAAGTCAGGATCTTCCGCCCCAATCCCACACTATCTGATTGCCTATCATCCCTAAACACATGCCTGTATAAAATAGGTTTGTGATAGTGGTACACATAAGACCAAGGCGATGCTGCTTAACAGGAGAAGGAGCAAAACTGATGTTACAATAAGCATCAAAGAACACATAATAACATCCAAAAAATTCTAGTAGTTCTGACTGGGTTGTAAGCATGATAGGCGGTCCTAAGAAGGGAAAGAGAAGGCTAATTGGATCAGTCATTTATTAACAGATCCTATATGGGTATAACTCATAGAGCGAAACTCTCAAAACTCTTGACTACACTACTCATAGATTAAATGATTAAAAGAAAATGCTCAACCCATTAAAAAAAATGTGGCGAGGTAAACTTTGCGTCACCCATACATTATAGGCATGGATTGATTTTTTTGTTGGCAAATTTTTTAACTGATTTTTTGAATCTTTTTTTACAACCTACCATTTTAACAATATTTTTTTCGAATCGGATACGCTTCGAAAACAGGGTCTCGGAAACTGAAGCTGTGCTAGTATAGACTATTAAGCTTTAAGCTTAATACTGATTTTGCTTTTCAGATCATCTTTAGATGAATTATATCGACAACTAGCAAAGTGCTTCTTGCATGTAGAGCAAAGGCGATCAAACTCACATCAGTACTGGTTTGATAATCACGATCGTTATGTATATGTGATCGACTTCGAAAGACACAAAACTCAAAATGGGTGTAATTGCTCTCCAAAAAACGGTTGTTACTTGTTGTATCTATTAATATCTGTAAAATTCGGCTTTTTGAAGAACGAGGTGATCTACTGTCAAACTGTGCACACCGAGTATTGAGTACTTCAAAAAATGTGTTTCTTAATACAATTATTCCAAAATAAAGTTCAAAGTGTATACTTTATAATCCATTAACTACTGCATGTCTACCACGTATGACTGAAACGAAAAAAATGTTACTCCTTACGCCAGATTTTGAGCGGCTTGGCAAACTTTTTTGAAAATAATTTAAAATACACCAGAAAACTATGTAAATATTATGTGGGGCATAAACGAAGATTGGGAAACTATCGGAAGATATAAGAAGAAACTGATAAAGCCAGAGGAGTTCTTTTTTATTCTCTGTGCTGGGTTACATTTTGTTTGGGTTAGATTAGATTGGGTTTTGGAAGGTTGCAAAGAGGATGTCGTACAAATAACAAATAAAGTTCATTAATCATTGATTGCAAAATATCACAAATTTGGGATGGCTAACGGTGATATGTGGAAGTCGAAAAAGCAAGGAGAGAAAATGGCGTTGGATTTGGAGGAATCTACCGCATTGTCCGCAAGCGATCGATTCGAGAGTAAATAATTGTATTAAGTGTATTCATTATTGATACAGAACAGTGTTGAGAGATTAAATTACAAAAATTCAGTAGTATTTAAAATTGATGATTCCGTGTTGTATTAAAGCAGAACCTGCTTAGTATAATCCATTATCCAGAAGTACTTAACCTTGCAAACTCAAATCTTTAGAAGGAGTAAAATGAGACATAGAGTCAAAAGATTTTTTTATTCAGAAAAAAGGCACTCCTAAAATATTTTCTATATAAATACGAAATCATCAACTTTGGAGGATTTTAAACATATCTTTGATAAAAAGTAGCATCTGACGCTTGTGATGTGGTTTGAAAAAAATTAAAATGAATCGAATTATTTTTTGATCAAATATGTTTATTAACAACAAACACATCGTTACATATCATCCCTGTTTTTGTACTAAAAATAACAATTGACCTTTTATACAGACACGACATGAGCCCTATTTTTTAATTTAATTTTTATTTGTGATTTTGACATACAGAGACACTTTGGGGATAAAAGTACCTAAGTAGATTATTAAAAGTTCTAAAAATGTTTCGAAATCTAATTGCTACTATTTCTCTTTTTACACATTCATTTTAAAAAATCTATCGTATATAAACTATGACACGTTTACAGTATTAAATTGTATAATAATAATTAGTAATTAAATTCATTAATTTTTTTGTAATTCATGTAGTAATAATGTTTCAGTCGATTTTTTTGCTATATTATCATAGTAGCACATATATTTTTTGTTACACATCTATTATAATAAGATATTTTAGACATATATATTTTTTTTAACCGAAATAAAATTTTGTTCTACTTTTTTTAATTTTTTTTTAATAATTAGTCGAATTGATATGTTAGCAAATATTTTTTTTGCTGGTCTACGGGCTTAATTTTATTTTATTTAGATTTATTAGTATTTTAAATATTTACGTTAATACTTTTATAATAATACAATATTAAAAAAACACAATTCATTAATTATTTTATTAATAAATTGTACTTTTTATAACAAAATAATTAAAGCGACAGTCCTAAAATTATTATTTCGCGTATCACAATTGGTTTAATGTAGCTTAATTTAAATACTTCTCTTCTAAATACATTTTTTCCTCATTTTAAAAAAGGGACGCAAAAATTCATTTCTAATTTTTTTTTAATATATTTTTTTATTTTTTTTTATTAAGTGTAACTAAATAAAATTAACCAATTAATTATTAAGTCGTGATATTCGGAAATGTTGATGATAATTCAGAAATATCCTCGGATGCTGTTTCCGTTTCAAAATCGTTTGTTGTAGCATCGGCGTATAAAACATCCGGTAACATTCCACCGTCTTCAGTTAATTCATCCGGGATTTTTTCAACTTCATCGGTCGGAGGAATCGTTGTAGTTTCGGTAGGTTCGGATTCTTGTCCTTTAGGGGTTGTAGTTGGTAAAGAAGGAATGGGGAGGGTTTCGCCATCAACAAAGAGAACTTTGTCGATGTAAAACATTGTGCCGAGATTGTAAACGAATACTTCGCTTTCGATAATTGTTGCGTTATTTATTTTAACAACACCTAAAATAAAAAAATTGATTTGATTGACTCAAAATGAGATAATAAAAAATTCTAACCGTCATTCCTTGAAATCTCCATGCTTCTATCGCCCAAACTCTTCAATAAGATTCCATCTTTTAAATCTTTGTCGTAAAGTCTTCCTTTAACGAAATGATTCAATAAAATTTGTAATCCTGATCCCGTCGATAAATAATTATCGGGCATCTTATCTAATCCCAATTCTTCAAACGCAGAATCCATTGGTACGAAGAATGTGTAACCAGTGCCCGAAACGTGCGGTGCTAAATCGGCTAAATTTAAAAATCTTGTGATGTGTGTGAATCGTTTATCTCGCTCTAAAGCCAAAAAGGCATGCGATAAAAACTGGGCGCCAAACCATGGGAAAGCTAACAATGGAGGTGTTTCTTTGTCTCGGTGCTGTTGGTGTAATCTCGAAACTACAGCTTCGCTTACAAATAAAACTTCGGCTATAAACATGATGTTCCCTTTTGAAATTGGAGTATCACCTTTTATAACGGACGCCCCGTTCACCAAAAGAGAAGCTAAAAATAATTTTCGCCGTTAAAATTTTTTGTTTTCGCATATTAATTATTTGATTATTTTCATTTGAAAGGGAACAAAGAAAGAGCATTTTTAAAATACACAAACTCGTGTATACACTTGGTTCAATGAGCTTGAATTTCAAAAGCGTTTTTAAAAAAATGTACCGCTTTGTTATTGATTTTAATTTTGATTGGTGTTAAAAAAGATACCTACGATTCTTCTTGAACGTAACCTCTCTTCCACCTAAAGTTTTAACGGTTTCACCATTTTTAATCCCATCCTGTTTGAGTTTGCCCTTAACAAAATGGTTAACTATGATGCTTTCAGTGAACTCGGGCACACTGAAAGGATAAAAACCCCAATCTATTGGATGCCAACGTTGAAAAGCGTGGTCCGTTGGTATAAAAACCGTGTATTCAGCATCTAAAAAAATCCTGAAAATAAACGAGTTTCAATTAAAAAATTTCTTACCATCGTCGATTAACCGTGAAACATTTGATCTTGATAGGAAATGTTGGAACACCCTCACACCACTTTTTAATAACGATAAAACCTGCATAACGTTATCGATGAACGAACCGTTTTGCGTGGTATGAGTCGTTTGTTGAACATTTTGGTGCTCTTTTAACCCAACCGTAGAACAGTTTTTTCCAATTTTCAGTGTAGCATCAGGAAAGAGATAACGATCGAGGATGATGAGGTGCCCGTTTGGAACCGAGACACCTCGTTCCAGTACATTCGCATCGTTGGCCACAAAACTTCCTTTTGCACCTTCCTTCGAAACTGTTTCCTTTACCCTAACAGTTTTTCCGCTCGCCGTCGTTGCCGTTATAGTGGTACCATTTGTTTTATTTAAATCCAACTTTTCTCCTATTACGATATGATCGAGCAACAGGTTCTTTACTAAATCCGGCTGCGATAGTAAACATTCTTTTTTTAACTCGACCGAATTTCGAACGGCGAATATCGTGAAAGGTTGATCTGAAATATAAAAACTAAAATTAGATCAAACTTAAAACCCGGTTAAACGAAATCGTAAAAGTTAGACGCTTTTAACGCATAGATTGAGTTATGTTTATTAACGTAGACGATGGTGCGCCGAGATTTAATTAATTGTTCTTGCGCAATGATGTATAAGCTTTAATTGTAAAGCTACGAACCGTATAACAAGTCAAGGCAAGGCAATTGATGTTTAATTAGTTAATTAAACTTCCCCTTGGGTTTTATACCCATTCTACAAAAACAATAATTATAACTTAAATAAATTTCTACTGAAGTTGTTTGTTTTAGTTAGTAGGTAATTGTAATAAAATATTTTACTTTCCTACACCCTACAATTCTTATTATTTAATACTAAAAATTCCAAACTCTCAATCAGTTAATTTCGTGCTTTTTTTAGAGGTATGAGATCATAAAATAAATTTTCAGATTTAGTTTTTATATCTTCGTCAATAACTCTAAAATTTTCAACATATTTTTATCCGTCCCATAAATACGGTTCGATGCCATAAATTGTATAAGCTGCTACAGCCAGATATTCCAACCAATGAAATGTAAATTGGAAACATAAAAACTAGTATAATGAATATATCTTCCTGTCAAGCTCTTTTATGTAGTTAAGAATTAACTGAGAAAGTATTGGGAAAGCTCGTCACGAATTCTAATGGTATAAATATAATGACGCAATCTTAGAAGCGGATGTTATCTGGCTCGTAACTCTGCAGTCGTTACAATACAGATAATCTCAATGTAATGATAATTCTGGATGGGTTATTGAATCGTAGTGGAATTACCGTAACAAAACTTAAGACCGCTATAAGCTTTATTGGTGTTCTTAGATAAGGAAATGATTTGATGTGATAAAGGAAGTTCTTAGAATTTTGATGTGCATATAGAATCAATTTTTTGTTAATGATGTCATAATGTAGGTTCTGTACGGATATGTATAGTATCATATTTTTTAAGTTTTAATTAAGGTGCAGCCAGATTGCTTGCCCGATCAAATTGAATATGCTTTATGTAAATGGGGTTTCTTTGCTTTATTTAAAATCAAGAAATTTTTGAAAAATAATTATTGTAACAAGTTATTGTCAATCTCGCAAATGAATTTTCTATTTTAATATTTTATATTAGTTATTAAGTAAGTTGTTATTAGGTAGAATTTGGACAACCATTCCAAGATCTAAGAGATGTAGTCAGACGTCGATGTTACTAGAAATGATTTATAGTTATAAAAAAGTTCTAGAATTTTAATCTTGATATGTATTGTGTCAATTTTTTACAAATGAAGGCATAGTGTTCTTTAGGGATATTAGAGATATACTGCCATATTTTTTAAGATTTATGCAAGCTTATGTTAGAACTGTATCATAACATTCTTAATAATCTTAAAAAAGAATTACTAGCTAATCAACGTTCTTGTAAGATTATACAGGGAAGTTGGAACCAGATCAGATCAGGTTGGGTATGCTTATTGTGAATCAGTTTCTTTATGACCTGAAGCCTCTCATATAATAATAATAACAGACTTTACTGCCAACCCCCATAAATTTACAAAAATAAATCGATATAAATCTAAGAATGAAAAATAAAACAGAATAAACTACCTAAATAACTGAAACTGTTATAGCATAGTGCGCAAGCAATTCGCAAGGCGCAGATTCAGGAAAATAAAATCCTGTTCTTCCATCTGGACCTCAAATAACAATAAGAATTATTAAATATCAATAATTGAAAACATAAGAATACAAAACATAAAGAAGTATTGAAATGGATACAAAAATTAACTAATTAACTAAAAATATCATTTCGTAACATGCGCAACGCAACCTGATATCCCTTGCAACAGACAAGTACTTTGACATCTGAACAATCTCTCAAATAACCGAGATTTGAATGTCGATACACTTAATTTTCTATCAGGCATTGAAATAAGATTATAAGATTTATAAATATGGTAGGATAATGATCTCTCAAACAAAGCTGTGCGATGAATAGGAGGAGAAATAAAGGAAATAGACCTAGTCAATCTATCATGAATGTTACCTCTGAATTTTATCTTTCTGTATAAATAGCTTGGAGTCCTCCTCAACATAAGTTTATGATATACCACCAATGTCTGCAGTACTCTGCTGTTCCTCATCGACAACCATCCAGCGTCAACTAACTTATGAGAAATCCTATCATATTTTCGTATTCCATAAATAAAACGTAAAAAAAAGTTTTGAACTCTTTGAGTTCTAGTTGATTCAAAAGCAGTCAACGCTGGATGGTAAACAGGAACCATGTTTATTCTCTTAACATATATTGGCAAGTATGACCTATGCGGAAAAAGTAGCCTAAGGGCGAAATAAGCGTTTTTAACATATTTGCTGATTTGAGACGAAAATCTAAAAGAACAATCAATTTCCAAACCAAGACTTTTATGACTATTAACTATAGGTAGCTTCGTATCATTCATGGTAATATCAAAAAACCGAGCCACACCTGAAGTTAATTTTGTATCTCCAAAGATCATTACCGTCGATTTATCAGGATTAATCCTTAGACAGCGTGCAGTGGAAGCTTCATAAACATAATCTAGATCATTATTGATGCGAAGAACTACCTCTCGCCAGTCAGAGGGATGAAAGAAGTGCACCAACTGCGTATTATCTGCGTAAACATATTGTTTACAATGTTGAACTCGATCAAAAAGATGAATTGTATAAATAGAGAACAAAATCGGTTCCAGAATAGAGCCCTGTGGAACCCCGGAGGTAACTTCACGATTCTCGGAAATTACCCCATCAACAACAACCGACTGTGGCCTACCACTCAAGTATGCACTAATTAAATTTAAAGCAGCCGAATCAAAGCCAATTGCCGAAAGAATCGACCACAGAATGGTATAATTCACAGTATCAAATCACGACTAAAATCCAACAGAGTGAGAACAGCAACATTACCCGGATCAATCGCTGCAATCAACTCATCCATAAACGCCATCATTGAAGTAGTAGTACTAAAACACATTCTAAAACCCGATTGAAATTCCGGAAGTATTCTAAATTTATCAAGATATTCCACAAGTTATTGTTTCAGAATCTTCTCCAGGATCTTTGAAAAAGCTGGCAACAAACTAACTGGTCTCAGATGACTAAAACTGGTAGGATTTTGACTTTTAGAAATTGGTACAATGAGAGCATGCTTCCAAATGTCTGGAAACTGTCCCTCAGTAATACAAACATTAAACATATGTGTAAAATAAGGTAAAATAACTGGACAAGCGAGCATAATCATATCGGCGCTAATACCATCACTACCTTCAGAACATGACTTTAAGTTAAAAACAAGCTTCTCCACTAAAGTAGGACACACAGTAGAAAATTTAAAAACACCTCCAGTATCAGGAAAATTAGAATAAAAATCCAAAACCGATTGATCAAGAGGCATTGAATCAAGTATATCAGAGATACTCCTCAAAAAGTGATCATTCAAATCGTTAACATTTTTCTAAACATCCGGAATACCACTTATTGACTCCCTTTTCAAGCTAAGTGCCCTAAGTTTAGACCACATCTGTTTCCTATCACACATACTACCAATATGACGAAAATAAGCTCGCTTCTCTGCTTTTGCAGTAAATGTCGTTAAGTTCCGGAGAGACTTATAATAATCCCATTTAACAGAGAACTGATTCTTCTTAAAGTCCGCTTTCGCCTTATCTCTCAAAGAAATCATAAATTTTAAATCCTACTGTTTTAAAATTTCCTGCTACTGTTTATTTACGGTGAAAAGTAACCATAATTGTTCAATATTACGCGAACTTTTAATTATAGTACACTACGCGCTACTTGACGCTACTAGAATTCAGAAGCAGGAAAAGTCAGGTATCAGGACAATTCAGGCGAAGAATGGCAGCAAATGGGAATTACCACCCATGGACCTGAATCTGCAAAGTTATGCGTAAGCAGTTCCGGAGAAAGATAAAAGACGAGGATAGGGTTTTTTTTAGTGAAGTTTGTATGCCATGACGTCTGTATGTTATGATGTATATAAACAGAATTTCCTATACTTCCCAAAAAAAAAGTTTTTTTTATAATCTAGTAGAGATATGAAAAACACGGTTATCACAACGGGTTTGCAAAAGGGATTTTTGTTTAGGCTTTGGTTTAAGCAATATCGTTTTGATTAAATGTTAATTTTCAAGTGAGACGTAGTTTCATTTTAGACCCTTACTCTAAAATCTAAAAAAATACAACATCGTCGGCGTGGAATTTAATAAATATAATGATACCCAAAGCGGATATTATTTGCCTTATAACTTTGCAGTCGTTACATAACAGATAATCTCAATGTTGGTTATAAAAATTTAGGATGGGTTATTGAATCGTAGTGAAATTTCCGTCACAAAACTTAACAGCGTTATAAGCTTTATTGGTGTTCTTATATAAGATATCAATAGGAAATGACTTGATATTATAAAGGATATTCTTAGAGTTTTGATATATGTACATATTGAGTAATGTTTTTTGGAAATAGGCTTCATGTTTAACATGATTCTCTGGGGATATAAATAATGTGTCAAATTGTTCAAGTTTTATTTGAGGTTATGAGGATTGCGTTATAACTTGATAATAAAAAAATCTTTAAGATTAACTAATTAGCGTTCTTGCAGGCTTATACAAGGAAATTGGAATGTGATGTGCAACTACTTGCCTCACAGGTGTAGAGACACTATTTTTATTTGAACTTTGGTCTTGGCAATATCGCTTCTATTAGATGTTACTTATCAAATGAAATGATATTAGCTTCATTCTTTCCACCAATTGTAAGATCTAAGAACATGGTAACGGGAGACGTGGATATTATTAATAAGAAATGATATGATGTTATAAAGGAAGTTCTTAGAATTTTGTGTCTTAGGAGGGGACAAATGGGTTAAGTGGTGATAGGAGGAATGAAGTTGTATGTGTTGGCGTACACGGATAATTTGGTAGTGGCACCAAAAGGAGATAAATGAGATGATAAGGTCTCTGGAGAGATATTTCAAGGCGAAAGGGTTGGAGGGAAAAGTTGAGAAGGCAAAGATCATGAAGTTCTAGGGACAAGATGGAGGGAGGAGTGTAGGTGGCAGAGAGGAGAGAATTCTCTTTCCCTTCGCACGTGAGAGGGGAATTCTCAGCCTCTAGTGATTTGGCATCTGTTCCCATTGCAATTCAGGAATCTGTTGTCTAGGTATTCTTTATAATATTAACTAGCTGCGTTTTAATTCCTTTCCTCTGCATTGCCCTTATAATTTCCCCCCACGGAGCGGAACCGAAAGCATTGCGGACATCCAGTGTGATCAGCAAACCCAACCTAACCCAACCCAACCCCACTCATTCATTTTGTGTCCTGGCTTTTGGCATTAATTGCATAATTGCCTTTTTTCGTATTTTTTGTTTTGTTATTCTTTCACCAAATGCCCTAATTCTTCGCATTTATAACACCTATCTGGTGTTATCATTTCATGCACTCGGCATCTAATACAATTTAATTTAACATTACCTTAAGCTAGCATTATATCCGCATGCTTCCTGGTTAAGATTACAGCTGCCGTCCTTTTATCTTGCCTTCTTTTGTCAGTGAATATATTTGTTCTAAACATATTTTCTTCTAATTTTGCGCCAACTTCTCTTTGAATGGCCTCCTTCACATCATTCGAGGTTGTAGCTGCATCTAGGTCTTTTATCAAAATAGTAGTTGATTTTCCCATTGTCTCTCTTGTTTCGGCTTTATTTTATAGAATCGCAGCTGCCTGTCGTTTAAAACTGTCTCCTGCTCCTGTTCTTTTTCGTGATGTTAATCCTTATGTTTCCAGAGTTTGTTTTGCACACTGTATCAATTTTGATTTCTTTTTCATTTATTTTAATTCCTTTTTTTAGTTCTTTTAACGAATTCTCATATGTTTCGTTTCCAATAAGTTTAAATTCTATGCATTTATGCTTATAATATTTCTTATTATTTTCTGATCTTCCTTCATTTGATCTCCCTTGATTCCCCTGAATTAATGCCTTTGCATAACTATTTATACCTACTCTTGTCGTTTCCTCCTTTATTTCCTCATTACTGTATACCATTATATTTGTATTTAACAAATGAAAAATACCTTCAATCATTTTTCTTAATTTTGTAATTTCTGTTTTATTTGGTGTATTGCAACCAATTTATCACTTCTTCTTTCAATTGTTGAATTTTCTTAAAAAAGTCCTCTTCAACATTGCTATATACCACTTTTATTGTCTTTCTCTTTTTTTCTTCAGTGATTCATCTCACTCTAATTTTGTTGTTTTGCTCTATAACTCCTATATCTTCAGATATATCTTCCAATTCCGGGTATCGTTCGTTATATTTCTTTTAAATTCCTTTTTCCATATCCAATTCTGTCCTCTCGACCAGTACAACAGCTACCGGTTCATTTAAAGGGTCACCCTTTTTTAATTTAATTTTCTTAAATCTATCCTGCGTCCATTTTTTATTATGAAGCTCTTGCCATTCTTCATAACGCTTAATATCTTTTTCTACGTATGTTTCATCAGGCCCGTAGGTCTAAGTACATTTCTGTTTTCTTTTTTTCGATTATTCCGTTAGTATCTCTATCTAGGAATTCTTGTATACTTTTTTTATTAATTATATCCACTTGTCTCTTCAATTTTTTTGTCAATTCTTTAATTTCCCGTTTTGTATTCTGTTCCATCCAATTTTCTAACTCCTTATGTAATTTGGTAATTTCTTCTATTGATTCTTTTAATAAAACAGCTTTATTTCCCTTACTTCCACTCAATTCTCGCTTTTTTTAATTATAATTTAATTTAAAGATGTGACAATTGTCAAGAAAATTATAAAAATTAAATTCAAAATATAAAAATATAAACGCTAAAATTGACAATTTTAACAATTATCAAATATTATTTAAAAAAACAAATTAAAAATATAGACGCACTATTTATTAAAAAATTAAACTTAATAACGCGTTTAGTAGTTATAATAACACTATAGGAAAAATATTTTAGCAGTTTTTAGAAAAAAATTAAAAACTTACTTTTATATCCACAATTACACAATTGTATTAAAGATTTTTGAGTAGTTTTTAATCACTTTTTACGTTTTAGAACGCTTCTAAGAGCTTAAAAATTCAATTCTAATTGCACTAAAATTGACACTCAATTTCTTGATTGAGAAATTCAACCCAACTCAACCCAGGGGCACGTACTGCTGACCAAATTGAAACTGCCCCCAAGTTTATATTTATTATTTTTTATTTTTAATTTAAATCGTTAAAGGGATGATAAATCGTTAAAGAGATGGTTGTATCCGAGAGCAAGTATAGAGCGGGTGTAGCAAGGGTATATTACATTACAAAAGTTTAGTTCTAGAGAAACACGTATAATATATAGTTTTTGAATAGATAAACTAATATTTACAAAGTTTTTTAATTTCATCAAATTGTATTGTCTGTTTTGTTACTTCTTTGGAAAAATAAGAGAAACGGCCAGGTATGTTAAGGTCGTTTTTTACATAACAATTGTTAAAATAACTGCAAACATCTGTACTGTCTGTTGTTTTTCCTCTTTGAGAAAATATGAGCAACGGCCAGGTATGTTAACGCCATTTTTTTATTGTGATATGGGGTATTATCAATGACCAACACACTATTGTCCCGCAAATTGGATAACAGTTGACCGGTTATCCATTTATTTGTCTTCATTTTTCTTTTTATTCTATTACAATGGCTATTTCTACTACAAGAGTGAGTTCCTTTAAGCTTTGCCTGCCATTTGACACGGCGCACCTGACCTTAACGGGTCAATTTGCCTTTGGTCAGCTGTACAGAGCTGTAGGGGACAAGGAGGTCAGATATGCGTATATGAGAAACACTAAAAGTATCTGTGGTTAGAAGAGAGTTCGGGATGGCAGAGAATGATTGCCAGATTTCGCTGTGGAAATAAGGAGAGAGGGAATAGATACTGGTCAGGGGATGTAGAGAAGTGGTCTAGCCCTGTATTTAGATGTATATGTGTTGGACAAATATGAAATATACGATTATTGCAACGAAATACATATTAGTGATGTTACGGATGTGAGCTTAGCGGATGCGAATACGGAACCGGATTTATAATTCTAATTTCACGGTTGCGGATTTAATGGACGCATAGTTATTGTTCAGAAAATGTAATAAAGTTTTGCTTATGTAATATCAATTATTTTAGTATTAATACCATCTCGCTGACGAACTTTGAAAATGTTTAGTCTCGCCTCAACGGCAACTGTAAATCACTTTAACCTACAAGTTTCTTTGCATCCAGATTTCATTTCAGCAGCTGGTCCTAAAACACCCTTTAATGAAATGTTTTCTTTGCCTTCAAGTGTACGGTTTCAAGCTCTTGCAAGGTTTCTCAGTTTCTTTCGGTTGTTTTTTCATACCAAACAACGCGATTGCAGTGTGCTCTCCTGCAGTTGACTCTTCACACTTCGAAGAACTACTCTGCATTGTCGTATCATTAGGAACATAGTCTGGAGAAAAAATGTACACAAAACCAAAAATATATAGTCCTATAGCCCTTGAGGAATTCTAGGTGTCCTCTGAGATTAAAGTGCATCAATTTAAGTGAAAAGCATGTTCTCAGCGATAAAGCACCGAAAGTTGCTCCCATTTGTATATGTTACAACTGAATGCCAAACTGATTATCCAATGTATACAACCCATCGTCATTACATTCAAGTATAACCATTGAGAAAATCACCTCTTCCTCTATCAATGTCAGGAATTTTCACATGAACTATCAATGAATCTTTTGCGTCTTTTTTTTTACATAGTTCATAATGGGTTCTTCTTTCTACTGCTTCTCCAGTAGACTTTTCTTTATTCGGATATTTGTCCTTGTCTCAGTTTCAACATCAATCCGTCTTCCTCTAATATCTGAAGAATTTGTTTCAATTCTTTGTCGTTTTCTATATTCGATTGCCTCCGTTGGAATTGCTAAAGATCTTAGGCCTACATTTACGTCACAGTTGAACTGATAAGGGAACAATTTGGTTGATGGCCTTTTTCCTTACATTATCTAAGTAATGGGTAATAATGACGTCTACGAAGTCGACCGGGATTATATTTTCCTTCTGTTTCACTCAAGATACAACACTTTATGTACAAAGTTCCATAAAAATCCTAATGCTTGAGTTTGTATTAAAATGCAGGGCAAGTTTAAACCTGATCACGGTCAGCTTCGAAGACGTCGGCCACCTCCGACAATCTCGGACACCAACTCGAATCCGACTTTATACTATAACATTCCAAGTTAATCGAGTTTAAGTTTCTTTTTATTTCAAGTGGGATGCAACATTTTTGTGTTGGCTTCCACAAAACTTCGAAGATATCGGCCATTTCCAGGAATCCCAGATACTTTCTCAAACCCGTCTTTGTTATTCCACATTTTAAGTTGATCAGGTTTAAATATTTCTTTTATTTCAAGCATGATGCAACATTTTTATATTTGCTTCCACAAAAATCCAAGTAATCAGTTTGGGTTAAAATGAGACAGAGTTTAAATAAACTTAATTAGTACCAAATTAGCATAAAGTTCAAAGAGTTGGTTTGGGTACTTGAAGTAAAAAATAAATATATATATTTGATATAATTGATATTAATATAATTGATTTTGGTGTTTTTGAGAGAGTGTCAGAAGCTAAGAAAACATTGCTAGGGTGTGTTAAAATAGTACTAATTGGTTAGATATATCTTCAGGTTATATAATGTACGCAAAATAATTATAAATAGTAAATGGAACGTTTGTCAGAAAATACATAAATTTTTGTTATGAAATATATTGACCAAAATGGTTCTAATAAACCAAAAACAGTTTTCAGTTGCACAGCTAAACCAGGATATTTCTAGTTTTGTGTCTAGTGTCTGTTTTAGTGGTAGAGTAAATTGAATTTTTATTTGAACTTTGATTGTGGCAATGTTTCAAGCACGTGTTTTAAGATCTATGATTCGTAGCAATGATGATATTATTCTGTTAATGATGCTTTGGGTACGTTTGTTGATATGCCAGCAAAATGTTCAAAAGTTCCAGTATATGTTTGATTCTTGAAATGCTAATAGACTATGCATAGAAAAATAAAAATAGGAATGAAGTTCTTATCAAATTAAAAAAAAAATAGTATGCTAAATGTATTATACATTGAGGATTATGTGTCTGGGACTAAACTATAATAGTTTATCATTTTGAGAATTCACTTAATTAAAATTTTACATAATCTCATAACGTTCGCAAGCACATATATTGGGAGTAATCTACCACATATACTGTAATTTCCCTTCTCTCTTCCTCTAATGGCGCTACAACCCAAATTGAGCCTTGGCCTCCTCTAGAAACCACTAGACAACAAATACAGTGCAATTAGTCACGTAAAGATTTCCAATGCGAGGACTTAAGGTTAAACGAAGTTTCTAGAAGATTCGTAACAAGGAAATAAAATTAATTAAGGGTCCTTCTTGAGGAGGTAAACGAACGTTTATCAAATAGAAAGTAGAATAATTTGCATCTCATCTTTCAAAATTAAATCGTTGAAGTTTAAAAGAATTTTACTCCTATTATTTTATATTTGAAGGATTTTGAAATACGATTAAGACATAACTGCGAAATCCAAACTAATTACTTTCAATGATAACCTATTTAGGAAAAAATTGAGATATTTCATAAACGTGGTACACAACCATTAAATTACGTTATCGAATGGAACGATTTCGATCACGTATAGAAGCCGGGTACGTGCAGGTTCTTAATTGAAAAGCGTTAGGGCAAAACATGGTTAGAGACCGAAATTCAGGAACGACAATTTCCGGCGTCCGAAATTGCTCTCTCTCGTTTAGGCAAACGCGATAATTGCTTTAGGTACGCGGCGCACTTCCCGGTTTTCGTCGGTTCTTCGTAAATATTTGTTGCGCACCGCAGGATTTCGAAAGAGTTTCTAACCTCGGTGAGCCTCTTTTCGACGATGAAACAGGGCACCCTTAATTTGAATCCTTAATAAAATCGCGTTCTATTCGCCCTTTTCTTTTGCCTACCTCTGTTGGTAGTAATTAAATTTTCTCGAGGAGATTTCGTAACATTTCATTTGTAGCGAGTAAATTTATTACTTAATTAAGTAAAACGAAATGTTTAAATCTAAATAAGTTGATTTAGCATTTTTATCAGGATATTTTGACATGAAAAGCTTCCTCAAGGGGATACATAAACCGTACATAATATAAAAGGCTGTCGTAAAACGCAGAAAAACGTATTTCTGTCGTCATCTACGAGAGGACAAGGTAGCAGGAAACTTTTATAAATTAAACCGCTCAGCGCGGATAATAAAGTGTCAGAAACCGCTTCGGTTAAATTAGCGACATTCATTTTAGAGAGATGGGAAGCTCGAGTCAATAACAGGATCCTCTTCGGTTCGATTCACCTCCTCCCCTTCGATTCGCCGGTCCGAGAGAGGCTCATGTAATAAAGTCCGATTGGATCAGCTAAAAAGAAGTCACGAGATCGGAGGCCTTGATGAGGTTTCGACGATGAGGCGGCGGTTATCTGACGCAGATTGGAAACTGCTATATTTCGGGCCATGATCGACAACATCAAGCGGCATATAGATACTTCATTATCGTATACATGAGCTTCTTTGTATGATGATATAGAGGAATTTGTATTGTTAAATAATATACCGTTAAAAAATTAAATCTTGATTTGAAATACATTTCAATTTTCTTTGATGTCATGATACATACATCAATACGTTTCTATTATTGATAGGAAATATCTCGTTTCTATTGCTACCTAAATCTTAGTTTAGTGTTATCATTATAATGATTAATATGGTTATATTGGGATACTTGGATAATGTCATGGATTGTCTGATAACAAGCTTGGTAATAGAAGAATCTTTAAGAATTGTAATGCGATGAAGAAATTGGAATGGAATGGGCAACCAAATTGGTTGCCGGATTAGGTTGAGTATGCTTTTAATGAGACAGGTTTCTTTAAGAGACAAGATACGAAAGACACTGTTGCTAAAACGAGCTATTGTGAATCTCATAAATACATATATTTTTATTTGGGCTTTTAGTTTTAGCAATACCGCCTTGATCGAACGAATATTTTCGTATTTCGGACGGATCACGAACTACCTCATATTTTTGTCTTTAATCTCACCTACTTTAATAAATTGTATCTAGTTTCAATGTTTAAGTATTTATAATAATAGACAATATTTTAAATTTGATGGTTAGTTGTTTTGTCTTTCAGCAATCTAATAAAGATCATCGATGGTTCGTCTTCAGCTCACCCACACCGAAAAAAACGATCTCATTGGTGGTTTTGCTATGAAAATGAATAAAAACGAGTTTAACGTAATATATTTGCTCAAAGAATATTCGACGACACGTTGCTTTGCATTTTGGTGATTCATTCCGTCTTCAAGTATCTTCAGAAAAGAGATGGAAACAAACAAAAGTGAAATACTTTTGGAAGTTTTCGACGATAATTTATCAGACATTAAGTAAAAACTTTTGAAAATTAATGTAGTTACTTAAAATATATATCACAATGCAATTTGTGATAATTATAGAGGAAATCTTTAGCATTTCAATTATAGAAGTCGCAATTTAATACATCATTTAATTGTTGAGATAAAAATTGTTAAATGAAATCGTAGTTTTTAAGAAAAAAAATTAATGCGATCGTATTCAAAAAATCGTATCTCAAGAATTAACTGAGATACCGCTTTAGAATAAGAAGCAAATTTAGTTAGTATTTAATGTGCCTTAGATCAATTTCATATCTTTAAATCTCCGAGTTATGATTATTTTATTAAATCTTTGCAAAAACGTATTCATATGTGTTTGATAAAAAATCAAGAAATTTTCAAAGAACTAATTGAGATATCGCTCTGAAATAAACAGCAATTAGAAGCAAATTTTGTTGTTATTTAAGGTGCCTAAGATTCTTGCTTCAAATATTTAAATCTTCGAGTAAAACTTGGCAAAATATAATTATATGTCTTTCATAAAAATGAAAAATTTTCAAAAACTAATTGAGATATCGCTCTGAAATAAAGAGCAATTTGAAGCAAATTTTGTTGTTATTTAACGCGCTTAAGGTCATTTTTTCAAATCATTAAATCCCTAAGTTATGGTTTTTTGATTAAAGCGGAGATTTAAAGATTTGAAGAAAGGATCTCAACCTTTCTTCAAATCTTTAAATCTCCGAGTTATGATATTTTTATTGAAACATTGCAAAAACATAATCATATAGGTTTGATAAAAATCAAGAAATTTTCAAAGAATCGTATCTCAATAACTAATAAAGATATCGCTCTGAAATAAAGAGTAATTTGAAGCAAATTTTGTTGCTATTTAACGTGCTTAAGATCGTTTTTTCAAATCATTAAATCCCTGAGTTATGATTTTTTGATTAAAGCTTTGCAAAAACGTAATTATATATATTTGTTAAAATCAAGAAATTTTCAAATATTCGTATCTCAAGAACTAATTGAGATATCACTTTGAAATAAGAAGCGATTTGAAGCAAATTTAATTAGTATTTAATGTGTTTGAGATCGTTTCTTCAAATCTTTAAATCTCCGAGTTATGATATTTTTATTAAAACATTGCAAAAACATAATCATATAAGACATTTTCAATGAATCGTATCTCAAGAACTAATTGAGATATTGCTCTGAAATAGAGAGCAATATGAAGCAAATTTTATTGTTATTTCAGGTGCCTAAAATTCTTGCTTCAAATATTTAAATCTCCGCGTTATAATTTTTTGATTAAAACTCTGCAAAACATAATCACATATGTTTGATAAAAGTCAAGAAATTTTCAAAGAATCGTATCTCAAGAACTAATTAAGATAACGCTCTGAAATAAAGAGCAATTTGAAGTAAATTTTGTTGCTATTTAACGTGCTTAAGATCGTTTTTCCAAATCATGAAATCCCTGAGTTATGATTTTTTTGATTAAAGCTTTGCAAAAACGTAATTATATATATTTGTTAAAATCAAGAAATTTTCAAATATTCGTATCTCAAGAACTAATTGAGATATCACTTTGAAATAAGAAGTGATTTGAAGCAAATTTAATTAGTATTTAATGTGCTTAAGATCCTTTCTTCAAATCTTTAAATCTCCGCGTTATGATTTTTTTATTTAAACTTTGCAGAAACATAATCCTATGTGTTTGGTATAAATCAAGAACTTTTCAAAGAATCGTATCTCAAGAAGTAATTGAGATATTGCTCTGAAATAAAGAGCAATTTGAAGCTAATTTTGTTGTTATTTAAGGTGTCTAAGATTCTTGCTTCAAATATTTAAATCTCCGAGTTATGATTTTTTGATTGAAACTCTACAAAATATAATTATATGTGCTTGAATCGTAACTCAAGAACTAATTGAGATATCGCTCTGAAATGAAGAGCAATTTGAAGCAAATTTTGTTGCGATTTAACGTGCTTAAGATTGTTTGTCCAAGTCATTAAATCCCTGAGTTATGATTTTTGGATTAAAGCTTTGCAAAAACGTAATTATACATATTTGTTAAAAATCAAGAAATTTTCAAAAATTCGTATCTCAAGAACAAATTGAGATATCACTTTGAAATAAGGAGCGATTTGAAGCAAATTTAATTAGTATTTAATGTGCTTCAGGTCGTTTCTTCAAATCTTTAAATCTTCGAGTTTTGATTTTTTTATTAAAATTCTGCAAAAACGTAACATGATTTTTTTACAAGAAATGTTCATGCACGGATGTGCATGTTCATTTTTTTTTTACTGAACATGCAGAAAAGCTACAATTTTTGAAATGCGGATTAGAAAAAAGTCAACAAGGGTATAATTTTTTTGATTATCTTATATTCAGCGGATAAGTGATGTGTTTAAGCCATTTAAAATAACAAAGTTATAATCCATAACATCGCGTAAATTAACGGATACTGGTAACCAGCCTGTATAATATTACCCAATAGTATTAGTTGTGGTCGAAAGGGCCCAAACTTTGTTTATCGATATGACAGATTGATATCTTCAATGCTTAATAGTAGTGCTGATAACGAATTTTAAGTGACTACATAAATTTACACAAAATGTTTAATATAATGTGGTAACTTTGCACGCAAAATTTGAAGCAAAGATGTGCAGTTATCGCATTTAAGACAGCTAATCAGAATATGTAAAAAAATATAGGGTGTTCCATTTATTTAAGAAAATACACTTTGTGTCGTCACACTTTTTGGAACACGCCGTATATGCGACAATATTTTTCAGAAAAACAAACGTATATATAGTACAAGCCTAATTGTACCTAATTGTACCTAATTGCTATAGGAGCTGTAATTGGTATATATACAGGCATACAGTATGTCCAAATAGCCAATTGTGTACACATACTGTATGTACAAATAGCCATTTACATATGCATACTGTATGTGCAAATAGCCAATTACGTATACATACTGTATGTATAAATAGCCACATCCATGAAATTATTAGATCTGTAAAGAAGAATAAGATGGCGGTGTTTTCAAATTCCGACACTCTCGAAGATAATAATAATTGTTGGTCAGAAATTGAGACAAAAAGCTCGCAAATCTTTGAAGTCCTGGAGTTACTACATTTCATTGTTCTATGTTCTGCAGTGTATGGGAGGTAGAAAAAGAGTTGGAGCAAACAATTTTTTCCTTAGACGGCTAAATCCTAATGTTTCTAGTTCTAGGTCTAGTATTAGTTCTAAAGCAGTTTTATATAGATGCGATGTTTGCGATGATTACCATAAATTTGACAAAAATAGAAAAGACGGTTTTAGGTAATTTTTCAGATCTTTGCAGGAACCTAAGATAAAATAAAGTTGTTTCTCATACACAATATGTTACGTAATTGGATGTGAGTTTGGATAAATGGAGGTAATTGGAAATGTAAATTTGAATAAAATTAAAGTTTATTGTTGAACGTTATTATAAGTAAGCTTCAATGGAAAGTCATCAATTTGAATAAAGCCAGGTTGTTTATCAAGTCAGAGAGAAAAGTGATGCTTAACGCAGTTCTATGTTGATGCAATTCAAAATATGATTCAAACCATCTCGACATTTGGAGTTTGAGCAACAATAAAACATATATCACTTTAAACCAACACTTTTGTTAATTCGATAAACGATCGTGGAATCACCAAGATACGAATCTTGGGTAATTTCAATACAACACGATTAACACGTTCTTGCTTCGTCGTTGATATAATCGATTTATTTCAACTTTATAAACAATTCGTTAAAAGCTCAAAATAATTGTACAGCTTCCATCCCTGACATCAATGTTTTTCTTCGCCCGCTTATGCAGCAAAAGTGTTGTTATGATAACCCAAATCGTTCATCCAATCTGTATGGAGATTCGCCGGATTTAATATTGCTTTATCGACCTAGATGAAATTTGAAGGAAGTGGAGAATGAAATTAAGTTCTGAGTTTCAATTTTAATAACAAGAACGAACGCTTTTGGTAAAGTTTCGTTGGCCAAATATTATTAAGTGAAGTGTCCTACATTTTCTAAGGTATTTGTGAATTAATAATAGTTGCAAAATTCCACTGATAAGTGATAGAATATTAAATTTAGACCGTCGTTATTCAAAACTTGGACGAAACTTTCCTAAAGGGGGACTTTCTTAGAGCAAGTTGATTGACATTTTAATTATTCATGTTTATTAAGATTATAAACACACATACAAAATACATTTCATAAAAGCTTTTTAAACAACGAATTTAATAAAAAATGCATACCATTCAGATTAAAACAATATCTAAATATTGATTTTGTAAACCTAAGTCGTAAAATCAGTGGTTTCGAAAATATAAAGTCTTCAAATGTTTATTTAGTTAGTCGAAATACAAATACCACATAAAAATTGAACATAAAATGCTAAAAATTAAATTCTCTGCTAAATACATGACGTCCCTCATTTGAACACATCTTCATATAAAGAATTGCGCAATCTTTCGAAGACTCCTGGAAAGTATTTCACATCGTTTTGTATTATTTGCTGGAGATCCTCCAAGTTATTAACAGATGCTGAATACACAATGATTTTAAGTAACCCCGTGCAAAAACGTCTAGAGGATTTAAATCGCGTGATTTAGATGGTCAACCTATTGAACTTCCTCTTCCTATCCAAGTACCATAAAGTCCATACTAAGAAAATTACGAATAATGAACGCAAAATGTGATAATCATATTTGTAACCTATCCCGGAAAAGTACATCTTCAATTAATGTCGGCAAAGTATTTCGCCGAATGCCCAAATAAGTTTCACCAGTTAAATATTTAGGAAGAATTGTTATTCCTATCAATTTGTTACCAAGTGTATCAAGCCAAATAATAATTGTGACAATTCTTGATTGCACAACAGCGTCAGGAGTTAGCTTTGTCAGCACTAGCATTAAATATCGGATTTTGTGCAAGCTTCTGCAACATGTTCTTGCATTCGTTGAACATGGTAAGGATATAATTATTACTGACGTCCTCCAAACTGGAGGTCATTAATGTTTATTGCAGTAGAGATCCTTCTTAACTGAATTTCCCTGAAATTTCTTCAACCCATCTTAAAACATCCTCTACCTTTCAAACAATTGATTTTAGGACCTAAGTTTATTAAGACATTTTGTGTTGGTGACTCAGGAATGGGTAAGATTAACGAATCATAGTGTAAATGCATTGGATGTGAGCCTCATTCTAGCTGATGTTGATGTAAATTTTGTGGCAATACCAAATACTCCAGTAATTATAGCTAACCTAGATTTCGAAATCGGAAAAAAGTCGTACTGAGGAAAAAATAATAAAATTTGAAGTTTATGTGTTTTAGAAAACATTGAATGTTGTGCAAAATGACTCGAGTCGTCTTAGCAGAATTTGTGAGAATGACCAAATAAACCTGGACATGCAAAAAAATCGTGAAGAGCGGTTTTAATTTTGGGCAAATAAATAGAAATCTCACTGAAGATATTTATTCATAAACTTAATTATATCATTTAAGTGGTATTGTGATTTAACGTTTTAGTTTTGTATATTCCTTCCAAAACAGTCTGCATATATTGTGGAAGTGCAAATGTCCTTTTCGAATGCGTGCGAACGTATGTACGGAAACGCCCCCCTGAGGGCTGTTTAAATTTAACCGCAAGTTATATTTAGACCGATGACATTGATTAACGATTGGACGAACTTGTAATGCCCATGAGTTGAGGTCGTTATTTAGGCTGAAGATTAATGAGCGTGTGGATTTGTGTCGTTCGCCATGACGGTTCTAACTGGTGGGATTGTTGTTATGAAAATTTCCATCACCTTTTTTCTTTCGAAATAAATGAATCATTACGGGAAGGAAAGGTAATAAAAGATTCGTCTTGACCTGGAAATTAATGATATTAGAATTCGTGCGCATTACCTCCGTTATAAAAAAAGTGATTCTTCTTAGTGAAGCGAAGATTTCCATTCGTTATTCAAATGTAAAATGTGATTCCGAAAATAAGGTGCGCCAGACGTTCCATCATCGATAAAATCACGGGAATTCCACCAGCGCTAGCCCAGCTACCTACCAACGTAAGTTGATCTCACCATCTCGCGAATGCATCTCTCCTCCAATTCTCCACTTCCTTTTCCAATAAAGATTAAAAGGAGAACGGCTACGTTCTCTACTCTGAAAGCAAAGTTTCCAACTCGGACCTGGAAGTGGGAGGAATCCGTGATATGCTCTTTTAGGTCGATATTGAGTTCGAGAACCTCCACTAGAACCATCTCGTTGGAATATTATTTTCAAAACGAAATTATCTTGATGAGATTACGCTACTTCAACAAAACTGTTCTTCTTATTCTTCATAATATTGCCGGACGTCGTCGTAGTCGTTGTCGTTCATGAAGGGGAACAGCAGGAGTTCCAAAGCCAGAGCCGGAAGGAGAGATTTACTGGCTAACTTCGTGACATAACTGGCTGTGCAAGTGCGGAATTTATATTGCATTTGATACCATGTCGGAAACGTTGCAGGCACCGGGGGAGACTTGGAGATAGCGAAACAATGGTTGCCCCCCTCTGTGGACGTGACCCCCCTCGAGCTGAATGTTTATAGTTCTTGGCAGAAACTAATAAGGAAAACGATTTCAATAGTTTCAAAACTTGCATTTTATTTTCCAAAACAATTTTTAATTTAATTGAAAAGCGCTTTCACGACAAATTCAAAATTAACGCAATAGAAAGCGATTGTTACTTAATTGAAGAACTCAAATTACGTCTGACACGCACGCAAATCGACGACAACGACGACGACGTGAAGAGCATGTAATTGAATTATAAACGATGAGTCACAATTTCTCGATTACATCATCGATTCATTTCTTTATTTTGCATTGAATATATTTTCAATATCATTATGTCCATGGAAATATTTTTGTAAACTATATCTGCGTATTTTAGTTGTTTGCGGTTTGAGTAAAACTTTCATAACCCACAAACATAGTTTTTGGGATACTTTTGCGAAATGTTACGCAAGAATGTGTTCATAGCGGTTTATGTTGGAATGTGAACCAACGTAATCGACCGAGAATTTAATTGATAACAGATTTTTCTTTTTCCTTTTGGTCAGATATCCTGCTACCGAAACGGTATTTCCTGTTAGTAATAGAAATTTATTGATATTTGTGTCATGACTTCAAGGAAAATTGAAACGTATTTCGAGTATTTCCTCAACAGCTTTGATTTAATTTTTTTTACAAGTATTACGACGACGAGTTTTTAACGGTAATTTATTTAATAATAAAATTCCTCGATATTATCATACAAAGAATCTCTCCTCTTAGATCTTAGAATGGGTGTTCAAAAGTAGCTAATAACACCTTAGTTGATAAGCATCATCTAATCAAAGCGATATATGTATATACATCCGATTTTTTTTATTGTTAACTTTCTTGAAAAATTGGAAAACTTTCCGTGGGTCTCTTAAAACCGCTAAATGTTAATGTTTCTAGTTCTAAGTATAGTGTTCGTTCTGAAGCTAAGTTGGGTTGGGTTGGGTTCCGTCTTAAGAACGGTACGACTAAACTTAAATGGTTTTTCTTCTAGGTCTAGTATTAGCTCTAGCGTTAGTGTTTGCTCTATTTTTAGTTGTTATTCAACCTTAAATTGTTGTATACTTGTATCAAACTAAAACTAGAACTAACACTAGTCCTAGTACTAGAACGTTTCGTTTTAGCCGTGCGTCTTCAGATGCATGGCTAAATCTGAATCTTTCTAGTACTAGGTCTAGTGTTAGTCCTAGTTTTAATTGCCATTCAGTGCTTGATTGTTTTAAATTCTTCTGGAAGTAAAAGACCTACAACTTAATTTCAGAGCTAATACTAGACCTAGAACTATAAATATAAGGATCTAGCCATACGTCTCTTTAGACGGCTAAGTCTAATTATGGTCAGATTATGGCCAAGATTATGGTAGGCGTGCAGAATGCTATAAGCAAAACAATAACATTGTACTTCTTAAAGTATCAAATTGGACAGCTGGTAAACAGCCAAATTCACTGCTAAAATATCTATTTTACTGATCAAGCTGATTTGACTACATATGGAATTAATGAAAACTCAATTTTGCACTTAAATGTATATAATCTTTATTCTCGGTTCTATCGGTTTCGATCACTCAGATCATCTTCAGGAGCCATCTATTTGTAAATTTTATTTTATAAAAAATATGCTTAATTGAAATTTTTTTCTAAATCTTACGGCAAATTAAGAGAATAGGAAATCTGTTGCGAATCGGATGATAAATCACAAAATGGAGTAGAAATTAGACGAATTAGCTAATTTATAACATGGTCATGGTGCATTTTTGATAATTTCAAAGTATAATGTGACACTATTGTTTGTGAGTTCTGAAAAAATCTGACATTAAAAGTTTAATGGTTAAACTTTTAATGTCAGATTATTACTTTAATAGATCCTGTATGGGACTTCTTTATTATAATTCAGATGCAAGGTAACAAATTATTAGCTATTTGGACCGAACTATTATCATCTTTAGGATGATCATCTAGTGTAGTATTTATTCATTATACACACTGGAACACTAGATATTAGTTGAAGATCGTAGCACCATCTGAGTTGGGTTGAGCTATCAACTTTATCTGAACCCAACCCTACTAGTTAATTAAGGTTAGATATGAATTGGGTTATGTTGAACTATTAAGTTTAATCCAACCCAACTAGCTAGTTAGCTTTAAATATTAATTGGGTTGGGTTCAACCATCAACCTTGTCTGAACCCAACCCAACCCAACCCAAATTACTTGTTAGTGCTAGATATTAATTGGGTTGGGTTAATTGGGTTGAGCCATTGATCTTAACTCAACCCAACCCAACTGTAGTCTCTTATGACCATCAACAAATACAATTATTATATTTTATATCAAAAGATTTTTTATAGCTGTTGACGAGATTTTATTAATATGTTGTTTATATAATTTACAGTCAATTGTTTTTTATTGTTTGTTTTATGCCGCCATTAGTAGGCGAGTCATAGCACCCTACACTTACTTCTCCTACGAGAAAAACAATCACGCAAGCTTAAAATCATGTAAAATAATGATGAACATTAAAAATGAAAACGTACAGATTTCTTTTGTTGACTGTAGTAACTTATTTTTAAAATGATAGAAAATTTCATTATTAAAAAAGAAGGCAGGTTTAAGTAAATCGAGGTTCATGTTCAAATCTTTGTTGTCTTTAATAATAACGCAAAATTTGGAATGTCTCTTAACAACTTTGAAGAGACCTTCATACCTAGGAGACAATCTTTGTGAACAAAAGGTTTTTGGTTGGTATGTAAGGTGGACTAAACTGGATTAATATCAACAAAAGATGTTCTTAAACATGAAAGTAACGGCTCAGATTCCATTGTTGGTCGAGTAAATATGAAAAATTCTCCTGGCAATCTGAGTGGTTGACCATAAACTAGTTCAGCGGACGAGCAATCTAAGTCCTCCTTCAGAGATGATCTGAGACCAAGTAAAATTAAAGGTAAGTTGTGGGTGGTAGCGGAATTACCTTGGGCAATAATTGCAGATTTCAAAGTTCATATATATGTAATTTGGAATTTTGAAAGTAATAGTGATTCGAATTGTCCTTGATCGTGAGTGATCGTGGTAGGAATACCGAAACGGCTGAAGTAATGCCTGAAAAGAGTATCTGCAATAGATGCTGCAAATATATCTTTTAAGGGAAAAGCCTCTGCTCACCGAGTATGCCTTTGAATTTTTACCTTTTGGCAGGATAAACTTGATTTTGTCCAAATACGAATTTGTTTTGATATATGTGGCCAAATCTCTTTATTAAATGAATAGTTGCTCGTATACCAGGGTGGGATAAACCATGAAATTTCTCCATAACTCTGTCTCTGAACCTAATAAGACCCTATAAAGAAATTAAATGGGTTTTGATGAGCCGTTAATTTTAATCCAACCCAACAAGCTACTTAGCATTAAATATTAATTGCGTTGGCATGATCCATCAACCTGATCTGAACCCCGCTTAACCTAAGTAGCTAGTTAGTGCTACTTATTAGATGGGCTGGATTATGCCAAAAATCTTAACCCAACCCAACCCAACTAACTTGTTGGCACTAAATATTAGTTGGATTGAGCCATCAACTTGATTGAAAATCACATTTTTTCCAGATTATTAGTAATATTTTCAGTAACTAAATGTTGAAGTTAAAATTCTAATCAATTTTTAAGTAAATACGATCGTAGCGAAGCGCAAAATTTAATTTAAATTTGATGAACAGAGGGGGATATTTAAAACGTGAAAGGAAGTATTACCCTTAAAAATATTGCAGATTTTATTATTTATTATAATTTTATGGCAGTGAGATTAACAGGTAATGGTGATACATACGTGAATCATAGATTTGATCACCTGATCGAACGTGAGTCACGTGAATTGACGTGATCCACGCGTGAGTTACGAGATTCAGTTACGTGAATACGCAACCCACGTAAATATCATACGGGAGTATTGTGCGTGACCCGCGTGGGTCTAAATCGTGAGTGGGTATGAGCGGACATGAAAAGTCACTCACGCGCACATCTGTGCCTAGAACTAGAAACATTACGATTTAGCTGTTCCTTTAGACAGCTAAACCCTAATGTTTCTAGTTCTAAGTCTAGTATTAGTTCTAAAGATAGGTTGGATTGGATTGGGTTGGGGTCCGTCTTAAGAAGTGAATAAATTAATACATTCGATTTAAAAAATATGTTCATGTATTGCTATAAATTTTTAGTTTTAATCCTAGTTTGATACAAATATGCAACAAATTAAGACTGAATAACAACTAAACGTAGAGCCAAAAGCTAACGTTAGAGCCAGTACTAGACCTACAACGAAAACTATTAAGGTTTAGCTGTACCTTTCTTAAGACGGAACCCAATTCAACCCAACCAAACCTAGCTTCAAAACTAACACCAGACTTATTAACTAAAAACATTAAGGTTTAGCCGTCTAAAGAGACGTACGGCTAAATCCTTATGTTTCTAATTCTAAGTGTAGTGTTAATACTAAAGCTAGGTTGTAGGTCTAGTATTAGCTATACTTCCAGAAGAATTTATAACAATCAAGTACTGAATGGTTATTAAAACTAGAACTAACTTTAGATCTAGCACTAGAAAGCGCGTCTTCAGACTGAAACTTTGTAGTACTAGGTCTAGTGTTAGTTCTACTTTTAGTTTGATACTAGTTTATAACAATCTAAGACTGAATAACGAAACTTTAGAAATAGCTTACTAGCTTTAGAACTAACACTAGAAACAATTTAGTCGTCTTAAATGTTTCTACTTCCAGGTCTAGTATTAGTACTAATAGTTACTTTTTTAGTCTTTATTGTACTTTTTCTTTTTGGATAATCTTGAATAAATACCCCCGTGTATATACTCAGGGTATATTCCCTTGAAAATAAATACCTGGGTGTTTAACAACACTGTGTATTGGATTCCACTGGTTTTAGTAGCACAAGTCTGTCCAACTGTTTTTGGATCTATTGCTACATATTTAGGTAGCTTGACTTGATTCTTACGTTTCCCAGATTGGAGACATTTGAATGCAACTTCTTTTCAACATTGTCACTTTTCTTTTTTAATTTTATCCAAATTTACATAACCTTGAATTTATGAAGGACGGCATCTAATTATATAACGTGTTGTGTATGAAAAAAACTTTCTTTTATCTTAAGTTGCTGCAAAAACCTGAAAAGTTACCTAAACCGAGCGGGAGTGACAGTTTATGGTAAACATAAAGAATTTAATTGTATAATACAATAAGAGGTAGTATAGTTTAGATCAGGCATAATGACATTTTCAAAAATGCTGAATTTAACTCATCTTAAATATGTATACTGTTATTATACCGCAAAAGTATTGTGCGGATGGACTTCCGGTCTCCCCTATATCGTGGAATTTGAGTTTGTAGGAATTGTGTTCGTATAAGCGTTAAATCTACCCCGGGAGGCATTAAGTTAAAGCGAGGACAAAGTTATTGCCCGTTGCTTCGTAAATGGTCGTGTAAATCTTCGGTTGGTTTTCGGAGGATGTAAATGAAGTTGTTGCCCTCGAAATAATACTGAGATTATATCTAGATCTTTATTCGAAGGATTCTTTAATGGGGTCTTATTAAAAACATCTTAATCGTAATGAACGCTTGGAAATAAAAATATAAAGTGTTCATAAACAAGGTTAAGACAAGGTGTAGGTGAATCATTAAAATAGTGAGTAATTATTCTAATTAAATTAATCAGGTGAGCTGAATAAATAAAATGAATAATTTTTAGAAGGAAAATTTTATTAAAAAAAGTTTTCTTAACTAAATGCAAATCGCCCCATTCCGGACGAAAACTGAAACGTTATAAAACGGTTTTCTTGTAACTTTCATAAATTATTTATGATATACCAAAAAAAAAACTTTTCTTTTATTTGTATAGAAAGAAATAATGATAAATCAAAAAATCTCATCTCAAACATGGAAGAGCAAGGTCACGGATGTTGTTACTTTTCCCGTTTGAGTTCCCCCCCGTGGCCCCCATTATCCAATTGAACTTTATCTATTCGATAAAGCGTCGCGACGCAATCGTCGTTCTTTTAAATTTATCAAACAACAACAACTAAAAGGAAAATAATTATACTTACCGGACACGTTGACTGCCTCTGAATTAAAAACCAGCCAAAGGGAAAAAAATTGATCAACGGCATGATTGACAGTTAGCTGTCCATCGATGCCGGTTGTATCCGGAAGTTGCAAACCGCCGACGATAAATAGAAGGTGAAGGAAAACCGGGAGCAGCAGGAACCGTCGGTCCGGCATCGTGGCACTCCGCAGGACGACTGCCTGACGACGACGACGGCAACGCGACCGAAACCGACGAAAGTGGGACGTAGACTGAGGTGCACCTCCACCATATTATTATTGTACAGAGTATAGGGCTTCATGGCGGAAAGAGACGGAGGATGCAGGAGGGAGTGCTCCTGCTTTTTCCTTTTTTTTATTTTTTTTTGGGTGAGAGAGAGCGAACAGGAACCCGATCGATTTGAGTGGTGCGCCGATGGAGGGCGCTAGACGGCGAGGAAATGTTCGATCCAACGGGGGTTTTTTGAATCATATTGAGTTGAATAGTACATGTTGGCGAGTGGTTGAATAGGATTTTCAGTGAACAATACTAATTGGGAAAATGGACGTCTTTTGTTGCAACTACAATGATCAGTTTTCAACTGGGTAGTGCAGGATTTATTAATTTTACAAAACCAAAAATCTTCATTAAAAAATTTTTTTTCTAACTAAAAAAACAATCTTTCTTTTAGCAGGACGTTTATTATGAATCCGCCAAACGTGGAAACAATCGCATTAATGGGGTTAAATGCGACGAAACGGAGGGTGAAGAAGAAAGATAGAAACTTTTAAAAATCTAATTAAAGTGCGCCGGCACGCCAAAAGGATTACTGACGCAGCCGGTAATTGGCAGACAGTTTGTGGGGACGCTGAAAATATCCCCTTTCGCGAACAGCGTCTTTTGTTTTTCTTCCAACATCTCCGCAAACGTTTGTTTTCGCAACCCCTTAAGCAACGCAATAACGCGAAATAAATACGTAAAGACCCCTTGAGATAAAACAAACAAAATCAATTTTTCCTTTAACTTTTAGATTCAACTAACAAATCTCACATAAAAAAGTTTGAAATAACACATTATTTAGGCCAAATTATATATATATATATTTACAAATTATTTATCTATTTCTCAGCTACTTCTCGTGTACAGTAAAAACCAGATTATAGGCGAGCGGAAAATCCGCGGTGCAGATTATCCGCAGCTGCCGTGATATACATATGTTTTTTAAGATTTAAGTTGGGTTTGATTTGAACATTGTCATGTAGGTGACCACCAGTGCCGTTCTAAACGTAAGGATTACTAAGGCTACAGCCCTTGGGCTCCAACTCAGTATCCCCTCTGAAGTGCGAACCTTCTTTTCTGGCATTGATTTCGTTTTCTAAACTTGTTTCTTACAATTCTGTTTCAAATATACAGGGTTAGGTGGGGTTGGGTTTAGCCGTCCTTTTTTTAACGAATGCGTCTACAATGAACAGCTTCTGAAACAGAGTACCTTACAAACTAATTTGGCAACCCGGTATACTTGAATTGAAGTAAAACTAGAACTAACACTAGACCTAGAAGTGGAAAGATTCGGGATTAGCCGTGCGTCTTCAGACTTTCCACTTCTTCCTAGTGTTAGTTCAAGTTTTATATCATAAGGTCTAATTATCGATCTAAAACTAGAAACATTCGGATTTAGCCGTTTGTCTCCTTAAGACGGCTAAACCCGAATGATTATAGTTGCTGATCTAGTGTTAATCCTAATTTTACTTCAATTCAAATATTCATGCAAAATACAGCATACTTGCAAAATAGAAGTCAAATTGTGGCAATCAATGGTAACAGATCAAATCAGGCAATGCGAGCAAAAGTGAACTAACCCACAAATTTTTCCTATGCTAGCTAATAGCAGAAGACCATTGTAACTTAAACATACTTTCAGTACATCAACGGAATATTTCTGATTTAAAACGTGTTTGACGAATAATGTATATTGTATTGAGGGTTAGTAAAATTTGTCCTCAGTGAGGTCTATATACTAATTGTAAGTCGGTTTCATAGCCTCATTAATTCTTAATTCGTACTATTGATATTTTAAGACTAATAGGAAGTTTTAACAGTGAGCAAAATATAATCATTATGAAAGAATTTATAGAATAAAAGAAAATTTTGTAAAAAAAAAAGTTGCAACAACTCTTAAAAAAACAATAATACGATTTCAAACAAAACATAAAATTGATATGGAAGAACATTTTATGAAACCGATTGGTATTACAACGTCGCTGAAAATAAGTGAAATCGCACCGTTTTGTCTCGTGCTTTAGTTATAACTCGTTATGACATAAGCTTAGTTAGTATTAATAGTGAAATTAAGTAAAAATGTATGAAACATTTTGCGACATAGAGCAGATAATAGAAGGTAAGTTCCATTAGTATTTTTTATTATTACTTTCTTATAGAGTAGCTTGTTGTTGGTACAGGCTATAAAATACATTTTTTTTAGATCCATTTGTTTTTGAATCTGAAGAAGGAATTTCTAATTCAGAATATAAACCACTAAATGATGAACTTGAAGGTAGCAGCGGCAGTGAAGACGAAGACAGAGGAGATAATCAAGAAGAAGCAATATTACAACAAGTACAGGAAAACATAGTGGTTAATAACCACTATGGATTGGACCAAGATAGAAAAGGCAAAAAGAGAATTAGACAAGAAAAAATTGAAAATAAATGAAACAGATATTTGAAAAATATTATGGATTGAGTAATTATAATTTATAGTCATCTTTTTATTTTCTATTGTAAAGGTAGTGAATAAACAAAGAATTTATACGCAGACAAGAAATTCAAGAAGAGAAAAGACAAGACATTATCGCTTGATTGGTAAAGACAGAAGTGAAATCAAAGTATGTAAAAGCTTTTTCCAAAAAAAACCTTCAAGTATCTGCTAGGAGATTGGACTTTGTGCTTCAGCAAAAAGGAAATACTACTGTTCCTCCGACTGACAGAAGAGACCTTGCACCGTCAGCAAACAAAACACGGACTGAAAAAATCGATGAAGTTAAAAAGTTTATAGACAAATTTCCGACTTATGAAAGTCACTACTCTTTAGATAGATTGTTGAACCGCAAATACCATGCACCAGACTTAATAAACAAAATATATTCACTTTATTGTAATAACAACAGCAAACTAAATTTAGTCAGTATCCACATATTTAGAAAAATTTTGTATGAACATTATAATTTAACATTCCATACTCCACTTTCTGATGCTTGTAGTAACTGTGATAATTTTGAAGTAAAGGTACTTGCTTCAGACTCTGGCGTGGACAAAAACAATTTAAGCGTACAAAAAGAGTTACATTTGGCTAAAGCAGTGTTAGCCAGATCACAAATGCGTACGGACGAACTCAATGCGAAAACTGATGAAAATGCAACTGCAGTTACCTTTGATTTTATGAAAACATTGAGTTAATATGTCCACAAAGGCAATTGTGGATATATTGTCAGGGTATTCCCAATTTAGGAACTGATCAGGTAACTATGTTTGTATGGGATTAGTCATATTGTATTATGTAGAACATTATGTCAAAACTACGAAACTGATCATATACACTGATCAGTGTGGTTAGGATATACCACCGTGAGGATATAACATATATCTTCGGGATATTTGGCAATTTCAAAGCTAAAGAAAAAAAATTTGATTGTTCTTTTAGATTTTGTACCGCCAATTTATCATGATTTTTATAAAAAATTGAAAACTGATCAAAAATAAGTGATATAATTGATAGCCGATCGATTTCTGGTGATTCAGAAGATTGATTAAGTATTTTTATATGATTTTATAAGTGTAATAAATAAATATGTTTCTTCTATTCATGGTTCGTCTTTTTGTCTCAAAATGGATTAATTGTTAATACTTATTCAGATCATTTATGCAATTATAGACTAACCAACAAAAAAATAACAAAAAAGGACCTGGGCAAAAACCAAAATAGTAGACTAAACAAGATATTTTACAAAACTACAGCGTATATTAATTCACTTCAATTCATTTCTATTGCTAATCATGTAATAGATTGAGAAATATAATAACTCAATAGTTAATCCTGACATTACTCAAGACATAAGCTTACAGGGTTAGTTAACTTTTGCTCTCATTGCCTCAAATGTAAGAAACTTTTCCGCAGGGTTTCCTAAAGGATCGGTGCTAGGACCATTATTAATTATAATATATATAAATGACATGCCAATCATAATAACACAGGCGGACTTCTGCCTCTACGCAGATGGTACAACCGTAGTTTCATCTAGAGAATCAATGGAAGATCTTCACATTAATTCTACCAAATCGTTAAATACTGTTAAACAGTGGCCTCAAGATAATGGATTGACTCTGAATGTAGAAAAAACACAAAGTATAAGATTAAAAAAACACTGCAAAACAGAAAATAAATTATTGAAATTTTTGGGATTACACCTAGATGAAGAGCTCAAATGGTGCATTCATATTGAAAATACAGCAAAGAATCTAAATGGAGCAATTTATTATGTCAGGAGGATGACGTCTATGGGTACCACTGAGGCTGCCAAACTAGCATACTATGCTTGCTATTATTTGTTTATTTATTATTCTGTTTTTATTTCAGTGATTTAAAATATAGTACTTATGTTGAAATATGTTTTCCTTGTCTACACACCATTTGTAGTGTTTTTTGCCGTCTAACTTCGCGGATAATCAGGGTTTTACTGTATTATTAAATAAAAACTTACACATGGTAATGTTGTGTCGTTATTTCAACTAAACATGCAAACTGATGCGTACAGGTAACGCCGTATAAATAATAATAGTCGTTAAAATACGGAGAATGAGTTCAACTAATAAAAACTTTCCAATATTTACACAGGGCGTCACCTACAAAACTGCCCCAAGCTATAACTTTGCCATTTTCATTCCGGATATCATAAGTCAGGCATCAAAAGAAATGGTTTGATAAATTCTTTGTTTCATGCTACAAATCATTTATTTCCATATTTACTCCATCTTCAATTCCAAACCATTTCATTGATGGAATAAAATTTTGAGGTTTTATTGATATTTATAATTACAATTTTAATATCTGGTTTCTCGGATTTTGTAGATTCCTATCTACTATCAGAACTGCGTATAACGCGCCAAGTTTCTTTTTACTAAAATTGTGTATAACACGTGCACACTCTATTATTGCTATAATAGTTTCATATTTTGAACTCGTATGGGTGTTAAAAAATTTAAATATTCGAGTCATCATTCCAAACGTACTGTAATTGAAAATTTGCATTTTATTATTAATATTTTTTGCGGGGTATGGTCTCAAAATGTAATATTAAGGGAACTGCTTTATCAGCTGTAAAATAATATAGGAATTTATTCACACTTTCGTCGTATGTAAGTTCTATTGAAGATGGTAAATTATTATTGTGGAAACAATTGTGAAAATATTGAATGAGATACGTTTTAAAATCTGCATTGCATGACGAGCGTCCTTGTGCAAATGATTTACTGTTAGTCATTCACTTTATTTTTGGTACTAACATTTCATGTAAAATATTCGGGTATGTAATCTGTATCTTATAGATTAAACTCTAATTCCGTACCCGTTGAGAAATCCGTCAAAGTTGAGTTTTGTTCTGCTCGAGTATTTCAATTCGCTCTTTTTAAGAATATTCAAGACTTTATGCAGCATAATTTAAGAAATTTCTATCTCAATACTGACTTTTCTTATAATTCGAATACAGAATATGTCGAACTAACGCCAGCTAATATAATCTTCCTGTAGAGAATAACACTTCAGCTTCTCGCCTTTTTAACAGTACATATTTTGAAAATTATAGTACAACATGGACAATAAAATTGTTTGATGCAAGAATACAAATATTCTTAGTAAATTTGTCCTACAATTAAAAGAAAACGAATATGTTTTAATTTGAAATTAAAATAATATTAATCTAAAAATGTAACATTCTTCCCTACATTTTTTGAATTAAGCATGCAGCTTTTTGAATTAAGAATGCTAGATATTGAAACAAGAAAATACTTATTCTTAAAGATGGTGTATAAAAATCCGCAGACACATTTTATTTGAAGAATGTGCTTCGTTTAACAATAAACGATATAAATTTAGTTTTTTTTTTAATTTGTTTGGTTAGACACGGTCATATTCTTGAAGTGAAACATTCTTGATTAGGTTAAATTATTAAAGTTTTGTTTTTTGTACTTAAGCTGGTTTATTGATTACACAGAAAATATGAGTCCACTAGTTTCGGCCGCAGACCATCTTCGGAGATTCTACAAATAGATTAACATTTGTAATTATAAGCTTAAGATTAAAATTACTGAAAAGATTACAAATTCAAAATTCTTACTTACATCCTGATCAAAAACAAATCATACATCAATTAAACATTTTATAGTTGTAAATTAAAATTCAGAATACAAATTACATTTTAAAATATATCAGTTATAGATTAAAACATTTCATTTCAACATTTCAAAGGTTAGAACGTTCTGGTTCCAAAAATAAAACTTCGACTTGCACGAAAGCTATAACAAGTTTTTGTAGAGTTGTAACGTATGTCTTGTATTTCGACGAAGGTGTATCAATTTGATAAACAAAATATTTTTAATGAAAATTTGATTTTAAATATTAAAAATCAAAATTTAAATGAATTAATGTAATTTAGTAAATGTGTTTTGCTTTTTTTTGTAAATGAAAATAAATTAATATGAGAGAAAGGAAACAATTTGTTACAATTAAGTTTAAGTATTGAAATTAAATAGTTTTAAAAATGTTTTTATTGTAAACTGATCTATAAAAATGTAAGGGAAATTTTCTAAAAAAAAGAATAAAATCTTGCGTTAATTTCCAAGAAGGTACAAAAGTAGTTTGTGGAAATAAAGGATGGGGGTTTTGGGAGAATAAAATTTGGAGTTTAAAATAATCAAACATTTTTAGAGATCGAGTTATAAGGAATGGGGTGGGTAAAGGAAGGGGGAAAGGCCGCGGGGACTCCAAAAGGTGCGAAAAATGCACGCGATCCAATTTGGATTAGTCCTCTGTATTTTGGGGAAAGGGATTATTAAGGAATGTGTATACATTCTTATTTTAATATCAAGAATAAAGCTTTCTCAGCCTAAACCAAAATACTTTTGATTGAAAACATACAATATGGTTTGAAGAAAAAATGATAATATTCTTATTACATGCCTAAAATTGTCTCACAGGTATCGGAAACTAATATGATCATGAAATAAATCAAATAGATTTAATCCAAGATTATAATTTTATTTGTGAAGAATTCCAACGTTAGGTATAAATCGGTACATTATGAAAACCTATTTTTGGTGAAAACTTTGTATTAAATTTAGGAAATTAGTTCAAAACCCAAAATATTTGGAGTTACTTGGGAAACAAATCACATAAAATTGATCTATAATTTAGAAATAGATCTTTTCTAATCAAGATCCATTGAAGAACCCATTAATCTATGAATCCATTAATCTTTGGAAAGAAAATTAAAATCTTTGAATAGAAGAGTCTTTTTATAGTCTTTAAAATTATTCATAAAAGTTATAATTATTTTCTAGGAACAGAATTAAGTCTTCTAGCAACATTCCGAGTTTTCTGGAAGCATTTCAAGTCATCTCTGAGCATTTCAAGTATTTTGGAAGCATTTTATCAAGTCTTCTAAAGCATTATCAAGTCTTTTGGAAGTAGTGTCAAGTCTTCCAGAGGCGTTATCGGGTTTTCTAAGAACAGTTCAAGTCTTCTGAAAGCATTTCAAGTCCCTTGGAAACTGTATTTAGTCATCTAGAAGTAGTATTCTAGAAGCAGTATCAAGGCTTAATTTAAATTACGTTTTTTTCAATAAAAACATTCGCAGCAGATGCTGTACACCCAGAAAACCCATGTGTTTGGCGCCTATCCGTATCGGTGCTCTGCATCCATTGAAAATGTTGAATAGTTGCTTGCGCACTCAGAGAGCCCACGTATACAGCGTCTATGAATAAATCCTACAGTAAAATTAAAATAAAAACCCCAACGTACGTTTTTAAATGTTTTTTTCAAAAAAAAATTGGTTTAGAAACTATTCGCGGGAATTCCATTCATGTACCGATCCTGAAATCCTTTTTGATCCCGGGAATTGAAAACTGTATGTGCGGTTTTGTCCACAAAAATATTGATTGAAAATTTTTAAAGTAAACTAATTGTTAATTATACTCTATTTTTTTTTAATTTGGGGGAGTATTTTCAAATTGAAGCATTAAAAAAGATTGTTATTGGTCAGTTTTCACCCAAAATAATACTAGGAATATTGTTTAATACTACAACAACTGTTTCTTTGTGAATACGTTTGATTTTCGTTGAATACATTTTCGTTGTAATAAAAAAATTAAATTACATTCATAACTACAGTTCACTTAAAATCCTCTTTGGCTTAAAACTACCGTCAAAAATAGCTTTGAAAAATTATACTGTGTAAACGTGACCTTTCATTTTAATCCTTTGAATTAAAAAAATAGTGTATAGTAACTAACTCTTAAAGCCCCAAGATTATTAAAGTAACGCGGTTTCGCGTCAATTTGGCTCGAAAGTCATGCAAATTTTCTATTTAACTAACTAACAACAGTTGTTTTGTTATTTTTTGGATTAAGCATACAGTTTTACCGCCGCTTTTTCTTAATAAACTGTTTAATTTTTATGTTGTTCACTAAATAGAAACTTTTACTAGGTATTTTAAATTTGCCGCGTGACAAATCGGATCTTACTAACACTTAAAAATATGCTCCATCTCACGAAAGATATATCATTCAAAAAAGCCGATAATGCAGGGTACGGTAATAAGTTTGAATGAATATTTTTCATTAGAATTTAATAATTGGTAAATTCATTGTATAGGGTAAATAACCTCAATAATGCTTGCAATTATAAAACTAATTCTGAATTTCACTGTAACCAGGACCATGTATGAGTTGGAATGGAAATTAATAGTATTTACTAAGCAGCTAAGATTAAATGTGTTTAATAAAAGTGAAAGCGTATTATGTCTAAGTGATTCTCTCAATACAAGGCGAAGATGAATGTCTTGAGACCTAGGCTCAAGACATTCATCAGGCTTCTTCAGGGATTTCAGCTACGATTTAACAAATTTATTTAAGTTTGGTCCAGTTACAGTAATGCTATTTGATGGAAGAAATGTCATAAAACTACTGTACATTTTGTGTGAACGACAGATGAAAAATCTCTCAGAATACGACTTATGATGTTTAGATGGTCTAACTAAAGCATTAGATGCATTTCTGGTGAGGTATCCGTGTTTAGGAAACTCCAGTGCTACTGGATTACTGATTATATATTTGGCAATTTCCATAGTGTTTAAATGCTTTACATTAAAGACCTCAATCAGAGTAAATAGAGAATCAATGGAAAAATCACGTGGCTTTTTCATCATAATGTTAAGTATAACCCTTTGAGTTATTTCTATCTTACTAACAAGATAACCTGAGGTACCACTCCAGGCAAGTATGCCATATGTAAGCAGAGACTATGCCAAGGCATAGTAAGTCATTCTAAGATGATTAAAGGGTAGAATTTCTCGGATTAAATATGTAAAACAGTTTTCGTAGTCTAGTACATAAATCGTATACATGATAATCCCAACGAAAGCATTAATCTGAGTGGAAAATATTTCATTTATGTTGGGGAAATCACTTGAAAACAACGAAAATGTAATGATTGTGTGATTTTTTCATATTAAGAGGCAGTTTATTATTATTAAACCAAGCTTTAAGTAGATCATAAGACATATTTTCAATTACCTGATTCCACGACTCGCCTTCAGCAAAAAGTACCATATCGTCTGGATAAGCAACTTAAGTTAAGAGCAGAGAAAAAATTATTTAAAAAAGTAAAGGGCCAAGCGCGGTTCCCTGTGGGACACAAAATGTTAAGAGCCTTTCAGAGCAAGCTTATCAATGATAACCTCTAGTTTCTTCAACAAAATGTCGTGGTGAACTGTATCAAAAACCTTGGAAAGATCCAGAAGTAGCCAAACACGGTTTAGATCTATCCAAAGAATTATTAATAAGTAATGTTAGATCGACCATCCCTAAATTCGTATTGATTTTGTTTTAAAAATTGCTTTGATTAAGATAAGAAATGAGCCTACTTTTAATTTGCTTTTCCAAGACATTTAATAAGTTACCAAGTAACGATATGGGTCGATAATTGGTCGGATTCAGTCTATCACCACTCTTGTATATCGGAACAATAGACGCCGTTTTTAAAGTACACGGGAAGCGCCTTTAATAAACCTTTATTGTTATGTGACTTTATTTAGGCAAAATGGTTAGGGATATCTCCAGGTTCATCGTTAAATGAAGTTTCTGTGTTTTTTCAACATAGTCTCCAAATCTGTTGCTTCTTTATAGGTGCGGATTAGATCCGGGAAAATACGGTAATTGGAATTTAGAGCTCAAACAAAACACATCTGATTGAGCAAATTTGAACGTGTTTCTAAGCCAAAGTGTAGAGACTTATTACAACTTCTTTTATGAATACTAGGATTCTATATAATAGGATCCTTCAGGAAGGATAATATCAGTTTTCAATAAATCGTCTGGGATCCCGATATTTGGAATTCCGGAATATCGGTATTAAAAGCCCTATTTGTGGAGTAATTAGCAAAAGAGTACATGAGGTATGTGTGTACTACATTGCAAAGTGAAACAAGATTCACCAGATACTAAGAATTTAAATGTTGCAATAAAGCAAAATCAATTATATGCCCTAAATGACAAGAAACAACCTTGTACGACCTTGTGCACAATTGAAGGCATGTTGTACTAGCCATATTTTTTTACGAACATCTGTGCAGTTTCTCAAGCATAATTTTGGAATTTCTTAGTATCTACCACATCGTTACTGGTTACTGTTTCTAAAATGACAGAAAACCGTGGAATCAAGTGCTCATTTTTTTCGGTTATCAAGAACATATCAGTTTACTACCAGTTTAAATTTGAAAATTTTTTCCCAAACAGTTTTTGAGAAAAAAAATTGCAAAGTCAAGCTTCTTCGCAGACCGACCGGAATCGGGTACATTTTCCATTATACTTGCGATAATTACTACACGAATGGGTGAAAAAATTGAAATATTTCTCATTATAAAGAATTAAATTATGCGTCAAACAAAGCTTTGTTCCAATTTTTTCTATGGAGTGGCTTTTTTGTTATTCGCCTTTCAAGTGACGGGTATTCTACCCGTTGTACCCTTTGATTAAGTAATCGTTTAAGTCGGTTAGGTATTGACTAGACAGATTTCTTACAAAAACTAGGAGGAATTTGCTCCCATTCCTCCAATAAGGCGCCCATCAACTGAGGTTTGCTAGAAATGGCATGTTCTCGAACTTTAGTGTCGAAATAGTTTCACATGTTTTCGATTGGATTTATGTCCGGACTTTGGGGTGGTTTCCATTACATGAGGATAATTGCACAAGTGCCAGGAACGTACTTTATAAACCTTGTGCTTAGGGTCGTTATCTTGGTAAAACCACCAGTCGTTACCAAGGGACAGTTCATCAACACATTTAAGTAAATTGGTTCTTAAAGTATCTGAATAAACATTTAGATCTATTATTCCTTCGATGAAGTGCAACAATCCTGGTGCAGCTACTGAAAATGACCCCCACACCATCACAGATCCGCCACCATGTTTCACTGTTGGTCCCAGATTCTTGAATTACAGCTCATCATTTTTCGTTCTCCATACGTATGGCTTATCATCCGAATCAAAAATGTTAAATTTACTTTCATCAGTAAAAAAAATTGTTTTCCAAAAAGAAAAATCTTCCAATTTTGATCTAATAATCTGGTTCCTTTTGCTAATTAGTGGTTTTGGCCTTTCTTGTCCACCATTCAAACCGGTAATGTCATGTAATGGTAATGTACCGGTAATGGAAATGTCATGAAGGACATTTCTGATAGTTTCTGTTCTGATTACGTCAATGGCCTTTTTTCCTAAACCAATTTCAGAAATAATAGAGAGCATTGGTGTACTAACGAAGGGGTTTTTCATTATTTTACGAACTAAATATCGTATTTCCGAGTCTGTAAAAATTTTGTTGAGTGAGTTTTGGCTTATTTATCACCAGACTGATAATTTTGAAGCTCCTTATTACATCATAGACCGTATATTGACTTCTATTAACAATTCTGGCAATCTCTCACAGATTATTCCTCCTGGAAATGTTTAATAACTAATTTCTTCACTTCAATAGTTGTTTGGCCTCTCTGTTCAGACATTCCGGATAATTAACAAAATTTTTTCACAAATAATAAAAGAATAATATAACATTCTGAATCGTCTATATGAAGTTGCCTGTACTTATTATTCATGGCTTCATGTTTATTTTATGTATTGTTGATTCCTGTCCGAGTTTAGCTTCTGCCTAATTTTTATACAACTTTCATTTATTTCTTTACACTCAATTCTTCTTTTACACGGTAGATACGTTTCTTAGAAAACCGTGCAAAAGAAAATCGTGTAAAAAAAGGTATAATAAAATGCATATGACATATTTTTTTAAAAAAAGTTATTTATTACTTAAAAAAATAGAGTACAGTCAAAACTCCGACATAAAGATGAAAGAAAAAACTATAAACTAAAATTAGAAACAAAAATCAATTTCGCAAGTCTTCATCGCTACTTGGTGCATCTTTTTTACGGATTTGACCAAAAGTGCTATCAGCATCATCAGTAGATATGTCGGCTATGTCTAGCACAACTGTAGGATTTAATTCAAATAAAGAATTTCGTTCCTTATTAATGGACTGTGTTGTTTTTTTGTAGTTGTGAAGTCGGTTATTAGCTGCTGTTTTTTTGGTTTCTCAATATGCTTATATAATTCTTCATATCCAGCTACACATAACTTAAGACTACGTTGAAATTTCAATGCACGCTCCATGTCAGGATCATGAGTAAGAAAATGTTGTTCCATACTTGTAGCAAATTTCAAGAAGATGAGGGTCATAGCTGACCTACATCTTCTACCTTATCATTTTCTATTTCTTTATTTTCACAAATTGTTATAAATTCGATCAAATCATCTTCATCCAAAGGGCTATCTCGCATCAATTCATCAATATCAGCCGTTTGAATGTTGTTAAAACTATTGCCACCAATTGTATTTGATAGAGTTGTAATTTCAGAACACACAACTGATTTTTCTACTACAAAACTTCCACTTTTGACGCATGCTGGCAATATCTTTTTCCAACAAGCATTTAAGGTTCATTGGCGCAATTGGTTAATGGCAACAGAACCAAGTGTAATGCAATCCATAATCGTAAACTTTCTCCATGCTTCCAAAACAGTCAAACTTGCTTCTTCCACTGAATCTAAAATATATTTAAACGTTTGCTTTATGTAGTACATTTTAAATGTTGCTATAATGCCCTGATCGAGTGGCTGAATCAGCGAGAGAGTATTAGGCGGTAAAAATAGCAATTGAATATTTGGTTGATCCAACACTGGGTGGTTGGGTTGGGTTGGGCTTTTTCTTCCATATATTTCTGGACTTTGGGAACAAAGCAGTTGTCGAACCAATTTGTAAACAGAACAGCCGTCATCCATGCCGTTTTATTCGCCATGAAATGGACTGGAAGTTGTTTAATGTTCTTACCTCTTAATGTTCGTGGCATAAGAGATTTGTTGATTAATAAAGGCTTTAACATTTTATCACCAGATTCGTTTCTAATTTCTTTCGGGCATTTTCTTCCAAAACAATCCCATTTTGTCGGCATTAAATATTTTTTCTGGAGTATAACCTGGAGTAAGATTTTTGCAGCATTTTCGTCTGCTGTTGCTACTTCTCCCTTTATTTTTACATTGTGAAATGCGTGTCTTTTTATAAAACCTGTCAGCCATCCCTCACTTGCATTACATGCCAATTTCTTCGTTGCCTGAAGACTTGTTGATGTTTCCAATTCATGAAGTCGGTTATATATTCTAAGTGCTTTTTCTTTTATATGCTTCCCATCAATAGGTATTCTTTTTGACTGTAAATCTTCTATCCAAAACACCATGTGTTTTTCCGTTTTCTCTAAGATAGGATTTTGACTATGATGTTTTGGAGCTTACTTTCGATCCAGAAATTACGAATTGTCGAATGGAATTCTCATTTTTTCTAATTGTTCTTGTAGTCGCATCGTTTAAACCAAAAGCGTTGCCAACAGATGTGGGACGTTCGCCTTTCTTTAGACAGTCTAAGATTTTTATTTTAGTTTCTAAGGAAATTGCTTGTCTCTTCGGAAGTTGTTGTTTAGGCATTTTATTAAACAATAAGGGTACTATAAAAAAATCCAAAATAATATTTTTCTAAAGCGATAATCTAATACAATATTACCTTTATTAGTAGTAAAGAATTATCGTCATTACAAATAATACACTGGAAATTTCACAATCGAATTAAAAAAACTTTAATTGAAACATCCACTTTTAGAACTTTACCGAAATTATTTATTACGTCTCACAAACTGACCTGTCTTAACACAAAATAAATACTAAATAACGAAATCATGTTTTCAAGTTGAAGCACAATGAGATAAAGAAAAAAAGTGATCATAAAATTCTGATATTCCCCGTAGGACCAAGTTATAAACATGTGGACATAAAACGACCGATTTCTGACCACGGTATCCCCCATTGTATTTTGTTACTGTATACATAAGTTTCTGTAAGGCCAAGCGCGCACATACGATTTTCTGTCGCGCGACTGTTTGGTCGCAAAAATAACACACATAGCATTATATACAAATGCGCGCATATGCGACTAAATAATAGCAGCGATTAAAAAGATGTAACCTGCTCCATTTTTGTAACGACGCGATTGTCGCGTCTTTAAATGTATCACATGAACAAGAATGAACATGCACGCACATGCGACTGTTCAGTCGTAGTCGCAGCACAGGTCGAAGTTGGTGTATAGGATAATTATTACAACAAATTTATTAAAAATTGCTGAATCTTCAGAAGTGTCTGATAATAGTGACAATGACTTAACATCCAGTGTCTTAGACACAGAAACTATTATTATCGAGGTAGAAAAAAGACCAGCTCTTTACAACAAACATTTGAAAGATTATAGTGACCGAAATTTAAAGGAAAAATTGTGGGGAGAAGTGTATAGCAAAGTTATATCCACTTGGAACAAGTTATCGGCCGAAGAAAAACACAAGAGAGGTACGTGATATTGTTTTTATTTAATAGTTTTTAATAATCTTATGTAATAAATGTTGTGCAGATAAGTATTTAAATTTTGCCATATAGTCTCTTATATTAAGACCAACTCTGTTAGGTCTTATTCCAGCTGGCCATATAGCCTCTGTAATAAACACTCATAAAATTCGTCCTCCATTTGCACACCGTCTTTCTTTCGCACGAACTTATGTAGAATGCAACATGTTTTAATGATAAGGTCGGCAAATTCGACTCGCACGTCTAATGATCGATGCAAAATACGCCATTTGTTCGCTAAAATACCAAAGGTATACTCTACTATACGCCGTGCACGAGTCAATCTATAATTAAAGACTGTTTGTTTCATTGTTAAGTTTCTTCGAGGATAAGGCCGTAAAACATTTTGTGATAACGCGAATGCTTCGTCTCCTACTATCATGAAAGGTATGGGTTCTCCCATCTCGTTGTTTGGTAATTTTTGTGGAGTAGGAACATTTAATTGGTTATTATGTAATCTTTGACCAAAATTCGAATTCTTAAAAACACTGAAATCGCTTCCAGCACCATATGCTCCTACATCTATTGCTGTAAAACAGTAGTCGGCGTCTACTATACCCAAACGAATAGTCGAATAAAAGTTTTTATAATTATAAAATTCGGAACCAGTATTATTTGGTTTCTGTAATCTAATGTGCTTGCCGTCGACTGCACCGATACAGTTCGGAAAATTTGTCCTATCGTAAAACTCTTTGGCAATATTTATCCAATCTTCTTCAGACTTTTCTGGCATGTATAAAGGCTGTAAATAGTTCCATAATTGGTTACACGTGTCTTCAACAATTTCCCTTATCGTGGTAGCCCCAAGTAAAAATTCAAAGTGTAAAGAATTGAAACTATTGCCGGTAGCAAGGTATCTGAAAAATAAATAATAACTGTTTTTTATTGTAGGAAAAATTATTCAAAAAAAAATGGAAATATTTAAAAGATTGTTTCGCTAGGGAATTAGCAGCCCAGCGTAAAGCAGTGTCTGGGCAAGCAGCAAAAAAAAAGAAGATATATTTATTTCGACCAATTGCAATTCCTTTTCCCAATAATGAAAGATAGACCAACTACCAGCAACACCGGACCTTCTTAATCAATTGAGATTGATCAAGAAAATCAAGAAATGATATCTTCTCCTTCTTTAGCAACCAATACAGAAAATTCGGAAAGTACATCCATATCTAAAAGAAGGGCTGCAAGAAAAACCGTGCTTAAAACAATTCCATATGAAGAAAAGTTACTGAAAATATTGGAGGATAAGCAATGTGAAACAATCGACGAAGATAAAAATTTTTCACTTATGCTTGTTCCAATGTTCAAAAAATTAACTGATGACCAGAAACATTGTGCGAAAATTGAAATCTTAAATATCATGAAAAATGCAAAAAACGTCGGAAATCCTCCAGTCTTTTACAGTTCAATGCAACAATCTTATTCTCAGCTTTATCCTAACCGTCCGGTAGACCAAGTGCAATTTCCAAGATCAAATTTTCAACAACAGCAACAAAGAGGCAATGAAAGTATTTACTCCGCGCCATCGACATCAACGGTCAACTCTGCACAGTCCACACCATCAGCAACCATTTTTTCTGATGGTGACAAATCAATAAATTAATTAAATTAAACAAATAGAACATATATTTATTATTTAACCTTATTTTTAATATCTACTTCTATATATCTAGTCTAATAGTAGTTTGCAGAAAATATCTAGTTAATTTGGCAGAACGACGACACAAAACAAAAGCTGGTAAGTACCTTCTTACCTTATTGTTACTGCAAGACATTCCTCAGGTGGTATACATTTTCTCCATTTACTATTTTGGTACGATATTTTCGGTCCTATTATTTTTAATAATTCAAGAAAAGATTTTTCATTCATTCTGTAATAGTTAAAGAATTTACGAGGATGCTTTCTTAAATCTTCATGAAGAATGTAAAATTGACAACGATGTTCTCTGTCAGATAAAATTGGAAGCACCCAAAATTTTCTTTTCCGTTGCTTTCTTAATTTCTTTCGTAATAACAGAGCCACTATACAAGCGGTTTCTATGAAGTCCATGTTGATACTAGGCTCTAGTCACGATTAATCAGTCGCAAATGCGCGACCATACAAATTTTTTGCGACTACTACTTTTATGTCGCTGCGACAAATAATCGCATGAAAATCGCATGTGCGCGCCTGGCCTAAGACGCTATCAATATTAGAATTAAGAATTTTTTTAGGATTCATGCTTTAACAAAAAATTCGTGTGAAAAATTTATTGGTGAATCGTGTTATTTCAAAATCGTGTTAAAAAAGACGATTTTAAAGTGTAAAAAAGGAGTTGGGTGGATTACTGTTATTAAGCGAATAAGTTTTATGTTTCGTGTTTGGATTTTGAAAGTCCAATAAATAAATTATCGAAAATAAATTTACAACTATTTTGCAACTACTTTTAGTTCGAATATTGTTAGTAAGAGGGTATTATTCTTTAGTGTCCGAGTTTCTGTTCTTCTTTTTACGTTGTTTTTTCAATAATAAACGTATTGTAATTATTGAACTTAAGCAGGCAGCAAAAGCAAAATACTGTTGTTAATCAATTTTGTACAATAATATGATCAAAGCAGTGTAAATCAGCTTATTTTTTCATCAAACTTATTATCAATCTTATGGCATAGAACTATGATAGTGTAATATCGACTTAAACATCAATAAGTAACCTAATGTCTTCTCAATTGAACCAATTTTTGTGAAATTTTTACATTTTTAAAAAGTTGATGTTTATTATCTAGATAAAATTTGGATAATATGTAATATCTTAAAATTTAATGTTTGATAGAAAATCTCTTAGAAAACGGGTCCAAAACCTTTTTGTTTTTGGATAACGAGTTGAGTAACGAAGGAAAAGAGAAGGGGGATGGTGGTGGTAACGTTATGAATAACGGATTCGACATGTGGTGCCGTGAACGCAGTCAGAATACGCGATTTTATTCCGCGCACGCGAGTGTTCTTAAACGCGAGGTAAACCCCTCTCGTAGCCCCTTTTTGGCTTTGGGCTAAAACCGGCCGGGAGTTGTTACGCACTTGACGTAATAACGACGGTAAAAGTTTTGTACCTAGCACGGCGAGTTTACGGCGAAACCCTCTAGGAAGGGGATTTAGTCTTTTGTTCGTCTCTTTTGATAGGTCTATAAGTTGCCGTTTTAATAATTCAAAATGTGACGTCCTCTACAGTTGATCCTTCTTCTAAACGATAGAGTACGTAGAATAGGTAGATAAATAAGTAATAGGGGGAAAAAACTTACTTTGTTTTCAAGGGTTTATCTCATTGTTTGTGGAATTTTTGATAAAACTGAAGCTCAAACAAAATTATTAGAACGATATGTTGTTTTTACGGGTTTATCTTAAAACGAGCGACCTCTGACCTTGAGTGCCGATAAAATTTGCTGCGACCAGTGTATGAGAAAAGAGGCGCAGCATGCGAAGCATTTGGTGTTTAGAGTTTGCCTCGATATGGACAACATCAAAAACGGCTGGTTCATCGAAAATAATACTTTGTGGCCCGAACACAAACTCTCGTTAAAAATAGAAACTATTTTACATCAAGAGAAATCTAATTACCAAGATATTTTAGTAATTAAAACGTAAGTTCTACATCCTTAATTCTTTAATTACTGTTATTTCATTTACTATGATTGATTTAACAGAAAATTCCATGGAATAGTTTTAATACTAGATGGTATAATTCAATGTACCGAGCACGATGAGTTCTCTTATCAAGAAATGATCTCATTCCTACCACTTTGCGCTCACCCTAACCCTTCAAAAGTACTTATAGTTGGTGGTGGAGATGGTGGAGTTGCTCGTGAAGTAGCCAAACACCCCCTGGTAAAAGAAATTGTTCAGGTGGAAATCGATGAAAGAGTAATTGAAGTGAGCAAAAAGTTTTTACCCTTCATGGCCGTTGGATTCCAATCCCCAAAATTAACGCTAAAAATTTGTGATGGTTTCGAGTTTTTGCGCCAAAATCCCGGTCAATTCGACGTAATCATAACGGACTCTAGCGACCCTATCGGCCCAGCAAGTAACCTTTTTACAGAGTCCTATTTCGGATTGTTAAAGAAAACTTTGAAAACCAATGGGATTATTTGCTCTCAAGCTGGATCGATTTGGGAAAATTGCGCCGAAATTAAGAACTTAATGAACGGTTGCAAACAACATTTTAGTATGGTTAAATATGGTATTTGTTCCGTCCCTACGTATCCAACCGGTCATATTGGGTTTATTTTGGCGAGTGATAATGATAAGAAAGTATTCGAAGAACCGTATTTTAAATTTAACGCACAGGAATTAGAAGATAACAAATTAAAGTATTATAGTTATGAAATGCATAAATCTGCTTTTGTATTACCAAATGTATTTTCCAAAATTTTATATGAATAAAGGATTTTAATAAGAATAATTAGTTTATTTAATTTAGTTTAATTTTTAATAAAAAAAAGAGAAGAGCAAAGAACAAAGCAAACATAATTTGTATCAAGTATTTACATATCTTTTCTATTTCAATCTAAATAAGATTTGTTTAAATAGAAAAAGAAAATTTGTATGGATGTAAGGATGGTCCAGATTTTAATCTGCAAACTTATCCATAATGTAAAGCTTCCCAAAATAGCCCAAGTTTTTTTATATAAAATTCGACGTATTAACGAAAAACTTTGCATTTTATTTTATATTTCGGTTATAAGTTACCATACAATTTAAAACTTGGCATGTATTTACTGCAGGGTGAGACGTTATTTTCAAGTATACTTTAAGCTTTCCCAGCATCCTCTTAAATTTCCCTTTAGAGGTGGCTGTAGAAGTTATGCAGTAACTAGGATCTAATACTGGCAAAATGTCACAAGTTAATTATAATTTTCACAACAAAAACTATAAACAGGATATTTGAATAAATTACATTATTTTAAACATTTATTGAAATATGAAATTTCCTAGATAATGTTAAAAAATTATTTATAATTATCAATAATTATGGGACTTCAATATAAATTAAATTTACAAGTTAACAAACGCATCTTATAATTTTTTTTTATGTTAATACTGCATAATGTTAAAAAGTTCTTCTAAAAAATTCAAAGGGGTTGTGAGTTTCATCCTCTTAGAGGGCGCTAGGGAAACTCAAAGTATACTTGAAAATAAGGTCTTATCTAGTAGTAAATACATACAAAATTTCAAATTCTTCGGTTTATTTATAGCTGAAATAAGAAATAAAATTGTAACATGTATTCTACTGTATTCGTTCGAACCTAAATCGTACTATTTTTCTCAAACAGATGTTTCTAATAATATAATTCAGTTTAAAAATACAAAATATGTTAAAGAAATACATTATAATTACATATATCTGTTATGAGTTATAATAAATAAAAATAGAAGAATTTACAGTTACTACCTTATTCGCCCAAGACGGAACGATAAACTCCTTCGGGTAGTTTATCGTGTTTGTATAAGTGTATGTCTCACTCTCTAAACATATAGACGTTTTGTCAATTTTACAAACAGATTTCATTATGACGCATTGAAGCGACAAGGTATTGTATTTTTCGGTTTATTTGCCATTGGTGTTATATTTGCCTTCTCAGAATTGATTTACATTGATTCGTTTTCGCGTTATAAAGAATAAAAGAATTTTCTTTATTAACTTTGAAGTGTTCTAGCGGCAAAACGAACCAATTTTGGGTATATATACAGTGTGTCCCCGGATCCAGTTATAAACAGGGAAAAAAATTTTATTATTGATTTTTCAAACTTATTTAACAATAAGCATGCATAATGCGTCGTATGTTTTCAAATTACTAAATCACCTGAATTTAATAATCTAATTATAAAAGTTAACTAATCATTTATTTTTATGCAAAAATTGAACTTGTTTATAAATTGAAAATTTTTTAGGTTATTTAATGTAATGTATGTATCCATAAAATTATTGTTATTCCATACATTATACTACCATTAGACTTGGAATTAGAAATATATGAGTTTAACTCCACTTTTAGATATTATACGGTTTTAGATTATTGTATACTTGTATCGAACTAAAACTAGAACTAACATTAGACTTAGAATTAAAAAGATTCAGGTTTAGCCGTGCGTCTAACTCTACATTGTTTTAGATTCTTCTGGAACTAAAAATATAACTAAAACTAGACCTACAATCCAGCTTCAGAAGTAACATTACACTAGAAACATTAAGGTTTAGCCGTACGTCTCTTAAGACAGCTAAATCCTAATGTTTCTAGTTCTAAGTCTAGTATTAGTTCTGATGCTAGGTTAGGTTGGTTTCAGTTCCGTCTTCAAGAAACGTACTGCTAAACCCAAATGTTTCTACTTGTGGGTCTAGTGTTGGCTTTAGTGTTGATATTAGCTCTAATTTATCTATTATTCGGTTTAAGATTATTGTATAGTTGTATCGATCTAAAACTAGAACTAATACTCGACCTAAAACTAGAAAGATGCAGGTTTAGACTTAGACTCTAAACCTACAATCGAGCTTAAGAACTAGAACTAGAAACATTATTCCGTACTGTATTCCGTAACTTTACTGTTAGTCCAGAAGTTAGGTTGGAATGAATTCAGTTCCGTCTGTTTCGTCGTTTTTAGTTCTAGGTCTAGTGTTAACTATAGTATTTGTATTAGCTCTAATTTAGCTGTTATTTGGTTTTGGATTATTGTTACTTGTCATCATGTTTTCGTGCAGTTAATAAGTAAATGTGTGGTGTGCTATATCACAGGTTAATTGGGCGATATTTCTTCGATAGAAATGTAAATCAACTGAAATACTTGGATGTGTATAAAATTATTTTAATGAACTAGATGAACTACCCTTAAGTTTTATACGATCAATGTACTCATAGCATAACGGTTTTCACGGTTACATATCATACATCGAACTTAAAAACTTTTAATAAAAGAAAAGTTCAATTTTTACATAAAAACGGAAATAATTGGTTATATTCTATATTTAGAGTATAAAATTCGTACGATTTAGTGGTTTAAACATTACTTATGCTGAGTTAAATTTGAAAATTCAGTAACAATTTTTTTCCCTCTTTGTAATTCGAACCGGGGACATACTGTAAATAACATAAATCGACTTATTTTGAGCCAAGGAATTTGTGATTTTCCGCTATACACACATTTTGGAGACACCTAGGTATAATGTTAATAAAAAAACACATACAGTCGGTACGATATTTATTAGATGTTTAAAAATGTTTAGTTTTTGTGATATTAAACAAACTTATTTGTTCTAATTCAGCCTTGCTCTTCTTCAGTAGAAACCTACAAGTTTACAACATACAAAATAAAAATGATAAATATATTAAAATAATATAGGAGGCGTTAGCTTTCCTTTGTATCAAATATTAATTGAGTACACATCACTTCTAAATTGAATCTTCCGGGAGAGATAAGGAGGCTTGGATGTTATCATTATCTTATGAAAAAGGCAGGCAGAGGTACTATCTTTCATTCATATTGCTCCACTGCAAATCAACCAGTTTGTGACTCACATGGTCTCTTCGTCTAATTCCGAAAATCAACCTGATACAAGAATTTTGTACTTTTTAGCACTTAAAAAGTATCTTCGTAATTAAAAATTGACTGATCTAGAGATTCACAAAGAATTCGCTTATATTCTTGATTAATACAATGTCTACTTGAATAAAGAAATTTGAGTTTGCAATAAATTTTTTGAATGCATTTATTAATATGGTTTTAAAATGTTAACCCACAATCAACAAGAATTTCTAATTTTTTATGTATTCTTTTGTCTTAATATCTCATGCTGCCAACAAGTAGGCGGACTCCAAACTGATGAATACAACTTTGGAGACATAACAACTCATGCTGCCAACTGTAATAGCTTAGCTGCCAACAAGTTTGCAGACTTTAAATTGATAAGCAGTAGTTTGGAAACATAATACCTCGAGCTTCAACAAGTTAGCAATCTTTAAAATACTGTTCAGTACTTGGAACAGCAATAGCTAATACTGCCAACAAGTAGGCAGACTTCAACTTGATGAGAGCAGGTCTTTGGAGACATAACAGCTCATGCTACCAACAAGCTGGCTGTCTTTAAGATAATGTACAGTGTTTGGAACTGTAATAGCTCATGTTGTCAACAAGCTGGCTGACTCCAAATTGATGAGCAGGACTAGGGAGACATAACAGTTCATGCTGGCAACAAGTACGCATTCTTTAAGATAACGTTCAGTGTTTGGAACAGTAACAGAGTATGTATATGAGAGAGTATGTATGTGTATAACAAAGTAGAATATGAATACGAATAAGATGAACCAAACTCCTGCTCATTAGTTTGAAGTCTGTCACCTTGTTGGGAGCATGACCTACGACATCTCCAAACTCCCCTTTATTATTGTAAAATCTGTCAACATATTACCAGTATGAGCTATTACGTCTATAAACTCCTGATCATTAGTTTAAAGTCTGCTACATTATTGGTAGCGTAAGCCATCATATCTCTAAACTCCCCTCCAGAATTCTAAAGTCTCAACTTGTTGGCAACATGAGCTATTACGTTTCCAAGCTCCTGTTCATTCGTTTGAAGTCTGCCAACTTGATGGCAGCATGAATCCAACCACTTTATATGTTGATGAAAATGGAAACTACGGTACTTAACTGTATCGAAAAAAATCTACAAATTATCAACACAGTTTTAAGGTTGTATTCTTTTTTCGATCATAGTTATAATCATAAAAATAGGGTGCATCTTGAAAACGGGTAAGTCGTAGAATCTCGTAGAAACTCGAATGAATACGATAATTATCTATGTTGAGTTAGACCTTGAGTTGGGTTAGAAGCCTTTCTTACCAAATGAGTGATATTTGGTCAATTGAAGAATCATGTTGGAAAGGACTGACCTTTGATGCCTAAAGAATGTCCTTCACAGATATTGAGAGAAACACGAAAATATGAAAGTTTTATGAATTTGCATTGTTTATAAATTACTAGGAATAATGCTCAAGAATTGAAATATGTTACAAAAAAGGTTTTAAAATAATCGTAGTAAATTTTATTTTCAACAATATTGCTCTCTAGCATTTTTGTTCGAAAGTACACAGATATTAATAACACGAAAATATGAAAATTTGATGAATATGCAGAATACGCCGGATATCCAGTATTTGGCTTTTCATAAAATCACTATTCGTTCCATTACGAGATATAACGAACTAATTATTATAAAAGTAGTTTTAGTTATACAATTTATTTCTAAAAGTTTTCTTTCACAACCGGTGTTAATTGATCTAAAATTAGAACTAACACTAGCACTAACAATAGAACTATTACTAAAACTATCAATAGGACTAATAATAGACCTAAAACTAGAAACTTTCGGCTTTTGCCTTTCGATTTTGAAAAAATGTTTGATGTTTCGATGTTACAGTTCAAATACAAAATATAGGTCAGCAAAGGTACTTTTTTCGGCAACTCTTAAAATACTTGTTAGAGTTCTTTTGCAGACTATCTCGACATCATAATCATATGCTTTCTATTACTTTTTATATTTGCTTTAATATTGTTAACTGAAAATTTATCTACAAATCTAACGTTTTTGAATAAATTGCTTTGGGCGTTAGGTTTCAATTGCACTGCATTCCTTGTACACACTCAAGGTAAATGAAACTTTTCATCGTTGGGGAAATAACAGCCGCTCGTTTCGCGTTGTGGTTCAAACTTTATCCGTATGTGTAGTTTTGCACCTTTCTTGCACATTCATCACTAGAAGCGTAGGGATGGGATCTTTTTTCCATCTTTACCGACCGCCCGTTTCTTTTTCCACGCCCAAGTTTTTATAGCCTGTTTAGGTTTTTACTGGCCGATCGTTGTAAAGTTTAACTTTACGATATGAAAAGTGAGTTATAAATAAGCCACTTAAATTTGAAATTCACAAACTGTATAAAATTCAAATCTGTGTGTTACAGAAAAAGTTGAGTCAAAATGGGAATGATTTTTTTTTTATTTATTACATATATAATTCATACATTCTTTTTTGAAAAATAACGGGAATTCCATTAACGCTTCTAAACATCACATCGGCTTTTAATTCAACGTCGTGGTCTTTAACAGAAGAAATTACAAATTCCCTCAAAATTTTTGCTAAAAATAATTTCATAGAAGCATATGCTATTTCTTTGCCTAAAAAAATGTTATCAAAATATTTTTTTATTAAAATAGAAATCAAATACCCGGACAAAATTTCGCTCCATATCCAAACGAAAGATGTGCTTTTCTTGCATTCTCCGTCATATTTTCCGGCAAAAATCTATCCGGATTAAAAACGTTTGCGTCCTCAAAGTTTTCATTCGATTTAAAAACTTCTGCCAGATGAAAAATGACGTGGGTCCCTTTCGGTATTATCATATCTTTAATTTCAACGTCTTTCGTTAATAATCGATCAACTAACGGTGATGGAAAATATAGACGCACGGCTTCGTTAACAACACAATGTAAATACATCATGTTATTTAAATCATTTAATGTTATTTCTCGTGAAGATTGAGGTCCAACAATTGAAAGAATTTCGTCTAAAATTTTTTCTTGTAACTGAGGACGTTTTGCTAATTCATACAATGTAAGCGCCAAAGGAACAGCCGCGGTTTCAAAACCCTTTAAAAGTTTTAATGAAATGTATTTAATGGAATATTAAATTAAAAGAGAAACTTACACCCCCAATCATTGTATTCATGTTATCAACAATTTTATCATCTGGCATTCCGCTATCTATAAAAGCATATATTAAATTGCTTTTCTCCCTTTGATCTGTTGGAATTTTTTTGTGACGCTCCAATAAATTTTCCATAATTTCAATAATATTTTCGGCGTATTCCAAAGATAAACGATAATTTTTGGTAAATTTGTATAAAATGCCCATTGTACTTGAATTCATTTTGTCTAATAATAAATTAAAATATTTCGTTCTATTTTCCATGTAGTCGTTAATTTCTTTTTGTGTGATTTTTACTTGAGAATCCATCATAGATTCTAAAACAATAAAAAGTTTTTAATTTTTGAGTTACTTATATTTTCTAAGAATATATTAACCAATCATGGTTTCGGCGTTAATTCTTATTAGATTAGATTCCAATTCAATCGGTTTCTCTAAATTCTCATAAATCGTTTCCATGAATTCGTTATATCTTTCGTTATAAACAATCAAACGATTCGATATGTAATTAGGTGTGAATGTTTTAATCACAATTTGCTTATCGTTGTGCCAACTTTTTCTTGATTTCGTTGTAGCTAAACCTTCCCTTAACATTGATACAACTTCAGAAAACGATGGGGTATAAAAGTTATCGTTGGATTTATAAATTTTTTCAACAAACTCCATGTCTGTGGTCATTATAATTGGTGACATCGGTTTAACCCATATTTTGACGATCGGGCCGTATTTTTTATTTAATGATTGAAAAAATTTTAGAAAACCTAAACGATCGAAAAATAATGCGTTAGTAATAAATTTTAGGTTCTAATTACCTTCTGATGAATTTTTGTAGACGTTAATAATATCCTTAAATGATGGACCTGGAATTTTTTCGATACTCTTAAACTTATTAACATGATTTTTATATCGAAATATTAAATAAGCGAATGGAAAAATGAAAAGAATTGGAATCAACATGGTTTCAAAATTATTTAATAAATGAACCTGTTAAAGCGAGAAATCTTTTTTTGTTGATAAAATTGTTTACAATGATAAAGAAAAAGTTGAAGAGGTGAATGTGACATAAGTTATCTCCATATTCCATTTTTTTTTCGTTTTTGAATAGGCGGTATCTATCATATTTAATAGTGACCTACATTCTTAAATCACGTTGAATAGTTTTTTAGACCAATGAGTCATATACGCTTCAAGATAAACAATAAGGAAGATTGTGAGGAGACGAAGCGGAATGTGATAAGAAATGAGGAAATAAGACAAGGAATGGATCAAGAGGAGATAATCAGCAAAATAGAGGTTAAATAAATAAACTGGAAAGCCCATATAATTAGAATGGAATATGACACAATGATAAAACTGTATACTAAGGATTGTAGTTAAGAAGGATTTTTACAATGCCGGGATTTCGGGAGCATAATTCTCCAACCCCTGTAATTCCGGGATTTATGAGGTACATATGTAATTATTAATACAAAGGATACAAGATGTTTCACTTAGTGGCGATGCATTTAAGACAGGGTGATGAACTTAACATGATAAATTTAAATTGGAAAATCGCGTAATTCGCAATAAATATGAATGTATGAAAACATTTTCTGATTTACCTACACTCATTTTTAGTGCACATATTTTCTTCTACAATAAAAAGCAAAACAATAAAATTTACTGTCTAACCTATAGATAACCAAATCTTGCTCAGATAAGTATACAAATATTGAAGACGATGTCCAGATGTCCACATTTTATTAAACATTTTCTTAGAACCTAACCGAGATATACGAAAAAAAAGGGATCAACTAGCGAATAAATTGGGAATTAGCACCCTAAAATCAAGCATATTTCTTTCATTCAATCTCGCATGATTTATGTATCAACGACATGTGCATTTTATTTCATAATTTGTGGAAAAGAATATTGAAGACAGATCGAGTCTTATTCTTAGGATGTCCACATTTTATTAAACATTTTCTTAGAACCTAACCGAGATATACGAAAAAAAAGGGATCAACTAGTGAATAAATTGGGAATTAGCACCCTACAATCAAGCATATTCCTTTCATTAAATCTCGCATGATTTATGTATCAACGACATGTGCATTTTATTTCATAATTTGTGGAAAAGTCAATTCTTTTGTTTGTGCCGGAAGTTTAAAACCTCGGCAAAGTCCCGTAAGAACACCGAGACATGACAGTTAAAACCAGGACAAATTTGGAATAATCAGGACTTATGAAGTAAGTTTAATAAGACATAAATATAACCCCGAAAATTCCCAAATCATATTCGATTTCGCGGAATAATTTGCGAAATTTTCAAATGTATGGGATCCGAGATTTTTGGAATTGAAATCCCGGGATTGCAAAATAATAAAAAGTTTACCAGACCGTTCGTCTTGAAGCAAGTTGCAACAAGTCCACATAAATCAGTCGCACTAAAATTTAAACACGAAACGTGTACTTTAGCGGGTGCGAAGGGTTAGCCCCCCGTTTGTAATTTTTAAATTTTTTATTGTTATCCTAGATGGTTCTAGAATTGTTCTACATTGTTCTAAAGCGCTAAACAGAGAAAATAAAAACTCGGCTAGAAAACCGAAAAATTTTTTTTTTGAAAAATCTGATTTGCTTTGTTGCTTTGAATTAGATTAATTGTTCTAGAAAATCAAACTTATGGGATATAAGATAAGCATCGAGGAATAAAACGGAATTTGGAGTGCATTCAAAGATGGCACCATGCTTAATACCTGGGCTTATGGATTATAAGCACATTAAACGCACGTTACATCGACAACATTCAGGAATTGGTTGTGTAGTTTCTTTGATGCAGACGTTCCAGAATGTTATTTTCCAACAAGATAAAGCAACACTTCAGGTTGTGATGGTTACAAGAAGGACCCTAGAGCAAGTTGGATTGCAAATTGTAGGCCTGTACGCTTAGCGTACTTGTCGCATATTGAATATGTTTGGGATATGATGGATTGGCGACAAAGACAAGTACTCAGGTTTCCTGAGAACCTCGATGATCGTCGATACCATCTGGAAAATGCATGCAACGGGATACACCGGAAAAACATCAAGCACTTAATAGGGAGCCCCATGCGCTCTCTATTAATTAACCCACTACTAGCTTCTTGAAAAATGTTAATTTTTGTTTTGTTTTTTCTGCAAAACTTTTATCTTTTTTTAGTTCATAGATAGAAAGCATTATTTTACCAAAATTTTAGTCTAATTCTTAAGTGGAGAACAACAAGTGAGTGGAGAACAATGCAGACCTAATAAGAAAAATAATAAATTAATTAAACAAAAATACATATTGACATAGTAACAGTGCTTAGCTATGCATAGCTACAACAAGGGATCAAAAATTACAAGCAAATTACATTGCTTCTCAATATGAAGATTTGCTGTTTATCGAGATAACAAATGGAGGAACAATGAAACAACATTGTGTGATTTAATTCTGTATTCTCGCAGATATCTTCAGTTATGAAGGTACTCAATCTTTGAATCTTTGATTACATAGCATTTGTGCTCAACAACGCCAAGTAGTTATTATTTAATGACTTACGAAAAAATTTGTCCAAGCTGAAGGAACTATTGGAATAAATGTACATATGAAACTTGTAAAATTTGAAAAGAGATGTATCTTGTTCAGTTTTTTATTTTTATTCGCTGTTTAGATCAAGCTTTAACTTTTTCTTACACAAATAGAACAGTTTAGAACAACAAAGAAGATGATTTTTCAAAATTAATATCTGTGTAATAAGAAAAATCAATCACCTACACATTATGGCAGTCAAACCTATTTTTAGTTATAACTTTATAATGCTGTAGCCCATAACTTTGAGTTTCTGGATCCAACCCAACCCAGCTCAGTTCAGTTTAATCCAACCCTTTTTTTTTCGGGAGGTTGGGGAAAAATCGGCTACCAGACACTAGGTTGGAGTTCTTCAGCGGCCTAGTAGTGGCGGGTTGATGTTAATACCGACCATCAAAGAAAACCCTTTCCTCAAAACATCCTTCTCGGAAGACCGGAAATACGCTGTTACGTTTTATCCATCAGCCCTTCGGTTTGTCGAGTTCAAGCTAATTCAATTTCAATTTCGCTCCTTCTCTTGTCGCTTCTCTCCTGTTTCTCTCTTCCAGTCTGCCCTAACCAAACACACCAAAAGCTTCTTGTTTATAACTAGCCAGGATTTTCTGGTGCAATGTCTCATATTTGTGTCACTATATGGCGTCCTTTTTCTGCCCATCTTATACAGTTGTAGATGGTGTGCTCTACATCATCTCTTTCCGCACGGTATGCACTTGTCTCAGTGATACTTCTCTTATACATATAGAGGTAAGCTTTAAAGCATCCATGGCCAGAGAAAACTGACACAGATGATAATCCACCTCACCCCACTTGCTCTATACCAAACACTTCACCTTTCCCGTGGATCTACGCCATCTGCTTTCCCACTTCACTATTGCCTCCACCCTTTCTTCACTCGTTATCTGTCCTCCTTCACTCCTATCTTCACTCCTATCTGTCCCACTTTGCCGCAGTTTCCAGAATTCTTAAATTCATGGGCATGGAATTTACTATGACTTGGAATGCTTCCGTCGAGCATGTCCGGTAAACACCACACTTTTGAATTAATATATCCCGTTGTACTTTGTGCAAACCTTCCATGGTCTTTTTCACTGCATGCCTCTTTCCATGCTCGACAGGTATAGAGGAGCTGTGAGAATATCCTCGTACCTATAAATCGTCTCTTGGCTGGACCGGAACCGAATGCAGAACCCATAATTCTCTGCAGTGGGTGCACAGTTTTTTCTGCCTTAATGACTGCAGTTTGTATGTACTTTCTTCATTTACTTTCTTTCCCCAGTATGATTCCTAGGTACTTCAGTGAGTCGGTTAATGTGATTTCCAAACCCTTAACACATAGGCTCGCCTGTCTTGTTTCCTTTTTGTTTCTCAATATCACCGTGTTTGTCATCCCTGGTGCAATCTATACACCTATCTCTTCCATGGTGCGCACTACCACGTTGACTACCCTTTATCGCAAAAATAACGTTCCACAGGAGGTGGCTCAATACAGAATCTTGTAGGACACCCCTCGTTATTTCATACGTACGGCCTGGAAAATCGATATATCTTTCGATATAAGATAGTCATTGATTATCCTCACCAAGTATGGAGACACTTTTTTCCAGTGGACTTATCATTTTTCTCCATGGAGCAGTTCCGAATGCGTTTTTCACATCTATAGCAATCATTAGACATTTCTTCTTCTTGCCTCTCCTAAACTGATCACACCTTTTTGCCTCTTTTAATACTTCCTCTGTCGCGTGCACCATAGATTTGCCTTTTGTGAATCCAAATTGGTCTTTGGACATTTCTCCCATCTCTTCAAGTTCGAAGCTTATTCTATTTTTGGTCACCGTGTCGTAGATCTTACCATATGTGTTAAGTAGACATAGAGGTCTGTACTTTTCCCCTGCATAGACCTACCTAATAAGAAACTAACCTCCCTCTCTTCTACCTCTCAGGGAACTTTCCCTCTTCTGGTAGCCTGTTATACATTTGCCTTCCTATCATCACCGTGTCTTTTACAATTTCGAGTGTTATACAATCCGGACCTGGCGGTTTCCAATTCTTCTTCTATCCCACCTTCGTTGTATGTCTTTTGGAAATAACTCCTCAAGCAGTGGTACAATTTCTTCTGGTGGTATCTCTATCTGATATGTATTTCGAGTCTTGTTGACTGTTATAATATGGGCTTCCCCCCACACGTTGTCCTCCAGTTCGCTACATAAACGTCGCCATGCATCTCTTTTGGCTATCTTTCTTATGCCACCTTTCCTGTCTCGCTTGTCGTGGTCCCAATTTCTTTCTCCCAGTTTCTACGCTAAATGTAATGTTCAAATGGTGACTGAGATTTTTCTCGTCATGTACTTTCAATTTAGAAACCTTGTTAACCAAGTTCAACGTGCACCCGGCAACGTCTATGTTGGACTCCCTCCTCTCCTTTTCTAAGTAGGTCCTCTTCCAGTGTTTACCACCACCAGGCTCCATTCGGACATCCATTCATTCATATACCTACCTCTCTCATCATGTACCTTCGCTCCCCACGCCACATTTATATCACCCAAGACCAACACTTTTTCACCCACATGTCTAATCCAACCCAACTCAGCCGAGTCCAGCCCAACCAAACCCAGCGGTACGACTTAAATTGGATCTATTAGCTCATTAACCGTTTGAGTCCCAAGCAGCGCGATCGCGCTGTTCAGATTTTATGTTGAGAAAACCCAGCACTAATCCCAAGCAGCGCTATCGCGCTGCTTGGGATTCTTCGACAGTGTTTTTTCAATACCGTCTGGGACTCAAACGGTTAAAGAAAGTAAACATCTATGCATAAGAAAACCTTAAGTGAATAGAGAAAATGACACGATGAACAGTCTGTTTACCATCATTTTCTAATAGAAACAAAAGGACAATTAACTTATTGCAAAATTTATTCCTAAGAAATAAAATGCAATGCAGGTTCTACTAGCAGTCTTCATATAAGTACATTTAAAAGCTTGGCGAAGTACTTTCACGCATGACAGCTTGCAATAACTTATAATTTATTATTTGTCACCATCTATTGGTTGGTCACGGTTTAAAAATAATAGGAATATCAAAAACTGATAATCAGATTTTGATGCGTTATTAAAGTACTAAGCAAGATATTACTTGGGTTTTGTTAAGAAAAGTAATGGAATAGATAATAAAAGAACAACAGTGTTGTTATATTTTGTGAATACCAAACAAAAGTAAACTTGTAAATATGTTGCGATCTAATTTAAACATTCTGTTGGCATCATGTTTATTTATAAAAAATATTTAGTTCTAAAACGTCAGCGTCAAGGTTTGATTTTACCAAACTTAACATTCCAAAATTAGCAAAACCCCCCAATTATAAAGTAGACGCAGATAGAATGTGTAAAAGAAAATAATCAATAAAAGAAAAAGACACCCATATTATTTATGTATATTCATTTTAAATTAACACATAATTCATAATTATTAGATTCTCTTTTTGAAAATAACAGGAATCCCATTCGCAGTTTTGTACGTTAACTGTGATATTAATCGAACTTCATGGCCATCAACCGGATAAATCCGAAATTCTCTAATAATTTTTGCTAAAAATAATTTTATAGAAGGATAAGCTATCTTTTTGCCTAAAAATAAATTTATAAAATATTTATTCGTCTTTCTACTAGGAAAAAGAAAATACCCGGACAGCTTTTTAGTCCGTATCCGAACCATAATGCTTTATCGATAAGGTTTTCTTGTAAAAACCTATCCGGATTGAATTCGTTAGCATTTTGAAAGTATTCGTCAGATTTAAAAATTTTTGATAGATGAAAAATGACTTGAGTGTTTCTCGGAATTATCATATCTCTAATTTTAACGTCGTGTGGTAATAATCTATCCATGAATGGTGATGGGAAATACAATCGCACTGCTTCATTTGTAACGCATTGCAAATAAGACATGTCATTTAAATCGTTATGTGTAATTTCTCTTGTTAATTCAGGTCCAATTACGGAAATAATTTCCCCGAGAATTTTTTCTTGTAATTCTGGACGTTTTCCTAATTCATACAAAGTAAGTGATATTGGAAGTACCGCGGTTTCAAGTCCCTGTGTTATAATTAAATAAGATAACCTTTTTAAATTTTAATTAACTTACAGCTGCAATCGTTAGATTCATATTATCAATAATTTTATCATCCGACATTCCGCTATCCATAAAGGCATACATTAAATTGTTTTTCGCTCGTTGATGTTGCGAAACATTTTTGTGGCGTTCCATCAAATTTTCCATGATTTTTATAACGTTTTTACCGCATTTTAAAAATAAGCGATAATTATTTGTGAATTTATGTAAAATTCCTATCGAATTCGCATTTCCTTCTAATAAATCGAAATATTTTATTAAATTTTCTATATATTCCTTCATTTCTTCTCGCGTTATTTTAATTTCAGAATCCATCATCGATTCTAAAACATTAAAAATTCGACTAAAATTTATTCAAATTAAAATTGAATTAAGTAACCAATCATGATTTCGGCGTGAATCTTTTTTATATGTGGTTCTACATCAAACGGTTTTTCTAAATTTTCATAAATTGTTTTTATAAATTCGTCGTATTTTTTGTTATAACCCATTAAATGATTTGAGATGAAAGTACGAGTGAAAGTTTTTATTATAATTTGTTTATCGTTCATCCAACTTTCTTTTGATGTTGTGGTCAAGAGGCTATTTCTAAATAAGGATTTAACCTCGGCAAAGGAGACGTTATAAAAATAGTCGTTCGATTTGTAAATTTTATCGATAAATTCGGAATCCGTTGTTATTATTATTGGTCGCATCGGTTTTATCCATATTTTTGCAATTGGGCCGTATTTTGTATTTAAAGACTCGAAAAAATTGACCAAACCTATAAAATTATCAATTATTATTTGTTATACCAGATAAAACGTAAAAAATTTAATTACCTTCTGATGGTTTGAAAAAAACCTTTATAATATCGGTTATTGTTGGTCCGGGAATCTTATTTATATCGTTATATCTATTGAGGTAATTTCTATATTGAAATATTAAATAAGATATACAACATAGTAAAGTTATTAAAATTGCAGTAATCATCTTCAACCTATTGTTTCAAACTACATGAACAGCTTCTTATTTTCTCTTGATATACTTATTTACAAAGATAAACTAAAAGTTAAAGTTCGATGTAAACAGCGAATAAAAACAAAAAACTGAACAAGTTGCCAGTCTCATAAAGGAGTTGTTAATAAATTATGGAAGCAAACTGGAAAAGTTCTTCTACTAGACGAGCTAATTAAGCAAAGTTACTCCACCCAAAGGAGAAATAACGATACATCGAACTAACTAATTACGATCCCATCTAAAGAACCGTTAATAATTATTAAAAAAGGAGGTCGTTTCGTTTCATGAAACATCAAGGTTTTTTATCCTAAAAGACGGAAACAGTATCGATTAATAAAACGAGACACACAGTCTTAGACTATTGTCCAAATGTCAGATTTGTTGTGACATGGCAACACCTCCGCTGTGATTTCAAGTTGATGTATCGGGTCCTCTGGAGGAGGAACTCTCAGTCGTTTTCGTCGTCTTTCTTGTCAACGCTTCTTACTCACGAAATGGAATTGCTGTGTTTTGAGCTCAAGTGGAAAATGATTGATGAGATAGATTCACTAAAAAGAATGTTATTAAGAGTATAACTTTTTTCAGATTTTATTGGAAAATTCAATTTACCGGATTAAACTGTCTCTGTATTAGATATTGAGTTTTAAAATTGATTTTAATTCAATTTTTAATTATGCAATAATAAATTACTACTTGTAAAGTGATTAATTTTCGTTTGCATCGATTTCTACAGATGTATTGTAAATATGTTGTGATGTATTGTATTATATGATATATAGACTCTATAAAAGTGATCTCTCATTGATGTAATAATAGGCAACTAATTTATTAGAATTTGTAATTTTTGGCTCTGCATACTCTGAATGGAGCTTATCCCATTCTTGCTGTAGATGTAGACGAAGGTCTTGCAAGATGTTTTCTGCTTGTAATAAACACCTTATATAACTGCTCATCATATCTCATACAACTTTGATTGGATTTGAATCCAGAGAGCGAGCAAGGAAAAGGAAAATTTCTATTTCTTCTTCCTGTAAGATATTCTAGCAAATCTTGGTGATATGAGATATGATGTCACCCTGCTAGATGTTGTCAGGGCGTCCCATTATACCATAGAACCAGGTGTTTGACAGCTGTGACCTCGAAAGGCAAAATCTAAACTAAATCAGGATGTATTGGAAATATTATGTGATCCTAGTCATAGACGAACTAAACGATTTAGATTTAGCTTCAGCGTTAGCTCTTTCTCTATCAGATTTGATGATGAGATTTGAAGAAACGATCCTTGATATTGAATAAATGGGTTTCAAACTGCTTCTTATTTCATTGTGACATCTCAATTAGTTCATGAGATATGATTTTTTGAACATTACATGATTTATACCTAACCTATATAGTTACGTTTTTACAGAGTGCTAATTTCAAAATCATAATTCGGAGGTTTAACTATTTGAAGAAACGATCTTTGATACATTAAATATTAAATAAATATTCTTCAAAGTGTTTCTTATTTCATTGCGATATCTCAATTAGTTCTTAAGATACGATTTTTTGAAAATAGCTTGATTTTTAATCTAACACAAAAAGTTATGTCTTTGCAGGCTTCTAGTTTCAAAATTATAACACGAAGATTTAAAGATTTGAAGAAACGATCTTTGATACATCAAATACTAAATAAATTTTCTTCAAAGTCCTTCTTATTTTATTGCAATATCTCAATTAGTTCTTAATATATGATTTTTTGAAAATTGTTTAATTTTTACCTAACACATTTAGTCACGTTTGTGCAGGCTTCTAGTGTTTCAAAATCAGAACTCGGAGATTTAAATATTTGAAGAAACGAACTTAGATACATTAAATACGGAATAAATTGACTTCAATTTGCTAGTTAAACGCGATATTTCAATTCGTTCTTGAGGTACGATTTTTTAAAACATTGCTTGATTTTTACCAAACGTATATAGTTACATACGGTTTTACGGAGTTCTAGTTTCAAAATCATAACGCGGAGATTTAAAGATTTAAAGAAACGATCTTTGATACATCAAATACTAAATAAATTTTGTTCAAAGTACTTCTTATTTTATTGCAATATCTCAATTAGTTCTTAAGATATGATTTTTTGAAAATTGCTTAATCTTTACTTAACACATTTTGACGCGTTTCTGCAGACTTCTAGTTTCAAAATCACAACTCAGAGATTTAAAGATTAAAAAAAACGATCTGTGATGCATCAAATAAAAAATAAATTTGCTTCAAATTGCTTCATAGTTAAATGCGATATCTCAATTAGTTCTTGAGATACGATTTTTTAAAAATTGTTTCATTTTTATGTAACATGTAGTTACATTGTTGCAAGCTTCTAGTTTCAAAATCATAACGCGGAGATTTAAAGAAACGATCTTTGATACATCAAATACTAAATAAATTTTCTTCAAAGTCCTTCTTATTTTATTGCAATAGCTCAATTGGTTCTTAATGTATGATTTTTTGAAAATTGTTTAATTTTGACTTAACACATTTAGTCACGTTTCTGCAGGTTTCTAGTTTCAAAATCACAAATCGGAGATTTAAATATTTGAACAAACGAACTTTGATACGTCAAATACGGAATAAATTGGCTTCAAATTGATTCCTAGCTAAATGCGATACCTTTATTCGTTCTTGAGGTACGATTTTTTAAAAAATTGCTTGACTTTTACCAAATGTATATAGTTACATACGGTTTTACGGAGTTCTAGTTTCAAAATCATAACGCGGAGATTTAAAGATTTGAAGAAACGATCTTTGATACATCAAATACTAAATAAATTTTTCTTCAAAGTACTTCTTATTTTATTGCAATATCTCAATTAGTTCTTAAGATATGATTTTTTGAAAATTACTTAATTTTTACTTAACACATTTAGTCACGTTTCTGCAGGCTGCTAGTTTCAAAATCAAAACTCGGAGATTTAAATATTTGAAGAAACGATGTTTGATACATCAAATACGGAATAAATTGGCTTCAAATTACTTCGTAGTTAAATGCGATATCTCAATTCGTTCTTGAGGTACGATTTTTAAAAAATTGCTTGATTTTTACCAAACGTATATAGTTACATACGGTTTTACGGAGTTCTAGTTTCAAAATCATAACGCGGAGATTTAAAGATTTGAAGAAACGATCTTTGATACATCAAATACTAAATACATTTTCTTCAAAGTACTTCTTATTTCATTGCAATATCTCAATTAGTTCTTAAGATACGATTTATTGAAAGTTGCTTAATTTTTACCTAACACATTTAGTCGCGTTTCTGCAGACTTCTAGTTTCAAAATCACAACTCGGAGATTTAAATATTTGAAAAAACGATCTTTGATACATCAAATACCAAATAAATTTACTTCAAATTGCTTCTTATTCTAATGCGTTATCTCAATTAGTTCTTGAGATACGATTTTTAAGTTAATTGATTTTTACCTAACGTATATAGTTACATACGGTTTTGTGGAGTTCCATTTTCAAAATCATAACTCGAAGATTTAATGATTTCAAGAAACAATCTTTAATTCATCAAATACTAAATAAATTTGCGCCAAATTGCTTGTTATTTCATTACGATATCTCAGTTAGTTCTTGAAATACGATTTTTAAGACATTGCTTGATTTTTACCTAACACACATAGTTACGTTTTAGCAGAGTTCCATTTTCAAAGTTATAACACGGAGATTTAATGATTTGAAGAAACAATCTGTGATGCACCAAATACTAAATAAATTTGCTTTAAATTGCTTCTTATTTCATTGTGATATCTCAATTAGTTCTTAAGATACAAATTTTTAAAAATAATGCTTGATTTTTACTTGACACAATAAGTTACGCTTTTTCAAGCTTCTAGTTTCAAAATCATAACTTGGGGATTTAACGGTTTGAAGATACGATCTTTGATAGATCAAATATTAAATAAATTTGCTATAAACTGTTTCTCATTTCATTGTGATATCCCAATTAGTTCTTGGGATACGATTTTTCAAAATTGCTTGCTTTTTATTTAACACATATAGTTACGTTTTAGCAGAGTTCTATTTTCAAAATGCTAACTCAGAGACTTAATGATTTGAAGAAACAATCTTTGATGTATCAAATACTAAATGAATTTACGTCAAATTGCTTCTTATTTCATTGTGATATCTCAATTAGTTCTTAAGATACGATTTTTTTTTAAATTACTTAATTTTTACCTAACACAAAAAGTAAGGTTTTTGCAGGCTTGTGGTTTCAAAATCATAATTCCGGGATTTAATGATTTGAACAAACGATCTTTGATACATCAAATACTAAATAAATTTGCTTCAAACTGCTATTTCATTGCGATATCTCAACTACTTTTTGAGACACGAATTTTTGAAAATTGATTGAATTTTACCTAACACATATAGGTCAATTTTTGCAGGCTTCTAGTTTCTAAATCATAACTGGGAGATTTAAAGATTTGAAGAAACGATCTTTGATACATCAAATACCTAATAAATCTACTTCAAATTACTTCTTATTTCAATGCGATATCTCAATTAGTTCTTGAGATACGATTCTAAAATTATATTATGTCATCCTAATTTATTATATAATACATTATTATCTGTCCAGTTCTTTTCCAATACTTCAACGAAATAATTTCGCAATTTTCATAAAATCATATAAAACAAATTAAATAAGTTTAATTAATCATTAATTCATGATGTATTCTATATTTTATAATGAATACACGAAGTTTATCTTGTAAAAGGAAATAGGATACTGTTTATATTTGGAAAGTTTGAGAGGAAACAAGGGTGAGTTCAATTCGGTTCAATATTGTAGAAACCAGGATGAAGGGAAGTTGGAGTGGCAGGACACAATGTCTCTTGGAACGGGATTGCGTGACCAACGGGACAGCTTTCGGGACGCCAAGTTTCCTGATTTGGGAGCAAGAAGGGAATGCTTAATGTGGATTGTATTGTTTTATTTGCATAAGGACGGAATTTCGTCGTGCCATAATAAGTTAACAATTTCGTAAATTGCAATTATTTTTTTACGTCATTCAAAAGTCATTATTTACTCATTATTAATCAATGTCAGTTTGTAGTTGAATCCTCTTCTTTCTTTTTGTATGAATAACCATTTCATTTTCAATATAAAAAAATGAAAAAAGCAAAAAATGAATCAAAAACAGCAATTAAAAATAATAAATCAAAAAATCAAGAACCTGAAAAGCCCATACTAACATGGGACCAGCAAACTAAACAATTTGATTTAAACACAATTTCGGAAATGTATCAAGTTAAATTTGCTATTTTAAACGCAGAGACGCCAAACTTTATAAGTCATATTGAAAATTTGCAAAGTTATTTATATGTTAATTCCAATTTTGCTATTAAACCAATCATTTTTGAGGAGATTCAATATATTGTTAAACATTATCCCGCTTGGAATCGACCATATGTTCCACAAGAGCTCGAAAATTGTTTTAAGCAAGCCTGCGAAGAAGCAAAACTTTATACACGGAAATTAAAACCGATTCCTTTGAAACTTATGGCGAATTTAGTTAAATTACGAGCAATTGTACTTGCTTACGAACACGTTTATTACGAATTAAATCCGGGAGAAAATCCCGTATTTAACGCATTATCTATCGAGAATTTATTGTCTTGTTCATCAGTAACTGAAATATCTATCGAAACTGAAGACGATGAAAGGTTTGTTGATGATCGTAGTTTACCTCAAGATGATACTATGAGTTTGAATCAAGAAATCGAATTCGATAAGGACACAATGAATATGGTTTATAATTATTCTTCGCCACTTTTACAGGTATAACAATTTAAACTAATTAATAAACGATAAGATAATAAATTTTTAGGATTACATACTAGCAATACAAACGCAATGGAATCGAAGGGAATTTATTACTTACGAGGACGATTTTAAAACGAAAAATGTGCGTCCATGGGTTTCAAGACATTGCCAATCAACAATAGATAAAACGACAAATTTGTCCAAGCAAAAAATGAAAAAAAGTACATCGACTATGGCTAATAACGATGGTACATCAACGCCGAAAATAATGTATATGGTCCTTTTTGGATTTTACGACGTTGTTCTTATAAAGGAACTTCACGAGATTGGTATCGATTTTTTATGTCTTATAGCGTTTGGTAAAGAAAACGAAACAACAATCTTTTTGCCGAAACCGGAAAGATTTGACTCACCATCGTGTGATTCACTAAACGATTTTGTTGATCCTATTTATTATTTTTCAATGGCGACGGAAAGTAGAAAACAAAATTATAGCGTTGATTGTAAAAATTATGCTCATATTAAGGTAATTTAGTTGTTTATTGCTTGATATTAGTTATTATACCAGATGTAATATCCGGTCTAGTCGTTATTGCCAAATATACGGGGCCGTCTCCTAAACATAAGGGTTAATAGGGCTATATGCTGTTTTTGCAATGAAATGTATGTTGTCCCCCATTATACATGTACCCAGTGAGGTACAACAAGGGAAGTGTCACAACTGTGCCTCACCGATTTCGATGTACAGTAAGGCCCCAACATTCGCGAGGGTTAGGTTCTAAAAATACGCCGCGAATGTTGAATCCGCGAATATTGAAGCACTAGATATTATGAAGGATAAACTACTACTTCTATGTTCTTTTAACACGTTAACCGCCAAATGGTCACCGACGCCAAAAGTTTCATTTAATTTAATTTTAAAAATTAAAAATTTCAAAAATTAATAAATTATACATACTAAATAAAACGCTTAAAATTACAAAATAAAACGACTGGTCTTAAAACTTTTGTATTCGGAACTAATACAGATATTAAAATAATTACAATTGTTTAAAATATAAAAAAAACCTAAACTCGATAGCAATAACAAACTGCAACAAAATAAACTAAAAAAAGAAATAAAAGTTAACATTTCTACTCATCAATAATAATTGCTTTAGAACACGATGGTTTAAAAAATGAAAGGATAGTAGGTTGCAATGCTTTGTGTTGCATATCCTTTTGAAGCTCTTTGTAAGGAGCAAGAAGAGTATTCAGACCATTTTTAAATTTTGTGCTTCGTTCCGTTGATGGATCATATTCTACTATTTTTTCAGCAAGATTATTTGCTTCTTGTATAAATAAATTAAGTTCCTTCAACGTTAATTTATTACATAGGGAATTACTATTATCTTCTTCATCCGTTCCTGAAACATTTTCTATTAGTAGCGCTTCTAAGTCTGCACTGGACAACTCTTCCTCTTGATCATTGACGAGAGATTCGATATCAGCTGGTACAATGGTATGAAAATCATCTCCCGGTAGCAACCGTGCAGAAAGAACAGCTCTCTCTATTGCCTCATCAATTTCGCTTACACTTTGCGCAGTGTCTTTTTTCAACAGTTTTTTCCATGCATTACTTACGGTTGATACTTTAATGTCATTTAAAGCAAGTTTTATAGATGTAATCGCATGGTCAATATTGTATAATTTCCACACATCTTTTATTGAGAAAACACTATCATTTTGTATTTTCTCATGTACAAAATCGAACATGTGCCGGATATAATGACTTTTAAAAGCTTTTATAACACCTTGATCTAAAGGTTGTAATAAGGATGTTGTGTTGGGCGGAAGAAATACCACCTCGACACATGGATGAGCTAATTTGAGAGCATCTACTGGATGAGATGGGGCGTTATCCAATATCAATAAAACGTGAAATGCTAAATTTTTAGATTTTAGGTAACGCTCCACTTCTTTAACAAAGCACTCTTTAAACCACTCTATAAATAGCTGAGAAGTCATCCAAGCTTTTGAATTAGCTCGCCAATAGACCGGAAGAGCTTCTTTGTCCTTGTTCTTTAAAGCTCGTGGATTAGCTGCTCGATATATTAACATTGGTTTTGTAATAAAGTCTCCGCGTGCATTTGCACAAAATAAAACTGTAACTCTATCCTTAGCCGATTTAAAACCAGGTGCTGTCTTTTCATTTTTTGAAATGTATGTTCGTGTGGGCATTTGTTTCCAATAAAGCCCGGTTTCGTCCGCATTAAATATTTGTTCAGGACGGTAACCTTTTTCTTCTATTAATTTTATTATTTCATCAGGAAATTTTGCAGCCTGTTGATGATCTGCTGAAGCTGATTCTCCACACAACTTAATGTTATGGAGATTAAAACGAGTTTTGAATCTTTCGAACCATCCTCTGCTGGCTTTAAATTTACAATCGTCTTCAGCACAGTCCATTCCACACGAAAAATGTTGATAAAGTCCCTTGGCTTTATCCATTAATCTAGCCCTAGTTAATGGTATATTTTTGCGACCATGGTCCTCAATCCAAAGATAAAGAGACTTCTCCATTTTTTCAATATTAACATCACGAACTTGTGACGTTACCTTTAATGATGACGGTATGCCACTTTTTACGCTATTTCTAATTACCTCTTCTTGTTTCTTTACAGATCTTATCGTAGATTCATTGACACCAAAGACCCGGCCTACTTCGGTAGCTCTTTTCCCTTCCCGGAGCATATCAAGAACTTGAATTTTTCTTTCTAGAGTCATAACTGACTTTGCACGTTTGGCAATTAAATTTATTTCCATCGCAGGCCTTTTTGTACCCATTTTGAGTACTGTTGTGAGATTAATTTATTGTTTATAAAATTATAGTAAAAAAAACGGGCGAAACACTAACCTGAACGAAATACAGAACACAAAAATAAGCACCTAACACAAACATTAAAATCGATTATAAATGAGGGATTCCCAGAGAAACGCATATGTGAAGCTGGTTGCTTGTACAGTAAACCTACGGTAAACTTCGTTTTAAATTTTTAAAAAATGACATACATACTTGCTATGTATTCGCGAATAATCGAGTCGTGAATGTTGAAAATGGCAGCAAAATTTAAAACGCGAATATGCGAATCCGTGTAATTTGAAGCCGCGAATGTCGGGGCCCTACTGTAATTTGGTATAGTCGTAGAATAGACTAAAATAAGGTTTACGCATTTTTTTATACGTACGGTAAAAGCCGCTGATCCGAGTTATGCGGGTTGAAAGTTTGGGGAAAAATTATACTTTTGCTTATATTTCGAAGAAGTGCTATGGAAATTTGGTAAATTGAAACTCATATTCATCTTTAATAGGCTTTCATTTGACGTATCACACATATACCAGAGGGGTAAAAAGGGCGTATTATCCCTATTTTATTGGAATTTTTAAAAAACCACTCTATCCATTTTGGCGGCATTAAGTATACTTCTAGTACGTTCAAAAATATTAGATAAGGGTTTTTTCCCATTCGCTCTAGGTATATTTTTTAAATTAATTTTTAAAATACTACATTTAACATATTACAATGGCAATTTTCATATTCGACATATAAACAAAAAACTACCCCTAATTTCTAACCTTTATAATCATTTTCAAAAATTTTTTACTTCAAATATCAAACAGTGTTAGCATTTCGCTCTAATCGATAAGTAGCGCTCGACATAGAATTAGTTTTAATGGGGGTGGATAACGCCCACTGTCCCTAAACGGTGCATACGCTTTATTTTACATTAAACATTTTATTGTCCGACAAACTTACTTTATTGTACGACTACGGTTTTGTTTAAAGTATTTTCAAAATACCTGACAATTTAATCACTTCATTGTTACGAAAAGTGGTTACATCTTAACCCCTATAACTTTGCTGGAGTTGATTTAGGGCGAATGGGAAAACCCCTTAACTGATACTTTTGAACGTACTAGAAGTATACTTAATGCCGCCAAAATGGATTAGGCGGTTTTTTAATAATTCCAATAAAATAGGGGTAGTTCGCCCGTTTTAACCCTCTGGTATACGTCAAATGAAAGCTTACTAAAAATGAATACAAGTTTCAATTTACCAAATTTCCATAGCACTTTCCGTTTTCGATATATAAACAAAAGTGTAGTTCTTCCCCAAATTTTTAGCCGCCATAACTTAGGGGCTTTTACTGCATGCATAAAAAAATACGTAAACCTTATTTTGTCCATTCTATGACTGCACCAAATTACATCGATGAGACTCAGTTGTGACACTTCGCTTGTAAGTATATTCAACTCTTTTTGTTGAGCTGTTGCGAATATTAATGTAAAACTGTAATATCTTTTAACTGATGAAAAAATTTCATCGTAATCTATGCAACCACACGAGCCTGATATCTTATTTTGTTTTCATACAATTTTTGCTTAAATACTTATTTACAATCTACAATGGTTTCGTTAATTTAAGTACTAAAATCCACGTCTTTCATCTTTAACCTATTGCCTGCCACCATTGCCATGTTATAACAAAAAATAATCATTTGTGTAAACGGAATGATGCACGCGTTGTATTAGACCCAACAAGTGTATATTAGTTTTGATATACATGGCAGTCAACGTGTTAAAAGATTCCAATTGTTTCTTTATTGCTGCTTGCTATTCTTCTTTGTTAAGTCCTGACAATGCTTCTGCTACTGTAATTGGATTATCTTCTATTCATGCTTTTGTTGCACCCGTGCAGGTGACATAATCATCAAATCTTTTGGTTTCAGAACCCGTTCAAATGCTCTTTGAGTTTGATAAATTTCCTTAGTTATCTTTATTTGCTCTTCAGATGATTTCAATGTTGTTCTTCTTCAGATGATTTCTCATGTTTCTCAGATTCTTCGTCTATGGTTGCCTTGATCGCTTTATCGTCCACTGAAATTATTTTTATGAATATTCTTTCGTCTGTTTCATTTTCAACGATTATTATTACATCTCTAGTTGTAACTATTTAACCATTTTCAAGATTAAAAGCTCTGTAATCTCATCATCTTCTTTGATTTGTTATCCCACTTCATTCTTTTTGCTTTATATAGGAACATATATCATCACTGTACTCCCAAATAATCTTAAATTGCTGATGTTCAGTTTCTTATTGTATCATACTTTATACGAAGTGTTTTCTTCCAATGTGGTTGCTACTGATCTGTTTTTTATATATACTGTCGTGTTTATGGCTTCAGCTTAAAACTTTTTATCCAAATTTCTAACAAACATTAAAAAAAGTCCGTTCTATTCACAAGAATGAGGATATGTTGGCTGATCAATTATACCATTTCTTCACAAATACTGATCCATCTCTCTGTTGAATCTTGAATCTGTTTGGTTTTCCACCAATGCTTTAAAATTCTTGAAACGCCCTATTATCGAAAACCAGAAAATACTTTGAACATTCCAATAATATCGTTTCCACAGATCCACAAATACCCGAATAAACTACTTCTAGCTTCGAATTTCGAAGCGTCGATTCGTTATATTTGTTTTTGTAGTAATTTCGATTCCTTTCCCATTTTTATTTATTAAATTTTATAAAATTTTAAATCAACCAACCGGTTCTGCCCATTTTGTGCACTGTTTCATTTGGTAATTAACAGGATTACAGAAAGTAAATTTGTTGTTAGTTCAGACATATGTTTTACATCTTTAATAATTGATTGCCACCTGTTAAGATGTCTTCCAACTAGTCCATTGGTACTGTTAAATGAACACTGGCACCTGAATCTATATACCACCAGTTCTAGAAGCAGTATCAAGTGTTTTGGAAGTATTTCAAGTCTTCCAGAGGCAATGTCAAGTCTTCCGGAAGCATTTCAATTCTTCTAGAAGCAATATCCAGTTTTCTAGAAGCAGCATCAAGTCAGTTATCAAGTGCTTCTAGATGCAGTATCAAGTCTTCCGGAATTATTTCAAATCCTTTAGAAGCAGTATTAAGTCCTCTGAAAGCATTTCTAGTGTTCTGAAAGCAACATCAAGTCTTCTGGATGCAGTATCAAGTCTTCTGGAAGCATTTCAAGTCTTTCAGTGGCAATATCAAGTCTTCTGGAAACGTTTCAAGTCTTTTGAAAGTAGTATCAAGTCTTCCAGAGCCTGCATCGAGTCTTTTGGAAGCATTTCGAATCTGCTAGATGCGGTATTATGTCTTCTGGAAGCGTTTTAAGTGCTCCGGGATCAATATCAAGTCTCTAAATGCATTATCAAGTCTTCTGGAAGTATTTCAATTCTTCTGCTAGCAGTATCAGGTTTTCTACAAGCATTATCTTCCAAGGGCAATTGTATATCTTCTGGAAACAGTTCAAGCTATCTGAAAGCATTTTAAGTTTCTTGAAAGCAGTATCAAGTTTTCCAGAGTCAGTATCGAGTCTGTTGGAAGCATTTCAAACCTTCTAAATACGAGATTATGTCTTCTGGAAGCATTTCAAATCTTCCAGGAGCAATTTCAAGTCTTTTGAAACTATTTCAAGTCATCTAGATGTAGTAACTACTCTTCTGGAAACATTTAAGTTTTTTGGAGGAAATATCAAGTCTTCTAAAATCATTTCAAATCTTTTAGAAGCAGTATCAACTTTTCTAGAAGCATTCTCAGTATTCTAGAAGCAGTATCAAGTCTTCCAAGAGCATTACAAGTCTTCTGGAAACATTTCCGGAAGCATTTCAAGTCTTCTAGAAACAATATCAAGTTTTCCAGAAGCAGCGCCAAGTCAGTTATCAAGTGCTTCTAGATGCAGTATCAAGTCTTCTCGAATTATTTCAAATCTTTTAGACGCAGTATTAAGTCTTCTGGAAGCATTTCTAGTGTTCTAGAAGCTGTATCAAGTCTTCTGGAAGCAACATCAAGCCTTCTAGATGCAGTATCAAGGCTTCTGGAAGCATTTCAAGTCTTTCAGTGGCAATAACAAGTAATCTGAAAGCAGTATCAAGTACTCCAGAGCCAGTATCGAGTCTTTTGGAAGCATTTCAAATCTTCTAGATGCTGTATTACATCTTCTGGAAGCGTTTCAAGTCTTCCGAAATCAATATCAAGTCTCTAGAGGTAGTATCAATTCTTCTGGAAGTATTTCAAGTCTTCTGCTAGCAATATCAAGTTTTCTACAAGCACTATCATATCTTCGAAGGGTAATTGCATATCTTCTGGAAGCAGTTCAAGCTTTATGAAAACATTTCAAGTCTTTTGAAAGCAGTATCACGTCTTCCAGAGCCAGTATCGAGTGTGTTGGAAGCATTTCAAATCTTCTAGATGCGGAATTATATTCTAGAAACATGTTTAAGTCTTCTAGAAGCAATATCAAGTTTCCGGAAGCATTTTAAGTCTTCCAGGTGCATAATCAAGTGTTCTGAGGAAGTATTTTTAGTCTTTCAGAGGCAATATCAAGTCTTCTGTAAATATTTCAAATCTTGTAAAAGAAGCTAGTCTTCTGGAAGCATTTCCAGTATTCTAGAAGCAGTGTCAAGTCTTCCAGAAGCATTTCAAGTCTTCTTCAAGCAATATTAAATTTTCTAGAAGCAGTATCAGGTCTTTCAGAGGTAGTAGTAAATCTTCTGGAGGCAGTTCAAGTCTCTTGAAAGCAGTTCAAGTCTTTTGAAAGTATTTCAAGTCTTTTAGAAGCAGTATCAAGTCTTTTAGAAGCAGAGTTCAAGTCTTCCAGAGGCAGTATCGTGTATTTTGGAAGCATTGCACATTTTTTGGAAGCAGTCTCAAATCTTCTGGAAACATTTCAAGTCTTTTAGAAGCAGTATCAAGTCGTCCAGAGGCAGTATCGTATATTTTGGAATCATTGCAAATCTTCTAGAAGCAGTCTCAAATTTTCTGGAAGAATTTCAAGGCTTTTGGAAGCAGTATCAAGTTATCTGGAAACAGTATCAAGTCTTCTGGAAACAGATTAAGTCTTATAGAAGCAGTATCAAGTCGCAATTCAAAATATATAATCTCAAATAAAAACGCAGTAGATGCAACTCAGTCCCAGAATTGGGAAGAACTTTCCATATACAAACGTAGCACTGAAAGCATTTGATTCTTTCACCATTTTCTTGTTTTGATTGTTCAGACACTTGTTTTTATAACATTTGCTTACATCCAAAATTTTTAAAAATACCCTTTAAGTCTTTTTTTTTATTTAATCCCAGATTTGTTTTTTCTGTAGCATTAAATTTATTCTTTGTGATAACAACAAAAGCTGTAGGTACCTGCTTCATTTACTGTTAGTTCTATATCTAATGACTAATCCTGCTACCAATAATGATCCAACCCACTCTATATCAATCTTAAACCCCTTAACTTTTTAGCTACCTCCATAATTTGATTTACTTATGACTAAATTATGAACAAGTTTTGATGTTTCTTTTCTTTTAACGATTAATTTTGTTTATTGTAGGAATCAGTTATATTAATGTTTTGGATTAAAATAGAAGAGTTATGCGAGTCAAACCAAAACTTTAATAACATAATTTGGTTCCGTTACGCCACATCTCCTCAAACGTTCGAAGAAAAAGTCGTTTATTCCGATGCTTATTGGAAAGCCGGCGCAAAACTTTTCCGCGCGATTTCCCAATACTTACACAGTTTAATTTATTTGGAAAAATACCATCGTTTATATTTGAGAAGTTTGATCGTAATTGAATTGGGAGATCAACCAGAACGAATTTACGCGAATAAAATGTTTTATTATAATAACACATTAAGGAATATCCCACAAGACTGCATTAAAGTTGGTCATATCTTGGAAGGACTTTTAGCCGAAGTTTGCAATAGGTAAAGTTTAAGCTACTAAAAAGTTTTGCTATATTAATCTATAAATTAATAGGGTTGCTTGCGAAAGTGTTGAAACTGCTAAAGAGAATGTCGGTGAAGAGTATTTTGGCGAAGAAAATTTTTTTCGAGAAAATGTTGGTGAGGAATATTTCGGTGAAGAATACCCAAAAGTTATAGATACACCAATCTCAAGACATAATAAGAAAACGGAAAAACATCTTTTACGGTTATTTAAAAAATTTAAATTTTCTTATATGCCGGTTGATCCAATCTCGTTTATTAACACCCACTCAAATTTATTAAAAATCAATGATAACAAAGAATTAACACGACGACGATTTGAAATATACGACTCAAATAAAATAGAATTAGAAACGAAATATTACCCAAAACTCCAAAGCACTTTAAAACTAACAACAATCGAACACCTAAAACAATCATTTCCCGCTTTGTTGTGGAAAATTTACGACGAAGATGAAGATTTTCAAGATCGCACCGTTTCCTCGCTTATTTTTCAAACTTGGCTGAGTTTCATTCGATTATCTCAGCAGCAGTGCAGCGAACGATTATCGATTCAATTTTGTAAATCGGTTCAATGCCGGGAAAGATCGAAATATTACAGTTATTGCGGAATGCATGAATATTTCGTTAAACCAATTTGGTTGTCTTCCGTTGGCGATGTTAAGGATGACGATATTGATGCGTGTAAAATTAAAGTTAATACATCACAAATATATCGCATGCCTAGCAATGGAAATCAATCGGACGATTTTCACTGGCAAGAAAAATTAACACCCGAAGTTTTGTTGCAACAAACGTCAGAAGATTTTGCTTATTACGATTGTTTCGATCATCTTTATTCGCCATTTCTTGATAAAATTATTGTGCGATTTCATGATCCTACGGATGATTTTGGTTCTTCAGTTTATATTTGGGAGGAAGTAATTTTTTTTTGTAATTGTGAAGTTAGCTATAGATTTTTAAATGGAATTAACTATTTGATTGAATTGATTTCAACGACATAAAATGATGAACAACTTTTTTACATAATGGCGGATAGATATTCCGGATAAGAAGATGGGCTGGAAATCTGATATCCGGCTTTTGAAACTCGACATTTCGAGAAAGAACCAAATCTTCTGTTGGAGTTTATTGCATAACTTTAATATAATTGTATGTTTTGATGCATGGGAGGTTGAAATCAAATCCGTTTATTAAATCTAAAGCCAATTTCACAATAAAAAATTATTTATTTTTTAACATTTAATCACAAAATATTTTTTTAAAGAGTATTCGTTCACCAATTGGTTTATACAACTTTTACAAACACATTATTTTCGAAGATTCGAGATGGTTAAAACAATTAGAAGATACTTTAGCAAATTTAGACGCCTTCCCACCCCAATCATTCCACAATTATTCCGAAGAAAACACTTTGGATGTACTAGAAGAAGAAATAAAACCCCCTTTGGACGATTTCGAAGACGTTCCTTACATTTTAACAACAATTCAAACCTTTGAAGACATTTTTTTACAATCGCCTTTTGTGACTTCAAGTAATATCTTAACAGCTTTTAATTTAGAAGATAGAGCGGGAGCTGGTGGGACAAGAACGATTTTTCATAGCACCGAGGGTCTTAAAATAACGGTTGATGTTCAAAAAGTTTTTGGAACGAGAAATATTGATTTGAAAGTGCAAGGCGATCGACATGTATTCATCCTTCACGCGAATCCGAAAAATGAATTCTTATTTAATTTTGAATCGCCCAATGGGATAAGAATTGTTTTTGCGAAACTCGAAGACGAAGAAGTTAAAACGAAAAATTACGAAATTGTTAAGAAAAAGGCGAATAAAAAAGTTTTCGTTGAGAAAGAATGTTTCCTCAAAGAAACGAATTACGTCAATTTTAAGAAACGATCTGAATTTGGGGAGAAAAGAAAACTTACGGACGATTCTTTCGAAAATATTATTTTTAACATCGTCGACGAAAACAATGACGAAGAATCACAGAGGAATTCATTAAGGGATGTTGAATCGGTTGATGATATCGCGTTAAAATCAACGTTTAGCTTGACAACGATTAGTAAGCGTTCGATTTCGCCACCGATTGGTTTTGAAAAAGTTTTTAAAGATTTGCGCAAAACAAAAAGGAACACGATCCCCCATTTTAAAATTATCTCAACAGCTCTTCATAAAAGAAAATATGTTTCAGTTTCGAGGAACAAGATTACTTTGAATTTTTTAAATCGTTCGGTTTTAATTAAATTTATACCAAAAATCGACGTTTCTAACAAAATTGAAATCTCAAAATGTTCAGGAATAAATTTGCCGTTCGATACGTGCACATTAAATCAAAACGAAAATGATGCAGATAAAGAAATTGTAAACGAAGAAGAATCGCTTCAAAATTTTAACGAACAATCGTATATGAAATTAAATGATAAATCGGAACGTAAAATTAATGAAACAAAATCGGAAGAAATCAAGGTCGAAAAATATGATGTAAGGATAACTTTACCGTCTGGGTTGCAAATATTAACGGCTCCTGATCCTGATGATTCCAATAAATTGTTGGTTATTCAAAAATATATTGTGAAAGGAGCTATGAATGACTCAATTGAAAACGAAGCATCAAGAACATTTACAAGGAAAGGATTTATTAGGATAAAATATCAAGATGGTTCGATGAAAATGTTCGGATTAAATGGAAAAACGATTTCAGGGGAAATCGTTTCAATAAAACCCGAAAATGTTAAAAGAAAACCGAGCAAAATCTATTTCGAAAATTTGTATTACCGCAAACGAATTAGACTCCACAAAAACATTCATAAAAAAATTAACCGATTCCAAAAAAGATTCATCAACAAACCCGGTTTGAGATATTTAAAATTAACCCTAAGTAAAAGAGATAAATTCTTTAAAACCCTTCTAAACGATTTTAAAGAGACTCCTTATTTATTAGATTACGCAAAATTAACCCCTCGACAATTATTAACCCCGATCATTTTCAAAATACACAAAGATTCATTTCAAGATCACTACAAATTTAATTTCACCACGAAAGATTCTTTTACGAGCATAAACAATGATGGGGAACAAATCACATCGTTTACTGATGGAACAATAATATCATCTTGGTATCAAATAGCCCAAGAAATGATTGTTATTGACACAGACGATCAAGACGGTGTTTTAGAAATCGATGACGATGATTATTCATGCAATTTTTTAGTACCAAAAATTGGGGGTTGGATTGATGTTAATTTATGTATCCAATTTCAACATCGTCAATACGCAACTGTGGTTTATCGATTGGATGGAGAAGAAGTTTCGATTTATCTTCCTGATAACATCGAGGTAAAAATAAAATCGGATGGGACATATTTCCTTAATTTAAACGATGCGATGTACGGGCAAATATCTTCGGAAAAAATTAAAATTCGCAGCAATTTTTGCAAGAAATGTTACGATTGTTGCGAAACAAACGTTTATGTTAAACATTTATACAATAATAACGAAGATATCCCTCCTTACGACACCCTTTTAGAAGCTAAAGACAATTTTAATAAATATTTTAAAGTCGAATATTGTGGAATGTGTTATAGAAATAAAAATTATCAAAATGGGGAGACCTCAACGTGCCAATCTCATCGAAAAGACACGATGGAAAAGTTTTATTCGTTCGATAGAAATTTTTCGGGCACAGCCTATTGGACTGACTCAATGTTTATGGATAGAATTTTAAGCACGCGTGGGAAATATAAAAAAGAAAATATTAAATATTATTTAGATGAGAATCAATCAATTCGAGCTTACGAAATCATTAGTTATTTCGTTCAACATTATTGCGATCGATTTTTAATGCAATATAGACGATCGGATCCGCCGGCTCTTTTAATGCCGAAATCAAAACCGCAATGTTTCGGTCCCTTCGCTTATATCAAAAGACGATTCGTCGAAATTCTCCCAGATTTAACCGCAATCACCCCGTTACTAAACGCGATTAATCAATGGAACGTACAAAGACCGTGGGAACTGCGTTTACCCACAGATGAAATGATCAACGGACCAATCCAACCAAAAATATCAACCACCTCCAGCGAAAGTAGTTTAAATCTAAAATTAACACCACGTTTTGTTGAAACTGCCATGGAACAATTTAAAGATCTTGTCAACTTTGCAAAAGATTTTCGAATTCAGAGATACACCGACGATGACACTTTTAGTGAAATCATAGACGATAGTGAACCTGTATGTAAATGTGACCATAATCAATCACGAGATGTATCGTTCGACTCAGACGTTGAAGTACAATTAAATACTTTTTATGAAAGATATCCAGAAAAATCGTTTCCAAAACGAAAAGATGTAACACCTTGGTCTTCTATGGATGCAATGAATAAAATGCCAGTGGTTCCAGTTAATTCGAAGATTTCCTATATTTCCAAAGCTGTAAAGCATAAAGAAACTTCAACTTTAAGTTATGGTAATAAAATTATATTAACCTATTAATATTACGCACAAAACATTTTTAAATCAAACTATTAATATTTTCATGTTATTCTGTTATTGCTCTATTCCATGAAGTCATGGGATATTCTCAGAGTTGGCTAGGTAGTAGAGATGTGCGCGTGCCACTCACGTAAATGATAATATCAAATCTTCTGAATATATTGAAAGTATTCTGGAAACCATTTAAATCTTTTAGAATCAGTCTTCCAAAGGGAATATTAAGTGTTCTTAAAGCATTTCAAAGTTTCTAGTCTTTCAGTAGTTCAAGTCTTCTAGAGACAATGTCAAGTTTTTGGAAGCATTTCAAGTATTCTGCAACCAGTATCAAGTTTTCTGGAAGCAATAACATGTATTGAAAGTGTTCCGGAAACTTTTTAAGTCTTCTAGAAACGGTTTGAAGTCTCAATTCTTCAAATCTTCCAAAGGCAATGTCAAGTCTTTTCGAAGCAATTTCAAGTCTTCCAGAGATAGTATCGAGTCATCTGGAAGCATTTCAAGTCTTTCAGAGGCAATATCAAATATTTTGAAAGCATTTCAAAGCTTCTATAACCAACATCAAATCTTCTGAATATATTGAAAGTCTTCTGGAAACCGTTTAAGTCTTCTAGTAGCAGTATTAAGTCTTCCAAAGGCAGTATTAAGTGTTCTGGAAGCATGTCAAGTCTTCTAGAAGTAGTTAAAATCTTCCAGAGGCAATGCCAAGTCTTTTGGAAGTATTTCAAGTCTTCCAGGAGCAATATCAAATGTTTATATTAAATGTCTATTTCGAAAATTTGTATTACCACAAACGAATTAAACTCCACAAAAACATTCATCAAAAAATTAACCGATTCCAAAAAAGATTCATCAACAAACCCGGTTTGAGATATTTAAAATTAATCCTAAGTAAAAGAGATAAATTCTTTATTTATTAGATTACGCAAAATTAACCCCTCGACAATTATTAACCCCGATCATTTTCAAAATATACAAAGATTCATTTCAAGATCACTACAAATTTAATTTCACCACGAAAGATTCTTTTACGAGCATAAACAACGATGGGGAACAAATCACGTCGTTTACTGATGAAACAATAATATCATCTTGGTATCAAATAACCCAAGAAATGATTGTTATTGACATTGAAGATCAAGACGGTGTTTTGGAAATCGACGACGATGATTACTCATGTAATTTTTTAGTACCAAAAATTGGGGGTTGGATTGATGTTAATTTGTGTATCCAATTTCAACATCGTCAATACGCAACTGTGGTTTATCGGTTGGATGGAGAAGAAGTTTCGATTTATCTTCCTGATAACATCGAAGTAAAAATAAAATCGGATGGAACATATTTCCTTAATTTAAACGATGCGATGTACGGGCAAATATCTTCAGAAAAAATTAAAATTCGCAGCAATTTTTGCAAGAAATGTTACGATTGTTGCGAAACAAACATTTATGTTAACCATTTATACAATAATAACGAAGATATCCCTCCTTACGACACCCTTTTAGAAGCTAAAGACAATTTTAATAAATATTTTAAAGTCTAATATTGTGGAATGTGTTATAGAAATAAAAATTATCAAAATGGGGAGACCTCAACGTGCCAATCTCATCGAAAAGACACGATGGAAAAGTTTTATTCTGCAACCAGTATCAAGTTTTCTGGAAGCAATAACATGTATTGAAAGTGTTCTGGAAACCTTTTAAGTCTTCTAGAAACGGTTTGAAGTCTCAATTCTTCAAATCTTCCGAAGGCAATGTTAAGTCTTTCCGAAGCAATTTCAAGTCTTCCAGAGGTAGTATCGAGTCATCTGGAAGCATTTCAAGTCTTTCAGAGGCAATATCAAATATTTTGAAAGCATTTCAAAGCTTCTATAACCAACATCAAGTCTTCTGAATATGTTGAAAGTCTTCTGGAAACCGTTTAAGTCTTCTAGAAGCATTATTAAGTCTTCCAAAGGGAGTATTAAGTGTTCTGAAAGCATGTTAAGTCTTCTAGAAGTAGTTCAAATCTTCCAGAGGCAATGCCAAGTCTTTTGGAAGCATTTCAGGTCTTCCAGGAGCAATATCAAATGCTGTGAAAACATTTTAAGGCTTCTATAACCAGCATCAAATCTTCTGAATGTGTTGAAAGTGTTCCAGAAACCTTTTAAGTTTTTATTTATTTTTATTAAGTTTTCTTAAAGCATTTCAAGTTTTTTAGTCTTCCAGTAGTACAAGTCTTCCAGAGCTAATGTCAAATTTTTAGAATTATTTCAAGTATAATACAACTAGTATCAAGTCTTCAGCAAACAATATTATGTATCGTAAAGGTTTCGTAAAAGTGTTCCGTAAACCTTTTAAATCTTCTAAAAGTAGTATCAAGTCTTCCAAAGGGAACATTAAGTGTTCTTAAAGCATTTCAAGTTTTCTAGTCTTCCAGTAGTTCAAGTCTTCCAGAGGCTATGTCAAGCAATATCATGTATTGAAAGTTTTCCTTGAAGCTTTTAAGTCTTCTAGAAGTTTCAATTCTTCGAGTCTTCCAGAGGCAATGTCAAGTCGTATGGAAGCATTTCAAGTCTTCTATAACCAGTATCGAGTCTTCTAGGGGAAGTATCAAGTCTTTTAGAAGCATTTAGTCTTTTGGAAGCAATATAAAGTCTACCAAAGGAAGTATCGAGTCTTTTGAAAGCATTTTAAATCTTCTATTACCAGTATCAAATCTGCTAAAAGTATTGCTAGTGTTCTTGAAACATTTCAGTTTTTCTGAAAACAATATGAATTCTCCTAGAAGCAGTATTAAGTCGGAATTCACAATACGTGCTCTCAAAAAACATTCGAAGCAGATGCTGGGACTGAATTGGGTAGAAAAAGTTCAATGGTACATTAAAATTAAAAAATAATCAACGAGTTATAGTGCGTAATTTATTTATCTTTGTTTTTATTTTTATTCTTTCCACCATTTTAACCACAAAAATTAAAATCTACGAAAAAAAATGCATACAATATTTACTCATTATCTCTTACTATATTATTAAAATATTATTCCAACAATTCGATATTTTGAATAGAATCGTCCAACCCGAGTTTTAAGTTTGAGTCCTAAATGTCGAGTCGATCATATCTACACCATTTATATTCTCAAATATATTACGTTAAAGAACACAGTGTCCTGTCAATTTCCTGTTAGATTTTTCTGGTAGTCACAAACAGGATTAGGATAACAGGTAAATTCTAATTTTTTGAAACTAAAATTATTTAATCCTATAATCTCTCTACAATCTGCAAGAAATTTGTGGTCCTCTTATTCAAGGAGAATTTAGGGTTTCCGGTTTCTGTTGGTATTACCTTGGATCCGAATAAAGTTTCTGATGTTTTCCTATTAATTCTGCCATTCTGTCAAAAACTATTAATTAATATCACCTGATCGAGCGTGAGTCACGTGAATTGACGTGACCCACGCGTGAGTAACGTGATTCGTGCCTGATATTCACGTGAGTGACATGCGTGACCCACGTGGGTCAAGATCGTGAGCGGATATGACCGGGAATAAAAGGTTGCTCACGCGCACATTTCTACTGGGTAGTAGGATATACAGATGTTTTAAAACAACGTTCAAATATTTATAGGGGCAGTTTGATTAATAAACATCAGGCTAAAAATCAACCGTTTTCGAGATTTTGGAAATTAGTTATTTTGTAATTTAAACGAAACATCAAATATTCACCATTAATTTATCTTAACAGATTGTACAAATTAAACCACATATACTAGAGTGAAAATGATGATGATTCGTGTAAAAATTTTTCGTCTAAACCAATAAATGGCGGAGTTATAGGTCATGAAAGTCAAGAAAATTTAACTGATTTTTTTAAATATTTTCAATAGTGTTAAAGATAAAGTGCTGAAATTTGGTACAGTGAGTGAAAACTAGTAGCAAGTAGAATCATTGGTCAGTGGGTAAGTTAAATCGATCCACGGTAACCATACTATACAGGTGTTCTCAAAATTCATATGCTCAGAACTTTTTTATTTGCTCGTAAACCTACACTTATTTTTGCATTTTCCAATAGAAATTTTATTTTAGAAACTTTTATTACTTTCATGAAATTTACACACATTTGAACAGTACCCAACAGACGAACATTTTTAAGAATTGAAAGGCGATTAAGAGAAAATGGGTCGTTTAAACCTAATTTATCGAATAATAGCAACGTAAGATCAGGTCGAACTCCAACACTTGAAGAAAGCGTTTCAAACTATGTAGAAGAAAATAGTAGAGCTAGTACTGTGAATATGGCTGGTTATCTTAGAACATCAAAAACCACGATATGGTATATTTTTCGAGAAGATCAGCTTCGTCCATACCGTTGCACTAAGGTTTAAGAACGTTCGGTTGACTGATTTTCCAATAAGGTTGGAATATTGCAGAAAAATGCAAGAAAATATGCAAAATAATAATCGATTTTTAGAAAAAGTTCTTTTTGTCGATGAATCCACTTTTTCAAAAGATGGAACAATAAATTTAAGGAATTAACACAGTTTGGCGGATGAAAATCCAAAATTTATAAAACCATGGAAGTCTCAGTGATTTTTTTTTTAATGTTTGGGCTGGGATTGTGGGCGATGTAATTATTGGGTCAGTTTTCTTGCCCTCAAGACTTGATGGTTCTACGTACCGTCAACATACCCGGAAAGACTCGACGACCGTCTAGACGACGTTCGGCTAAATACAAGAACTATGTGGTATTTGCATGATGGTGCACCTGCGCACAGCACGAATGCCGTAAGACAATATTTCGATGAGTATTTCCCAGGACGTTGGATTGGTCGTGGTGTAGATGCACCAATAAATTGCCGCCCGGTCACCTGACCTTATACCAGTAGACTTTTATTTATGGGGCGAGTTAAATCTGTTATCTACAGTACGGACATCACTTCTGTCGACCACCTTAGGTTACGAAACGTCGATGCATTTGATGAAATTCGTACAGATATAAATGTATTGCGAAGGGTGCGATTTCATTTAAGACTATGATATCAGGCATGTATTGAAAATGAAAATGGATTCAGCTAAACTTAATAAATTGTTCAGTAGGAACAATCCTATACATCATATTCTCAAAATTTAAATCCTCAGAATTTTTTTATTTGTTTGTAAACTTACATTTATTTCTGCACCATCCAATAAAATTTTATTAAACTTTTATCACCTTTGTAAGACAGGACAAAATTACAGTGCGAAAGTAAGCGTAGGTTTACGAGCAAATAAAAAGTTCTGATCATATGGATTTTGGGAACACCTGTATAGTATGGTTCTCGTGGGTCGATTTAACTCACACCCTGACTAATCATTCTACATGCTACTAGTTTTCACTGTACCAAATTTCAGCGCTCTACCTTTGACAGCACTGAAAATATTGGGAAAAGTCAGTAAAAATTTCTTGACGGAGAACTCCGCCATTTGTTGGTTTAGACCAAAAATTGTTACGCAAATCATCATCGTTTTAACTCTTGTATATGTGGTTTAATTTGTACAATCTGTTAAGATAAATTAATGGTGAATATTTGATGTTTCGTTAAAATTACAAAATAACTAATTTCCAAAATCTCTCTTAATCGCCTTTCAATTCTTAAAAATGTTCGTCTGTTGGGTACTATTCAAATATGTGTGTAAATTTCATGAAAGTAATAAAAGTTTCTAAAATAAAATTTCTATTGGAAAGTGCAAAAATAAGTGTAGGTTTACGAGCAAACAAAAAAGTTCTGAACATATGAATTTTGAGAACACCTGTATAGCATGGTTACCGTGGATCGATTTAACTTACACCCTAACCAATGATTCTATTAGTTTACACTGTACCAAATTTCAGTACTTTACCTTTAACAGTATTGAAAATATTTAGAAAAATCAGTTAAAATTTCTTGACTTTGATGGCCTATAACTCCGCCATTTATTGGTTTAGACGAAAAATTTTTACACGAATCATCATCATTTTCACTCTAGTATATGTGGTTTAATTTGTATAATCTGTTAAGATAAAATAATGGTGAATATTTGATGTTTCGTTTAAATTACAAAATAACTAATTTCCAAAATCTCTCAGAAAATTTGAACATCCTGTATCTCGAAAACGTTTGATTTTTAGTCTGATGTTTAGTAATCAAACTGCCCCTATAAATATTTACACGTTGTTTTAAAACATCTGTATATCCTACTACCTAGTAGAGATGTGCGCATGAGTGACTTTTTATACCCGGTCACATTCGCTCACGAGCTTGACCCACGTGGGTCACGCATGCATGGTTTAGACCAAAAATTGTTAGGCGAATCATCATCGTTTTCACTCTTGTGTATGTGGTTTAATCTGTGCCCGCGTCACCGAAACACCCTGTATATAAGCCATAACGTTTTATAATGGAATAACTTGTATTAATTCGAGGCAGATGGAAACATATTACTCTCAAAAGAGACAGTTCCATGCAATATGGATTTGCTAAGTATCAAAACAGTAGGAGCTATGGTTTAGAAAAAAAATATATAGAATTGCATCATATTGTAGACGTTTGATTATGAAAATTTTGTGAAAACAAAACTAAAACATTATCAATTTTTCAGTTTTAAAACAACTGTATAATTTGACGATAATTTGGGTTTAGTAATCTTAGGAGATAGCTTTTCCTATATTACATTAAGTTTTTACTACAAAAATTTTATTACTTGTTACATTCCATAACAAAAATTAAATTATTTTCAGATAGTAATTGTATTAATTACGAACCGTCGTCTTTAGACTTTATAAAGCAACCAGAAAAAGAATCGACAAGTAAAAAACCAATACAAATAATACCCGTTGAGAAAAATTTTGATGACAAAAGTACATCAATATTCCCATTAACGCAACCGGGTATATTCGAATGGAGAAGAGCTGACCTAAACGAGTCATCATGTTCAGAAATGACTGATTCAAAAGATAGTAAAGAAATCAATCGGAAATCAAAATTAATCAAAAAGAAGCAATCCGTTAAAAATAAATCGACGGAAACCCAACAACCTTTCGATGTATTAGGTTTAAATTTAACAAAAAATATAAGCGGAACTATTTTAGTGGCAAAAACGGGTAGTCAAGATAAAACGTGTCAAGACAAAATCAGCCAAGTTAAAATGAACGAGACGAAACAGGAATTAATTGAAAACCAAAAAAGTTACGTTACAACTCAAAAATCGGAAAACTCTGTTTTAAAAATGACTAGTATGGCTAAGATTTATAAAAAAGTAAGCGATTTAAAATGTTGTCCGGATCAAGAAAAGCGATCGTATACGGAATGTAGAAAACCGAAATTAATTCAAAGTGAAGAAACAAGATCGTCTACAGAATTTAAAGAATTACCTATGATTTTATCAAGAAACCAAATTAATGATTATTATTAAAATATATTTTTGTTTTATTTATGCGTTTTTAAATGATTGTTTAAAGTAGATAATTGGGTAAATCTTTTAAAACAAATAGTGGGTCACTGAAAATTGCACGCTCAATACAGGAAACCTGAAAGTGGATAATGAAGAAGTGGAACTTTAAGAAGTGGTAAATTTTTAAGTGATAGTCCAAAAAGTGAAGTCTCAAATTCATCAAGTCGATCACCTAAATCAGTGAGATCACAACTTTTAATAGATCTAGGTTTAAAAATGATTCAGTTAAAAGTAGAAGTAGATCAGGGAGTAGAGAATCAAATTGATCACCTGGAATTCCAGGACCTAGATTTCCATTTGGAACTCCAAAAGTACATAGATCAGGATCTGGTTCTCAAGGTTGTAGGTCTAATGCTGGATCAGTTAAATCTAAAACAGAAAGAATTTCTAAGTCAAGATGTCATTCTCAAAAATTTACAGAAAAATATGACAAAAATGATCCAGGTCTTTATCAAGAAAAAAAATAAATGTTTATTATTAAAATATACTTTACAGTGAAATATCCGTTTTATTTATGTGTTTTTAAATGACTATTTAAAGTAGATAACTGGGTAAATCTTTTAAAACAAATTTCACAGCCATATAATTTTTCACCAGTATGGATCCGAACATGATCATTCAAAGAACTTTTAACAGAAAATGATTTTCCACATTCTTTACAAGAATATGGTTTTTCCCCTTTATGTATCCTCATATGAGTCATCAAACGAGAATTTTGGCTAAATTGTTTATGACAAACCTAAAGAATTAATTTTTTTAATCATATTCATTTTTTCATTAGCTACCTATATTTACATTCAGCAACTTTTTCATACCCGCTCACGATTTAGACCCACGCGTGAGTGAATTACATGAGTCACGCGTGGGTCATGTCAATTCGCGTAATTCACTCTCGATCAGGTGATCAAATGTATGAATCATGTTTGATTACTTGTTAATTTGATTATTGATTAATCGTGCTTGACAAAATGAGTGTTTAGGTTTTATTTATCATGTTCTGATAAAAATGAGACTGTTATAAAATTAAAATAAGCAATAAAAGCTCACATATTCTTATAGGTAATATTAATATTCTTAATACTTCCTTTAACGTTTTAAAGTGAAGGATATGTGATCATAAATTTAAATTAAATTTTGTTCTATTTCATTAGTTTATAGAATGTTTTTAAAACTAATATTCATTTCACTAACTTAAAAATTGGTTAGAATATTGACTTCAACATTTAGTTACTGAAATGTTCACTGTGTTAAATAATTATCGTAACCTACGTCACGTTGTAATGTTGGTTATCTATCTCATTGTGTAGTAGTAACGGCGATATTTTTAAATTAGTAACTAGATTTTAACCAGATATTGACAGCAGATCGAACGTTATTAGGTTATTATTGTCGCGATTGTCGTATGCTTTGTGTGTTTCCGGATTTTCTTTATTCTTTAACCATTTTTTGCTGCCTTTATATTTCTCCAAACAGTTCTTCTTAGAGCTATCGTTGTTTCTAGCGATTGACTTAAGCGGTAAGTCAATAAACAAATTAAAATAACGAAAACGTTCAATGAGAATTTCTTTCAGATTTTTATTTCTTTCGTTATGACGTTCACACCGGAACATGATGCCTTTATTTTAATGGCACATTATCGAAGCGGTACGCAGAATACGGACGATAGTTGGGTTTATTCCTTACAAAGCTGTATACAGCAATTCAACCAACGTTTCCCAGATTTCGACGTTGATTATGACGCTTTTAAGCATAGGAAACACGTTTTTACAGTCGTTAATTGCTATACAAAAGTCAACTTTTAATAGCATTTTTCGAAAAAATTATTTCAAATAGTCGCGTTGCAATACCAATACTATAATATTGGTTGCCTAGATTTCAGGTACGATAATTAGTTAACACACTGTAATAACACAATATCTAGCATTATTTTCTAAAAACAAATGAGAACAAAGAAAATCCGAAAAAAAAAATGAAAAATGAGAGTCTATTTTTGATTCTACATAGTGAAACACTTTTGCTTTCGAGAATGAACGTTAAAAGAGAACAAAATCTCTATTTTTAGTTATTCTTCAGTCTTAAATTGTTGTGTACTTGTATCAAAGTAAAACTAGAACTAGCACTAGACTTAGTACTAGAAAGTTTCGGTTTAGCTGTGCGTCTTCAGACCTGAATCTTTCTAGTATTAGGAAGATTTATCTATCTTACTAGTGTTAGTTCTAGTTTTAATTGCCTCTCAGTTGTTGATTGTTGTAAATACTTCTGAAACTAGAAGTATAATTGATACTAGAGACCTACAATGGCTACAAAGAACTATACATCTCTATGCAGATTACGTGAGTCCCGCCGGGTCACGATGGGTTATGCATGGCCTACCGTGAGCGAGCACCAATTTTTGTACCACTCATGTGAGCGTGCATGATCGTGAGAAACCTTGATTTCGACGGAATCCGGCGGGATCCGATTCGATCGATTTGTATACAACGTCGAATGTATACAATAGTTAGTACTATCACTGGCTATGCATCTCAATTTCAAATTTATACTGGAAATATCAGTAATAGCACTGAAACAAGTCTAGGAGCAAGAGTTGTGAAAAATTTGACACGCAATCTAATTGGAACAGGACGCCACATTTATTTCGATTCGATTATTTTAATTCGGTGCAGCTACAACAAATTTGCAAGCAAAATTGATATATGCTTGTGGAACCGTAAAAAATAGAAAGGACACACCAGAGGCATTAATTGCAGATAAAAATTTGAAAAGAGGTGATCTTAATTTCCGTGTGAGCAAATACGGTATTGAAATGGAAGGATAGAAAAGTTGTCACTTTTTTGAAAAACTACCATAATCCAACAGTCATAGATAATATTTAAGGATGGTACAAAAATTAATGTTTTTGTCCAACTATGGTAAGACTACAAACGTCGCATGGGTTATGTTAACAAGATGGACATGTTCAAATCAATTTATGAAATTGATAGAAAATCCAAAAAGTGGTGGCATAGAATTATGTGGCCGACGTTCTGTTATAAATGCTCTTATTATTCTTAAAATGAAACATGATTCCAATGAGTACAATTTAAAAATGTATTGCTATTACTTTGGAATTAATTGGAACTACTAAACATAGCAATAGAAGTACTGCACTTGCGATATCATCAAATAAAATAATTTAATCGTTTTTGATCAAATCGGTATTAATCCGGTATATGGTATATCACCAGGTGAACCATATACCGGGTGATTCAGACCACCCGTACCAGGGATTTTTATCATAAAACGCGATTACCTAACAAGTTACAATAAAAAATATGATAATAAAATTGTATATGAAGAATCCAATGCACCAGTTGGATTCTTCATCCGGAAGTCTGGTATCAGTAACCTTCCGAAAGTCTGGTGGGGTCTTACAGACCCAGAGGTATGTTAAATGTGTTGCATCCATGTTAGCTGCATCTAATGAGTCATTCTACCTGCAGTCCAGTGTAGTTTATGCCTCCCTGTACTAGAAGTGCTTCAAATCATAACCTAATTGATTATCGGGCTTCTCAGACCCCATCAGACTTAATACGTTAGAAGTGAGTTGACGGTATGTTATTTTTTTTAGTTGTTATAAAACAAATTTTACGACAAAATAGTGTGATTTAATTAAACTTATTGTGATTACGATGAAATTTCAAGTGATGAAGGTAAAATAGACAACTTGAATGAAATTGATCATTACAGCGATACTGAACAAGACATCAGCGACGATGAAAAAGACATAGATGATAATGATAATAACCAGATCAGGTTCATTTTATTTGGGGAAGGACGGTACAACAAAATGGTTCAAACATCCACCTCGGCCAAACGTCAGAACAAGATCAGAAAATATTGTCACGCAATTACCTGTCGTTAGAAGAGGATATAGAGATGGTAAAACGGCGTTAGAATGCTGGAAATATTTCTTCACTGATGAAATGTTAGAAGTAATTTTGAATAACACAAACGAAAGAATTTTGATGAGGTCGTCTACTTATGGACAAAAAGATCAATATAAAGTAAAACAAACAGACAAGACGGAATTGCTAGCTTTATTTGGTCTTCTCTATTTAGGAGGCTACTACAAATCTGGACGTCAAAATGTAAAGGATTTATGGGCAACTGACGATACAGGAGTTCTGATATTCAGAAAAACTATGACCCTACAACGTTTCAATTTTCTTTTGTGTTGCTTGCGCTTTGACAGTTTGGAAACTCGTATTGAGAGAGTGGCACTCGATAAACTTGCACCGATTAGGACAATTTTTGATGCAGTTATTCTGAATTGCAAACAGATTTATTCACCTAGCATGTACCTTACCGTCGATGAACAATTGATAGCTTTTCGGGGAAACTATCCATTCCGTCAGTTTATTCCCAGCAAACCCTCAAAATACGGCATAAAAATTTTTGCTCTAACTAATGCAAGGTGTTTCTATACTGTAAATTTAGAGGTTTATGTGGGTTTGCAACCTGAAGGACCTTTTAGAAAAAGCAATAAACCAGAAGATATTGTGCTTCGATTGATAGAACCAGTAACAAGAACTGGGAGAAATATTACATTTGATAACTGGTTTACCAGTTACAGCCTGATTCAACGATTACTAACAGAACATCGTTTAACAGCTGTTGGCACTATTAGAAAAAATAAAAATGAATTGCCAAAAACAAATCACTATGGTATCGTACATGGAAAAAAAAAATAAGAACGCTTTAGTGTGGTCTTCGCTCCATCATGACGATAAAATTGATGAATCAACTCAACATCAAAAGAAGCCTGATATTGTAACATTTTACAACTTGTCTAAAGGAGGTGTTGACACACTGGATAAGCTTTCAGCTTCCTATGACGTTTCAAGAAATTCGCGGCGATGGTCACTAACAATATTTTATTCGATTCTCAATACTGCTGGGATAAATAGTGAAATTGTCTACAGAAATAATACAAATGATTATACCACCACCCGACGATACTTTTTGAAAAACTTGGGCAAGGAACTAATTGCAGAACACCAGGCACGTCGTCTCAAAAATAATAAGCTTCCCAAAGATCTTCGCTCCCAGCAATCTGGAAATTCAGGAACTAATCAAAATGAAACACCAAAAAGAAGACGATGTGAATTTTGTTCACGCAATTCAGATAGAAAATCACAATATTTTTGCAAAACCTGTAAAAAAACCATTTGCTTATCACACGCAAATTTTCTTTGCAATGAATGTATTAATAATAATTATGATGATTACGAAGAAGTGTAAGTGGTTCTAACGTTTATTTTGATAATTTTTGATTAGTTTAGAAAGAAAAGTATCAAATATAAGTTTGTAGCTATTTTTGACTGTTAACTGTTAAGAATAAAATAATAATAAATGTATTCTATAAATTTAACATATTTTATTTCAAGTTTATTGATTATTTATTGATACTGTGTGCATTTCCAACCTAGGCTCTATAAAACTATTGGGGTCTGACATACCCCAACAGACTGAACTTGTCCGTTTGACTGACCAGACTACCGGAAGGTTAACACGCTAGAAACACAGAAGTTGGTGGTAATAACATCAACTTAAAAACTTTCCTAATTGTCATATGAAATATATCCTAAAATAGATAATTTAAAAATAAACAACTTTTCTTTTAACTCTTCTTTGATTTAATGCACCGTTAAAGTGCTATTAACTTCCACATTTGTATTTATTATGTTATTATTAAAAAAGTACGTTTACCAACGAAGAAGCATTTGACATGTTAATGGTATTAGGTAGATATAAAGAAAACTTCCGAAAAATAGCGCAAAGATATGCGGCAAGATTTCCCAATCGTCTGCAACAATCGCAAAAATAAAGATTGTGTGCAACCAACGCAGAACAAAGACTTGCCGAATCGAAGAATTGGAAGGGTCGGAAGAATCGCATGGGGAATATTAAAGGAAAATCGCTTGCATCCATACCACCTTAGGTCTATCAGGCTCTTGATGGACGATATTTTGAAAGAAGCCTGCCTTCTTTCTGTAATTGGATTTTGGATCAAGACGACGATTTTCCTAGACGTGTTCTATGGACCCATGAATCGCTTTTTAAAAGTAATGGAGAAGCAAGCACAAGTGGTGCAAGCTGATTTAGGTGATTGCAAGTTGATAACCGAAATCAGTGAGATCACAACTTTTAACAGATCTAGGTTTAAAAATGATTCAGTTAAAAGTAGAAGTAGATCAGGGAATAGAGAATCAAACCGATTTAAATTGATCACCTGGAAGTCCAAGACCTAGATTTCCATTTGAAAGTCCAAAATAACATTGATCAGGATCTGGTTCTTAAGGTTCTAAGTCTAGTGCTGGATCAATTAAATCTAAAACAGAAAAAACTTCTAAGTTCAAGATGTTATTCTCAAAAATTTACAGAAAAATGTGATAAAAATGATCCAGGTCCTACATATTATCAAGAAATAAAATAAATGTTTATTATTAAAATATACTTTACAGTGAAATATCCGTTTTATTTATGTGTTTTTAAATGACTATTTAAAGTAGATAACTGGGTAAACCTTTTAAAACAAATTTCACAGCCATATAATTTTTGACCGGTATGGATCCGAACATGATTATTCAAAGAGCTTTTAACAGAAAACGATTTCCCACATTCTTTGCAAGAATATGGTTTTTCCCCTGTATGTATCCTCATATGAGTCACCAATCGAGAATTTTGACTAAATTGTTTATAACAAACCTAAAAAATGATTTTTTTAAATCATTTTCATTTCCTCATCAGCTACATTTATATTTACCTTACATTCAGCAACTTTTTCATTTGAATGAACCCTCATATGAACTTTTAAACTACTTGATTGAACAAAACTTTTTCCACAAACATTACAAGAATGTGGTTTACTTCCTGTGTGTATTCTTAAATGTGTTGTTAATGTACTTGGTGCAGTAAAACTTTTATTGCAATATTTACATTTATATGGTTTCTTTCCAGAATGAGTGATTAAATGCATCTTTAAATGCCAATTTTGGTTGAATTGTTTCCCACAAATATTACACATGTATAAACGAGGTTTATTAGGATTGACTTTTTGTGTTTTCGAAACGGAGTTATCGCTTTGATTAAGTGTCTTAATTCCTTTTAATTTCAATTCGGTTTTAAAAAACATTTCTGACTTCAATGTAAGTTCCCTAAACGAATAAAATCGTTTTAATTCGTTTAAACAATTAAAACAAATTTGTTGGGGTAAATCGTTATTCTCATCAACCTAAAAAACCAACCCTTTAGTCGATAAGTAAATGAAAAAGGAATATTACATTGATTGAAGTACACAAACGCAACATTTCTTTGATATTATCGGCTTGATCATTGTTGAATATATTTATTAATAAAGGTGTTTTAACTGAACAAGTTCGGCAAAAATTCTTAACGTCCATGACAGCCTCTTTATAGGTTATGTTTAATGTTCGATTAAATTTTCTCAAAAATAAATTGTTATAAATAAGTTATTTAAAAGGAAATTTTTGTAGATATAAATAAATTAATAATTTTGTATTAATTGATGATGGTGCATTAAAATTTGAAAGTTAATTAAAAATTAAATGTGGGTAATCGAACACGTTTTATGTCATTGATGGTTTGTTGCTGCTTATAGGTTATGTTATAATAACAAAGTTGCTGTAAAAACTGATAATATCGTTATTGTATCAAAATGTCTTCAGATCCAGGTTCAAATAGTGAATCAGAAAACGAACACCGTAACAGATCAAGATCGGGGAGTCCCAACGATGATAAATCAGGTAGATCGCGAAGTCCCTCCAGATCACGTTCTGGGTCTGGGAGCCCACATAATAGATCCAGATCCAATACACCGGGTTCGAATAAATCTTGGGGTTCAGGACGATCTAGAAAGTCAGGACGTTCAAGATCAGGTTCCGGAGACTCAAACAAATCGCGTTCACAAAGCAGATCTCCGAAAAGTGGACGCTCAAGAAGTGGGAGCCCTAAAAGTGGAAGATCAAGAAGTGGGAGTCCTAAAAGTGGAAGATCTAGAAGTGGGAGTCCTAAAAGTGGAAGATCTAGAAGTGGGAGTCCTAAAAGTGGAAGATCCAGAAGCGGGAGTCCAAAAAGTGGAAGATCTAGAAGTGGGAGCCCTAAAAGTGGAAGATCTCGAAGTGGGAGTCCAAAAAGTGGGCGATCAAGAAGTGGGAGTCCAAAAAGTGGAAGATCTCGAAGTGGGAGTCCAAAAAGTGGGCGATCTCAAAGTGGGAGTCCAAAAAGTGGACGATCTCGAAGCGGTACTCCAAAAAGTGGAAGTCCGAAATCAATAAGATCACCAAGCGGGTCACCTAAATCAGTAAGATCACAAACATTTAATAGATCTAGGTCAAAAAGTGGCTCAGTTAAAAGTAGAAGTAGATCAGGGAGTAGGGAATCAAATCAATCAAAATCTCGATCACCTCGAAGTCCATCATCCAGAAGATCTCCATCTGGAAGTCCAAAATCGCATAGATCAGGCTCTGTTGGATCACACAGATCTGGTTCTAGAAGATCTAGTGCTGGATCAGTTAAATCTAACGCAGAAAGAACTTCTAAATCAAGATCTCATTCCCCAAAATTAACTGAAAAAGATGACAATAATGATCCAGATAGTCCTATTATCGAGAAGAAAAAAGACACAAAAAGAAGTAACCTTATCGACTCAGAAAGTGAAGAAGAAGAAGGAAAAAAAGAAGAAGCTGATGCAGCAGCTCTTTTCGGTGACGCCGACGATATCAGTAGTGAGGAAGAAAAAGAGCCAGAAGAAAACCAAGAAGATTCACGCAGAAGCGACGACGAACAAGATGATAGAGATCGAGATAGAAGATCTGACGATGAAAATGAGCAACAACCAGTTCGCGATGAAGAAGAGAAAGAACCAGAGGAGCCAATTCCCGAAACACGTATAGACGTAAACATCCCAAAGATCAGTTGTGATCTCGGACGAGATATTCATTTTGTAAAACTTCCCAATTTCTTATCAGTTGAAACGAGGCCATTTGATCCAGAAACTTATGAAGATGAAATTGACGAGGAGGAAACTCTGGATGAGGAGGGTCGGGCTCGATTAAAATTGAAAGTTGAAAATACGATTCGATGGCGGGAAGTTTTTGATAATGAAGGAAATATCGTGCAAGAATCTAATGCGAGATTTGTGAGGTGGTCTGATGGGTCGCTTAGTTTACATTTGGGTTCGGAAATTTTTGATGTTTACAAACAACCTTTGCAGGTATGATATTCTTTTAATACAAAAAAAATGCCATAAATTATGATTTTTTCATTTACATTTTAATCATTTTCATGAGTCATCAAATGAAATCATTAGTGTGCGCCGAATTTTTGGTTTCGGCCTATAATACCGTATTTGGCCTATCTTGCGATAATTTGCGTTAAAATATCTCTCTTTGTCACCTACCAATGTTCCTAGTGAACACTGGTTAGTTATTTAGTGCAGTTATTCATATAGTTATTAATAATTTCTTTTTAAAATCTGTTTCAAAATTTTTAGTCCTACATCCCTTAACCGAACTTAATCCAACCTAGCTTCAGAACTGTTAATATTAGACCTAGACCAAGAAACATTAGGATTTAGCCGTCTAAGAGACGTACAGCTAAATCCTATTGTTCCCAGTTCTACGTCTAGTGTTAATAATTGACGTAAATAGAAAAACAGTGTACATGTATAAATACATGATATAAATTATCACAAAACGCCAACCGCACAAATTAGCGGTATACCCCACGACTGAATAACAAAACATTCAAACTCTACATCTTACAATTCAAGTGTAATTTAGATACTCTGATACCAAGTATGGCTCAATTTTGCATAAATTATCATTCAATCTTCTTTCAAATATTTTAATATTATTCACATCAATTATATTAGTAGGTAATTAATTACACCACTTTATTGCGGCATACTCAAGGTTATTTTTTGTTAACGTGAGACGTTGCTTAGGATAATTATTTGACAGACTTCTCGTAGGGCAATCCCGTTATTTGTTATGAGGTCTGAAAATCGTACTATTTTTTTACTAAAAATAAAATTAACTCTATGATATACAGGATATCTCACGTAACTGGTTCATTAGAACTTTCTTAAGCTTCACTATTTGTAGAGGCTTAAAATTTTTGTAGCATGGGTTGTTCACTTCGATCTTTTAATCTAAAATATTTCGAAGATGGCCACCACTTCCGGTCTACCGAAAGTAGACCACAACTGGATTAATTTAGATGGCATTCTATGGATTTTATTACACCTTTCAATTATACGCAAGGAAATATGCTGACTTCGATAACAGTTGTTTGTACCTAGCGTTTTTTTTTCTTGTTATTTTGATTTTAATTATTTTTTGGTATATATCACCATGCTGTTTAAAAGCTCATATCGCAACCAACTTTAATTCAAAAACGTTTTGCATTGGCACATTAATTCTTCATTTGATGTGAAATAGATTGTCACTTGTACGTATTTGTATGTAATGTATTTTATACAGGTGGTCAAAAATTGAATTACCGTTTAATCATCCGGTAGACCGGAAGTAGTGGCCATTTCGGAAATATTTTAGAAACGATTGTAAGTATGGTATGTTTAATATTACCCTAATTATTCGCTTTTGAATTACAAAGATCTGATTTAGTTCTGTACACCCTCCTCACAACGTTATGCCATACTTTATTACACTAACACAGCATCCGAAATACATGCATCGTACACCGAGGTCGCAATTTTTTGAAATCTCCTGAGGGTATAACAGATTGTACGTAACTATTTAATAGCAGAATCTGTGTGATGAGACCATTGAAGGTTTTCGTTTATGAAAATTCCTAACAGCTGCACTGATTTACACAGATTATAGACTTGATTATTTATTCCTCTTGCGCTGATTTTAAATCGGGCGATAATAGCGGGTGTTTTCCCATCACCTCTTAAAGTTGGTAAAGTGATACCGAAAAATAATTAGTAACAGGATTTTAGATTTTCTTGATAAGCAGGGTACAATTAGTAGCTTCCAGCACGGTTTCAGACGTAAGCTGTATACTGAGGCTACCTCAATTGAGTTTGTCCAGTATATTTATCACGATATTGATCAGGAAAGTTACGTGGTTGGATTATTTTTTGACCTTAGTAGGGCGTTTGATTCCCTCAATCCTATTTCCTATGTAAGAAGTTGTACCATATGGGTATCAGTGGTCCTATTCTGAACTAGATTCTTTCTTAACCGATCGTTCTCTGAGAGTTGTTGTCAAATGTTAGCTCCGACGACTCGTGTATTGACAAGGGGATTCCATAGGGTCTAATTTTTGGACCTTTGCTTTTTATATTTTTCATTAATGAAGTACCTGACTTTCTTGACGATACTCATCTCGTTATGTACGCTGATGACTCATCTGTTGCAGTTGCAGATGCGGATCCGGATATATTAAATTTAAAAATTACATCAACTATTAAAACGTTTTCTGTATGGTGTGAGCGTAATAGGATTATGTTAAATATCGATAAAACAGTTGGCATTAGTTTTTACAAGCATCAATCATTGCCGGTCAGTTTTGGAAATAAATGTTTATTTGTCCAACACACGCGATTTCTTGGTTTGGAGATGATGTGTTAGATGATCTTTTGTTAATCACACAGAAACTGTGTGCAAGAAATTGAATTCAGTCTTATTATGCAATTTTGAAATTGAAAAAAAGTTTGAATATAAATTCGCTACTAAATATGAATACGCACTGTGTTACTCTGCTATTTTCTACAATATATTGGTGTGGGGTGCTGCGACTGATGGTGAGTTTAAATGCGTGTTTGTGGCACAGAAGCGCATCATTAGATTACTGTTCGATTTAAATGGCAGGGAATCATGTAGGGAAGTTTTCAGGAGACAGTCGATACTCACCTTGTCATCCATTTACTTATTGAAGTCTTTGTTTTACGTGAAGACTAATATGAGCCGTTTTGTAATGTCCACTCATAAATATAATACCCGTGGTAGAGATAAACTACTTCTTTCTCAACTTGTCACCACCATATTTGAAAGAAGTCCTTTTTATGTCCCAACCCAACCCAAAATGTGTAATAAATTACCCCGTTCGATCTATTCATCATGTTTTATATGTGTCATATAAGAAATTTATGAGACCACAAACAGTTGTTTACGGCAATTATACGCGGTTTTCGCAGTTTTTGGGGTAGAAAATGCTTATGCAAGCTTGTGATCTATGAAAGCTATATACCAGGGGTAGCCAACTTCTATACGTAGACGATCTACTTTTAATGTTAAACATTTGACGCGATCGACTTGCCATTACAAATCTAAAAATGTCGTCTTTGGGGTAAGGTTGATACATCTCAGGTTAGAAAAGCCACATTCAAGGGTTAAATTAAATCGACATGATTATTATTTAATATAAATTTATTGAAAAATACTTATTTCAAAGAATCCCTCATAAGCTAATGAGAGGTCTGAGCTGTATGTCTTTAACCAATGTTTCATAATCTGGGATATATCCAGACAACGACAATCGTAATGAGTCTTCAATATGAGAATCCGTAAGAACAAATCGAATTTTTGGTTTTCGTCATTTTTAAATATGAAAACAGCCGATTCGTATAGGTATGTAAATCCAAAACAAGAATAAATGTATTCATTGCATTTCATAATATTGGGATATATTTCTCGGTTGACCCATTTCCAAAATGTTTCTTCAAATTTTCACGCCTAAAGATATAGCTTGCTTCATTATTGATATGAAATATGTCTGAATTTTTTTTCACTAATCTGTTTTGCATTTAAATCCGTATTAAAAGGAAAGGAAAAATATTTTACAATTTCTTTAATTTTTTTCAAAATCTTGAAATTTAATTTAAAAGTCATCAATCACGTTTTTAATTTGTTGTATGTATTTTTCCATATTGTATTTAACATTCTGATATTTTTTTTGTGATCTGTCATATTTGGAAGGGCAATCAAATTATTTTGTTGAAGATCTTTTATTAAGATGATAAATTTAGGTTTGTACGCATCAATGCTGCTAATCATTTCAATTAATGTTGCCGTTCGCTTTATAAACACCTGCAATCTATTTTGAAAATTTTTTCTGTATGGCGTCCGACTCAATCATGGAACAGACTATACATCTCTACACCTGATATGTTAATATGTGATTTGCTCTATGTACTTCCCTGCAGAATGTACTTTTAAACATGGGGTTAAATGTTTAAACCGATAGAATGAAAATTGTTCGAGTAATGCTATGTGCTTTTTTAAAAATTGCCTTTTAAGCAAAATGCATTTCAGTTTTGGCTAGGTAAGAATGAAAAATTAACTGCACATAAATTAACTACCATTATTTGCTATTTGAAACAAAAGATAAGCTAATTGAACGTAGTAAAGTGCTACGTTGTATAATAATAAGCTGACTGTGATGGTGTTCATAATATTTTATTTTTTTCTTTTATGTACAGTCACTCCCCTTGACATTGATTCGATTAACTATTGCAAATATGATGACGGAATTTTTTCCCACTCTTCTTGCAACGCAAGTTTAAGGGATTCCTTACTGGTTATGTCGTGTTTTCTAATAGCTTTTTCTAAATAATCCCTAACATGTTCTATCGGATTCATGTCTGGTGACTGCGATTGAGAATGCAATTGCTTAGGCACATATTTTGGGTCTTGGTCTTGTTGAAAAATCCAATTATTTCCAAGGCCCAATTGTATAGCATTTTGGCTTAAATTTTATTTTATGATATTCAATTCCATTGTCTTATCTATAAATACTAAACTGCCGACTCCTGAAGAAACCATGAATCCCCATATCATAACGGATCTACCGCCATGTTTTACTGTTGGCAAAAGATTTTTTAAATCTATTGCTGTACCAGACTTTCTCAAAATTTTTCCTCTATCATCGCACCCAAAATATTATATTTTGATTCATCTGTAAAGAGAACCCTTTTCCAAAAGTGTACATCTTTGTCTGGGTATTTTAGCAAATTCGACACGTTTCTTTGTGTTGTTCTCGCTAATGTAAGATTTCTTATGTGGCACTCGTCCGTTATAGCCTGCTCGTCGCAAAACTCTTATTACCATTTTTGCACCCACACTTTTATTCGTATTATTTTGTAGATTTGCTGCGATTTTTGAAGCATTAATCCGACGATTTACGTTAACTGCCTCTCTAATGCTTCCTTCTTCTCGAGGTGTTAGCAACTTTGAACACCCTGTATGTGGTACATTCTCTATATTGCCGCTATTCACAAACCTTTTAATTATATGTGACCTGGTCTACGAAAAGGGGGCTTAAGTGTGAAAAAATCATTTTCGTGCTAGTACTTCGTAAGTTCTCCTTTCACTTTTAGTACCGCATCTAACCTCCTTGACATTGATTCGATTAACTATTGCGAATATGATGACGGAATTTTTTTCCACTCTTCTTGCAACGCAAGTTTAAGGGATTCCTTACTGGTTATGTCGTGTTTTCTAATAGCTTTTTCTAAATAATCCCTAACATGTTCTATCGGATTCATGTCTGGTGACTGCGATGGAGAATGCAATTGCTTAGGCACATATTTTGGGTCTTGGTCTTGTTGAAAAATCCAATTATTTCCAAGGCCCAATTGTATAGCATTTTGGCTTAAATTTTATTTTATGATATTCAATTCCATTGTCTTATCTATAAATAGTAAACTGCCGACTCCTGAAGCAACCATGGGTCCCCATATCATAACGGATCTACCGCCATGTTTTACTGTTGGCAAAAGATTTTTTAAATCTACTGCTGTACCAGACTTTCTCAAAATTTTTCCTCTACCATCGCACCCAAAATATTATATTTTAATTCATCTGTAAAGAGAACCCTTTTCCAAAAGTGTACATCTTTGTCTGGGTATTTTAGCAAATTCGACACGTTTCTTTGTGTTGTTCTCGCTAATGTAAGATTTCTTATGTGGCACTCGTCCGTTATAGCCTGCTCGTCGCAAAACTCTTATTACCATTTTTGCACCCACACTTTTATTCGTATTATTTTGTAGATTTGCTGCTATTTTTGAAGCATTAGTCCGACGATTTACGTTAACTGCCTCTCTAATGCTTCCTTCTTCTCGAGGTGTTAGCAACTTTGAACACCCTGTACGTGGTACATTCTCTATGTTGCCGCTATTCACAAACCTTTTAATTATATGTGACCTGGTCTACGAAAAGGGGGCTTAGGTGTGAAAAAATTATTTTTCGTGCTAGTACTTCGTAAGTTCTCCTTTCACTTTTAGTACCGCATCTAACCTCCTTGACATTGATTCGATTAACTATTGCGAATATGATGACGAAATTTTTTCCCACTCTTCTTGCAACGCAAGTTTAAGGGATTCCTTACTGGTTATGTCGTGTTTTCTAATAGCTTTTTCTAAATAATCCCTAACATGTTCTATTGGATTCATGTCTTGTGACTGCGATGGAGAATGCAATTGCTTAGGCACATATTTTGGGTCTTGGTCTTGTTGAAAAATCCAATTATTTCCAAGGCCCAATTGTATAGCATTTTGGCTTAAATTTTATTTTATGATATTCAATTCCATTGTCTTATCTATAAATAGTAAACTGCCGACTCCTGAAGCAACCATGGATCCCCATATCATAACGGATCTACCGCCATGTTTTACTGTTGGCAAAAGATTTTTTAAATCTACTGCTGTACCAGACTTTCTCAAAATTTTTCCTCTACCATCGCACCCAAAATATTATATTTTAATTCATCTGTAAAGAGAACCCTTTTCCAAAAGTGTACATCTTTGTCTGGGTATTTTAGCAAATTCGACACGTTTCTTTGTGTTGTTCTCGCTAATGTAAGATTTCTTATGTGGCACTCGTCCGTTATAGCCTGCTCGTCGCAAAACTCTTATTACCATTTTTGCACCCACACTTTTATTCGTATTATTTTGTAGATTTGCTGCTATTTTTGAAGCATTAGTCCGACGATTTACGTTAACTGCCTCTCTAATGCTTCCTTCTTCTCGAGGTGTTAGCAACTTTGAACACCTTGTACGTGGTACATTCTCTATATTGCTGCTATTCACAAACCTTTTAATTATATGTGACCTGGTCTACGAAAAGGGGGCTTAGGTGTGAAAAAATCATTTTTCACTTTTTTGGCGATTTGGATAAACTAAAATATGCTCTTTCGAATGACGTAAACCGGAAGTTTCTAATTTGTAGAGAAATTTGTTAAAAATGTACAAAAAGAAGAGCAGAAATGATTGAAAATGAAAAAAGTTTGTTTTTTTGTTTCTTTTGCCTTTCGTTTCTTTGATACCGAATTTTTATTTGGCAAGGGAGCCGCAATATTATCCTCTCCATCAACATTGGGCTTTTGTTTTTTTGATACCAACTTTTCCTTTTAATGGAGCTGTAATATCTACATTTCCTAGATCTGTGGCTACACAGATCCGCAGTGTATTCAATGAATTTTACAGCCTTTTGAATTTCAGCCGGTTTAAATGATTTTGGATTCGTACTTGGTTTATTTGCTAGGCTATGTTCTCGTACTGTTACACCACTCTTATGATAATGAATTACCAAGTGTTCGTAACGTTTCTTTCCGCACGCGTGTATAAAAAGGAAAAGTGAATGACAAATTGGTACACCGATGAAACAGAACTGAATCTTACGCAACTTCTTTACCTTTTCTGCATCCTTCTATCTTCCGTTTAGCAATTTCTGAATAAACACCTTGGAATTCTTCGTTATACCATATTCCAGCTTCGATATTACTTAGTATCACTAAATCAAGTTTGTTTTTGGATAGCTCTAAACAATTGGTTCTACTACTAACAATCCGATTTAGAGGTATGAGTCTATCGCATTTTTTAATACAACAATCGGTAGAGAGAAATTTTGGTATCAGCTCTTCTTCTTCTAAATCGGCCATAGATAAGTCCATTTTAACAAAACTTTCCTCTGTATCATCTCTTGCCTGATATAAATAATAATCGCTGTCCAAATCATTATCAATACAACGGATTTATCACTATCTTCGTTTTCACCGAAATATTGTCTGTAAACGGCACTAAACTTTTCTTCAACACTCATTTTTAATTTTTTTCGTTTTTTCGGAAGCAAAAGACGCATAGAAGTGATTCAGTAAATGTAATGAAAAAGAGGAATGTACAACACAACGAATTCGTCACCATTGATAATAATATTTACGCATTTCACCTCTTCAGTGTTGGTTGTTAAAGGAGCAAAACTTAGCAAAACCACGAAATCACGCCATCAAATACGATTTTATTCGAAGCAGAAATAACACTGGATGTCGTCGAACAGAGTAGGATGCTGTGGGACGCAGGGAGAAGCGAACAACTAAAGCGAAACTGATAAAATGACTTATTTATCTTTAACAGCTGTTTTCTCGAAACCTTGTTTTCACACCTTTTTCACCCTTTTCATAGACCAGGTCACATATATTGAATAGTAGAAGCACTTGAAGACACGAGGAAATTCCTTGAAGGTTTGAGAAGAATTATTAATTTATTTTCTTATTTTGCCAATTTAACACCTTTTGCCTATAAATTCGTTAAAAATAAATATTTAAAATATATGATATCACAAAAAGTACAATTATTTACAACACCATTTTAGAAATCATGCGATACTTAGCAATTTGGACCACACAGGATAACAAAGTCTTGAAACTCTTCATGATTTAAAAAAAAATATTTGTAACATCAAGTATAGAAGTCATCAAACCATTTCATTTTCATGTCTTGCTTATGATGATAGAATTATAGTTTGTGACGTTTTTTGTGTGACACCTGTACATAAAAAATTAATTTAAATTAATTACATTTTATTATTTTTTAGGGTGATCATAACCATTTATTCATCAGACAAGGTACAGGGCTCCAAGGTCAAGCCGTTTTTCGTACAAAACTTAGCTTTAGGCCTCATTCCACTGAAAGTTTTACTCACAGAAAGATGACATTATCTTTAGCTGATAGATCGCAAAAAACTTCTGGTATTAAGATTTTATCTCAAGTTGGAATTGATCCCGATCAAGATAGGAAAACATTACTGAAAGTATAATAATTTTCTATTTTCAATTTTTGCTTTTATTTTTATATAAATTAATTTTTTAGAAAGAAGAAGAAAAGCTGCGCCAAACTTCCCGGCCTAAACCAAAACGAAGTCGTGATCCAACAAGCAGTAGAAGTCATGTGACTAGCGCAATTTACAGAGAGGAGGAAGGAAGTGATGAAGATGGGGCCATTTCGCTTAATGCTATTAAGAATAAGTATAAATCAGGAAGTGTTACAAATACAACACCACAAAAAGGTAATTATAAATTTTATAAAAAAATAATTTTTGAATTAATTTTTTGTTTGTTAAAGGTGGTGCTATTTATTCATCAGACGAGGAAGGTTCAGATTTTGAAGGAAAAAGGGGGCGAAAATTGGATAGATCGAAAGCGTTGAAAGACTCGGAGTCAAGTGATGACAGTGATTAAATAAATATTCATTGTATTTTTTAATTAAGAATTGTATGATTAAAATGTTTTTGAATTAAATTGAATTGAAACAAGGATTGTATTTGTAAAATCTGAATACTAAATCTAAAACTATTTATGTTGGATATTAGTTCTGATTTTGGTTGAATAGTTAACTAATATAATTGCAAATAAAACTACAACTAACTTAGTTTAATTAAATAATTAATAGAAATTTGGATTAATCAATGAATTAATTATTCAATTAAAAAGTTCGTTCATGAATTATGTAGATGGCGTTGGAAACTATCAACTAAGAAGTAATAATTTCTTTTACGTTGAATATGTATATTATTGTTATTATTATACTTGTTAAAAAATAAAATTAATTATTTTTAATAATCTTATTAATTTAAACTGATTAAACGTAAAATTAAAATAGATAATATTAGTTCAATATGTCTTTGATAGATGTCGCTAAGATCGTTTTGAAAATAAGGTTAACTAAACGTCATTTTTGACAGATATAAACATTACGCGTTTTAATTACTAATCTTCGGAATTACTGCGTAATATCTATTCATAAGTGTTAAATCACGATTTTTTGTTAAAATCTGAAGATTTCCATCTTTAATTACATTCTTAGAAAAACTTCTCCAAACCGAGTGTTTATCCTCTATAACAGATAATGGATGACGATGTCTTAACAACGTTAAAGATTCTAATAATAGGCGAAAGTGGGGTCGGGAAATCGAGGTAATTGTAAATCGTTGAATGTTTTATTCAAAATATTATTAACAAAGTTTTTTTAGTTTACTGTTGAGATTTACGGAAGATAACTTTGACCCTGAACAAACATTAACAATAGGTGTTGATTTCAAAACAAAAAAATTAACTATAGATGGGAATACAGTGAAATTGGCGATTTGGGACACAGCAGGGCAAGAACGTTTTAGAACATTAACACCTTCTTATTATCGAGACGCCCAAGGTGCTATTTTAGTCTACGATGTGACCAATCATAATTCTTTTGCCCGATTGGAAACTTGGCTTAACGAATTGGATATATACTCAACAAAAAGGAATATCATAAAAATGGTTGTTGGAAACAAAATTGATGTGGTACGTATAATTAAAAAAAAATTATCTAATTTTTAATATGTTTTTAAATAAGGAAAATCGAGAAGTTACAAGAGAACAAGGTTTACAATTTGCGAGAAGACACCAAACTTTATTTATTGAGGCAAGTGCAAAAACAAAGGATGGGGTTCAATGCGCATTCGAAGAGTTAGTCCATAAAATAATTCAAACCCCCGGGTTATGGGAATCTTTCAGTGATGGTGGAATTCATGTGAATAATAAAGATCACCCTGAAGCTTCAAGTTGTTCTAGTTATTGTAGTTTAGTTTAATGATTTTTTTTAAATTAATTAAAGTGGTGTCACTAATAAGAGGTGAATATTTTTTACATTTAACAGGAAATTCATTGTATATTATAAGTATATATCTAAAAAAAAAACTGTTTAAAAATTGATTAATGTGTTATGATTTTGTGTACTATGGATTTTGTTAATAAAATAATTTTTTCTTGTCATACCTTATTTGTTCTACACTATTAATACTAGATAAATCAATTTTTTTAACGATAAAACTAGCGTTAACTTTAAATTTAATCCATAAATAATCAAAAGAGATTATGTGGTGATTAACTCAAATACGAATTATACACTGTAGATAATAAGATAATAAGTCGTTCCGAATCACATGCCGAGAACGAGAGAGATATAAAACCGAAATGTTGCCTAAAAATGTGCTTAGTAGCGCGTCACGATTCAAGAACGACGGAGAACGGGCGGCGCGAGATGAAGTTGAAAGTAAGGGTCACACTAAAAAGAGTCGAAGGAACTCTTATTTAAAAAGTGAAAGTTTCATTTAAAGATGATCATTAAAATTAATTTAAACATTTTTTTATTGTTTATTATAGGTTTGTGCGTTTCTTTTCGTTTTATTAACGATTCAAATACAGTGTCAAGAATTGGAACCATTTCAGTTAGATGAATTTTTAATTGGAACTTTTTCTAATAAAGGCTTTAATGGAGTTTGGATGTCGGGTAAGAATTATTGTCAATCAAGGCTAACAACATTTTAATTTTAAGAAAAATTTAAAATACTAAGAAACAATGTTTTCGCTAACAGGATATTTTTTTATTTAATTATTTCGTTGTGATCTTGACATTTAAATACAAGCCTATAAGTAGCCAAAATTAAAATTTAAACGAGTGTTTCATTTCTCTTTTTTTGCGTTATTTAACATTGAACTGTTTTTTTTTGCATTTTAAGCATTTAAATTATCTCGAAAGTTTGACACACTTTAATAAATTATAATATTACACGAAAAACAAAGTTATATAATTTTTTTTCTAATAAAAGATCAGCTCCTATTCATATCATTTATACTTATAGAACTTATCAGTTATCAGAATTATATTGCCACCAATTCATAACGAATCGATTTGTTTATCGGCAAAAAAATCGATTTAAGATTATAACAAATTGTGTATTGTTTCCGATTTTTTTTTGTAGGAACCCAATTTTATTATAAAGACAGCACAGACAATAACGTTTATATCTTTAACGTAGAAGACCCGGAGGAGACTACATTGTTGTTCGAAAGCGATGTCTTAGTACGTTTTTGAAGATTGTTTTGTCATATTATAAATGTTTTCAATATTTTTTTAGACTGGATATAGAGGCGCTACGTTTACTTTATCGCCGGATAAAAAGTTTATTCTTATTAGACACAATTCTCAATCGGTAAGAATATGATGCAACCTCGATAATCCGAACTAATTAAAACCGCGAAGAATTTTGTAATTAAATAATAATAATTATTGTATATTATAGCCTAACAAGAACCCATTACAAGACAATATTATACTTATAATATTGTGTCTGCACATTCTCTGTAGTAGAGTATTAGCCCGAACGTTAGTTTTAGTATTCTTCAAATAGACAATACATTGAACTAAAATTAGAACTAACACTAGCACTAATACTAGAACTATCACTAGGACTAACACTAGATCTAAAACTAGAAACTTTCGGGTTTCGCCGTGCGTTTTTTGAAAAAATGTTTGACGTTTCGGATGCCATGTTGCAACCTTCTTCAGAATCTGGTTCTAACTGGTTCTAGTTTTAGATCTAGTGTTAGTCCTAGTGATAGTTCTAGTGATAGTTCTAGTGTTAGTGCTAGTGGTAGTTCTAATTTTAGTTCAATTAACACCGGTCGTGAAAGCCTTCGTACTTAGACAATACATTATACTTAACCTTTCTGGTACGGAGTGTCTAAAATTTCACGAAGACCGGTGTGGGATACAATTTTATCCCAAGAGATTTTATTTGATTTATTACAAAATTAATTACAAAAATTGTAGAATATTAACATTTATTTAAAATTATAAACCAAAAAGCATTTTAAGTGAAACTAGAAAATTAAAATGAATTAATGACTGTTTTCCTTTTCTTGACAAATAGTACAAATTATTCTTTTTGACACCAGACAATGTGTGGAGCAAACATACTTGTTGCACTTGTGACAAGCATTTCTTGTCCTTTTGTCAACACTTCGGTGTTAATTATTTAGAAATCCGAAATTAGCAACTAATGCTACTAACTACGATAACATTCTTCGATAACATTTATTTAAAATTATAAACCAAAAAGCATTTTAAGTGAAACTAGAAAATTAAAATGAATTAATGACTGTTTTCCTTTTCTTGACAAATAGTACAAATTATTCTTTTTGACACCAGACAATGTGTGGAGCAAACATACTTGTTGCACTTGTGACAAGCATTTCTTGTCCTTTTGTCAGCTCTTCGGTGTTAATTATTTAGAAATCCGAAATTAGCAACTAATGCTACTAACTACGATAACATTCTTCGATAACATTTATTTAAAATTATAAACCAAAAAGCATTTTAAGTGAAACTAGAAAATTAAAATGAATTAATGACTGTTTTCCTTTTCTTGACAAATAGTACAAATTATTCTTTTTGACATCAGACAATGTGTGGAGCAAACATATTTGTTGCACTTGTGACAAACAATTCTGTCCTTTTATCGGCTTTTCTTGGGCATATCGTACAACGTATCGGATATGTCGATGAAGACGGAACTGCAATTTGTTTATTTTGAGCTTCTTCCACGGGAATTAAGATACGGATCCCATCCACAATTCTTTTAGATAAGCGTTTGTCCAGTAGTCTTAGCGGCATTAGGCTTTATGAGTTCTTGTCCAAGTTCTAATAAAAATGTTCTTCTGTAATCATTCCTTTTTAGCCCTGGATTTTTAGTTGTCCAAATTATATCAGCATTTACAGCTGCAACGTCCAAGATATTTTGGAATAATACAAAGGGCCATCTTTTAGTTCCTCTTTTCACTGAACTCATTTTCCATCTTATCCATTGTATCTACTGCACCTTTACAGTTGTAATGCTCTATAATGTCCAGTTTGAAATTATTATCTTCATTTCCTATTTTATTGTCATGATGGTCAGTAGTGAGTACTATCACTGATTTACCTTTCTTCGGCACGTAAGACGTCAATGTAATATTATTCGTAAAAGCAAAAACGGAGGATGTTTCTGGTTTATTTTTATTGGGCAACAATGCTGGTGGAATTTTCCTTTTGTTTTGCCGAAGTGTGCCACACAATGTAAGATTACGATTAGAGAGTTCATTAGCAAATGGTATACACTTAAAGAAATTATTGTTAGTAATACCATAACCTCGACCAAAGCATGAAACCAAGTCAAGCACAACACGCTTTCCTTGTTGTTTTTCAGGTTTATCATTTATTTTTCCTACGTATACTTGCAAATTCATTGCATACGTACTTTCCGCATCAACAAGGGCCCATATTTTTATACCGTACTTAGCTGATTTAGATTTCATATACACTCCAAACGGACACCTGCCCCTAAATCCAATAAGTTGTTCGTCCACCGTAAGATGAGTATTTTTGTTGTAGCTATGTTTACAGCTAGTCACAAATAATTCTAAAACTTCTCTAATTGCCGCAAGTTTGTTTGTATTTCGTCGTTCTAATCTAGTTGAAAAATCATCAAACCTCATAAACGAAATAAGATGCTGAATTCTTTTACGAGACATGGCTGCGGTAAATATTCCTCGAGAATACAATGGATACTTGCTCCACAAGGATCTTACTGGTTCTCTTTTTGCTTTTAGAGCCCCCATTATAATTAGAATGCCTATTACAGCATAAACTTCAACTCTATCTGTTGGAATCCAGGTCCTTTTCTTTTCGGGATTCTTCAAACAATCAAATGGTTTGACGGTTTCAGAATTCGCATTCAGGCTTGGTTTGATAATCACTATGTCTCGAGTTGAACGACGACGTGGTTTTGGTGGAATAGAACTCCATTTAGTTCCATCCTTAGCCGTGAACTGAACACTTTCTTCTTCTTTTTCGTTATTATCTTCATCACTGCTTCCGTCACAGCTTGATTCATCCTAAGAAAAACGTTGATGTACATGATAAATTTATAAAAATTGCACCTGTCTTCTGAAGAGCTTACGGTATCGCTTTGATCTTCTAGATTATCTTCTACTTTAGAGATATTCGAAAAAACTTAATTTTCTTCATCCGATTCCTGCTTTGCCTCCATATTACATTCTCTAAAAATCTAGTTTTATTCTTTTCGACATACTGTAGTACCGAACTGCACGAACATGTACAAACCGAAAAAGTAATTGCTGGTGCAATAGCAAATAACATAAGAAACAATTTAAAAAATTGGCGCACAGAAAATAAAATCTTTGAACGAGATAGAAGTAATAATAATTCTTTGGGATACAGTTGTATCCCACTCCGTACCAGAAAGGTTAATAATAAATTTAGTGTCAAGATCATCTCTTAAGTGTGCAACAAAAACGAATGGTGACATTGTAACAAAGTTTGATAGTCAGTGCCACGCACAGGATAACCTACATTCATACGAAAGAACAAACATCCTCACAAAAGGGGAGGCGACATCCTTTATGTGCGGTATAAACGAAAGTCTGCTATCAAAAGTTACGCCCAGATCTGGGACTAAAGTTATCTTAAGCAGGGAGATTCCATTTATAACGGGTGAGGAATTTAAATTGAGAGGACTTTATAGCTTATAGCTCATAAACTATCAATTTTATCGAAAAAAGTTTCAGACAATACTATCATCGCTTGAGCTTATGTGTGAAAAAATCCACCATTTTTATTGATTCAATGTCACACATGAGACAAACCACGTGTGACATTGAATCGATGCAAAACCGAGAACTCTTAACTTATTAAAAAGTTCACTAAAAAGTTAAGAGAAATAAGAGTACGTATAAACAGAAAACAAACAGAAATTATTGGTTAGGAAAATACATGATAAGATAAAGGTTCCACTTAAAAAAAACGAGTTCCAGAACATTACAAACTTCACCTTTCGTTTCTTCATTGCTAAATATTTCTTTGGTATTGTGATTACCAAATCTGCTTTCCTTGATATTGCTTCGAGAAGTTTTGAATTGCTTCCAGAAGATTCGGTATTGCTTCGGGAAGACTTGATACTACTCTTAAAAGTCTTGAAATGCTTTCAGAAATTCTTGACATGGTTCCAGAAGGTCAAAACATTGAGGTGTACCCGGCAGACTTGATACTGCTTCTAGAAACCTTGAAGTACTTCCAGAGGACTTAATATTAACTCTAGAAGACTTGAAATGCTTACAGAAGACTTGATATTGCTTCTAGAATATTTGATATTGCTTCCAGAAAACTCGATATTGCCTCCAGAAGGCTTGAAATGCTTACAGAAGACTTGATACTGCTTCTAGAACATTTGATATTGCATCCAGAAGACTTGAGTTGCTTCCAAAAAACTTGGTACTGCTTTTAGAAGACTTGAGACTGCTTGTAAGGCTACTGGTAGAAAATGTTATCTATTGGACAAAATACAAAATCTTGACGTAAGTAGCCCACAAACTATTAATTAACCCTTTCGCTATCATCGGTGCCTATAGTCACCCGCCAGAAAACATCGCCTGTATAGAATGGATGTCATTTGCATAAAAAAGGTACTAATGCTTGTGGTACAGTGAGAAAAAGTTGTAAAGGTATGCCAAGAATGAACAACAAATTGAAAAAAGGTGAGGTGAGTTTCTGTTCATCGAAATATTTACTAGCTATGAAATGGTATGACAAAAGGGATATGTACATCTACTTTCCACACTGAAGAAATTGTTAACATAAAAATTCATTAGTGCACATAGGAAATGATCGCAAAACGAAAGTGTATCGTGGATTACTATAATTCTATGGGAGCCGTAGATAAAACTGATGTGGTAATAAGTACCATTCATTCCCAAGGAAAAACTTTAAAAGGGTTTTAATTATTTAATTATTTAAAAAGAAATATTTTTTCACTTATTGGATATATTTAAATGGAATGCCTACTGTGGCCCCAACAAACGCATTAGGGCTGCCCTCTCATACTAGCTCATCTGTTATTTCATTGGCAACAACTCCATAGTGACCTAAGACCCAGATCAGAACAATCGTGTTATCACTACTCAGTGTAGTTAAACCGACAAACCGTTTGAGTTATCAATATTTCAACACAAATTTTGATTATCCACTACTTGATTTGGAGTTTTTTCTGATTCCACATGACAATATTCACAAACTCACTTCTCCAGTGTTAATTATTTAGAAATCCGAAATTAGCAACTAACGCCATTAACTACGATAACATTCTTATCTGAAATCATGCTTTGACGTTCTTCAAGATCGGCCAATATAAAAAAAGAGAATGATTGACTAGAAACTGAAGTGATTGGAAATGAAAAGAAACTGAAATGATTGTTTATCTTTATTAGCTGCTTTCACAAAAACTTATTTTCGAACGTACACCCCATTTTGTAGACCAGGCTTCAAAAAATGATTTCAGATTTATACGTATGAAAAAAAAATATACAAGTTGTACGTGAAATATCACAATCAACATTAGTAATCAAAAATATTACCACCTAACTTCGAATTGTCTGAGAGATTTCTATGATCCGGTATTAACTCTCTCGCAGAGTATCAACATAACATCTGATAAATCTCTTTTGATGCTACCACAACTAAAAAGATAGATAGATATTCAGAAAGACAAAATTCATTATAAATCCTTTTTTCTTCTTCAATAATGAAACCATTACTCGTGATAAAAAACAATAGCGTTTGATGATTATGGTCTCCTTTTTTTCAAATCTTATAAGTACATATACACCATCTTTGAGATTACCAAATTCAAGAGGCACTTCATGAATATCATCTTCGTTTTCATCAAAAACGTCGAAATGTTAAGCAGAACTTTTTCTTAGACCGATATTTGTTTCAGTGTCACTAGTGCATGTTATTCAAGTTTTCTTGCTTACTTCATTTCATATGATCTTCATTAAAGAACTTAAAATAAAAATGAACTCAACGCTCACTTCATTTCTCGTGCTTTACTTTTTAGTTCTTTTTCTAACCCTTTCATCTCGTTGCTTTTTTCCAATTCTTCAATTCTATTCTTTTCAGTATTCATGTAAATTCAAGATTTTCTAGATGAGCCGTTTTTTGTTTGTCTGTCTTTCAACTTTTGGAAGTATTCCGGTGTCTTCAATGAAAGTGAGGACAAAGTTGGAGGTGATTGACCAGAAACTTCACCAGCAACTACACGAAGCTATTCACCAGCAATTCCAATCTCACGTCTACTTGTATTTTCATTGGGATTTTTTTCATTATTATTAAAAATCAAGTTATTATAGGGCCATATTCCAGTTTTTCATAAGCGGGGGATTTTTCAACTGAATTTTTTCAAATAAGATATCTTGCTTAGTTTTGGGAAATTATAAATATTGAGCGTTTTTTCCCGGATTGGAGATGTGCTAATCATTAAATGAAGGTTTTAATTTCGCCTTGAATGGTTCAAACCACACATATGTCTAAATATTGAAGGCTATTGTCGCGATAGTGGTCGATTGCATCAATAAAAATGTGACTTTCGTGGTTGTCTTTCGGGTGTAAAAATGTTCGAGTTTATCCAACCACTTTTCGCGGGTACACCAAAACAGTTCTCTGGAATGCCTTCAAGATGAATAAGGGTGAAATGGTGTTTCCATTTGCTGATATAATACCATTAAATGTAATTAGTTCTCCTATTTCAGCAAACACTATATGACCAACTCTCTTTTGATTTTCTTGGGCATAGATTTTGGGTATGCTCGGCTATCCGTAATCGTATACCGTATCGTCGTAATTAAAAATTACGACGAATCATTTATATTCTCAAGGTTCTGAAAGAAATCAGTCACTGCAGATTTATTCAACCCGAATGATCTGGCAGCAGCTTTTCTTCCAGATCATTCCGTCATTTTGTAATTGTCTCAACTTGCAGGATATTAAGATCTCTTCTTCTGTTGTAAAACGTTTCGATGCATATTTAGAGCCGAAAACACGTATTTTGCTATCAAGTTGATTATCACTTTAACTTCTTTATTATAAGCAGAGACCACAAGGTTGAAAAATAAACTGTATATATCTATTTATATCTATCTAACAATAGGTTTTTTGATAAAGTTTGTTCGAATCATTGAAAAGTAACTAATCGGGAAAATCTATCAATGAGATTTTTGTGCTTGCACCTTCTGCACAAGTTCTTGAATTCTTGGAGTGATATTTATGCTCAAAGCTACACACATCATCAAAAGTAACTAATCTTGAAAAACTATCAATGAGATTTTTGAGCTTGCACCTTCTGCAAAAGTTCTTAAATTCTTGGGGTGACATTTATGCTCAAAGCTACACTACAAATCGATTTCTACATTTGTTTTCATTATTAATAATCAAGAAAATTCTGGTTTGCATAAATATGTGGTGGAGAAATGCGTAATATAACGTAAAGCAGTCTCTAATTTTCGTGTATGAAAGTGCTTTATTCAATCAAAGCTGGTCTAAAAAATTAGTTACAATTCATTGTGCATTTCATCATTGTGCAGTTCATCGGGCAATTCAATAAATTATTCGTGAATTTCAGTTTTTGTATTGCTATATTCTGAAAAAAAAACGATTAAATCATCAGCCAACTTTGCAGATGATGTTTGATGTTTTTTTTTGCATACTTTTTGTAAACATGACATACTTTTCCATTCATCGTCATTGCAAGCTAGCTAATTCGTTATTGCAGTTTTTAAATAAAAGCACGAAGTTTACCATCAACGATAAATATATTTGTATCGCTTTTAAATGTTTATTTCTTGATCCTTGTAATTATAAGTGCAATTTATTAAACGGTGGAGAAATAAGTAAAATACAACTTAGGTGTCATATCAGAAAACTGCTTATCCTTAGCAACCTATAAATAAAGGAAATTCAGCAAATTTTTACAGTTTCATGTTTGTTTCAATATCTGTGTATTTTTGAGCAAAAATTCGAGAGAGTAATATTATCATCAAATTATAGTCATCAAATTTTTACATTATGAATCACCTGCTATAGTGGGATGAAGGGAGAGGAGTAGTTCCACGTGTAAAAGTGATATAAATCTTTATAAATAATAATATAAATATTTGGCTATGGTGTGTAACAACGTGTTTCTTGTTTTTCCCAATAATTTTAAGAATAATTTTGGACGAAATACTTTGGTATTTAATGTTTTATTTTAGCCAGTTTCATTACAATCAAAATTTCACTCCCTGAAGAAGATTCAATTGGAATTGTCATTGATTCTTTTATCCTATCCTGAACCAATATTTACGAGTAAAAGTGATAGCATTACATTTACCACGATAATCCCAAGCTAATTACGATCAATTCTTAGATCCAGATCTGACTGTATCCAAGCCACCAGACTTAAATTTGTTTAATATGTCGTTAATAAATATTAACAAACAGTCGTAGTAAGTAAATAATTCAGAATTACTTCTCTTAAGTATGGATACAACCATTTATTTGACCTGACTCAGTCATCACGGAAGATTCCACTGCAATATTACTATTTTATTCATTAGCACTATTAAGACAGATTTTGTAACTTCTGCTATTAGTATGTTAAGTAATATTATATCTGGTCTTTCATCACTATAAACGTCCTGAACGTGTCTTGCTTTATTACGCAATATTTTGAGTTATACAGGATCCTTGAGTGTTCATCAAAATTCCTATAAAACGCTTGTGACCTTCAATCAAACTTTTCTATCACTAACAGCTTTAATTTTTAGTTTACTAAAAAGTTAACGCATTCTTTGTTTATTTGTCTATCTGATGTGGTCTTCTCCTAGGAATGAATCAGCATTATTCATCTGGATTGCATATTTAATTCAGTTTGAGATTTACTTCCTTTATTTTCTTTGCGAATGTAGTTACAAAATAAATTGCAAATGTTATACTGGGCAGAATTTAATAATTTATTGGAATTAACAATTGATGTAAAGACTTGTCCGGATTCAATAAAGATTCGGATTATCGAGGTCACATTACAATAAATTATTTATTTATTAACTTTGTTTTGATTAGATTTTTAGACACTCTACAGTAGCTCAATTCACCGTGCATGAATTATCAACAAAGTAAATTATCCCCAAATATGCATAATTTCGTAATATTTTTTCATTATTTTTTAGACAATATTTTGATTTGGCTAACAAAGAACTTTTGCAATACGCTTCTTGGTCACTAGAAGGAAGCAGCATCGCTTATGTTTTAAACAACAACATTTATTACGTATCATCACCATCAAATGTAGCTAGCCCGATTCAAATTACCAGCGATGGTAAAAACGGTGTTATATACAATGGAATCCCAGACTGGGTGTACGAAGAAGAAGTTTTATCTTCTGGATCAGCTATTTGGTGGTCACCAGATGGAAGTCACATAGCTTTTGGTTATTTCAACGATGAAAATGTGGAAGATTTTACTTATTTTATGTACGGGGATGTTGAATCTGCAGAACAATATCCCAAAGTTATTACATTGAAATATCCAAAGGTATTAATTTTTTGTTTCTAAAATAAAATTAATAATAAAATTAATTGTTTTTTTTAGGTTGGAACAACAAATCCCGATTTTGAAGTAAAAGTTGTGTCATTATCTGATCCTACTAATATAAAAACTCTCAACGTTCTTCCAACCGATCAATTATCTAAAGATTACGTCCTTTTTGATGTTGCTTGGGTTAATAAGGATGAAGTTGTTGTAGTGATCGAGAATAGAGTACAAAATCAAGCTACGATTAGAAGATGTAAATTATCAGAGACGACATGTGATATTGTAGATATTAAAGTAACATTTTTTTATATATATTAATAATGAATTTGTAGGAAAATGAATTCGTCGAAGATAAAGGTTGGTTAGAAATCTTAGCTCCACTTTATAATTTTGATGGAACTAAATACCTAATGATCATATCCCAACCGGAAGATGATGATTCTTATCAACATTTGGTGATGTATGATGTTTCAAGTAAATCACCGACCAGATTAACTCATGGTAAAAGAGTTGTTTCAACTATTTTGGGTTGGGATGAAGCTAGAAATTTAATGTAAGTATTTTAAATCTTTAATTCTTTAAGGACTAAAATGTAATAATAGATCAAAGTATATATACGCGGTATCGGAAGTTCAACATATTTTGTTGCTCCAACTTTTGTTAATTAATAATCATAATAGGTATTCTATAATAATAATAAGTTTATTGCCACCAAAATTTACAAAAACAATACTGTATTATCGCTGCTGGAAGTTGATCCAAAGCTGCAGGTGTATAAATTTGAATATTTATATGTTATTACACAGAACACAACTCTGATGCACACCGCAATAGTTTATAAACAAACATGAGGAAGATGAGGAGTCACCTATGCACAAGGAGTGACTAGAAAGATATGAATCAATAAGCAATGATCAACAGAATCAAATGCCCTGCTAAAGTCGAGCAAAACTAATAAGGTCCAAACGCCGGTCAACACAACCATGTCTTGTACTCATCACAATATTGTTGCACTTGTATATATACCAAGTGTTTTTGAAATTACGAGAATAATAGATGTAGGACGAAAACGTTTAGATAAGTAGGACACTTAAGTTTACGTATGAGTACAGAGTAAGCTAGTTTCCAAGTAGCGTCTACTACAATGTTGATGTCTCAATAGAAAAGTTAAATGCGTGGAAGAATGTAGGAAAGATGATATTCAAAATAGGAAGAAGCTGACTAATATATTGCTTAATACTCGTCAACCAATTCCAAGGAAAATTTGGAACTGACATTAGCGGAGGCGTTAATGGCAAGAAGTGTTGATACCTTATTTAAAACATCGAGGGTGATATGAAGATTTAGCAAATTAACTAGCCAGAGAATTACAACTAAAACTACCATGCTAAGAAGGAGATTCAACTACACCAAGAGAGCGCATGGTTTTCCAGAAAGCATTCGTAAATCCTGCATATTCCATAAAATATGCAGGATTTTTAAATTCTTACAACGATTGTTGCAGCGATTGCACAAAGCTCAATAGTCGATTACTATTGCGTCCTCGAAGAAAACTGAGTACTAATTTCGGTCTTCTATGTTTTTACATTATTGCATCTGCGCATGAGATCTTTGAGCCAGAATGCGGGAAAAAAGATGCAATCAAATTGCTTTTCCATTGATATCCAACATACGATATAAGTTTAACCAATCGATGACTAAAGCAGCAGTGTGTCAATGTTGATTCTGCTGCAGTTTCGAGTAATACCAACTCTTTAATCTTTACTCCTTAATCTTTGGTAGTACCTCAAGTGCGCAATAAATTAACTCGTGGTTGGAGAACTAAGTCAGTGGAATCTGAGTATGAGAAAAGGATGTCTGGACAGGATATAATAAGCTATAACAAGTTCCAAGTTAACAAGTTGGATCGTAAGTCATTCCTTAAGAGACAAGTGTTGAATTCGCCCCTGAGAAGGGTACTATCGTAATTAAGATTGTGCCTTTCTAGTACATCCTCCAACTGATCAAGATAATGCCAATTTGGTAGACCATAGAACATACCCAACAGTATGCAGCTGCCCATGAAAGAGCTCAGTTGGAAGTGTACCCAAGCAAGCATCAAGATTGCCTTTAATAATCTCCCTAAGACATGTCATCTCGATGTGAATTACAGGATGATCAATTACAGTATTCAACAGATGATAGCTACTCATCATGAACAAAAGTAGTTCAAAAAGTCTTGAAGCCTTGTCATGGAACAAATTTATCAAATTTTTGTATTTTCGTATTTTTCTCAAAATCTAAGCGTCTAATTATGAGACATGGGCGCCAGATATACATACAATGTATATAAGCACCGAATGAATAGGTGTGTTCTCTAGGTATACAAGAACCTATGCGAAATTGTTAACGATTTTGACTGGATTGAAGTTATCATCTTGAATGCATTTTTTAATTTGAATGTAGCCTCGCGCTTTTTCTTCCCAATTCAGATACTGAGAATCTGCTGTAAACATTTTTATTGAAGAGCACAATTTTATTTTGAATTGTGACTTGTTTCCAGAAGACTTGATACTGCTTCGAAAAGACGTGGAATGCTTCCAAAAGACTTGAACAGCTTCCGAAAGACTTGATAATGCCTCTGAAAAACTTGATATTGCTTCCAGAATATTTCATGCTGTTTTTAGAAGACTTAAAATGCTTTCAAAATACATTCTACTGTTTCTAGGAGTCTTGGTATTGCTTCCAGAAACCTCAAATGTTGCTGAAGACTTGCAATGCATCCACAACACTTGATACTGCATTTAAAAGATTTCAAATACTTCCAGAAGACCTGAATGATTCCAGAAAACTAAACAGTTCAAGTCTGTTAGAAAACTTGATGTTCCTTCCGGAACTCTTTAACTGTTTGCTGAAGACTTGCAATGCTTCGCGGAGACTTGATGCTGTTTTTAGAAGACATAAAATGCTTCTAAAAAACTTTCTACTGTTTCTAGAAGACTTGATATTGCTTCAAGAAGCCTTAAAATGTTTTCTGAAGACTTGCAATGCTTCCAGAACACTTGATACGGCATCCAAAAGACTTGAAATGCGTCCAGAACACTTGATACCACCTTCAAAAGATTTGACATACTTCCAGAAGACCTGAAATGCTTACAGAAGCCTTCATGCCGCTTTTGGAAGACTTAAAATGCTTCTAATAGACTGTCTACTGTTTCTAGAAGTTTTGATATTGCTTCCAAAAGCCTTAAAATGTTTCCTGAAGACTTGCAATGTTTCCAGATTGCTTGATACTGATGACTTGAAATGCGTTCAGAACACTTGATATTGCTTTCAAAGGAATTTGAAATACTTCCAAAAGATCTGAAATGATTCAGAAGACTTGAACCAGAAGACTTGCAATGCTTTCAGAACACTTGTTACTGTTTCTTGAAGACTTCATATTGCTTCCAGAACACTTGAAATGCTTCGAGAAGACTTGATATTGTTTGTAAAAGTGCTGACAGAAAACATCTTCATCGCAAAAAATACAAGTTACTGTTGATAAGCCATTTGATTTTTCTTCCAAAATACCAAATACTATTGCCAATGAACAAAACCTTCATGCTAAAACTTCAGAAACTGTCAATTAGAGACTAGATATTGCTTGTAAAACTCCAAATGCTACTAGCAGAAGACATTACCATTACAAAGTACCATAATCGCTAGATATGCGGAAGCTGTGGGTAACCATACGTATTTGTAAAAACTGGCGTATATGATCTATGAGCAAAAATGCAACAAAGCAATTTGTTGAGAATAAACTTTCATTTTTAAACTATTTTTGGAATATGCTCTGATTCCGAAGTGATACCATTAAGATCTTCTAAAGCAACGAAATTCGTCAAATTTTCATATTTTTCTTAATGTCTATGCATCTAAGGTCAAAAGTGCAAAAGAGTAATACTGTTAAGAATAAAATTTGCTACAAGTTGTGCTCTAAACTCTTTTAAGGCAACGACATTCAGTCAATATTCATATTTTTGTATTTCTATTAATAACTATGCATCTAAGTACAAAAGCGAAATCGCTCAACATTGTTGAGAATAATGAAGCATTTGTTGTCTTAGATTATCATCATCCTTATTTTCTCGCTGATTTAATTTTTATTTAATTCTGACAAAATTACTTTAAATTTTAGATTTTATACTGGAACTCCAAGGAATAATCCATTCCAAGAACATGTTTATTACTACAACATAACCGCTGAAGAAGATATTTGTATAACATGCAGCTTAGAAACTGATGACGGAATCTGTACATATGCTTCAGCTTCTTTTAGCACAGACTTTTCTTACTTCATTGAAATGTGTCGAGGACCCGGACCTAATTATATTCTAATCAATTCCGTTGATGATTTTGTAAGTAATTTTTGAGTTATCTTAATTTAAATTATAAAATTTAGCTTAATATTAATTTTGTGTTTACAGAGCTTAGCACTCCCTTACGAAACTAACGACGTTTTAAGAGAAAAATTACTTAAAAAACAATCAATGGCAGTTATAAATCACGACGTTATCTTGGAAAGTGGCTTCACAGCCAAAGCGCGATTACTTCTTCCCTCGGATTTCGACCATACCGGACTCACAAGATACCCGATGGTCGTTAATGTTTACGGAGGTCCGGATTCGACTCAAATTTCCGACAGATTTTCGACCGGATTCCAGAACTACATCGTCACAAATCGCGGATACATCTACTGTTACATTGACGGCAGAGGAAGTGGAAAGAAAGGTGATAATTTACGGTTTCAGATTTATAGAAAAATGGGCACCGTCGAAATCGAAGATCAAATCGCTGTTACTAAAAACCTTAGAGATACATTTCCATTTATTGACCCGGAACGTATCGGAATTTGGGGATGGAGTTACGGCGGATTTGCCACGGCATGGGCTTTAGTTAAAGATGTTGAGAACGTTTTTAGATTTGGGTTATCGGTTGCACCGGTTACTGACTTTCTTTTATACGGTAATTTATTTTTGTTTAATTAAAAACAATTTTTGAAAATGTTTCTTTAAAGATACAATTTACACCGAAAGATATATGGGGTTACCTGAAGAAGATGATAACCAATTAGGTTATAATAGAACCGATATATCCAGAGAAGTCGAAAGTTTAAGAGATAAATCTTTCTTTTTAATTCATGGAAATGCCGACGACAACGTTCATTACCAACAATCTATGATTTTAGCGAAAGCTTTAGAACACGCCGATATTATGTTTTATCAAATGGTTCGTATATTTTTTAAATTTGCAATAATAAAATCATTAATGTCTTATTTATTTTTGTAGAGTTACCCGGATGAAAATCATTCATTAGGCGGAGTTTCCCCTCATTTATATCACACGATAGATCGTTATTGGGCGAGGTGTTTTGGGCTTCCAGATCCGCAATATCCAAAAAAGAGTTAAAAACGTTTTAATATTAAGGAACAAAATTAGTTGTATATATTAAATATCTTGCAACGTTTAATAAAAACTTTTAATAAAAATATATTAGATTTTCGGTTATAAATCGGTGAATTTTAAAATAAAATAATAGGAGAGATATAATGTTAAGAATAAAGTTTGCTTGAAATTAAATTCAATCAACTTGAAACAACAATAAATTCATCAAAAATTTTAAGTTTTCGATTTTTGCTTGATTTGTGATGAGCATATTTATTTAAATGCTTCTTTAAAGTTTACAATGATTTTATTAAATCAAAATATTTTTTTTTAAATGACGCGCATGCGCAGATGCATTTCAATGTTCTTTTGTAATTTGTATAAAGACTTTATTACATCAAAATAATAAAAAGATTACAGTAATAATAATCAAAAAAATTAAATTACGGGAGAATAAATTTTGAGAAAAAGAAGCGTAATTTACAGTAATAATTTTCACAAATTGTAAATTACCGTAATTTTACATCACTTACATCTAGATGACTTGAAACGCTTCCAAACGGCTTACAGCGCTTCTAGTAGATTTGATGATGCTGTTAGAAAACTTGAGTTGGTTTCGGAAAACTTGATATTGCATCTAGAAAACTTGATTTACTACCAGGACACTGAATACTGCCTCTAAATGACTAGATGCTGTTTCGAAAAAAATTTGGTATTGCTTCCAAAAGACTTGATATGTTTCCAGAGACTGGTACCGCTTCTAGAAGACTTAAAATGTTTCTAGACGACTTATAATACTTCCAGATGACTTACAATGCATCCAGAAGGCTTGATGTTAATATTAGAATACTTGAGGTGCTTCCAGAAGACATGATATCTATAGTCTGTACCACGAGAAGTGAAGGTGACTCATCGCCTAACAGTGTACGGAACAGACGTACGAGCTAAAAATCATTCCACTCTAACACACGTCAACGCGCGGAAATAGTATTTGTAACGTATGTGCAAAATTCTTGCGGAAATCGATGAGTCACATTCACCTCTCATGGAACAGACTACAGCAGACTTGATTTGCTACCAGAAGACAATACTTTTTTTTAATGAGATCATCTCGCGTGGGATTATGGATAGACAGATAGAGTGGGGTTGGAACCTAGAAACTCCATTTTAGTGGGCTCTGACCCACTAAAAGTCTCTTTCCTCTATCCTTGGTTATACTTGGCCACCTCTCTACTTCAATGATTCTGACCAGCCTCGTTTATTAATTCATAATTCAATGGCATTTTTTGCATTGCGTAGGAAAACGAAATCCTCTACTTATGAAATAACTTTATTACTGTACATACCCGAACAGCGGGGGAATAGTTTCCACATCTCATTCTTCCTGTCTCCTTCTTTCCTTCGGTCCTCCATAATATTATCCGACTGTTCCGACTGGGCAGTATGGCATTACGGGGAAAAAGTAATCCCTTATTTTTTGAAGTAATCTTATTTTCGTACGTTGGAATGCGAGGGCGTAGATCTCCTCGCTGCGTTCGTCCTGTCTACCTCCTTTCTATATCTCCTCTTCTTTCCCTATCCTACTCTTGCTTTTACTCCTCATAAAGCTCCTCGTCTATTCGCTTCTTCCTTGTTGAAGACTCATAGCGTTTGTGGAAAAAGGAATGAATTACTTTTTGAAGTATATTACGTTTTATACGTATCTGAAAGAGGGAGAGGGAAAAATATCCCCTCTTCGTCGTAGGTTATCATAGATTCACTCTCTAATCGGCTTCTTACTCTGTTCCTCAAGTGTATTTGTTTTCATCTTTTCCCTCAAAAAGTCCACTAATAACGTTTCTGTTTCAAATCCCCCTCTTAATAGAATATCTGCCACAGTATTTTTGTTAATTGCGGACCCTATCTTCAATTCCGTCCATCTTCTCGCACTCTCTTACCAACACCTGTCTGCCTCAAGTTTATTTATTTAGTTGAAGTAGCTTGCAAAACTACCATGCTCAGTAATCGCCTGAGTCAAGTAATAGTCACTTGCCGGACCTCTTTCCTGCCACGCCGGAACGTTCTTTATGAAGACGCTGGCCCATCCTATAGTATTTCTGCCATCTCGTCTACCACTTCTGCATCACTCTTTCGCGTGTTTTTCTGCTTCTTCCACCTTTTTCTTTCCAGTTAGTTGCCTACTAGTATCATAACACAACAACCTTTATTCGTAAGTAATATCTTTTGTATTTTTCTAACTTTCTTCATTATACTCATAATCGCATCTACTGTTCCTCTTCCTTTGTATACGAGAATTTACGTTTGCTTATCACGCCAATGGATTCCAATTGCTCCATTTATTAACTTTTCCAACAGTTTTCCACAAGCGCTCAGGAAGCATAATGGGCGGTATGATTGCGATTTGCCCACCTTTAGAGGTTTCTCCACCAACATTAATTTGGCTTCCTTCAAGATCTGCGGGATGGTACCGGTCAACAGACAGTTGTTGAAACCTCTAAAAAGGTCTAGGCCAAGGTCTTACCATTTCTGCTCTTTCGATCTTTTAATTAATGTAATTAGATTTTTTTTTATTTCCTTATAGTTCTCTTTTGTCACGTCATTTCTGTCCATTCCTCCCCTATTCAGCCTCTGGATGATCGTTGCTATTAGATGATTCTTTGCCATCTAGAAGACTGAATGACATGATACTGTCTCTAGAAAACTTGATGTTGCTATCAAAAGACTTGAAATGTTTCTAGAAGACTGATGCTGATTCTAGAAGGCTTACGACTTACAATGCTTCTAGATGACTTACAATGCATCCAAGAGACTTGCAATTCTTCCAGATGACTTGATATTGCATCTAGAAAACATGTAATGCTTCCAAAACACTCGATACTCCTTCTGAAAGACTTGATACTGCTTCTGAAGGACTTGATATTGCTTCCAAAAGACTTGAAATGCTAACAGAAGACAGAGTACAAATTGCTTCTAGAAAACTTGATATTGCTTCCATAATGCTTCCAAAAGACTTATTTACAGATCTTCGACCGGATTCCAGAGCTACATCTTCACAAATCGCAGATACATCTACTGTTATGTTGTCAGTGGAATTGGAAAGAAAGGTGATAATTTACGGTTTCAGATTTATAGAAAAATGGGCACCGTTGAAATCGAAGATCAAATCGCTGTTACTAAAAACCATTGACCCGGAACGTATCGGAATTTGAGGATGGAGTTACGGCGGATTTGCCACGGCATGGGCTTTAGTTAAACATGTTGAGAATGTTTTTAGATTCAGTTGGACCGGTTACTGGCTTTTTCTATACAGTAACTTATTTTTGTTTAATGAAAAACAGTTTTTGAAAACGTTTCTTTAAAAATACCATTTACACCGAAAGATATATGGGGTTACCTGAAGAAGGTGATAACCAATTAGGTTATAATAGAACCGATTTATCCAGAGAAGTCGAAAGTTTAAAAGATAAATCTTTCCTTTTAATTCATGGAAATGCCGACGACAACGTTCATTACCAACAATCTATGATTTTAGCGAAAGCTTTAGAACACGCTGATATTATGTTTTTTCAAATGGTTCGTGTTTTTTTAAAATTTACAATAATAAAATAATTATTTATTTTTGTAGAGTTACCCAAATGAAAATCATTCATTAGGCGGAGTTTCCCCTCATTTATATCACACGATAGATTGTTATTGGGCGAGGTGTTTTGGGCTTTCAGATCCGCAATATCCACAACAGAGTTAAAAACGTTTTAATATTAAGGAACAAAATTAGTTGTACATATTAATCATCATTGCAACGTTTAATAAAAACTTTAATATAAGAGGATACTTTTTCAGTTATAAATCGGTGGTGACAGGAAAAGTTCTTATCTGTTCTTTTCCGCACGAATTGCGAGATATTCGCGATCGAATTCCTGCAAATCGCGTGGAGAGGATGCGTCAATACCGTCGACTTCGTATTCGAACAATTCCGCTTTCTATCTGCGACTGCAGTCGAGATAAAGCCCGAAACTACACCTTTTTTTCCCGTTGTGGTCATTATCTGAGGATAGAACAAAGCCATTTTAAAAATTTTTCTAAAACAAAGCGCGTTTATTTTTAAAAAAATGCTATCAATAAATCTCTTCTTTAAAAAGAGAATGATCATTTCCTCATTATAACAACGATTCCCACTAAACAACATAAAAACAACTAAATTCCATATCTAAAAATAAATTCCACCTTAGAATTCGCTATTTCGATCATATATCTTTCCCGGACTGACAAAGAAACCCCCACAAAGCCGAAAAAGAGAAAAAAGATTTCCTTTCGTCAGTTCTACCGTTTAATAATGATCGCATTGTAATAAATCACCAAGGGGAAAGGTCAAAAGTCATTGCGATCAGCAAAAAATAAGGATCCAAGAAGGAAGCAGTAGTTTCTTAAAAATGACTTTATGTAAAATAGAGATCTAACATGGTTCAAAAAATTTCCATTCTAACTTGGGAAAAAAAAGAAAAAAAGCCGGATCGTTTCTAGTAATAAACTGGGGGCAAGTTATTAGTCGACGCCCTTCTACGTTACGACCGCGTTAGGAGGTTCAGGATAGAGGTAAGAAAAAAATACGTACCGAGGGTGGTCACGCGACATGCAAATGCAAAATGGAAATCGCCTCGGCAAAGTAGATTTTCTAGTGATAACCGGATAGCTTTCTACGTTAGAAGTCGATTTTGGAGGTGGATGCATTATATTGGATCAGATAAACTCTGGGCTTTATGGACATTCAAACTAATCCTGTTGATTTATTGTTCGGTTTGAAGTCTAGAAATTGTCGCGAAGATAAGATTTCGAGTTAATTTATCGTTTGAATGATGAGCATTTATACAAAAACAAAATCACAATAATTCATACAAATTCATACAATTCATTCAACTTGAAAAATTGAGATTAATAGCAACTTAATACGACTTTTTGATTATACTCCATTATACTCCTTTGAAATGTTTTATACATGGGTCCATGTAGATGATTTTTATTTATTTAAATATGTATAAAACAAAAATATATAAAAATAAAATATATAAAAAATATAAAACGATTAACAAGAATTTATACTAAAAATAGATAATGTTAAAAAATAGGAAACTTGATAATTCCAACCATTTAATTTATGGTAAAAATCAATACATTTTCAGTCAACATTTAGAGTAAAAATAAAATGTTCACTACCGTGCTCAATACATGACATGCTGTGCATCTTTCCTCTAAATGACGTCAAGGAGGTAGCAAATATGTCCTAACCAAAGAAATGGCAGTTCAAAGTTAGCATAAGGCAAAGAATCGCAAAGTTTGAAAACGCATTAGTATTAATTAGTACGCGGTACTAATACTCCTACTAATTGAGCAGGAACTTTAAACTGTAATTCAGAGAGTATCAGGAGTTCAGGAGTAATCAACTACGGCATTACTTTGTAAAAAAATTCAATTACTTATAGTACGTAGTCGCAGTAAGGTAAGAAAAAATTGTGTGCAAGATACCTAAGAAAGCGTTTTTTTTATTTAATCGAAGCGACATATAAGCAAAATAAAGTGAACAGATATAGGAGGCTTAAGTGATATATTATTAACCACTACCCTTTTTGTTCTAATTATTACATTCGATTATTCCTTAATCGTGCTTCCGGAGTGATTGGTTCTCCCTTTTCTGACTATGATGTCACGTTTAAAAAACTTGCTTTTACGACTGTTCGTGATGTGCCAACAGTCTGATACCTACGAAACTTTACTAGTATTCATTTAAAATAACAATTTCTACATCTCAAATTCCCTTCTATCATATTCTGAGAACTAAATCAATCAATGGTTAAGTGATCTATTTTAATAGTCAAATTATTTTTCTATTCAATTCTAATACTCATTTAAAGAGGTGTTCTCTCGGTGGCCAGTTATCAATGGTTAACTGACAATTTGGGATTAATGATGAGGCTACGGGACGACGTCAAAAAACGATGTAAGGTAACTGGTAACTTTGTTTCCTGGGAGTATTATAAAAATATGCGAAATTTAACCTCTTGCACAGTCATAGCAGAAAAGAGTGTTTATTTTGAATTTGTATCGAATAATGGTAATAATAAAACCATTTGGCATCGTCTCAAATCTTCAAATGTGTGGCAGAGGATGTGTGATGAGAGATGGATCATCTCAAAAAGCCTGATGAGCCGAATGATTTTTCACTGATGGGGTTGCAGGTATTGCTAACAGTATATAAGTTGGAGATAATTTGGATTTATGCAATGATATTCCTTTCTCTAATATAAGCATTGAATTCTCCATGATTTCGGTAAGTATTGTGCGTGATATTATTAGTATTATTTGCTTATTAATATTAGTATCAGTATTAGTTGTTATATGTTAAAATTATACTGCCCTAAATGCTTCTCTTTGTTACGCGTATTATTAGCACTGTTTAATTGATAGTAAAGTGCCAGAATGTTTGAAACCAACTTTTACAATAGCCTATTCAAACAAAAGTCTAAATCTTCATCGTTTATTGATTTTTTGACACATTAATATCCTCTCGTTTCGTTATAAGGTATATTTGCGCGAGTCATACAGCGTCAGCTAACGCAATTTGCCAAACTTATGATGTTTTCCCTGCTACGCAGTCTGGTTTCAGAGCAATGTTTATCACACGGTGGCCATATTGCAATGTTTGCAGAAAAATCGATAATTGCCCTACAGCTGTCAATTCTTGCGTCGATTTTATATACGTTATACACCAGCTTTATTTTCAACTTTATCAAATTTAATAAATTGCATATGTATGCGGTCGATATTGAACTTTATTATAGCTTTAAGTTTGACGATTATAATGCGGCGAAAAAGAAAGTTATCCTGGACTTTCAAACTGTGTGGAATACCTCAAATATGCATCAGCTGAAATTGAATGCTGGAAAGTCTGCGATCGTAATTTTTGGTAATAGGCGTACCTAAAAAACTTAATACAAATTAGTGTTGATGGTTACAAGTTTTTTGTAGAAGGATCTAACGTTTAGACCTTTCTTTTGCAAATGATTTTAAACATGCAGCTTAGTGAGTCGGTATGTCAAGAATGCTTTCTCGAGTTTGCATATTCCGAATCTACTGAGATTCTAAATTCCTCTCAATATGAAGAAATGGTTATTCGTGACATCTTGTCTCATCACAATTCAAGCCAGTTTATAATCAGCTGATGCAAAATAGCTGCTTACAATGTGTTTGCAATAAACATAAATTTGATCATATAATAGAAAAATTGACGGACACGGGATGATTGACAATCTGGATCATCACGGGATAACTGAGGGTAGCTTCATACACCAATGTTTCGCGATAAATTAAAAACAACAAAAATACCTACGTATTTATACCTCGTCATGATACGAGTGGGAAACGTTGTAGGGAAAGTGGGGCAGATTCATACTAGGGGTGCCATCATATACTAAATATATCATAAGTGAGGTGCATATCAACAATATAACGTTTAAATGTATGGTTAGCTATCTTACGCATGTTGTTGTTGATGAAGTTTAACAGCAGTCGATGTGACACCGCTTATTTGACACCAAACATGACTAGCCTCGGGTTAGTATTTCGCCAATTTCCCTTTGAATACCTTTTCTTACTAAATGCTGGTCTTTAGATTAATCAGTATTATTTTATTTAAAAGATAGATATATGGTGTATATTCATACTATATGATGTGTACCATTATTTCTATTTTTGTTTCTGATATTGGAGTAATGCCATAATTATGTTTTGCTAAACGCTTATGTTCAGAAATAATTAAAAAAATGTTGCCACATGATTAAGCGTTAACGAAACAATAATGATTTGAGTACGAAGGATTTTACCGTTTAACACTATTGGTAATAAAACTAGAAGCTTTTGGGTTTTACCGTGTGCTTTTTGAAAAAATGTTTGACGTTTCGAATACCATGTTGCAACCTTCTTCAGAAACTGGTTCAAATGAATCAAAGCTTCTCCTAGAACAAACAGCTGTGGGAGCAAATTATGTGATGCAAAAAGAGCATGCTTGATGTTTGGAAATGATGACATGTTGTGTATACATCGTCATTCTGGCAGCCGTTTTGATCCAATGTATTAAATGCCCACAGTAAAGCACATGGATATAACAACTATAGTGTGGGATGATTCAACATCATCAAGATTGATCAACATGCTTTCAAATACATTTATCAGAACATGACTCTCCTTGGCTCTCCCTAGCCAAGGTCCTAAGACCGTATATATAGTCGTAATATCATTGCACCGCTTTGAGACATTCTGCTGGTTTAAATGAACCATTTGAATCAATTGAACCAGTTTCTCAAGAAGGTTGCAACATGGCATTCTAAACGTCAAACATTCTTTCAAAGAGCGCATGGCAAAATCCGATAGTTGCTAGTTTTAGTTTTAGTATTAGTCCATATATCAATCTGCCGCATAGCTGTATGAAAGTGCCCCACATACGATATACGTTCATAAATATTTCATTTTTCTTTAAAAAGTGTTACAAAAACCATACAAGTAAATTTACGCAAATATCTTTATTATAAAGACAGATAATTATATCATTGATTTTTGATGAATCAATACCCAAAGGAATTCTATAAGACAAAATGTAAAAACTGTATGAAGCTGCCCCTATCATTCTACTTCTATGTTTCGGAATTTCTTTTTGTACCACATATATAAGTTGTGCAATAACCTCCCTGATGACTATAAGTCTATAAGTCCTGTACGGTTTGGGAGAAAGCTCTGTGTTCGATTCTTTGAGGATCAGACTTCCAGATCTAAATGTATTGGATGACAAAATTAATTAGTGAAATGGTTTCGGTTTATTTAACGGTTTATCAGATTTGTTTTTGTTTTCTCCTTTTTCATTTATTTTTGTTTTTTTTATGGTAATACATAATAAAATTAAATTATGTAATTCTAGAATCAATATTAATTTTCTTGTGATTTGATTCGAGAATAAATGATTATTATTATTATAAATCCAAGGATCTCGTTAAAAATACAATCAATGTAAGAAAAAGTAATCTTGCTGCGTTTTTTATGGTTAATATAAAGATTATCAATTGTAGAATATGCTTGTAATTTGTCCAAATCGCTTTGTAACTTTACAGCCCTTAGCGAGCAAATCTAGGCAAATATTTTGGTGTCGTCGGCTTACAAAAGAAATTCTGAGCAGTGTACTTGCATCAGCTTAAACACAGAATATGTCTTTAGTACTTCTTACACTTCTGACATCTTCTGATTATGAAAATAATTGTTTAGGTTAAGACAGTTCGAATTAAAGGATTTAAAATCTGAAACGGAAAGACGCCCGTGCAGTTCAGTTAAATGAGTTTTTCTAAAGCACTTTTGTTTGGCAACAATTTAGAATCTAGCTCAGTTTAATCAAAAAAGTAGTCTAGATGCAAAGAAATCAATCCAAAACCAGAAATCCAGAGACCAGAAAATAGAGATAGCGTCAAAAATTATGCACCGAATGAGTTCTTGGAAGACCGTTTACAAGATTGTATGAAAGTTGTAAATTAGGATCGCAGGTAGACTACAAAAAAATTATTAATTCTCCTCGGATATAAATGTTTCCTTCCATTAAGGGTGAAACAGATATCCGAAAATTATTCTAATAGTATTAAATTCTTTGATTTAATTAAATTAAATTATATAAAAAAAAATCATTTCTTTAAAAAGGATTAAGAAAACTGTTATTTTGATGAAAAGCTACAAATTTACGTTGAGTTCAAAAGTAGATATCTCAAAAGCAAATTGACGTGTTCACGCATTGTTTTGTTTTGAAGAAAGTACGTACTTTTTCATATAAATCACCAAAAAGTTGATCTACATCCGTGTATAGCTTTGACTTGGAAGACACCATACATCATCCATACATCTGACAGTCATTTTGCTAGAATATAGGTGCAACTCAAAATCTTCATACATGCAAAACATCAACATACGTGAAAAGGAACATTATTTTTACACAAACATATTGATTATCGGTGGTAAGCCATAAAAAAATATATAATGAAAATATGATACATAAAGTTGCTTCCTTTTAATGGAATTATTTTCAAAGAAATACCGGATAGTGTCAAAGAATTACTGCTACGAATGTGTATGGCTTTGGTTGAGATTGCTGGCCTAAGTATTATAAAAAAACTGGAAATTGTCTTGAAAGCATGACACGCGGAGTAGTTCGAGACAACAGAAATTATTTACAATATCCCTCTTTCGTTATTTTCTTCATGAACATAATATTTTTAAAACATATCTTTTCATTTTAATATAAAAATTTTACTTAGCCCATTTTTGAAATAAATGATTCAATTACATTTTATCAGTCGTACGAATTCTCAATTCAATATAATAATTTTGAACCTATTTATGAAACCAAAAAATAGTAGCGGTTAATATTCAATCGGATTAAAATAAAAAATAATATCGATTCGGTTTGAGTTATCGGTTTTTTAAATAAAATTTAAATATATTCAAAAATTATGCTACTTAGTACCAGGTATGTTATTTAAGTAAGGGCCGTTTTTAAAATAAAAATGAAACCATTAGAGTCTTGTTAACATTTTTTTACATGAATGTACTTATCATACAATCAGCTATTGTATACCATCCTCGTAGGAATCTGCCACCTGATTAGACAGCGATTGCATCACGATCATTTTGACATAATTATAGTCGAATCGAATAATACTGTCCACACTAAATGTGAAGGAATGGAGAAGAAAATGCAGGGAACAAGCAAGTTCCAAGCTTAGGACGAGAGGATTGAGAGAAGAAGAAAATGGGGGTTTAAGCTAAACCCCTATCCAGGTACTGTACGAGTTATGCTATAATTCAAAAAATTAAATGTATATGGATGTATTTTTAATATGTTACACCGCCCTTAATGGAAGCATAGTAAAATGGAAGGAACAAGGAAGTTACAAGATGTATTAATGTTATTGGTATTGGTATTCGTTGGCATTCTGAGGTTATACGAAAGCATTTCCAGGGTGTTCAACAGCGAAGAAAAACAGGGGTGGGGTTGGGTTGAGGGGGTTTGGTGGGTAGTTTGGGGGCTAGAATATTGACCAAAGATCCGAGGATCAGAAGTTTCCACTACCTACAAGATCTAAGGCGTCTACAGTAAGTCAGGGCGCGTAACGCATTTTCCCTCCTCTGCACAAAAAAAGGGTATCGCCGTGTATCTGAAGACATTTTTTTAAATAGAGGTCTCTACAATGAATAGTTTCTGAAATAAAGTTGCTTTGATAACCTTGATATTTAAAGAAATTAAGATCCTATAAACGGTGAAAGTTATTTTTATTCTGTGCTATGTATCTAAGCGTCCTTCTTCTATCTATTTTCAAGGATAACAACATTATGGAAATTAAGAATTATCTTTTCGTTAAATTTAACAATAATTTAAAGAAATTAATTAAAAATGATCAACAATATTTAAAAAAAAATAATATCGCTCCTTATAACTCCATCGAAATGAACCCTATGATGCCTACACTTAAGAGCCTAATCAAACTACACAAGATAGAACTAAGTACAATAGAACCTCGATTATCCGGGACTGGATTATCCGGGTTCGCGATTAACCGTGTCCATGTCTCTCAACAAAAAGTACCGATGGACGACTACCAACCTTGGCGTCCCGATACGCTGAGGCGTCGGTGTGACGGCGCTTATTATGTTCATCAGATGTAGTTTATAGTTCTTCTTAAGAAATCCTTTGATGGTTTCGTTCATTTCTCTTCAGTATTCTTTTATTTGCCGTGAGATTCGTTTCTTAACGGTGGGCTCAAAGCGACAACGTGTAGTTCTTTCCTTCGAGAAAAAGGTTGCAATCATAAATCGTGTAGTAGATCGTGGGGAAAGTGTAAATAAGCTTGTGGATGAATTCAGTATTGGTGAACAAACAGTGCGTAATCTAAGTCCAGAACATTTGTTACGAAAAAAACAATGAAAAATCAACACTCGTTGATATGGAGTCTGCTCTGTTTGAGTGGTTCAAACAGAAACGAGTAGAAGTAATTCCTATCTCTGGGCCAATGGTATGTAAGAAGGCAGTATGGTTTCACGAAAATCTCAAAACTGACGGAATGTTTACTGCTTCACAAGGGTGGCTATTTAGATGTAAAAATCAATATGGTATTAGACAGTTAGATATTCACGGCGAAACATTGTGTACTGACCTAATATATAACGCGGATGAGAGTGGCCTTTTTTGGAAAACGAATTGCCGTCGAAAACACTAGCTGAAAGAGTGACAATTATGATGGGCTCTTGCATTTTGTGGAGGTATGCACAAAATCAAATTGAAAGTCATTGGGAAAGCTTTAAGACCATGATCCTTTAAAAGAACAGAAACTAGAAATCTCCCATGTAATTTTTATTATCATCCAAAGGCTTGGATGAACCAAATTATCTTTAGAGAATGGTTTTTTAATGTTTTCGTGCCGTGTGTGAAAAAATTTCAGCAAGAGAAAGGGCTTCCCAAAAAGGCCGTTCTTCTGCTTGATAATGCACCCTCTCATCCCTCAGAATCCATTTTAAAAACAGAGGACTGTCAAATTTTCGTTTACTGTCTACCACCTAATGTAACTTCTTCAATCCAGCCAATGGATCAAGGAGTGATATCCTGCTTGAAACGACGGTATAAAAAAACTTTCCTCCGTTTTCTTCTCCAAGAAAATAGTGTTTAAAATGTAGACAATAAAAGATGCAATGTTTGCAATATGTGAGCTTTCCTGGGCAAAAATTTTAGATGAAGACTACAGGGAGGAAGAAAATACGAAACATGAAGATATAGAAGCCTGCCTCGAGATATCAAGATCACTTCATGAATTTGTTAATGTCGACCGAGATAATATTATTGATTGGTACATTACATGAGGACAGATACCCCAACTACTATCTTAGACCGAGATGATTCGCAAAACGATGACAGTGATGATGAAAGCGGTTCCGGTTCCAAGGAAGAAAAAATTCAACCAACGCAAGCAATGGAAGCACTTGATATTCAACAATTTATTTATTTTAATTTTAAATTGTTTATTATCAACAATTTGTGAAATTTTGTGAGCAGCAAAACTTCGAGTGAAATGACATTATAAATTTTAAAAAAATAGATCTGATGTTAAGAGCATAGTCGCAAATCGAAAAGAACAAAAATTGATAAGATCATACTATTTTCACACCAATAATAAATAAAATAAAGTGTATTTGGATTAACCATGGTTTTCAGTTGTCCGTGTAACCCCGTCCCCGTCATTACTCCGGATAATCGAGGTTCTACTGTATTCGTCTAATCATAAGCAACATCAACACCTTTACAAATAAGATCTCGAAAACCATTCAAACATTTCTTTATGACACCTTTAAAAACTCTTTCTCTTATAACATAAAAAAACTCGTCCGACCTTATTAGCAAACTAATAAACATTGAAATCTTACATAAATGCAAACTAATATCTTTCAACATTAAAAATCTATAGACCAACGTGCCTATACTTGTACTCGTTCTTTCACTTGTCTGCAGATAAAATTTCTTCATCTTCAATGATCGCTTTTATCAAATGAGTGATAGTTTATCTATGGGTTCACCTATTTCCGGAATAATTTCAGTAATTTCATTTTTTTTATAAAGACCCATAACCAATAATGAAACAAACTATTTGTACTTGATTATTTTAAATTGACATTTTTTGACTTCGGTTTTATAACAAGGTCGGATAGATATGCCGAATAAACGGATATTCGGCTGCAGATGAAGTTAGATATCCGGTATCCAGCTTCTCACAAAATTACTATCCGTTCCATTACGAGTTTCTGTGTTTTATTTTTATATTTTAAAGTTACAATTTTACTTTATGTTCTTCAGAAAGATAACTACTCTATAAAAAAATAATGTTTAAAAATTTTTTATAAGAGTTTAACATCATTTAAATGAATGTTCTAACTTATTGATAGTTATTTTTGAAGGTGTATTTAGTAGATTTATCTGCAAGAAAGGAGAAAAGGCTAAAAATGACGGGAATGTTGGAGAAAGAGGGATAGCTATATAGAGGAGAATTGTGGGGTTTGTCGAATCCCGGTTTGTGTCCCGAGCGCTGCAGTAGACGGGCCGACGTCGTTGCGAGATGTTGTGCGCCGCGTTGCGACGCCAGCCCCCCCGTACCGAGACCGGAGGCCGAGGCGACGGCCGGGACGCGTGTAGCGCCGTTACGTCGACGCCGCCGCCACCACCACGACGACGACTACCGTCGGTGATCGCCCGGCACTAAAAGAACGAAAAAACAAAAAAAAATTACTCTAGTTCGTCAGATACGCGGGGTCCCGATGACCCCGCCGACGAGCGGGGCCCCCAACGAACAGCGCCCCAGGAGCAGTAGAAGCACCTAGTGCAAGACGACCCTATGCGACCAGAGGAGGAGGAAGAGGACGAGGCAGAAAGACGATTCCGATAAAGGTAGGGTCAAAGAGGATTTTCGACGAGAGAACTGAGTGAGGGTTTTTGGGGGAGAGAACGAGGAGCGAGAGCAAGTTTTTGGGGGTTTATGAAGGCGGGGGTGGTTGAAAAGAGAGAGAGAGGGATTGAGAGGGTAAAAGAGATGGGTGATGCGTATCTACGCTTTCTGAGGTCTTGTTTTACTGTTACCGGAGGATTATTTTTTAAGTCCATCTATAGGAAATCAAAGAACTAAAACAAAAATCATTGTGTTATGGTGAAAATTAAAAAATAATCATTCGAAATTTCTGGCAGAAATTTGATTTGTTGTTCAATAAATACAATTTAGTTATTTTATTTATTCGGGGCCGTTCATAAAACAAACCACCCGATTGAATGCAATTTTTTTGTTCACGTTAAAAAAGTGCGGCCAAATCGTATTTTTCGTAAAATCGCTTCCAAAAAAATAACTGTGCTGAATTTTAAGTTGAATTAATCTTTAAATTTTTAACGAAAGTGTATTCGAACCCGGCACCTTCGCCATTCTTTCAACTTTCCTTATTTACGAAACAAATTTTATTTAACATTATTAAAAAATGTAATAGGACAAGAATTTCATAAAATGAATGTAAGATTTTATTTCAATTTCATTCCTACATAAATTTATCGGCTTCATCATTAATTTCAACAAACAACTTTTTTGTGTAAGAAAAATTTTGTAAGTAAATGTTAAATACATTTAACGAATTTAAAGCGAAATCAAGAACATTATCACTAGAAATGGCAGTTTTTATAAAGATACAATAGACTGTGTTATTGCCTCTACCAATTAGGTTTTTCATTACAAAATAATAAAATTAAATCTAGATATTTCCGATGTTATTTACGTTAATGAGTTAAAGAAATAGTCGAGTATTTTACTGAAAACTTTAAGATTAGGTATTTTATTATTCTCATTCTGATTTAACCACATTTCGCTTAAGATTGTTAAACCCGAATGTTCCTAGTTTAGATTTAGTTTTAATTCCAGTGTCAGTTTAAAATAAATATGTAATAATTGAATACTAGAACTAATACTAGATTAGTACTAACTAGCACTACCTAGAATTATCACTAGAAGCAGTGACATTAAATCTAGAACTAGAAATATTCAGAATTAACTGTACGTCTCTTAAGACAACTAATTCCGATTGTTTCTAAAGCTAATGTTATTTCCTTCTTTAATTTAATAAAAATATGTGCTAAAATAGTAATTAAAATTAAAACCGACACCTACAAGTTTTAGATCAGATTCTAGAATCTACGTAATGAAAGTCTGCACGCAAGTATTGAAAGATTAGGTTAGGTTGGGTTTGAGTTAGGTTGGGCTGGGTTAAAAAATCGATCTGTACTAATTTATTTAATTTTTTGTTAATCTATATGAAACATAGAACTAAACATTGCGTGTATCTGATCAAGATCAGTTGAGTATATGTTAAAAAATTCTCCAACTCGAACAAATTGAAGTTGACAAGGTGACGTCATTGCAAGAATAATATGAATTAATATAATAATAAATACAGGGTGTTTTTAAGTGATGCGAAAGTTTTCAGAGGGTGATTTTATCAGAGAAAATTAAAGGGTGTCTGTCATATTAAGTTACAGCTCCTCCAAGTTACAGCCCTTGAGCGCTAACTTGAGTTCAAAGATCTAGTAAGAGAGTTAGGTCTTTCGAAAGTTGCAGCCAAATTACTAGGATCAAGGCTAAAAAACAAAAACTTGCAATCATCTAGGACCTTAATTTTCGTTGCACAGGTATCGAGAGAATTTATTTAGTTTTTTCTCTAAAAAGGGCAATCTGGTTTATTATAATGATGTTAATGAAGTGTTCATGAAGTGATTTAAAATACCACCCTCGAAAATGTATTTGCATGTCTTCTTATGGGATATTCGATTCGTATGAAAGAAACCTGTAATGATTTGGTTTCGATTTTTATGAAAATCCAATATCAAAAACATCAGTGGATGATTTGTGGAGACTTCAAAGTAATAACCATGTTGTTGGGTTAACAGGAAGTTTTTACAAACTAATCTGACTTCCATTATTTATGGGATAATAGAACCACACAGTTTAACTCCCTGCGAGATAAACGTCATCTATTCACCAGAAATGTGTTATTACCACCTTTTCATATTAAATTTGGCTTGTAAAGTAGTTTGTCAAATCACTGCCAAGAGATGGGAATTGTATCAGATATCTGTGCTCTCTGCAGTTAAGTTAAAAGAGGAAATTATCTCTGGCGTGGATATAAAAAAACTTCTAACGATTCCCCTCTGTTTGGAAACAATGGAAGACATGGAAAAGAAACGTGGGACTCTTTCAAGAATGTAGTTCACGAGAAGATGTTTGCAGAATATGAAGTAGTCTTACACTCCCATTTTGACTGTTTATCTAAGAACTTTGGAGCCTATAGCGAAGAACAGAGTGAAAAATTGTTATGATTTTTTTTATTATTATAATTTGCAAAAAATTTGGATTGTTAGATGTAATGGAAGTCATTTTTAGAATTTTTAAAACTTATAAAAAAATGTTTTGCAGACCTTTGTTATGCAAGCCATTATACTTTGTTTCAAGTATTGTTATTGCTGCTTTTATGGTGCTAAAAATCTGTTCTTATACAGGATGATTGGTAGGTAGTGCAAGATACTGAATAGGGGAAGGTCATTCTGAATTGATTTAACCAATCATACCTATATACTAAGTGTTTCAATTTCCTTGTTAATTAAGATTTCAATATTTTTGAATTTTTTCGTGCTTTTCTATTATTACTGCAGAAGAACAACAGGAGCTTTTCCTAATCGATTTTCAACACGATGGATGCTCTGCTCATTACCAACGAAGGGTATGTTACTATCTAAATCAAATGTTCAATCATTTTGTAGAAAACTTTATCATACAAAGTAAAGAAATTTTAATGGCAAGTTAGCTATTATAAAATACCCATGTCTTCATAATTACCACTAAGAGTCTTTAAATAGTTAAGATATATATAACGTTTAAGAAAACAACACAACAAAATTTTTTTTAATTGATTTCGATCGATTTTTGAGCGCTTTCGGACCACTGTGCGACGTGGACTTGAGGGGCCAATATCTTTTGGGTCGGCTGTATCTTGTATACACACTATGTGCAAACAGAAAAGGAAATCTAATGGGTGTAACAAAAGTGAAATTAAGGAAAGGTGAACTTGTTGCTTTAGGAAATAATAATGGCATTACGGTACTAAACTGAGAATCAATAGGGGTGTTCGAATAAAAGCAGAAAACACTTAGAAACAACATCCACGATCTATCGATTTATTGATGTCGTAGATGATATGACCCCATACAACATCCCACTCGAAACTCCTGAAGACTAAGACTAAGACTCCGTCAATTTACTCTACTGTTACAGGAAAACGTATGGAGATTACTTAGTTTAGAGAGTCAATAGTTGAAGACTTATTGACTATAAACGTTGTCTCTAATATTTATTATGGTATTAAATTTATAATACTACAATTTGTTTTATATTTTTCATTCAAATTGAGGTAACCTTATCAACCTCAATTTGCTCGAGTTAACTTTATATTTCTATACCTTATTTATATTTAGTAAAACCTCATATTTTGAGTTGTCAACGGATATCGAGCATGTTTTCATTTTGTTAATCATAGGGATACGAATAGCTCTATGTATTATTACACGAAGCCGCTTTGAACTTTAAATTATCGAAATCGAATGCTATTTCGGCTTAGCTATATTAAAAAGCATTAAAAAAGCTACAGCACAGCGGGATGTAATCCGTACGAGTTTAGTTGGTGTAACATCGATTTTTGTTAAACAAACTAAAAATGTTTGGATATTCCATCGTATTTTTTGTTTATAATAATACATAAGTTGATATGAAACGCTAGAAAATTTGGTGTTTTTGGAATCCTTCAACTCTTTATTTTTAATTTTTTTGATGATAATTTGGCATTTTATTCCGAGTTATTCCGAGTCGTAAATAATAATTTACAAGATTATTGTGTTAATCTACATCAAAGAAATGCAATGACACGTACAAACTTTTATAATTTGCATTATAATGACAATTCCACAAGGTAATGTCATAATGCTCAAGCTTATTGACAAATAGTCGAGATACGCAAGATCAGCATGAACATCGACAATTCTCCGTTGTAATTTCATTGCATATTGATTCGATGGTGGATTAGATCAAGCTAATATGCATAACATACGCTGTTAGATTAAATATAACTTTAAAATAAGACGTGAAATGTAACCATAAAGAAAATTTGTTAACAATATTTAAATAAGCATTAAAGCGCAAAAAAAAATAATAAAAGATAAGATTGAGATTCGATGAACTAAGGATGTTCATGCACAAGAAGTCTTCTAAAAACGACTCCCTTAACAATACTAACTGGGTGATATCGATCCGAGAGGTTTAATCTAATTAACCGTGTGCTCTTCTCGATGAAGTTAAATCGTGTGGTACGTTTTTGTAGAAATACATTATTAAAAACGTAATCAAACGAACTTTTCTTAAATATCTAAAAAAAAATGAAAATGCGCTGAATAATGAATATGAAAGCAATGATATCATCATACAATTTAATCAGACCAATTTTACTGGAAAATGTAAAAATCATCCGGAACGAGTTCGGTTCCAATAACACTCGACATGGTTTTGGATTTATTGCTGGAGGCGTTTATAAATTTACGAGATGCCTCAAGTTTTGACAACTTGATAGCATGTAAGTAATGATGCTTCGTCTGCTGTCTCAGCACCAACAAATCCCAGCGTTACATCTTTTATATGTCGCACATATAAACTTGTAATTGGATTGCACAAGATTTAATCGATTATTAATCCTGTTTTGGAAAACACTCCTCAAAACAAGCAATGAAATTAACACGAATCACATTAAACATCTCATTTGCATCCAACCCGTCACGCATCAGATAATCCGAATTTTACGCTTCAAAATGGTAATTGAATAATTTGTATTAATTATTGTTTTGATTTCTTCTACACTCTCTATTTAGATCGTTGGTCTTAATTATAAACAACGTAAGAAACCCCGCATTAGTCTCTGATGTCAGAGTCCTTAATTATGTCCCATCGAGTATTTGCTTAAATGATCCTTATATATTTCTGACAAAGCATTTTAAATATGCACAAAATAATTAGAGGTGTAATAAGTATTAGAAGTAAGCAAAAATACGTAATGTAATAAGAATGAGGAAGATTGCTCTTTGAATTGAGGTTGGAGAAAGTATTAAATGCGAGAGATCCTGCAAATGTCTTAGAAGTCTTATTTCAACCACATTAGTTTTCTTTATCTATCATACAACTTTCTAGGTCACGATTTAAAGCAAGCTGTTATATCTTTAAGCTGGTGAAGTTCCAAAGATCAGATTGATTTGTCCATTATTTTTATTTCTTCTTGAGTAACTATGATTACAGTAATCTTAGTAAATTTCAAGTCAAGGTGAATAAGAAAAAGAAATACTTTCTAACAGATATGTCAATTGATAAATAATAAGCTCAAAAAACCACCGAAAAAAGAAATATTGACTTAACCGGCTCATCCACCATTTTTAACGTTTTAAGTTACCATTAAAATTTATTGAAATGTTTGATTTAAAATTCAAAACTAATTTGCATTGGATTAAAATCTTATTAAAAAGTTTCAAAAATCGTTAAAAAATATTTTATAACCCCCAATTTCGCATAAATAAAATGCATGTTATTATATAAATAAAAATGCCTTCAATAAACCACTTCTTGAAGTGTAGTAAGCAATAAATCCGGTTTAACATCGGCTAAAGCATTTTCGAAAGAAAATCCATAGAGGGTTTAAAATAGCAATCCTATACAAGAGATCCAACAAAACGATAAAATACATAAATCGCCAAATTGGCCGTAGCACAAGAACGTACCTAGAAAATAACGAGCCGGGTGCTTTAAACTCCTAATTCAATTTCAAATTTACGTATTTTCGAGAACGTTCCCGCAAATTTATACGATGGTTTTAACGGCGTCGGCCTAATTTTAGTTCAGCGAATATTACTGGGAGCCCTTTTGCCGGCTTTCCGCGCGCATTCTCGTCAAAATAAAGATCCGGTTTGACGGCGCCGACATCGAAATTAAACCGTAACTTATACGTTTTGCTTACTGTTACGTTGAATGTGAATCCGACAATTCAATTGCTCCATTAAAACGCTAAGTGAATTGGAATTATGACGTGTATTTTACACGCTACGATGCCTCGTTAATTTAATAATCTAATTTCTGGATTTTGAATAACTTGCAAGTTGGGAAAATAGCCAAACAATGAAAATTACTTGGGATTATTACTGAGCCTTAATAGTAAATACGAAAGGGTGTTTCTGTAAGCCGTGGAATAATATTCATCACGAATACTCATTACTTTTGGATTATGATTTGTGTAAAAATGTTTGGTCTAAACTTAGAAAGTAAAATTTGGAAAAAAAGAACAATTCTATGTAGGCTTATAAATGTTATTTGCTTTAAACTGTTTTATTATCTCGTAAATTCTTATATTTTGTGAGTGATTTTAAAAGATTTTTTTAAATTATTTTTACTATTGGATTTTGGACGAGAGAAAGAAATAATCTTTTATTAAAAATTTTATACAATTTATGTAAGTAGATATATAAGAAAATTTGTGAATTATGTATTATTCATACATAGATATATTTATTTACATATGTTGTAATAATGCATTTACTAATCTTCGTCCTGTTCCACCGTAAATGTTTCATATATAATGTTCATAACTTGCTGTTGTTATCAATATTACCATTTAATATATACATATTATACAGAACATTTAAAAAATATTCTTATGAACCAGGTAGTTGTTAGACGGAATGATGATTTTATAGTAAGGGAAAGTATTCTTATACAGGACGTATCAGGTATGAGTAGAAAAAATTTGAGTGATTGTAGGTCTCCTTTTTCTTAATAAAAAATTCTTATAACAAGGTGTTCCAATCTTCGACACAACAAGTTACGAGTTCTTGTATACAAACAATAAATACACTGATATGGTTCTGCTGTATGGCTAATGCGATTTAAATGCTTATGCTGCAAGACTACAATAGTACAATTTCCTAATAGCTGGTTGATAAATGTTCAAACATTTATGAAACATAGTAGATACATATATGTGTAATTGAATGCATGCAACAATCCTGGGCCGGTGGATTAGACGTCACAGAATTAAATATGATGAATTTTTTTTCTTCTAATGTCACGTAAAATCTTAAAGTCCGTGCAAAAAGTCAAAGCCTTTCATTTTACAGATCGATATCTTTGTAACCGCTTAATGAAAAAAAAAATGCAAATTGAAAAGTTTGTTATAATGAATAAATATATGTTAAATTGTCGGGTCTTTGCTTTTTTTATCGTGAGTTAAGTGAAAATAGTACCCCGTTTTTGCGAGTGCTTAAGATATTGATCTTTAAAGTGAGGAGCCTTGACTTTTTGCATGAACATTAACGTATAGTGAAGAAATAAAGGAGAGTGGAAAAGTATAAAATTAAACATTCCACAACTTAACGGTTATGAAGTAAAAATGTCTTCCAAGGTACAAGGCAAAATCAAAATAATATCTTTCAAAGCGATCGAGAATAGTTTGAGTAAAATTTGTTTCTAGTTTGTAATTTCGTTTGTTTTTAACATAACCAGTTTAATTTTAAAACCTCTTTTTTGTAAATTTTCACATTAAACAATAATAAAAGAGAAGTGATAACAGTTTTTATTAGTATAAAGTAAAAATATTTCAAAAATGACGATTATATGCCAACTTACAGCGATACCTAACCAAAGACTGCTTAATGTCATTGATTATGCAGCAGTATTCAAACCTTAAGATTATTAACTTAATCGAATCATATCTTAAGAAAGACAAACAATGGGACATTTTGTTATAAACATTTTTTATTCAGAAAAAGAAAATCTATAACCCCTTAATTTCTATTCATACCTAATACACCCTGTATAAATAAAATAAGGTTTAGATCTGAATTAACAATTTTTGACCTAAGGACTATATGGTCAAAAACCATTTTATGGGACAGACACGACTCCATGCTACCACATTCTAGTTCTTGGTCTGATGTTAGTTTTAGTTTTAATTTGATATAAGCATGTAACAATTTAAGACATTTAGGTTTAGGCATATCTCTTTTAAGACGGAACCCAACTCAACCCAACCCAACCTATCTTCAGAACTAACACTAGACTTAGAACTGAAACATTAGCGTTTAGCCATCCAAAAAGACGTACGGCTAAATCCTAGTGTTTCTTGTTCTAGGTCTAATTGTTTTAGTCTAAAGCTAGGTTATAGATCTAGTACTAATTATATTTTTAATTCCAGAAGAATTTAAACAATCAAGTGCAGAATGGCTATTAAAACCAGAACTAACACTAGAACTAGCATAAGAAAGATTCAGGTTTCTAACCGAAACTTTCTAGTACTATGTCTAGTATTAATTCTAGTTTAAGTTTGATACAAACATACAATAATTTAAGACTGAATAACCACTAAGAATAGAGCCAACACTAACGCTATCATAATAATAATCATAATCTCCCTGATTTAGAGATTATTTTATTATTTTTGAGTATGTGTAAATAACTATTGTTAATGCATTTAAAAAGCTCGTATTTTTGGATTAAACATGGTTACTTTTTTAGTGGTCTTTGTCTTTGTTGTTCTTTTCTGTTCATTAAATTTTATAAATATCTAAAAGTACTCATCTTGGACAAATACTCCTGGGCTAGGTTGCCAGGTTACATGCATGAAATGTCATGGATCATGTCATAGAAAATCGTGAGATTTTGAAATTTGTTTAAAAATCACTCAATTTCACTAATATACAGTGTGTTCACGATGAAAGAAATAAATTCAATAACATTTTAACACTAATTGCATTGGCAAAAATGTTCGAATCGATCAATTTTAAATTTTCATTGCGCAAACCAAGCCAACTAATATCTAGTGCTAATTAGCTACACTTAGCAGCAGAAGTCTGCGTACAAACAACTTCTAACACTTTAACTGAAAAAATAAGGGTCATGATCTAATGTGATAAACTTCAATTTTTTTTTATTTTGTGTATTAACTACATATAATTCTATTAACAAAATATGCATCAATAAAACAGAAATATTAGTTACAAAAAAAATTAAAATTAAAAATTCTCCAAATAATGCGTATGCAAAAATCTGCGTACAAATAAAGACGCCTTCTCCAAAATATACTTATTTACTCAAATACGTAGTTGGCGATGTACGCTTTCCGATTTAAATAAAAGATAATCGGTGTCAATTATATTAGCAGAGGCTTAGAAGCTAAAAGTTAGAATGGACACGAAAGGAAAGGAAATTGAATTGGGAGAGAGAAAAATTATTGTAAAGTTATGGAAAGAGGGAAAATCTTTTCGAAAAATAGGAGAAACTGTCGGCAGGTCACACCCTTCCACACGTCCGCGATCTGGTAGACCACCCCTTTTAACAAACCGAGAGAAGCGAAAAATTGTACAGCAGGTTAGAAAAGAACCTAGGCTGACGGCAAAAAAATAGTAGAAAATGTACAAGAAGAATTTCATAAAACTATCAGCAAAGATACGGTGAGAAGGACGTTAAAAAAGCTAACTATCACAGTCGCGTTGCACGAAAAAAAGCCATTTGTGTCAGAGGTCAATCGTCAGAAGCGGATCGCCTTTGTAAAAAAACTCTTAGACAAGCCCATTGAATTCTGGGAGAAAGTTCTCTTTACAGATGAGAGCAAATTTTGCATTTTCGGCATTAAGGGTAAACAACTTGTATGGACAAAAACCTAATACTGCCCTTAATGCCGAAAATTTGAAAGCGACTGTAAAACACGGAGGTGGTGGAGTTATGGTTTGGGGGTGTATGTGCACCAAAGGGGTGGGAAGGTTGGTTTTCATAACATCGACAATGGACCATAAAATGTATATAGACATTTTAAAAGAAAATTTGAAGCCTAGCATCGAAAACTTGGGCTTGGGGCCCGAATACTTTTTTCAACAAGATAATGACCCCAAACATTGCGCCCACAACACTAAGCTTTGGCTACTATACAATACCCCAAAGCAACTTAATACACCTCCACAATCGCCGGACTTGAATCCCATCGAACACCTCTGGGATTTACTGGAACGCAGGATTCGGCAACACAACATAACGTCGAAGGAAACGTTAAAAAATGTTATGATTGAGGAATGGGCCAAAATCAGTTCGGACGAAATGAAGAAATTAGTGCACTCCATGCCTAAACGTTTAAGGGAGATCATTAAACGTAAAGGTTATACGACCTCATATTAATATAGAAACAATGATCTCATTTATGAATTTTTTATAAATACTGTCCTGACTTGTACGCAGATTTTTGCATACCCGTTATTTGTAGAATTTTTAGTTTTGATTTTTTTCTGTAACTACTGTTTCTGTTTTGTTAAAGCATATTTTGTTAATAGAATTATATGTAGTTAATATACAAAATAAAAGAAAATCAAGTTTATCACATTAGATTATGACTCTTATTTTTTCAATTAAAGTATTACAAGTTTTTTGTACGCAGACTTCTGCTGCTGAGTGTATTTAGATTGGAATAAAGTTGATGGCTAACTATCTAGTTGGATTGTGTTAGGTTAAAGTTAATGGATGAATCGAACCCAACTAAAATCTAATGCTGATTAGCGAGTTGGGTTGGGATAAGATTAATGGATCAATCTAACCCAACTAGCTTCTTTTTGCGAGGTCGGAGAAAATCTTCTAGCAGACAAGAAGCTATGAATCTATGCCCTGACCCACTATAAACTTCTTTACTCATCTTCGGTCAACGCCAAACGGCATTTCTTCAGAGTTGTATCCACGTTCACCTCTTCAGTGCTGCACCTTTCCTCTTAGACTCTCCATCAATTCGATACAGTGAAACAGAAATAAAATCAAGTTCTAACTTTTTGTATGATTAGGTCTTTTATTCATACCCAGTTGAGGGGAGGTCGTCCCTGGTGACCTTCATCCCCTTCACTATGGATATCATGTATCCATTACCTACTTGTGGAGAGATCGTCTTTCCCCTCTAATGGCTTTCACCCCACTCACCTAGCTTAGCTGAAGGAAGGTCCTCTCTCCCCTCTGATCACCCGACTTCTCTCATATTCCTCTTTTATGGTAAATATATCCATAATCATTTTTGATACGGCATTCCATTTCCTTTTTCTGTCCAGCATCTGCTCTATTACATTATCAACATTTAAAATTGTCCCACCTTCATTCTGACACTCCTCTCTTTCTTTTTGGAATCGTACACACACAAATGTGATATGCTGTGTCGCGTCTATATCCTCACAAAACCAGTTGGCTCTTATTTTTTTTTCAGATAATTTTCAAATACGTCATGGCCTGTGAAGAATTGTGTCAGGTAGTAGTTAGTTTCCCCCCACTTTCGCCGGCACCATAATTTAACATCTTGTATGAGTGATGCTGCCCAACCCACTTGCGCCATTCACCTTGTTTTCTACAGGTCCTTAACTTTATTTCTCGCCGGTGCTTTGTAGTCTTTTCCATTAGCATAAATGTTTATTCTCTCCTCAATCAGTAGGTTCACAGGGGACATTCTGGTGAGTACTTCAATACTTGTGTAGTGAGAAGACGTCACTCCTATTGCCAGCTTTCTGTTAATGCGGTTAAGCATGTTCTTATATTGTTTATACTTTAGTGCATTCTTCCACGTTGATGCGGCATACATCACAGCAGACAGCACGGTGGTCGCTAACAGTCTTGTCTTGATTGACCTTAGGCTTCCTAAATTTGGCATTACTCTTCGGAGTATGGTGGTCATCTTCGTGACTTTATCGCCTATTTCTCTCACATGAGCAGTCATTCTTAGGTCTTTGTCCAGATACACTCCTAGATATTTTATCATTGGAAGGCTTTTCACAGTCATTCCATCTACCTTAATCATCATCGTGGGAACCCTTCTTCTTCCCGGCAGTACTTTAATGCCCATATTATTAAGTTAGGAGTAAACCTTTCTCTGTACCAAATCATCCGCATATGCCACCATACTAACTTCAGTTTCCATCTTTAATTTCAGCACCTTGTCATAAAGTCTGAGAGTCTGACCCAATACAGACCCCACACGATATCTCAAACTCTACCCCGTTTGGTCATATTATCCTTTTTTCCGAAAGGTAGCTATGGATGATTCTGTATAGATATTTACCCTACTCTAACTCTTTCCAGCGCCCGAAGAATATCAAGGCCAAGGAGCGGAGTTAAAGGCATTTCCAATATTAATGGTAACCATTGCACGTAGTTCCTAATTCTTTAACGATTTCTTTTTGATATTCTCCACATAGCCTTGCACCTTCCTTATGGCACAGTAGATTTCCCTTCCCTGAAGCTGTATTGATTGTTCTTAACATATCATTTTCTCTTATTTTCTTATCAAATCTATCTCTTACTAGTGCCTTCATCATGTTGCATATGGTAGCTCCCGAACAGAAAAGACAAACAGCTAAAGATATTTAAAGAGAATTAAATATCAAACTCAGCTAGCATGATCAATTTACTTTAACACAGACACCTGATTTTTTTGACCAACAAAATTAATATTTAGTGTTAACTAGGTAGTTACGTTGGGTTAGGTTAAGGTTAGAGACCCAACCCATCTAGTATATAGTGCTAACTAACTGGTAAGGTTGAGTTAAGATCTTCAACTAATAACTATCGTAAAATACCTAAAATCGTTTTATTGAAGACCAATTAATAATAACTTATTGGGTTGATTCCTTTCATCCTGGAAACACTGTTTATATATTACATATAGGCATAGGATTCAAGTAAAATAGTTAGATTTATGGCAGAGTTATAATAGTTTAGTTTTAGTATAAAGAGTGATATGTACCCATGACCCTGGGTATATACGCGGGGTGTATTGCCTTGAAAATAAATACTTCGGTATTGAACAATACTAGTTACTACTATTCGATATTTTTAAACAGATTTTGTCCAATATTCTCTTTATTGTATTGGTTTTAGTTTGGTTTTAGCGTATAGGTATTTATTGCTTATGTTGTGACCCTCTTCATTTATGATTCTGTTATTTGATTGTCGCATTTTGCTTATGATTCTTATACATCGTCTTTCTGCTTTGTTAATCATATGCATGATCTTGAATTGATACTTATTCATAGTATAGAACTAGTCTGCATATGGCTTTGTAGATACTCATTGCAGTATTGATGTTGAGCCCTTTGTATTGCCTTTTGCGTTTGTAGTACGTAGATAATTTTAAACCATTAAAATTATATTTGATTTTGTACGCAAATTTAGGTTGCGTTGAAAGTCAATATCTCAAAAACGAATTGAGATATTCAAGTATAGTTTTGTGGGTATAAAAGTACATACTTTTATTTTACAAATATTATCTTTCTAGGATAAATCATATTAATAAGACCCATATGTTAGCCATTTATTTGTTTAGATCTACGCGAATTATCATAATTTTTATTCTAGTATTGACGGTTAAATTTATGTCGCAACTTACAGAAACAGTCTGTATAAATAAGTGTTTTGATTGTTTTGTTTTTAAATTATTTTAGACTAAACTTGTGTCAGGTAATGAATCTTCGCTGTAATCCTTATAAATTCCGGTTAATGTTTGTGTCACGCTATGTGCAGCTGCCACCAATTTCCTACAATATACTATTTCGTAGTAGAAAATATCCGATCGTATAAGACCGGATTAAACTAATATTTAAATTTTTTTTGTTACAATTTTTCAGATTTAACCTTAGGAAAAAAATCTGGTATTTTTAATTGCAAAAATCACTGTACGGGAATCATTATTTAAACTAAATGCGACCCCGTATTGAAATGCGTATGCAAATGTATTCTGCGCTCTATTATCTCGGCTAAATGAGATTCTCACCGCGTTTATTTCCCCGGCAATAACCGGGGGTCGCATATTTTAAATTTTAGCTCGAGAAAGTCCAGCTGTTGGATATACTTAATCCCGAACTTGAAATGAGATATTTTAAGTTTACTACGACTATAAGAAAATCGAAATAAAATGGTTTTAACAAGAATAACTATTTTAGTCACTTTCAAAAAGCTCGATTAATCCAGTTAATATACGTACTAACTACGATCATTTAAATATTTTCAATTATAACATAAAAATTCTTCGTCGTTTACATTCCAAACCTTTGCCAAAAAGGTTTTCCCAACACGTAAATCTCCCCTAGAGGGTAATATTTCAGTCCGAATTGCAGTTAACATTCCCGAAATTAAAGTTGGGCCTGATTTACACTTCCACCGCACCCACCATGCTCTTGGATGCCCAGTTCCACCTCCTTGCCCAACCCCAAAAAATCCTATAACTCCAAAAATCGGATAACAGCCCCTGCAGAATTGAATTATTGCACCCCCGTCCAAATTAGAATTCGTTTCAAAGAAAATCCCTTACTCAACCAATTTTTTCCCCTACCCCCAAAATCAAAAAGTTTAAAACGACCAGAGCAATTAAAATTTCCATTAAAACCGTGCACACTACCGCGGTACAACTGCCCCGCAAACAGTTCTGCAACCAATTGTTCGGTTTGAAGCGGTTAATTTCACTCGTCCACCGTTTCGGTCGGTGTTGACTTTGGACGTTGCAAAATTTCATTTGAAACGTTTAGTTTCACGAGAAACGGACGTTTCTGGCACACCTTCTAAGTACACACATAGCGGCGAAGCTAAATGTGGAAGTAGTCGGGCGTTCCTCGTTAACTCATCCCACTCAAAAAGAGCTTTAAGCGACCTCGCGTACAACCCCTTTTCAGGTAATTACTTAAAACACCCAGAAACGGAAGTTCAATCAATATAGGAACGTTGATTTTGGCCCGTTTTCAATCACTAATTCAAAAATTTACTGTTAAATTATTTTACTTCTATCAACAAAACCAATAATAATATATGCTCACTTTCATTTCGAGGGCTTCATATCAAAAAAGCGTATGAACTAAAATATTAATTTTACAGGAAACGATAAAAACGATTTTTCTAGAGTAAATGGTTTATGAATATATTTAAACATTAATCTGTTAATGTAAAGTAAACTAGTTCTTCAAGCAAACTAAAATCTAATTCTACTGAAACATTAATCCGTGAGGTAAACTAAATAGAAACTATTTCTTTTTTCTTTTAATTTGACATTTCCTTTATCTACCCCAATGGAGGTAGATCTGCCATCTTAGTGTTGGACATGTTGCTGTTGATGTATGACATTTCAGAATTAATTTTTGTAAAATAGCACATTAGATTTATCTTTTTCCACTCGTATTCATTTCATTTCCTTAGAGTTAAGGATAGCTTCTTCTATATTTACAGTCTTATTAGTCATTTTGTCTTATTAATCTTTTGTTGTAGATGTTTATAATTACAAAAAGGAGGTTAAGGCGAAGGATGGTCAAGTATTGTCCAGTTATTGTTAAGTAAATCTTGGATCTAGATGTGATCTAATGTTTGCAGTGCTTGTTGGCGTAAGAATGCCATAATGACATTTCTTCCATGTTTTTGCCATGTTTATAGAAGAATTTTTATCATCCATTAACATCTTCCCATAGAGCAGCCAGCCTTGCATGGTGTCAGAAGCGGTAAGGGTGGGTTCCTAGAGCACATTAGATTGCAGATTTTACCCTGGTGGCAAACTTGTTGCCCATCGAACATATCTAAGATATGATGGATCGGCAACTAAGACAAATACCTATGCTTCCTGAGAATCCTGATAAAGGTCGACAAAATTTAGAGGTTGCATGGAACGAGATATTCCAGTAGGATATGGACCACTTAATAGAAAACATGGGTTGAGGAGTTAATATATGCATGGCTCTACGTGGGGATTCAACCCTCTTAACTTAGTCCTAAAACCCGCACTCCCAGCTTCAAAGAATCCAGAAACTTTTAAAAAATCTCTGTACGATCGTCAATGCGTACATGCATCTGATTTTGACGTTATAAACGTCACTCCAGAAAGAAATCTTATTCTATAAATAAGGAGGAGTTTTAAACTGCAAAACTCTATGATAATCTGATGCATTTATCAAGGATCTCTCTCCATATATGCTTGCCAAATGAAACACTTGTAAAATGCTATATTGGTGAGTTTGTTGTCTGCTGGCCATATCACATGAGGAGCTTGATAAATATTTTGATGCGTTAGCTATATTGTTTAATAATCATAATATATTTTTGACGAGAGATTTCAATATCTATAAATTTTTCTATTTCTTTGTTGACCTCCTAAATCTAAATTAGATCACCGCAATTGAAAACACCAATAATCGAATTCATGACTTAGTCTTTACTAACTTAGAACAGCGAAAAGTATCCAACGAGCATACGTGGGCAAGAAGTACAAAATTTAATTGGAATAATAATATATCATAATTCAATTGTAATTTATTTTCAATCTTTCTCAGAACATCTTAATTGCTAAAATAGAAAATTTATGAATCAACATAGGTTGCACAATTTATTACGTAAGCTTTTACACAAAATTAAAGTTTTCCTAAACTTTGCTTTTGTTACTTTTCCCAACCCAACCCAACCCAACCCAACCCAACCCTACCTTAATGATCACAAAAGCATACAAAGGTGCTACAACAGTCATCATTAACAGAGATGACTAATTGGAAAAATCAAAAAGTATGCTTAACGATGATAAAACATACAAAATTTTAAAAACAAATCCTATAATATCTGTACAAAATAAAATTAATGATTACATCAAATTGTTATATTCTAAACAGTACATATCTGAAATAGAGAAAAAGAAAACTTACTTGTAATAAGTCTGTTTTATCTAAGGCATATTTTTTTACCGAAAATTCATAAGGAGGGTGTGCCTTTAAGACCAATAATTTCTTCAATTGGTGCTGTATCATACGAATTGTTGGGGTGCATATCAAACATTTTGAGCCGTCCTTTTATTAATAGAACGGACTATAATATTACCCATAATTTTGGGTTCGTAGATGATTCAGGGGATACAGCTTTCCAAAAAACCACATTTTAATATCTTCGGCTGTTGTAAACTTATTCACAGTCATTCCATTGGATTTGATCAATCACATTGTTAATGAGAGATGAGATATTATTGCTGATAATTGTTCATGGGATAGGAATACCTTCCTTCTTGGTTTAAAATTAATCTTGACACTTCAATTTTTACGTTTCACAATATTATTTATCATCAAATTAAGGGTACCCCAATGGGATCCAAGATATCACCGGTTTTGGCTTTGAATGTGATGGATTAAGCGTTGGATGAGATCCTTTGTGATAATGGTTCAAGGTTTCGGATTAATTTTATTAAGAAATATGTAGATGGTTTAATCTCGGGAGTTCACAAAGATGATGTTAAAATAATTTTGTAGTCTTTTAACAGTTTTCATCCGCGCAGGCAGTTTACCATGGAAATGAAAACTGATAATAGTTTACCTTTTTTTGATACAACTATTATTCGTAATTCACTTAATAAAATTCAATTCAATTGGTACGTGAAACAGGACGTTATTTAAACTTTTACTCAAATCACAATTTCAAACGTAAAATTTCCACAGTTCTGTGCATGAAACATAGAGTTACTCAAATTTATGATAAGGAATTAAAAAAAAACTTAAAATTTCTTAGAAGTAATGTTATTAATAATGGTTATCCAAAAATTAATCAACAAATAATGTTTTCAACTTCTTCAAATATTAATAACATCGAACAAGTCAGTTTAACAAATCCAACTTTATTAGAATCTGAACCAGTTGTCTATAAAAAGCTTTCTTTAATTGACAAATTGAGTGGCTCCTTAAAGAAAACTTTCACAGTCATTGAAAACATCAAAATTGTAGACTGTTATGAAAATAAATTATCTAATCATTTTACTAAATTGAAAGAGATAAATACAAATCTAATTTAATCTATAGCGTTTCATGCAATGATTGTGATGGAAGATATGTTTGCCAAACTTCCCAATGGTTGAAAAATCGTATTTCAAAACATAAAAGAAATTGCCGGTTAAATAAAATTGTTTGTACATTATCCCAACATGTTTATGACTGAAATACACGTTCAACTTCGATGATGTTAAGATTTTGGACACTGAAATTAATTATCATAATAGACTTTTCCTCGAAATGATTCAACTCAACTACACCAAGAATGCAATCAATTTCAAAACGAATACACAGAGCTTGAGTAATGTTTATGCATACTTGTTTACAAAGGATAGAACAAACCAAAATTTTAATTCAAACCTACACCATGATGATGCTATTAAGTGACTTTTTTGCTGCTAATAAATTAATTAATATCTTGTAATTGTTTAAACTTAGTAATATTAAATTTCGTTTTATCTTTGTATTCGTATAAGTTTTTAATTTTTTTTAAAATTTTAATTTACGGCTTATAGAAATTTCGCTCGCTCATTGTTTCATTCTTGCTCATACGCAGTGTATATATTTTGAACTGGGTTTGCAGTCATGAACAGGCTTTTTCTTAAATTTTATACTCTTATAGCATTTCATTGCTCCATTTTGTTTGTCACAAAATTTTTGCTAATGTAATTTACAATTTTAAAAAGTTAAACCTAGTTTTCGAATATTTTAATATGTTCAATGTTTTTTAAATAATGTTAATAACGATTCTTTATGATTGTTGACTTAAAGCAACAAGTTTTTAAATTTAAAATTTTTCTTCGTGTAATTTGACACGTTTTCTTTCAATTTAACCTCATGTTTGATTCGGAATTTTTCCATTTTAGCAATTAAGATGCTCTGAAAAAAATTGAAAATAAATTACAATCGAAATATTAGCATTTCAAAAAAGTTGTTTTAATTAACACATCTTGTGTACCGTTTATCCTGATTAAATTTTGTACTTATTTACTAACCTAAACTATAAAGTCAGTATTCAGAGAGAATTGTACCCCTTTGATCTTGAAGATAATCACTACCTGACATTGTCCAGTGTTTTACCAATTGATATTATGAGACATTCAATGATATATTCAAAAGCCGCTATCCCTCGGTACTGTTGTGAAGCTAATTTACCAATTTTATATGATGATATCACCCTCATGGATTCATCATTTTTAGAAGATGTTGAATCGTCAGTGCCTTGTATTCAACAAAGACGAAACGATTATCGTCAATGGTTTTCTACAAATATAATTAGAAACATTCAGAGCACAGAATAGTATAGTTGCAGATACAAAACTATTGGGCATACTTTATATCGCGATCACTTTATTAGAATGCTTTCATTAGTTGAAGATCATATCGTCAATTCTTAAGTATGATATGGCAGAGTATACTGCACTGATAGCCATAGTAAATGCTTTTGTTTAATTTTTCTCATCTATTTATTCTGGTGATTGGATAGATCTTACTGACGTAGCCCCTACTTTGACATTGTTTAACATACAAGTCACTAAATGAATTGATTTCTATACTGAGAAGTTTAGTCGCCAAATTTACTACGGGAGAGAACGAAATATCTAGTTTTCTTGTATGTTATATTGTCAATCGCTTGATAGCCATAGTCTCTGATGGAAACATTTCAAGTCTTCCAGAGGTAACGGTCTTCTGGAAATATTTCAAGTCTTGTAGCAACAGTATCAAGTCTTCTGATAGATCTCATATATCCTCTTCATAGACAATATCGATTCTTTCAGATGCAGTATTCCGTCCTCTAGAAGCACTTCAAGTCTTCTAGAAGCAGTGTCAAGTTTTCTGGAAACATTACAAGTCTGTTGGAATCAATTCAAGTCTCCTGAAAGCAATATCCAGTTTTGTAGAAGTAGTGCCAAGTCTTCCATAGACAGAATCGAGTCTTCAAGTTTCAAAAAGCAGTTCAAGTTTTCTAGGAGAATTACAAGCCTTGTGGAAGTTTCAAGTCTTCTATAGATAATATCAACAAGTAGTATCAAGTGTTCCAGGGGCAGTATCAAGTCTTCTGGAAGTAGTTGAAATCTTCTGAAAACATTTTAAGTCTTTTGGAGGTAGTGTCACGTCTTTCAGAGGCAGTATCAAGTTTTCTAGTAGTTGTTTAAGTCTCCTGGAAGCAAAAACAGGTTTTGGTAGAAGCATTTCAAGTCGATATCGTATGAAACCAAATTGGTTCTTCCAGTTTTCCATTTGAAAATAATCCAGGTAATTTTCCAATTAAGTTCTTTTAATGTGTAGTTGGTATCTGACATTTTCTTTAGACGTCCCCATTTAATTTGTTATTTATTCACTCTGGTTGACATATCAGTACTTTATCCCCTTCTTTGGAACTAACATGTTTTGTTCTTTTATAGTAATATTGTGATCATTTTGATGTATTCTGTACTGTACCACTGATTCTGATGTAGTATCTGCGATCACTACGTCCCTTAATAATCACGGGGTCGCTTATCTCTAATTTAACTACAAATGTGTAGTTGTAGTTTTTGCGCATGTAAAGATAATCGTAACAAGCAACTTAGAACTGCGAGTTAACTCCTTGGAATTAACATATTACTGGTCATAGTATCCTGTTTTCCCACAGAGATAAAAGTTAGCTAGAATTACCATACATTAGTACCATATCTTTTTATATTAGTACCATATTTCAATATAACGCAGAAATAATGGATGTTGGTGGACACATGGACGTTGTTAACACTGAATTTGAGAAGGCCTTTAATCGGATTGACTATAACTTGTTGTTGAAGAAATTGAGTTATGTTGGGTCGTCTTCTGATTCATTAAACTTAATGAACACACTCAACTACATGTGAAGTTCCTTAGGGGTCCAACCTAGGACCGCTGTTATTTATTCTTTATATAAATGATTTCCAAGACTTACCTTGACTTGAAGATATTTATGAAGATTTAATTATCGGAAGATGCTTGAATGTTGCAAAAAAACTTAGATGTCATTCAAGAGTGGTGCCGATCTAATTTCCTTTCACCAAGTACCAATAAATGCTGTTACCATGATTTACTAAAAAATGAATAAATTTATATGGTGGTTTCGAATCTTTTAACTAATAGTATATACTACGAGATATCTAGGTGTGATTTTTGATTCCGATCTCTCCTGTTTTGCTCCATATTGAAGAATTTGCTCGCAGGCCCGGAACACTTTGGATTTTATCCTGATCATGGGTCGAGCTAGCGAAAAACGCTATTTATGTCTATGATCTGTAGATCTATTTCGTCTTTAAAAAGCTTCAGTAATAAAACGTTGAGTGTGGCTTTTTGAAATTTCTTTTGTGTTAGATTGATGGTTAATATCCCCTAAGAAGGGTGAACTACTTGGACTTACTGCACCGCCATAAATTTCCTTCTCTACAAACTATAAGAATGGACCAGAGGGATTATGCATGGTTATTGTCCCGAGTTAATTTAGTGTAAAACAAACGGCTAATGTGGAAAACCCAGCACAATACAATATTGAAATAAATGTTAAGTGATGTAGAGTGTTAAATGCCTATGAAAAAATTAAGCAAAACAAAAGCAGATGTACAACTAAATCTTCGTCGAAAACATGATTGCATATTAGACAGAATGGGGAATGAAATTTTTCCAAATTCTCACAGAAATACTTTTGCCGGAAACTTTAGAATCACTGACAGAATACTAACAGTTGTCTTCTTAGGTATCGGAGTGACTAAAGCTATCTTTCACATATCAGGATAAGTACTATACTTTACACAAAAATTGAAAATGTGTTACATATAAAGAAGGATGGTAGAACAGCTACATTTCCCTACTTACGTCATCAGAACCAACAGAATTTGTTTTTGTAGAGTTCAACAAGTTAGATATCTCTACCTTTCCAACCATACTGAATTAGAGTTTCTGGACAATAATGGGTAAGCGATTAGAATTGTAATTAGTTCCAAATCGCCAATACTATTATTTTGTGTAGAAAGAAAAAAATATTTATCACAACGTCACTAAAAGCACAAATCGCTTGCGATCTCCCACAAGCAATGCCAAACATTCTGAACGTGTTCCAAAGCTGATGGGGCATAAATGTATATTACATGTTTATTTGTATTAGTTGCTTTAAATGTAGAATAATTTAAAGCAACTATTCAACGTTGTCCATGGATGGTACTGTTTTAGTTGAGGCTACATTTTCCAAGAAGTTTATTTTAAGTATATTTAGAACTGCAGTGTGTTTTCAACTGAAATTTAAAATGAAACTGTTCCCCAGAGCGATCGCTTGTTTACAAATTCTAGTATTCCAAGTGGAATCACATTCGTGAGCCAAGAGATCTTTCCGCTTGAAAGTTGCGTTGTATATTTGCTTATCGTTGTATTTGTTGAAAATTTTAAAAGTAGATTTAAATGTTTTCCACGCGGAATGGAACTTTATCAATAATCGCATTAAAAGTTAACGCAACGTTGAAAAAGAACCGTTTAGACATTCTTCATTAGGTCGGCGAAGACGAAAAATAACTAATTAAAACCTAGTTGAGAAACTAGATTCTCAAAGTTTACATTTCATCGGATCCTATTTGAAGTTTGTAAACGAGAATTTAAACTTGCAGTTTAAAAAACGCGTTTAATTATTTTAAGTGGGTGAAAGTTTTAAAACGAATCGCCGAAGAATTGTTTTTTGGCGTTGTTTATTTCAAAATCATCTTGGTTAGGTGTATTTTTGAAAATCGAAATTAGCTTGTTCCGTTTCTGCTTGAACGCGTCAATTCGCACGTGTTAATTTCGACATCGACCCGAAACCTCTGCTCACACCCAATGTATACTACATGAAGGTTTACACACCACCGATTACATCCATTTAAGGTCGACTAATTTTAGAATTAAAATTAACGCAAATTGGAAAATGTTTCAAATGGTTAATTAAACGATTTAAGTAATTTAAGTGAAGTGGTTGCGTTATTTTTTATTGAAGATTTATTAAATGCCATTTAGTTTGATAATGCTCGTTGGTAATTAGATTGAACATGGTCGATTTAATCGACGGTCCTAACTAATTTAATTATTTGTGTATAGGAAAATTTAAATTTCAAATTCGACGTCGAATAACAGTTGTTAATTTGCGGTTTGTTCAAATAATTCTTGTTAATGGTGTGTTTCCATCTACATATTACGTTTTGGACGGTGTGTTATTAATTTATCGTTAAGGACTTATAAATCGGGATCGTTACAATATTTTACAAGATATTCCAAACAAGCTTATGGTATAACGAACGTTTGCATGCGAATCTTTTTTCCTCCCTTCTTTTGGAGATTTTCTTTACCCATATTTACGATTTATTACCTATAAAAAATAAACGTGCTTTATTTTTTTAAAATATATCAGACTAATCTTGAAGGACCGTTCGTGACGTCAGTACTTAATGTAAAATTTTAAAAAAATACAACAAAGACAAAGACCACTAAAAAAGTAATTGTCAATAGTAACACTAGACTACCCAGCCTAGAAAAACGGAACCCAACCCAACCTAGGGGTTAAACATTAGAACCTAGAACTAGAAACATTAGGATTTAGCCATACGTCCTTTTACACGGTTAAACCTTAATATTTCTAGTTCTAAGTGTAGTGTTAGTTCTGAAGTTATTTTTAATTGGGTTGGATTGTCTTAAGGGAGATACAGCTAAACATAAATATTTTTCGTTTCTAGTAGAGCCAACACCAACGCTAGTGTTGGCTCTTAATAACTTGTTTTCTTCTTGATTTTTTTATATTACCAGCTGCACAATCTGGATTCATGAGTTGCCATAATACAAATGCATTATAGGCTGCAATGTCTATGTAATGTGAAAAGAGTAACAGTGGCTAACGTTGTGTGCATCGCCGACAAGAATATTCTCTTAGTATTTTATCTAAAACATCCTTCACTCCACGGTTTGTTGCATTGTAGTAATTGATAATTTTTGGCTTGTAATTATTTTTTTTTTGTGGAAATAGCATGTTTCCGATAAACACTCGATAGTACAACAACACATTTTCTTGGTTTTGTATATATGATAGCAATGTCAGATTTTATGTAAATATAAAATCAGAAGAATATTAGCCTCTCCCGGTTGTAGTTATCAACGATTTTGGTTAATCCAATCTATTTTTTCGCATTGGTTCTACCATAAATATGCTGTCCTTAAGTAAATCCGCTGCAAGCGAAATGTCAGTAAAAAAATATCTGTTGTGATAATTGGTTCAGATCGTTTCCTGAACTCTGAAAGATCTCTTCGGTCTTGCTCGGCATGTATACCTTGAATGGACATCTTCCTCAAAATGTAACTATTTGTTCATCAACAGTACCTACGTTGGACGCTTGATAATTATTCCTGCAATTTTTTGCTAGAACATTTTTAATAGTTCTCAAAGCTACTAACTTATCGTTTTTTCTTCTTTGTATGTTTCTTCGTGTTTGAAAGTCGTCAAAACGCAGAAATCGCAATATGTTCATGAATCTATCCCGAGACATGGATGCTCGATAAATTTGTCAACTAGAAGTAATCTTTTCCTTCCATAAATCTTTCTTACTTTCACGTTATTTTCAAAAATAGCCAATAATTAGTAAAACACCGAAAAATGCCTTCAGTTCAACATGGTCTAAGGCTTCCATATTTTATTTGAATTTATTTTGTAATAGCTACCCGCCTTTCCATTTGTATGAGTAATTATAACGTCCATGACTTCTTCATTTATAAATAAGTCAAAATATTGTTCCACGTTTTCTACTCCCTCAGAATTTGTAGTGAGTGCAGCATCATATTTAGGATATTCTATATCTCCATGTTCGTCCACAAATATTTTGGTCTTTGTCGTGTAGCAAATTGTAATTGCTGTTTTCAGCATCAAATATATCACTTTCGTAATCCTCTTCTTTTGGTACTGCGTCACTAAAAGCTAATGATGCACATTCATCATTAGAAGACACCTCGTTGTTAGTCATCTTTATTTTTAACGAAATCAGCAAACATTTTATATTTCGATGTAGGCCATGGCGCTGTAAAATATATATATTGTGAACTAAATCCAGAATTTAATAGTTAACGGATTGTTGCAATCTCCTCTTGTATAGACAGACGGCTGGTAAAGAAACAGGTGTGATATTTTTTTAGTACTAAACTAAAGGCATAATTAATATTAGACCTACAACCTAGCTTTAGTATTATCACTTGACCTAAAATTAAAAACATTAGGATTGAGCCGTACGTCTCTTTAGACAGCTAAACCTTAATGTTTGTAGTTCTAGGTCTACTATTAGTTTTGAAGCTAAGTTGGGTTGGATAGGATTCTTAAGATAGGTAGAGTTGATTTGAAGCTGGGTTGGGTTGGTTTGAGTTCTTAATATAGATTTTTATCCATACCAACAATTCGCAACCGTTGGTCTGGCGGATCGACACCAGTCTGCAGAGTACATTTTACCATTTTTTTTTGAATACACAGTGCGTTCCCGATTGCAGGAATAAATTCGGTAAATTTTTAGTAATTGCTCTTGGACAGAAATGATGCACCAGATTCGAAGCACCGATTTATTTACTAATTTTACGTTACACTTGATATTAGTTGAAGACTTTAACCCAACCATTTTAGCATAAAATATTAGTTGGGCTGGGTTGCGCCATCAACCTTATCTGAATGCAACCCAACTTAACGAGTTACGTAGCGCTAGATATTAATTGGGTTTGGCTGTGCCATTAATTTTAATCTAATCCAACCTAACCAGCTAGCTACCATTAAATATTAGTTGGGTTGGGTTCATTAACCTCGTGAATGCAGTGTAGGTGGTTGGCCAATGTTGTTTAAAAACATGAGAGAGACCAGTAACGAAATTAAAGATATTATTTTGTATCCTGAAGAGTATCAAAAAGTATTTTCCATTATGCAGTCGAGTGTCATGTAAAAAAATTAGGAAAAAAGCAAACCTTTACTGAAAACCCGGAAGTATTCGTGTTTTTGCTAAAATAAAACTTTTCTGGATCAAACATGATATAAAAACATCATTTGGCCAAGATTATGGTGGGCGTGCAGAATGTAATAAGTAATACAATAAAATTGTACTGCTTAAAGTATCAAATTGAACAGCTGCTGAACAGCCAAATTCACTGCTAAAATATTTATTTTGCTGATAAAACTGATTTGACTAAATACGGAATTAATAAAAACTCAATTTTGCATTTAAATGGATATAATCTTTATTTTCGGTTCTATTGGTTTCATTTACTCAGACCATCTTCAGGAACCATCTATTTATAAAAGTGTAAAATATAGACAAATTTAAAAAAGTCACTAAGGACAACATCATTTTATAAAAAATATGGGAATATTATGCTTAATTAAATGTTTTTCTAAATCTTACGGCAAATTAAGAAAATAGGAAATCTGTTGTGAATTATATGATAAATCTCAAAATGGAGTAGAAGTTAGACAAATCCACACAATCAAATACCCGGCTAATTTATAACATCCTTATTAAAAAGTTTATGCTAAGACATAGAGTGTCCGTAAAGTGATGGTGCATTTTTCACAATTTCAAAGTATTCAAAGTATGATATGAAAGGAGGTAACATGATGCGCAGATCGAATCCTCCACAATATTATTTGTGAGTTATCGTTCTTAATCCCGTGTGGGAACTCTTCATCATAATTAAGGTAACAAATTATTAACTATTTGGACCGTATTTTTATCCTTTTTGGGATGATTAGTTATTATAGTATTTATTCATTATACACAGTGCGTTTGCATTAAAAGGAATTAGTACTTTACGTTAACAGTAGATAGTACCCCCAACTCTTTTTTACACGGTCTTTTTTAACACGATTTTGAAATAACACGGTTCACCAATAAATTTTTTTACACGAATTTTTGTTTGGGATTCGTGCTATAACAAAAAATTGTTAAAAAATTAAAAATTGTTAAAAAATTGTTATAGTTGAAAATCATAGATATTAGATAATTAATATTAGTTGGGTTGGGTTGAGCCATTAATCTTAACCCAACCTAAGTCAACTGGCTAGTTAACACTAAATATTACTTGCATTAAGCTGTCAACCTGATCTGAACCCTTTTTTTGGCGCAGAGGAGGGGAAAATTCGTTGTGCACTTCGAATACTGTTGGCGACTCTGGTGTTTTACACTGCACTGAAAATCTCTATTCTTCAGCCGGGAGTGTGGAACTGTTCTAGGACCAGAGCTACCCACTAAAAACCCCCTCTTTTCCTATTCCGGAATCGCCTAGAAGGCATTACATCAGAGTAAAGTCAAACTTCTTGTCTACTGTTGACCTTCCTTCCCATTCTACATTTCTCTATTTTCACACTTTCTCTCTCACATCCTGTTCCTGGTCGAGGGAATCTCCGACGATGGAAAAAGGAAAATGTTACTTTTTGAAATAAATAATTTCCTCTACGTACCCTGGTTGAGGGGAAGGATCCCCCCTCCTTCCTTTTCTCTCGTCTACCTTTTCTCTATCGTCTTTTCTTCTTCTCCTCCACAATCCCATCAGCCCATCCGACGGTGGAAAGAGAAAGCCCCATATTAAGTTTTGAAATTATTCATTTTCTCTACATACCCAGGCCGGGGCGCCTCCCCGCCTTTCCTCCTTCTCAACAAACCAGCTACTCCTCTCCTCCATCCTCTTTTTGTCCCAATTTCCAATCAGTCGCGTTCGTATTCGTGAAAGAAAAAGGAAATCCATTAATTACTGAATGGCTGTTTCAACGTACCACGGCCGAGAGGGGATTGTCCCCTGTCGCTCCTCTTTATTATGTCTTCCATACTATGCTGTGTCACTTTCTTCTCTGCGTCTTCCTCCTTTAAATGGAACCTTCCAACCTGATCTGAACCCAACCCAACTCAACTAGCTAGTTAGCACTAAATACTAGTTGTATTTTTAAAGTTGCATCAACTTTATCTGATCCTAATCTAACCCACCTAATCTATTAGTGCAAGATATTAATTGGGTTGGGATGAGCCATTAATTTTAGCCTAATCCAACTAGCTACTTAGCTTTAAATATTAATTGCGTTGGCTTGAACCTTCAACCTGATCTGAACCCAACCCAACCTAAGTAGCCAGTTAGTGCTACTTATGAGATGGGCTAGGTTAAGCCATTAATCTTAACCCAACCCAACTAACTTGTTGGCATTAAATATTAGTAGGGTTGAGCCATCAACTTTATCCTAATTAGCTATTTAGGACTAGATATTAGTCGGGTTGGATTGAGCCATCAAAATTAAAAATTGACCAAACGAGCATTCAAAATTTTATTAAATTTATTTCTTTCATCATGAAGGCACTGTATTATTATTGTGCAAAAAATAATATCATTTGATTTTACATAATTTGCAATTAACAGGACATTGTTCAAAATAATTAACCGTTCAATTTTTGAATAAATTCTATAGATCCGCAGGTCAAAGAAGGTTGTGAAACGCTGAAATATTCCGTAGTTTTTAAAAGTTTACAACTTCCGCACTATACGTGATTTTTTTCTATAATACTTGTTGATTCAAGGAAAATCTGATGTTTTAAGTAAATACGATTATAGCGAAGTGCAAAATTTAACTTAAATTTATGATGAATGGAGAAAGAGCTTTAAAAAATTAAAGGATGTATTCCAGATTTTATTATTTATTTTAATTTTATACCAGTCTCATTTGTTTCAGAACATGATAAATAAAACTAAATCCTGTATTAATTCTATAATTCGGTCAGACACGATTAATTAATAATCAAATTAACAGGTAATCAAATATGATTCATACATTTGATCACCTGACCGAGCGTGAGTCACGTTAACCCACGCGTATTGTACCTTTGAATACAATATTTGAAGATTAAACTCTGCTCACACTTTTGGCATTTTTGTGCTTTTCTTTACTAACTACATACATAAACTAATATTTTCATTTCTTTGTGAATAAGTTAATACATTCCCATTAACAAATATATTCATGTATTATTACAAATTTTTTATGGATGTTTGGGTATTTACCTTAGGCCGGAGTAAATTTCGGGTATTTACCTGGCGCCCATCACTATAAAGAGATGATTAAAGAGATTTAAAATGAAACATCTAATGTTGAATAATAAAAAAAAATAGAAAAGGTAAGCAAATATCATAATTTATTAAAAAGTCAAAACGAAAGATAAAATTTAAAAAAATATGCAAGGATTATTTATGAGATTTAAGAAACGACTTTCATATCAAAATAAAATTAAAAGATTTCTATCTTGCATTTTGTATGATGAACTTAAGGCGCAGTTGGAAAGTCGCCGAGCTGCTGGTGAGCAAAACCTCAAGATTCGTTACTCTAATGGTTCTCTAAAAATTATTTCTTTGAACTAACTTCTCCACCGAATTATAAACAATACTCTTTCCTTTATCAGAACTTAAATGGCCTGCGAACTAAGGTGATTGATGTTTTTAGCTACCTCTCTGTATCCGAATATGATTTTGTTGCATTAACAGAAGCCTGGTTATGTGCCAGGTTTTGAGGTGTTTTGCTGGCAATTCGCGGTGCGTTGCGGGCTGTTCAACTGGATTTGCACAGTATAATTGACGTCACTCCTACCTTGGCTGTTGTTGGACGCTGCAAAGGTTTTTGGCTTGAATGGGCTATTATGTTTTTTCTTTGTGGTTTCATACCGCCCTCCACCTCTATAGATGACTTTGAAATATTTTTGGAACAATTGCAAGCACTGCACTTTATTGCTGATCATTCGGTTATGGCGATCGGTAATTTTAACGTCCCTTCTTACTCGTATCCTACCAGACGTGATCGCCTTGCTTCTGCACTTGAAAATTATGAGAAATTCAACAACTTTACCCAAGCGAATAACGTCATGAATTTCAACAACCGACTACTGGACCTGGTGTTTAGTAATATTCCGTGCTCGGTTGACAATAATTTAGACCCTATTGTGGACAAAGATCGTCTCCATCCAGCACTTCGTGTCGCATTTTCATGTATGGAATCTTCTTCTCCTAACTTCCAAGCATCGACTGTTGTAGTTGGTTACAACTTCAAGCGAGCGGATTTTCCATTGCTCTATGGCTTATTAATTGCCACTGATTGTCGATGGTGGATAATGTAACAGACGTCGAGGCCGGATGCGCAACATTTTATGAACTAATTTATAAAGCTCTTGATATCGCCGTGCCTAAAATGAAACTTTTGAATAAAGCCGGAAAGAAGTATCCTGCGTGGTTCATTTATGAAATAAGAAAAGCTACTCGGCTCAATGAAAATGCGCTTAGGAAATAGAGAATGTATCGAACTGCTTACTATTTGGATAGTTTCAACTACAATAGATCCCTCAGTAAAGCCATGATAAGTGCCGTGTACAAACTGCACTTCAACCTTAATTTTAGTTATTAATTTTGTTTTCCTGTAATTGGGTGTGGAACCTGTTGGAAATAAATTATTAATAATAATACATTATTATTATTATTATGATACATATTGGGTTATACTATAAAATTTGCTTGAAAAATATCTGATTTTGTTTATTTTTATCTTGGCCTTTTGTAATCGGCAGATAACAATTCATGAAATATTTTCAGTTATTTGATCATAAGTAACTGAAAATAATTTTAATAAATTTTGACAATAAAAAGGGTTAACATCAAAATAACGATACGAAAAGTAAAACTTAAAATTATAATGAGGTGGTTACTTATTATAATATAAAAAAGATTTTAACTTTAAATTAATACCAAAAATTTCCTCTTTAAGTTGATGAGTAAAACATGTATTGTAGAATTATAAAAAAATGGTGCTAAGCATCATTACTTAACTTTGTCTCTTAACAATATATTGTCTGTAATATATGAAGTCTGTTCTAACGAGGTCCGGAGGTCGTTATATCGAGAGTTTACTGTACTTGTAGAAAAAATTAGTTTCATGAAACAACCATTGTCTTATTGTTCTCACCGAAAAATGAAAACTTCCTTTTCAAAAAAACAAAGACATTTTTTCTGGAATACCGTTGGGACAATGAGGTAGTGCGTCATCCTTCCTTTCTTTACAGATGAAGCTAGATTCCCAGTAAAATGGTACCGGAGGGACTTGAGGCTAGAACGAATATTATTCTTACAGCAAAACGTTCGCTGAAAAATTAATTTCTCCCGAGTGCCGCAAAGTGCCCTCTACTTCATGAAACGGACGGAATCCTACAAGGATGGTTTTAGGTATAAGAGCACCTTTATATGTATACATTTAAGTTCTTAAAACGAAAAATAAAAGATGACCTTAATCTGTTCAGACTGGTCCGAGGAAAACAATAGAAAGGAAACGTTGGCATTAACACATCGACACGGTTCCAGAGATAGGGTTTATGACAGGAGCAGTTTCTAATAATCCCCTATTGACCCATACATATCCGGCCAAAAGAGTGGAAACAAAAGAATCGGAACAATATCGCATCGTTGCGGACCACCCTTACAGCGTCACGCGCTCTATCGATCCAGTCGAAGGGGAAACGCTCTTGCAAATATCTTTTGCGTTCTCTCCCCATCGCGGAGAGCCCCACAAAACGCGATTTTTCTACTAAGATAAAAACCCCAAACGAAAATTTCAACGAGTTGAAACCCTAAAGAGGTTCGATTGTAAGAGAAGTTCGAAAACGTTTATCGCGGGATTACATAAAATGTAACTATCAGGGTCAAGAGTTCGTTTTCGGGAGGGGTTGAAATGTTGTTACTCTTTGTGGCTATCTTCTAATTGATCTTGTCGGATTGCCGTTTAAATGGTGCTATAAAAAGGAGATATATAACGAAAAACAAATCTTTGATTCTCTCTTTAACGATCTCGTTTAATCAATAAAACGTCATTCGATCAAATCCGAAATGGTTTAGATAATCGCTGTTCGAATACCCAGAAAAAGCTTGTCGTCACTTAGTGTCCATCTATTTTACAGAGACACCATTGAAAAGACTCTCGCGTTCGAGTCATTAACGACGAGTGCTCTCGTTTGAAATACGAGATTACTTACAATTCATAGACATTTCTTGTAGGTGCGATAAAAATATCACGCCACATTCATTAAAAAAATCAATAAAAAAGAAAAATGTGTCTAAAATTAACATTTTCTTTCTCACTAAAACGTAGTCTTCAGCAATTTGTTACAGTGAGTAATGAACGGGAAGACGAATTTGTAAAGTAAATTAAATTTCGGCCGTTTTTGTCAAACACACAACAACTTCCCAACGAAATTTTCAATCGCTATAAAAATTATTCAATTTTAGAGGAAAATTCTTTACGACTCTGGCGACTCCACCAAATTTTCTCTTATACATTTTACAACATTTTGGCAACTCACATTGGCTCGTAACTCGTTTCAATTCTTTCCCCGAATTTTATGAACACCTTAAGTCATATTATTGAACTCTTTTTAAAGTAAAATATTTAATTCAAAATCAATATCTAATAAAATCCATTTTATATTCACACAAATTTTAAATTCAACTTTATAATTTTTAACTAAATTTGGTTAAATCGACGTTGAATCTTTTATGTAGAGGCAGGGCTTATTATAACGTAATTCTCCGGACTGTGCAGCCCGCATTCGAGTACAATAGAATTACATTAACACGTTAGTTCATCCGCGGTTTTCGGTCGACGAAGTTATCCATTTTACGGTGGTCGAAATATAAAATGAACTGTCAAGCGAAAGCTGGTAAACAATGCAGAACCGTTTTGTAATAACGGTTTGTTAATCATATTTGTATAAATCATTTCGATTGACACTAAACTTTAACAGGTAATATGGTTTATTTTCTTTTAATAAACATCTTGTTGTTTTTTTATTGCTTCTATTGATGGTTTATAAGCAAACGGAAACCGGACGCGAATGTACTAAAGGAAATGTCTGGAAGGAAAACTACACCAATATCTTATCGGTAATCAATTGGTGCAGTAATACAATAAATTTGGATTATTACGATCCGGATCGTTGTTATCACCGGCAATTTCAGCAATCTAGTAAATTTTCTATCGTTGGCCATCGTCCATTTCTTTTTGTTGACCAAAGAAGAAATACTACCACCAAAAAAGCTAGGATTTTTCATTATTTACGAGCGGAATCTTATTCGTTTATGTAAAGATAAGGAATGATTTGTTTAGTTATAAAAGAACCATACTTAATCAAGTCATAAGAACTCTCTATATTTAAAATAATGTACCCACGTTTACTGCAAGGTGAATTATACAGAGATTATTACTTTTCATTTTTCACAAAACAACGTCTATAATTACTATTGGACATATTAAATATGAAATTCATCATGATATATCACCTGCATAAATGGACTAGTGGCATAAGAACTAAAGGCGTATTAGTGATATACAACGACATCTTTGTCGCCCTGGGTTATATCCAACTCTTACAGAGTAAAAGGGCTCTACACACCAGATAATGATTACTACCACCATAATATATTTTTTAAGGTTTTTAAATAGAGAGATATAGTTTATGTACCTTGTTTACTAGCATGTTCGAAATACATCATGTTTTGACATTGAATTGAAGTAAAACTATGATCAACGCTAGACCTAGAACTAGAATCATTCGGGTTTAGCCATCTTAAGGAGACTTACGGCTAAACCCAAATGTTTCTAGTACTAGATCTAGAGTTAGATCTAATTATATAAAACTAGTCTACTCTAAACCAGTACTCTGTTTCAGAAACTCCAACCCTGTATATTTAATATATTTCAAACCCCAAACTAACCCAGTATATTTGAATTGAAGTAAAACTAGTACCAACACTAGACTCCAATGTTTCTAGATCTAGAGTTAGATCTAATAATATAAAACTAGAACTAACACTATATCTAGAAGTGGAAAGATATAGATCTAAAGACGCACGGATAAACCCGAATCTTCCACTTCTAGGTCTAGTGTTAGTTCTACTTTTCCTTCAATTCCAATATTCAGCGTCGCCAAATCAGTTTGTATAGTACTCTGTTTCAGAAGATACTGTGTTCATTATAGATGCCTTCGTTAAAAAAAAGTCTTCAGATGCATGGCTAATCCCAACCCAACACTGTATATTTGAAGCACAATCGTCATAAGATATACGGCCTATCCCAGGGCTAGGTTGGACGACGAAGCGAGTGCGTTCTATTTCATGTAAAATTTAATGCAAAAAAAAAAGGTCCGCACATCACTGAGTACCTATATGATGGGACACTATGAATTTCATTGCAAAAACAGGCGTTCTCCTAGGAGTTGACGCCCAGCGCTATAGCTCTATTAGTCTTTAGGTTTAGGACGGCGCTTGTCGTTACCTACATGACAATGTTCAAATCAAACCCAACTTAAATCGTGAAAAAAATATGTGGATCACGGCATCCGCGGATCTTCCACTCGCATATAATCGGGGTTCTACTGTAGTTAATTCAATATTAGCTTCGATTTAACATCAATCTCAATTATACCATACAAGACATCCCTCAATGTTAAATTCAACGTTAAATTCAAAAAAAATTCAAAAATTCAATGTTAAAACCACTTCAGTTGTATTGGTTTGGGTTAGCTTGGATTTGTTGAAGGTATAAGTAAATTAAATATAGAATTATGAAAAATCGAAACAAAATAATCTATCTAAGGTTCCAAAACAAATCTTTAATCAGAAATAATGTCATTAGAGATGAAAAGAAATGATATAACAAAAAAAAACTAAAAGAAAATCCCTAAATTGAACTCGCACGACTTCGTATATCTGAGCTCAAAATAAAGCTGAAAAAAAAATAATAAAACCGAAGTCAAAAATAAATTCGCTAATGAAAATTACCTTATAAAACAAAATAAATACTCAGAACCAAAAATTTTATAAAAAATAATTACTTTTACAACAAAATTATACGGAAAGTAAAAAAAAATAATTTTAAGGTATAAATCTTCGCTGTGGTGAACCAATCCAACGACTTTCTTGAGATGCAATGGATGGATATGAATAAAAGAGATAGAGTAATGGATTCCAAAAATTAATTTCCAATATAAATACAACAAAAAAATTATGTTCTCCAATACCAAAAAGATCTAAAGAAAAAATCAAAAAAAAAAAAATAGGAAACGAAACAAAAATAAAGAGAGGAAGAATAAGAAAGATTTCTTTAATAGATTTCTTTTGAAATAAAAAAAATATGTTGAATAGCTTAGATTTTCAAGGCCTTAGCGAGAATAATATTTTATTTTATATGTGAAACGAACAAAATCCGGATAAACCGTAAATAGGAATAAAATAATCACTTCCAAAATATATCACACACAAGTGATAAATCCTCTAAATCAGGAAAATGGAAATTGTAAACCAAATAAAATGACCAAAATGGCTATCATTAAAAATTTCCGAAACTAACAGGTGTGGTTGTTATCAAATCTGGTTTTAAAGAGAGCTAGAAATCGTTACAGAACACGATTTTTTTTAATTCGAAATTAAAGAAATAAAAGAAATGAAAAGAAAATAGGAAAGAGAATTGGAAGAAGAAATAAAAGAAATATAAAAATGGAAATTAAGGAAGATCTAGAAGAGCGTTGCTAAAAAAATGTATTGATAATAAAATATAAATATCTATCTGTAAAATCTTTGATAACACAAAACAAATTTATACCAAAAATAATACATTAAACACATACAAGAAAATTAGACTTTTACAACATACTGGACTAAACATAAGATCATAAAACCGAACATCTTGTACTAATGTTCATTCAAGTATGACACCGACTTAATATCTCCAAAAGTTTTCTTAACTTTTTAAAACTTTTCTTAATATGCATATGCTCTTCTGGCTATACAATGATGACGTAAGGCTTTTTGGCCAAAATGTATTTGTCAAAACATGGTCTATGATTATTAATAGACATATTAAATGTGAAGTTAATTAAGCTATATCATCTACATAAATGGAGTAGTGACATTAATAACTAACAGCGTATTGTGATATACAGAAATTAACTCGTTGCCTTGTGTATCTCTAATTTTTGCAGGGCAAAGTGTTTAGAAGACACCCATACACCAGATAATATTTCGATAATGTGAATTCGGGCTACAAATTTTATTAAATAATTTAACCATGTACTATTTAACCAGATAATATAACCATAATATATTTTGGTTTGAGTTGGGTTTTGGGATAGGCTGGGTTGACTTAGATTGGATTGAAATGGGCCGTCCAACATCCTAAGTCAGATGTCTGTTCACAGATTTTCTTCGATAAAATGGAAGGATAGTGATGGATTAGATTAGGTTCGGTATCATAAAGACACTAATGACGAAATAAGCTTCATCGTGCAGGATCCAAACGTACTGAACCAAATATAACGTTCTGCTTTCAGTTATACGTACAATAAGCATCAACATGGATTCTCATGAAGCATCAAATTTTCTAATTCCCCTCCTATATGGGAAAAAGCCGATAAGCATCAATGAAATTTTCGAACTAGCAGTTTCGAAGTACTTATTAATGACAAACTTATTTAACTTAAAATTATTTAAGTATCTTTAAAAAATAATAATGACAAACTTATTTTTTAAAGTTACTCGATAATGGAGCATTATCTGATTATGAACTGAAAGTAGTTCGGAACGTCATAAATTAAAATTTCAATAAAATACAAGAGAAATTTTACTGTATTAATTATTTTTACAATTATAATAAACAATATCTCCTCTTTTTGAAAAATTATATATATATATATATATTATAGGAATCCATTATGTTATGCTTACATTAAGGATTTTAATAAGAAATTTAAATTTGACTAAAAAAAATTATTCTGATAACAAAATTTTTAACTGTTTAGCTGTCAAGCTTTTCAAAATGTCTAGTATTTTGATTCGATAGTTGATTTTTTTTTGAATACAAGAGTGTATATGTTTTAATGTTTTGAAATCGAAGTTATAAAACATCAATTTGACACTACATCTTAAAACTTTGATAGTTAAAAAAATATTCATAACACATTCCTAACCTCAAGAATCACGTTAACCTATATTTAACTATTTAACTAACCGCGATACCTTATTAACCTATTATTTTAAAAGCAATTACCGTGTTTAGTGGCAAAACAATGAAAGTAATGTGAAATAAGTAGGATAATGAAGGAAAAATTTACAAACTTGTTAAATAAAAAAGAAATGAAAGCGAATAGTCCCATACTAACAAATGAAAACATGTATGTTTAATGAAAAATGTAAAATGTGCGAAAGAATGTGAGAGAAAAAAATTCCACGAGATTACTAGTTGCTCCAACATTAATGAAGGAAACGAGCTTTGAAGTAGTCTTTTATGTTATGAAAGAAGGTTTATTTAAAGTACTTTGTGATAGCCACTTTGCAATTGAACATGGGAGGGGAGAATAAATTAAATAAATGGTATAAAAATACATATAAGACTAGAACAAATAAAATGTTTTTTTTGACAACAGTAAGCAGGCGAAAAGAAAGAAACCCAATACTTTCTCAGCATTTAAATAATTGCTGTCAAGTGGATTTGATTGATTTTTAATCTTACCCAGATGGTAATTATAAATTCATCTTGATTTATTAAGATAATAAAAAGATCACGGGATATATGATCGCAGCTAAAAATTATGCAAGGAAAGCAGAGGTACGGTTACCAGTAAAACGGTAAGGATTTACAGGTTGTTCTGTTTATGAAAAATGGGGTCTATCACTCTGGCATTAAGAGGATCTTTTATCAAGACGATGTTTGGTGTAGATTCAAAGGTTGGTTTAACAACGTCTTCTTTGTCGAAAGAAATAATAGGATGAATCCGGTATCAAAGTAATTTAAACAAACTTTTAGAAAAGATTGAAAATGAAAGCAAAGGGTTGAACATCGACGAGAAAGGAAAGGAAAATGTCGGAAAAGAGAGCTATAATAATGGAGAAGGAACTGAAGAAGCTAAATGTAAAATTTGTTTACAAATCTGCTCAGAGACTTATTCGGTGGAAACAGCGATGAAGAAAATCAAAATCGGCGAAGTGTATCTATTGTACTACAAAAGAACGTCAGAAATAAATGTGTAATTAAGTAATAAACTCCCCCAGTTGCTATGGATTCAACTGTTCAAGTAAAATTTCCTAACGTAAATAGTGGATAAGTAGTAGATAGTGGATCTATACTTGCCATTGTACTAGATATTACTGATGCTAATTACTATAAACTTGGAAAAAGGAATGAAATAATTACATAATTATTTGTAAGGTTCCACTTTTGTGATTGTAATGGTAAACTTATATGGGTATATAAAGTTCCTTTCAAAGAGATATCTCTCCGAGCGGTGGAAACTGCTCAGTCAACCGGTACAGAACAAAAATTTAAAATATGTTTATGCAAGAATAAATGTGTAGTGTAATTCCAAGTGTCATGAAAGTTTAAGCATTAATAAAATAAAAATTGTTTTTAACCATTTTTTATTTAATTCCTCAAATAACGTAAATGTCGTTTTATCTCTGTATTTAATATATGGATATGAATTATTTGTACAACTACATTATTTCATCACATTATTTTTAGTATATAAAACTGTAGTAGTATATACAGGGTGTGCCGTATAAGAACCGACACAGAGCAGAGGCAAGTAGACCAACCTAAAATGTGATGATTTAACATAACTTGCCTTATACAAAGTTCCACCCCTGAGAAGTTACAGGCCTTGAAAGTTGAATCTTAAATTTCGAAAAAAAATAATATCCCGCTAAATCCATTACCGGGATATTATTTTTAAGTTTTTAAGTTATTTTTAAGTTAGAAAACCAAATTTGATATACGTTATGAGTGTACCAAGGGCATTGATCAGTAGAAAGCAGGGATCATTTAAAGCATTTCAAGGGGTTGGATAGCGATAATGGTACCATAAAATTTGAAAGACATTTTTAACCTGTTAGCAGATTTAAATTCTTCTAAAATTCTTATAAAATGTATATGGTCAATTTAATTTTAAAACTTTTTTTTCTCTTATTATTTTTTACAAAAACCTAGTCGTTTTCACAGAAAACCCGAAAAACTGAAGATACGTACTTTACCAATCTTAATTAAAATCATCGAAAATTGGTGATTTGAGCGAAAATGGTGGCCATTTTGAACAATACTTATAAATTACTGTTATAAATTACTGTATTTTTTGATCGCTTGGTCCCATAATATACATACATGGAATACATGGAAAGTATCATTGCTTTGGATTTCAAAATCATCAGGAATTTAGAGTCCACAACAAGAACAGAAATATATTCTGTAAAAGATTGTTTAGTATCATCTGATTTAGCACCAAACTACTGTTTATTAGGATTGTTTGAAGGCGCGTGAAGTTGCGCGAAAACGAAATTGAAAACTTAAAACAGTTGAAGTACAGAATGAATTCTTGAACGATTATAGCCAGTACACAAAATTCTGTTGTTGCTAAATATCAGGGATATCAAGATTGACGTTCTTAATTTGGGATCCTAACAAATTTCATATTCTTCAACCCTAATAAAAAAGCCGATTGATGCAAAATCAGATAGTTTCAAACAGTCGCTCACAGAAAAACTGATGAAATTAGAAACCAATTACTACAAAATAGTGAAATTAGAAAATGACTTCCTACCAGGCAAATGGCAAAACTATAAGGAATAAGTAAATCCATTGTATTTAGATTCTTAAAAAGTGGAACATCACTTCTGTAGATTTGATAATCATCAAGTGACTTAGAGTCGGTGATAACGAGAACTGGTATATGTTCTATTAACTTCTATTTGAAATCATATTTTATTGGGCTATTTGAAAACGAAAGTGTTTTATTATTATTAAGATATTAATAATAATTAACGATATTAAGTTTTATCTCCATTACATTAGAATGTAATGAAGGAGTAGGTATTTGAAATCTTATTGCAAAAAAGGAATATTTATTAGAAATTTGCTAGTTTTAGGGCCGGTATAAATAATTAACATTAGTTTATGAAGTTGATAAACACCTCATCATGTTTTAGAGGTTATCATTCACGTGCGTATGGAATTCTTATTTATATTATTTTACAACATTAATATGTATGGCTAAACCCAACCCCACTAAACCTTGTATATTTGAATTGAAGTAAAACTAGACCTAGAATTAGAATCATTTGAGTTTAGCTGTCTTGTTTCTAGTTCTATATCTACAGTTAGATTTAATGATATAAAACTAGAATTAACACAAGTGTTAGTTCTAGATTTACTTCAGTTAAAATATACCTACAAGGTTCCCAAATCTGTTCGGAAAGTACTCTATTTCAGAAATTATTCATTGTAGAGGCCCTAGTTAGAAAAATATCTCCCGATGCACGACTAAACGCAACCCAACCCTATATACTTAAACTGTTAAACTGAAGTAAAACTAGAACTAACACTAGACCTAGAAGTGAAAAGTTTTGGATTTAGCCGTTTGTCTTCAGAGGAGGTTTAGTGTTAGTTCTAGTTTTATTTCAATTCAAATATAAAGGATTGCCAAATCAGTTCGGAATATTACAAAAATTATCCATTGTAGAGGTCCTCATTAAAAAAGTGTTTTCAGATGCACGACTAAACCCAACCCAACTCAAGAATCAGAGCCAAGATGTTCAACGCCCCAGAGTTGAGTAGGTCGAACGAAAAAAATGCACCCCTTTTCATACAAAATTCAATGCCAAAAAGAAGGTTCGCAGCTCAGAGAAGACGGAAAAAGGTGCCCCTGCAGGAGTTAGCCTTATTAACGCTTAGGTTTAGCACGGGGCTGTATATTACCTTATTTACCTGGCTGTTTCCCATATTTCTCTAAATAGGTAAACATATTTTCATACAACCATCTCGCTTAAACGATTTATTGCCTCATTCCTTCTTCTTCGCAAGTGACGTGACCTTGAGGTTCCAATATCGTTTGGGTCTGCTGTACATTGTATACACACTGTGCAAACCGAAAAGAAAATCTAATGGGTGTAAGCTCGCACCTCAGAGAAGACACTGGGTACCACCATGCATTTCATTGTAAAAATAGGCATCCCCAAGAGTTGGCACCCCAGGGCTGTAGCCCTATTAGCCCTTAGGTTTAGGATAGCGTTGTACATAACATGATATATAAAAATAAAAAATATAACACAAACTGAATTCAAAAAATAATAAATTTTTACTACGTACATTTTCAGAAGAAGGATCAGTTGAGAATTTTCCTTATAGAAATATATTAAAATTTTAAATTTAGGTTATATCAAAACCATGTTATGTTCCTTGTCATAGGTGGGATGTCTATGACGAGGAACATGATGATCTACTATAAAATAAAGACAAAATCATCACTTTGAGGAGTTGGACGATTATGACTACGTCCTAATCTTCAAAGTCCACAACATTCGTCTCTTTATTTCCATGATATTGCGTCGGTTCTCTAGTTTTCTATAAATTTTTTATATTTGCTTGTTAAAACTATCAGCAAGTCTTTTCTGTTTTAAATATAAGAAATACTTGAACTAGGTATCACAACAATAATAAGCTTTATTTTAAGTTATATTTTGATTTTTTCTCATTTCATATATTCATACTTTTTTTTAATTTCCGACACTATCTAATAGGTAAAACTTAAATCAGTACCTCAAACTGGAAGGTATCTAAATGTCATATTTACCTATAACATAACCCTAAACCGTGTAGGGATAAGACTCCTTACTATCATCTTTTGGTTAAGCTATCTAAGGGATTATTACCGTGGTTACGGCTATTTTATGGTTTCTGCTTGGCAAGGAGATGGGTTTAAATTTAACCAAAAGATGGTAGTAATGGACGTAAACTATTCGTCGTGGTTAACTATCGGCTACAATTTTAACTGACAGATAAATCGTCTTAACTAAATATTGATAAACCGACCCTTAATCATACAGTAATATTTTGATGGTGGTCTTACTCACCTTTTCAGGTTTAAGACCCTGCTGAATTTCATCTTTTTCTTCAACGAAACCATACAATACCTGAACAATGAGTTATGTTATATTTTATATAAGACGTTGCAAGTGCATAATTTCGTAACTATGGTTACTGCATTTTTGTATTGCGAGTTTTGTAAAACTCATGGTATATGATATAAATCTCATGTACCTAATTGCAACGGCCAGTGACACATATTGGTTGGATACATTTATTTATTGCTTGTGGACACAAAAGGAGACAAACCCAGAAAATTGTGTCAGCACATTAACAAGTATTAGAACATGGTGCAGTTAAATATGAGTAAATGAAAATAAAAACAAAACATAAAATTTAGAAAGTAAAGGAAGTTCTGCAGTAATGCTAATTAGTGCTTAACTGTATTACTAAACATATCTACACTGTTGACAGTTTTATGGATGTGAACACACGTAATCGCTTTCCGAATCACAGAATTTTCAAATAAATAAATTTCTCTTCGGAATAGGGGCATAAAAAATGGACTCTCAAAGATCGGGTTGGTATACGTATATTTTTCGACACAACTCAATAATACTTACAAGTCATATTTCTTATTAACAATTTTGTGAAATGTTAAAGCATCTATAAGTGATTTTGCTGGAGTGGTAGAAGTTGGAAGGAGCTGCACGCAGAATAGAAACTTCTTTTTACTTCTTAAAATTCTATCTATATAGGTGTGATGCTGTGAAATCCAAAGGGCACTGCAAAAACTAAGTACGTAAGCAAAATATAAAACTTTCACCACTTTAACGTTTTTGACAGATTCCATGTCTAAATGTCTTGAATTTAATCAGATTGACGTGGATTGCAATTGCAAAGTGCTTTTGTGTTTGACAGTTGATTAAACAAAGGAAAAATAAAAATTAATGATTAGTATTAAATACGGTTCGTGAAAATTAGTAACCTGTTTTACTATTTCTGCACGTTTTCGTATGAATTAATAAGAAGACTTCCATTTTGTATATCAATGGAGACACCACTAATTTATTCACTTTTGAAGAACAAACAGATATGGTTTAATTTATGGCGAGGTACATAAAAATGGCGTTGCTGCTGTTCGTAGATATCATGAAACGTTTCCCACTAGGAGGATACCAAATCGGAAAACGTTTGAAGCCATTGATAAACGTCTTACGGAAACTGGTACGCTAAAACCATAACGACAAAACGCTGGTCGACTAAGATTTCGACGAACTGCTAACGTTGAAGAAGGTATACTCAATGCTCTTCAGCTATCTCCTACTATTAGCACCAGAAAATGGTCACATCGTTTCAATGTTTCATCTGCAAGCGTATGGCAAACATTGTGCGAGCAACAATTGTATCCATATCATGTTACGTGTGTGCAACATTTGTTAGCAGAGGAGTATAACAAGCGCATACATTTCTGCCAGTGGTTGATTCGACAATGCACACGAGATCCTAACTTCCTGAGTTGCTTGCTAGTTACCGATGAATCTTGCTTTACCAGAAATGGAATTACTAATTTTCGAAACACTCATACTTGGAGCGACGAAAACCCTCATACGTCTGCTATTACGCATTACCAACATACCTTTCTATTGAATATCTGGTGTGGTCTTTTTGGTGATAATCTCATCGGCCCTTTCCTTTTACCAACAAGGCTTTCAGGAATTACTTACTTGAATTTTTTGCAAAACAATTTGTATGAACTTCTAAAAGATATTCTAATTGCCAACAGGCACGGGATGTGGTTTATGCATGACGGTGCCCCTGCTCACCTTTCTCATATTGTCACCGATTATTTAAACACAACATATGGTAACCGATTGATTGGCTGAAACGGACCTGTTAAATGTTTTGTGGGGTTGGATGTAGTCTGAGGTTTATTCTACGCCAATTGCCACGTAAGAAGAGTTAAAAAATCGCATCGAAGAAGCAGCAGCTACTACGATCTCTCGTCCCGAAGTTCTAACCCGTGCCAAAGAATCATGGATTCGTCGTGCTGAATGCTGCATTCAACAAAACGGAGGGCATTTTGAACAGGTACTCTGAATGGTTTATTATTGAATAAATTAACTTTACAATATCTCGATAATAAATTAATTTAAGACTTATGTTTATATAAACTTTCTTGTTTGTTTCGTGCTGGAGAACATATCCCTGAAATAGTGCTGTGCAATTCTAAAACAGCCTGTATAACAAAGTCCAACACCACACACTCCATCAACGAAATGTAAGTTTATCATCAAATGTGACTCCAAGGTCTTTAATTTAAGATACTTCAGGTAAAATCCAATCTGTAATCGTATCTGATGGATTCGAACTTGTTGAAAAAGATATAAAATTACATTTCATAGGATTGAGTGCCATAAAATTGTCATTGCAATAGAATTGCAGTGCATTAATGTTACGCTGCATTCTCGAGCAGTCGAGTGGTGAGGCAATTCGTGCAAACAATTTCATATCATCTGCATACATTAAGCAGTGGGAGTTTTATGACTCTTAAAAATGTCATTGATTTAAATATTAAAAAATGGGAGGCAAGATGGCTATCTTGTGTAAAGTTCCATCACTTTATTATATCATCTACAAAGGAACATTATAAATCATTTTTTATGCATATACATTATTTTAATGTTTGCAGCTTTCACCACGTTACTAGTATTAAAAGAAATAAAAAAATTGTTAAAAGATGATTTAACGATTTAATAAATTTTTTATCGTTAGAGGTTTGTTTGCTCATTTTCTAAATATTGATTCAATAAATTTAAATATGAAAGTAAGTCCAATAAATTCTACCAACGTCGGTAAGGTAATTTTATTTATTGAAAACATCGCAAAGTTATTTTTAAATTTTATCCAACGGAAGACAACAAGTGCACTTTTAAACTGCCAGTGTTCATGCAACGAACACTCCTGTTAAAACCGGGAAAGCAATGAAATTTCTTCGGGTTCGAGGATAAAGCAGGATATCGGAAAACCATAAAGAAACATTTCCTAATTATCATTAAGCAGAACCTGCTAACTCATCAATTCTTATTTGAAAATGGGGCTTTCGTTTAACAATTTACATCCAACGGTTTGTGTCATACTTGAATATGAACCATTTCTCCAACAATTTAGTAACGAAGATTTACTGCACTCAGTGGTTCTCTACAAATTAGTTTCCAACGAAACCATCCGAGCGGAAAGGGGGCCAGTTGAATTGCGACCACCGGTGGGTCGTGTTGGATTTCTAATTAATCTTCGTCCAGTTACCTGAGTAAGCGAAACCCCGAGATATTTATGGAATATGTAAATTAAGATGAGAAATAGGTGTATAAATAGGTTTTATCTCGGCGGGAATCAAAACAAAAAGCAACGCAAACTTTGAAGTTTTATTTGAAACAAACGGAAATAGGTTTCCAATTTTCATTTTTATTAGGTAGAATTTAACCTCGCAGTTCAATGCTTGGCACGCATATTTTTACAATTTTTTTTTGATTATTTGGCACTGGATATCGGCGTAGATGATTTTATCTGACTCAAAATAAAACGTCGCTTTATTTTTAGAACTGTCTCGGATAATATTAGATTGTTTCGCGACACCAGATAAGCGCCAGTTTTCATGTAGTACCTACTTTTTTATTTGAAAGAAGTTAAAGTTAAACTTAGCCCGGTTTATTTGAAATAAATAAAGAGTATCATTGGTTGAGTAAGTTAAAGCAGCCCGTTTTTCGCTTTTACTTTAACCGCACTAAAACGTAATTGTCCCCTATATTTTATGACTGTTCAAAACTAAAACTGCTGTTTATTTACGATCACACGACTTAAGTGAGCATTTTGTGTTTTAAAGTCCCGAACCTAAAACGTAACCATTTTATTACTAAAAAGTCTTTAATAACCCCTGAAAAATCTGAAAATACATTATGGTTTTTCATGTGTCAGCTTTCACCAGATTAATTTTCGATCTCCACCGAAGCTCGTAATACCGCTCTTAAATTTAATACCGCGGCCAAATAATAGTTTTCGGCGGTGCGAGGCGAAAAGGGGAGCTTTTCCGGGGGTGGTTTGAGGGATCGTAGATCAAAGCTCCTCTCGTGGGGATGCTGCGGTAGCTCGGCTCGTTGAGGAAGAAAGAGAAGGAGATCCGGAAGTGATGAAAGAGCGCGCGCACTCTTCCAAACGTACGAAACGTCGCGGGTTTTTGGAGGATGAGATCACGAAACGTCTTGAAAACTCTTTATATGCTTGTAAAAATTAAATTACTTCTCCAAACTTTTCACCTTCATTTAAGACTTATTAAAATAACTAAACTCCGCGCGAAAAAAATAAACTACAAATTTAAAGAGCGAGCTCAAAAAAATGTTGGTATTAAAAAAGGAAAAAGTCCCGACTACAAACTTTGAAGTAGTATAGGTTCGAAAACTCGTCGAAAAAAAAAGCTCTTTCCATATCCATTGAATTTCGCCGGGAATTCAACGTGGAAAACAGAAAGAGTTATGCTTCTGTAGCTTCATAACACGAAATCGAAAATTTCCGGTTCAAAATTCAAAATCGACTTGACGTTCAACACGTTTTGTAAAATTTAAATAGGAAACAAAGTTTCCGTTTTAGCAGGTAATTAAGCTTGGAGAAAGTGAATGACGATTGCGGTGCATGCGATATGAAAACGTTTCAATTCGCGTTATTACACCTAATTTTACACAATATACAATCTCCGTTATGATCTACCCTTGTACTTTTTTCAATAAAAAAGTAAGAAAAAAGATATTTACTCAATTCTCATATTTTTGAATTTATCTTGATATTGACACATCTAAAAATAAAAGCGAAAAAGAACGATATTGTTAACAATAAATTTAATTAAAATTTTCATTCTAAAAGTTTTTTATAACACACTTCGTTTCGTGAGTGTTACGACTAACAATTTGAAATGACTACAATTACATCCAGTTTTAATGCTTTCGTATTTTTCTCGATATCTGAACAACTTTGAGCAAAACTACAAGAGAGCAAGATTGCCAAGAATTAAGTTAGTTGATACTTTCATTCTAAAAGTTTTTTTTTAATATGCTTCGTTTCACAAGTGTTACCACTAACAATTTGAAAATGCTATTTGAAATTTCATGCAATTATTATATTTTCTTGAAATCTAAGCCTCTAAGAGCAAAACTGGGACAGACAAATATTGCTAAGCATAAAATTAGTTAAAATTTTCTCGTTTCCCGTAAATTATCGTTTCAACTAGAACTTTTTCGTACTTTTTTCAATATATAAGCATCAAATTTTCGAAAAAACTTCAACTCCTTCCTGCCCGTCTGGTTGAAAAATCAATGTATATTTTAAGACTGTTTTTTACTTATATCTCTGGAGTTTAGGTGGGTAAGGTTTCTCTTCGCAAAAATGTATTGTAAGGGTGTGAAGTCCGTTTTACATTCGACAATTGATGAGTAATCCACCATTTCATTCATCCATCAGAGTACGGCATTTTTACCTCTTCTCTCATTCATTAAAATGCCTGCTGCACGCAGTCAAATCATGGCCACCAGCGAAACCTCTTAATAAATGAACATATGAAATGGTATTAGGTTCAACTTGTTTTCCATGGCTGCAGTGGGGGTAGTTCGAAGCGCACCTGTTAAAGGCGACCGCAAAATGAAACGTGGGTGAAGCGGTGTTATGTTCGAAACGTTGTGTTATGTTGTAACGTTGATCTTATAAAAAAGGAAGGTAGAACAAATGTATACATGAAAAATGGCGAACTCGTGGAGAATTCGCGTTAACTAAGCACTTTGATAATCAAATGTTTACAAAGTATTTTAGATTAAAGCGCGATCAGTTTAAAGAAATTCATGGCCTCATAAAGGACATAATTGGCAAAGTGGGATGCTATGAGACCTATTGGAACAACAAAAATTGGTTGTGTTTCTAAGGTGTATAGACATGTAGGGGAGAGTGTTGTACCTTGGGCCAATTTTTAGCTTTCTTTCCTTATGAAAGATGTCATTGTCATATAAATAGTCTAATTCATTATCATTTACTAATTCTTTTCCACTGGCTATCATATCTTCAAGCGTTTTTTGGTCACAACTAAAGTCGCGTTAAAAGTAACTATCTTTATTTTCAGACGTAATTGAACTTTTCGGAGTCTTTTCTTGGACAGCATTTGAGGTGGAAGGGATAGAAATGTCAGCTACTATCTCTCTTTCTGCTACTTTTTCTTCTTATTACTCATCATTGATTTGTTCATGGGCGTGGGTAGCTCCAATCAAAGGTCAATTAGTTACAACTTACAACTTCAAATCTTTTTTGAACGTTAGAAGCGGTAATAGCTTTACCCACAAATTCAGCTATGTTGTATATTGAAATGGGTTGCTCCGGATTCATAATCATCCATTCGCTACAGAGTATTTAGTAAGCCTTCATTGGCCCAAAAACTGTTCTATTGTTCTATATAGTGGTTGTATTTTGTGGCTGATATGAGGATGAAATGTTATCATAAGAATTATTCTTGCAGAAATCAATATCCAAAAGGTTATCCAAAAGTAATATGACGGGATTTTCAAAGTCGGTTTGATATGATTTTTAAAGTGTTCAAAATATTTTAAAAATAGCTGTCCGTTTGACCAATCGGATGGATTGGCAGCTGCGATATTACCAATTGAGCAAACACGCAAGTCTCTGTACTTTATTATATTTAGCAGTGGATGTTTCCTGCAGGATGTAGATTTTAAGGTCTTTAACCACCACTCTACTGCAGTATATCTAAGTATAGGTCGGATTGCAGAGGACAAAATCCATGTCTTACCTATAGTCCTCTGGCATTGACCGAATGCTATGTACGCCTTTTTTAACCGTGTGAAAAGAATCAATTCTGTCTTCTAAGGATTCACAGAGAGTTTTTGTCAGTAACACCAAGACTCAATATATTTGAGAGCACTTGTATCCTATCAAAAAGTACGTTTATGTGCTTTGCTTTGACGAGAATGGTAAATCATCTTCATAACCAACTATTGTAAAGCTGACTTCCGTGAGACATTTCAAGAGGCTATCCGGGGGAGAGATTCCACAAAAGTGGAAAAAGTACATCACCTGTGGACAGTCGTCAATGTCAGTCTCGACTGACATTTCCTTGAAGACAGTGTTCTCAATCCAACCACAAAGAGTCGGTGGAATCTTATGCTCTAACAAAGCATAAGCACCAGGACGGACTCCATCGAGACAAGCACTCCACCAATAAAGCTGATCACCGAGTGAGGAGCCGTTAGTGTTAACTTGCCCTAAGTGTATGCATGTTGATTAGAATTTAGTGGTTTATTTATATAGAATTTAGATCCTCTGTTTCTCAAGTATTATGATCACTATCTTCTAAAACAAGAAAATCATCGACTTATCACATGTGCGCATTCTTCTCAATATTTACGTATTCGAGAGCAAAAGTGCAAGAGAGCAATATTGTTAAAAATAAGATTTACTAAAATATTTATTTTTAACATTTTTTTAAGACGTGCTTCGTTTTTCCTTGTGCTACTATTATCTATTAGAAATATAACGAAATTCATAAAATTTTCTTATTTTCGTACTCTTCTCAATATCCATACATCTGAGGATGAAAGTGCAACAGAGTACTCAGAGAACTTAGAACTGTTGTTCTAAAAGTTTTGTTATGACATAATCTGATTCCATTATCCATTAGTAAAATAACGAAATGGATTCCCTTAAGTAGTCAAGGTTGGAAGAGTCATAACCAAAATGACTGTCTCGTCTTCCATTTCACACCCTCCAGAGAGGAATATGTTTGCCAGCTTCATGTAGAACATGTGCTTATATAATCTGCAATGTCAGGTCAGGAAGTGGGTGAGGAGCTGAAATCACTTTTCGATTTTCCTAGAAACTAAGTGGATCTTTTTCGCTTAAGGTAGATCACAGAAAGCTCGATGGGATATGGAGTTAAGAGTGGCTAATGGTACAAACTGTTCAGGAGAGATTGGTGATTTGTTAGTCGGCCATTTCGTTAGCCTGTTCGCATGATCATGTCTCTTAATTTTGATATGTCCTTTTGCCACTCTATCGTGACGTTCTTGTATACATTTGCCTCTTCGAGTGATTGCAGATAGGACTTCACTAACAATGATGTTATTTGGTGTCTACTAACCGTACTCCACTTTTTTAGAGTCGATGATCAGATTAGCTATTATGTTTATGACAGCTCCTTCGGCTTGTGCAGTGGTACCTACAATACAACCCTAGGTAAGTGGAAAGGTATAACTGGAGATCGTGCGAAAGATTCCCGCTTCAGAACTTTCAGAACCATCAGTTATTTCAATACCAAAGTGTGGCTTGATTAAAAAAGTAAGTGTGATGTAGTCTGTGCAAGCTTTAAGGAGAGATTATGTACGAATAAACAAAGAATAAAAAATAGGAAATTCAAAAAGTCAGTGATGAAATTTATTTAACTAGAAATCTGTGCTACATATGTTTCAATTCTCGGTAGAATCGTCTTCAGACAAAACGTCGTATTGGGTTCATAAAAGAGGGAAATAATTTAAAATTACAATAAGTAAAGTAACAACAACAAATCAACAAAAAAAATTGTTCGGGTTCTAACTAGCGTCAAAAAGTTGAAAGATACATAAAAGTATCACATTCAATATATTGATATTACACTTAACTTAATTTTTGTTTAAAACAAAATCAATATTGATGATTAACGTAAAATAAGAAATAACAAAATAATATTAATTATTAATATTAAATGGGAAAAATGACAATATGACAACGAGAAGCAGGCCACAAAATTAAGTATAGAAACATTTATTTATTACATAAATGTGATAAAAGCTATAAATTAGATCTGCTTGAAATATTAGAAATAATGAAACATAAAACAAAAAAATATAGCTTTACATAATGATCAAATTAAAATTCATAATAAACCGCTGTTTTTGTTTATGCGGAATTTGGACTCATGAATCCCTGATATATTTTCTCTTATTCTGAATCTCTACATGAATTTGTCTCTTTCGCTCCTTTTCATTTCATGACCTTCAATTTTTAATTCTAACTGACAGTCTTGTCTCTTCTCTTCAACCGTCTGCTCACCCGATTTTTTCCAAAAGCTGTAATTGTCGTTTTCTTTGATTTTATGTAAGTAATATGGTTTATTTTTGTAATGCGTTTCGTGGTTTGACCATTTTGTCATTTTCTACAGTTTTTTCGATCTATAATTACTATATATATTACTATGGAAAATTTGTCACGTTAGTTAAACACGACGTAAGATTTATTTTTATATTCGTAAAGATCTTGTTAATTGTTATTAACAGCGGCTTATCAGCTGAGGATGAGAATTATATCTCGAAACATGTACTGAAGAATATTCAATCAAAGCAAGTTTTAATGTTGTATACATCGTTTATATAATTTTATAACATACTTGCAATATGGATTTAATGGAATCTTATTTTATTTGTTCTCATTTTTCCCTGATCATTCACTGATGACAGAAAACTAGATCCTGGTAATTGAAGACTATATTCTTTTTACAGAGTAGATAGATTAAATATTGCTAATAAAAGCTACTTCTGAAAGAAAAACAGATAACAGAAATTTAGATACTGTTGACAGAAAACTAGATTCTAATAACTGAAGACTATCTTCTCTTTACAGAAGTTACTGTTATTAAGAGGCTAAGTATTTATTATTCAAGGCTATATATTTCTGAAAGAAGTCTGTATACTGCTTGGATTATGATTAGAGTCAAGTTATAGTTATAACTAGTCAAGAAATAATAAACCCCTATTCATGTATAATTTTGTTTTCAAGGTTCATATAAGATATACAGACTGTTCTTACGAGTCATGCCATAATTTTGATCACAAATACTAGAGATAAAACCCATAAAGTGCTATGATATGGGTCATCAATTAAAGAAATATTTAAACATTTTCGTAAACATTTTTAATATGGTTTATCTTAAAAAGTTAAAATTTGGTAAACCGAACAATATCAGAGAAATCGTTTAAGATCACTTTTTAAAATATATATGGATAAGAAAAGCATATTTCTAGAATATAGCTAGAATATATTTCATATATTCTAGCTGTCAGTTAACATTAACAACATTTTTTTAGTTGAAACAGCTTCTGGTAGGTAAAACTTAGTCAACACATCTAATTCTTGTACAATTAAATATGACTTTCTAGAAAAATGTTCACTTAATGTTCAAATTGGTAAATTTACAATATATCATCCTTGTTGCCTATGATTTCCTTAATTTTGCTCATAATCATTTTGAAATACTTTTTCAACATAAGTTTTCATTAAGTTGGTTCTATTTAGGGATGGTTCTATTTAGGAACAAATTTTTTACCGTTACAAAAATTCACGGCAGCCAACGGTAACATAAAATAAAAAAGAACGGTGGCCGCCATTTTTATGTATGGTGCTCATATGTACCGGTATTATTTCCATTATCATCATAGACGTAGAATATGGGCGTAGAATATATTTCTTCGTCTATAACCCTATCTTCTTTCACAGCAATACCAGGTTGCATAGGTACCGAATACATGGGTGCTCTGGGTGCAAAAGCATCCATAAAAAATATTTAATGGGTGCATACAAAATTGTAAATGATTTTATGTGGATTGCAGTTGCTATTTTCAATTAATGTTTTAATTTTAATGTACTATTGAGCTTTTTCTTCCCAATTTTGTCCCAATATCTGCTGTGGCTTTTATTGAAGAGCACATATTTTGAATTGAGATTTGATACTACTTTCAGAAGACTTGAAATGCTCTAGATGCCTTGATACAGCTTCCAAACGAATTGAAACGCTTCCGGAAGACATGAAATGCTTCCAGAAGACTTTAAATACTTCAAGGAGACTTGAAATGCTTCTGGAAGACTCGATACTACCCCTAGAAGACTTGATACTGCATTCAAAAGACTTAAAATGCATTCAGAAGACTTGCACCTCTTCTAGAAGATTTACCACTGTTCCTAGTAATGCTTCTTATCGAGTCTTCTGTAATGCTTCCAGAAGACTTGATACTGCATCTTGAAGTCTTTAAATGCTTCCACAAGATTTAATGTTGCCTTACTACTTTATACTGCTTACTATTTACTACTTTATACTGCTTCTTAAAGACTTGATACTGCTTCTAAAAGAATAATCAACGGAGTAATTCATAGCGCTTCACGGATGGAGAAGCTATATATATATAGAAGATCTGAATGATGCTCTTAGAAAGCAAAAAATGTTTCAAAAGATTACTTAAACAAAATTCTTAATGGTTTTATTTAAAATCTGGTGCCTATGTCATGTTGAACCAATTTGATTCTTCTAGAAAATAATCAAGAAAATTCTCCAATTAAATGGTTCAAATTCGTCTTTTATTTTTCTGAGAATTGTCCAATTAACTTTGCTTGTTGTAAAATTTTTGTAGAAAACTACTTGTAATGATTGTTTTGTAATACTCCTGGGGAAATGTGGACAGAGGGTCTGTTTGTAAATGATGTAAGTGTTAGGTTATTTAATTTTGCCAATGTTATATTTGAGCTAATTAATAAAAGGTTCTTTTTTGTCATTTCCTTACATTTATTCTTTGAATTTTTTGATAATTTTGTTCTACGAAATATTTAATAAACGTAAAAATATTTCGGTTTAATAGTACATCTCTTAGGAAGGAACCGAACCCAACCCAACCTAGCTTCACAACTAATACTAGATCTATAATAAGAAAAATTAAGGTTTAGCAACTCCAGTATTAAAATGGATGTTTCTCAGGGTTCCATTTTGGAGCCATTGTTATTTCTGTTATTTTTCAATTACTTCCTTACCTATATTGGTAAAGACGTACATTGTCTAGTTTTGGATAGGGCTGAACAGGCTTTAGCTAGAGCAGAGTACTGGTGTGCTGTTAATAAACTTTGTTTAAATAACAGCAAAACAGTCAAAACTCTTTTCACATTAAAACAGAACTCCTATTCCAATCTGCGTTCAGCTAAATTCCTAGGTATTTATTTGGGGCCACCAAATTTAAATTTTGCTGAGCATGTTCAGGAATTGGGTAGTAAGATTAGTAGTAACATTTTTATACTAAGAAAGTTAAAAATGGAGGTAACTCAAGAGGCGGTACATAGCGCGTATTATGCACTGATTTATTCCCTGTTGTTATATTCTATACTCACTTGGGGAAGCAATCCAAGTAATGCATACATCTTTGCTTTGTACCTTCACTTTTTATTCTCGAATGCACTTTGTATGCTTTTGATAATAGGAAACATTTTAAGGTACATGCAGATACTCATGAGCATGATACTAGGGACAAGAATAAAATTGATAACAATTACTGCCGTTTATCCAAAACACAGCTTGGGCTCGGGTACTTATTTTGAGCGGAAGAGTCCAACAGAAGGATTTTTAAAGGTAGCTTAAAAAAATTATGTCAAAACACATTTTATGCTGTGCAGGAATTCCTAAATGCATGGATCGGATTATAATCACCACATGTTGTTTATTAAATAATTGTATTGAATTAAATATTTAGAAATTGTAAAATTGTTTAGACGAGTATATGAACAGCTGCTTACTAACACAATAAACTATTATTATTATTAACATTCTCAAATCAAAGGTGTTACCACTAATAACTTATATCACAAAATTGGTCAAATTTTCATGTTTTTTATATCTATGCATCGGAGAGCAAAAGTGCAAGAAGCGAATAGTATTAATAATAAAATTACTTACAACTTTTGATTTAAAAGTTTTTTGTAGCATGCTCCGATTCCCGAACGTTGCCATTCAAATCTTGTAAACAAGGTGTCCTATTTAAAAACATAAAGTTGACCCATTTTCCGCAAAAACTAAAAGCGATTAATAACTGTTTATACCAACAAAAATAACAATCAAAAGAATTCAATATCAGATTTAAATTTTTGTAGTTATTGAACCCAAAGTAAACGATATTTTAACAATAATCTATTATTTGTCGTTTTAGTTTAATTTTGAATCATTATGAAAAACGAGTATTTTCTCATTTAACATAAAAACTAAAATCTGGTTAAACGAGTTTGAAGTTGTAAAAGAATATACGACGCCCTGAGAACATAAACTGTTTATATTGTACCCTCGAGACTCCAAGAGTTCGACCATATTTACGATTTTTAACACAGAAAGAAACCATTTCTACTAGTTAAATGTTTTCTCGTAACGAAAACGAGGAGAAAAATTTATGTATTTTTGATGACTGCATGAATTTAGATAACGATCGTGTGTTATCAATCATTTCTTGACTCAATATTATGCAAATGAGAGCAAATTTAGAATAACGTGTTTACTACAAAAACTTTATAGAATAAAAAAAATCTTTTCAATTTCTTTCTAAATTTCAAAAAAATAATCTTTTCTATTTTTATGAGACTTTCTCGAATCTATTTCAATATCCTCACCTAATTTTAAAGTCGAAAGGGAGAAGACGAACAGCTATTAATCTCGCCGGTTCGACAGTAAAAAGATATCGAGGGGTTGATGTGTAGGGGTAGAAACGAAAAGTTCAAAGCTATCGTGGAATTCGTGGAAATCTCCGCTTTGTCGTTGAAACTTAAAAGAAAATAAACCCATCCCATACAACGCCGCTGATATATCGACACAAAACTTAACTTGGCAACACTAACTATTTAGAAGATAAACAGTTTCTCTTGTATCTTTATTTATTTATACCAAAAACAATTCGTTTGTCTTACGATGAAGAGGGAAACGTGTAAAACCCCGGTTTATACGTATTCCCAAGTTTATTTTCTACAAAAGCAATTTTCGTTGTACCAAGCTCGTTTTATGTTTCTAAAGCTTCACCGTGCTTTTAATAAAGTTGTAAAGAACAACAATATGCTTTTTTTCAGGCTCTTTTATCCTTTCATCTTCAACGCACCAAAACTTCTACTCAATCTATTTAAGAAGACCACGCATCGAATACAAGTTAAAACACTTTAAAACAGTTAGAGATAAAGTTTCAATTTTAAAAAGGAAGAAAATAAATTATAGAAATTTGTCGCCTGATTTTAATAGGGCGAAAGTTAAAATCAAATAAGGCGGAATGCACGCAAATGTGCATGGAGCTGATAGGAACGAGTGGCGACTTCCTCCGGATGAAACGCTTCAGGTCGCCGACCCAAAAGCGAAGAAGGCCGAGGTAGGTGAGGAAGAGGTCAGTACTCCAATCTTTTTCAAGCAGCAAGGACCTTTTATAATGGGAATGCAGTAATTTAACGTTGATTGCCACCCCAAAATTGTTCTTTTTCTGACGCCTTTGAGAGTTTTTAAAAAGATTAGATGTTAAGGCGTTCTAGTTATGACTAAGATTGGTTCTGATTTTTTATTTTCAAAACCAATTGATAAAAAAAATCACTGAAATCATAACAATTTTTTTCTGAATCAGTGATTTTTTTTCTGTCATTCAATTCTTAGTGCATCTGGATATGTGGTATGTATTTTTACTTGAGGTAGAGATTGGAATGGATACTGACTGACCTAATAGTTTTAGAATAATTAGAAGGTTTTTTAAAGTTTGTAGTTTTAAGAATCACTTATTTATTAGGCTTATTTATCAATTTATTAAAGAATAAAAAGTTGTGCAATGTTGTAGAATTAAAAGAACTACAAGTATACTAATGATTTCGAGATTTAAGACAATAAGTTTCTCATGGTTGATCATGATGAGCTATTGTTGATTAAAGAATGCTAGAAGTATGGAAGATTTTGAATGCACCCAGAAGTTTGTGGTTAAAGAACTCATTAGCTCAATACAAATTCAAGCTTCGAGAATCCAGAAATCAAACCACAGTTGTTATTCTATCCTGAGTTGTTCCAAATTTTAGACATGGCGTAAAGAAGCAGGATACATCAGTAAGATGTATCATGTTTGATAGATATACAACCATAAGATAATGGAATGTCAATACTATAATGTCTGCAATAATGTCTTACTTTACAATTGAAAGACATAAATGGCCCTTCTGAAACATAATAATAAATGGTTATTACAGAATGCTCGAATGTTAAAAATTGCTGATTTATAAGTTATAAAGTGGTCTCATATTAATGTCTCACCCGGTATAATAAGCTTAAATATATTGATAAATATGACCTAATTCTTCTTATTGTTAGATAAACCACTTAAGCACTGTAAAATAGTAAATAGGCACACTTTTCTCTAGCAATTTTACTTCAAATTAGAAAATTTTTATGCCCCCTTAGTTTGTAAGTGTGTGTGCACCAAAAGAATACACTTTTCTAGTTTAAATTTGATTACAATAATTAAAAATAAAATTTGTATATAATAAAATAAAATTAAAAAAATAATTAAATTATAATAATCTTTCTTTTAAAACTTATACTTTATAGGAATTAGCATACCAAGCTGATGAAGGTCACAATTGGTGGTCGATAATTTTTTCCCTATTAGTAATCGGTCTGGTTGTAACCGGTATAGTAATCGCCATCTACCTCTTAGGCTACGTAGACGAACTTTTATACTGGCATGGAAAACGTATGGACTTGGACGAGTACCTGCAGGTAATGGCTTAATGATCACGCTTTAAACATTTCATTCGATATCCAAAAAAACTTCCCGCGGTTCCATGAATACAGATGATTCCCGCCTTTCACATCACGCGACACGATCTCTTAATTGGAATCGCAAACTTCTACGTTCTGTTTAATAACTTGGGAACGTTGTACGGCTGGGATAAACCGTGAAATTCACCGAAACTTGTTTCGTTTTCATTACATAGGGAAACTTGAGCCCCAGGAAGCTACCTCCTTCTTGGATCTCCGACACCCACTTCGTCTTTCAGGATGACAACGGCGGTTTAGCTGTCTTTGATACTACTAACTTCACCGTGTCGCTTCTAGTTACTAATCACACACTGGTAAGTAATAATAAAAAATTATTTATTTATTATAATAATTAATTAATATTGTGAATAATACATCTGTTGCGAATTAGGATTCCCCATTTATCTTGTATTAGCCATCACGTGTTGACGTTACATCGTCATTTCAAGCTAATTAAGCATGTTATCTTAACAGCTCTAATCATTCTAATCATTTTCACAACTGAAATCAATCATTATTGAACTAGGACGTTTGATTGATGTAATAATACGGCTTTTAAAACATATTCGCGTTTTAAAATTTTGTTACATTTTTTAACATTCACGACTCGATTATTCGCGAATACATAGCAAGTGTAAAGGTCTTTTTTGTTTATTTAAAATGAAGGGTTTGATGTAGAAGCAATCAGCTACGCATATGCGTTTCTTTAAGAAACCCAAATCCGAAATTTATGGTCGATTTTAACGTTTGTATTAGGTTATGTCTATATTTTTGTCTAATACCTACTCTAAAGATCACATTAGATCTACTAGAGATATTTGGGTTTAGCCATACGTCTCTTAAAATGGAACTGAACCCAACTCAACCTAGCATCAGAACTAGACTTATTTATACTAGACTTAGAATTAGAAATATTACGGTGTTTCTAGGTCTAGATCTAGTACTAGCTCTGCATTAGTTAGTAGGTCTAGTACTAGTTATACTTTTAGTTCCAGAAGAATTTAAACATTCTAAAGTTAAACAAGAATTAAAACTAGAACTAACACTACACCTAGAACTAGAAAATTTCGGTTTAGTTATGCATCTTCAGACGCTTCTGCAGTTTGGATCGCAGATCGCTCCGCCTACTTGTACTTCTTACGCCAGTGATATAAAGTCACAGAATAATCAAAAGACAAACTTGCCCTCCTACCATAAGTCGCGTATTCAGCACTGCGCACAGTGGTTCGCCATTTTGCGGGAATAGTGTTTACGTTTGTAGTGCGTTTGTCACCGAAATCTGGTGTCTATACCGACACGGCGATTTCAAGGACATGTTAAGTGAACTTAAAAAGATTTAAGGTGCCGACCGAGAGTTTGTATTCTGGTTATTCTGTGGTATTGTGGTAATTTGTCAAACTTAATTTAATTACAGGTGTTTTTTTGTTATAAATTGTCTAATGTCTTTTTTTCTCTTGTTTTGTTTTCCTGTTGTCATCCTACCACTATGGGATCTCTTGCGCTTCATCTTTTTCTTCTTCTTCTACCGCCCCTCTGGGTTCTCCTATTACGGACACATTAAAGTTTTCCTTTGAATATACGAATGAGGTAAGTGATACTGCTTCCCATTTGGATTTTTCCTCTACTAATCTTTTTTGTGGACTAAAGGGCCATATTTTGGTGTGCCATATTAACGCTCAAAGCCTTTACGCCCACTTTGATAACTTTTTGTTTACATTCGAGTCAAACTTATTTGATGTGATCGTGGTTGGTAAAACGTTTGGAACCATCTAACCTTTGGAATCATCTGATTGATCTCAAGCCAGAATGGAGTTCTTGTTGTTTGAGGTTAAATGTCGGTAGGATAAGATGTTGCTAGGGGTATTTTACTGCCCTCCAGGGACAAACTTTTTCGACAATTTTGAAAACCTCCTGGAGAGGTATGGGGATAATTATGATAATACTTTGTTACTGGGGATTTGTTACCATCTGCCGTTCGAATTCTCTACTTGACCTCATTGTCTCGTCCTACCCTGACAGACTTCTAGCACATGGCCAATTACCTGCTAATCAATTTTCTAATCACGATCTTATTTATTGTGCTGTTTAACTGTGCCATGCTATAACTGCTCAGCGTACCATATTTTATCGTGATTTTAGGAATATCGACTATGAGGCCCTTAATTTTGATGCAAAGATGATTGTAAGATGAAAAACAAAGCATTTTCCTGTCCCCTGGTTCACTGAGGACATAAGGGATCTTATGCAGTCCATCTACTTGGAAGCTTGCCTGCGTAGTGCCTACTCCCAAATTAAAAACTCCAGTTTCTCCTAGTGACTTTCGTCCCAAATCAATTCTTTCTTTTTTATCAAAAACTCTAGAGATTGCAGTGTACACACAAGTATATAATTATCTTGGCGACCATCATTTGATGGATGAGATGCAATCTGGTTTCTGCCCTAGCCATAGCAACTCAACCACTTTGATCAAGATTACTGATGACATAAGGCATGCCTGCGATCATCGACGACTGACGGTACTCGTACTGCTTGGTTTCTGTAAAGCTTTTGATTCGGTTGATTATGAGATTCTATTGACAATTCTCTCATCTATTGGTTTTACTCGTTCTTCTTTAATAAAGTTTCAGTCCTATTTCGCCCATCGTTCTTTATACGTACGCACCGACTCTGGCCTCACGACCAAGTATAAACTTTCATGTGATGTAACGCAGGGAAGTGTTTTGAGTCCGCTGCTTTTCTCCATTTTTATTTATAGTGTAACCCAGGTCATATCTTCGAATTATTACCTATATGCAGACGATCTCCAAATATAAATTAGTACTACATCGCAACTTGTCCTTGATGGCGTCAATATCAAATTCTCGGACGTAGTAAAAAATCTGGGAGTTATGATGGGCTCAACACTGTCATGGCGGCCCCAAATTCAACATATCTGCAAAAAGGTGTATACCTGTTTTTATTCTATTCGAAAACTTAAATGCTTTCTTCCTCCTTATGTTCGTCGTAATCTGTGCTATATATTAATGTTTCCCCAATTAGATTATGCTGATACTGTTTGCACTGATTTATCGATTACACTGAGTAACAAGCTAGAAAAATTAAAAAATAACTGCATTCGTTTCATTTTCAACTTGGATCAGTATGGCCACATCTCACCTTACCATAATAATTTAAGATTGTTAACGTATCAGAACCGATGCTACTTCCGTGTACTTCCGTGACTTTGTATAAGACCTTGCGTAGCCAAACACCCGCATATTTGTTCAATAAATTTACGTTCTTGTCGGCTCACAATTAGTAAACTCGAAGGCAATCTAATTTGCCATAATCTGATACCATAATACGCAAAGGACTTAATCTACCATAAGTCCTTTGCGTTGCACGCGATCTCCCTCTAAAATAATTGCCCCCCTCCCCCATTATTCGCAAGGCTTTCATTTTCATCTTTTAGGGTATTTTATTTTATTTTATCTTGCACAGCTGCTATTTGCTAACCAAGTGTCTGTACAACTTGTTAATTATATGTGCTGAAATTACTACAAATAGTTATTTCTTCCTTTTTGTATCTATTTTGTCTTGCTTTCTGTCGTATATTTTCTTTCTTCTCTCCTTCTACTTTTTTTATTGTTGGCTTTAGTGTTTTAATGCCATATGTGATGTTGTTTTAGCTAAATAAATTTATTTTATCAATTGGGTCTATTCGAAGATATCGTTTTATGCGATAAATCGATCCATTTGTCATACACTGTAATAATATGCTTATTTAAATAGTTCTTATGCCAATAAATATTATTATTTTGGTATTAGTTCTGGAGCTGGGTTATAGGTCTAGTATTAGTTATACTTTTTGTTCCAGAATAATTTAAAACAATATAGACTTTAACAAGAATTAAAACTAGAACTAACACTAGCCCTAGAATTAGAAAGATTCTGATTTAGCCGTGCGTCTGAAGACTAGTTCTAGTTTTAGATCGATACAAGAATACAATAACCTAAAACTGAATAACAGCTACAAGTAGAGTTAAATCAACAGTAATGCTAATACTAGACCTAGAACTAAAAATACTTGAATTTAGCCGAACCCAACCCAACCTACTAACTACCACCTACTAAAGTTACGTTGTAGGTCTAATATTAGTTGTACTTTTAGATCCAAAAGAATTTACAACAATCTTAAGGCAAATAAGAATTAAAACTGGAACTGACACTAGACCTAGAACTAAAAACATTAGGGTTTAACCACACGTCTCTTAGGATGGTTAAACCCAAATATTTTATTTCCAAGTCTAATATTAATTCTAGTATTAATACTAGTTTTAGTATTGGTTCTAGTGTTAATAAATTTTCTCTTTCACGGTCCTTCATGGTTAACATCCTATGGAAATACTTGATTTTATAGTTACATATCATAAATTGAACTTAAAAAAGTTCAATTTAGCGAAAAGTCCAGTTTTTACATAAACATGGAAATGTTTAGATAACTTTAATTAGAGTATAAAATTCGTGTCTATAAAACACTTTGTAACTCGACCCGGGGACATACTGTATATATATTTTGTATTAATTTTTCATTTCAAACAAAAGTTTGAAAAAATTTTGTTTCGGTCGAACACTAATTCTAAATTCTGTATTCGATTCAAGTTATTATTTCTCCTGATTTTCTCATATCTCAATTTTATAAGGAATTAATCTTACAACAGTACTCAAAATAGCTATAAATAGACCTGCTATGGAAATGAACATAATTGCTGAACGTGCAAAGTCGGTTATGGCCCTAGAAAAAGGGATTAAGTTATCCATATGCTTGAGTCTTTGGTGGCAATGAATCTACGATAAGACCTATAAAGAAACAAGAAGATGTAATCAGAAACAGCGTAAAAAGTGGTACCGTCATTAATTTGCGATGTAAACAATGAAAAAAATAGAGAAGTTTATTATTATTATATTGGCTACACCATTAACCTTTAGAGGACCGAGACCACCATCTATATTATCAGTACTTTGTATATGATTAATATATCATATGAAGTACATTTTGCATCGATTTTCTTCAGACAATATGTTACCTAAAATCCCGGCCCTCTAAAGGTTAACTAGGGCTAGATTAATAGATAAACCCAAGGAACTTAACCAACATTTTTCTGGTGAGATGGATTGTGCTGAAGATGACTGCAAATTTAAAGCAACCAAGAGATCGTTCGAAAACTTCAAAACTTGTCATAATTTCTATAACATTAGGTCGTATGGAGAACCAGCTTTAGCCGACCATTAGCAAGCTGTAAAATTTCCTAGTGAAATAATAAAATTAATAGAATACAAAACTTATCATCCTGAACAAGTATTTAATTCAGATGAAACCCGGCTTTTTTGGCCACAAATACCAACACTAACAATAAGACACATTTGAAAAAATGAAAAGATTGCTCCTTGTTTTAAATGAGCTTAGGATAGAGTTACACTTTACTGTATATACAATAAGCTTCAAAGGGGTTTAAAGACGTAATTACTTTAATTTTTTGATATTGAATATTATTTAGTTTACATCGCGCATTAATTTAGGTAATCGCCTTGGCATTAATAATAAAGCAGTCGCGCGTTATCTTGAATCAACACGAACCCGAACTCATTTAGGGGTGTGATTTACGATTTTCGGCTTTCTCTTGCAGCGGCAGCTCGACGTCAGGGGGTACCAGTGCTCCAGGGATTTGAAATTCGTGCTCTTCCAACATAATATTAAATCAGTAAGTATAACACTACATAAACCCCAGTTAGAACTTTGAAAATCAGATAAATTCTAGTTGAAATATCGTCTAAAATAACTCCAATTTAGTCCTTCAATGAAAATCATTTCCTACGTGTCCATATTTTGTTGTCGTGTTGCGTTTATTTTGATGTTTTTTGTTGAGTATCTAGTTTTCTAAAATGAGTTATATCTTCCCATTGTCGATTTAAACGGATCCTTACTAGAAGGATCGGTTCAAATTCCTCCAATATCCGTTCCTTGAGTCCTAATTGCATCGCTCGTCGAAATCCGAGCGCGCGCACACATACACAGCGACAGCTACCGAAAAGGGGCAGCATAGACAAGGGATGTGATTTAGGATCGGGCGCCCCCGCGGCGCCCCCCAAAGGGTTCTTGGCAGGCGCCCAGGGCGGCGTCGATCTGTATTCCGACGCTGGCGATGGCCACGACGCTCTGCAAAATTCTCAGAAAGTTTACGGCGTCTACGTATTTGCCCTGTACTCACAATGCCGAGGAAGTAGAGCATGCAGCATTTGGGGGGGAGGTCAAAAAGGGTTGTTTTTACGTGGAACAATGCGATAATCAAGCGGGTATTTCCCTATGAATAGAGACGAATCGAAGAGATAACGAAATCGTTCGGAAAAAGTTCTATATTTAAACAGCCCCTAAGGAAATACATTTCAACCTTTATCCTTTCTTATTTTCAGGTTTTCAGACAATCGTACACAGCCTACTATACCATTTACGAAGTCAGCAACGAGTGAGTATAACACGCAAAGCCTACTTTCTGGCAAACAGCTAATTTACGATCTAGTGATAAAACGCATCTGATACGCGGTTCCATTCGAGTTTAGTCCTTGGAAGACCCATTTTAACACGGCATTAATTACTAAAGATAAACTGCATGTGTCAGTACCGTATATTTTACACCCAGCTATTTCTGCGGTCAGGATAAAGTCATGTGTTAACATCACACTATGTGGGTTAACCTGGATATCAGGTTATACGAAGTGAGACCGCATTTTGCCGATACGTCCACGAAATCCAACCGCATTATTTGCAAAACCCCTTCATATTCCCGACACGTCTTTCAACATCTTTTCAGTCGCAATACCTGAAGTAATACTATCGGCATTCACGCGTTAACATTAAAAACGGAAACCTTTCGGAGGTGCTACGAGATAGGGGAAATGACTCTATTCTCCGTTCCGTGCAACTTCAAAATCGAGTTACGTCGAGTTCGCCGCCCGCTTGATTTACATAGAGATTTAATCGAGCAACTCTGCCTGACTTGTACACGGTTATTACGCGATTCTAAATTCGATTTTGGCATGGATTATTTAATATCTAATTCGTTTTTCTTTAATCAGTCATCAGATACCGCTGCGCCTTGCATCCGCTTCGCACGCGCAGTTTCAAATGCTGCAGTACGCGGCATTTCTCGGAGACACCACACAAATCCTTATCGTGTACGAAAACGACATTTACATCCGTCAATCACCTACGGAACTTGAAGATACCAGATTAACATTTACCGGACAACCAGATATCGTATATAATGGAATACCCGATTGGCTCTATCAAGGTATGTCATGTGTTAATATGGGAAGATGTAGCATATGTATCAACCCAACCTGCCTGCTTCTAGGTATAATTAACACTAATGTTAGAAGTAACAGTAGACTAGAACCTTAAAAATATAAACATTTGGATTTAGCGTCTTAACCCTCGTACGACCAAAATGATTAGTGACGATTTGAATGTCGTCACACTTGGTCAATGTGGAGAAAGTGAATGACTACTTTCTCCAAGTGGGATTTATGTCATAATCCCACTTACAGGTGAGATTATTGAGTTTTATTATAACAAAAAATTGTGTTTTGCTTGAAAATTTTAATGAAATGGTGCACTAAAATGCTGTTGCAAGTTATCTTTTTAAGAAGAAATCTACTGCCTGTAGAGATGATGGTAGTTCAAGTTTTAACACATATAATGAATAATTGTTTGGAACCGTGCTCTTGTGATCCCATTACGAAAAATTACCATCCCGAAAGAGTATAAGGATTTGCAACCTATGTATTAGTATTTTGCCAAGTGTTTCAAAACTGGTGGAAAAGGTTAAGGATTTTCAAATTAACAAGTTTAACGATTCTTATAGTATTCTACCCCTAAATCAGTCAGGTTTTCGTAAACATTATAGTTGCGAAACAACTCTAAATTGATTTATGGCATTAGACACTTTACTTTTTGTGATAGGATTTATGACACCTGTCTTGATGAAGCATATAACGTAGTGTATGTCACATACAACGGGTGCAGAACGTCTTAGACTTGTTTATGATTTAAGGCGCTGTGATAATGTGTCATAAACTGATAAAGGCTGGCTGGTTAAATATGTCTAACAGAAGAATGTTGCAATTGTTATCCTTCTATCATAGCTTCTTTCGTTGAAAAATCCTTCTTATCTGTATAAGAAAATTTCGTTAAGAACACATGTTCACAATATTAACATTAAACCTGATAACCACTCCCCGCTACATGACGAGTAGTTACTCGTTGACTTGAAATAAGCTTAGGAAGTACTCATCGGTGCCGAAGTAAATCGTACAACATTAATTGCTGGTTATTTAAAACACCTTGTCTCTCTGAAACTGTAAGAGATGTCGATAAAAGCCTCAGAAAATGATATAATTTTTCCTCTATTTTTTTATAAAAACTTGCAATTTTTATAATAATGCTGAAATGTGCAAATATCTTAAAATTGAGATATCATGCCTAACTGGTCGTTATTAATTAGGAACTTGCATTTTTTATTGTATTTATACATTCTACGTTAAATTTTGAAAATTTTAATGCATGGCAATTGTTAAGAAACACTTATACAATTCAATTATTTGAAAAGTATCTTAAAAATGCATGTTGATAAATATAGCATAGAATTTCTATCCAATTGATCTCATACTTCATGAACCAGGTCAGCCCCGGGATTTTATAAAAGAGATGATAGGTCCGGAACCAGTAAAATGTCCCGAGGTTTTAAAAATTATGAAGTTAAAAAAATTTATATATACGGAACGATTTTTCTATCGCTTGTTGTTTTTGAAGTTCTTTTTCTGTATTTTTGTTGTTTTTGGAAGCGTTTCAAGTATTCTGCGAGCAATATCAAATTCTCTAGAAGCACTATCAAGTCCTTCAGAAACAGTAGTAAATCTTCTGTAAGCAGTTAATGTTTTTTGGAAGCAGTAAAAAATTCTCCAGAGGCAGTATCGAGTCTTTTGGAAACATTTCAAAACTTCTGGAAGCACTATCAAATCTTCTGCAAGCATTTTAATTCTTCTAGAAGCAATATTAAATCTTCTGGGAGACTTGAAATAGTCTCCCAGAGATGATATCAAGTCATCTGGAAGCGTTTCATGTCTTTTAGAAGCAGCATCAAGTCTTTTGGAAACATTTCCAGCATCCCAGAGGTAATATCAAGTCTTCTGGAAACATTACAAGATACACTGGTACACTGGTAAACATTACAGATGTTCTAGATATAGTGTTAAGCCTTCTAGAAGCATTGCAAGTGTTCTGAAAGCATTTGGAGTCAGCATAGAACTGACAGTGACTGAAAGTATTTTAAATTTTCTAGAAGCAGTATCAAGTCTTCTGAAAACAAAGCGTTACTTCTAGAAACATTGCAAGTGTTCTGGAAGCATTTTGAGTCCTTCGCATACAATGTCAAGTGTTCTGAAAGTATTTTAAATTTTCTAGAAGCAGTATCAAGTCTTCTGGAAGCCGGTTAAATCTTCTAGAAACAGTATCAAGTTTTCTAGGGGCAGTATCAAATCTTTTGGATGCATTTCAAGTATTCTGGAATAATTTCAAGTATTCCAGAGGTAATATCATGTTTTCTGGAAGCATTTCAATTCTTCTAGATACAGTGGCAAGTCTTCTGGCAGCATTTTGAGTCCGCCGCATACAATATTAAGTCTTCTGGAAACATTTCAAATCTTCTAGAAGCAGAATCGAGTCTTCTGAAAACAATATCGAGTCTTCTAGAAGCAATAACAAGTTATCTGAAAGCAATTCATGTCTTCTAGAAGCAGTATCAAGTCTTCTGGAACAATTTCAAGTATTCCAGAGGCAATATCATGGTTTCTGGTTGCATTTCAAGTCTTCCAGACGCAGTATCAAGTCATCTAGAAGCATTGCTTGTCTTCTGGAAGCATTTTGAGTCTTCTGCAAGCAATGTCAGGTCTTTTGGAAGCAGATCAAGTTTTCTAGAAGCAGTATTATGTCATCTAGCTACATATCATATATTGTGGAAACACTACCAAGTTTCTTAGGCCATCTGGAAACAATATCACGTCTCCTAGAATCTTTTCAGGTCTTCTGCAACCAGTATGCAGTTTCCTAGAAGCAGTATCAAGTCTTAATTCCTTACCCCCTAATCCGGAAAACATTTTTTATCCAAAGAATTGGACACCCTAGCTGTAAACCCGACAATAAGTTGTAGTTATACCTGTTCCCCAATGGCACGTATTGAAGCGTATTCGTACGAGTATGGAAACAATCTACTCGTCATATTTGACTCAGGACAGTTTTCCAACAGTACACGTAACTCCCCAAGTATATGCGAGTCTGCATACTCACCTCTCCTTACTTGCTGAGTATTTTGTAGTTTTTCGCCAAGTAGCTTGTAGGCCGGCTTAGAAGAAGAAGTCTTACTACCCCACTATTCTATTTTTACAAGCAGTCCTAAGTAATGTTAATTTTTTTTGGGAGAAATTCAACTAGCAAAATAAATAAAATGTCGGTTGAGAGCACAATTTTCCAAAGATTCCAAAGATATCTGACGATCACAATCTTTGTAGTGTAAATTTGCATATCCCATGAGAATAATTATAATAGAGAATATGCAACATTACTACAGCATTTAACTTTGATTTCGTATACTTCCTGTTTTGGTCGTACAAGGAGTACGGGAAATGCAGCTAAGTCCTAATATTTTTAAATGTATTAAATAGATACTAGAGTTGAAAATTATTTTTTTGAGTGAATTTAAGTTTTACTGAATAATGAAAAAAGAATCATTAGGTTAATATATCAAACTTTTTGGGTTGGGTTTGAACTTTGTGTTCCAATTTTGCGGGAGGGTGCGTGACCATCCAAGTAAATTAATTTTTGGGGGTACACAGAGGATGTCCTGAGCACGCCCGAGGCGCTGTGGAGTTCACCGGATGCTACGCACCTGATTTACGCGACCTTCAACGATACCAACGTCGGAACCGTGACCTTCCCTTGGTTCCCCACAGCGACAGGCCTGGGGGATAGCGTTGGGGCGCAGCGGGTCTCCAATTTCCCGGGGGCCCGAACCGTTCGATATCCCAGGGTGAGAGAGCCTAACCTCTCGACTTCTTTAATTTTCATTGAAAGACAACCTTTTCGGTGGTGGGGTGTTGATTTCAGCCGGGAACTCCGAATCCTACCGTTCAACTTTGGGTCGTAGATATCAGCAATTTGACGGACGTGAAGCAGTACGAAGTCTCGCCGCCGAAGACGCTTCAAGACCAGTAAGTAAAAAGAGAAATGTTGGTTCGTTTTAAAATTCCGATGAGGTAAGTTGACCACTTGTCGTGAAGGACACTCGTCGGAGCTTGTGCAAACATGCAAACGCAATAGCCGAAGCAGCCATTACTCACAAGAGGGGCCGTTTTAAAAGGCACTTGCGGCGATCTGATCTGGCCTTTCGCCTAAACAAAGGCGAAAGGGTGCCAGAGATAGGGGTAACGAATGACCCTCTTTGTTCCAGGGACTACTACCTGACGTCGGCCGGTTGGCTCGGCCAGAATAACACGCAAGTGTCAGCGGTCTGGATGAATCGGGCACAGAACTTGAGCATAGTTTCAGCCTGCATGGCGCCTAACTGGACCTGTGTGGAGGTTTGTTTCTTTTACAAACCGGAAATTGCATGCGCGGTCCTTGCAAATTATATGGAAATTTATGCGCGATTTCGCGGATGAATATTTACAAGATGGGCTTGGTAATAATAGTTGCACGATGTAATTGTTATTTGGTCGGTAAATTCCATTTTAAGTGCTACGCGTAACACCTTCTACATTTACATTGTTATTCTTAAACTCGCAGCCATAAAACGTGTATTATTAATTATTCCCTTGTTTCTATTCTTGCTTATTTTCATAGACTCATGTAGAACGGGCTACGGAAGACAACTGGCTCGATATTCAAGAACATCCGCTATTTTCTCCGGATGGAGATAGCTTCCTGTTCCTGGCGGCCGTTCAAGAGGGTGCCACCGAGATCTTCACCCACATAAAGCACATAACCCTCACCCAGCAGAGGATTTCGATCCTTAGCCACGGGAAGTACGAGGTCACGAACATATTGGCTTGGGATAGTGTTCGCCAGCTGGTGTAAGTATACGTCCCCTTTTACTTCAGGAGCAGGTGTTACGACCGAAACGACCGCAGGAGTAATGCCGGCTCGTTAGGAGTTCTCGAGTTTTGGGGGAATAAATAAACGGTACCTGGACCGGTCGATTTGTTAGTTAAATCGTGCAGGAAGTCTTAAATTTCGGATTGACCCAGATTCCGAACGGTAGGAAGTTACCTATATATCTTAACGGTATCGAAGCTGCTCCCTAGAACTCGGTTTTTAACATTTTTACGATTGCCTCCCCCCTGAAATTTCACTTCTCGATACCGGTTTTATTTATGCGAACAAATTTTAATGGAAAAGGTTTTCCTACTTTAGGGGATTAGTTTCATAGGAGACTGATATCTTTTTTCCAGTTACTACTTGGCGAGCGAAGAGCACAAACCCGGACAAAGACACCTTTACGTGATAAATAAAACGGAACCGTATTGCATAACATGCGATTTAGGTACATTTTTATGGAGCAGCAGATATTATTATAGCAATTGCACTCATTTTAACGCACTTGTAAGTATTTTTTCTTTTAAAATTTTAATTACGTTAAAATAATTATTGATTTATCTACCATTGGGATTTAGATAAGTCCTCAAACAAGTTCGGGCATGCTGTACTATGTCCTCCAGTGTGAGGGACCCGGTCTTCCATTAGCTGGCGTACATAACGCCTCAAACCATAAACTACTGCGGATCCTGTACGACACGAGGCCACAACAGGGACCGCAACTACGGCAAATCGCATTGCCCAAGCAAAGATCTCTCGAGGTGCCTTTGGCCCAAGGTAGTAGGGCGCAAGTTCAACTACTGTTACCGCCGAGTTGGCGTGAAGAACTCAGGGACGCCGCTTACCCAGTTCTAGTCGAAGTGTAAGATTAATTAATCGTAAAAGATGATTTTAATTTTGATTTTTATTTAGAAATGGTCGGCCTGGTAGTAAGGCGGTAACAGAACAATTTAAAATCGACTGGGGCACGTACATGTCGAGCCACTGTGATGTAGTGTACATAAGACTTGACGTGAGAGGTTCGCGAGGTCAAAGCAACAGAGCTTTGTATAGACACTTGGGCGGAGTCGAAGTGCAAGATCAGATCGCGGTGTTAAACGAGCTACTCAAGATATATTCGTTCCTCGATCAATCGAGGGTAGGACTTTGGGGTTGGGGTTATGGAGGATACGTCACCACAATGGTTTTGGGTACTCAACAGAAAATCTTCAAGTGTGGTATAGCGGTCAGCCCTGTAACAGACTGGTTATATTACAGTGAGTTTACATTTCTTTTGGTTTAATATATACTATCTTTTTAATTTTATTTTTAAGATTCTGCCTTTACCGAACGAATATTAGGTCTACCGTCTGAAAATTATAAGGCCTACGTTGAATCGGACGCGACTCAACGAGCGAAAAACATTCCCCAAAAATCACTTTTTATCGTTCATGGTCTCGCCGATATTACAGCTCCATATCAACATGGTATTGCTATGACCAGAGCCTTAACCGAAAACAACATCTTATACAGATATCAGGTAATTACAACTCATTAAATAAGTTAATTATTTCAATAATAATAATAAACGTATAAATTAATTGTATTTGACGATTGAAATGTAGATTATTCCTATTCAGGATAACATAAGCTTTCCGAGTGCATTGTAGCCGCTTAATTTCCGGCTTTGGGAATGAGATATCCATTTAGTGAACCTGAAAGCTTTGGATTTAGGTTATGTTAGGGCGGATATGGGGTAATAAATAGATTATCAACTAGGCCTTATTTACGTTCTAATATACAGAAATATTTCGCAAGTTACAGATTAAAACTTTGATCTTTAGCGGATTAGGTTAACACCTTCGTTTCATAAACGATTAATTCTTTTATTACCAGGAACGCACGCACATTTTTTGTTTATATGCAAAATACTGAGAACCTAAAAATAACCAGTAACGATAGGTTTAAAACCTAAGAAAATAAGAAGCTATTATGGTTAAAGAATACTGATTACGTATCCGCAATGTCTGCGCATAAGGATGATTGAGAATGTTGCAGTGGAAGCTTAATATTAGGCCACCTTTACGATTATCAAGTCAGGTAACGGTCTGAACACTTGCACGTACTAGGTTACATTAAGTGGTTACCGAGACCGACATTTACGTTATCTTCTAAGGACTAAGGGGAATTCCTAGTTAAGGTGTTGAAAAGTCCGAATTGAGTTACGAACAATGTCGTGTGAATATTAATATTGATCTCCTCGGAATCACTAATTCATGGAAATGAAGTCGTATCTCAAAAAGGTACTTGTGCAATGAATGGAACCATTTATTATGATGTTATAATGATTATAATATCGCTCTGCAATGTTGTTTTGACATCTTTTTATAACTTCCTTATATCTTCAGTCTGACGTTTTAATGTCTTTAAAAACATCATAAATGATATTTTATTTAAAACGTCATGTAAAATTCGGAGATATCATTTAAAATGTCTAATGCATCATTTCAAAGCATTTGAAATGTTTTATTCATAATTGCGAATTAGCATAAAGTACTACACTGGCCACTTTATGCAAAGGTTGTCAAGTTGAAAATATTAAAACGACTTTTTTAACATCAAACTCAACGTTTCAAAATGTCATTTTCAATGGCATAATTGATATTTTATTTAAAACTTTATTTCGAATAGACGTAAAGTGGCATATTTCATACCTGATGCCTAAAATAACAAGTTGAAAATGTTAAAATGTAAAAAAAAATGTAATACATGTTTTAAAATGTCATTTAAAACGTCCTATAATTGATATTTTATTTAAAACGTTCTAAAACGTTAAATTCCTAGTTATAAGAAAAGATAAAGAGAAAATAAAATGGAAAGGACCGTCTTGAAGCCATGCTATTGTAGAGCTAGCTATTGCAAATACTGCAAATAAACACTTGAGTAAAATGGGCATTTAAACACTTGAGGACGGTACCTAGGAATGGAAAGCCTGAATTAATGTCGAACATTAATGTTACACAATCATCATTAATGCACATCACAACGGAAACGAATGCTAGTTGGCAAATAAGAAAACAAGAAAAATATAATTTGTTACATGTTCAACTAATTAGCCCAAAGTAGTGTATGACAAATTCTACTTCTTTTTCTTATACCATATATAAATCTTAAAGAAGCGTTTTGCAAATATTGAATTTGAAAGGCAGAAACTACATCAATACACGAATCATAAATTATGTAGCAATAAATTTATGGGCTGAATACAATTATTGATAATACAATCACATAATTAAATTCTTAAACGCTTATTCTTATTCAATAAGTTGTGATTGTTTTGGAGCAGCCGCAGTGCTGCATAAACGCAGATGAACGAAATCTGTGTGATAAATCGATAATAACCCCTAACACTAATACCACAGATATTATTATCAAAGTACTCTCAAATACGAGCACCAGCACTCTGACTCCCAAAAAACCATGATAAATGACATATTTGGATTAATATCTAGGCACAGATGGAAAGCACGATGAATCAATTTGTTTAAATCGTAATTAATACAATTCTGATCAATATGATATGCATTTAAGTAGGATCAATGAAGCTGAGTCATGCAACTTACCAAAAAGGTTACTTGTGTATACTAAATACAGAATTCGACCTAATATAGATCCTTGAGGAATGCTAGACAACACTGCAGTCTCATTGGATTAGACGCTATCAAAAGAAATTCTCTGTCTTCGATTCATTAAGCAATGTTCAAAAAGCCACTGGCATTGCGCGAGATACCAACATGCCTAAGAATTGCAAAGAAAAATCTTCTTACATTACCGACCAAACCTAACCAACAAAAATTGAGCTACAAGAATTTTTAAAAAATAAAAACAAATAACCATAACATATAAAGAATACCTAAAATAGATTACAACAGGATAGATAACAATAGCGATAATAAAGACACATTTTATATTCATTTGACGATACTTCCTGAAGATGTAGAAGATCCCAAAACATGTAGAAAAAAAACAAATCAAAATAATATCGAAAAAAAAATACAAAATCGATTTGTTTAATCATTTAAAAAAATGTTCTTGTTGGAGTACATCAAAAGTCTTGGAAAAGTCCAGTAGAACAACCATGGCCTTGCCAATATTCCGTCCTCCGATAATAGTATCAATAACTACCAAAAGTAACCCGGTCTCAATCCAAACTTTATATTGTATGATATGGAGGACGTTTTCAAATATTTCCTTAAATCATCATTATGTGTTGAGTTGGGCTGTGTTCGGTATCGATGTAACCAAAGTAATCTTCTAACAATCTGGATAAACAGAACACTCAAGGCAGTAGTAGTAACTGACAATATGACACATATAAGGCAAGATTACGGGACAACACAGCAACAGCATTCTTGCACTGAACTATCAAAACCAATCGCATTAATTCTAATTGAAAGCAAAATGTTTATGACTTCCTGCTCCGAGGCTAAACATAATTCAAGCATTTCAGTAACCGTAGGCATTACATTTAAGGAAAAGGAAGTAATTAAATCAGTATCACCCAACGAGGTATTCTAAGAAGATAAGAAGTAATCATTCATTGACATCAACAAATCCTATAACCTATCTCACAACTCTCAGCTACTTCTGCTATTTAGCATATGATACACAAGATAAGCTAACTTTTCTTGTTGAAATAATCCTAATGGGAGCATGAACATCAAATAAAGACAAAATGAACAAGGAAACCTTATCATCAATATTGTGAAGATATGTGATATCATTCCAAATAGTTTGAGATAAATCACGAGCAAAATTGTTAAAATGTTTAAAATCTTTGAAATAAATTGGTTATGGCACCGAGTTAATTCCACCCGAAAAGGATAATTCTATGCAAACCATTGCATGGTCCGCAACTAGTGCTTTTTATTAATATAAATTAGGTATTAGTTTAATGGCTTTTACTAATCCAGTAAAACGAATCCACTAAAGAATTATGATAAATAATAATAAGCCAACGCAAGCTGTCAAGCGCGAAAATACTTCGGCAAGCTTTCGTGGAACGTCTTTTTCAATCAAATACTGGAATAAGAACAAAATAACAAAGATGTAAAATTGATCGCTTATGCCGGCTACACACGTGACGATTTATTGTAGCGATTAAACTGTACAGTCAGTTTGCACAGTTTTATCGAAATTTGTGTATGAAAATTTGCACAGTTTTTTGGGTCCATGCAAACAATCGGCGGCAGTTGCAAATTCTATTCAATAAATCGTTGTCGATCGGGTTTGCGCAGTTTTATCGTATCGTATAGATGGCTGTTAGATGAATCGGTCAGCAAAAATAATACTATAAATGTAATTCTAGAATATAAACGTCAGTGTGCTACTATCAAATTCCACCAAATTCAATTTACCTATATTTAACTTAAAAAAAACATGTCACAAGAAGAACTTAGCGGATACCGTGATCAATTAGAAGAGTTAATTTACGCTACTGACGCTAAAAAAATGAAATTGAAGAAGAAAAAATGTCCCTGCACTTTTGGTTGAAGACTACGGCGGAACAACAGCCGTGCTTCATCGTGGAAAGCAGATATTTGGGATCTTGTCTCACTGTTCTCGGATACTTGAGGCACACCTCCGCTCGTTTTAGTGTACCTTTTGGTTCTTAACTGATGAATTAGGTTATGATTTAGGTTCGATGTCAATCGACTTGAGCTGTGGGTTCGATAGGCAGAACCTCAAGACAGTTTGTCCTCTAGTCAGTTCGAGGTCAACCAGCCCGTTTCTTCATCATTAACGTTCATCCTTAAATAGATATACCAATCTTTTGAGGCGAATTTCAACTTATTTAATAAATTTATATGAGAGTTTGACTTTCTTTTAAGAAGCCAGCCCTAACACCAAGATTTTCTTTTCATATTGCATAAAATAAGCAAGCCTAAGACCGCAAGTGTGTTACAGTCGGTACGGTATTTGTTGCGCCAAAATTGGCAAAAAGGCAAAAATCAGTAACATTCTATTCTCTGAAAGCAACGCTTAATATTTACAAGCAGTGGAGTACCTTTAAATTTTCCATGTTATTTCTCAAATCTGCAACTATAAAGATCTACTTTCGTGCAGACTCCAATGACTTTCGGAATGTCTGGTATTATCTATTCCAAGAATTAGACGAAGTGGTCTTTTAAGAAATTTGGTTTAACAAATGTTGTATCGACTGTATGTTCTTGTTCAAGTTTCTGAGAAGAGCTGAAAATAGACACAGATATCGTAGACGTGTGGAGGCAACAGGGTCTTTCGATAAAACTGTGCAAATGGACTGTGTAGTTGAATCGCTACGATAAATCGTTACGTGTGTAGCCGGCATTATTCTAACAACCTTGCAATTATAGTTAGTGGTTGGGAAATTGAAGATATTGAACAAATTGCACAGCTGGTGTTGAATAACATAGTGAGTGAGATGGAGGAATTGGATTTAGCAGTCTGAAAGACGGAGATTTTTGACGTTAACGTCAAAGATCATGTAGTCCAATCAGATAGAGTATATAGAAAATAAAACATGTATAACTGTCACTGCCTTAATTAGAAGCGTGGATTCAGTAGATGGACTGAGGGCAGAGAATAGTTGATGGGTGACGGGCAAAGGAACAGGGAAGATCAACACGATGAGGAGGGAGGCTGTTATAGCTTCTCCTATCAATCTTAGATGGTACGAAGGATTGGTACGGCTTTGTATGACTAGTTGCTGGATATAAGAGAATTGGATGCGAAGCGAGGGGTTTTATACGCCCTCCTCCAATATACCTGCCATTGTAACGACATCTTTAAGCTGCCTTTTGTGTAAAGGAGATTTGGAAATAGGTTCGAATTAACACATGCTGGAGATCATGTGCCGCTAGTACGTTCGCCATCAGTCAATTCAAAACAAAAAACTCCAAGTACCTTTAAAAGACTAAGAGATATGTTTCTTTTTGCTTATTTTCTTAAGATGTGGATGATGTGAGTCGAGAGTTTTTCCAGGGAACAGACCAAGAAAGATAAATAGTGAAGGACAGGCTAGAAACGACAGCATAAAGTCAATTCAGATGGAGGTTCCAAAGGATGTCCGGAAAGGTGTTTTCGGAGAAGGCAAAGAAACAGTTTTTGAAGTGTCGGCAACTCAACCCCACACTATCCGACCGCTCAAGATCCAAGTATAGCAGATTTTACCCCAATTTATAAAGAAGGGTTGTATTGATAATTATCAGAAGAGGTTGGGTGACAGCGATATAGATATTCAGAGACAGAAGAGAAAGATGCTGATAAGAGAGATATGAGGACATAGTTATGAATACAAAATACCTCGTAAAAAAAGGAATCAGAAAAAAAAGAAAGAAGCTGGTGGCTAGATTCTGTTGTGACAATGAGTACTGCAAAATCGAGCAATTCTACTGGATTGCGTTGGGTTAGCTATTCACAGTTCATACAGTACATTGTATAAAATTAAACATACTTCTATGCCAAAGTGAACGTTTCGTATTTAAATTTAAGTATGACTGAGTCATATGATTATAATTTCAAGACGTCCGTTTCAATACCGCTCATAATTCGTCTAAGATCCCGGTATTTGGAATTCCAGAATATCGGTTTAAATGTTCTACCCGCAAAGTTTTAAGCATGCAACCTAGCTACGCCCAATAGATGAGTATCAGAAGTTACAGTTCAGGTCAATAGGTGAGGCAGAACTTGACGTAACCCTGGTTGCAGTTTCAATTACCTGGCATAAACCAAAGCATTCATTAAGGAACAAGTATCGACCCCGGTATGGTTCTAATAGATTCAAAAGATCAATATTAATATCACCCAAACTTGTCTTGCTTGAGAAACAAATGATGGGAGAGTAGTATTAAACTCGCCACCTTATACCTAAAGTACTAAACATTGGGGACACATGAGCAAGCATTAATACTTTGCCGGGTGAAAAAATTTTCAGATCCTTAGGGAAGAAGAATTACAACACAAATATCGAGAATCTGATAAAATTGACAGCTTAAACTCGCCACTTTATACCTAAAGTACCAATCATTGGGGACACATGAGCAAGCATTAATACTTTGCCGGATGAAAAAAATTTCAGATCCTTAGGGAAGAAGAATTGCAACACAAATATCGAGAATCTGATAAAATTGACAGCTTAAACTCGAAACTTTATACCTAAAGTACCAATCATTGGGGACACATGAGCAAATATTAATACTGTGCCGGGTGAAAAAAATCAGATTCTTAGAGAAGAAGAATTGCAACACAAAACTCGAGAATCTGATAAGATTGACAGCAGGGCAGTGGTATAAGACATTCTCAACCATCTCTTCATCCTCCGCACATAGACGATATTCAACATCGTTAGCTATGCTCGACAAGACATCCATTAGAACACCAGTGCTGCTGTGAGCAAGTCTTAAAATATTCCTGAGTTTAACAATGGCGATGTCAATTAATAACATCCCAGGTCTCATTCTAGGAGAACTTGACCATGTAGGTGAAATCTTTCCTCAGCTACTTCAACTACTTGGTTTGACCCCCCAAATGCTTAGTACTGCCGATACATGCTCATCTGCTGCTTTATCAGCCACTCCAGAGCGACCTAGGACCCAGATCAGAGAGACTTTGATATCACTAGTCAGTGTGTTTAAACGTCTCTCTTTAATGATAATAGTAGGTTCTCTTTGCTGATAGTGATATCAAGGCATAGTAATATGATGTGTTACTCCTATGATTATCATTAGCACTTTAACAATTTTTACATATACATTTTATATAACATCTTGAAATGAACACATTTTTATATATTTTTTTCTGTTTTTGTAGAGTTATGCAAATGAAGGTCACTTATTGGAGGGCGCATTGGAGCATGTCTATCGTTCGATGGAAGACTTTTTTCAGGAGTGCCTTAGTCTGGATACGGACGACCCGAGGGCTCCACCGGACACCTGAGACTCTCTGATGCGTCGCCTGAGCGCGCGTTTCCGCTTCCTAATACCGGCCGCGTTACGGACATCACGACGCCGAAGACGTCCCGAAAACATCGTCGCGAACACTATCATTACTTCCATCTCGATTTCCACAACATCTAAAACCATTAGCACAACCGACGCTTAGCCTTCTTAGCGCCCCCCAAATGAAGAATCAGAGCTCTAGTGCCACGATAAAAATAAAACAAAATTATCTTAATTAAGCCTAAGCTGAACTAAATTATACTTAAATATTTCTAGTGATTGGAAGAGCAACAAAGAACGAATGACGTTTTCTTTTTTTTTTAGTAAAAGATTAAAGTAAAAAGAGGTGCGTGTAGAAGAGAGAACTGGAGCCCCCCTTAAAAATTTATAGTTGAACTATGATCCTTAGAAATTATTAATCGCTGTTTACTGTTGGAACTGGACTTTAAATTCCTTAAAAAATAAAAGTAAAGATATCTTCTAAGAAAGAAGATTTGCGACGTGTATCTACCGTTTTCTGTAATACTGTGTAATTTTTAAAAAAATCTGTAATATCTGAAGGGTGTAGCCAGAAAACATTGATAAACTTTTAAACATTAATTTTATTTTTAATAATCTCTCAGATTTTGTCGGTGTTTTCGGTGATACATCCTGTTTGTTTTATTTTATTTTATTTAACCAAGAAATAATTTTTTAATCAAAAAATTACTTCTTGTAATTTTCTTCTAGATTAATCGCATTTAAGTAAAAAATAACAACGCTAATAAACGACTCTTGCCTTCTACGTAAAAAAAAACAACAAAATAAATCGAAATCAAAATTATTTTATTTCCTCAAAAAAAAACTTTCTAACCAATGAATTATCTCAAAAAGTGAAATCGTCAAGTCAATTATGTAAATTTAAATTATTACCTTTAAAGCAAAAAAAAGAAAGGTGTGAAAAAATCAAACGTTTTATATAAATGTCAAATTTCAGCATCAAAAGAAATCGCCACGTTTTATCGAGGTGTTTAATAGCTTAATCGATGTAATTTTAGCTTAAAGAAAAGCGGTAAGGTTGTGAAGTGAAAACAACAACAACAACAAAAAATTAACAAACCCATATGAATGAAAATAAAATTTAAATAGTTAAAAAAAACCGCAGATTAATAAAAGAAAACTGTAGAACGCTGTGCTGAAATGGTAAAAGCAAGAGACAATCTTTTAATGAAAATCCGTTTAAAATCTATAAAGAATCCATATAATTAATCTGTTTTATTAAAACTAATTGAATAGAATTAATTAAATGCGAATAGAATTGGAACAAGACTTGGATTGTTATAGATTTTAAACCCGCTTAGCTAAATTATTACGTATTACAATTCAGACAGGTTAAAAAAAATCTTATTAAGTGAAAATCACAAAAAAATATTTATATAAGTTTATAAGGTCAAAAAGAATTGTTACTAGATAGATAGATAATTTTATTTTTAACGCTAGTTCGTTGTTAACACACGCAGGGATACGAAGAGCGTGTTTTGATTTAACGACAAAAAAAATAATGATAAAGAGAAAAAAAATGCGCTATTCACAGCCGAAATAAAAGCGAAGAGAAGTAACGTTGCCTGAAAAAGGAATTAAAAAAAAAGATGAGGAATAATGAAAAGGAAAACTATGAGAATAATGTACAGAACACCAATTCCATTATTAATTAAAAAAGTAAACGATTCTTTCGGGATCTTTGGATATAATTATTATTAAAAAAAAGAAATACAAATCGATTATAAATTATATTAACGAATTTTTAGGTCCCCCCTTACGGTAATGTGTTATTATATAGAGATGTTTTTTGCGTTTTTGTATGACATTAAATATGATACAAAAAATACTATGTTTACAATAAATCGTTATTAAATTTATCAATTGATTTATTATTTAAAGAATAAAAACTAAATATTTGTTTTAAATTGTTTTTAAGGAATATTTTTTAAGATAAAGTTGCAATGAGAATGTATTATTAAATGAGAAAGGTTTTAAATTGATTTTAAATCGCATTTAGGCATACAAATCATAAATAAATTGTTGATTTTGACCCAAAAAGCATTATCTATACTAAAAATCGCTTCTAGATGTCTAGGTTTTTTGCAATCTAGCCCATCATATTCTAAGTGACTAAATGGAACACTTTCATTAATAAAACTGGCATTACTCGAAACCGATGAATATAGAGCAAAATATTGACCACAAAAATTGTTCATTATGAAGCAAAAAAGGATAATTTATAAAAAAGATGTGTTCGAGAAGTGTGGACTTTTTGCGAACTAACCTATCTTCTAAATATTAAAATCGAAAACTTCCATTAATAAATTTGCCACTGTTCAGAAATTATGATTAATTGAGGAAAATGTTGTACACAAAATTATTCTGAAGTGTAAAAGCATGATTCATAACAAAGATCTATTCCAAATTTTAGAATTTTCTGTAAACTAACCATATACTAGAGATGTGCAAATTACGTGTGTCCTGTCGAGTCACGATGGGTCATGCGTGACCCACCGTGAGCGGATATTAATTTCTGTACCACTGACGTGAACGTGCGTGATCGTGAGCAACTTTGGTTTTGACGGGACCCGCCGTGACTCAATTGACATCGTTTCATTTTTTTTATTGAAATTTCGAATAAAGAATCACAATAAACAAACAAAGAACTGTCAAATTGTTAGTAGCATGAGTTCTTACTGTTCCACAGATTATATATTACTTTAAAGACTGACACTTATTGGCAGCATCAGGTGCTATTTCTCTAAAGCCCTGTTCATTAACCTGAAATCAGCCAACTTGTTGGCAACATGACTATTACAGTTCCAAACATTGTCAGTTATCTTAAAGCCCACCAACTTGTTGGCAGCATAAACTTTTTTCTCTTCAAAGTCCTACTCATAGGTTTTAAGCCTGCCAAATTATTTGCAGCACGAGCTATTACTACTAACCTGTTGGCAGAATGAGTTATTATTGATCCAAACACTGTACATTATCCTATAGACTGCCAACTTCTTGACAGTATAAGCTATTATGTCACCACAGTCCTGCTCATCAGTTTGAAATCTGACAACTTGTTGGTAGCAAGAGCTATTACTGTTTGAAACAATACATTATGTTAAAGACTGGCAACTTATTGGATCATGAAGTATTATGTCCCCAAACTCATACTCATCAGGTAGTAGTCTGCCAACTTGTACGTTGTTATCTATACAGTACTTTTTAAGGTTTACAAGTTCTGCACATCTTTTTCTCTATAATACTTGTTGATTCAGGGAATGTTTTAGGGTTTCCTTACCATATTATATATTACCTGATCAAGCATGAGTCATGTGATTCGTGTATGATATTCGCGTGAGTGGCGTGCGTAACCCGCGTAGGTTTAAATCGTGAACAAAAGTATTTAAAACAAAAATAAAGTATTTTGTTGAAAGCAAAGATATTCTGTCGAGTGCATTTTTCAATCCTCCGCTAGTCATGAGCACATCTTACCGGATAAGATTTTCAGCTATTTTTTGCAGTAAAAACGTCTTCTTCGAGATTTTGCATTTTCTCAAATAAAGAGCACATTTTGCATTTTCTCAAGGTTTTGGTATCAAGAAGCAGTATCAAGGGTTTTGGAATCATTGCAAGTCTTCTAGAGGCAGTATTAATTCTTCTGGAAATATTTCAAGTCTTCCAGAAGCAATATCAAGTGCTTTGGAAATATATTTCAAATTTTTTTAAGAATAATATCAAGTCTTCTGAAGCATTGTAAGTTTTCTGGAAACAGTTCAAGTCTTCTGGAAGCAATATTAATTCTTCCAGAAACAGTATCAATAAGACTTGATGAAAGGGGCAGTATTAAATCTTCTGGAAGCAGCCAACAAATCTTTTCAAGTCTTCTGGAAACATATCACGTTTTCTGAAAACATTTGAAGTCTTTCAAAAACAGTATCAAGTCTTCACGAGGCAATATCAAGTCTTCTGGAAGCAGTTTAAATCTTTTAGAAACAGTATGAAGGTTTCTAGAGCAGTATCAAATCTTTTGAAGCAGCCAACAATTTTTTTTAAGCCTTCTGGAATCATGTCAAGTTTTCTGAAAGCATTGGAAGTCTTTTAAAAGCAGTATCAAGTCTATTGGAAGCATTTCAAGTCTTCCAGAGGTAATATCAAGTATTCTGGAAATATTTCAAGTTTTTTAGAAGTAATATCAAGCAATGTTAATTCTTCTAGAAACAATATCAAGTCTTTTAGGGGCAGTATCAAATCTTCTGGAAGCAGTTTAAATCTTCTGGAAACAGTATGAAGTTTTCTAGGGCAGTATCAAATATTTTGAAGCAGCCAAAAAATGTTTTGAAGCCTTCTGGAAACATGTCAACTTTTCTGAAAGCATTTGAAGTCTTTTAAAAGCACTATCAAGTCTTTTGAAAGCATTTCAAGTCTTCCAGAGGCAATGTCAAGTATTCTGTAAATATTTCAAGTTTTTTAGAAGCAATATCAAGCAATGTTAAATCTTATAGAAACAATATCAAGTCTTCTATGGGCAATATCAAATTTTCATGGAAGTAGTTTAAATCTTCTGGAAGCAATATCAAGTATTCTGGAAGCAGTATAAAGTCGTTTAGATGTAGTAGCAAGTTTTCTGGAAATATTTCAATGTCTTCCCAACGCAGTATCGAGTCTTCTAAAAGAATTTCAAGGCTTCTAGAAGCTGTATCACATCAGCATTTCAAGTCTTTTAAAATCAGTATCAAGTCTTCCCAATGTAGTATCGAGTCTTCTGGAAACAATATCAAGTCCTCTAAAAGAATTTCAATGCTTCCGGAAGTAGTATCAAATTTTGTGGAAGCATTTCAAGTCTTTTAAAATCAGTATCAAGTCTTCCCAATGTAGTATCGAGTCTTCTGGAAACAATATCAAGTCCTCTAAAAGAATTTCAATGCTTCCGGAAGTAGTATCAAATTTTGTGAAAGCATTTCAAGTCTTTTAAAATCAGTATCAAGTCTTCCAGAGACAGTATCGAGTCTTCTGGATGCAGTTTACATCTTCTCGAAGCAATATTTAGTCTTCTGGAAGCGGTATCAATTCTTCTAGAAGCAGTATGAAATTTCTTGGAAGCATTACAAAGCATTTAAAAGCAGAATCAAGCCTTCTAGAGGCAGAATCGAGTATCCTGGAAGCAGTTCAAGTCTTCTGACAGCAATATCAAGTTTTCTGAAAGCAATGAAGCGCATTCTAAACTACTCATAAACTACGCAATTTGGATAAGTTAAGGATCCTATCCAATAAGTAATGCTTACAATTGAGGAGGATAGATAACAGGGCACAGAAAATGGTCATAACTTACATGAGATTATTTGGCGCATTAACTCAAATGGCACGCGATAATCTTTGTTTAATTTTTGTAATTACCCAGCTCTGTATTTCACAATACTTTATTGTGTGTCTAAGAACAAACAATTCTCTTATAATCGGTCAGTTATTACAAAAAATAAAATACTGGATTATAAACAACTAAATAACACATTCTACATTTAAACCAGCTTGTAGCACTGTCGAATGCAATGTCATCTACAAAAGTCTTAAAGCATTTTTTTCAGAGCTGCTTAACGTCGGGTCTCAAGAGGCAATCGATTGAACAACTGCTGAAATGTATCCACATTTTCCAATCCACATTTTGACATATGCAACACCAAAATGTTGACCTGACGTTGTGTTCATGCACCTCACAGCGAACTTGGTACGGTGATATGTTGCTGTTCGTATAGAGTATGGACTCAAGTATAAACTCACAAGGAATCGTAACAATACTGACCTTCCTGAATAGAAATTTACAGTCATTCCTGCAACCTACATTGCCCAGAACATGTATTGCACGTCGTTGCAGTTTGGAAAAATATGCGCTAGAAAGGCTACAAAAGTCTTAAAGCGCTTCTTCAGAGCTGCTTAACGTCGGGTTTCAAGAGGCAATCGATTGAACAGCCGTTGGAATATATATATCAAGGAATATATATATATATGTCGCAATGTGGACTGGAGTCCACATTGCGACATATTCAACACTAGAATTTTGGCCTGAAGTTGGTCCATGCGCCTCGCAGTGAACTTGGTACGCTGATATCTTACTGTTCGCAGAGAGTATAAACTTGCAAGGAATCAGAGCAATACTGAGCTTCCTGAATAAAATTTTTCAGTCATTCCTGTAAACTACGTTCCCCAGAACACAAACTGCACGTCGTTGCAGTTTGGAAATATAAGCGCTAGAAAGGCTTCATTTTTCTAATAGATTTGAAGTCTGATGTCCGTCACAGCATTTTCGGAAGGGTTTATCGATTGAAACTGCCACCGTTCATTATTTCTCGTATGTATATGAATATCTTGATAAAAATGATTACGTAATGGGTATCGTCTTTGCCCTGTCCCGGGCATTTGATTCTTTACCACCAGTCTTTCTTGAGGAAGAATTATATAATGTGGAAATTCGCGGAAATCTGCTTAGCTGGTTAATCTCATTCGCCATAAATCTTAGTTTGAAAGTGAAGTTTTCAAGGAAGGTATCAGGGGTGTCATCTGTGTGGGTGTGCCTCACGGTTCCATCTGAGGCTCATTACTCTTCTTAATTTTTGTAAATGTCTTGCCGTGTTTTTTTTGATAATACACATATAATCATGTATGAGCGTGTATATGTGCACTATAACCCAACCGAATCCCTTACCAAAATATGGTAGATTGTCATGTAATGGATTAACGCTTAATGCACCGGCTTGGCCACATCCTATGAAAGTGTACCTATCACGAGTCTCAATCTCAAATATATTACGACTTATCTTTCCCCTCTATTATGGTAGTATGATATTGATGCTTTAAATTTGCATCAAATATAAAACAGGTATCCAATTTTAAGTTTGGTGGTGTAAGAACATTGTATAACTGATTCAAACTATTTGAATTTAAAACAAACTATTTTTATTTGACTATGTGACTATTGCAGGACCTCATCAATGTTCCTGTAATCAACAGGATGGCGTCGTCAGCAAATAGGCAACAGTCAGCACTGTTTCCAATATAGAATAGAAAGTCATTAAAAAAGAATAAAGACAAGAAGCATAAAATGTTGCACACCAAACTTGATCAATTTGAAGGGAAGAGCATAAATCATTATAAAAATCTACACTCTAGATGTCTGCGTTTTCTGCAAACTATACCTAAACCTTCTCGATGTCATATACGAGCACTTATATCAACAAATTAGTGACTTTATGTTTGCTACAAACTAAGTCTAAACCTAAATCTATCATATATCATCTATCATATATAAACATTAAGAAATTTGTGACATCAAATTGTTTATTTTAAAGCATAAAAGAATAATCTCTCTTATTCCAGATGTCTGAATTTTAGGAAAAGTAATCCAACTCAATCTTCTAAATGTCATATACGAACCCTTACATTAACAAATTTGTGACTACTCAAAAAATATGATTGGGAGAAGAAAATGTCGCTCACCAAACAGTTTATTTTGAAACATAAGATGATAATCCGTAAGATGACAAATGTTTGTTCTAGGCACCTGCATATTAGGAAAGCTAAGCTACAATCCTCTAACTATTAAGGGGTAATACCACTATGGAAATCTAAAATAAAACGCTTTTTTCGATTTTACTATTGTTCTTTTTATTATTTTTATATCCATTTTATTAATAGACAATAAAGTTGTAGAAGAATAATATATGGTACATTATCAAGCATGTATTGTAAAACACAACAAAACTTTTATATTACAAAAAAATTGTTGGAGCCAATCCTGCAAAATCATGTACTATTACAGACACTTTGCAGCACAGAGTGTAAAGGTCGCAAATTAAATCTGATTAAAATGATATTTTATGGTTCATAGAAGATTGATCACCATGTTATGTATTTCATGTTAGGCAATTGCTCGATGAAACAGCATTTTCTAAAAGATGGATTGGAAGACGTGTTTCAATTGAATAGTCACCTATGCTTCGATCTCAATCCTGTGGATTGAAAACTTAGGAAAAAACAATTGTTAAGGTCCAGCATGAATCTAAGAATTATTTGGAATACAGTTATCTTTCAAAATTTGTTGAATTTATTTTTTACAATTACAATTAACGTTTCATACATCTTGATTTTTGAATCGCAAAATCCATGAATAAATGACAAATAATTAATTAATAACATCAAAATTAAACATCACAGTAATAATTGTTTTGACAAAATTTACGTCAAACGTAAATAAAAATCTGGATTTTTTGTTGCTTACAATCTTCAGCCATGAATACAATGGTAATTTAATCCTATAATTCCAATTCAATTTTAACTTAATATCATTTCAGAAACAGAGACCAAGATGTTATTCATTTAAACCCCACACAAATCCTCGTAGATACTCAAGAACAACTCAACAAATATCCAAACGGAATATAACAGAAAGAAAGAAACGAAAAACATCGAAATCTTCATTAAAAACGAACACATTTTCTAGTGAAGGTATTTTAGAAGTAATCAAATGCATTTCAAAAGCTACTCAATTACCAAGCGGCTCAATTTCTCTTCCAAATACGTTCCAAATAATTAAAAAGGATTATCAAAAGTCAATGAGTAATTTTGATTCGGTTATTGACTTAACGCAAAGTGAAACTGATTTATTTTCACCAACTAATATTGATCGTGGTTCTTCTTCAACTGGAGATAATAATATATCGTCGAAAAGTAAAGCGATTTTAACCATTTTTCCACCAAAACCTCTGAATTTATTTTCGTGTCCATCAGATGAACTTTGTGTGTTCTCGCAAGAGTTTTATGAAAAACTATCTCGAAAAAAAAGTAGGAGTACGTCACATCTCAATTCTTCCGATTTACAAATACCATCAAAACGATCGACGAATATCGAAACTGACTCGGAGAGTTTCGACGACGTATGGAAATTAAAACGAACGTTTCCCATTGGAAATTTTAATAAAATCGACAATTACATTGATCTAACAGCGGATGAAGTTAAAAAAGAAATGGATAATAACGATGGAACTGCGAATCTCGATGAAGAAATGAAATCTTTAAAGGTATCTAAATATGAATAAGGTGAAAATGGATTTTAAAATTTTTGTGGGTTAGCAATTTATTTATTTTATAAAAATTGATTTGTGTAAAAGGAAATCTTGTAACTTGGTATACTTGAAAGCTATTTTTTATTTAAACAAATAAATTATTATAAATAATATAATATTCCAAAAAAAGTTTGATTTCAAGTTAAATAAAAGAGTTAGTATATTTTTTATATGGTAAATATTACAAATTGTGTAAGAGGAAGTTTTGTAACTTGATACACTTGAAAGCTATTTTTTATTTAAACAAATAGATCATTTTAAATAATATAATATACCAAAAAAAGTTTGATTTCAAGTTAAATAAAAGAGTTAGTACGTATTTTATATGGTAAATATGATGATTTATGTAAAGGGAAATCTTGTAACTTGGTATACATAAAAGCTATTTTTTATTTAAACAAATAGATCATTATAAATAATATAATATTCCAAATAAAGTTTGATTTCAAGTTAAATAAAAAAGTTAGTACGTATTTTATATGGTAAATATGATGATTTATGTAAAAGGAAATCTTGTAACTTGGTATACATAAAAGCTATTTTTTATTTAAACAAATAAATCATTATAAATAATATAATATTCCAAATAAAGTTTGATTTCAAGTTAAATAAAAAAGTTAGTACGTATTTTATATGGTAAATATTATGATTTGTGTAAAAGCAAATCTTGTAACTTGGTATACTTGAAAGCTATTTTTTATTTAAACAAATAGATCATTATAAATAATATAATATACCAAGAAAAGTTTGATTTTAAGTTAAATAAAAGAGTTAGTACGTATTTTATATGGTAAATATGTGTTAAAGAAAAATGATGGATGATTAATAACTGCTTCGATGTTACTTTTATACCCTTTTTCTAACAAAATCTCCAATTCCCGTCTTAAATTTGGAATAACATCAATGTAAGGCAGTTTTAACATATTTTTAATTTTTCGCTGATCAGTTTCTTTTAAGATTTCATTGTCAAGACCAAAAGTCGCAATTTCCGATGGAAATACTCCGAGCCATTTTAGTTGAGGTAAAACTAGGTGATGTGCAAGATGTATTTGTGCCTAAAAATATATTTGTTAAAAAAAGATTAACTACAGAAAAAAACCTCGATATAACGACTACTAGTTGCTATACTTTTAGTTTTTGTTTTGCTAGATTATTGTATATATTCCTTTAAAGTAAAACTAGAACTAGAAATAATCTATATAGGATGTCTCCGAAATGCTTGTACAACAGAAGACAGATTCCTTGGCTCGAAATAGCTCGTTTTAAGTTGAATTCAAATAGATATCCAAAGTTGCTCCATTTTGCCACTAAAGTACTTCAAAGTTAGCAAAACAAATTCTTTTATTCTTTACAACTCGAAAATGCGTAAATCAATTTAAACCATTTTTGAGATGTCAAATCCTAGATTCAATTAACATCGTTTAATGGTTTTGGTTACTTTTCAATATCTGCAAACTTTATTTATTTATATCATCAATTAAAAGTCTCATCATAGAACTTATTTAAGGAATTGAATGCTAGGAAATTTTTTCTTCATAATTTCTCTTCACTATCAATTGTAGAGGCAAGCACTTATAATTTCAATAACCTCAAAGAAATCAGTACAGCAAGTTTAGATATATATAATTTAACTTCAATCAACCTATTTTGAGCCAAGAAATTTGTGACATTCCGTTGTACACGCATTTGGAGACAACTTGTACATCAAGGAACAAAATATAGAAAAACTGCATCATATTGGCAGTATAATATCACAAGATGGAACGTTGGATAAATGCAGGAATAAGGAAAACGAAAAAGTACTTGATACTTTAAACATAGTAATAAATCAAATATATAAGCAAAAAGATAAAATTGAAAGTTTTAAACTCGGTGACAATCCGAGAAATAAACAAGAAGAGGATCAGTGTTTGGAAATAAAGTTTTTACAGAAGATTAAAAAAAGACTGGGAATGGATTAACAGACCTACATAATTGGAATGGAACGTGATACAACAGTGAAAAAGGTATTCGAAGCAAATAAGAGGAATCACAAAAAGAGGGGAAAACCCAAGAAGATGTGTGAGTGAAAACTTAGCAGAGGCTGGCAGAATCTTAGGTTGGTAGAAGTTGATGGAGGAATAGGAAAAATATTTATCCGACACCATCAAATAAAAGACTCAAGAGATGCAGAAAAATAACTGAAACTAACCTAATACTGGAAATATTTTTAGTAGGTCGTCGAAAGTCACGTGCGCCTAAACCCGAATGAGTCTAGTTCTAGCCATAGTATCAGCGTTAATTCTAGTTACTTACTTACTTTCCACTTCTATGTCTGGTGTTAGTTCCAGTTTCATATCATTAGAGCTAACTCTAGATCTAGAAATATTCGGGTTTAGCCGTACAACTCTCAAAACAATGATTCTAGTTCTAAGGTCCAACATTGTAGAACCTGTACTATGACGAGATCTTGATTACTAAGTTAGAGGAGGGGGTGCAACTGATCGCGTACGCGCACGACCTCGTAATAGTGGTCAAGGCTAGGGACGGAAAAGAATTGGAGGAGCGGGGGTCATACGCAACGACAGTGGTGATGTGGAAGTTGCGGGATATGGGGGTTGAAGGTGGCTACAAAAAGACGACGATGGTTCTCTTGCAGGGTAGAAGAAAGCTGAGATATCTGGTTTTGCATTGCGACGGGGAGGAGATACGAAGTGTAGAGTGCGCCAAATACCTGGGAGTTTATCTAAACAGGGACATGACGATGACTATGCATGTTTCGCAGATAACGGACAAGGCGTTGCGCATTACAAATCTGCTGATGAAGGTGAAAGTTGGAGGTCCCACGGCCGGGAAAAGAAAGGTGGTAGCCTCGGCCGCAATATCAGCTATGTTGTATGCGGTACCGATCTGGAAAAAGCTCTAAGATGCAAAAAGTATGTGGCTATGCTGAAGGGTGTCAACAGAAAGGTAGCGATAGGCATAACAACGGCGTACAGAGCAGTGTCAGCGAGCAGCGTGAAGGTGGTGGCTGGCTTGCTACTTATCGATCTTAGGGTGGAGGAGAGAAGTTTGGTATATGAGAGAGGGAAAGAAGTCAGCGTGGAGTTAAGAGAGAAAATGTTAGCGAAATGGCAAAACAGATAGGAACAGTACAACGATTGGTGTAAAAAGATGATTCCAGACGATAAAAGATGGATAGGTAGAAAATAAGGGGAACCAGTGTTCTATCTGACGCAGACGTTAACAGAACATGGCGTATTCGGGAGCTACCTAGAAGATATTGGGAAGGCAGATACAGATGAGGGCTGGTTTTGTGGAGAGAAGGATACAGCATACCATACATTGTTTGCATGTCCTCAGTATGCCGAAGCAAGAGCGAGTTGTGAAAGGAAGTGCAGGGTATCCATCAATAGTGAGAATGCTGTGGCGGTGATGTTAGAGAGCGAAGAGACCTGGAGCGCTGTGGCGGACCTATTTTCCACAATAATGAAAGAGTAATAAAGAGACAGTAGAACAAGAGCTGGAGTGGTGAAGAGGAGATAGAGGGGGACCTTTCCCCCCTTAGGCGGATATGTAGCGTGTTCGAAACAATTCTAAAAGTAAGAGAATGTGTTTGATTTGATTTGTGTCATCTTCCTCGGAGTGGGTGCAGAATTGATGGGGAATTGACGAGAATAGTTAGACGAAGAAGAGGATGAAGGGGAGGGCGGCCCTCCTCTCACCCAGGTATGAAAATCGTCTGATAAATTTCTAAAAGTAATGTTTTGTTTGGTTTTGGGTTTGTCTGTACTGCGTTTTGATCTGGATGAGGGAAGTCGAGAGAGTAACGAAGAAGGAAGAAAGGAGGACTCCGAAGATTTTAGTTGGTCGGGATTTTTTTGGTCCCAACCTCACATTATCTGGCCGCCCAATATACCAGGCCAGATATATGCTAGCAGATTTTCCCCGACCTCGTAAAAAGAAAGTATTGGATTTATCCGTACATCTGAAGAGATTTTTTTATGGAAGACTTCTACAATGAATAGTTTCTGAAATAGAGTACTTTACAAACTGATTTGGCAACCATGTATATTTCAATTTAAGTAAAACTAACACTAGACCTAGAAGTGGACAAATTCGGGATTGGTCATTAGATGGATCATTATATCTAACTCTAGATCTAGAAATATTCGAGTTTAGTCATACAACTCTCGATTACGTCTCGACGACTAAACACGAATGATTCTAGGTCATTGTTATTTAGCATTAGATTGTTGTATAGTTTGGTTGAACTAAGACCAGAACTAACACTAGATCTAGTGCTACAAACATTCGGGTTTATGCCAAATCGGCTAAACCTGATTGATGTTCTAGGTTTAATATAGTTAATATTAGTCAGGGCTGGATTTGGAGATGTGGAGGAGCTGAGGCAAAATTATTTCAAGAAAGATTCTTCTTTATGGTCCTTTTGTCATTGTTTTGTAGTTGCCCCTTTTTTGGGAAGAAGAGCAGGTGGGTGCAAATAGCCCCGCCTGCCCTTCCCCAAATCCGATCCTGGTTCTAGTTTTAGTTATTATTCAATGTTAAATTATTATACATTTTGAACTAGAACAACACTGCTACGTCTAAAAACGTCAGTTAATAAGAATTTAGATAAAAAGATGTGTTATATATGAATACAATTTTGATGCACGCATCAATCAACGTATTAAGAACACTTAGTTTCTTAGTGCTATGCCGAGTGTTATTTCTAATGGTAGGGTCAGTTCTAGTTGCAGTTGATATCCAACGTTAGATTATTTAAATAAAAAGTTCTACCACTTTCGATCAGTTCTACATCATCTTCAGGAACCACGTCAAACCCAAAAATATTCTGAAATCATTACATTAATTAAATTAATGCATGTATCATTTTAGGAGATCTGGTTCACAGTAGGCGAAATCTTTTCTTAGCCCACATTCTACCCCTACTTTATTGGAATTAATAAAAAACTATCCTATCCATTTTAGCGGCATTTCTAGCTCATTCAAAAATATTAGTTAAGTGTTTTTTCTCATTTGCTCTAGATCAACTTCAGCGAAGATACGGAGGTTAACATTTAACCACTTTTCGTAACAATGATGAGATTAAATTGTCAGGCATTTTGAAAATACTTTATTTTAAACCTTACTTTAGTCCATTCTATGACTGTTCGAATTAAATCGAGATCGGTGAGACACAGTTGTGACACTTCCTTGTGAGGACATTTTCGGGATCACAGTCTAGGAGGTGAAAAATTCCAAGGTATGGTGAAAGTGCAAGGCCAATATAGTAAAACTTCTAAAGGGTTTGGCGTTCTCAGACCAGACTTTTTTTAATGACTTTTTGTATTATAATCTTATCTTGTGGTTTATTTGCTTAGATTTTTACTTTTAACTCAAGAACTATGATGATTTCACATTTCAATCTTCAGCAAAATTGTTGCTTATTCTTAAATCTACAATTCCTATCAATATAATATCTATGTAAAAAATAAGCTTGAACATATTTTATCGAAGGAAGTCTTCAAAAAAATGTACAATTATTTAAACCAATTTGTCTCTGAAAAATATAAATTGGAAAGCCGTTTTTAAAATGGGAATAACTCAGTTGTAGTTTAATTAAAAAAATTGTTTATAAAAAAGTAAACTTTAGATGTTACCATTTAGCAATGAAAAAGTAAAATTATTTAAATATGTTCAGGAAATTAATAATTACGTCGACGGAGAATTAACACATGAAATGTCTTTTAGAAACATTTTAAATCTTCTAGAAGCAGTATCGACTGTTTTGGAAGCATTTGAAGCCTTCTAGAAGCAGCATTAATTCTTCTGGAAGCATTTCAAATCTTTTCAAAACAAATCTTTTGATCAAGTCATTCGAGCAGTATCAAGTCTTCCGGAATCACCGGTTAAAGTGTTCTCGAAACATTTTAAATCTTTTGAAAGCATTTTAAGTCTTTTCAAAGCATTTTAAGTCTTTTAAAGCCAGTGTAAAGTCTTCTGCAAGCATTTCAAGTCATTTGGAAGCAATATCATGTCTTCTAGAGGCAGTTTCGTGTCTTGTGGAAACATTTCAGGATTATAGAACCATTAACAATTTCAAACCCTTTGAAGGTTCTTCTATATTGACCTAGTACTTTCACTTTGACTTGGAATATCTCACCGCCAGAATGGCTGTTGTACTGTATTATCGAGCATTAGTATCTTCCGCAGGTCATTAAGACATGTCGGAACAAGTATGCTCAAATTACGTAAATGTATAAATGGTAGTTATAGCCACTTTCTCTATATGTACGTGCAAAGGAATTAGATCAAAGAGAACTTCTATTGCTCGAGTTGATGTTGTGCTAATCGCAACAAAGATTGTCAATCTAGCTACTCATTGAGCTGTTGAAAACTTACTGATAACTGAAACAGTACAGTCTTTCAGGGGTAAGACAACATTTTTTCCACAATCTGAAATCATTACAAATATATCCATGTCAACTGTCTGTATCGAATTATCGACGGTTACAACAATTTTTAATGATTTTGAAAATTTTCAAATAGAATGGAAGTATTTTCAACATTGACATGATTCCTGAAGATGATTATAACTGATCAAAACCGGTAGTACGTAAAATAACAACATATTCATCAAGAAGGATAACAATCTTTTACTTTTACTTATATTAATTTTTCCTTTCTTTCCCATATTAATCCGTTATATCGAGGTTTATTATAATTAAAATTATATTAATCTTACCAATGATCCGAAGCGATAACGTAACATTATTTCAATACCATAAGGATCACAATCGACCAATGCAAAAGCAGGAATTGTAGTTATCGTCCAAAGTTTTTTCAAAAACAATCTTGTGTTCATATCCGGATATCCTTTCGCCTAAAACCAATAAAATGTCATTAATTTTTTTTATAAAAACAAATTAAATTATTTTACCGTAATGACTACAACTCTACATCCCAATTGTTCCGTGATATTTCTATTTACGATCTCTTGAAACACAGCATCTTTTTCAACGATCATAATAAAAGAAGCGTTACAATGAACCTTAACTATGCTATCGACGAATTTCGGCATTGCAACCCCTAAAAAAATTGTTTTATTATTCTGTTCAAATTAGATAGAATTTGTATTAAATACCGCCTTTTTTATTGCACATTATAATATCACCACTTGATAATTCTATTGTTAAATCCCCATAAATCATTCCTTTTGGCGCCGCCACAATATGACAATCCCATGGGCCATAATCAACTAATGCGCTTATAACGGTCAAACTCGAATCGACTTGATACATAGTTAAAGTGTTGTTATCCTGTTTCATTTGATAAAATAACTCTCGCTTTGACATCGTCATATTTATACAAATTAAATCGACAATTTTACTTAACATCTTTATTATATTGTCGAATACGTGACATGCCGGTCCGGTTGATTTTATTATTCGCATTTTTGGATGGTTAATTACGGATAACCTGTTTTAAATTAATAAAGTATAATGTCAATTAATAAATTAAAATTAATTAATTTTATGTGGGAGAAAATATCTATAGATTTCAGCGTTTTAAAATAAAATTTATGATTACATTTTATTTTTTAATAAATTGTTTTTAATTTTTATTCTATATAGGGTGGGGCAATAGTACAGGTACGGGAATAAAAAAAATGGAAATAAAGTAGTTATTTATTATAATCTGTAACGGGAAACACAATGATATAATGTTGAAAAAAAATTATTTAAAACAAAAATTGATATTTCATCTCTTGCTGCCGGTTGACGATAAAAGTTTTTTATCACCAACCGGCAGCAAAACAATACTTTATTGCATCCATTTGCGGCAGCAAAGTGACACTTTATGCTACAGTTTAGTAAACTGAGCATTTAGCAGCAGAGAATAGTTATTTACGTAACCAGTTATGAAAAGATTAATATTGTTTAACGAACGCAATATTTGCCAAAACGAGCGAACAAAGCGAGCGAGTTTTGTAAATTACGTGAGACTTTTGGTCAACGTGAGTTAAACAAAATTAGCAGTTTCTTAACGTGTTAAGAGGCTATTTTACCGTGCGATTCGCAAATTACAAAAAACGTACATTATTTATTAAAATAATTCAATGAAATTTTGTAAATAGCTTCTTCTAACAATTCTACATAACGCATGGTGGAAAGTTCTTTAATTTTCCAAAGAAAAGCCTTCTTTTTTCTATATTACACAATTTTGTAACTTTAAATTTTGTTTTGTAGCTTCTTTTTTAGTTTGCGTGATGGTATACTTGAAAATAGTAATATTTTTCAAATGAAATATTTCGGAATCTAGCTAGCGGAAATATCTCTAACTTTTTTAATACGGTAGGGAAAATATTCATCTCCAAAAATGCATTTTGGACGTTGTTTAACTTAAATAAATAATTATTCAGGAAACGATCTATTACAAAATGAACGACTTTATTTTATACTAATATTTCGACTGTTATTTTCCAGTCTTCTTCAGAGTACACTAAAATGAAGTAAATAACAATTAAATGCAATAATCAAAACAGATTAGAATACATACAAAGTTGTGTTCCTTATTTAATATCATTAAGATTGATGAAAAATTTAATCGGTTCTGAAAACTAATAGTAGCTACCACAGATCACTTTTTAGACGAGAATAAATGACATATTAAAATTATAAAATAACATAAACAACATTTCTCGTCATGAGCAGGATTCATCATGAATCATTCCAATTCTTTTTTAATGTTGTAACCTGAAGTATTACCTATTAGATAGTATATAAGATTTCACTTGCTTCCACTGACTTTAAGAAATATTGACTGTGAAATAGAAACAGTGGCATAAGTTCAAGATTAAAATTTTCTATATTTAGATATTTTGAAAGTATCAGTAATATGTATAAATAAAGGTTATAATATAAATATTGACGAAAAGAACTCATTTTTGGTATAAATCTTAGCTTTTGTTACTAATAGCTGCATGCAAAATTTCATTGCTATAGCTTGTTGGGTTTTCGAGTTGTGAATAGTGTCCTACTAAATTTGCGAAATTGGCTAATGTGTACCGGGTTTGAGATTTTTGCATTTTCGCTGCCTCTTTGGTCAGCTTTTGTTTGGTCCACCTTCTCAATACCCTGAATATCATTGTGAGCTGAAACGACACTGCAGAGTAACAGGCACCGGATATGTGGGTGCGCTAGTTAAACAAGCACCCATATCAAATTTTTAATGAGTACGGAGCACCCATAGCTGATAGTATCTTCAATTATTAGTTTAAATTTAATGAACTATTCAGCTGATTGTACAAAGCTTAGTCCCAGCATCTGCTGCAAATGTTTTTTGGAGTGCATTTTGAGTTGAGACTAGATACTGTTTCTAGAATACTTGATACTGCTTTCAGAAGCCTTGAAATGCTTCCAGAATACTTGAAAAGCTCCTAGAAGACTTGGAATGCTTTCAGACGACTTAAACTGCTTCCAGAAGACTTGATATTGCCTCTGGAAGACATCAAATTTCTCCAATACTGAATATTGCTTGTAAAACTGATGACATATAACATTTTTATCCCAACAGACAAGATACTATTGATAAACCACTTGAGATTAAACATAATTAAAGAGTTAATACACTATGCACTATAATAGTTTTTAATTTTTCGTAATTATTTTTTCTTAATTTTAATATACTATTGATCCTTTGCTTCCCAATTGAGTCTCAACATCTGCTGCGAATGACTTTCTCAGATGAGAAAATTTTGTGAAGAGCCGACACTCATTGATTTGAGTGTTTTCCCAATTCAGTTTCTATTTCAGCGCCCAGAACCCATACGTATATTCAAAATCCGGCGCTTATTTCTGATACATATTTTAAAAAAATCTAAAATCCATCAATAAAAATTTGTGAAAAATGAAACTTGTGAAAATGTTTTCTTGGAGTATTGCTTTCAATTAAGAAAATAAATTCGAAAATATTTGTGCTAATAAAAAATAAAATTGAATTGTTTGGGCTTATGACTATATTTGTCGCCGTTTTCAATTTGTACAAAGTCAGGGTTTTCTTATGTAGGGAAGTGTATATTATCCTATTGAAAACAATTTAAAATTTTATTATGATTTTACTATTGTTCAGAGCTAATTAAATAAAAATTAATCAAGTGTTATATAAATCCAATATATCTAAATTAGTATATCTTAATATAAATGGTGCAATGAGATCTTGCACAGAGTCTGATTTTGGAGATTTACTCGATCATACATCACACCACCAACTCTATACTACGCAAAAGGAGGGTAGCTTTATGTGCCTTATCACATCCTTATCCTTGTATATAAGTTCAATATTTTTGGTCAGATGGAGATTTTAAGTTTGCTTATGCAGGGTGAGTCAATAGTGCGGGGACGGAAGATTGTGGATTCACCGTTGAAAATTGATAGCAGGTTACACATGGCTCATCGTGACCTGGCGGTACTCATGTAATTTGCACATCTCTAGTATAAGCAATATTGAGGTTTAGCCGCACCTCTCTTAAGACGCAATCCAATCCAATCCAACCTACCCAACCTAGCTTCAGAACTAATAGTAGACCTAGAACTAAAAACATTAAGGTTTAGCCATCTAAAGCGACGTACGGCTAAATTCTAATGTTTCTAGTTATAGTCTAGTGTTAATACTAAAGCTAGATTATAGGTCTAGTATTAGTTAAATTTTTGGTTCCAGAAGAATTTACAATAATCAAGTACAGAATGGCTATTAAAACTAGGTTTAGTGTTAGTTATAGTTTTAGTTTGATACATATATACAGGGTGATCAATAATGCGGGGACGGAAGATTGTGGCTTTACCGTTGAAAATAAAAATAATGTTTTTATATCATCATACATTATTATCAAAACTGCATCGATTAAAATTACTTTTAGCTATACAGAATGCTTCACCATTTTAGGCTCTTACTCAACTTTTTTTAGAAAATCAATTGCCAACTCTTTTAGAAGATTTTTCACTAGAAGTTTGATAAAGAATGTGGTCAATTGGCAACATATTATAAAACACTCCCCTATAAAAAATAAAAGTTTATTTATTGAAGACATAAAATTATACACGTTCAATAATTACTTCATATATAATGAAACATATTATAAGCAAATATTTGGTTTGCCAATGGGCTCAAGTTTAAGGGTGAATCTTAGTGGTATTGTGTTGAATCATTTGTTATCTACACAGTTAAATAAAACATCAGTCGATCATCATCGACTTATTGATAATTTTACCTAAAGAACAACATTCCGAGTTACTAAACGTTTTTAATAAGTACAATGATAGATTACAATTCACAGTAGAGATATCTAAGCAATCACAAATAAACTTTTTAGATATGACAATAATCATGGATAATGATAACAACACAATAACAACGAAATGGTACAAGAAAGATTTTTAAATTATCATAGCAACCACCCTAAAATCACAAATAATAAATACGATGAATAATTACATATACAGAGCAATAAAATTGACTGATAAAGCTGAATTTTAGAAGATATTAAACAAAAAATATACAAAGTATTGCTAAGTAATTTTTATCCTAAGCATCTAATAAACAACTCATAGTTCACAATACTCAATAACATAAATAAATATAAGTCAAAACTGTCATAACTTCACAAGACACTAAAAATACAATGGGGAAAAACGAAAATGAGAATAGAAAAGATAAATCAAATATAAAGCAATCGTTAACTACAAATTTCATAATTAGACTAAATGATACAGGAAAGCTACTAGGAAACAACCATAACACTCATAATACCATTAGACATAAAGATACTCAGAATAAAGAGTTTTGTAAAATTAAATACAGTAAAGGCCGGTTATAACGGGTATGCTCTATAACGAGTACCTCCTCCATAACGAGTAAGCTTCCAAGTCCTGTGAAAAATCCTATATAAATACTTTTGCGTGTTTTGTATCGTCTATAACGAGCGAATGACGTAGAAATCTGGGGACGTCGTGACGCGCCATTTAGGCATCATGTACAGGCAACATCGGCAGTTCAGTTTATCGCTAGATTTACGTGAACTTGTATCTATTCGTCGTTACAAAAATGGAAAAACAACGTCAAAAACTTCTTACGTTAAAAGATAAAATAAATATAATAGAAAAACTCGAACAGGCATGCAAAAATGTACATATATGTCGCGAGTATAAATTAAGTAGTTTAACGATGTCGACAATATGGACAAATAAAAATAAATATTTAGAGAGAAAACATACAAATATGAAAATGAAAAGAACGGGCTGATGTTGATAAAGGACTCATATAATGGTTTTCTTCAAAAAGACAAACAGCCGCGATTTCTACAATGATTTTACAAAACAAAGCAAATGAATTTAATAAAATCGGTGAATCCATTTCCGATCAACCGTTTACAAGTCGCGGTGATTTTATATGTTCCAAAGGTTGGATCGACAGATTCAAGAACCGATATAACATTCGATTAGGGAAAAGCCACGGAGAAGCTGCATCTGTAAATATGGAAATTATAAATAATTAGAAAGAGAACGTTTGGCCTTCGCTTCATCAAAGATACAAAGACTGCGACATCTTTAATGGGGACGAAACTGCTCTTTTTTATAAACTTACACCGGACTAGACATTAAAATTTAAAGGTGAAAAGTGTGTAGGTAGCAAGTTATCGAAGATGCGGTTGATGGTCTTCGTTAGCACTAACATGGACGGATCTGAAAAATCAAAGTTATGTGTCATAGGAAAGCCAAAGTAAAAAAAAACCTCGTTGTTTTAAGAACGTTCAAAACCTACCAGTAAATTATTTTAACAATTCCAAAACTTGGATGCTAAGTAAAATCTTCAACAATTTTTTTTTGAGTTTTTGAGGTCAAAAAAGAAAAATTTTGTTATTGATAGACAATTTTTCTGGACATCCTCATATCAACTTAGAATCAACTTAGAATGTATTGGAATTTGCGTAATTTCCGCCAAATTCATCTTCTGTCTTACAACCGATGGACCAAAACGTAATTAAATCAATGAAAACGTTTTACCGACAAAAGTTATTGTTCAAGTTAGTAGAAGTTATGGATCTGAACAAAAAATTAAAAATCGATATTTTAGATGCCATAATAATGTTAAATAGCGCATGGATGTTAAAAAAGAAACAATAATGAATTGCTTTGGTCAATTGATTACGCGTATCTCTGTGGAAGAAAATCTTTCCAGTTGGGTAGAGAAAAACAGTTTGAAAATAGACGATATCGATTTAAATTTATTTGCCACTATCGATGACGTTGTTATTACTGGTTCCATTCTATCTGACACTGAAATAATGTCTAACGTGTTGAATAAAGATGGATGAATCTGACTGTGAATCAGATGAATGAGGTAGAACGAAACATATCAAAAAATGAACTTTTAGATGCATTTTTCTGTGGATAATACTAAATGTATGTTTGCATGCGGTACAATAAACAAAAATATACGCCAGGAATTACTACAGAATAGCATAAAACAGAAAAACATCCGAGAATATTTCAATAAAAATTAAGTTATTTTAAGTTATTAAGTTATTATTTAGATGTATAATAGCATAGATGTTTAGTTAATTAGTTTTAATCTATTAGGTAGTTGTATCTGTCTTAAAGAATAAATTTATGAAAAATGACAAAAGCTTTAAAAAAATGATAATGTATTTTTTGTTTTTACCTTTTCAATCGTATACTTTTAAAGCAAACAAAATTTCTCATAGTGATTAATTTCTGATAGTGAATAAACAAAAATTTCATTTCAAAAATAAAAAGATTTTTTAAATTTGTTTTTAAAATTGCTGGTTTGTACTTTTTGCACAAGTATTAAAATTTATGTTACATATTACGACAACCTTGGTTATAACGAGGCACCGTCTATAGCGAGCAATTTTTTCGGTCCCTTGACTGCTCGCTATAACCGGTCTTCGGTATATATAATTATATTATTATAACTTGTATATTTATTATAACTATTATATGTTTTTGGAAATGTTCTGGATAATCTTTTGGAAATGGATAATATTTTATTTATCAATAAATTATTTTTAATTTTCATTGTATACAGGGTGAGGCAATAGTACGGGTTCGGGAAATTGTGACTTTTCTGTTGGAAATAAAATAATTATTTATTATACAAGGGAAAAAGTATCAGATTTTATCTCGAAATAGACAAAAACCGAGATAGTACACTATTTTTCTCTGTAACGGGAAGCACAATGATATAATATTAAAACAAAATGTTTAAAATAAAAATTGATATTTCATCTCTGTTGATAGGTCATAAAATGGCATTTTATTTCCCGCGGAAAAACGTACTTTTCTCACATGGAAAATAAGTGGCATTTTGCTACCTATCAACAGAGCTGAAATGTCAAATTTTATTCCTAAAAAATTTGTTAAATAAAAAAAACTTTTCATATTATAGTATCATAGTATACCATCGTGTTTCCCCTTACAGAAAAAAATAACGTATTATATAAGGGTTAAAAAAAGTTACATTTTAGTTTAAATCTAATACTCTTTTCTCTCGTTTAAATCCCTTATATAATAAATAACTATTATATTATATCTGAGAGAGATTTCCAATTTGCTTTAAATTTTTAGCAATAAACGTGAATGTCGAAAATTACTACAATATTTTTATTTTTTTTTATTGATAAAATTAACGAAGGTGACTAAGCAAAATACACTCTAATTACAATGTGTAAAAAATGACATCATTCGCGGGACATTACATTGCGACAAAGGCCGCTGGCTACCTTAAATATCACGAAAAATTAATATTTCTTTAATACGATGTAGCATTTAATGAGAAAGATGAAATAAATAAAAGTGTAAGTTCAAAATTATCTTTTTATCGAATAAAAGTATTAAAAATAACTAACAATAAAAAGGTAAATAGTAAATACTATGTGTAAAGAATTACACGAAGACCGTTGACTGTCTTAAATACTAAAGAAATTTAAATTTCCTTGATACGATGTTTAATATTTAATAAAGAAGATGAAATAAATGAAAGTTCAAATAAACGTTCAAAATTATCTCTTCATCGAATAAGATTATTGAAAATAACTAACAATAAGTAAATAGTAAATACCATGTGTAAAAAATTACATCATTCTCGGGACAATATGTCGCGACGAAGATAGGTGACTGTCTTAAATATTAAAAAAAATTAAAATTTGCGCGATACAATGTTTAATATTTAATAAGAAAGTTGAAATAAGTGAAAGTAAACGTTCAAAATTATCTCTTCATCGACTAAATTATTGAAAATAACTAACAATAAGTAAATAGCAAATACCATGTGTAAAGGATTACATCATTGGCGGGACAATATGTCGCGACGAAGACAGGTGACTGTCTTAAATATTAAAAAAAAATTAAATTTCCTCGATACAATGTTTAATATTTAATAAGAAAGATGAAATAAGTGAAAGTAAACGTTCAAAATTATCTCTTGATCGAATAAAATTATTGAAAACAACTAATAATAAGTATATAGTAAACACGATGTGTAAAGAATTACGTCATTGGCGGGACATCACGTCGCGACGCGGACCGTAACCGGTAAAGATCGTCTTAGCGATAAGAAGAAAGATGCATTTGCTTGAAGCGGGGCAACTGGTAATAACGCATTTATCTTATTGTTGGGTTGATTCCTAAATTTCTTTGTTTGAGGTGATTTTAATTATTCAAGATCATTATCGTATTAAATAATTATAATAAATTCTATTTCAGTATTAAAAAAAGTTGAAATATCATCTCTTCGTGCGCGGGAACATCTCGAAACAAAGAAAATCCCCGAATATCAAATGAGAGAAATTTTCCGAAACGAAGATGATAATTAGTATCAGTAATTTATGATTGGATATGATAATAATTAAAAAAATTAAGAAAAATTAGCCTGAAACTGGAGGTATTTCGGAGTAAGTAGTTATTTAATTAAAAAATATGTAGATACATAATCAAAAAAAAATTTTTCGCATTCTTATCTAAATTATTTTTTGAACTTGTGAATAATCGCCCGTTGGCTTCAAAATTGACAAAGTTTCAAAAAATTTTAATATTTTTGCAAATTAATCAAAAAATCTTAATAATTAATATTAATTATAACAAATAACTTATAATTAATATTAATAAAATTCAAAATCTCTTCTATAAAAATTGTATTGCCGTTTACGTATGCATTTTTCGGATCTCTTCTAGCGCATTAAGATTCTCGTAGCATCTCGCTCCTTTTAAGGATATTTCTTTCACACCGATCTCGTACAAACTTGCGTGAGATCGAGATTTTTTTTTTTGAAACACTAAAATCCAGTTTGAAAGTTAAAAACGCTTTTTCGATGTTTTCTCATAATATTTTGTCCGATAAATTGTTTTTTCCACCTCCATCCACACAACACAAATATGAGTTAAAAATTAAATTATTTCTTACATTTAATGAAATAATTAACAACTAATTAGTAGATTAATTCGGTTGTTTCTGATAATTAGTATCAGTAATTAATGATTGGATATGATAATAATTAAAAAAATTAAGAAAAATTAGCCTGAAACTGGAGGTATTTTGGAGTAAGTAGTTATTTAATTAAAAAATATGTAGATACATAATCATATATCAAAAAAAAATTTTTCGCATTCTTATCTAAATTATTTTTTAAACTTGTGAATAATCGCCCGTTGCCTTCAAAATTGACAAAGTTTCAAAAAATTTTAATATTTTTGCAAATTAATCAAAAAATCTTAATAATTAATATTAATTATAACAAATAACTTATAATTAATATTAATAAAATTCAAAATCCCTTCTATAAAAATTGTATTGCCGTTTACGTATGCATTTTTCGGATCTCTTCTAGCGCATTAAGATTCTCGTAGCATATCGCTCCTTTTAAGGATTTTTCTTTCACACCGATCTCGTACAAACTTGCGTGAGATCGAGATTTTTTTTTTTGAAACACTAAAATCAAGTTTGAAAGTTAAAAACGCTTTTTCGATGTTTTCTCACAATATTTTGTCCGATAAATTGTTTTTCCACCTCCATCCACACAACACAAATATGAGTTAAAAATTAAATTATTTCTTACATTTAATGAAATAATTAACAACTAATTAGTAGATTCATTCGGTTGTTTCTTTGGTTACCGACGCATAATGACTGAAACGTCGTCATTTATAAATCTACCTGCTCGTTTTAACATATTTTTTATCAACGGACCAAATCCGGAATTTAAAACTTACACCTCTCCATATTCTACCCGCAGTTGGAAAATTAAAATAATTTAAATATTTTATTTTTAATTAGGTTGATCGATAACACGATTTTCCTCCTTCAATTCGTTTATTATTTAAACCATCAACAACACAAAACGTAAAAATTTAGGTTGCCATATTTAATCTAAATGTTGTTACATTAAATTAATGATTATTAATAATTTTTAATTTTATGAAATTAAATGATTATTAAATTTTTACGTTTTGAGTTGTTGATGGGTGGTGTAGAAAATAATAAGTTTATATTCTGAAGATGGGCAAAATTCCCGAAACGTCAATGATGACGATGTTTTAAATAATAAACGAATTTAAGGAGGAAAATCGTGTTATCAATCAACCTAATTAAGTATATAATAAACCTCCAAAAAATTTTCACATAATTTAATATTTTATTTTTTTTAATATTTAAAAATATGTAATAAATTCCGAAATAAATCGGTAATTTATTTTCTTTGTTCCGTTCCATATTGCTACCCAATGTTTGAGGATATCGAGAAAATTAATATCTTAACCCTATTAGAAATACATAATTTGTTCTGTCTACGACTGCTTACCAAACTCATTTGAAGTGATTTGGTTTCATTACGTACCTAATGCATTTTTATCCCTTCAGAACCGTTTTAATTTATTGAGATGAGCAACAATAAAAAATAGTGCTATTTAAAAAGAAACAATGCTATTTATTTCAAACATTAATTGTTATGTTTCTACATTTTTTTGAAGCATTATTATTAAGAACTATTGTGACATTTATAAAAATATTTTGAAATGATTGACAATTTTGAATTGGATTAATAATTCCAGATGAGGTCGCTGAATTTTTAGTTGTAATTCTTACAAAGAATGTTATTGAAACTGATATTAATTCAAAATTATCAACTATCATTTCAGAATATTTTTATAAATGATAAATAGAATAAAAAAAAAATATTTTCAAGTAATTTTTTGCAGTCGTAAATAATATGTTGTATATCACACGTGGGCTGTGTGGGCAGTGACGGGCGATAGGTAAATATCCTGTGAATAGGTATTTATAAATTGGGTAGTTTTCCTGGGGCTAGAGCATAATTACAGCACTCGTGTGATTACAAGACTCGGTCTAAGACCTCATCGTACAATTCTCCAAACTCATACAGTAATTACGTTTTTAGCCCACTTGTAATATAAATAACTATTATATACACTTTTCTAAGAATTCATAAAGTAGAAGATAGCCAGTAAACAAGAAAATAAAACATTTTAGTTGTGCGTTAAAAACTTAAACAAAAAGGGTAGGAATATTGACAGAAAATGTATTTTGTAACAAAAACAAATTGTTAATTTTTTTCATTAAATATGAATTTCATCTAACGCCGCTAGGAAATGTCAGATATTACATGTCATTTTTATGTTTTGTAAAGTCACATTTTACACAATTATCGTTTCATTACATCACTAGTGGTGTAATGAAATATTACCTAACTGAATATTAATTTGTTTTGGATGTTATTATGGACATTCTTAGCAACGCCTAAGTAAATTCATTCAATTTAAATTCATTTAGCACACATAAAACTTGTGTCAAATATAAATTTTTATGATGCCGATAAATATTAAAGCAGGGTTAGATAAAATGATAAAATAATTTTGTTTAACTCACGTAAAATTAGTTTTTTCATAACTGGTTACGTTAATAACTATTTTCTACTCTTGCTTGTAAAATCGTTATTTTTAGTATATTATGGCGTTTAACGCTAATAATTTTTTAACGGTAACAAAAAATGTTGAACAAAACGTCTTTTTGCGAAAAAAGTTAACTTCACGCACTGTTTTATAAATAACCATTATTTTTCATAGTATCTAATTGATATTTTGTATGAGGATGTGGAAGAAACAATTTAATTCAGAGTTGTGTAGTTAGAAGTACTTTAAAAATAAAATAATGATTACAATTACAAAGTACTTTTCAAAAAAGGAACTAATTACAATTACAAAGTACTTTTTCAAAAAGCAATTAATTATAATTACAAAGCACGTATCGTAAAAAAGGAATTATTAATTACTTTTTTAATCAGTTTTTGGGTAAAAAATTCTTTATGATAGAGTGGAAAAGCCACTTCAACTAACTAAATAAATTAATTCCCAGTAGAAATACACTGTATTTGCTGATTATGTAGAGAATATAGCATATATCTTCGTAAATATCTACTATATTACACAAATTTTTATATAAAAGCTGTCTAATATTTTTTTTGCCATAATAAGACAATATTCAAATGATTTTATTTAACCAAAAATGAGCTATAGACATGATTTTTTAATTAGTAATGTACCTTTTCATTAAGCTTATTTGATAGATATTTGTTTATCTTTACGTCGACGTAAAATGTTGGTACCCTTACATTAAACAATTTTTGAAAAAAAATAATAAAAATTGTTTGAAGTAATTTCATTAATAACATTAATCTATAGTTCGTGCAAAAAGTCAAGGTCTCTACAGAATGTTTGAAAATTCCACATACCTTTAATTTAAATCTACATACTAAAATAAAACAAATTAATATTAAAATGTTTCGACGGCAATAAATGTTTGCCATTAACTGAAGGATAGTAGCCCAAACTATCATAAAACGCTAACAAGAACTTCTTGACGATTTGGAAGAAATTTTGGAGTCTATAAAATATCAAGCTTTTTATCTTCATTTATTGCAAATCTCTTCAAACCAGTCTTCAGTCTATATTTAACTTTCTCAATTTTATGTGCCTCTAATCGACCATAATTAAAATTTCTTTATGAGCTCAGCTTCTATTAAATGATGACATTTTATAAATAATGAAACACTTTTAGTTCTTGATCTACTAACGTATTTACATAAAGAAGTTTCTGTAAAATTTTCAAGCTTATATTCCTTATAATAGCTTTTCAAGCTTATATTCATGTATTTGTAAAATTAACTTAATTTAGCTATTTTTTTTTCAAAAAAATCTAATGTTTTAATATGTTTCGTCGTCGTAAAAGGAATAAAAATCTTTATCAAATGTGCCTAATGAAAGGGTACATTAAAAAAATTAAATACTAAAAAACTTTTATATAACATTTTTTTGTGTACTAAATATTTACATAGACATATACAAAGTAACTTCATGCATAACGGACACCTGTATATCTGATATGATAATACAAATTTGAAAGGGATTTATTTGTACATAATAACAACCAATACATGCCATTTGAGTTAGTACGAACAATAATAATGCCATGTAGGGACCATTCTCTTAATCAAAGTTTTCAATCCGCATGAAATCATTTATCACTCTGGTGATCAATCGTGAGCACTTCTTGTCTGATAGGATTCTTCCATCTTATCCAATTTGCGTTGTTTACAGTGTACACATGGTTCTTTAGAAAGCCCCATATAAAGAAATCACATATTGACAAGTCAAGTGATCCTTGTGCCATGAGATATCGTTGAAACACGAAATGGGGCAAGGCAAAATCATCAAATTTGCAAGAGTTGAAGGATGGCATCTGATAAGAAGTGCTCATGATTGATGAACAGTGTTTGGCTTCAAATGATAGATGATGGTCGTTACCTACATCACATTAGTTTTCATACTAAATCAATCAATCCATTTCAAATTGAAAATATACGGAATACTTTTTGTTTTAAAAACATCCGACTCCCATGTGTCACCCTATATTTTTTCTTAAATCCTTTAATCACTGTAACACTTAACTCTCACTTATATCTTATTTTTGCTTATTTAAGAATTTTTATATTTTTTGATTTACTATTTTTATTACATCGTCGGTGAAATTAAATTTGAAATAAATTGATCTTAAAGTTTCTATTTGATCTAAATATTCTAGAGATGATAGTATCTTTGGCAACTGGTTGGTCCACTGTTATGGCAATAGACAAGTTACATTTCTATTTCAATACTTAATCAGACCACGTCCTTTCGTAGTTATCAATATTATTTGATTTTTTTTTAAATTTCCGCTCTGCTTTCCTATTTTATAATAAAATAAATTTTTTCAAATTTAGAATGTTTAGTAAAATTTATTTCCACGTCTTTTATTTTCTTTACGAGATTTTTTTACGGCGTCGCGACCACCACTGTCGAGACAAAGTCGTTAATATTAGCATTAGACTACTTGTTGTTTTACTCTAAAAAAACAGATATCTTATTCTCTGTTGGGTTCTTGTGTCGTAAAGTTACATATTGTGCGTATTAGTAAAACCTAAGCAGTAAATGAAGTGAATAAAATGAGCGGAAGAAAAAGAAATCAAATTTGGGATAGATTGGTAGTAAAGCAATTTGCAAAAGAAATGCAAGGATTAGTTTAAAGATTAAAAGAACATAAAGAAAAGTATAAGGGGAGGAGTTAGTTAAATGTGGATCAAGGAATCGCTGGTTTAAGTAATATGGAAATCAATTTTATTGAAGATAAGTTGAGCGTGTACAATAAATGCAAAATATGCAACTTTGATTTAAAAAAGTACATTTAAGGATATAAGAATTTTGAAAAATGATGAATCTACGTAAAAAAGTTATTAATGAAGTTAACTAAATGTTAATTTCATCATTTTTTTTGTATAGAAAGTTAACATTCTTTTAAAGTATCCACCATTGCAACAAATGAGCCGCTTTCACTAATCAGTTCCCAAAATACGACGGGCAAGTGTTAGCTCGACTACAAAAAGAGGAAAACGAATCCTGATATCCATTTAGAAAACTTTATTGTTAGAACAAATGCAAACAAGAAACAAGAAAATTGACAAGCAAATTGCAAGCGCCGTATTTGCAACAAATAGCAGTTTTAGATGTATGTACAATCCTAATGCAAAGAAGGCGATTGAATTCTTAAGACCTGCTTACAATCCTCCTTCAGGGAAAACAATTTCCACAACACTTTTGGAACAGATTTATGAAGAGGAGAAAAGTAGGGGAGGAGTGTTTTGGAAGTCTTTCCGGAATTTGTGCAAACGTATCCATTGACGGATGGTTTAATGTGCACAACGAACCCATAGTGTGCGTAATTATAACCATTGATAGCGGACGATCGTTCTTATATGAAACGGATCATTAAATCTGGAAATTCCCATACTATATGGGAATATAGCATACTGATATTGCCTGTAGTATAATTTCGTCTTGCAAATCAAAATATAATTGCAATGTGATGTCATTTGTAACCGATAATGCTGCAAACACGGCTCTTATGAGAAAGACCATACAGGAGAAAATGAATTCCAATACATTGTATTATTCTGTAATAACATGGATGTTCAGTGCACTTTTTGAACCTATTCTGCAAAGATTTAAAAGTTATTAAAGTTAAAGAACATGTCACATAAGTAGTGAAATATTTCAGAAACAACCACCTAGCTAGGGCCAAATACAAAGAGCTTGATAGAAAATCATTAGTAGTATGTGCGATGGAACACTATAGCAGATTGGTTGGAAGTGTACGTAACACAATGGGAAAAACTATTAAAAGTGTGCATTGAAAATAAAAAAAATAGACAACATAATTTACCAGAAAGTTTCAAATATTGCAATTAAACGATCAGCAGAAGATTACATAGAGAAGATAACACTGGATAAACTGCAAAAAAAGATGCTTTTCTCCCCAATGCAGTGAAGGGCTGGAAAGAACTAGGCACATTATTAGTAGAGCATTTATCACTTTATCACTATTTTTCGAGAAACGATATAAGCAAGATATTACATCAAATTACTACATAGCGTACCTTTTAGATGTTACTAGAACTAAACAGAAGTTAACAAATTCCGAAAAAGAAGAAGCTTTAAATGCAATGAAGGAAATGTATGACAACACGAGTTTACTTCCACTTATTGTAAAACTAGAAGCGAAAATTGAACCGTTTTCAGCGATAATGTTTTCAGAAGAAATTCTAAGTAATCTCAGTGGGTTACAATGGTGGATATTACTAAAAAATGTTCCTGAAGTTGAGAAGCTTCTACCGATTTCAAAGCAATTTCTGTGTGCAATGTGTTCATCAACTTCTGTGGAGACAATTTTTTCTACATTTGGACTTGTGCACTCATCTATAAGAAATAAGTTAGGTGTTGAAAAAGCAGGGAAACTGGTGTTTTTGTATAAATATTACAACAATTTTTAGTTTTTGTTTAACGGTTTCTGTAGAAAAAGATTCGCTTTGTTAATAAAGGTTTTATTATTTTTAATTCTGTTTTGATTAAAATTAAAAAAATCATTTGATTTAAATCATTGATTAAAATCGTGTTTAAATCAACTGATTTAAATCAGTCGAACCCTGACATTATTAAAAAAAAAAGCACTTGAATGTCATATCAAATTACCCAAAGAAAAAGTAATTGTAATTATTAGTTACTTCTTAACTAGAAATTATCCAACTCTACAATTTATAGGTGCTTTTTTACCTTCATAAATGCCAAATTTTTTGGCTATAAATGCGTTGTTTTATTCAGCTCGTTTCCAAGAAAATTTGAAATAATTAAATTTCTTAAAAATCGGACATTTTGTCAGTCGGATCTAACAAAATGAGTTACCATTTGTCGCACACTGATCATCCAAAAGCTGCTACACATTGTTTACATAAAGTATAGAATTTAATGTGTTATATTTTTGAACATGCACTTTTTGAGATCAAATTATTTGAATTGTATTAATTGAATTGAGATCGAATTTATTAAATATTGCCTATTCAAAAATACAAATAAAGTACATTTCAATTTTATCTCATAAATGTGCATTCAAAAATAGTAACAAGTTCTAGGATAATCTATATTTATATTGAATTGACGATTCCATACTTTTTGTACTTACACAGTCTTCGTATTTAAAAGTTAATTTTTGTTGTGGTGATAAACTAATTCAACCCAACCCAAAAACATAATGACTTATTATTTCCCAAAAATTCTTTTCAACCGCAATTAGCAGCCGTAAACAAAAGTAACTTTACCCAATATTTTTTCTTTAATGATTGACAGCCAAAACATTCTTTCACGCTTAAATTGGGGTTGCCTGTCTTAAAAGAAAGCTACCTGTCTTAACATTCCTTCATATTACAATAGGGCTTTCTTCACACAATAACTGGTGTTTCAGAAAAAAAGAAACTATTTGCTTTGATGTTTTTCGCAAAATTTTTTGAAAATGTAGTCTTCTAATTATAATACTCAGCTCAACAAGGGCAATTATCTTGGTTATTATTATAGATGAAGTATTATAACAAACACATTATATGTATACTTATTAATAATTGCACTTGCTGGTTTAATTGTATTTTAAACTTTGGTCTCTACCGGAAAAATTCTAGAAACTAAGCTTTTGACGTTTTGAGATTGGGGTTTATTGAAATTTAAATTACTCTGTAATTCATTAATTAATATTCTGATCTAATCAAAATTTTATTTTTTAATTGCTGAAATCTACGTTTATCTTTACACCTATCACTTACCTATTATCCTGATAATGTACGTTTGACCATGTTTTATTATTTACAACTGCAAGAGTAGGTAACCTATCATTTTCAAGATCATGCAAAACGTTTTTGAATACTTCTAGTATTTTCTCGATAATATTTCTATCTTTAACATCGGAAGGGATCACAAATTCATAATAATTCTTATCGCAACACAACGTTTCATCAGTATTAATAACTTGCAAAGCTTTTTTCAAACCATGCACATCTTCGACTTCATCCAGTTCTTTATTAATCTTCATCGAGGATTGCTTAACCAATTTCGGCGAAAAAACCACAGGTTCTTGACTTAACAACAGTTGAGATTCTTCTAATTTTCTAAGTTCATCTTCATTATTTATCGCGTTGAGATATTGTTCAGTAAAAGTGTTAGTTTGAGTTTTGTAATTTATTCTTAAAACAGCGTTTCTTTGATATTCTCGAATATCAATTATTTTTCTTCTTATTATGTTTGCTAATGTCGCAAATCTAATAATGTTTGTGTTTTGTGTCGAAATTTGAGGTACAATTTTATTCTTATTTCCAGTTTTTTTGTTAATTGAATTAACGTTATTTTTGATTAGTAATGAGCGTGGATTCGATGAGGTAACACGCTTCATTCTTTTATCATTAGGCACATTTTTATTGACCCCACAATTTTTTCTTTTCCTTATTATTTTAGGTTCAATATTTTTATTGAAGATTTTAGAAGGTCCTGCGATTTCATCACATTGACGAATTTCTTTTTTGTTTCCTTCCTCATTATTAAAAGTATCACTCATTTCGACGTTTGTTAATGTAGTATTTAATAATAAATTAAACTCTAATTCATTGATTATTTCGTTATTGTTATGCGAATAAAATGAGGAAGAAATATTTTCGTCCAAAAATAAATTTAGTAATCCTTGCGTTTCATTTGGGTTATAACCCATGCATGAAACATCTATTTCTTGATCATTAGGGACATAATCATCTTTTTTTTGGGACTCAGATTCGAAAAACTCTTCAAATTGTTTTAAAATTACGTAATTCTCAACATTAATTTGCGATGAATTTGATTCAACCATAAAAGAATTATTTGATTTGTTCAAATCATCATTAGCGATGATATCATTATTGATAGTAGATGATAGTGATGAACTATCATTATTCGAAGAATCGGATTTGTTTAGAGAGTTAGCAAACGCTTCGAATTGATTCAAAAGGTAAGAATTCTCATCGTTTATGTCTTTTGCTTCAAGTGAGTAGTTTTTAATCGCGAAGATATCGTTTATATCTTTTGTTTCAGATGAGTCTTTTGAATTATCTTCATTTTTTGGTTCATCAATTGCAACCATTAAGTCTAAAAGTTCTTCAAACTGTTCAAGATTTTCGCATGCATTTATATTTATTTCTTTTGCTTCAGGTAAATTTTTAGCGTTATTATCTTTTGATGTTGTTGTATTATCCCCCTTTTGGGAATTAGTGTCATTTAAAGATACAATAAACCCGTCAACATCAGATAAAGCAGGAGAACTCCCATCATCTATTTTAGATGAATCAGTTTCATACAGAAACAAATCATTTATAACTATATTTGTTCGGGATAAATCTTTAAAATTTAGACCAATTTCACTTAAATCTTTAGGGTCCTCTTTTTTTGAGGAATCACATTGATACTTGAGAGATTCAAAGAAGGCTTCAAACTGACTTAAGTTAGCACAAAGATTGATATTTTTTTCTGCTACTTGAGACAAATCTTTTGAATCATCATTTTCGTTTTTATTGAGGGATATCTCTTTAGAGTTATTGTCTTTCAAAGCATCAGCATTTTTTAGGGACTCAAGAAAATTTTCGAATTCATCCAAAACGGAATTGGCTGAATTAGCCTTTTTTGAGTCGTTAATGTCTTTTTGTTTTACTTGAGATAAATCTTTAGAATTATCATTTGTACCAGAATCGGTTGTAAAAAAATGTTCAAGTTGCTCTAAAGTATAACAAGCATTAGGGTTTTTTTCTTTCACATCTATTAGCTCAGATTGAATTAGCTTAAGAAACTCCTTGGAATTAAAACATTGACTGTTACTCTTTTTTGAAGTAATTAGAGCTTCAAAAGATTCATTACAGCCATCTTGTTTTACTTTATTGCTCATATCAACATCACCTAAAGATGTTGGTTTTTCATTGCTTATTGTATCAGCTTTATTTGCTTCATTAGATTGAAGCAAATCACTTTGAATAAGCTTATTGAACTCATCTGATTCGATGTTTTTAGAAAGATTTACATCTTTGTGCTTAGAATCCTTTGAATTAGATGATATATTTTGATTTGCTAATTGAAAGAATTCTTCAAATGCTACAACATCGATTGCTTATTACTCTGGACCATGTAGTGCAAGTTAAGATCTAAATTACATACCTTTTTCACAAAATGACCTCCACATGGTTGCACCACCCTACACTTAAAATTTTTTATCTAAACTGTACTAAAACTATAGGGTATTAGAACTGTCAATTTAAAATTTAAACATTAAAAAAAAAATTTTTAATAACTTATTATTAATTGTTCTATAAAGGGAATCCATAATGTTTTGACTAATAATGAATAATTAAGAGATTAAAACTAATTAAATCCCATTCATATTTAATTTTGATCATTTTTTATCCTAACGTGTACTAGAGGAGATTACCTAAACTAAAAAAAATGCAGTGCCCTGTAATTATCCGTCAAAACTTAATGTGCGTGTGTGTACTAATAGATGGCACTTTTTAATAAATTTTAATTTAAAATTATTAATTTATAATCATAAATTAGTTTATTAATGTATTAACCACCATAATAAAAATAAAAATTTTTGCCTCTTAAAAGAACTAAAAAAGGTATTTTTTTATCCCTTAAAACGACTTATTAACACTCCTTTCTGAGAGCAACAAAAAAAAATACAAAATCTGGTTTAGGCGGTCGCCCATATTCTATGCAAATTATCACACCCCATTCAGCTTACGGCGGCGCACTGCTTTTTAAACGCAGCATGTTTTCTTTAACGCCGATTTTACGGCCCATTAAAATGGGCACAACAATAGATCGTCCCGGAGTCTTCTTAACTTTTTGCGTACGTATTTACCGCCAGAACTTTCGTTTTACGATCTAAAATTTTATGGTAAACGGTACTATGGTAATGCACCAAACTATAACAATGTTGGTACTTTTTATTTTACTTTTTACAATTGAAATACCGTTATGGATATAAAGTGATGTGATGGGATTAAATGAGGGACTGATTTATTAGGGATATAGGACGATTTTAATGTAGGGACGTTAATGCAAGGACAATTATTCATTCGTATGAATTAACCCAAAGGAATCAAATTGTAATAATTAATCTTATTTTAGGTGTATCAACGATAATAAAGAAGTCGAATATAATGGAATCCAAACTAAAAACAGAATTAAATAATACTTCTATTACAGAAGAAAAATATAATGAAAAATTTTACATTTGGAAGAAGATAAAACTCAATGTGTTCCCAATCAAGAAAGAAATTGAGAGTAACGCGATCATATAATACAGCATGTAATGAAAAGTTGAGTAGGAATAGAAGGAACTTTTGAAATGATCCCAGAAATAAAAAGAAATTGATCTTTATCTATAAACTGGTATGGAAATTTATTAATACCGAATCTTTATCATTGCTGTAAAAGCTACTAAGTCGTTGAAATAACAGTATTTTCGCTACTTTGATTATGGACATTATGGTGCTCTTAAAGGCATCAACAGGAGATATTTGTTCTATCCCGTTAATAACACTTTAATTAAATATTCCAGGATAGGATAGTGGATTATAATTAAATCGACAATCAATTCATCGATCGTAATATTTCGATTCTATTTTGAATCTTCCTCAGAGGACAAATTTTAGATTGTTTTGAAGCTAACTATTAAAATTAAATATGTATGTATTACGTCTAAATTTAAAGATTAAAAACAATTTGGAACAAGATAAAACTCAATGTGTTCCTAATCAAGAAAGAAATTGAGAGTAACGCGATAATATAATACAGCATGTAATGAAAAGTTGAGTCGGAATAGAAGGAACTTTTGAAATGATCCCAGAAATAAAAAGAAATTGATCTTTATCTATAAACTGGTACGGAAATTTATTGATACCGAATCTTTATCATTGCTGTAAAAGCTACTAAGTCGTTGAAATAACAGTATTTTCGCTACTTTGATTATGGACACTATGGTGCTCTTAAAGGCATCAACAGGAGATATTTGTTCTATCCCGTTAATAACACTTTAATTAATTATTCCAGGATAGGATAGTGGATTATAATTAAAACGACAGTCAATTCATCGATCGTAATATTTCAATACTATTTTGAATCTTCCTCAGAGGACAAATTTTAGATTGTGTTGAAGCTAACTATTAAAATTAAATATGTATGTATTACGTCTAAATTTAAAGATTAAAAACAATTTGGAACAAGATAAAACTCAATGTGTTTCTAATCAAGAAAAAAATTGAGAGTAACGCGATCATATAATACAGCATGTAATGAAAAGTTGAGTAGGAATAGAAGGAACTTTTGAAATGATCCCAGAAATAAAGAGAAATTAATCTTTATCTATAAACTGGTATGGAAATTTATTTATCATTGCTGTAAAAGCTACTAAGTCATTGAAATAACAGTATTTTCGCTACTTTGATTATGGACATTATGGTGCTCTTAAAGACATCAACAGGAGATATTTGTTCTATCCCGTTAATAACACTTTAATTAATTATTCCAGGATAGGATAGTGGATTATAATTAAAACGACAATCAATTCATCGATCGTAATATTTCGATTCTATTTTGAATCTTCCTCAGAGGACAAATTTTAGATTGTTTTTAAGCTAACTATTAAAATTAAATATGTATGTATTACCTCTAAATTTAAAGATTAAAAACAATTTGGAACACGATAAAACTCAATGTGTTCCTAATCAAGAAAAAAATTGAGAGCAACGCGGTAATATAATACAGCATGTAATGAAAAGTTGAGTAGGAATAGAAGGAACTTTTGAAATGATCCCAGAAATAAAAAGAAATTGATCTTTATCTATAAACTGGTACGGAAATTTATTGATACCGAATCTTTATCATTGCTGTAAAAGCTACTAAGTCGTTGAAATAACAGTATTTTCGCTACTTTGATTATGGACATTATGGTGCTCTTAAAGGCATCAACACGAGATATTTGTTCTATCCCGTTAATAACATTTTAATTAATTATTCCAGGATAGGATAGTGGATTATAATTAAAACGACAATCAATTCATCGATCGTAATATTTCGATTCTATTTTGAATCTTCTTCAGAGGACAAATTTTAGATTGTTTTGAAGCTAACTATTAAAATTAAATATGTATGTATTACGTCTAAATTTAAAGATTAAAAACAATTTGGAACAAGATAAAACTCATTGCGTTCCTAATCAAGAAAAAAATTCTGAGTAACGCGATCATATAATACAGCATGTAATGAAAAGTTGAGTAGGAATAGAAGGAACTTTTGAAATGATCCCAGAAATAAAAAGAAATTGATCTTTATCTATAAACTGGTATGGAAATTTATTAATACAGAATCTATATCATTGCTGTAAAAGCTACTAAGTCGTTGAAATAACAGTATTTTCGCTACTTTGATTATGGACTTTATGATGCTCTTAAAGGCATCAACAGGAGATTTTGTTCTATTCCGTTAATGACACTTTAATTAATTATTCCAGGATAGGATAGTGGATTATAATTAATACGACAATCAATTCATCGATCGTAATATTTCGATTCTATTTTGAATCTTCAGAGGACAAATTTTAGATTGTTTTGAAGCTAACTATTAAAATTAAATATGTATGTATTACGTCTAAATTTAAAGATTAAAAACAATTTGGAACACGATAAAACTCAATGTGTTCCTAATCAAGAAAGAAATTGAGAGTAACGCGATAATATAATACAGCATGTAATGAAAAGTTGAGTAGGAATAGAAGGAACTTTTGAAATGATCCCAGAAATAAAAAGAAATTGATCTTTATCTATAAACTGGCATGCAAATTTATTGATACTTAATCTTTATCATTGCTGTAAAAGGTGCTAAGTCGTTGCAATAACACTATTTTCGCTACTTTGATTATGGACATTATGGTGCTCTTAAAGGCATCAATAGGAGATATTTGTTCTATCCCGTTAATAACACTTTAATTAATTATTCCAGAATAGGATAGTGGATTATAATTAAAACGACAGTCAATTCATCGATCGTAATATTTCGATTCTATTTTGAATCTTCCTCAGAGGACAAATTTTAGATTGTTTTGAAGCTAACTATTAAAATTAAATATGTATGTATTACGTCTAAATTTAAAGATTAAAAACAATTTGGAACAAGATAAAACTCAATGTGTTCCTAATCAAGAAAGAAATTGAGAGTAACGCGATAATATAATACAGCATGTAATGAAAAGTTGAGTAGGAATAGAAGGAACTTTTGAAATGATCCCAGAAATAAAAAGAAATTGATCTTTATCTATTAACTGGCATGGAAATTTATTGATACCGAATCTTTATCATTGCTGTAAAAGCTACTGAGTCGTTGAAATAACAGTATTTTCGCTACTTTGATTATAGACATTATGGTGCTCTTAAAGGCATCAACAGGAGATATTTGTTCTATCCCGTTAATAACACTTTAATTAATTATTCCAGGATAGGGTAGTGGATTATAATTAAAACGACAATCAATTCATCGATCGTAATATTTCGATTCTATTTTGAATCTTCCTCAGAGGACAAATTCTAGATTGTTTTGAAGCTAAGTATTAAAATTAAATATGTATGTATTACGTCTAAATTTAAAGATTAGAAACAATTTGGAACAAGATAAAACTCAATGTGTTCCTAATCAAGAAAGAAATTGAGAGTAACGCGATCATATAATACAGCATGCAATGAAAAGTTGAGTAGGAATAGAAGGAACGTTTGAAATGATCCCAGAAATAAAAAGAAATTGATCTTTATCTATAAACTGGTATGGAAATTTATTGATACCGAATCTTTATCATTGCTGTAAAAGCTACTAAGTCGTTGAAATAACAGTATTTTCGCTACTTTGATTATGGACATTATGGTGCTCTTAAAGGCATCAACAGGAGATATTTGTTCTATCCCGTTAATAACACTTTAATTAATTATTCCAGGATAGGATAATGGATTATAATTAAATCGACAATCAATTCATCGATCGTAATATTTCGATTCTATTTTAAATCTTCCTCAGAGGACAAATTTTAGATTGTTTTGAAGCTAACTATTAAAATTAAATATGTATGTATTACGTCTAAATTTAAAGATTAAAAACAATTTAGAACAAGATAAAACTCAATGTGTTCCTAATCAAGAAAAAAATTGAGAGTAACGCGATCATATAATACAGCATGCAATGAAAAGTTGAGTAGGAATAGAAGGAACGTTTGAAATGATCCCAGAAATAAAAAGAAATTGATCTTTATCTATGAACTGGAATGGAAATTTATTAATACCGAATCTTTATCATTGCTGTAAAAGCTACTAAGTCGTTGAAATAACAGTATTTTCGCTACTTTGATTATGGACATTATGGTGCTCTTAAAGGCATCAACAGGAGATATTTGTTCTATCCCGTTAATGACACTTTAATTAATTATTCCAGGATAGGATAGTGGATTATAATTAATACGACAATCAATTCATCGATCGTAATATTTCGATTCTATTTTGAATCTTCTTCAGAGGACAAATTTTAGATTGCTTTGAAGCTAACTATTAAAATTAAATATGTATGTATTACGTCTAAATTTAAAGATTAAAAACAATTTGGAACAAGATAAAACTCAATGTGTTCCTAATCAAGAAAAAAATTGAGAGTAACGCGATAATATAATACAGCATGTAATGAAAAATTGAGTAGGAATAGAAGGAACTTTTGAAATGATCCGAGAAATAAAAAGAAATTGATCTTTATCTATAAACTGGTACGGAAATTTATTGATACCGAATCTTTATCATTGCTGTAAAAGCTACTAAGTCGTTGAAATAACAGTATTTTCGCTACTTTGGTTATGGACATTATGGTGCTCTTAAAGGCATCAACAGGAGATATTTGTTCTATCCCGTTAATAACACTTTAATTAATTATTCCAGGATAGGATAGTGGATTATAATTAAAACGACAATCAATTCATCGATCGTAATATTTCGATTCTATTTTGAATCTTCTTCAGAGGACAAATTTTAGATTGTTTTGAAGCTAACTATTAAAATTAAATATGTATGTATTACGTCTAAATTTAAAGATTAAAAACAATTTGGAACAAGACAAAACTCAATGTGTTCCTAATCAAGAAAGAAATTGAGAGTAACGAGATAATATAATAATACAGCATGTAATGAAAAATTGAGTAGGAATAGAAGGAACTTTTGAAATGATCCGAGAAATAAAAAGAAATTGATCTTTATCTATAAACTGGTACGGAAATTTATTGATACCGAATCTTTATCATTGCTGTAAAAGCTACAAAGTCGTTGAAATAACAGTATTTTCGCTACTTTGATTATGGACATTATGGTGCTCTTCAAGGCATCAACAGGAGATATTTGTTCTATTTCGTTAATAACACTTTAATTAATTATTCCAGGATAGGATAGTGGATTATAATTAAAACGACAATCAATTCATCGATCGTAATCTTTCGATTCTATTTTGAATCTTCTTCAGAGGACAAATTTTAGATTGTTTTGAAGCTAACTATTAAAATTAAATATGTATGTATTACGTCTAAATTTAAAGATTAAAAACAATTTGGAACAAGACAAAACTCAATGTGTTCCTAATCAAGAAAGAAATTGAGAGTAACGCGATAATATAATACAGCATGTAATGAAAAGTTGAGTAGGAATAGAAGGAACTTTTGAAATGATCCCAGAAATAAAAAGAAATTGATCTTTATCTATAAACTGGTATGGAAATTTATTGATACCGAATCTTTATCATTGCTGTAAAATGTGCTAAGTCGTTGAAATAACAGTATTTTCGCTACTTTGATTATGGACATTATGGTGCTCTTAAAGGCATCAACAGGAGATATTTGTTCTATCCCGTTAATGACACTTTAATTAATTATTCCAGGATAGGATAGTGGATTATAATTAATACGACAATCAATTCATCGATCGTAATATTTCGATTCTATTTTGAATCTTCTTCAGAGGACAAATTTTAGATTGTTTTGAAGCTAACTATTAAAATTAAATGTACAGTTTTGAAGCTAACTATTAAAATTAAATGTACAGTAGAACCCCTCATATCCGACCTCGGGATATCCGACTCCTCGGGATATCCGTCACCCCTCCCTACTCCCAATTTTGTTCAAATGCTCTAATGTACGTTTTTGTGAATCCCAAGAGACCCGACTTTCCGTCGGGGAATTACTTGATTCGCTCAATCTTGATGTTTGCCAAGGGTTGCGCAACTGTGTTCATCATTGTGAATATCAATTGTATGCATATTTACAATTGTTATAGTAAAAGTGATTATGGCTACCCAACAAAAACGAAAACGTATTGTATGTACACTACAGAAGAAATTGGAAGTTATTCAGAGGCTAGACAATGGCGAGTCAGTTATTAAAGACTGGAGGAAAAACAGAAAGAATATCGAATCGTACTCTATGACAGTGGAAGGGGAGGAGGGTTTAAAAAATAGAAAGATGCTTAAAAAGCCTAAATTTGATGTTTTAGATGATGCTCTCTGGATATGGTTTTGCCAAGAAAGACGCAAAGGAACTCCTTTGTCAGGTCCTATAATTAAAGAGAAGGCAGCGATTTTACATAAAACAATGGTAGGAGAGGAAGGGAAAAATTTCAGTGCAAGTGAAGGTTGGCTTCACCGATGGAAACGTCGCCATGGTATACGTCACGTTGTTATTTCTGGAGAAAAGCTATCAGCTGATGATGACGCAACCAAAGAGTTCGTGAAGAAATTTGAAGTTTTTATTAAAGAAAACAATATGCATCCGGATCAAGTGTATAATATTGACGAGTCAGGGTTAAACTACAAGATGCTCCCACAAAAAACTCTTGCTGCAAAAAATGAAAAAGTAACAGGGACAAAATTATCCAAGGATAGACTAACTTTTGCAACTTGTAGTAATGTAAGTGGAAACCATAAAATGCCATTGTTTGTCATTGGAAAATCTAAAAAGCCCAGAGCGTTCAAACATATGAACATGGCATCATTGCCTGTTTATTATAAAAATCAAAAATCTGCTTGGATGGACAGTTCTTTGTTTAAACAGTGGTTTTTTGAAGAGTTTGTACCAGATGTAAAAAAACACTTGAAAATGAAAAATCTACCACTCAATGCAGTCTTGATTCTTGACAATGCTCCCAGTCATCCTTCGGAAAACGAACTAACAATGGGAAACATCAAAGCTATGTTTCTACCTCCTCGTGTGACACCTTTAATCCAACCTATGGATCAAGGGGTTATTGAGTGGTTGAAGAAAAGATACAGGCGAAAATATGTCAGCTTCTTATTAGAGCAAACGGAAGGAGGCAGTAACCTATTTGAGGCAATGAAGACTTTTAATATAAAAGATGCCATTTACATTGCCGCACAAGCCTGGGACGAACTCAATCACACCACTCTACAAAAATCTTGGAGAAAACTATGGCCAAGTATTATTGAAGGTGAGAGCGCAATCTCTAATGAGTCTGAAACTTTAAATACAGATGAAGCAGAAATTCTACAAGATTTACAGATCAGCTATGCCCAAATCCAACCAGCGGATATAGAAGAGTGGCTATTGGGAGGGGACATAGTTGAAGTCACTAACGAGGATCTGAACGACGAACAAATCGTATCCGCAGTTTTTAAAGTTGAAACAGAGGAAGATGAAACGGATGATGAAAAAGAAGAACCTGAAAATATCAGTCATACGACAGCTACAGAAGCTTTCGAGATTGCAATGAAATACGTCGAGCAACATCCAGAAGCAATACCGATGGATGTGCTGTGCATTAAAAAGTGGAAAGATATCTCAGCTAAAGCAAGATTTGGTAGATTAAAACAAAAAAATATAACTGATTTTTTAAAATAAATTTACATGTACATACATGGATTTGTATACATAATTAAATATATGTACTCGTTTATGTTTGTCTTGTTCATTTTTGTTGTTCCTCGGATTATCCGACCTTTTTTGGTAACCGACCATGCTCCGGTCCCATGGGTGACGGATATGAGGGCTTCTACTGTATATGTATTACGTCTAAATTTAAAGATTAAAAACAATTTGGAACAAGACAAAACTCAATGTGTTCCTAATCAAGAAAGAAATTGAGAGTAACGCGATAATATAATACAGCATGTAATGAAAAATTGAGTAGGAATAGAAGGAACTTTTGAAATTATCCGAGAAATAAAAAGAAATTGATCTTTATCTATAAACTGGCATGCAAATTTATTGATACTTAATCTTTATCATTGCTGTAAAATGTGCTAAGTCGTTGCAATAACAGTATTTTCGCTACTTTGATTATGGACATTATGGTGCTCTTAAAGGCATCAACAGGAGATATTTGTTCTATCCCGTTAATAACACTTTAATTAATTATTCCAGGATAGGATAATGGATTATAATTAAATCGACAATCAATTCATCGATCGTAATATTTCGATTCTATTTTGAATCTTCCTCAGAGGACAAATTTTAGATTGTTTTGAAGCTAACTATTAAAATTAAATATGTATGTATTACGTCTAAATTTAAAGATTAAAAACAATTTGGAACAAGATAAAACTCAATGTGTTCCTAATCAAGAAAGAAATTGAGAGTAACGCGATAATATAATACAGCATGTAATGAAAAGTTGAGTAGGAATACAAGGAACTTTTGAAATGATCCCAGAAATAAAAAGAAATTGATCTTTATCTATAAACTGGTATGGAAATTTAGTGATACCGAATCTTTATCATTGCTGTAAAAGCTACTGAGTCGTTGAAATAATAGTATTTTCGCTACTTTGATTATAGACATTATGGTGCTATTAAAGGCATCAACAGGATATATTTGTTCTATCCCGTTAATAACACTAATTAATTATTCCAGGATAGGATAGTGGATTATAATTAAAACGACAATCGATTCATCGATCGTAATATTTCGATTCTAATTTTGAATCTTCCTCAGAGGACAAATTTTAGATTGTTTTGAAGCTAACTATTAAAATTAAATATGTATGTATTACGTCAAAATTCAAAGATTAAAAACAGATCACGTTACACCACATATTAAAAATGGCCAAGATAGCATCCAGCAACTAGTATCTTGTCTTATTTAAATCTTTGAATCTAGACGGAATACATATGTATTTATTTTTAATAGTTTGCTTCAAAACAGTCTAATTTGTCCTTTGAGGAATATTCAAAGTAGAATCGAAATATTATGATCGATGAATTGATTGTCGTTTTAATTATAATCCACTATCCTATCCTGGAATAATTAATTAACGTCTTAAAGGCATCATCATCAATTATCATCTATTTCTGCTTCAGTTATCAGTGGCTGTAATGGAAATATAAATACGAATTGTACTGTCAGACAAATCGTAAGAATAGAAGTCCATCTTTTACCCCACAACAGATGATTTCCATTTTCGCACTATTTTCTAGTGAGGAATATACATATATGTTTGTGGAAATTTTTTGCCTTATCTGTCTTTTTTGTTAGGTTCAAGTGGAACACACAAAATAAAAATCATATATGTGTTAAAAAATTTCTGGAATTTTAAAATAGGGATAAGAAGAGTCAAGTCATAAATGAATTATAAAGGTGAGCATAAAGAAAGAAAATTACACCCAATTATCTATTTCTGTGTCAGTTGTTAGGGCTTGAAATGGAAACTAAATACGAACTGTACTGTCCAAAAATGCAACAATCTGCATTTTTGAAGAAGTTTTCATCTTTAAGCCCACAACAGAAAATCATCACTTTTTGCTCTATTTTGCAATGCAACAAAATTTGCCAATGATTAGATTTTGATCTACGTTTATACGTAAATAAATTTGTATAAAATTAATAAACTAGCTTTTACGTAGAAAATAATGTATATTGCGTCGAATTTAAAAACATAGTATCAGTCGTAAGTTACCATTTGTCGGTGTTGCAAATTGCTAATGTTGTTGGTTGTTTCCTGTACATATTCAATATTGTAGGACGTAAAAGAAGCAAAGCATTACAGGAATTAGATTTTATGGTAGTTAAGGATAATAGGAATAAATATTTTGCTATGTGTGGAATTTTTAATAAATTATTAACAGATATATTAGCTGCTCGATTGAACTCGATCGCTCAAGTCATTATCCTATTGGAAATAAATGGACTTTTGGAAATGTATCCTGCATTTAGCTGTGTCAATGTAATGGTAATTTTTTCTAGAAATGTGTTTAAACAGCACACTCGAATATCAATCAAATCATCGCTGGAACGTGTGCAACAGGTGCTGTCAACAATTCGGATTCTACGAATTTAATTAACATGTTTGATAATGAAATTGATGATGAGAACTGACAACTAAATTTAGTTAGTGAAGTTACCCATTCTAACGAAAGCGTGCATAGCTGCATTTCATTACCAAGTATTACCTCCTCATGTAGCTACTTCTATACATAAAAATCCAACTTCGTTACCTACTCTGACTGCAATGACACCAAAACATTTCAAAAATATTTTACCTAGAAGAAGAACGAACTGTAATGCAGCTATTATAAACTTTGGTGACACTCTGATATTCTGATACTCATGACAATCTGATACTCATGAAGAAACAAAAATAAATAATTGTTTGGCAAAGTTTATTTTTGTTTACAATCTTTCATTTAGTGTTGTAGAGTTGCAACATTTTAAAAATTTGGTGAACAAGTTACGACTCGCATATAAGCACCCTTCTAGAACAACTTTATCTGCAAGTTTGGTAAACAATATTTACAAACGGGGCATAACCGATGCTTCTAAGTTTATTATAAATGAATCTGCTACGATTATTGATGGACGAAAAAATACTTCCAGTAATACAAAAACAGTTGTTTGTTTGTTACACAATGCTAATGGGAACAAAACCTTCATTAACGCATGGAATTTATCAGGGTCCCGGAAAGAGGTGATAAACTTTCCAAACTAGCAATTTCTAAAACTTTCAATACGTAGGTATATGTCATTATATCGGATAATGGCCATGAGATGGTAAAAATGGATGGTTTGACAACATGCTTTAAATGTTGTCTGACACAGCACTTGTAATAGTCACACAGCACTTTTAATGGTCACACAGCTAACTTACTTGCAAAAAGTGTACACAATAAAATTCTAACAGACAATGTTACAAACAGTTATGGAGTCAGAAATGTTAATCTGGAAAGAAAAATTATTCAAAAATGTGGTCATAGGATGAAATTACTTTGTGATAATTTCGCTGGTGCTCTCATAGAGATGCTTATGTTTTACTTTTAAAAACTCTTGCCTATATGAAAGCTGTTGCTGCCGATGTAAAAGAAAAGCTTTCGAATCTGTATCAAGTCTATAAAACAAAGAATTCATAGAAGACGGTAAAAGCTAAATACAACTACTAGATCCCATCTGTAAATTACTTAACATTTGCCAAATCGCATCTCTATTGCGGATTCCGCTAAAGAATGGTCAATTTTGGAATTTCCTGAGGAAAATCAAGAACAATTTCGAGACAAACTAAAGATCCATTCTTATAATATTACGCATATTATTTACATCCTGAACTCGATTACGATAATAAAAATTATCCACTGAACAAGTTCACAAAAATTAATATATTTTTATTAAACAGCTTGAATATTGAAGGGCAACGTCAAAATATTTTACCGCTTACGTTTTGAAATATCGCAAACATAAACCATTGCTGCTTTCTAACTTGGCGTTGTTACCAACGTTGTAGATGTTAGTTTTATATTAAATCCAGACAGTAATTAAGCATAACAATATATAAAATACACGTTCTACATTTTTAAGATTATATCAAGATATTTGACGTCTGCACTCGATGTAGAAAAAGTCTGTGGAGAAAATTGTTATCTTTATGTAAAATATCGCGTATTCAATATGAGGTATTTTACGCCCTCATCACTGGTTAGTGTATATCTGAAATATCTCTGTCCTCATCTGTTTTTTTTGTTTCAGGTTTGATGGTGATACTAAGGTTTTATTGGGGATATAATTACTTACCAACCTCCAGTTAAACTAACTAGCAGATAAATTTATCAAGAGTTGGTATAAGTAGCCCTAAATCAGTCGACAAATTATGAATCTTGTAAAAGGGAAACGAAAATTTTCTGAAAATTCATGGTAAGGATAAGATAAGTTCATATACATCATTAAACATACAAATAATCATAGGAAAAGAAAGGAGTGCCCAATTATCTATTTCAACCTCAATTATTAGGATCTGCAATAGAAGTTGTAATACCAACAGAGGCTTAAGACTAAAAATCTCGTCTTATTTATCTATCTATGTAGTGAGTACAGTTACATGCTGAAACCACGAGCAACCAGTTGTAAACCATGAAGAATGAAACATAAACCAACTATAGCAAAGAGTAGTTTCGGATCTTGCTATTCTCAATAAAGACTATTTTTGGTAGACATTGGTTCTTTGAGTAGGTGACATAAAGAAGTAAAAGTGGAGTAATCCTGGTCAAACATGAATAACTACAGATCCAAAGAAATTGTATGTATAGAAGCAGTTGTAAACACTAAAACTTTAAGCCAAGACCTGATGGGCTATCGACGATCAGAATGGACGACGATAATCTGCCGAATCGATAATCCAATTTTTATAGGTTCTCCGATCCGCTAAGGATGTTACTGAATAACCATGCCTTATCTTCAAACTGATATACAACGTTCTTGTATAGAGCTGACCAGCTCTGAAAAATCACATTTGTTGTTCAAAGGTTATGAAAATATCACATATTTCAACAACAACGACGCTGGTTGAGAATTAATTTACACAAACACGTGCAGGCTGATTCATAATTAGCACATTGAACGGAAAATTTAAAACAAAGGTGGTATTTGAGGAATTTAGATTGAATGCGCTTATTTTAGATTTATATGGGTGACTGACGATCCCAAACATATGGCGTTTGTTGTCAAATATTACGTCCAAAGTCGTTAATAAATGAGACGTAACTTCTTATCAGCAACGTTGTAATTGTAGCGGATTGAGTAGTCGTATTATTTATCCTATTATTTATAATATTATTATTTGACGTTAAAGATATCAATAAAAAAGGCTTCTTCTTCTCTAAATATTTATATTTTACACACTTGGAACCGTTTTCGACAAAAATATGTCCTAACAGTATGACTTTTTATGACTATTTGACTGAAGACAAAATATAAATAGTTAGAGAAGAATTTTTTATTTTATTTTTAACGTCAATATTAAAAGGGGATTAGTTAAGGAAAAACATTAAGATTATTTAAATCAGATTACAGTGTCAATCAGAACAATAGAGAATCTAAGCGATACGAAGAAAGGATACAAAAAAATCTAAGGATTCAATTTTTATCAGCATACATTAAGCATAATGAAAGACGTCAAATGTGCCATTAGTATAAAATATCAGAAGAAACCGACACCGGAACGACCCCTCCTTATACGGTGATTCACTATGACTGCCTTCTTAAAATATATCTTTATGTCGCTGTCCGGCCTACCATGTTTCGATATTTTAATTCTCCTACACTCAAACCACTTGAGTCTTGAAATGAAAGAATTCTTTCGGAGGTACAATTTAAGTTAAGAAATTTCGCTTCTCTTGAATAAAACTCCCGGATATCCGACCAACACATTAGACCTAGAAGATGTGAAAATTGTATATCTGCCTAAAATACAGCTGCCCAGATTCAGCCAATCGATTACGTGCAGAAAACGTTGCGAAAACATGTTGATGAAATCGATTTATTATAACCGATATATATTTTGATAAAATTTACGGTATGCAACACTTCTTTAAACTCACTTGTTTAAGAGGGTGAAAGAAATTCTTGGAAGGACTGTCCTATAAATAGGATGCTGGGCGGTAATGGTTAATAAGTTTTGGAAGCAATTCAATACAAAAGATGGTTTAGACAATATTAGTGAATTCCGTGACAAGCTGAAATTAACAACATTAAACCGCACATGGAAAAATTTTTCTAGTAGTTCTGCACCTGACAACAGAAGCCCTAATTTGTTTTCAGAAATTATACGAAACGTATTACGTTTACCTAAAGAAATTAGTTTAAAGGGCTTGGAAGATGTTATTGGATGGTGATAGCCAGCCACCTTCACATGGTGAGTTAAAACTTGCAGAAATCGAAATATTTCTGGTGGAAGAAGAAATATTTCCAATTATTATCCAATGCATTTACACCTTTTAAATCAGGAATTCTTCTGGGAAATGATCATAAAAGCATGACACCAACATTTATCATGGTATTACCGCAGTTGTAAGCTGCTAAGAGTATTTTAAATAATAATTTTACTTAATTGAGTTTACACAAGCTAAAACATTTTGTTTCAAATGAAACTTGTTTTAAACTAGCAACCGCACACCTGTTTATGTTAGAAGTCGATTCAGATCATCGATTTTAGGAGACAAATCTCAATCGGTGTCAATTAGATAGTGTAGTGGATTATATCGAAATGGATTATCCAGAAGCATAGGCGATGGATACATGGATACTTAGGTGTATAAGTACCCATACAAAATTTTGAATTAGTGTAGAGCACCCATACACATAATCACCGAATAGGTGGGTTCACCAAAATATTTGACATGCTGCCTCTGAAAGCCTTGATACTGCTTCCAAAAGACTTGATGCAGCCCCTGGAAGACTTGGAATGATTCAAGAAGAATTGATGAATCAACTGCATCTAGAAGATTTAATGTCGCTTCCACAAGATTTGATACTGTCCTTGGAGGAGTTGATACTGCTCCTAGAACACTTGGTGTTGCTTCCAGAAGACTTGCAATAGTTCCAGAACACTTGATACTATGCTTTTAAAACTGTTGGTAAAAATATTTTCATCGCAAAAACAAGATACTGTTGATAAACCGTTTGGGTTTGTTTCCAAAATATGAAATACTATTGGACAAAATGCAAAATATTGACTTAAGTAGCACTAAAACTGTTAATTAAATACTATATACTGCTTAGAGAAGACATTTTAATTGCAAAACTTTCAACTAACTGTTAATAAAATTTCACCACAGATACAATTTTATTGCCGATTGGATACTTAACTATCTTAACTATCTATTTGTTTTTCTATTTTGATTTTGATACGAACTTGTATATTTTTCACATGTATAAATCTGTCTTATACCTGTATGAAAGTGCCCCGTATATGGGGTACTTTCATACATTACTGCTTCTAGAACACTTGGTTTTCATCAAGACATTTTCATCGCAAAAAAACGAGATACTGTTGATAAATCGTTTGGGTTTGCTTCGAGAATATTAAATACTATTGGACAAATTGTAAAATCCCTAATTGACCTAAGTAGTCCAAAAACTGTTAATTAAATACTAAATACTACTGACGGAAGACATTTATTTTAAAAGACAAGTAACTGTTAATAATATTAGATTTTTGCTTCTAAAATTCTAAGTATTGTTGGATTAATACAAAATCTTTATGTCAGAAATTCAAAAACTGTCCATTAATGATTAGATACTGCTTATAAAAATGTACATTCTGTTGGCAGAAGACAAATCCATTGTAAACAAACCATTGGCACCAGATACGTGGGAATCTTTTTATTTTGAAGATCCGTCCTTCATCGTTTCCAATACATTTTTTTCAACATACAGCATCCAAATGTATTTTCAAAATCCCGCGTTTTTTTCTAGCTCTTTGGATGCTATTACATTAAAATTAGTTCAACAGCTACATACGATACGGTAACATCATCTACCAAAATTGAACAACTTTTTCCTTGATAGCTGGTGATTGTTCCAGAATCATCGTTAAAATTAAATATCAATATAAATATCCGAAAATGTTTTAACAATTCAGTTTATTAAAAAATTTTCAGTTTTAATAAACGTTAAAACATTTGGTTTTTATATTTATATTAAACTTTTTTCTTCCTAAGATTTGGTACAAAAATAGTATATTCGGAGAGTTAAAAGAAGTAAATAGTGCATCTAGCAGAAACTAGTAACGATTTTTGTTTAAGTTTTGCCTTAGCTTTTAACCACATATTAAGTTTAAGTTTTATTGTAGGTTTGACAATAAACACACAAATATATATGTTAGAACATGCTAATTTTTAAACAAAACTATTTTTTAAACCTCACATGTTTTAAAACAGCTTTTGAATTGTTTAACACATTCCGGACCGTGTGTGCCACATGGTACACGAATGTTGGTCGCTCTATGGCCGCGTGTACCACAAGGTGGCACAGGAATTTTTTTGCATAATATTATTTATTAAATTATAATTTCTATTATATTTACTAAACAATCATGGATTTATTTATTAATTTTGTAAGAAAAAATTAATTTTATCATGTAATTTATTTTTTCAAGGTTTACATATAAAAAATCAAAAAATTACAAAACTATATTAACGACAAAAGGTTTCTTAGCATAATTTATGCTTTGTTTGAAAACATTCTAAGCAATAGAACGCGCTGCAGTTTGAACATTTTATATTTACTCTTTTGCATGAATTTCTTGCGTGCGCTGTGTTGCGACGTTTTACTTAATGTTTTAAAACATAGGACACAATGGCGGCGTGTTGTACGCTTGGGACCTAAAACAATTATAATATACATATGTTATTAGAGCTGTATGTAATAATATGTAATTCTTTTACCTGGCACTTCAACAAGTTTGTGATTACCATCACATGATAATCGAGGTCGAGGCTCTTCTAATAAAAATGCTTCAATTATTTGGCATTTGAATTCGGTAATAGAAATATGACCTTTCACTTTACAATACAACTTCCACGCATTCACTAATGTTGTTTGAGTGATGAGATGGAAGAATAGCGTAGATACCATTTTGTCGTCTTTCGCACAAATGGAGTGATATGCACTCATCTGATCCGATACATCAACATACCCTTTGATTTTGTTATAATCACAAATAACTTTAGGTTTTTGTGAAGATAAAATAGCATCAGTATGCATTGTCGAAAGCATCAGTACATCTCTTTTATCTTTATATTTCATAACTGTGATACCTGACCTGTTCTTTTGTCGAGCAATTTGTTGGCTAATGGAAGGGATATGTAGAAATTGTCCGTATATAATTTCCTTTCAGATTCAAGAAAATCTTCCATTAGCTCTAAAACGATTTCCATAGTTGGTACGCTCTTATTACGGTTCTTTCCGGTATATACAATAAATTTATTTGTATATCCCCCTTCAGAACATAATTTATATAATTTGATTCAATATTTGTGGCGCTTTCCTTTGATATATTGTCGAAATATAACTCTACCTCGGAAAGGCACCACACTTTCGTCTATGCAGACGTACTCTCCAGGTTTGTATACTTCCGAAAATATTTTGTTCAAAATTTTGATAACGGGATCGATTATATATAATCTATTTGAGCGATCTGCTGTGTTATTATTAGTAAAGAGTAAGTTGTTCAAGATTTGAACAAATCTGGTTCTGCTGATGTAATTCGCAGCAAATAATTTGCTAAATACAACTCGACTTGACCAGTAGTCTTTGAGATGAGGTCTCTTTTCAATCCTCACGTGAAAGCAGATTGCCAAAAACTTTAGAAATTCAGTTTCATCAACTTCAATCCATGATGACTGTTTGTACCCACCATACTTATTTGTTTCGCACAAAATTAACTTTAGCAGACCATCGCTCAAAAATCTGCAATAGAACTGCGCTGGTGTTGTAAATGCATAGACACGATAGTCTTGTATGCTATAATTATCATCAAAAACAAAATGTTTTTGTATCGACGCCCTCACATGGCCAAACCATTCGGATTCAGCAGTTTCTTCTAAATATGAACACATATATTTTGAAATTACGTACAAAATCACATTCAATTTAATTTGATTACCGTTATCTTTATCGACAGAATTTTCACTTTCTGAATCTTCTACGGTTCGAACAACAGCTTCATCGTTTTCGTCCGATGAACCTGTTAGCGGAATCGTAGATTCGTTCATGTCTACATCATCGTCACTCTCTACTAAAAGCGTCGCAAAACATGCGTCAAACTCCATTTATCACTAAAACAAACAATTTTGTGGTTATAAGAGTAGTTTCTATTCCCGACCTGCGGACTATAAGGAATTGTACTTGATAATACTTACCTTTGAAAAACACTAAATCCCTTTCAAAATAAATTTATTTTAGAATTATAACAAAAAATCATAAATTGTGGAAACAATCACTACTTAACCAAATCAAACTTATAAACTAACGTCATCGATGTTATTTGTTTCGGTGTCAAACAATAATCGTAAAAATAATAATAAAATATTATCTAGCAGTGACATAAAAACAAAATTCGCGAAAAAGTAAAAACTGACGGATTTACGCAAAAAATTACAATTTTAACACTTCGCCTGCGGGCAACGTATTTTTACGTTTTTTGCAGTCTGTCACTGGAGCGCGGGTCACGTAAAAATACGTATTTAGTAGATTTGTGGTGGATACCCGCTAACCACTATAAATCTACTAAATACGTATAATTATATGTATGTGTGACATTATATGCATGGTGTTTGCGTTGCTAGGCAACGCTTTGCATTTTTTTTTCCACAAGTTATGATTGTAGAGTTACTCGGTCTTTTGTTGAGTTATTTCGTCTTCAATCGAATTCCTAGCTCCAGAACGTACAAGTCGTGTTTTGTCAATTTGAGGCTTGGTTTTTTTATTGTTGATTACAAATTGATAAAATGAGCCGTTGTGACAAAGATAGTGATGAAGAAATATGCGCTGACAGATTATCGAACTTTTCGTATGATAGTGATTCTGAAAGTCAAGATATCGAAGAATGATGATATTATTCCACGTTCTCGAGTGTTTGTCCGAAGAAGAATTTCGACTAGTTCTGAAACAATTTCTGATGAAGAAGCAGATGAATGGTCATCGATTGACAACCCTCCAGACCTTGAAGAGTTTTTGGGTCATCCTGGGATATCTAATATTGCTAATATTCCTAAATCCACAGCTGATGCAGTGAAGTTATTTATAAACGACGATTTTTTTGCATATTTAGTCGCGGAATCAAATAGGTACTACTATCAAAATATGAATCAGTTCAAAATATCTCCCAAAAGCCTGAAATGGAGAGATATTACAATTCCGGAGATGAAGACATTTTTGGGGCTTATTATTTTCGTGGGACAAGTTCGTAAAAACGCCCGAGACGATTATTGGTCAACTGATCCGTGCACAATTACACCGTTTTTTTTTTCAAAAACCATGTCAAGGGATAGATTCCGCCAAATATGGAAGGCTTGGCATTTCAATAACAATGAAGACGTCACAGACGATTCTGATCGCTTATTCAAAGTTAGGCCTGTACTAAATTATTTTGTTGAAAAGTTCAATAATATTTATAAGTCAAAACAGCAAGTATCATTAGATGAGGGCATAATTCCTTGGAGAGGACGATTGTTTTTTAGAGTCTACAATGCTGGAAAAATTATAAAATACGGCATACTCGTACGAATATTATCTGAACGCGACACAGGATATATTTGCAGTTTTCAAGTTTATGCAGCTCAATGATCACGACTGATCGAAACGATATGCACAGTAGTTTCGCCATATACTCATGTCTGGCACCATTTGTATATGGATAATTACTACAACAGCGTTGATAACACAGAAGCCCTTTTACAAAAAAAAAATACGAGTTTGCGGAACAATTAGGAAGAATAGAGGTCTACAAGAGTGCCTGAAAAAAACCAATTTGAAAAAAGGAGAAACAATCTTTCGCAGAAAGAATGATATATTGGTCCAAGTTTGGCAATCGAAGAAAGAGGTCAGTCTCATCTCTTCAATTCATTCGTATCATCGATCGTATCAAGAGCCAAAAAATTATAAAGCCAAATGCTTTGTCATATTATAGTATTTTGCGTAAAACAGCAAAGTGGACAAAGCGCGTAGCAATGTACATGATGAATTGTGCATTTTTTAATGCATATGTAGTGTACAATTCAACAAGAACGCAAAAAATAAGGTACAAATAATTTTTGCACGACATCGCACTGTATTGGGTTACTGATGAGCTACCTGAAATCAGCACTGAAAAACCATGGAATTATCCATGGATATGCGCAAACATACATTGGAGAAAATTGTTGGTGCCGGGAAGAAAAAGAATCCATAAAGACATAAAAAAGACGAAACATGTTTCATATGTAGCTTCTGCTGTGTTCCTCTTCACAGAGGAAAATGCTTCGAACGGTACCGTACTGTAAAAAACTATTAGTTATCGGTTCTACTTGTAGATGTAAAATAAAAAAAGTTCGTTCATAAAAACGAAGTAGTTTCCGATTTTCTGCGATCCTTTTGAATAACCAAATGTGGTATAAACCACATTATAAAGTTCCGTAGCCTTTCTCAAGCTTTTATATTTATACCAAAAAAAAAGGACATAAACTCTTTTTAAAATTGACCCCTCATAACAGGTCAAAGAAATAAATATTCTTATAATATTCTTGATTTGTATTTTCGTCGGCTTTGCAACACCAAACTTCCGCGCGATTCACGAAAAAATGCCCGATGCACTTGTAATTCGGCGGCGAAGTATGCCTGCATGCCAAGTGTTAAAACAAATATTATTCAAATCCTTGCTTGGCCATACAGACCAATTTTTCGAAAAATATTGTCCGGAATGTGTTAAAACAAATTTGTATAAACTGAATCAACTTGTCAGGAATTATTCAGAGGAGGTAATATATTTTTGCTATTTTCAAGCAAGTTCAGTTTACACATGTTAAAATGAAAACTGTATTCGGCGTTATGGTTAATGCAAAACATAAGTTGTAACCAAAATTATTGAGATTTCATTATATTATGATTATACAGGGTGTCTCACGTAACTGGTTCATTAGAACTTTTTTGGGTTACACTATTCGTAGAGGCTTGAAATTTTGGTATCACGGGTTGTTCATTCCGATCTATTAATCTAAAATATTTTTAAGATGGCCACCACTTCCGGTCTACCGGAAGTAGACCTCAACTTCGTTATTTTAAATGGAATGCTATAGTTTTTATTACACCATTCAATTACACGTAAGAAAATATGTTGACTTTGATAACAGTTGTTGGTACCTATGGTTTTTTGTTTTCGAGTTATTTTGATTTTAATTGTTTTTTGGCAAATATCATCATGGTCTTTACAAGCCCATATCTCAGCCAACGTTAATTCAAAAATGTTTTGCATTGGTATAATAACTCGTCATATGCTGTTAAATAGATTGTCACTTGTTATATCAATGTACCTTATACAGCGTGGTCAAAAATTGAATTACCATTTCGCTGTATTCAATTGCGAGAAAGTCGAAAATTTTAAATGGAACGCACCATATCCTTTTAGCCTATCTAAACGGGAATTTAATTCTCTACAAATTATCTATAAATATTGCTATACCTATTTATTATAGTTTTCTTCATATTGAGTATTTTATTTAAAATCCTACACAAAATGCTGGAAGCCGGTCGTGTTTTTATTAGAAGGCTATGATATTTTGTCAGTTTATTGTTTAATTTATTTAAATTATCATTGGTATTATTTCTAGAATGATCTGCGATTGAATAAACTTGAGTTTGTTAGCTTTTATTTGCCAAGAATAACCAGTAGAAGAACGCATAAATGAAACAATGAAAAACAATGATATGGCGTAATATTCGACGTAATGATGTGCGAGATGTTCCTAGAGAGTTCAGTTTATTTATTTACGGTGCTTTTTTGTAAAATATTATTCATCTAAATCTACCGAAGCACCTCTTACCGAAGAATTTGGTAAAACAATAAAATATGACAAAACATTTATTCTATTATCTTACGCTGCTGGTTATAGGAATTTATGTTTTCTTGTTATTTTGATCTTTCCAAAACTAAGAGATACGTATCTTATCCTATCGAAAACTTTGTTACACCCGCCATGAATATAAGACGAATTTAAAATGTTGGCGTGGGAATAATTCGCCATGATATTCAAAAACATTAACAGCAGTAAGTGATGACACAACTAAGTAATGATAACAATAACATAAATATGGTTGAAAAGCTATCAAAACTCCATGGTTTTCTAACATAAAAACAAGAAGCTTCCAGCATTGCATGCGTCCATTAATTTCCAAATATGAGGGCAACTACAACAAATAGGCGCAGGAAAGTATCTAAATAGTTTGTAGAGAATTAAATTCCCATAATTTATTTTTGTAATTTTCAGTTTTTCATTCTTTTATGTTATTGATTTTAATTTTTATCATTAAATTGTTGTTTTTCATTGTTTCATTTATTCGGTTTTCTTTTGGTTATTTTTGGTAAATTACAGCTAGCAATCTAAAGTTTATTCAATCACAGTTCATTATAGAAATAATACTAATAATAATTTAAATAAATTAAACAAAAAACTGGCAAAATGTCATGGCCTTCTAACAAAAACACAGACGGTTTCTAGCATTTTACCTATGATTGTGATAAATTCCTCAATAGCAAGAAAACTATAATAAGTAGGTATAGGAATATTTATAGATAATTTGTAGAGAATTAAATTTCCTTTCTGATAGGGTATGAAAATATGGGGCGTTCCATTTAAAATTTTCGATTTTCACGCAATTGAATACAGAGAAACGGTAACTCAATTTTTGACCAGCCTGTATAAGATATACTGATATAGCAAATGACTATCTATTTAGCAGCATATGAAGAGCTATCGCACCAATGCAGAACGTTTTTGAGTTAACGTTGGCTGAGATATGGGCTTGTAAAGAGCATGGTGATATTTGCCAAAAAACACTTAAAATCAAAATAACTCGAAAACAAAAAACGGTAGGCACCAACAATTGTTATCAAAGTCAACATATTTTCTTATGTATAATTGAATGGTGTAATAAAAACTATAGCATTCCATTTAAAGTAACGAAGTTGAAGTCTACTTCCGGTAGACCGGAAGTGGTGGCCATCTTGAAAATATTTTAGATTAGTAGATCGGAATGAACAACCCATGTTACCAAAATTTCAAGCCTCTACGAATAGTGGAACCTAAAAAAGTTCTAATGAACCAGTTACGTGAGACACCCTGTATATGGAGAAATAAAAGGAGTTTCAATATTTCTTTTCATTGTAATTTTGATTTATATTATGTAAAAAAGAATTTCCTGTTGGTTTCCTATTGAAAGGGACGGACGTATCGCTAAGACCTCAATTTGACATCTTAGTACGTTATGGTAGACTCCTTCTGGCAGTCTACAACAGAATCACATCAAATAATTCTCCATCCGTCAGACACCACACATTACCAAGAACTTTAATTCTCCTATTTTTAATCGTCAATTTTTTCCGGCCATTATATGCAATATCAACATATTAACTTTGATAATAAATATTTTACGTTTATTAGAAATTAAGCAATAATTATAATAAAAGAGTGTTCTTTAACAAATTTATGTATTGAAAAAGTATTAAATTTGTTTTTATTTCTGGGCAGATGTCAACATGAAAGAGAATATGTTGAAAACATCTGCCACAGGATATATCGTAACACCACCATTCGTCCTGTTTACGTAATAGTAAGCGGTTCGTTTTTCGCGATTAGAATATTTAATAGAATAAGAAAGCGCGAAGTGCATAGATAGTGATAGATACGCGGCACGCCGCCAGGTGGCAATAAGATCGAGGTAGCAGGAGGATCGTCCTTCGAGCAGCCGGCCCAGCAGGTGGCGCCTACGGGCGAAGCACGCGCTCTTTCGCATTTTTCTAGGAGGCGGCGGAAATCCCTAGTCGCCAACTAGTTTTTCCTATAACTGCAGGTGGCGTGCAGATCGCCGCGTAGGCGTCGTCTTTGTCGCCTACTCGTCCTTTTTTCCTGTTATATCTTCAGATAACAAAAACAAATAAAAGGATGAAATCTCCAAGTTTTCCGATAACGGATATCGATAGCCTTTTCTTTTGGGGGGAGATAAAAAAAATTACCCCTTAGGAATTAGATAAGGTGGTGGTTGTAATTATGGCAACAATGTTCTCGTCTTTAACTAATGACGTTTCTCTTATCGGTGCGGTCCCAAATCCAACGAAATTGATAGGGGTCAATTCACGTTCTACAATGGGGTGGTTTCTTCACACGGAAAGGAGAAAAACACTCTTTTCCGCTATGCATTATACGTACTTATTCAGGTTTAATAAATGAAAAGAGACATGTGTCAGTATAGAGGTAATTATTTTTGGTTCCCCGCTGAGTTTAAATTGACTGATTAACACGTTTAAAACCCTTCGTTTGTTGTTCAAACGTGAAGTGGCGATCGCGGGAGAAGATAAGATACAAATTTTTTAACATGTTATGCTGGTTTAAAATAAAATAGTCAACCTTTTTAGATTTGAAATCAATTAAAATTGAAAACTGCTACTTACTAATTAATACTCCTAATTATTAATTCAACTTAAAACGGATTAATTAAAGACTAAGATCTTCGTGTTAATCGCTTGATAACGAAGGAACTTCTTACAACGATGAAGCATTTAATTAATTATAATCAAAAAAAAAAAAAGTAGAAAAAAAATTAATTTTTCAAAATATTTCTCTACATGTCTATAAGTTCAAGAATTGCTGGTGAACTTAGGATTAAACGTCGTCGTTTAGCAAATTGGCGCCGATAATTCCGGTTCGAAGAGCCTTCAGAGCGGCGGGCTCTTTCTAATTGGACTTGTCGAGCGTTCCACCTGGCAGGAAGACGGCAGGAAAAATCACCTCTGCCTCCACGTCAATTCAAACGCACTACGATGTCGATGTAGACGCCGCAGGATAATGGTTTTCGAAATCGTCGCCGTCAATGACTAGGTTGGTTATTATTTTCAAATAATGACGTTTTCACGATACAGTACAGAAAATTGTACCTATATATACACTTAAGAGGCCCATACCGCCGCGGCAATAACGTGAGGACTGAACTTTATGATATTGAACGCGTTGAAAATGAAACGTTGGAGTTGGTCCGTCAATTTTCATGCCGCCTTTCAATTTAAAAAATTATAATAATTGTCGTTGGGGGTAGTTTGATTTTATTAAAAGTATACACATTATTTAAAGCACTACTTTTTGCTTCTTTTTGTATTATTAAAATCTTTTAATCACAAAAAATATTAATTTATGAGTTGCTTTTAATGGATTATTTAGTTAATCTTTAATAATAATTAATAATAAGAGCAACATCAGAAACGGAAAAAATCTTAATAGAAAATGATCATCATTTTTGTGCCAAATTGATTGGATTTTATGCAAATTACCAATTCTTTTTGTACTTATTTTACAATAATTACTTGTCCGGTATAAAGAAGCCCGCATTCCCTCGCGTGCCACATTTACGACCGTTTTAAAAAGAAAAAGGTAAACAGAATAAGGACAATATTCATAAATTTGATTATTATCTTTATTATTATTGTCCTGTAATGAATACCATCAAGTGGCAATATGTAATTGAAAATTTGTTACAATAACCCTACACCGATGGATAAAATATTCTGAGATTTATTATAAAAACCTGTTGGGCACCAAGTGTCCTCTTCCACTCTTCTGTTATGATTCTTGCTATAACTGTTATGATTAAAGCGGGATCATCGCAACAATATTCTAATCAATTTTTCTTACATACTATGTGAATAGTCGACTAAACCCTAATATTTCTAGTTCTAGCTCTAGTATTAGTACTAAAGCTAGGGAGCAGGTTTAGTATTAGTTATACTTTTAGTTCCAGAAGCATTTACAAGTCTTTAGAGCTAAATAAGTATTAAAATTAGAACTAACGCACGGCTAAACCTGTAATAGTTCTAGGTCTAGTGTAAGTTCTAGGTTTAGTTGGATATAAGTTTATAACAATTTATAACTGAATAACAACTAAAAAGAAGGCCAATACTGACGCTAGAGCGAACACTAGACCTAGAACGAAAAACCTTTGGGTTTAGCCGTATCTCTCTTAAGACGGAAACCAACCCAACCCAACCTAGCTTCAGAACTAACACTACACTTAGAAATAGAAACATTAGGGTTTTGCCGTCTTAACAGACGTAGGGCCAAACACTAATGTTTCTAGTTCTAGTGTTAGTTCTAGTTTTAGTTGGGTATGAGTTTATAACAATTGATGACAGAATAACAACTAAACAGAGAACCAACACTAACGCTAGAGCTAACACTAGATCTAGAACGAAAAACATTTAGCTTCAGAACTAACACTACACTTTCAGAACTTGAGTTTACCCATCTTAAGAGACGTACGGCTAAAGCTAATGTTTCTAGTTCTTGGTCTAGTGTTAGTACTAAAGCTAGATTGCAGGTCTTGTCGTTATACTTTTAGTTCCAGAAGAATTTACAGGAATTTAGATCTAAATAAGAATTAAAACTAGAACTAACACTAGACCTAGAAACAGAAAGTTTTGGTTTAGCCGGGCAGATTCATAAAAGGTGCACTATCATACACTAAATATATGAAGTTAGTCGTATATCATCATGATAACATTTGCATGTATGCATAGCTTATAGCAATCTTATGTATGTGGTTGCTAATGGAGTTTAATAGCAGTCGATAAGAAAGACGCATCTATGACACCAAACGCGATTTAGTCACACGTTAGTTAATTTTTCTTATTTCACATTGAACGCCTTTTCGTACTAAATGTTGCTTTCGAAATGAATCAGTATTAGTTTACTTAAAAGATAAAGAGGTCAAGTTTGTGAATTGATCTGTAAATAATACTACATATCATTGACGATTTTCTAGTAATATTTTATTTTCTTGTGATTTCTTTGATACTGTATAAATGTGACCCATTTTTCTATTTTGGTGTCTAATATTAGAGATGATGCCATAATTATATTTTGCTGAACGATTATAGTCAAAAATTACCAAAAGAAAATGTTGCCAGATTATTAAGGTTTAACAAAATAGCAGTAAATAATTTAAATACGAATGTTGTCACGTGTTCATTGAATTAAAAATAGAATTAATCCTAGAACTAATACTAGAACAAAACCTAGATGTGTATCTCCGGGTTTTACCGTGTATCTTTTGAAACATATTTGACGTTTCGAATGCTATGTTGCAAGCTTTTCAAGAACTGGTTCAAATGAGTCAAAGTTTCTCCAAACTGGACCAAGCAGCTGTATTAACAAATTATGTGATGCTACGAGAGCAAGTTTGATAATGATGGCATGCTGTTGATACGTTGCCATTGTGGCAGCCGCTTTGATCCTAAGTACCAAATGTCCACTCTAAAGCACAGCGATATAGTATGGGGTGGTTGAATATCATCAAGACTAATCAACATGCTTTCAAATACTTTTACCTGCAGGTGCCCTTGACGATTTGACGTTAAATTGTATTTTATAAATTTGTTTGAGCAGTGGCGAAACCAATTTACAAATTGGGTACTGATTGGGTACTGGTTAATCTATAGGTTTTACAATTTGCAGACTTTCGAAAAATTCTTGATGAATTGTACTATCATGCGCAAGTGGATACTTTGTGTGTTTATGATAATAGACGTGGTACGTTCAGAGGGCGATACATCCGATATATATACATCCGATACTTTACGTGAAGAAATAGAACATCTCTTTTATTGGCCCGACTTTTTATTGATTATCTAGTACAAATAATGATAGGCCTGTTTTTTGCTAAAAGTTCCGTAGATCCGATCCGCTTTGAATCTTTCTGCGCATGCTAAATAATTTAATATTAAATGCAGGCGCACACAAATTCATAATGGCTCGGAAACTCTTGAACCAAAACGGCCTTATGTCCGATATTTCGTCGTCAGATGAAGATACGCTTTTCGTGGATTACTTGATGCACCAGTACGAATAAGACCAAAATATGAAGAGTATTTCAAGGTTATAGTCCAGAATAGTGGCCCAGAATTTATGGAACATTTATGGTTTGGTGGTTTGCTGGTCATCAGACGGCTTTTTTCCGAGATGTAGTTGATAGATTTAACATTAGCAAAAACTGCCCTACAACCTGTAATTCAGCGAACAGTGTATTTTATAAGCGACCTATCCAACGAAGTAATACGATCGCATACTGAAACAGGGAAAGAAGATTTAAAAACGCATTTTCAAACAATTGGATATCCTGTAGTCATCAGAGGTAATTAGAGATAATCAGTGCATGAATTTCGTATAATCCTGTCTTAATGCACAACTGACACTCACTAATTCAAGTGAAGTTAGGTCATGCCCATGTCATATTATCAATAATTTTGTTTTTTGTTTTAACTATTCGAGCTTTGTCAAATCGACTCTTGCCCATGCACACTCAGCAATCCATAATTTTTAACAAACTAACATGTAATTGTTTGCTCGAACAAACCTGGATATGGATATGTTTTGAAAGAGACATGATTTGTGGGCATCGAGTGATTATACCTTACTGGCTAAGGTTGTCGTAACACATCAATATCATTGCACCACTTTGAGGCAGTGCGCTTGTTCGCAACATGGCATCTTGAACGTTAAAAATTTTTTCAATAGGCTTACAACAAAATCTGCTAGCTTCTAGTATTAGTCCAAGTAATAGCTCTAGTGTTAGATCTAATTTTAGTTCAGTAAAATATTTTTTTGGCATCTTGAAAATATATACTGCAGATACTATTTTACAGTTGATCGGATGTCGACGTTTGTCGGAAATTTTATGTATAACTTGTATATTTTTTCACATGTATAAACCTGCTCCATACCTATATAAAAATACCCCGCATATGGGATACTTTCATACACATTTCATTTTTTGGAAAAGGTTTTGGAATTCTACTAAAACACTAATATTTTTAGTTCTAGATCTAGTGTTAGTACTAAAGCTAGATTGTAGGTCCAGTATTAGTTATACTTTTAGTTCCAGAAGAATTTACAATAATAGCTAAATAAGAATTAAAACTAGAACTAACACTACACCTAGAACTAGAAAGACTGCGGTTTAGACGCACGGCGTCTTCACACATTGTAGTTTTAGTTGGAACGAACTTCGTTTCCTTTAAGCCAATATAAATCTGAAAAAAACGAGAAGCTAACATGGATACCGACGTTCTAGATTACCTTACATAATCATCATCAGCGGTATACCTTGAGCTACCCAAAGCCCTTGAGCCATTCTCTGTTTCCTTTCCTCAACTTTCAGTAATTTACTGCTAAGCATGTCTAGCTATGTCTCCCAGAATTCTATATTACACACCTTTTGTAATTAAGGAACTGTGGCATTCTCGAGTGATAAATGATGTTCCACTGCGTTTTCTTATCGTACTCGAATTGAAAAATATGAATCGTGGACTTACAACGTTAATAAGAACATGAAAATTCTAGTTTATTGTAACATATTTCTTCCACTGATGATTAGGTATGAGGAAATCCCCTCGGATTCCTATATCTAAAATATTTAACTGAACTGAATAGAAAATCAACCCTTAGTATGTTAATTTATATCTGGACATTATTATGTCTGAACCAGTAGGTGAACAAAGACGACGAAAAATCCCAACGGTGAGGTTTAAATAGTTGAATGTGTATGCTATAATGAGCTTTACGTTCAATTAAATTGTACATATAGATGTAGGTGTAATCACTAAAACTTGAAGCTAACGCAAGAACAGGGTTGTTTACTATAATCTTTTAGGAAACCGAGAATTTGCACAGAACGGACTATCGATTTGGCCGATTATAGGAATGCTCGGCGATATGGTTATTTCGGCCAACTCAGCTATCTTGCCAAATATGATCTTAAGTCAAGAGTTTGGGCATTAATTGTTTTCACTATTATTACTGTTTTGTAATGTATACACTCAAATGGCAATATGTAACAGGAAATTTATTACAATATGCCTATACCGATGGATCAGAATCTAACATTTATGAACGAGTTACGAAAGAACAAAAAGAAGTTAAAGAAGTAGAGGTGATTAAAGAGAGTGCTAACTAGGTATTTCGTCTCCTACAAAGATATGAAAGGTAGATCTACTAGTTATTCTTCTGTATTATATATCTTTCCGACACCCTCGAGTGCCATAGGATTTCCGACATTTCTTGTCATTGTCGAGTTGTAGAGTATGAAGTAGTATGTTGCCATAAGCCTCTGATTTCTTTTGGTGAGTCCGTCTAAATTACATTAAAAATAACAATATATATCAGAAAGTTAAAATGCACTAAGTCTGGAGTGAAGACGATAGGGCTATGTTGAAATAGGCTTAATTAATATTTTGACTAAACTAAGCAGAAAATAAATGTTGTAAATCCGGAAGTTCAAAATTTGATATCCATTGGAAACAAAATTAAAAGCTTGCGTTAATTCAAAATGTCTGTAAATAAAATTTCTGAGATGTATTCTAAAACGATTCAAAATAAAAAGGGAATTGATAATAAATGACAGCTGTTTCATATAGAACCAAAAACCGTATATCAGTACGACCATTAGCTTCCAGTTATTTCTATTGTTGGTCGTGCAGAGCTAACTCAACAAACGGTCTATAAGCCTCTTGAGGTACCCCTCCTGCTTTTATACGTCTCTTTTCTCAAGTGGCCATTGTACAGAACGCGTTAAATTTGTAGCAAATTTATTGGGAAACGTATTCAACAATACTATCGGCGTGTTCATCGACCAAAAATTAAGTCACCGTTTTATTTTTCTTTCTTTTTTTGATTTTTACTCGAATATTTGGGGAGAATTTAGGGTAGATTCCACTAAACGATAAGTCGTTTCTAACAGTTTTATAAGGACTTACGTGAAAAAAAAATACTTGATGGTTTTTCCAAGTGAATTTTTATTAAGGACAAATCGCCCGTATCATAATTGTCCTTCGTTTTTAATATTAGACAATGTGAATTTAGTTATTATATACAAACCACATTCGGAGATATTCTTTTGTAACAGTTTTAGTTGTTTGAAGCATTTCTTTTTCTTTTGTAGCTTTGTTGCCTGAACACACCACTAAATGGGCACTTGTGGATTTTAACGCACGGTTACTATTTAAAATGATTGAATAGGTTTCTTTTTATCTTTATTTGGGCGTTTTACTATGAATATGCTGGTATTTAATTATAAGATTTAAGTACATATTACTTATTATAAGTAATTAAGTAAATTATGAGAGAATCACCTTTATTAACAGTGAATTAACCCCAAAGGATTATGATAATTAAATTTTATGCATATGGATGTACTTTTAAATTAAAAAAATCTTAAATTTATTTGCACATATTTCAAGTGTAAAAGATATCTCGCACATGGCGAGATCTAAACATAGAAAATAAATGGCTCTTGGAGCGAAAATGGTTTTATTTTTCACTAACACACTTGTTTTATAAACAGCGTGCACTTGTATCAGACATTACAACCTGAAGGCAAGAACAACACAATCTTCGTAATGAGATAATCCATTAATATTTGGTTCGCGCGTTTATTTAACTGCGACGTCGCTGCTCAAAGGCGATTGATAAAACAACCCAACCCCAAGTACTTAAGAACGAAAAACTCGTTTTGTACGAAGAAGTAATATATGTAAATTATAGGCGAATGTTGTTTGGCAAATAGAAAACGACTCAAGAAGACATTACGAACTATATATTTGGTTTTGTTTTATAATTCTTTTATTTTATACACTATATATTATTATTATACTATAAAACCTGGATATGACAGGTTGATGGTTTAGTTAAAATATCAAAAATTTAACTATGCATAAGAATAACACTAGAATTAACAATATGATTAGAATAAAGCCATGTTAAGTTAAGCCAAATTAAATTAAAACCAAATTACATGTTTCTAAACGATGTCAAATATCAAACATAATACAACAAACATTAGTCTTAAGTCGTCTTAAGAGACTTGTGGCTAAACCCAAATATTTCTAAGTCCTAGAACTAATACTAGACTTATAACTAGACTAACGCTAGAACTAAAACAAATGGCAATATGTAATAGTAAATTTGTTATAATATGCTATATCGATGGACCAGAATCTGACGTTTATCAACGTGTTATGTAATAACATGAATAAGAAGCCAGTGCTAAACTAGAATATAGTGAAGTTAACAAGCATGTACATACACGATCTGGGTTACCTGACATCCTCATAATCAGGTAGCTTGAGGTATTCTCCGTTTTAGTAATTTATTGCATGTCCCCCAGACACCAATCACGTTGAGAGAGATTTTGGCACGGTAGTTGAAGGACTATGTCTCCTTGAATCGACAATCCCGAGTACCAAAGGACTTTCCATCGCAATTTCTTATCGATTTCGAGTTATAACTAATCTAACACTAGAAATAGAAAGATTCAGGTTGGGTTAGAGCTGGGTTGGAATCTGAAGGTGTGGTGTACAATGGATGTAGTAAAAAGAGTTCAGAAGGACATAGATATCATAAAAAGAAAAGCTTTGAAAAATAGAAGGTTATGTATGTGCTTTGGTATCGTTAGACATGGAAAATATCTTTAAGTCGATGTCATGTCGAGCGATTGTAAATGCATTGCATGAGGAAGACGTTAGTAAATATCTAGTTAAGACAACTCAATCATTTTTTTTGTCTAAGAGAAAATTAATAATCATGTACGAAAGAAGACATGAAGATTTGGGTCCGCTTTGGGTCCCGGTTTAGATAGCGGAGTGAATCTGATTGCATACACCTATGATCTTGCGCTACTATGTCACGTTCGTAAAGTTACAAAACAGAAATGTTTGTTTTGCAGGGACAGTGGCAAGTAAGGAAACTGAGGCTAAGGAATGAAGATATGGTGGTTGGTAGTACGAACAAGATCAAGTAGTTGTAGGTGTACGTGGTAAAAAATATGTCTATGGCAAAGCCTGTCATTAAATCTACGAAAAATTTTGATAAGGGTAATTAGTCCTTATAGAACCGTATCTACAGAGGCACTACTTGTAATAGCAGGTACCCTACCCATAGACCTAATTGCCAAATAAAGGATTGCAGATTCGGATTCTATACACGAGGTTATGGAACGAGCGATGGAAAAATGGGAAGCAGAGTGGTCAAGGGATACTGGCAAAGCAACCTGGACAAAGATACTCAAACCAAAACTAACACCTTGGATAAAAAGAGCATGGGGAGAGGGGAACTATGCTATGAGTCAGTTCCTGAGCGGTCACGGCTGCTTCAAGAAGTATTTGTATAAATACAAGTGGGCCGAGGATGAGATGTGCGAATGCTGCAAAAGCTTGGTTGTCGATGTAGCACATACGTTCGACGAGATGGACATAGAAGAGATAGGAAGCCGCAGAAAGGATTGCAAAAGTAATCACTTCAGAAAACTGTGTCAATATTATGATCGAAAAAGAAGAATACTGGAAGATCTTTGACAGATATATAAGAGATGTGGTGGAAACAAAGGAGAAAGAGGAAAGACAGAAAATAGCTGTGATATTTTGAAGAGTGTTGTCCGATTATTAATTTAATATTGATGTCCAGAGTATTAATTTTTGTTTATTACAAAGAAGCTATTTACAAATTGCGTGTACGTGCCCGTCTATATATTGAGAATGGAAGAGGGGCGCTCTCCAGTCCCTCATCCAGGTACGTAAAAAACAGATAAATAATTAAAAACTAATCGATTGTTTGGTATTGCGAGTAAATTCGAGGTGCTAGTACGTGGATGTGCCGTAGGGCAGAGGAGGAGGAATGGGAGAGTTGCATCATCGAGCCCTTCTCCTAGGTATGCAACAAACAAGGAAATAATAAAAAGTTTATATGATGATTTGTTTTATGAGCAACATCAAGGAGAAGAATAACCGAATGGCACCGTGGGGAGAAGAAGAAGAAGAATAGGAGAGGGGCGCCGAAAAGTCCCTCTACTAGGTACGTGGAATATAAAATTACAATTAAAAATTAAACGATTTTTGTTACATAAGCAAATCCAAACGGACTAGAAGAAATTGCGAAGAAAATTCGACAGTGTGATTCCGGGGAAGACGAGGAAAGTGGTTTTTAATGGGTCGGGGCTTTTTTCGCCCCAACCCCACACTATCTGGCCGCCCAATATCCCAGACCTGGCAAAGAAATGAAACATTTTAATAATACAAAGCAAAGCCGGCGAGCATGAATAGAAGACTGGCGATGGAAAAGCATATCTGATGGTTTTGCAGTTTTTCCCCAATGCATCTCTTAGTGGAATAATTATCTAGGAAAAGGAAACGGATACCAGGTCTACGGTTGAAAGAAACTAATGGAGGAGTGGCAGGCAAGATGGGACAAGGAGAACGGATGGACAAGAACATTAATTCTAAAAATGGAAGAGTGGATGCTAAAAGGTTGGGGAGAGCTTGATTATCACTTGACCCAAATTCTAACTGGACATGGTGTATTCGAAACATACCTATACCGAATCAAGAAGCAAGATTCGGATATGTGCTGATTTTGTAACATGTTTGATAAAGAGACCAAATGGATAGCTGCAAAAATATGGTTACAGAGATTATGAAAAAGAAAGAGAAGAAAAGGACTGAAGTACTGATAAAGGAGGGGTCACCTAAGCCCAACCCCTCTTCCCATACACGAATAACGTTAGTGATATAATAATAATAAATTTATTGATTCAAAATCGCTATACTAGCATAATACAAGTCAACAACAAAATATTCAAAAGGGAAAGGCCATTATACAAGGTACATCACATTATATACAAGGTTTTCTTATAGACTATGGTTTTATTTGATCCATTGTTTTATTTGATACACTGTTTTCACCTTAAAATCACATTCAAGTTCAAATGCTCCACTTTTCATTCTGATAATACTTATTTAATTTGTAGTAAGGATTTACCTCTAAATAACGTTTTAATTGTATCTTTAACCGAGGTATTGTTAATGATTTTAGTTCATTCGAAAGATGATTATATATTCTGGCTAATTGGTATGTGACATTTTTGGAATTCGAGTGAACTTTGTTATTGGCAGATTTAGTACATTTCTTGTAGAATATTCATGAGTTCTTTACATTTTTTGATAGTGTTTTGGCTACCGTTTAACACACAAAACGCTTTCTAAAATGCAAATATTTGTCAGGGTAAGTATTCGATATTTCTCAAAATACTCTTTGAAAGAATCTGTTCTTTTTAATTCGTAGATAGATCTACTGCATCTCTTCTATAATAGGGATACTTTATTCATTGCTGAGGAAAATCCCCAGAAAATTACACCATATTTCAGTAGTAGATCAATGCGTTGATCAATATGCTTTGACTTTCTGGATCAAGTCAACATATTTTGCCATCTTGGAAGCTACATATTCAATATGTTGCTTCCATTGAAGATTACTATTCATTATCATACCAAGGAATTTGACAACACCTTGATCTCATCACGTGAATTCATTATGGTATATCCTATTATATCTGTTTTGCTTCTTATACTCAGTTTAAGATTATTTGCAATGCAACAATCTTATACTCAAGATTTGTATTTCCTGAACATATTATAGAGGTGTATACAGTACAATCAATTGAACAATCACTTCAGGTAAGGCGTTCATGTATGTTTCCAAAAGTTTTGGACCTAAAACTGACCCCTGTGGCACACCTCGTGGTTAAAAAGTAATCAGAAACCTAGGTCATACCATCGCTTTCTCTCATTTTTACGCATTATTTTCTGACAACAAGATAACAATTAATTAGACATTGAGCTTTTCCTCTTATACCCATATTCCATCATTTATTCATCAACATACCCACTTCTAGAGAATCAAAAGACTTTGATAAATCCAAATATAAGGCAGCCACTCTCTTGCTTTCTTCATTTAAACACTTTAATATTTCTGATGTCATTTGATAGATGGTCCGTTCTGTATTATATGATATAGCTTAAAATTAAACTAATTCTTTCTCTTTATTCAATCAAATGTAAACCAATGTATGGAGAATGTGGGAACAACGACGGCAAGAAGGAAAAATGGACCTAACCTCAAAATATTCCATTAACAGTAGATTTAGCATTATAAAGATTCAGGTTTCAGGTTGGCATCTTCAAATACCAACCCAATCGGAATGTTTCTAATTCTAGATTTAGTATCAGTCTAGTCCTTAGTCTAGTATTAATTCTAAGTTGTAAGACTTAGAATTCGTAACATTTGAATTTAGACATACGTCTTTTAAGACGGCTTAAACTAAAAAAGTGTTAGTTCTAGTTTTAGTTTAATATGATATACAGCACAGCGATATAAATAAAGCAACAATCATTCACCACACTGTTCTTGTCAGGTCGACGAGATTTACGACGACAACATTCGCGAATTTGTTTTTACATAGAAGAAAAAGAATACATCCCATCCATTGTGACAATTAATATTTACGAGGTACGACGCCGGATAATGAATTCGCAGTGCGGTGACGTTTTCAATTATTTATAAAACCGAGTCAAATTTCATTTTCGCGCTTGTCCAACCGGTTATTTACAACGATCATGCTTCAAGCTAGTTCAGCAAATTAAAGGGGAAAACTTTTCACTTAAATCATCACCGTCAAGTTTTTCGAATCATTCTCTATCCAAAAATAAATCAAATAAAGCTTGACTTTTTAAATACGTTGATAAATTTATACCTCTTTTAACCCTCACAACAATCATTTTCTTCCCTTTTCTATTCAACGAAAAAAGGAAAAATGTATAATAGAAATCAAACCACAAAACTGATCTATTGTTGACTTTTAAAAGTTTTAAAAGAGATGATATCTTTCGGGAGAACGATACATCTCTATTAGCTAATATCCCAGAGTTTCTCATGGGTTATAAGAACGAATTGGGATTTTTAAATCGAGATAAGCCATCTCTTTTCTTTCCCCGAACTGCGTGAAATTTAGCCACCGGGATCCCCGAGAACAAAATAATACAAAGAGTTCGAAATTCGGCGCAATAAGGCAACCCCTAAATTATTATGTAACAGAAGTGGCATCCCACGGCGGCCGATGAGAGACAGATAAGGACCACCCCGTTCACACGCAAGCACAAAAAAAGATAACGGACACCCTGTATGTGGCCCTTACGGTACCGGTAGTAGTGGCGCCCCCCGCAGATTCATCTACCCCTTTAATTGATGCGACTTCAAGCAAGAAAGAGAAACCGATCGGATCTAGCAACCATTGTTTTAAATCTTCACTAAAAAACTTTAATAAAAAAAGTCGCCTTAGGCTTTGAGTACAGAAGCAAAAGATAGAAAAGAAGAAAAGGTAAAAGAAACCATCTGTATCATTGTTCACCGTCTATACTATTAATAATTATCGCCGAGCAGTGTCCGACGTTGCCACTTATTCTCCTACAACTTTTCTTTTTGTTGTTGATCGAAAGATCTCGACGCTCTCGACGGTCGCTGTTGAAGAAAAGCAAAAAAGAACGTTGGTTGCACAATCAGATCCTGAGTCGTTCCGATTGTAATTTATGCGCCGCAACGGACCGACCTATAGATTAATTCCATCGGAAATTGTTCCGTCGGACATGAAGTGGCCAACTTCAAAGAGCGTAAAAAAACGGCGACCCCAAAACTGAGCACCGCAGCAGGACATCAACGTATTGTTCCGGTCACGAGTGCCATCTAATATCAAAACCCTTAACAACTTTCTGTTAAAGGCGATTACGGTCGAAAATCGCCATGAAAAACCTACCCCTAATCGCTTATTATAGGTCGAAGCATAATAGAGAAAAACACTGTAAATGATTCACTTTTGTTTTTTCGAGTGGCTCGTAAACAATGGGTAACTTTAAACCACTGTTTTCAGCGGTAAATGCCCCACGGATAAAAGAGGAAAGATACACGGGGTTTGTACTCTTTTGCATCGTGGGAATGTTGGTAGCTATGAACAACACTTTTAACACTTGTAGCACTAACGATCTTTCTTTTGTGTTATTTTTAAAGAAAATATCCTGTGGGTTTATATAAAACTTTAAGGAAAAATACTTAACTATGATTATAAAAAAATTATGTTGGCAAAATCCATTACATCTTGGACTCTATTCATGAAAATTGAACATATCTACGATATAACTTTTAAGGGGATGGCTTTTACAATAAAATTGGTTTTGGTCTTATTTTGGCAAAAAAATCTTGTATATCGTTTGTAGATAATATATAAGCTAGTTTTTATATTAATATACCTATCGTGTATGGTGTTCTTTGTTAAATTTTCCAATGTATGCACTCTTAGCCTTTTTAATTAAATATGGTGTTGCGCCATATTTTTATTACTTAAAAGTCTTCCGCTACCATGAAAAGGTTGAGAACCACTGCTTTAATAAATCAAGAAGACATAAAATTGTGATTTTTCCTCGATTAGAAACCTGTACAGTGTGTGTATTACAATAAAGCCTTCTTCAATTCACTTCAATGTCTTGGGAGAGATGACCTCTCCTAAAGCACGCCATTGTTCATCTTAATTTTTTACTAAATATATCTTGCTCAAATCGTGCGTAAGATTGGCCATCCACCACCCCTTCACCTCCATTTGGTTAACACCCCTTAGTTGTTTCATTGAATACACTCTTTTTCTGGCATTCCTCTCGTGTCTAACGACTAGCCACGAATTACCCACTAAAATTTCTTCCTCTTTCTTCGGCTGTGTGGAAACTGCCCCATCAGGTTTTGACCATCACACTGGCGGCGATGTCTAAGTCGTCTACCTTTCCGGATAATGAGTTCATCCTTTGTTCTCCGATCAGTCTTCTTGAAGCGTCATCATACGCATGTGGACAAAAATTCCATAACTTTTTGAAATTAATTATTTAATAGATATACGTGGAAGAGGGGGCCATCACCCCCTCATCTTCCTATTCCTCTAACCGTTCTTTTCAAGTCACCTTTGGGTGGATTATACTTTGTATCTCAATTTTCATATCCCGTTTTTCTTCTCCCATGGTGTTTGGGACTCATGTGAAAAACAAAATCGCTTTCTAAAAATAATTACCCCCTCCCCATTGGTGTGGAGTGGCCACCACCAGCTCCGTATCGTATGTGAACAGACCAAGACAATTACTTTTTGAAATATTCACATAGGTATTCATACCTGAAGCATGGAAAACGCCAAGCCTACCACCTCTCTTCTCCCATTTTCTTTTCCTTCCTCTCCTTTTCACCTATTAACCTCCTTATAAAACTCTCCACATCCATCCATGATCCCTCGCTCTGCAACATTTTATCAATGATCTCCCTGGATTCAGTCTTCTCCCAAGTTTCCGCCATATCTCCTCTCTTGCTCCATCTTACACATCTAATCACAGCGTGATGTACTCATATAGGTATTGTTTAAAGCATCCATGACCAGTTAATATTTGAGTGAGGTGATTGCTCACTTCCTCCCATCTTCTATTCACCCAGGGTCTCACATCTCTTATTAGCCTCCTGGTCCAGACCGCCTTTTTCGTCCTCCCTCATCATCTTTCTTGTCAGTTGCTCAGAGCCTCCCTTTCCAGCTCACCCCTCTCTCTCTCTCTCTCTTCCTCGAATGACTTCGCTCTTTTCCAGACCATTATTTCAACAGGTGGCACTCCACCCACCACCTACAAAGCCACTGTGGATACAATTCTTTATGCATTTGTTGTTTTAATTAGCAGTTGTCTTTGGAATCTTGTAAGGCTTACTACCAACTTTTTTAATGGGCATGCTTCTCGCCAAGTTCTGCATCTGTACAGGATTTTGGCGTATACTGTGTTTGTTATTATTGCTCTTTCTGATGCCATGGGACTATAGGTTGTTCCCATCAACCGGTGTAGTGCCTGGGTTTTCTGCTGCGCTTTAGTGCACACTGCCTTTATATGCGCATCCTATTTTCCATTTCTACCCAGCCAAATGCTGAGATACTTAATCGCCAGTTTACTATCACTTTTCCTACTTGGATATTCGCCTCTCTTGGACTCCTTCTGCTTCTGAAGAAGGAGTCCAAGGGAGGCATATTATAAGAGGAGAAATAGTATAAGGGAGAAATAGTATAAGCTTCTATTTTTTTAATTGTTAACTGCGCTCTCTCCTCCATCTCCTCCATCTCCTCTATCTCTCATCCAGTCACCACCATAGCTAGATCTTCCGCATATGCCACCAAATGCATTTCTTTTATCTGTCGTTCCTCCATAACTTCATCAAAAGCTATATTATATAGCATTGTCCCAGAACGGATCCCTGTAGAATCTCTTCTGGTAATTTGGTACTTTTTCTGTTCGTAGATCATACATTTTTCGTTTAGATAATCCTGTATCGTATACATCAGGTATTTTGGTAGTTGTCTTCTATTCATAACCTCAATAAGTAGTGTTTCGAAGTTGTTTCTCACATATAACGTTAGTAGCAGGCATTTTCTCCTCTTACCATGTCTATATCTATCACAACTCTTCACGATTCTCAGTACATCATGTATAACATAAACTGTCGACTTCTTCACCGCAAAGTCAAACTGACGCAATGAATGTCCTCCTTTTTAATTGAGGACAACTATTTTTTTTTTGAGAATTCTTTCATATACTTTCCCACAGCTATTAAGCAGACATAGTGGTCGATGCTGTGTATCTTTTTCATTCTTCTTTGGTTCCTCTATCAGGACTAGTCTTTCTTCTTTCCATATTTTCGGGAATTTACATGTTTCCAGTAGTTCCTGGTATAGGGCTGCTATTTTTCTCTGATTGCTATGGTCGTAACTCGTGCGATCCCATTTGTTGCTCTACCCAAACCCGAGGTCTACCCGTCTTCGTGGTCTTGACCGATTCCCGCATCTCCTCTATATGTGCTTTTCTTTCGACGCAGCAGATTTCTGTTTCTGTTCTTTTATGGTGTACCAAGCTGCCCTCTGGCCCAACCGAATCCAAACCAACTTTGTATATTTGAACTGAAGTAAAACTAGAACTGACTAATATAAATATTTTATTTTATTATATTTTATTTACGAATATTTTAATTACATAGCAAGCAGGTTTACTTTTTATGAATTGTCGAAATGAACATCTTTCACGAAACGGTTCTAATTTTTCATCAATCGTCGTGTATTCTCCTATTACATAAGACTCTTGTATATTTTGCTGTAGTGTTGAAAGAACCTCTCATGTAGGTACCAATTTATCAATATTCTTCCTTTGACGTCGATCTCTCATATCATCAAAACAAAGACACCTTAGCAAAAACTGGAACCTTTTTCTGGACATACACGAGATGAATAAATCCATTCCAGAACCATCTTTTGTCCATAAATCATATGTATTCAAATGTGCTGATTTCATTACTCAAGCGTAGTATAATAATCCAAATAACTAGCAAATTTCAGATATATTAGTAGATATTGCGTCACGATTTCGTGCAAACTGAGGCCAAACTTTTGGTATAAATTGCAATCAATTCTAATACATTATTAGTGATCATGCACTTCCAAGCATTAAATTATGTCAAAGCATTTTTTGCTTCTTCTCTAGGGCCCGATTTATTGGTCACAAAATTATGTCTCTTCGTGCAAACATTTTTGGGAGGAACTTCTTTTTTCCATTTGGTGCCATCACGTCCATGATAAAAGCAACTCATATAAGAAACCAATGGGATGTCGTCGTCTAATTCATTGAAACTTTCATCTTATTCATTAGCTGTGTCATGATAACTTTCAATAATACAATCAGTTTCTGAATCAGAATCGTCTTCAATTTCGTCATCGGAACAATGATCAATTATTTTCTCTACATTCACCAACGCCGACGTCAAAGGTTTATTACATACCTTTGAATTTGATGTTCATATCTTTGGATCCATTATTATACTACACTAAACTACTTTGCTCACAAAAACTATTTTAAAAAATGGATTGGAAATATTGCTGAACGGTTTAACTTATATACGTATCAACGTGCTAATGGGTAAAAATTACCCCGTACAATAGTTGTTAAACGATTCTTATGCCTCTAAACAATAATAACATCCTAAATCCACAAAAAGGTAATAAAATAAAGTTCTTGGAAGGTACAAAAAATCTCAACAACATAATTATAGCCGGTAACGTAATAAACTGTCTTTAAATATTGCTTGGGTATATTTTACCCACGCGCGCGTCCTGCCGGGTTGAGTTTAGTTTTTTAGTCTGCCAGAAACTTTCTTTACTCATTTGTTTCAAAGTTATTAGCTGTCTTTAGTTTTTCTTCTGGCGGTAATATACAACATTCCTAATAAATCTTTATTCATACCAGAGATGTAAACAAAAAGTTGAGTTTATGCTAGTACGAAATTTACAATAGCCGATATGGTGAGTATCGTAATCTGAACACACTGTATGTATGAGTTTAATAAACAGGTGTAAAATGTCGAGGTCGAATTTTTACATGAACCTTTTTTGTATGCTTATCATCACAATCTCTTTTACGTACTTACTTCAATATACATTTTGCTCAAGATGAACGATCGTAAAACTTGTAAAGTTAACGCTCGAGTTACATCTTCGATTAATCAGCCATATAAAGAAATCGACGAATTAACTGGGATATGTTTGTACTTGTTCGACGTCGTAAAACTTAATTAGATTATTGCTCTTCGTTTTACTTTATGTTTATTTTCAGATAATTTCTAATACTGTTTAAGTGTAGTGCAATAAAATCGCACGTCTACTCGTTATCGAAACAAGATCCCCATGTTAAAAAAGATACCAGGAAACCCTAGTCTAATTAAAAGTCACAAAATGAGAACGGAATCGAATGCGTAAATCATGCGTCGTTTACGATAGCTATCTCTCGCCACCTCGAATGAATAATTCACCGCACCCGGTGTGGTGTAAAACTCGGAATCGACTACTGATTCTGATCTTTTTTCTTTTTTCCGCTTGCATAACGGATTTTTAACATTTGCTTCCTCCCCTTTTGGGTACCATCAGAAACCCTTTAACAGATTCCCGACTAACAACTACATTCATTTACCTAACCAACGTTTGTCACTCGACCCACCCTCGCAAACTCTATCCAAAACGAATACAAACGAAAAGGTGTTCTTAGCACGTGCCCCCTGCAATCTGTGGGTCTCTACAAATAACCATAACCGAATTAAGCAGTTGTTGACTTTTCTCAAAAATGTCATGGGAGTGAATATTCTCGGTATAAAAGGATTAAATATTGAAAGAGTCAAATCAACAAATCAAAAACAGTTGTATCATTATAAATTCTTTAACCCCTATTATATTATTATTATTACTTCGTCGATCGTAATGTTATCGACAAATTGACACGAAGTTAGTATAGTCGTGCTTTCAAATCGTAAATACCTTTAGTATACGCCGAGGGAAGCTATTTACGCATGCCCCTAGAGCAGTACAAACCTAATTTAAGGTTATAATAACTTTGCTAGTCCAAGAATTGCGTTCAAGACACGCGTTATCTCTTTAAGATGCCGGCTTGTACGCACACGTGTAGGACCCCGGCACGTGCGTGCAAATATTTATGCTTTCCGATCGTCGTAGCAGGAGGCGTTAGGCCGCCGGTTGTGTGCCAACATTCACATATCCGAGCGTAGGAATAAGTGTGGAATGTTGGTTCTGTTATCGCGTGTTCAAGATGAAGGTGGTTGAAAGAATTGTAGATGAACGTTATCTAAAGAGAATGGTTTGTGTGTTGAATACTAAATACATTGTAACAACGTGGATAAAAGAATAAAAATGAGTTAAAAAATATAGGTGGGATGAAACTTGGGTTGGGTTGGGTGGAATAACTGCAGATGAGAAAAACTTCGTGGCTTATTAAATTAATTGCGAAGACCCATAATGCCATATTTAGGAATATTTATTTGAATATCAAGAACGAAAAACGGAACAAACCTCTAATAATTCCACGCAACGTTCGAATTATGCAAATTCTTTGGGCTGTAATGACATATTGACCTAGAGCTTCGGACGGCCCCTGAGTGGATTACTTAAACGAACCCATTAAGACTTATATGGACACGTCGTTTGCGCTGGCATAAGCATTAGTAGCTACATTTCCAGAGTGTAATCGACGGGCATTTAGTTCCGAGGATAATTCCAATCTTATCGGCAACTTCCTGCAATTTTCCAATCCTGGTTTATTTGACGATGGGCAGATGGCTCCTGTTTATTGATCGTGCAAGTTTTTTAGTTGAATCGGCTAAAACTCGTTGGTTTTATAAAACTCGTCGAAAGTATCGGCGCTTTAAGATTGAATCTCCAAACGATAGACGGTAGAACTCCGGGTTGAATTCAACAGGACAATTTCTCGCGCCTATCTCCTCATCTTCTGAGTAAGTCGACGCTTGTCCTACTACCTTACAACCATCGTGGTCGTACATAATGTTAGGCGTGTGCGCGATTTAAGACTTCCAGTTTCTTGCGATCGTATGTACTACAGTCCTTGGAGTGTCCTTCCATTAAGCAAACGTCCGCGCTCTGAGCGAACTCGTTCTGACTCGGCTCGATTACAATTTGTCATCCATAAGAAATGCGCAGGAGCAAGTTTTAAAGCGGAATAAATTTCCATAATATCTGATTTCCTTTCATTCATTTTTTCCCCTTTAAGACATCATAACCACATAATTTTACTTAAGTACTGTGTGTTTTAAGCAATTACGGGATGTATAAATTATTTCAAAGTATAATTGAATTTCCATTGTAATATAAAATCTGGGAAAAAATCGAAAACGAAATCGGAATGAATTGGATCATAAAATTAGGGGTTTAACGCAAAGTGATTGTATCGATTGTGCTTTTCCTCCGTCAATTTGCTGCAAAAAGAAGTATCTTAAAAGGTCTTAAGTCTACAAGTTTATAGATAGAGGCGTGTCGTGCAGAGGTTCGGAGACTGAAAATAGAATAATTCAGCAGGATCACGTGAATATTTAATGAGAGATTTTCCATGGACATTTTATAAACGCGCGTTATTATACGTTACAAGTCCCGAGGAAGATAAAAGGAATTAAAAAAAATAACCGAAGCATAAGAAGGAGGCCGCAGATTCGTTGTATACAATCGACGATTAAAAACTTCCATTGAATTCGCATCGCGACGCGAATTGTACCCAAGCACAAAAAGCTTACGGGCCGTTAGGTCGCATGTGCCCTATCTGACACGATCTCTTGTGAATTATTAAGAATAAGAACGTACGCTATCTGATCTTGGAACTCGCAGATAACATCTGTACATAACAATGTTACAAACAATCGTGTATGAGAGAGGGTCGCAAACCCCGCGGCTGTTAATCTTTCTGCCTAAAGACTAAACGACGCCTTGAGCTACACTCACTCTTTGCACACGAGAGAGAGGAGATAACCATCTTACGGCACGCACTTTGACATCGTCGGCACAATGAAGACGCTACCACACACAAACACACGACATCGTTTCCTTGAAATCATCGGACTCGGATTGACTCTCGCGGTACGGACCTTTCAACACTTCTTCTTTTTGAAAGCCCTCAATGGTAAGTCCGTCCGCCCCAGCTCTTAAACCATCTTCGAACTTTTACAAAATTCGTAATGGCAAATTGAAACAGTCTGTAAGGTGTCGTAACGACCCCGGTTGAACCTGTCAGAAAGAGTCGTATGATTGGCGGGGCAACCTCAAAAGAACACCTCGAATCGATTCGGTACGCGAAAATGAGCAGGAGCCTCGTCCCTCCTGCTGCATGCACAATATTTAACTGCAGGAGACTTGGCAGTTGATTACCGCCTCACCGGGGTGTTATACGAGAGGCAATCTTAGGATGCGGAATCGTGCGAGCGGGCGTTAACAAACTGAAATGTGTAATCAGCTCGTTTGAAAATTTACTGGCACGATAACTACATACGTCTCGATTAGCTTTTACCTTTTATTTTAAATGTTGCTTTGGCGCCACATGCTGCTTTTAGAATCCATAGAATCTTATTAAACCGTTTAATGACCATTTCCAATGATTGCAAACTGTGCGAAAGCTGGTCGTGTTTATTTAAATGACTAAAAATCTTTCAAAAGTATGTGTTAACAACTATCGAATGATTGGTGTTTTAAAAACGAAATAAGTTGGATTATAATGATAAATGCGCCACAACCTAAAAAGGTAATATCCATAAATACACGACGATTTCCGGTGTGAAACCCAGCCGAGCGATTTAACATATACATTTCTTCGTTTGAAAATCTGCCATAAATCCGTTTCGTATAATATGTAGGACCAGTTTTTTTTAATTTTTTTCTTAACTAATAGTATATTCAAAGGACTTTAACCTTGATTAACCTCGCTTTTTATTTTTTCTATTTATCTATATCAAAATTTAACGGCATAAACTAAGTACATGAATTTTGCCTACATAAATATAATGAAGTCTTGCGTGCACCCTCACGACCGTGGTCAGTCAGTTCAACGGTAATTAATGGTCTTAAACGTTTAATGGACCAGCTCGTATGAAGAGCAGGTGCGCGGTCGCAATTCCACCCCAAAGGAATTCAATGTTTATTTATTTAGTCATCATGAGCGCGAGTCGGCAGATTTCTGTTTATATACGAGGGTTAAGGTGGACGAGCTAAGGAACGTGTTGTTGACCGAAGAACGACCACTTACGCAATTGTTCGAACCTGTAAGGACGCTACTTTTAATACCCTTGAATCTTGAAGAGAAACCGGTCGTATTGTAGTCACGCTTGCAGAACTTTTTGCTTTTTTTAAGATAGAGTGAGCCAAAACCGAAGAATTTATGTAAACGATGATTCTTTTAATAAACGAGTTTCTGAATGAACACATCTACAGTCTGGTTTTGTGCATCTTAGATGTGTCTAAAAATGCTGGGAAATTCTATTTTGTGACACATAAACTGGAATAAGCTGACTTCACGATTTCAAGCTGTTATTATACAAATGTATATGTTAATAAGTTATGAAATCATTTATTGTTAATCTTAAAAGCAAGATGGTATTCATATACTACATCCGCATATTTGGCAAACTTTTCTTAAGTAGGCAAAAAATAAATGTCTAAAACAAACCTTTAACAAGAAGAGGTGATAATAAAAAAATGAAAATTATAACTATCAAAACTTACAGAAATATCGATGCCACCTACTATCTCAAGTTACAAGATTAATTCAATTTTTTGAAAGTATATCAACGTCTTTGACTTCCTCTAAAAGGAAGTCAAAATTTTGGATTTTGTTCTCCAAAATTGTTAACAATTGCTCATCCATAAATTTACATATAATAACCTCATCAATCGTACGATTACACAGATCTGCAAAAGAATGGAGTGCTGAATGGGATGGCTAACTATTTTCTCATATATTCTATTTTCTCATTTTTCTTGTGGTGGAGGACGTGTAAGCTAAAATCGCCACACTCTAATAATCAGCCATCAATCAGCACGCCATTATTTTGCAATTTGTGTACACGTGCGATTAATGAGATTGTTATAAGTAAGTTTATGGATGAGCAATTTTGACCATTAGAGGAAGTTAAAGACGTTGAGATACTAAAAAAATTGAATCAATCTCATAAATTGAGAGAGATACCTAATGTTATGAACAAGAAAAACAGGTTGGGTTGGGTCTTAAATCTCACTCAACTCAAGTTTGAGACTAAAAAAGTATCAACAAATACGGATAAATATTTGCTAATACAGAAAATACAAACAGGTTTTGTTACGAATTGTTAGAACTAATAGAACGGTCTGCGCAGAAGCACTGCTAGTAATGATAAATATGCTACTAGTTGATTTAATTGCTAGAGATGATGGACACAAACGAATCATAATTCCCGAACTAAAAGCCTGGTTTTGTCTGCGATGGGAGGAAGCAAACTACTTCATTAGTCAACTATTAAACGTACTCAGTTGCTTTTGAGCATATCTTTTCAATCATAACAGAAACAACGACGAAATATGCTTCTATTAAAAAAATGAAATTAGTTATGTGAAGCACACATTCTTTAAGTGTACAAGATAGATAAAAGACAAGAAACCTGGGAAAATCTAAGAATAACATTATCATCAAGAAACTGAGATAACATCACAGAGGCATTACTAGTGATGGCAAACACGCTACCAATTGATCTAATGGCTAAAAGAAGAATGTTCGTGGGAGCAGCAAAAGAGGATTGAACCCTGGTTTGAACAAATCAAGAATGGAAGAATCGATGGGACAGGAACACGGAAAAGGCTCGATAAACACAAACGAATAATTCCCGAACTAAAAGTATGGTTAGGACGGCGATATGAGGAAGAAAACTACTTCATTAGTAAACCATTGCGTGGACACAGTTGCTTTAAAGCACACCTCTTCATTCATAACAGATGGAACGACGGAATATAAATCTATTGCAAGAATAAAATCGATAATGAGGGGCACATTTTCTTTGAATGTGCAAGATGGGTAGATAAGACAAGAAACCTAGGAAAAAATAAAAACAACATTAACCTTGAGAAATTGCATTAACATCATGCTGGAAAGTGAGGAAAGGTGGAGGGTAGTAGATGATTTCATGAGGGAGGTTGTTGCCATCAAAGAGGCAGAGAAGAAAGCATAGAAGAACGATTCGTAAGCATGGCGATTTATTTTTTCATATCTAAGTTGTATCTGGTTAATGGCTAAGAGTTTATAATTCATTGCCAACAATGTTTATGCAAAAAGTATCTTTCAACCTCTTTTAATTTTTGTGTTGTAATTGATTTTTGGACAGAAAATACGAAATTGTCAAATTTTGAAGATTTTTGCTATATCTAAGTTATGGACAATGCTTTTTCACATCATTATGAACAATTTTAATGGATGAGGTCTTTGACTCTCCATTTTGATTTTTGAGCTATAAAAAAGTTTTGCAATAATAGACATCAATTATGATATTTTAGAAAATTTGGCGTTATTACTGCAAAATTGTAATAACCAAATTCTCAAGAGTTTTGGATTATAAATCTTTAGATACACACTTATCACAATCGATTTTAATTTCTCAATTTCAATTAATTTTTATAGTAAAATTCTTAAATGATGTCATTTTGGAGATTCCCCTGGCTCTTGCATTAGTGTTCATGGTTTATTACAAACAATGTTCATGCAAAAGATGTCTTTGACGTTTAAAAGATGACGAAAATTGACTTAAAACTTATCTAGCAATCCTGGAAGCAGCCTTTGAGTAGTAAAAATTGTGAAGGTATTGTTTTTCTTCCTGTTTGTTGGTCGCTGTCGAGAGAGAGAGGGAAAGGGTAGCCCAAGATATAGGAATAGGTGGAATAGAGCCAAGAAAAAAAAAGTCTGAAACATCGCCTTCCGGCAGTTCCTTGAGAAGACGGGGAAAGGGGTTTATAGTGGGTCAGGGCTATTTGACTCCAATGCCACACTATTTGATTGCTCAACCCCCCAGGCAGATTTACCCCGATTTAGTTAAACAAACGGCTGGGTAAGATTCTATCGTATATCAGAGGTGTGAATACAAGAAGAGAGAAACAGAAGAAAGAGAAGATTAGTGTAAGGGGGTCTAGTGCTATAATGAATGTATAAGAGAATTTGATAGAGACTCGTAAAGGGGTACGCAACATAAATAGCTTTTAAAATAGATAAAAGAGTATTTTGATGTCCCATGAACTAGTTGATCAAACGAGCTGATGAGGAAGTACCCGAAGATGATAGCATAAGGAGAGAAAAAAGAAGAAGAAGGGTGCTTATTCAGCTCATTTCTTAGCTTTTAATTTATCGAGAAGAGCTTTCTTAAGGTTATCGTCGCATCCCTGATCCTATATACGGGTGATACTTGAGGGGGTGTTTCCGGAGAAAAACAGGAAAAGGGTTTTTAGTGACCTCAACTCCATACTATTTGGCCGTCGAATATCCCAGGTCATATATGTCTATTACCAGATGCTATCCGACCTGGTTAAAAAACAGGGTAAAAACAGGCGAATTTTGTATTATATTTAACTTTGTGAGTTCTATTTTACTTGTGTTCTATAGATCTTGTGGACGATCGTCTTTGTGTTGAGCTAGAGGGGATGTTTTCGGAGAAGAACAGGTAAGGGTTTTTATTAGCCTCAACAATCTCAACTCATCCCAAGTTAGATGTCTATTAACAAATGCTTCTCAAGTTCGTTAAAAATAGGTTGAAACTGCCAACATTGGTAGATGCGCCAGTTCGTAATTTATATTCTATTTAACTTCACGGAACGTCTTGTGCTTGTGTTCCATACATCTTGTGATCGATCGCTTCTTATGTTGAGCTTAAGGGGATCAACAATCTGACTTCGTTAAAAAAAGGTTGGGTTGGGTTGAAACTCATCATATTTTCCAACATTGTTTGATGCGCCAGTTCGGATTTTGTATTCTATTTAACTTTATGGAATCTCTTTCACTTCTCTTCCAGAGATCTTATGACCATCAATCATGTTGGAGTAACTAATAATAGGCTAGCATACATGTGGAGCATTTTTAAATCATTTTCAGGAGCTTAAAGGTGCTGGAAACAATTTCCCTAAATTTAAATCTTTTCTAAATTTGGTAAGTCTTCTATGTAAAACTGCAAACATTTTGGTCGAAATTTTAATAAACCGTGGTGATCTAAACCGGTCACGTTGCCTGCAATTTACCCATTACCTCACCACCAAGGTAGATATCTTCAGTGTCAACAAAATAATTTGGGTTTCGAATAATCTTCGGTGGGAGTATTTATTAAGTAATAATTTTTTAAATGACTATCCACAAGGGTTTTAAAACTATTTTCAATTTTTTTATATGAAGTATGAATTTAGATATCCTCCGATTGCATTTCAATGTTCAATTTGGCAAAGATTGGTAACACAAAGTGCAAAAAATGTTAGTAAAGTTTTGCTGTTGGATCGCGCAATTTTTTTAAAATTACTTCTGCTGCAGGAATTTTGTCATTTAGATGTAAAAAAGTAATAGTAATAATAAAGTAATAGTAAATCATACTATTCTAATAATCTTTGAATAACTGCAAGTAACGAAAGCCATCTGGTTTGTGATAATTGCAGCATTATATGCGGTATAAGCAAATAGAAAATAAACTTATATATAGGGTAATTCATATAAAAACCGACACAGAGCAGGGATATATAGGGGACAAAAAATTAAGATGATTTAATGCAATTTATCTCTATTCTAAGTTGTACTCCTGAGGAACTACAGCCCTTCAAAGTTTTCTTCTCTTCTTTCACATCCAATGTTTATAATTGGATATTTTAGTAACAGATAAAGCTAGGAAAACCATATTTGGTACAAGTTATGGGTGTATCAAGGGTATTTATTGGTAGGAAGTTGAGATCAATTGCATTTCAAAGGGTTGATTAATTGGGATGATCCTTAATTTTTGGTATTTTTTATCTTTTGATGAATTTGATACTTTATTATCTCTTTTCATGTGGAATTTAATTCTAAAACATTTTTCACACCTATAATTTTTTTATAATATACACTTATTAAACTTATTACTATTCGTAACAAATTTTAAACTTTTATTATTTTAGGAAATATAATTTAAACAGAAATAATTATAATCATATTAATAAAAAATTTATAAAATTATATTATCTAAACTAAGTATGAAAGAAATTGCAACACTTCCAGAAAGACATTCTACAAAATAATTCTTTTTTGGAAACGATATTGTAATTATACGTGTTTAAATTACACGTAATTTAAAAATAAAATTAGTTTATCAATTAAATAATCAAATGCATATACAGAGTGTTTCAGAATTGCACGGCACTATTTCAGGGATATGTTCTCCAACACGAAATAAACAAGAAAGTTTATATAAACATAAGTCTCAAATTAATTTTTTATCGAGATATTGAAAAGTTAAAGCTAAATATCTAAATGTCTTGAATTTAATTAGATTGACATGGATTGCAATTGCAAAGCGCTTTTGTGTTTGACAGATGATTAAACAAAAGAAAAAAAACTTAATGATTAGTATTAAATACTGTTCGTGTAAATAAGTAACCTGTTTTACTATTTCTGCACGTTTCCAATGAGATAATAAGAAGATTTCTATTTTGTATATCATGGGAGACACTATAAATTTATTCACTTTTGAAGAAGAAACGGACATGGTTTTAATTTATGACGAGGTACATAAAATGGCATTGCTGCTGTTCGAAAATATCATGAAACATTTCCCACTAGGAGGATACCAAATCGGAAAACGTTTGAAGCCACTGAAAGACGTCTTAGGGAAACTGGCACGCTAAAACCACAACGACAAAACGCTGGTCGACAAAGATTTCAACGAACTGCTAACGTTGAAGAAGGGATACTCAATGCTGTTCAGCTATCTCTTACTACTAGCACCAGAAAATTGTCACATCTACATTGTACAACATTTATTACCAGAGGACTATAACAAGCCCATAAATTTCTGCCAGTGGTTGATTCGACAATGCACACAAGATCCTAACTTCCTGAGCTGCTTGCTATTTACCGATGAATCTTGCTTTACCAAAAATGGAGTTATTAATTTTCGAAACACTTATACTTGGATTGGGTTGATGAATAAATAAAAGAACTCTTGCTCAGTTGTAATTACAACTGAGCAAGAGTTGTTAATTAAATCGAAATACTACTACTTCTAGAAGATATTCCGATTGGCAACAGGCGGTGCCCCTGCTCACTTTTCTCATATTGTCACCGATTATTTAAACACAGCATATGGTAACCGATGGATTGGCCGAAATGGACCTGTTAAATGGCACGATCTGCTAATCTAACACCGTTAGATTATTTTGTATGAGGCTGGATTAAGCATGAGGTTTATTCTACGTCTATCGCCACGCAAGAAGCGCTAAGAAATAGCATCGAAGAAGCAGCAGCTACTATGAATGGTCGTCCCGATATTCTATGCCGTGCCTGAGAATCATGGATTCGTCGTGCTGAATGCTGCATTCAAAAAAAAACGAAGGACACTTTGAACAGCTACTCTGAATGTTTTATTGTTAAATAAATTATCTTTTCAATATCTCGATAATAAATTAATTTGAGACTTATGTTTATATAAACTTTCTTGTTTCTTTCGTGCTGGAGAACATATCCCTGAAATAGTGCCGTGCAATTCTGAAACACCCTGTATAACTTACCAGCAATTTTATAATTTATTTGAATCCAAATATAGCAATTTAAATCTATTAAAGAATATAACGAACAATTGTGCGATTGGTAACGACGATTGTTAGAATAAAAGGGGGTTCTTTTGGAAATACCCACTTTTATTCTGTTAGAATAAAGTGGGTTCTTGAGGAAATACCCACTTTTATTCTAACAATTGCTGTGAGCAATTACATGAGCAGTTACTTTTTTAAAAAAAGAATTAACAGATTCCTCTGTTTCTATTACATAATTGTTAACCATGATCATTTTAAAAATTATTAGAGTTTATTCATAATTCCGAAATTTCCCTAGATTTAGATAAAAATTGAAAAGATTTCCTTTTTCGCTAAGGGATTTTCCCTAGATTTATGGAATATTTCCTGAAGCTGGCAACACTGCACTAGGAACACTAGTAGGTGGCAAAGAAAGCATTATTTGCAAACTGTACTGCATGATGCAATAAGTAGAATAGAGCAAAAAAACATTCTGCGACCCATATACAACATCACAAGTAGTCAATAAAAAAGCCATTTTAAAAATGGTAAAGAAAAATATTATATTAGATAGATTTATAATATATTATTATCACATCCATTATTTTGACATATGATTAAAAATAAAGTGTATATAACGAAATAATAAAAACACTTAACGTTTTAAAATCGTGAAGAATTTTACACATTTCATCTTCGAGTTATGGATTATGACGGATGAGAAATGTGAACTCACTTAATGCATACCAAAGCTGTCATTGTGCCGTATTGAGACTATATTGACAGCAGATGTGAATCATTCTTTAGCGTAGATAGAAAATAATAAATATAATTGGCATATTAGAAAGAAAAGGAATTTGTTTTGATTGGTAGCGAAGTTTAGAATTCTGAGAATAGAGTCACTTACGATTTAAGTTTAATTTATATGGTCGCTATAATTTATATCTGCATCGATACAATCATAAACAAGGTAAATAAGTAATAATACGTATTTTCAGGAAAATTTATTAGTAAGAAATTAGTTTTTTTTCGGTGTAAAGCGAATTAACTCTATATCGCATGAATGAGCACGATGTGCATGTGTGCGCAGCGAAGTTCGCGTGTCTATGGTGCATTCTACGCATACGGTCAACTACAATGTGAGTTACTCCGTCTGACATTCTTATTGCTTTGGTAGATAATAACCCCATGAAATAAGACGGGTCGCCTTTAACCCTTTGGTAGAAAAGCTCGTCCGGTTCGGTTCATCTTAGATAGGCAGCGGTAATTGTGTACCGAGAGTGCTGGAGAAGCGAACACAAAGAGAAGCTTCGGCTCCGGTGCAAGTAATTGACCGGTATACCACCGCGCGACCGGCAGCATATTAGATAAAACGAGGCGATCCCAACGGAGAGCGGATCAGCTTCTCCTGCAGCAGAAGAAGCCACAGGTGAAGTTTCTTATCCACGTTGCAACCGAACTGTTTCGACGCACTATCTATCGGACCGGCGAAAGAGAACACCACGTCAGTTTATCAGGCGGCGGAATTAATCTAATTTATATTTTATTGTGTTAATTCCTGGCAGCATCCCTGCTTGGGTGGAATTCCAATTAATAACGCCGACGATAGATTTTCGATTGAGATAACGACTTACCTTTCGATAACTATTACATGTACGCATCGTCTTCATCCTTTTTTTATTATTTTTTGTTGTTGATTTTCTCGTGGATTGTCTGAAGAACCTATTAGGTGAAGATTAATTGAACGGTGGAATAAAATTGATTTGATTGAATGGGCTGTATCAACGTATTACCGCATTTTTTTTGAAGTAACCAGATTAAATCAACATTGGATATTTTCATTAAAAAAATTTTATTATTTACGATATCCTTGGCATTAAACTTTTTTTAATTCCTTATATTGAGAAGAAAATATAATCCGGATCCAATAAATCCAATAAATCGTGACAATATTTCTCCATACCAATACCTAATAAGTACTACAAGAATATCGAAACGCGTGTTACGCCGTATGTTACGTATTAATTCGCTGGCCGAATAATGTACTTGCAAAATTTATAAACGCAATTAAGCCGGAGTCGGTCCATGCCGCCCATATTTTGACCCCTTTTATGTACCAACTTAAAGTCCGATGGGGAAGGTGCTGTGGCACTGCTGTTATTTACGCACGCGAGATTCCTAGCTTCTACTTCTACTAGCTAGTAGGTTTAATTCCTTTCTTGGAAGCTGGACGAGAACTCTGTCGCAGGATTGGCGCACACTCCCGTGGCACCTGCTCGTTATCGGCTGTATTAATTGAGCTGCTCCATTGCGAATATTTTTTTAGACTTTATTTAACATCCACATTCAACTCAAAACAGGCCGTTCATAACAATCTGTTTACGTTCTTTACACTTAATACACAAATCAATAACAATATAATATACTACAAATCGATTATGTAAAAACATGTTTTTGAAATTAATATGGCACGTTTCCCAACAAGGAGAGGATAATAGATGGCGCCTGTCCTCCGTTTAATTATAATTTTTCTCACTACTTCTTCAGCCGAGTGATAATAATGAAGTGAGTGAAATAGAAGGAAAAAGGTTTTGACGAAGGAGAGAGAGGATCGAAATTGTATATACACGGAGACCCAAACCGGTCGTCATTTCTTTTTTCAACGCCGCGCACGTCGCCGGCGTAACGGCAATAAAAAAAGGACGAATCGTAGTTAACTATGACTCGTGCCCGCATTATATAGGAATTGTATGGAGATAACAGCCCGATATCGGTCTTGAACAGGTGATACTTACTCATGGAACGCTGTCAGCGGCGATCGCGACCTCTACAGCGCATAAACTACCGCTTTCGCCATAAATTTTCGCGTTCACGTCGAGCCGTGCGTCTAGATCCTACCGCGGCTCCATTTCTATGGAAATCTTTCACTGGACGCATTCCTGTATAAATAGATGGGTCGATATAAGTCTAAATCGATTCGTATCTACAAACTAGTACTAGCAGATCAAACAGCTATTTGAAACGAATTTTAGATGTATGCTAAAACCTCAATATATCGATAACAATTTGATTTTTAAGTCATATTATCAATATTATCCATTTAATACATCTACATATTTATAAATATATTATTAATGTTAGCTCATAGATAAAATTAAATTAGTGTTATTCCATTAATTGTTCTATTTCATAGTCACAGAAAAACGGTGTATTCCTCCGAGTTGTCCGTTTCATTTATAAATCGACGACACTATTTTTAATTCTCAACTACTATTCTGGGGTATTTAGATACCCCAAACACCGGTTTTTGCTTCATATCTTTTAAACCATTTTTTTTACAATTATTGGTTTTAGGTATTCTTCAACAACATTAATATGTTCAATAAAACATTAACAGATATTTTTTATTTTTAACCATTTTTGAGAAAAGCAAGTTTGGGTTGGTCTAATATCCCACTATAGTAGTTGCATTAGACTTTTTTAAGGGGATTTAGAATTGTATCTATGTGACTCAGTCACACTTGTTACTTACTAACGAAGAAACATAAATTAATTTCATTTACATTATTTGTAATTTTTTTCAATTTTATTTCTTTTCAACTTGAAAATTTCTTTCGATTGTTTAAAATTAGCGCGCTCGTACTTACGGAGCCAAGAGCATTAAATCAGTACAATATTATCATACTTGAATTTTATGCATGGGGGAATATTTGACAACACAATTGGTACATGTGTGATTCTCCGGTATTTTGTATTCTATATAAGGCGACCAAGAAGTTCCATTTCATTGTGAGTTTTGTCTCTAGTAAGGAGTTTGTGATCAAAAATCACAAAATAATGAGTCGATTTTTAACAAATGAACAAATTGAAAAACTTGCCGAGAACTTTTATGATGATGTGAATGTTGAAGATGAACTTGAAAATGAATACGATAGCGACATCGAGTGAACATAGCAGTCATAATACCGACACGGATGAAGAAGAAGATGAAGTAAATGAGAGTAGTAAAACAGTTTAAGATCTTAAAGGGCAAGTAAATTATTTTTATTGCAAAAATAAATGTAAGTAGTCAAAAGTTCCACCGGCTTCTTCCAGAACTCGACAGGAAAACATAATACATCTTCCAGGCCTAAAAGGTAACGCATCTGTGAAACCCCTTACAAGCCCATTAGAATGTTGGTCACTTTTGATAGCAGATGAGATCATATCTGAACCTTTGCATCACACCAACTCGAAAGTTACAAATTTAAGTGTAAACTACGGTCCTACAGCTACATTTGTGGGACGCATAGACAAAATAGAATTGAAAGCATTCCTGGGTTTGATGCTCCTAGCTAGAGTATGCAAATCCAACTATGAAGACGTGGAAGAGATATGATTCGCGAGACTATGCCAAAGGAGAGATATTTATTTCTGTTAATCGCTTTGAGGTTTGATGACTGGAATTTCCAACAGGACAGAATTAAAAGTAGGACAAACTGGCTGCAATTTCGAAGATATATGATATATTCAACACGACAGTTTATTAAAAGTAAACCACAAAAATATGGATTGAAAATAATGTGCTTATGCGATGCAAAAACACATTATTTGTTAAATTCCTATATTAATTATAGGTAATAAATTATTAGTTCCCACACAGAGTATCCTAAAGTTAGTAGAACCTATTAGGAATACCAACCGAAATGTAACGGGAGACAACTGGTTTAGTTCCATTGAATTAATGAAGGAACTGAGAGATATTGGTCTAACGTATGTCGGTACCTTATGAAAGGACAAGTGGGAGGTTGCTCCTCAATTCTTCCCAAGCAGACATTGTGAACAGGGGTCATCTAGTTTTGGATTTACTCCTAATGATACAATAGTATCATATGTACCGGCAAATGTAGAAGAAAATGGGAAGCCTGAAATCATTAATTTTTAAAATTCTACAAAGGGTGAAGTGGACGACTCTAGTTCAATACTGCGCGACATACTCTTGTCAAAGAAGAACTAAAAGGTGGCCTATGGCTATATTTGGTGCTATTATTGGCATTGCAAGACCGAACAGTTTTATACTTTACCTAGAGGCTTCCCAAGCAAATATCAAAACATGACGACGTAAATTTATAATTGATCTTGCTAAATCTATGATTCATGATTGCATATAATATTGCACGATCATGATACGTTTTGAAGAATATCTTTGGAACATGCTTTGTGATTTTCCCAGTACCGTTCTGTAACTTCTTGCACTATCATCATTTTGTACAGATGGAATATCATAATAGCATGTAAAATTCTCCTAAGAGAACGATCTGTCAAACGCAAAGCAAAAACTCGTTACTTTTCATAAATATATCGATAATGAAGGAACGATGATCGCCCGTCCAATTTATGATGACAACACGAATAGCAAGACGTGAGCAACCAAATACCCTAAGCTCCCCCGCTCTTAAGTGATTCGGACACAGTGGCATTGCAAAATGTGGGAGATCATTTTTCCGGACTCTGTATCTACCTTGCGTGGAATTTATATTCTGAAGTACAGTAATACCTCGTAGTTAAGCGATGGGTGGAACTGACAATAAACCGGTAAATCGAAAATCGTGTAAGTCGAAATTCGATAAATACATAGAATTTCTTCATAACAAGCGAACAACTTTCTAATCCCTTGCGCAATAACTTGTTCTTCATTGGAGTCTACATTTTCCAAAATTGTTAAACCTTTTTCAATTGAGTCCAAACCTTTGGTTAAACTTGCAATTATCATTTGTTTCTTTCACTTGGGTTGGATTAGAGCTTACCTCTTCACCAACATCATTTAGGCCACGCATTTCTATAAATTTGTCTATTGTTAGCTCGTTGTTATGAGAATTTAACACCTTCTGAATATTAATAATCCAAGCAAGATCTACTATTACTTCATTTGTGTTATCAAGAAAATCAACGTCGGCTGTGACTTCTATTCCATTATTGAAAGAAAGATGGACAGATTTTCTTCCAAACATTACTCAATGTTTTCTCTGAAATTTCTTCCCAAGATTCCCCAATATTTTAAACAACATCTAAAACGGAGAGTTGCACCAAAAAGCCTTAACGGTCATTTGATCGTTCTGTTCCTCTCATAACAGCCTTAATATGTGGGTTAAAATCAAGTAGAACAGTTTCCGGATGACGGATGACGGATGAAGTATCCGTCTCCGGTATTTTGTATTCTATATAAGGCGACCAAGAAGTTCCATTTCATTCCATTTCAAATAATCAGTCGGTTTTTAACAAATAAACAAATTGAAAAACTTGCCGAGAACTTTTATGATGATGTGAATGTTGAAGATCAACTTGAAAATGAATACGATAGCGACTTCGAGTGAACATAGCAGTCATAATACCGACACGGATGAAGAAGAAGATGAAGTAAATGAGACTAGTAAAACAGTTTAAGATCTCAAAGGGAAAGTAAATTATTTTTATGGCAAAAATAGATGTAAGTAGTCAATAGTTCCACCGGCTTCTTCCAGAACTCGACAGGAAAACATAATACATCTTCCAGGCCTAAGAGGTAACGCATCTGTGAAACCCCTTACAAGCCCATTAGAATGTTGGTCACTTTTGATAACAGATGAGATCATATCTGAACCTTTGCAATACACCAACTCGGAAGTTACAGATTTAACTGTAAACTACGGTCGTACAGCTACATATGAGGAGAGTTGCACCAAAAAGCCTTAACGGTCATTTGATCATTCTGTTCCTCTCATAACAACCTTAACATGTGGGTTAAAATCAAGTAGAACAGTTTTCGGATGACTAAGGGCATTGTCAATGAGAAGCATTGCCTTAAGACGAATAAAGTGGCAATCAAGTTTTCGTTGAAGATAGACGCTGACATTCATACCCTAGATTTCCAAATTACGAGCAAACCAGCTTTACACTTATTTTTTACAACTCCTGGATTTTCCGATCGGTAAATTAAAAGAGGCTTTAACTTATAACCATCAGCTGCATTCGGACAAACCATCATGATCAAACGATTTTTAGATACTTTGAAACCTAGACATCCCTTTTTCCTCTTGACTTATAAAGAGTGTGGCCAGTTAATCAGCTTTTTTCAATTTTTCTTGTAGCGTCCCGATGGCTCCACGTCGTTAGAAAAATCGCTTAAGACGGGGTCGCGTAAGTCGAGATTTTACTGTATGCTCTATAAGTTAAGAAGAATATTTAAAAGAATATGATACATGAGACATACGCGGAAAGGTGAATTGTTATCTGGTTCTACCAAAAACTGTCGAATTTGATAAAGCCACTATCAGGGTGCTCGATATCAGACCTTACAACTCATTTTGTAGTTTAATTTGTGTTTGATTGGGGTAGGAGTATACTGCCAGACAGTTCGCATAATCAAGCTTACAGCCTGACTATTTACTATATAATATTCAGTGCATGACAGTAAGATCTTAAAGAGTTAAACCTCTCACCATGCGTTGCAAAACATGATAACGAAACGTACACTAAAAATAGCGACAGTTTCAAATAGTCTAGTTCTTGATTCTAGTTTCAATTCTTATTCAGCATTAGATTGTTCTATAATTTTAATTGAACTAATACTAGGACTAACATTAGCACTATCACATGAACAAACAGTAGAGCTACAAATACGCTAAACCTGCAGTTTTAAAAGATCGCATGGCTAAACCCGATTATTTTATTTTCAGTTATAATATTAATGCTAATGGAAGAAACACTCCCTTTTCCAAATTAATTTATTCCGTTATATCGAGATTTTACTGTATTTCAATTTAAAGGATAGTTTAAATAATCATGACATGATTCGCCATCTTTCGATATGAAATCGCGCATTTAAATTCAAAATTTACGGTCGTCGATGATATACAGTGGTAACAGATGAGAAATTGAAAACGTGTGGGATTCGTGTAAGCATATTGCGTGCTTGAAACGGCTTTATAACACACCGTCTCAGCGTAACGCAATAAAAGCCAAAACATCTTTTTCTTTTGTATAGATACGAAAATTTATACTCTCGCGAGGACGTACGAAATTGAATGGTGGGATTTTAAAAAATTTTCCCATATAACACCCAGATCACGTTTTGGAGGAGACATATTTTCAGTAATCATCCGGAGGAGGATGTACGGATCGTGACGGAGTGATTTCGATTTAAAAATTTTCTGTATAATAGGTAATTTGAGAACGAGTTTGTGATTTGAGCCACGCAAGAAAGTTTACAATTTTCCCATCGGGTTGTTCTAAATATAAACTGCGTTAAAGCGAGTTTACATATTATATTTTATGCAAAAAGCATTCCAAGCACCGAGACGTTTTGTGCATAATAACAAGCTTTAGGGGAAAGTGGATTGAGCTATAATTATAAATCGTCTAAATAAGAAAAATCGAATCGAATTGACGTTACTAACTAATTATTATCTTTATAATGTAATAGATCTTATTAGGCACGTTTCGAATTCACTCGCAATATAAAAAAATTTTTTCTAATACAAATTTTAAATCGTGTCTAACTTAACCCACAGACCTATTGGTTGAGTTTGTTGTCTGGTCACCGTCTGGACCGCAACACGGGGGCCTAGATTCCAACTAGATTCTCTTGCAGAAGATTCTCCCTCCACAATTGTAACCGCAACCTAGCCGAGACCTCCTTCTCTATTAATAGAGATACGGGTCTGTGGGTCTTACCGTCTACCTTCTTTGCCAGACTCCTCTCGAGAGTGTTCTATCGAGAGACTTTGCGAATAGGGTATCTCGCGTACCGAGCTTTTTAGCGGCGCTTTCAATACGCCTTTGCGAAGAGACGATACAATCTCCGGTCATTTATTACGAAATTATGCAAACGCCACGAAGGCGGCGGCTCGATCGCTTTTTATCGGACGTCGCGATTCGTCCAATTAACGAAGCATCGCGTAAGAGAGAGAGATAGGATTAACTAATGATTTCAATACCATTTCGGGAAATAGAGATGAAAGAAAACATCGGGAGCTCAGAGAATCGCGACGTGTTAATTTATATTAATCAATAATTTATGTGATATTTTTATTTATTATTTTGTTATTACAGCTGAGATATTTACGAATGAGAGATACGAGGTGAAGGTCAATTTCACTAGATTGGTTACAGGTGCACTCCTTTCATGGCTTCTATTTCAAACGGGTGTATTTCAGCTTGCTAAAAAGGATGTTCATTAAAGTAATTTATGGATCATAGAAGAAAAAAACTCTTAAATGAAGCATTTTATATCAATACTTAATAAAAATTGTTATCGATCATTTTTGCATATGATTAGTTTCGCTTTTTCGACATCCTCTCCTATCAATCGATAATTATTACCTTGTCTGGTAAAGGAGACATGTGAGCATAATTTATAAACGCGTAGGGGGAGCGACATTATGCAAAACATCAATGAATAATGTATTGCGTAAAAATGCTTAGTTATTGAGTAGTTACAAAAAAACTCCATATTTTCTAATAATTGGATTCTTTCAAAACGTTGCACGGGTGGCGATTCCTTTCGGTATTGTTTTATACCTCTTTGGAATGTGCGTGCGCAAGCCATAGAATTGAGAATTTATGTGGCGCCATACCATCGAGAAATAATGGGTAAGAAAATAAACGAGAAAACACGAAGCATTGTATTCGAGGTGTTCACCATCACTATTGATTGTACCCTTATTTACCGTAATACACATAGAAATGAAATAAGTTATCGTATATCAGAAGCATTAATAAAAGGAGAATTGATTAATTATTTTTAAATTAAACCCGTATATGCCTTTTGGAATATGAAAATTTTATTTATATTTTATGATATATTTATCATCCCTTAAAGAAATCTTGTGGAAATTGAAAGACTTCTTCATTGCAGTCGTATTTGCCTACAGAAGAGGGTTTAATAAAGGCTCAGATTACTGGACTAGTACGGTTTGTAATGAGTTATGAGCTTGCTAATGTCTCTTTCATTTCTTGACGACAATTTTGAAACGACTTAACTATTTTTGATAATAATTTTAGGATTATGATATATGTGTTTCGGATTAGCCGTGCGTCTTTAGACACACGGCTAAACCTGAATCTTTCTAGTTATAGGTCTGGTGTTAGTTCTAGTTTTAGTTCAACACAAGTATGCAATAATCTAAAATCGAATAACCGCCACAAGTAGAACTAATACCACCGCTAATGCTTACATTAGACGTAGAATAAAAACATTTGGATTTAGCCGCACGATTCTTAAGATAGAACCGAAGGCAACCCAACCCTTTTTTACTATAGAAGGGACTAGGAAATCTGAAAAGAGACACCTACCGAAGATACCATGTGGCCAGATATGACGGGTTAAAGAGAACTTCGAAGAAAACCGTCCAAAATCCTTCCCCCTTTCGTTCCGGAGCCGCCCGTCAGGGCATTACTTCTGGAAATAAGAAATAGAATACAAATTTGTTCTCCAAAATCTCACCTTCACCATTCTAGGACCCAAAAAAACCCTATTCTTTACACCCTCATTAAATTGCATAAGCCCGGCAACCCTATTCGACCGATAATATCCTCTGTTTGTTGAAGCACTCACAAATTGGCAAGAATTATAAACCAATTTATACTAACAACCCTAGAATTCAAACCCTTGCAGACTATAAAGAATCGACATGGACTCATTGACTCTTTAAATAAATTGAATTAAATATCGTAGATAATTTTCAACCAGTCTCATTTGAGATTATAATATACATTACTAATGTATATTCTAACGTCAATGTTTCAGAAACCCTTGAAATAACACAATTTTTTTAAAGATAAATTAGAGACGGAGGATACTAATCACTTACAAAATCGCCTAAAAACATGTCTGTGTCAAAACACCTGCATTTTTGACAATAAAATATACAAATATTCGGACGGCCTACCAATGGGGTCGCCCTTAAGCTGAATGCTGGCAGATTTGTTTCTCAATGATCTCGAAAATAAATTACTCCACACAAGGAACAATATAACCAGAAACATCATCCTCTGGAAAAGATATGTAGATGATATTCTCATTTTTTGGAAAACTATTGTTGCTAACACACACAATACTATTAAAGACTTACATCTGCTACTTAACGAAATTCATTCTAGTAATCATTTCACAATGAAAAAAACTCAACAACACCTTACCTTATCTTGACCTGAAATTACTTAATACCAATAATAGAATAGAATTTGAGACCTACAGAAAATTACCCAGACCGACGTGGTAATCCCATACAGCTCACATCACCATCACTCATACAAGAATGCAGCATTCCAAGCATACATAAATCGGCTACTCATAACTCCTCTTACAATTAGTGATTTTTATTTTTTTTTAATTTATTGCTGCCAGTGGACACAAAAGGGGTCAATCCCAAAAGATTGTGTCACTATATTGACAAAAACTGCTATATTACTAATACATTGTGATGTATTAACAAAAACAAAAAACAAAAACGAGGAAATCACTATCATCAAAACTTCCCGCAAGAGTCCCCGCAGTCAAAGTTCCCCGCAGACTTCATAACAAAACTGATAAAGAAAATACAAACAAGAAACGCCAACAAACAGAACACTGTCAACACTCAACAATAGAACAACAAACACAGAAACAATATACAGAGCTATCTCTTTCCCAGGCCACATAGCAGGCCATATTCAGAAGATCTTTAAGAAATATAACGTGAATATTATATTTAAATCAAACACTTCCATATTCAATTCCTTAACACACAAGGAAGACTATAGAAACCACCTTGAAAATAGCGACATCAATAAACTGTGACGTCTGTGGTGCGGTCTACATAGGCGAGACAGGAAGATCACTTTATCAAAGAATTGTTGAACACATCAATGATGACTGATGATGGTCTCCAGACCGAAACATGTAAGGCATATCTAATAAACTTTTAAAAGTAAAACTAGAAGTAATATTTTTTTGGATATTACTCTTTAATCCATCTAGGAGACTTTCATGGTTTTCCGTAAATTTCATTATTTTAACCACCATGTCTTGCCATATTTCCTTTCACAAACATTTCTTTCACCACTAAACTTTGTTCTACTGTGTCTATACTTTCGTAAAACCAGCAAACGTCACTTTCCGATTTTTTAATTTTAAATAAATATTTTTATATTTTCACTTTCTATCGAGCCATGGTTCTATTTCCGGGATGAGAATTCTTGTCCATCCTTCATATAAATTCCATCTTTCCTGCCAAGCCTTCAATAAATTCACTTTGCATTCATGTTTTGTTTACCTCTTCTATATAACGCTGTTCTTTGTTCAGCAAACAAATTATTGCTGGTTTAGCGGAGCCAAACCAGCAATAACTTCAATCCTTTCAGCAGAAACTTTTCGATATGCTGAACAAATTCCGATAGCGAGATTTCGATTGACTCTTGTCAACATATCACGATATCGTTTAAATTTAAGGGCTCTTTACCAAATAGGTGCGGCATATAGAATAACCGACTTCACCGTTGATGCAAGAAGTTTCCTACGCTTTGATCTTGGACCACTTAAGTTCGGCATTAACCTTAAAAGTAAGTTTAATAAGTTTAGTTATCTCATTAAGTCTTGCAGTTCACACTCGTTGCGACCTATAACCAACAATGCCAGATCATCTGCATATCTTATAATCTCTACTTCGGCCTCCAAGTCCACTTTTAGCATTCTATCATAACATAAATTCCATAAAAGTGGACTTAATAAAGATCCTTGTACCACAAGGATTCGCAAATCATATCGTTTCTTTTAAACAAGTAGCTCTTAATCATTTCCATTAGATAGGGGCTTATATTTCGATTAATCAAGAATCCAACTAGTTCTTTCCAAGTTCTTTCCAACTATTGTTTCAAAAGAATGAAGGCACAGATCTTCCTATCCTTTAAAGCCTTTTCCTTTATCCTGTCAAAAATTTTCTGCATTTTTTTCAATTGCTTGTACAGTGGATTTTCCCTTGCTAACTGGTTTTAGGATATGGTTATTGGTTTTCATGTAGAATGTTCCACAACCAGTTGCAGTCTTAGTAAGCCTCCTAAAAGTATCCCCGTCGCATCCAAAAGGCAGACGCCAAGACTTGTCCTGCTTTTTCGGATTATCAATCAGAAGCAGCCTTGCATTTTTTCATCGGAAAAATACCCTTTAACACACAGTCATTATACACCTCTAAGAAATCATTTGAATGCTTCGATTCCAACAATCCAACTTTCTTTTTTCGGAAGAACCGGTTCTTTCTTTTTTCTTAAACTACCTCCGGCAACTGAGAGTTCCTCTACTGTAGAAAGAATTTAATTTAGTGGACCTTTCCTAGCCTGCCATGCAAAAGTTTCATGATTGGGGAACTGTTTACTGATTTATTCCTCTCACCATCTTATCCTCAATAGTATTTCTGCTTTTCATTTTCAGTCTTTTTGTAACTATTTGGTAGGCCTTACTAGATCTGAACAAAGTTGATTCCATTTTTCTTTTCTACTCTTCCCGATAAGCTTTCTCAATTCTTTTCTTTATTTTTATGTTGCAACTGTAAATTTTCAAGTAACTCCAAATCAATCATACCATTCCCCCTACTTCATAGGGTTATAGTTAACCGAACCCAACCCAACCCAACCTAACCAAACCTAGTTATACTTTTAGTTTCAGAAGAATATAAAACAATCTTAAATAAATTAAATAAGAATTAAAACGAGAACTAACACTAGATCTACAACTAGAAATATTCAGGTTTAGCCGTGCGTCTTAAGACGCACATTAACACACATTGAATTGGAATAGAATCCAACCTAACCTAACCCAACCTAGTTGCAGAAATAGTACTGGGCCTAGAGCTAGGAACTTTGGGATTTACCCATCAGCTAAAGTGTAGGCATACTGTATATTAAACCAAATCAAAGTTATTATTGCTTCTATCGAAAAATATTTCGAATAGCATTAAATTAAAATGCAATTTGAAATACTTTTACTATTAAAAAAATTGTTTCTCCACTAAATGGCACTAAATTAACATAAATATTGTTTTTTATGTTTATTTCAACTAATTATTACGTCGAGTCAGGTTTGGAGAGGCAGGAAATTTTGATTTTGTTCACCATCTTCCATGTTCTGCTAAGCTCCTTAACTTTGTTCCTATGCCAGCGGATTTTTATGGGTTCTCTTATCAGCTTTCAGTAATATTTGTTAGTCCTAGCCAGTAGCTTTGTTTGGTCTAAATTTATTCGGTGACCATCTTAATACCAATTTGGCTTTTGGATGTCCGATTTGACCAATATGAAACTTGTCATAACTTCATGATAGCTGCTAGATTCCGCACCTTTTAATGGACTTTGCTTATCCTTAGCCGCTTATTAGATGTGTGGTCTGAATTTTCATGATCGTACCGCACGATGTCGTTTTTCAGAGGCACTTCGCAATTCGTCTCGTTACACCTGAAATATAAGAAGGACAGATAAATCCAACTGATTCTACACTTACGATATCTTCCCCTGCTTCCTCTGCTTGATGTCTCCCAAAGTATATCAATTGTTGTGCAGAATGTCTCCTCTAGAAATCGTTTTTTCTTCTTAAGGTTATCTCCTTTATATATTTTTTATCGCTCTTCGTTGAAACAAAATATGGATCACAGACCTCTTCTGTTGGGGGTGATGTTGTGATGATGCCTGTAAGTTCCTGTTGGTATAGGTTTTCTTCCGATTCACCCCAAGTTCCATATCCCCATTTATCGTTCTAGTTTCAATACATCAAGGAAAGGTAACTGTTTGACAATTTCAATTTCCACAAGATTTGGTTTCCACTATCTCTATTTCAAAGCATTTCCTTCGAATAAATCCATGTAAAAATTAGCTATAACCAGCGATAATGGAGATCCCTTCGAACTCCTTATAAAATACTCCTTTATAGCTGAAATACATTGAAGATAAACAATACTCTACTAGAATTGGTAAAAATTCTGGTAATCCCCAAATAAAGAGAGATTCTGTATCGAACTTTCCAAAATATTTTCAGCGTCAAACTTTATACTTTTTTCCGATGCCCTAAAATGTGTGTTATTCCTGATATATATTAATATGTATAAAAAAACAGAATGTTTGTGAGATATTTGGCCAACTGGTATGTTGGGGAGTTGATGCCACTAACGATAGGGTTGGGAGGGACGTCTGGTTTATGGATCTTCGGTAGTCCATAAATTCGTGGTGATATCAACGCTTTGTACAAGCAATCCTTTCTGCTGTTCTCCTGGAATTCTTGTGGCTTTTACCAGGTTCTTTATTTTCCTTACGGTCTTGTCGTGGGGTTCGGTACATGAAAAGATTTCTCCATTGCATTACCTAGACGACTATCTAGCTACCTAATTTAGTGGAAACTTTTGAAAAATTATCTACCTCATCATCTTCTTTTTTTACACCAGTCTAAATTTGTTGATTAATTTGAAATTAAATTCGGATGACATAATCGTATACCATATATACGGTCACCTTATTTACTTTTAAAAGACATTTTATACTAATGAAATCGTAAAAGATGCGTAATATCTTGAAGATTCCTTAACTACGCAGTATTCAAACTGATTGCCATTCATATTCATTGGATGATAATTCGCAGAGCTTGAAAAATGAGGAATAATAAATATTATTATAAACAATTACATTCAAGTTTGAAAATAACTTGATTAAGTGCGGTTGTTAACTATACTTTATAATTCGCATTATACGCTCATTTAGTGCTCACCTGTCTTAAGATTCTCCTTAAGTAATGTTAACTCAGATTGCGTATACCATCGGTACACATGCAGGAATATAATTAAAGTAGAGCCATTACGCACTGTGTCCAATACGTTATTAATTACGGGGCGACGTTACGCGATATTGGAGCGTACCAAATATAGTAAATTACCGACCTAGCAGGATTACCAATCAAGTTTTTTTCCTTTATTGTATTAGCTTGAACATAGACTTAATACAAGTATAGGAGATTCGCCTTAGAACAGCAAGAAGTTAACTAATGGAGATCTATTAAAATGTTAATGTTTTCATTAACGAAAATTGCTACTGAACTACGTGACTAATTTGTTTCATTCTTTCTGCTTGAGGGTTATGTCAAAAGGGGAATCCCAAAAAGATTGCCGATAAGGATCATGTAAAGCCACGAGAAACATCTGGTGTTGGCGGCCTCGGTCACCTTGACCCAGGTCGGTTCTGTTCATTGAACAAGCAGGTTGTGTGTCCTCCTTGGAGAGGCGAAGTAAGACTTAAAGAAACGATTGAGATAAACAATTTTATTTTTTTGTATTTTTTTGTTTAATCGTTGATTGTTTGCTACATGCCTGATTGCAATTAGGACTAAGGGTTCGGATTGGTTTTATCCGCAAAACGAGGCGAATACTTCCAGTTCAGCTGTCATTTCGAACGGGTTATACTTGCAAAAATTGATTAACCCAACCGGTTTTGAAAAGACAGTTTTGCGATGAACTAAATTGAATTTTCATTACGTGTGAACGAAGAAGGACGCGGAAAAAGTGGTAGACACAGCGTGATATTGATCATATTTTAATCACTGATGAGGAGACATTTTATAACTTGTTTAGTTGGTTTGTTTTTAATTCTTGGGAACACCTTTTTGTTTTGTCTCTACCTTATATGTATTATATTATTGCAGAATCATCGGACAACCTAGTACTAGAAACATCTTCTTCTTTAATTTATTTTATTGTCTGAATAGGAATGACATTTAAGTTATATAGTTTAAAAGGCACATTAAATTTTTATTTTAATTTAAAATATGTTTGTCAGGTATGCGTGTATTCAGAAGGAAAAAACGCTTGGTGCCTAGGAATCTTAATAATTTGTTGTTTAGTGGTGCTAAACTAAACGTCTTTCCCGTTGGTGTGCGCATACTTTATAAATTCTTAAATGCCATTATAATTTCCATGAAAAACACATCGTAATAAAATGTTTCAGTTTTAATTGACCGCGTTCATGAAATACTTTGAATGTAGATGCTGTATTTGGAGAGTTAAAAATCTTGGTATGACCGATAGAAATGCCGACGAACTTTAGTAGAGGCGTCGTATCATTATTCCGTAATTTGCATGTTTATTCGCGAAGGTGTCCAGCTTCTATAAGGCCTAACAATGATAGAGCGCCATTTAGGGCGTTTTTACTGCCACATTACCATAGAATGCAATCTGGGACAATCGACGGTTAAACAGTTCTGCCACCCTAAACGACTCCTAATCGCATACCATTTCTTCGAAGCGAGATCATTTTCTCGCCTAATTATCGATTACCGGCTCTAATTGATATCACGCAACCAAAATAAAAGAAAATCAATGTATGAGAAGCTTGAGTGAGCCTTTTACTAATGAATGAATAAAATTAAAATTACATGGTAAAGGACAAATTACTAAAGTCGAGGATGCAAAGGAATTGTAAATCGACCGTTACGCTACCTGACGGCGTCGCCTGGTGCTTACGCGAACCGCCGCGTGGCGAGCAGGCTCGCTCCTAGCAAATAGTACAAAACGCGCTACATTATCACCTGTACCCACATGCTCTAGGCACACGACCGTAATTATATCATTAAATTATCCCGCCAGTCCAACAGAGGCAATGGCTAAAGGTGCGCCAGTGCAACTCGAAGCAGTTATTTTTTTCTGCAATGTCGTAACCGATGGTCGTCGTCGTCTCCACTATAGAAAATTTTAAACAGTTCAGTTCTTATATAACAGGTGAAGTTTTAAATCCAAGTATAATCTTTTCCGTTTCTCACTTTTTCGCATAAAAACAAATGGAAAAGGTGGAACGTATACATGAAATTACTTTAGCAGATAACAAGCATATTCTCTTTGTTAAAACTGACAGAATTAAGAATTTCCTTACTCACTGATTGGAGCTCTTTTCGTACACACATCAACAAAGAGGTTGATGAAATCAAAAGAAACATTGATCATCTTGAAATAACCTCTTCTCAACTGAATAGTTCCATACTTCATGCATATGAATTGTGTTGTGGAATAAAATACAAGAGAATACATTTCAACGTACCTTGGTGAAACAAGAACCCTGAACCACAGCCAGCCGCTGCTGAAACACTATGTAATAAAGTCAGACTTTCAATGCTCGAGCACACATGGACTTCCTATAGGAATGCCCTAATGGAGTACAACTCGGATCTTCGTAAAGCCAAAAGGAAAACTTGGCAAAGCTGCTGTGAAGGCATAGATAACACGGTTACAGTTGCCCGCCTGTATAACATCATGGCAAAAGACCATAATATCGTGATCTAGGTCATTTAAGTAAAACAGCCGAAAACTACACGGCGGGCACATACTGAGTATACACTTTCCTCAAAAAGTTGCTATTAGGTGGGCATTAATCCAATTGTAATCCGATAACCATCCTACTTCCAGTAATAGTATCCGTGTATACAGCTATATCTTTAGCAATCTACCTACGATATGGAGGAAAGTAAACGTGATCTTCATACCTAAATGCGATAGGCGATCAAACGCCTATCCCAAGGCATACAGGTAATGGAAGGTAAAGGACTAATACCTTACGAATGAAGTTACCAATCCACTCCATTCAAAGTCAATACGCCTACCACAAAGTACAATCAACAATTATTGCTTTCCATGCTTTGACAAGTGTGCTTAACATGTGCTTTCATAGACATAGAGGGTAATTTTGATAACACCTCCTAGGAATCCATAGAAAATACTGTAAAAGCAAAAAACATACATCGATCGATAACCAAATGGTACATGACCATGTTGGAAAGCCCACCGGTTACAGCCAATATGGAATATGGCTTTCCTATGGTGCCAGATAGTGCATAGAGATAGTGCATCATCATATTACATAATGAATACTTTTACAACAAAAAGGGATTCATGATTCAGATATACGCTGATAATTGTGGTGTAATCATAATAGGCTGTAATCAGGTATACAGTGATAATGGTAATCACAATTCAAGGCAAATATGATACAATTATAACTCAATTAATGCAGAGCCCTACTATTTACCAACACTTGTTACGGGAGTAATGAGCTCAGTAAAACTGAGATAGTCCTTTTCACTCAGAGAAGGAAGCTGCTACTAAGAGCAATCTCCATTGAAAGTAAAACTATAAATCTCAAAACAGAGGCTATGTACATAGGTGTAAATGTAGATACCAAATTAAGCTGGAACTCCCACTTACAATTAGAAAAGAGAAGGAGAAACGCGATCATAGTCAACCAAAACTTCCGAAGGATCCTCGGAAGGAATTGAGGTATCAAACCACGAATGACTCATTGGGAATACGTAGCTATAAAAGTAAAAAACATATATCGATCGATAACCAAATGGTGCCTGGCCATGTTGGAAAGCGGAGAGAGAGAGAGAGCACTAAGAATATGTCAGCTCTCCTATGATGCCAAGTAGTGAATAACTTAATGAATACTTTAACAAAAAAATGGATTTATGATTCAGGTATACTCTGATGACCTGGTAATCACAATTCGATAATAACTCAATTAATACAGAAAGCTCTACTAATTACAAATACTTGGTGCAGGAGTAATGAGCTTAGCATCAATCTCAACAAAATTGAGATAGCCCCTTTCACTCATAGAAGGCAGCTGGCACTAAAAGCAATCTCTAGCTCTAAGTAAATCTCGACAGCAAACTAGGCTGAAACTCCCACTTACAACTTATTGTAAGTGGGATAGTCTCTCTGTCTTAACAAGAGGAGGAAAAAGGCCATCATGGCCAACTAGAACTACCGTTGGCTCCTGGGAAGGAATTGAGGTATCAAACCACGAATGACTCGTTGGGCCTACGTAGCAATAATCAGACCTATAGTCGCCTACGCCTCAGAGATTTGATGACCAAAACAGCGACTCGCATGTCTTAACATGCTGCTTTTGAAGCTCTACTCGGTCTTACACCATTCCATTTATAAAGGGTGTTTCAATAAGAACTCCCGATTTAATTTAACAATAAACGATAAGTTTCTGACCAATGGTATTATTTTTACTGTATTATAAAGCAGACATATTCCGATTAAATATAAAATAAAATATTCAGCAAATGGCTGCAGTAGCTCTGAGTAAGGAGCCTTGCTCATTTCATTAAATTTTCAATGTCGTTTCTGCAGCATTGCGTTTACTCATCAATGATGCGTTCGACATCGTTTTTGAGTTCGGAAATAGTCCGTGGCGCAGTGGCATAGTCGTGAGATTTTAAAATACCGCACAAGAAGAAGTCTATCAAGACCAGTTGATATCAGAATTTCGAGATATGAATCGATCTGGAAACCATCCCTACATTAAATGAATGGTTTCGCACTCGGTGTGGTAGGTCGCGCCATCCTGCTGGAGCCACATGTCTCCATCCTGTTGCACAACACCCAGATGAGGTCAGTCCATGAGACAGTTCTCATATTTGTAATGGATTTTCACAATGATGACGCGTTGTTCTTATGTATAGCGTTTCATAGTTAGTAATCGGAACAATCGTAGATGACACCAGTCAAATTTCAGGTCTGTCACTTGTACATAAAATAAAACGGCGTTAAAATTAAGTCGGGCGTTCTTATTGAGATACCTTTATATACAAATGGAGGCAGTTTTGTGTGCCTTATCACTAAGAGTATGCTCTTCACTCAAGTTAATGCTGGGTAATCTCAGAAGATATCTAGAAATCCTGAAGGATTCCACTCTAAATCACTTGATCGAAATTAAGACAGATCTTACTCCGACAGAATACAACTTCGACCAGCCATACAAGGTCATATTTAGAAGCAGGAGTCATTGGACGATAGATGAGCCTTAACTAAATAGAGAAACCCGATGCTTCAAAGACAATTGGATTTAGAGTAGTTATGGGCATTAGTTTACTAAACAACCGCATTAAACTGCCACTCAGCTCAAATACAACCTATCTTCAGGCAGAAGTTGTTCTAACTTCTTCACCGCTTTGAACCTTCAAAAACGATAAATAAATAAATGCATAAACATTTATACAGATAGTCTGGCCGCCCAGAAGACAATCTAGTTTTTTGCGAGTGACTCGACAGTGATCAGTGAGTGTACCTCGAGGAGGGTACTTTTCCCAATGTTTTAAAGTCAGCATTGGTGCTACCTATTTAAAAAAAAAGGTTATGAAAGGAATCCTGGAAATTACAGACCTATTACCATATTACTAGTGGTATCCAAAATCTTCGAGGTCTTATTGAAAAGTCAGTTGCAAAAATATTTTGAAGACAACTTGTTCGACAACTAACTTTCTAATTTACATAAATGATCTACCGAATCCCCTTAATGATGGCATGTTGACGACTATTGCACCTAAGCGAGATTCCGCATTACTCCGACAATCACAGCTTTGAATTGGTTTAAAACTGTGAATATGACTTTTACTTTGCGAGCTGTTGATGAGGCTTGTTAATCGAATAAGTTTGCCGGTTTAATTGTTGACCCGGAACTTATCTGGCATACCGGAAACGGCTAGCATATGCTTATAAAACTCGTAACGAGGCCAAATTATATGTTTTTCGAGATCTCGTTTTTCAGTCAATTACCACACCATTAACTTTTTCAATGTGATACCCCTCAGAATTCGTGATCTTCCTTTTAACCAATTCTCATTGGTGATCAAAAATTACCTAATAGATAAAGCCTCTTATGACATTGAGGATTTTATATCGAGCACTCCCGTTCTGACGACTACGGTTAGGTTGGGTTGGATTGTTTTAGATGCGAGCGAATGCTGTATATTTTGTATTATATATATTTTTTGCATTCTTTTTATGAGTGTATATAAATATTTTTCTTATAATATTGTATTTTATGACTTGTTTAAACTGGTACTAACACCAATAAAGATTATTATTATTACCAGCATTCTGAAAGAATTCGATAGGAGCAATAATATTACTCTATGGTGGGTTCCAAGACACAGTGACATTGAGGGCAAAGCCATGCACCACTTAAATACCATTTTTTCCATATTGAACAAGCCGACGACACACTTGTTAACTTTGCAACGACGAATCAGAACAAGCTGAACAAGTGTAAATGCGTAGCCAGAGGCCGCTTAAGACACCAAATCTTCGGTGAATCTCTCTTGACAGCCACCTACATGAAGGAATAAACACTTGAAGCAGTGTTAAAGTAAATTAAATACCTACACTTACCTTTTACCTCTGAAGGGTTAAAAGTTACAAGTGATCTTATAAGTCGCGGTGACGAGATTCTCTTAATGACTAAAGGTGCGTGAATGCAAGTCGAAGCAGTTATTTTTTTTAATGTTCGTCTCCATTATATAAAATTAAACAGGTCCGTTCTTATTTAACAGACGATTTCGGATTTAAATCCAAATATAATCTTATCTTTTATTCCATTTTTAGTATAAAATCAAATGGAAGAGGTGAAACGTAAAATCGAATTTTATTGTTTGAAAAACATCCTAGGGTGAATCCCATTTTAGAAACACGATGTCGATGTGTCAAAACTTAAGAAAATAACACAATAAGATGTTCCGCAGATATCTAAATCTAATGGGTACCCAGAGAACGATTTATTTATAGTGACGTGTCCCCATACAAAGGCCGTTAATGTCTTCACTAGCTACTAACCCCGCGGGTAGAAACAGCATGCGGCCGGTAACCTAAACGTCTTGATCCTTTTGTACTCGCGTCTTCTTCCACGGATTCCATCATTTCAATCGAGTCGTGACACGCCAAGTGTGTGGTCTCTCTATTCGCGTACCTGTCATACAATTCAACGAGCATAAACCATCCCCCGAAGGACGATGATAATAATAATAACTGATGAAATTGAAATTGTAAAGTATAAAAGTCGGAGACGAGCTTAAACATAGAAACTGAAATCAATTTTTGTTACATGTTTTTTTGTTTTTCATTTATAAGATAGGTTGCGTTTATAAAATTAACATATAATGCACATACTTGGCAACTCTATAAAGTAACTTGTTGCATTGTATTTATATCGGTTTTTCAGTCTCTACGAAAGATCTACCCAATCGCAGAAACAGCTGCAGAGGCATTTCTTGAGCACGTTCAGCACCTGTTGCTAGAAACACAGTGGCGAGCAAAAGAAGTGTACGGTGTAATTTGCATGAAGGCGTCGACCTGTTATCTACATCGTTACTTAGTAAACGCTGCCATCGAATTAAGGGGAGATTATGCAAATCACAGCTAATTAAATCATTCGTACTTTACCATCCTACGCTTTTCACTTCTTATCCCAAAACAAAACTTTTAGATTTCTATCAAACTATTAATGTAAAGATCTAAATAAAGCATCGTCAATTATTGTGTTGTCTGAAACAGTAATTTACGATAAGTTCGAGTAAAGTGGTCATAACCAAAGGCCACGTAAAGTTCGATATATAAATCTATCAAAACTCGGTTATGTTTATGTTCGCTTCTCGTGACAAGTTGAACGCCTAAAGCTGTGAGTAGCCATTCCCCATATACCAAGAAGTCTCGTAAAGATGTCAACTAATGCCGACCAACGGCTATTATCTATATTCATTGTGAATCGAGCAACAGTACTTGATCTATTCTAAACGGACATTAAGACATCTAATCTTAAATCCATCATAAAGATAATTTGCGTTTTATTACGACCTCTCGGGCCTACACAAAGTTATATACGAAGTTATGTTAAGCAATTTTCTGGAGCACCGGGCGGCCTTATATTGAATAGAAGATATAAAATGTGTTTTATGAAAAGACTCGGACTTTATGTCGATATATGGGCGCTCTTATGGTGGCCCTAGTATAGTGTAGTAGTGTTAGAATCTTATCTTGATCTGAGATTCCGATTGTAGCTTTTAGATAGGGCAACCGTTTTCTGGTTGAAAATCAATATCAATCAAACAAAAAATAGAAGAAAGCCCCCCTATTAAAAGCATAAATCCATTTGTTGATGGTCCGACCGCATAAATGGATTTGACCTTCGCGGCCTGTTAAGGGCTCCACCCTATAACGACTAATTTACGTCGAGTAAATTCCCCACGGTCCGGTCAATTATGGCAGACGGTACTGACAACCGACAAAGTGAAATTCCAGCCTGGTCTTGCACGCAGGGCTTGGCTACGAATGACTTAATACATTATTCATTTGATCGGTAATTATTGAAAAATTCTGTGACGACCAAACCCGACACCAATATGAAATTGAAATAAACACATCTAAAGACATAACTTGAACTAATTTAATATTTATTATCATATAATTTAAAATGTTGGAAACTTTTTCTCGGTTCATCTTAATGGGCAAACAAAACCAACGCTCCTTTATTGTCCTTGACGGTTTCAAAGGGCGGATGTTCAACGTGATTGTTTGAGCCAGACAGAAGCAGGGAAGCCAACACAACAGATATACGACCTCCTAAACGTAGCAGTAAAGGGGTACGAGACAACACGTTCTGAATAGTGTCGTTGGTGGTCCTCAACATCACCCACAACAATCAACTGGTGCATTGCGCTAACACGATATTCTCCTCACATTATACTTACGAAAATAAGAGAACAACATACAAGAAAATTCACTCTTTCCATTTAGAAAGGAATTAAATTCCTTGCACGCTCGAAATCGTATTTGTAAATCCAATGCGAGAAGTAATCAACAGTAAGTCTCTCGCTTTGTAGCACTGTCGGCGGTAACACTTCGAAGATGTCAGAAGGAGTGCAGCGTAGAAATTGTTGCTATAAATCCGGAGCGGATCGTGTATGTACATTTACTTGATAGTCTACGCGTGCGACAGCAGCAGGTGCTAGATCGGGTCAGAAGTAAAGGAGAAGTGAGCTAAGAAATCGAAGAAGAAGAAGTTCGCGAAGCTGCATAACTTGGTCTCTTCGAGTTTCGTATCGGAGAATTACACCTGGGTTGGTTATTTATTTCCCTCCCCTTCTGACAGATAACCTGGTGGTCATGTGACCCACAGATATACAGGCACGTGGCGGTCATAATGGACTATTCACTCCTCTTAATGCCACAGTGAACGTCTGGTTTTTAAGCGCGCCCTCCGACAAAGAGGGTGCGGTAACTCTTGTAAACGACAAAAAAAGCAAACAAAATCCTACCACGAAAAAAAGTATGAATACGTGATGTTAACCGTGTTTTCTATTATTTGGATGTTTACTTTTATTCGATGAATGAGAGGTAAATGATGAATTATTGGTGCAGTATTTAGCATATTAGTTTCATTTATAAAAGGTCGTTGGTTTACAAAAGGTGGTGATGTTTTTTTTGTGTGTTTTCCAGGGTATTGACCGTTTGTTTATTACAAAAAGAAAAGTTACAGTAATTTACAGTTGTTTTAAAAATGATTTTCTACCCGCATAATTATCGATTGTAGATAATTTGTAAAAAGGTTCATGAATATTTATGAAAGCTGCTATGGATTTCCCCATTTTGAAATTAATTTTTTTTTCGATGAAGATAAATCTAATGGGTAACCTCTAATCTTATCTATTAATAAATCTAAGGGCAAACGCAACTATGACATAGCATCCCTTATCTGCTGTGAAATCGTTCGGAAGTCACATCTTCGTCCCGCCCAAACAGGTTCCCACAGTAATTTAGGGTGGTAACCCCATCCCGAGTCTCACCCCGTCGAGTTCACAATCAGTTTCATTATTCCTAATTTACCCTGTAAACGTTTTAAATTACCGCCGACAACAAAAACCTTCGTTCCAAAAATTTGATAAATTATCCTCAGATTTTACGTTGCCTTTTTACAGACAACTTATGTCAGTAATGAACCGCAAAAAAAGGTAATTGAGGGAAATTGTTATGACCACGTGCACTGATTCGCATTCCAGATTTCTAGGTCATTAGGGAACCAACGGTGTGTAGAAATCTCCGGGATAATGGGACAAAAATGAAAAAAATGGGTAAAACTAATGAAGAAAACAAAGAAGTGAACATGAAAAGTTGGTTTATAATGATGGGCAAATTTCTTTTAAATTGATCCTAAATGGCAGAAATAAATTATAGTGAACAAGTTTGGAAAATGTCAAAAACGCAACTACAACTCCCAGAGATAAAGTTCCCAAAAAACCATGACCAGCACGTTATTTAATGGTAATTAATTCTCGCCGAAGGGGTCTTGACCATTAGGATCAACGAACCGTGCGAACCTGTTAATAACGTTTTAAAATGTGCCGTGGCCACGTGCTAAAGGTGAATCTAAACGTGCGAACAAAAGGAGGGAGAGTCGAGGAAGTCTTTCTTTATTACGATCAGTCACGAAAAGTGAATCCCACAGTTAATTAAATACCACAAACGGTATTTTCATTCATTATAATATACAAGAATACGACTATTTAATAAACAATATTAATAAAATCATTATCCCATTTAGCAAAAATGTTAAATGCTTTTATCCTAGGGATGCTGAAATATCTTTGATGTATTGGTATTAAGAAATTGTTTTTCTGACATGTGCTATCGATGATAGCCAAGTTTTTACTCGAAAATTACGGTATAAAATTTCAAGTATTTCCGATGCACTCGTAAAAGTAAGAAATCTTTCCGATCGACGTGGATTATTAGACGCAAAAGAAAACACCGACATTCACTCTTCATCGATAGGATAATTATGGTAGTTCTAAAAGCGCTGTAATGGTATTCGATGTAAAAACAGTATTAGAGAGAGATGATACTGATTGCGGCAGCTGCAAACAGATAAACACTAATTTGATAGATTATTCGCACTGTTTATCGCCAAAAGGGAACCCGGGAAACCGAGGTAATTGGCGGGACAAAGCGGCATGGTTGGGGTATCCCGGCACTCCTGGCGAAAGCAACCAACGATATCGTTCGCCCCCCTCTGTAGTTTGCCATGCTCTAATCTGTTAATTAGAGAGGATCGGTTGAGTGTACACGGCGCACTTTGAGTGCCTTTCCGTATCTGATCATTGAGGATAAATACCGGTCACATAGAGAATTATATACAACGAGATTAGATTTGTTCATTATAATCCATGAAATATATACGTATTATAGACTCTATAATATAGAGCAAATTTTTAAAGAAATGATACTTCTGCATTAAATTTAAAAAAATTTAATTATTTTTAACTTATAATTTCATCTTGAAGGGAAATAAATACATATACAGAGTGATCCATTATTTAGGACACAGAGATCTTTATGATAAATTATTGCGATTTAACATCATTTATGTTAGCCTAATTGTTAATTACAACGAAGATAAACAGTAAAGCTAAACTAATTCGTGCACTCACAAATCCAAATTCCTTTGTAATCCGAACAAAATTAGAAAATGTAAAATTTGTATTGTGTTCCTTGTAATCCGAATTGGCAAAGGATTCACTAATCGTAATTAACATATCTTTCATTCTATCTGTGGAACAATACGATATTTCAAAAACACTGAAAAGCTTGTATTAAAGTGTTGAGTTCATACGTCCCAATATTTGCTAATCCTTGCAATTTATTAGCAAAATACTAGAGAAATGTATTTGGATAATCAGATGATGAAGAGGAACAACGCCATCCTAAACCTAAGGGCTAAAGCTTTGAGGCGCCAACTCCTGAGGGGCGCCTGTTTTGCAATGGATGCATGGAATATGTATACTGTAAATCAGTGTCCCCTCTCAAATACGAACCTTTCTTTCTTTAGTGTTGAATTTTGTATGAAAAGAAGTGCATTTGTTTTATTCGTTCAACCCAGCCCAGGGGTGCCGAATATTTTAGAACAGGTCTGGTTCAAATATACAGGGTTGGGTTAAGTTGGGTTTCGTTGAAGGTTTCAACAATGAATAGTTTCTGAAATACAGTACTTTACAAACTGATTTGACAATCCTGTGTATTTGAATTGAAATAAAACTAGAATTAACTCTTAGATCCAACTCTAGATCTAGAACTAGAAACATTCGGGTTTAGCCGTAATCTCTCAACCGGCTAAAACAACGGCCCGTTACTACCAAACTGTTCGCATCTGTTAGATAAGCTATCTATAAGATCTAACCACCGCTAGTTAGTTGAACTGGAGGTTGCTAAAAGCGGGCCTAAGGGCCGTTATTACCATCTTCTAGTTAAATCTATCTCATAGATAAACCCATCTATAGGCCAATCAGAGCGCGTAAAATAGCCGTAACCATGGTAATAATCTCTTAGATAGCTTAACTAGAAGATGGAAGTAACGAGCCTAAGGCTCGTTACTACCATCTTCTAGTTAACTTGTCTAAGGGATCATTACCACGGTTATGGTTACTTTACGCAATCTGATTGGCTGGTGGATGGGATTATCTATAAGATAAATTTAACTAAAAGAATGGTAGTAATGGACCTTACCATCTCGAGTTATCTCACGGGTAAGAAATCCATGAGATATCTAAAGAATCTAATGATTTTATTTGGGATAAATTTTTAAATTGATAACCATACAGTCAAAAGGCCTAGTATTTTAACATTTTAAGTAATTTTAACCTCAAACGACATCGCAATTCGCGTGTTTACATTAATGTGACTTTCAGTTCTTTTTTATTCTTTTTATTTATTTCTTGATCTGTGTGTGGTTTTTTGGAAAATTGTTATGAAATTACTTTCAATTACTAATTTCAGTATCTACTTTCGAAAAATGAAATTAATTTTAAGATATCTCACTTAGAACTTGAGATACCAGTTTAATTGCTAGATATTAACTTTATTGCTATTTGTCCAACATTTTGAATAAATTTAAAAACCCCTGGAAAATAAAATTTTTGGAAAGTTGTTATTAAATTACTTTCAATTACTAATTGGAGTATCTACTTTCCAAAAATGAAGTCAATTATGAGATATTTCACTCAGTTTTTAAGAAATAAGTCGCCGAACTGAATTAAAATTTTGCCAAAATTTGAATAAATTGAAAAATTCTCGATTTTTTGGAAAATTTTTATCAAATTACTTTCAATTACTAATTGGAGTATCTACTTTCCAAAAATGAAGTCAATTATGAGATATTTCACTCAGTTTTTGAGAAATAAGTCGCCGAACTGAATTAAAATTTTGCCAAAATTTGAATAAATTGAAAAATTCTCGATTTTTTGGAAAATTTTTATCAAATTACTTTCAATTACTAATTGGAGTATCTACTTTCCAAAAATGAAGTCAATTGTGAGATATTTCACTCAGTTATTGAGAAATAAGTCGCCGAACTGAATTAAAATTTTGCCAAAATTTGAATAAATTGAAAAATTCTCGATTTTTTGGAAAATTTTTATCAAATTACTTTCAATTACTAATTGGTGTATCTACTTTCCAAAAATAAAATTAAGTATGAGATATCTCACTCGGTTCTTGAGAAATAAGTCGCTGAATTTAATTGGGATTTTTCCAAAATTTGAATAAATTTAATAATTTTTGAAAAATCGGTTTTTTTGAAAATTGTTATAAAATTACTTTCAATTACTAATTGGAGTATCTACTTTTCAAAAACGAAGTCAATTTTGAGATATCTCACTTAGTTCTTGAGATATAAACTGCTGAACTTAATTGGGATTTTCTAATGTTTTGAATAAATTTAATCATTCTTAAAAAATTGATTTTCTGGAAAATTTTTATGAAATTATTTTCAATTACTAATTGGAGCATATACTTTCCAAAAATGAAATCAATTACTAGATATCTCACTCAGTTCTTGAGAAATAAGTCGCTGAATTTAATTGCGATTTATTCAAAATTTGAATAAATTTAAAAATTCTTGAAAAATCGATTTTCTTGAAAATTGTTATAAAATTACTTTCATTTACTAATTAGACTATCTACTTTTCAAAAATGAAGTTATTTTTTAGATATCTCACTTAGTTCTTGAAATATAAGCTGCTGAACTTATTTGGGATTTTTCCAAAATTTGAATAAATTTAAAAATTCTTGAAGAATCGATTTTTTGGAAATTTTTTATCAAGTTACTTTGAATTACTAACTGGTATATCTACTTTCCAAAAATTAAATTAATTATGAGATATCTCACTCGGTTCTTGAGAAACGAGTCGCTAAACTTAATTGGGATTTTTCCAAAATTTGAATAAATTTAGTAATTTTTGAAAAATCGATTTTTTTGAAAATTGTTATAAAATCACTTTCAATTACTAATTGGAGTATCTACTTTTCAAAAACGAAGTCAATTTTGAGATATCTCACTTAGTTCTTGAGATATAAACTGCTGAACTTAATTGGGATTTTTTCATGTTTTGAATAAATTTAATCATTCTTAAAAAATTGATTTTCTGGAAAATTTTTATGAAATTATTTTCAATTACTAATTGAAGTATATACTTTCCAAAAATGAAATCAATTACGAGATATCTCATTCAGTTCTTGAGAAGTAAGTCGCTGAATTTAATTGCGATTTATTCAAAATTTGAATAAATTGAAAAATTCTTGAAAAATCGATTTTCTTGAAAATTGTTATAAAATTACTTTCAATTACTAATTAGACTATATACTTTTCAAAAATGAAGTTATTTTTTAGATATCTCACTTAGTTTTTGAAATATAAGCTGCTGAACTTATTTGGGATTTTTCCAAAATTTGAATAAATTTAAAAATTCTTGAAGAATCGATTTTTTGGAAAATTTTTATCAAATTACTTTGAATTACTAACTGGTGTATCTACTTTCCAAAAATAAAATTAATTATGGGATATCTCACTCGGTTCTTGAGAAACAAGTCGCTAAACTTAATAGAAATTTTTCCAAAATTTGAATAAATTTAGTAATTTTTGAAAAATCGATTTTTATGAAAATTGTTATAAAATCACTTTCAATTACTAATTGGAGTATCTACTTTTCAAAAACGAAGTCAATTTTGAGATATCTCACTTAGTTCTTGAGATATAAACTGCTGAACTTAATTGGGATTTTCTCATGTTTTGAATAAATTTAATCATTCTTAAAAAATTGATTTTCTGGAAAATTTTTATGAAATTATTTTCAATTACTAATTGGAGCATATACTTTTCAAAAATGAAATCAATTACGAGATATCTCACTCAGTTCTTGAGAAATAAGTCGCTGAATTTAATTGCGATTTATTCAAAATTTGAATAAATTTAAAAATTCTTGAAAAATCGATTTTCTTGAAAATTGTTATAAAATTACTTTCAATTACTAATTAGACTATCTACTTTTCAAAAATGAAGTTTTTTTTAGATATCTCACTTAGTTCTTGAAATATAAGCTGCTGAACTTATTTGGGATTTTTCCAAAATTTGAATAAATTTAAAAATTGTTGAAGAATCGATTTTTTGGAAAATTTTTATCAAATTACTTTGAATTACTAACTGGTGTATCTACTTTCCAAAAATAAAATTAATTATGAGATATCTCACTCGGTTCTTGAGAAACAAGTCGCTAAACTTAATAGAAATTTTTCCAAAATTTGAATAAATTTAGTAATTTTTGAAAAATCGATTTTTTTGAAAATTGTTATAAAATCACTTTCAATTACTAATTGGAGTATCTAGTTTTCAAAAACGAAGTCAATTTTGAGATATCTCACTTAGTTCTTGAGATATAAACTGCTGAACTTAATTGGGATTTTCTCATGTTTTGAATAAATTTAATCATTCTTAAAGAATTGATTTTCTGGAAAATTTTTATGAAATTATTTTCAATTACTAATTGGAGCATATACTTTTCAAAAATGAAATCAATTACGAGATATCTCACTCAGTTCTTGAGAAATAAGTCGCTGAATTTAATTGCGATTTATTCAAAATTTGAATAAATTTAAAAATTCTTGAAAAATCGATTTTCTTGAAAATTGTTATAAAATTACTTTCAATTACTAATTAGACTATCTACTTTTCAAAAATGAAGTTTTTTTTTAGATATCTCACTTAGTTCTTGAAATATAAGCTGCTGAACTTATTTGGGATTTTTCCAAAATTTGAATAAATTTAAAAATTCTTGAAGAATCGATTTTTTGGAAAATTTTTATCAAATTACTTTGAATTACTAATTGGTGTATCTACTTTCCAAAAATAAAATTAATTATGAGATATCTCACTCGGTTCTTGAGAAACAAGGCGCTAAACTTAATAGAAATTTTTCCAAAATTTGAATAAATTCAGTAATTTTTGAAAAATCGATTTTTTTGAAAATTGTTATAAAATCACTTTCAATTACTAATTGGAGTATCTACTTTTCAAAAACGAAGTCAATTTTGAGATATCTCACTTAGTTCTTGAGATATAAACTGCTGAACTTAATTGGGATTTTCTCATGTTTTGAATAAATTTAATCATTCTTAAAAAATTGATTTTCTGGAAAATTTTTATGAAATTATTTTCAATTACTAATTGAAGTATATACTTTCCTAAAATGAAATCAATTACGAGATATCTCACTCAGTTCTTGAGAAATAAGTCGCTGAATTTAATTGCGATTTATTCAAAATTTGAAGAATAAATTTAAAAATTCTTGAAAAATCGATTTTCTTGAAAATTGTTATAAAATTACTTTCAATTACTAATTAGAGTATCTACTTTTCAAAAATGAAGTCATTTTTTGAGATATCTCACTTAGTTCTTGAAATATAAGCTGCTGAACTTATTTGTGATTTTTCCAAAATTTGAATAAATTTAAAAATTCTCGAAGAATTGATTTTTTGGAAAATTTTTATCAAATTACTTTCAATTACTAATTGGTGTATCTACTTTCGAAAAATAAAATTAATTATGAGATATCTCACTCGGTTCTTGAGAAATAAGTCGCTGAACTTAATTGGGATTTTTCCAAAATTTGAATAAATTTAATAATTTTTGAAAAACCGATTTTTTTTAAAATTGTTATAAAATTACTTTCAATTACTAATTGGAGTATCTACTTTTCAAAAACGAAGTCAATTTTGAGATATCTCATTTAGTTCTTGAGATATAAACTGCTGAACTTAATTAGAATTTTCTAATGTTTTGAATAAATTTAATCATTCTTAAAAAATTGATTTTCTGGAAAATTTTTATGATATTATTTTCAGTTACTAATTGGAGTATCTACTTTCCAAAAATGAAGTCAATTTTGAGATATCTCACTTAGTTTTTGAGATATAAACTGCTGAACTTAATTGGGATTTTCTCATGTTTTGAATAAATTTAATCATTCTTAAAAAATTGATTTTCTGGAAAATTTTTATGAAATTATTTTCAATTACTAATTGGAGCATATACTTTCCAAAAATGAAATCAATTACGAGATATCTCACTTAGTTCTTGAGAAATAAGTCGCTGAATTTAATTGCGATTTATTCAAAATTTGAATAAATTTAAAAATTCTTGAAAAATCGATTTTCTTGAAAATTGTTATAAAATTACTTTCAATTACTAATTAGACTATCTACTTTTCAAAAATGAAGTTATTTTTTAGATATCTCATTTAGTTCTTGAAATATAAGCTGCTGAACTTATTTGGGATTTTTCCAAAATTTGAATAAATTTAAAATATTTTATCAAGTTACTTTCAATTACTAATTGGTGTATCTACTTTCCAAAAATAAAATTAATTATGAGATATCTCACTCGGTTCTTGAGAAATAAGTCGCTGAACTTAATTGGGATTTTTCCAAAATTTGAATAAATTTAATAATTTTTGAAAAATCGATTTTTTTGAAAATTGTTATAAAATTACTTTCAATTACTAATTGGAGTATCTACTTTTCAAAAACGAAGTCAATTTTGAGATATCTTATTTAGTTCTTGAGATATAAACTGCTGAACTTAATTGGAATTTTCTAATGTTTTGAATAAATTTAATCATTCTTAAAAAATTGATTTTCTGGAAAATTTTTATGATATTATTTTCAATTACTAATTGGAGTATCTACTTTCCAAAAATGAAGTCAATTTTGAAATATCTCACTTAGTTCTTGAGATATCAGCTGCTGAACTTAATTGGGATATTTCAATATATAAAATTTAAATATATTAAAATTTATATAAAATTTAATATATTTAAAATTTAAAAATTCTTGAAAAATCGATTTTTTGGAAATTGTTGCGAAATTACACTCAATTACTAATTGGAGTATCTACTTTCCTAAAATTAACTTAATTATGAGCTATCTCACTCAGTTCGTCAGAAATAAGTCGTTGAACTTAATTGGAATTTTTCCAAAATTTGAATAAATATAAAAATTCTTGAAAAATCGATTTTTTGAAAAATTGTTAGAAAATTACTTTCATTTAATAATTGGAGCATCTACTTTCCAAAAATTAAGTCATTTTGAGATACCTCTCACTTCTAAATATATTAGCTGCTGAACTTAATTGAGATTTTTCCAATATTTTAAGTAAATTTACTTTCATTTTTTAATTTTTTCATTTCATTTTAATTCTTGAAAAATTAATTTTTAAGATAATTCTTACGAAATTACTTTCAATTACTAATTGGAGCATCTGCTTTCTAAAAATGAAATCATTTTGAGATATCTCTCTTAGTTTTTGAGATATAAACTGCTGAACTTAATTGGGATTTTCCAATATTTTGAATAAATTTAAAAATTCTTGAAAAATCGATTTTTTGGAAAATTGGTACAAAATTACTTTCATTTACAAACTGCAACTTTAAGATATTTAGATAATTCTGACGATTGAGTCTTTGCGAATTATACGTTCACTCTTATTGGATATAGCTCGTTTATTTCATCGAGAATCATTTCTCCGTCCTCAACGTCCATAAAATTAGATATATTTTAACTATTTAACTTGAATTCTTTATTGTTTTATTATATTTTTTAATTTAAAAATCTTGAAAAATCAATTTTTTGGAAAATTGCATTCAATTACTAATTTGAGCATCTACTTTTCTAAAATTAAGTTATTTTGAGATATCTTTCTTAAATCTTGAGATATAAGCTGCTGAACTTAATTAAGATTTTTCCAATATTTTGAGTAAATTTAAAAATTCCTGAAAGATGAAGTTTTAGAAAAATTGCTACGAAATTACTTTCAATTACTAATTGGAACATCAAGTTTCTGAAGTTGAGTCAATTTTGAGATATCTCATTTACTTTTTGAGATATAAGCTGCTGAACTTAATTGGGATTATTCCGATATTTTGAATAAATTCAATTATAAATTTCAGTTTCAATTACAAATTGGAGTCTCTACTATCTTTTTAATGGCTTTAACAATATGGACAAAAAATTGTATATACTATAGGTTACGTAACCTATAGGTTCTGAGATAAAATTATAAAACCTATTTTTTTAAATGTGACATCCTACATATTTTTACATTTTCTAAAATATGTTAAATATGTTCAGTAATATATTTGTATACATTTGTTTATACATGTAGTTTCCTATAAATTACGATTTACAATTTTATTTCCTTAATAAATAACGGCCTTAAAGAAACAAACTATCCTGTAACTTGTTTTTGCAACAGAAACCACTTTTGATAGACTGCTGGTACGTATAAAAAGCATGTGTGTGAACTTAGACCCCTTCTTCATTATTTAAAAAAGTGATCACAGTTCTTATAATTCCTTAAAGAGTACAGAGATTTGCAGAGCTCTGAAGAAGGGGTCATAGTTCACACACATCCTTTTCATACACACCAGAAGTCTATAAAAAGTGGTTTTTGTTGCAGAAACAAGTTATAGGATCGTTTAATTTTCTTTTAAGACCGTTATTTATTGAGGAAATAAAAATTGTACCTCGTCATTTCTAAGAAATGTATGTATTTGTGACATAAAAATTTCGAATTCAAAATTTGAAATGTATCGTATAATGCTCTTGAAACTTGAAAAACTGTTTTTTAAAGAAAATTGTTTATTTGCTGATGAGGATCGTTTTACTTTGGGTAAAAACGTTTGGAAAGAAACTTGTGTAGTGGTATTTGAGAATTTTGTTAAACATGTAATATGATAAAAAATGTTGAAGTAATTAATTAAATAACAATATGAACAAACAATAACAATGTTTCTTTAAACATTTATTTAAAATTTTAATAACAAAAACGAACGTAAAGAAGCTTTAATGTTCAAAAACGTTGCCATCCACAGAAACAAGAAGGTGTGTTGCTCGTCTCCTTAAAGCATTAACTGCACTATTTCTTTAATACGACTTCACAGCAACAACTGCTAAATGTGAAGAACACCCATCATATTGATACCACGTGTAGATACCCATCGTGTTGTCCTTGCAAGTAAGGACACATCGTCCAAATAGTGGATGCACAGCACATTTTGTACAAATTGGGCGTATGTTTTTCCATTTATAGTCGTATGAAAGAAATGTGGACCAATTATTTCCTCTCCTATAATATTACATCACATGTTAAGGGTCCATAAGTCCCTTGTCACTTGTGGGTGTTATGAAGATTTACCCCTCCATTACTTTTAAAAAGTGATTCATCAAACCAAAGAACACATCTAGGAAAATCATCGTCTTGATCAAAAATCCAATTACAAAAAGCCAGCCTTCTTTCAAAATTTTGTCCACCAAGAGCTTGATGGACACTAAGATGGTATGGATGCAAACGATTTTAACAAACGATTGGTGCATTGAATTCTTCATATATGATTTTATTATCATATCTTTTATTGCAACTTTTAGATAATCGCGTTTTTGAAAAAGATCCATGGTACGGGTGGTCTGAATCACCCGGTATAAGTTTTATAAATTTGAACCAAATCGGTTGAGTAGATCTTCAGATAGCATGTACACCAGTTGAAAAAAAGTAGTGTCGAGAAATATTCAATTGGAAAAAACAGTACCTCGCCAGCATCTTAAAACCAAACATTCTTCTAATTATCATTTTGTCTCCTATTATGTCTCGTATTCGTCGAGAATCCAAGTTTTCAGAGTTGCAGTGAGCTTGGTGTTATTACCGTGTTTAATAATAGAATCATGTGTAATACTTTTGGAGCCATAGATCAAATAACAACGTTTCAGTTCGAAGTTTTGATCTTCGCTTTTCGATAAGAACACGAGGTATCTTCACCGAATGGATACTTGTCATGCTGTAGCTATTACAGATGTGCGCGTGACTTTTTACGCCTGCTCATGATCAAAACCTACGCGGGTCACGCACGCCATTCACGTGAATATCATAGATGAATCACGTAACTCACGTCAATTCAGGTGAATCACGCTCGATCAGGCGATCAAATGTATGAATCATGTTTGATTATTAATTAATCGAGTATAACAGAATGGCGGAATTAACAGAGTGTTTATTAGAGATTTACAGAATACCTAAAAGGAATGCAAAGCAGGTAATATGTGTAAAAGGCGCGAACAGGGAACCCGAATATAACGAACCCTCAAAGGACCTGAAAATCAGTACATTATAACTAAAGTTCATTATAAGCAAAAATTTCAAAAAAGTCATGAATTAAGGCCCACTTTTACCAACCTCGAGTTATATTAACTAACGGTGGTTATAGCGATTTTAAGATATTTGGGATGCAATTGAAAGAAATCTGTCTGATATTATGGTATCAAGTTGGGTTGGGTAGAACTTCAACTTTGTATCAACCCAACATGATACCATGATATCAGACAGATTTCTTTCAATTTCTTCCCTCATATTGAATGGTATCAAGTTGGAGTTCAACCCGACCCAACTTGATACCATCTTTCATATTAAACTGAACTTACAAGTTTTGTTGTTTTGCATTTGATTTTTTGTTATATGAGGGATGGCATGAAGTTGAGGCTTAACTCAGCTCAACGATAGAAAAAAGAACAAACCATACATATGGAAGAAAAATCAGGGAACATTTCCAAAAATAAAAAAATTATTCCAAATTTTGGGTATGGGCGGCTCATATTGAATGGTATGAAGCTGAAGTTTAACCCATATAAGTTATGGGTACTTATATACCCATATAAGTTTTGTTATATGAGGGATGGTAAGGAGTTGAAGATTAACATAACTCAACTATTTGGATTGAGCTTCAACTTCACACTTAATAATTTGAAGTTGGAGCTCAACCCACTCAACCATAGAAGAAAACTCAACCATATCCAACTATAGAAGAATATTTCCGAAAAACTTAGAAGATTCGTTAGATTGGGTTAAGCTTATACTTTATATCATTCGATATGAAGAATGTTATGGGTTGGGGTTGATTGATTGCATCTGGTTTGATTAAGTTTGAGACATCAACATTTTATTACTGAAAATGTTTTTACAAATTTGCGCAAAACAAAACTTTTTGCAATTTAACGATAAATTTTACAAATACAACGAAGAGCTTCCAACCAATGGTTTTCAAAGAAAATTTAATTAATAACGTTACACTTGGAAATATGTTGATAATATTGTAATAATTTGGAAAGATGTTGGCATTAATCTATTGAGTGTTTTTCACAAAGAGATGATGTATTAATACTTAAATTAAATTTTCTTCGAGACCAACTCCCGTAATTTTCACGGTATAATCAATGTTTGTAAGACTGTTAAACTTTGTAAAACTGACCAATAGGTTCAATATAATGTTAAATATAACATTCCTGCGGGGTGATTGACAGGTAAAAAAAATCACATTTTAAAAGGGGTACAAAAGGAAGCTACATGTCGTAACCCTTTTTTCTATTACAATGGGGGTTTCTTCACGCTTTAATTAGAGTACAAAAGAAATCTTCACGGTATGAGTAATGTTTGTAAACAAAACTGACCAACTTAACATTCTTTCGGGGGATGAGTATATAATAATAAATATTACTAATAATATAATAGTATAAATATATAATTGGGGTATATATCGCGCATATTTCAGTCATGGCACATCAAAATGAGTTCGTAATGTGACGACAAAACGTGTGAAGATAAAAACTTTTTTTTTGTTTTTACCGCATATTTTACTGCGTATTTCGACCAATTTTAACTGCATATTAGCAACTTATATTGCTTCTTTTTATTGCATATAAATCCGGACCTTATACATGACTAAACGCGTGGATCATTCATCAACACTGTAGAAGGATAATATACTTCATGAAACAATTATCGTAAGGTCCAAAATTTCCGGGACCTAGGTTTCGATTTGATTCGCTTCAACGATCTCCATTAATAAATTAATTACTATAACTTCGGTGATACTTTGAATTTTTAATGGTTGACCGTATAAAATGTTCTTAAAAGAATATAGAATTAATTTAGTCAAAAAAGTCGAGTTTCTTAAAAATGTTCAAGCTGGTGTAACAGCTTAAGAGACTCAACCCCACCAAACCAAATCTAATCCAACTAAACCCAAACCCAACCTCACCCAGAGGATATTCGTCACACTGTCTCACTCTCTGCTCCCATAACACTTCTTCATGCTTTGAGAAGCGTTTACCAATCTAGCTCCCCGTCGTATCCTTTCTCAGTTCTTTCAATTTTTCCTTTTTTGATTTTTTTTACCTCACTCTTCAGCTTCTCTTAGCCGTTTTATATTTTAGGTCCAAGTTTTCGGCCGAATCTCCTTCAGGTCTTTTCATCGCTCTGGTTACTATAATTTATTTATTTCCATTAAACCTCTACAGGACAAGCCCCAATTACAAAGGTTTTATAAAATAAAACTACTACTACTAGGATCGTAACTTAACATTAACCCGAAAAACTTAATTGAAAAGCATCCAACACCAAAGAAAAATAAACAGTTGTAATCGAAAAACAAATTTTCAAATTAATACCTAAAAACACTAGAATTACTGGAGTTTATACAATTTTTTACATAATTTTTGAAAGATTTTGACTCCGAAAAACGAAAAAAGTCAACATCCTCAAGATTATTAACCAAACAAGAGGATCTGTAAATAGGTGCGTGAAACAAAACGTCTGTACGGCGTTTGTCTACATAAAAACTGGTCTGCGACCGTGAAGCAAACCTCGTTACATTTAAGGCAATGTTCTCAACAATTTGGTTACCAATTTGAAGTTTGTTGAACAAAATTTTATGCAATGTATAAGCATCCAAGATAGCACGCCTTCTCTCAAGGGAAGGTACTCATTGGTACTCAAAAGTTGCAAATACGGTTCAAAGGTGGGATATGATCCTGTTATTTTATAGGTAAGATACCTAATAAATTTCTTTTGAACTCTCTCAATTATAGATTTATAGGTCACACATTCAGTATTCCAAATGAATGAGACGTACTCCAACTTACTTCTTACAAATGTATTAAAGAGTACTTTAAAGGTATTCTTATTTTGAAATTCAAAGCAATTTCTAACAATAAATCCCAATTGCCTATATGCATCTACCGCTAATACATTAATATGCTTTGAAAATGAAAACTTTAAATCAAACGTAACACCCAAATGACAAATATATTCATTTCTTTTTAAAATCATCTTGTTCATTTCATAGTTATGAATTTGCAACCTTTTCTTCCTACTAAAAGTCATTACAGAGCATGTCGACGTATTAAAATTTAGCTTATTAGAGATGCTCCATTGCCATATATTTACGATATCAGTTTGAATTAATGTGCAGTCGTATTGGTTCTTTATCACACGCCACATTTTAAAGTCGTCTGCATACAGAGCGCATTTACAGTGCTTTATGACTAAAGACCGGATTAAAAGGCACAAATAAGACGGAAAAAGGCACTTAAAAAGGCATGAAATTTTGGCAACAAAAGCATTAAAAAGGCATAAAAATTAGAAATCGAAAAAATTGCTATACCTAATTAATAATTTATTGTAATAACGTTTTCATTACAAAATACATCGTTAAACTAAACATTCATATATAATTATTAAACCACTAATCATAAAAACAACTAATTATAAATGCTGTTCTAAATGTTCCATTGTGAAGTTGGTGTCTTCTCTCACTTAACGTATTCTTGTAAGCTGAAAAACTTCTCTCCACGTCCACACTTATAATTGGTGCATACTTGAACTTTGTAATTAATGCGGGATCCATAATAAATCCAGTAACAATTTCACCACTTAAAATTGTGGCAAATCCTTCATTTTTACACAGAACGTCATTAAATTTATTCGTAATTATTTGACCAATATGTCCTGGTACGCTATACGTGTTGTCTTGAAACTTTTTAATCATTTCTACTGCAGTCACTAAAGGTAAATCTTGTTTTTCAAGTGATTTTATAGATTCACTTATATAACTATAATTGCTTTTTATAAATGCCAAATTATTTTGTAGCTCCACTTCTTTTAGGACGGCCTGGCAATCTTGTACTGCTTTACTACTTGTAGCCGGAAATTCATTTATTAATTGTTTAAAATGATCTAAGGCGTTTGTGTAGTATATAGCGGTATCTAGCCATGTTCCCCATCTTGTTAGAACTGGTTGTGGTGGTAATGGGGTATTTGGTAACCTCTCTCTAAACAATTCTACCCTTAAAGGAGCTTTAACAAATATTTGTTTACCGCTTTTTATTAATTTATTAACTAATGGAAACTGTAACCTTATAGTTTCTGCTACTCGATTAAGCCCGTGTGCTAAGCAAGTACAATGAATTAAATTAGGGTAAAAAATCTTCATATTAGACGCAGCTTTTACCATGTATGCCGCTGCGCCTGAGACTATCGGTAAAATTTTATCATTCGGTACCGGCTCTGGTAAGAAAAAATGCGTTAATTCGTCGTGAATAAATCTTGTTACCGTATTATTATTTGTTTTACTTAATTCTTTGGCACTTATTAGAAAACTTTTTGACGAATTTTCATCACTTAATACTCCAAGTATTAAATTTGCCACGTATCGTCCACATACATCAGTTGTTTCGTCTACACTTATCCAAATATCATTATTTCCAATAATATTTTTTATTTCTTGAATAACTTCTTTGTAGACTGAAGTAATATAATTTTTGCGGAGATGGCTTTCATCGGGAATATGTTGTACAATATGTTTGTAAAAAAGTTTTGAAATATTTATTTGTCACTTTATGGATTGGTATGTTTGCTTTTATCAAAGCTTTGCAAAGATCAAAATTGAATTTTGATTGTTCAGTGTAGCCGGATGTTGATGCCACAGATTGTATAGCTGTACCTATAGTTTGTTGTTTTTTGGATTGACTTTTAGTCAGTTTTAATTTTTCCTGATGTAATGATGTTTTGACATGCTGAATTATATAGTATTTCTTGTCACAATTAATCTGTTAACAGTAATTTAATAACGTCAGTATTTTATAATATCTTCCATAATTATTAAACAATCAATATATTGTTCTATTAATTTTAGTGATCGAAGTACTACATTGAATCAATAGTGAATTTTATTTCTAGTGAATTTTGAGACATGCTATTTTTTATAATTTCCAATTTTTACCGTAAAAAGATTTAAATTTCGGTTTTAAATATTTAAAAATCTTTGGTATTATACATAATTTAATCATTATTTAAAAATATAATTAATATAATTAATTGTTTTTACTCGATTAACTCCATCAATACTTACGATTTTTGAACAGGCTTGGCAAAATAAACGATTGCGTTCATATTTCAATTCCTTGTAATCTTTAATCCATTCTTCTACGGTTGGCTTCGGCATTGGTTTCGGCATTGTACTACGCAAGAACTTCACACTGTCACTCGAGTAACTTTAATACAACTAAATGAATTGAAGACTCGACGCAAGTCAAACCACATACGGGGAATCCCGTGTAAGACGACACGGCACAACGGGGAATTCCAAAGCTTAAATTCGGATCGATGAAAAACGCGGATCTTACGTCAGACGGCACAACGAGGAAATGTACAGAGGCGCAGCGAAATATTTTTTCATAATTCAACCAACTTTTGGGGAAAAGACGCCAAAAAGTTGGAAAAAGGCTTTAAATAGGCATAAAAAAAATAATAGTCATGAAAATTCAAAAAAGGCAAAAAAGGCATAACTAACCTGGTCTTATTTCACTTATTTTTAACTGATTCGTAAAGATATTTAAATATATTTGTAATGCCTTTAATTTTGAGCATAAGCATATTTTCTATAAATCCGGTCTTTATTTATGACATCACGGAGATCATTTATAAATAATAAAAAGAGCAATGGTCCGAGATTAGAACCTTGTGGCACTCCAGAATGAACGAGGGACAACTCCGACCTTTCACCATTAAATACTACATACTGCATACGATTCGTAAAATAAGATGCAAATAATTTTAATAAATTGGTCGAAAAACCGTACTTATACAATTTACACAGCAGAATGTCAAAATTAACTCGGTCAAGGCTTTTGCAAAGTCGGTATACACCACGTCCATCTGTTGTTTGCTATCTATGGCTAGTGCTACATTCTCAGAAAAAACCGGTAAATTGGATACAGTTGATCTCCCTGGAAAGAAACCATGCTGAACATCAGATATATATATTTTTTTTTATAATGTAAATGAAACTTCGTATCCTAGCGTTCGAACAGTATTTTCCAAGCACTGTCACATTTACTTTTAATTCTATCCCACACAGCCTCTTTAGTCACCTCATCGTGGTCCCAAAATAGGATCAAACACTCTCTCTGGTGCCTAACCAGTATACCATAATGTACGCCATCTGTATCTGCTGGAATTTTGATCTTTACTCCATTATCTCGAACATAATCATTCTAATTTTTCAATTCTAAATTCTAATTATAATTTTTTTCCTAATTCAGTCCAACGTAACCTGAAGTTTCTAGTTCTATGCACAGTAACTAAAACTAGAGCTTACAGTGGCGTTAGAAGTAACACATCTGTGGACACTGAAAGTATTATTTATAAAATATTAATATTATATAAATTAATAACTGATTAATGATACATTAATAACTGATATGAGAGAAACCTTAACTTACGGAAGTTAAATAAAGTCTAACCACCTAAAATAAATTATACTTTCAAGATAATTCATTAAGAAGATTGAAGAATATTAGATATTTTTGCCATATCCCTGTTTTTTGAATAAATTTCCCATATGTTATGACAGAGAGATATGAAAATATACGATACCAATTAAAACCTGAAACTTTCATCGATGGTTGGAATAAAACAGTAATAAAGAGACCTGTTTTACACCATCTCCTCTTCGTTCTTAAAGTTATAAATATTAATATGGTGTTTTCAACAAAACGTATAAGCGTATTTATAAGCGTCAAACGCATCTCGGTTAATAAACGGTGCGCAATAATTTTATTTTATCATCTGTACATGCAAAATAGGGTACAACTTTTCGAGTGGGAGTGAATTTAAATGTTAAAAATAAATCGTCGTTATTCGAATGAAATTTTTATTTTCGATGATAATACGACCGGCAAAGCGGAAAGAATTATTAAATGGTACCAAATAAAGTTCAGTTCGACATACGTCCGGGACTAATCGATCGTAAGTGATAAATTGGTTCGACCCTATGCGTAACATAAGGAACGTATGGGTTTTTATGTCGGGCGGAGTCGCGCAATTAGACCTTTTTAAAAAACTGAAGGGGGCTGAACCGGGGCTTGGAATAAATATATGCGATGGGGCGATGAAGCTGCTTTATTTGAAGTTTTACACCGTAACAAAGGGCTAAGTAGCTTTTAAACTAAAACAAATCCTTTAAACCACCGCAACGATTCCGATTCGGCGTCAAACGATTCTGATTTACAATCGATTTCACATCGAAACGTAATTGCACTGTATTTAAAGTTGACACGGTGATTTATTTGCTCACAACGATCGACGTGTTGAATCAGAAAACTTGGGCTCTACCAACATCTATAATAAATAACAATTTTGTATGTTTAGTATCCAATTTTCTATTCTTTTCGTTTTTAAGAAAATTGCTTTAAGGTACAAATAAAATTAATGATCAACCTTCTTTAAATCATACATACAATGTTGGAAAGTTTTATCTTTCAACCCTTGTCTAAATAAATAATCGAATATTTCAAATTGAATATATCGATTGTCGAATACGTTAAATTTGCATATTTATTTCGTATTATATCGTTGCATCGCACGCACCCCGACCCATCCAGTCATAAAGAATAGCAATGTAACTAGGTGCTTGAAAGCTATTCGAAGCTGTTGTACCCCTATTTAACAAAAGCTCATCGGAACTTTTAACATTTCCTTTTGTTAGCTGTGAAGCTTTTGTGAACTCTGCGGGTTACTTTTATTAGAACCAATTTTTAAAATTCATCGTACTACTTCTACTTTTACTTTTAGTGAGATTTATCTCACAATTTTTATTTTTTTTTAATTTATTTATTTATCATACTAGCTCTAGAGCTATACATCGCATTTTTATTATTTAACAATATTTACAATGTAATATATAACATAAGGAGTCGCCTTCGCTATCTTAAGCACCTTTTGGTTTAGCGGAAAATTAATGTACATTAAGTGTAGATCTTGTGATAATCTCCGTTGCAATCGCCTGTGAATAATTCTTCGTAGAACGTTTTGGTTTTCGCTGAAATAATCTCTTGAATCGTTTTAATGCCCAATTCGTGGTGTAGATGCTTGTTTGTGATAAACCATTCGGCATCTACCGCTGTTCTTAATATCTTATTTTTTAGTGCACACAACTTTTTCTGATTTGAATCTGTCGCGCTTCTCCATATCTCATAGATTTACATCATTATTTGGAGAATTAACAAGGTGTAAATTAGAATAGTGCATAACCTTTATTTAGCTTCAAGATGATATGATATTTAAAGTGAGTCAAATGATTGGAGAAAATCCATAGATATTTTACATAATGCTGTAAATAAGGCCAATAATGGATAGATTTATGAACTGCACTTTTCTTGCCATGGAACCTTTCCTATTCCATTATAAAACATTTTAAATACATGACATACTTCTCGACCATGTTGCATATGACCAACATTTCGTTGTTGTTGTACAGGCGCTATTTGCTGATGCTCTTCTACAGTTACTGGCCGCTTGAATTGATATCCATCTGCCTCGATTCTGTTATTGTGTACAGATACTTTCTTTGTGTAACTAACATATTGTGTAATGTATATCTGGTGACGAATTAATTGTCACCAGATAAAGTAAAGCCAGAATTCCAATGCTACTTTCTATCATCCTTCTTGCACTAGACAATTTGTAAGTAAAACTCTTTCTTCTATAGTAATATTCATTACCGAATAAGGTTTTATGATGTTATGATTTAGAGGAAATGCGTCATCTGCAAGTACAACATAGGGTAGCTTAACATTTATATTAGGCAGTTTCTTGCTTTTTGTAATATTTAAAAGAGATGAGCCATTGCTTCAATGTACTCTTTGCATAAAATCCTGCATCACTCATTCTGTCATTAGTACCAACATCAACAAATAGAAATTTATAATTAGCATCTGCCAAAGCAAATAATATGATGCTGTTGAAATGTTTGTAATTAAAGTAATGGGAACCACTGGATTCAGGACATTTAATGCGGATATGTTTCCCTTCTATTGCGCCTAGGCATCGCAAGGAATTTTAAACTCCTTTGCAATATTTCCTATTCGTCTGAAGTAGACGGGACCTGTAAAAAATGTAACCTAATTAGTTCAACTGTGATATGGTTCAAGCTTAATGTCTTATACTATTTATTTTTTAGATTGATGATCTTGATGAAATAGACCAACCTCAGACACTATCTGCATCATAGAAATCCAAGGAAAAGGAAGTGCTAATATAGATCAAATTTTGTTATAAACGATAGAAGAAATGTCAAAGTTACAAACTTAAAAGCAGTAATAAATGGAACGGGGCGATGAATTGGATACATTTAGCAAATTCATAGTATCACAGTTACGTGCAATGCAACAAAATAGTAATGATAAAACTGTTGGAATAGCTGAAACAAAAATTCAATAAATTTTAATGGAAATGTGCGATACGATCGATTCGGGATCACATTTTCCACCAATAATAATGTCACATGACGTAACTCGGTCAAATTCACCAATAATTATAGATATAATTAGTCAAACTGTTCAAACAAGTATTATTAAAAATTACGAGAATCAACAATAAAATCTTTTACTGTTTATTTTTTGTATTTATTAATTATTTCATTTTCCTATTATTAATAAATAAGACATTCATGGGTAAGTAAACGAGTTATTTTCTTATTAAATATCAAGGAATTTTTAAATTAAGATAAATATTCTTCACCTTGAGAAATTCATCCTTCATTGAGTCATAGATTGCCTCACATATTTCTGGAATAATTCGAGAGAGAGTGCATTGAGGTATGTGAGTACTATACTGCAAAGAAATCAATTTATATACCCTACACGCCAAGAAATAAAATCTCTTCTCATCCATTCATAAGTAATTCTCGTAATGTTTTGCATCCTCACTATTTAATTCTCTCAATAAATGATTTTGGATACCGAAATAATGGGGATTTGTTACCCAAGGCCTCACTCACAGTCGTTTCTTCTTTTTTATGTTGTTTTTTCAGCAATAAACATTATAATTACTGAACTTAAGCAGGCACTAAAAACAAAATACTATTATTAAACCAATTTGCATAATAATATGATATAAATTGACATAATTTTTCTCATCAAAGTTATAATCAAATTTTTACGACATATATTTGGTAAAAGATTTATGACAGAACGATGATAGTGTAATAACAGCCTAACAATTATTTCTTGTACGTGTTACTGTGAACGTTTTGGTTGTATATTTTTGTTCGATAATGTCTAAATTCCCCAGTTTGTAATTCACTAATTGCTATAGATAGATCGTCATCTTTTGTAAATAAGACTGAATCATCCACAAACATATTTCACATTTTGAATAAAATAGGTGATATGGTAGCCAGAACAGTATATTGTGAAATACCTATTCATATGGGTGATTTGAAAGAAAAACAATTGTGGATTTTGGTGGAAAAAGGTCAGTTTGTCAGGAAAGCTACAAGGATTGACTTGAGGTATTTTGGTATATCAAGTTTAAGGATCTTGAATGTCAATCCATCCAGCCAAATTCGAAAGCTTGCGTAATGTCTAAGAAAAGCTCTGTTGGGTACATTTTGTTTTCAAAACAACCTTCTATTACTTCTACTATTTCTTCTTCCACTATCCTAGAATCCACCTTTTGGTTCTTCCATGGTATCAACCCCATGTAGCAGATTCTCCTCTCTGATGGTATTACGAACATATTTCTGGGTGATATCATGGCCATTGGTAAATCCGTAGGCTGATTGATGTCACTAGAGATAGTGCTAAAGGAATACATAAGGGGCTCAATGGGTCCTAAGTGCGGGGTGCGGAAAGGATGCAGTCCAGGTTCCACTTCAACTATTCATTGGAGTTGCTAATTTATTGAATATCCTGATTTAAACCCAAACTAAAAAAGTAATATTAGTTGTCTTTCTAACTCATCCAGCAGTTTATCATTTACGAGTTGCTGTGGATAGATCGGCATATTTTGTAAAGAGGGCTGAATCATCCGCAAATATAGCTGTCATCTTGAATAATTTAAGTGATATCGTGCATATAAATATTAAAAAGAATGGTAGCCAGGACAGTATATTGTGAAATATCTACTCATAAGGGTAATTTGACAAAAAAAAAACAGTTATCGATTTTAGTGCAAAGGGTCGGTTTGTCAGGAAAGATCTTGAATTTCTATCCATCCAGTCAAATTTGAAAACTTGTATAATGTCTGAGAAAAACGCTGTTGGGTACATTTTGTTTTTAAAACAACCTTCTATTACCTCTACTATTTCTTTTTCCATTATCCTTGAATCCGCCTCTTGGCACCTCTATGGAAAGGGTCATCAACCTTATCAACCCCCAGGTAGCTGACTCTCCCCTCTGTCGAGCCTGTTAACAGCACGACGAGACTGCCACACATCTTCTGTACCTTTCTGTGCCCCTTTCTAACTGACCTCAGATTTATGACTCTTGGGGAGGCATGGTCGACCACATGATGATATTACGAACATATTTCTGGGTGATGTCTTGGCCTTTGGTAAATCCGTAAGCTTATTGTTGTGACCAGAGATTTATATAGTGAGAGCATGCACAAGGAGCTCGATGGGATCTACGGAGTACGGAAAGCATGTAGTCCAGTTTCCTTCCATACATACTTCAACTATTCATTGGAGTTGCTAACTCGTTGAATGTCCTTGTTTAAACTAGAATTGAAAAGTAATATTAGTTGTCTTTCTATCTCATACTTCCCTTGGAGAGGCATGGTCAATCACACGTTGATATTACGAACATATTTCTAGCTTTCATAGCTTCTGGAAAATCCTTAGGCTGATTGATGTGACCATAGATAGTGTTGAGAGTATGCACATAGTGCGGTCTAAGTGCGGTATACGGAATGTATGTATTCTTTAGTGGCTTTCAAGTTTAGGTTTATGAAACAATTGCTAATATTTAATTGCTAAAGATCCATAGAATATGCTGGCCAGGTAACCATACTATTTTCTTCTTGCTTTATTAAGATATTTGTTATGTTATCTTGGAGAGGAGATTTCTTCTTAGGTAATGAATTGATTATTGCCTGAATTTCTTTGAATGATGTGGGATTTGTAGCCATTTATCTTGGTCATACATTTTACCCTGTATATTGTCGAACATTCTAGATGTGATGTGCTGGACGAACAAGTGTCCAGTATTTAAGAGAGTAAATGTAGAATACGGGTAGGTTGTTCTGCTAAAAATCGATGTTATCTCATTTTCAGTAATATAAGAGTCATTTTCCTTAATTATCGAAATATCATACTGTTTCCGTAATATTCTTCGTGTGATTTTAAACATCTCTTGTCTACCTGGATTAGTATTAGATATGTATTGTTGGTATGATTCAAATTCATTAAATTCTAATCATCTTTCTACTTGATGAGTTAATCGGTTAAATAATGTTCTCGCTTTAGGGTTTCTGTGGCATTGCCATTCTTGTCGAGCGTTGAGCTATTGTTTAATTAATGGTAGAATTTCATTTGGGGTTGTAGATAGAGCCTGCAATACCGGAATTCCGGGATTCCCGGCAATTTTTATCCTGTATTAAAAACCGGTATTTCGGTATCGGGTGCCGCAACCTCTTGGAATCAGCCCAACGCAACCTAAATCAATCCAACCCAACCCAACACCTGTTCTCTCTCTACTTATTGCCACAACAGAATCTGGCCGCAAATATTTTTGCTTCCTCACCACCTTCCCTCACAAGCTAATTTGGACGCCACTCTGTAATTGTGCTCCCTATGTTTCATTGTATCTTCAATAGTCAATCGGTCAATAGTTTTTGTTCATATTTGATGCGTGCTTTTGAACAATTTTTACTTTTAATTTTCATTAATACTAATTACAAAAAATAAGTTAATTAATTTCAATTTTAAAAACACTTTTTTTATCTGTAATATAATACTTGCTCCCGATTACGCTAATACTTATTAAGAGCTTAGCGTAGAACGATCTCGTTAAGAAATCTTTAATTTCATCGCAATCCAATTTATTCCGATCGAACGATTTTTCATCATCTTTCATTATCAATCGGATGGAAAATGAGTAAATGAAGAAATAAAGTTAACGTCGTTACGTAAACGTAAGATAAAATAATTGTGATTTAAACGTAATTCAGACATAAAGTTGTTGACCCTAATTTTCTGTTCGCATCTCTTCTGACATCGGAGCTCCGCGCCTTTTGACGGCAATTCGTATTCAAGAGCGGTACCCGTTCGAACGCAGTCCATTGGATGTTCCCATTCTTCCCCTTACCAATTCATCCAGACTCACTGGAACATAAGCCGATGTCTGTCGTATCGAATTACCTATTATTCTCTTATAGTATACACAAACCGAAAGAAGCACGCGCTTTTACGTTTTATAAACGTGTGCCTTGAATGCAAAAATAAAACCCCGACAAAATAAATTATCCAATTTTGAAAACAATTTATTAGTCATATTTGTTATTTCAGTATTATATTAGCAATCGTCCTTTTTTCTGTAAATTTTAAACGAATAGATAGTTTGCACGTGTACTGCAAGACATCTGCCTGTTAGGTAAGTGATAGTTCCACTCCGGTTACCTAAAGAAGGCCCATTGCTAACAACACCTGTACAAAACCACTTGATTATTTGTTTTGACGAACGACCACGCGAAGCTTGTTGGAGCGAAATTCTTAGCAAGTTACTTTTCTTTTCTCCAAACACTAATCACAGGTGTCGTGTACTTATGTTAGTACTAGTAGGTAGTAGTTGGGTCGTTGCCACGCAAGACAACCATACAACTCCTCCTGGTAGATGTATTAAGATTTTTAATAACAACAAGAAAAATATTAAAACCACGTCTTCCTTTTAGGTCTACTTCAACATCATCAGCTATATCCCGCTTGCTGAGCAAATAAAGTTCTTTTTAAGTTATTATAGCCCTCGCTACGGTTACTTGATTATGAGGAGAGCCAATAAAATGGTTAAGTGACAGCCTTATTTTACTTTCAACTCAGCCTCTTTACATTACCTTTTGATCGCTAATAACATTCCCGATACTAGAACAATAGGGCATTGTATTTAAGTTATCTTAATTAATAAGGTTAACTTAATATTCTTGAATATAAATAAGCAAGACAAACAGAAAAAGATAGATAAACAAAGTATTTCTCTCTCGATGTACTTCCCTTGTAAAGAGAAGCTAAGTGTACAAATCGAGGATTTTAAACGTGAGATTGATATCTGACGTTGATCGATGCCTTGGACCTCAAAACCAGAAGTTTCTTTTTGTAGAAGACACTACATGCGCGAGCCGCTTGTAATTGAGCTTAATTTTCGTGTAATATACTTAAGTAAGCCTTGTCCGCCGCTCTGCGATCTTCCTTGGACGCAAGGACCACGAACGCATCAGCGCCTACCGGTCCTTGTAAACTCATTGTGGGCGCAATGATTGATGTTTTATTACCGCGTTTGGCAGCTCTAAAAGGCATTCGAACGGTGGGAACGGCTCCGAGGCTGCTGGTAGTTGTGTCGGGGGCGCGCGTGATCCAGCGATTGATAACTCTCTGACAGTTGCACTCTGCATTCAATTAAGCTTATTGACTTTCAATATCGTTTTCATATTCAAGCTTTTACTACCCATAAAGTACTTTATTGACGAGTAAAACTGTAGTAAAATTAGATGATTATTTATTTTAAATATTTCTTCAAAAAATACCTTCATAAATACAATATCAAACTATTGTATAATTATGTATTATCTCCTATTTATTTACCTCTCTGCAAAGATAAATTGCAGTCAAGTTCCATTTAATGAAGCGGTGCTTATTTTCAATATCTTTACTTTATTTATTGAACTCGGTAAATTAACCTAGCAACTAAACATCCTAGTGATTTACAGTGCTGTGTAAAATAATTGGTGTGATTCGAAAATAGTTTTAACTAACTTTCAAAGAACATCGGATAGACAAAAAAGTTCTGAATATTTTGATTGAAATTTGTCGATAATATATTTTCCATAATGTATTTATCATTTTCATAAAAAAATCTAGGCCACACTTAAACTAGAGTTGTTACATTTAGTAACTTAGAAGGTGATATTAAAAGTATGTACAAATAAGCAAGAACCCATTCCTATTATAAGCTACTCTTATACCTCAAATCTTATTTTCCTGGTGTGCATAGTTTTTGAGATAAAAAAGGTCGGTTTGTCAGGAAAGATAGAAGCATTGACTTGACGTATTCCGGTATATCAAGTTTAAGGATCTTGGATTTCAATCCATCCAGTCAAATTTGAAAACTTGTATAATGTCTGAGAAAAACGCTGTTGGGTACATTTTGTTTTTAAAACAACCTTCTATTACTTCTACTATTTCTTCTTCCATTATCCTTGAATTCGCCTCTTGGCACCTCTATAGAAAGGTATCAACCCCAGGTAACTGACTCTCCTCTCTGTCGAGCCTGTTAACAGCACTACGAGACTGCCACACATCTTGTGTAAGTGCCCTTTTGTAACTTACCTCAGATTTAGGACTCTTGGGGAGGCATGGTAGACCACATGATGATGTTATGAGCATATTTCTGGGTGATGTCTTGGTAAAGATTTATATAGTGAGAGCATTCACAAGGAGCCCGATGGGGTCTATGTACGGAGTACGGAAATCATGTAATCCAGTTTTCTTCCATACATACTTCAACTATTCATTGGAGTTGCTAACTTGTTCAATATCCTTGTTTAAACCAGAATTGAAAGTATTAGTTGTCTTTCTAACTCATACTACCCTTGGAGAGGCATGGTCCATCACACAATGATATTACGTACATGTTTCTGTTTGATATCTTAGCTTCTGGTAAATCCTTAGGCTGATTGATTTGATCAGAAATAGTGCTGAGAGTATGCACATGGGTAAGATGGGGTCTAAGTGCGGTATACGGAAAGTATGTATTCTTCAAAGTATGTAGCTTTCAAGTTTAGGTTTATGGAACAATTACTAATATTTAATTGCTAAAGATCCATTGAATATGCTGGCAGGTAAGTATACTATTTTCTTCTTGCTTTATTAAGACATTTGTTATGTTGTCATGGCCAGGAGATTTCTGCTTAGGTAATGAATTGATTATTGCCTGAATTTCTTTGGATTATGTGAGATTTGATCATATAGTTTGCTCTGTATATTGTCGAACATACTAGATGAGATGTGCTGGACAAACAAGTGTACAGTATTTAAGAGAGTAAATGTAGAATACGGGTAAGTTGTTCTGCTGAAAATTGCCATTTTCTCATTTTCAGTAATATAAGATTTGTCATATTCCTTAATTATCGATATCTCATTCTATTTCCGTAATATTCGATGTGTGATTTTAAACATTATAACATTCAATATCGTTTTCATAATCAAGCTTTTACTACCCATAAAGTACTTTATTGACGGGTAAAAAGTAATAAAATTAGATGATTATTTATTTGAAATATTTCTTTATAAAATATCTTCATAAATACAATATCAAACTTTTGTACAATTATGTATTATCTCCTCTTTATTTTTCTTCAAAGATAAATTGCAATCAAGTTCCATTTGATGAAGCGGTGCTTATTCTCAACATCTTTACTTTATTTATTGAACTCGGTAAATTAACCTAGCAGCTAAACATCCTATTGATTTACAGTGCTGAGCAAAAGAATAGATGTGATCCAAAAATAGTTTAAAAAAATGTATTAAACTTTGTGTATTATTGATGTATTTATCATCTTTATAAAAAAAATCTAGGCTACACATGAACTAGGGTTGTTATATTTAGTAACTTAGAAGATAATATTAAAAGTACAAACTCAAGAACCCATTCCTATTATATAATAAACTTATACTCTAATTTTATTTTTCTGGTGAGCATAGTTTTTGAGATAAAATAATAAATCAAAATTTTCCTCCAATTTTAGAGGGGCGTAGCTTCCCAGAGGTGCCAAACTTGTATGGCCACAGTTCAGACACGAAAAATGGCATTAAAATGGCTTAACGCCCTGTATATTTTACAACAAAAATACATCCAATGACCATTTACACACCTATTATATTGCACAGCACTGTATATCTGATATTACATATTGGTGAACTAGACAACGAAGTTAGCAGTCAGTTTCTACCATAAATAGATAAGTTAACAAGCTATATACAGGTTGTTTCTAATTTGATGCGAAAGATTTCAAGAGGTGATTTTTCAGCGAAAATCAAGGGTTGTCTTTTAAACCAGTTTTTGTTCAAACCCTCTTCTCCAGAATTTACAAACCTAAAAAGTATTTGGCTAAATTACTACGCCTAGATTATTCAAGAATAATATACCAATAAATAAAGAAAAATAGAAGTTGTCATTTGCAATTAATTATTAATGAACTATTGAGCTCTTTCTTCTTTGCTGCGATACAATCCATCTGCTGTTACTGTTTTTATCGGAGGGAACGTATTTTGAATTAAGACTTGATACTTATTCTAGGAGACTTCATACTATTTCCGGAAGATCTAGAATGTTTCCAGAAGAATCGATACTGCTTCTAGAATGCATAACCTGCTTCCAGAAGACTGCTTTTTGAAAACTTGGTATTGCTTGCAGATTACTTGAAGTGCTACCAGGAAACTTGTAACGCTTCTCAAAATTTATTACTTTAGTACAACACTTGATAATGCTGCTAAAAGTTTTAAAATGCTTCGAAAAGACTCAATACTGATTTTGGAAGAGTAAATACTATTTCCAAAAGACTTGAACTGATTCCAGAAGATTTATTATTGCCTCTGGAAGACTTGACACTGCTTCTAGAAAACTTGATATAGCTTGCAGAAAACTTGAAATGTTTCCAGAAGATTTGTCATGCTTCCAAAAGACTTAAAATACTTTCAGAAACATGTAAAAAAACATAAAATAGGAGCTTCAAAAAAAATTAAGTGCATTTAAACATTCTCCAAGCTGCTTTTAAAGATTTGCTTCCTGATACCAAGCGTATTGTCATTGCAAAACAACAGGCGAAAAATCATAGAAAAATCGTTATGGGTATTTTAATTTTTTTTAAATTTCGAGAGTTTTTAAAATCTCGTAATTTCTTACTGGCCCCGAATCTATCATGTCTTTCATGAAATCCTGGGGTGAACCCGGAACTAAATACCGGGAGTGGACACCCTAGTTTTTTTCAAATTATAAAAATATTATTATCGACCAACATCAAAATCTTATATGGATTTAAGACAACTTAAATAAAGCTTTAGTTTTATACTGCAATTCCAAAAACCAATACCTTTACTGTTTCAAATTTATAGCTATTGTCGAGTACAATTTAAATATTTTCATATTATAGAAATAATATGCTTTCATTCTGATTTCTTCTTTATGTGTTTATTGTTATATTTTATTATGTTTATACTGAGTGTTTCAAGTATAACAGTGATCTTTTAAAATTGACACAAAAGTTTCAGTTTTTGAGATAAAGGTGTTCAAATAAAATGTTAAAATTGATGTTCTTTTTAAATATAACACGATGTATTTCAATCGATTCTATTAAAATTTCGTAAGCGGAGATTATCTGGTATGAAAAACTCGATTATGGAGACCTCTGCAACATATTTTTTACGAATTAAAATAACCATAACATTTCTACACCATACTTAATGAATAATAATTTTGTATAGTGAATAGTACTTTTTTTAAAATCGTTTTCAAAATAATTCGCTTTATTATTGGATGTAGATTATCTTATTATCTTATTTTTTAGGAGATACATACGTATAGGTATAATAATGTTTCATGGAACCAAAGTAGGTAACTTAATTAAACATCAATCAATTTACAAGAAAAGAATTTAAAAAATGTTGAAAATTTAAAGAACCACGTACAGAGGATGAGAATTTTTATTTAAAAAGCATACAGTCATAAATGTTATGATTGGTTTAATCAGCAAAACCTGTATGCTATTTGTTACAGTACAATATTAAAAGCAGTATTTTTTAATACTTCCGTTTTTTGTTTTCCACGAATAATATTATCCATATTTTAGAATATTATTGCATATTTCGACTAATTTTAAACACACATAAAAACTTATGTTTTTTTTTGTCGCATACAAATCCGGCCCTTACACATATGTTACATCTTAAAGAAAATCATTCAATTTAAAATAAAAATAATATATTAATTTTCAAAATTCCGCTCAACCCGCATTTTTAAATGGACGAACCTTTTTTGATGCTAAATTATAAACATATACTACAATTTTAATGAGATCCTTCTATAAATAAATTTCCAATGATATAACGGTGTAGTGTACATCATTAAAAAAAAACGTTCGAAATATATTATAATTTTCAAAATTACGCTCAAGGCGATTTTTCTAATTTGATGATTTTTTTGCAGTATATTTTATAGTGGTCTAGAAATTTTTTTGAAGAAAATTTAAATGCCATCACTTTGTGGTATATGTCATTTAAAAGGACATCTTTAACTTAAATTTAGTATAATAAAATCCTTTCTTAATTTTCAAAATTCCGCTCAACTTGCATTTTTGAATTAATTAACTTTTTTTTATGCTAGATTATAAGCATATAACATAATAAATTTCCAATGATATAACTGTATACTATACATCTTCTAAATGAAAGCAATCTTAGCTTTAATTTGATATAAGAAATATTTTTTAATTTTCAAAATTACGCTCAAAACGATTTTTTCAATTTATTGATTTTTTGCAGCTCGGAACAGTTATTAAATTTTTTTGTCTAAGAAATTTAAAACGATATCACGGTTTATTTTATATCATTTAAAACAAGACATTCTAATCTTTAATTTGATACAAGCATTATTTCTAAATTTTCAAAATTATGTTCAAGACGATTTTTTTAATTTGATGATTTTTTTGCAGTTTGGTTGCAAACATATTCTATAGTTTTAAAGGCAATGTTTAATAAATTTGCAATCATATCACAATGTATTATACATAATCTAAAAGAAGATATTTTAATCTATAATGTGGTATAAGAATTATTTCTTAATTTTAAAAATTATGCTCAAAACGATTTTTCTAATTTGATGAATCTCTTGCAGCATGTTTATAACCTATAAACATATTTGATAATTTTAAAGAAAATATTTTCTCGCAAAATTTTAAATCATATGGTGTGTTATACATTATATAAGATTACCCAAGCTTTCAGTTAATATAAGAATCATTTCTTAATTTTCAAAATTACGCCCAAGACGAGTTTTCTAATATGATGAATATTTTTTGCGGTTTGACCATAACATATTTTACAGAATTTGAAATGATGTCACCGTGTTATTATACATCATCTAAAAGAAGACATCCTAATCTTTTATTTGATATAAGCATAAATTTTCAAGTTTCAAAATTACGCCCAAGACGATTTTTCTAATTATATGATTCTTTTTCAACTTTTGTCATAAACATTTGTTATAGTAATAAAGAAACTTTTTCTAAGAAATTTATTGAAACGATATTACAGTGTGGTCTAGTGATAGTTCTAGTTTTAACTGCCATTCAGAGCTTGATTGTTGTAATTTCTTCTGGAACTAAAAGTATAACTAATAGTAGACCTTCAATTTAGCATCAGAACTAACACTAGACCAAGAACTAGAAACACTAGGATTTAGTCGTATGTCTCTTTAGACGGCTAAACCCTAATGTTTCTTGTTAAAGCCTAATGTTAGTACTAAAGCTAAGTTGGGTTGGGTTGGGTTCCATCTTAACAGAGGTACGGCCAAACCTAAACGTTTTTGTTCTAGGTCTAGTATTAGCTCTAGCGTTAATGTTGGCCCAATTTTTAATTGTTATTCAGTCTTAAATTGCTGTATACTTGTATCAAAGTAAAACTAGAACTAACACTAGACCTAGTACTAGAAAGTTCTAGTATTAGTGTCTAGTGTTAGTTCTAGTTTTATTAGCCATTCGGTGCTTTATTATTGTAAATTCTACTGGAACTAAAAGTATAGCTTATTAGTTAGTATTCTAGAAGTATAACTAGTATTAAACTAGCATAAACTATAGTATTAACTAGTATTATAACTAGTAAAAGTAACACTAGACCTATAGCTAGAACAATTAGCATATAGCCGTACATTCCTTAGACGGCTAAACTCTAATGTTTCTAGTTCTAAGTCTAGTGTTAGTTCTGAAGCTAAGTTGGGTTGGGTTAGGTTCTGTCTTAAAGAGGTACGTCTAAACTTAAATGTTTTTCGTTCTAGGTCTAGTATTAGCTCTAACGTTAGTATTGACTCTATTTTTAGTTGTTAGTTAGTCTTAAATTGTTGTATATTGGCAAACCTGAAGAATCCAAAACCAAACATTCGGAAAGAAGCGACGCCGGTGGTGGAGAATTAGTGACGCTCACTCTTAAGGATTAATCATTGAGTATTCTATTCGGAAAATCATTTTTATTTTTCGTAATGAAATCCAAAACTTTAGATTTTTTCATGTGCTTCATAAGAGATATGTTATTCTTATTAGTTTTATAATTTTGGCTCTATTTTTAGTTGTTATTCAGTCTTAAATTGTTGTGTACTTATATCAAAGTAAAACTAGAACTAACACTACACCTAGTACTAGATAGATTCAAGTTTAGCCGTGCGTCTGAAGATGAGTACTAGGTCTAGTGTTAGTTCTAGTTTTAATTGCCTTTCGGTGCTTGATTGTTGTAAATTCATCTGGAACTAAAGGTACAACTAATACTAGACCTAGGAACTTTTGTCATTTTATACTTTTTTTTACTAATTGCACAAACTGATAATTTATTTCTTTATGAATAAATTAAGTATTACTATAAATTTTTAATTGATTGACCCATTGTTTAGGTATATACCCTAGGCCAGGGTAAGTACCAGGACAAATAGGTTAAAAGAATTTTTTTAAGCAATTAGAAAAGATCCTAATTTTCAAAAATCCAATCTTTCTAATCTTTAATTTTATTTAAGAATCATTTTTTAATTATCAAAATTATGGCCGAGACGATTTTTTCTATTTTGATAAATCTTTTTACAGTTTGATGACCAACATGTTTTACAGTTTAAAAAAAATTACTTACTAATAAAGAAACGTAAAATATTATAATTTCAGATGTAATCGTTAGAAAACAAATTAATTGTTGAAAATGCGTTTGAAATAATAAAATTGTTACCACTCCCTAATAAATAAAAATGAATTTTAGTAATTAATTAATTTTAGTCAAAGTAGAAACTTTGATAAATCGTTTTGCAGTTTGATGACCAACATGCTTTATAGTTTTAAAGAAAAAAATACTTACTAATACAGAAACGTAAAATATTATAACTTCAGATGTAATCCTTAAAAAGAAGATTAATTGTTGAAAATGCGTTTGAAATAATAAAATTGTTACCACCCCCCAATAAATAAAAATGAAATTTTCGTGATTAATTAATTTTAGTAAGAAAACTTTGTAACCATCTGACGTGTGCGTTAGAACCGCTTAATTTTAATGGTCGGGCACTTACAGTCACGCCGAACGTAATTGGGATCACCATAACGCACCCCCCAAACACAAAGAAGATCACGCAACGCCATAAAACTCGCGCCGCATCAGGAGATGGATTTTAATTACTGTTATTAAAGGCGGACGTCGAAAAGCGCCCACGTGTTCATACTAAACCAACCGGGTCTGCGACGCTATGCAAGTTAAAAAGGGGGTTGATAGGCTTTGTTGTTCTGTTAAAGCTCCCTTTCCCCGGGTTTTTAGTCAGGGCGTGAGTCACTCAATTAAGAGCATTAAAATGAATGTTTGTGCTTTTATTAAAGAACAATTTTTGTATACATGTCATAGATTTTTTTCTTTTTTCCTATTAAAGGAAGGTCCTCTTTTACACGTTATGCGGTTCGGTTGTAAGTGATGAAGAGGAGTAAAAGATAAGTGGATCCAGAGACTGAAGAGATCAAGATCCTGCAGCTGACGTACAATTATATGCGATGTCAAGCCATACACGTGGACGCTGTGTAAAAATTCCGAACTGTTTAACACATGCGTTCGCGACAGAGGGAGGACGAGGCCAACTGACGTTGTATTCAAATTGAATTAGTCATTCTCTCTCATTCTGTTATAGCCGAAGAAGAAGAGGACCAGAGGAGCGGAGGGTGAATGTTAATTGGATTTAGTGCGGACGTCCGATCGAAGCGGAGATATGACAATTTAAAAAAATACTAACTTCCCCCTTCTCTACTCCTTAAATATCTTATTTACAACCACCAGACGTATTCCCTATATAACTCCTTTCCAGATATCAGACGCTGTACTCCAAGACGATTAAATTTAATTATTGCGGTGTGGTTTCTCTTACAGAAAGGAATAAACGAAGAAGAAAAGGAGCAAAGAGATGACCGCGCAAGGTGAGATAATCGCTACACATTAGCAAAGGCGCTTTGGTGGCACCATAAAAGGATGGACTCTTAAGTAGCTCATTGTTTATCGCTACAAGTACCATCGCACCCAGGCTAAAGTCGTTTGTTTCACCGCAAACAGATTTTTTCAAAACCGTTCTAAGAAAAATTGTTACATATTAATCTTTCAAGTTCTATTACACAACATTTCACAATCCTTCAATATGTCTGGTAAAAAAAACTGAATACATGACCTTTGAATAAAAAAGTGGGGTAAAAATTCTTTAGAAAATTAAGATTATTCACACACACCGTCTCGTGTTTCACAAATTTGCAAGTTCGGACATGTTAAAATTATGAACGTTAAAATCTTTGAGAACGTTATTTCGTATTTACGCTGTTTTGCAAATTGAACGTTTTAAAAAGGGGTCGAATTAGGTTTCACCCAAAAACGGTTTTGTTGCGTAAAACCATCGAACGGTCCTTTTCAACCCTCAATGCGGAGGGCGAAACCCGCTATTATATCCCATAAACACGTATATTGTGTCCCAACCGAGTCCCACACTAATCCCTATCTAATCCAATCACTGCATTATTTTCTCGTTTGCGAACGTTAACCGATGTTTACTACCAAAAACGGGGGTGGCTTCCATACGTTGCCCATCATTCTCGTTCTTTTAAATCGCAAATAGAAAAATTATTGCAGTATAATCTCAAATAAAGGGAGGGATCAACAATTTCATAAACCATTTAATTAATTTTTATGGTCTAATTGAACCAAACAATTAAAAATGAGGATAAATTGAGATAGACATACGGTAAATTAAAATTTATAAGGGTTGACGAGTAGGTATCATCGATCACAATCAGAAAAAAAATAAATAAGCATGATGGGGTCATTTGAATTGTAAAAGTTGTTCACCCCAAAAGAAAAATAAAAAAAAATTAGTGCCAAATGACGTTACCACTTAAATTTCAATTGTTTCATGCGTCATCCCTTATATCTTTACCCCAATCTAAACTGGTTGCGTTTTAGATTCACTAAAGATAAACGATGAAATTTTTAATTATTTAGAGAACGCGTGACGAAACTCAACACCATATGGATTATAATAAAACCTCGATAGAACGGACTTAATTTATATACTAGAATTAATACTTGATCTCGAAGTTTAGCCTTTTTAAGAGTAAGTTTTTGAAGTCTTGTGTCAGTTTTAATGCTAGTGTTAGCTCTAGTTTTAATTAATTAAAGTAGAACTATTAAAATTATTCTTTCAAACAGTTTCTGCTTCCAAAAGTCCACTTTTCTTTAAAATATTTTTTCCTTTTTAAAATTTTTTATCAATAGTGTCGTTTTTGAAAAAATTATGCCCAAGACGATTTTTTTAATTTGATGATTTTGTTTTTGTTGTTTGACCATAAACATATTTTACAGGTTAAAAAACATTTTTTTCTAATTTAACTGCAATTTGGAATAATGCGACTGTATTATTGTACATCATCTAAAAGAAGACATCACAATTTTCAATTTATATTAATTTAAGCATAATTTTTAATTTTCTAAATTACGCCCAAGTACATTTTTCTAATTAAATGATTTTTATCTGAAGACGCACAGCTATACCTGAATCTTTCTAGTACTAGATCTAGTGTTGGTTCTAGTTTAAATAATTAAGTAGTAATTCTTTTGGAATTAAAAGTATAACTGATACTAGACCTATGACTTAGCTTCAGAACTAATACAAAACTTAGAACTAGAAACATTAGGATTTAGCAGTACGTCTCTTTAGACGGCTAAACCCTAATGTGCCTAGTGATAAGTCTAGTGTTAGTTCTGAAGCTAAGTTGGGTTGGGTTGAGTTCCATCTTAAGAAAGGTATGACTAAACTTAAATGTTTGTCACTCTAGGTCTAGTATTAGCTCTAGCGTTAATATTGAGTCTAATTCTAGTTGTTATTCAGTCTTAAATTGTTGTATATTTGTATCAAACTAAAACTAGAACTAACACTAGACTAAGTACTAGAAAGTTCCGGTTTAGCCGTGCGTCTAAGATGACCTGAATCTTTCTTGTACTTGGTCTAGTTTTCTTGGATAGTTTTAATTGCCATTTAGTGCTTTATTGTTGTAAATTCTCTTGGAACTAAAAGTATAACTTTTTAGTTAGTATTAGCAGTATTCTAGAAACATAGCGAATACTCTAGACCTACAATTTCGCTTCAGAACTAACACTGAACCTAGAACTAGAAACATTAGGATTTAGCCGTACGTCTCTTTAGACGGCTAAGCACTAATGTATCTTGTGCTAAGTCTAGTATTAGTTCTGAAGCTAAGTTGGGTTATGATGAGTTTCGTCTTAACCCTAAAAGGTATACCAAAATAACACACTTGAAAACGTATACTTGAGGTCCCCAGCTATCCCAGAAATTAATTTTGGAAAAATAAAATAAAATTTTTTAAAAACATTTATATAGTGAAGCCAATAACAACTTTAAGTATTTCTCTTACACTTTAGACAAATATCAGTACGGTGTTCATTACATACATTGTTGGAACACATATAACATACAATTCCGCATTTTCGATCACCTGGACGAGGACTTATATCTTGATGATTTGAGGATTTTGATGCTGGACCAAGCTGTTCCTTTTCTGAAATATGTATTAGTCCCAGTACTTCTCGTATTTCACTTTGCAGTCTACCGGATATTTTTTTGGAGAACCTACTTTCCATCATGGTTTAGTTAGTTGCAGTTCAAGTGAATTGAAACACCATCTTGTTTTCTTGGATACGGTGTAGTTGTGAGCCATCTGATCGAATGTATCTACTCTACCATTGGTGGAGTTGTAAAACTTAATAATTTCTGGTTTCTTCGAAACCTCGATAACATTCTTGTCAGCATGCATGGTCGAGATTAGTATGACAGGTTTATTTTTAAAAGGTAAAAGAGAAGATGGTATTTCTCATTCATTTATTCTATTTCTCAAACATTTATTCCAAAGCTTTTCTTTGGCTAAAGGAACAGATGTAATAGATAACCATTATAATGTTTCTATTTGTTCCATGAATAGAATTGGATAACTCCTTCACTAAATACATTAAAACAGATTCGTTGGTTGGGTTGGTGTTTTTTCCAATGTATGGAATAGCACTCATCAGTTATGTACAAAAGGCCTAATAGGGCATTGATTTCAACATTATCTGTAGGATGTACGTATTTCGTACCTGGCTGGTATTTGACACCGAGTCTTTCTGTTTCTTCATTTGTATGAGTTATAATTTCATTAAAATTGTAGGAGAAAATAAAATGGCCCACGCATCTATTTCTGTAATAATTATACGTGCATTCTTTATTCCAGGTATCTTTACCACGATATTTCTTGATGTCGTTCTGGGTTTTGCAGATTCTCGTGAACTTCATGCAAAACCATTTCTGCCCTTCAAAATTTCATCACATTGAAGTAGACGTTCTTCAAACTCATCATCCTCAGAAGTAGTTGTGTTCCGACAACTCTTCCACCTCGTCCTCACTGTCACTTTCTGCAAAATTGTCGTCAACATCGCTTTCTGCTTTGTGCCATTGTAGGATATGTTTTTCAAGGTCCAGATCTAGAGCACTAACGGTTTTTTTAGAGATGTTTCACAAATATTCTATCACACGAAATTACAAACAGTATTATTTTATGCAAACATATCCTGGGGTCACTCACAACCCCAAATAAATTTTATTGAACAAACGATAATCGGCAACGTAAAGTTCACTGCACGTGTTTATACTATTCACAGTCGACTTACCTTCTGAAGCTAAGTCAGGTTAGGTTGGATTCCGTCTTAAGAGAGGTATGACTAAACTTAAATGATTTTCATTCTAGGTCTAGTATCAGCTCTAGCGTTATGGCTCTATTTTTAGTTGCTATTCAGGCTTAAATTGTTGTATACTTGTATCAAAGTAAAGCTAGAACTAACACTAGAACTAGAAAATCAGACGCACGTCTAAACCTAAATTTTTCTTATACTAGGTGTAGTGTTAGTTCTAGTTTTAAGTACCATTCAGTGGTATAACTAATACTAGACCTGCAACTTAACTTCAGAACTAACACTAGACCTAGAACTAGAAACATTAGGAATTAAACTAGAACTATTAAAATTATTCCTTCAAACAGTTTCTACATCTAAAAGCCCACTTCCCTTTAAAATAATTTTTACTTTTTGAAATTTTTAATCAATAGAATCGTTTTTTAAAAAATAGTAGAAAATCGAATTTTTAAGATATTTTAATGAATTTTTCTGTGATTTATAAAGAAAAGTATGCATTTTTGTACGCATAAAACCATACTTAAATATCTCAATTCCTTTCTGAGATATTAATTTTTAAACTCAACCAAAATTTCTAGTAGTACATAAAATTACAAATTTGATATTTTTGATTTTCAACGATTTTTCAAAACATATTTGAAATCGAATTCTTAAAATATCTTGCACTCCGATTTATAAAGAAAAGTATGTGCTTTTATACGCATAGAATCGAACTTGAATATTTCATTTCTTTTCTAAGATATCGATCTAAATTTGTAGTATTTCATATAATTACAAATTTCCTTAATCATTTAGAATCAATTAGAAGAATTTAAGAGCCAGACTTATTTACAGACTTGAAACACCCTGCATATAGCACTTTCTAGTAATAACCCGTTATATAGAAATTTTATTGTATTCCTTTTTAAATGAGTATAATAATGAAACATAAATATTTTCAAATAATTCGATAAGATAAACAAAAACATGATAAATGTCACTAGAAAAGATGGATTGGGTGCAAAAATCGAGAAACATCCGGCTTCCCCGAAAAATAGACAACAATAAGCCACTAACAAGCCAATGGTGTTTTTGTTGAATACAATTTTTGCCCTATCATACGGAAAAATGTCCGGACTTTTTGAAAGTCGTTAGTTTTCAATGCATACCAGATCCAGATGCGCCGGGGGGTCGTGGGGCGGCGCGTGCGAGCTTAAAGCTCGACTTCCGGCGATGGCACGTGGCCGCTTGCGTTGTCGCAATTGTTTGAAACTGTAATTTTCTAATATGGAAATGAGGATACGGGTATATGTGCGATTGCAACAACACCACTTTGAACGTTTCTTTTTTATATTTTTAATGGTTTCTTTTTCTATCTAATTATACCTACATAACGTAACTCAACTCTCATATTTAATGTCAAAGTTAAATCGATTTTTATAATATTCTTGAAGACAACTAATTGCCTAAACGTGTAAGAAAGGAATATTAATAAATACCTGTTTTAATGTAGGTACTATAAAAACTTTTATTTTCACCACCATTTCTACATACAGGGTGATCAAAAATTATTTAATTCATTTTCTTATGATTTAAAAAAATAATTTATAAAACATAAATTTATCATATGCAAGGTGTTTGAGATGGGAATATTGTTGTGTTAAGCTCACAACAATATTAGTAAATGTAGGTAGACTTGAAAGATCCATCTTGGCGAGTCAGTTGCCTGGAAGAAGGAGAACGATAATAAATTATTGAAATACTAACATCACCTGCTGTGGATATATCGTTCACCAAAAATATAGTACTACAACCACAGATTAAAAAGTAAACAAGATGCGACGTTTCATGTCAGCAACTTTGATGTAGGACTGGAACTTTTATGACCTTGAACGCTATAGACGTTTAAATTGGAATGCACAAATGAATAGACTTGTAGAACAGTTACGGTTGTATGTTAGGTTTATTATTGTCAGGACAGCTAAATTAGAATGTTTTCTATCTCTATTCAAAACTAAAGTTTCTCAATTGTGATATCTGTTCTTGTGATGCCTCAATTAGTTTCTGAGATTGGATATTTTAATGGATGGACAGAAGTTAGTAAATCTATAAGCGTTGACCACCTTTAAAGTGTCTATAAGATTCAAAGTTTTTATTTAATATGATATTATAATCCACAAATGAAAAGTTGCTTTTAACTGAAGTGGTAGAGTCGGAATATAAAGTTAGCAAGCAATACAAAGATGGCAAGCTATTCAAGAAAGTTTCTCTACACAAACATTTCTTGGTGAGTAAACTACAGAACGCAGAAGAAGTGCAAATAACAAACATTCTGTGCTCAGCTACCCATTGCTGAGCTGGCTATCCTAAAAATCTCCAATGTCCTATCAACTTCTTTGCTGAGTAGCATAATTTTTGGAAAATATATCTTACAAGATTTCTGGGAGATGACATTTAACTCTACTAAATGTTGTCACGCTACTCTTCGCATATCAACACATAGAGTTGATGACGTTATTGTGTGCGCCAGTTTCTGAATCCTTAGAATTAATTGGATAATTAACTTTTATATGTACGTATCCATGTTGTTCCAAGCAATTACAAGCTTTTAAAAAATCTGAAATAATGGTGGTACCAGGAAGTATTCACTTTTCCATTATTGGAACAAGGTCTCCATGTGTCTTCATTTCTATTCGCCACAACGTCCATAAAATCCTCGTTCATATCCGCCAACAACCTCTCTACTCGATGTCATCGATGATATTTTCTTCTCCCAAACTTACTTCGCCTATTGCGACGATGATATCCGATAGACCACCAACCTTTTCTGGGTGCAACAAGTACTTATCAATAAACACCTCTTGACAAAACGAAGTCCAATCAATAGCAGTCTCCAACAACATTTTGATAATCTTTGTAATGATGATAAGGTGCGCCGTATCCAGCTAAAGATACAAGAAAAAACAATTTTGCGAAATGACTACCTTGTGGGATTTATTGCATTTTTGCAATACGCTCTCAAGACACTTATCCACCCCTTCCTTTGGGATAAACCCCATTCCCTTAGACCATTGACCAAATCATCTCCTTTGAAAGGACGGAGATACAAAACAACCTTATCAGTCTAAGGAAATAAAAATTATTATTTAAAATGATGGTTAAAATAATGGACACAATTCCAACTTACATCAACCATGATGTGTTTTATTTACACACTGAAATAATATAACACTGTTGAAATATTCCGCAAGAAATAATAGGAATATCGATAAAATAATATATACCCTTATTGAGAACCCATCATGCCACCAATAGTTAAAATTTGAATTTTTTTCGTTAAACTGTTTTTGAAAAAAATCGCAAAGTTGAGCTTTCGGCGATGCACAATCGCCCGAAATAGTCAAAATTTTTTCATTACATCGAATAGTTTTTTGTTGTTTTCTAAGGGCCACTTTTACCACCTCCTAATAAATTTATCTAACAGATAAAAACCGGCTTATAACCAATGGAAACGCTTAAAATCGATATAGGATCGTTTACCTGGAGGTTAGTAAAAGCGGGCCTAAGTGAAGGGCAATAAATAAAATAACTACTTTCTTTTAATATTTTGAATAAAAAGTTTGTTTTAAAATTTTTATTTATCAAATATATTTTGAATAAAATTTGAATTTTTGTTTTTTTAAATAGCGAAACTATTTTTACAGGCGGTAAAGTTTTTTGTAAAATATGGTTGGCAGCCGCCTAAGCATTCTGAAATCTCGGCAATGCCATAACAAGCGCGCCCACCTAATTCCAACCTACATTGGAATTTCATAACCAACCCTACTATAACAAGCCAATTAAAATTTTTTAAAATACTAAATATCCAACTTCTTTTTCATTTTCTAATGGAATCGGATTTTAAAACACCCTGTATAGTAACAGTAGCATCAACATATTTATAATCAAAAAGATACATCCAATTTTATGGCCAATGAAATGAATCAAACAAATTTCTTGAATTAGTTGGAAATTTATGACGGTATAATTGGTTTTAGCAATTAAATTGCCATCTGCAGGACTTTCATCGTATTTTGTTGTTGTTTGTTATTTTAGGAGAACTTTTATTCCTTTTTTTGACGGACATTAGAGGGTTGAGTAGATTTATCGTCGACACGGCGTTGCAGCTTTGGGATTTATTAAAATTGCATCGGTACCGACGGAGGAATTTACAGTCGAGCGGCGTCTCTTTGGGTCGGCATTATTAACGAGACGGGGGGTTCCCCTCTATCGCGACTTCACCGCGATAGTCAGTCGCCGTAATAACCGTTTACGTGGAGGCTGAATTACATATTATAAATCGAGAGACTGGGTACTCCGCTAATGCATCGACGATCGGATTTATGGGGAAGAGAAGTTGTGAATGGAAGGCGCCGCCGTCGCGTCGTCTTCGGGGAATCACCTTAATGAAAACTTCGCTCGTGTCATTGTAATCGCCTCTTTACTCAACGTACAACCTGGAGTTTTACGTTTTCAAAGTTTTCGTTTAATATTGGGTAATTTTTCATAACAAAGATATGGCGCCAGTTTTAATTTTTATATTTATCACCTTTTAAATATATCAATTTATCTCCTCCTCCACCTTTTTCTCACTACATCATTTTGTCACTTTGATTTATTTCTTCTTCTTTTTGTGTATACTCGTTAAGCTACGTTGCGCACGCCCTTATACGAGGAATACGCATTAGACACGTGTTTGGGTGGTTTATAAAAATGGGTAGTGCTGGTCAAAAGCGTCGCGAGCTCACACTGAAGGTGAACACAAAACTTAAAAGGTAACCAACCAATTTTCTTGTTTTCGTTTTCTCTTTATTACTGCAACAACGTTTGTTGTAAAATTCTTGAGATGTTTCTTTGGGCTAAAATGGAATTCTTAACCAGTTTACTTGCAAAGGTATTTTCTGTATCTTAGTCTAAAAGTCAAGAAGTGTACGTATTTATTAAGTAGGATAATACAAAATAAAAAACATCCCTTAAATAATCAATTGTCCACACTAAAACAACCCTCTTAAGTTCGGACAAAACGATTCACCCTTTTCATCCCCCTCTAGAATGGCAACGAAAAAAAAAATAAATAAAACGACCGGAATCACAATCGCGGGCTCAATATTTTAATTGTCACCAGTAATAAATACGGTTATCAGGGCCCCACTTGAGTGCCTCCGGGGCGGTTCACACGCTCCGTTCGGGCGTTGTTGGTGGTGGTTGTGATTGTTCCAGTTCGAAAAAAAGCTAATGAGGGTTCATCAGTTAAGCGAGGGGGACGGACGGATCGACGGCTCTGGTCTTTTTTTGGTAACTATAGAGGGCGTATGATCGCGATTGATTAATGCGCGGGTAATAGGAGGGGGTGGCGCGAAAAGGGCGGCCCTTGAAAGGGTAACTGCGCGGTAGACGAATCCGCCCTGGGAGGAAACAGTTGTCGGATTCCTTTCGGTTCCTTTATTTGAACGGGTGGAATGTTGAAGAAAATCAATGAAAAGGGGAAATCAGACGTTCTAAACATTTTTTTAACAAAAAGTTATATCTCAAATAAAATTGTTTTAATTCTTTTTGACCATAACCCTTTGTAGTGATGAATGCAGTAGTCTTAAATTTGAATTAATTGCAGCCTTATGAACACTTATCAATCTTGCATGTTTTCAAGGTTTTGATACAAAGGCATTTACAGGAAGTCTCAAGGACATTCATTAAGAACAATGTTGGATTATTACATTCGAAATTTTCTGCTAAGTATTAAGGATCGTAACTAAATAAGTAAGCACATGAAACCGATATCATCGAGATTGATACGAAAAATGTGATACAAAAAAGGAAGTGGAAGTAAAGTGGTATGATGAAATAAAAGAGAGCAACAGTATGAGATAAAATTGAAAATGAGATAAAGTCATATTAGAATACAAATTGAGAACATGATTCGACAAACGATACTTGATGATTGAAGACTATGTGGTGCTACGAAGCTGGGTGTCCACAAACGGAAGTCATAAGTTTTTTGTTTGATGAGAACATATATATTTCTGATACACCTGAGTTCAGAAAAATATCTTTTATGATATAAGGTGTTGGTGAATACACAGTTTCCCCACTTGTCAATGTTTTGTAACTAAAAGGAAACAACAATTTGTTTATATAGAAATATTAACCAAAAAGGCAAAAAAAGGTTGCAGCTTGTTACTATTAAGTTGTTACATCAGAAACAAAAATATACTTAGAGAAACTGATACTGTGTGAGAGAGTTGATTAAAAGGAGAGAAAATAATAATATAATTGACATATTATGAGAAAATTAAGGCCAGTTTTACTTACCTCCAGTTAATATACAAATTAGGTTATAATAAATTTAAGCCCTCAACAGGTCCTAAAAAGAGAAGATAAGGAAGCACTTTCTTCGAATGTCCCCTGCTTAACTGCAGTATCATAGCCTTTGTCTAGTTAGTTATATTCCTTTCCTTTTAAACAATTTCTTTCACTTCCAGAACTCATTTTTAAAGAAAATAAATGATTATTTCACAACAGCGAAACTCACGTGCAGCGAGTGAAATAAATATCTCATGCGAAATTCACAATAATCATGTTTACACGTTGAAACTTGTTGAAACAAGAAATAAAACGGCCATGATATATTCTTTCATGAGATTATCTCTGCTATTTTACGTATTTCAATCAACGAAAATCTCATGAAATAGTTTCATTGTGGATGGGTACCTTTAGAGAATTAAATGTTGCTATAAATTATATGAAATTGAGAATAAAAAATTTGTGTTAATATCAGAGAACATTTTGATTCAATTAATAGGGGATGAACCCTCTTAGATAGAGATATAACGATTACTTTGAAGATAGACTTATATGGCTACATTTAGCGTAGAAATTGACTACATTAATGTGAATGTTAGTGCTCATATGAAGAGTTGTGTATCCACTATGCGAATATGTTGAATGGTATCAATTAAAGTAGTATATATCAGGTAAGTCATTTCAATTGGGATTACCTTATATTCAAAACCATAAATTTTATTGAAAAATATTTCAAATTATACCTATCATGTAATGATTTTCATTGGATTTTAGAAGCGTCATCTATGTCTTTTACTTGTTCATAACTATGCTGTTCCTCACGACAAAATACGTAACAGCATCAATATTAAAAAAAGTACGAATATATGAAAATTTGATCTGGTAGCACTTGGATATTTAAATATTTTTATTCATTAAATACAAACAATTCAAATAAAATTTATGTATTTTATCGGAGGAAATATAACAATATCATGTAATCATATCATTTAACATTATAATAATATAATGATCATATAATTTTTGCTGACGAATCTGATTCTGCTCTAAAAAATGGGAATTCGTATTTAAAAATTGAAAATTGTTTTCAATTTTTTGTACAAATTTTGTACGGAACTTCATTTAATCCGATGTGACCCAGTATATGTGACTGGAACAACCGGTATGTAAGGGAAGGGTATGCAAAGCACGCAGCACTTAAGCTGCCTTTTGTGCGTCGGAGATTCCCAAGTTTTGGAGATTGGAGATTTCTTCGAATTGCGAACGTACTGGCGTCACATGATCGCCTTCAGCCAATTCGAACGAATCCCCAATCTTCAAAACATGGAGATCTCCGTCGCACAAAATGGAGCTTTAGGCCCAAACGGGCTGCTTGTACAACCTCCCTAGAAGACTGGAGGTGTTCTTCCTCCAGTCTCCTTATATTCAGTTAAAAAATGTACTTAACAATCGCAAGACGAATAGAGAACAAGATGAATTTTGAAAAGATTTTATATTAAAGAGAAGGATTTTATACTTTAAACTTAGAGGAGTTTCTAGATTTTATTTAATGCAGCTTGGTATATTAAGAACTTTCGTTAAATGGAGTAACCCTGCTCACATATTCGTATGCAAAATAAAGTATGATGAAAAGCTGTTTTATTTATTAGAAGACGAAAATAATAAGTTATACTTGATTGAAGTTAACTTGACTTTAATTGGGTGTTTAAATTCACAACATATTATGATTATAATTTGGTATTATGTCACATTAACTTACTAAGGAGCGGCCATAAGTCTTTAAAAGAATTATGATTAATGAGAAGTGTCATTAATATTCATGAGGTTGTTTAACACATTTGATTTAATACAGTTTAACTTTATTAACACTTGGACTTAAGATCTTTATTTTTGATGGATTTATGATTTTCAGTAATGGATTCGACAAACAAAAAAAGAATTTAATTATCATCGTTTTCATGATAAAAGTGATATAAAAATGTTATGATAAATTTAACTTCACGTACGTTTAATTCTAGATGCTATCACTTGTAGTACTGCCTTCTATTACAAAATCTACTTTGACAGTTCTCATACAGAAATATGTAACAGAGCAATTTTTGAATTGTTAGTTTGACCGAGTTGACAGGTTTGACATTGTAATATTTTTGATTGTGTTGTGTGTGTATAATTGTGTGTGGAGGAAGAGTCAGCGCCACGTCGTTCTAAAACTAAGGGCTAATAAGGCTACAGCCCTTGGGCAACCCAACCCAACTCCTGAAGGGGTTTCTGTTTTTGCAATAAAATGCATTGTATGAAAAGGCACTTGTTTCGTTCGTCCAACACAACCCTTACTCGCCGAATATCTTAGGATGGCTCTTGTTTATATAGTCGTTGGGTTGAGTTGGGTTTAGCCGTGCATCTGAAGAATTTTTTTGACTGAAGCTCCCTGCAATGAATAGATTTTGAGATAGAGTACTTTACAAACTGATTTGGCAACCCTCTATATTTTGAATTGAAATAAAACTAGAACTAACACTAGACCTAGAAGTCTGAAGACGTCTAAAGACACACGGCTAAACCCAAAACATTACACTTCTAGGTCTAGTGTTAGTTCTAGTTTTATGTCATAAGATCTAGCTCTAGATCTAGAATATAGAAACATTCGGGTTTAGCCGTACATCTCTCAAAACAGCTAAACCCGATTGATTCTAGTTCTAAGTCTAGTGTTAGTTCTAGTTTTATATCAATTCAAATATATTAGGTTGGGTTGGGTTTATTACAATACGAGGTCCTTCAGGCCCTGAGGCAAACGATGCCAATTGAGCTAATGATTAAGGCCAAAGCGTCCGTCGCCACGGCTGAAAGGGAATTTGTAAAGATAACATCTTAGCCGAATGGCAGGGCAGCAGCAGTATTCAGGACAGGTAAAATGGACTAAAAGGATTGTTCCCGATATAGGTCCCTTGATTAAATGTAAATGGGGAACAACAAACTACCAACTTAGTCAGCTTTTTAACCGGACATGGGTGTTTCAAGGCCTATTTACACTTCCATAAAAGATTCGAGAGTTATCTCTGCTTCCATTGTCCTCGATGGTACCGAGGCAGGCAAGCTTTGTTAGCAGTATTGAGGCCAAGAATTCGATCGGGGACAATCGTTAATATTATGCTGGAAAGTGAAGCAAACTAGGAAACAGTGGAACGTTATATCAGAAAAGTACCATAATCTAAGGAGAAAGAAGAAGTTCTTCCAGGATGTACTCCCTACATCCTGGAAGAAGAAGATAGAGGGGAGATATTCTTATTGTCGACAACACCTGAGGAGAGAAATTGTGGTCCCAGTAGGTGAGAGAAAGATCACCTACTGGAACCAGGAGAAGAAGAGCATAGAGGGCAGTTCTTGACTCCCCTCACCCCTTTGTTTATTGCACGTAATTGGATGCGAACGGATTCGTTGGTGATGGAGGAGGTTGCCTAGGTGAAAAAAAAGATATAGGGGAGGATAAACCTACCTTCACCCAGATAATGTATGATATGGACGAGGAAGCCAACAGGCGAAGAACGGAAAGGAAAAAGACGGGAAGAAGGAAAGTAGACTCAAATGGACTCAACCCGGAGGAAAACGAGGAAAGGGGTTTTTAGTGGGTTGGAGACCCAAAGATGAGCTCTATCCCGCATCACCCGGCCAATCAAGGCCGGACGTCTGATAACGTGATTGTTGAGCAGATTTTCCCCGATGTATAGTCTCTGAAATTGAGTACTATATTCTAGTATTTTAGTTTTATACCATAAGATTTAACTGTAGATCTAGCACTAGAATCATTCAAGTTTAGCTGTATATCTCTCAAAACCGCTAAACCCGATTGATTCTAGTTCTAGGTCTAGGTTCTTTATTTCATTTCAAAGATACAGGATTGGGTTGGATGCAAAAAGTTCTGAAGACACTTTTTAATGAAGGTTTCTACAACGAATAGTTTCTGAAATAGAGTACCTTACAAACTGATTTGGCAACCCTGTATATTTCAATTGAAGTAAAACTAGAACTAACACTAGACCTAGAAGTAAAAAATGTTGGGTTTATCCGTGCGTCGACGAATCTCTCCACTTCTAGGTCTAGTATTAGTTCGAGTTTTATATCATAGGATCCAATTCTAGATCTAGAAGCAGAAACATTATGGTTTAGCCCTACATCTCTCAAGACTACTAAACTTGATTGATTCTAGTCTAGTGTTAGTTCCAGTTTTATTTCAATTCAAATCTATAGGATTGGGTTGTGGTTAGCCGTGCATCTGAAGACATTTTTTTACTGAAGGTCTCTACAATAAATAGTTTTGGAGATAGAGTACTTTACAAACTAATTTGGCAACCCTGTATATTTGAATTGAAGTAAAACTAGATCTAACACTAGACCTAGAAGTGGGAAGATTCGGATTTAGTCGAGCATCTTCAGATCTTTTGATGGTGTTATAAACGTAAATAATGCATTAAACATTTTTAGTTTCACTGGAATATAATTGTCTCCGCAACAATTCCCAAGGGGTTTTGGCAAATATTTTCAGTTAATTAAAGAGGGGATGAAACGCACTATTTGTCGAGTACAACTGAACAATTTTCAAGGAAGCCGTCTGATTCCCAACGATGTCAACACCGAGGGGGGGGATCCACCTTTGATCACCCACCAGAAAAGTTGTAACTAAAAAAACTCTAAACCCAAATCTTTAATATTCCTTAAGAAGAGATAAAATAAAATAATACACTTTTCCTTCACCTGCTCATATAGAAGCGGTCAACGTACCCTCCTTATTATTAATACGCAATATTACGGCATTACCGGACTCGAGCCAAGGGCGTAACTTCGTCCGCGGGAGGGCAACGGCACGCTGCCGAAGAAGTGAATCTCTTTCGCTTTAGCAACATCGAGAACGAGAAGAAGCTCACGATGGTTTACGTTGCGGTAGGTTATTGAGTAAGGTGGACCGATGATGCTCCGTTTTGTCCAACCAGGTGAAACCAAGATGACCTCAACGAACCTTTTTTTTCTTTAAGCTTAGTAACCACTATAAGCGATTATTAAGTCAATGTATCATGTATTAACTAAATAGTGATGAAATTAATCAAAAATTATATTAACATAAAAATACATCTCTTAAGACGGCTAAATGCAAATGTTTCTATTTATAGAAATGTTAATTTTTTTTATTATTATAAAAATTCTTACCATATCACCCTATTAAAACACACATATATCAATTGTTTAAATGACCCTAAAACAATTGAACGTCTATTACAATTTAAACATTTTTAAAACATACATGCCACATGACAAAGTGATGACAAAGGTTTTACATCAAATATTTTACTTTATCATGTCGCATGTGTGTTTTAAAAATTTTTAAATTGTAATAGACGTACAATTGTTTTAGTGTCATTTAAACAATTGATATATGTGTGTTTTAATAGGGTAATATGGTAAGAATCATATTCTACATGTTTTGTGGTTTGGGTTTGTATTGTAATGTTTAATTATTGAAATAATTGTTAAAGATTGTAAACCTGAAGATGGGAGGAAATCCCGAAACGTTGTATTAATAACAAGTAAAATATTGGGAGGAGTTGTGTCGTTGTGTTTTATTTTAAAAAAGAAATGTTAATATTAATTATAACAAATTTTTACTAAATTACCAAATCCAATTCAAATTCAAATCAATTTTAATCAACAAATTTAGTTTTTTCCTCAAATCTTTAAATGAACTATAGTGTGTAGTTAGCTTAAGAACGTTTTACGTCGAAGTCTTCAGGCTGGTTAGTGTTGTTTAGGAGCCCGTATGGTCTTCGGTGCACGTGCCAAATTACCGGACGGTGTTCAGTCATCGTTCGAGTCCCGATGCTTTAGTGAGATAGCTGAAACTGCACTTCAACAAAAATGTGAGCAGCAAAAAAGGAAGAAAAATTGATATGATCGAGGGTGGATCTGGTTCTTTTATTTTGTTTTTTTAGTTCTCGGCTACTCACTATATTCTTCGAAGTTAATTGATTCAATCTATCTCGATTGGCGATTTATTGCCAAGTAATTTTCAGATGAAACAAAAATAAAATGATCCAAAAAAAATAATACTTAAAGCCTTAGAATGCGATTCAATTTAATGAAGTCTTCTGAAACGTTATTTAAGCCGCTTACGCGAATACCTACGCTTCATTGCAAGATTGAAAAGGGTTAAACCATCTTGATAATCCCTTAACCCGTCGATTAAACACGAACTGACTATTGTGCGCGGGACCCGCTACATTGATATCTTCATTATGAGATTCTTTCTCGGTTCATAAAAACCGAATTAATAATAATAATAAAAGGGAAATGATTTTATTTATAAAACTGGTTCTATCTTTAAGTATTTTCACGTAATATACTAAGATTATTTATAAAAAAAATAAAAAGCGAGAGTTAAAAAAGAAGAAGCAGGTGCTTCTTCGTGTGGTAGGTTCTTCCTCCCTGTATCTTCAGTAATACGATCTTAAATACCCCGTTAAGCATGACATGGGTTGACGAGACGGTTTATTTTCTTTATAATTTTTTTTTATTTTCACTATGATCTTTTTCTTTTTCTTATGGTCATTACCAGACACATTGATTTTGTCGCTTTTGCGTGTCTCAAAGTGCGAAACTGGTCCAATCGATGTAATTACAATAACGCCGGCTACTCGACTTACGTTAAACGTAGCCACACGAAGCGGAACGGAAGTCCTTAAAAAACTCAATCAAGGATAACATAAAGAAAATAGTTTTAATTAAAACCTCAAGAAGATTTTCTAAAATTAACTTCAACCTGAATGATTTTTTAAATATTTTTTACAGTTACAAATAATGTTAATTTCTATTCCCGATAACAAAGGTATACGTTATATTATTATAAAACGTAACGTTACTCGTAGTAGTAGTAGGTGGGTACCAGCATGTACTATATCGTGAATAGTGTAGGTGGAATTGTAAATAAAACAGCTTTCAACCCGGGTTCGTTCCCGTTAATCGAAAGCTTCACGGCGAGCTTTCTCGCCGCTTTTATTGGGATTACATCCCAACGGTCGCTTTGCGTATATCTACCTACGTTAATTGCACGCGATCGCATAGAATTAGTATGCTCAAATTAATACCGACAGCACCGGGTTGTTATAATTACAAACGACGCCACTAGACATTTTAAAACATTTTCAACAGACAACTTAGGCGCCACCGGATTAAGTACGCACTTTAACTGTGGAAAAGAACAAACAGGGACGACTATTAAATTAATTTGGATCATTTAAAGATAACGAGACACTATTAGCTTTTCAATTTATCTTCGATAATTACAAGGTATTGAACGATTTAATGATGATGTTGTAGTTCGTAATTGACAATGATTATTAAATTTCAATTATGGGAAAATAGGATTTTTATAATGTTTAACAAATCTTTTTTGAAATGCAATGTTTTATGTTGTACTGAATTTTGAGGATCAAAGAATCCATAATTGTTCTTTTCTAATGATTAAATCCTTTAACCAATCAATCTTGCAGAAGGTTGTAACTCATTTTGGAAACATTTATCTTTGGTCATTGCTTCACCTAGGTTTTTAAAAATTATAATAATGACCAAATACTCTGCAGTATTTGTCTTTTTTCTATTTGATTTTGTCTTCGTCACATAAGCTCTTGTTATGATTTATGTATTATTTTTAGTACTGTTTTAGACGATTGAAGGTCGTCTAAATCGCTGTACTACATCAATACTGTGCAGTGTCTTGTGATGATGTAGAAAGATAGTTCATTCATATGTTGCAAGAACAACATAATATACAAAAATTCACAATAAAGACTTTTGAACCACTAAAACTCAATTTATTTATGTCTGGGATGTCTAACACTCTCAACATCTTCCAACTACATCAGCAGCATAAGAAACGCATAATCTAAAATAATTATGTGTAAATATGCATTTCTCCATGCAAATAAGGCTTTTGTATTTGAAAAAATTTGCCTATTCTTCAATATTTTTCAATGTCAGCAAAGATGAAAATCAGTAATGCATGTTTTCATCCTACACTTTGAAGCTTTCTGTAGGGTATACCAACAAAAGAAATTAATTTTAAACATAAGGAGCTAATGCTATGGTGAAGTATGAAAAATGTTTATATGTATTATTCTTATTCTCAGTAATGTTCTAAAAGACTGAAAGTAACTCTTGTTGAAAACATGAGGGACATTTTTCTGTTATGCATCATTATATTACATCAACACTACGTAGTTAAGAGACGTTGGTATATTACAAGATACTTTGGTATATTGATTTGAACCAAAACTGAATCTATTTATGTCCAGATCGTCTCATATTGTCAACATTTTTCAGCTGAATTCAGCGATAACCCAAAAAAACGCATCACTCAAAATGATGACTGGTTTTAACTACAATATATATTGAACGTATTGCTCCATTTGAATAAGGATTCTCTCATTTGAACGGTTTTATTTTGGCGCTCCTTGATATCAGTAATGGTGATTATCACTAACGCATCTTTTCTTCCTACTTTGAAATTATTATCATATATATAATATATATATTAATCTTAATTTTAAATAGAAGGAGCTTGTAATCTGCTTCTTCGGCAATGCCATAGAAATTGAGGAAAACTTTTCGTTGATGTCTTGTGTCATTTATGTCGTTGACTGTTGCTAGAGAAAAAAAGATGCATTTAAGTCTGGTAGAAATTGCTTCAGAAGAACACAAGAAGCTCGATATTTTCGATCTGGGTATGTCGATTTCGTGTTACAATACACTGATAATTACAGGGTTGTAAGGAGCGTTTCTAAGCTGCTGCTCATACACTTTTCCAAATAAGCTCATTCTCAAAACATTTCTCATTTAATAAATACACCATCATAAATAAAAAACAGGAGCGTAAAAAACAATCTGATATCTGCATTTAGAACTCCTGCACAGAATGAAACGTTTTCAAAAAAATATTTTAAGTTATTTTTTAAATTTTTTTTCTTCTGGATTCGCGAGAAGACCGCCTGCAGCATTTTGACCTCAGCAGATCCTTGTACTTACTTCCCTTATTAGCATAGGTCAACATTAATCCCTCCAGCCTGCATGGCCTGGAGACAAAGGTTAGCATTTGTCTTCATTGTGCTGCCCTGATTCCAGTCATGTCAATCTGGATATCTCAAAAATGGAAAAATGTTTGAAGAGCCATGCAGTCGCATAGAACATATTCCGCTGATTTTTCCACCACACCACATCTTCTGCAGATGTTATTTCATTTTCATTTAATTCATCTGTTAATTCATTTTGGCAAATACCTTGTTGAGTATCACTCTAGACAACTACTATGACCCATCATAAAGTAGCCTCTTCAGAAGTGAACAACTTCGTCGATCAATACATTCAATATTTATTGTAGTTATCATTTTAGATTATGCGTTTTTAAGCCACTTATATTGTAGTAACTTATTGTCAATGTTGGGTTTCGAAAAAAGTGATCTTAACCCGGTATTAATTAGTTCATTTTGATATTAGTGCTATTAGTACATATACCATCGTCGCTGTAAGCTTCATCATAGGCATCTCTTAAGGAATATCTCAACAAGTTCTTTATTGTTCCTAACATCTTTGGTTTCCTAACATAATTATTTATTTTCCACAACTTAGTTGTCAAAATTTCTATTTCACATGTTAAAGTTCTTGCCATTGTCGAATCTTTGCTCTTTTGATGTTTTTCATTTCTTAAGTAAAAGGTTGGTAATAAATCTATTAAGAAATTGGATACTAGTTGCCAAATACATCGAGAAAATTTGCTTTCATGATTTTATATGGAAACTACGTTACTAGAAATTTGCATAGGTAATTGTTATGTGTTGCAGTGAATTAAAGGAATTATTATATTTCAAAAACAACACTGAAAAGAAACATTCATCACGTTCCTCAATACTTTTAATTTGCAACTTTGCTTCTTTGAAACTTTCAGAAGTACAAAAAGAATGCATCTTTCAAAAAATAATGGAACTCATTTGATAGCATTAAGTTGCAAAAAATTTCTTTATTTTTTCTAGCACTTAAAATCAACGTTTGCTGAAACAAAACCCCACTTGTAGCAGCGTTTTAAATCACAGACATAATTGCCGACCTTCAATGCCAATTTTGTTACATGAAGGTTATTTGTCTTTACGATCTCTCAAAAATGGGTTTTCTGATTAGTATTTAAGTAGTACGGGTAGTATGTAAATTCGATATCTTAAGCCCCGAATAGATGCGTTTCTTATCTCCACCAATTAATTTTCTGGTAACGTTTCATTTCACTTCATACGCCCGCACAGACCAATAGTTTTACCCCGCTTATGCTGAAAATATTCAATAGATAAAAGCACTTACTAACTGATTTTTAAACACTTTTATCGTTATAATTATGAGAGAATAATGTACCAATTTGTTAATATAACGACTCAAATTACTTAAATACGCCGTTATGGCATTCAAAGATGCAAAATAGCATTAAAAGAAGAAACATTTGTGGCTTGGATGCAAAAAATAAAGCGTAATGATTTAATGTTAAGATTAAAATGCTGTACATTATAAAATGAATTTTAAGTTATTACAACATTGAATGTTGTAAAGAACATGTTAATGAATGTTCATTGTTTGAAAGCTTATTTATGCGTCCCGAAAATGTCTAGTTCCAAAATTTAGATTGAGTGCAAACATAGAGACTCAAATTTAAAGGAAAAAACTCTTTGTCAAAAAGAAAACGAATTCTGCAACAATTCATTTCATTTCTTTCTTAACAATTTTTGTCTCAAAAAAATTGTTATGTAATTAATACTCATTGATTTAAATTCTTCAAAAAAGCTCTTTTACGTCAGTTCCCTACATAATTTCATGTTCATTCTAACACAATCATCGAGGTTTCAGATATCAGCGTTAGATAACTTAAACTATTCAGCATTTAATTCCCGGATTTTATTCAGTATTGGTAGCTTGGGATTAGAAGGACTTAAATAAGCCGTTATGGTATCCAAAGATGTAATATTGCATGGAAATAAGAAACAATCTTGGGGGACAAAGAAAAGAAAAACGTATATGGTGATGATAATGATTTGAAGAGGATTTAATGTTAGGATTAAATAGTGAACATAAAAATGTACTGAACGTCGGGACATGAGCTTTTGAGCTCTGTACTAAATCTAAGCTAATCCCAAAAAAAACACGTTTTCTTTTCATACCGGATTATTTTTTGTCAAAAACCAAATTCTTATGTAATCAAAGCTCATTGTTTTGAGTTCTTCAAAAAAAGCTCTTTTGCGCAAGTTCCCAATGTTAATGTAATTTCACGTTAAATCTGATCCAATCATCGAATTTAAGATAGCTATCAGGTATTAGGTATTAAATAACTGAAATCATTGAGCATCTACGGCCCAGATTTGAATTCAGTATGGGTAGCTTCTGCTTAGAAAGACTCACGGTACTTAAATAAGTCGCAATGGTTATTTAAAGAAGCAAAATTCAATTGAACGAAGAAATAAAGGTGCCTCGATTGGCAAAAAAGAAAACGTTTGGCCATGATAACGATTTGACGAGGATTTAATGTTAAGATTAAAATGTGAACATGAAAATGTGCTGAACGTCGAGACATAAGGTTTAGAGTTTTTGATTAGATCCATTCTAATCTCAAAACACGTTTTCTCTTCATTCTGAACTACTCTTTTGTAAAAAAAATTCTTATATAATCAAAGCTCATTGATTTCAAAAAAAAATTCTTTTGCGGAAGTTCCCAATGTAATTTCACATTGAATCTGATCCAATCAACGACCTTCAAAGTATCAGGTGTTAAATAACTGAAACCATTGAGCATCTACGTCTCGGATTTTAGTTCAGTATCGGTAGCTTGTGCTCAGAAGGACTCAAAGTACTTAATTAAGCCGTTATGTCTAATCAAATATGCAAAATTCCATTGAAAGGAGAAACAAAAGTTCCCTTGGTAAAAAAAAGAAAAATATATAGGGATCACAATGATTTGACGAGGATTTAATGTTAAGATTAAAATATGAAAATATAATAAGACTTAATCTTCAGAGCTTTTGACCAAACCCAACCTAATCCCAAAATACGTTTTCTTTTCATTCTGAATTATCTTTTTATCAAAAAAAATTGCCTAATCAAAACTCATTGGTTCAATTCTTCAAGAAAAGCTCTTTTGGTCAAGTTCCGAATGTAATTTCACGTTTAATCTGAGCCAGGCATTGAGTTTTTAGGTATCAGGTGTGAAATAACTGAAACCATTGAGCTTGTGCTTAGAAAAACTTAAAGTTCTTAAATAAGCTGTTATGGTTGATGATTATGATTTGACGAGGATTTAATGTTAAAATTAAAATATGAACATAGAAATGTGTTAAACATCGAGACATAAACTTTAAGTTTTCTTAGATTTAAGGTTTAAATGTTGCAAAAAAATATTAATAAATTATCATTATTGGAAACTTTATTTATACATCTCGAAGATGTCAAGTTCCAAAACTTATATAAAGTCTCAAATATAACGGAAAGAAAATTCGTCAAAATTCAAGAAATTCTGCACCAACTTTCAAAATAATATACAATTCCATCAATCCTCTTGGCCATACCTAACTCAATTCCAAAACACGTTTTCTTTTGATTATGGATTATTTTTTTCTCAAAAAAATTTGTATGTAATTAAAACTCATTGATTTCAATCTCAAGTTCAATCTAACCAATCATCGAGCTTTCAGCTATGGATAACTGAAACCTTTGAGTTTGTACGTCCTGGATTCTAATTCAGTATTGGTAGTTTGAGCTAAGAAGGACTGAAAGTACTTAAATACGCCGTGTAAAATTCTGTTGAAAGAAGAAACAAAGGCCTCAAGGGGCAAAAAAAATACGTATGGTATGATGATAATAATTTGACGATGATTTAATGTCAAGATTAAAATGTGAACATACAAATGTGTTGGACACCGAGACATTAACTTTAAGTTATTGATTTGTTAAATCTTGCAAAAAAAAAATTAATAAATAATTGTTATTGGAAACCTTATTTATGCGTCCGAAGCTGTCAAGTTCCAAAACATTGAGTTTAAATATAAAAGAAATAAAATGTCTTTATCAAAAAGAAAACAAATTCTGTAACAACATTCAAAATGTACAATTCATCCATCCTCTCGATCAGATCTAACTCAATTTCAAACCACGTTTTCTTCTAATTCTGGATTAATTTTTTTCTCAAAAAAATTCTTATGTAATTAAAACTTATTGATTTCAATTTCAGGTTCAATCTAACCCAATCTAATCCAATCGAGCTTTCAGCTATGGATGACTGAAACCGTTGAGTTTCTACGTCCTGGATTCTAATTCAGTATTGGTAGTTTGGGCTTAAAAGGATTCAATGTACTTAAATACGCCGTTATGGTATCCAAAGATGCCAAATTCTATTGAAAGATGAAACAGAGGTGCTTTGAGGTACAACAAAAAACATATGGCGATGGTAATAATTTGACCAGGATAGAATGTCAAGATTAAAATGTGAATATGGAAAAGTGCTAAACATTGAGACATTAGCTTTAAGTTATGAAAACGTAAAATCTTGTAAAGAATATTAATAAATAATAATTATTGGAAGAATTATTTATACATCTTAAAGATGTCAAATTCCAAAGCTTAGATTGAGTTTAAATATAAGTCTGAAATATAAAGGAAATAAAATGTCTTTTTGTTACCTAAAATGTTTCCTTTTTTATAGAAAATATATTCTGCAACTTTCAAAATACATATGTATACAATTCATTCATCCTCTTGGCCAGATCTAACTCAATTCCAAAACACGTTTTCTTTTCATTCTGAACCACTTTGTGTCAAAAAAAATTCTTATGTAATCAAAACTCATTGATTTCAATTCTTCAAAAAAAAGCTCTTTTGCGCAAGTTCCCAACGTAATTTCACGTCGAATCTAACCCAATCATCGAGCTTTCAGGTATCAGGTGTTAGATAACTGAAACCATTGGGCGTCTACGTCCCGGATTCTAATTCAGTATTGGTCGCTTGAGCTTAGAAGGACTTGGTGGGAGACTAATCGCGGGGCGGAGTTGGAAAAGCGCTCCGGGGTTGTGCTCCGGTCGGAAATCGTTGATTTCAGTGCGCATCAAGTTCTTCTAACGTCAGGGTGCGCTAGAAGCTCGCCTATACCTAGACACATACCATACATATTACGATTTCGCGCGTTAACTTTTCTTCTTATTAATATAAATCGTGGTGGTTCAATTTAAATTACCAAAAAAATAATAAAATAGTTTTGTGTAAAAATTGAATTGTTAATTATTTTAATGCTTTTTATTTGAGTTCGAGGAAGAGGAAACGGTCCAGGATCTTCCTTATAAACATTTTGGATTTGAAGATATGGTGATTCTGTAAGTTGTTTTTTTTTTTCATTTTTAAGTTCATTTATGGGGAAAATTAAATCGTCGCGTATAATATATAATAAAAAAAGTAGTAAAAGATAAGAAATGTAACGTTAGTGTTTAAAACTTGTCCATTAGCGTGCACATCCTGGTGACTCGAACCGATAAGCGAAGTTTTATTTCGCTAGGAAACAACAAAATCCACTTAACACATAATATTTTACGCGATATACGAAAAATTAATGTTTCTCTTCGTTTATACATCTTAATCCAAACACTATCAATTTTCACGTCAACCTCTAACTTCCACTATAATAAAACCATCATCCAGTTTGTCATGCCTGGATGGTTAATACATGTAAAATTGCAGATCTTGTTCAAGATGATTACGACTAAATTAACTTTATACAATTCGATTTTAAATTAAAAAATTATTGAAACTAATATTAGATTGAATCGTTTGATCAAGCGACGAACCCTCTCGATTATAATTTTCGATGCTACAGAATATCTAAATCGAACTGTTCCGAAAGGCCTACGCATAACGAGAGGCGGTAATTAAATTTCCCCTTGAAGGGAGAAGCGGTAAGAATAAGGTATTCTCGGTTATAATGTAATCGACCGGTTATCTACGGTACCGTGGAAAGATGTGTGTTTATCTCGCGGCGTATCGAACGGTTCGAGGCATTAATATCGATGTAGATAATTGCCGGGTTTGTTGACAATTGTATAAATAGCTTAGGATTTAGTGCGATGGGCGGAAAACACGATTCGTTAGGTATTGAAGGCGGATACAGAAAGCGAATGAATATAAGGTTTCGTTTTCCTTTTTGTTTTCGATTTTAATTATTATAATTGAATAGATTTCCGCATCATTTGTTTTATAATCCAATCTAAAAAATACAATTTTTCTATTTTCAATTTCAATATAAATATTACTACGTAAAGTAACAGATTTAATCTATTTAAGAATTTATTAATTTTTATTAAGATAAACTCCGGTTGTATAATTTTGTGTGAAACCCCAAGTTAAGGAAATACAGGGTGTATACAAATTACTGTGCCCAACGTGATCATCAAGCATATGCTACCAGTATTACACAAAATCTTCAAAATCTTTAATAATTTATAATTAACACTTGCAAATATGACCAGGAAATTATTTTGTCTACTTATTTTGAGGAAAATTTCGGTTAACCTTTACATAATTAGGGAGGAAAATTAAAAAAATTCTATCATCGTGAACGAGGAATGATTAACGGAATGTTTATTTCGAGAAGTGTTATGCTTACAAAAAGGAATTAATAAGCCCTTTCTCGATTTCAAACAGACTATGTCTTAACCATTATACTCCATTACACGGGCGCCCATACACAAATACATGGGTTCTCTGGCTGATTTTATCTGGTGGATTTCGTTTGGCTTTACAATTTTTTAATATTATTGTGTCACTGATGTTTTTTCTTCTCAATTTAATTCTTCTGCTTTTGGAAGACTAGAAATGCTTCCAAAAGACTTGATACTACATCTAGAAAATTTGTAATTCTTCCAAAAGACTTGATATTATACCTGGAACACTTGAAATGCTTCTCGAAGACTTGATATGCTTCCAGGAGATTCGAAATGCTTCCAGAAGACTTACAATGCTTTCAGAAAACTTGATACTGCACTTAAAAGACTTGAAATGCTTCCAGAAGACTTGATATTGCCTCTGAAAAACTGAAAAAGCTTCTAAAAGAGTTGACATTGTCTCTGAGAGACTTAAAATGTTTCCAAAAAACTTGGCATGCTTCCAGAATAGTTGATATTGCCTCTGTAAGACTTGTAATGCTTCCTAAAGACTTGACCTGCTTTCAGAAGATTTGAAATGCTTCCATAAAACTTACAATGCTTTCAGAAAATTTAATACTGCATTTAAAAGACTTGAAATGCTTCCAGAAAGCTTGACATTGCCTCTGAGAGACTTGTAATACTTGTAATACTTCCAAAAGACTTGGCATGCTTCCTAAAAAATTGATACTGCTTCTAGAAAATGTGAAATGCTTCCAGAAAACTTGATTGTACCTCTAGAAGACTTGAAATGCTTTCAGACTACCTGCAATGCTTCTAGAAAACTTAAAACTGCAACTAGAAGACTGGAAATGCTTCCGGAATGCTTGATACTGCCTCTAGGAAACTAGAAGTGCTTCAAGAAAACGTCTAGTCTTTAGTTAAGAAAACTTGCTAATGCTTCTGGAAGACTTGAAATGCTTACAGAGGACTTTATGCTGCTGCAGAAGTTTTCGAATGCTTCCGACAAACTTGATATTGCTTCTGTAAGACTTGTAATGCTTCTAATAGATTTGATACTGCTTGTAGAAAATTTGAAATCCTTCCAGAAAACTTGATATTACCTCTGGAAGACCTGAAATGCTTCTAGAAGACTTGACATGCTTCCAGAAAATTTGATAGTCCTTCTGGAAAACTTGAAGTGCTTACAGAAGATCTGATAATAGAAATAGATATTAGAAAGGCTTGATACTATTTCTAGAAAGCTTTATCTGCTGCCAGAAGTCTTGATACTGCGTCTACAAGACTTGAAATGCTTTCAGAAAACTTTCATTACTTTCAGAAGTCTTGATGCAGCATACATAAGACTTAATATGCTTCCAGAAGTCTCGTCCTGCATATGCGTGACTTAAAATGCTTCCAGATGACTTGACATTGCCTCTAGCAGACTAGAAATGCTTCAAGAAGACTTGACATGCTTCCAGAAAATTTGATAGTAGCTCTGGAAGACTTGGGATGCTTACAGAAGATCTGATACTACTTCTAGATATTTTAGAATGATTCCAATAGACTTAATACTGCCTCTGTAAGACTTGCAACGCTTCCAAAAGACTTGATACGGCTTCTAGAACTCTTAATCTACTACCAGAAGTCTTGATACTGCGTATACAAAACTTGAAGTGCTTCCAGAAGATTTTCATTACTTTCAGAAGTCTTAGTGCCGCACGTGTAAGACTTAAGATGCTTCCAGAAGTCTTGTCCTACATATACAAGACTTGAAATGCTTCCAGAAGACTTGATAATGCTTCTAAATAAATTAAAGTGCTTCCAGAAGACTTGATAATGCTTCTACAATAATGAAAGTGCTTTCAGAAGACTTGATATTGCCTCTAAACGACTAGAAATGCTTCAAGAAGACTTGACATGCTTCCAGAAAATTTGATAGTCTTCTAGAAGATTTAAAATGCTTCCATTAGACTTGATATTGCCCTTGTAAGACTTGTAATGCTTCAAAAGACTTGATACTGCTTCTAGAAGTTTTGATACTGCGTATACAAGACTTGAAATGCTTCTAGAAGACTTGACATGCTTCCAGTAAATTTGATAGTCCTTCTAGAAAACTTGAAATGCTTACAGAAGATCTGATAGTAATAGAAAGGCTTGAAAGGCTTGATACTATTTCTAGAAAGCTTTATCTGCTGCCAGAAGTCTTAATAATGCGTCTACAAGGCTTGAAATGCTTTCAGAAGACTTGCATTACTTTTAGAAGTCTTGATGCAGCATACATAAGAATTGATATGCTTCCAGAAGTCTCGTCCTGCATATGCATGACTTAAAATGCTTCCAGAAGACTTGATATTACCTCTAGGAGACTAGAAATGCTTCAAGAAGACTTGACATGCTTCCAGAAAATTTGATAGTACTTCTGGAAGACTTGGAATGCTTACAGAAGATCTGATACTACTTCTAGATATTTTAGAATGATTCCAATAGACTTAATACTGCCTCTGTAAGACTTGCAATGCTTCCAAAAGACTTGATACGGCTTCTAGAACTCTTAATCTACTACCAGAAGTCTTGATACTGCGTATACAAGACTTGAAATGCTTCCAGAAGATTTTCATTACTTCCAGAAGTCTTAATGCCGCACGTGTAAGACTTAAGATGCTTCCAGAAGTCTTATCCTACATATACAAGACTTGAAATGCTTCAAGAAGACTTGATAATGCTTCTAAATAAATTAAAGTGCTTCCAGAAGACTTGATAATACTTCTAGAATAATTAAAGTGCTTTCAGAAGACTTGATATTGCCTCTAAAAGACTAGAAATGCTTCAAGAAGACTTGACATGCTTCCAGAAAATTTGATAGTCTTCTAGAAGATTTAAAATGCTTCCAATAGACTTGATATTGCCCCTGTAGGACTTGTAATGCTTCAAAAGACTTGATACTACTTCTAGAAGTTTTCTGAAATGCTTCTAGAAGACTTTTATTACTTTCAGAAGTCTTAATGCTGCATATATAAGTCTCAAAATGCTTCCAGATGTCTTGTCCTGCATATACAAGGCTTGAAATGCTTCTACTAGACTTGATATTTAAATGCTTCTAAAAGAGCACCCATAAAAAAATTGTTAATAGTTTTATCTGAATTGATGTTATCATTTTCAATTAATTTTTTAATTTTAGTGTACCGTTGAGCTCATTCTTTCCAAATCAATGTCAGCATCTGTCGCAAACTTTTTTTTACTTTTTTTTTTTGGTAGTTTTTTTCAGCACCCAGCACCCATACGTATTTTCAAAATGCTTCAATTGCTGACACCTATGTTCCATTATCTGTATAAGACCCTGTATGCTTCTAATTTTATGCCTGTTTTTTCTCCGTGTATATAGTCTATCAACCATTCAAAGCAATCGTAACAACTCATTACGTGCTAAAGTGGGTTAATTAACATTAAAATATTTGCTAAAATTGAGTTACTTAATTAAAATATTTTTAAAAAGTCACTTAACACATTAAATTTGTATACACCTGTATACTACTTCCACAATATTCATAATAGAAACTTTTATTTCAAAAACTCGTCAATTAACAATTGATTTTTTATCGAAAATGATTCTGAAACTCTTTAACTTGCTAGAATATATTATTCAGAAGCGATTTTTTTATAAAATTTTTTCGAATCGTTTATGGTAACCCCACGAGAACAGTGGAAAATCAATAGTGATTCTGAAAATTTTGCAATTGATGGCTTTCTGAAATAAATGGTTCAATTATAACAAAAATAGTTTTTGGAAAAATTGTTGAAAAACGTTGAAGGCAACATTACTATTTTGTTGTACAAATAATCGTTATAGACCAAGGATACGAAATTTATGACTGATGTAGGAGATAGTCGACTAAAGGTTAAGCGCTAAAATCAAGGTCTTTTTGGCTAAAATAATGACGAAATGTAGACATTATTCATGTTACAGTTCACAATTTAAGTCCATATATTAGAATTGTGAATATTATTTATAAGGCCAACTTCATATATCTATTAAGGCCATTACGCATTAGCATCAGAAAATTTTAAGTGATTTCTAACTCTTAATAAGTTCCGCCATTACTTATCTGATACCTTTTTGAATAGCTTCTCATTATTTGTATCAGTGTTCTAGATAAAGAATTATGACAGGGCTCTTAAATTGCTGACGTTTGGTCAATTTTTGGCACATAACAAAATCTATCTAATTCTGTATCTAACACCTTTGTGCTTATATGTAAATTATGTAATTTTTTACTTTTCCCAAACGTTGCATATCGAGTTCACACAAAACTCACGTTTTAAAACTTTACGAATTAAATTTTAATTATTTTTTTTTGTTTTCAGGCACACTTCAACTCCTCCTGGCATGAATTGCCGGGTACCATACGCCAGTGGTCAAGATTGGGACATAAACGATAGTACAATACCAAAAATAAACGATTACGACTCTTTCTCCGAATGGGCTGACGGTCATTGTCGTCTAGTTTATCGAGCAGACTCTGAAGATGCGAAAAGGCATGCTTCCGGTTGGGCGATGCGAAACACGAACAACCACAACGTCCATATACTAAAAAAAAGTTGCTTAGGTGTACTCGTGTGTTCGTCGAGGTGTACTTTACCCAACGGAGAAAGAGTTCATCTTCGGCCGGCAATTTGTGACAAAGCCAGAAAGAAACAACAGGGAAAGCCGTGTCCAAATCGACAATGTTCAGGGAGACTGGAGATTTTGCCGTGTAGAGGGCACTGTGGTTATCCGGTGACTCATTTTTGGAGGCACACGGATCATGCGATTTTTTTTCAAGCTAAAGGAGTTCATGATCACCCGCGACCGGAAGCTAAGAGTACTTCCGAGGCGAGACGAAGTCTTGGTAGCGGAAGGCGAGTTCGTGGACTCGCGGTTTTGCTGGCGCGCGAATCTAGTCTTAATAGTAAGGTGAGTTATTGCTAATTGTCGCATATCGGCTTGGTTGCCCACGTTTGAGACCGTATTGATCCTTCGGGGCACAATTCGATTTTATCGTTTACTAACTAGAGATGCTATCAACTCGAGCCGCATATAAATCTACTATGTTAATGGGCGCCATTTATATTTTAACCAAGAGAGATTATTAATTACCACTTTCGACGGCTTCACCGTGTTTCTCTATCCACCCCATGACAAGCGGTTATTATCCTTACTCGATGTTCTATTAATCAAATTTTCATTTTAAATTACAACGTTTGTTCAGCCAGTTGATCTATAAAATCGTTAAGATAGCTTTCATTTCTTAAAATTAAAACGTATTTATTTAATTTTTTTATTTCCAGTTAATGCCAATGAGAGAACCAAAAAGACAATGCAGAGATATGATCCAAAGTCCAAGAATGTTAAACCCACCTCCATTGATAAACGATCAAGAAAAACAATATTGTTCCTGTCCACCTTTCGAATGTATTTGCGTACAAAACATTCAAGCTAATCTTCAATACAATAGTCATTCACCTACGTCTTCGTACCAACCACCTCAGAACCTTGACAATTTCTGGTCCCCATCGATCGATCAAGTTCAATACGCGTCCAATTTAAACGATCAACAACAAAATCTTAGTCACCAATACGATTTTTCAACAATCAACGCCGATTTATTTCAACCCGAAGAAATTTTTCAATTGGATCAACCATTAAAACCGGATTTTACGCAACAGGATACAGCGAGAAGTCCCCCAACTCTTCTCGATTTAGGAAGCGGGACAATTCATCGAGAATATAAGACTGAAGATTACTGGCATCAACAAAATGTAAATAACGTTACGAACGATGATAGTAACAATAGCACGAATAGTAGGTTTTATTTTAATTCTTCGCCGGATAATTCTCAAATGTCTTTAAACCAAACCGATATTAATTTCGGAGCTAAACTTGAAGATATTTACGCGAACACCCCTAAATACGAATATTTCAATCAACCTCAACAAGAAAACGAATACAAACACCAACAATTCCTTGAAGTTAACGACCCGAAAATATTCTTTGGTGACGATCCCGTTTCAACAAACACCTATGAAAAAAGTTTTCGAAATCACCACGACAATAGATTGAATGAAAAATTTGAAATGACCCCGCAATACGTTGATTATACCACTTTACTTGGAAATTGTGACACCAAAATCACTTCGAACGAATTAATTTTCAGTGATATTGATTTTAAATTAAATAGTTCCTTAACAGGCCCACATTACACCAACGATTCATTTGAAAGTATAGTAACGCACCAATAAAGAAATGTTAATATGAATTTAAACTTAAACATTAAATAAATCGCGTGCCTTTTTGTATAGTATTTTTGCTTTCTAATGATCCTCATTGTTTGAAATTGTTGTGTTTTAATTTAGCGAATTTTTCTTATGCGTTCACTTCATTATCGATTAGCTTTAAATTCGTTTTTTTTTGTATATAGATATTTGAACATGTGTATATAGAGTTTATGAATAAATTGTGATATTTCTAGTAATTTTTCTAGTTCAATTTTTATTACGACACCTATTATTTCAAAAATGTACTAATAAGTTTCAGAAAAATGTTAGATTGATGGCGATATTTAGATTTTTTTTTGATAATTCAAAAAGATATTAATTTAATGAATATTAATCGAAATTATATTTAAGGTAAGTTTCTCTATTTTTATATTAAAATGATTTTTCTTTAAATTTGACAAAGCTTTAAATTTGTAAGCTAATAATAAAAATTAAAAAAACCATATCTCAAGAACAAATTGAGATATCATTATGAAATAACAACCATAATAAAGCAAATTTAATGGAGATTTACTGCGAAAAAGATAAATTCTTGTTTTCCGTAATCTCAAAATTTTTAAATCCATTACTTATTTAAAAGTAGAAAATTTAAAATATGATATCTCAAGAATGAATTGAGATATATTGATAAAATGGTAAGCATTTTAAAGAAAATTTTATCAAGTTTAAGTGAGCCTTCAATCATTTTTTGTTTTTCATAAACATCATTGTCAGATCTTTGTAAACACAATTTTATATGAATACTGAAGATGTGAATACTAAATATTTTAAAACATCATATCTCAAGAACGAATTGAGATATAGTCATGAAATAAGGACCATATTTAAGCAAATCTAATGCAGATTTACAGCGAAACAGGTAAATTCTTTTTTCTTCTATATTTAAAAATAGAAATTTGAGTTATCATATCCCAAGAATGAACTGAGATATATTGGTAAAATAGTAAGCATTTTAAAGTAAATTTAATCAAGTTTATGTGAGCCTTAAATCATTTCTTATTTTTCAGAAGCACCATCGTCAGATTTTTTTAAGCTCAACACTGCACATTTGAATATTGCACATGCGAACAATAAGAATTTAAAAAATCATATCTCAAGAACGAATCGAGATATCTTCATGAAATAACAACCATATTCAAGCAAATTTAATGGAGATTTACTATGAGAAGATAAATTCTTCTTTTCCATAATCATCGTTGTTACGATTTTTTAAATCCATCTCTGTTATATCATTACTTAGAAATTTCATAGAAATTTTAAATATCATATCTCGAAAATGAATTGAGATATATGCATAGAATAATAAATATTTTAAAGTAAATTTAATCAAGATTAAGTGTGCCTTAAATCATTTCTTATTTTTCATAAACACCACTGTCAGATCTTTTTTAGCACAACACTGCACATTTGAATACTAAACATGCGAGTAATAAAAATTTAAAAAATCGTATCTTAAGAACGAATTGAGATATCACCATGAAATAACGACCATATTCATCCAAATTTAATGAAGATTTACTGCGAAAAGTATAAATTCTTGTTCTCCATAATTATTGTTGCTATAATATTTTAAATCCAACTCTGCGTGTTGTAACGTTACTTATTTAAAAAGAGAAATTTAAAATATTATATGACAAGAATGAATGAAGTAAATTTTATCAAGTTTAAGTGAGCCTTAAATCATTTTTTGTTTTTCATACACATCATTGTCAAATCTTTGTAAACACAGTTTTATATGAATACTGAAGATGTGAATACTAAATATTTTAAAACATCATATCTCAAGAACGAATTGAGATATAATCATGAAATAAGGACCATATTTAAGTAAATCTAATGCAGATTTACAGCGAAACAAGTAAATTCTTTTTTCTTCTATATTTAAAAATAGAAATTTGAGTTATCATATCCCAAGAATGAATTGAGATATATTGGTAAAATAGTAAGCATTTTAAAGTAAATTTAATCAATTTTATGTGAGCCTTAAATCATTTCTTATTTTTCAGAAGCACCATCGTCAGATTTTTTTAACCACAACACTGCACATTTGAATATTGCACATGTGAACAATAAAAATTTTAAAAATCATATCTCAAGAACGAATCGAGATATCTTCATGAAATAACAACCATATTCAAGCAAATTTAATGAAGATTTACTATGACAAGATAAATTATTCTTTTCCATAATCATCGTTGTTACGGTTTTTTAAATCCAACTCTGTTTGTTATATCATTACTTAGAAATTTCATAGAAATTTTAAATATCATATCTCGAAAATGAATTGAGATATATGCATAGAATAATAAGTATTTTAAAGTAAATTTAATCAAGTTTAAGTTTGCCTTAAATCATTTCTTATTTTTCATAAACACCACTGTCAGATCTTTTTTAGCACAACACTGCACATTTGAATACTAAACATGCGAGTAATAAAAATTTAAAAAATCGTATCTTAAGAACGAATTGCCATATCACCATGAAATAACGACCATATTCATACAAATTTAATGAAGATTTACTGCGAAAAGTATAAATTCTTGTTCTCCACAATTATTGTTGCTACAATATTTTAAATCCAACTCTGCGTGTTGTATCGTTACTTATTTAAAAAGAGAAATTTAAAATATTACATGTCAAGAATGAATGGAGATATATTGATAAAATAATAAGCATTTTTAAGTAAATTTAATCAAGTTTAAACGTGCATTAAATCACTTCTTATTTTTCATAACCACCATTGTCAGATCTTTTTAAGCACAACACTGTACATGGAAATACTAAATAAATTAATATTAAAATTTTAAAAATCATACTTCAAGAACGAATTGAGATATCATCATAAAATAACAACCATATTCAATGAAATTTAATGGAGATTTACTGCTGAAAAGATCAACTCTTTTTTTCCATAACCATCCTTGCTTCGATTTTTTAAATGCAACTCTGTCTGTTGTATCATTACGTATTTAAAAATAGAAATTTAAAATGTCAAATTTCAACAATAAATTGAGATATATTGATAAAATAATAAGCATTTTAAAGTAAATTTAGCCAGTTTATATGTGCCTTAAATCGCTTCTTAATTTTCATAAGCACCATTGTCAGATCAACCATTAAAACCGGATTTTATGCAACAGGATACAGCGAGAAGTCCTCCAACTCTTCTCGATTTAGGAAGCGGGACAATTCATCGAGAATATAAGACTGAAGATTACTGGCATCAACAGAATGTAAATAACGTTACGAACGATGATAGTAACAATAACACGAATAGTAGGTTTTATTTTAATTCTTCCCCGGATAATTCTGAAATGTCTTTAAACCAAACCGAAATTAATTTCGGAGCTAAACTTGAAGATATTTACGCGAACACCCCTAAATACGAATATTTCAATCAACTTCAACAAGAAAACGAATACAAACACCAACAATACCTTGAAGTTAACGACCCGAAAATATTCTTTGGTGACGATCCCGTTTCAACAAACACCTATGAAAAAAGTTTTCGAAATCACCACGACAATAGATTGAATGAAAAATTTGAAATGACCCCGCAATACGTTGATTATACCACTTTACTTGGAAATTGTGACACCAAAATCACTTCGAACGAATTAATTTTCAGTGATATTGATTTTAAATTAAATAGTTCCTTAACAGGCCCACATTACACCAACGATTCATTTGAAAGTATAGTAACGCACCAATAAAGAAATGTTAATATGAATTTAAACTTAAACATTAAATAAATCGTGTGCCTTTTTGTATAGTATTTTTGCTTTCTAATGATCCTCATTGTTTGAAATTGTTGTGTTTTAATTTAGCGAATTTTTCTTATGCGTTCACTTCATTATCGATTAGCTTTAAATTCGTTTTTTTTGTATATAGATATTTGAACATGTGTATATAGAGTTTATGAATAAATTGTGATATTTCTAGTAATTTTTCTAGTTCAATTTTTATTACGATACCTATTATTTCAAGAATGTACTAATAAGTTTCAGAAAAATGATAGATAGATGGCGATATTTAGATTTTTTATTAATTTAATGAATATTAATCGAAATTATATTTAAGGTATAATTTCGATATAAAATAATAAGTATTTTAAAGTAAATTTAATCAAGTTTAAGTGTGCCTTAAATCATTTCTTATTTTTCATAAACACCACTGTCAGATCTTTTTTAGCACAACACTGCACATTTGAATACTAAACATGCGAGTAATAAAAATTTAAAAAATCGTATCTTAAGAACGAATTGAGATATCACCATGAAATAACGACCATATTCATCCAAATTTAATGAAGATTTACTGCGAAAAGTATAAATTCTTGTTCTCCATAATTATTGTTGCTACAATATTTTAAATCCAACTCTGCGTGTTGTATCGTTACTTATTTAAAAAGAGAAATTTAAAATATTATATGTCAAGAATGAATGAAGTAAATTTAATCAAGTTTAAACGTGCATTAAATCACTTCTTATTTTTCATAACCACCATTGTCAGATCTTTTTAAGCACAACACTGTACATGGAAATACTAAATAAATTAATATTAAAATTTTAAAAATCATACTTCAAGAACGAATTGAGATATCATCATAAAATAACAACCATATTCAATGAAATTTAATGGAGATTTACTGCTGAAAAGATCAACTCTTTTTTTCCATAACCATCGTTGCTACGATTTTTTAAATGCAACTCTGTCTGTTGTATCATTACGTATTTAAAAATAGTAATTTAAAATATCAAATCTCAACAATAAATTTAGCCAAGTTTATATGTGCCTTAAATCGCTTCTTATTTTTCATAAGCACCATTGTCAGATCTTTTTAAGCATAACACCGCACATTTGAATACTAAACATGTGAATAATAAAAATTTTAAAAATCATATCTCAAGAAGCATTGAGATATCATCATGTAATAACGACCATATTAAAGCAAATTTAATGGAGATTTACTGCGAAAAAGGTTAATTCTTGTTTTCATTTGTAATCATCATTGTATCGTTACTTATTTAAAAATAGAAATTGAAAATATCATATCTCAAGAATAATTTGAGGTATATTAATAACACAAAAAGCATTTTAAAGTATTAATTTAATTAATAATAATAAATATAATTTAATAATAATAATTAATAATAATATAATTTAATAATAATTTAATTAATAATTCATTAATAATGAATTAATATAATTTAATTCATCCTTAACCAGACTAAACACAAACAACTCAAACTTTTCTGGACAACTCTAATTATGTAAAAAGACACACAAATCCAAAGTTCATAATGGCGGGTGATACCGACACCACGCCGGACGTTATCATCCACACCAGCAATCTATGTAATATCATTACCAACATAGAAACTACTGAAGACTTATGTTAGTCAACAAACAACCAAATACGACCTAAGACGATCCAACATTGATTGCGTAAACAAGGACTTGGAAAAGTATCTAAATACAACACAACACTAATCCATAAACATGACACTCATCACCGACTTCTAATAAAAAGTGATAAACACCATCATCAAGCACACCTCCAAAAAGAAAAAATACGCTTTTCCAGTACTACCTGCCAATAGAAATAATCAATAAGCACAAAAATAAAAGAAAAATTTTCAGGGAATACATGAGATCAAAAGACCCAAACAAAAAAAAACAGATTTATAAAGCTAATAAAGAAATTGAAAAAGCGATAATAACTTATCAACAAGATCAATGGCTGAAGGTATGCGAAGAAATAAACCAAGACCAAAGACGATCTTCTGTCAGAAAATCAAAAAACTTACCAAAATAGTAATGCCAAGATAACCCCCACGTTAACATTCGAAGATAGAAAAATGTGAAACTCTAGCTAAACGTTTCCACAACGAGTTTAGCCCAATAGAAAATGTCTTATTTGACAAAAAATAACGAATCAATAGTGGAAAAATGGTACGAGAATTTCATAAAAGAAAATAATGCCTCAGAGACAATTACCGGTATCGATGAAAATGAATACATGAAAGACATCAGCAAAGGAAAAAGCTCAGCTCCGGAAAAGGATTTAGTTACAAAAATCTCTTAAGAAATCTCAATCCCACGATACACCAATTCATACAAAAATCCATAAATCACTGTCTAAATCAAGACAATTCCCAAATATATGGAAAAACGGTACCACAATTCCGATTGCGAAAACTAACAGTAATCACCATCAACTTAAAAGTTATAGACCGATAACAACTCTTACCAGTATTAGGTAAAATTCTTGTAAACATCATTAATAAACGAATCCTAAAACACGCAAAGATTCCTATTTACCAATTTGATTTCAAATCCAAAAACTCTACATTACATATTATTAATCACACTTATAAAGAACATGCAATTCAATCACAAAATACTCCACAAAAAAGACATGACTCTATTTCTGGACATTAACACAGCGTTTAATTAAGTATGGCATTTCCGTATAGGAATTCTTTTCAAAATGGAAAAATGAACAGCATTTTTAAAAGAAAGATCACTGTAAATATAGATAAATGACACATTTTTGTTTTTCACACCTAAGCAATGAGTGCCAGGATTCACCAATATCTCCCAACATATACATTTTATACTGCCTTGACACCTACGCAGAAGACGGGGACTACTTCAACTCACAACCAGAGTTGTATATCTTGCAATATGCGGACGACACCACACTTATTTTACATAACAACACCTTGTTCAAAGCCACAGAAAACCTTCAGGTTCTATACAAAAAAGTGTTGGAATGGTTACACAAATGGAGAAAAAAATGTTGAGTAGATCAGTTTTGTTTACAAACACTAATTATACCGTGAAGATTTCTTTTGTACTCTAATTAAAGCGTGAAGAAATCCCCATTGTAGTATAAAAAAGGTTTAAGACAGGTAGCTTCCTTTTCTACCCCAATTAAAGCTTAAATTTTTTCTTTTGACCCGTCAACCATCCCCCGAAAGAATGTTAAGTAGTCAGTTATATTTACAAACATTGATTATACCATGAAAATTTCTTTTGTACCCAATTAATATTTTTTGATATTTTCTTTTGCCCTGTCAATCATCTCCCTAAAAAATGCTAATTCTGGAATCGGAAGTCAGTCTCGCGTGGAATCTTAGCAGAGTCTCGAATCTGGTGCTGAGGAGATTAGCATAGACTTCGAGATGTGAGGTCCATGCTAATCTGTGTGTGTAAAGTCTCTAGTGAGGTTAATGGAAGTTTGGGGAGAAGCAAAAGAAGGTTTCAAATTCGTAAGAGCGAAATTAATCTCGTGTTAAAGTTCGAGATTTAAGATGGTGTTGAAACTAGAAATGTGGCATTTACGTGCGTCATACCATATCATATGTTTTAAATTCAATAAAACTATCAGAGACATCAGTTAATCAGAGTAAGATTTAATATAAGTATTAATACATCATCTATTTGAGATTATCTCTTAATAGGTGAAATATATAGAGTTAAATTATCTTCGAAGACCACAAATTTATCGTTTTTGTTACATTTTTAGAATCTAGCTTGTCCTTAACAAAATTTTTGATTGTATTTAAAGTTTTCTGAAATATCCAATTTAGAAATATGCATATTTTGCATATTTCTATGTAAAATATGCGATCGCTTAAAAATCCGGACTCTAATAATGATCATATTGAAGTAAATTTAATCGAGATTTACTGCGAAAAAGATAGAAGGCGGCAAAGATTAGAGGGATAACAAGAGAAGAGGAGGTCTGAACCTTTCTGAAAAAAATAAACAAAGGTAGGAACGGAATCACCAGCGAAATGCGCATGGTAGAATGGAAAGATTACTTTATGGGATTATTGGGAAGGGTTGAAACGAGGCTAACGGGTTTGGGAGGCTGTGGGGGAGATGGAGGAGAGAAGGTAGCAGAAGAGGAGATGGAAGCAGTGCTTAGGGGATTGAAGAAGGGTAAGGCGCTGGGTGAATATGGGATCCATAACGAGGCATGGTTGGAAGTAACAGGGGTGGTGAAAATGAAGTTGTTGGAGGGATGAAAAGTAGTGGTAATCTGCCCAGTATATAAAAAGGGTAATAAGGGAAGCGTAGATAGTTACAGGGGAATTAACTTACTTGACTCAGCTGCAAGGTACACACAAAGATACTGTTGGGAAGACTGGAGGAGGAGATGATGTTGGGAGGAATTTTTTCGGATGAGCAGGCAATCGAGAACATGTATGTATTGAAGCATCTAGCAGATAAGAAGCTAGATAAGAAATGGGGGAAATTGTACGCCCTGTTTATAGATCTGAAGGTGGCTTTTGATAACGTGGATAGGGGAAATTGTGGGAGGAGATGGGGAGGAGGGGGATTACGGATCACCTAATAGCGAGAGTGAAAATGTAGACTATGGCTAGGATAAAAGGGGAGGATAAGCTGAGCGACGTGTTCTGGACAACGAAGAGACTGAGGCAGGAATGTCCGCTGAGCCCAAGTCTGTTTGCATTGTACACGGTGGACTTAAGATAGATTAAGAAAGGGACAGATGATAGGAGTGGTGGTGGGAAGTAGAAAGATGCATATGCTTCCGTACGTGGGTGACATCGTGATCATGGTGAAGGAGGCGGTGGAGGCAATGGCAAAAAAAAGCAAATAAGGTGATGGGACAAGTAAGGCGTTGGGGGGAGAGAGTCTTTGGAAGGAATGTGACAACGAGGAAGATTATGTTTAAAGGTCCGGTTAGCAGCGTAATGGATGTATGGAGATGGGGGAGCAGGGAATGCTGGAGGATGTGCTAGCTAGTTATTGTTGATGTGTACTTGGGTGGTGACAGAAACACCGGGGTATATAGTGACGGAAAAGGTGGAAGAGGTCAGAGTGGAGGCTCATAGGAAGGCCGTGAAATATGAAGAAGGAATAGAAGGGAGCCCAAATTGCGGGATCTTGGGGGAGTATTGGAGAGAAATTCGAGAGGGCAAAGTCAGATATGGGAAAGGAGTATTGAAAAAACAGAATTGGGTCAAACGACGAATGACGGTTCTCAAAACACAATGAAAAGAGTGTATCTATCGCCTATGGGTCACTTGAAACTGAAAATGCCTTCTACCAGTAGTGTTTACAGTTTTACAAGCAGTATCTAGTCTTCAATTGGCATTATTTGAAGTTTTGGCGTAAACATTTTGTATACCAAAAGTATTTGTTATTTTGAAAGCAAAATCTAATCTTATTAACAGTTTCTTGCCTTTTACAATATAAATGCCTTCTTCAAGAATTTGCATTTTGTTGAATAACAAAATTTTCTGCCAGCAACTTTACAAACAGTATCAAGTATTCTAGAAGCGGTATCAAGTCTTTTGAGTCATTTCAAGTCTTCTAGAAGCACTATTAAGCCTTTTGGAAGTATTTCCAGTTTTTTGGAAACAATATCAAATCTTCTAAAAGCAGTATCAACACTTTTGGAAACAATTCAAGTCTTCCAAAGGCAATATCAATTCTTCTGGAAGCATTTCAAGTTTTCTAGAAGTAATATCAAGTTTTCAGTAGCATTGAAAAGTTTTTTGGAAACATTTCAAGTCTTTTAAAAGCAATATAAAGTCTAAGTACGAAGGCTTTCACGACCGGTGTTAATTGAACTAAAATTAGAACTAACACTAGCACTAACACTAGAACCACAGGACAATACAGAAATGACAGCTAGCAAATCGTTGATCGATATACTAACGACAAAGATGGCGGAACAACGCTCAAGGTTACGAAAATTCGAGACACGAACATCAAACGAAATGCCGTTTCTGTCATTTCTGTAATGTTCTGTGGTGGTACAGAGGCGAACAATGAAAACGTGACGTTAAAACCGGAAGTCAAGCCCTTTGTTTGCGTTAATACGCACCGCGCGTCTACGGATGCGCCATTAAACGGTTAGTTAAACGTACAGGAATTAACAGGAAACGAAGATCGCTTATTTGCATATTCAATTCGCGTACAACTATCAAAACCCTTTCTCGAAATGTACTAAATAGCACGGAACATCTTTAGTTCTTCAGAAACTGGTTCTAACTCTGAAACTGGTTCAGTTAGAACCAGTTTCTAAAGAAGGTTGCAACATGGCATCCGAAACGTCAAACATTTTTTCAAAAAAACGCACGGCGAAACCCGAAAGTTTCTAGTTTTAGATCTAGTGTTAGTCCTAGTGATAGTTCTAGTGATAGTTCTAGTGTTAGTGCTAGTGTTAGTTCTAATTTTAGTTCAATATAAAGTCTTAAACATGCAGTATCGAGTCTTCTAGGAACAGTTTAAGTCTGCTGGAATCACTTCAAGTCTTCTGGAAGCATATCAAACCTGTTGTAAGCAGAACTAATCGTTGAAGAAATGAAAGGTGACGTTTAGTAGTATTGTCGATCTAGGTATGGGTCAACATCCATGTTTTTAACAACCAACACGTAAAATGGTTTCAAGGTAGATGACTATAAAGAAAAATATAAGAACAGCTTGATGTCAGACGTATGTTTTTTTGGGTTTAGAATGCATTCTCTTTTGTAGTGGCTTTTTATCCCATTATGTAATTATTGTTTTTACTCTTCTTTCTCGTAACTTTTTAAAGAACTTTTAAATAATCTATAGGTTTTTGGTTTTTTGATTTTTTGGGAAGGTGGAAACATTTTTCTTCACACATAAGCTCCCTATTCCTAGACCAGGTCACATATGGTAATAAATTACACAGGGTGTATATGAATGATTTTCCCAAACTTCAAGCTTTCACGACCGGTGTTAATTGAACTAAAATTAGAACTCACACTAGCACTAACACTAGAACTACCACTAATTTTAGTTCAACGACAGCATATTTTTTACAACCGGTGTGAAGACAGCAGTAAAAGATAGCAGTAGAAATTTCCGAAGATACCCGAACGTCCATAGACGTCCGTAGCCGGGGCCATATTTTTTTAATGTAATATACTATTGCAATATTAATTACCGGTGTAACTTATACTATATTAACTAATATTCAACTACTATTTTATTAGATAAGATTATATATTTTTTTAATATCAACATAATATATTTAATACCAGAAACAACACCAATAAAAACCTTTAACTTTCTTATTACGTCGAAGTTCCGAACCAAATTACATATAGGTGTTCTATGTGTATTTAAAATATGTTTCACGAAAATAAATTGGACTTGCAAAGGGTCCGCGGGGGTGAAACACCCAGCAGTAGATTATAACAACCCCTAACTTTCTTATTACTTCGAAGTTCCGAACCAAATTACGTACAGGTTTTCTATGTGAATTTAGAATATTTTTCGTGAAAAGAAATTGGACTTGCAAAGGGTCCGCCGGGGTGAAATACCCAGCAGTACATTATAACAACCTATAACTATTTTATTACTTCGAAGTTCCGAACCAAATTGCGTACAAGTGTTCTATGTCTATTTAGAATATTTTTCGTGAAAGAAAATTGGATTTGCAAAGGGTCCGCGGGGGTGAAACACCCAGCAGTATGGTACAGGTGTTCTATGTGTATTTAGAATTTTTATAACAACCCCTAACTTTTTTATTACTTAGAAGTTCCGAACCAAACGATTTTCTGAAATTTAAAATTAAATATTTTAAATGCCGAAAAAAATTTAAAGTGTTCGCGCTTTATAAGACTTTATAGGAAATATTGCAATTCATTATATAATGAGGTTCGTCTAAGCATTCCAAAAGGCGGTTTAACAATTAAAAGTAAGAAAATGACAGATACAGAAATACACTCTAAAGAGTCTTGGCAAAAGAAAATCAAAACTGTGAGTTCGCAATTCATGGGACGTTATTTAAAAAATGTTTCCAAACAAGAAAAATATGTTTGTGATAAAGATATTATAGAGATTGACGATGAGATGAGACGAGATGCGAATATTGCGGCTACGGAAAATTAAATGATATGACTACTTTTGTACGGTGTGATGAATGCAATAGGTGGATTCACCAAATGTGTGAATCACAAAAATCATTTACTGGCACTTTCATTTGTAAAAAGTGTCAATCATTTAAACCTAGAAGAAATCAGCCAAAAAAGTCTACGAAAAAAGTTCCTGCCAATTCAAACCAAAAGAAAATACAATTTTTAAGTAATGGTTTGGTAAATAACGTAGACTATTATAAACCTCTTACAGGTGGATAATAACCATAAAAGAAATTGTTATTGATGATTATTTGACGTTACAACCGACTACATTTTTATCAAGTTTTATCGTTGATATCGCTTGTAATATTTTTAACGAAAATCGTTTATATCAGCTCTTTTCTTGTGAATTGTAAACATATATATTTTCTGGGAAAGAAAAATTAGATGTAGTCAATGAACATCTAATGTTTCCTCTAGTGGAAAATGACTGCCATTTCAGGTTAATTATTGTAAACACTAAATTAAAAACTTTTACACTTTTAGATCTAATTAAGACTGAAAAAGGAAAAGAGAATTATATTTATATACATTTTTATCAATATGGTCTCTAAAACACAAAACCAATAACATATTTATTAAAAATTGGACAATTGTCGATATTGACCACGTTAAACAAAAGGATGGTTTCAGTTATGGTATGTTTATTATCTATTTTTGCAAACAGTTATGCGAAGGTAATCCGCTAACTGTATTTAAAAATATGGTTAAATATCGAAAGGAAATAAAAATGTTACTCTTATCAAATAGCGTAGGATTGTCTACACGCTGTTTATATTATTGCAGAGAAGCAACCTCTTCTGACTATCACTGTAATATATGTAAAAGATATATCCACAATTCATGTGACTCCAATCCTGTAAGCAAAATAGCAGATAATGTTGCCATCAATAATATATGTACATTATGCTCACTTAACAATTAATTATAAAATTTTACTGTTTCTAACTTAAATATAAGTCCATAAATATATAACATATAATAACAATATATACAATAAAAATGTAAAATGTATAAATAAAAATATAAAATATATAAAAATATTCTAAATAGACATAGAACACATGTACGTAATTTGGTTCGGAACTTCGAAGTAATAAAAAAGTTAGGACTTGTTATAATCTACTGCTGGGTATTTCACCCCCGCGGACCCTTTGCAATGCAATTTCTTTTCCCGAAAAATATTCTAAATACACATAGAACACATGTACGCAATTTGGTTCGGAACTTCGAAATAATAAAAAAGTTAGGGGTTGTTATAATCTACCTAGGTGTTTCACCCCTGCGGACCCTTTGCAAATCCAATTTTCTTTCACGAAAAATATTCTAAATACACATAGAACATCTGTATGTAATTTGGTTGGGAACTTCGACGTAATAAGAAAGTTAAAGGTTTTCATTGTTATTGTTTCTGGAATTAAATATATTATGTTGATATTAAAAAAATATATAATCTTATCTAATAAAATAGTAGTTGAATATTACTTAATATAGTATAAGTTACACCGGTAATTAATATTGCAATAGTATATTACATTAAAAAAGTACGGCCCCGGCTACAGACGTCTATGGACGTTCTGCTATCTTCGAAAATTTCTACTGCTATCTTTTACTGCTGTCTTCACACCCGTTTTTTTACAAAGAGTTTCGAAAATTTTATCACGTCATATTTAAAAGGTTCGCCATTAGTGGCAGAGGCATAATTACGGAGAGGCTGCCTAGGGTAGAGGGGGTTAATAATATCCAAATGAGGGAAAATATTGTAGGCAAATAATTGTACACAATAAAACTCATACTGCGAAAAAGATAATTTTTTTTTTCCATAATCATCATTGTAACGATTTTTTAAATTCAACTGTGCAGTTGTATCGTTAATTATTTAAAAATCTTCTTTTAAATTTCTTTAAAATGGAATGATATGGAATGAAATGAAATTAATGAAATGATGTGGATATATTAAGAAAATTTAAAAAATTCAACAATAAATTTTAAATTTAAGAACTAACGCCACCTTTTGCCCCACAACCATATTAATATTTTATATCATAATCAATATCATTTCTCATTTCTTAATAAACATGTACTTAATAAAACATATCTAAAGTATACCCAACATATATATATATATATATATATATAATACAAATTAAGTTTACGCATTCATGAAAATCAATAAAAAATTAAATCAATTTTAATACCATATACAATATAGTTAAGTAAATATCCCATAGATGGCGCAACGTTTTATTACTTAAAATCAAATACTTTATTTGACCTACAATTTTCTAAAATTTAAACAACTTTCACATTTAATTATTCATAGCGAGATAATTTCGTTAGAAATATTTATGGGCGTGACATTCCTAAGAAGTTTTAATCGTTAATCTCAAGTAGAAAGCACGTGATTGATAAAGATTGATGCCAATTGCTGCATTGAGGTAAATAACAGTAATAAAAGATAAAGTAATTCGAAGGATTTAATGTTTTTTTTTCTAAATTAGCCTTTCAACAATGTTATCGCAAGATATGAAAAGTTTATTTTTAAAAGTGGGGGCCAATCAATTTTTTTATGATCTTGCGTCGTTTCGATAAAAAAAATAACATTATCGAATTTGCAAGATAAGATCTCACTGCAACATAGTTACGAAATATCGCTACAAAAATAAACCATAAATTTAGACATCGCAACAGCTCTAAAAAACATTGTGCTCTTGAATCTAACAATAGACTCTAACCTTGTCCTCTAGTAATGAACTTAGTTCCTTAAAAAAAAGTTTATTTTAAAGTTAAACAGTTATTGTTTAAGCAACTTGTTGCATATTTAATTTAATGCAAAAAGTAGATCCACGTGTACAAAGGCCAATTTTACTTTTAAAAATTTTTACATAACTCTGTTTATCTACAACGATCCCCACTCATTTAGAATTTTATGTGGAGTCTCTCCAGCGACGCCGCCGTCTCCTTCTCCTCCACCTGTTTTTTATTAACGGAGGGTTGGAGACTTTGAGACATAAATGTTCGCGGTGTGAACGGGAGAACGTAACATAACCTCAGTTAAGTCTCCTTGACATATAACAACACGGTAGCCCTTCAAATCAATTTATACACAACATTTCGATCGTTTGGTTCTAGTGCAACAAAAAGTCTATTAAACGTCGCGTCATTACAAAATCTAAGAAAACATGAGAAACAACATTATTAATTACACCAAAAACTTCTATAACAAATCATTTAGAAGGGCTACGCATGTTATTTTCGATATGGACGGACTTATATTGGGTAAGAAAAAAATTAATTTTTTTCGATTTCTTTTGACTGATTGTGTAAACATGATTTGAGCGCCCTCTAACGGATTTATGGATTAATTAACCCGAATTTGGCGCCACATTTAAATTTAATTCTTAATTTTTTAAGATACTGAAAGCATCTACACGAAAGTTATTAGTGATATTGCGAAAAAATTTGGGAAAGTTTACACCAAAAACGTTCGGATTAAATTACTTGGAACTATTGAAGCTGATAGTAGTAAAATAGCCGTACAAGAGATGCAATTACCCATTACATGGGAAGAGTTTAGAGAAGAATTTTCATTAAAATCAAGTATTCAATTAAGGAAATGTCCCCTTATGCCTGGTAAGAAAAAAAATTGTTTTTATAAAAACATTCCTTAAGAGATTGCTTATTCTTTTTAACCTTGACAAAGTCAAAATGATATTAAAAAAATCTTTCTAAATAATAACATCCAAATCAAGACTTTATTCAATTAATTTCTATTTTTAGGAGCAGAAAAATTAATTCGTCACTTAAAAGCTAATAATGTCCCAATAGCAATAGCAACATCATCAACAGAAGAAAGCATGGAATACAAAACAGAACATTTAAAACATTTTTTCGATCTATTTGATCATAAAGTTTGTGGCGGCTCAGATCCGGAAGTGATTCAAGGAAAACCAGCACCTGATATATTTTTAGTTTGTGCAAAAAGGTTTCATGATCAACCGCATCCTGAGAAATGTTTAGTTTTGGAGGATGCTCCAAATGGGGCGAGGGGCGCAATCGACGCTGGCATGCAATGTGTTATAGTTCCAGATCAAGATGTTCCTCATGATTTATGCAATCATGCTACTCAAATAATCCCTTCACTCAAAAATATTAGGCCGGAACACTTTGGATTACCGCCTTTTACTTCATAATATAAAGATAAAGAAATTAGAAAAATGACAAAGATTAGTTGGGATAATTAAATCTACAATTTATAATGGAATTTCTTTTGTAACAAGTGGATAAAGTTAACCAAGGACTTAAGGCGTTCGTAAGAGAGAAGAGGAGATAATGACAAATACAAACTGATAGACTAGTCAAACATTAAATCAATATTTATTTGGTATACATTAATAACGTTTTAATACAGTACCTAGCGATCAAAAGTTGTTTTTTTTACTATTACTTTACTACCTGTTTTAATTTGGTGTAAATATCCTAGACCCATATATTTTTTTAATGAACTACTAACTTCTTTTCCCTTCTCTAATAACAAAAATGTGTTCCTTCTGAATAACAATATCCAAATCTAGACTTCTTTTAAATTAATTTCTATTAAGTTTTCTGTAAGTTTAAGTTTTTTCTTTATTTGGTGGTGCATAAAAGCTTATGCGCCAAATACCGCACCAACTCAATACGATCAACATAGTAGCATACATAGGGTTCCAAACTATTGACGCAAAATTAAGAAGGCTGTGCACGTGAGCCAAATAAAGTTTGGTTATATTGGTGAAAGCTCTACATGATCTAATATTAAAACCCAAACGTTGCAGAGCCTTAGAAAACATTTTATCAATATGTTGACCAAACAGCAGTTTAGAGTCTAACGCAATTCCGAGATCGTTAACACAAGAACTAGACTTGAACAGTTCAGTACTGAATCTGTATGGGTAATTCACGGGGTAACGTTCTTACAAAGGTAATCTTGCTGCATTTATTCAGATTAAGAAAGAGATAGTTTTTAGAGCAGAAATCATGTAATCGATTTAAGTCTTCCTGCAGCAAATCGCAATCAGACAAAGACCGAACACATGAAAAAATTTTACAATCATCTGCATATAACAAGAAATTAGAGTATCGAAAAGATTTATTAATATCGTTAATATACGCTAAGAAAAGTATTGGTCCAAGATGACTCTCTTGCGGTACGCCGGAAGTAACCGGTACAAAATCAGATATAAAGTTGTTAACTTTGACCGTTTGAAGTCTATTAGATATGTATGAACCAAACCATCGCAACAGGCCATATGAAAGGTCAAACCCTCGTAATTTTTCCATTAAAATTGCGTGATTAACCTTGTCAAAAGCCTTACTGAAGTCTGTGTAGATTGCGTCTACTTGTAAATTATTATTCGTTGCATTATGCACGAAAGTCATAAAAGTAGCAAGATTGGTCTCTACTGATCGACCCCTACAGAAACCTACAGGAACAGCATTCCTGGATAATAAAAGGTTTTAGTATATAATGAAGTTTAGAAAGTACTAATTTTTCAATAACTTTTGAAACCTTGGGCAATATTGAAATGGGACGACAATTGGTAACAAGATGTTTATGACCTGATTTAAATATTGGTACAATAAGCGCCTTCTTCCATATGGAAGGGAAAACTCCCTGTACAACAGACTGGGAGAACAGCAAAAACACAGGATCCGTAAGGTGATCGGCACAGGAAGTGACCAAAATGCCGGGCAAACCGTCAGATCCTGGACCCGAATTAGAATTAACTTGATTCAATGCACAAAGAACATCGGATTTCTCAATCCAAACTGTTATTAGCTCTACTCTTAGCTGTTATACGAGTTTGGATTATTGTATTCTTGTATCGAACTAAAACTAGAACTAACACTAGACCTAGTATCAGAAAGTGTCGGTTTAGCCGTGCGTCTTCAGACGCACGGCTAAACCTGAATCTTTCTAATACTAGGTCTAGTGTTAGTTCTAGTTTTAAACCTTATATAACACTAGATTGTTTTAAATTCTTCTGGAACTAAATGTATAACTAACACTAGAGCTACAACACACCTTCAGAACTAATATTAGAACTAGAAAGATTAGGATTTAGCGGTACCTTTCTTAAGACGGCTATACAGTAATGTTTTTAGTTTCTAGGTCCAGTATTAATTCTGAAGCTAAGTTGAGAGGAAGCCATATGCCATTCTGGAAAGCACAAATGCACGAAACAATGACTTATAGCCATTGGAACCAGTAAAAGCACGCCAAGTTCGCAAGACAAATCCAAGTACTCGGGCGGCAGAGGAAGCAACATCTTCAATGTGTGATACAAAGTTTAGTTTATTATGAAAGGTAACTCTCAAATCCTTTACGTGAACTACGTTAAACTGGACTGCAGGAAGTATCAACAGTTAAGTTCCAACACCATCTAAGTAGTAAGTTAACGAAACAGAAGACACTTTGCGTGTATAACTAATAGTACTACATATCATAATGTTTTAAGATAATTTAGGTTCTCCTTTAGAGATTCCATGTATTGGTAAGGTTTGTAGTTAATGAAAAACCACGAATTACTATTTTACATCTAATTTTATTGCTAAGTAAAATTGTACTGACTTGTAGTATTACTTTACATTATTGCAATGCTTACTTTGCATGCTTACCAATTAAGCAATCGGTCAGTAACCAAAGAGGCTTATTTTTTTTTTAATTTCTTTTGACTAATTGTGTAAACATGATTTTAACGCCTTCTATCGGATTTATGGATTAATTAACACGAATTTGGCGCCATATTTAAATTTAATTCTTAATTTTTTTTTAAGATACTGAAAGCATCTACATGAAAGTTATTAGTGATATTGCTAAAAAATTTGAGAAAATTTACACCAAAAACGTTCAGATTAAATTACTTGGAACTATTGAAGCTGATAGTAGTGAAATAGTGGTACAAGAGATGTAATTACCCATCACATGGGAAGAGTTTAGAGAAGAATTTTCATTAAAATCAAGTATTCAATTAAGGAAATGTCCCCTTATGCCTGGTAAGAAAAAAATTGTTTTTATAAAAACACTCCTTAAGAGATTGCTTATTCTTTTTAACCTTGACAAAGTCAAAATGATATTAAAAAAATCTTTCTAAATAATAACATCCAAATCAAGACTTTATTCAATTAATTTCTATTTTTAGGAGCAGAAAAATTAATTCGTCACTTAAAAGCTAATAATGTCCCAATAGCAATAGCAACATCATCAACAGAAGAAAGCATGGAATACAAAACAAAACATTTAAAACATTTTTTCGATCTATTTGATCATAAAGTTTGTGGCGGCTCAGATCCGGAAGTGATTCAGGGAAAACCAGCACCTGATATATTTTTAGTTTGTGCAAAAAGGTTTCATGATCAACCGCATCCTGAGAAATGTTTAGTTTTGGAGGATGCTCCAAATGGGGCGAGGGGCGCAATCGACGCTGGCATGCAATGTGTTATAGTTCCAGATCAAGATGTTCCTCATGATTTATGCAATCATGCTACTCAAATAATGCCTTCACTCAAAAATATTAGGCCGGAACACTTTGGATTACCGCCTTTTACTTCATAATATAAAGATAAAGTAATTAGAAAAATGACAAACTATATGGCCCACATATTTTATAATGAAATACTAACTTCTTCTCCCTTCTCTATTAATAAAAATGTGTTCTTTCTGAATAATGATATCAAAATCTAGCCTTTTAATTTAATTAATTTCTATTAAGTTTTCTGTAAGTTTAACCATCCTAAGCGACGTGCGGCTATACCCAATTTTTTTAGTTCTAAGTCTAATGTTTACTTAAATCTGGATCTTTCTAGTTGTAGTTCTAGGTCTAATGCTAGGTCTAGTTTTAATTCTTGTATAACACTGGACTTTTTTAAATTCTTCTGGAACAAAAAGTATGACTAATACTAGACCTATAACCCAGCTTCAGAACTAGGAACAATAGGATTTAGCTGTACGTCTCTTAAGATGACTATACCGCAATGTTTCTAGTTCTAGGTCCAGTATTAGTTAACATTAAAAGACGTACGGCTAAACGCAAATATTTCTAATTCCGAGTCTAGTGTTAGCTTTGGTGTATGTATTAGCTCTACTTTTAGCTGATATTCGGTTGTAGATTATTGTATACTTGTATCGAACTAAAACTAGAACTAACACTAGACCTAAAACTATAAAGATACAGGTTTAGCGGTACGTCTTCAGACACACGGCTAGACCGAGTGTTATTAGATGAACGAGGTCAAATATGACTTCTACTTTTAATTCTTGTATAGCACTAAATTGTTTCAACCCAGCATCAGAACTAATACTAGAACTAGATACATTAGGGTTAAGCTGTACGTCTCTTAACCCTGATCTGGACTTTGCATCCAGGTTAACAAAAGATCGATCAGAGGCGATGTTTTCGAAACGACCCAACCAGCAATGTATGTAAAAAAATAAATTGATATGGCGAATAAATGTAGAAAAAAGTTTATATGTCAAGTAATAGAAAAAGAATACGAAAGAACAAGAAGGAAAGAGGCTCGAATTAAGCGAAACATGATTGGAGAAGAAGAAATAAAGCTGTCAGCTGAAAACGGAATGAGAAGAAGCACTATTGAAAAAAGAAGCACTGCTCAGACAACAGGCGATCTCTAAGCAAAGCTCTGAATACGGAAAAACTGCAGGCTTCACGCTACCTAATGGATAAATTATTCCACAGAGTTATAGCTTGCACCGTGTATGATCCATGACATATTTCGGTACGATGACCGGGAAACATGAGTGAGACACCAGATTGTGCTCTAGAAATAGACCTTCCTACAGATAGACTGAATTTGGCGCTGCCAGGACAATGCAGAATCCAGCCGCATTACCGCTGCTGGAAATTCGTCTACAGCTGCAGTTCTATAAATTTTGAGGTCGTCTGCATATAGCTAAAAGTTACACTTAATTATTTTAGAAATGGAGAATAGGAGTGGACTCAAGACACTGCCATGAGGCACACCGCAGTGGCTTGTAACTACAGACGAAGAACGATTAGAAAGGTACGATTGAAACCAAGTGAAACAGCGCGTCGAAAAACCCACAAAAGATAGAATTGCCACCAACAAACTCTATAAATAAGGTCCAACGCCGATCATCACAACCACGTCTAGTATCATTAGTAATTTTGATAAGCACCAATGTCGTGCTATGACTTGGCGGGAAACCTGATTGAAAATCGATGATAATTTTATGCTCATCAAAATACCGCTGCACATGCATATACACTAAGCGCCTAGTGCTTTGAAAATTACGGAAAGAATAGATATAGGACAAAAATCACTTAGACAAGTAGAACACTTAAGTTTATGGTTTAAGGTATGGATACAACGTAAGCTAGTTTCCAAATAGAAGGGAAGATCGATTTCTCAATGGAGAAGTTAAATATGTGGAGTAGTGGAGGAATGATAACATTCAAAATAGGAAGGAGCGGCTCAATACTAACACTATCAGCACCAACACTAGTGGTCTTAGAATGACTGAGAGGCTGGTGGACTTAAAACTCGTTAAACGTATAAATTCCAATTTCCGAAGCATCAGACATGAATGCCCCGCAGTTAACTCTATTGTAGTTTCGAGATTTTTGTTATTTACGATCGAATCGACTAAATATTTTGCCTCAGTGAATGAATTTTCGTTTATTTTACATTTTCATTTGTTTTTGCCGTAATTCTTATTCAGAAGGTGAAAAGAGGAAAATCCTTAATCCGTACATCATGTGTCAGATTGAGTAAAACAGTTGTATATCCCAATTTTCGACGATAATTCGCTTCGTTTTTGGTAATAAGGTTCAACGGTTGAAATAGTTGAAAAAATTTGAAAAAGCATCATCATAATTGCCAGGTTTTGAACTTTTGAAGATATTGCCTTTTAACAACATTTGGTATTTTGGAAGCAAAATTAAATTTTATATATACTTCTGTTATCAATATTTAGTCATTACTTAACTGTTTTTGGACTATTTACGTCAAGATATTGAACAAATATATTGTTTTTTTGTTTTTTATATTGTTTAGTAAGTCTTTTAGCAGCATTTCAACTTTTCCAGCGGCAATACCAAGTGTTCAAGAAGCATTTCAAGTTTCCTACAAGCAGTATCAAGTCTTTTGGGAACATTTCAAGTCATCTAGAAACAGTATCAAATCTTCTGGAAGCATTTCAAGTCTTCATTAAGTCTTTTGAAGGTATATCATGTTTTCTAGAAGCAGTATCAAGTCTTCTAGAAACATTTCAAAGCTTTTAGAAGTAAAATCAAGTATTCCAGAAATAATATCGAATCTTCATTTTAAGCCTTGGATCAGTGTCAAACCACCTAGAAGCAGTATCAAGTCTTCCAGGGCCAGTATCATGTCTGCTGGAAGCAGTTCAATCGTTCTGGAGGCATTTCAAACAGTATCAAGTCTTCCAGTAGCAGTATCGAATCTTCTGGAAGCATTTCAAGTCTTGTAGAGGCATTTCAGGTTTTCTGGCTGCATATCAGGTCTTCTGGATTCATTTGAAGCCTTTTGAAGCAGTTACAGGTCTAGAAGCAGTTTCAAGTTTCCTGGAAGCAGATCAAGTCTTCTAGAAGTAGTATTAAGACTTCTAAAAGCATCGTAAGTTTTCTGAAAACATTTTAAGGCTTCTGGAAATAATATTAAATCTTCTAGCAGTTTAAACTTTCTAGAAGCATTTCAAATTTTTTAGAAGCAGTATTAAGTCTTCCAGAGGCAATATCGAGACGTCTGGAAACAGTTCCAGTCTTCTGAAAATATGTCAAACCTTCTCGAAATAACATTAAGTCGTTTGGAAGTATTTCAAGTCTTCTGAAGCAGTGTCTGGAACTAATAGTATAACTAATACTAGACCTATATATTTTTTAATGAAACTTTAGTTTCTTTTCCTTTCTCTATTAACAAAAATGAAAGGTTCTTCATTAATCTTGACAAAATCAAAATGATATTACAGAGACATAAATAATACCATCCAAATCAAAACTTTTTTATTTCGGGGTAATATCAGTGTAGAAGCCTATTGCATCTATTGCTCAAGATGATGTTAAAATTTGAAGTTAATCTATCAAAAATTATAAATGTTATTTGTCGCGCAAAATTGAAAAATGTGGTTTCGAGAAGAACCGCTCTAAAATTTTGGAACGCTAGGATCCGCATATAAGTTTTAAAAAATTTGTTTCTGTAGGATCTTACCATCAATCAGGTATTCCAGCACCATAAAGTTGACCCTCAATGTTGCTATTTTCCTCTTCTCGCAGCTTTCTGGCCCCTGTTAAGGATTACGCCAATCCTTTCCCCCTGTTGCTCTATAAATGAGTGAGCGTTGGGAATATTTAATGCGTTTCGCATCGGCTTTGAGGCAAAAATTATAATAGTTGTAGTCATTCTTATTTCCACAACCTCCATTATGACATTTAGTTGATCATAAAAAATACAAACGGCAACATCTGTACTTAAATCCAGTATTTTTTTACCACTTGATGTGGTCTTCGGAGCGATGGACCAAACTAATGAATCAAACAAATCCTCTCTATTTAAACCTTCATAGATATGTTGAATCGCTTCAAAAACTTCCGGTTTCATTGGTTGTGGATGTTTGTAATTATCGCGCCCTATGCCAGTAAAAAAAGGTTTTTTGGCCAAAAGCTTTGGGAATATTAATTTTAAAGGTCAAACATTTCGCTTAAGAAAAAAAAACGATTTTTTTAAGTTCTATACTGATATTACTCCTTAATTAATTTCTATTCAAGGAACATAAAAAATAATTCGTTAGTAAAAGGTAATAATGTCGCAATAGCAACATTATGAAAACAAAAAAGCATGAAATATAAAACGGAACCATCAACACAAGAAAGCATGAAATCTAAAACTGAGCACTCAAAGATTTTTTTTGATTTGCTTGATCAAAAGATTTGGGGCGACTTCAATCCAGAAGTAATTCACTCAGATAATTCCTTCATTCATCATTACACACACTGAAATACATTTAGTGAGAATACTTTGGAATATGGCCTTTCACCACATAAAATAAAATAATCTTGAACCATCTGTTGGTGGTGATTTACGCTCTCGAGAGTTTTTGGACACTTACCGTTACTGTAAACTGTAATAAATACAGTTTAACGACCTCTGTAACGATAATAATAGAATTTTAGATCTGCTGCTCAGTACATCCACTTGTAGACAGAGGGTCAATAGGTGTCCGGATCTACTCGTGAGCCAAGATCGTCACCATCCTGCCTTTGAATTTCTTATTGTCGGTGCTCGACCGAAGTTATTGCGCGATGACCCCATTGTTAAATACTTTTTTAATCGGGGTAATTATGATGCAATTAATGCTTCTATTTCTGCCATTGATTGGTCTGAACAATTTGCGGGCCGGAACGTAGATGACGCGGTCGACATTTTTTACACCATTATTAATAATCTAATTAACGTTCATGTCCCGCATCGACTAGTATCTAAGCGCAGATTTCCAATTTGGTACTCGAGATCAACAGTGAGGTCTATCCGGGAAAAGCTTAGTTTGCACCGGAAGTGGAAAATTTATGGAAATAAAGCTGATTATTTATCATTTACAATTTTGCGTAGGCATTCCAAAGTTTTAATTAAGTCTGATTATGACAGGTATGTTAGGTCAATACAATCGCAGCTTATTGAATGCCCTGACCGCTTGTGGTCTTTCGTAAAACATAAAAGGGGCGAATGCTCTGATATTCCTGCTAAGATGAAATTATTTGACGATTCTAGCGATAATGCCCAGGGTATCTGTTCCTTATTCGCTCAATACTTTAACTCTGTTTTCATTGACGGTACCTACACTTATTCTTCGCGTATCGCATCGGGTGGTGGCCTGGCGCCTTGGTTCTGCGAGGAGAATGTCTTGCGTGCTCTCAGGGAGGTTGATTCTAAAACTGGAGCTGGTCCGGACAAATTGCCCGGTTGCTTCATTAAATACTGTGCTGCTAGCTTAGCAAAGCCACTTTTTATAATTTTTTCTATTTCCTTGAACTCCGGATCTTTCCCCGGCGAATGGCGGAGGGCCTTTGTTTTGCCTGTCTTTAAGTCTGGTGACCGTAGTGATGTTTGTCAGTATCGTCCAATTTCAATTTTATCTATAGTTTCTAAAATCTTTGAAAAAATTGTCTATTCTAAATTACTGTACATCTTGAAGCCGCATTTGATTGTTGAGCAGCATGGATTTCTTCCGGGTAGATCTGCTGAAACCAACTTAATGACCTACACCAACTTCATACATAATGCTTTTAACGCATCTGAGCAGGTCGACGCGATCTACACTGACTTCAGCAAAGCTTTTGATAAGATTGACCACAATATACTGATGGACAAGCTTTCACTTTTTGATATTCCCCAAGGTCTCTTAACGTGGCTGAGTTCATATATCACTGATCGTTATCAGGCCGTACGTGTTGGCAATTGTGTCTCCGCTTTTCGCCGAATCACATCTGGTGTTCCCCAGGGAAGTCACCTTGGCCCCATCCTCTTCTTGGTATATATTAATGATGTGATGGCCTGCTTTGAGCACGCAAGATTTTTACTTTACGCAGATGACTGTAAAATCTATCTGAACATAAAGCGTAACTCTGACTGTCTTAAACTTCAGAGTGATCTGAACCGGTTTTACTACTACTGTTTCAATAACTGTCTTTTCCTAAATTTTAAAAAGTGTTCTAAAATCTCATTTTCGCGTAAACGTTACCCCCTGAATTTTTCTTACAATCTAGGCGGTACAGATCTTCAATCTGTCGACCACATCTGCGATCTGGGGATTATACTAGATGGGAAACTTTCATATAATTTGCATGTAGATTATATCACATCCAAAGCTTTGAAGAGGTTGGGTTTTGTCATTAGAACTTGTCGTTCTTTTTCGAATATTAGTTGCATTAGAGTTTTGTATTTGACGTATGTGAGTAGTGTTCTCGGTTATTCGTCAGCGATATGGAATCCTCAGTACTCTGTTTGCATTAATCGCATTGAGTCTGTTCAGCGCCGTTTTTTGCGGTATTTAGCCCATAAAGTTTACTTACCCTACTGCGATTACGAGATGCGATGCAGGGTGCTAGGCTTGCAGTCATTGCAAGTTAGGCGGCTGAGATATGATCTGCTTTTCATCTTTAAGTTAACAAACAATTTTGTCAATTCTCCGGTATTGCTCGGCGGATTATGCTTTTCGGTGCCGTCTTATCGTACTAGATGTGGTCGGGTTTTTAGACTTAATAGATCAAATACCAACGCTCATTTTAACTCGCCTCTTCAAAGACTTATGTACTCATTTGATTCTCACTGTCGAAGTATCGACTTGTTTAATATCTTGTATACTGCGTTTAGACGGTTTTTGTGGGGCATAAGCGGAATGACCTCATTGCAATTTATACCTACTACCTCGTAATTGTGGGATGTAATTGAATAATGTTATAAAAATGTAATTCTTGATTCTTTCTATTATTATTATTTTTTTGTTAGAGCTATTGTATGATTATTGTGTATTCTATTTTTATTTTATGTTCTGTTCTTTATTATAATTTTGTTATTGTACTGTGGATGCTTCGCTGGGGGTTCACCCTGTTTGCATCCCTTGAAGTAAATAAATAAATAAATTAGAAAAAGTCAATGATTAATTGGGATTAAATCAACAATATCAAGGAACTTCTTTTGTAACAAATGGATAAAATTAACCAAGCAAACTTTACTTAAGATGTTAATAAGAAAGGAGATAATGACAAATACTAACTGATAAACTAATCAAACATTAAATCAATATTTATTTGGTATACATTAATAACATTTTAATACAGTACCTAACGATCAAAAGTCGTTTTCTTTACTATTACTTTGCCACCTGTTCTAATTTTGTGTAAATATCCTCCGCAGACATATTTTTTAATGAAACACTAGTTTCTTTTCCCTTCTCTATAAACAAAAATGAAAAGTACTTTCATTAATTCTCATAATTATAGGAGTATCTGGTTATCTTTAGAATCAGAGGTATATAGCGATGGAGACCACATTATTTTGAACCGATTTTTCTAATAAATTTTTTTCATGTTGTTTATAATAACGACATGGGAACTGTTTAAAGTTGTCTAACAGTCCAACACCCGCCTTATGATCTGTCTTACATATTTATTTAGCTCTTACCAAATAACTTATTGAATTATCCTAATTATAAAATTGAAATATGTTCATTTTTAACCCTTTAAACTTTAATGATGGTTACTTTATCATAAAAATTAAATTTTGAACGTTAGAAAGAGAAAAATCAATAATCAAATTCTGATATGATGTAAATGCATAAAAAACGTACTGATTGCCTGAGATTGATTTACGATCTCCATAATCCTTTCATTTTCTTTTAAATAGTTCTTGTGCGTTTAATATAAACAATATGAAATAAATTTATTGAAAAAAGCGTCTCAAAATAATGTGTTCTACATTGCTATATACCTCTGATCTGGAAGATACCAGACACCTATATTGTAAATATTTACTAACCATATCTTGCCCAAAGCTTAGGTTCTACACTTGAACATTCCCTAATTAATATAGGAAAAGTAGGATTTTGACTCTTAATTCCAACATAAAACTTCTCAACGAATTCTCTAAAAATTATAAAGTTACATAACCTCAATTCTAATTCGGCTTATTTGTAGGTTATTTTACCGCGCCCCTTTGCTTGTTTCGCCTCGTTGGCACAAATGTAATCTTAATTCCTTTAATCTTGAACCGAATTTCAAAGCTTTGCTCATTTTAATTTAATTTTTATTATTAAATTCTTCGAAGTAAGTTAAATGACAAATGTCAAATTAATACTGTAGCCAACTTAAACTAGGAACAAAAAATATCCCCATAATTTAATTAATTATTTATTAAAAACATACAAAAATTTTTTATATTATTACAAAATCCTTCTAAAATTTCTTGATAATTTCCAGGATAAATCATCTTGTCCAAATAATTTACTCGGTACCGCCGATTTTGATCTCAAAGACATCTTCGCAGCTTCAAACCCAACAGACATACAAACTTCTTCACTTAATCCTTTTAACATCGAACATATTAATCCAGCAACTAAACAATCACCGGCCCCACTAACATTTACAAATTCATCCACACAATCACCCGGATAATGTCTTATTTGAAGATCGGTTTCTTTTTCATTCAAAAATAAAGGTCTAGATGCATCTGCATATCTTCCAATTACCAAACCATCACAACCTAAAGTAACGATAACGTTATCAACGTATTTTGCCACTAATTTACAAATAAAAACGGCTTCGTCTAATTTATTTTTAGGTAAATTCTCCAAATTAACACCCAAAGTCCTTGCAATGTGTCTCAATTCGTTTAAATTGGGTGAAATGTATTTTATTGATCTCCAAAATGGCGTTTTAAACGGTTTTTCCGAAACTATATGGTCAGTTGGTTCAAAAAATACTGAAACAAAAAAAGGAAAATTAGCACATTTTAAATTTCCCGCTATTTTAATATTTTAATTTAAAGAAATGTATCCACTTGTACCAACATTTTAACGTGAAAAAACGGTTGTCATAACAAACAGAAAATTCAGAGACATGGCAACTAAGACTAAAACGGGAATTTGTGCTATTGCAACCACCGTAGTGGCCTTTTTATTCATATTAATCGCATTTTGTACCCCTTATTGGCTCGTAAATGATGGGAAAATACCCGATCCACAATTCATTAAAATTGGTGAGTCATATCAAAATAAATTTGGAAAGGAGTGGCCTTTAACTATTTTAATTTTTTGATTTATTTATTTTAGGTTTATGGGAAGTATGTTTCAACAATTTCAAAGAATTCAAGCACCAATACGACACAAAATTCTTAGGGTGTTGGTGGGTTTTTGAAGAGGAATACTACATCATTCATGATTTCCTTCTACCGGCATTCTTTATTATAACCCAATTCTTTTTCACCCTTTGCATGACTCTATTATTAGTTGCCGCGTTCTTAACTTGGATGTACTGTTTTTGTAGTCGTGATCATGATAAGTATTTACTTTTATTATTGACAATCGGAACAGATTTAGTTTTGGCTGGTTTCTTTGGAACAGTTTCTTGTTTAATTTTTGGAGCAAATGGGGATCGAAGAGATTGGATGCCTTATTGGGAACATAACGATTTAGGGTGGTCCTTCGGTTTAGCTTGTGTTGGCTCATTATTGTTATTCCCGGCAGGGGCTATGTTTTTAGTTGAAGCTAAACGAGTTAGATATCGAAGATTAGAAGCTTCAAGACCATCTTTACAATATCAAATGGATGAAAGAAAACCACACCATTCACAAATGTATTAAAATTAAGATTTTTTTTATGATCTTTATTGAATCTACTTACTGAATGTAAACCGTCCATTTTGCTTAATTTTAATTAATAGTTTTGATGTTTAAAGTGTTAAATGAAATCATGAAGGAGTATTAATCTGTATAAACAAAGTATTGTATATTAATGTTGAATCTTGTTTGAATCTATTTTTAAAAGTGCCTTAATTTGTATTGTTTGGCAAATTTTAACTTAAAGGTTATCTTTTTTTATTAACTGACTATACTTTGATTTTATATTTTATACTGTGTACAAAATAAATTATTTTTAAAATCCGATTTATATTTATTGCTAAACCAAAAACAATTTTCGCAGCTTGTATGTACAGTATCGTTCAAAAGTATGGGAGAATTTAGTTTTTCACACATAACTTTACTAATATCTACTTAACAAATTTACATGTTTCAGACAATGTATAATGAGTGAATAGAATTATATTCTAGATCACTATATGGTTTGGTATACCATAGAGGCGCTACATTTATTTTTTGATTAGACCTATCATGTCTAATAGCGTTTTATTTTCGTTTGTAGTTTCCCGTTATTTTCTAAAAAGTTATGAAACATTATTCAAGATGTGTAAAAAATAGAGAGCTTGAGTTCCGTTGGAATTGGCGCAGAAAGCTACCATAAAGAGTGGTCGACAAGGACGCATATAGATGCAGTTTTCGCTTGCACTGTCAATGATTTCGTTGGAACTGAAGATATCTAGGGCTTCGTGAAAAAGAAATGGATGTCAAAACACCACATTATTGGAGGACAGAAATGTCGCGAGGCTGTGCAGAGCGAACCCATTATTCACGGCGGAGGACATTGGGAGACAATTCATCCATGTCGACGATCAAGCAGAAACTGAAGAGTGCGAGACTTATTGGTAGAACTAAAATCAATCGATTTAGCCGTCTTGAGAGGTGTACGCCTAAAGCAGCATGTTTCTAGATTTAGAATTACATGTAATGATATAAAATGATATAACATAAAAATGAAATAAAATAGTTTTACTTCGATTTAAATATACACTCAGCAGCAGAAGCCTGCGTACAAAAAACTTGTAATACTTTAATTGAAAAAATAAGAGTCATAATCTAATACGATAAACTTGATTATTTTTTTATTTTGTATATTAACTACATATAATTCTATTAACAAAATATGCTTCAACAAAACAGAAACAGTAGTTACAGAAAAAAATCAATACTAAAAATTCTACAAATAACGGGTATGCAAAAATCTGCGTACAAGTCAGGACAGTATTTATAAAAAATTCATAAATGAGATCATTGTTTCTATATTAATATGAGGTCGGATAACCTTTACGTTTAATGACCTCTCTTAAACGTTTAGGCATGGAGTGCACTAATTTCTTCGTTTCGTCCGAACTGATTTTGGCCCATTCTTCAATCATAACATTTTTTAACGTTTCCTTCAACGTTATGTTGTGTTGCCGAATTCTGCGTTCCAGTAAATCCCAGAGGTATTCGATGGGATTCAAGTCCGGCGATTGTGGAGGTGTTTTAAGTTGCTTTGGGGTATTGTATAGTAGCCAAAGCTTAGTGTTGTGGGCGCAATGTTTGGGGTCATTATCTTGTTGAAAAAAGTATTCGGGCCCCAAGCCCAAGTTTTCGATGCTAGGCTTCAAATTTTCTTTTAAAATGTCTATATACATTTTATGGTCCATTGTCGATGTTATGAAAACCAACCTTCCCACCCCTTTGGTGCACATACACTCCCAAACCATAACTCCACCACCTCCGTGTTTTACAGTCGCTTTCAAATTTTCGGGATTAAGGGCAGTATTAGGTTTTCTCCATACAAGTTGTTTACCCTTAATGCCGAAAATGCAAAATTTGCTCTCATCTGTAAAGAGAACTTTCTCCCAGAATTCAATGGGCTTGTCTAAGAGTTTTTTTGCAAAGGCGATCCGCTTCTGACGATTGACCTCTGACACAAATGGCTTTTTTCGTGCAACGCGACTGTGATAGTTAGCTTTTTTTAACGTCCTTCTCACCGTATCTTTGCTGATAGTTTTATGAAATTCTTCTTGTACATTTTCTACTATTTTTTTTTGCCGTCAGCCTAGGTTCTTTTCTAACCTGCTGTACAATTTTTCGCTTCTCTCGGTTTGTTAAAAGGGGTGGTCTACCAGATCGCGGACGTGAGAGGTGTCTTCAGTGTCTTCAGTGTCTTTATAATTATTAATTACTCTTTGAATGGAAGAGTGTGACCTGCCGACAGTTTCTCCTATTTTTCGAAAAGATTTTCCCTCTTTCCATAACTTTACAATAATTTTTCTCTCTCCCAATTCAATTTCCTTTCCTTTCGTGTCCATTCTAACTTTTAGCTTCTAAGCCTCTGCTAATATAATTGACACCGATTATCTTTTATTTAAATCGGAAAGCGTACATCGCCAACTACGTATTTAAGTAAATAAGTATATTTTGGAAAAGGCGTCTTTATTTATCCGCAGATTTTTGCATACGCATTATTTGGAGAATTTTTAATTTTAATTTTTTTTCTAACTAATATTTCTGTTTTATTGATGCATATTTTGTTAATAGAATTATATGTAGTTAATACACAAAATAAAAAGAAATTGAAGTTTATCACTTTAGATCATGACCCTTATTTTTTCAGTTAAAGTGTTAGAAGTTTTTTGTACGCAGACTTTTGCTGCTAAGTGTACATGGTTGTCAAATAATTTTGTAAAGTATTCTATTTCAGAAACTATTCGTTGTAGAGGCCTTCGTTAACAAAAGTCTTCAGATGCACGGCTAAACCCGAATCTTTCCAGACACTTCTAGGTCTAGTGTTAGAACTAACACTAGACCTAGAAGTTCCACTTCTAAGTCTAGTGTTAGCATAATGTTTCTAGATATAGAATTACATCTAATGATATAAAACTAGAACTAACACTAAACACAGAAGTGGAAAGATTCGGGTTTAGCCGTGCATTAGAAGACGCATGGCTAAACCCCAATCTTTCCCCTTCTAGGTCTAGGTGTTAGTCATAGTTTTATTTCAATTTAAATATACATGGTTGTCAAATCAGTTTGTAAAGTACTCTTGTAGAGGCCTTCGTTAAAAAAGTCTTCAGATGCACGGTTAAACCCAATCCAATTCAACCTTGTATATTTGAACCAGAGCCGTCCTATGATATTCGACGTCTCATTCATACAAAATTCAATGCCAAAAAAAGGTCCGCTCCTCAGAGGAGACACTAGGTACATCTATGATGGGGACCTATGATTATTGCCCTTAGCTTTAGGAAGGCGCTGTATAAACGTCATGTTTTACTATTATCGAGTAAGAGTGAAAAACTGTTCTGTTAATTAGAACATGGAGTAAGAGCTAAGTTGGCAAGCAAAGTTTATTCTTGAAAACTTTAAAAATGTTGAAGAGAAAGCTACTATAAGTTACTTAGACGTTAGCATCGCAGAAAATAGCGAGACAGTAACTGCTGATTAAAAAAAGTGAGTCTCTATCCAGAGATACGCAAGACTGTGATAGATGAAAGTGGCTATATTACCCAAGGTGGTTGGCGCGAATGCAGCTGATGGTTATAAACTAAAACTTCTTTTAGTTTATCGTTCACAAAATCCAAGAGTTTTAAAAAATCTAAAGCTGGGTTGTCCGTCATTTGGAAGTCTAATGCTAAAGCTTGGGTGACAGCTTCTCTTTTTGAGGAATACTTTAGTCATCACTTCATACATGAGGTCTAACGTTATTGCCAATTAATGCAACTGCCATTTAAAGTGATACTATTAACCAACGCCCCATCCTCCTGCAACTCTAGTTAATTTCGATCAACCTGTGAAGGTTATCAATAAAACATTTAAATATTACTATATGAGATGATCGCTTGCGCATACTTCAACGACTTCAATTTGTTAGTGTTTATTTATATGTTTATTTCAATATAATTTGGATGTAAAATATGCAAAATTGGACTTGGACCCGCCTATCTAGTAAGGCCCTCTGAGGTATTTCTGTAATGTTATAAATCTTTTCTTTCTGTCTTTTTTGCATACAACAAAGAAAAGATCGGGATAATCATCTAAAAAGTGTACCAGTAAAAAAAATTCAGCTCCTCCTCCCCAAGTCGTGCGGAGCGATGAAATTGACTCGATTGGTAGCATGTCTAGGATACATTGTCCTACGGATACTCGCCTCAATCCCAAATACATACTTCTCACGATGAAGTATGGCGGTAGTTACACCATAGTATTGAGATATTTCAGCTTTGTACCCACCGATCCATTCGTCCACATTACGGGTACCATGGACCGCCATAATACAGCAACATTCTGTAGGATGACATGCTTCCCTGGGCATGCAAAAACATGTCGAAGTGTTGTTTGCTGTTTTAGGAAGATAACAATGATAGCATCATCGAATCGCTGTGGGATACTTTGGTACGCAATTTGAAGGAAGTTCCGACAGCAGTAAAGGGAGTCTGCGAAGAACAACCTTCCCAGTATCGATTCATCGAATTCCATGCCCCATAGATGCCAGCTGTCTTCAACAGCAAGAAACATAAAAAAAATAAAAATAACCCTAAATCACTGCGCGCCGTAACCTCTTGGAATCATAGCCTAACCCAACCCAAGTATGTATGTTCGCTCTCTACTCAATGCCACAACAGAATCTAGCATCAACATGTTCCTCTCCTCACTCTCTTTCTTCATAAGGTATTTTGGAAGCCACTCTTTAATTGGCGCCCTTCTCTACTCTGTAATTGGCGTTTCTAATATAACTCAACACAACCTTTTTTTACGAGGGAGACTCTTTGCTTATCGCTCCATCGTCCACTATGCCATCATTTCATCACCATACCTAGAAACTGTTCTTTTACGCTCTCTCCTTTGTTGGCTTCGATTATGACCTCTCTAGCCATGTTTCCAATCCAATATTATCCGTTTAGTCAATCTGGTCACTTCATCGGTTGGTCTAATCTTGAATTATTTCCTCCTCCAGAGAGGTTCGATCTTCCTTTGCTGCTCTCGCGGATACCCTCCCTCTAGTCATTAGCTCAATTGGTAGTAACCTTGTCATCACTTACAGTGCTTCCATGGAGATAGGTGTTAACAACTTTTTACTCGAAAAGAAAACTCACTCCTCCGAATGATTAAATCTTTATTGGTAAAACTAAATTACACTTAAACACAGGCGTTAACTTCACATCAACTCTGAACGACAATCTCTCAACTCGACTTTACTCTACAACACAACCCCTGAACCCTACGACTACGACTCCTCTCCTCTAGTCTTTCTATACACATTCCACAAGAATCTTTCTACGCCACCTATTATAAAAGCCACACTAACGCGTAAAGGAAACTACAAATAAAGTCAGTAATAAAAGAAAAACGCTAACATAGGCTAAGTTGGGTTAGGCGGTGTTTTGTAGGCAACATAACCCAATCCAACTCAGCCCAATCCGTCTATATATATCATCTAATCTAACTCAATGCACGACATAAGTGGGGCTAATCTGTTGTTATCAATAGACAAAGTAACTATCGCGGATAAGAAAACCTTTAATAAACTCAGAAAAGGGTACGATGAATAGTATGTTTGGTATGATTTCCTAGTGGAACCAAATAATGTGTATTGGAAGTTCTGCTACTGGTTTTTATACATATTTAAGAACCATTTATGGCCGTATTTCTAAGACATATAAACTCATGTAAAGGAAATCATACAATATTTTCAACAATTATTCATGTGACATACAGTATATTCATGAGAGACACCTTCGGTCATTTTATGTATCTTCCTTTTCTAAACTGACTCGTACTCTTCAGCCTCCTGTTAATCGTCGATTTAAGCCGTTAGCGCTGCAGAGCATTTTACAATATTAGCAGGAAATATCTGACGAAACAAGTCATACTACAGATTACCCTTCTACTTGTAGCGATCCATGGCACACATAATGCGGACCAGGGGGCCTTTTCGAATGTAGTGGATACTGAAAGTACGATATATCCACGTTATGCTAGCAGTTACCAATAGCAGTAACTTGCTCTTCATAGGACCTTATCTCCCTGCTGTCCAGTTGAGATGCACCTTCACCCACTTTCAAGCTGAACAATAAGCTTTGGCTTCTACAGCCTTCTCTTGATTGTCGATTTACACAAGTGACGCTGTGTTGCACTCCACAATGTTATGTGAGATAAAACAAATTATCATATACTTTTAAGCGATACTGTGTAAAAATGTTATTTTATACATTACAATAGATTGCAAAATCTTAACAGATGATACTTGATCCACATATAATACCTCGATCTTCAGTCTATTACTTAATTGTTTAATAACCCTTTAGTTTGGTATTTATATATAGAATTATAAATTGTGTAAATTTGGACACCACTAAATAACTAAATGCTTATTGCACAATCTACCAATTTTGATATATGACTCATGAAATGACAGATATGGGTCATATCTATAGAGTCATCTCTATAAAGTACAGTAGCATATTCATGCTTTCGCGCAAAACAGCTCACGATGGCCTATTATTTATCATCATTCTTTAATGTTGGACTAATAAAATAGTAGTACATTAAAGTAATACCGGTATCTCGGTTTTAAAAAATTTGAATACCGAATACCGGTAAAGAGATTTTGGTCCAGTATTGCAAGCCCTATCTCCACTTCTTGTAGATGATAGCCTTTAAACCAGCAATGGATTCATACTATTTGTTGTTCTTGTACAGGAGACGAACAAGGACACTCCAAAGTTTCTCTATGGGGTTTGTATCGGGGCAACGTTCCAGGTATGAAAGGACAGGGATATTCTTGGCTGCAAATCGTGCCCTGTTGGAGGTACTGGTAAGTGGTAGATATGGTTCAAATAACAAATGACATAAAGAAACAAAACCTTAGCGCAGTTTTAAGGTTCATTAAGGACCTATCTTTACCATAAGCCATTGAAGGATAAAAGTTACAATACACCTCTTAAGTCGCGGTGATAAGAGGGGTCGGTCCCATCAATTCAACAATAATAGGAATAATAATTTTCATATTTTAATAAAAATAATTTTATAGTAACTCAAAATTGAAACGGATCCTTCTACACAAGGGTATGTCAAGGTTAGTCACTACAAAATTGTCTGCTTAATAGAAATAAAGTTTAAAAAAAGTTACGTGCGAAAACTCAAAGTCATCATATACTTATGAGCGGTACTGTAAGTGTAATTTTTAGAAAAAAAAAATGTAATTGAAGTTCAACTTGAGAAATCAATGTGACCTTTCCTCTACATAACTCACTAATTAACTCCTCCAAACGCATTCTGAATCATCAGAAATCATAATAATTAAAGCTTCCGAATGACGAACGAAAATGGTTCCATTGTAATACATTCTTTCATAACACAAAACATTTTCTTTGTTCAAACTACCTGTACTTACTTACAAACCATCCCATAAAATTCTTTTAAATTCATTTATTTATTTGGAGGAATTTTTCTACCTGATATTATCCCACGCCTTGTAAAACGTGATACATATTCACTTTCTTAGCCATTTCCCCTACCACACCTGACCCAGGAATTGTGTCATAGAGGAATAAAACCACCTCGAGTTAGCGTCGAGGCGTGTCTTGTTAATTCCGACGAAAACATCAAGCGGGAGAATTTTATTTTTTTCATTACCATGTGTTTGTGTTTTATCTGACGAAAAGAAATCTTTTACAATTTAATTTCGCTGATAAGATAAAGTTTTTTAATCGGCAAAAACATGGAGGATAAGGTGAGTGCGTTGCTCTTTAATACTTGTTTGTAAACAAACCCTTTTTTATGATAGACCTCAAACCGATTTATACAAATACTTTTTGTTTGTTTAGGAAAAAAATCGATCGTTGGCCGGAAATGTAGCGATTGGTTTTTTCGTCTTAGGGATGGTTTGTGTATGTGTAGCTTTCGGAACGCCTAATTGGCTTGTATCAGATCCTAGGATATCAGGGGCTCGTTTGGATAGATTTGGATTGTGGACGCATTGTTTCCGTTCCCTGGGAGATCCATATGATGTTTATCAAAGAAGATTTTTCGTTGGTTGTAGATGGATATATGACCCTTTTACGACTGGTTATGATAACTTAAGGGGTTATCTAATTCCTGGATTTATGGTGGCTACTCAATTATTTTTCACATTATGTTTTATTAGTGTTTTAATATCGACCATATTGATATTGATATATTTTTTGTGTTGTGGACCAGAACAGAGGAGGTAAGCAATTTTATTTTTTGTCTCTTTTTGTTCTTTTCATAAACTTCTTTGACATCATTAACATACTTCATGAATACTTGTGTTATGTAAACAGTTGGGTTGAAGGTGATGGGAACAATATGGTATTTCACAAGATCATTTGGTATTCCACTAAACAATTGTTACTTACACAAGATATTCATCATCAGTTTTAAAAAAATTTTTATCTTTTTTTCTCTTTTAACAGATTTATCCATCTTGTTCGAATCATTTCATGGTTATTATTCGGAGGAGCTCTTTGTGGAGGAATAGCAGTTATAGTTTTTGTCACAACAGCCAATAGACCCGGTTGGATGCCCGGTCATGACAACAACTTCTTTGGATGGTCATTTGTGTTAGCAGCAGTTGGAGTTGTGGCCATTTTAGTGTCTTCCATCCTGTTTTTTATCGATTTACATATCAGCGAAAGGAAGAAACGCGCATTAAAAGAATCTCAGGCAAAATTCGAAATGCAAGCTGAAACTAAAGCTTAAAAATTAAAATGTTAATTCCGTCCTTACATCAAACAACAAATCCGTCCAGTACTGAAGTTTTATTTTTAATTTTTTTATTGATTATTAGATAAAGGGACTAAATAGTATTGTATGTATGTAAATATTTGTTGAAATATGTGTTAACACTTTTAAGCACATAGTTTATTAAGCAAACATTCCTTTTACCATTCAATCTTTTAAAAGTAATTGGTAGCCTTATATCAATGCCTTAAATATATAAATAGAATCTCTACATTTTCTTAGATCGTAAATTTTTGAAACTTTTATGATTTTATAAGAATTTTATTTACAATAAACATTTTATTAAGGGATGCTTTTTTATTTTTTTTTATTTAATTCACCTAACCTTAACCTTACTGATTTTTCAAAGTTATCTCAGCATAAATAATGTATCGGATATGTTCAAATCACAAAAATTTTACACTCTAACTATAAAAGTTAATTAATTATTAAAATTTTTATTTAAGTTAAATTGCTTTTTCTAAATTGATCATGCAATTAAGTTTGTCCATACATTAGATTTGGCGCTGTAAACATTTGGGTTTAACTATCCTAAGTCATGTGGCTAAACCCAAATATTTTTAGTTCTAGCTTAATGTTTTTAGTAATTAGCTCTACTTTTAGCTAGCTGTTACAGTAAACCCTCGATATAGCGAATACGCAGGGGGGAATGCAAGCCTTTCGTTATAATGAGATGTTCGCAATTTCGCTGTAACGAATTAGTTCGTTATATATTATGAATAACAGAGGCATTGAGAGCAAAAGTGGACTAACCCACATATATTATACGCTGGGGTTAGTCCACTTTTGCCCTCAACGCCTCAATAATCAATAGGATCTTGGGGTGTTTAAAAGCATATTAGCATCGACTATGTAATAAGTTTATTTGTATTTTGTTCATATTGTAATTAACATTATTTTTTTTAAGTAATCATTTATGGCGCTTTGCTTTGAAACGGGGTTTGTTCGTCTTAAACATTCTTCAGTAATTTTATTCAAAGAATTCGCGAAACCTTCGGAAATGTTCTCTTCTGTATCACCAAACCTTTAAATTGTGATATAAATAATGAATTCGATAACAAATCAGATGTGGGTTACATTTGTATAGCATAGAGAGTCGCTAAAACTTCAGCTCTTGTAGGAGGTGTTACATTTACCGCTTCTTCCTCATCATCTTCATCGCTTTCTTCATTTTCTTTCATTCTTGGCCTGCATTCACTAATGGTAAATCGATTTCACTTGCTTCTGAAGTCACTACCTCGCTGTCAGTAGTGCAGTATTCATCAAAACTAACTTGTTTAGGTACTGACAAGATGTGTTGATAATTTTCCCATTCTACATCAGTAAATTCAGCCTACAATGCAGCCAATAAAAGCATGTAAAGTAAAAAGTTATTAAGAAGAACTAATTATCGATGAATGTTTACCATCGTTAACTGCTTTTCCTCATTTTCTTCTTAAGAGTCAGTTGTCCACGCTTTGTAAAAACAATTTTTTATAATGTTTGATGTTACTGAATTCCAGGAATCCGACAACGCTCGTATCACTTGTAGAATATTCCATTTCGGTTTTTCTTCGTTCGCTTCTATTGCCAAAATTGCTGCTCTTACAAGACGAGCACGATATAGCTTCTTCATGCACGCAATTATGCCTTGATCAAGAGGTTGAAGTGCACTCGTTGTGTTAGGTGGAAAATAAATCACCTTCACATTGTCCAAATTGATATCCTTAACATTATGTGCAGCACAATTGTCCATCGTTAGCAATACTTTTCTGTTTTGTGCTGCCATGTTTCGCTGGAAACGAATAAGCCATTTTCGAAATGTCACAGACGTTACTCACGCATTTTTTTGATTACTATAATGGCACGGTAAATGGGAACGATCTATTTTATTTAAACCTCTGGGGTTTTTTGACTTTACTACTATCCACAGACTTAATTTTTCGCTTCCATCTGCATTGCAACATAAAACTGCTTTTACTCTTTCTTTGCTTTTAGTACCACCATAACACTTTTTACCGCTAAAATCCAAGTAAAGTACGGTTTGGCATAAGATTATAAAAAACACCAGTTTCATCAATGTTAAAAACATCATGTAATTTATCAAGATAGGCATTTCTTATAAATTTGAACTCCTGTCTCCACTCATCTATAGTAAGCACATTAACTTTATTTCCTTCTCCAGATAAGGCGTGGTCTGAATTACCGTACCTACTCTTAAATCTGTGCAACCACCCAGATGAAAAATCACATCCTATTATGTTCAATTCAGCAACGATTGATTTTGCCTTATCTTGTATGAATGGCCACGTTAAGGAAACATTTTTTGTTCTCATTTCGGTAACCATACTATTAATTTTTTTTCTAGTTCTGAAAATGCAGGTCTCCTCAACTTTTTACGAGACATATGTTTATCAGACGCTACGGCACTATCAAACTCATTTTCTTCAATTAACACTGAACGAACACTTTTTTCTAAACCTTAACACTTTGTATGCTCTCGAAGACCACACACTTGCATTTGGAACTGCAATACGACTTCGAGTCGATAAACAATCGACCTACAGACAAACAAGTTATTCCCCGAATATCACACCTTAGATCTTCGGGGAATACCTCAAGTAGTCTTAGATTACCTAGAGAACAAAAGAATTCGTGTTTGCAATAACGATAATAATTTGTATTAAAATCATACTTATGAGATGAAATAATTGTTCGTAGTTCGTTACCATGAATTTTCGTTATAATGAAAAAAATGGCATATAAAATGTATTGAAGATATTTGTTGCGTAATTTTGATTCGCAATAACGGCCATTTCGTTAAATCGATGTTCGCTATATAGGGGGTTTACTGTATTTGGTTTTGGATAATTGTATACCTGTGTCCAAATAAAACTAGAATTAATACTAGACCTAGGATTAGAAAGTTTTAGTTCAGCTGTGCGTTCTAGTTCTAGGTCCAGTATTAGTTCTGAAACAAGGTTCTTTTGGGTTGGGTTCGGTTCTATCTTTAGAAACGTTTGGCTAAATCCAACTATTTTTAGTTTTAGATTTGGTATTGTATACTTGTATCGAATTAAAACTAGAACTAACACTAGACCTCGAACTAGAAAGATTCAGGTTTGGCCTTGCGTCTAAAGATGCACGGCTAAACCAAAACTTTCTAGTTCTAGGTCTAGTGTTAGATCTAGTTTTAATCTTGTTGTACAATCTAGAGATGATTGTTTTAAATTCTACTGGAACTAAAAGTATTACTAATACTAGATCTATAACCCAGCTTCAGAACTAATACTAGATCTTAAGACAGCTAAATCCTAATGTTTCTAATTTGACGGGTTCGGTTCCGTCTTAAGAGATGCACAGCTAAACCTGAATCTTTCTAGTGTTAGTTCTAGTTTTAATTTCTGTTTAACTCTAGATTGTTTTTCTTTTGTTAGACGATTGAAACAAATTGTTTACGGTGAACCATTAGAAGGCGATGCAAAACTATTAGAACTAGAAATAGTTAATGCGATAAAATCACTGCTACTGGTGGAAATTCGTAATTGTTATAAAAGATTTAGAACTCATCTTCAAATATGTTCACTTACGAATAAATAATATTTAGAATTTATTACTTTCAAAGGGTGTTGTTACATAAATTGTCATTTAAAACATTTTATTCAATTACATTGTATATCACTTTCGAGGTCACTTACTTTGAGGCGAGAAATTCCAAGTTAGGATGAAAGTATTAGGCCTGTGTAGTAAAACCTCCAACGAGTTTTACATTGTCGGATAATGATATTTTAAATTATGGCCTTATCTTGCTATTCGTTTGCTTAGTTTTAAGTTATAACTCAAGAATCCTTGATGATTTCATATTTCACTCTTCAGCAAAATTGTAGCTTATTCTTAAACATATACATTTTTTATCAACATATCCATATAAAAAATACGCTTAATTGTAATTACAGGGTGGAGTAGATTGGAAGACCGTCATTGAAATGAGACGTGAATTAAACTCAGTTGTAGTTTAATTGAAATAAGATTATTTATAAAAAAGTAAAGTTTATATGTTACTATTTGATTATAATAAGTTCTGAAAATTGATAATTGCCTTGACGGAGAATTAACACAATAAATGTCAAGTCATTTGGAGGCATTTCAAGTCTTTTAGAAGCAGTATTCAGTCTTTTGGAAGCAGTATCAAGTGTTCTGGAGGCTTTTCAAGTTTTTGGAGGCAATATCAAGTGTTCTAGAAGAAGTACAAGTTTACCGGGGTACTATCAAGTCTTTTGGAAGCAATTCTAGCATTCTCGAAGCATTTTAAATCTTCTGAAAATATTACAAGTTTTTTAAAACCAATATGAAGTCTTCTCGGCAGTATAAAGTCTTCTGGAAGCAGTTTAAGTCTTCTACAAACATTTTAAGTCTTTTAAAATCAGTATCAAGTTTTCCAGAGACAGTATCAAGTCTCTTGAAAGTAATTTAAGTTTTGTGAAAGCAGTTCAAATCTTCTGGAAGCAGTATCAAGCCTCCCTGAAGCGTATCTAGACTTGTGGAAGCAATATCAAATTATCAAGAAGTCTTCTGGAACCAGTGTGAAATCTCCTAGAAGCAGTATCAAGACTTGTGGAAGCAACGTCAAGTTTTCTGGAAGCAGTCTAAGTCTTCTGAGAGCACTTCAAGTCTTCTGGAAGTAGTATCAAATATTTTAAAAGCATTATCAAGACTGCTGGAAGCAATATCAAGTTTTCTGGAAGCGTTTCAAGTCTTTTGGAAGCAGTATCAAGTTTCCAGAGGCAGTATCGTGTATTCCGGAAATATTTCAGTTATTTTGGACGTACCATCAAGTAAGATATCCTAGATGCAATATCATCTCTCAAATCAAAATACGTGCGTTGCAAAAAACAATCGCAGCAGATACTGGGACTGCATTGGGAAGAGAAAGCTCAATTTCGTATGGATGCTTGAGCACATAGACAACCTACGTATTAGCAAGTTATGCGTATGGTGCTCTGTACCCATTACAATTTAGATATATTCTTGCACACCCAGATCACCCACGTATCCGGCGCTTATCTGCGACAACACTACTGGCTCTACTATAGATTATTGATAGACACATTCATAGAAATTATTTAAGCATTAATTATATTTTTTCTGAAGACTGAAATGAGAAATTATCAAGATATCAAGACTTTCATTAAGATAAGGAAAAAATATGAAAATTATAAATAAAAGTATTGACATGAGAACGTCAAACCGTTTGGAGGTTTTTATATTGACCTAGTACTTTCACCCTAATTTGGAATATCTTACCCGACAGAATGAGAGTGGCTGTTGCATTGTGTTATTTAGCTCTATACTTCCCAACAACATAAGATGTAACTTTTATGGTTTCCTTGGTTACATTTCATTTGAACAATTTTTAATTTTTAAAAAATAGATCAATTTTTACATAAAAAGAGGAATAATTAGTTAATTTCTATATTAAGAGTATAAAATTCATGCGATTTAGTGGTTTCAACATATCCGCTGAAATAATTGCTATAACTGCTGTTAGGGTTATGGGATTATTATACACTTGCATTTTTTTGTCTATATCTATACCATGAGAAGTGGAAATGATTCATCAATTTCCGTTATTATTCATCGATTCCTCATAGGGGAACATACATTATGCCCTTAAATTGACGTGTGTAGAGTGAAATTGTTTCTAGTGACTATTTCATTCATAACGTGAACAACCGATAAGAATTCGCGATTTTCCGTCAATTGCAAGTATTTCAGCGGTATTTCGCTGTAATACAAAGGTTCGTATAATTGCTCCTATGACATTTAAATAATTTCAAGGTATCCATGAAGTTTCCATAACAGTCAATGCAATTTATTAATAAACAGCTTAAATGTTTCTATTTAAAATTTTAAAAACATATTTTTTATTCATAAAATAGTCTATCCGTATACAAGTCGACGATCGAAAATACCCGAATTTCAACCTATTGCCGTTTTAAAATGCCACTCACAACACCTTCGGTTTCGTGGTATTTCAGGCAATACGTCTCGTATTATCGGGTATTTTCGATCGTCCAGTTGTATAATATATAAGTATAGAACTAGAGTATTTTAGGCTATTATAGTAGGTATAGACTATAATTATTTTAACGTAGGCGGGAGAAGATGACGTACTCCACATACTTAATTCAGCTATACAGTGGGCTATTGTGATGGCTATAAAGTTCCTGAGATAATTCAAATGGAAAATTTATTTATTTATTGCATTTGACCAGAAGAGGTGGATTTTATTAGATGACAGCTATACAGAACTATAAGCATATGCAAAATCTTGCTAATTTAAAAGTATTAATTTTATTGTTTCCCGTACATTGTTACAACTCCCTGTTTCCATCTATATCTCCCTCTTCGTCCTTTCCCCAACATCTGCCTATAATCGTGATGGATTGTATATATGTTCCTCTCTCAATTCAGTATACTCTAGAGCTGCGCAAGTTATGTGAGCATCAAGTTTTGTACCATTTACATGAGTGCGTATGATCTTAAGCAACTGTGGTTCCGTCGTAACACGACTCGCCCGATTTTTTAATTTTTTATCAGGTTAAAATTGAGTTTCCCACAAATAATGTACTACTAATAAATAATTGTCCATGTCACCAATATATCATGCGAACGATTTCAGTTTCGAAATCCCAATTAATTCGCCCCAAGCCTTTTTTATAATAGTATGTTCCGATTGGAACTTTAGAAAACGTGCATAATCTACCACCTTATCTATAGATTATCTGTAATTCATGTGAATCACGCGTGATTAACGTGATTTATATATGATATTTATGGGAGTAGTATACGTGACTCACGTGGGCACAAAAATCACGCGCACACATCTAGAACACACATACCACAAGGAGATGTTATAAAGACCCTTTTACAACATTTTTGCACAATTCTCTCTATCTTCCATTTGTTGGCACTTGCCTCTTGGCGACCACCATTGTTACTAGGTCTGGTGAAATTGCACCACATCTGGTGATTTTTGCATGATTTGATGAAATGATGAAAATTTCAGAGAAATTTCACATTTCTGGTGATTTTTCGACTTTTCATTTCGTGATTGAAATTTCGAATAAAGTATCAAATCAACAAAAAAATAACTGCAAACACAGCTTGAATTAACACAATTCTGCTGTGTTGTTGGCAGCATAACGTATTACTGTTCCAAACACTGTACATTAGTTTAAAGACTGCCACTTGCTTCCCAAAGTCCTGCTCATCAATTTGAAGTCTGCCAACTTATTGGCAGCATGAGCTATTGTAATCACAGCAATTGTAAACACAGCTTAAGTTAACACATTTCAAGCTGTGTTGTTGGCAGCATAACTGTTTCAAACACTGTACATTATCTTAAAGCCTGCCACTTCATGGCAGCATAAGCTGTTTTGTCTCCAAAGTCCTGTTCATCAATTTGAAGTTTGCCAACTTGTTGGCAGCATGAGCTGTTACACATTGTAAACACTATATATTATTTTAAAGACTGCCAACTTGTTGACAGCATAAGCTATATATTTCATTCACAGTCTATATATTAACCAAACCCTGCACATTATCTCAAAGATTATCGACTTGTTGGTAGCATGATCTGTTGTGTTTCCAAAATCTCTTTCATCAGTTTGTAATTTGCCAACTTGTTGGCAGCATGAGTTATTTCTGTTTCACAGATTATATATTATCTTAATGACCTTAAACTTATTGCTAGCATGATCTGTTGTGTATCCAAAATACTGCTAAGCAGTTTGAAGTCAGCCAACTTGTTGGCAGCATGAGGTATTAGTACTTCGCAGACTATACAGGTGTCCCGTATAAGAACCGACACAGAGCAGTGGCAGGTAGACCAAAATAAAATATTGCACCCCTGAGAAGTTACAGGCCTTCAAAGTTGAATCTTAAATTTCGAAAGAAATTAATATCTCGGTAATAAAGTTAGAAAAACCAAATTTGGTATACGTTATGAGTGTAGAAAGCAGGGACCATTTAAAGCATTTCAAGGGGTTGGTTATCGATGATGGTACCATAAAATTTGAAAGACCTTTTTAATCCGTCTGCAGATTTAATATCCTATTATTTCATTTAATGTGGAATTTAATTTTAAAACATTTTTTACTCTTATTATTTTTTAAAAAACCTAGTCATTTTCATAAAAAACCCGAATAAGTAAAGACGCGTATTTTATAAATTTTAATTAAAACCATGAAAAGTTGAGCTAAATAAAGTTTACGTCAAATTTGACAACTAGGAAAAAATTATTGGTTTTAGCAATTTTTAACTGTTTGTTTTGAAAATATTAGTAAGTTTACATTCAGCGCATAAGATGATATGTTATTTAATATTATCTGTGAACGAACTGCAGAAAAAGTGTTGACGAGTATCGCATGTGATTGCTTGGACAGATTTAAAACAATTTATGGGGAATTTCATTTTAAATTTTTGTTTATGATATTACTTTTAAAAAACTAGTTTTAAACAGTTTTTATAAATAATAAAGAAGATACAACACGAAAGCAAATAAGATTAATAAATAACATGGTAGAAGAAATAATTTAATAGAAAATCAAACAATTTGAATAAAAAAAACGATTTGGTAACAGTAATTTATAAGTATTGTTCAAAATGGCCACCATTTTCGCTCAAATTACCAATTTTCGATGATTTTACTTAAGATTGGTAAGATTGGTAAAGTACAAGTCAGTTTTTCGGGTTTTCTGTGAAAACGACTAGGTATTTTAAAAAATAATAAGAGAAAAAAAAGTTCTAAAATTAAATTGACCATAAAAGATAATAAGAATTTTTTAAATCCGCTAACAGGTTAAAAATGTCTCTAATTGTGTCATTGCTGTGAATGACACAATTATTAATAACTAAATTTTGTTAGCAACAACATCACTATCCATGTCGTGTGTACAGCATGCTACAGCCACTTCCCCTCCTATAAAGATTAATAAAAAGAGGAATATGGTGATCAAAGAATAATTAAAATTTAAAAATTGAAAGTAACTTTCTTTTGAATTTTATTTATTTTAAAATTGATCTCGCTGTGGTGACATGTTGAATTTTCGTTTAAAGGAAATGCTGGTTTAAGGTTGTCAATGTTTATTGCCAATTCCTTGTTGTTTTTGAAAATTACAAAATATTTCGGAAATTGTTTTATTACCTTAAATGGCCCTTCGTATCTTGGTGTTAAAGATGGTCTAATCCCATTAATTTTGACAAAAACAAATTTTGAAGAAAATAAATCTTTATGAATAAAAGGTTCTTGTTTTGAATGAAAAGCTGTATTTATAGGTTTCAAACAAGAGAATGTTTCTCGTAAACTGGACAGCAATGGATCAGTTTCTGAAGGGTTTTTAGAATTAACAAAAAATTCTCCAGGAAGTCTAAGTGGTTGACCGTATACAAGTTCGGCGGACGAACAACCTAGATCTTTCTTAAGAGATGATCTGAGGCCAAGGAGAACTAAGGGAAGATCATTGTGTAGCATGCAAATTAATTTGTGGGTTTTGTCCACAATAAAGAATAATTTGTTTTAAATTAATATTTATATTAACACAATTGCTGTGAATGACACAATTATTAATAACTAAATTTTGTTAGCAACAACATCACTATCCATGTCACTGAGATAATAATTTTTTTTCGAAATTTAAGACACAACTTTGAAGACCTATAACTTCTCATGGGTGCAACTTGGTATAAGGCAAGTTGCGTAAATCATCATATTGTAGGTTGATCTACATGCCCCTGCTCTGTGTCGGTTCTTATGCGGGACACCTGTATATTAGCTTAGCGATTACCATGTTGTTGGCGACATAAGTTATTGTGCCTCCAAAGACCTCTTCGTCAGGTTAAAGTTTGCTAACTTGATGGCAGCATTAGCTATTACTGTTTTACAAACTATATACTATTTTAATGACTGCCAGCTTGTTAGCAGCATGAGTTATTACTTTTCCACAAACTATATATTATCTTATTGACTGCCAATTTGTTGATAGCATGAGTTATTTTGCTTCCAAAATCCTACTCATCACTTATATTTAGTAATGGACTAAATGTTAATGTATGTTAAGATGTAGTGTTGTTGTTTTTCTTGTTTGGTATTGTTCTGTTTTTATTCTCCATGCTCGCCTGTTATTTTCCAACAACAAAGCTTTTTAAATCATTGTAAGAATGGATATAAGTAGTTATAGTTGCATTGTTGAAAATTGGTATTTACAATACAATAGAAGATTACATGATAAATATAAAAATGTTAGAATCTTTTGAGGCAAAGACTGGCTACACTGATACATATTAACAGAAATTGTTGGTAATAAATACACTTAGCAGCAGAAGTATGCGTACAAAAAACTTGTAATACTTTAATTGAAAAAATAAGAGTCATAATATCTAATGTGATAAACTTGATTTTTTTTTATTTTGTATATTAACTACATATAATTCTATTAACAAAATATGCTTCAACAAAACAGAAACAGTAGTTACAGAAAAAAATCAAAACTAAAAATTCTACAAATAACGGGTATGCAAAAATCTGCGTACAAGTCAGGACAGTACTTATAAAAAATTTATAAATGAGATCATTGTTTCTATATTAATATGAGGTCGGATAACCTTTACGTTTAATGACCTCCCTTAAACGTTTAGGCATGGAGTGCACTAATTTCTTCGTTTCGTCCGAACTGATTTTGGCCCATTCCTCAATCATAACATTTTTTAACGTTTCCTTCAACGTTATGTTGTGTTGCCGAATCCTGCGTTCCAGTAAATCCCAAATGTGTTCGTTGGGATTCAAATTCGGCGATTGTGGTGGTATTTTAAGTTGCTTTGGGGTATTGTATAGTAGCCAAAGCTTAGTGTTGTGGGCGCAATGTTTGAGGTCATTATCTTGTTGTGGGCGCAATGTTTGGGGTCATTATCTTGTTGAAAAAAGTATTCGGGCCCCAAGCCCAAGTTTTCGATGCTAGGCTTCAAATTTTCTTTTAAAATGTCTATATACATTTTATGGTCCATTGTCGATTTTATGAAAACCAACCTTCCCACCCCTTTGGTGCACATACACCCCCAAACCATAACACCACCACCTCCGTGTTTTACAGTCGCTTTCAAATTTTCGGGATTAAGGGCAGTATTAGGTTTTCTTCATACAAGTTGTTTACCCTTAATGCCGAAAATGCAAAATTTGCTCTCATCTGTAAAGAGAACTTTCTCCCAGAATTCAATGGGCTTGTCTAAGAGTTTTTTTGCAAAGGCGATCCGCTTCTGACGATTGACCTCTGACACAAATGGCTTTTTTCGTGCAACGCGATTGTGATAGTTAGCTTTTTTTAACGTCCTTCTCACCGTATCTTTGCTAATAGTTTTATGAAATTCTTCTTGTACATTTTCTACTATTTTTTTTGCCGTCAGCCTAGGTTCTTTTCTAACCTGCTGTACAATTTTTCGCTTCTCTCGGTTTGTTAAAAGGGGTGGTCTACCAGATCGCGGACGTGAGAGGTAATCTTCAGTGTCTTTATAATTATTAATTACTCTTTGAATGGAAGAGTGTGACCTGCCGACAGTTTCTCCTATTTTTCGAAAAGATTTTCCCTCTTTCCATAACTTTACAATAATTTTTCTCTCTCCCAATTCAATTTCCTTTCCTTTCGTGTCTATTCTAACTTTTAGCTTCTAAGCCTCTGCTAATATAATTGACACCGATTATCTTTTATTTAAATCGGAAAGCGTACATCGCCAACTACGTATTTAAGTAAATAAGTATATTTTGGAGAAGGCGTCTTTATATGCACGCAGATTTTTGCATACGCATTATTTGGAGAATTTTTAATTTTAATTTTTTTTGTAACTAATATTTCTGTTTTATTGATGCATATTTTGTTAATAGAATTATATGTAGTTAATACAGAAAATAAAAAAAAATTGAAGTTTATCACATTAGATCATGACCCGTATATTTCAGTTAAAGTGTTAGAAGTTTTTTGTACGCAGACTTCTGCTGCTAAGTGTATTTATATTAACACAATTGCTGTGAATGACACAATTATTAATAACTAAATTTTGTTAGCAACAACATCACTATCCATGTCACTGAGATAATAATTTTTTTTCGAAATTTCAGACACAACTTTGAAGACCTATAACTTCTCATGGGTGCAACTTGGTATAAGGCACGTTGCGTAAATCATCATATTTTGGATTGATCTACATGCCCCTGCTCTGTATCGGTTCTTATGCGGGACACCTGTATATTAGCTTAGCGATTATCATGTTGTTGGCGACATAAGTTTTTGTGCCTCCAAAGACCTGTTCGTCAGGTTAAAGTTTGCTAACTTGTTGGCAGCATTAGCTGTTACTGTTTTACAAACTATATACTATTTTAATGACTGCCAGCTTGTTAGCAGCATGAGCTATTACTTTTCCACAAACTATCTTATTGACTGCCAATTTGTTGATAGCATGAGCTATTGTGCCTCCAAAATCCTACTCATCACTTATATATAGTAATGGACTAAATGTTAAAGTATGTCAAGACGTAGTGTTGTTGTATTTCCTGTTTGGTATTGTTCTGTTTTTATTCTCCATGATCACCTATGTTATTTTCCAACAACAGAGCTTTTTAAATCATTGTAAGAATGGATATAAGTAGTAACAGTTGCATTTTTGAAAATTGGTATTTACATTACAACAGAAGATTATAGGATAAATATAAAAATGTTAGAATCTTTTGAGGCAAAAACAGGCTACACTAATACATATTAACAGAAATTGTTGGTAATAAATAAATACAATTTAGTGATTAAAATTATGCTACGACGTATAGAATCATTCTGTACATTGAAATTTGTCTAAAAAGAGGAATTTTTTCCTTTTTAAGTCATGTTAAATCAAATATGAATTGTAAAAAAATCGTATATTTCCATTTAAAAACCTCAATATATAGGAGGTAATAAAATATATAGCAATATATAGCAAAAAAAAAACGATTTTGTTGAATATTTCTAGTTGCAAAAGTTTTTACACAACGAAATTTTTACTTCATACACACCAAAAGATAAGAATTTATTTTTATATGAATTATTCAATAAATCATCGTTTATTATTCATTACTATTAACCAAGAGTATTGATTTCATCATGAACTATAAATACTTCATAGAAATTTGAATTTCCCGCTTAATTTTAATGAATACAAGTGGAAGTAGGAGTGGTCGTTTAATGTTTTGCTTTTGCCAGTGAATCAACCATCAACAGAGACAAGTGACCAAAACTAAATCAAAATGGGTGTGGATAAAAACGAATATCCAAAAGCTTCAAGTAAGACCATTAATTCCGTTAGAAACGGCCTATAGCTATCGATTAAACGATTCTAACCTAAACATTTTTTAGAACACCTCGTAAATGGATCGATTTTAACCTATATAGGCGGAATGTTTTTGATCATATCTTTTTGCAGCCCTTATTGGGTGCAGTCGTTCGAATACACCTACTCCGAATTTAAACACATGGGTTTATGGGAATATTGTTTTGAAAATTTCCGGTACCCTTATGATCAGTTTAATAAGGTGTTTACGGGTTGCTACCATGTTTTTAGCGAAGAATATTTTCTGATTCGAGAATGGATTTTACCACCTTGGTTGATGGCGGTTCAAGCTTTTGTAACAATGTCCTTTTTGTTAAGCTTTGGGGCCCAAACTATTATGGCATTACAATTATGCAGATGGCCATTAGATTTTGTATTACAATACGAATGGATTTTATCAGCTATTGATTTTATTAGTTGTACCACTACAAGTAAATAATTTTTTTTTATTTAATTTTATTATGATGTAGAGGGTGATGCAGATAAGAACATACTTATACCTAGTTATACTCCTAAGGAGTTATAGCCAGTTAATTTCGGATTATATATTTTTTTACATATTTAATATCTCAGTAAGTAGAATAAGATAGAAAAAGCTTTTTTTAAATCAACAAAAAATTTTTTTTAAGCAGAGCATAAAAATCTAATTCTTGTTTCACTCAGGTTATAAAAGTTTACTTTCAATTATAACAAACACAACATTTCAGTATAATTTCCAATTTATTTAAAAATTTAAAATATTTAAAACTTCAATGTTTCGAGCTTACTCAGATCATTAACAAGAAATCATCATTAAGCTTAAATTTACATTAAAATATCTATTGTGCTATTTTATTTGGCATTCAACACTGTGTTGTAAGTAACAATAGATATTTTAATGTAAATTTATGCTTATTGATGATTTCTTGATAATGAGCTGATTAAGCTAGAAACGTCGAAGTTTTAAATATTTTTTATTTTTAAATAAATTGGAAATTATACTGAGAAGTTATGTTTGTTATAATTGAAAGAGCATAAAAGTTTTAGAAATAAATACCCCATCAAATGAGGTAAAATTAGACATCAAATTAAGCAAGAAAGCTAAAAAGATCTATCAAAATTATGGTAGCATTATCAATCTGTTAATAAATCCTTTGAGAAGCCTCAATTGATACTCTTGGTACACTCATAACCAAGGTCTGGGTTTGTATGTGACAAAAATAAACAACAAAAAATTTTATATGCACTTGAAATTGGTCGAAATGCAGTGGCTCGAAGCTAAACTCAAACATTAGAGAATAATACTTTTTCTAATAATGTCTGAACTATAAGGGGTAGGGAAAAAAAGGTAAATTTATTTTTGATAGTTTTTTTATTGGACTTTCAAAATCCAAACATGAAACATAAAATTTATTCGTTATAATAACTAAACGAAACTGGTATAAAAAATAGGCACAACTCAAACTCGGACACTAACCTCAACTACACTAACTAAACTAATAACTAATATTTGGTATGAAGACCTTTGTTTCTTATAACCATTTTATGTTGGTTAGGCATTGACTGGACAAGTTTTTTACAAAAACTAGGAGAGATGGCATATTCTCGAATTTTTGTGTCTAAATAGTTCCACATGTTTTTGATTGGATTTATGTCTGGGGTTGGGGGTGAAGTAATAACAAATATTTGGTATGAAGACCTTTGTTTCTTATAACCATTTTATGTTGGTTAGGCATTGACTGGACAAGTTTTTTACAAAAACTAGGAGAGATGGCATATTCTCGAACTTTTGTGTCTAAATGGTTCCACATGTTTTCGATTGGATTTATGTCTGGGGTTGGGGGTGAAGTAATAACTAATATTTGGTATGAAGAGCTTTGTTTCTTATAACCATTTTATGTTGGTTAGGCATTGACTGGACAAGTTTTTTACAAAAACTAGGAGAGATGGCATATTCTCGAACTTTTGTGTCTAAATGGTTCCACATGTTTTCGATTGGATTTATGTCTGGGGTTGGGGGTGAAGTAATAACTAATATTTGGTATGAAGACCTTTGTTTCTTATAACCATTTTATGTCGGTTAGGCATTAACTGGGCAACTTTTTTACAAAAACTAGGAGAGATAGCATATTCTCGAATTTTTGTGTCTAAATAGTTCCACATGTTTTTGATTGGATTTATGTCTGGGGTTGGGGGTGAAGTAATATCTAATATTTGGTATGAAGACCTTTGTTTCTTATAACCATTTTATGTTGGTTAGGCATTGACTGGACAAGTTTTTTACAAAAACTAGGAGAGATGGCATATTCTCGAACTTTTGTGTCTAAATGGTTCCTCATGTTTTCAATTGGATTTATGTCTGGGCTTGGGGGTGAAGTAATAACTAATATTTGGTATGAAGACCTTTGTTTCTTATAACCATTTTATGTTGGTTAGGCATTGACTGGACAAGTTTTTTACAAAAACTAGGAGAGATGGCATATTCTCGAACTTTTGTGTCTAAATGGTTCCACATGTTTTTGATTGGATTTATGTCTGGGGTTGGGGGTGAAGTAATAACTAATATTTGGTATGAAGACCTTTGTTTCTTATAACCATTTTATGTTGGTTAGGCATTGACTGGACAAGTTTTTTACAAAAACTAGGAGAGATGGCATATTCTCGAACTTTTGTGTCTAAATGGTTCCACATGTTTTCGATTGGATTTATGTCTGGGGTTCGGGGTGAAGTAATAACTAATATTTGGTATGAAGAGCTTTGTTTCTTATAACCATTTTATGTTGGTTAGGCATTGACTGGACAAGTTTTTTACAAAAACTAGGAGAGATGGCATATTCTCGAACTTTTGTGTCTAAATGGTTCCACATGTTTTCGATTGGATTTATGTCTGGGCTTGGGGGTGAAGTAATAACTAATATTTGGTATGAAGACCTTTGTTTCTTATAACCATTTTATGTTGGTTAGGCATTGACTGGACAAGTTTTTTACAAAAACTAGGAGAGATGGCATATTCTCGAACTTTTGTGTCTAAATGGTTCCACATGTTTTCGATTGGATTTATGTCTGGGGTTGGGGGTGAAGTAATAATTAATATTTGGTATGAAGACCTTTGTTTCTTATAACCATTTTATGTCGGTTAGGCATTAACTGGACAACTTTTTTACAAAAACTAGGAGAGATAGCATATTCTCGAATTTTTGTGTCTCAATAGTTCCACATGTTTTCGATTGGATTTATGTCTGGGCTTGGGGGTGAAGTAATAACTAATGTTTGGTATAAAGACCTTTGTTTCTTATAACTATTTTATGTTGGTTAGGCATTGACTGGACAAGTTTTTTACAAAAACTAGGAGAGATGGCATATTCTCGAATTTTTGTGTCTAAATAGTTCCACATGTTTTTGATTGGATTTATGTCTGGGGTTGGGGGTGAAGTAATAACTAATATTTGGTATGAAGACCTTTGTTTCTTATAACCATTTTATGTTGGTTAGGCATTGACTGGACAACTTTTTTACAAAAACTAGGAGAGATGGCTTATTCTCGAACTTTTGTGTCTAAATGGTTTCACATGTTTTCAATTGGATTTATGTCTGGGCTTGGGGGTGAAGTAATAACTAATATTTGGTATGAAGACCTTTGTTTCTTATAACCTTTTTATGTCGGTTAGGCATTAACTGGACAACTTTTTTACAAAAACTAGGAGAGATAGCATATTCTCGAATTTTTGTGTCTCAACAGTTCCACATGTTTTCGATTGGATTTATGTCTGGGCTTGGGGGTGAAGTAATAACTAATATTTGGTATGAAGACCTTTGTTTCTTATAACCATTTTATGTTGGTTAGGCATTGACTGGACAAGTTTTTTACAAAAACTAGGAGAGATGGCATATTCTCGAACTTTTGTGTCTAAATGGTTCCACATGTTTTCGTTTGGATTTATGTCTGGGCTTGGGGGTGAAGTAATAACTAATATTTGGTATGAAGACCTTTGTTTCTTATAACCATTTTATGTTGGTTAGGCATTGACAGGGCAAGTTTTTTACAGAAACTAGGAGAGATGGCTTATTCTCGAACTTTTGTGTCTAAGTAGTTTCACATGTTTTCAATTGAATTTATGTCTGGGCTTTGGGGTGGAGTTTCCACCACAACACTTTTAAGTAAATTGATTCTTGAAATATCTAAATAAACATTTTGATCCACTATTCCTTCGATAAAGCGCAACAATTCCTAAGTCATTTTCAGCAATAATAGTCAGCTTTGATGCACTAAAGAAGGGATCTTTCTTTATTTTAGGAACTAAATATAGTATTTCCAAAACTGTAAAAATTATATAATAAGCGATTTTTGGCTTATTTATCACCCGACTGCTAATTTTGAAGCGCCATGGACCATAGAATGACTTCTATCAACAATTTTGGAATATAAATACGAAAGCTTTCACGACCAGTGCTAATTGAAGTAAAATTAGAACTAACACTAGAACTATCACTAACTCACTTCAAACCAGATTGTGAAGATGGTTGCAACATGGCAACCAGATCTAGTATTAGTTCTAGTGATAGTTTTAGTGTTAGTTCTAATTTTAGTTCAATTCTGGCAATCTTCCACACAGATTTTCCCTCCTGGAAATGTTTTCTCACTTCAACATTCCTTTGGCCTCTCTGTGCAGACATTTCAGATAGCTAACAAAATTTCCAGAGAAATAATAAAAGAACGATATTTAGGGAATTCCCCTTCAACATTGTCAAACGGCTACATGAAGTTGCCTGCAATTGGCTTCTGCCTAATTTTAAATAAAAATAAATTTCATTTGAACATAAAAGAATAAATTTTATGTTTCGTGTTTGGATTTTGAAAGTCTAATAAATAAACTATTGAAAATAAATTTACCACTATTTCCTATTACGACTTTTACTTCGAATATTGTTACTAAGAGAGTATTATTCTTTAATATTCGAGTTTGGCTTGGAGCCACTGTATACGGCAATATTCTGGAAATATGGATAATATTATGTGGTCAAAACAAAAAAAAACTTGCATTACAAAAATATTTCTGTTAATATTGTATTATAACAAATAGTATACCTACAGGTGGTTCAAATTTTTATCGGACTTTAACAGTCACACGTGTTTTGTCTGAAGACACACAGATAAAATAAGTTTGTAAAGTAATCTATTTAAAAACTATTCATTGTAGAGGTCTTTGTTAAAAAAGTCTTCAGATGCACAGCTAAATCCAATTCAACCCAACTCTGTTGTCTTTGATTATAATAATTGCTGGATTATGAGAAAAGTTTTGAATGAAATAATTAAATAACATTTGAAAGAAAAGTACTTACACTCACTTATGTAAAAGGAAATAAAAAAATTTCTAAATTAAAACAAAAAAATAGTACCCCGTTAACCACTGAAATTGAGTTTATTACACTATTTCACTATTAGAAAATTGAAAGGAAAGAATACATAACTTATACTAACTGACAATTTGGCCAGAATATTGAATGTCTGTTTGAACAAAAAGAAGTGAGTTTTATCGAAAAATCGATAGTGAGTTTATCAAAAAAAGGTTTTCTTTAAAAAAATATCTTCAGATGCATGGCTAAACCCAACCCTACATATTTGAACTAGAGCCATTTTAAGATATTCGGCGCCCCAGGGTTGGGTTGGACAAACGAAATGAGTGCGCCTCTTTTCATGTAAAATTTAATGCCAAAAAGGACTGCACTTTAAAGGGGTCACTGGGTACATGTATAATGGGGACACCATGTATTTCGTTGTAAAAACAGTTCTGAAATATAGTACTTTAATTTGTAAAGTACTAGATGTCAGAAATTATTCATTATAGTGATCTTCATTAAAAAAAGTCTTCAGATGCACAACTAAACCCAACGCTGTATATTTAAATTGAAGTAAAATTGGAACTAGAATCATTCGGGTTTAGCTGTTTTTTGTATGGCTAAATTGAGCGTTTTATTTCTAGAGTTGGATTTAATGATATAAAACTAGAACTAACACTAGAAGTCTTAGCTAAACCCGAAACTATCCACGTCTAGTGTTAGTTCTAGTTGTACTTCAATTCAAATATATACGGTTGTCAGTTTAATTTAAATTAAGGTACGTTAAAAAATGTCTTCAAATGCACGACTAAAGCCAACACTTTCCACTTCTAGGTTTAGTGTTAGTTCTAATTTTATATCATAAGATCTAACTCTAGACCTAGAAATAGAATCATTCGGGTTTAGTCGTCTTGAGAAATGTACTGCTAAACCCGAATGTTTCTATCTTAGAAAATCCATGATTTAGAAGTATAATTTAATATTGACGTTAAAAATGAAATAAAAAAGGCCTCCTCTTCTCTAAATATTTATATTTTACACTCAGCAGCAGAAGTGTGCGTACAAAAAACTTGTAATACTTTAATTGAAAAAATAAGAGTCATAATCTAATGTGATAAACTTAATTTTTTTTTATTTTGTATATCAACTACATATAATTCTATTAACAAAATATGCTTCAACAAAACAGAAACAGTAGTTACAGAAAAAAATCAAAACTAGAAATTCTACAAATAACGGGTATGCAAAAATCTGCGTACAAGTCAGGACAGTATTTATAAAAAATTCATAAATGAGATTATTGTTTCTATATTAATATGAGGTCGGATAACCTTTACGTTTAATGACCTCCCTTAAACGTTTAGGCATGGAGTGCACTAATTTCTTCGTTTCGTCCGAACTGATTCTGGCCCATTCCTCAATCATAACATTTTTTAACGTTTCCTTCGACGTTATGCTGTGTTGCCGAATCCTGCGTTCCAGTAAATCCCAGAGGTGTTCGATGGGATTCAAGTCCGGCGATTGTGGAGGTGTTTTAAGTTGCTTTGGGGTATTGTATAGTAGCCAAAGCTTAGTGTTGTGGGCGCAATGTTTGGGGTTGGGCCCAAGTTTTCGATGCTAGGCTTCAAATTTTCTTTTAAAATGTCTATATACATTTTATGGTCCATTGTCGATGTTATGAAAACCAACCTTCCCACCCCTTTGGTGCACATACACCCCCAAACCATAACTCCACCACCTCCGTGTTTTACAGTCGCTTTCAAATTTTTGGGATTAAGGGCAGTATTAGGCTTTCTCCATACAAGTTGTTTACCCTTAATGCCGAAAATGCAAAATTTGCTAGGTTCTTTTCTAACCTGCTGTACAACTTTTCGCTTCTCTCGGTTTGTTAAAAGGGGTGGTCTACCAGATCGCGGACGTGAGAGGTAATCTTCAGTGTCTTTATAATTATTAATTACTCTTTGAATGGAAGAGTGTGACCTGCCGACAGTTTCTCCTATTTTTCGAAAAGATTTTCCCTCTTTCCATAACTTTACAATAATTTTTCTCTCTCCCAATTCAATTTCCTTTCCTTTCGTGTCCATTCTAACTTTTAGCTTCTAAGCCTCTGCTAATATAATTGACACCGATTATCTTTTATTTAAATCGGAAAGCGTACATCGCCAACTACGTATTTAAGTAAATAAGTATATTTTGGAGAAGGCGTCTATTTGTACGCAGATTTTTGCATACGCATAATTTGGAGAATTTTTAATTTTAATTTTTTTTGTAACTAATATTTCTGTTTTATTGATGCATATTTTGTTAATAGAATTATATGTAGTTAATACACAAAATAAAAAAAAAAATGAAGTTTATCACATTAGATTATGACCCTTATTTTTTCAGTTAAAGTGTTAGAAGTTTTTTGTACGCAGACTTCTGCTGCTAAGTGTATATACTTGGAACCGGTTTTGACATATTAAAATGTCATTATCAGTCAAGTAGTCATAAAAAGTCCCACTGTAAGGACATGCCAATCACATATTAAAAAATTAGTAAGAAAATTATAAAATCTTTGATGAATCAAATAAAAAATTTAAAAAGTCTTTGCTTTGTACTTTAACTGGTTCTTTATTTTAAAAATAATGTCTTACTAGTTTCGGCTAATCAATATCTTAAGAGACAAGTCAATATAAGAAATTAATTTGTAATATGTAAGTCGATTTTTATAATCACAATTATAAGTTAGTTACAACAATTTAAAATGTAATAAAGACGCAGAAACACAAATTACAAAGTTGACGAAAGTGAGTGAACTCTTACACTCTGAACCGACTTATATATTACAAATTAATTTCTTATATTGACTTGTCTCTGAAGATGACGATTAGCCGAAACTAGTAAGACATTATTTTTTAAATAAAGGACCAGTTAGCGTACAAAGCAAAGATTTTTTATATTTTTTGTTTGATAAGACCACGTTACACGTTACTGGTAAAATGGATATTCATACAAATTATAATCAATATAAAATCTTTACAGCATTAAAAACGAATTAAAACTTTTAATAAATTAACACGAACATTTATGAAAACAGTCGTGCCGATTGTGTTATTACTTTTTTTAATTTACTTCAATTCAAATACAGGGTGATTCATTAGCACTATGACAAACATTGGCAGATGAAAGGTGATACGATTCTAAGGAAAAGATTTGATATGAATATGGGTTTGACTCATTTTGGTTAAAGAGTTACAAGCCTTTGAAAATTTTACACCGTTTAATAAGAAAGATTCGCAACAATAATTATGAAACACAAATACAAAGTTGGCTGTGATAACAAAACAGTTCTTTATGTCAAACATTTAAATTTACTCTATTCTGTGTGTTTCAAAGTTTATAATTGTCAGAGTTTTGATCGAAAACGGAAACGCTCGGCAAGCAGCAAGAGAATACCTTCATCGGTTTCCAAATAGATATCAAGCTGTCCATACAGTGTTTAGCGCATCATTTCGAAGACTGAGAGAAACAGGTAGCCCCGCTCCACCATATTCCATTCGTCCCCATGAAGTGAATGTACAAAATGAAGAACGTGTAATTGATTTAGTACTTGACGACCCTTTAATTAGTACTTGGCGTATAGCGAGCATGTTACAAATATTCCAAAGTTTTGTATGGCGTGTATTGAATCGAGAAATGTTACACTCAGCAGCAGAAGTCTGCGTACAAAAAACTTGTAATACTTTAATTGAAAAAATAAGAGTCATAATCTAATGTGATAAACTTGATTTTTTTTTATTTTGTATATTAACTACATATAATTCTATTAACAAAATATGCTTCAACAAAACAGAAACAGTAGTTACAGAAAAAAATCAAAACTAAAAATTCTACAAATAACGGGTATGCAAAAATCTGCGTACAAGTCAGGACAGTATTTATAAAAAATTCATAAATGAGATCATTGTTTCTATATTAATATGAGGTCGGATAACCTTTACGTTTAATGACCTCCCTTAAAAGTTTAGGCATGGAGTGCACTAATTTCTTCGTTTCGTCCGAACTGATTTTGGCCCATTCCTCAATCATAACATTTTTTAACGTTTCCTTCGACGTTATGCTGTGTTGCCGAATCCTGCGTTCCAGTAAATCCCAGAGGTGTTCGATGGGATTCAAGTCCGGCGATTGTGGAGGTGTTTTAAGTTGCTTTGGGGTATTGTATAGTAGCCAAAGCTTAGTGTTGTGGGCGCAATGTTTGGGGTTGGGCCCAAGTTTTCGATGCTAGGCTTCAAATTTTCTTTTAAAATGTCTATATACATTTTATGGTCCATTGTCGATGTTATGAAAACCAACCTTCCCACCCCTTTGGTGCACATACACCCCCAAACCATAACTCCACCACCTCCGTGTTTTACAGTCGCTTTCAAATTTTTGGGATTAAGGGCAGTATTAGGCTTTCTCCATACAAGTTGTTTACCCTTAATGCCGAAAATGCAAAATTTGCTCTCATCTGTAAAGAGAACTTTCTCCCAGAATTCAATGGGCTTGTCTAAGAGTTTTTTTGCAAAGACGATCCGCTTCTGACGATTGACCTCTGACACAAATGGCTTTTTTCGTGCAACGCGACTGTGATAGTTAGCTTTTTTTAACGTCCTTCTCACCGTATCTTTGCTGATAGTTTTATGAAATTCTTCTTGTACATTTTCTACTATTTTTTTTGCCGTCAGCCTAGGTTCTTTTCTAACCTGCTGTACAATTTTTCGCTTCTCTCGGTTTGCTAAAAGGGGTTGTCTACCAGATCGCGGACGTGAGAGGTAATCTTCAGTGTCTTTATAATTATTAATTACTCTTTGAATGGAAGAGTGTGACCTGCCGACAGTTTCTCCTATTTTTCGAAAAGATTTTCCCTCTTTCCATAACTTGACAATAATTTTTCTCTCTCCCAATTCAATTTCCTTTCCTTTCGTGTCCATTCTAACTTTTAGCTTCTAAGCCTCTGCTAATATAATTGACACCGATTATCTTTTATTTAAATCGGAAAGCGTACATCGCCAACTACGTATTTAAGTAAATAAGTATATTTTGGAGAAGGCGTCTTTATTTGTACGCAGATTTTTGCATACGCATTATTTGGAGAATTTTTAATTTTAATTTTTTTTGTAACTAATATTTCTGTTTTATTGATGCATATTTTGTTAATAGAATTATATGTAGTTAATACACAAAATAAAAAAAAATTGAAGTTTATCACATTAGATCATGACCCTTATTTTTTCAGTTAAAGTGTTAGAAGTTTTTTGTACGCAGACTTCTGCTGCTAAGTGTACATCCGTTTCATCGCCAAAATGTTCAAGCATTACATCCTGGAGATACTGAGCAACGCTTAGCATTTTGCCACTGGATTATTCAGCAACATGCTCAAAATAATAACTTCATTTTCCAAGTTCTGTGGTCTGATGAAGCTTGTTTCACTAGGGACGGCATATATTAGATGCCGTCCCTGGCATGCAATTAGACCAAGAAGATTTCAATAACGGTTTAGTGTAAACGTTTGGGGAGGGATTTTTAACAATTCTTTGCTACCTGTATGGGTGATAAATGAACGCTTAAATGCAGATATGAACAGAAATTTTTTGGAAAATAACCTTTCCGGTTTTATCAATGACGTACCACTTAACATCGTTCAAAACATGTGGTATCAGCACGATGGTGCACCACCACATCGAGGAAGAATAGTCATCGCTTCCAGTAGGAGGTCCAGTAATCTGGCCACCACGATCCCCAGATCTAAATCCGCTGGATTATTATTTCTGGGGACACATGAAGCAGCTTGTGGACAGAATTCAAGATGCAGCTAATAGCATACGGAATGATCCAAATATATCATATGTCGTAACAGAATCTTTACTTTGTCGATGGGAGGCGTGCATTCATGCTGAAGGCGGACATTTCGAACAATTTTTGTAATTTTTAAACTTTTTTTATGTTACATTTTCATTTGCCTATTAAACTGTGTAAAATTTTCAAAGGCTTGTAACTCTTTAACCAAAATGAATCGGACCCATATTCATATAACATCTTTTCCTTAGAGTCGCATCACCTTTCATCTTCCAAAGTTTCTCATAGAGCTAATGAATCTGTATACAGGGTTGCCAAATCAGGTTGTAAAGTGCTCTATTTCAGATACTATTCATTGTAAAAATCTTCGTTAAAAAAATGTCGTCAGATGCACAGCTAAACCCAACCCAACCCTGTATATAGGTCCTCCTCAGAAGGTACATATGATGGGCATACCATGCATTTCATTTTCATTACATCAAAACATTTCTTTTTGGCGCTAATGGGTTAATGGATTACTGAGATATTATATGTTTTAAAAATTGAAAATTCAACATAGTATAGAGATAAACTGCGTTAAATCATCTTAATTTTTTTTATCCTTCAATTTATCGGTTCTTGCATGAATCACCCTATATTTATTATAAATAATTAAAATCAATCTTTATTTTTAGCTGTCTTTATGTTTTTTGCTGTGATGGTGTTTGGGTGTTCTCACACCCGAAGAGATTGGTTGATGTATCCGAATTATAATTATTTGAGTTGGTCATATGGTTTTGCGGTACTCTCATTCTTTTTTCATGGATTTGCATCTTTGTATCTTTACAAAGAGGCAAAGTTAAGTTACGAATTAAGAGAGAAGTCGAGGAATCTTATCACACAAATGGACCATCAGAATGTACAAAACGTTCATGGATATTATTAGAATTAAAGCGACATGTTTTATGCACATATAATTATTTGATTCTAATATTTTTATGTTAGATTTTTTATGTTTCGTTTATTTTTTTTTATACTTAAATGTTATTAAGAAATATTCCGTCCTGGGAGAATCTCAATTTGTTTTATAAAGTTGAAATCAATTTTTTGCATCTAGAATTTTTAGCCTTAGAATCGACGTTACATCGAATGAATCAAATAGTAATTATCACGAGTTGTGACTTGTTGTGGCCTTACCCACTTACGAAATAATTACGTTTTTTTATCTATATATTTTTGTATTATAAGATGTTCTATTCAAAATTTTAATAGATTTTGAAACCTACCTTGTTTTTGATGTTTTTGAGCCATCTCCAAAATCACGCTCAAACTCTCCGTAGGAGGATTTCCATCCAAAACCAAAATTGAAGCATCCTTTATATCCCCTTCACGTTTTTTCACCATTTCCGGACTAAGTTCTTTAAAAATCTCCATATCTCCAATTAAAACCTTACATTCACCGAGTTCGTCGAAAACTACAGCACACTGAGCCGTACTAAATCCATCTAATTGTTCAATACTTGTCTTTTCATCGAGACTATTCGATATGATTTCCCCTGATGTATCGTTTCCGATAACAGATATAAATATGGGTTGTTCATTTAATTTTGAAATCGCATCCGCAATATTCCTAGCTACGCCCCCGGGGCTTTCAGTAAATTTACCATTGTGTATGCGACCATCAAGCTAAAAACAAAAAAAAAATGGATCACAAAAAAGTTATTGCGAAAAGGATGATTTCCCGTATTTACCAAACAATGAGTTTAAATTCGCCGTACAATAGCTAGCTACTATTGTTTACAGCCGGCAAAACGGGCAAAGTTAAATTAATAAACTTTCATGGAATTGCCCCCGAAACTGGATTTAGGCGAAAACACTTAGAAACTACGTTTTGTACGACGAGAATTTGTGACGCAATTTCAATTTTCGAGAATATAATGATCTATATAGTTTCCATGAATTTTAATTAAAATTTAAAATTGTTTTAATCCTGCTTCTTGGAATTAAAGATGATTTATCCGGATGCAAATTAATGACGAAAACTCGAAATCGAAATTGTGTACGTACCCGGTTTCATTAACGACCTGGGTCACCGTTGTTTGCCGCAACCCCCCTTTAACAGCAGGAACGAGAATCCCCTTTACCGTAAACCAGAAACAGAAAGGGTCGGTTATTAGTGAATATAGCGTCTATATCGGACGACTACCAACCTCAGACGTACTGATAAACAAGGATAGGGGGACAAACGGAGAATTTCCCGGCGTCGTTTCCATAGGAACGGGAGGGTGAAAGGGCATTGGGTCAAAATGGTTGGGGGGATAACTTCGTTGGTGTCATGGAGGTAGATCTCCGGTAACGCAGAGGTAAAGGTAGAAAAAGAGAGGAAGAAAAATTAAGAAAAAAATGTTTTCGAAACATCTAAAAACAATTTAGCCGTGTTCTTAATTTGATGAAGGTTGGTTTATAACCTGATTGATGGTTAAACTCTCGGTGGCTCTAAATCATTTCACGCGTAATTTCGCAGGGAACACCCACGTAGATCTAAATTTTCAACTCTATTCGAAAATATTGAAATTTATAGCGTCTGGATGTACGTCAGTTGATGTTTTTGCACTTTAAAACGTATTTCTTTTAATATTTAAAGAAATAATATTTCTGAGTATGCATATAGCAATGTCAACTTAATTACTATTTAATGCTTTCATTTTTTGACTCGTTTATACAATTGAGTGTCGATGTTCCACCAAGTTAACACGATGTTATCGAATTTTCCAAAATTGGCGACTTCACACGAACTAAACCTCTAATTACAACTTGTGGGAAGCCCTAAATCCGAATGTTAATAGGATTTAGATATCCTAAAAAACACTAGTTAAGAACTTTAAATTGCTTTTAATAGTGTAGGATAAATTTCACCTATTAATATAATTTCTGAATAATAAAGTTCAGAAGATTAAGTAAGATACAGAAGTTATGTTTAATTTTTTGTTTTGTATGCAAACAGTAAAAATGAACGATCCACAAGATGTAAAATTAATGGAACAACTTTTTAACCTTCCTCTAGTGGCGTACTAGAAAAGTCCCAATATTTATGGCAAAAATTCAATATAGCACCAATATTCATAATTTGAATTTAAGGTTTAGGGAGACTCTGTCAGATCCCGACCCCAATACTGAGATATTTAACCTTTCAGTAATAGCGTATGTGAAATACAGCGTTCAGGTAAACCGTCGCACAGTGGTCAATAATTTTGCGAATTTAACAGGACACTATTCACAATTCGAAAACCCAACAAACTATAGCAATGAAATTTAGCATGTGGCTCTTAGTAACAAATTCTAAGATTTATACCAAAGTTGAATGATATTTGTCAACTGGAAGTGGTACTTTATTTGACAGTTGTTTTATATAACATGTTGTTTAAAGCAAGTTAAATAACTTCAACACTGCATACGCGATTAAAATTATCAGAAATATCCATATCGTAAATTTCACTCGAAGACACCCTTCGGAAGTAGTCCTTTATCTGAACACCATCCATTTTTTTATATAAACTAACATTTTTAAGAAAAGTACATGAAAATGTGGATAAAACAGTTTAACAGTTAACATTTTATAAGGGATTTTACTATAATCAATAATTTTATGAAATAAAAATTGTAATTTTTGAAAAAATTGTAAGAACTATCAAAAGTATGAATTAAAATTAATTTAATCAAATTGAAGTGATGTTTGATTTTATTATGAATTTTTCAGAATAAAACAAACTGAATGCAACACTAACATTTGATTGATTTAAAATATTTCTATAGGATAGCTTGTTGATGAGATATGAGAACAGAAAAGTTGAGTTAAAACATACTTAATTATTATTTTAATTTATTTCCATTAAAATAGTAATTGAGTAATAACTTAAAAAAAATAGCTATTGCATTGAAGTTTTAAATTTATAATGTCATTTCATTTCAATCGGCTTTCAAAATAGGATGTGAATGAACTCTAGAAAATTTTGAAGTCTTAAATGAAGTATTACTTATAGGTAATACTACAGTTTACAAAATTAAAAAAGAATTGGAAGGATTCATGATGAACCGTCGTAGATAAATTAAATAAGAGTAAAATTATGTGATGTTAATTTTTTGACTTTAAGAACAAAGGCTTAATGAAGTAAATAGGCATGCGTACTCATGCCTATTTATGCCTTCTAAATGGATTACTCATTGCAACAATCTTAATAAAATTGATCACCACATAATTTTTTTATTAAACATCCGGATTGTGGTAATTAAACTATTTTAAAAGCAAAAAAATATTCCTATACCATTTGCCAGTCGTACAGCAAGCCAGTTATCGCATTATTACACCATAAAGAAATCACTAATTTTTGTATTTTGTCCACCTAAATTTGCGAAATTGACCACTGTGCGTCGGTCTGCGAGACGTGGCGTACGGTTTCACAGGAAGGTTAAAATATCTAATATTTCGATTGTTTTTGATTTCAGTCTTCATAAGAGCAGTTTATTGCTAAAATGGAAAACAATCAATCGAAAGTTCAAAAAGTATCAAACACCTGCCATTTTTTGAAGTTTTCCATTTTAGCAATAAAATACGCTGAATTAGATTGAAATAAAATGCAATGGAAAATATTAGCTATTTTAAAAAAATATTTCATTAATTTTACATCTTGTAGGCCGTTCATCCTGAATAATTTGTCTGTGCTTTTCGCCCACATAGGGTCAATGGGCACTTTTTGCTGATAGTCCAAGCGAAAACGCGCGAAAATTTCAAACAATACATGGAGGTGAAGAAGCAGGATAAACGGAATCACAAAAGCAAGCAGATTAAGATAGATACGTAAGCAGCTTCGGATTCAATCATTTTCAGGTTGAACTCTTTCGCATAATCTTCTGCAAGAAGGGATAGAAAGAGACATCGATAAACATCTTTACTGACTCTTATGCAACTTTAAAAGCAATTTAGACCTGAGAAAAGTCCGCGGGGCTTCTTCATTCTTAGACTAGTTCTTTTTCCACACTTCAATTTCCACAGTTCAATTTCTACACTTGTAACTTAACTTCTGAAGAAAAGCATTGGTTTTACCATCTCTATGCGGATGATGCGTCATTTCCTTTCAGCATGCCTTATTATTATTGACGAATTGGTTGTTTTATATACGGAAATTACAAATCATGGTTTGAAAATTAATCCTGACAAGATACAGCGTATTATATTTGCAAGGGGTGCTTTGGATAGGCCGAACCTTTCTGCAAGATAGTTAAGAGTCTTGGATGCTGCATCTTTAGTCATCTTGTCATGATATTCTGGTGCTTTAATTCGCCAAAGCGGCGGGTGACTCTGGTATGTATGAATAAATTCTTCCAGTAATTCTCCGTTGACCCCTCGTCAGGTCGCAAGATATGATGAAAACTTGTAGAATTCACTCATGAATGCCGACAAATTCTTTATATATACGTGTTATTTTACGTAGACGAGCGCGGTTTGCCCAAGCTTGTATAATCCAATCCATCATATATGTAGAATTATCCTACAAATGCTAAAGACTACTGGAACAAAAAGATTGATCGTGCCTGCATTTCAAGTTTGCAGTTTCGTGTGTAGCCACCTTAAGGTGAGTTTTCAGTCTTTCAATGTGTTAATAACCAGTTGTAAACGGTTTTTGTGTGGTCCAAAGTCAGGTTGGGTTCGATTATGGCTTATTCACGTTTTATTAATATTATAATAATAAACTGCTTATTGAGTCATAAGTGAAAATACAATTCAAATTTATATTTTCAAACAAAACTAAGAAAGTAAGAAAAATCAGAATACAGTTAACAGGACAACAACAAAAAAATTAATATTATAATAAAATCCAAATAAGATAAATAATGAATTTACATAAAATAAACATAAATATGCTATAATTCAAATAGTACACGAACAGATTAGGCACAGGAGCTTCCACTGATTTTACTTGCACCAAAATGAAAGAGACGAAAATTTTAAAGTGAGTAAACACTTGTATTTAGGCATTCCGTATAATTCTGTATGTTGAATTTAGGCTTTTACTACGTGACAGACTGGTCGTACTAAATTACAATTATTATGGTATAGTCTACAATTTATGTTTGTCATCTGAGTTCAAGCGGAGGGTGCATGTAGTTCAGATTCATGCTTACGTTTTATTTATTATTACAATAACATCTGCTTGCAAGATGTAACAAGATCAAAATTGGGATGTACAATTGTTTTAATTTACGCTGTATCAACCTGACACAAGATGTACAGATTGAGGATTTTTCTTTTTCCATCTTGTAGATAAGAATTACGGCAAAAACAAAAATGGAAATGTAGAGTAAACAAAACTTCATTCACCGAGCCAAAATGTCTAGTCGATTCAACCGTAAATAACAAAAAATCGTTAATTAGTCCCGAAAACTGTTAATCACGAATTTTGAATTGGTTTAAAAAGAAAGTTTTTGTACAAAAGTTGTGGCAAAAACAAAATTTTTATGTAAAAATTTAACTTTTTCCATCGAGGCATCAAATGATGTCTTTTAGGCATGAGGAGCATAATGGTCAGCTAGACAATATCACTATTTCCCCCGGATTATATCTAGTTGATGATTAAATATGAGACAAAGGTTCCTTGTGCCATATTTAAGTGTGATTTACAGGAAATTTACAGTTCATTCAGGAAAACGTCCTTATCTTGTAAATAAAATAAAGTTTAGAACAGACGGTTTGCAAAATTTTGTTATTCATCTTCTGGAGCGTTTAAATCTTTATTTTTAATTCACATTTGTTTATTATTATTATTTCGATGTGTTGAAAATTAAACACATTCTTCTTTTGTTATAGCTTTTACTCAGTTTAAAATTTTCCTGTCTTTCATTTTGGTGCAAATAAAATCAGTAGAAGCTTTGCTACCTAATCTGTTCGTATACCATTTGAATTATAGCAAATTTATGCTTATTTTATGCATATTCATTATTTATCTTATTTGGGATTTTATTATAATATTAGATTTTTTGTTGTTACCCTGTTAACTGTATTCTGATTTTTCTTTCTTTCTTAGTTTTGTTTGAAATTATTAATTTAAAGTGTATTCTTACATATGGTTCAATAAACTGTTTATATTGTTATAATGTAAATAAAAAGTGAATAAGCTAACCCAATACAACATGGCTTTGGACTACACAAAAACCACCTAATACTCAACTACCACTAGCACTAACACTAGAACTATCACCAGAACTATTAACTAGGTCTAACACTAGATCTAAAACTTGAAACTTTCCGGTTTTGCCGTGCGTTTTTTGAAAAAATGTTTGACGTTTCGAATGCCATGTTGCAACCTTCTACAGAAACTGGTTCGAAGTGTTTTTATGATGTTTTGCCCGTTTATTACGAACTTTATAACAAATGTTCAAATTGTTATCTATCTTCGGGTTTCCAATGACCCAAACGTTTACAAATGAAATTTTGAAACGTCAAACATTTCTTCAAAACATGCACGGCAAAACCCGAAAGTTTCTAATTTTAGATCTTGTGTTAGTCCTAGTGACAGCTCTAGTGTTAGTGATAGTGGTAGTTCTAATTTTAGTTCAAATAACACCGGTCGTGAAAGCCTTCGTACTTACACCTAAAACTGGTTATTAACACATTAAAAGACTGAAAAGTCACCTTAAGGTAACTACACATGAAACTGTAAATTTGAAAGCAAGCACGATGCACAAACATATAAACCGCTTGATGATGGATTGAATTTGAATTATACCAGCTTGGGCAAATCGTGCTTGCCTAAACGAAACAACACGAATGTACAAAGAATGTGTTCAGTTGTCGGAATTCGTGTGTGAACTCTATAAGTTTCCATCATCTTTGGCGACCTGGTGAAGGACCGATAGAGAATTACTGGAAGAATTTATTTATACATACCAAAGTCAGACATGTTTTTAGGGAATTACATATATCACCAGAATATCATGAGAGGATGGAGAACGATGCAGCATTTGATGTGTTATTGAGTAAATATAGATTAATTGATAACGACGCCGATACAGATGTTGATAAGAAGTTATGGCTTTGAGGACTAATTATAGAAGAGAAAAGATAAAAGTCGAAGCATCTCGTCACTCTCGCAATGGTAACATGAAATATGAGCCTTCACTGTGGTATTACCATTTGTTCGACTTTTTGGAAGAATCCAAGGAAAAATTAATATGAAAATAATGAGTAAGTTTTTTTCTTTTTTTTTTTGTTTATTCTCTTTGACTTTATATCATATGTATTGTTTTTGCTTTCGCGTTTTCTCCTTGTCAACAAGGTAAAAAAACGCATCATCGTCGGAGTTCGACGTAGTCAAAGCGCAAACTGGCACTTATTCAAATATACTTGAATAGTTTATTTCAGAAAGGGACTAATTAACATTTTTATGTTTCTGTGAAAAACAAAAAAGATATTTGTTAATGTATATGTTCATTATCACTTTTATCTTTTTTAAATAAAATATACGACTTGTACAAAGTGATACAATTTACTTAATTACTAGTTTTTACCTGGTTTCGGTATTACATACCATCATCAGAAAACGCAAAAAAGTAATTTACAATTAATTATATTAAGAGGTTTCATATTCTATTAGCCTATTTAAACTAACGTCGTGTAATTTTTAAAATAAACAATCGCAAATCTTCATTCAACGTGTTTTACACTCAAATACTTAAAACAGGATATCCACAAGACATCGTAAACTTGTATCTGTTGAAGCTCGTATTTTAGGTAATTTGGAACGGGTTTTTTCAAAATACTGTATAGCGGTGGGGTGATATCATTTGGCTGATTTCATCTTTACTTGTATTCTTACATGGGTTTGGAACACGATACTCAAGAATAATATTATTTTTAAATCAATATGGATATTAACGAGAATATATTATTTATAAAAAAAGTTTATTATAAAAGAAAAATATTTATTGACTATACAAAAGTTTATTATATGAAAACAAATTTATTTTTTATTCTGTTGCATCATTTCCCGATCCTGATGGCCATTTTAATACATCTTGATAAAAATTCAAGTATGTTTCTTTAACATAAGAAAGCATTTTCCTAAGATGTACCAATTTTGAAATCAAAATTGAAAGTTTATTACGGTTAAGATTAGTTGCGAATATTTTGAAATGTATGGCATTTTACCCCATTTATAAAATCTGAAGCAACAATATATCCTGGAATTTTATGTTCATAATGAAAGTTATATATTGTAAATAATTTTTTGTCATCTCTGACTACGCCGTGTTTCCTCCTTTCAAGAGATTTTGTTATTTTTTGTAATACCTATACCACCAGTTTTTGAAATTGAGAATGTCTGGAAGAAATTTCGTTTATTATAAACTTTTAGTTAGCACTTGAAGCAATAATTTCTGTGTATGTATGGAGGGAATATCGCGCTTCTTATTTTATTATCTTAAGATATCTTTTGACCATGCCAAAATCGCGATCGTTCAGGAGAAAAAAGCCTCTCATTGGGAAAAACTCTATTTTCTAATATCTGTTGATCAATTAATAAAGCTGTATTCAATATATTCTTTGGAATTTTGGGATAATCAATCCCGCGATTGATTTCAGGACATCGTTTTATGTGTTTGAAGGGAATATTTAAAAGACTTCGGCTTTTCCTGGTCAACTTTTTTCTGCAGGTCAACAAACGAAATGTCGCCCTCGTCTTCATGGTACATTGTCATCTTTACCATCATTTTCTCTAAGTCTTTCTATTATGTTTTTTATCTTTTCTACCAGTACGTTTCTTTCACTCTTATTAGTTTTATTAGATTCTTCTTAGTTTTATTCACCAAAAGGTCATTGTTGCCGGAATTCCAATTTGCGTCGCTTAAATATCGACGAAGGCTAAACAATCAAACAACCTTCTAAGGTCTTTCCTAAAGGAGCATTACTTTTTTTAATTTCTTGCAGCATGCATTCTAAGGCAATATCTGCTTTATTGAGATTCATGTCTTGACAACAAATACTATCAACAATAACTTTGACCGGATCTAAAAGGAAAATCAACTCCTAATAATTTGAAATTTACCACTAATAATGGAACTTTGCTTTTATAGTGCAGTTTTTCAAGACTGTTATATCATTTTAACATGATTAAAAGGCTATTCCATCTTGTTTTGCAGTCAAATTAAAATTTTAGTTCTTTTCCAAGTTCTTCTTTCACATATTGTTGAAGAAAATCATTTTATTGGAGATTTTCTGAATATTCTGACCATCATTTATCAACGATATGTTAATAGTTGGCAACTTTATATTGGTTTCTTTTGAGAATCATGTTCTTTCTGCGCCTTTTTATTTTTCCGGGTTCCGGGATTGATAACTGATTAATATAGAAGCTATTACGGGTTCCCGGGTTCGGAAAAAATCGTTATTATAGGAACAATCTCGGGATTTACATTACGCTAGCAGCGGCAACAATCTTCTTTTTCAATATTATTAATCATATTAAATAATATTAGAAACAAAATATTTCTAATAAACAAAACGGGTTCACACGTACACGTTTTACATAAAATCAAAAGTAAAACCATCAAATCGTTAATTGTTTTGCCTAAATTGCCCTAATTTTGCAGTCAGTGGTAGAGTTCTTCAGCGATCTGTTAAATTTTCTTGTTGCTTATGAATCATCAATTCAGCAACTGCTGCACGTATGTTCCCTAAAGTTGAACTTTTTGTAATCATATTAAGTTCTTCGCACTTTCAGCACACTTCATATAAATGGAAGATAAATGGAAATGCGTAATAAAGAAACTTTTAGCCATCAAACTCCCGGTTCGTTGCAGAAAGGGATTATCTGACGAAACTTACCTTCTACAGAAAATGAAATATTCTCTCCCCACAAAAAAATGTTAGAGACTTATGAATCATACTTCCTTCCTGAACTTAACAATAGGTGAATGTTAATTGGAGTTCCTTTTTACGTGTAACACATATCGGGTGTTTAGTAGGTAATGCAGGATACTGATAGGGTATTAGAGATTAAAGGCTACTATGATATCCCCAATGCTAGCTATTCACGATCACGGTTGACAGAAACTTAGCAGTATTAAGTTTATTTTCTCTAATTTGTAAAATGTTTCTTAAGAATCGTTCAAATAAAATTCACGTTTGAATATGACACTTTCCTGTACCACAAATAAGGAAAATTATGTTTATGAAGCTCTCGGTGAGTAATAAATCAACTTCAGATTTTTTGGCTTAAATAATTTAAAGAATCCTGTTTTTGCTGTAGTAATAATAGAAAAGCACGAAAAAATTAAAAAATATTAAAATCTAATTAAAAAATAACAAGAAAACTGAAACACTTATGCCCGGTTTTTCGTACGTTATAGTATTGAGTAAATGTCGGAACGACAGTTATTGGATCAAGTCGATATCGCCTATTGATGTTCTGTTAGGATCAGAATTTGATAGGACAGATATTGCACACAATAGTTATCGAACAGTGTTTGATAGTTTTGTCAAAAGATCGATTACTTGTTTATTCCCGTCGATAAAAATTTTGAATAACAATTCGTAAAATTATTTACGAATTATTTATTATATTTGAGATGAAAAATGGACAAGCCCAGCGAAGGATCTAGTAATAAAACACAATAAATAACATAAGCAAATAATTTCGTAACAAAAATAAAAAATTGCTAAACAAGAAATTAATAATAATGAAATTTAACAAAAGAAAATCAAATAATAACAAAAATGATTAGTAAAAGAGCATAATTAACAAATAAGAAAACCTTTTAAAGGCTTCATTACACAGAGAACAATTGTAGGTAAATTATATTTAATATTAATTTCAAAAAATCATAAAAATCAGGTCTACTTAAATAACATTTATCTCAAAAACGAACAAAAATTTTCTAATTTGGTTCTCACCATGACAAAATAGATACTTAAGGGTTATAAACTTTGAATGTATCATTAAAATATCTCAAGGCTTCGATTTTTGGTGATTTTTAATTAATTGAAGATAGCCATAAATGTTCACAATTAATTTAATGATTTATATCTGAAAAGCGAATAAATATTTTCAAGATCCGGTTTCATCACGAGAAAGTAGACACTTTCCTCTATAAATCATGAATAATTCATTAAGATATCTTAAGAATTCGATTTTTCGTAGTTTTTTAAAACAAGAATACTAATTTCAAAATATCATAAAAAATTAGGTTAACTTAATTAGATAGCTATTATCATAATGGATCATCATAGACGAATTTGATTAATGTCTAGAAATTTATATGGGTTTTTGGTTGTCTAATACCGTATTCAATATCCTGTACCTACCAAACATCATGTATAAATAAACAGAGAAGGAAACAAATTTACCTAACATACGTAGAGAAAGAAATAACCACGAAAAAAAAGATAGATTTTGGGTTCGTGTCCCAGCGCTGCTATCTTTCTTTTCATTCCTGTCTCTACGTGTGTTAGGTAAATATCTTTCCTTCTGTCTTCATTTAACAATAGAAGTAAAACAAGATAGTTGTCAAAAATGTTACTTAGTCAAGTTTTAAACTTGTCCCTAAGGCCGATACTACAATATGACTAACTTTAATTAGTGCACAGTGAGTTTTACTGCTTGTTATCTAGTCACGTGTATACAATTAAATCTTAAATGTGTCATGCGCAAACTCACCTTGCAAAAGTGAAAGATGCATGGCGGCGTACATTTAAACCGAATCTGCTACTTCAGCATAAATTAAATGTACAATCAAGTATATACATAAAAAATCAACAATATAATAACAAAGTACTTAAACTAAATAAATATGATAATCAAACTTATGATGATGTTCAATATTTATTGATCTACCACCACACCATAAACAAAAATGAAAAACAGAAATTTACTACTGACGCGGTAAGAAAAAAATAGTCATAAGAAGCTCCACGAATATTACAAGTAAAGTAATCTCATAATTAAATATATCCGACAGATTTCTCTCAAAGATGGGGAAAAAACAAAAAAGAGAAAAACTAAAAATAAAATAAAATAAATAAACAATAAGAAAATGGTTAAGAACACAGCTGCCCAAACAAAAACAGCATAACGCTTTTAAAAATAATATTATTATAATAATATGTACACTCAGTCAATACACAACAAAGCGGAAGTTCATTTATTACTTTGCATATCTGCTATGAGAAAGATCTTTTAAAACTAACGGTATAAAATATCGGGGGAGATAACCTACCCCTAAAACTAACATTGACCGAGTGTCTGTAAGGTTATTATTTTGTAGTATAGACATACGGTGTATAGCAATCTTTTTCGCTGCATATTCAACCAATTCAAAGTAGCCAACTTACGGCTTACGTGATCTTTGCGATTTAGACTAATTATCAGTCGAATACAACTATTCTATACCTTTTGAATTTTATTTTTTAATACATATGACAAAAATGGTGCATACAAGTCATCACCATAGCTAAATATGGAGAGAACCAGACTTTCACATAGATGAATATTTGTTTTACGATTCACAAATGTCCTATTGCCGTATATAACTTTTAAATTGCTATATGCTTTCCGAATGCACCCGTTAAGGTGTTCATTGAAATTAAGATTCTCATCGATTATAACGGCCAGATTTGTAACTAATTTTTTAATAGGTAAGAGTTTGTTGTTCAATGTAATGCGAAGTTCTTTTACTTCTATTTGTTTTTGTTTCTTGGGACCAAACACAATAACATTCGATTTCATATGATTAAGTTTAAGTCTATGGCGGGAAGAAAACTCACATAGGGTTACATACCTTATGTGAGTTTTCTCACATCACCGTTAATATGTGCACAAGCCTGTTTAACATCATGAACCGAAAAGGAAATATAATAATGAGATTACATAATTAAAGCAAATAAAAATATTACTTTAATAACAATTAACGTATAATAGTGCGAATAATAGTATCTAACATACAAAGATCCTTTTAGTAAATTTTGGTACCAGCTGTTAGACACTGGGATTTCATAAACGACTCCAACTTTGCTCTAAATGTTGAAAGTTAGAAATAGTATTTAGTTGTATAGTTACGTTGTTCACTCCCTTAAGAGAACTTTACATAATATTTGAGTTACAACAGATAAACCTAACATTTACACCGACCACCAGTGTAACAAAACTCGTCGGGTTCAAAAACTGAGACAATTGCATTAAAACCCGGGTCACGGGCCAACCCGCTTTATTAACTTTCGAAAGCTCACGGCCGGATATTACCGGCGAAGTAACCCCCAATTTTTTATCCGTCTTGCTTAAAAACTTTGAGAGGTTAAATTGGTTTTAAAATAAAATTTTTGGTGATATCAAGTAATTTTTTGGATTTCTTTTGATTGCAGTGTTCTAACGTTGGACGCCGATAATTTAGACGTGAGAGGGCGCGGCGCTGGGGCCGTCGCTTTGAACCCCAATACGCCCGCCGCCTCAGTGGCCTCAGTCCGCTTGAAAACGTGGACAACGTACGTGGTGGCCGCGAATACGACCGATAGAGAGGTTAGGCGTCGCGACGCTCCTCGGACCGGTACGGAGCGCCGCCGGGCGGGTGTAGTGGTGCGGCCGTTCTAACCGGAAATGAACACGAATTTTCATTCGATAAACAACGTAAACAGCGAGTGAAATCGTTTTTTTTTCATCAAATTTTATTAAGTTTTCTTTTTATTTTAATCAACGCCTTATCATTGGAGAGAATCGTCAAAATAGAAAAGAAATTTGTTCGGCTCTTTAAAGGTAAGTAAAAACTTTTTGCATACCAAACAAAACTTCAATCAATCCAAATTATGTGCATAGAAATTTTCCAGGAAACTGTTAAACTCGAGTTATGACTTTTATTATTGCATAACTGAATTGATAAAATGCATTTCATTGTCAAGGGAAAGAAATTTTATTGATGACGTCACTTGTATTGATGACTGATCGTCAATAATAAAGTAAGAGTGAAAAGCGAGTCGCGGATTCAAAAGGTTTCGAATTGAACCGAATATTCAATTTAATTTTTTTTTGTTTTCAAACAAATTTTATTTATTTATTTTAACATAAACTAACGATTTGCAAAGATAAAAGTTGCATCTAAAAAGCTTTTAGCTTGATCGATTTATTCGCGTTGCATCAGATACCGGAGAAATATGACATCAATTAATTGCAGAGCTATCCAAATATGTAAAATAAACCGAACATATTATATTTTGATCACAAAAATCCATAATTTACGATATAAAATCTTTCTAAACACAACCACAAAAATTGTTTGCCACAAGAACATAAACCAATCATCATTTAACATTTTACACTACAAAGAACATCCAGGACAAGTTTATTTTTCTTAAAAGATGTGAGAATAAACCGTTTCTTCCTTAAAATTTATACCTTATTAAAAAAAATAAACGAAATTATGTCGATTTTGATTAATGGATAGATTAATAACTTCTTAAAAGTATCGATTGATTAATTATATTCAGTATATGGAGCAACGTCCAAATTTGTGTTAATATTCTTGCATCGCCAAGAAATTAGAGTGATTTATTTCCGCGCTCGTTGTTAATCCACTACGAAAATTTACTACCGAAATATTTTCATACTTCCTCTTTTGCACACCTCACAGACGTGCGGAAAGAACCCGGCGCCTGATGAGACGTTGTCGACGGCGTTGTTCGTGACGTCACGCAAGAAACCTATCTTCATCCTTTTTTGATGAAATGGAGTCGTAAATCATACTTTTATCCGACAGCGAATGGTCCACGTGGCTTTCTCTCTCTTCCTCTTGAATACGGAATGGTAATTTCAACTTGAGAACGTCATTTTAAAGAGATGGAGGTATAATAGTGGAAAATTTTCCACTTTTTTTCAATTAAATTAAAAGGTAATTTCATTACATATTTAAAAGATATTTATAATTACGAAGGAACGAGAATTCATATTGTGGCCTCATCAAATATCCACGGTGTCAATTAACGTCACGGTCGCGCTCTTAAGTCCCTCCGCATAGTTCCATTCGACGGCTTCATGGAACGATCTAATTAAACCTTTTGTGTACAGGAGGCGAACTCCAATAATCGTATATCACTTTGGACGACGACATCGCGGTGTACCGAAAACCTTCTGTTCCGGTTCCTCGAACACGTGTCTCTTCTTTTTTACAACTTCATCTATTAGAGTGAAACACAATTATCTGATACAACGTCATGGTTAAAATGGTTCAGTTTTTGTACAGAGTGATATATAGCGATTTTTTGAAATCTTATTGGGTTTCTTTCAACTTTAAAAAGATTGGAGAAGTATTTGATTTAAGAAATGGTGGAGGAGCAGGTTAATTTTTGTTTGAAAACATTAATTAAATCAATTTTTAGTTTTCAAACAATTTTTGATTTGCAAATTGCTAATAACGTCAGTATAAATTCGTAATGAACGATTTTAAATAAAATTGTACCAATTCGAATGCTTCAGATATCGTAATAATTTATATACGATTTATAAAGAAATGTGTGATCTTTTTAATGAAAAATAATTAGTATTTGAGATAATAGTTACGATTGATAAAGAAAAGTGTGATCTTTTTACCTGTAAACACCAATTTTGAAAATACGCCTTAGTATTTGAGATAATAATTACTAAATTCAACTAAATCTAATGTTGCGTTATAAGCAACATAATTTTAAGCGAATACTAGTTTTTAAAAAAATCATACAAATTCGAAAGCTTCAGATATCGTAATGAAATATATTTGATTTATGAAGCAAAGAGTGGTAAACTGCGTTCTTAAAAATACGTCTTACTATTTGAAATAATAATTACTAAAGTTAACTAAATCTAGTATTGCGTTACAAAGAAAATAATTGTAATCGAACGATTTTAAAAAATCATAGAAATTCTTTTGGAACTGCCTAAATATCTAAACTAAAATCAGAACTAACACATTAATAACTAGAAACTTTTGGGTTTTGCCGTACCATACGCCTCTTAAGACGGCTACATCGTCGGCTACAATGTTTCTAGTTCTAGGTTTAGTGTTCCCAGGCAGCAGGCTCACGTTAATATCACGTTAATTTCAAATCTTCTGAAAGCAATATCTAGCGTCCTAGAAGCAGTATAGTCTTTCAGGAACACTATCAACCTTTCTAGAAGCATTTTCAGTTTTTTGGAAGCGACATCAAGCCTTCTGACAGCATTTCAAGTCTTCCAGGCGCAGTATCAAGTCTTTTGGAAGCAGTACAACTCTTCCAGGTACAGTATCAAGTCTTTTGGAGTACTCAGCGTATTATCCTATTCGGCGATTATGCGTATGGGTGCTCCACACTAATTAAAAGTTTTGTATGGATGCTTGTGTCCCCAGAGTACCCTCACATTTACCGCCTATGCTTCTGGATAATTCATATCGACATACTCCATTAAACTATTCCATTATCGTTGTGATTTACTCCTAAAAATCGATTATCGCTCGTATAATAAATCGAAATATAAAAATCGAGTATACTGGCTATGTAATGAGCGAGAGTTAAAGCCATTTCTAATGGTCTTAATGTTTCTGTACATCCATTTCGTTAAAATCACCATTGGTAAGGTCATCTTTAAACGGTGTTAATAGTTTTAGTAATGATTCTTTAGTTTTATAATGAGATTCCCAGAACAATATTGATGTCTAACTGACTCTTAGGGCTTCAATTTCATACTTCATATTGAATTGTACTTAGAAGGTATGTTGTTTTGGATGTGATACCATCCTTCATACTTAATCATTTGAAGTTGGAGCTCAACCCAACTCAACCTTAGAAGAAAACCTTTATATTATCCATCATATTTAGTAGTATGTAGATGGAGCTCAACCTAATCCAACTATACAAGAAAAATAATCATGCCATATTTTCAAAAAACTTAGAAGATTCGTTAGATTGGGTTGATTTTAGTTGGGTTGCGTTTGGTTAGGTTGGGTTTAATTTCACCTTCATATTATTCAATATGAAGTTAGAGTGCAACTTAATTTAATCCATAACATTCTTCAAATATCATGGACCGATTCAATTTTCTCCAAAATACTTCAGGATATATAATAGTTTACAAAACAGTGTAATACAAAAACGTACGACTTTTATAAAAAATGTGGTATAAAATTTGACGTCATCTCGAACGTCTAAATCACATCACTTATCAACCGTTTCAAAATGATTTAAAAAATGACGTCAATTATGATCTATATTCTTGGACAGAAGACGTTGCTGAGGAATTATGACTAAATATAGACGTCTAAATAACGTGGTCTAATAACGTCTATATATATAGACGTCTAATAACGACTGCTGCCTGGGTTATTTATGAAGCTGGGTTGTAGGTCTAATCTTAGTTCCAAACCATTTAAAGCAATGTAGACTTACACAAGAATTAAAACTATAACTAACACTAGACCTAGAAAGTTTCGGTTTAGCCGTCTGAAGACGCACGGCTAAACCTGAATCTTTCTAGTTCTAGGTCTAGTGTCATAAACAAAATAACAACTAAAAGGAGAGCTAATACCTACACTAAAGCTAACACTAGACTCAGTACTAGAAATATTTGGGTTTAGTCGTACGTCTTACGACAAAACCCTAATACTGGACCTAGAACTAGAAACATTACGATGTAGCCGTCTTCAGAGATGTATAGATAGAGAGATCTAGTTAATACTAGATTGTTTTAAATTCTTGTATAATTACAAGAATTAAAACTACGGCCGACGTTTCTTTGGTCTGCCGACGCCCGGCTAAACCAAAACTTTCTAGTTCTACGTCTAGTGTTAGTTCGATACAAGTTACAATATTAAACTTAAATTAAAAGTAGCACTAAAACTAGAACTATCACTACGACTAATACTAGATCTAAACTAGAGACTTTTGGGTTTTGCCGTGCGTTTCTTTTACAAAAATGTTTAATGTTTCGGATGCTATGCTGCAACCTTCTTCAGACTCTGGCTCGAAGTGTCACACAGTTTTGCTACAAATCTTAGTTAATATGAGTCACTATGAACTAATAACAAAAATTTGTAGTTTCATATGGCGTAATACAAATGAAGTTTGCAAATTTTGTTTGCCTCTACGAATAATAAAAAATAAAATTCCTTATAAAATAATATCGCTATTATTGTAAAATGCCGCTATTTTTCCTTAGAACCAGGGACAAATCCCTAAAATCTGACATCACTGATATCCTTGTGAAATATTCAGAGCATCCTAAAAGTCTCGGGATGGAGCTATAAATTTTGAACGCGAGAAGAAAAAGTTTGAGAATAACTAAAAAGTACATTCTTGGATAGTTTAGAACTTTCATGCAAAGCGGAGTCTTTTAGAGGAATGTTTTTTGATGTATTGCCCGTTTATTACGAATTTTATAACAAATGTTCAAATTGTTGTCCTTCTTCGGTTTTCTAATAATCCAAATACGCATAAATGAAATTTTGAACCACCAGGAATATATCCCTAGTGATATTGATGGTTTCTTCAAGTGTACGATTTCCAAATCATTTGTTAATTTTGTTGCGGACTTCACTTTTCAGATCCCTCCAAAGAAGAAACGAGTGATGTTAGATAAGGAAACCGATGCCCATCTTTTCTATCAATCCAATAGTTTGGAAATGTGTGTCTTAAAAAGTCCAAGACACACAAATTTCTATGAATACAAGTCCATCAATTACGTTATCTCTTATAATATCAGTCCATTTTATACGATCTCTGAGTATGATCCGATCTTATTAAACTTGGATTTTCGTTACAACTGTGCCTAATAATCTTACTACTTAAGCAGTAGTAGTCTCATGTGAGAAAACATTAAAAAAATTTCTGTCAACATCACATTTTTCCAGAAATCCAACTTTCTTTTAAAGTCACCTTCGCTCAATTCTTGAACTAGGTGAATCTAATAGGGGAAATAAACATTTCTCTTTAAAATTCTGTGAACAGAACTTTTTACCAATTTCATGTATCTGAGATGCTTTTAATAAGGAATTTGAAGGTTTTTAAATAAAAGACAGTAATACTTCTTCGCTTTTTTTCTGGAGTTTTGCAGATTTTGGTATATTAGTTCTTGGAAGATCGATGGATCAAACATTAATAGAAGATAAGTAGGTGCAAACTTGACACAATAACAATAATTGTAATCATATGTTATTTTAACAGGTTAAGGTATCATTGTAACATAATAATAATTAGCACCACAACGTATCTCTCTTGTTGAATTTAAGACTACTTATCTTCCTTTAAAAGATTATTTCGTAAAATTACTTTTTAATTTTATTTCGATAATCTAAAAATCCTCATAATTCTTAAAAGAATTTAGGTATAAAAAGATATTAGGTTTAGGTGTATGGCGTTGTTTTCATTGTTTTTGAAAAAGGTAAAATTTGGCACGTTTATTACGATTTCTATAACAAATGTTCAAATTGTTGTCCTGCTTCGGTTTTCCAATGCTCCGACCTAAATGCTCATAAACGGAATTTTGAATTACCATACGATTTCCAGATCATTTGTTGATTTTCTTACAGACCCTACTTTGCAAAATACTTTTTGGAAATTTGGACAGAGATAGTCCAACTTACCATGAATGAAAAATCGACTAATAACATTATCTCCTATAATATCAGCCCATACATTTATTTTTTTTTTCGAAGTCACCTTTGCTTAATTCCTGAACTATTATCCGTGCCAGATGTCAAGGTCCCTCACTTTAGAGATCGATATCCTCAAAATCGCTCGATGAAAAAAATTGCGGTAAAGTTTATTGTAATCAATAAACATTTCTGTGTATCACAGTTTAATTTTTAAATGTTCGGATCTGCGGTTTTTCTTTTATCGCGAGTTAAATTCTCAAAAACGATTTGACGAAAAATTTTATAATAACCTTAGTATTTCAGTAGATAGTAATCTTATCAGAGAAAAGAACATTTCACAGATATCCAACCTTCCTTCGAAGTCACCTTCGCTCAATTCCTGAACTAAGTGAAACTTATTGGGGAAATAAATATTTCTCTTCAAAATTCTGTGGACAGAACTTTTACCAATTTTATGTACCTAATAAGGAATTGGAAGGTTCTTCAATAAAAGACACCTTCAAAAAGTGAAGAAGTAACACTTCTTCATTTTTTACTGGGGTTATATCAGATTTCGATCTACTAGTTCTTGGAAGATTTTACACAGTTCCCTCTTCTTGAATTCTTCGAACAATTCTTTTGACTCCTATTTTAAAAATCGGTGGATGAAACATGTGGTAGGTACAAACTTAACACAATTACTTCAACAACAATTATAACTATCTGTTATAACAACTTAAGGTGTCAAAAAACCAAAAATCAAAATAACAATTAGCACCACAAAATCTCTCTCTCTTGTTCAATTTAAGACTACTTATTTTCTTTTAAAAGATTATTTCGAAAAAATTACTTTTTAATTTTATTTTTTGTGTTTCTTTTTATTGTCTTGAAAATACGGTAAAATTCGGCAAGGGTTGCGCTATTTAATAATGAAGGAGTGAACATCTCCTAAAATCTTTACATTTTACGGAAATTCAACACCATCTAAGAATGGTTCAAAACTTCAGAACTCGTTCAAAACTTATAATTTTTTCCGGGACTTTTGGGAAGATCTGTACTCGATTTATAAAGAAAACTTTGATCTTTTTAGTGGTAAAAACAATGTTTAAAAACCCCTTTAAGTTTAAGTTAAAGTTCTAGGCGTAACAATTTTAAACTCTTCTACAATTTATATCATTAAATATTTTCTGCGATCCAGGTAACTTTCATAAATTTTAAATTTGATGTAGATTCGTGCATTTTAAGATGTAAATATCTTTTCGTACACTGCCAATACATTTCTTATCGATCATGATCTTGAGCAACTTATCGTTTTTAAAGGAGTCGGTGTTGTAATTATTTATGCTCAAACAGCTTGCTAAAGCTTCTATTTATGAGAAAATCTTTTTATTTTTATTTACTATTTACAAATTATCAATAATAATAATCATGACAACTGTACCTAACTATATTTATTTTATTTTATATCAACTAACTTGGTATAGAATATTTAACATCCTGCCTCGATTACAACTGTGTAGATTATAACAAACGATTTTAATCGTTAATATTATAACATTTTACTTCTATATTATTTTGACGTTGATTCATAACCTTGCCATATTCATCAATTTTTGTTCCTATGCTTTCCAATTCTCTAATTTTAATGTTAACAACATTCTTTTAAGTGTTAATTTTGTAAATACGCTTTTTCGTTGAAGAACTTCAGATTCTAAAATTTCTTTTGCTGTTTTTGAATCTTTTATTAAATCTAGATGCCAATCTGTTATGCACTGAATTATTATAGACCTCGACGAGCATCTTTAATTTGAAATTCAGATTTTTCTTTATCATCTTTTATATTTTCAATATCTTTTCTAATGTATTTTCCAATAATCTTTCTTCAAGTAATACTGATAGACGAAATTTCCAGTTATGGAAATTTTCAGATTTCAGTGAATTTCAGAAAAAGATTTTCAGAACTTAATTGTGGTAAGTAAGCAACAGTGTTATATATAGAATAAGATATTTTTATTATTTAGAATATCTAACACTGTTGTAACATTATAGTTTTCTATTTTTCCAAGTTTTCATTTACGCCTCCGGTTACAAAATATTTTGTTCTGTGCTATTTTACATTTTGAAATTCATGACCCAGAATGATGCAGCCATCGTAGTAACCTTCTCTCCTGAAATACGTCCTATAGACATTGTATACTCTGTTTTGTACGAGATCATAGAGGAGGCTGTTAGTGTTTGACGTAGTTGTATTTTTAGCGAAAATATCCGATTCCGCAATATATTAACTTTTTCTATTTTTAAGGTACCCACGAGAATATAGGATAACATACTTCAGGTGAAGCTGACACAAAAGATTTAAATTAAATTGGATATTACAAGGCGCTTTCATTGTTCGTCGCAATTACTTATCTTATAATACGATACAAAGCATCACGTCTTCTTGTATCTTGATAAACTTGATACGACTTGATGCGGTTTGTCGTTTATTATTAAAATTTTTGCAATTTCGGTCCAAGTAAAATGAAAAACTCAATAAGTTATTTTTAAATTTCCGACCACCTGAATTTAATATTGAAAATTTCATCATCGTTTTGATAAAATTGCTCAACATCTTCATTTTCTGAAACGCTAACATTTTGTGCCATCAGATTTTTACTTGCTCTTATGTTCTACATTTTTCATGAACTAATTATTAATAAAATAATAGTTTTAAAGTTAACATGAAGTATCGTAGTAAAACTATCTTTTCGAGACGACCAATCGGAAACAGATGATGGCACAATAGCTTTGTTTTTATTGATATCTTTCTATATTGGCGTCACGTGCGATTTTATTTGACATGCAGCACGTGTTGTCAATATCTTACTCACCAAGCTCTCTATATCTGTTCAAAACTTTTCTTGTTACTTTTCTTGCTAATTGGAAAAAGTCATAACATTTTCTAATATTTATAGATATGACGAGGGTGATTTAGTTTAGACTCTAACGTTTTTTATTTGATGTTTTATTTATGCTATTCAGCATTAAATTATCTATGATCTCTGAACAATTTAGTTTCCGAGACAATGGGATTTAACTATACACACCGACTGTAACAAAGCATTTGATAGGATTTAAACAAGAAGCATCCCGGTAGATTGCAAGTTGTTTAACATATCTTGAGTCAATTATAATCTATTAGAATAAGTCTATCACGTGTTATTAATCTTTAAACATTGACATTTTTGAGAAATATTAAAGTCTTCGACTCGATTATAGTTGATATCAAAATTTTAAATAATTAATTAAGAATTAGATTATAGTATTGAAACTTCGGTAAAATAATGCTTTATTATCTGCTAAGAAACGATGAATGTTTAGTTAAAAAACAAAACAAAAATTAACGTCTTTCAGGAAAATATTAGTAGAGGGTTGCATCGCCACGCGGAGTCATGCATGCATTAACTCTTCTACCCATGCTCTCTATTAAATGGTCGATGTCCTCCTGGGATATCTCGTTCCATGCAAACTTTATATGGTGTCGAAGTTCACCAGATTCTCAAGATTCACGGCAAAATTTGCAATCTTTGTAACCCCAGCAGTAAAGGGTTTTGCATTAGTCTGTTGAAAAGAGGAGTTCTGCAACCTCTGCATGAAAGGTACTAGCACCGGTTCTAGAACGTTGTCGATGTGAATTAACAACTTTCTGGAATTGTTGTGAATGAACAATTAAGGTCACCCCTTATTTCATCATATGGTCCCCCAAACCAAAACCCCAACGTGTTAATAGTATGTGTCGTACGAACTTCAAATTCCGTCTTTCCCGTTGATGACCATAAACAAATAAAACCTTGATTCATCATTCTGAAGACGATATCATTCCATTGATGAATCCACCCTTGCCGTTCTTGGCACTACGCAAGTTGGGGTGCAAGTCGAAGCTAAAGCCGGCATGAATAAAGTCCAAAGGAAGATATTCCTTTGTGAACAATCGAATCGTCTAACCCACAACAATTGGCTTTGTTATTTGAAATCACTACCTAGTGGCCATCCTCCTAAGGAGTCTTCTTTCCTTCTAAGGAGTTTCTTCGGGCAGGTCTTCCAGCAGGATGACACATTTGAATACCTTCTTCGGACTATAATGACCATATTTCCGCCCCTTTCATACTGATAATTCGGTCCCTATTAAAGTCATTCAAATGGGCAAAATTTCGACGTCGTCGTATTAGGGGCATTATAAAGCGTCTACTTGACAATTTGACAATCAAATAAATTAGGAGTAACATTTTGTGGGCAGAAATTGATTAATTGCTAGAAAGAAAATATTAAAAGGTAGATATAACGGAAATTTTCATCGTTTTTTAGTTGTCAATAAAACATTATTAAAAATTGTAGTTTTAATTTCAGTGGATTTCATATGAACGTGAGTATACAAATGGTGGAGGAGCCGGTTATTTTAAAATATAAATTAAAAATTTAACATTTAAAACAACAATATCAAATTTCGATATATTATTGAACAATATTTAAAAAAAATCCAACATTTTGGTACGTTACATTTTTAAAATTTATTTTTACCATTTTACATTAAAAATAGAACTACGAAATAATCTTGATACCACGCAACCGTTCGTGCTATTCAACCCTTATCCACCAGGATATATGCAAAGCACGCCCCTTTAGTTGGGGTACAATTCTGAGGGGATAGAGAGAATACTCGGACTGTCCCGTACAACGGAGCAGAACGCTTATAAATCTTTTCCACTTTCCGGCAAAGAGAACGAACGGGTTAGGGGTTGCGTCGCCAAACCGACCGGATTTGAATAGCTTAACGGTTTTTTATTTCCCCTTTTCGAATGCCGGTGTTCTTCGTCCTTCATCCCAACTCGGAATTTTAAATCGGAGGCGCGACCGATCGGGGTTGCCGATGGTAATAAGTCGTTCTAAATTCATTTCGCGATCACCGTGAAACCGGCTCGACCCTGGGAGATTATTTAATAACGATTTCTCCTTGGGTCGGGTTAAAAAGTTAAAAACGATCGCGAAGCGAATAAGTTAATTGGATTGAAATCTAAAAGTCGTTAGGGTTGATAAAATTTTTTAATCAAAAAAGTTAGTTCTTAGTTATTTAGGGACGTTTTTAGTGGTGTTCGTGATTGCGGTCACTTCAATAATTAAGTAATTGCATCCCTTCGGTTTCTTATTGCGGGTATAAATCGTTCCCTTGTTACAACCCGTAAGAAGACCTTGAATAAGCGCCACTCCGCGATTATTAAACCCCACGTTGTATTTGCGGCGACAATATTTGCGTAACTGACATGGGGGAAAAATAGGAACCAGCAAAAATGAAATCGACCGGAACAAATGATTCGAACAAAAGTGGGTCACGATTTTCGGGATATGTTTTTTCCCCTGAATTTTACTCGTAGGTATCACGGAAAGCAACCCCTTAATTTTGTTTCCCTTTCGGGTTTCCTCCACTACATCATCCCTAATTCGACCCTGTCCGCTTCTCATTTACGTTAAGAATGAAATAATGCATACATGAATATTTTAATATTTTTAATATATTATGAGGTAGCGTGTTTGTTATTTATAAACGTTAAGGGGGTGATTCATTATAATAATTTCTTTATTATAGGTGGTAAATCGTTCTATTTAACGAAGGAAATTAGGTTTACGATACTATTAGTGCAGCGAGTACTTAAATTTTCCATTTTTTTATTACCAATTTCCCACTAAAAAATGACCCGATGATAATCTATGAATAAATTACGTTTGAGTAATAAAAAGAAAGTTATTAAGTAAAAGAACCGAGTAACAAGTTTTTAATTGATTAATCGTTGAAACTCTATTCCAAATTTAACAATTACTCAAGCATAAGCATTGTCTAATGGATGATTAAACTCTCTTTCGGGTTTTCCGGTGTGAGTGAGTTCCGGAGTTCGCGAACAAAACGTCGATAACTCGAGGTTCTCGTTGTAACCGTTGCCTATCGATCCGGAAGCACAAGAACATTGACAGTGAATGTCAAATGACTCCGAGACGTCGTTCTAACGTCTCGTCTTCCTCTTCACCTCTCACTCCACGATAACGAATTCGACACGTTCCGGATGAAATTGATACCGAGTCAAAAAATAAAACGATCTAAAAATGTTGGGTTATAAAAGCGACTTTGCAGCGTACACTAAAACCTCGTTATAATGGATCTTGTTAGAACAGATTTTGGATATAATAGACAAAGTAAACCGAAGTTTAACACACTAAATCTATAACTGGAAACATTAGGGTTTAGCAATCTTGAGTGAAGCTCTAGGTGTTTTGTTAGTTTGTTGCTAGAACTGAAACTAAAACTAACATTAGACTAATTCTAACTAATACTAGACCTAGAATTAGGAACATTTGGGTTCGGTTGAAAACTAACGGTGGACCCTAATGTTTCTAGTTTTAAGACTAGTGTTAGTTTTGAAGCTAGGTTGGGTTGGATTCCGTTCTAGAAGAGATACGGCTAAACCCATAAGTATTTGTCTAGGTCTGGAATTAGCTCTAATGTTAGGGTTGGTTTAGTTGTTATTTACTCTTAAGTTGTTGTATACTTGCGTTAAACTATCACTAGACTTAACACTAGAAATATTCAGGTTTAGCCGTGTGTCTTCAGACGTCATAGTAAGTCAGTACTAGGTCTAGTGTTAGCTCTAGTTTTAATACTTATGAAGCTCTAACTGTGTAGGGTTGGGTTCCGTCTTAAGAGAGGTACGATTAAACCTAAATGTTTTTAATTCTAGATCTAGTATTAGCTCTAGCGTTAGTATTGACTCTATTTATAGTTGTTATTTGGTCTTAAATTGTTGTATACTTGTATCAACATAAAACTGGAACTAACACTAGACCTAGTACCCAAAGTTTCTAGTACTAGGTCTAGTGTTAGTTGCCATTCAGTGCTTGATTGTTGTAAATTCTTGTTGCACTAAAAGTATAACTAATACTAGACCTACAACCTAGCTTTAATACTTACATTACAATACAATACAATACAATACAATACAATTTATTGCCACCAAGATATACAATAAAAGAAAAAAAAATGTACACATCATTCCTTAACATTGGTACAAGGTTAACAAAAGGTCGATTTATCGCCAGAGGCGATGTTTTCAAAACGACCCAATCAGCAATGTATGTTAAAAAAATAAATTGATATGGCGAATATAAGTAAAAAAAAATAATAAATTTATGTATAAAGTATTAGAAAAAGAGTACGCAAGAATAAGAAGGAAAGAGACTCGAATTACACAAAAGAAAAATGATTGGAGAAGAAGAAATAAATCTATCAGCTGAGAACGGAAAGAGAAGAGGCAGATTAAATCAGGAAACAGTCTGAGACAACTGTTGTGACAACAAGCGATCTTTAAGCGATGCTCTGAATACAGAAAAACTACGGGCTTCCCGCAACTCAGTGGGTAAGTTATTCCAGAGAGTTATAGCTTGCACTGTGTATGACCCGTGATATATTTCGGTACGATGAATCGGAAACATGAGTGAGACACCAGATTGTGCTCTAGTAGGAAGACCGCGAGAGGCCATGAACTCAAATGTAGTGAACAGATAGAATGGAGACTGAGAGAAAAGAATCTTGTATAAGGTAGTTAGTATACGGAAAGATCTACGGTTCTCAACGGTAAGCATTTCGAGGTGATTACGATAAGGTGTAACATGCTCACATTTTCTCAGATCGAAGATAAAGCGCACACAATTATTTTGTAACCTCTCTAATTTGTTACGAAGACCAATCGAAAGGTCCGGGTATACGGTATCGGCATAGTCCAAATGGGGAAGAATTAAAGAGTAACAAAGGTTACGACGAACAGTAGGTGGAAGGAAACAACCAAGCTTGCGTAGGGAGTAGAAACAGAAATAGACCTTCCTACAGATAGACTGAATCTGGGGCTGCCAGGACAATGCAGAATCCATCATCACACCCAAGTTTTTAACAGTTCGAGAGAATTGTATAATATTACCGTCAAGTGACAAATAGGTATTGTTAAGGGAGTAAAATTTTGTTACCAGAGGCCTTGATCCAAAAGCAATAGCCTGAGTCTTTGCCACATTTAAACCCAAGCCATGGCATCTAGACCAGTCCAGAACGCTAGCAAGATCCCTATTAAGCCGCATCACCGCTGCTGGAACTTCATCCACAGCTGCAGTTGTATAAATTTGGAGGTCATCTGCATATAGGTGAAAGTTGCACTTAATTATTTTAGAAATGGAGTTTATAAATACTGAAAATAGGAGTGGACCCAAGACACTGCCCTGGGGCACACCACAGTGGCTTGCAACTATAGACGAAGATGATGAGGAGTCACGTACACACAACGAACGATTAGAAAGGTACGATTGAAACCACGCGACACAGCTCGACGAAAAACCCACAGAAGAAAGAATTGCCACCAACAAACCATGATCAACAGAATCAAATGCCTTACTGAAATCGAGCAAGACCAATAAGGTCAAACGCCGATCATCACAACCACGTCTAATATCATCAGTAATCTTGATGAGCGCCGATGTCGTGCTATGGCCTGGCCGAAAACCTGAATGAAAATCAGTGATAATTTTATGCTCATCAAAATACTGTTGCATCTGCATATATACCAAGCGCTCTAGTGCTTTAGAAATTACAGAAATAATGGATATAGGACGAAAATCACTCAGACAAGTGGGACATTTAAGTTTAGGTATGGGTACAACGTAAGCTAGTTTCCAAATAGAGGGGAAGGTCGATGTCTCAAGGGAGAAGTTAAATATGTGGAGTAGTGGAGGAATGATTACATCCAAAATAGGAAGGAGCTGCTTAATGCTGACACCATCAGCACCAACACTAGTGGACTTAGAATGACTGAGAGCCTGGCGGACTTGAAGCTCGTCAAACAGCTCCAAGGAAAATTTAGAATTGACATTAGCAGAGGCAATAATAGCGGTAATAGTTGATGCCTTAACTGAGTCATCGAGAGTAATGGGAGGTTCGGCAAAATAATTGACGAGAGAATCACAATCAAAACCACCATGATAAGAAGGTGATTCAACCACACCAAGCGAACGCATAGTTTTCCAGAAAGTGTTAGGGGTAGCATAAGACAATTTCCGATAAATATACAATTTTTTTAAGTTCTTACAACGGTGGTTGCAGCGGTTACGCAAGGTACGGTAGGTTTCCCAGTTAGCATTGGATGGATGTCTTCGAAGAAGAGTTTTTGCAGCATTGCGTCTGCGCATAAGATCTTTAACCTCACCATTGAGCCAGGGCGCAGATAAGTGCTTTGTTTTGCGTGGAAGCAAAGGGGCATGACAATCATACAATTCCCTGAGTTGCGTATTGAAGTAGTTAACCTTTTCGTTGATATCCGACATGCGGTATAATTTAAACCAATCGATCATCGAAGCATCAGACATCAATGACTCGCTGTTGATTCCACTGTAGTTTCGAGTCGGAATAGAACGTCTAGGTATCACACAACGTCCAATCTCAAGTGCACAATAAATTAAGTCGTGGTTGGAGAACTGACAAGCTGGAATCTGACCATGAGAAAGTATGTTGTCTGGAGAGGACGTTAAAATAAGGTCCAACATCGACTGAGATGTTGGTAAATGGTATGTGGGTTGTGTCGGTAAAATAGCAAGATTGAGAGAAGAGGTGATGAATTTTAGTTTTTCACAGCGCAGATCGTTTCTTAAGAGACAAGTGTTGAAGTCGCCCATAAGAAGAGTAGTATCATAATTAAGAGTGTGCCTCTCCAGCACATCCTCCAACTGATCAAAATAATGAAGGTTCGGTGGACAATAAAACGTGCCCAAAAGCATGCGGCTGCTAGCTAACGTTATCTCAGTAAGAAGATACTCTGCGCTTTGTTGTGACCCATCAGATGAAGCAATAATATTGATGTTGAAATGGTCGCGAACAAACAACGCAACGCCCCCACCCCGTGAATATTCCCGGTCATTTCTCAGTAGGCGATAATTTGGGAGCGATAATAACGACGAAGGAAGGGAGGGTTTGAGCCATGTCTCACTAATCATGATGATGTCAAAAATATGTGACTCAAATGTGACTACAAAATCATCGAAATGGGCCCAGAGACTTTGCGCGTTTATGTGGCAAACCGAAATAAAATTACATAGGCCACGGAAGAGGTCAGTTAGAGGTGCACCCAAGAGAGCATCAAGACTGCCATCAGTAATCTCACCCATGTTATCCCGAAGTGAGTTAAAAGAAGCTGAATTGCGGGAATCAGGAGATGAGTCACTAGAGGACGATGAACAGGAAGTACAGCTTGTATTCATCATAAAAAGTAATAGTTAGTAGACAAAAAGTAAGACAACGGCGAAAAGTAAATCAAAGAGGGAAGGAAAGAAAAGAAAAGCAGTAGTATAATAACAATAGAAAAAGAGTAGATTACAATTTACTCCTCGCCTCTGCGACACACGCAACTGCCGACCGGGTTGCTCAAAAACCAGCCAATAACAGACAATACAGTGGCAGAACGGAGCAATTCAACCTTCTCTAACAGAGAAAAAAAAAGTACAAAAATGTATATCATACATAATAAAGCAAACTAATTCTAACAAAACAAAAATAATAATAATAAAGCGCGAAAGAAAAATGAGGAGAAAAAAAAAAAAAAAACCGAAACAGTACAAGCAACATAAGTTATTCCGATCTGGTAGCCTGACTCCGGGTATTAATCCTACGCGACTGCTTGGGGGGACCGCAGTCATCAAGATCGGACATCCTTCGAATAACCTTCTTTTTGCCCTTTGACAGGCCGACAAATACCCGTCCATCGGACGTCCAAGCATTACGAGGACCAACGACAGCCTTAGCCTTCAAGTAGAGGCGAAGACGGCGAGTCGTAAGAGACTCAGATATAAAATAAGGCTTTCCTTTCAGCTGCTTCTTACTGTTCCAAATTAGGTTCCGAAGATTATAGGTTAGAAATTTAACTATAATGGGGCGAGGATGCGGCAGCGACTCAGAGCCAGTCACATCCAGCCGCCTCGGAGGACCAAGGCGGTGATTACGGTCCAGCATACCAGCCCCAATATTGACATCTTTAATCTGCAGTTGTTCATTAAGGAAGGAAATCACGACATCGTCGGTTTTTTCGTTTACATCCTCCGGAATACCATGAATTAACAGACAATTCCGCCGGGAATACATTTCAAGATCGTCAACCCTTTCATCCAAGCCGTCGATAACTGAACGAACCTCCCTCAAGCAGTCGATGGTTCGACGCCGAAACTCTACGAAATCCGCCTGAAGCCTCTCCAATGTAACCGTACCCCCGTCACCACCATCCAGCGCCGACTGAAGGCGAGCCTCAAACACGCTCATCCTCGCGAGAAATTCCGACTCGAGGGTGTCAACCGCCACGGAACCAGTTTTCTCCATCACAACAACTCAAGAGGCGAAAGCCAAGGTCACAAAATACACAAGTTAAATATTATTAATTGATTAAATAGTAAATTACTTCAAATAACCGATCATAAATCACTACAGTAAGCTTGCAAGACCAACGCCCGTCAGAAGAAAGTAATATTTAATAGTTTGCACATGAAAAACCACAGTCGAAACGCACCGATGCCAAAGCACGTCTACACACTTTGCGCCATTTTTAGCATTTTTAGCAATACATTAGACCTAAGACTAGAAATATTAGGGTTTAGCCGTACGTCTCTTAAGACGGCTAAATCCTAATGTTTCTAGTTGTAAGTCGTGTTAGTTCTAAAGCTAATTTATACTCAGGTGATGTTTATTTATTTTTCATATATTGGTCTTTATCGATTTCGACGTCCTGGTCGTCTTCAGAAGACGTCTATAATATACAAATTTATTTATTTGTTTATCTGTAATGTTCTTTCTCTTTTCTTGGGGCTCTTCTATTTTAACACTGCAGAAGCACTTCACTGCCTTCAAACTAGGCTCTCTCGGTTGTTGAAATTAAATAAATTTAAGGTGGAGCTCTTTTGGGTTATTATGTAGAAAACGATCGATTTCATATTGTTCTAGTAGCTTCATTTCAATACCTTTATTTACTTGGTGGATTATTTTAGCGTTTTTATCATCTTTAAAATCATGTTGAGGAAAGTTTTTTCGGATGTCTTCCAAATGCTGAGTCTTCTTTGGTCTTATGTTCTTTGGTACGTTGTTGTAAAGTTCTTGCTGTTTCACCAATACAAACTGCTCCACATGTGTTGCAATGTTTTTCTTCAATAGATGTGTTTTGTCTTTGTTATTAATAACGTATAGTTTAAGGTGCTTCTGATTTTGTATAAAAAATACACTTTGTATTGTTTGAAAACTTTCTTTAGTTTATGTGACATATATCCTGGGAATGTGATAGCTCTGTAAGTAATATTTTCTTCACTATTGGTGTAATTAAGTGTAGCAATGTGCTTTATGGGTTTTTGTGTTATATCTTTTTCATTACTTTTTGAATTGTGTGTTTATGTTAGGATATCCATTTTGTTTTGCTATCTGTTGTATGATTAGACATTCCTTTTCGAAATCCTGTGCAATTAGATTGGAGTTTAAAGCTCTTTGAAAATAGGCTCTAATTGCTTCTAATTTTTTGGATATATCGTGGTGTGATTCATAAGGTATTATACTGTCTGTTTGCGTTGTTTTGCAATATATAGAGAATTTTATTTCATTATCTGTTGTTCTTTGCAAGGTTAAATCCAGGAAGTTTAATGTTTTATTGTTTTCGATTTTAATGGTGAACTTTAAATTTTTGTTTGTTTGTGTATGTTGTTTATGTATTCATGTAAATCGTTTATTTTGGTTTCGTCGTCTAGAATTACTTTGATGTCGACTCTTCCAAAAGAGAATGTTATTGTTATATGGATAGATGTTGATAATTTTCTCTTTTTCAATTTAATTCAAAAAATGTCTGCAAAAAAGCTATTGAGTGGTGATCCCATTGGTAAACCATCTTTATAATTATAAATGTTGTTATTACATTTACAGAAGTTTTGTTTAAGACATACTTTAAATAATGTAATTAAATTCTCTGTGTTTTTCTTGTCATTTAGATTATTTTGTATTAAAATGTCTAGTATATTTAAGGTTTCTTTGATTGGTATGTTAGTGTATAAGTTTGTTATATCGAAGGGTTAGATTTTAAATGTGGATGATAATTTTATGTTGTTTATTTCATCGATCGTAATCATTTAAGTTGGTTACGTTGAAAATTTATGTTATTTTTGAGAAAGTTAACAAGCATTGTGGACAGGCTGTAAGTGCTTGTGTTGATGCTACTGATTATGGATCTTATTGGATGATTTTGTTTGAGCAGCTTAATTAAAGAATATAATTTTGGTGTTTGTGGGTTCATTACATTAATGTACCTATAATTATCTAGTATGGTCTTTATTGGTTCTTCACATTTCTTTATGGTTTCTTTGGTTTCCTTATTAAATGCATTGGTAGGCTCCTTCTTGATCTTTTCAAATCTATTGTCTTTTAGGAATTCTTCTGTTTTATCAATATACGTTTGTCTATTTAGGATCACTATTCCAGCATTTTTATCTCCTGGAGTTATTGTCAGGTTGTTTTTTCTTAGGTTTTGTTTTATGTTCAATCAATTTATCTGTATTCTTCATCTTTCTTTGTTCCCATTTTTTGTTATGTTGATTTTTAGGCTTTTCTTCTTTTATTGGTATTTATTCAATGTCTTTTTTCAGTTTTTCCGCCTTCTTTGATTCCCTTTATGACCGCTTGCAATTCTAGTGCTAGTAATGGTAAATTGTTGTCGGTTGTTGGTGCAAATTTCATGCCATTATTTAATATCTCTTATTCTTGTTGGTTAAATGTGATCTTTGTTAAATTTGTGACTAACATAGTTCACAGTAACATAGAATTAGTAAGTTGTAAATTCTTCTGGAACTCAAAGTGTAACCTAAACAACATCAGAAATCAGTATTGGCTCAAAAAAGACCCCAATATCTTAGGAAGAAATTTTTAAAATCGAATAACTTTTTTCTTTCAATGCGAAAGATAGATTATGTGTACTAATCGTGTACAATAGGCATTGGAAAACTGCTTCAAAAAAAAATTTTTGAACTCCTTCAAATTCCATTCACAGAGTTGTCTAAACACGTAATGGACCAAGACTTTGTATCAATTCAATGTAGTGCAACTCATTAAAAATATTGCTCATTAGTCAATTAGATTACATTACATTAATAAAATTTTAATTAGCACCAATCGTTCGCCAATTCGTCAGAAATTAAACAAAATGGTTTTATTTTCGAATCAATAAATTATTAATTATTTATTGACTGTTAATTAATAATTTCCATTATAGTATGATAGTGTTTATTTAAATAAATTTAAACAAATCCTATATACCTATATATTATGCAAATTGCTGTGTACTTTTCAAATTTTCAAAAAAATTAAATAATTGTTTCAATTTACAGTCAATAATTAGTTATTCAGTCTTTATTTAAACAAATTTCAAAAATACTTATAATGTATATCGTGCACTTGTATTTTTTTCGGATTTATTTCAAATCACGCTTCACTTTTGATGTTGGTGGGGACAATACTATCAGCTATACTTTATAGTTCAGTCAAAGTGTAGACTATAGTTATATAGTCTATACTTTATGTCCATGAGTTAAAGAAATCAGTCTTATAACTGATTTAATGCTGGCAACCCTTTTCTTCCACCTATTTTACTGGGAATACATCGTTTTGTATAAACTAGCTTTTAATACTGTAAGGCTGGCAGGATGTACTTCACTGAGAAAATCAGTGGTTAATTAAAGAATTAGAATTTAAGTTAGGAATGGTTGAAAATATAGCATTATCACCGATCTTTGGACTTGTTCAGTAAATAATTCTGCATTTTTTAATAGCACAGAACACTGGATATCAGAAAACATTAAATAGAATCATGTCGTTGTAAACATGGTGCATTTTTCTACATCACACACATCAAAAATATCAAAAGAGAACTGTTATAATGTGTAACCAAATGGGAATACACACCATTAAAATTCGAGTGATTGTTCACAATAATTGCGCAAATATGGTTAAAAGTGTAAGAGAATCTCTACATCCGTTAGTGTGTTACTTCATACATAATCTCCAGCTTGTGATAAACGATGCATTAAGAAAGAGTCCCTCAATCACAGTAATACTGACTAGTGTCCGCCGTATTGTGACATATTTCACTCACTCAGCATATACAAAGCTTGAAAATATTCAGTCTGATTCAGATTATGAAGAAAATATTCATTTTATGATACTGGCAATTCTTCTAAAAAAGAAAAAGAGAGAAGATATTGGGTTTATCCTCTAAATCGATGTTGAGGAGATGAGAATTTCATTTCTTCGTTAAAGAACTTGAGAGCGACGGAAAGATTTCATCAACCAGCAAATCTGACGGGTCATAAAACAGGTGTGTACTTGTCTGATTTGTACGGCTTTACTCCAGTATACCATGAAAATGATGATTCAGATTGATTGGGTGTTTAAAAGATTTCGTTTAGATAATGAAAGTGGCAATGTTGATTCAGAAATGCATAAATTATTTTGGACTTGTTTTGAAGAATCCACGACAGAGCGGCCTACCGAAGAGAAACCCAAGAATGCCACTACTCAAAAAATCGATCATTGCATGCCGTTAGCAAAAGCTGACAGGGATATAAATCCATATGACTAGTTTGAATGCGCATAAGAGTATATACCCTATTTCAAGTAATATATCTTTCTTTTGAGAAAAATATATTGAGCAGATTTAATTTATGAAGAAAAGCACAGCAGACTTATTCCAACATAATCTGTCTCTTTTAGATTTTAAATATTAATTGAAAGTTTCTATTAAATTTATGTTAAGCATAAAGTTTATATTAAGTATTAATACTACCATAAGTGTAACAAGTGTATGTTGTGTTTTTTGTCATGAAACAAAAAACACAACATTACTTCACAAGAAAAACAAAAATAACCTTTTGGAAATACTTGAACTATATGAAATTAGAAAATTTAAACATAATCATCCACAAATTTTATGTTTGAATGACCAAATAAACTACACAAAAAAAACCTTTATATATGTATTTGAAGAATCCATTTACTCCACCTAAAAATAAAATTAAAAACCCCCAACATATACAATGAACTCAAACCGCAATAACATTTTCCCATATTTCCCTTCCCAAATTTAAATTTCCTTTTTTACTTCCTTTTTTACCTCCTTTATAATAGATATTTGAACTTTTGGTTGGGAAATATTCAATTTTAATTTTATTTTAATCTATTTTAATTTTTCACATTGACACAACATATCACAACATAAAATAAAAATAAAACGCCAATATTAAACAACAAATTTTAAATAAGATCAACAATTTTTTAAAAATGGATATCCTGAAGATGGCCTAAACAAGGCCGAAACCGGTAGAAACATTATATGAAATAAGTATCATCTTAATAAAAAGTGTAAAAATAATCAAATAAATATTTTAATTTATTAAAGACGAAAAAACATTCCTATAAAATAAAAAATATAACATAAGTGTGTTTTGTTTTTAAGGAAAAATAAAATTTGTTGTAATAGTATTCGTGGTATTTGACGAATAACAAATAAATGACGAATAATTCTGAACACAGAATAAAAGCGACTATTTGCGGCCTCTCTACTTCAAAAATTCACCCCAACCCAATTAAACTCAATCCAACCCAATCCGAATGTGTCTTCCTTTAGCTCTAGTCATAGTTTTAGTATAATAAATATGTATAACAATCTAACACTAGATAACACTGGAACTAGCACTAACACTGGACTATTACTAGTGAGAGTGTTAGGCCGCGCTTGTTAGCACTAGACATCGTTATATTGTATATTTCTAGTTTTAGTTGTTATCCAGTGCTAAATTGTTGTACATTTTTATTAAAATAATACTAAAATTAAAACTATAGCAGCTATAAGATACATTCGGATTAGGTTGGACTGGGTTTGCTTGGATTAAGTTGGAGTTTGAATACTCACAACAAAACCCAAATTTTTCTAATACCATGTTTAGTGTTACTTTTGTTTAAAACCTTAACTCAACCTTATTCAAATCAATACCAATTGAACTAAGAACTGAACTTAGATCCCGGAACTTTCTAGGTTTAGCGTTAGATCTAGTTTTAAGCAAATAAAAATATATAACAACAATTTTTACTGCTAACAAGGATTAGGACAAGCTCAACTATATCCATTAAGATCTTTATATTACTGTATAAAGTTATTTTATGTTAAACTAACCAATAAATTAATTACTTTTGTATAAAGAAAAAATATTGCTTTTGTTATATTGCTACACCATTTATTTCAAAAATTTTCAGTGATTGCTATACATCAATCGAACCAAAAGTCTGAACTTTAATTAGAGATCGCTAAATTTTATTTTAGGTGGTCCGAATAAACCGTTGTTTTGTTTTGTCGTAGTTCCGCGTAAGGGTCGGTTAATTTTTTAATTTATATTATTTTTCTCATCATAACCGTTTTTTATATCTAGTCTTGTCATTATATAAAGAAATATAAATAAACCCTTCTTCATCATTTTTCGTTAACCGAGTAAATCGCTTTTATTTTTCAGGTTCATTTGCAACAACGAATATTTATATTTTCATATATTATCTGGTCTTTCAAAACTCAAAGCTTTGTTTCTTCAAAATTTTTAGAACCAACCCAAGGATTGTTATACATTAATTAAAAAAAGAAAGCTTTAATTAAAAATTAATCTCATATCTTAGTTTCCATAAATATCACGATTTCTTACATATTTATCAGATGAAGCTTGTTGAAATTTAAACTCTGTTTTCCCCAAATTTTGCAAATATAACCCAAGGGATATTATACATCAATCGAAAAGGAAAGCTTTGAACTTTAATTAAAAATAAAATCTCATTTCCTAGCTTCCATAAACATCGGTTCCACGATTTTTTAAATTTCTTCTTTTTTTTAATCTCATCTGTTTCGAAAATGGTAGGTTAAACTATCTTTTCTCAAAAATGTTCAAATATAACTCAAGGCCTTTTATACATTAATCGAAAGAAAACGCTTTGAGCTTTAATTTAAGATAAATTTCATTCCTTAGTTTCCATAAATACCGTTTCCATAATTTTTTAAATTCTTCCATTTTTGACATTTTTTTTCTTACGCAAAAATGTTTAAACTCAAAGCCCTTTTCCCAAAAATTTTCAAATAAAATCACGCATGGATAATACGCGTAACGTCATGAATAAATACAATGATGTAGATAACTGAATGTTTGTATTACATTCGGGATTAGTCCGTTATATGGAGGTTTTACTGTATTGTTGATATTACAAAACCGATTAGATTTGTTTAGGTAAAATTAAACTCAATTTCGTTTCAAAATCAACAAAAAACACGTTGTTTCATTTCATTTTAATGGTTTCATTATGGCGTTTTCGTTCCGTTTTGTTTATAGTTTTTAGTTTGTTGAAAATCGCGAAATGAAAGATTTAACATCAATTCGGATCATTTCGGACGTTTCAAATATAGTGAGTTGCATACAGATGGATATATCGACGTGAAGTCTCCGCAGCCCACTCGGTATCGGTTTGGCAATGGCCACGAGGGCCTTCCTTATTTATTTCGACGGTCTTAAACGAAAAATGGAACACGAGAGGATAGTTACGACGGGCCGGATTCGAGTTACGGCGCCGTTTCCATTGCCTCGACGAACTCTTTTCCGATGCAAATCTTTTCTGCACCGACCCTTTCCCTTGGAAAATGCTAATTTTATTCCTTTACTTTATCGCGCGCAACCATTTAAAGGGAATTATTCTATGGCGTTATTATTATTTTATGGTAAAAATAACGATTTTTGTTTTGAAATTAAGATGTTTTGGATAATAGAAAAATAAAAACGAAATTTATACAAAATGAGTTTTAAATAACACAATATATAAACAAAGTAATAATTTTTTTTCTCTTTGGCACAAAATATATAAACTAAATTGTACTAAAATAAAATTTTATTTTGAAAACAATCATGTATGCTACTGCAGGAATACTGCTAAATCTAAATCTAAATCTCGAGGTGAATGTCAATCGCCATATTATGCATAGACTAGCAATTCAATTATAATCAGAAGGTAATTGGGTGTCAGTGTATAATTAATTACTGGATGTGATAAGGTCATCAAAGCGGAAATAAACGTGAAACGATACGAATCTGGATAATAATAAAAGAAGGATCGAAATCGTTTCTTTTGTCGTTCTGACTTGTTCCATTTATTACCACACAAAAGCGAATCAAATTAAAATTAATGACACGAATCGCTTAAAGTAGTAGAATGAACGTAACATCATGTGTACGAGCCAACAATATAACCCATTTCCATTAACGGATACGTCTAATTAATAGAATTTACAACATTAAAGCTGGATGTATTAGAATATTTAAAAATGTATAAACCTGATTCAATTTGAATGTTGGTTTAAAATCGATTGAAATTTTGTGTTCATAAAGAGAATGGTTTAAAAGTTTATTTGAGGTAAATAGGAAATAATTTTGTAAACAATAAACGGAATAAATACGGCTATTATTTATAGAATAGAACAATTCTCTTTGATACAATTTATTTGGAAATTTAAATTAATTCAATAATTTAAATTTTATTTCTTTTTGTGTGGTTTGTTTAAAAATAAAATTTGTATTGTTCAAGTTTGATGTACCAAAAAAATTGTTGAGAAAAGAGATTTCAGATCCTGAGAGTTAATCTATAATGTTGTTATATGCCCTGGTAATAAGAGCGTCCGCTGAGACTCCACTTGCCAAACAATTCACCAAGATTTATGGTTACTAATATCCGCCTTACGCAAAAGTTTTTGAAGTGCTCTTCGAGTTGCTTGGGCTGCCGAGACAATGCAATCTCAAGGTTGTTTAAGGTAAATCCCGGGTAAGATTTACATACAAATATTTGTAATGTTGAGAGTTCCCCTATTTTATGCCTTAATATTTATTTAGATTTGGAATTTTAGTTATAAGGTAAGGTGAAGTAATGCCACTGGTCTAAAAACAAAAAATATGAAGAATAAGAATAAGCGAATTAACTAACAAGATTCAGGTTACCCCGCCCTCGCTTTAGGTTAATTATAGATCTTCAAAAATATATGAATTAAAAAATATTGAAAAATATTATTGTTACTATAATCTGTATTTTGTGGATTATCCAGAGAATTTTATAATTATTGCGATACATAATCACCTCCACTGCTCATCAAAGATTATTATATACTTTACCTTTTTCATCCATAACGTGCTTGCTATTGATATCTTCTTTATCTACTGCTTACATTACATTACATAAATTACATATCAAATAGGCGGACCAACGCGACCCTTGGGAATTATTGTACCCGGATAGATAACATTATCAAATATCACCGTGCAATCTAATACTCGTAACGACCATTAATACCTTGCTCGGTGAAAAGTGATTCAGATCCTTAGGGGAGATAAACTGCGACCTAAAAATCGAGAATCTGATACAATTTTTAACAGGGCTGTGGCATAAGACATGCTCCATCGTCTCTTCGTCTACCGCACAGAGGTGACATTCAATATTTTCGGCTATACCCAACAAATTGTGGTGTGTTAAATAATGTGCCTAATAAAGACACTCATTAGAAATCTAATGCTGCTATGAGTAAGTTCTAAAATATTCATGGGTTTGAAGTGGGGATGGTAATAAATAACCAGATCGAAGTTTCCAGATCCTAATCTGATCTGGGGTGGCATTACTAATGTCCTTACTAACTTCGTCAAAGGCGTTCCTTTTTTCTCTCAAGCAGAGAGGTTTATTCTCAATAGTGAACGGGATATAACCAGATTTCTAAAGAATGGTGACCATTCAGCCTACTTCTATGTCTACTTCCACCAATCATCATAAGGCCATGTTGCTTCTTTCAGATGATTCCATCTGTGGAAGGTTATCCAGAGACCCTATCTCTTCTACACAATCCAAGAACAATAGATTTACTCAAAAATTGAAAGAACTTGATTATGTTGATGCCACTACATCTAAATCTTTGATGTGTTATAATGGGATCAGTCCTAAATTCTATGGTCTTCCTAAGGTCCATAAGGAAGACTGCACCTAAAGACCTATCATTTTCTATGTGGACTCCTTTGTGTCTTTGGCTTTCTTAGATTGGATCAGGTTTAACATTCAAGATTCCTATACCTTTGTTGAGGTTATATCTGATATAAAACTTCCAAGTGACCATGTACTTGCTTCTCTAGATGTGGTCTCATTATTCACCAATATTCCCATAGATTTAGTTATCAATATTAATAGAGAATGGCACCGTGTGACTACGTGTTGAAATACCAAATACCCTCTATTTGGTGTTTTGCTTCTTATTTTGCTTGTTATACGCTAACAATTAGTAAAATTTTTACTGATTCTAATAACAAAACCCAAATTACGTAGAGACTTTCTCATCATAAATTCAATATGATGATGAAATCGTAATTGTGCCCGACCCTCGACCCAATTCTTGCGAATATTTTATTATTGTTGACATAGAGTAGAAACTTAGAAAATTTAAAACAAGAAGAAATATCGTTTATTATAAACAGTATGGGTCCAAAATGACTACCCTGAGGCACACCGGATGTGAGAGATAAATGTTAGATAAATACAACATAATTCAATGAACAAGACCATCAGGAATATCAAAGGAGAAAAGTTTCTGTATGAAAATTGTATGATCGATTTTGTCAAAGGTCTTAGAATAGTCTGTATAGATTGCGTAAATCTGAGCATGATCGGGCAAACCGAATCGAATGAATAAAGCTTACATATGACACAAGATTAGATTCTAGAAATTCCCAAGCAAGAAGCAAAATCTCGAAAATATATGAAATAGTGGCACAGACAGCCCAGCAGCAAACTTGTTTAAAAATAAATTTGGAATATCATACGGACCAGGACTAGAAGATTGGTCGAGATACAACGGAATATTTTGAATTTTGTTTGGGGAAAACCACGGTAAAATTCCAGAGCCATGGGTAACAGCTAAACTGTCGATTGTGCCATCTACAAAAATAGACGAGAATTAATCCGAAAAAGCACTGGATATTGCATTTACGAATCAATTATAGTGCCATCAATTGAAGTCATTGATGCTGGCATGCTAGAAGAGGAACCATTTTTGTTCTTACCAAATGACAAATCTTTTTTGGTTTCCCTACAACATTAGCCTGAATAGAGTTCAAATAGGCTTTGTAATCAGCAGCTATCAATTTCTTAGCTCTACGGCGCAAAATTGAAAAAGTTAGATAATCACAATTCCGTTGTAACGTAACGACAGGTTACAATTTACCACGAAGACTCTCTCTTCTATTCCAGCTCTATTTCTTGACTATTTAATCATCCTAGATTATACTGATCTCGGGATACAAGCCATCCCTTACATCGAAAGCTTAATACAGTTAACAGCAATGAGAGATAGAATCAAAAAGATTAGTCACTCTCGTTTCAGGGAAAAGAACCTCTGTGAGGTATGTTCAACAACAATGGGTTCCTTAGGACCTTGGTTAATAAACTACCTTGTAACGTGTTAGTAACGGGATAGAACAAAACATCTCCTGTTGTGTTTTAACTACCTTGTTCACGACTCCTGTGGGCAATGATGTGTCCTTAACTAGGCCCACTGAAATCATAGAGAGGTTGAGATTTTCTTATCTTCCTTTTATCCCTCGACTGACCCCCAAGTTGACTGGTTTGCTTCACTGTGGCGATGTAAAAATTTGTCAAATATATTTTCAGTCCACTTATGGTCGATTTTTCCAACTAGAAGGACCCCACTCCGGAACTACTAAGATCTAATGTGGTGTATAAGATGTGTATAAGACCTGCGGTGTCTGCACAAAGATTTATGTTGGTACCACCTCACAGTATCTAAAGAAAAGACTGCCACAACACGAAGTTGATTGTAATTTCCGTTTTAACGGAAAATTAAGTTTGATTTCAATTATACTTCTATCTTATATCAGGAAACTAATTTCAAAAAAGATCCTTTTCTTGAAATGGTCTCTATTAACTAAGAGATGGCTGCGGTAAACTCAACAACTGATATTCAGAATCTGAGTGTTATTTATCAATTTCTGCTTTCAGCGGATATCGTGGGAGACCGGGGTGGGACAGGATGTTGTGTTTTGAATTTTTAATTCGGATTTTTTCTCTTCTTATAGCAGGGGCGAAACTGGTTTTCCAGATATTACTAGGTTGTCTGTCTGGGTGAATTTGGATTTATGGCCGTTACGTTCATGTGGATTTTGATATCTCTGGTATCCCGCTAAATTTTTCTTATTTCGAGAGCTAACATAGTACGGCAAATACTACCACATTATTAGGTAAGAAATATCCGAATAACAGAAGAATAAGCCTTTCCTCAGAATCGACATCATCAAATTAATGGACGTCCAAAAGATATTATCGGATATAAGTACGAAGGCTTTCACAACCGCTGTTAATTGAACTAAAATTAGAATCAATACTAGCACTAAGACTAGAACTATCACTGGAACTATCACCAGGACTAATACTAGATCTAAAACTAGATACTTTTGGGTTTGCCGTGCATGGTTCGTAGGCACTTTAAACCAGTTTCTGAAGAAGGTTGCAACATGGCATCCGAAGCGTCAAACATTTTTTCAAAAGACGCACGGCATAAGCAGAAATTTTCTACTTTTAGATCTAGTATTAGTCCTGGTGATAGTTCTAGTGGTACTGCTAGTGTTAGTTCGAATTTTAGTTCAAACTATCGGATGTCTCAAAATCCGTAGCAGCAGAATATCTTTCTCAAATTAATCCGATTCAATTAAGAAAATTACAAGATAACTTGAAACCAGCTTTTAACAGAGCAATTATCGAGAACAAACCACATTGCGTTATTCCCCGATTTGAACTTGTTTCGTTGCCCCAAGAAGAAGACGACATTGAAGATGAAATCAAATTACAGGAAAATGATGAAAATGAAATGGATTTATGGAAAAGTGCAAATTTGGTTATAAAACAACTGAAAGAGAAGCGAAAATAATTGATCACGACGATGAAGATATTATTAAATATTATTAAGAAGATCGTAGCGAATTCAATAGTGAAAATATAACAAATTCCTTTCCATTGTTAAAGTGATGGATTTACCGTAAGAATCAAACTTTAAATTTGATGATTCATCAAGCGTCGAAGAAAAATGTTAATCCATTACTACTCATTTTTCTAGCATTGTTAAAAATGCTAGAAAAGCTTATAGGTAATAATTAACGTCGCAGGTTTGATTCCAGGAGTAAGTATTTATCAACTTATAGTCACAGGATTGGACTACAGGTTTGGCTATCACAAATGATAATACTAACTCATCACTTTGGCTCCACAAAGACATTAGCTCATCTGGCCGCTTCATTGCCAGCAATTTCAAAATGATCTGGGATTCAGATCAGAAAAACTCTGTTATCTACTGTTTATTTTTTCTTAAAAAAACGGTTACCAGCAATATTTGCTGCGTAACTTTTCTTAGATGTGACTTTGACTATTAATAGATTACGTTAATCAAAGATAAAGCATCTCAGCTTCAACATATCACAACATTTTGGTGTTGTATTTGAGAGGTCCATGAAGATTTAAAACAAGGTTTTGATAAGGAATTCATGGTGTACCAAGATTCATCCAAAATTTATACCGTTCATATATAAAAGCTTTTTTCAAAAATTTAGGTAGTAATTAGAAATTATTGTTCATCAAAGTCATATAAGAAATTTGAAAAGATTTATTCCCATAAACCTAATATTGTAGCCGTCTATGGAGCGTTGAGATATGGCTCCAAAGTGAGTGTTCTTTGACCTGGAACAAGCAGCCTTGTTATATTCTATTTTTCCTCTTTTTTGCATTTCTCCCCTCTATCCTCATCGCACTTCCGTTCCTATAAATTATGGTGCGGTGATGACGACATTAAAGTATCATGTCGGCATTAATGTAATCTTCTTGAAAATCGTTGGTGTTTGGTTTTTGCGTTAGCATTTCATTTGCCAATGTCTATGTTTTCAACATTATCCAGTATCTTCTTCTTGATCTTGTCCATTTGATCACATACTGGATCTTGCAGATCCTTTCACTTTTATATTACCAAGCAAGCACTTTAAGGAATATGATCGTAAATCAAACAAAGAAAGAGATTTTATCATTTCCATGTGATGACAAATTATTAAGTTAAAGGTATAGCGAGATGTAAACAAACTGAAAACACAAAGGTTTTATATACAATAAAACTGTTAAATGTTTATCTTCATTTTTCACAACATTTTTTTTTGTTATAAAATAAAATATTGAGTTATATAAACATAAAACCATAAAAGGTGTACTAAATGGACTATAGAGGGAGATATTTGTTTTCAAAACAATTCATTGTTCATAGGTTAAATCAATGCCTTTGATATACAACAGTGATTAAAATCCATTCTTGGTTCGGCTGAAAACATATCCCATGCTACGTTAATTTTCTGCTTCATTAATAAAGTAATTCAGTTTATTCTTTTGTTAGAATTCAAAAATGTACATCATTGGAAAGACTTTTTTGCGGGTTGTAAAGTGTTATCGATTGTTTGGGTTAAATCTGCTTTGAAAGCATCTGTAGTTAATTTAAATTGTTTTACGAGAGCGAACTTGTTACAAAAACGTTGGCTTGTTCACAATCATCATTACGTTTTTTTAACAAAAGTGTATTTGTTTCCAAATGGTATTTGAAAGATGTTTTGAAAAGTTTGCATTTTACCGTAATTTACATTTTCAAAAGAAAAAGAAAAAGGATGTAAAAATAACTTATTGTTAGTAAATTTTCTCGTAATTTCTAAACCATCTCAAATCCCATTAGTGTAGACACCGAGCTGCATTAGTTAAATTGGATTAGTTCCAAGAACCGTTTTGCTCGTTTCAATACGAAAGAAATCATTCTAAAAAGAAAAAACAACGGGACTTTAAAAAAACTGTTGAATATCCAACCAAAATTGATACAACAACAAAATACAAATTTATTTCGGAAATTTATTCATTTATCATTCACAATAACATAATGGTTAGTATAGGAAAAGTTCCATTTTCCAAAAGGGGGGTTAAATCGCGATAAAACTCAACGGTAATAAATTACGAACCTACTACATATACGCTGAGTATATAGGAAATGGAATAGATACCAATGAAATTACGGAAAAAAAATAATAAAAAAAGAACAAAAAAAAGGAAAAGAAGAAGTTCGGCGGGCAATTCGATGGACGATTTTTCTTGGTTGGAGGTTTTCCCTGGGGAGTTTAGCTGTCACGGTGGGTCGTCGTCACGACGCGACTCCCCAAAAAAATCGATGCGAAACGACGTCGATGGCGATTGATTCCCGCGAAAGTAAGGACGAAACCTGGCCACGCAATCTCGCCGAGTAATTCGATTCCCGATAATGAAGTGGCCGGATGAAATTTTTATAAGTAATTGGTACCGGAACGTATCGACAACGTTACCGGAAATTCTAAAACCCATGAAATGCATCGAATATTCATGTGACATCGTAGTCATGTGGAAATTTTTAAAAATATTCAAAAAAAAACATTTTCATCAAGAAACATTATGGACCGAAATGATTTTTCCTTAATAAAGATTTAACAGGGAAAAATATGAAAACGCTCTTGGTGTTATAGAAAGGAAATTTTTCATGTTAGAAAAGCGAGTTGATGTCGGCACTATATTTTAACTTCAATATTCCGGTTCGTAAAATGGAAAACCGTTCGCATTAAACCAGTGAAAAGAGGGAATATGCACCTGACGTATCTAGAATTCGAAATGTAACAACCGTGAAGTAAAATTTTAATACTTTTATCGTACACACCTTTACTGCATCCATCCAAACGTTTCGTATCTAGATTACCTTTTATGTTTATTACAATCTCCATCTCGATATTACAACATTACAATCTTCATCACAAAAAAATGTTGTAATTCTATGTAGTACAGTAAAACTCGATATAATGGATTAATAATAACAATAATTATAATACAAATTGAATTGAAACACTAAAGGTCTATTTACACACATCAGTGACCTGTCACTTCCGTATTTTTTCATTGTCAGTGAAATTTGTAAAGATTAAAGTACGTCGACAACGATATTTTTCGAATTTCGATATTTTGTACGCGTTTTGACGTGTAGTGTAAGCGTAATTATTTAAGCTAGTGCAAAAAGAATTAAATCATATAGATATACGAAGAACTAAAAGAAATATTAAAATTCTAAGTAAACGAATAGTAGGTTAAGAAAATGAACAGGTGGGCCATATTGGATACATTTAAAGGAAAACTTGTTTCTAAATTCTTTAAGACATAGAAGATATTGTTTCTATAAGAAAAACTGATATCATCAGTGTCTGACCATCGATATTTATGAGATATTTGGTGCCCCAAGGCTGGGTTGAACGAAAGAAATGAGTGCCCTTTTTCATACAAAATTAAAAAAAAAAAGAAAGATTCTAGTTCTAGGTCTAATGTTAGTTCTAGTTTTACATCAATTGAAATACACAGGGTTGCCAAATCAGCTTGTAGCGTATTCTATTTCCGAAACTATTTATTGTAGAGGCTTTCGTTTAAAAATGCCTTCAGATGTATGACCAAACACAACCCAACTCAACAACTGAATTAACACTAGACCTTGATCTAGTCATTCGGGTTTAGCAGTCTTAATATGTACAGCTAAACCCGAATGTTTCTAGATCTAGAGTTAGAACTAACACAAGACCTAGCAGTGGATAGTTTTGGGTTTAGAATCTTTCCACTCCTAGGTCTAGTGTTAGTTCTAATTTCACTTCAATTGAAATATACAGGGTTGTCAAATCAGCTTGTAAAGTACTGTATTTCAAACACTATTCATTGTAAAGGCCTTCGTAAAAAAGTGCCTAAAGATGCACGGTTACACCCAACCCAACCCAACGCCGTATATTTGAATTGAAGTAAAACTAGAACTAACACTAGACCTTGAACTAGAAACATTCGGGTTTAGAAGTCTTGAGAGATATACAGATAAATCCGAATGTTTCTAGATCTAAAGTTAGATGTACGGACGTCTGAAGACAAAACTTCCACTTCTAGGTCTAGTGTTAGTTCTAGTTTTACTTCAATAAGATATACAGGGTTGTCAATTCAGTTTGTAAAGCACTCTATTTCAAAAAGTTTAGATCGTTGTCAAAAAATCTTCAGATGTATGGCTAAACCCAACTCAATACTGTATATATGAACCAGAGCCGTCCTAAGATATTCAGCGCCCCTGGGCTGGGTTACAGGAACGAAACGAGTGTGCCACTTTTAGTACTTGTAAAGTACTCTACTTCAAAGACTATTCATTATAGATGGCGTCGTTGAAAAAAAAAGTCGTCAGATGTATGAAACCGCATATCGATATTCCTTACGGCTTCAGAAAAAAATGCAATTTGAGCTTGTCTTGTTTTATTGCCCCCTCATTCAAAAAGCGACCCAAACTGTAACTCATCACTCGTTAATTATATTCCGATTTTCATGAGCCAAGTTTTCGTTGAAGTAAAAATAATTTGTTTCCGACGCCATAATGAATTTCAAGCAATTGTCAACTTTTGTTTTTTAAATTGCTCGGTACATTTTTCTTCACGCCATTGGATCTCTCCTTAATGGCACAGAAAAGTATATACTGAGCATTTTGAAAATCAAGAGTTAACAACCGCTTGAAATTGAAGATGACATTGGAAAAAAATTATTTGTAGCATGAAACGTGGAATTTAATAAACCATTTCATTTGATACCTCGCTGATGAAAATCGGAATGTAAATGACAGATCTACAGCTTAGGATGTTCTTGTATGATGTCCTCTATATATAGGGTGTCTACTTTCTGCTAAAATTACTTTCAAAATGGTTATATAAAAGTGACTACAAATAAATGTATTCAGATTGAAAGTCTCTATCTAATGACGTGACGTAAAACATACCGACCAATTAGTTGGTAAAAATTTATTTGTAGCATGAAACGTAGAATTTATTAAACCATTTTATTTGACAACTGGTTCATGAAAATCGTAATGTAAATGATAGAGATACAACTGGATGTCTTTTTCTTGCAAAAATTATATTCAAAAAAATGTACTCTGTATCAATAGATTCAGAAAAAGGATCTCTATCCAATGACGTGAAGAAAAATATACCGAGCAATTTAAAAAGCGAAAATGAAATACAAGATGGCGTCGGAAACAAATTATTTGTAGCGTGAAACATAGAATTTATCGAATTATTTCATTTGATGCCTGGCTGATGAAAATCGTAATGTAAATGGTAGAGGTACAACTTGGAGTATTTTTTGTGTAAATTTTCCTTCAGTGTCTCTTTTGCTCCATGCTTTATGCATCTACTTTCGCTTTTGCGTCTGGTGCAACACCTACTCTTCCTCATCCAAAATTACAGCATTCATTGCTAACTGCCTGTAAACATCTTAATCAATAGCATAAAAAACGGAAGGTATGTGATACACTGAGAAATCACGAATATCACTCACACTGAACTAATATGAAATTAATGCGGAGCTGACACGTCACTGATGTGAGTAAAAGAAAATTTGCACTAATACTGATGCAGTACTGATGACAAGAATTGTCACTGTGTCGGGTATTGTGACATTATTTATCACTAATACGGATGCACGGATACGGTACGGAACTGAAATGTCACTGATGTGTGTAAATGGACCTTAAATTGACAAAAACATGTCAATGGTATATATCGGATTTTCCTGTGACAATAGTTTTTAGTCTTCTCCAAAATATAGCAACTGGCAAGATAATCGTTTCTTCCGAAATATAGTAGTAGATCTTGATACTTTGATAGAGAACCGTTTTCTGAATCTTAGCAATGTGCGTTATTGCCACACTAAAAGACCTAGACTATCTTGGACCAGCCATATTGATTTTCTTGCTAGCGAGATCAGTCATTTCTCATATGCCTTTCGGATTATTTCCAGAGTTAAACAAAGTTGACATTGATTTTAAATGCCTATTACGCATATGTTACTAGTCCCTTACTAGGGAATCAGTAAGGGAATAATCCGAATGGCATATAAGATCCATTTTCTAACTCAGAAACGAAATCTTCAGTACTGATAATCTCAGTATTCCAATACCCATTATCCGATTAGAGCATAAGTGATAATTAACAATTTTCGTTTCAAGTTTTTTCTACTTTATGTTGTACGCTTCAAACCAAGCAGCAAGTTTATTTCTATCAATATTAAGTGGTTTCTGGATCTGCAAACATTATCGTAATGTTGCTTGTTACTCGTGATAAGCCATTCACATAGAGCAGGAACAATAGAGGTCCAATATGGCTCCCTGATTTATTCCCAGTTTGATTTTCCTCCCATCTGATCTTATGTCTATTCCATGTCCATTATGGGCACCTCCATATTGTATCCTTCAATTCAATCTCTAAAGCCAAATCTCTCCAATTTGAATAACTCGTACACTATCCAAGCCTTTTGTAATATATATGAACAATAATGTTGTAGCTTGTTTTTCATTTAATCTCCTGGTATCTAGTTGGGACATTGCAAGTTCGGTACATTAGTAGGTTAAGTCATATAGGTTAAGTGCAATACATTACATTTCTTTTGTATGCAATATATTATATTTATATACAAGGAAGGGATTAACCACACCTTTGCGTATTGTATCAGTTAGCTCTACTTTAAGTTTAATTAAAGTATATAGTAATGCAGTGTTGAATAACAACTTAAAGTAATTGAACTAAAATTAGAACTAACACTAGCACTAACACTATTACTAGAACTATCACCAGGACTAATACTAGGTCTAGAACTAGAATCTTTTGGGTTTTGCCATTTCGTTCGAAATGAACCTTCAAACCAGTTTCTGAAGAAGGTTGCAACATGGTATCCGAAACCTCAAACATTTTTTCAAATAACGCACAGCAAAACCTAAAAGTTTCTAGTTTTAGATAATTTTAGATAATAATAATTTTAGTTCAATTAACACCGGTCGTGCAAACCTTTGTACTTAAACTAAAAGTAAAACTAATATTTGATTTAGAACAAATAGTAGACAGAACTTAAAATAGTGACAATGCTGGATAATGCTAGTTATATTGTATCCTTTTGTTGAACTAAAACTAGAAATAACATTAAACCTGCAACTAGAAATATTCGAGTTGGGTTGGGTTGAGTTTAATTGGGTGCTAGTTTTGATGCTAGAACTGGAACTAGAACTAACACTAGACGTACACTTAGAACTAGATACATTTGGGTTTAGCGGTGCGTCTTCAGACCCCAACTCAATCCAACGGTTGTTATTAGTTCAAGGTCAAGTATTAGATCTTGTGACAGTACTAATTAACGTTTAGATATCGCTATATTGTTTATTTTTATTGAGCTAATCCGAGAACTTACACTAGATTAGAACTACAATGAATCTGAAGATTTAGATTCAACTTTTTGTTCGATTTGTTATAGTTTCCCTGTTGTTTACAATTTTCTTAGTAAAATGATAAAATCTTAATTATCTCAACGTCCACTTTAGTTCTACATCATTTTATCAGAAGCAATTAAATTGTAAATGTCGAAAAACAACCGAAATCAATTTAATCTTTAAGAAGTTTTGATTTTACGATAGAAAATGAGAAAGTTCAGAGCACGCAAAGTTTTCGTCCTTAAACATTTAAGGGAGCGTCTTTAAGCCCAAGGAACTTTTCATCTTCATCACGATTATTTCCTTTTTTCTTCTACTTTTTTCTCCGCCCCAGGACATTTTATGTGAATCGTTTGTGGAGGTCTTTGTTCCATGAATTTGTTTTTTTTTACTTAGATATTGCTTTTTTCTTTATATTTTACGACGGTCTTCACCCTGGAAATTCAATACTATCCTGTTTCTAAGTTGAAAGAAAGCATATTTCATTCGTCAAAAATCGGAAAAACAACGTTTCAGATGGATAAGTTTGTTTTCTCAATATCGGGAAATTATTGGAAAATAACAAATATCTGTGTGGGTTTTTGGATACGAAAAGGAAAAGCGAAAAGAGAATAAGATTGCGATATATTTTAACAATGATAAACTAATTCGAGGATATAATTCAGTAAAGTAATTATTTGTACATTATCGTGGCTTCTTATCGTTGTTGGATCCCTCGCAATCGTTCTTGTAGAATGTGCTTTACCACCCTTGGCGTTGATGGTGGGTAATTTAGAAGTCATCAGTGCGGAAACGCTCCATCCAGACTCTTTTTATTTTATTTCCTTTTTTTTGTTGGCCGTCAGGTCAAAGGCCCAAAAGTGCCGTTAAGAAGCAAGGTCGAGGCGAATTTATTTTTTTCTTTTTTGTGTTAAACTTTCAAATTACGTCTTTAAATACCCCGCTATGGTGCCTGAGAGGGTCGCCGGTGTACAACTGGGAGGTTAAATTGGTGCAAAATTAAACACCATTCCTGATTGGGGTTTGTCTCTTACAAGGACAATTTCTGTTGGGGGTTGGAACAAGTAGGTTCAAATCCCCGATGGATGCGATAAATAAAACAATGATGTGGGTCAAGCGGAGCGTGCACGTTCCTTTCATTTTCCAAGTTCTTATTTGTATTGATAAATCGATTGTAAATCGACTAAGTTAGAAGTGTACTTTCCGTTTTTTAGACGTGAAATTTTCTGGTCAATTTTCATGGTTGGTTATATTATAATCATTATCGAGCGTTCTTCTAAATTTAGCAAAACGTTAAAATTAGGTTGGGTGCATTAGGTTATTAATGTCTGATGATGTCAAGTTTGTACAACAAGGTTAATAAGGCCATCAGTCGCACGTAGTAATTACAAAGTCACGTGTGAATCCTAATTAAAATATCGCGTGAAGTCGTGAAGTACTGAATAAAAACTTATTTATGTATATATTTATTTTTTCCTAAGTTATCTCGCTTTTTATTTACTCAAAAAAAAGTGTTCTCATGAACAGGTCGACTATTGCGGATTAATAATTCAGGGTATTGCGGGAAATTGGCGTCGTAAATGTTAACAAGCTACCGGTAAGAAGGTTGTACGAGCTTTACCTCTCTTTCGCTGTAAATCTGTGGCTTAAACGTCCAAACAAATTTTTTTATTTCCTAAGCTGAAGCACACACAAGAAGTAGACTTCACGATCGAGTCCACGAGAGCTCAAGGGACTCCTAGAATTCTCTCCAACTCTAGATTAAAGTCACACGAAGGCCGTAGGTTTCTTCCACTTTCCAAGAACGGAATGAGATCTAACGGTTAATTTATTTCTGTGGATTTAGTTCGGATCGATATCTTGGAAATTTCTTGAAACCGATTAAATTCGGTGCTCGGGTCCGTTTTAATTAATGATTATGACGTGCGTCCAAACAGAGATAATTAAGAAATTTGGGATGTTGGAGCGAACGTAATTCATAACCAGGGGGTAAATTGGATAAAATTAGATTGGTTTTCTGGTTTAATTATTTCATGACAATTTTTAATTAAAACACATTGATATTTATCAAAAAAATCATAATTATTAAAAGAATTCGATATTAAAACGAAAAATTTAAATAGCACATTACTCTTTGGGTTATTTACAAAAACAAATCAATAAGTGTGATTGATGAACTTTTAAGTACTAGACTATTAACCTACAAATGAAAAAGTCTTTTTTAAAGCGACGAAAATTCCCCCCTCCCTCTCAACTAACCTAATACCCCTCGATGCAGTTAATATCAATTAAGTAAATTACTGTTGATATAATTCATCCCAAATATTATCTTTACTAACATGGTAATTAACTTGTCCTCGCCCGTTTAAGAAAATCTCTTAATTAACGCTGACGGCGACGTCATCGAAACGTTCATTTCGCATCATCACGAGGCGACAATACCATCACGGTAACGAACTTTAATCCCTTGTGCATGCAGGGGAGGTCGTCCCGATTCATCAACCCCTCTTCAATTACCGTTAATTAGCTAGTGACACCTATACACGTAATGACAAGGTCGTAGTTACATAAAACCGAGCTGAAGGTTGTAAAACTGAAACGTAATAAAATCTTTAAATCGTAAACTTGTTAATAGAAGAAAGTGCCTTTCCAAAACGTAGGAAAAATGAGCGCAGCTTATTTTCTTTTTTTTTGGGTACAAATTAGAACGAGTTTCATTAACAATAAAAGAGTGGGGTAAAAGAAAGGTAAGTCGGTAAAATAAGGGGGGTTATATAACGGAGGCCATTAGTTCTAGCAACCCCTCCTGAAAACAACACCGACCATAAAGAAACACTTAGCGCCAGTAAGTCTCTAGGTAGACGAAAATCATATTTAGGTTAAGAAAATTAAAACCGAGTGATTTATGTACGTGATAAATGAAAATTGATTGAATCAATATTGAATTAAAGAATGGTATCTAAAGTTTAGGTAATAAAACAGTTAAAAATGGGAATGCGTTAAATGAATTAATAGAAAAATGAAAATTAAAATTTCTATTAATTCCAATTCTTAAAGGCATATTTCAAAAACTAAATCAACAAATACACAAATATAAGAAATTTGGAAGTTTACTTGTTTAAGCGGCGTAGTAACTAACATACGAGGCAAAGAAACAAACAAAAAGCACAAATAAAGTTTTTGGAATACTGAAAGACATAAGGAACTCAATACATCTAACAACAAGTAATAATATTAGGCTATATAACAATAACACAAAATCGGTTTGAAACTGTTCGTGTTCATCAACAGATGGCTCGGAAAAGTTAAAAATCAAATAATCAAACCGAATAAGGAACGAGGAAACTGTCAAAGCAAGAAATAGTCAGAGGAAATAGAATCAGATTGGGGACACGCTGCGAAGGGAATCTGAAAGTATTGCGAGGACATTTTTTGATTTTATCGGAGAAAATTTAATTTTTATAATTTAATTTTTTAATAACTCCAACCGATTCTGAAAAGCTAGATTTATATTGAGTTTTCTCGCCTATTTTACCAAATGCTCAAAAGGAGCCATCTTTTATTTTCATTTACTAGTGTGAATTTCAGACTATTGTACACAAATGATAAGAAGTGTTGCGAATTTCTTATTTTGATCAATCAAATTTACTACGAGTACTGGGTTCTTGTTTATATATAACTTAGGGACACTTTTACCACCCCCTGATAAAGTTATCTAACAGTTAAAAACTGACTCATAACCAATGGAAGCGCTTAAAATCGATATAACCACCACTAGTTAGTTTAACTGGAGGTTGGTAAAAGCGGGCCTTAGCGGAGTAAAATTTGTAGATTTATCACTTTAATAATACAGGCCAACACTTGTTTGATCGTATCATGTCTTTTTAATTTTGAATGATGCAGATATATGATTAAAGAAGCACGTATATGAGACGTACTGATTAAAATAATTCAAAGATGCTATCCCTCAATTTATGATAATAGCTAAGCGTTGTTATGGACATTAGGCATTATGTTAGGGTGGAAGTACTGGTTGTACTTGTTAAGAATTGAGAGCGATTATTGGGAAATTCAACCAAGGCGGGGAAGAATTAAAAAAAAACCTCCTTTAACCATAAACCAAGCTTTCGATAATTTATTTTTATCTTCTTCAGGGCATGCTACAAACAGTAACCGTTGACAATTTTGATATAAAAACCAGTAATCTATCTTGCTGAACCTTCCTCTTCTTCTTCTCGTGAAATAGATCTGGTGATTTTTTATTATTATATACCAATTGTTAGTGTCAATTATTAATTAGAGATATTTTTATTTAATTTTGTACTTCTTACGTTACTTTTCATAACGTTATAAAATAAAACACGCCATTATAAAACCAACAAATTTTGAATAGATTTTTCCTGAAGATGGCCTAAACAGGGCCGAAACCAGTAAACCAGAAAAAACATTCCTTTAACAATAATTATTAATTGTTTGTACATACAGATTGAAATACTTTAGAAATACCATCATCTTTCTATGATGGAAACGAATCGCTGTTATGGAGATTAGACATCATAATACACTGCGATCAAATACACGACGATCCATAAAAATTATTTTTCCAAGCGCTTGATACCAATATTTCCTTCCCTCGTTCTTACGTCTCCACCTCTATTGGTTTTAAAAAGTGGTGGGGAAGTGGGAGGAAACTTTGAAGTCAACTAATCGAAATCAATATCACCTTGTCAACCAATAAAAGCGTTTAAAGGTGGAGCCAGTGGAACGAGGAACGTAAGTATTGGTATCAAGCGCATGGGAAAGTAGTTTTTTATGAATCGTCTTTTTTGATCGCTCGGTATATCAATTACCAGTGTGAACTATTAACTGTTTATATATACATATCTTCTGCAATAAAAGTGTTTGTATCGGTGGATATATACAGCGAAAAGTGCAGTATTTGAAATGACATCAAGAGACTGGAAAAGATTTGCAAATTTTATTTGTTATATTTATGGTGAGTTAATGGTGGCAAGTGTATTTCGTATATTTCGTTGTTATACTTGTGTTGAAAGAGTCAGACCGTCGTCTAAGGGCGAACCACACGTTTTTAGATTTGGAGTTACAAGCTGCTTCAATGTAAAGAATAAAAAGAACATCGTCTATCGAAATATTCCTTCCGCTTCGTCCTTCATGATACAGATGTACCAGTGCCTACGCAACCAAAACTTTTGCCTGAAGTAGATTGCTCAGAAAGTGAATCAAGGCAAAAGGCGGAATATAATGAAGAGGAGTACGAACTTAATTCTGCATCACAACCATTTACACAAACTGAACTGAACGATATAGTTCCCAACTTACATCTAACCAAAGAAGATTCGGAATTGCTTGGTTCAAGACTTAAAGAAAAGAATTTTTTTTCAAGAATTTGCTCGCTGGTGATGCTTGGTTTACCTGGTTCAGGCAAAGTGAAAAGGATTTTATTCCATATGTTGCCGGAAGAAAGAAACTTAGTATTCTGCAAAGAAGTGTATGAACTGTTTCGAAATGAAGCCTTAAAGTTGTCCTGCTGCTCAAAGGAAACCAGTTTGTGTCAGTACGTATTGGACATTCTGTACACTTAAAAGAACGTTATGAAAACTTACAATTTTTTCTTCAGAAAATTAAGTACAACGATAACAAATGGATTATGAGAGATGATCTTAAAGTAATATCGAAGATCCTTGAACAACAAGGATGGTGTACAAAGTTTCTTCGTTTATTATGTCACTGGGAGAGCAGAGACGAGGAAAATCACTGTAAGCAAAGAGATTGGCCCAAAAATGTACTCCAAAAACCTCTCATTGAGCCGACGAAAGTTCTCCTTCCACTTCTTCACATGAAATTAGGCTTAATGAAATAATTAGTAAAAGTCTTATGAAAAGCCATTTAACTTGACCAAACGAAATATCTCAAGAAGTAAGCATCGGATTAAAAAAAGCTTCAAATAAAATTTGTTTGGTTTAAACGGGGACATTTAATGGTTATAAAAATGATCTCCTTATAGCACAAATAAAAACAACTTACAAGTATAAAATTCATAAAGCATGCAAACCGTAGGTCAAATCAATGTAATTTTTTCCGGAGAATTTGATTCTGTCGTAAAAAAAGTAAGTAAGTTTGTAAGTTGTTTTCATTTCCGCCTTCAGGAGATCAGAGACGGGATCATCTCAGCTCTATTGAATGTCTCATCAGGAAACATTCAATAGTAATAATATTGAATGTCTCCCTTTAAACCGACCTGATTTCATCCGCAACCTTTTCTAATCCGATGCGTATTTTTGAGATATTTCGTTTTACCGTTTTAAATGGGACACTGTAAGTAAAAAAAAGTTAAAAACAATAGGTCAAATCAATGTAATTTATCCCGAAGGATCTGATTCTGCTATAATAAAAGAGATACGCACACCTACTTTATTACATACTTTAACTTTTAACGTCTGTAACTATAACACATTTTTGTAAAGATTTTAACGTCTTTTATATTTTTATTGTTATTTTTCTTCAAAGAATTTTAATATATTCTTAAATAATTAACGGTGACGGTTTTGAAATTTCAAAAGTGTAATATCTGTAATATTATACAGGGTAATTCAGCTCAGTTAAGTAAATAGTTTGATATTTTGCAGGTAAATGAAAACGAAATAAAATCGTATTTGCGTCGCTGGTTTTAAAAATTAATTAAAATTACATACAGTGTCTCATGAATAAAATTTTATGACAAACTTATTAAGTAAGGTCTAGTAGTTTTGTTAACCAAGTTCAAACTGGTTCAAACTTATACAGAGTGGCTAAAATCTAGTGTCAAACTTTAAAGCAGATTATCTTTCTTATTTTAAACGAGGAGCTCCAGGAGGACAGAAAACGGGAGCTGAGGTGAAGGACCCTGTATGCAACAATCTGTGTCAATAAATAACGACGCTTCTGATGATGACTTTAAGTCGAAACATGTAAAACCGAAATTTATAAATACAAAATCAGTAAAAAAGTACAAATATAAACCGAACAAATTTAAAAAAAAATTTTTTTAGTCCGATGCATAGTTTTTGAGATATTCCGTTTTGTTAAGTTAAATGGGACATCCGGTATATGTAATAAATTTCCAGCCTTGTCAACCGCAAAATTAAAAGAAGGTGTCTTTACGGATCCGGATATTAGGAAACTTTATAAAGATCAGAACTTTGAGAAAGAAATGGAGGATGCTGAAGAAGAAGCCTGGATCGCCTTTAAAGACGTAGTAACCAAATTTATGGGCAACAAAAAGGATCAGAATTTCAAATTTATCGTGGAGACCGTGCTGCAAAAATACTAAATTTTAGACTGTTCTATGAGTTTGAAGGCACATTTTCTGTATTCTCATTTAAATTACGTTCCTGAGAATCTAGGTGCTGTTAGTGAAAAGATGGTTGAGAGATTCATCTGGACATCAAAGAAATGGCAAGGTGTTACCAGAGGAGATGGAATATTGCAATGATGGCGGATTATTGCTGGATATTGTGCAGAGATGAGCCCAGAAGAGCACATACACTAAAAAGCCTGAAACAGAGCATGATTGATCGAAAAAGAGGTCGACCCAGCGACTAAACTTGTGATTTCTTTATGTTCTATTATGTTTTATTTTGTGCTGTAAGCCGAGAAATATTCCTGTTTTACTAAATAAACCTATTTCACTCTGTCATTCACTTTTCTGTTGCAATATATTTTGACATATACATTTGGAAAATTGCGATTTGCAAACAATTTGGACGTGATGAAACTAGTGATGGAACGGTATCAATATAGCTTTTTCCAACAAGAAATTCATCAAATCCATCAAATAACATACGTTAGACTATTGTAAGTGGCTTCAATTGATATTGATGGAAAGATAGTTCTTAAAGAATATTAAGAGTTAATGCTTTCCGATTAAAATTTTCCAATAAAAAGGATGAACGTTCAAATTACTTCACTAATATGCATAACTTGAGATTAACTAATTATTCCCCTTTTTATGTAAAAACTGGAGTTTTGAAAATTTTTCAAGTTCAAGTTATGATATGAAACTGTAGAAACCATAAAATTAAGCTTTCCCGTACGAACCGTTTAATCATGAATGGCCATGAAAGAGAGAATTTATTAACACTAGAACTAATACTAAAACTAAAATTAAAAATAGACTTAGAACTAGAAACATTCGGGTTAAAACATTGTAAGAGACGAGCGGCTAAACCCAAATGTTTTTAGTTGTAGGTCTAGTGTTAGCTTTAGTGTTGGTGTAAGCTCATACTCATAATTACATATTACGTCGCTTAAGACGGCTAAATCAGAATGTTTCTAGTTCTAGGTCTAGTGTTAGTTCTAGTTTTAATTTTTGTTTAACTGTAGATTATTTTAAATTCTTCTGGAATTAAAAATATAACTAATACTAGACCTACAACCCAGCTTCAACACTAACACTAGAAATAGAATTAGAAACATTAGAGTTCAGTTAATCAACATAGCACATAAAAATCTATTCATTAGTGAACAAAAAACAATACATATCAATATTACAAAAAAATAATATCTCGAGTCTCCAGAGAATCTCTAGAGTATCTCGACTTCATATGAGGATGTTAGGTACTAGTATAGTAGGATTCAAAACAGCCTTTCTCGATGCACATAGTTTTCTCACAGTTGACCCCCTTGCTTTCATATTACAAACACAGCACTTTAATTGCTTGCAAAGTTTTACAGAAAAATATGGCTCCCCAATGTCAATGGTGGGTATGGCTCCTCTTCTACGTTGAGTTTTTGATACCGATGCCTCCCTCAAATAGCTTCTTACAATACTTCGACGAAATTTTAATTGATTCATCTTTACCTCTGATGAGGTAAAGATGAATCATTTTTGTGTTCTATTTTCTCGTACTGTCCAGGTGGCTTTTATATCTTTTTCTTTCAAGTATACCATAAAGGGATACGATGTAAAATAATTGTCGAAAAAAATTCGTAATTTCTTGGGTTAGAAATGTACTTCATAAGGTTTAGAACAACTTTCGTTCCCAGTGGTACTCCCTTGAAATCTTTAGTTTCGTTATGGTTTTTGCCACAATATACATCGAACCCATAGCAATATCCAGATGAATACATCATCCAGTTTTTGTACTAAAACCTCTTATAAACTGTTAGGCAGGATTGTGTCCAAAATATTTCACCATAGATTCATTAATTGATATATGGAAACTGGGGTTATAACTGGGGTTGCTTATAGAAGCAACCCCAGTTATAAAAATTTGCAATAATTTTATCCATAAATGGTCGAATTTTGTACATGCGGTCTTAGGAGCTTCCTATCTGGGCGTTGTTTGCTAAATGTAAAAATATTTTGATTTCAAGGTATCTGTCTCTGGACAAAGTATTATACACAGAAGAAAGTTCGAAATCCTCATCTTTTGACCAATAAAGCTGCTCTTACTGTAATTTGTAATATCCTGTGAACAGCAAAATTGCGACAAAAGTTCGCATTTGATGCGGTTGCATCGCAAACTAATGGTAATTCTTTTGCCTAACATATGTAATTGTCTGTTCACATACATAGGTAATAATTCCGTTTATTCTTCAACTCAGTCATCCACATTGAGTTCATTCGTGATTTCAATGGTATAAGAAATACCTTTTGAGGTAAAATTTGTATCAACCATAACATCATCATCGTAATCTTCGACATCTGTGAGATTATCCAAATTTGGGGGGAGCATACATAATTCAATTACTTCAGGATAATCTTGTAGCTCGATATCATCTACAGCTTGCTCCAAACGTCCATAAAAAATTTTTGGACCCATAACTTCACTATTATTGCAACCTTCATAACAAAAATTTGAAATAAGATATGGTTCTGCTCAGTTTCAAACGAGGACCGCAATATGTGTATATTAATTTTAAAGCGGAATTATACGAGCATATCAATTATTTTTATACTTACTTTTAAAACAATATGTTGTCTAACACAATATACAAATAATAAAATAATAACGTCTGTAGAAGATAAGTTTTTAAAATAATTATAAACACACAACAAGCACTCGAAGAACTATGTTATTCAAAAGGCTGTGTAACACTTCGAAATTTCAACCGCAACGAAATTAGGGTGCAAATTGTTTCATTTGTTTGTTTAGGATGTGCTAAATCGGAAAACACTCATAAAAACGCGATCGACACGTAAATATACCTGGTTTTGCATCCGTCCTCAAATGGGGACGGTCGTTGTTAATAGGCTAAACCCAAATGTTTTTTGTTCCAGATCTAGTGCCAGCTTTGGTGTTAGCATAAACTCATATTCATAACTATATATTTCCAAAAATCTAATGAACCAATATAGAAAAAAATTTACGTAGAAAAATCGAAGAGCTCAGCAGAATCGAACATTTTAACATCTCCGAATTGAGAATTATTAGAACATAATCAAAACGCATTATATAACAGGATGTTTAGCTTCATTTCTTCACTTTTAGGATTTCCTCTGAAGAATAATTAAAATATTGTTAAATCATAACCACAGGCATTATCGCTAAAAGTAGTTTTTAAAACTTGGATTAATTTTACAAAATTTAATCCGTATAACTTTGTGATCTACTTTACCATAATTAAGTAAAATTTCCTGTTTGACATTAGCATAATAGTTTTTAATTAAAACGTATTATCTAATATGAATTTTTGGTACCTAACGTCAACTACACAACGAGTCTTGTTGAAAAACACTTCATATTAAATTAGGTTTCGAAACGTTTCGGTCCCACGAACTCATCATCTTTCTGATGTCTATTTCGACGTCGGCGTCGTTATTAAATACAGACGTCGACGCTTAATGAACTCTCCCGTAACGTTTCGCGAAAATAAACCTGCGCGACTCACGAAAATAAATTAACGTCAGTGGGCCGACTTTTTAATCCCTCTATTTCGCCATATTCGCTGCGCAATTTTCTAACTTCCTGTGCCGAGTTAAGTGTTAAACAATAAAACCACCGAAATTACTGCGAGTTCTGTCCTCTACAGTGATTTATTAGTGTTTGAAATTACGGCTATGATTTACGGGGATCCTTATGTTTTTTGGTTTTGTAAGTTTTGATTGATTATAATAAATTTTTGAGTTAAGCTATAAGCAAATAACGGAGATATATTTTATCTTGTTTAAATTGGGATCGTTATATTCGGTGTTTGTTTTCAGAATCTAAAATAGAATCGTTTTTTAATTTTTATTTTAATTATTAACAACACTTTTGAGCGTGACTATGAAAATTTATATGATACGCACATGATGCACAACGCCGGGGCACGTATGTACTTGAATTAACCGTAATTAAAACGGCACGTGCAAGCTATACGTTGCGAACAACGTAGCGCTGTGTCTCGTTTGCATAATGCCGCTTCATATTTCGCGTTGCGACGTCTTCCGGTTGCTCCGGAAGTACGGAACACCAAATAAGGGGAGGATGAGGAAAACGATAAATTTCAACCGAATTAACACGTTCGATGCCGCTTTAATTTCAATGCCTTCTGCTCGATCCCAACATTTATTTTTGATTTAAAAATTTAGTTATAGCCTTACATGTGTTACAAATAACTTAAATAGTCAACTTCTAATAAAATAATTACATTCTTTTTACATAAACAAACTGACGCTTATTAGCGTTGACGGTACTGGAGAGAGAACTTCGAGGTTCAGTGCCACCGACGCTTATAAGCGTCAGTTTTTTTATGTAAAAAGAATGTAATTATTTTATTAGAAGTTGACTATTTAAGTTATTTGTAACACATGTAAGGCCATAACTAAATTTTAAAATACATTAAATATTTTTCAATAAAAAAACAAAGGACAAATAATGGTGTTCAAATAAAGCACATAAGTATGGAAAACAAATATGAATTCAGAAATAGGAACAATAAACAAAGAAAAAGCACCATAATGAAAAAGTAATAAAAATATAAATAAATTCTGCAATATTATAAACCTAATCTAATCGTTATTATTGAACTCAACAATAGCTAAACCACTGATCATTTATGAATAATATCACTGCAATTTAGGCAATACCCCGGATTACCTGGACAGACCACACATTCATAAGCAGTATCTACGCGTTTTTTCTGTTGTGAGCACCTCTTACATCTTTTTCTTTGAATTTGTTTTTTGTTTGGAGTAGGTTTTCGTTTTCTAAGAATATGTTCGCAATTTGCAGATCTTTTTGAACTTCGATCTTGGGCAGGTGGCAAAAGTCGTCTTATTACTGCCATCCTAAAGTCAAAAGATGGCATTTTGTGCCCAGAAAAGCTGTTATATAAATGACAGGCATTGGTCATCATCATTTCAATGACATGAAAGAAAATTTTTTTTGGCCAACGTATTGTTTTCCGTTCATGAAGATAATAAGAAAGCATCTGATCGTGATTGTCAATACCTGACATATATTTGTTGTACGCTACTATTGGCAATGGTTTAGAAACCTTTTCTTTTCTCTTATTTTCAATTTCCAGCATTATATTCTCATATTTGTTTGAAATATAAAGTACATCACGCTTGTCCTTCCACTTCCCTATCATTACCCCTTTGGCATACTTTGAAATGCTTTCACCTCTTTTTAGTTTAGTAGATGTAACAACTGTTGGTGTCTGTTTCCTACCAAATCGTAGTGTACCGGTGCAATGTGTCTTCTTCTGCAACAGCTTCCTGGCTAGATGAAAACTGTTGTAATAATTGTCCATATACACATGATGGCCATGATTTAAAAAATCGTTCAGTAAATGCATAACAACTTTAATAATAAACCTGCACTTTCTTCTGACTTATCGTCTTCAGTTTCTTCATCTAAATATACAGTATGTAATGAAAAAATAACATAAATAAATAAAAAATAATGAACCTGAACTTTTTTCTGATTCATTCCGTGCTGACTCTACGCCTAACCGCTCATAATCATCACTTTCGGACTCCACATAGTCAACATCACTTTCCTCACTACTGTTTTCCAAAATTTGTAACAGTTCTGCGTCTGTAAATTTACGAGATTTGTCTCTGTTTGGCCTAGAAGGCCCTGCTTTAGCGTTATCACTTTGCATTGCAACAAAAACTTTAAAAACAAGTAAAAATACAGACCACGCGGCTTTCTACGTTGTATATGCCGTCAGTCGAGTATATGCAAACAACAATGTACGTAAAGTCAAAGCAGACAAGACTGGTTAAGGAACAAGTTCCATGCGACAGCGACGCTTATAAGCGAGAGCGGTACCGGCGCACAGTGGGGTATTTGACCTAAAAAGCTGGTCAAAATTCAAATTTCCAAAGTTTTATAAAAACAGGTAAAAAGCGGCAAATATTGTAGTACAATAGATAGGGAATACCAGAAAAACATTTCAGGTACTGTACCTATAAAACCCACGGCGTGAAGTCATTTCAAAGTTAATCTTTCGAATCATCACTTCGGTGCGTGATATTTTGTGCTTCTGAGTTTTATTTATCAATTGTGTATTTTTTTCTTCACGTCATGGAATTTTCGGAACAAGGTAAGTTATAATGTGTACTATCTGGTCCATTAAAATCATTTTTTTATTAACGCTATTACCAGTTAAAAAAAATCTTAATTGTAAACCATTTTCTGTGATCAATTTTTATGTTCAAAATGATTTTTGTTGTAGTGTACCCCTATGTACCGCAGTATATATTTTTTTAATCTGTTCAGTAACTTATCTACGACAATTTTAATCAAGAATTTCTCGCGGAAATTCGCAGATCCACTTTTTATGAATTTTCCTTTGAGCACCTACCTTTAAAAAAAAAAATTTAATATTCTTGCGTTGCATTGTGGGTAGGCTTTTGACATAAAACGATTAAAATTTACTATAAATTAATAAAATATAAAGTCTGTAAAATCTATCTAATAGATAATTTCAATATAATTTTAGGTTCATCTGGGATGAAAGTAGTAACCCGTAGGCATCTTTACGAAATCATGCGAAATTGTCCAGAAAAAAATTTCTCTAAAAAATTAGATTTTATGGAGAAATATTTAGTTGAAGATACAAATTTTACCAAGGAAAAAAGTGAAAATGTTTATCTACAAATAAGAATTCTAAAATCGAAATTTAGAACTAAGTGGCAAGCTGCTCATAAAAAACACGAAGTGTTTTTAAAAAATAATGCCGCTTGGCTAGATGGCACTATCTGCATACCATTTGAAAGACAAACTTCAGGCACTGTTGGTCGACCAACAATACATTTTGATGAATCAAGCGAACGAACAAAGAGGAGAAAAACTAAAGAATTGAGAAGTTCGTCGGTAGCTGAATTAACTTATGCTACACAAATGAAGCTACGGGAATCTGGCAATGTAGCTGCTTCTCGTGTAGTGAAAGATGTTACAGTTTCTCCAACACGAGGACAAAAATATCAAGCTGCATTTTCGCAAACTGCAAAAAGTAACGTTAGAGGATTGTCACCGCTAGAAGCTTTGGCAATATTTGTAGAAGCAGGTTCATCTCGAAGAGAGTACGAAATTTATAGGAGTGCTGACAAGACATTATATCCTTGCTATAGTATATTGCAACGAGAAAAGAAAGCGTGCTATCCATCCAAGGATGCGATAATTGTCAGCGAAACTAGTGCTGAAATAAAATTACAAAATTTACTGGACCACACGTCTTCACGCTTATGCGAATATCTGAAAGACGTATTACTAATGTTAAGCGATGAGGAAATGAAAAGCTTAGAATTAATATATAAATGGGGATGTGACGGCTCTCATCAGTCACAATATCAACAAAAATTTGAAAATACCACGTCTTCTGATGCACATATTTTCCAAAGTTCCATGGTGCCATTAAAATTGTTGGCCAAGAAAAAAACCATTTGGTTGAATCCTAAACCATCTTCTGCCCATTATTGTAGACCTATAAGGATTAGATATCTACAGGAAACTGTGGACGTCACAACAGAAGAGGTAGATTACATTAATGACCAAATTAGAGAATTAAACCCGACTAATGTTGCAATCCAAGGAATCGATGGAAAAATTAAACACACTTTAATTTTTTGTATGGTCGATGGCAAAGTATGTAACTCCGTTACACATACTACATCAACCATGAGGTGTTATATTTGTGGCGCAACATCAAAAGAGTTTAATAACATCGCTCAGAAAAAACCCATAAAGCAGGACACGTTAGAATTCGGGTTATCTATTCTCCATGCGAGAATTCGTCTATTCGAGCATATTTTGCACATTTCATACAAAATTCCCATAGGAAAGTGGCAGGCCAAAGCAAAAGAAGATACTGAAATTGTAGCAAACACAAAACAAAAAATTAAACAATTATTTAAAACGGAAATGGGATTATTAGTGGACATACCTAAACCCGGTTTTGGTAACACTAATGATGGCAATACCAGCAGAAGATTTTTTAACGACCCTGAAGTTGCTGCTAAGATTACTGGTGTAAATCAAGAATTTATATTTCGTATTAAAGTAATCTTAGAAGTAATATCGTCTGGAAAAAAAGTAAATGTAGAAAAGTTTGAGGCTTACACTTTCGAGACGGCTCAACTTTACATTAATTTATACCCATGGTACCCAATGTCTCCAACTCTCCATAAAATTTTGATCCATGGACCAGAAATTTTAAAAAATGCTCTGTTACCTATAGGGCAATTATCAGAAGAGGCAGCGGAATGCAGAAACAAACATTTTCGAAATTATCGAGAAAAATTTGCGCGGAAATATTCGAGAGTAAAATGTAACGAAGATGTATTAAATCGCTTATTATTAACTTCAGATCCGCTGCTCTCTTCGATGAGACAAAAAAGAAAAACTCTTTCAAAGCCATTTCTGAAAGAAACTGTAGAAATGTTGCTTCCCGATGAGAAAGAAGAAGATGATGATGAAGAAGAACATGAAGAAGAAATAGAAGAAGATTTTGATTAGTAAATGTATATTGATTTATATTGCAAAAAAAAAATATTGTTTATGTTGTAAACAATATTTATATTGTAAATAACCAATTTATATTGTAAATAAATAACCTATTTGTAATTTATATTGTAAATAATTTAATATCTTAATTTACCTATATTTTTTAGAGCTACTTCTCATACCTGCTATTTCCGAGTAGATTTTTAAACAAGTATTTATTGTGAAGTGTCTTTTTTAGCTTTTCTCAAAATAAAACGGAGCAGTAAAAGTAATGAGTTATTTTTCTTAGAACTTCTCAAAAGGGTAGGTTCTGTCACAAAATATTTTATAGCATTTTTTTGTTTACATTTCCCATATATACCTGCAGTTCAATTTTAAAATAATTGGTACCACAAAATAATAGCAATCTATTGTATCCGGAACTTCTTTACAAATTAGCTTGGTATTTCCTATCCTTAAAAATTTATAACAGAAAATAATTAAGGACCTATTTGTTTAAAGTAGGTATTCAAGTATATCATCTCTACCTTCAGGTCAGGTTTATACAAGCACAATTAATAGCCAAAGAACAATTAATTAATACAGCGATTTTGTTCGTAAATATATCTTTTTTGTTATTTATTTTCACATTACTTGGCTCCTAGATTTTTTTAAACATTTTTTTCAAGTTTATCATATCAAAACATATAAAATAAAACCATAAAATAATTTTGGCCAACTTTTTGGGTCAAATACCCCACTGTGCGGCGCATCTATCTAGTCGTCGCTTATAAGCGTCAGCGGCATCGAACGTGTTAAGTAGCCAAAAATGTTTTTGAGAACAATCAACTCTAACTTTGCACTCTAGCAAATATTTTTAATCCGCCTGCATCTAAAGATATAAATTTTCTTATATAATAATAAATAATAACATTAAAACCGCTTTAAAATCATTTCTTGATTTTTATTGGAAATAATTTGCATGAGCGTTCCGGAATAGTTTCGATTCGAAGACTATCTGAAGGTTAATTGTTACGAAACACGCCACAAAACCTCAAAAAGGATACAAACAACAACGGGGAGCTCAACATTTATTATTTATTGTTTGTACAAGATATCCATTAAGCTTTATCGGTATTTTGGTAAACGTTAAAGGGACAGATCTTATCTCTGCTCGGGTTGATCAATTGTGTACGTTGTTTAAACCAGAGTCGGCGGTTCGGATAAAGTTTAATAAAACTGGTGGTAATCTTCTTAAAATTCAGGTATTAAGCGATACGACGACCAGCGAATTTGAATGGAACCGCTGACCTACATGCTGCGTTTAATTAAAGTTCGGGATTTTAGCTGAATAAGAATCTAAAATTTCAAAGAAAACTTCATATGGACGCAAGTACAACAATAAATAAAATAATAAAATCTTATAATACAGTAAACGGATTAATGCTTTGTTCGTTACAGCCAAATGTCCGTTTTATGAATAATTTTAAAGCACACAAGTTTTGATAGCTATCCACATATTTGCGTTCAGTCCACGTGATTTTATATTTATGCCAAGGACGGTAGAATATCAAGGAGTGCTATTTCCCGGAAATTGGTGTATAGCTTAAGGGCCCGTTCGTGACGTCAACGCTGAATGACAATTAAATCTAGAACTGGAATCATACTGGGTTTAGCGTTTACATCTCTTTAGGCGATTTATTTTGTTCGTTATATCTAAAGTCTGTTCTATCGAATTTCGGTGTATTGGGGTTTTATTATAATACAATGGACCTCGGTATATGATTATAATCCGTTCTTTATGTTTAGATTTATACCGAATAAGACGTATATTGAACCAACATTTCCTATATCGAGTAATGTAGAAATGATTAATCTCATCTTCTTTCACTATATATTTGGATCAATAAATTTTATTAAAAATCTGTTCAAAGAACTTTCAACCAAAAATGGGGATTCGGTTTCGACTGTATTTTGGCTGAAACCGAAACTAAACCTATAATGGTTAATTGCGATCAGTTTGAACTAAAACTTCAGCGGTATGACGATATATACTCATATTGGGATTCCACACAGTACGTAATTTTTGTCTAACTACACGAAAATGTGATCCAACAGTACCATAGCACTGTGTATTACAAAACTTACACCGAGCCCGAACCCAACCCTACTGAACCTAGCTTAGCTCATACTAGACCTAGAACAAGAAACGGTAGAGTTTAACCGTATTAAGAGACGTACAGTTAAATCCCAATGTTTCTAGTCCTAGGCCCAGCGTTAGTTCTGAAGCTAGATTGTAGGTCTAGTGTTAGTTATACTTTTAATACAAAAAGAATTTACAACGGTGTAAAGCTCAATAAGAATTAAAATTAGAACGACTGAAGACGCACAGAACTTTCTAGTTCTAGGTCTAGTGTTAGTTCTAGTTTTAGTTCGATACAACTATACAATAATCTAAAACCGATTAACAGCTAAAAGTAGAGCTAATACCAATACTAAAGCTACCACTAGATCTAGAACTAAAAACATTTGCATTTGCCTTTCTTAAGACTGAACCCAACCCAACCCAGCTACAGAACTAACACTATATTTAGAACTATAAACATTAGGGTTTAGCCGTCTTAAGAGACGTAAGGCTCAACCCTAATGTTTCTAGTTTTAGTTCTAGTGTTAGTACTAAAGCAAGGTTGTAGGTCTAGTATTAGTTATAATTTTAGTTCCAGAAGAATTTACAACAGTCTAGCGCTCAATAAGAATTAAAACCAGAACTAACACTAGACCAAGAACTAGAAAATTCTGATTTCTTTTTTTTGTTTAAATATCAAACAAGATCCGTTGACTTCTTAAAATCATGTTCATCAATGTTATTCGAAATTGGTCATAATTCAGTTGGTGTAGCATAAGTGGCAAGCTTCCGTATGACTTATAAACATGATATCTAAATGACCTTTGAATGAGTGGTGTGATATGTTTTGGAGGATAAAAAGTAGTACCTGACCACTTCCGTTGCACTACGGGTTATATGTATTTAATTTTTTCCAAAGGTAGCGATTCTATGATAGAGAGAGAAACTACAAAACTCCCGACGAGAGTTCATGCTCAAGTTTATGAGAAATTCTAACAAATTTGTGAATCCCATAAATGTATCTGAGGCAATTATTCTGAACTTTTTGTACCTATACTTCGTAACATGACTGCATCTATAGCTTCATGATATACAGCAGACATATAGTTAACTTTTGAAAGAACATACACATAACAGAGGTGCATTTTTAATTTCAAAGGTAAACAAAAACAATGCGGGTACAGCCGACGCAAAAAATATGATCTCTGAATATATCTTTGAATTTGTTTTCTAAATCTTAAGCTATTGTCTAAAATCATACTAAGACACTTAGATTCGGAGACCTTTTTAATTATTCATGTTAATTAAGAGTCTTTCACATAGATTTGTCAGATTTTTTAGTTGGTGGTATGCTACTAATTCAAGAATCGTATCAAGATCACCGCTAATACCAGTCTCAGCAATACCACTGTATATATATCGCGTAAGCATAAAGCTAGGTATCATTCGTATATGTACTTATTTTACAGAATTTAATAAATGTATTAAATTGTAATGTGTAGATAGAAAACAAAATAGGTCCCACCACAGATCCCTGGGGAACACCATTACGCAGTGCAAGTTCCCGAGATATTCAGAGTATTGAGACTATATATTCCCCAGACATGGCATCATCCATTTTCACCAATGTTTCTTGAAAATTTGAAAGAAGTTCCTAACTTAATTGGTATAGAAGCTATGGATGCCTGACGCACTATTGCAGGACCTTATATATTAATAGTAACACATAAATTTTGTACCCAATATAACTACATTAGAAAGAATTAATATTCTTTTTTACATCAATTTTACAAACTTTAAGAACCTCCTGGGAAAGTATGAACCATGATACAGCATTTTAAGTTTAAGATTTTTGCTTTAGAATCGATCAAAGAATGTCGCTACGTATATCTAGATTATTCGCCAATTTCTGAACAGCCTGTATATACATGTTAAATTAATTTTTTCAGTTTCGATTTCGACCGAAACTGCGATTATGGCCTAATTTTGGTTTCGGTTTCGGCTCAAAATTGAGTTTCGGTCGGCCATTAGAGTATCTCTAAAATGTGATATTACTTGGTCTTCCCAAGCGATGCTGTTACAACTTGTTTGAGCTTGACATTTTTCTGCAAAATTTCTCGCTCAATCTATGTTGCATGGATTTCTCTCATTAATAATGTAAAAGCTTCTTGTATCTCTTCTTCATCTTAATCAGAAGAGAGCCCATCATTTTCTAGTCTGATGCTCATTGTTTTCCATTTCTTGTAAGTCCTTAGTGGTCAGTTCTTGATTATATTTTTAGTAATTTTTCAACATCATCATCATACACATCCAGTTCTACGAATCTGGCCAAGGAAACAATATCCTTCATTATAGAGCTCCTAGATTCGACATTTCTTTGGGTTACCGCTTGAGGTCAGAAATTTCTCGAAGAAACTTTCAAAAAAAAAGATTTTCCCAGAACTTTGTCAGAATTAATTCTGCATTGGAGACTAGTTAAAAGTAGTTCTGGAATAAGGTTTTAGTATAACGGCTTTTGAAATTACTGATGAACTGTAATGAATGAGAGGAGTTGTATTAAGAGGAAGAAACTTTATGGTAAAGAAATCGAATTCAGACAAAACATAATCCTTTAAAGTTGATGGATGAGCAGGCGCATTATCCATTAGTAGTAGAGCTTCTAAAGATCGACTATTTTCTTTTAAATAATGTTCTACACTTGGTCTAAACAATGTTAAACCATTCAGTGAAATATAAGCTTTCTTCGTTAGGACTGCACACTAACCACTTTAGTGCAGATGTTGTATGTTCGTTGGGGATAATGTAGTTTAGTGCAGTTGCACTTATATTGTTCGTTGGGTCATGCGCAGTACAATTTTGCAGCCTGTGCAAGTTAGTGCAAATTTTGTTGAACCTGCTTTCGGATGAGTTCAACAGGTGTAATGTAATTTAGTGTAAATAAAATGGCGGAATATTTGGGAACATGTTTTGTAATAAATGAAGATGGAGATAATAACATTGAAACGAATTGTTGTTTGATTATGGTAGGTAATATTATTATTATTGCAACGTTCGTATTTAGTTTTCATTTTATTTTCAATAATTAGTATTTATTGATAAGGATATGCACGTGGTATAAATATAATCCCAGTAGTGGAAGTATAAAATGGACAAGAATTTTATAAGACTAAAATTTTAAGAATTTTATAGCTTTGAAGATAAGTGTACAATATGAGTAAGAAATAATGATGAAGAAAAAAAAAATGAAAAACTGTTGATGCCAAAACAAAATTATTGCAACATCTCTATAAAGAAAAAAAACTTGAGATGAAGAAATAAAAAGAAAAACTTTAAATAAAATGTGCAATTTGACTTGATGATCTGAAATGAAGGAGTATGGGTACATTAAATTTCTATTCCAAAAAGAGAACAAGTGGAAGAACTAAATGGTATTGTAGCAAAGCGTCATTCCATGTAACCCATTTGTATCTTGATCATGGAAAATATTGTGGGATAAAACCCAAAACCAAATTGTGGAATAGAAGAAAGCATAACAAATGGATCAATAACAAGACTTTCGAATGTTTCGATTTCCTAAATCCTAAACATGCTTTATACCAACAGCAACTGAACTTCAAATCAATTTAACTAACCAAGTAGTGATTCAAGAAATACAACCTCCATCTCAGAACTGAAATCGGGACCGTACCACCGATGGAGAATTAAGTAAATTAAGACAATCGCAAGAAGAAATCTTTAAATTAAAAATGGAAAATGAAGAAAGAAAATGTAAACAAAGGCAGGACTTTTTAACCTGCACTAAGTTGATGTAATCTTGCATTGCTTACACTTAATTATACTATGATGTTATATTAGTGCCATATCGTGTATACTAGGGAATACTTTACGAACAAAGCTATTGTGTTGTTACCCAAGTTTTCCTATTTGATCTCCATATAACAGGTAATGAGACTTTTACACTTCATGTTTTTAAATGCTCTCAAAATCGTGCATGATTAAAGGCTTGATTTTACAATCCCCACTAGCATTGCCGCAAAAAAACAAAGTCTTTCTTCTTGTGTGATATAGCGGCAATTTTAACAGCACACGCTCCTTTTCCATGCCGTACAGCATTATAAATACAACTTATTTTTTTTTAAATCGCAAACCAACCATGGATGGCTTTAAACACCTCGCTTTCGTGGCTAGTTTCTGCTGGGCTTTTTACGAAATTGTCGCGAGTACATTGTCTTTCTGTCATCCAAAGCAAAAGTAATTTCTCAACATAATCTAATGCCTTCGATGTCTATTTAGAAATTGATTTAACCCCTTTTGCAACGTTAACAGATTTAGTAACCTCTTTATTTTGTCGATTATCGATCTTGTCGTTCTCCGAATATGGTACGCAAGAATTAAATTTCGAATACGAATGCCACCTTCATATTTCTTAATATTCTCCTTTTTCAGCTTAATTGCGATTTTTGTCATTTTTTAGTTTTCTGTTGCTTTCCGTTTGCCTGCTGTTGCCTTCTTGAAATCCATAATCAGTAATAACAATAATAAAATTTTACTTAAAATTTATAGTGAGAAGTCTAGCAGATTTAGTAAATCGAACTCATTTCATTTTAGAGTGACTAAATGAAGGCTTAAAACCAAATTCACGAATAGGGTTATAAAAATATGTAAATTATTAAAGAAATAATAATTATGTATTTATTTAAAAATATTAATAAATATTAATGAATGATGCAATTCTCCCACAAATTTTTAATTTCACAATTTTGTCGTATGCCGAGTAAATGTCACATATCGATCAAAACGCGTTTCATCTAAAGAGGACGCATGCATTCCGAATCAGACGTGTTCTACAATAGTCGTATACTAAAGATCCATTGTATAATAATTGCGTCGTTTAACATCCTGACGAATAAAATTACATCTAATTAACTGTTTCCGTTTTGCCCTGATCCCTTTCTCCGCTAAATGAAGTTATTCCACTCATAAAAACTTCACAAAGCCACTTTAACAACAACCCAACAACCTCGTTGGTAACCTGAGGGTCGGCTTTGTACGTAAATTAATCCCTCATTATCCGAGGGCAGACGGCAAAGGATGAATAACAAATTGCTCCGGCCACTCACCGATAGGGCAATTTGTCACATGACAACCCGCCAATGACAAATAGATGTCACGCCGCATGCCATCCATTAATAACCGCCCAACGAAACGGAGAAATTTCACCAGGAACAATGCGCCCTCGCGTTAAAAATCATCCTTTTTTCGAACACCCCCTTTCGTCGTCCTCTTCGTGCCATTGCCTACAGGAATTTTTACCGAAAAGAGCTCTTTGCGATCAACAAGTGGGGTTTTGTCCAACGCTTTCGGCGTATTTTCTTGTTTTATACGCCACGGGCATCCTTGAAGTTTAATCGTCGAAGAACTTTGTGGCTATTGTACGAAGGGAGAAACCCTTGGAGATTAATCAACTCAAAAGGAAAGTTGAGTTTTTGATTTTAAGGGCGGTCTTGTTTTAATTTTCGATTTCCAACCAACCGTTGATTATTTTTATATGTTTGTGAAAACTCTCATGGAAGATAAAAATCTATAATAGTATGTGTCATAAAACACATGTTGTTCTGAGTATGAAATAATGTTTTAAAATTTGAAGAAATTTAACTCAAAGATATCGTAGTAAACAATATTGAAAGAATGTGTCTTAATAAAATTATAAATTAGAATTGTCAGTTTGACCGATTTGACCAGGTTTAACATACCTAGTAATATTTTTGATTGTGTTGTGTTGTGTATGTTGTTTTCGAAAAAACATCATTTATCGTTTTTTCGATTATCATCTATGCAGGTTTACTCATATCAGGTATGAGTAAAAAAGAATTGAGTGGTTTTAGGCCTGCTTCTATTGAATAAAAAATTCTTATAACATAATGTTCCATCCTTCGTCACTTTTAAAATATGATACGACAAATTTAAGGGTTCATAAGTTTGACAACTTATGAACCCTTAAACACTGGAAAATAAAATATACTAAGCACGCATTGCTTATGTATTTCTGTAATTTGAGTAAATTTTACATAGAAACGTCAATTTGAAATACTATTGGTTTTTTTTTCGAATAAAGCCTCTTACGTATGGTTAATACGAGGTCATTGCTTATGCTGCAAAACTACAATATTTTGTGTGATTTCCTAATCGTTAGTTGACAAATATTCAAACATTTATGAAACATTTTAGTACAAATGTGCGTAAAAAGGAGAATTGAAGATTTCACGAATTTGCAAACTTATTTATGAAGTAAAGATGCTTTTGAATGTTCAAGGCAAAATCAGAATAATAGCTTTAAAAATGAAGGTGAATATTTTGGACAAAATTTGTTTTTAGTTTAACAATTTCGTTGTTTTTAGCATAAATAGTTTATTATTAAAACCTAATTTTTTGTAAATTTTCACATTAAAGAATAATAATAGCGAAGTGATAAAAATCTTCATTCGTATAAAATAAAAACTACCTCTAAAAATATCTACAAATTACGTTCAAATTACAGTGATACATAACCAAAGCCTGCTTACTTTCATTCATTATGCAGCAGTACTCAAACTTTGGAATTCTTAACTTTATCGTATCATATCTTAAGAAGGACAAACAATGGGTCATACCTGATACACCCTGTATAACAATATATTATATCTTGTAATATGGTCATGAAACATCTTAGTAAAGTGCAAATTGCTAGTGCTGATTCAGCATGACCACTCTATTCGACATGTCAACAGGAACCTTCGAGTTTCCCCTTCTGTTAATCAACGTTTATGAGATCGGTTTCGGGTAATTGACCAATATATTAGAACAGATGAACAAGATCGAAATCGAAAAACTACTCAAAATCAAGACAGATTTCTTCCCCTTTCGTTCGACGTATACTGTCAAAGCACGAGACTTCTTAAAGGGGCTAAGACGAGCAAGTGGAATAAAATTTTCCATCAAGTTGTTAGAAACATTAAAATAAGTAAATTTGAAGCTTTGAGGACTTGTCCACGCACCACGTCTTATGTTGGAATGAGGTTTCCTCTTTGCTTATTGATGGGTTATGCGTAACCCATCGTGAGCGCTCATCAATTTTTGTACCACTTACGTGAAGGGGCGTGATCATGAGCAACTTTGTTTTTGACGAGGCCCGGCGTGATCCTGCAAACCCCACCTAATCAATCTAACTTAATCAAACCTAACCCAACCCATAACATTCCAACTTCATACTATCCTTCCTATTGAATGGTATGATGTTAGAGTTCAATCCAACCTAACCAAACCCAACCCAACCTTTTCTTTTATTAAAGAGGGGACTAGGAAATCTGTAAACAGACACCTGGCTGAAGATATCATGTATATCATGTGGCTAGGTAGTGACGGGTTGAAGAAAACTTCGACCATCCAAAACCTTTCTCCTCCCGGAACTGACCTTTTAGGGTTTTAGTTCGGGGAATATAAAATAAAATACAAACTTATGCATTATCTAATATCCCACATTCATCATTTCAAACTCCGTTCTTTCAGAGCCATTCATGACTTTCCTTAAATTTCATTATTCTTCTGATTTTAACATCATATTCACTATATTTTCTCGGTTTAATAGCCGACCACATTTTCTTTCACAAATATTTCTTTCACTGCTAAACTTTTCATAAGCAAATAGTGTATTTTCCACTGTGTCACTGTGTTTTAGCAAAACCAGCATAACTTTCTGATTTTTTAACTTTGCATAAATAATTTTTAAATACTCTGTGACCAGACAAAACTTGAGTCAAGTAAAAGTCAATGTCGCTTCACCTTCTATTGAACCATGGTTCTATTTCTGGGATAAGAATTCTTATCCACCCCTCACATAGATTCCATCTTTCCTGCTAGGCCTTCAATAACCCAACCCAACCTAACCAAACCCAACTCAACTTAACCAAACCGAACGCAACCAATCTAATCCAACCCATAACACGCCACTCTATATTGAATGATATGAAAGTTTTACCCAATCTAACGAATTTTCTAACTTTTTGGGAACATTGCGTGATTTTTCTTCTTCTATAGTTGGATTGAGTTGAGCTCTAACTTCACACCATTCAATATGAGGGATGAATTGGGTTGAGTTGGGTAGAGCTCCAACATTAAATTATTAAGTTGAAGCTCAATCCAATTCAAATATAGCAGAAAAAATTCTCGGAATCTTTTGATTTTTTCTTCTATAGTTGAGTTGTGTTAATCATTACCTTTTTGGCATTCGATATTTTATAGAATACCTAGGCAAAGTATAAAATTAACAACATTTCATATATTACCTAAACGTTTCAGGTATTCTGTAAATTTCCTAGGTATCAAAAAATCGTAACATCACCAATAAGAATATGCTAGCTTTTATTATTTATTTTATAACGGTTTCATTTCTTTCAGAACATGATAAATAAAACTAAACACTCTGTTAATTATGCCATTCTGACAAACACGATCACCTGATCGAGTGTTAGTCACGTGATTCATGTATGATACACATCTCTATATCCGAGTCCAGATTTCGTTTAACTTGTTGCGATGGTCCAGTACGAATATATATACATCCTGGTGAACGTTATGCAGTTGTTACTATACAGGAAGTGGATAGATTTGGTCGGGCATCTGTTCTGGTTTGAGTTGGAATCTGTATAGACAATATAAGTGATCTTATTGTTGTTCCTGGTAGATTAAATGCCATGATTTACATCGGAAACATGTTGTGGACCATGTAGTATCTGCTGCTTGTGGCATCCTAATGCAGAATGAAAAGCCATATACCGCGGGCACCACCAATAATTTTTTGCAAGACCGTGAAATTCAGGTCATATAATGGCTGGCGTTAACTTCTGACCTGTACTCTATTGAACACGTCAACCAATACCCATACGGGGACTGACATGTGCCTTAATTCAGGAATGGGAAAGAATATCCCAATAATCTCTTCAATAGGGGTATGCGATATAGCATGAAGCTTCCTCATCGATATATCGAATATATCGATATTGTATCTAACTTTTTGGTTAGAAAGCGCTGGCAGAAGTCTAGACACTGTTAGCAAAAAAATTAGTTACTGATAATTGAAGAGATGCTGCTATTAAAAGTTTGAATATAGCTACTTAAACGATAAATGCTTCTGAAAAAAGGTAGATATTTCTTGTAGACTATTGTAACAACTGGCAGAAGTCTAGAAACTGATAGCAAAAGTCTAGATATTGTTGGCAGAAAATTAGATCCTGGTAAATGAAGACTGTATTCTTTTTACAGAATAACTGCTATAAAATGACTAAAAAGGTGTGGATACTGCTTGTAGAAGATTATAACTGTTGGCAGAAGTCTAGATACTGTTGCCAGAAAACTAGATCTTGGTAATTGAAGACTATATTCTCTTTACAGGGCAACTCCTATAGAAAAACGAAATATTACTAACAAAAGCTAAATACTTCTGAAAGAAACCTGGATGTTGCTTGAAAAAGATTATAACCGCTGGCAAATGTCTAAAAACTGTTAACAAAAATCTAGATAGTGTTGGCAGAAAAGTAGATTCTAATAATTGAAGGCTATATTCTGTTTACAGATATTATTGCTATTAAGAGGCTAAATATTGATAATTAAATGCTAAATACTTCTGAAGGAAGTTTGGATACTGCTTGGAAAAGATTATAACTGTATTCTTTGTATCGATATCGATGGCGACTATCGATTTTACACTGATGTGCGTATCGGCTATTACTAGATAGCTAGATATGCATTATTTTATCGATACACTATCCTCATCTTAGTGGGGGACTTACACGGTATTAAACCTGACCAATCTACAGAAAACCCGACTATTAGCAATATTATGAGAGTCGTTGCCACATTCTTTTGCGTTAAATCTAAACATTAAATGTAATCGCAATGAAAAATTTAAGTCCAATGAAAATAAGTTATAAGTTTCAAGTAGTAAAATAACAATGTAGTTAATTTCATCTAAAGCGATAATGGAGCGTAACGTTGTCCTATATTAATTAGCGAAAACGGTTGAATTTAAACCCCCTAGTAAACCTAATGGATCCAAAACCCCGTTTGGTGTCAAATTATCTTGCGCCCAATGTCCACAGTGCACACGCAGTTTAGTACCCGGTTGTAAACGTGGCTAACGTAGTTAACATTCGGACTGCGAACGCAATCGCGCGTTCAATAGAGGGCCATTTTCCAGCTGGAACACGCCGTGAATAGTTCATCATAGACAGGCGACATATGGATAGAAAACTCGATTAGGTAGGTTTCACTCGTCCTATCCATCTTTTGAAGTACCTTTCAGACGATTGAGAGAATACGAGGACGCGACGGGTGGTTAAACGCTTTTGAATTATCCGCGTTAATAGGATTTCGCGCACGGCTTATGAAAACATAACTTTAATTACCAACGACGGTTTGGTTTTAATAAATTGCATAATGCAGCTTTGCGCAGTTTGTAAAACCACGGTTAAAGTCATAATTTGGATTTATTGAATGCGGTATTCGTGGTTTTTGCGTGTATTAAATAATCCTCATACGTGGAATGAACGTTTTAATCGCGAATTTATTTAGTTAAAAATAAAAGAGACGAATTCAAAAATATATAAAAAGAATTTTCTTCTAAAAAAATAATAGGTATCGATTAATTTTTTTTATTTTTACGTTTGTTACTATTGTTGAGTCACATTCTAAGACAAATATAGAATAAAATCAAAAATTAATGTCAATGCTCATAAATACGTTGAAGTGCAGACTGTATTTAACTGCAAACTGGAACGGTAATAATGCATATTGCATATTGTATAAGCTATCTGGGAGTTTCTCACATGCATTTTAATCGAAGAATACTAAAAACATTTCTTGTACCGTGCATGTTTTAGTTTCTTTTGTTAAGAGACGTGATTAAACAGTTACCTCCTCTTTTTTAAATTTAAAATTTCATTTTTGTATAATTTCAGCTTTCATAGTGGAGTGAACATTATTTCTCTGTTTTTATAAATAATGTGTATTTAAAAAATATAATCAAATTCATTTAAAACAAAAGTGGACGTAGAAAATTTTATTCAAAAGCAAGCCTGCACGAATTTATAGTATATTACTTTAAGTATGATTGTATATAGCTACAATTTTTGGTTATTATTAAGGCCTGGATTTATATGCGACAAGAATAAGCAATATATGAAAATATCAACAATATTATGCGGTCAAAACAAAAATACTGGCGTTACAAAAATATTTCTTTTACTATTGTATTGTAATGAATAGTATACCTACAGGTGGTTCAAGTTTACGGGCAAATCCGAGTGTTTCTTGTTCTAGATCTTGAGTTAGATCTAATGATATAGTACAGACGTAAGTACAGACGTTTTACTATCTTTGTTTCGATTGTTTTTCTTCTCCAGATATCTTAATTTTGTTGATTTTTCGAGTGGAATATATAATTATACTGGATAAAATGTTTATGTTACATTTTGAGATACAACTTTGTTGTGATTTTTGACGTATTCTCCTGATGATGCCGTATAGAAGGCGAAACCGGTAGAGAAAAATAGAAATAAAATCCATTTAAAGTGCAAAACTATTAGTATTTTTTTAAAAAGATTTTTGGTTTAGCCATGCGTCTTCAGAGTGCGTCTTCTTTAGTTTTACTTTAATCAAATATACAGGATTTGTCAAATTAGTTTGTAAAGTACTCTATCACAGAAACTATTCATTGTAGAGGTCTTTGTTAAAAAAATATCTTCAGATGCACGGCTAAACCCAACCCAACCCAACCCTGTATATTTGAATCAGAAGCGTCATAAAATATTCGGCGCCCCAAGGCTGGGTTGAACAAACGAAACGAATGCGCTCTTTTTCATACAAAATTCAATGCCAAAAAAGAGGTCCACACCTCAAAGGGAATACTGAGTACATGCATGATGGGACACCATTTCATTGCAAAAACAGGCGCCCTTTCAGGAGTTGGCACCAAGTGCTGTAGCCGTTTTAGCTCTTAGATGTCAGAACGCTCATATGAAATTACATGCAATTATATCGAAGAATATGGATAACTAAGTTTATATGCGATAAAAATGTAAAATATGAACTAAATAAATATAACTGCCATAAATTATATATAGGAGAAAGCAAACAACAACTATATAAGCGTATAAAGCAACATAAACATGATGTTAACCAGCATAAAATTAACAATAAAGCTGCTCTTTGCCAACAAGCTATAAAAAATCGACATAATTTTGATTTCGAAACGCCAAAAGTGTTGACCACTGAAGGCGATGCATTCAACACGGAGAATATTAAAGCTGTCTATATTATAAAAAACATTGATAAATCAATTAATTTCAAATCCGATTCAGGGAATATAGGAAGTTTTTATGCTGGCATAATTAACAAATTAGATATATGATTGGATAAGGGTATATAAAAAATAAATAAATGAATTAAAATAAAATTATATTGATGAATTACAGATATTAAATTCGTAATAAAAATTTAAATGTTTTGGCCTTGTAGTCTGCACGTCACAAAGTATTGAAAAAACTCGTTTTTCTTTTTCTTTTCTATTGTGTCTTGCCAAATTTTGTTTGTGTGCATCTGAGTTATTTAATGTTAATTATTTAATTATTTAATGTTATTTTAATGAAAATGACAAATTTATTTTTTAAAGTTACTCGATAAAGGTATTTTTAAATTTTTTTTTATTGTTTGTTAAAATTGTATGTATTTGTTCAATTTACTGTAATGTCTTACAAAATGGAGTTTTGCCGATGTTGATTTAGTTATTTTTGGGAGCATTATCTGATGATGAACTGAAAGTAGTTCGAAACGTCATAAATTGATATTCAATAAAATACAAGAGGAATTTTACTGTATTAATTATTTTACAATTATAGTAAAATATGAAGTTATTTGCAAAACATATAAAAGCATATAGTTATTACGTTCTACTTACGAAATTTAGTATCAAATTTACAGCTACAACTGTCAATATAATGCAATTCGAATTCGCCAAATTAAAAAACAAGATCTCTACTGGTTTCATATATGAAACAGAGTGTTTGCGTGTACTTGAAAATTTTCAGTGGCGTAATACTCCAATTATAACCTACCGTATTGATACCATTCGCTTTGTTATGTTATCATCCGCCAGGTAAACAAAGAACAATAATAAATTTTGGAGAGTTGTTCGCTCAAAGCTGAATCGTGTCACCAAATTTCGATTTCGATAATGTTCCAACTGGTTCCTGATTTCGTGCAACGTGCATGTACATATTCGTTAGAATTTCCCTCTGTGTTGTTCTTTGATTTCTATTGAATTCTATTTTCATGAAAAGCATTTTCGGAGGTTCTATATGATTATTATTACTACGGTATTAGAAATCTTTATAGATATATTGCAACATATCTTTATAGACTATTGTCCGTGTCAAATGTCAAGGCCCCTCACTTTAGAGATCAATACATTCAAAATCGCGGTTTATAAGATGCGGTTATTTCGAAAACGACTGGGCGGATTTCAACGCGATTTTTACCATAATGTGTTCAATAATGTTGTATGTCAGATTTCGTTATTTGTATATCAATATTAGGGTGCGATAATTTTTAAAGAGAAATAGAAATAACACTCCGAAGTGACGTGCTCACAAAGGAGACTCACATTAACAACACGTTGGGTTACTACCAATTCAAATTAGAAATTTTTTCGTCAAATAGATTTTGAGGAAAAAAATCGCAAAGTAGACAAAACTCGCGATAAAAAAAAACCGCAGAAACGAAAATTTCTAAATTAATATGTGATACGAAGTTCATTGATTACGATAGACTTTACCGTAATTTTCTTCATCGAGCGATTTTAAAGATATCGATCGCTAAAATGAGGGGCCTTGACATCTGGTACGGACAATAGATTAGATTAATTTTCTATGAAATCATATTAACAAGAAGGAGATTCGTTGATATGTTGTTGGAATTGAAACAAATTTAGATTATGTCAACTTAGAAAAATGAGTTGAATACCAGTATACCTAAGTTTCAACGAGATACAGTGATGGACGACAGGTAAATACCCGGTGATATTTAATTAAATAAAAACTTTCTGTATTGTGGTCAGACATTTTTAGTCATAACTAATCGAGATTTTACTAAATTATTATGAAGTTATATCAGCATTTACAGTTAAATCATCAGCTTTTTAATGACAGAAACTGATTTTTAAAATATGTTTTACTTTTTAAGACATTTACTTCTAAAACCAAGGTTCACAAAATATTGTGAATACAATATTATTATCCGTTATTTTTAAAAAAATCATAACAAATTGGAACTTTACTTAATTATTATGAAAATATCAGCATTTATAACTCATTGTATAAATTTTCTAATAACAGAAACCGATTTTCAAAATGTACTTTAGTTTTTGAAATATTAGCTTTTAAATATACAGTATTTTCTCATATTTTCAGAAAAACATTTCACAAGATTTATAAGCAATAGGAATATTAATAAGTCATTATGAAATTATCAGGTTTTCTAAATCAAAATATAAGCTTTTCAACGAAAAAGACTGATTTTCAATATATCTTTTATTTCTTGAGATATTAACATCATATTTGGGTCAAAAATCATTTTATGGGACGGTTCCATGCTACCACCTTTACGATGGAGAGTGGTAAGATGGAATTGGTAGTTCTGTTAACCGAAACTTTCTATTTGATAATAAGTTACAAAAGAGACGATGCAAAATTCCTTTTTGGTTATAATCTGTGCTACATATTTTAATAATTTAAATTCTTCATCAGGCACAACTGAAAAATGGAAGAGGAATTGGAATAACATAAATTAACATAACAACAAAAAAACATAAGTCTCAAATGAATTCTTTATCGAGATATTGAAAAGTAAAAGATACATATCTAAATGTCTTGAATTTAATCAGATTGACGTAGATTGCAATTACAAAGCGCTTTTGTGTTTAACAGATTATTAAGCAAAAGAAAAATAAAAATAAAAAATAATGATTAGTATTAAATACTGTTCGTGTAAATAAGTAACTTGTTTTACTATTTCTGCAAGTTTTCGTATGAGTTAATAAGAAGACTTCTATTTTGTATATCATGGTTTTAATTTATGGCGTGGTACATAAAAATGGCGTTGCTGCTGTTCGAAAATATGAAGCATTTCCCACTAGGAGGATACCAAATCGGATAATGTTTGAAGCCATTGAAAGACGTCTTAGGGAAACTGGCACGCTAAAACCACAACGACAAAACGCTGGTCGACAAATATTTCAATAATATATCACGTTACGTGTGTGCAACATTTGTTACCAGAGGATTATAACAAGCGCATAAATTTCTGCAAATGCATACGAGATCCTAACTTCCTGAGCTGCTGGCTAGTTACCGATGAATCTTGCTTGATCAGAAATGGAATTACTAATTTTCGAAACACTCATACTTTGAGTGACGAAAACCTTCATACGACTGCTATTACGCATTACCTTGGTGATAATCTCAACGGCCCTTTCTTTTTAGCAACAAGGCTTTCAGGAATATCTTACTTGAATTTTTTGCAATATAATCTGTATGAGCTTCTAGAAGATATTCCGATTGCCAACAGGCAGGGGATGTAGTTTATGCTCACTTGTCTCATATTGTCACCGATTATTTAAACACAGCATATGGTAACCGATGGATTGGCCGAAACGGACATGTTAAATGACCGCCACGATCTGCTGATCTAACGCCGTTAGATTATTTTGTATTGGGCTGGATGAAGTCGGAGGTTTATTCTACGTCTATTGCCACGCAAGAAGAGCTAAGAAATCGCATCGAAGAAGCAGCAGCTACTATGAGGAGTCATCCTGATCTGCTAAGTCGTGCCAGAAAGTCATGAATGCTGCATTCAATACAACGGGGGGAACTTAGAACAGTTACTCTGAATGACTATTAAATAAATTAACCTTTCAATATCTCGATAATAAATTAATTTAAGACTTATGTTTATATAATCTTTCTTGTTTGTTTCGTGCTATAGAACATATCTCTGAATAGTGCCGTGCAATTCTGAAACACCCTGTATATGTATAATCAATAAAACCTTAATATTTTGAATTAAACGATGTAAAATATTTAAATATAAGTGCTACACGAGTTTTGACAGTTTGAGAAGGACAGTTTGACTACGTCCTTCTTCAACGAAACATCACGTCCTTTCTAGTTTGTAATCTATAGGTTTTAAGAACACGCTTTCTCCTCTCTTAAATCAGATTATGTAAAGAAATACAGGTGAAAAGCGAGAAATATATAATTTCTTACATATTTCAATTATTTAATTTATGTTATTCCAATTCTTCTTCTATTTTGCAGTTGCGCCTGATGAACAATTTAAATTTTTTTAAAAATTATTTAACATACGTACATACAACAATCTAAGACTGAATAACAACAAGAAGTAGAGCTAATACTAAAACTAAAGCTAATACTAAATCTAGAACTAGAATCATTCGGGATTAGCCGTATGTCTCCTAAGACGGAACCCAACCCAACCCAACGTGCGGTTAAATTCTAATGATTAGTTTTTTTATAACCGAAACGTATAGCACCTATATTTAAATATATTTTACATCGTTAATCCAAAATATTAAGATTTTATTGATTATAAATTAAATCGTTAAAATATATAAAAAAATAATGGAAAATTATTATTATGTACGTAGAAAGTTAACGCATTTGTGGATTAAAGATGGTTACTTTTATAGTAGTTTTTTCTTTGTTGTACTTTTTTATTTTTTAATTTTAAATATTTTATAATTACCCTTAACCCATAATTAACTATCCATCTTGTGTGAATACCCTTAATATTCCATTAAAAATAAATACCCGGGTATATAACAACTCTGATACTAAGGCAGTGAAGTAAAGAGATTACACTAGATTCAATAATAACCAAACAAATGCTCATGCGTTACAATGCAATCCATATTTTTCTATAAATATAATTCTAATACCTAACTACATGAAACAATAACCCAAATTTTGCGCTATTTAATAATTTAGCCAATCTTTACGAAGAAAACTTGAAATTTATACTTCAAGATGCTAGAAATACTAAGAAATCCAAAATGCTTATATTCTTTTTAATAACTAAACCCAATAATGATTCGTTTAAATGTTATCCAGCCATCTAGAAATTATTAAGCCAAATAAAATACCATCCACAAACTAAAGTTGATAAACACAAAACATTTTAAAATCGCGAATTAATACTGATTAATTAATCAAATCGAATTAAACCGTAATTAAATCGAATAGATGAGGCTATATAATAATGTAGGCATGTTTATCTCTAATTAAATGTAGGTGAAAATGCATATTTAATTAATTTCGTTTCCAATTCACCAAATATCGACAGAGACAAGCAATTTGCATCAATACATAAAAGGTATTCCGATCAGTTACATTTATGTCATAAATTCCGTTCATTAATTAAAATAAAGGTTCCATATACAAAACGGAAGCTGGAATTAATACCACAACAACTGCGAAATTCATTCTTTTGATTAACAAAAATTTTTTAAATAAATTCGGGAAGTTATCGATTCGCAAACACGATAACACACTAAAATCTCAGTATAGCCTTCGCACGTCTATCACAAACGCTGTCGCATATCCCTGTGCCAGGAAAATATCGACATTTCAATTTGGAGCGGTGTTTGCTGAATACCGCTGCTCAAAATCTGTTCGGTTCAATTCCAACCATAACAATCCCCTAAATATTTACCGCTTTGAGTAGTTTTACAAACTTAAATTATCCAATAAATTTGCTATTTATTTCTTTCTTTATTTAAAGAAAAAGATAACATTAAATTACACGAAAGTTTAATTAGATCTTTAACGTTTCCTTTGTGTGATTTTATCTACATTAAGATCCGGTGTGTTAAATCCTAGGGTCAAAGGTAGAGACGATACAAACCACAAATTTCACCCTCAAGGAAAACCGTCCTAATTTTGGGATCCCCGACAAAACCAAATGGAATAACTCCCCCCTTCCAAAAGAGCTGACGTAACAAAGAGGTTTCGTTAACATAAACCTACCTGAAACCCCTATCCTCAAAATAACAACATCCGCTTTCAACGGAATAAAGAGATATTCAAATTAGCTGTTAGATAATAATACAATAAATTGCGTAAAAGGGAATATTTTATGGAAAGACAAAACATTTTCCTATTATTAGTAACAAGTAAATTGCAACCTAACCTTTTCAATATTGTGTTTAGCGTTTGGCTCGAGTTACCACATTATAACGGGTATTTAGGTGAATAAGTGAATAAAGTGAGCCTGATGTGGCGTGAAACGATCGGGGGTCGTTAAATTTTATTATCGGAAAAACCGTTAGCAACATCAAAACCTTAAATCAGTAGATAAAAAAACTTATTAAAATACGATTTTAAAAAGCCTAGATTTATAAAGATGTTCATAAAAAGGTCTTTTTGAAATATGGGAAGATTTACCTAAAACTTATTAACGACTAATAATTCATATTTGAACGGTATTAAGTTTTATAAAATGGTGGAGGTGCCGGAAAGGAAAATTTACAACTTCGAACTATTTTAATATCGGCAAATATGAATCATTCTCGTTCTATGGAAATTCTTTCTGTTTGAGAATCCTAACGATTTAGAAAGTTTCGAAACTTTCACATTAAGTCAATTAAACTAAAAGTTTGATGCACGGGATTAATATGGAATATTAAGGGGACCTCGCACGATCAATATACGTAGGTTTATTCAAAAAACCGTTGACAGATTGTTAGTGCAGATAATGCTTGAAAAGTTCATCATAACTTTTTAAATATTACCTGCACTCATCTCAACTGTCAGCGGTTTATTGAATCACAGACTATTAATATTTATTGAGGATGTACTTGATAGTCAAAAAGCTTGTGTTATTATTATTATAGCTTTAACAATAAAACGCTGGAAGAAAAAGAGATATAGGCGAGAAAGAAGAGATATGGCTTCTAAAAAGAAACACATTTTCTCAAATGAATTTTTTTAATTAGATGCGCGTATCTTCTCCGAAGGGTTTTCAAAATTTTTTTCACATCACTAACGCTTGTGATGATTTATTATCAGTAGGACCAATTATGCTGTGACATATATTCGGGCTCATTATCTGGGTGGTGAGAAATTCTAAATCAGAGTGAAAGTACTAGATCAGTATAATAAAGCCTAAAACGCATTTGGCGTTCTCAGGGCAAACTTTTATATTTTTTCCTTATCATGATGTTAAGTACCTTACCCCGATACCAGTGACCGACTTCGAAGACATCGTTACTTTTTCTTTAAACGCTAAGCATAATTTTTTCCTACATCTCGAACATAACTTGGGCGGTCACCATCTTCAAAGTCGGTCGAAATACTCCTTCCATAAGCTCTAAGCAAGGTAAACTTGGGTTCATGCTCAAAACCCAAGTTGAATCCAAGTTTACCTCGCTTAAATTTTATGGAAAAAGTATCTTGATCGATTTCGACGACGTCGACCACTTTAAGTATTATTCTTGCTACCAGGGGCAGCTAACGATTTCAAAATCGACCAAGATTATTTTTTATATGAGTAATGCTCGGGGTACGCGACTACCGTTATCGAAAATCTGCAGTATTCGTAGACGACGTTCAAGATTTTAATCATAAACTCAAGTTTATTCTGCTTAAGATTTATGGAAAAGAAGCTTAGCTTTTTAGTTATAAGATACAGAGGAAAAAAATTGCTGAATGTAATACTTGCCGATATTTGCTAGTGGATTAGCCACCGTGTGTTTAAAGACGTGGATGATGTTGGCAATTAACAAAAAAAAATATATTTCAAAATAAATTATATACCTAATCTAACTGATAGAATAACATGTATATTCAAAAAATATTAATATAATGAAGTTAAACTGGCAAAGTATAATAATAATAAAATAAGTAATTACATAACAAATATGAAAGATGAAATCGATCCGTTAGCTAAAATCAACACCGTTTACCAATTCGATTGCATAAATTGCAATGGTACTTACATTGGAGAATCTAAACAATTGTTAAAAAGTAGAGTAAGGCAACATGCACATGATACTAAACAAACGAAAAATTTGCATAAAACAGCACTTTGCCATCACTCAGATAAACACAATCACAAGTTTAATTTCAAAAAGCCAAAAATTTTTGTAACGAGTGAGAATATGATACAAAACAAAAATTTGGAAGCGATTTATATCACTAAAAACATTGATAAATCTATTAAATTTGAGACAGATTCGGGGAAAATTGGCACCGTTTATTCAAAGATATTAAGTGATCTTAAATTTTAAAAATTCCATATCGTCGTAATACAAATTTTGGCCACATAACATAAGTACAAAATGTCAGACTTTTAAAGACACGCGTTAAGCAAAAAATTATTGACGACATAATTGATTAATTTATGAAGTGAACATTAAGCAGAGATATTGAGATAAAAATAATAACAAAATATCCGTTTTTAACCTGGCTCAGATTTGATGCGTTAGTTAATTGTCTTGTTCAATTTTAAATTATTTAATTGCTATTGTTTAATGTTTTTGTTAGTTGTATTAATCATTGTTATTCTCCATATTAACAAGAATTGTTCTTTTGTAGCGTCCTGAAAATGAGTCTATGGCTCGAAACGTCAATTTATTTATAATAAAATAAATATAAAATAAAGAGAAATAATAAAAAATAATAGAAATAATCGCAATCATCACTGTGTTATCTGCTTCTAAGCCACACATAGGGTTAATTTGTAAATTCACTACTGACTTTACTGCACCTTCTGAAAATTCTTCATCATCAGAAGCATCCATTATTTCGAAAATATGCCTACTACTCTACCACGTCCTTGAAAATTTATTATTAACGTTATCATCAGAACTATTTCAGCAGACAATTAGAGAAGATATCATCAAGTTGTTATGTCATTAAAACTGAAGCAATAGTAGTGTTGCTTCAGTTACTTTTGTTTCAAACTACTTTAATAAAAAACAATACGGATACAGAGGGTAAAAGTTACCGAGTGCAATGCTTGCAGATATTTGCTGGTGGAGTAGGTGTGTGTGAAGACGTGGATGATTCTGGTGATGAGAAATTTTCAGACAAACAAATTCATGTTATCACTATGGCATCACATACGACGTCAATTTGTGACTTCACTATTAGTCTTACTGCACCTTCTGAAAATTTTTCATGACCAGAATCATCTATGTCTTCGAAAACATGCTTACTCTACCGCGCCTATGACAACTCAGTATTTATGTCATCATCTGGACTACTTCAGCAGACGACTAATTTTAACAACTGACTAATTTTATCGAATTAATTTTGAATTGTAACTACAGGGTGGGACAGATACAATTTAAAAACGTAAAATTTTGATGTTATCATTTAAAAACAAAAAAATGAAATTATCTTTTGATGATAATGTCAGGTAGATGCTGTAGCCAGTTCTTAAAGTTCCTCATTACTTTCTCACACAGGTCGACACCAATTTTCGTCACTTATAGCTTCTATCAACTCTTGCAAATTTTTCGGTTTATCGACGTAAACTTTCGTTAATAACTGTAAAGGCACTCAACAATACGGATGTCCTGTGGCGTCCTCGACGAAACCCAATCTTCTCAAGTATACTAATTACATTGCACTTTTTGCATTCTTTTGATGACAACTGTCAGATGGACTCTCTCTACACTAATTTTAGTAAAACATTTGTTAAAGTTGAGCATTTGTTTTTGCTAGAAAAAAATTGAACAGGTTTCCTCCAAGAAAAAAGAACCCTATAACATTCAACAGAGGCTTCCTTCTTATGTGGTTAACAGAACGTAATCTGTCCATCCAGCATCCCTCAAAGAAGCATTCTTGGGCTATTACTTTTCAATGTTTACATTAACGACTTATTTAAGTGTTTTAAATACGCGAATTGCTTAATGTATGGAGATGATCTAAAGATCTTCCACCGTATGTCCAATCCAAGAGATTGCTTGACAAACTTTGACAAATCTGTATAATTATTTTTACGAAAAAAGACTAATCCTGTATACTTTGACTACATCATTGGAGGGACATTTTTAAGCCGTGTTACTTTAATAAGGGATTCTAGGCGTGACGTTTGATTACTAAGCTATTATTTAAGGAATATGTCGATTTAGTGAAAAAAAGCTTTTCTTATGCTTGGATTTGTTATGAGATCAGCTGCTAAGTTTACCGACTCTATAACAATTCATTAGAGACTCTTTCTTATATAGATGTTTTTAGCATTTTAAATTATCTTATTATTTAAGACTTAAGAGAGCAACAATTTGTGTAAAGAATTAAATGAGAAATCATCAATGGTCCATGAGTTATAGCTGAAAAACTATGCAAACAAACCTCAAGATGAGGAAAATATATAGAAAGTCAGATTAAAAAGTTTGGCCTATGAGGCCTTTGGAAATTTTATTATACTTTCACTCTAACTTACAATAGAGTTTTTCACCTCCCAAAATGACTGTTATACTGCGTTAATATTAAAACAATATACAATGATGAGAAAGCGGTTTCAGTTGAATAGGGATTATTATTAACTTTACGATTTCTTCCAACTGGTAAATCGTTTGAATATTTGACGTTTTCTGCTATAGTAACTCCTAACACTATTAGTGAGATTGTGATGGAAACATGTGTAGCAATCATTTTAACTTTGAATGCATATGTTTACGCATCCCGATTGGCATGTGTTGGTGAACCATCGCATACACCACTATTTACATCATCTGGGAAATTAATAGCACTTTCGTCCATTAAAGTAACTCTATCTGTAGCCATTATTACACAGTAATGTAAATAAAATACGCATTGTTTTCACGCTCCAGATAAGAGCAATGATATCTGAATTGAGATGTCAATCTCTTCCTCAAATGAATAATACAGTAATGCTCCGCTAATTTGTGCACTCGCAAATCCGAATTCCCTTGTAATCCGAACAATATTAGAAAATGTAAAATTTGCGTTGTATCCCTTGTAGTCCGAATCGATAAAGGATTCACTGATTGGAATTAACAAATTTTTCATTCTATCCATCCGTCTGTTAAAATTGCTGAGGTCCTAATGTTCCTAATGCCAATCCTTACGATTTACAATTTATTAGCAAAATGCTAGAAAAATGTATTTGGATAGTCAGATGAGGAAGAGGAATAGTGCCATCGTAAACCTAAGTGCTTATAGGGCTACAGCCCAGGGGAGCCTGCTTTTGGAATGAAATGCATGGTGTCCCATTAAACATGTACCCAGTGTGCCTTCTAACGTACGAACCACTTTCTTGTTTAGTATGAAATTTATCTCGTAATGCGGCTTGGATTCTGTCTTGAAATGGATTGATCACATATGCTTAAGGCTATTAATTGTTAGATTTTCAATTTTGTATTCATACAATTATTGTATATAAATGTATTACAGTTGAGTAGTTTTTAAATGGGACGGTGTTCTAGTGATACCCCGGAGTGTGTAAATAAATAAATATACAAGATTGGGTTGGATTGTGTTTAATCATGCATTTGAAGACTTTTCTTTAAACTAAGGTCTCTACAATGAGTGGTTTTTGAAATAGAGTACGTTACAAATTGATTTGGGAACTCTGTATATTTCAATTGAAGTAAAACTAAAACTAACACTAGTCCTAGAAGTGGAAAGTTTTGGGTTTAGCGTCTTCAGACGCACGGCTAAACCCGCATCATTCCACTTCTAGGTCTAATGTTAGTTCTAGTATTATATCCTTAGATCTAACTGTAGATCTAAAAATATTCGGGTTTAGCTGTACATCTCTCAAGATGCCTAAACAAGAAAGACTCTAGGTCTAGTGTTAGTTTTAGTTTTACTTTATTTCAAATATACAGGGTTGGGTTCTGAAGACTTCTTTCCCTTTCAAGGTCTAATGTTAGTTTTAGTTTTATATCATTAGATCTAGATGTTGTTCTAGATCTAACTCTAAATCTAGAACAACAAACATTCGGCTGTAGCTATACATCTCTCAAGAGGACTAAACCCAAATGATTCTGGTTCCAGGTCTAGTTAATTTTAGTTTTCTGAAGTCTGAAAACGCACGACTAAACCCGAATCTTTCCACTTCTAGGTCTAGTGTTAGTTCTAGTTCTATTTCGTTAGATTTAATCCAAATTTAGAACAAAAAACATTCGGGATTAGGTGTACATCTCTCAAGAGTGCTAAATCAGAAAGATTCTAATTCTAGGTTTACTATTAGTTCTAGATCTACTTCAATTCAAATACACAGGGTTGGGTTAGGTTTAGCAGTACATCGGAAGACATTTTTTAACAAGGGCCTCTATAATAAATAGTTTCTGAAATAGAGAACTTTACAAAACCGATTTGGCAATCCTGTATATGTGTATTGAAGTAAAACTAGAACTAAGACTAGACCTAGAACTAGAATCAATTTTTTTAAATTTTGTGTAGAAACAGGCGCACTCGTTTCGTTCGTCCAACTCAGCCCTAGGAGGCTAAATATTTTAGGACGGCAGTGAAGAGCAACCTGGTAACTCCATTCCATTTAATTTCTCTATGCAATAATTAAAAGAAATCGGTGTTATGCTGCAGCAAATTAGGTAGTTCTCTCCATGAAGACATTGCGACAAACGATTTTAAAAGTGAGAAAGCTAGTAAAAGCTTATTTAGTTAAGTGTCTGCTAAGCCGCATATATTATTATTATCTAGTACAATGAATCTCTAATTATATGTTTAAGAAGACTTTTTGACAACATCTAAATATGACTTTAATAATCCACATGCTTCCATACGTTGAATTAAGCTGCAAAGCTTTACCGTCAATACATCAAATATTTTTGTTTTCGTCAAACAATTCCATCAATATTTTCAATATTGGCAAGCTGTTAATCTTTCTACTCACACGTTCAATAGTATTGTCAAAACTCAAATATTGAAGTGAAAGCTGTGAACCTTTAAAGTTGACAAAACCGAATGTTTGTAGATCAAGGCCAAGTGTTAGATTTGATGCTAAAACTTAAACTAATATTAGAATTAAAACTAGAAAAAATATTATATCTAGAACTAGGAACATTCGGTTAAGCTGAGTCTCTCTAGTTCTATGTCTAGTTGTTAGAGCTGAAAATAAAACCGACACTAGACCTAAAATTAGAAAGTTTCCGGTTTAACCGTATATCTTCAGAATGCAAGGAATATTGACATTTTATTGTAATTAATTTCCATGATGATTGTGCTTCCAACATGAAATCAACTGATCATCACGATATCCCTTAATCTCTCTTTAATTACGCCAGGAACTGAAAAGTTCCTTTAATTGCCTCGTCAGCACTGCTGCTTCGACATAAATGGCACATATTTCTTTATAAGCAGTACTTTCTATAAAACTTTTCTATAAAAACGATGTTAACCTCTCCAAAGCTATTCGATATGAACATAAACATAACACTCGAAAACCGTCGATAACGAGTGGTTATTGGTCTCCGTGGGGGCCTCGATCCGAACCGTTCGCCGTTTTATGGCGGGAGTTTTACGTCCAAAGCCGGGATTAAAATTTCATTAACGCCTCTACGTTGTCCTGTAAAACTAATTGACAGCGTCGCCGATGCCTATAGTGAGAGCGCCGAAAGGTTAACGACGTGCCCCGTGACGGGGGCCCTAACCGATAAAGAAAATAACGACGCCCCCAGGTTTACAACGAGCTCCTTTTTTTCTAGAAGTTTGAAACTCGATTAAGGTCAAAGAGATTTACGAATTAGGTTAAAAATTTAACGCTTTCAAAAATTTTATGTTTCTTTTTATTATTCATCGGCAATTTTCGTTAAAATTGAAAACGTAATCTGCTTTTGTCCCTGACGTTTTTAATCTGCTGGGATTTAAACATTTAACGGAAGTAAAGAAATTTATAGAGTGGAATTGTGTTTATTTGTGCCGGGGATTGGAGATTCAATTAAATTTGTAATCGTTATCCGAATTATCGGAATCGGCTCGTCGGTGTTGTGGTATGACATCAATTTAGAAACTGTACAAATTGGCATAAAGTGTATCGGGAATGCGTAACCGTACCTAACGACGTGGAATTATTGATATTCTGCATCAATTATTTCAACCAATAACATGGGACCGCATCGTTGCCTTTCTGATGGTAAAAACTCCTAATTGCTCTCTGAATATTCATGGGAGCCGAATTGGCTGCATTACAACAGAATTGGCAACGTTCCTATCCCTATATGTTAACATTAATCAGTTTTGTTCTATTCCTCGAGATGCATATTTTACATTTTTATTAATGTGTATAAAGATTATTTTTCCTTAAATTATACCAAAATCTAGCATATTTTTTAGCCACTTTGAAGTTTATTCCTGTGTAACTAACTGGCGATTTCTACTAATTTACATATACAACGGATGGGTCGACACGTAAACCTTTGTCTATTTGAACCGACAATTTCATGCTTGAACTACCCAAAAAGCTGAACCCACAAAAGGATTGCATTTTATATTCAACCCAAATCCAATCCTAAGTTTTAATTTAATTTTTTATGAAGATTAAGAAAAAAGCGTATAAAACGCGGTTTAAAACACTACAAATTATACCCATACGTACAAAGTAAGTGCAGGTTTAAACTGATTAATTATGGAGTTGAGTTGGTAAAACAAAAAAAAAGTACAAAGTGGATTGTACTCGGTGTAACTAGTCCAGGTGCGTGTGTGGAACTCGCCCGTTTAAATTCTGCCGTATCTAAAGCAATTATCAATGATTTATATTGCGTGGGTGCAAAGCAGAACGCTTGTGGTCAACCCCTCGTCCTTTAATACGGTTTGCCAGTATTGCGATCCTAGCTTATATTCACACCACTGTAGTCCAGGGTTATTGTTCGCTTGGAAATTTATTTTCTACGTGCGGAATACACGTACATAAACTATAAAGTTTATGGGTGTTTTTTTGGCAAAATTAACTTTTTCATATCTAATCTCTAATGAAAAATTAAAGTTGCTAATGAACTTTATAAATAGTACAAATTTACTTAAAGAGATATGTAAGTCGTGTAATATAATATATAGATTTTGTGATAATCTCGTGACTATTAGGAATTGTTAGCAATGATTATAAAAGTTGTAATATAAAGCATTGAAGAGTTATGGATAAACGACGTATATTTTAAAGTTACGAGAATGTAGGACTTTGTTCGTGGATAAAATGAAACTTTTGGATAAAACACTACATCAGGGATGCACAGACCTGTGGGGAATAGAGACCACTCAGGAAAATTATGAACCAAGTACTACAAAGAATACAAATATTTTTTTTATATTTTATTAACAAATATTTTAAAATATTTGATGCATAACATTGCATTGACCTAACTATTTTATTTATGTTTGGCTTCAAATTACTTATCGCCACACATAAAATTTCTTCCAGATTTTCATTAGCCAGGCGGTTTCGATTTGTTGTTTTGTAAAGATTCATCACTAAAACCGTTTGCTCACAAATATACTAAAGATGTGCAAATTACATGAGTCACGTCGGGTTACGATGGGTCATGCGTGACCCATCGTGAGCAGACATCAATCTTTGTACCATTCACGTGAGCGTGCATCACAAGTTGCTCACAATCACGAGCAACTTTTGATTCGACCGAAGCCGGTGGACCGATTTTTAAATTTTTCTTTGGTAATAATATTTTACCGAACACCGTCCAAAAATATTGGGCGCCCCAGGGCTGGGTTAAAGAACGAAAATAGTGCGCCCCTTTTCACACAAAATTAAAAAAAATAAAATTCTAGTTCTATACGATATTATATATACAAGATATTCGGCGCCTTTAGAGGAGACACTGGGTACATATGAGGCGTTGAGAATAAAAAGGGCGAATTCAATAAAATATGCTTTTGAAAAAACCGTGCTTTTAATATTTTGCATAAGGACGAACTCAATAAAATAAATCTTTCTTGATAATCATTTTTTTAGTTAGGGGAGAGCGGGGCAAGTCAATCATATAGGGCAAGTGAGTCTTTCAAAACAAGTTTTTTATTTGGATACGTATGTGGTCTGAGTTAGGTTAAATTGTGTTGTAATATTATTGTGAAGGTGTACATTACGTTTAGTTTCGAAGTAACGGACAATATGGCAAATATCATTAGTTTTCATATTATGTTTGTGACGGCTTAGTATCAAAAGTTTTCTAACCTTTCATAAGACTACAATTGTACCTTCCCATTTATTTCATAGTTTAATTTATTAGGAATTATACTTCTCACTTAAAAGTTTGTAAAGTGTCGATGTTAATTTTCTTTTGAGGTTTACTCATTTATAGCAACATTGGGGCAAATAAAGTACTAGTAACTTACTTACCCCATTATCTAAATCAAATCTATTGAAAAATTGAAGAAAAGTCTTAAAAGATAAAATTTAAAAACGCAAGAAAAAAAAGGTGGGTCCTGCACAATACAGAAAAAATTAAGTAGCAAAAATGTTTGCTGAATATTCTGCGATGAAACTTATAGTAACACGTGCTACAAAGATTATATAATGTGTATGAAATGTAATCTCTGGGTCCATGAAAACTGTAATAACAAAACAGGACCAGAAAATTATATTTGCAACAAATCCTTTATGCACAGTTAGAAATAATTCACCAGTACACCCGGGGTAATTAGAATGCGCGTATCTAGCGCAATAACACAATTTGGCATGAAAGTAGTACTAAGGTTGTACCCTCACATGTAACTTACCCTCATATGCAGAGCGTGAGGGTAATTTGGAAAGACGATGTGGCCCGAAAATGAGAGCAAAGCTAGCCATAAAAGCATTTTTATACAGTACTCTCCCACATAGGTCTGTATAACACGCTCGATGTCTATAGTCATCTCATTTTCTGAATAGTTTTTCATAGCTGCATTTTTATCCAACAGAGTTTTGTCGCTCTCCATGTGAGGGTTATTTATACTAGTTTAGCACTACTTCGTACCAAATTTCATTATGCTAGACACACGCGTTTAGATTATACAGGTTATGTTCATGAATTATTTCCAACAATGTAACAATGTCTGACTTGCATAAACACAATGTGACTCCTATGGTTACGCATGTTGAGTTCGTCGTTTATACTCTCAGCCGTATTGCTTAAAATCGAACATCAGTTTTGTTTAATATTCAAGTTTCGAAGGGGAAACAGAGCAAACTTAACACAACTACTAAATAGAACAATTTCTCATCATTCAAATGAAGGGAAAATAAAAAAAAACTTTGGTCCGATGTTGAGTTCGCCCTTTGTATTCTCAGCGCCTCATATATGATGGGGACATCATGCTTTTCATTGCAAATACTGGCGCCCCCTCAGGGGTTAGCACCCAGGGCTGTAGCCCTATTAGCTCTTAGGTCTAGGACGGCGCTGATCTTATGAAATTATATCGCAGTATATGGATAGCTATGTTTATATGCGATAAAAATTCAAAATATGAAGTTCTTAGAGGGGACACTGGGTGTATGTATAATGACCAACTCCCCGTCATACATGTACACTATGGTGGCCCTATTAGCCCTTAGCTTTAGGACAGCGTTGGGAGTGGCCGGTATATCGAACAATAGCTTGCTTTGAGATTTGGAATGTTTTCACATCATTTCTTCGGTGATGAATAAAAAATGTTGTTGACATATCATTCTTAATACGGAGGAGATGCACCACAGCCAAACCAGTATTCCCATTAACAATCTGTCCAAAATATCTTGTTTTTTCTGTTAAATAAAGTTTAAAATATGCATTTATTTACTTAAAAACATATTTGTTTATACAATGCCAAATAAAGCTGTAGATTTTGCGCGATATATCAAATGTCAATCCGTATTAAAGTACCATTCTAAAAGTGGAACAGCTAGCCTTTCAAGAAATAAATGTACTGTTTCTGTTAAAATTGATTCTGAAAACCGACGTACTTTAGATAATCATGAAACCACATTGAAACTAGAGTCTCATTTATTTCAGAACATGATAAAACCCCATCTTAATTTTGCCATTCGGGCAAACATTATTAATTAATAATCAAATTAACAAGTAATCAAACATGATTCATACATTTGATCATCTGATCATACGTCAATCACGTGATTCATGTATGATGTGCACGTGACCCGAGCGGGATAGATCGTGAGCGGGCATAAAAAATCACTGACGTGCACATCTTTAAAATATACGTCCATAAAAGAAAGCTTGTGCATTTCAATGCTTTAATTCGCAACTCTTTATAAGCGGTTTTGTCAACGCAACGGTAAAAGTTGGGTAAATTACCTTTATTATACTTGCTTCGTAAAGTAGTACGTAAGTATTGATTACGGAGCATTTTCGGGTAAAATGTTGGAAGGATTGCTGCAAATGTCCAAGAGAGGAATATTTTTTTGAAGTCTACAAATCATCAATCAATTTTTCAACATAAATTACGAATTTAATTGATCCTTCACGGAGTCGCGCATTTAAGACATTCAAGTGATTTGTGATAATTACAAGAACAACAGTTTGTTGGCAGTTAGAGTTACTACTGTTCCAAACACTCTTTATTATCTTAATGTCTGTCAACATGTTGGGAGAATGAGCTATTATGTCTCCAAACTTCTGGTCATCAGCTTGAAACCTGTCTTGAACTCCTGTTTATCAGTTTGAAGCTAACCAAATTATTGGCAACTGGAGCTACTGCATCTTCAAACTCCTCTTCATCATTTTAAAGTCTGCTTAAAACTTGTTGGCAGCATGAGTTACTGTAGTTGCAAACAGTCTATATTATTTTGGAAACTACCATCTTGTTGGCAGCATGTGATATTATGTCTCCAAACTTCTGCTCACCAGCTTGAAATCTTTCTATTTGTTGGTGGCATGAGCTATTATATCTCCGAATTCCTGCTTATCAGTTTGAAGCCAGTCAACTTATTGACAAGATGAGCCACCGCGTCTTTAAACTTCCCTTCTTCATTTTATAGCCTACCAATTTGTTGGCAGCATGAAGTATTACTGTTTTAAACACTCTATATTATCTTAAAGTCTGCCAACCTATTGACAGCATGAGTAACTGTCAATAAGTACTGTTGTAAACAGTCTATATAATTTTAGAAACTGCTAACTTGTTGGCAGTATGAGCCGCTTTATCTCCAAATTCCCCTTCATTACCATAAAGTCAGCCAACTTGTTGATAGCATACGTCAGTACATCTTTCAATATCCTTTCATCATTTCAAAGTCTGCTAACTTATTGGTAGCATGAGCTATTATTGTTCTAAACACTCTAGATTATTTTAAAGACTGCCAACTTATTGACAGTATGAACTATGACATATTATCGATAATGGAAACTAATGTATAGGATGTGCCAAATTCCAGGACAACCAATCAGGGTTGTCGAGTTAAATCCGTTTTCATTTCCGCCAGAAACGCGACGTGCCCAGTCACCGGATTTGTCGCCGATTGAACATGCCTAGGATATGATGGGTCAACGACTAAGACAAGTACCCAGGTCTCCTGAGCATCTGAATGAACTTCGCCACCACCTAAATGTTGCATGGAACAAGATACCCCAGGAGGACCTCGATCACTTAATAGAGAACAAGGATAGAAGAGTTAATGCATGTATAGCTGCTCGTAGGGATGCAACCCACTATTAGCTTTTTCTTGAAAAAAGTTAATTTTTGTTTTCTTTTTTTCAACTAAACTTTCACCGTTTCTTTCCTATATGTAATATAGGAAATAAATAATTCGTAATAATTTACTTCTTTCAGATTTACTTCCAACCATTAAAGGTGCTCCGCCTATCGTAATTCTAAATCATTTGGTTAAATCCAAATCCATTTTACAAACCTTTTTCCAAAGAATTTTGAGCATGTCACTTCCCTTGGTTTGACTTGTTAAAGAACTTACACCTAGTAAATATATTATAAGTTGAGGAGTGAAACTTATATCTGTAGATTCAGTTTTACGATTTAGTTGTATTTTCTCAAAACATCTTCACATTTTCGGATACTTTTTTTGTGGTGATATCTAAAACTGCTTAACAAACCATTTTTAAAAGGTCGATAAGTTTTCAGAATTATTTGAAATAGTTCAAAGCTCAGTACAGTAGCAATTTCAGCATTTATTAGTTCCCGTTATAAAGTGGAAATTTTTTGCGTTCGATTTTCGCCGATTAATTTGGTGAAAATATGCTGTTGGGATTCATAGTGCCTTCTCACTAATAGAAAATTTTTGACAATTGCTTCTTTTCTGAGTTAATTATTTGGTTCATCGCACATAATGTAAATAATACAAACAGCACATAATTTTTTTGTTTGAATAATCACTGGTATATATAAGCAGTGTACTTATGTGCACTATCATCAGTTTGTAAGATGTTATCAACAGCTAAAGTAACCTCCTCCATGCAACAATAAAACTTCTTCGTAACTCCACTAAAAGCGAATGAATCATAGCTAATTTGGCTACTTGCTCGAAAGATAATTTTATCCACTCTATCCCATTAAATTCCAAAACGTATTCTATATTTTATAAATAAGCTATAATATACCATCAAATTTTTAATGTGATCAACATTCAAATGAATGTGAGATTTGAACATCCCAGTTTAAATTTTTACCGATCAATCGATATTTTAGAGCGAATTTGCACGTATACATCAGCTAATTAAAGATTAAAGTGCTCCATTCAATCAATTTTATTTGTACACTGCGGATTTTTAAATAAAATGCTAAAACAACATGCATTTTGAAAGACAAAAAATTTATCGTAACACTACAACCACCGGATGTGCACAATATTGTCTGAGAGCTTACGTAATTAGATTTATTACCCTCCTACTGGAGCTTTGTTGGCAGTTTTCATGTAGTTCCTCCTTTGTTTTGTTTTGAGGTCGATTATTTTTCCCGAAAATCAACAACCGAATTTATTTTGCCAAAAAAGAAAATTTTATTATAACGTTCTTAGGCGATCTTTTAATTTGTTATTGGTATTGAAGGCGAATTCAACCAAATGAAGCGCTACAAATCGAGTTCTTTGTTAACACTGTGGTTTCATATAGAGACGTGTTCGCTAACTTGGAAGGTTGCCAACGTTGACGAAGTTGTTCAATAACCTCCGATAATACCAGACGACATTTCTTTACTTTATGTTTATTATGCGCTTTATAGCGAGAGAAATAAAATTTGTAAATTTTATTAACGTCTTTAAAATTGTGAATATTTCAACTTTGAACACTTTCTTGCCGTTGGAGGCTGACCAAAATATCTGTAAACATTAGGCCCTATAACAATAAAATAGTACTTCTCCCACCGCTCGGTTTACGGTGATAGGACAATACGAGTTTTATAGCGAAAGCTACTGAAAGAAGCAACTTCACCCAATGTGACCATAAAAAATAACAGCCCCCTCCTTTTCGCCAAGTTATTTTTAGACGTCTACACCCTCTTTTTAGCATTTCTTTTTTTCCTATTCATATTGTTTTTTGTACACAGATCGATGCCTTTTACATATAAACCAGTCAAAATATATAAGATTAATAAATTTCAATTTTATTTCCTACTTTAATCAATAGTAATCATAATCACAATCTATATAAGACTATAGATCATTTTAAAAAAGAATGGGATACAATAGATATACAGAAACAGGCAATTTCTAAACAACCGGAAGCGGTTGCGAAAGTTGAGGACATGTTTGTTCTGTTACAGTCACATCTTCGTTTTAGACCGTCAACGAATGCATAAATTCCGCGAACCGAAAGAACGAAGTTTCCGGTGGATTCACCCGAACTGTTGGCGTAAACGTATAAAGGTTGTTTACACTCTCATTGTTACGATTTATCCAAAAATTCGTATTGTACCTCGAACTGTTTATTCGAATTTAAATTTACTTCGTGGAAATAGGTAACAAAAAACATTTTCTATTGAAACAAAATACTTCTGTACAGTATTAAATTTTTTCAAAAGCTTTTTTTTCAGTAATTTCAGACACTAAAAATAACAGGAATCACTTTTTATCATTATTTTTTATTATCACGGAAAACTTTATTTCTTTTACTTATTTCAACACATTTTGCGTTGATAATAAGATTTAATGTTCAATATATGAATCGGATTGAAAATAGCACCAAAAATATATCAGATACCATATAAAATTACCAGGTGATTCATAACAAAATATGTACTTTATATCAATTCCAGCTTCTTCTGAAAACTCTTTATATAACATTTTCTCCTGGGAGATACATGTTTCGGTATAATAACCAACACTAGCCCTCCCATCGTATTAGATTCCAGAGCTCTGGCTGAAATGAAGTACAAAACTTAGGTTACGAGAAAAGAATTGTTGACAATAATTCCTCTGAAGGAGATAACACGTGGTGAGCTAACGACACATAATATCCAACAATTTTTATTATCATCTCATTATTATTGTTATTATCATTGTTAGATATTATGACTATCTAAGAATATCTAGCTTGTATGGATAACTATAGATTGAGCTCCAGTCATGACTGGCAATCAAAAAGGGTTTGTAGCTTTTTGTCATAATAATAACGACTCCATCATTCTTCTCATTTCATTCACTCATCAGTCATCAGCAAGTACTTTGTTCAAAAACGCTAACGCAAAGTTATAGACATTACAATGAAAATTGTTAACTGCATCCTTGCCCCCAGCTTAAAGAGCCGTCCTTAGGCTCTTTAAAGTACTGCTAAATCTAGCGAATCTACTAAGCATTTTGATTTATTACTATACACAGGTGTAAAATGGTTGACACGTGGAATGCTTTTGGAATAATTTCAAGAATTGCCAGTGCCGTCCTAAATCTAAGGGCTAACTCAACCCAACCCAACTGCTGGGGGCCACCTGTTTTTGCAATGAAATGGATGATATCCCCACCATACATGTACCCAGTGTCCCCTATAAGGTGCGAACATTTCCTTTTGGCATTGAATTTTGTATGAAAAAAAAGTACTTTACAAACTGATTTGGCAAGCTTGTATACTTCAATTGAAGCAAAACTAGAACTAACCGTAAACTGTCCTCTTCTAGGTCTAGTGTTAGTTCTAGTTTTACATCATTAGATCTAACTCTAGATCAAAAACGTACAGGGTTGACTCTTTACAATGAATAGTTTATGAAATTGAGTACTTTACATACTGATTTAGATACCCTAGACCTAGAATCCATTTTTTTAAAATTTTGAATGAAAGGGGGCGCCAAATATCCAATCCAACCCAACCCAGTCCTGTGGCGCCAAATATCTTAGGAAGGCTCTGGTTCTAACATATAGGGTTGGGTTGAGTTTACTCATGCATCTGAAAACATTTTTCTGAAATAGAGTATTTTGCAAACTGATTTGGCAACCCTGTATATTTGAGTTGAAGCAAAACTAGCACTAATACTAGACCTAGAAGTGGAAAGTTTTGGGTTTAGCCGTGCGTCTGAAGGTGTTACCATTTAAATATTATTGTTTATATTATTCAAATATTTAGGACATCTTGAATATTTTGTTCAGTCCATTATAATGTTAATTTTATTGTATTTTAACACTTCCCTTTTAACGTAAATTTTTGTTTTTTACTTAACTGTTTATATTAAGTTCGTGTTGAATTTGTTCTTTATTTTCTTTTTGATGCAAATACTCTGCAAATAATTATAATATATAATTACACGTGATTGGCTTATTTTCGCCGAGCCGTTGCAGATTTTTTAAATTAGTTTTTGGTTTTTTAACAAGTTATATTTGTTGTCTCACATATTATGTTATTTACAATCTTAAGAAGTACGTGCCTCTCATATTGACGCCGTGTCTGAAAAAGAAATCACTTATTGTTAGCTTTTGAAACATGTTTTCTTTTTTTAATATACCATTTATATAGGGTTGGGTTGGGTTAATCCATGCATATGAAGACATTTTTCTGGAATAGAGTACTATGCAAACTGATTTGGCAACCCTGTATATTTGAGCTGAAGTAAAACTAGAAATAACACTAGACCCAGAAGTGGGGTTTACCGGAATTTTTCCACTTCTAGGTCTAGTATGAGTTCTAATTTTATATCATTAGCTCTAATTCTAGATCTAAAATGTACAGGGTTGACTGCTTACAATGAATAGTTTCTAACATAGAGTACTTTAGAGTACTAAAAATTACCTAGGCCTAGCATCAATTTTTTTTAAAAAATTTGTAGGAAAAGGAGCTCACTCGTTTCGTTCGTCCAATCTAGCCCTGGGTCGCCAAATATCTTAGGACAGCACTGAGAATTGCTTATAATAATCTTTTTTCTAGATGAAAGAGGTGATATTACTGAGGCACTCAAGAACGCAAACTAGCTTTTTAATTTAACTCTCATAACAGGTATGTGTCATTTAAATGCTATTAATTTTGAGTTGCAAGGGAAAAATAAAACAATTCTCTATATGATTGGCACAATAAAAAGTCTTTAGCCGTTAAACAAATTGCAAGTATTACTTACTAAACAACTAAATAGAAAAACCAAAAAAGAATTGCATCTTTGAAAGCAAGCTCAAGTTCCCAATTATTTTATTGGGTTTGGTTGAGTTTGTGAGGTATAAACAAAAAATATTCTGAGTGAATTTGAAAGAAGATTTTCCGATTTAAATATTCATATTCTTTCAATCATGACTTTTCTTTAATCGAAAATAAAGTATAGCAAATAATATCAGATATACCAGATATACCAGATAGATATACAACTTGAAGACCAGATCGAATGATTCCATTTTTGGTGTTTTATACCTGAAGAAAGATACCTATCCATGAAGTAAATTGCACTTCTAGTAAGTAGCATTTTCTGAAATGAAAATCAGTGTTGTTAAATACAAGGGTATTTATTTTCAAGGGCCAACCAACAAAATCCAGCCCAAGATAGGTGTTTTGTTCTCTTAAGACCGCTAAACCTTAATGTTTCCAGTTCTAAATTTAGTGTAAGAGTTGAGTTGAATTGGGTTCCGTCTTAATAGAAGTACCACTAAACCTAAATGTTTTTCATTCTAGGTCTTCTATTAGCGTTAGTGTTAGCTCTATTTTTAGTTGTTATTCAGTCTTAAATTTTTGTGTACATGTAACAAATTTAGCTCGTCTTCAGCTAATACTCTGAAGACGCACGGTTAAACCGAATCTTTCTAGTACTAGGTCTAGTGTTAGTTCTAGTATTAACTGCCATTCAGTGCTTGATTGTTGTAACTTCTTCTGGAACTACAAGTATAACAAATGAAAATATACCTACCACCTAGCGTTAGTATTAACATTAGACCTAGAACTAGAAACACTAGGATTTAGCCGTACGTCTCTTTAGACGGCTAAACCCTAATGTTTCTACTTCTAAATCTAGTGTTAGTTCTAAAGCTAGGTTGGGTTGGGTTGGGTTCCGTTTTAAGATGCGTACGACTAACCCCGAATGATTCTAGTTCTAAATCAAGTGTTGGTTCTAGTTATAGTATTAGCTCTACTTCTCGTTGTTATTCGGTTTTAGATTGTTGTATACTCGTATAGACCTAAATCTAGAACTAATACTAGACCTAGAACTAGAAAGTTTCGGTTAACAGTTTAAGTATATAAATGATAAAATGGTTTTTGACCATATCCTCATTATGTAGAAAATCTGTTTAAACCTTTATTCTATTTATAAAAGAATAGTTTCCCATACTATTAAGTATAAACATTATTCCATGTAACAACTACATGGTTTTTAAGAATATTTTTAAAATGTTCTGGTCATTTAAAACAGCTTTTAACAATATTACTTGTCATTTTATTAATATTGCTGTGTTTATACCTTTAAGTGCAACATTTGCAGATGACCCTCAACTTTTGACATTTTTATATTTTTCTTTACTAACCAGACAAACTCATATATTTATTTCTTTGTGATTAAGTCGCGGTAAATACCCGAATCTGTCGCCCATCACTGGTTGTGATCCATTTCAACCAATAACCGAAGCTTCATTTAAAGAAATGTAATCCTTTTTCACTCGATTAACTAATTATAAAGATTTTATCCGTAATTACCAACTCGTAACACAGTTCAATTTTTCCGATAGTGCTTTCAATATTTAAAGAAAACGTACTAATAGAACATATTAGTTAAAATAGTATACAATTTCAACCCATAAAACTGCGAAAGTTATTTACATTTCTTTAAACGACATCAATCATCATGTTTAAGTCTCTCCAGTAATAGTTGCATGCCAACGTACGAAAAGTGCGCAGACGACAATGTATGAGTAAATATGAGTAACTAATTAATATTAAATTTCTGGTATAAATGTAAGCGGTAGATCGCTAATGGTGTAAGTGTGAACACCCCTGGGTAAAGCTAAACTATGAAAAGAACATTTTCATTACAAACAGTACATCAACGAACGTTTAACTTCTCTTAATAACTTATTGATAAACGACAAGCTCAAATGATCGACTTCTTTATTCACTATTTAAAGTAGAGAAATAAAACAATAATCTTTTTGTAGAGAGATTAATAACATTACATATGCCACCATTAAAACAATTTCCAGCTAGTAATGACACTTCATATGCGGTAATTTACGACGATGCTTTCCCATTACGTACTTATGAGACCTTAATGGGACCTCATTGTCGTGAGGATATGCAAGAAAATGAGCAAAAAATCTGTAATTGTCACCTAAATCGTGCGTTGGAAAATATTTTATGATATGATAACAATGTTAGATACAAAGAAGTGAAGAAGTTAATGAACGTTTTTTATCACTACCCATTGTAATAATAGGGGGGCTATAAATCAAAGTAACTTCTTAATATTTTATGATGTTATGCGTTTTTGGCTCCATTTACCACTATCATATTTTACAATCCTCAGTAAATATCCACGCGAAATGAAATTGTTCTCGGGGTTAGGATAAGTAGATGTTCATATATATTTTTATGGATGCTATAAGTTTTATGTTTATAGTTCAGGTTAAACGTATTGAACGCACCCATTTTGTGTATGTAATCATAAAGCTTTCATTATTAGATGGTAAAAAAAAAGTTTATAGATAAAGAATCTCTTTGCTTACATCTTTCCGCCGTTCCGCGCTGTTTCTAAAAATACCAGAAACTTGAACACAGTGCAACTTTAGATCTTTCTTGAGAGTTCGCAAAGAACGAAGTACCATCACACTGGACAAATTACTTCGGCACGGTTTCTACAGTAGGAGTAATAGAATTTTCTACGAGCTACGTGCTCAACTAAATTAAGATTACGGCGACGGACGACGTAAATCTTTGCGACTAGAATATTTCTTATCGCGTATATACAAAAAAAAAACAAAGTATAATGCGAAGGTAAATAATAAACGTGGCTTGGAGTAAATTGTGTGTGAAGAAAAGAAAAAAATAACTAGGGAGGGACATTTTACCAAGACACAATTTGGACTAGTCGCCGTGTTCGTGCTATACCATACTTGAGAAAGCTCCTTATCTTGTGGTGAGATAAGAAAGTGCCATGCTTTGCTATCGGGGATCTCTTTCACTTGGGTCCTTCAACCAACAAAAAGGACCTTGTACACAGCAATTGGTGGCCCCTTAAATAGTGTAAAGGTGATTTTTTTTTAATTATCATACGAAAAATGGTGGTGCGATTGTATTCGTAATATTATTCATGAACATTGTAGGGAAAACGCACGTTTCGCCCTTGAAGCGGAGCAAACAATATCGAATGTCCGTTCAATCAGCGGGAGACCGAACGTTGCATCTGAAATATCCAATTACAACTGTCACCGACATCGCTGGCCTCAATCGCAAAACGCTAAAAAATCTATAAACCCCGATTCGTATTTCTATAGATTTTAAAAATTATTGAGAATCTTAAAAAAAAAATCCTTCTTATTAGTAAAATCTTATAGCTGTAGAAAGGCGATAATCCCTTCTGGATGTCTTTGGCCATGCGCGTTACATCCACTTGCGTCGCAAGGGGTCAATAAACAGACCACAGAGATGAGAGCCAGACTTTTCGCGAGACTAACCTTTCTCACGAAGATCCTTCAGACGTTTCTACTAGATTTTGTCACGTAGAGAAAGGTCACGCAAGAAAGGAACGTCATATGAAAGAAGGTTACGTTGATAATATAGTGAATTTCAGTGAACATTCAATTCAAGGCTTGGAAAAGTACTACAATAAAAATTCTTTCACATCTATTCCAACTCTTAAGAATTTAATCGTTGAATTCTTTATAATAAACGCTAGGTATTATCATAAAACAATTGATCAACACCTTTTTTTGAAAAAGGTGTTTAAAAAATGGTAATTATTCTCTCCCTATTAATCATGGAAGTCCGAGCTGGAAGACAAAAGGTTGGACATGCGAACAAGTCCCTGCTCGCACGTCAGGTTGGTACACGCCCTATTGAACAGATCCGGACCTGATTTACAGCTTGTTCTCGTGCAAAGGCCCTTATAGATAAGCCGGCACTGCGTGGATATTTCCATTTTCGAATTCGTATATAAACCCACCAAGGGATTACAGATGGATTAGGATTATCTCGATACAGCAAACATTTAGGAAATAAACCGAGATACAAAAAAAGAATCTGGTTTGCACAAAAAAAACGAAACGAGAGTTGTGGGCAAAAAAAACAAAACGAATTATTAGTCGAGTCTTTGCACCGTTCCACAGCGGTTCAAAGGAAATTAAGTCCAGTTTTGACGATGATATCAGCTGGCACACGCGGTAGTTCCATTACCGAGCTTCGGCAAATAAGATCTCTATCGGACTGCACAACCTATGGCTAATCAACGTATTGAGCGCTTGCGGTCAGAGTGTAATTTTACTGCAATTATAATGCTTGTGAAACTAACAGTATGGTTCCAACAACCTATCGATTTTAAATTTTACTTTTTTTCTTTATACAGTAAGAGTTGATTCAGCAGAATCTTGATTCGATAATAGTTAGGATTTATACAAAGGGAAATTATTATTGACTTTTAAGAAAAACTGAAATCTTGAATGTATTTTTCGAAACAAGGATAAGTTAAAACAAAAATTTTTTTAAAGAATATGAAATTTTTGTATCAAAAATTTCATTCATTCGTCAATAATTTAGATTACTTAAATGATGAATCATACAAGACTATTGTTACAAGATTAAGTTGTTCTATAAAGAAAGATAGAGCTACAACTGCATCAGCACTAAGGTTGTTAGGATTTATTATAAGAAATTGTCACTCCTTTTCCAATATTGACACCATGAAGTATTTGTATAACTCATTAATTAACCAAAATTAATTTAGAATCATCCAACATTATCTAAATTAATCAGTTGCCTAATCTTCTCCAGAGAATTTATGAAATCATCAAAACTATCTAAAATCATCAAAAACTATCTAAAATATGTCTCTAATCGCCTATAATTGTCTAAACTCATTCAGAAGTTGTCTAAAATCATCAACCTGTCGTTTAAAATCATTCAAAATTTGTCTATATATCTATATATCTCTAATAGCAAATAATTTTCTTAAGATGTGTAAAATCATCAACTGCCTAAAATATGTCTCTAATCGTTTATAATTATCTAAAGTTGTTTAAAGTCATTAATAGCCATCTAATATCAATCAAAATTAGTTTAGAGTCGTCCACAAGTTGCCTAAAATCATATAGGCTTTGTTTAACTTGTTTATCATATAAAACAAGTTAAACAAAACATATCACTAATAGTTAATAATTGTCTAAAGATGTCTAAAATGATCAACAACTGTCTAAAACATGTCCCAATCGTCTATAATTGTTTAAAGTTATTCAAAATCATTTAAACCACATTTAATAATAGTATAAAATGATCCAAAATTAGTTTAGAATCATCCACAAGCTCTCAAAAAGTATCTAAAATCATCAAAAACTGTCTAAAATATGTCTCTAATAGACTATAATTGTCTAAAGGAGTCTAAACTCATTCAGAAGTATCTCTAAGCTATGAGATAGTTTGCTTAATGTTTAGCTAATGATTATGTAGAGATGTTTAAGATCATCAAAAGCAATCAATGTTCAATCCTGTATAGCTATCTAAAATTGTTTAAAATCTTTATAACCATCTAAAACTACCGAAAATTTGCTTACAATCATCCACAAGTTGTCTAAAATCATTCGAAATTTGTTTACAATCATCCATAAGTTGTCTAAAATCATCCAATATTAGCTAAATTAATCAAGTTATCTAAAATCATTCAAAATTAGTTTACAATCATCCATAAGTTGTCTAAAATCATCCAACATTAGCTAAATTAATCCTGTTGTCTAAACTTGTGTAAAATCATCAAAAACTCTAAAATCATCAGAAACTGTGCAAAATATGGCTCTAGTAGCTATAATTGTCTAAAAGCATCCACAAGTTGTTTAAAATCATCGAATGTTCAACAAAATCATCTAACCTATTTAAAAATAATTGTGTAAAGATATCTAAAATTATCAAAAACTGTCTAAAATATATCTGAATTCTCCGTCTAAAATTGTTTAAAATCATTAGTAATCGTCTAAACTGTCTAAAATCATCATATGTCTCTAATAAACCGTAATTTTCTAAACTTGTCTAAAATCATCTACGAGTTTGTAAAAAGATGCATAATTTGTTTAAAATATGTCATTAATCGTTTATAATTGTTTAAAGCTGTTTAACATGATTAATAACCGTTTATAATCATTCAAAATTAGTTTAGAATCATCCATAAATTGTCTGTAATCATCCAACATTCTCTAAATTAACTCAATCTAAACTTCTCTTAAGTTGTTTAAACTCATCAAAAATTATCTAAAATCATCAGAAATTTTCTAAAATATATCTAAAATTGCCTACAATTGTCTAAAATCATCCAGAAGTTGTTTAAAATCGTGTAAAATTTGTGTAAAATATATCCCTAATAAATAATACTACTAATTGTCTAAAGATGTTTAAAATCGTCAAAAACTGTCTAAAATATGTTTCAATCCTGTATTGTTATCTAATATTGTTCGAATTCTCTATAACCGTGTAAAATCACCCACAAAATTGGTTTACAATCATCCACAAGTTGTCTAAAGTCGTCCAACATTATCTAAATTAACCCAGTTGTCTAAACTGGTTCAAAATCATCAAAAACTGTCTCTAATACCCTATGTCTCTAATAGCATATAATTGTTTAATGTTGTCTAAAAATCATCTAAAATTAGTATAAAATTTATCTCTAATAGCTAATAATTGCCTAAAGATGTCTAAAACCATTAAAAACTGTCTAAAATGTTATGTTATAAATAATCGTACAAATTGTGTAGAATCATCCAATGTTATCTAAGTTAATCCAGTTGTCTAGACTTGTCATCAGAAAATCATCTACGAGTTTGTAAAATGAACCAAAATTTGTTTAAAATATATCTCTAATCGTTTATAATTGTCTAAAGCTGTTTAACATCATTAATAACTGTCTAAAATAATTCAAGATTAGTTTAGAATCATCCACAAATTGTTTATAATCATCTAACATTATCTAAATTAACCCAGTTATCTAAACTTGTCTAAAGTTGTTAATCGTCAAAAATTGTCTCAAGTCATCAAAAAATATTTAAATATGTCTCAAATAAAGTATAATTGTTTAAAATTGTCTAAAATCATCTACAAGTTGTGTAAAATCATGCAAAATTTGTACAAAATATATCTCTAATAACTAATGATTGTCTAAAGGTGTCTAAATTCATTAGAAACTGTCTACAAAATGTCTCAATCCTCTGAAATGGTCTAAAATTATTAATAACCGTCTAAACTGTCTAATATCATCCAACGTTATCTAAATTAATCCAGTTGTCTAAAGTTTTTTATAGTGATTGATGAGTTTTTTAAGTCATCAACCATCAGAAACTGTCTAAAATATGAAGTTGTTTAAAATTGTCCAAAATTTGTCTAAAATGTATCTCTAATAGCTAATAATTGGATAATGATGTCTAAACTGATCAAAAATGTTCTATAATATGTTTATAATAGTCTAAATGTGGTAAGCATTATCTGAAATCTTTGAGAGTAGACTAAAGTTATTATAAATATCACAAATTTGGATAGTAATAAAATTCAGAGCCATTTACGATCATAGCAGAAAGTGATTGAGACATGTAGCACTACCCTTAAAAAATTGTTCTCTTTGGTCTATTGTCGACGTACCAAATACCAAATCTATTGCAGCTCTATCATCCCTATAAAATTCTATGTCAAGAAAATAAGATTGTTGACGCAACATTAAGATACTCTTGCTTCAATATAATTGATATACTTAGATTATAAGAATACTTATATACTTGCTTTGAGAATATGTGGTTTTTCGAATGGACTGTCACCTAACATTGGAGAAGGCCGCAGCACACAACTGTGTTTCACTTCAATGGATAAAAGGACACTCGATCTGTTCAGGCAATAAGCACGCTGATAGGCTTGCCAAAAGAGCTGCCAAGCGAGCTATCTGTTCACCTGAACCGTTTATCGCTCCGTCCGTATCAACTCAAATTGAGCTTATTAAAGATTTCACCCACAGGAAATTGTCCTATCCCACAGACTGGTGGGATAGGACAAAGGGCTGCTATTTGTCTAAAGAACTGTTGTGTTATCCTTCAGCTAAGACAGCCTTGTCTTTCGTAAGACTCGGTAGAAGCGCCCTACGTATTTTAACGGGACTCATCACTGTAAGGTAAACAAACATCTCTACAACCTTAAGCTTGCTACTAATCCCCTCTGTCGCTTTTGTCGAGAGAGCGAGGAGACTGTTCGACACATCTTGTGTGTATGCCCCACTCTACAAGACCTCAGAATGAGAGGCTTTGGAGAGGAATGGCCGAGCACAGATGGTATCAGGAACACACCTCTGAGCTGTATCCTAGCCTTCGGAAAATCCTTAGGCTGGTTGATGTAGCCAGAGAGATTGTAGGAGGATGTACAAGGGGTCCGTTGGGGCCTAGGTGCTGTATGCTTTAGCGTACCCTCCGCTTTCCTACATACATACATACATGTGGTTTTTCTTCACTCAACAAAGTGATCTTCTTGTGGATATATAAGAATATGATAAACTTAAACCAAGAGTAATCATCTTCGTTTATCTTTTCACCGGATTGTTGCTATATACATGGTGGTTAAATTTGATGTCCGAATAAGCTATCTTGGAAGCTCTAAGATTTAGGGCAAAGTAGCTTACAGATCATGGTCTCTTCTTATAAATATATTTCAATATCGAAAACCTCAAAACTTTATCGTCCTTCCTTTTTCCTCTCGAGGCTAAAATATAGCACCAGCAATTGCAATTACCTTGGTAATTATTATAGGTGAAGTATTATAACGAAGATATTATATTAACAATTTTTTGGATTTTTTTTTTGCGCTCTTGATTGGAATTTGGCGTAAGCTTGATAGAGATTTGTTTTGATTTATTTCTTAGATAAGACTATACAGGATCATTTCTGTAGTATATCTTTACATACTCTATCTATATCTAATTACGGAGACGTTTCGTTTCTTATTAGATAAGAAAGAAATATGGAAACTCCTTTTAGTACCCGTGTAGAATCGGTATTATTTCTGAGATACTGAACACATAAAAGAATTGATAGATTTGTCCTCGTGATGTTAAATTTAGAATAGGAAATAAAAATTCTCTGTAATACTTCAACGATAAAAATTTTATTGTTATTTTTTGGTTTCAACCGGTTTAGGCTACACAGCCATCATCAGGAAACCAAGTTAAAAAATTTCAAACAACTACTTAATATGATCGAGGTTCAGTTATTTTACTTTTTTTAAAAATCAGGTGTTTTCTTAATTTGAAGAGGGAGAATTTTTATTTCCTATTCTAAACATAAAACAATGATTACGAAGGAGTTGAAGATAACGTTAATAGATTTTCCATAAGATTACCATTGCCATCATGAACATAACCCGATATGTCACCCATAAACTTGTTGTAAGTGCAGAAACTATATCGCCCTATTTAAAAGTAAATGAAATAAGTATGAGAATTTTAGTCTAACTTATAATTTATAGGTAAAGCGCTGTTTCGTCGAGAATAAGTGACGATCAAATAAATCTCATAATGAGATTGAGAAAGTGAACCGAGACCATATCCATAATAATTGTGGAAGAAACTTCGATGTGAGCAGTTTTATCAGATTGACAAACAACTCCATTTATGCAAAATACAGCTACATCATAATAGAATTTCTTTCTCTCTGGAAAAATAATATTGAGATAGTGGGAGTTTATTTAAAAACAATATGCTTCCTTTAAGGAATAAAATTAGATTTATAAAATGTTATTTTTCTTTAATTTGTGATGTAGCAAATATTTTATGGTGATTAATGTTATCTCCCTAATAGTCATCATATTATGAAGATGATGAAATGATGATTAATCAGATAAAACACACAGTAATTTTGTAATGGTAATCGCCAAGAAACATTCACAAAAGAACAGTTTAAATATGAAACCATTTCTTTTCCTCAAACGAGGCATATTTTAAACTCTTTTTGATTTTATTGCCCTAGTGTAGTTACTGTAATGTTAAATGCAAAACAGTAAATGGATATGAATTCAAGAGATGATATAAACTTTGATCGAGTAACTATCTACATTTCCTCTAATTTGTATTATTATCCCAGATAGTTGTCTAATATAGCTTCTATATAAACGGAGATTCGTCAAACTGATAAAGTTGCTGACATTACAGTTTCTGCCAAAACACCAAGTATAGAAGTGAATATAATATACTATGGATATGGCGCAATCTCCACCGATGTTCTTGATTCAATTAATCTTGAAAAGGCAAGAAAACAATATGTTATAAAAATGATTTGATTAGTAGATTTAAGATAGTGTTTGATATTATCAAAATATATTCTTATTTTTAATTGCAAGATGATGGTGGTGGTTTATGTATTTAAAATAACATATTTGTAATGATAATTCTGCGGAAATTTTAGCAACAAAAAAGTATAACCTTAATACAGTTTCGTTATAAATAAAGTATTCTACAAAACTTTGTCTGGTTTTAATTGAACTTTTAAGTGATAAAAAATTTAATCAATTTAAAGAATTTTTAATTAATATTTTGTTCGTTTCAAAGTACCCCTCCATCTAGTGTACATTATTTCAAGAATTTTCCTGGTATTAAATCGAATATTTTAATAAAATAAATCTCGTGATTCAATCGATACCTTCTCTAAACTAATAAATTAACGTCGAACATTGTTTTCGTTAAAATTCTAATGAAAACCATTAATAACCATATTATTTTCATTGATCATAAATCATCTTTTCTAAAATATCAGATTCTCCTGTTCATATTATTCTTTTTGGGCGATGTTTATGATTCCAGTCTGTACAAACACACCCTCACCCCAAATAGAAGTCTGGCACGAACAGAAACCTAATAAAATGCCACGATTATACGCCAATTTAAATTCCAACTTCCCTTCAACGTTATTAAACCACATTCCATGAGCATAAGACCCCACTCACTGTACACAACGTTAACAGTACTCCATTTTTTTTTTCTACTAACGTATTCTAATCGCGCGTAATAAACGCATTCCTAAAATAATCCCATTTCTTTTTTGTTGTTTCAGGCTTACCAATGAGTTTACATCGAACACCTACACTGACGTCAAACGCATAGTAGTGGTAAGTATTGTAAAGGAAAAACAAATCGAAATCAATAATCGGGAGTTATTGTGACAATCAAATCAGATTTTTCACTACTGGCTGACAGTTGAAATACACCACTTCAACCGAAAACCGAGCCCGAATCATTTATCATGCTGAAGAACGATATTAATAGTCTGAATATTTCAAGAGGTTTATGAAACGGCAACCCCGGAAAATGATATCGAAGGTTCACAACCAATTATTATGATATAAAAGATGGGTTGAAGCCAGAAAATTTGTTGGCATACTACGACAACCTTTTTTTTCGGTCGTCTTTAATTTAATTAAAAATGAGACGTCGAAATTTCTTAAATAACATTTGGTTACTAATGTTCTTCTTTTGATGTGATTTTTGTTTAATTTGTTTTGTATTAAAAACAATAGACATGTTGCTCTTGCATAAGTTGATTAACAATTTGGTTGACTCACATGATCTTTTACTCTTTATTTCTTTCGTTCTTTGTATTGAGGTATTACGTTAAACGATTACTAAAACTGTGAGTATTTTCATTGTAAGATGGATGGTAGTTTATTCTCAGCTCTATCGATTTTAAATATTGTTTCAACAGTAAAGGATAATAATAATAATGAATAAGAGATAAGATACATAGATATTTGGAAGGGGTTAACAATAAGAATAAGATAAACATTTAGAAACAAAAAGTATGGTTTTGAAAAATTGAAATATGGACGTGACAAGCTCCTGAATATGAATATAATAAATATTGAAACTAATTTTGAAATCTTCTAGCAACGAAAACGTTTCTAAAAACGTTTTTCATTGCAGATTATGTGTAATTTTAACGAAACTTAGACGATATATATGAGCTCATGTACTTACATTATATTCATCTTAATTTTTCATCTATTAAACTAAAACAGCGTTTCGCAACCTTTTTTTACTTGCGTACCCCCTGACCTATCATCAGTGCTCCACGTATCCCTTCTCCATAATATGCATATTATAATTACTAATATGTACATACAGGTACAGTCATAACTCAATAACACTGAAACATTTTTATTTCTATCAGTTTTTACAAAATAATGCATATTATATACTAATTATACACATTTAGTTAAACTAAAAAATGTAAATATATAAAATGCACGTTAATGAGAACCTTGAGGCTGTTTAGAAGCACTCAGTAATTTGAAATCTAGATCGGCAGATGATAAATATAGTCTCAGGTTCGACCTTACACTGGCATGTCTGTTCCTGTACTTATTTTTTAAATAAGTATAGGATGAAAAAGCTCTCTCCACTAATACGGTGCTTGTGAACGGTAATAAAATAGTTATTGCTTTGTTAAATAATTCAGGATATTCTTCTTTCAAGTCAACCCAGAATGTAATGAGGGATATCTTTTCAAATTCTTGCTCAAGTGAAGATTCTTGTTCAGTTCGGCCAACTTAACTTTTTCTTGAAGTGATAGAGATGCACACTCGAAATACTTTTCACTGAAATGGTACGCAATCCAGTAATCGTCTGTTCTACATTTAGGGAAATATTTGTCGAAAGCAGCCTTCAGTCCATTCAGATATTGTATAATTTGCTTCTTAATTTCTAGAGATACATAAGCATCCGTTTCAGAAAGAAAATCGTGTAATGTTTCAAAAACTTCAGATTGGTTTTCTCAATACATAATTTCCAAAATTCTAGTTTTCTAACGAAAGATTCAATTTTGTCTGTAAGTTGGCATATAGTTTAACTGCACTGTTTTGCAGGGACAAATTTAGCTGGTTTAATTTCGAAAAGATATCGGACATGAGCAAGGCTTTGAAGCCATTCATGATCATCAAATTTAACTGAAAGTCGGAAAGGGTGGTTCTCAAGGAACACTTTGACTTCATGCCTAAGTTGAAACAAACGTATAAGAACCTTACCCCGAGATAGCCATCAACCTCAGTATGAAGGAGTAGGGTTTTGTGAATTTCTTGACATAATGAAGAGAATAACCTTGAATTCATGTGGTGGGATTTGATGAAATTGACCACTTTTACTGAATCATACAAAACATCTTTCATACTAGTAGGAAGGCACTTTGATGCAAGAGCTTGTCGATGAATGCAACAATGTGACCACTGTACTAAACGAGCTACTGCTTTGACACATCCCAGGAGACCAGAATAACAAGCTGACATAGATTTGCCACCGTCAGTACTTAATCCACAATACTTTGACTACTTTATATCCTTTTTAGAAAAGTAGGAATCAATGGCATGAAAAATATCTGCACCTGTCGTGCGTTCGGGAAGAAGATGACAAAGCAAACGTCCTTCTACAAACTCATTTCCTTTCAAGTATCTTGCAATAATCATCAAAACAGCAAATTATGCTACATCAGTACTTTCATCAACCTGAATAGAAAAATATTGACTGTGATTGATTTCCTTTATCAACGTCTCCTCCATATTATCAGAAATTTCCTTGATTCTACGAGACACTGTATCATTGAAGAGAGGAAGAGCATTGATTTTCTGAACATACTCATTACTGAACATGCAAATAACTGCGTCTTTAATGCTGGGCAAAATCAAATTTTCACCAATCGTGTGATTTTTATCATATCTGGCGATACGGTAACTGATGCGATAGGAGGCCTCAACAGCATCTTCATTAGTACAACCAAACGTTAAGTACGTTTTATTTTTATTTTCGAGCAAACGCTTAAAAAGGCCAGACCTTTATCTTTGAAATCTACGTGTTTGGTTTGCAAATGGCGACTAAGTAATGAAGGCTTCATACTACCGTTAGATAGTACTTCCCCACAAACAACACACTCAGGTCTAGGGATGCTATCAATAATTACGAATAAAAATCCATAAGACAAATACTCTTCACTATATTTTCTTACTTTTGTCGGTTGGAGAACTAGAACTGGAAGCTTAATTTCGCTGACACGCGGCAACTTCTTCTTAGGTTGCTCCTCACAAGGACTGGTACTCGATGATGGAGGATCACTTACCAAACCAGTATTTTTTCTTTTTTTTAAGAGTGCCAAATTTTAGCCATTGATCCATGTTTAAAAAAACAAGTTACAATAATTAAAAAAGTAAGTAGAGCACTTTTCACTTTAAGAGCAAACTGGGAACTGATTCAAAAGAATATTACGATAATAAAAATACAGAGACAGTTCGGGGATTACCCTTCCTAACACACCAGGATAAATACTATAAGAATTGTTCATCCACCGCGTAGGCGGTGGATGAACGACATAATTTTATAGTAATGTTTCAAAATTTAAATAAAGTAGGTTTTAAGTTATTGTCGTTTTGTATAATAAAAATACTTGGCATTATTAAGAAAACAATTACTTATTTTGATTTGTCATAATTAAATGTTATTTGGCTGGAAATGCCATTTATTACAACATCTTTTTATCTTTTCTCTTTACTTAGTCCCCCATTACATTTTTTTACGCGTACCCCTGGAGTACGCGTACCACAGGTTGAGAAACGCTGCACTAAAAGTTTGTTAGTAGTTTTTTTGAATCATCCTGTATATTTGTTATTCTCTGTTTTTTTTTGACTTTCTTAATGAGGCAATAAAACTATAATTATTATTACAAGAAGCAATGTTGATAGGCGACTTTTTTAAAATTAACCGCATCGTTAAGGACATCTATTTTGAGGTAGAGGACGTCGTTCTTTCCTAACGACGCCATTAGCATGGTCGATGCCGTTGAAATGGGACTTTTCGATATTGAACCCGCTTCGGCGAAGATGGAATTGAAATGAAGGACCCCCAACGCTCTAAGAAGTTGGATTAAAGCGAAAAGAAAAAGAAAACTCCTTTTAATAATTCAATTTGAAAAATCGAATTCGCTTTTTCCTGTAAAAAAGGCCATAACGAAACTGATATTGCACAGATTTTTTTTTGAAACAGGAACAGTGGTTGTCACGCAGTGTGACTGATGAGCTGATGGAACTTTTTTGCTCGTCACTCATCAACACGTGGATCCGCACACGACAAAACGTATGCTAAAGTTCCAAACGATCATTCCCGAAACTCTGAGCACCGGCAAAATGGAAAAGTCCTGTTCTCGTTTCTATCTGGTGTTTTCATATTTCGTGGAATTTCAAGTTGAAGTGCAAATTACCCAACACTTTTCGTGCGTGAATTATTAAAGAGGGCCTTTATATCAAAGATTTCCTGCAATAAATAAAACTATTTATTTTATTATTGGTGTTTAAACAGAATACATATAATTATCTGTTTAACAGCATCGAATATTGCAGAATGCCGATAATCAAATTAACGGAGCGCGCATACTGTTTACCCAAATTGATTAATCGTGCACTATATCACAAATCCTGGTCGAAACGGTTGCGGAGAGAAATTGTTTAATGTTTAGTTTATATCTAAAAGCAAACCCTTTAAGGAAACCCCAACCGTATCGATTTTATTAATAATTTCAACCCCTTTGTTTTCATGCAAAACAGGACTTAACATCGAATTTAGCAAATTCCCGGAAATTTTAATAACCAAAATCATTCAAAGAAAACATTCTTCAATTACACTTCTTTTCAAATCATTTTTAACTTTATTCTTGACATTTAAAAGTATATTTATTCATAAGCTACCCACTCAATGAACGTTCTCGGTATTGATATTTTCGTAACATGTCATTTGCAAATGGTTTATTAAGTGAAATTGATTTAAACCATTCTACCGAAACAATTTTGTAGCGAAAAGAATCGAATTTAGCACAACTGTAATTCATTGAAAAATTCAATTAAATTCATTTAAAGCGTTACTTTTAATTCCAAAAAAGTTGTGGTTAAACGCGCCAGTAAGCTTGGAGACTGTCACGGTTTCGTCTGGAAAACTGCTGGAAATGCATAAAACTGTCAGTATGCGAACCGAAAGAGAAAAAGATGGTGAGCATAGGGGTTTTCGTTGGTATTGCACGTCCGCGGAAATTTATTTGCAAAGTCCCGTTCCGCCCCATTTTAGCTACCGAGGAGAGCTTTTCTACCGGAAACACAAGTTTCGGCGACCGCCGCCGTAAACGATCGCTCTAATTGTTCGGAAAATGCCACCGCTGCACTTTTACCAGAGGAAAATTTATTGGGGGTCGGTAAACGAACCCAAAAACTTCGAGTGCAAACGTAAAGCGACATGTACTTGCGTGGTGGTATCGGCAAAGTCGAGTGCATTCAAGTCTTAACTTTATTATGAGTTTAGTTGAAATGGAAAAATTCACTTTTTAGTTTTTTTATAAGCAATTTCTCTCAATTGAATCCAATTCAGATTTCAGGTCACGCTTCATCAGCATACAAAAAGCAATATTCAAAATTTAATGTAGTTCAATATTAAAATTATTCGGGTTGAGAATAGAGTCTTGAGGCACGCCAAGAGAAAGTTTCCTAGGAACGATAAAGTTTCCTCCGTGATCAAGAACCTAAATATCTCGATCTTGAAAGATGTTTATAATACTGCGCGGTACTTTAGCTGGAAGACAAACTACAGAGTAAGACAGAGTAAGTAAGATAGAGGTTATCTTTTGCTCTAATACGTTTAGATTTATCGAATTATATGCATTTCTCAAATCAAGAAATAAAATAGCACAATAATGATTTTTTCAAAAAGCAAGAAACATTGCAACAGTGAGATGGGACGGAATAACTCTTGTTCAGAGGACGAGGATTCTTTGGAATGGGGTATAACTACAACACTTTTGAACTTCGGATATAATTGCCTGTAGACCACATCTCATTATAAATGCTCAATAAAAATTGCCTAACTTCTAAAGGAAGATGGTCAATTAGATCGTACGTGATGTAATCAAGACCACGAGATATCGACTTATGGTGTAAAAATGTATTTTGTAGCTCATGTGCAATAAAGGGTGCCATCATAAACTGCAAAGAAAGATACGGACCAATCAAAAAAGGTCTGTTGCCAGAAGATTCAAAAAATTTTCATATGCTGTTCCATACCCCTCTTGAAGGAGTTGATCTATTTAAGTTGCTACAATAATCCTTCCAATTTTTACGTTTCTTTGCCTTCAAAAATCAAAGTTGTATGTATTACAATTTCTTCAGCAACCTTATTGCACTCCTCATCCCACCTAATGAAGCTCTTATAGATTTTCTCCTGTATGGTTGCTTACATACAAAAACGGAATTGGAAGCTTCGGTCATTAGCCGAATTCAATAACAATAACGATACGAAGGAAGAGATGAGTTGTTATATAGAGTCAAATTTTTCTGTGCTAGTTCTTGTAAAATCAATTTTCTCATGGTGGCATCGGTTCTTGGGATAAATCATTTGAGATAAAGAAACGGAAAATTGATACTGAATAAGAATAGAAAAATGATCAACTCATTCGATATCAGGTCACTGATATCGAATAATTTCTTGCTTGATATCGATTCTTTAATATTAATAACTTAGCTTATAAATGGTAGGTATGGAACTTACACGCACTTGCGAGTTATGTGAAATTCATGGTATAATTATTTTTAGCGGATCCAAACGCAGTATGGAATATAAAAAAGTCCCAGTTCCTATATTCGCAGCTAAAAACTCCTTTATTCGCGGATCTAATAAGTACACACATAATAATATGTAAAGGTAGCATAAAATATAAAGGATTCCAATATGTATTCAACTCAATTTCCATAAAATGAACTAATAAAAAAAGTAAAATAAATCTTATTATAACTTTGCCTAAAGTATGTTATTAAATTATACTGCAAAAGCGCGGTGATGTAATTGTGATAATCAACATATTCACAAAATGAAAAGAGAAGCTTGGACGAAAAGAATCACATTTATTAACGCATAGCAAACAATAGGAAGAAATATTATACATACATAGCCGAAGAACAGACGAAAGATATTTTCCCGCCTAGATAATTGCCGCATCGCTTTGTTTCGTCTTTCACAATTATTACAAAAATTGTGAATGAGTAACACGTCTTTACCGATCTTTTTCTAATTTATAATGTCAACTAAAAAAAATAAGAAACGAAAATTGAAATGCTTGATCGTTTACGCCTTGAGGATATAGGCCATTTGCATCCATATTACGCTCATTCAATATCAACGAATCAACTGTTCGATCGATAAAAAAATCCGAAGATTTAAATAAGGTCGTCTGTAGCTTCAACTTCACTGTCAGCTAAAATTGTTCGTAATTCAGAAATAGAAAAAATTGAAGTGGCAATCATTATGGATCGAAGACCGCAACCGAAAAAGGGTGCCCCTGAGTAGGTTGGGTCAATAAATTTAAGGTGAGACAATCATTGCATAACAATAAAATCTTTGGAGAAACAGCATCTGCAGACACTACTCCAGCAAAACGATATCCAGAAGAATTTGCAAACCTAGTAACTGATGGAGGATACAAACCTAAGCAAGTATTTAATGCAGCCGAAACTGCACTGTTTTGAAAGAGAATGTCAAACAAAACATTCATTTCTAAAAGCAAAAACTCTGCTCCTGGATTTAAGGCAGCAAAGGATAGAGTTACACTGCTGGTATGTTCTAATGCATCTGGAGATTGTGTCATTAAGCCACTGATGCTTTATAGATCGTTTAATCCTCGGGCTTTAAAAACCAAAACACGTATGGTTATACGTGTTGTCAGTGTTTTGGCGTGGTAATAAGAAAGCGTGGGTTACAGGCGCTATTTACCTACTTCTAGTTTTAGACAATATAACTTTGCATCCAAATATGAAAGTGACATTTTTACCTTCCAACACGACGGCTTTACTTCAACCTATGGACCAAGGAATAATCCATACCTTTAAGCCCTATTACATTAGATGAACCTTCAAAATCTTATTGGATAATATGGAATGTAATAATGATGTGAATGTTCAAAGAATCATTGGAAGAACTGAAGCCACACACATTGAAGTCATGCTGGAAAAAAACTGTAGCCAAAATCACGAATGGAATTGGTCGAGATGGTTCCAACAGATAGAGTCAAATGACATTCAAGAATTACTTGAATAACAAGATAAAAAATTTGACTGAAACTGATTTGGAGGAAACGTTAAAATCACAGCCCATTGAAGAAGAGGCTTCAACAAGCACGTGACATTTAATTTGAAAAATCTTAGTAAAGGTTTAAGAATGGCAAATGAGCTTTGCGATTTCTTCATAAATATTGATCTGTCTATGGAACGAAGTTTTATTTTTAATAGGCAAATTGCTAATGCAACTGCTACGTAACAGTCTGAATTGAAGAAGCTTTTAAAAACTGCGAAGCAAAAGAAAATTACAACATTCTTCAAATTATTTCCTAAGCCTTAAGATAATTATTCAAAATATTCAAAAAATTAATTTAAATTGATTTTTTTATATATGTATTTGTTTTCCACCTAGGAACGTATCCCCTGTAATACCATATAAATTAGTATTCCGTATTCACGGTTTCTGTATACTCGCTAATAAAGAGCTTTTACAGTATTTAGTTATCAATCCATGTTATAAAAATGTACAGACTTGGACTCATCTTAAGATCCACACATTGAATCAGAAATCTTAATTGAAACCTTAATTTTTTATGTAGCTGTTTTAAACAAGCTTCAAGTTTTAACAACACTTAGAACCATAATTCTTCATATATAATATACCATCATAAATCTTCACAATCAAATTGAACTACCGCGTTTGCATCTTGGTTGGAATCAGCGATAAACTTACAGAAGTTATTATACGAAATAAATATTTTATTAGTAAATAGTTCCTTGAATTCGGAAAAAACAATCTAAAATGGTATGGTAGTCAATTATATTATCTTCTTTGCGCATCTTAGAATAGGGTTCTACAAAATCTGTAACAGGAATAGGATTATTGGAAGTTTTCTCAACATGTTTAGATTCAGATCCCACTGATCAAGGGGTTCTGCCACGCATTTTCACACAGTTTCAAAATCATCGGCAATGATAATAGTATTCTTATTCGTACTGTATACATACAAATCATATTGGGAGAAGGAGTCATCAAGTTCAGCATCAGTTTTGAAAAAGCATCGGTTGACAATACGGTCATCCTTTTTACAAACAAAGCAACATATTTTGTCAGTTGTTAAATATATTCTAAACGTAGTCTTCTCATATTCGTTTAATAAAGAACTGGGGCATTAGCTTATACTCATTCCTAAATTAGTTAACTCCTCATTGTTAATTACTTTAGGTATTATAACTACCGTATTCGTTCGAATCTAAGACACATCCGATTATAAGACGCACTCCATTATTAAGAACATCTGTCTGACAAAAATAGTGCACCTTAGATTCGAACGAATACGATATAACATGTTTGTACCCCAAATATTTTTAGTCTAGGTCTAGTGTTAGTTCTAGATTTGTAAAGTCTACTCCCACTTAGTGAAGTCTTACTAATTTTAGTCATTAGTCTTTAGGCTGCTATGTAAATAAGGCTTTTGAGAATATATTTTTTTTCTTTTTTATCCAATTTAGTTAAAACTTTTACAATAAAGGACAATAGGGCGACAAAAAAAATTAAAGATCAAAAGAAAATTATAAAGTTCCTATTATATGATGATTGACAGGTGTAAATAAAAGATCCTTCACGCTTTAATAGGAAAACAAAAGAAGGCGGCCTTCACGGTATAATAGGGAAACAAAAACAAGCTACCTGTCTTAACATTCCTTTGCGTTACAATAGATGATTGACAGGTGTAAACAAAAGGCTCTTCACGCTTTAATTGAGGAACAAAAGAAGGCGGCCTTCACGCTATAATTGAGAAACAAAAGCAAGCTACCTGTCTTAACATTCCTTTGCGTTACAATAGATGATTGACAGGTGTAAACAAAAGGCTCTTTACGCTTTAATTGAGGAACAAAAGAAGGCGGCCTTCACGCTGTAATTGAGAAACAAAAGCAAGCTACCTGTCTTAAAATTCCTTTGCATTACAATAGATGATTGACAGGTGTAAACAAAAGGCTCTTCACGCTTTAATTGAGGAACAAAAGAAGGCGGCCTTTACGCTATAATTGAGAAACAAAAGCAAGCTACTTGTCTTAACATTCCTTTGTATTACAATAGATGATTGACAGGTCTAAACAAAAGGTCCATCATGCTTTAATTGGAGAACAAATAAAGACGGCCTTCATGGTATAATTGGGGAACAAAAGCAAGCTACCTGTCTTAACATTCCTTTGCATTACAATAAATGATTGACAGGTGTAAACAAAAGGCCCTTCACGCTTTAATTGAGGATCAAAAGAAGGCGGCCTTCACGGTACATTTGGGGAACAAAAACTGGGCTATTTAGCGCTAAATGGCTAGGTAGGTTGGGTTCAGATAAGGTTGATGGTTTAACCCAACCCAACTAATATTTAATGCTCAGTAGTTAGGTGGAGTGGGTTAAGGTTAATAGCTTAACTCAACCCAATTAATATCTAAGGCTAACTAGCTAACTAATTGGGTTGGGTTAATATTTTATGCTAACTAGCTTGTTAAGTTGAGTTAAGGTCTACAATTCAGATCTACAGTGTTAACATAAACTCATAAATACGCATTTAAAAAATTAAGCAATTTAAGAGCAATTTCTGAAAATTTACCGAATTTATTCCTTTCATTGTGAACGCTTGTACATATTTTCGAACAGCATACACCCCTCTAAAAAATCCATATGAAGGAAGAACTCTAGTCATGGTAGTAGCTTGAGTTCGCAACATTCTGGGTTCCCATAGCTGAAATATTCCTTTTTTCCTATACAAATTCTTTTCATTTACCATACCCATCCCCATCACATTTATACGATAAAAGAATACCCAAAAGTGTTACAAACTTTATTCAGGCGCAGAACCTGGAAGTATAATGTTTAAGAAAATGTTTAAGAAAATTTTCGTCAGCCATAACTTCAAATTTAAAAACGCCTTATGTGTTTTATATATGGATATTATAACGGAATTGTTGTTTAATAGTCTAATTATTTTTCATACTACAGATGACTCCTGAAACTTAAAATTTCTAATCCATTTTTTTAAAATTAATGTTTAGCATTGTTACCGTGGTCGCATATTTTCAAAAATAATCCTAAATGAAAATTTTGACTTTCTGAGAAGAACTATATTGAAAATATTTAAGAAAATGTTTAAATTCGTTCACTTTAGGTTCATCTGTTTGACCAAAAATTTTACGTCGCAACCCCAGACCGGCGAAATAGAGGCTAAAAGTTAAAAAATCGTTTAAAATTAAAACTTACATAAGCATTTATACAAATTTTATTAAATTATTCAAAAACAAATGTTTTTGAGTTAATTGGTGTTTTTATATGATTAAATATTTTGGACATTCACGATCAATTGAAAGTGCAATTCTTGACTTTAATAAAGAAGTGATAAATAAGTTTATCGCAGACAAAGACAAGAGTAGATTTTATGTTTAATACACAAATAGGTGTGTAGAAAGCTATATTAATAAAGTTATTTTATTTATAAATTAATAACTCATTTATATACGTAATTGAAATTACGACGTGCAAAATACACTTGTTTGTGCGTGGCACCCCAAAAAACTTTGCGCTCATTTGAGCCCCTCCAGACACATTACTCACGAGCCGTCCCTGCACTAGCATTAAAGCTGACACTAGACCTAGAACTAGAAATATTCGAATTTAACCGAACGTCTCTTAAGACGGCTAAACCCGAATGTTTCCTTTAATCCCCTTTCTATAACTTCGTGTAGTAGTAAAGTAGAAACATTTTAGAACACCGCCCTTTTTGCCGGTAAAATCAGTAGTCTAGCAGAAAAAAAACACCATTAACTATAAATCTACCATGAAATATAATAAAATTATCTATTGCCTCTTTAGAGGTAAATAGATGAAATCATATACAAACAGATACGGTTGCTAGAACTCTTGAAGCAAAGATAATGATCTTGGAACCAATTAAATTTCCGACAGTGATATGAAACATAATCGTTTTGCAAAATCATCAACAGTGACAAACAAATGAAAAGACAAATAAAACTATACCAAAAACTTCGAGTGCAACCCTAAAGAGACATGTACTTGTGTGTTACCGGCAATGCCGAGTACTTTCAACTCTCTCTATTACGAGTTGAATTGAAATGGAAAAAAATCATTTTTTAGCTTTTTTGTGAGCAATTTTTCTCGATACAATCCAATTCAGATTTCACTTCACGCTTCATCAGCATTCAAAAAACACAATATTCAAAATTTAATGTAGCCCAACATTGATGTTTTTCGAACCGTGGAAATATTTTGTTTTCCCTTTCTGTTTGTTCTCCTTTTTTTTCTGCCGAGTTTGAATTTGCATAGCAAATGTCGCATGCAGAATAACGATATACCAACCGTACAGAGTATTAAATTACAACCCTCGCGGTAATCACCTTTACCTTAACGGTGTTCGAGAGTTTTTCTTTACGACGACCAGTTGAACGACGAGGACGTTGTCGTCGGAAGCGGATGGCGCAATGCGGTTTCATGGATAATCCCAGGTGTAAGGGAACCTGTCGTCCCGGTAACTGGTACGGTCGAGCTTTGCCCCCCAGGGCAATAACTTCTGGTCACGCTATCCATCCTTTTGATTTATTTCTTCGTCTTTCAAAACCCTTTTACCATGACGCAAATTAAAATTGAAATGTTTAATTTCGTTTCGTTTTGGTAACAATATGCACCTTCAAAGTTTATGGCTAATGGGGGAATATAAAATCATATTTCCAAGTCCGAGCAACGAATTTCGTTTTCCTGGGTTACGTAACCTACATCTGTCAGAAGGAATCTACTCGCAGCGTCTGAGTTCAAGCGCGAATCATCATAACTTCGAGGAAAATAATGAGAATTTCACCCGGCATGCTTCCGAAAGTACTCGGAAATCAAGTTCAAGTTGAATCTTCTCTTAAGAAATGAAAAATAGAAATTTCAAGTCAAAAATAAAAGTCGTTTGTAATAATAACTAAGTGGATTTATAAAATTAATTTTATGTGTTTACGGATTAAAGAATCCATTTGAAATTGCACGTCCATAACGGTATTGTTCGTTATATTAAGTTTGTTTTCTACGTTTTCGAGAAGTTTAAGGTCGTTCATCATAAGTTTGGACACTTCATAGAACGGTTCTTTTGAAATGGCTTTATCCATAGATTTACACCGATCCATTATTTCTTCAACTCGTTCCGTTAGAACGCAAATCGATAGATAAACTGTAGACATCGTCTTGAACATCTCCATTCTATAGGGATCAACGTTACATAGATCTTTCCAACGTGGAGACATTTTCTCAACTTTGCTCACTAAATTTTCTAGCTTATCTTGGTAACTTGCGATACTCGCCATATCGTTATTTAAACATTTATTATAATAATTCAATAAGTTTAACCAATCATTTATGTTTTTTAGATAAGTTTCATTCAAAAAATTATGATTGAATGTATCGTTAATCTCTCGGACTTGATTATAAAACACTTTATTTATATCTACCGTTGAGTGTATCCAATCATCAATTAAATCATTAAATTGATCAAACGTAAGTGGTTTTTGGTCCATTTTTTAATTTGATACAAAAAATTTAGAATTAAATTTGGGAAAATGTCTAAATCATTTTGACGGTTTTAAGCCAACTTAAATTTTTTTAGTATTCAAAATGATTTCCTTTGAACTTTTGTTAAAAAGTAATCGCATCTGTCGACTAGGTGGAGAATAATTTAGAGCCGAGACAAAATGCGTGAGCGGAAGGGTAGACGAGAGAAAAAAAAGGGTGCGCGATAGCATACTGAAAATTTCAGGGCTGATACCCGCCCCTTTCATTAAACGCGGCCGTCACTGAAAAAATTAAACCACCTTCGGCCTGGGCGAGTGGCTGTTACCATGAATAATAAAAATTGAGCCTCAGGTACGAAAAGGGGGTAGACTGAGAAGGGCTCCGCATCCTTGCATAATATACCTCCTGGCAAGAATTATACGACGCCGAGGGAGTGGAGATATCCAGCGGGGATTGGAAAGAGAGAAATTGCTACGAGACGAGTTCCCCTCAATTCACTAAATCAGTTATTAACACCTTGCAAAAGGTTCAAACGAAATCAATTTTTCAACCCCACGTGTCGGGGCTTTTGTTTAAACAAACATCTCGAGGTACTTCATTTTGTGATAGAACACGTCCTTATCGCCATTGAATTTCCGCAAGTTACACAAGGGATACAATTCCCTTGAGAGGATGTCCAGGAGATGAAGTTCACTCCTTCTACTTCTTCCTCAAAAGACTTGAATTTCAAAAAATACATGCGGGATTTTTAAAACGAAAGAAAAAGTAGTAAACCATTTCTTATGTAACGGAAAAAAATTGCTGAAATAGATTACAACAAATTCTTTTAGTTACATTATATTACATTTCAGAACTATTTTTGTCGTGGTAAAAAATAACTAAAAGCTTACATATTATGTATGATTTATTAGTAAGTGGATCCAGTTTTAGGGATTTGTGGAAATTTATTGCTTTGAGATAGCAATTATTAACTGTCTCTTAATAAGAAGGATATTATGGTCCTAGAATAAAAAAGTAGTGCTCATTTGACATGGTATTATTTTATAAAAAATATAGTATATGCAGTATTTATTCAAAATTCTTGATATATTCATATCTGGAAATAATTTGAATTGGCTTAAATACAGTGGAGTCTGCACTAATGAAACTCGCTCCATTTCTGGCTGCCGTTGGGATTACATGCGCTTATTCGAAGCAAATCATCAACTGCTCTGTAGACCCATTATATTATTCATAGAGAAGCGCTTAGGGTGTGTGGTGAATTTGGCAAATTTTATGAAATTCGCCGAATGCGCAAATATTTGAAAATCTCTTCCATTTTAGCAGATAACGATGACGTGGTAATAACTTTGAGTAGCGACATTTTTTTTTATAAAGAATAATAATATAAAGACCAAAATATTTTGTGATTCAGATTCTTTTTAATAAAAGTAACAAATTTTGCAACATTTTCGAGCTGAAATCTGAATTCTCTTAAAGTCTCTCAGTAGAGATAAAATATGTTTCTTTGGGGACTTAGGGCCGGTCTTACAAAACAGTTTATATCTCTTCGTATACCGGCGTAAGATAACTATTCTGTACAATTCAATGAGAATAGCTTATACTAGGAATAAGTCAGAGACAGTTTGTAAGTGAGGGCACAATGGTTATTGTATAAAATGAAACATTTGTGGAAGATAGAAAACGAAATAATTAATAACACGCTTCAGAAATTATGATTTTAAAAGAAAAATTATATGATAAAATTAGTATTCTAAAATAGTATTACAAATATAACTATTCTGGTATAAAATAATAACTATTCCACTGATTATACCAATAATCAATGGAATCATAAATACGAGAAAAAGTATCAGATGCACAAAAAACATCAAACGATTTGGCAAAAAAGATGCATGCAAAAATTTTATGTCAATGCTTCAAAACTAAGTAGATGATATTTGAAGGAAAAAGCAAACAATGTCAAACGCCATCAAATTCTCATTAATTGTATTAAAATTTGTAACCAATCGTCGAATGCTGGAAACTTTTGTCTATGCTCAAAAGATCCTTCCTTGATCCCAACGAAGCAAGTTTAAGCACTACCAATGGAAATTACTTTGTTCTTTTCTTTCAACCTAATGTTACGTCAATTGGACAGCCAATGGAAGATGGCCTTGGCATAACATTTAGTGAGAAAGAATCCATTAAATTTGAATAGCACAGAATGTCAATGAATAAACCGATGATAATAAGATTGGAAAATAGATCTAGTGTGACGAAAATGAGTCGGAAATCAGTTTATTAAGAACAACGATATAATTGAAAAAGTCTTCGACCAAGCTACTACAACGCAGCCTTATTTATTCGAAAATAAGAGTGGACACGAAGAAATTGATTATCTTCATCTTTCTTATATCCACTTCCAACCCCTTCCTCTTAAAATATCTTTCCAAGGTCTTTATCATATTCTTCATCTCCACCGCCTCTTTCGCCATGACCACGAAGTCCGATTTGCAGTGTAGTAATGTATGGGGCAGAGGTATAGGGATGGTGGGAGCAGGAAATGCTGGAAGACGTGCAAACTAGATATTGGAAATGGGTGCTTGTGGTGGCGAGAGAAACACCGGGGTACATAGTGAGGATTTTTTTATTCCTCACTACTAGAATATATAATGATGAAGAAAGAATAGAAGGGAGGCCAAACTGCGGAATCTTGTGTGAGTATTGGAGGAAAATTAGGGAGGGAAAGCTATGATGAGAAGGGTTGTGGGGGTGAGGAGATAAAAGGCTGCTGAGGGTTCCGAAGAATAGGGTGTGAAGCGCAGTCTGAGAGTGTGTGGAAATGGAGGAAGAGTTTTATTCTAGTTATTCTAGTTTCTTTTATTCTAGTTTTATTATACAAAATTTTATTGTACATAATAAAACTTTTGTATACGCAGAAGTTGATAACATGATGTTAGTCAAGCAACCAACGAAGTTTGAAGGTGAAAAGGCTGCTAATGTTGTAGATACTAGACTATTTTGAGCTGCAAGAACTTGTTGTTGAAATTCTAATCCTACGCAAAATAAGACAAACAAAGAAAAATAGAAAATGTACAACTAAAATTAAAATGTACAAATCAACTTTATTGATTGAATCCATGTTACCAATATGAATATAAATCAGCGAAAAAATAAATCAAAAAGCAAGAAAATAGACTTATTAAATAAAACAAATTTAAGAGGCAATTCAAATTACTCAAAAATCATCAACTTATTCAACACAACCTGCTCAAATAAAGAATGAAACTACTGAATAAGAATCATAAATACAACATTGTACCACAAGGACACTGTCTAACTAATCTTTTTTTTTTAACTATAATCCATATTAATCAATAATTATTGTATTAATTAAAAAGTATTTTTTTATCTGTAAAAAAATATTATGAATAATTTAGGTAATTTATTATGAATAGCAGCTTTAGATGTTTCGACCTATTATGGTCATCTTCAGAAGCTTTGTTAAAAAATTAAAATAATGAACATACCAAATATTAAATAAAGTTAATTACACATTTGTTACACATAAAACTAAACACGTTAAAATAAATAAAATTGAACTTTAAACTGTAAAAACGACGAACAAGACAACTGTATCAAATCTAACAAAAATGCAAGTATTATATGCATATATGATATATATTAATGGATGCTCAATCTCATCAATCATGGTTCAATCTCAAGCCTAATGGCCAACATGACAATATTCACAAACTTCTCCAGTATTATTTGATCAGAAATCTGAAACTAGCAACTGACGTGATTAACTACGTTAACATTCTGACCTGAAACAAAACTTTGAATAATAAATAGATAGGTAAAAGTAGATAAGTAAATAGTTTCTGAAACACCCGTGTCCATTCACAGTTGACTGATAAATTATTTTGCTCCTCCTTTGTCGAGATAGCCATGTTCCCAATTCAAGTATTATTCGTTTAGTCTATCTGATCTTTTCATCGGTTGTTCCAATCTTGAACTATTTCCTTCTCTAGTTTGGTTTGAGCTTCCTTTGCTGCTCCCGCGTATATCCTTCCTCTAGTTAATGGCTCAATTGGTACTAAGCTTGCCATCACAGTCCAACTCAACCCAACTAAGTCCAGTCCAACCCAAACTAACCCAGTCCAACTAAGCAGAATCCAACGCAACCCAATACAATGGCACGACATAAGTGGAACTAATTTATCAAATCATTAGGCAAAGTAAACATCATATATAAGAAAACCTTTAATAAACACAGAAAAGCGCGCGATGAACAATCTGTTTGGCACCACTTCCTAATAGAAACAAAGTAATAAATATGACTCATGTATGCACCTAAACAAAGTACAATAACAAATTCATACTTTCGCGCATGACAGGACACTATGATCTGTTCTTTATTATCATTCTTTAATGTTGGACTAATGAAATACATTTAAGTAATACCGATATACCGGTTTTAAAAACTGAATATTACAAGCCCTAGTACCAATCCATCTGCCTGAAATCCTGTGATCTAAATAGTGAAAAATTTCATTTATCCGTTGCACTATGTTGTTGGCACCACATCGTTCTTTTTAGATCGTCTAACAAATTAATTAGCAGTTCAAAAAGATTGTTCTGCAAAAATTCCATATAACAGTGATTTGTTAATGTAGATAACATAACGTAAGATACGTTGTTAATTTATCACAAAAATTATTTGATTTTTTATTACACAATAAAATGGTATTTAAAAACTTGTCTCTTTCAGCCAAAACTAAATATTCAGCCAAGTACTGAAGCTTATGTATATCGTTATTCTAAACAATGTATACGATTTTTATACAACGCAAGTCATAACCACCTCAATTCGATATTTACTCAATATTTTCGTAGCCACAAAGTATTTTAAATCAATGTTAATAAAGATTGCATAATGTTGTATCACATGCACCATTCTGTAATAGTGGGGAGACTCGATTCTCAGGATACGATTCTTAATCTCAGGGTACCGCTCAGTGGATTTTTAACTGTTGAGGTGGAAGGTAGTCGAAGCGACCTCACAAGTTTAAACATTAAAAGCAAAATGTATTTTTGGTTAATGTTTCCTTAGAATTTTTGTTATTCTTTTCTTATCCAAACATATGTATAAAATTGATTGTCATCTTAAAATGGTTAGGCTGCTTTAGTCTATCTTTGTCATCCTAGTCTGTACCCCTAACCCCCACCATCATAATACGGCTGTAATATCGTAGGCTGCGATTGAAGGAAAGGTTTTTTTTTGCCTGCAACGCCAACTTTATTTTTGTACAACGGAAAAGAATAATACTAAAGAACAGAAGCCATTTACGTAATAACAATTTATTATAAAACTAAAATATCTCAGCCCATTAGGACAGATAATTGAAATGGAGATAATTGAGATGGAGAAAAATATCTCAACCCATTAGAACAGATAATTGAAATGAAGATAATTGAGATAATTGGAATGGAAGTTTTAAGTGAAAATCTTTTTAAAGATATAAAAATCATGATTGAAAATTATGCAAAATTTGTTTAAATTCTACTAGCTTCAATTGACTTCTGGACAGGTAAAGGATCTTATCGAGTTATTTTATGGTTACAGAGTTAGAACAAAATTTGTGTCCATGGAATTAATGCCGTATGATTAATATATTAAAAAATAGGTAGCAATAAGCGTGGCTGTATCCAATTTAATTATACAATTTGTAAAAAAAATTTCAACAGTTAAATCCTTTTATCCTTTTATATGGAATAAGCAGTTTATTATATTAAATTTTTCATAAAAAATGTAACAATTTAGCCAACAGTTGTAGTCCTCTAGTTAACTTAACTTCTGAACTGTTGAGTTTCTGCGAATGCGGTACAAAACAATTAGTGGCTAACCATGAATAATGGAGTGTAAACACTTCTCTTATTCGTTCGTAGCTGGACCACTTAAGCTTCACGGCCTATGTCATTAATATTAACAAATTAAACACCTGAGTGAACTCCAAGGGCAAAGTGCTCCCGGGTTTTAGTTTATTCAAATCTTGGTAGGGTTTTCCGGGATTTCCCTCTGCGGACATGAATAGCTGAGCCGGATGTCATTAAAGGCTTTTAGAGGATTGGCTAATTCAGAAACAAAAAGTCCCAACTATAAACTAAACTTTAATACCGTTATTCGCCGTTACGTGTATATCATAAATCTATACTTGGTTGAACTTTACATCGAAATAACAAATGGTTTCCGGGGTTTTTGACGCATAAAGGAATAAAAAAGTTTCGAAACACAAAGGATACGCTTGAGTGGGTTGATGTCTTATCGGAATTTCTTTTTTCAAAAAAAGGGCTTTTTACCACCGGTGGTTGTCCATATAGATAGAAAACCGTTGAAAGGACGGGCTTATCCACGATTTGTATGACTAATGGCTACCTGTTTAATAAAGGTACGTTGTCGTGGTTGGGTGATAAACTCGAATCTGTGGTCGTGGGGAACTACAGTTTTGTGATTTATTCGTGGAAACTTTTGGCTCGTAAAAATGTCGAGCGATGTTAGTGTCGAAATATAACCCGGAAAAATACTCTCGTGTATCTCCAATAGATACGAGATGAAATTGGATATTAATCTTTCGGATCAATTAAAACGTGACCCATTTAACCACATTGGTAATACTAGAATGGCTCTTAAATTTCTTGGAAATTATAACTGTCAAGATAATCTTTTAGACTAACATTATAAGAGTATGTAAAGATCATGAGAATCTTATTCAAGCCATTAAATAAATTTAAAAGGGAATATATTCTAACAGTAGAACGTAATTTTCCTTATCATCAGCTCTTTCCGTGAAAAGGAGTAAATTTTTCTTTACGTCCGGTCGGTAAATAAGGAGTCACGACGGTCACGAATTACGATCTATTCTAGACCGCGAAGAGGAAAATATTGCCATAAGATTTTTAGAGCTCTCCAAATTTACGAGTCACGTAAGCATTTAAAATTTCTACCTCATGATAATCTGTTTTTTTTGTTTTAGGTATTTTTGCATGGGGGGCGATGGGCAACGGGCCTGGTGAGGGGGGGCTCCGTCGTCGGATGCCGCTGCGTCGGGGCGGTGGTGGCGGCTGCAAGGGCGGCAGCGGCGGCGGTACAGCGTCGAGCGCGGCAGCAGCCGCCGAAATAGGATCACGCGCGATGCGCTACTACCGCCTCTGGATATACACATGCAACACAGTCATATTAGCAGGAACACTAGCCTTCGTCGGCGCTGCCGTACAAAACGTCCTGCTTGATTATCGACGCACCCTGGTGCCGTCGTTGACGCTCTACCAGCCGAGCTTCCTCTACGCGTATCTAGCCCTGGCAACCCAGGGCGGCGCCCTTCAGCTGCTCGGCTGCGTCGCCGCTATACGCCTTTCCGAGCGACTGCTCAATGCCTACTGGCTCCTGCTGCTAGTACTCCTCTTTGGTGATATAGTTATAGGTAAAGAATATTTTTTTTAAACCAGTCTTACAAGAAACAATTTTAGAAGAAAAAGAAAATCTCGATATTACGAATCCAACACGCTCACAACTCGTTGCGTTGTGTCTCTAGTTTTGGTTCAATGAGAACAACATTCAATAATCTAAAGCCGAATAACTACCACAACTTTAACTAGTCCAAATGTTAGCTTGTTTTATTTAATTAGTTATGTTAGTTTTAGATTAATTTTAGTTATTATTCAGCTTTAGAATGTTGTATATTTTGTATGTACAGTAAAACCTCGTTTATCCGAACCTCATTTATCCGGATCTCCGGATAATCCGGATCAGATTTTTAAATTTTTTAGACTATTTAAAAAAGTTTTTATCTTTTATTAAATTTTATGGTGGATTCATGCAACGTGGTTTAGTCTTAGTCGTAGTCATAGTCATAAGAGTGAAAAGTTAAGGTAGTGCGTTATAGTAGTACTGTTCATGCATCACCTTATGACTAAAACGGTTTTTGTCTTAGTCACAATAGTTGCCCAACTTTTAACTTCTTAAAGCTAAAACCTTCGGTCGCAATTTAACGCATTCGCGCACTTTTCTCTTTCGTGCCTTTAATGGCAGTGTTTCGTTTTATTTAATAAATAAAGGTTGAGTTGATTAACTTTTTGATTTTATTATATTACAATTATAACAATAATTTCAATCAGGGTTGTTATATTTTTAAGAAAGTGTTTAAAACAAACTGTTTGAAGCATTTTTAAAACGGTATGATATGTTTTAATCAGTTCAAAAGGTGATTTAAAACATGCGGTGTTTTTTTAAAGAATACTTTTGTTTCAAAATTAGCAGGAAAATAGAACATTTCCTTTATATATGTTTATCGCCAAACCTACATTATAACTAAAACTTAATATATGACTAAAAACCTAAACAAAACATTTAAAAAAATCGTTACCCGTTTCCGCTAGATGCATTATTTACTCCATTTAACTGTTGAAATATGCAAACTGTTTTTGCTGCTTTATCAATTCCTAATCTATTGCTTAAAGTATGGTATTAAGTCCTAGGAAGTAAAAGTCGCTTAATATTCTCAAATGATGCTACTACATCGGATGTAACTATTAAAATAATTTTAATATAATAGCATCCAAAGAGATAAAGAAAGATCAATCTGCCAGTCAAGATTTTGCATTTTGTCTAATAGTATTTAATATTTTCGAAGGAAACTCAAACAGCTTATCAACAATATCGTGCTTTTTGCAATGAAAATGTTTTCTGCCAGAAGTTTTAAACATAATATCAGGTCTCCTGGAAGCAGTATCAAGTCTTTTGGAAGCATTTGAATTTTTCTAAAACCAGTATCAAGTCTTTCAGAAGCTATATACGCTTTTCTAGAAGAAGTGCTTTCTAGAAGCATTTTAAGTATTCGAAAAGCAATATCAAGTTTTCTGGAAGAACTTCAAAAAGCAGTAGTAAATCTTTTAAAGCATTACAAGTATTCTGAACATTTCACGTCTTTTGGAAGCAATATCAGGTTCATTAGAAAGAGTATTAAATCTGCTATGAGCATATCAAATTTTCTGGAAGCAGTTTAAGTCTTTTGTGACTATTGCAAGTCATTACATGTCTTCTGGCAGCTACATCAAATCTTCTAAAAGCATTTCATATCGTCTGAGAGCAAGATCAAGCCTTTTCAAATGCAGTATCAAGTCTTCTAGAAGCATTTCAAGTCGTCCAGGGGCAGTAGTAAGTCGTTTGGAGGTAATATCAAGTCTTCTGAAAGTAGTACTAAATCTTCAAAAACCAGTGAACATTTCTGGAAGCATTTCAAGTCTTCTGAGGCATTACAAGTATTCTGAACACATTTCAAATCCTTTGGAAGTAGTATCAGGTCTTGTAGAAGCAGTATTAAGTTTTCTATGGACAGTATCAAATCTTTTGAAAGCATTAACAGCCTATGTTTATAGATAATTCATTTCTACATATTCAATTGCACTATTTAATTGTACCCGATTAATATTTGCTCCTCAAAATCGACGTTTTAGTATATTGACCAAGTAATGACCGTTTGTTAACGTCATTTCTAAACGGTCTAAAAAGAAACCATGTTATTCCACCTTTGATTTTAATGGAATCAAACCCAGATCAAATTGATTCAAAATTAATGGAATTGGTACAAGAGTACCAATATCTTTATGATACTTATATCTCTATGATACAGCACACAAAGATCATAAAAATAAATTAATCTTTATGTTTTGTATTTGTGCGATTAATAAAGCTGTATTCAAGTTAGGAATTACAATTCAGAAGCAAATACACAATCTCGGGATTACATTTTATGAAGCCGGGATCCCGGGATTGATTTCGAGATTGGTTTATCTGTTTTCAAGTGTTTCTTTAAAAGACTTCGTTTTCTCCTGGTCAACTTTCTTCTCCAGAAAGACGGCGAAATATCGCATTCTTCTTCATGGTCGACTTTGTCATTTTTACCTTCATTTCCTCTAAATCTTTCTATTATATTTTAATCTCTTTCATCTATACGTTTCTTGTACCCTTATTATTGTTAGTTTTATCGAGGAAAGGGTTGTCGTTACCGGAATTTTAAAAAGGCTGAACGAAGACAAATATAGTCTTACGCTGTTAAATCATCCAAATCAAACAATCTTCAAAGGTCTTTTCTAAGGAGCATATTTTTTTTTAATTTCTTGCAGCATGCATTCTAAAGCAATATCTGCTTTATTAAGATTTATGTCTCGATGACAAATACCTCCAGTTACTTTGACCCGATCTAAAAGTCAAACCAACTTCTCATAATGTGAAACTCACTGTAATTAATGTAAATAATACAATACTTTAGACTGTCATATTGCTTTAACATGATTAAAAGGTTGTTTTACATGTTCTTCTTTTACATATTTTTGAAGATCTCTGTGTTGGAGATTTTCGGTACTTGGTTATTATGTGAACAATTCCGGGATCCAGGAATCCCAAACAAGTTTCTTTTTATTCATATTAGATAATGTTAGAAACAAAATGTTTCTAACACATTTGAAATCTGTTTCACTCCAGATTTCTTTTTCTATTTCTAATTTGACACGATTGTATATATGTTCAAATTTTGCTTTAATGTGCTATGCTTAAATATTGCACGAACCAATATCTTTCCTTACAACTAAAGCTAACGCAAACGGTTAAGACTAAGACTAGGACTAAAACTAAAACACGTTGCATGAACCCACCATTATCTATTATTTCGAAAAAACTTCGTACAAGGGAAGAGGCGAGAGTAAAAGATAAACTTTACACAAATTTAATAAAAGACAAGTTATTCCCCGGTGCCACGCGTCAGATATTCGGGGAATACCTCAACTACTCGGAAGTTGCCAGACAACGATAAATTTTGTGTTGACTATAATGAATTTCATTAGTTTTTCTGTTATATTATAGAGCACTTATCATTTTACTTATCGTATGTAGTTCAATCGGTATGTTTTTGCTTTTTATTCGTATGTAAAGCCAGGTTTATACAGAGAATTTAGCTGTAAATTTAAGAATTCGATTCGTCATTGAACAAAAACAAAGTAAACAATGTGGTTACCCAACTATCTGCCAAGTTGTTAAATTTACAACTAAATTTACGGCAAAATTTTTTGTATAAACCCGACTTAAGTTATCCTTGTTTTTTACTAGTGTTTCTCAGTGTAAAGGTTAAAAATGGCATCGAAGCGAAAGAAAATCGTCGCGTCAAAGGACAAAATCTAGATCTTATTAATCGTATAGATAAAGGAGAAGCTTTAAAGAAAATAGCTACTGAATTGGGAGTTGGATCTTCCACAGTGTCGGACTAGAACAAGCAAAGCATAGAAATTGAAAATTTTTGTTGTAAAATGATATGTAAAGACAGTTTGAAAGGCAGAGGTACGGCAAAAAAAGCAAAAAATGAAACATTAGACTACTCACTATTCATGTGGTACAGTGCTTAGCGAGAACGGGGTTGGACTGATCTTGGCCCAAAAAGTTTTATTTTTAGGTGATTAGTAACAAAACCTCTTTTCTCTGCGTTCTCTGCGTGCACATATCCTTAACAAATATAATATAACACCATCATATAATAATAAGAATCAAACTTTTAATCTTCTGGCAAATTACAAACAAAAACATTCTGTGCTGTTGAAAAGTGGAATATATTCGATCTCATGCAGGGACTGTAAGAGTTTATATGTTGGCCAAACGGGACGGACGTTAAGAAAACGCATAGCCGAATACAATTTAAGAAGCTCTTTTAACATCTATCAACATAAGGCAGAAACAAAACATGTTATGCATAACTTAATATGCATATTAACTTATTGCATGTTATTGAGAAAAGAGGTTTTATTACTGATCACCTAAAATTATCATAACACTCTGCAATATGGACTTTATACAATTTCAAAAAGCTTTAAGCTTAAACAAGAAGTTACCGAATTCTGATTTAACATTCACCGCCAGCCAAAGGTTAGAGCATTGGAAAACCAGAGACGGTATTCGCCAACTTTGTCTGACTGGAGAAAGCTTGTCTAGTGGTGTTGCTGGTGCTGAAATATTTAAAAAGGAATTTAAACAGTTTGTTTTATCTAAGCAACTGAAACCGGATCAGATTTATAATGCTGATGAAACCGGGTTGTTTTATCGGATGCTTCCGAGCAAAACCTTAGCGTCAAAACTTGAAGATTCGGCTGAGGGCTACAAGAAAAGTAAAGATAGGTTAACTGTGATGGTTTGCAACAATGCATCATGCACACATAAATGTCCTCTTGTCATTGTCGGAAAATCCAATAAACTCCGTTAAAAAATATCAATCACAATTCATTGCCAGTCGTTTATCGATCTCAAAAAAAAAAATGCGTGGATGGATAGTTTTCTGTTTAAGAACTGGTTTTTTGATAACTTTGTTCCTGAAGTTCAAAAGTTTCTAAAAAAAAAAATAATAAAAAATGTAAAGTTAGATGCTGGTTAGATGCTGAAGATATTTTGGTTAGTTTCGATGTAGAATCTCTTTTTACTAAGGTACCAATTAAGGATGCGGTAGAGGGTCTTCGCCAAAAACTCATTCCAGAGGGATTGCCAGAATATGTGCCAGATTTAGTGGAATATTGTTTATCATCGACGTATTTTAGTTGGAAAGGAGAGTTTTACGAACAGTTTGAGGGGGCAGCCATAGGATCTCCTTTATCGTCGGTGATAGCACACTTTTACATGGAATTATTCGAAGAAAATGCTCTGAAAAAGAGCCAATGGAAACCGAAGCTAAGGCTCCAATATGTGGATGACACGTTTGTTGTATGGCAACATGGTAGAGAACGCCTCTTTGAATTGCTAGGTCATCTATATGTTCAACATCCCATGATCAAATTTACCATGGAAACGGAGTTCGCTAACCAGTTGCCTTTCTTAGATGTATTGGTCACTAGAACAGCAAATGGTGACATGGAACTGGAGGTGTATCGAAAGAAAACCCACACTAATAGGTATTTAGAGGCAACATCATACCATCTTCCCCAACAGAAGAGGTCCGTCATTCGCACTCTGTTCTAGAGAGCAACAAGAATATGTAAAGGAGATAACCTAAAGAAGGGGGGACGGTTTCTATGGAACCTTCTACAGAAAAATGGATATCTGTAAACGTTTTCTCAAAAAACGCACGGCAAAACCCGAAAGTTTCTAGTGTTAGTCCTATTGATAGTTCTAGTGTTAGTTCTAATTTTAGTTCAGTTAACACCGGTCGTGAAAGCCTTCGTACTTATATCAAAAAAGTGTACAGAAAACAACTTCTTAGTAAAATAATTGAAGAGGAAGGAAAAAAAGGTGTGATTGATTTGTTGAAATGAATAAATATCAAAGATGTGATTTATATGGTTGCTGACGCTTGGGATTGCGTCGCAAACAGCTCCTTGAAAAAATCATGAAAAAAACTGTGGCCAGCTATTTGTGCTGCAAACAAAATGACAAGCGATGATTTACTGCAAGTGACTGAAGACGATCTTCAACAAATGTTGGAAACAATAAGTGGATGTTCAGATGTGGACAGGGAAGACGTCAGTAAGTGGTTGAAAGACAACAATGATGGTGGATATGGCGCTATGACGAAAGAAGAAATTGTGGCGGCATCTAGAATAGAGAGCGAGGAAGAAGATGACGTCGATGAGCAGGTAGTAATCGCACCACAACAGCGAACAATACATATAGATGCTGCGCAGCAGGGTAAAAATATCTTGGCGTATTTAGAGAGTCAGCCTGATACCACTCAAGCTGAACTGTTAATGATAAAACGTCTGTGTGACCGTGCTTCATTCAAGCATCACACATGTTTGAAACAAAAACAGTGGACGTATTCTTTAAGAAACAATCCATAATAGTTTTATAAACTTTCATGTTTGTAAAATATATACGTAAATATGTAAATTTGGTTACGTAATATAGTTTCTTTTATCATAATAAAGTTATAATATATATGCTTAGTTTAAGGATTTTCTTTTACTTATTACCCGTATTATCCGGATTTTTGATTATCCGGATTGCCTTTGATCTCAGTTAGTCCGGATAAACGAGGTTCTACTGTATTAATCCGTTACATCGAGATTTTATTGTGCACAACACAACAATTTTAGATGTTGGAGATTGATCCACGTGACCAGTTCTCTTATCTAACAGAAATTCAAATAAGCAAAACGTTTTCTCGTCTTCTTACCGATGTCGACTTACGTCATCATCAAAGACGCCAAGAATAATTATTACAATTAATATACTTCAATTAAATTTAAAATGTAATACATGTACCAACTTACAATACTAATATTAGAATTCGACAATTAATTGAATTGATATTATTATTATATTGTGAAAATTCATACAAATGTATATTTTAAAATATATACAGTAGTATTATGAAATAAATTCAACAAAACACTTATTATGTAAAAAGTTTATTTTGGATTTTCAAAACTCACACTTTGAGCCAACATTAATTTCCCAATAGTTATTTATTTTATAGTTATGTAAATGTATTCACAACGTTTATTGAATTTAATGTTGACGCTCACTGTATATAACATGTCCCAGGATCAAGTTACAAAGAGGAAAAAAATATTACTGAATTTTCAAACATAACTCAGCACGAACAATGCGCCGGATATGTTCAAACTACTAAATCGTAAGAATGGAATTGAACTTTTTTTCTAAATTAAAAATAATTCAAGTTCGATTTATGATATGTAACCATGGAAATCGCTATGATGAGAGTACATTGATCGTATAAAATTTAATGATAGTTCATCAAGTTCATTAATATAATTTTGAAACATATCCAAATATTTCATTTCATTTACATTTCCATCGAACAAATATGGCCCAATTACCTTGTGATATGTATTTTACACTACACATTTACTTATTAACATTTATTAACTACACGAAAACATGATTCACCAGTATCACAGCACTGTACACTGTACAACTAAAAATAGAGCCAACACTAGCTTAAAGTTAACACTAGACTTAAAACTAGAAACATTTGCTGCAACCTAGCTTCAGAACTAACACTAGACATAACGTCTAGTAGACGGCTAAACCTTAATGTTTCTAGTTCTAAGTCTTGTGTTCGTTCTGAAACTGGATTGTAGGTCTAGTTCTAGTTCGATACAAGTATACAATAATTAAATACAAAAAATTACAAAATACAAAAACCAAATAGCAGCTAAAATGGAGCTGATACCAACACTAGAGATAACATTAAACCTATAACTAGAAACATTTTGGTTTAGCCGTACATCACTTAAGACGGAACCGAACCCAACCCAACCTAGCTTCAAAACTAATACTAGACGTAGAACAAGAAACATTAGGGTTTAGCCGTCTAAAGAGACGTACGGCTAAACTCTTTTCTCTTTGAGGAAGGCAACTGTATATTCAAAAGAGCCGTACTACAACTACGCCCACCTACAAACCGTGACTAACACTCAGGTGAAATGTTATAATGTAAACAAAAATTGAAAAAATTGTGGAGCTCGCGTGCAAAACCGGTCATATCCACATTTCATATTCTACATATACAGAGTGAGGCCACAATCTTCCGTCCTCGCACTATTGACTCACCCTGTATAATACTAGAGTGTGAGGATATAACACAGTTTAGTAGCTTTTAAAAAGTGTTTGTTGTCTATCTTTAAAGGCAAGCTGTTAAAAGTTTTTCCCGTTTTCTTTTTAAAATCGGATATGTCCGATTTTGCACGCGAGCTCCTCAATTTTTTCCAAAATATTGCTAAAAGCAGGCAATATGCTATTATCACTATCTAACATATGGTGAATATTTTTTAAGTAGATTAATTACATACGTTATTTTCCAATAAGAAGGGAAAAATTTCTCCTCGATACAACAATGGAGTATATGATATTTGTATGTCTTAGTCTTAGTTATACTTTTAGTTTCAGAAGAATTTGCAACAATCTAGAGTTAAACGAAAATTAAAACTAGAACTAACACTAGATCTATAATTAGAAATATTCAGGTTTAGTCGTGCGTCTTCAAACACACTAATAATAATCTAAATCGAATAACAACTAAAAGTGGAGCTAATACCAACGCTACAGCCAACACTAGCCCACAATTCGAAACATTTGGGTTTAACCGTACATCTCTTAAGATTAAACCGAATCCAACCCAACCTAGCTTCAGAACTAACACTAGACTTAAAATTGGAAAGATCTAGGTCTTTCTCAGTGCAGATATTTTGTAATTAATAATAATGTAAGATAAAGGTGATTAATATGACGAGTTGTGTCCGACAGAAACTCAATTTTGAGCCGAAACCGAAACTTTTCCTCTTTTTATGTAAAAACTGGACTTTTTCTAAATTGAAAATTTTTAAGTCAAACATTTCGGTTTAACCATTCTAAGAAACTTACCGGAAAACCCTAATGTTTCTAGTTCTAGGTCTAGTGTTAGTTCTGAAGCTGGATTGTAAGTCTAGTCTTAGTTATACTTTTAGTTTCAGAAGAATTTAAAAAAATTTGGAGTTAAACAAGAATTAAAACTGGAACTAACACTAGACCTAGAACTAGAAAGATTCAAGTTTAGCCGTGCTAATGTAAAACCGAATAACTAAAATTAGAGCTAATACCAACACTAAAGCTAACACCTCTTTTAGGATGGTTAAACCCAAATATTTTTACTTCCAAGTCTAATGGAAGTCTAAAGTATGGAAAAATTTAATTTTTGGTTTCTATGGTTACATATTATACATTGAACTTGAAAAATTTTCAATTTAGAAAAAGCTCAATTTTTAAATAAAAATGGAAATAATTAGTTAAAAATATGCTCGCCAATTCTCTAAACTTAAATAATATAAAGCGTATACACAATCTTATTAAACTATACAGGATGTCTCACGTAACTGGTTCATTAGAACATTTTTAGGTTCCACTATTCCTAGAGGCTTGAAATTTTGGTAACATGGGTTGTTCATTCCGATCTATTAATCTAAAATATTTTCAAGATGGCCGCCACTTCCGGTCTACCGGAAGTAGACTTCAACTTCGTTATTTTAAATGGAATTGAGTTACCGTTTCTCTGTATTCAATTGCGTGAGAGTCGAAAATTTTAAATGGAACGCCCCATATTTTCATACCCTATCAGAAAATTCTCTACAAATTATCTATAAATATTCCTATACCTATTTATTATAGTTTTCTTGCTATTGAGGAATTTATCTCAATCATAGGTAAAATGCTAGAAACCGTCTGTGTTTTTGTTAGGTCATGACATTTTGACAGTTTTTTGTTTAATTTATTTAAATTATTATTAGTATTATTTCTACAATGAACTGTGATTGAATAAACTTTAGATTGCTAGCTGTAATTTACCAAAAATAACCAAAAGAAAACCGAATAAATGAAACAATGAAAAACAACAATTTAATGATAAAAATTAAAATCAATAACATAAAAGAATGAAAAACTGAAAATTACAAAAATAAATTATGGGAATTTAATTCTCTACAAACTATTTAGATACTTTCCTGTGTCTATTTGTTGTAGTTGCCCTCATATTTGGAAATTAATGGACGCATGCAATGCTGGAAGCTTCTTGTTTTTATGTTAGAAAGCCATGGAGTTTTGATAGCTTTTCAACCATATTTATGTTATTGTTATCATTACTTTTTTGTGTCATCACTTACTGCTGTTAATGTCTTTGAATATCATGGCGAATTATTCCCACGCCAACATTCTAAATTCGTCTTATATTTTTTATATTTTATATTTTTGGAAAGATCAAAATAACAAGAAAACATAAATTTCTATAACCAGCAGCTTAAGATAATAGAATAAATGTTTTGTCATATTTTATTGCTTTACCAAATTCTGCGGTAAGAGGTGCTTCGGTCGATTTAGATGAATAATATTTTACAAAAAAGCACCGTAAATAAATAAACTGAACTCTCTAGGAACATCTCGCGCATCATTACGTCGAATATTACGCCATATCATTGTTTTTCATTGTTTCATTTATGCGTTCTACTGCTGGTTATTTTTGGCAAATAAAAGCTAACAAACTCAAGTTTATTCAATCGCAGATCATTATAGAAATAATACCAATGATAATTTAAATAAATTAAACAATAAACTGTCAAAATATCATAGCCTTCTAATAAAAACACGGCCGGCTTCCAGCATTTTGTGTAGGATTTTGATAAAATACTCAATATGAAGAAAACTATAATAAATAGGTATAGCAATATTTATAGATAATTTGTAGAGAATTAAATTCCCGTTTAGATAGGCTAAAAGGATATGGTGCGTTCCATTTAAAATTTTCGACTTTCTCGCAATTGAATACAGCGAAATGGTAATTCAATTTTTGACCACGCTGTATAAGGTACATTAATATAACAAGTGACAATCTATTTAACAGCATATGACGAGTTATTGTACCAATGCAAAACATTTTTGAATTAACGCTGGCTGAGATATGGGCTTGTAAAGACCATGCTGATATTTGCCAAAAAACACTTACAATCAAAATAACTCGAAAACAAAAAACGATAGGTACCAACAACTGTTATCAAAGTCAACATATTTTCTTACGTGTAATTGAATGGTGTAATAACAACTATAGTATTCCATTTAAAATAACGAAGTTGAGGTCTACTTCCGGTAGACCGGAAGTGGTGGCCATCTTGAAAATATTTTAGATTAATAGATCGGAATGAACAACCAATGTTACCAAAATTTCAAGCCTCTACGAATAGTGTAACCCAAAAAAGTTCTAATGAACCAGTTACGTGAGACACCCTGTATACAATACAGAACTTCTGCCAATTTGATAGTAAAATACAACGCAGGTTTAGCAATGTATTCACTCTTAACTGGCCTACTTGCCCACATAATCTTAAATCATTTAGAACAAAATAAAAAAATTAATACAGAAAACAGTTGTAACAAAATCATTATACTGTGAAAACGCTAAGTTGGTGATGTTTTCGTCATATAATAGGGAAACTAGGTGTTCATGACTTACACAGGCCAATCAACAATATATACAATAACATAAAATTTATTTTAGAATTGATAAAGGTGACAGTTTACATTTCGTAAATGTTACACACACCAAAAATAACAATTCACTAGAATGCAATATACAAAATATACCTTCTCGCACTATTGACCCATAGTGCGAGAAGGAGAGATTGTGGTTTTACATGCCATCCGAAGCCTTAGAAAAATGCAGAATATTCCATTTAAAATAACTGAGTTGTGGTTTTCCAAACAATGCGTAAATTAACAGCTTCTACCAAATACCCTGTATAATATTATACAAACATATTATACACAACAAAATTATTTTAAGATCTTAATAAGGGCTACAAAGGTTGAACAGCTTAAATAATAATAAAATAACAATGATCTTCCGATAATGATTCGCTATTGCATAATTCATAACTAGTTTTGATAATTTTGGAATAATGTGAAAAATTTTAAAATGTCTCTATTATGGGTTTTCATTATAAAAATCGAACATACCTCAAAAACCACAATAGTTAGAGAAAACCTATTAAACGAATATTATTTATAGTGAACAAGAAAACCATAATTCATAACCAGTTACAACCTAGATATAAGAAAATTGCAGGAATAAAGCAACAATCTTCAAAATATCATAATTTTAGAGTTTCAACATAGAAATCAAACACAATTCAACAACTACAATTGTCAGAGAGATACTTTTTGCATATAAGCAAAATGTTTGTAATGAAATATAAACGCTAATCCATAACCAAACACAATCAACATATTTGGACTCTAGGGGTATGGTCAAAAATCTCCAAAATGTTCTCATATCACTTATATCTTATTATAAAAATTAAGTAAAACTCTAAAATTAAAATTCATGGAGAATTCTTATGTATGAAAATTATTCTTTACGGTCTAGGGATTCATAATTCATAAGTCGTTAGAATTTGGAAATTACATTTTTGCAGTAATAACACCAAAATCTTTAAAATATCAGAATTTATGATTTTTATTACAAACATCTTTTTCATAAGAATCAAAATAATATCATAATCATATGGAAAATCATTATCCGAACCAGTTACAACCTGAACATAAAGTATTTGTAGGAATAAAGCAAAGAAAATTTCATCATTTCGGGTTTTCGGCATAAAAATCAACGATAACTCAAAAACTGAATACAGATAGAGAGATTCATTTTCCGTGAATATTGTTGGTAATGATTCATAAACGGTTAGCCCATAACCACATACGATATAGATATAAGGACTTTTTAGTATGCTATGCTCTGAATTATTGGTTATCTCCTACGTTTCCTCTGAAAGCTGCACAGTAATTTCTTACACGCTATTGTTTGCTATAATAATAAATTTTTTGTGGAATTAGATTTTTAGAAGGCTGCCTTAAGAAAAACTTCTTTTGTCCACCAACTTTACGTTTTGACATTGTTTTTTTAACATCTCTCCAAGTAAAATCAGAACTCAACCCAGTATGCACTGAAAGGTTTCCTGTGCCAGCCATAATAAAACAACCCCCTCAGATTTCAATAATTTGCGTAAATTATCTTGTTTCTTGTATTTTTAGTTCTGCATGTTATACCCACCGTTTTTGAAAAATTCATAATTCTGATCTGCAAACCTCCAAGTTTTATCAAAAAATCAAGAAAAAATGAAAAAGTGTTATTAGTTTTAATTGAGGAATTGTTGCTATATCTGAAATTATGGTCGTCCTTCTTGGAATATATTATTGGTTATATCATATTAGAGAAATTATCAAAATTTGTAGTTAATATGATGTAATGAAAAAAACATTGCGCGTTAATATGTACTCTCACTCTTAAATTTGAATGCTTTGAATTTGTCTTCTTCAATCTGACAATTTCAATGCTTGAAACTTGTTCCTAAAAGATGTCTAAATAAGTTAATTTAACACACAAACAAAAAAGAATGATTACATTAATGAACATCCTGTATAATGATAGCGTCTAAGGCTCTATTTGCATTCAACCGTTTTCAAAGTAACTTCTTACACACTACAACTGTTCGTTACAATACTAATTTGTTGTGCAATTAGGTTTACTGAAACGTTGATAAAAATTTCCTTGATATTTTACTTTTATCCAGCTAGAATGGGTCCTTGTTCATCGATTTGTCAAATTGTAATCTTCAATATTTACTAATAATGCTGATAAGGAATTTTAAGTGACCACACCATTTTTACAAATATTAATTGAATTTAAAAAAATAAGTTGTTAAATCTTCATTTGATGTGTCAAAATACTTATGTAGGCTAACCAAACGAAGAAGGAGGTAGAAATAATTAAGTCAATAGCTTCTAACAATAACTATAAATTTGCGTCGTACCCGGAAGCAGGTAAAATAAAACCCATTCTCCATAAATAAATACATATTGAGATCAGATTTCATTTAATTACAATTTTACATTAAAAAGGGTTACTATTTAATGCTCAAATATTACAGATATAATAGGTCAAACTGGAGTGTATAAATAGGAGTGTGATACTTATGGATCTACATATATAGGTGAAATGGATCGCTAATTTAAACAAAGATTAAAACATAACATAAATAAAATTCAAATTCAAACTTCGGTAGACGCCTATGGATAAATGATCACAATTTTTTTGAATATAAATGCATCTATACAAAATACCTCATTGATCAAGTTAATATCAATAAAATTCCTTTATATAAATGCTTTAAAAACTTATTCCATTCACATTAAATGTTTAATCATTTATGATAACATACCCCACACAGACCCACATCTCCTAATAACAATTATAATCTATAAAATTGTAAAATAAAACAAAAATACAAAAGAACTTTTAATCAGAAAATTATACTTCGTTTCAAAATCTATATTTTTAAATCTTTCAACTAATTATTACATTTATCTGTCAATTTTATTTCACATAATAATAATAATTAATTCAATTAAAGTAATTATAATAATAATTATTGTTAGTGCCTCTGATGATAGAGTAAACCAAAATCGGTTTACCTTTACAATGTAAAGTTGTTTATTTCAATTTGTGTTAGATAAGAATGTTAGTTTATTTGAAAATGTAAATATACAAATCGAATAATTTTGATTTAAGGTGCATTTTGGGCATTCCGTTTTGAAAAAGTCTGCCAAGAATTGAAACCAGCATTAAAAGCGCGATTTCAACAAGAATACATGCCCGGAAACGAACTAGCAACACTTTGGGATCGTTTACAAACCGAAGACTCCTGCTGCGGCATAACGGGTCCACAAGATTACAGAAACGGCACCGAAAGGTGGGAAATGCCAGCCAGTTGCTGTGCTGAAACGAATCAAAACAGTACGAAGTGTCAGAGAACGCATATGATAGGTTGCGAAGAACGTTTGGTGGCATATCTCCGATCAACGGCATCGATCCTTACTATTCTCGGTTATTGCGTACTGGCCTTCCTCAAGCTGTGCTTCCTCGGGATACTCCGATACGAGATCCGCGAGATGATCCAGAAAATACGCATTCTCAAGGCCGAGATGGATCTGACAGGCGTCAATGGGGCCGTACCAGGGGCGGTTCGCGAACTTGGGCCCGAAAGTGAACGTGAGAGCCTCTTGGTACGGCCCGAGAGTGTTGCGCTGCTTTCATCGCCTATGACGCAAACGAAGAACCCGAACGGGAACAATAATTTCGAGATGAGAGAGTTTCGAAGTCACGAGAACATTTGACTAAAGTATCGCCTGGAGGGTCTCTTCAATCGCGGCCGGTGGGGTCGCGTTAAGAAGGGCCCCCTGGCCACCCCGCTAGAGGAAATCTTCAACAAGAAGCGTCGACCCCGCGCGGCACCGTCACGAGACGATCGCTGTTAAAGGGTACAACCCGAAGTGGTGAACACCGAGGGGCCCGCGGGGCGAACACGTATCATCAACATCCCGCTTCTTAGTGCACCCCGCAGACAGCAACGACACCTTTAACAGAGGTTTCGATGGAGAAGCGATTATTACGCCGTGGAAAATTTTTGATCGCGGTGATGTAAGTGATTGTTTTTTTTTGTTTTTGATTTTGTGAAAGGAGGAAGAGTTTGGACCCACGTTTATATGAGCTTACCTACTGATAGTGCCTCGCCTTGTCGCCAGTTACCGATCAAGTGCTCTATCGACTTACTTTATTTGGCCTACGGACCGGTCGCTGTCTGCACTCACTCATCTAAAAAAATCTATTCAACTTCACACAATCACGAGGTTAATCTTAGATATAACTTTACAATAACGTGAAAAAAACGACCAATTAAAAATATTTCTTATTCATAAACTAACAAAAAAAGATATGCAACGAATATAAGTAACCCTATTTTAGCTTTTTTTATTAGTATTCTCAAGGCCTATTAAAGAATTTTAAATATGGGGATTTTTTCTGTAACGTTATTTTTGGGATAAAAAAAATAAATTAAAAATAAATTAACAGACCAAAAAAGGAACTGTAAAGTTTTACTTAAGATTGATCTTTTTCACCAAGCAATCTAAATCTATTTCAAAAAACAACTTCTCAACCGATAATCTAGGCGTAGATTCTTTTAGGTGTAGGCGCCGTTAAGTTTACCGAAATTCTATTTAACCCCCTGTCTCCAGGCCAGGGTAGATGATACTCAGATAGCGCGGTTGTCGCCGTTTCATTTTTATATCAGAAATGATCACTCATATTTTTATATTCGCCAATTGAGACGTACCTAAAAAACATGGTGCATAAATACTATACGTATATGTATATAGGGTCGTTTAAAGCCTCGTGATTCAATCGAATTAACGCCAAAAGATTAATATCTAACATAAATTTAATAAAATTAATACTATTATGACCAATATTGTTACGAAAAGTAAAAAGTACCTGGTGACTTAATACCAAATTTGTATCCTTCAAAATTAGTACTCAAAATTAATTCTTTTATATACAGAGTGAGTTACAAAGAATAGCTAAATATTATATTATTTATCAAGATTAAAAAGAACACGTCATTGCTGGAACTCTTTGAATTGTAAAAATCCTAAAATATTTTAATTCTTGCATCTTTAATGCGTTTTAATATAACGAACAAAAAAAAATATCTTACAGAATTCTTTGATACTAAGGTGCTGTTCATAGCCTTTACTATTTTCTTGAAGTTTATTTATCTAAACATAAAACAATTAAATCCAACTATAAAGAATGCTAGCTACTTATTAAGTAGCAACCATCATACTTCAGCTATAAGTGTAAACACAAGAAGAATCTATCCGAAATTGCTCATCTAAGCATTTCATGAGGTATATTTTTCAGTATAGTGATACTTTTCTATGAGCGCTTCTCACTGATGTTTGCAAACCTGTTTATCAGAAAACTAAATGTCCAAGAAACAGAAATGTCTTACAATGATTATTGATTTGTCTTTGATTAGGTTCATTCGACAAAACATAGGTTGGGTTGGGTTTCGTATCGTTGATTTCTTGGAAAAGTTATTTCAGTGAAAAGATGTTGCTGTGACTTACAAAATCCTTCACTATCAAAGTCGAAAGAGTCTCACTGGTATTTGCAAACCTGTTTATCAGAAAATTATATGTCCAAGAAATAGAAATGTATGATTGTTAATTTATGTCCTTGATTTGGTTCGTTCGACAAAGAAATGGGTTGAGTTGGGTTTCGTATCGGTTGATTTCTTGGAAAAGGTCATTTCAGTGAAAAGCTGTTGCTGTGACTTACAAAAACCCTCACTATCAAAGTCTAAAAAGTCTCACTGGTATTTGCAAACCTGTTTATCAGAAAATTAAATGACCAAGAAACAGAAATGTTCTACTATGATTTTTGATTTATGTCCCTGATTTGGTTCGTTCGACAAAGAAATAGGTTGGGTTTCGCATCGGTTGATTTCTCAGAAAAGGTCATTTCAGTGAAAAGCTGTTGATTTGACTTTGAAATTAAATGTCCAAGAAACAGAAATGTCTTAGTATGATTATTGATTGGTCTATAATTTTGTCCTTGATTTGGTTCGTTCGACAATGAAATAGGTTGGGTTGGGTTGGGAAATAGATCATTTCAGTGAAAACCTGTGACTTACAGAAACCCTCACTATCAATGCTAAAGTATGTTGTATTGAGCTCTTAACTACTTATTGGGCAGAAAGCTACATACTTCAGTAGGAAGTGCAGACAGAAAAAAAGCCTTCCCGAAACTTCTCAACGGGGTATTTGATGGAGGTATCTTCTTGCTGCATAACGAATCTTCTCTATGGACTATATCTTGACACTATATTTCCCCCCGCAAATAGCATAATACACAAGTAAAACAAACGTTCTTGGTCTTTAGAAATTTAATTCTATCGAAGAGAGAGAGGAACAAACCTATGTTCCAAAAAAATAAATGTCCAAAAAATTGATATGTTTTGTTGCAATTGTTGATTTTCTGTCTTTTATTTGGTTCGTTTGACAAAAGAATAGGTTGAGTTGGGTATCATATCGTTAATTTTGTGGAAAAGGTCATTTCAGTGAAAAGCTGTGATCTGCAAAAACCCCACTATCAGGGCTAAAGTATGTTGGATTGAGATCCTAACTATTTCTTGGACAGAAACCATCATACTTGAGTTGGAAGTGCAGGCAGAAGCACAGTCAGCTATTTTATCTGTATAGCGAGTCTTCAGTATAGACTCTACTTTGATACTATATTTTCCTCGCAAATAGCACAACACACAAGTAGAACAAACATTTCTGGTCTTTAGAAATATCCTTTTATCAAAGAACCTGTGTACCAAAAAAATAAATCTTAAGAAACTGAAATATTTTGCTATAATTATTGATTTTCTGTCTGTGGTTCGTTCTATAAAGATATGAGTTTGGTTTCGTATCGTTGATTCCTTGGAAAAACTCATTTCAGTGAAAAGCTGTGACCTACCAAGACCTGCTAAGCACTGACAGTGGACAGCGGATCTTTTGTAGAATTTACTAAAGTATATTGAAGGTTTTCTTGCTTGTGTGTCTAGGAGTTAGTTAATAAAACACTCTTAATATTTATATTTATAAATCGTTTTAACATAACGGACACGAATAATCGTATTTTTTACATAATTCTTTGATTAGTATCCTTCCTTGCACCTTAGTAGGTGCAACGTGCGGTTCATAACCTTTACTATTTTCTTGAATTTTGTTCACCTAAACACAAAACAACCAAATCCAACTATAAAGCATCCTGGCTACTTATTAAGTAGAAGCCATCATGCTTCAGTTGTAAATGTGGACAGAAAAAGAGTCTTTCCGATATTGCTCATTGGGCCATATCTTCTTTCTGTGTAGAGACACCTTTCTATGGATTCTCCTCACTGGCGTTTACAAACCAATTTACCAGAAAATTAAATAAAGCAATAAGAAACAATTTATTTGCTTTTATTGGTTTTATTAAACTCTGCCTGATGCGTTCTTACGCCATCTTCGAAGGCTTTCGTCCTAACATTACAAAAATTGATAAAACATAAGAAAAACAAAACCAATCAAAAATTGACAACAATCCTCTCAAAATATAGACAGTATACAATATATTAGATAGAGTGTACACACTATCTAACGTGCAAAACATAATTGCATTTGATAGTTGATTCGTTTTGAGAAGATTATATCAAATCAAAATGTCTACAACATCTCATCTAAAAATAAGTACTTCTTTGTCTTGTATAGAATATAGCAATATTTTATGTAAATGTTTTATCAATTTTTGTAATGTTAGGACGAAAGCCTCCGAAGATGGCATAAGCCGAAACGCGTCAGGCAGAGTTTAATAAAAGCAAATAAATTGTTTCTTATTACTTTATTAATCACATATTGGTAACACGGGTCAACACCATGTAGAAAATTAAATGTCCAAGAAAAAGAAATGTCCTACTGTGATTATCGATTTTGTGTTCTTGATGTCGTTCATTCGACAAAGAAATGGGTTGGGTTGGGTTTTGTTTGATTTCTTGGAAAAGGTCATCAGCATCTTGATGTAACCTACAAAAACTTCACTATCTGTACTTAGCACGATATGCTAAAGTATCTTGTCTTGAGCTCCTAACTACTTATCGGGTAAAATCCATCATACTTCAATTGGAAGTGTAGACAGAGGAAAAGTCTTCCCCAAACTACTCATTTCATGGAAGTATCTTCTTTCTATATAGCGACTATTCTGGATGGACTCTATTTTGACACTATACTTTCCTCGCAAATAGCATAATACCAAAGTAGAACAAACATTTCTGATCTTTAGAAATGTCTTTCTATCGAAGAGAGAGGAAAAAATATGTATCCAAGAAACTGAACTGTTTTGCTGCGGTTATTAATTCAGTGTCTTTGATTTGGTTCGTTCGACAAGAAAATGGGGTAGGTTGGGTTTCGCATCGTTGATTTCTTAGAAAAAGTCAGTGAAAAGCTGTTCTGTACATACAAAGCCCCACTGTCAGTGCTTTGCAGAATCTGCTAAAGTATATTGGAAGTCTTCTTGCTTCTAAGTGTCTAAGAGTTAGGTTATCTTAACTATTATATCTTTATGTAAACAAATATTGAGCAGACGATTATTATAAGAAGAACGTAGTTCGAATTTGTGTTAACCCTCTAATTAAGTAGCTAAAAGCATCAGAACAGTAGCTATCCTTGTTTGTTTCTCTTATCTTACGCTTTTAATACCTATAAGGTTGAAATTTTTATCAACATACATTCAAAAACTACTAAACCACTTTAGAAGTCTTCTATCGCCGGCAATATAAATAATGTATTACGTGGAAATTCAATCTTCTCTCGAAATTCGTTCCCTACCGGGTATTTAATTCATCCCATGCACAACTTTGTTCCATTACATTGTCGCAGCTTTTCTAAGTTCTTTATGAGTTTTGTTACAATTGTAGAAGTGATGCAAAAATCGTCGAAACATAAAATATCTTACAACTTGGATCTCAACCTAATTAAATTGTATTATGTATCACAATATTTTACTTGTGCTCAATATAGAGCAGATCTATAGAAGATTATGAGTCAGTAATGGTATTATTCAGCCAAAATGCCATGCATAGATGTTAATTTATGAGTAAGTTAATAGGAAATTTTAGTAACATATTCGTATTGGCGTAAAAAACGATCACTTTTCTTCATAATTGGTAAACCAGAAAAGTAATCAATCATAATATAATAAATTAAATCAATACTTTTGGAATATAAATCTTGTTAACTAAAGTTAATTAAAATAAATAAATAACCAACTCATTAAATTATTAGGTTGGATTTAAAAACTTGATTTTTAGAACAAATCTTCTTCAGAAAATAATTTTCCGTTCTTTATAACTCAGCCTGTATACAATATGTAAATATTCATAATAATAATAATAAAAGAGATTGTGTCACGAGTGCAAAATCCCCGCATAAATAGAGATACGAGAGCAAAAAAGGGTGTGAACATACTTGTAAATAAAACTTGTATTTTATATAATACAATCGCTCAATCAGTAGATACACCTATTGTATAAAAAATTATACTTACGAAAAGAAATAAATAAAAAGTGGAGTTTATAATATTAGAAAATATTCGAAATAAACTACATGAAAAAAAATATCGAAAAAAAATTTAGATAAAGAAAACTATAAACACCAAAACTCCAAATTAGATTAACGATGTTTAAAAGTGAAACCAAAAAAAAACGTAAATTACTAAAAATACTCGTAAACGTATCTATTTAAACGTTCTCCTCGTGTCCGGTGTTTTTCCCTTGTCATCTTCATATCGATTTCGACTAAGAACGGTGTTTGTTACCATCCTAAATCTTGCCACAGCTGTAAATGCGAGATGATATTATCATCACCAAGTTGAGTTAGTTTACGAATTAATTTGCGTGTAAGGGGCCATCATGGCTGTCGCGTGTTTGATACTTGAGAAGGGCAACTGCTTGCTTTGCACGATAATTGAAACTTTACAATAATAAACTAATGACGAGGGACGGTTTAAGATAACGTCATGTTGAAAGTTTTGCACCAGGATGCAAGATTAACAAGTAAATAGATTATACAACAAAGAAAGTAAGAAGAAGGCGTAGATTAATTCGCATTCGCAGTTTCTATAACTAACTGAAAAGTACTGAATTAATCTCTATAATCCTGGGTTAAAACTTTTTAGAAATTGAGTCGTTATCGGAGTTAACCCTTGCAGTGGTGGTAATTTTCCTTCGAATGCCGTTTAAAAGTCGGTCGATGTCGGGAAAAGTTTTGGGAAAACGGGCGGAAACTTATCTGGACAGCACACGGACCGGTCCTTAGAGTTCAGAACCGCGGAAAATAAAAGGGGGTTTCGTTGGATTATATCGATATGTAAAGGAATAAATAAAAGGAAAAAGCGAAGGAGAGAGTAAAATTAATTATATAAACGAATAAAATAATAATGAGATTATTAAAACAAAAAATCTTTAAATGAAAAGGACTGTAACCTACGCTTCCCGATAGTGAAATATTTAGTGTAGAGTTTGTTAAGAGACGAAAAAGCTGCTAACTCTGTTGAATGTATATATTATCTATTATTTAATAAAGTGTATTGTTAGATATTATTGATTTATTTACCTGTGTTAATCCTATATTTAAAATAAATTATCAACTTACCTTTATTTCTGGTTCTAGAACTGTTATGCATCGATCCAAAACCGATCCACCAATAATAACCTGCAATAAAAAAAGTAATCATAAAAAATATTTCTATCTATAAACTAAAGATGCACAAATTACGTGAGTCACGATGGGTCATGCGTGATCCACCGTGAGCGGGCATCAATTGTTGTACCACTCACGTGAATATGCGTGATCGTGATCATCTTTAGTTTTCGTGGGACCCGGCGTGACCCGGTTGGTATTTATAAATTGTTTATTTATTAGAGATGTGCGATTAGAGAAGTCACTCACGCGACTTTTTATGCTCGCTCACGATCTAGATCCATGCGGATCACGAACACCATTCACGTGAATATCATACATGAATCACGTTACTCACGCGTGGGTCACGTCAATTCACATGACTCACACTCGATCAGATAATGAAATGTATGAATCATGTTTGATTACTTATTAATTTGATAATTAAATAATCGTGTTTGACAGAATGGCAGAATTAACAGAGTGCTAAACACTTTTTGATTTTATTTATCATGTTCCGAAATAAATTAGACTGCTATAAAATTAAAATAAATAATAAAGTTATATTCTTATTAGTGATGTTACGAATATGGGTTTTAGCGAATGCCGATGCGGAACCAAATTTTTTAATTCTAATTTCGCGGATGCGGAGTTATAAATAAAGTTATATACTAATATTTTATTGGAAATAGTATTTCTATTGCAATTTTCCTGTTTTATATCTATTTGTACCCTCTGGTATTCTATAGAATACCTAGGAAATTTACACAATACCTAAAACGTGTACGTAATATATGGAATGTTACTAATTTTAAACTTTGCCTAGGTATTCTATAAAATATCAAATACCAAGCAGATAATGTGTGTAAAAGGCGCGAACAAGGAACCCGAATATAACGAACCCTCAAGAGACCTGAAAATCGGTTTGTTATAAGTTAGAACTTCAGTTATAACTTATAACCGAAGTTCGTTATAGGCAAAAATTTCAAGAAAATCATGAATTAAATGTATTTAAATTAACTTGACCATTTTAATGATTATTAAATTGAATGAAATTTAGCAATTTGGAAAGAAATTTAAAGAAATCTGTCTAACATCATGGTATCAAGTTGGGTTGGGTAGAGCTTCAACTTCATGCCATCCCTCACTTTTTACCATCTCTCATATTGACTTGAATTTAGAAGTTTCGTTGTTTTGGATTTGATTTTTTGTTATATGGGGGATGGCATAAAATTAAAGCTTGACTCAACTCAACTATAAAAAACAAAAAGAAAAAACAGAAGAATTTTGGAAACAACTCAACTATTGGGATTGACTTCATACTTAATATACCATAGAAGAAAACCTTCATACCAGCAAAAATAAAACCCTCATATTAAATGGTGTGAAGTTGAGCTCAACCCAATCCAACTATAGAAGAAAAAGTCATAGATTATTTCAAAAAACTCAGGTAGATTGGATTAAGCTGCAACTTGATATCATTTAATATGAGGAATGTTATGAGTTGGGTTAGATTCGTTGCGTTCGGTTTTTTTAAGTTGGGTTGGGTTTGGTTAGGTTGAGTTGAACTCCAACATCATACCATTCATTATGAAGGATAGTATGAAGTTGGAGCTCAACCTAACCCAACCCAGTCCATAACATTCTTCTAAATCATGAACTGTTGGAAATAAACTCTGTGTCATGTCGATTTCTTCATTAAACATTTCTGCTTCAATGTTATAGATTATAAAAAAAGTCTTTGATGAGTAAAAATTAATAAATACAAATCAAAATCTATTTATTTTACATATTGCCGGTCGACCAACAGATACTCTATATAATCCCTAAGAATTGTACACACTACCTAGATAAACGACCTAAGGGGCAATGATCTTCATAATATTTCATGCATTGCCTAAACACCCCAGGTATTTTATACGCTACCTAGACATTGGATTGAGTACTGAATTATACCGATTAACTGTAACATATATACATACGACACAGAACCCAACAGTTAAAGCTTTTAACATGTATAGTCTTATACATAAGAATTGTACAGTATAAGTCTTATGTCTTCTAACATAAAATAATAGCAATTCATACCATAAATCTTTAGGTTGCTTAATCAGTGTAAATCAATTAAAAAATACTAAAGAGATATTTTCCAGAAAATACTAAAATTTTTAGTTCTGAAGTTTATTGATTGGTCTTGACCAAAATGGTTCTAATGCGCTAAATACACTTCTGAGATACTGAATCAATGTTTTTCAACATTGAGCATTTTTTGAAAGAGCTCTTAATATGTCAAAAGCTAGAAAAGTCGTTAGTTATGCAAAACAATTAAAAAATACTAAATGAGATGTTTTTCAGAAAATGCAAAAAAGTGATTGTGGGATATACAGATTGGAAGTGACCAAACTTCCAATCACCAACAGAAACCCTACAAAATTGTACGGCGTTCGGTAAAATATTATTATTAAAGAAAAATTAAAAAATCGATTCAATCGTTTTTTGCGTCATTTTCAATTTTCGTCGGGTTTCGTTGAAAACAAAATTGTTCACGATCACACACGTATACGTGAGTGGTACAAAAATTGATGCCCACCCACGATGGGTCACGCATGACCCATCGTCATTTTTATAGTAATCTTTTTTTTGTTAAATCTTTAAAATCATTTTGGAGTTTAGTCGTACCTCTTTTAAGACGGAACCCAACCCAACCTAACCCAACTTACATTACAATTTACTATATCTGATTGGTAAATCCTAGGTTTAACGTGTCTATCCTAGGATTCACTAATTGTCGAACTTTTACATAACATATACAACAATTTAAGACTGAAGAATAACTAAAGATAGAGTCAAAAGAATCAAAAATAGGCTCCTATTTTTGAATCTTTTTTTAAGATTTTCTTTCTGGTTTGTTTTTAGAAAATAATGTTAGACATTATTGCATTTCACTAACTAAATGTTGAGGTCAAAATTCTAAACAATTTTTAAGTTAGCGAAGTGATTATTAGCTAAATAAACATTCTATTAGTAAAAACATTCTATAAACTAATGAAATACAACGAAATTTAATTTAAATTGAACTGAATGGATGAAGATCTTTAAAACGTTAAAGGAAGTATTAATAATCCTAATATTACCTATAAGAATATGCCAGCTTTAATGGTTTATTTTAATTTGATAACTCTATTTTAACATTTCATATTTCAGAACATGATAAATAAAACTAAACACTCTGTTAATCCTGCCATTCTGTCAAGCACGATTAATTAATCAAATTAACAAGTAATCAAACATGATTCATACATTTGATCAAATGATCGAGTGTGAATCTCTACTATAAACTTGCGGCAAAATCTGCATATTCCTAGGTTTTGGTCTAGAGGTAAACTACACTAAACCTAAAACCTAAAACTCCTTAAGAAATGAACTGCTCAACCCGAATATTTATAGTTTGTAGGTTTTAAATTTATTGGTAGTTCTAGATTTAGTTATTGTCACCGTTAAATTTTTGTATCTTTTTGTTGAACTCATTAATCAAGACCGCAACGGTATGAACAATTGCTCTAATGCAGATAAAATTAGTGTTAAAATTTGTGTGCTTTAAAATTATTAAACCAAACATTTTAAACTGCAAACCCAATTTTTTTACATAACGTATAATACTGATTATAATTAAAACTAAGAAAAAAGTTGATGAGAAATGAACGAAAAAACAATTTTAAAACGAACCCTCTTGTAACTACTTTAACATAATAACATAAAATTTCCGGTACATTTAATTAACCTAACTAAAAACTTTTTAAACCCTTTTTTTCTTGTTTGTAAAAAGGCATATTTTTAACGTAATAACCTCGTGAATATTACAGCAGTTTATCCGAAGAAGGAGATGAGGACCGCCAAACATTGTTCCTTTTGTTTTTCCACTTGGTATAAATCCCTTTATAAGCTCCGCGTCAGCTTGAAGCTACGGTCTTTTATCTCTACTAGAAAACGTAGATCTTATTAAACGGAACCAACGAGAAAAGTCGAGATAAAAATAGGATATCACAAGAAAATAGTGAATAATTTATTTTTTACTCCAAGCTTTGTTCTCATTCTAACGTTTAGTCGATTCATTGCATAATGGTAAGTAATCCACTTTCCTTTCACACGGCAACGTCAACGATAAATCATCGTAATCGTTTCCGTGCAAGTCGCGACTAATTATTAACGATTGCTTTTGCCTCGTTTCTAAACGTTAAGCTTCGGACCGATTTTGCATTTTCATCTGGAAACGAACGAACGTTTCCGGAAATGAACCATAAGCTTTCAACACGTAGTTTCAATAAATCATTAAACTGTAAAATTTGCTCGAAATTCCATTTTGTAACATTGAAAACGCTCGGAATCCAATTTCATATTGAGGTAATAATATTGTATCGTTCGCGAAGTTTACTTTAGGTCTATAATTGCAATTATTACTAATTGGTTCCTCCGGATGCAACGTTTATCGATTTTGTATGTTCGTTAACGAGGGAAAAGTTTTCCGAGGTGGCGGACGAGAACCGAAAAGTTCCTTGTAATCCCCAATGCGCTCAAGTGAAATAGATACATAGAAAATTTTAAAGTTAGTGTTGCACATACCGGACGCTTTTTGGTTTCCTTTTGTGGAGCATTTTCGGTCGGCTTCTTAATCCCTCCATTGTCCTTTCTAATTCTGCTCAATTCTAGGGATACCTCGGCCGCAACTCTTGCGTTATTTTTCACCAAGGCAATATCTAGACTGTGTTAAGTTGACATTAATTCAAAAAAATTAAAGCTTTACTATAGTAAGACTTCAACTTCAAAGACACGTAAGTACGGTCAAACAAGAATATTTCTAATTCTTAAAACAGATATAATATATACAGGATGATTCATAAAAGAACCAACACAGAGTGTTGACGTGTTGCGGATAATACATTAAGATAATTGAAAACAACTTATACTTAAATGTTTAAAACATTCGATTTCAGTAGCTTGCTGTAGGAAAAATGTCATTAATTTCTATCTACATGAAAAATATGCTGTAATACAGTCTGATTCGAAAGTAGTACATCCCCCACATTAATTCGCAACATCCTTGCAATCTACACTACCTTCTCCTATATTTAATCAGTCTTCACCGAGATATTTGACCGCCGATTTTTGAAAATACGTAACACGTGTCGGTGTTGGGTGCTAAAGAAAACTGTATTGAGAAGAGACTCAAACGACGAATGACATCTCTCCATAAAAAGCTCAATAGTACATCGAAATTTAAAAAAAAAGAAAATGGTAACTTTAATCCAGACAAAACCATTAACAATTTTCTATGGGTATTCTTTTGGAAGTATTTCAAGTCTTCTTGTAGCATGCTGTGCACACGACATGCATAGTGATGTTGTTGCTAACTAAAATTATTATTAATAATCCTGTCATTCCAATTCATTGATTTCAAATTTGTGGTACAATATAATTATTAACATTAAAACAAATAATTTTTTATTGTGGACAAAACCCACACTTCTAAAAGCAATTCAATTATTCTGGAAGGAATATCAACTCTTCTAAAAGCAGTATCAAGTCTTGTGGAGGCATTTCAAGTTTTATACAGGCAATATCAAATCTTTTGGAATCATTTCAAGTCATCCAGAGGCAATATCAAATTTTCTGCAAGCATTTCAAGTCTTCTGAAAGCAGTATCAAGTCATCTGGAAACACTACAATGGTTTTGGAAGCATTTCAAGTCTTTTGCATGCAGTATCAAATCTTCTGGAAGCATTTCAAGTCTTCTACAGGCAGTATCATGTCTTCTGGAAGCATTTCAAGTCTTCTGAAAGCAGTATCAAGTTTACTAGAAGCAATATCTAGTCTTGTGGAGGCATTTTAAGTTTTACACACGCAATATCAAGTCTTTTTAAATTATTTCAAGTCTTCCAGAAGCAATATCAAATTTTCTGCAAGCATTTCAAGTCTTCTAAAAGCAGTATCAAGTCATCTGGAAATAAAGCAATGGTTTTGGAAGCATTTCAAGTCTTCTACATGCAGTATCAAACCTTCTGGAAGCGGTTCAAGTCTTTTGAAAGCAATATCAAGTTTTCTAAAAGGAATGTCAACGCTTTCAGAAGTACTTCAAATTTTGTGGAGGTAATATAAAGTCTTTTAGAAAGGATATCGTGTTTTGAAAGCAGTGTCAAGGCTGCTCGAAACATTTCCAATCTTCTAGAAGCAGTATGAAGCCTTCTGGAAGTATTTTAAGTCTTCCAAATATAAAATTAAGTCATCTGCAAGCATTTCAAACTTTCTAGAAGCAATTCAAACCTTTTGGTAGCATTTCAAATCTTCTAGAAACAACATCAAGTCTTCTGGAAACATTTCAAGTCTGCTAAAAGAAGTATCAAGCCTTCTGGAAACATTTCCAATCTTCTAAAAGCAATATCAAGCCTTTTGGAAGTATTTTAAGTCTTCCAGAGATAAAATCAAGTCATCTGGAAGCATTTCAAATCTTCTGGAAACAGTATCAAGCTTTGTCGAAGCATTTCATATCTTCTAGAACCAGTTCAAGTCTTCTGGAAGCAGTCAAGTATTTCAAAGATAAAATCAAGTCATCTAGAAGCATTTTAAATTTTCTAGAAGCAAGTCTTCCGGAAACATGTCAAGTCTTCTAAAAGCAGTACCAAGTCTTCTGGAAGCATTTCAAGTCTTTCAGAGTAAAAATCAAGTCATCTAAAAGCATTTCTTCAAATCTTCTAGATGCAGTATGAACCCCGATAGAAGCTCTTCAAGTTTTCTGGAAGCAATATCAATTCTTTTTGAAACGGTATTGTCTTAAAACGTAAACAAACAAAACAGAACGCAACAGACTTTTTAAAAATAAATTTATTAAAAGCAGTATCAAGTCTTCTGGAAGCATTTTAAGTCCTCTAGAAGCAGTATCAAGTCTTTTGGTCCCACTTCAAATCTTCTGGAAGCAATGTTATACCTTCTAGAAGCATTTCAAGTCTTGTAGAGACAAAATCATGTCTTCTGGAAACATTTGAAATCTTTTAAAAGCAGTATCAAGTATTCTGAAGGTATTACAAATCTTCCGGAAGTATTTCCAATTTTCCAGGGGTAATATCAAACTTTCTGATAGTATTTCAAGCCTTCCAAAAGCAACTCTTCTGAGAACAGTATCAAGACTTCTAAAAGTAATATAAAGTCTTCGGGCAGCAGTACTAAGACTTTTGGAAGAATTTCCAATCTTCTAGAAGCAACATCAAGCCTTGTGGAGGTATTTCAAGCCTTTCAGAGATAAAATGAAGTCATCTAGAAGCATTTCTTCTAGAAACAGTATCAAGCCTTCTCGAAACATTTCAAATCTTCTAGATGCAGTATCAAGCCCTATGGAAGCTTGTAAAATTTTCTGGAAGCAATATCAAGTCTTTCAGAAACGGTATCATCTTTTAAAAGCTGTACCAAGCCTTCTGGTAGCATTTTAAGTTTTCTAGAAGCAGTATCAAGTCTTTTGGTCCCATTACAAATCTTCTGGAAACAATATCATATCTTCTGAAAGCATTTCAAGTCTTGTAGAGGCAAAATCATGTCTTCTAGGAACATTTCAAATCTTTTAGAAGCATTTCAAATCTTCTACAAGCGGTATCAAGTTTTCTGAAAGCAGTGCAAGTCTTAAGCACTTCAAGTCTTCTAGAAGCAACTCTTCCGGTAACATTGCAAGTATTCTAAAAGCAGTATCAAGTCTTCTGGAATCATTTGGAAGATATTGGAAGTAATATCAAGTCTTTCAAAGCCTATCTAGTTTACAAAATCTTCATATTTTCAAATTTAGCAATTGGTGACAAAATGTTGTTTGACTTTATTGACTTGGTACATAAATAATAATTAAAATAATCAAAAATTCAATAGTCGGCTGAAATAGTGAAACCTGAGGTCAACTTTGACGTTAAACTTGACAAATTGGTTATTAAATATGTATTCTTTATGTACATTTACATAAAGAATTAAATAACGTGATGATCTATTTGTCTCTGAATTTCTCCGCAAGGCACTTTGACCTCAGCAGATTCCTTGTACTTACTTCTCTCTTTGGTCAGCTCTTCATTCCAGCCATTTCACCCTGGAGGCAGAGGCTAGAATTTGTTCTGGTTGCGCTGCCCTGATTCCACTCATGCCTATCTGAATATCTAAAAAATTGGAAAACCTTAATGCATGGAGAGCCACGTAACCATAATACGTGTTCCGCCGATTCTTCCTCCTCACCATATGCTCTGCAGATGTCGGCGTCACTTATTCCCATGTCCCGTAGGTGCCAGTATCCTGCGATTAGTCTTATGATCACACGTAAGTTCTTCCTGGACATCTTCATAAATAAATCAGTTCGTTTAGGGTCAGGGTTCATTAAAGCTTCCTTAACTTGGCGACATCCTGTTGTCTTGTCCTAGTAATTTAGAAACATTTTTCGTGTTTCCTCTTTTTGAATGGTTCTGGTGATCCCGGAGGTTCACCTGCAGCTTTCCTCGCTAATTTGTCCGCCGTATCATGAAGTTTATTTCCAAAATGACCCAACAGATCGTTATCTCATTACTAGCAGCTACCTTACAAAGATTGTTATGGCAGTCTTCAAGAAACGAGGAAGAACAGGACTTCTCATCAATCAGAATAATATATTCTAATATTATATTCTATGTTCTAATTTTTCCCTCACAAATTTTTTTGGGAATTTCTTCAGCCGCCAGAGAAATGTATGTACATTTACATAAAGAATTAAATAACGTGATGATCTATTTGTCTCTGAATTTCTCGGGAAGGCACTTTGACCTCAGCAGATTCCTTGTACTTACTTCTCTCTTTGGTCAGCTCTTCATTCCAGCCATTTTACCCTGGAGGCAGAGGCTAGAATTTGTTCTGGTTGCGCTGCCCTGATTCCACTCATGCCTATCTGAATTACTAAAAAATTGGAAAACCTTAATGCATGGAGAGCCACGTAACCATAATACGTGTTCCGCCGATTCTTCCTCCTCACCATATGCTCTGCAGATGTCGACGTCACTTATTCCCATGTCCCGTAGGTGCCAGTATCCTGTGATTAGTCTTATGATCACACGTAAGTTCTTCCTGGACATCTTCATAAATAAATCAGTTCGTTTAGGGTCAGGGTTCATTAAAGCTTCCTTAACTTGGCGACATCCTGTTGTCTTGTCCTAGTAATTTAGAAACATTTTTCGTGTTTCCTCTTTTTGAATGGTTCTGGTGATCCCGGAGGTTCACCTGCAGCTTTCCTCGCTAATTTGTCCGCCGTATCATGAAGTTTATTTCCAAAATGACCCAACAGATCGTTATCTCATTACTAGCAGCTACCTCACAAAGATTGTTATGGCAGTCTTCAAGAAACGAGGAAGAACAGGACTTCTCATCAATCAGAATAATATATTCTAATATTATATTCTATGTTCTAATTTTTCCCTCACAATTTTTTTTGGGAATCTCTTCAGCCGCCAGAGAAATGGCCATCCGTTTGAAGCGCAGTGAATCACATTTCCAGCGGTTTAGAAACTTTTATTGTAGGATCGACGGAATAAACCGAAACAACACATCCTGTTTCCCATCGAGATCCATCCACCCATAATTGAAGGACGGTTATTTGTTAAATATAACATTAAGTCTGACAACTAACATTTCCGAATAAAATATCGAATGTTTTAAAACATTAAGATCCAACTTCTCAGGGATACTTACTATAGAATATATAACTTGTATTAAATCATCTTAATAACCTCTGTGTTGGTTCTTACATGAATCACCCTGTATAATACGTAATAAATATCATTTCAAACATAAATATTTACTTTATAGTTAACACCAACAAATTAAAATTAAGTAATTTTTAAGGATACTAGTTTCAAGGGATTTAGATTTAGTTGCTTTGGAAACATGATCCAATAAAAAAGGTGTAATATCTTTTCCAACAACATTATCTCGTTTAGCTAATTCTAAGGCGTTCTTAATAATTTCTTCCATTTCATTCTCATCTAATGAGTATTCATCCGGAACGGGGACTCCAAATAACATTCCCGATTCTAACGATTGCATTTGATTAGCAAAAATAATTTTTGCCGCCTCTAACGCCGTTTTAACATTATAAGGAGCGTGATGCTTGCTTTTCTTGGAATAAAAAGCTGGAAATTCCGTCGTATCTCCGTAAGTTGCGACAAAAACGCCTTGAGTTTCTAAGAATTCTAGGGTTTTTGGAATGTCCAAGATCGATTTTGCACCGCTAGAAAAAATTGCAACGGGACTTTTACCCAATTCTATTAAATCGGCGGAAATATCCAATGTTTGTTCGCCGAATCTATGAACTCCTCCGATTCCTAAGAAAGAGAAAGGAGAAAAAGGTAAGTTGGTTTTGATATATTGAAATAATAATTTTAAATTTACCGCCTGTTGCAAAGATTGGAATCCCTACTTTTTTACAAACCAATAAAGTTCCTGATACTGTGGTACCACCATTTAATTTATTTGCAAGAACGTAAGCTAAATCTCTTCGCGAAGTTTTTATAGACTTATTATTTTTTTTATCAGCCAATAATTCCAATTCGTTTTTTGTTAATCCAACTTTAATATTTCCGTTTAAAATCGCTATTGTTGCTGGTACACATCCCTATTTAATTTTTTTAAATTAATATTTTATATCTTAATTAATTTTAATTAACTAACTTTTTTTCGAATTTCTTCTTCCACCGCCAAAGCACATTCTATATTTTTAGGAAATGGCATTCCATGAGTTATAATTGTAGATTCCAATGCAACAACAGGTAGTTGATTTTTCAATGCGTGTTCTACTTCTTCCAACATACAAAATTGGGAGAATTTGCGTGAAAATCGTTTTAAATTTAACGATGTAACTTTAGGTTTAAACAGTTTAGACAAAGATAACATATTTAAAAAGATAATTGTTATAAAAATGTTTACTTAACCACAACATACAAAACAAGACACCACAATGTTTTTTATTGCATATGGTAATCTCGTGCATGTTCGGTCACATAACTTTTTTAATCTCTTAACTATTTATAACTACTAAAGATTGTATCATAAAAACAGGCATTCCAATGATTTTATCAAATTTATAGTTTTTAAAGTCCATGATATATTTCTCGCATAACTGCAATTTTTAAAACTATTTCTTATTGAAATTAAAATAGCGTTTGCAAAAGTTGGTATTGCTAAAAATAAATAATACATAAACGTTGGTAACTCTTTCTGTTATCATAAGCTATTTTTCCATCATTCAACAAATATTTTTGATAGCAATTGGCAGTTAACATGACCTCAATCACTATTTGGTGAAAAAAACTTAGTCAAAAATATGAAAACAACAATGCCATGAATATTTTATGCTTATACAAGGTATTTTTTATACAAACACGAAAATATAACGTTTTATTACAAATTATAAAAAAAATAAAACTATATTGATGATTTTTAAAATACATTTATTATCGACGACAATAAAAAATAGATAAGTACAAAATAAATATTTTTTAATAAATACTTGTTGATATTATACTAGACAGCACTAATAATGTTTAAAAAACTTATCTTAATTAATATACGCATACAGTTATTTTTTTTATAAAATTCATTTTCACCATCTCAAAGAACCAGATTCATTATTACGATATTTCGAAGGACTGAAAGTACACAAATTAAAAAAAAATAATTCTTTAACTTTCTAGATGTACCTAGAAGACGTAGAAGAAGGTATGATAGTTAAATTTTGCGGATTAACCAGAGGTTGCAATTTTTCCGTAAACTGTCTATAATTTTTTTCAAGCTCCTTTTGATAGTCCCTTTGATCAGAACCAATCAAATTTTTATTCTTTTTTAACGCATCACTACATCTACAAAGAATTAATCCACGTTATAATCAAAAATATTAAACAAAAATTAATTAAATTACCTTTTAGAGAAATCCTTAAAACATAGCCTCAATTTATTTTGATGCAAAGTCAAAGGTTTCCCATCGCAAGGCAAAAAGGTCATCGCCATTTCTAAAGGACCTTGATTTACCGTCGTGCCAATACATCCTTGAAGAACCATCTGTAATATTTTTGGATCGGCCGGTTCTTGTAAAGTAGCGGCCGCTAATTCGGCCGTTTTCTTTTGGATATCTTCGATGGCGACTTCGATTGGAGTTAAAATAATTTGCGTTCTATGAACGACTTGAATCCTCGTTTTTACGTAAGGAAAATGTACGGCTGTTGTTAAAATAGTTTTTCTTTTGTATTGCTCGTGTAATTCACCGTGAGCTCGACCGGTTGTTGTGAATGGAGTTGCGTACATAAATCGTTCTAAACAAATAAATTTTTTTATTATTTATATAAAAAATTCTGAAATGATTTTATAATTCTTCAATATTCTTTAATTGAGAATAGATAAAAAAGAAAATTTATATTAAAATTATTTTTAGTCAAATAAGTGGTTTCATTAATAAAAGAAACTGATTTCACTTGAAACGGGAGACCAGGAGAAAACTAATTCTCCGATTAAATGAAACGGGAAGCGTGGAATTGGAAGGCCAATGGAATTAGAAGAGCTATTTTGAGAAAAATTGATAAAAATGTCTCGACCAGCATTTCTACACCAGAAAATATAAAAAAAAATATTTTTTTCCGCCTTTTAAAGGAGCAATTGCTCAATCCCTATCACTACAATACTTCTTCTTGTTAAAGCTTGAATTTATTATAGAGAATGATGGCGAAAATGACAGTATTTATGAAAGAAGTAACATTCAGTCAGAACGGAACTTTTAATATCCATAGTGTGTAAATGGATGAAAATCCTCATACAATGCTAGAAACTCATCTTTACTGCTGATTCAGTGTTAATGTATGGGTATGTGTAATTTTTTACAAATAACTGTACATGTTACAGATATTACTGTCGATCGCGAGATTGATTTGTTAGATTAATTTTAAATCGTTTAAATTAAAATGTTAACAAAAAATGCAACTTGTATGTGATTAGCTGGAAAAGTAAATTTGAATAAATTGGTTACTATGTTTACTGACGAAGACCATTCAATGCTTGAAGCCCATCATGGGTGTTTAGCTGTTTGTATACAAAATGAGCACTTTCCTGATTTCATATCAGTTCATTGCATGAATCGTTGTTTTGCCATATGTGCAAAAATATTGGATGTTCAAGATTGTAGATGTGTCAGTCAAAATTGTAAGACCTTGAAGACCATAACTTGAAATATGAAGATTTACTTTCTTATTGTTACGTTACGTGGCTCAGCCAAGGAAGGTTTTGGAAGGATTTCTAAATCTTTTGCCTGAAATTATTGAACTTTTTGACACATTGAGAAAATTCATGAAGAATTGGAAGTTCCGGCATGGATCAAAAATTGGTATTTCTTACGGATATTATGGCCCATTACAACTCGCTTAATTTACAACTTACAAAGAAAATATATATATATATAAATATATATATATATATATATATATATATTAATAGTCCCGGTTGAGAGAACAATTTGAATTTGAGAACAATTTGCAAATTTCAATATTCATCCGATTTTTGAATTTATTTCATTTCCTTTTGAAGAATTCGATATCGAGAATATTTGATCAAATTTAGCTCGTACTTTTTGTAATTCAAATCATCGGATCTAGAGTCAGAAATATTAACAATACAATCCAATATAATTCTGAAACAATTAGTTTTAGAATTTATTACTAATAGAAATAATTTATCTATGATTCACTTATTTAAGTGAGGTAGCGTTTGTAGTGAACCGCGGGTTCTATTAAATTTATTGATTGATTTTAGAATTGGTTTTCAATTTTTATTCATTAATTTAAATAAAAGGATCCCTATATGATTTCTTCCTTTACATTTAGTTTAAGAACGAATGGGTTTCGTCCGAGTTGTAGGACCAATGAAATTGATTGTTTAGATTAAGAGCGCTCGGAAAAGAAGGGTTATAAAAATCTCAGACGGGAAAAGGTAGTCTTTAGTTAAGAGCAGTCTTTAGTGAGTCTTCAGTGAGTCCCCAAGGAATCTCAAGCCGTGGTCAGTCTCAAGGTCCAGTGCCAAGGAAGCCAAGAAGAACAAGAATCCCTCACCAATCCGGGGAGCTTTGAGAAGAGTTCTAAATCCGGCAGCAGAGATTCATCTTCGGGGGTAAACTAAATACCAAGGGTGGCGCTGGGACCAAGAGGAGAGTCGATCATTAACCGTTACCACGATGAGATTTTTAACCCTCTGTAAGTTATGTTTTCTCTAAATTTACTAACAGCTTCCGTTCTATTAGTTTGGTATGTCTAATAACGTGAAATTATTTGGTAACTTTCGTTAGGAAAATTATGATCATAAATTCAATTGATAACTTTTTGTTCAGTAAATTTAATCATTTAATAATTTTTGGTCGAAAATATTAGTTTACTCTCAATTTTGTTTAATTAAAAGTTTTAATTCATAACATTTTTCTTTTATTTCCTTTATAATTTGTTTGATAATTCTATTCATTAAAGTTTATTATATTAAATTTTATTCTTATTTTTTTATCCTTTCTGACCAAATAAATATCTGCGTGACAAATTTCAATTTGTTGCATACGCATTTGCACCCCCACCCGCAACGTAAGAACCGCTCCTTACACGTTTTCTCAAAGGAAAACCATCAATTTGCAATACAGGAGTTAGCTGACTGATGACCACCTAAGGGCATCTATTCAATTGTACCACAGCAATTACATACCCAACTTACATACCCAACAAGACTTATTAATGAAGTCAAATTTCAAGCAGCTATTTATCAATTTTTAATTCAACCCAGTTTTTAAAGTGGATCACACATAAATACGGAAATAATATTTAAATTAATTTAATTTAATGATGGAAACAAACGATTTTCCCATTATATTGAGAAAATTCTATTTTTGGATGAAGCAACATTAACTCAAAATGGGATTTTTAACATCCATAATGCACACGTGAAGTGATGAAAATCTCCATGTAAGAGAAGAGTCGGAGAGCCGCAGTTGTATGTTATCAGCTATTAAGTCTCATATAAAGCGGCAGATAATGTATACGTTCGATTATATTACGTACATTCGACTCTAAATGGAAAATATTAGTTTTTTACAAATGACGTTTAATAAATTCAAACTTCGTTTCTTCTTCTTCGTAAATAACAATGAACGTTTTCGCATCTAATCTCCATCACTATATCTCATCACTCACATTTTCTTTTCACCCATCATTTTTCCACTTCTGGGCGAAGGTCTCTTTAATAATGCTTCCATGTATTTCTCTCCTGGACCACCTTAAACCATCTGCTTCTCGTAATTCTCTTCATGTCCTCAATCCATCTTCTTGAAGGACATTCCGCACTAAGCTTTGTTGTTCTTGGTAGCCAGCACATCACATCTAACGTAGTCTTCTGTGGTTAGGTAATGGAACGTCAACCGTTACAAATTTTGCTGTTTCTTGTGCGTTATATATTACTTTTATTGGTTTTGTGCCTTTTTTCATCATCACCATAGTTTTCAGTCTGTGTATAAATTGTCTTGGATGAAGGCAGGGTGGGTTGAGTTGAATTGTTTCAAAAAAATATATGCTGAGGCAGTTTTCTTCATTTAAATAGTTTGTCAATATCTCTTCACCTTCGTTTTAGGTACTAAGACCGAAATATTAAATAAGATGTGTTATTTTGGTTTGTACACATCGTTTGTTAATTCAGGATCAAGTAAAAAACAAAAACTTGTGGTAGCACTATTGGCGATGTATATTATATTATTATTAGTTTTCTACTAGTTTCGGGGTTTTTCTGTCCCCATCTTCAGGAAAATACGTCAATATTTTGAAATTGCGGTCAAAAAGCAAAGCTTCATTCCAATTTCACGAAAATTAAAGTTAAATTTAACATAAACTAAATGTAATCTTCACATTTCACCAACATGTAACACAAACATTTATTTGCTAAAAACGAAAATGATAAAAAAATATTTAAAACAAATATTAAATATTAAAAAATTAAAATATTAAATGTTTCCAAGATTACTTCCTCATCTTTATGAGTAACAATGAAAGATTTCGCATATCATCTCCATCTTAATAACTCATCACTATCGTTCTCTTTTCATCATTTGTTCACTTCTGGACAAAGGCCTCTTTAATATTCTTCCATGTTTTTCTTTCCTGGGCCACTTCAACATAGTTTTTCATCTGCTTCTCGTAATTCTCTTTATGTCGTCTATCCATCTTCTTGGAGATCTGTATTGGACTTTGTTGTTCCTAACAGCTAGTATGTCACATCTAACATAGTCTTCTCTATCTATGAGGTGGATAGCCATCCATTACAAATGTAGCTCTTTCTTGTGCTTTCTGCATGACTTCAACTGGTTGATAGCGTGGCACCAGATATAAAATAATGAGTTTTGGTAGGGAAAGAATTAACTGTCCATGTTCATATTTTTGTCTGTGTAAATTTACATAACCTAACTACAGAAGTATACAAATACAATAACCTATTCGCGTTTCTTTTAAATTCTTGGTGAAATCAAACAAAGCATGTTACCAAAGTCCGTAAACCGTATCGTACCAGGTTGGCCAGACGGAGGATTTCAACGTATGAAAAGTAAACCCCTCGACATGCCTTAGTTGTGACGTCACATATCACAGATGCTGAAGAATAACGTGACTCACATTACAGAAAACCATATTAAAGGAATATTGTTTAATAGGTTTCTTTCCTCTTTCTGTAATAGTTAATGAACCAGAAAAACATAATCCATAACCAGTTACAACTTAGATATGACAAGATTGCGGAAGTAAAGAGAAAACCTTCAAAATACTCGTTTTGTCGTCAAAATAATTCTTTCATAATTCAACAATCAAAATGGACGGTCAAAGATTTCATTCGATAAAATTGTTTATAATAAAACATCTTCAATATATCCTAAAATTGAATTTTCAGTACTAAAATCATTCAACCAAATACAAGCTAGATATAAAACTGGGGAAATTGTCAAAAATCTCCAAAAGTGTCATCATTTAAAAGTTTTGCTATAAAAATTAGTCAAAACCTTTTATATAAGAATTATTAAGCTCTTTAGGGCTCTAAAAATCAAATAATCAAATATATGACCGAGTGAGGCGAGCAAGTTTTGTAAATTGCGTGCGTTAAACAAAATTAGCAGTTCCTTAACGTGTTAAGTACAAAATTTTTTCTAACCCCGCTTTAAAATTGAACGAAATCATAAGAAATTAAATCTGACAACTCTTATGTATCAAATGAATTTAAATTGAAAGAATTGCGTTGCGTTACTACGAATATGCATATCAACACTCAATATAACATTCATAATCAGACTTAAGAAAGCAATACATATAAGTTACATTGACTCATCTACTAGCTCTCACTGCTTTGTAACATCACCTCCCGCCTTACCCTTCAAAACGAGTTCTTCTGTCTCTGGCCAACCTAGTACAATACACTTTATAGGCCTTAAGATTAACATTAATAAAGCTTACACTTCATATATGAGCTCAGTTGAAAATTCTTTATGTTCCGATCCCAGGAATTTTGGACATTTGTACGATCTCGAAAGGGTAAGACACGCATTCCCGGCATTATGAAGAGACAATGTGGAATTTACTACGGGTCAAAGCATCGTTGATGCTTTTGCAGATTACTTTAGTTCAGTTTATATTCGATCAGACCCTGTGAACGATAATGTGAATGACGACCAATCCCATCATAACCTACTGTCCATTGACTGCTTCACTTTGGAGGAGGTTGTTGACGCATTGAACCATGCTAAAAATGCCAGTGCTGCCGGAGTAGATGGGATTACAAGCTTCATCTTAAGGGGCTGTGCTTCCATTTTGGCAAAGCCGCTCCTCAAAATTTTCAATTTAATATTGGCTACCTCTGCATTTCCATCCATGTGGAAGCAATCTTTCGTCTGTCCAATTTTAAAGAAGGGCAACGCGTCGGAAATAGTAAACTACAGACCTATTTCGTTGATGAGCAGCTTTTCCAAGACTTTTGAGAGAATTCTCTTCAAGCATATCTCATTCCACTTAAAAACCTGGTTAAGCCCCTATCAGCATGATTTTGTTTCTGGACGTTCTACCTTCACAACGGCGCGGTTAACTATGTGTATTTCTTAAACGATCAACCGTTAAAATCGAAATCTAAGTGCCGTGACCTTGGCATTTTGTTCGATTGTGATCTTACGTTTAATGAACACATTATAACCCTTGTTACCAAGTGCTACAATATTTATGGTTTTATAGTTCGTAATGGTAGGGAGTTATCTGTACAACCTACTTTTATCGAGATTTAATTTTCTTTCTTTACGGCAACGCAGGGTAGTCGCCATTATCAAATTTTTGTACAAGCTCTTGTGGGGGATATAGATTGCAGCTGGTTATTGGGTAAATTATTATTTATTGTGCCTCGGCTAAATTCGCGTACAAATGTTATATTTTATAATTATTATAGTCGGACTAATTTATTACTCAAATATGTGAATATGCTAACCGAGGAGCGCCACACTGTGATCTATTCATTGATCTTTAAGCACCGTGGTCGGGGTTGCTTTCGAGTTTGCTTAACATGTTTCGTTAATTATTTACTAACGTTATTTGCTTTGTTGTATCTTTAGCTTTTTGGTACTATGTCTAATGTTTGTAATATAGTGTATTGTTTATATCGCTATAAGTATGCGCTTATATTTATGTTTTTGAATTGTGTTTTGATTTAATGTAACTGAGTAGTGTAAACCTGTAGGAAATAAAGAATTTTTATTATTATTATTAACGTTAAGATTTTCGACTCAGAATCCAGATTAACAGCCAATTGTTGAACACTCTGTATAGAAGCCAACAATGCAATAATCGGCCGATCTAAGTAATGATTTCCGAGCAATCCAATAATCGCCCAAATTGATAGCTCAATTTATGCACAGTCTCGGTTTCGCAAAGTATGCAAATAAACCGAGTCTTGCGTTGACTTTTAATTTTGTTGTTTTCACTTTCGCTGTCAGAGGGTGAGAGACGGGATTATCTTCATCACCACTGAATAAATGATAGATTTTGATAGATTAATCTTAAAATATTATGGTTATAACCAGATTTCTGTTAGATTTTTTGTTTTAGGTACATCAAAAACAAATAGTTTAAAATTACTATCGCATTTAACGTAATAAAACAAATTCGCGGTATTTTGGAATACATTAGAAGTTCATTCAAAAAACGCATCAATTTGTGTTTAGAATTGGGTAATTGGTGCGCAAAGTGAACATTTATTAAGCTGGTTGAAAGATTTTCAACAATCTTTTACCTCTTTGTTGAATTATCAATAAGCTGTATTAATTATGTTAATATATATTAACTTTTTATCTATTTTCGACTAGATAATAAGCTAGTGAAATATTTACTTACTTATATTGTAGTTTTTATCAAAATGTGTTTGTCTTCGTCGTAATTCATGTGGCTCAAAGTAAGGTTCAACGTAAGTTATTTGAATGTAAGCTTTTTCAGGGTCAAGATTGCTTATATCAACTATATTCGAGTCTTTTATTATTACAGTGTTTTCCGATCCAAATCTTTCAGCGTAAAAATTCTGAAAAAAAAACATTGAATTAATTTTTATTTTCATACTACACCTTTTTATACCTCCAATCGACTAAAAATCTCTGGGAGCTTCGTTAAATTAGGTTCTTTATAAATAAACTCTTCTCCATCTAAATCTCCAAACTTCAATCCATAAAATCCCACTCTAAAATAAGTTCCAAACAACCTCTTTCCATGTAATTGATCGATTTTTGTGTACGCATCGTGTAATTTTCCGTGTATATAAGCTAATTTTTTAAAATCTCTGTTATTCTCGGCAATTGGAATTAAAACGCTATAAATATCGTTCATAGGTTCATACATAGCACCGGAATATAAATGTCCGGATGCTTGCTCTAAAAGTTTCATTAAGCGCCCCTCTGAGAATCCCAAACAACCTTCTTCTCGATCGGGGCTTAAAACATCATCAGAAACGGCGCTTTCTTCAAGGACGTTTGGACTAACTTTTTCTAACGTAGCGGCCCCATCGGGTAAGTGAGGTAACGGTTCCAACATTGCTAAATACTCAGCTACCAAAGCTGCGGAATGTAAACAACACATACCGGCTTCACAAAAATTACCTCTTTCTTTATGTTTTTGTGCCATGCTATCGAGCCAAGTTAAACGGAGTTCGGGTGAATTTTGATACCCTTTAGCGATACGATACATTAAATCTAACAGCATTTCCGGATCATCTTGGAATTCTTTCATTTTAACAGTGTCTGAAAGAATCATATGAAGATTAAAAACGAGATCGCGAACTTGTTCGGGAAAACTTGTATCAATTAGGTCATTATCGCGTTCTCCATACTCCAAGATTGTTTTTAACGATCTTCTTAACGAATCATCGCTAAATGATGATGATGTACCCACTAATTTACTTAAAGACATGGTTACTTGCATTTTTACTCTTGCAAAATTCTATAAAATCGAAATTTATTTTAAATTTGAATTATTTAAGTTAGATTATAGCTTACATTGCCAATTTGAAATGTTTGTCTCATTAATAAATATAGAGACGCGGCAGCTTGAGATCGCACCGATGGAAGATTTGATCCGCAATGTTTTAAAAGAAGTAGACATAATTTTGCGCAATGATTACTTTCATCGTCAAATAATGCACTATGAAACTAATGATTTTTTTTAAATAAATATTTAATATACATATATATATATTTTTATTTAACTCACCTTGTAAACAAGACTTCTTTGTGATGCGAAAATGTGGGGTAAAACGGTAATGCTTTGATTTTTTCCCAAAGCGTGTAATAAAACGGTTAAAGCTAATCCGATCAAATTTTGTTGCGAATCCCATTGGGCGATCGTTGAAACGCATCTCTCCAAGGCATCTAATATAATAAACGAAGCCTCAGTGGCCAACATCCCCTCCAAATGAGAATCGGTTAAAACGTCCTCTTTCGTTTTTTCGACGTAATCATTTCCCAAGCGATTCGCTTTTTTCCAACGTAATTTTTCCGTGTTTCCTGTTTGTTGAGTATTACTTTTACGTTTTTGCATCATCTCCCTAGCGGATCCTTGCCCCAATATCATGTCTTCCAAACGAGATTTAACATCTACTACTTGTTGCTGCACATAACCCGCGGGCTGAGTTCTTTTATGAGGTTTGTATTCAAAACAATTAGCGCAAGCGTCCAATAATTGCAACATGATCGCCAAACGAGGTGCTCTTAATTCTCCTAGCCATTGCGAGAGAGATTCTTGATCGATATTTTTTAACAACCACAAAACGCAAGTAAGAAAAGTTTTTGTTACTTCGCTGTTAATAGCGGTTATAGTAACCGAGTGGCTTTTCGTCGATGTTAAAGTACCTTCCTCAAATAGATATTTATCATTCTTATCGGTTACATCCATTAAAGGCAAAACATCCATGGCGATGTTTAATAAAGGTAAATAAAGCGCCGCGACGCGTTTCTTAGCATCAGGCGATGAATATCTCGGATCCGTATCATGCCAATACATTAAATATCTTAAAATATCGACCGCTTTTTGATGCAACCCAGAATGGCATGGTTCAGAAAGAACCGCCACTAAATCGGTTAAAATCAACCCCGTTAAATAATGATGTTGACGATATTCCGTGGTTAATTCCGCGAAAGTGCTTGCTCTCTCTTGACTCGCCGGAGCACCAGATAAGAAAGAATTTTGGCTAGTTGAACTAGTTACACTTGGACTAGGCGAAACGCTAGCACCACTCAAAGACATAAAAGGAGTCGCAAACGGCAAATTTAAAGGCACGTAATATTCGTGACTACAAATTATTCGTACAAATTCTAATTTCAACGTGATTAAAATCGATGGGTCCTGAATTGACGATATTTTCGATTGAGTTTGTTTTATGTACAATCTTATCAGTTGCATAACAAACCCGCGATCGCAAATTGAAAATAAATCGAAAATAAAAAACGCTAAAGCGTCGTTTAATTTATTTGCTTTTCTGTTATTCTCCATTGAATAAGATATAATCTCGGAAATAACCGATTGTAATAGTGTCATTATATCGTCGAGGAATTGTTCGGGAAATCGTATTTTTCGCGCTGAATTTAAACTTCTCGTGTAATTAAGATGTTCGATCATACTTTTTATGATCAATTCAAACAAAAACCACGCATTCTTCATTGAAAGTTCTTTAGTACGAGTATCGGCAATTACCCAGTGAGAAATCAGTTCTTGATGCACAATTCTTTGGTAAGTAATCGCATAAATGCTGTGTTCGTCGTTATTTGTGGTCGCCCTCATACTCGAAGCGCGATCTAACGTTCTCGAATTATAATGAGACACTTCTAAATCAGGATTAGAAGATGAACGCATTAAATTAGGAGTTTCACTTAATTCTTCATTCAAAGGATGAGGTAAATAACATTGATAATGAATGTATGTGGCTAATAAATAATCTCTCCCATGAGAATCTTTTTGTAAATTAACAGTATTTGATATTTTATCCAATAAAAGACATAGCGCTTCAAAGCTCGTATTTCTTACGTTCAAAATGTGTCCGCTAACTTTTGGTGGTTGCACTAATAATTGAATGATACTATCTAAAATAACGGTTAAATTTCTTATAATCGCCTCGGGTTGTGCGTTTTCTAAACCGATCATAGATGATCGTAATTCAGCTTCAACGCCGCTTTCGCCTAATCTACTTGGGATACATCCCGCGTATACGTAATCGTACGCCGAGAAGAATCTTTCAATTGCAGGATCTTGAGTGTGAACTGAAGATGTTGTGTCTAAAACGACCGTGAATAATCCTTTATGATTATCTAACCAACGCGTTGATGGCAAACAAACATCTGGGGGAATATAACTATAATTTGCAGGGAGTTGATCCAACATAATCGGCAAAGAAAATTCGCCAGAGACGAGGCGACCATCTCTTAATAATGGTAACCAAGTGTAACCAACAGGCGTATCGACGGTGGGTTGCTCTAATTTTTTTTGACAAGAAATGTGATAAAATGTGAATAATAAATGGTGTTTATCTTCTAAAGCGGCTGGTAGTTTTATTTTGATTTCGTCATAAAATGATGGGCACTTATTATGGTATGTAACAGTCGTGTACGCTTCATTAGCCATTTCAGGACAACTAGATTTACCAAAAATGCTATTTAAAGCATTTCCAATTTCTTCCCCAGCCATTAATTGCACTTTCACCGTTAAATTTCTAGCTGAACCAGTTCGATTTGAAAAATTTAACTCTTTAGGATTCACAAATAACAAGTTTCGATACACATAATGTGGAGTTAAAATTTCTTTAACCGGAAACTCGAGCAATTCCTTAACTGGCCGACATTTATCGTCCATATAAGGATGTAATTTCATTAATTCCGGAGTTAAGCAATTTTTGGTATCAACCGGCATAGGTGATATATCTAATTTTAACGTTGCAGGAATACATTTTAATTTTTTAAAAATTAAATTCGGTTTTTTAAATTCTAAGAGGCATTTGTAAAGATCTTCGTCTTTCATTTTGTCGGGCTCTTGTTTAAAAAACGATGACATTGTTAATGTAATCGGGCGAAAATTATCTAAACTGTTCGCCAAATGATCCGGGGACCAAGATCGACGTTTTTCCGATCGCCTTTCTAACGAACCTCTCCGAGTTAAAGTTCCCATATCGGAAGCGCGTTTTCGAAGTTGCTCCAATCCGCTACTTGATGTTTTTCGATCTAAACTATTTGTATTTGATGTTCCGCAATAATCTTTTTCGTCCCTATCCAAAGAATTCCCCCCGTTAATAATATTCATTAAATAAATTGCGGTCCAAGCGAACGGTTGACGATATTTTCCTAATCGCTCACAAACGGAAACGGCATTACTTTTTAATTTTTCTCTATTTTTATCGTCTTTTAAGTACGGTTCGATACAATCGTTAATATCACCTTGAAGCACTTTTTCGAGTCTAATCACAATAAATAGATCAGCGGAGGGGTAAGAAACATCGAAAGCGCAGGCTCTGGCTAAAGTACTAGTATCGCTATAAGGAATGTGATCGCCAAGCATTCTTTTTAAACTTTCCGGGTTTAAATCGAAATAAAATGTTTCCGAAACTTTTTTACGTTCTTTGGCATCGTAAAGAGCCATTGAAGCAAATAGTGGTTCAACTTCCAATTCCAAACTATAAACAAAAAAAATAACTAACAAATTTATAGAACACTGTGCTGCAAAATTTATCTTTTTTGTGTAGGTACAGTAGATTAATTGAATGTTTTTAGTTAATTTTGGGTTGCCGAAATAGTACTGATAGAAGCACTTGTAAAACACTAAAACTACATGCTAATGAAAATTCTTGGCGAAACCAAGAATGTGTAAAGATAGGACTCTTGATTTGGCCGATTATCGTCGAGCACTTATATTGTTATTTTTATACGAATATTGAATACTATTGTAGATTTTATAAATCATTATACTTAACAGTGTTTAAGAAATTTTATTGCTTACTTATAAAATACCGTCATAATACTAAAGAAAGGATTGTTGATAGTACCTAGTATCGACCTGCTTTGAGGTCGATACATTTACATTTAAATTGTCTTGGTGTTATTATTTAAAGTGTTATATAATTATATTAAAAGAAAATTATCGAAGCTATTAAAAACGGGAAAAATTTGCGTAGTTTGTGGAGAATATAAAAAAAGGCAATAATACAGTTCTTGGAAATACTTACATGGGCGTAAATGAAAACATAAGTAGTATTCTTTAATTATCAACAGTATCGGAAGGTGACATTTTCAATATTTTGCAATCAATAAAATTCAATGTAATCGGATCTGACCAACCATCTATTAAGTTGGTAAGGTGCTGTATGCAATTTTTATTTATATTATCTTAACTGTAATGCCAAAGCTTTTAGAAAAAATTGTTAATGTACAGGGTGGACAAATTTTGGTATTATTATAGGGTATCTCTGAAACTATAAGAGGTACGAAAAAAATAGGTGCCATGTCCCGGTCCCTTTTTTCGAGAAATATTCAACCCTGCAAAGACAAAATCTCTATCTTCTTTTGTTTTTAAGTTATAGCCAAAAAGTCATATTTTTGTCATTTCAATTTTCCGCAATAACACGAAAGCTAAAAATGTGCTCTTTTTAGTAACACCATAATCAATTATTGCTTGTATTTAAAAAACACAACTTAGTGTTATATCTCAAAAATTATCAACTTTTTTTAAAAATTTTTAACGACATTACATTCTACTCAAAAAAGTGTATTAAGAATGTATTAACCGCGTTTCTTCAATTTTATAAGTAAATGAAATACGAGCATTTTTTGAAATGGCGAAAATATGAGTTTTTGGCCTAATGTTCAATCAGGTTTTAATCATGGTCACAGCTGTCCAACTGCTTTAGCGCGTGTTGTTAATGATGTAATAGCGAGACAGATTGCGGCTATGTGACCATTCTCGTTCTGTTGGACTACACAAAGGGTTTCGATACGGTAAATCATGAGCTTCTGCTGGTAATTCTCAAATGCTACGGTTTGGATATTTCTGCAATTTTATTTCTTTGAAAGATGAACGTGAGTAGTCGACAACAATTTGTGCAGTCGCCTAACCATCGATCAACAATGTGGCAAGCTAGCAAGTCGGGTGAAGCGAAGGGTTCAGTATTATCTCCAACTTTGTTTTCGATATATTTCCAATATATACATTTTTATGCAGATGATACGCAAGTATACATATCTTACAAGCCGCAAGACTAACAAATACTATCTAAACTTATTGACTACAGAGCTAAGAGAACTCGTATTAGTTGCCACCCAAAATGGCATTGATACTCAATTGCAACTAATCGAAAGTTATGGTATTGGGTCGTGAGGCGGACGTACAGCGGTATGGTGGGGATATTCAGGTTGTGCTCAATGATACTACACTACCTATTTTGGCGGAGGGGCGCAGTTTGGGTGTGGTGCTGGATACAAATCTACGATTTCGGAAACACAAATCTACCATGCTACAAGAAGTATATGCTAAGTTAAAATCTCTTAATATTTCTCGTCATCTTCATAATGTTAAAACTAAAACCTTACTTTGCAACACAGTGATTTAATCAAAATTTAACTTTGGAGATGTATGGTAGAGAGAACACTTGTCTGCGATTCATTTTTGGCGTTGGAAGGTTTGAAAGAATTTCATATAAATTAGGGGATATAAAATGGCTTAATATGTCTTATAGGAGACATCCCCACTGTTATGTATTTTACCATAATATAATTCGGAGAGAAAGTCTGAATACTTGTGCCGCATAATTCAGTACCGCACCGATATTCAGAATTTGAGAATAAAAATCTTCCCCCAAAACATTCCAACTGGCAAGAATTTCCACCTTCAGAAAGCATATCTTTGGTATCTTATCTGATCAACAAATGGCTGAGTTAAAAATATTCTTAATTTAAGAGATTGCTGGAATGGCTAAAGGTACGACTCAATGTCCGCACTTGTGTTTTTTGTTTTTTGGTTTTTTCTCATTGTTTTTGTATAATTATACGAGTTTTAGTTTAGGTTAAGTTGAGCAATGCTTAGGAACTGAACTTCGCCTTTATATACTTTATATGCCATGTTAGTTTTATTTATAATGTATTCAGTAATATTTTCGATATATTACATTAATGGGTATAAATAAAGACATTATTATTATTATTATTATGTAGTCTATGTCAGCTTTCAGCTTCAAGAAGAGATTGTTTACGTATAGCCTCGCTCCAGAGATCGCTCGGGACTATTCCTATTTTAACAGCCTGCTTATTATTGCCTATTCGCAATCGAAGCAACGCCATCACAACCTTCACCCATGTACAAGATAACACCAACAACCATTTGTTTTTTTTTTAATTTAAGACTGTATTACATTCTTTCTATAGGTGATTATTTGTTATAGAATAGACTACATTCTATAATAAACGTTCTGTTGTGGCCAATCTGAGAGGTGGGATATTCGTCCTCAGGGCGAAAGTACTAGGTCACTATAGAAGAACCTCCAAATGGCTTGACGTTCTCAAGTCAATGTTTTTATTTACGAATTTTTGTATTTTTTCCTTATCTTGATGTTAGTTTGCTTAATTTGTCAATTATAACTTAAGAATCATTATTTAGAAAGATTGCAAGGCTTTAATAAATAATATCTATTGATATATCTACCAATTCTTAGTAGTAGAGGCAGTAGTGAAATCGCACATAGCCACAGGATATGTGGGTGATCTGGGTGTACAAGCATACATACAAAATTGTAATGCGTGCATAGCACCATACACATAACTGCCGAATACGTAGGTAATCCAGGTGCTCAAGCTTCTAGATTTAGATGTATTAAGCTTTTTCTCCCCAATTCAGTCCCAGTATCTGCTGCAAAGACTTACTACAGCCCCTCGAAGATTTGATACTGCTTCCAAATAACTTGATATTCTTTCCACAACTCTAGATACTACTTCTAAGAGATTTGATACTGCTTCCAGAAGACTTCCAATGCTATCAGAAGACTTAAACTGCTTCCAGAAGACTTAATACTATCCCTCGAAGACTTGATACTGCTTCTAGATAACTTGATATTGCCTCCACAACTCTAGATATTGCTTCTAGGAGGCTTAAAAGGCTTTCAGAAAATTTAAACTGCTTCCAGAACACTGATAAGATACTAGCTCTGAAAGAATTTATACTGGTTTTAAAAGACTTGCTAAGACACTCAAATGCTTCTAGAAGATTTCAACTGCTTCCAGAAGACTTGATACTGCCCCTGAAAGACATGATACTGCTTCTAGAGCACTTTATATTGTTTCCATAAGTTTTGATACTACTTCTAGAAGACTTGATACTGCCGCTGACAAACTTGATACTAGTTTTAAAATACTTGAAATACTTTCAGAAGATTTGAAATGCTTCAAGAAGACTTGAACTGCTTCCAGAAGACTTGATACTGCTCCTGGAAGACTTGATACCACTCCTAGAAACCTTGATATTGCTTCCTCAAGTCTTGATACTGCTTCCAGAAGACTTGACACTGCCTCTGGATGACTTGATACTGTTCTAGAACACTTGTTATTGCTTCTAGATGACTTAAAATGTTTCAGAAGACTTAAAAAGCATCCAGAAGACTTGAAAAGCATCCAAAAGATTTGATACAACTTTTAAATAACGTGATATTGCTTCCAAAAAACTTTAAATGGTTACTTAATAATATTTCTAGAAGACTGGAGATAGGCATCCCAAAAGACTGGAAGATTTGAATTGATTTAAATAATTTCACTTTTTTATTGTTAAATGATAATATCTATAAAAATTGTTTATAAAATAGTAAAGTTTACTATTTTATAAACAATTTTTTTTCAAAAGTTGAAAAAGTTGTTCTTTCCGAATAATTCCTGTGATGACACTTCATGAACGCTTTTATTTTTTCCATCTTCTGCTTACAATCATTTGCAATATGGTTCTGCTTTCCACACTTCTTTCATTCTTTGTCATTAGCAAGACACCTTTCCTTAGTATACTTTAATCCACAGCATAAGCATTGTTTGAAACCTACTCTACTTCTTGACATCTATTCTGCTTCTTGCCTGTTTTTGCTTCTTTATCTTCTCAGTTCATTTATTTTTATTCATCTCAGTTTCTAGTACTTTTGATTGACTGTTAGTTATTTCTATAGATCTACAAAACTGTATAGCCTTATCCAATGTTAAATCATTCACATAAAGTAACTTTTCGTGAGTGTCTTGTTGCAAATACCTATTATGAGGATTGCTCTCCTTTTTTGGTTATACTGTTAAACATAAACCTTTCAAAATTTGTGATTTTTTGCCAAGTTTAAAAAAACGGCTACATGTTTTTCTTCAACCTATTCATTCAATGTTTTTTGACAATTATTTTGACTTCCTTTAATGAAATTTGTCCAAGCTTATTTTTTATATGGATATATTCATAGAAACTATATATTTAGGAATAAGCTACAACTTTGCTAAAGAGTGAAATCATCAATGATTCTTGAGTTATAACAAAAAAAACTAAGCAAACAAACTACAAAGCAAAAGAGTCTGAGACACCCTTTGGAGGTTATACTATTTCTGACCCCCCAGACAGTGACTTCGAAAATGTTCTACAGTGTTATATTTTAGTTTTTGAATTTTCTTATATCCCATTTCTCACCATCCTATAAATGTATCATACAATATCCATACCTTTGGCATAAACAAAATCTCGCAAATGCTAATGCGAAATGATGTTGAATACGATTATACTTGCTGATACTGATTCTAAACGATCCTGATTACTGTCATACTTGCTGATACCGATGCGAAACGATGCGAGTAAGGAAATGTTTGATGCATACAAGTGTACACAAGATAACTCATGCAGTGCTCTGGTACAGTGATGGGGAAACTACAGCCCGAGAGCCAAGTCTGGCCCGCGGAAAGGTTTAATCCGGCCCGTCGTGAGAGTGTTTGAACGTGTTCTTACTTCGTAATGTGACGATCCGCATAAAAACTTTATTCTTTGGCTCGCTATGATTGTCTAGTTACTACAAATGGCCCGTCTTAAACAAAGTTTCCTCACCACTGCTCTAGTATATAGTCAAAATTATATTGGTTACTACATTATGAATGTTTTAGGTTCATGACTAGAATTTATGGATAACTTCACCCCAGTTAAAATCGTTATTAACAACATCAAACAAATATAACACTACCACTAAAAGGTAAATCTGTTCACCTTATATCAAGGTGCCACATATAAACTTAATCCTAAGTCCAAGAGCAGTGTAACTCCTAAATTTAAAAAAATGATACTACAGAAAAATGAAAAGCATATTTGAAATCAGCATCCCAAAACAGCCTAAAAACACTCACTTTATCAACTTTTTTAATTTCTTGCAGCACAGTTGTAATTAAAAAAAAATTTTTATACGTTAATTGAAGACATTTAACCAGAATTTTATGACCAACATGTTCTGAAGGTGGTAAAGCTGGAAGTCTGCGTTCAATTGGCTCTGTATCTTCATTAGGTGGACTTAAAACAAAAAGAGATTCTTGTCTCTCAACCTGCCGGCGAGATTCATTGAGTTGGTCCAAAATTTCTGGTGAGAAATGTTCTAAAATTTCTGTAATTAATGGATCCCCAGCTAAATGTCTTAAATCCAAAGATGCCCAAGAATTCCTCGGGGTTAAAGTATCTCCACACGATGACACACTCGAACCCATTGAAATTACACTTTGTCTTTCACTACTTGATATTGATTGTATATCAACTTCACTATTTGATTCTGTTGGACCACCTTGATAATCATCTTCAAATTCTTGTTTAACATTAAGATTTAATGGGAGATTCACCCTTGGTCCAATTGTACTGCTGTAATTTCTATTTTGGTATTTAACAATTTTCCAGTCTGATGTGTAGCAACGAATACATGCTTTAACATGTGGAGATAAAATATCACTAAAAAATCAAAAATTTACTTTTAATTTTAAATCACTTTTTTTAATTGCTTATATTTACATCTTTTCTTCTGGAATAATAGGTTGCAATGTCCGTATTGGCCTCTCAATATATTTAATATCAACATCATTGGGTGGAAAATCTAAGATTCCTCGTAAAGGTTCCCTTTCAATTAAAATTTGATATTGAACCAAGAACTCTTCATAATCAAACGGTTCGACCACGTCATAAGTCCAGTTCTAAATACATAAAAATTTGTTATAAAACGAAAAAATAAGCTTTTAATCGTACCCCAGCACTTGGTGAAACTAAACAACTTTTTGATGAATAACACGAAACATTTTTTCGCGATTCCGAGGTGTGTTGCCTAAAAATAAATAGAAATTAATAAACATTTATCTTGTGTAAGCGTTTATTTCATTTACTTGGACAATTTTTGGGTAAACGCCCAAATATTTGTCGCCATTTCTACACATTAAAAAAGCAATCCATTTATTGAACTTGGCTTAAACTACTGCATATATACTGCGCTTAAAATGACCTGATGGGAGATTCGGCTAAAATTATGTTTCGCTTTTATATCATAGACTAAATATTTATCTTATTTAATTAAAAATACTTAATATTAATTCATTTTTTATAATTTAACTTTTACAATTTAGTAATAATGATTATTAGTTTAGAGAAAGTTTTTATCTGTATTAAGAACGCCGCAATAAATGACTTGTTCTATATCGATTTCGGTTGGTACTCCTTTAATAATAAATCTGTGTTGTATGTGTTTATCAAACTAATGTCAACAATTTTTTAGGTTATCCTTATCTCACTTTTAAAGCCCAATCATTTAATTAAATAAAAATAGAAATAATGGAATCAAGGGGTGAATCGGAAACACAACAATTAGTTTTAAGCGATGTGGATGGAGAGAACGACGATAGTTTAGCCCAAGATGATACAGTAACTGAATCGAAGATAATATCTCCTGTTCGGAGTAATATTGTGAGTTAAATGTATCGAATTATCTCATTTATCTAATGGGTCGCAATAGATTTCTTCTTCAGGAAATACTACAAGTCAGAGTTCTGTTTCTAGGGGCCACCACGGGAATGTAATCCACGGTCATCGTGGAAATTCTAAATTATTATTCATCAATGAAAAGCAAAAAGCTAAAGATTATAATAAAAATTCTTCAACAGCTAGACCAAGAAATCCACATAAAGGTAAAAAATAAATATTTTTTTTGTATTATTCCTTAATTTAAATTTATTTAAAAAAAGATGTGTAGATGTCAGGGTTGTTGGTGCAGGTGACATAACCTTACTTTTTTTATTTTTGTTATTTCTGTTGGATTTTTTATTTTAATTTAGAACCAATTAACACAAATGTTCGACATCATTGCTTTTTGTCTGAAGTGCCAGATGTACGCCACATGGAAAAATCCCTTTTGGGGTTATTGGAAGATTTCCATTCGGGTAAATTACGAGCATTCGGAAGTGGATGTACAATGGAGCAAATGACCAATATCAGAGAACAACAAGAAAAGCTTGCCAAATTACACTTTGATTTAGGTTCAGCTAATGAACCTTCATTAACTGACGAAAATATCAGAAAATCGCAACACACAATGAGCCAATTAATTCAAAGACTAGAACAATTAAGTGTTTCGATTGAAGGTTTGCATACTGATAATGATAAGAAATAAATTTTTTTTTTATTTGTGTAAATGAAATGTATATATTTTCTGTTTTTGTTACAAAAATTTTAATCAATTAAATTGTTTAGAAAATAATTAATGCATTTTATTGGCTTTGTGATAACGTACAGGATCTGAATTTCTTTTTCCAGCCACTTTTTTTTCAGCAGCGCTTGATGCAGACTGAAAAGTACGTTGTAGTTTTGTCTTTTTCAGTTCCCGATATTTTTTTAAATAAGTTCCAACGTCTTTTGACAATTCTTCTATCCTCAACATTAAAGGCGCAGGATATCTATAAAAAAAGAGATAATGAATAAAAACTTCTAATTAAACCATAAAAACCCACATGCATCCTAACAACTCAATGTTGGTGAATGTCGTCGCTAAAGCCACCAAATAATCTTCTGGAAATTTGTCCTTGTGAACCTGCATGAAAGCCTTCCGCAATTCCCAATGTTCTTCCGGTTCCATTTCATCGTAATATTGGTCGATGTCCCAATCGGTTGGAAACTTCTCGGTCATTTTTGAACTTTTAGGTTATGTTAGAAACAGTTTACAATGTCACACGTAGAAATATTATTAAAAGCTGGTAACGCAAATATCCATTTTCTGATTGAATTTCGGTGGTTTCGGTATGGATAATTCGTCCACCGGCTTCACAAGAATTCTTTACAATGATATTTGCATGATTTTTTATAAAACCCCCTCTGTCCTCAACGATTGAACGCGACGTTGCCAATTTTACTTTGTACACTTCAAAAAAATTTAATGTCATGGATGTCATCACATAAATTAAAATGTTTCGATTGAATGAACGAAGCTTATAAAATATATTTTTAATACATTAATTGTTTTAATAATTATTTGCTAGGGTGCTTATAAACGATTTTATGCGTTTTTATGTATAATGAAGGTTTAAGATTTAAATCAGAAGCAATTTTAGAAATCAATCGAAACAATTTCTTAATAACATTTCAATTTAAAATTAACAAAATTAATGGTATAAATATAAATAATTGTGTTTTGCAGATTAAATTTTAATTAATAAATTGAATATGTGTTTTAAAAAAAATTAGTGCAAACATTTCCATAAAAGAAAAACGATTTTTAAGATTAAAAATATTTACCCTCCCATCCATTAGAGGGCGCTTTTTGAAACAATATTTTATTAATAATTAATCATTTATGAATCAAACCTTTAATTGGACAAAAAATTAATTTTTCATTGATTATTTCGTTAAATTTCGAAAAATTATTAATTTAATACATTTTAAGTCAATTTTTAATTATTCAAACTTCTATATACTCGTGGCTCCACCTATGATGAGTAGCTAAATCAATGAAATTAAGCAAATGTTTTCAGGTTGACTTATAAAATTATATATAAACCAGCTTAATGATATAAACGTAAATATATAATTATTATTCTTCACCAAAAAAGTTAATTATGCTAATTTAAAGTAATACCCAAAAAGTATCATTAAAAATAAGGTCATTCCAAGATGTTTTAGTCCATTAGACAATACACAAAAGTCGACTAAAATCGTCTTTTTTTAGTAAACATGCGCAGTACCGGAAATTTATCAGACTGCGCACAGCGTTGCAAGAAGTACATTCGGGATAGTTGTACTATTGTAAAGAATTTTAAAGTTTGTCGTCGAAGTAACGAATTTTACGAATTCTTAGCGACATGGTTCCCACAAAGTTTCTACCAAGTTTTAGTGAATCGAACGCAAAACCGTAGCACATGTAGTTGAAAATAGTGGTGCGTGGAGTTATACCTTGTGTTACAAAAATATACAGAAACAGATTGAAAGTATAATTAATTGAAATAGAAATGGACTAAGTGAGGCCTCCGTTAATTAACTTCGATTTACAATGAGTACTAATACAGAAGAAGAAAAATCTGAAGCGGGGAAGTCGTTCCCATTGGACTTAGCTTCAAAATTAACTGCAGTTAAAACCATTGATGCTAAGACTCCTATTGTTACGGGGCAACAATTGCGGGGTATGCGTCTTTTAACGCATTCATCAACAGGTCAGGGTGGTATTGGAGCACCTACTATTATTACTGCAAATATGCCACAAATTATTAAACAGAGTGAGTTTTTTTGTTCCAAAACTATTATTAGATTATGCTCAGTTTTGAAAGAGAAGCTTAAATTAACCGGTTTTTTTCATATTTTTTAGATACAAATCAATCTCAAGTCTCTGGAACGATAACTGTACAACGTCCCGCTCAAATCACTTTAGCAACAGCAAGTATTCCGGTGGTTGCACAAACTACGGGCACTACTTATCATGTTCCTAGAGGACCTGCTGTTGTTGCTAACCTTGCTGCACCTAGAAGCAATGTTTCTACAGCTAGGGGACCCATTGTTGTAGCACAAACAACACAGGTTGTTTAATTAGTGTATTGTATTAAAATATAGAATGGCCAAATTCGTTCTTCAAAATTCCATCTTTTGCAATTAAACTCTGGATGTCATAAAAGGAAAAATAACCAAGTTTTACATCAAATGTCCTCAAAGTACCAAAGTTAAACCAAGCAGTTTGTTAACCATTGCAGGTAAAGTGGTCTTTCTGAGCAATGTACAACAAAAGTTGATTAAGATAGAATATTTGTTATGTTAAATTATAGCAATATGCTGAACTTCATTAATTTAAGATAAAAAAGCAAAATGCAGATTTTTAGATAACAAAACATTTTCAATCTAAACTAAATTAACACATAATTCAGCCCTTTTTCTACTTTTTTTAATATGATGATAATTAAATAAACAATTTTCTAATATTTCCAAATATTGGTGTTGATTCAAATTGCTGTTTATGATGTAAGATCCAATTCACGAACGGTGTCCCATGAAACAGCCACATATTCACATTCTACTGGCGTTTACAAGCTATGTGATAATGTGTCTTTGACTAGAATCGACAATTTCGTGATGTAACCACTTCATTAGTGGTGAACGATGCTTCATCCAAAAATTAACGTTTTTAAAAAGTCCTGTTTTTTAAAATTTTGTATCCAATCCACAAACAATAATCTAAACGTTTTGCTTCATCACCTCATGTGTGTGGTTAAATTTTGATTTATAAGTCAATATTTTATTTCCTCTTTAAATTCTTTTAAATGGGATTTAATTGTATCCACTTGAATTGCTCTTGTTCTTAACGACAGCTTACCGTTATCCATTGCGTTCGTTACTGCAAAAATCGACTCCGCATCATGTTTATCTAAAAGCTTTTCCCTTCCTTTTATTTACAAATCTCTTAATTGTTTTTTTTACTACAAATTAAAATGTTTCCTCAAATTGCCTTAATATAACATTATTTAATGCCATAATGTTCCCTAATCCATAGCACTGCATTGTAAATATTTTATGTTGTAATGTAAACATGATCAATTAATATTTGACAATGATAATTGATAGTTTTATTTGCTCTGATCATTTTTTATTGTGAAACGGAATATTAGAAAACAATTTTCAAGAAAAAATTCGTTTTTTCTTTTGTATGCTAAATTAATAAAATCTGCATATCGCTATAATTTAACATAATAAACATTTTATCTTAATGAATTTTTGTTATACATTGCTCACAAAGACCACTTTACCTGCAACGGTTAACAAATTTCTTAGGTTAACTTTGGTACTTTGAGGACATTTGACGTAAAACTTGATTATATTTCGTTTTATGACATCCAGACTTTAATTATAAAAGATGGAATTTGCATTCAAAAATTTATTGTCAACTATACCTTACAGGGGCATAATCCAGGGACACACTGTAGACTATTACTAAATTAAGCCCAAGTCTCTTTTTTGAGACTAATCCAAATCCACAAAGGCAAAACTTTTATCTTTTTTTGTTTTTAAGTTATAGCCAAAAGTTGGTTACCATATTGTTGAGACATTTTTTGAGTGGAATATATTAAACATTTACAATATAACTGATAATTTTTGAGATATAACAAAACCAATGATTGATAATATTGAGAAAAGCATATTTTATAGCATAGCTTTGCATGACTGTACTTGTCATCTACTTAAAATGCTGAAGAGAGAAATTAGAAAAATTTGTTGTCATTTAGGTTGATAATTAAATTATTGTTAATGTTTTGGAAGCCCCAGCACAAAACTAACTGTCAAATTTTACAACTTGTTTTGTTACGTGGGGAATTTTTTGACACTGTCAATGACGTTATTTTAAATTTGGTTGTAATTTGCTGATTTAAAATTTGGGAAACCCCATTTTTTCCCGATTTTTTTCTTATACTGCTATATGATTTGGTATATTTATTGAGTAGTGGGACTTTTTCTATCAAAATATGTAAAAAACATACTATTCTGTGTAAAATAACAATGTAGGGTGCAATAGGAACAATATAAAAGTCATTGCAAACAAACAAATATCGCTACAATTTAGAAAGACACTTTTATTTGGAACATTTTTCTTTAAACCCAAATATTGCTGGCTATATTCTAGACATTTGACAGACCCTATGTATTAACTATAATTCCTTTTTTTCTATAATACTTGTCAAAGTAAATCTTATAGGGTTTCTATTGTTATTACCTAGTACCCTCATAAAATGTATGATGTTTTCCTGCTTTTTAATAACATTTTCAATAACTAAAAACACTCAGCAGCAGACGTCTGCGTACAACGAACTTAGAATGCTTTGATTGGCAAAAAAATAGTGATAATGTAATATGATATACTTCACCTCATATTTTGTTCTGTATGTGAACAATGTATAAATTTATTAACAAAATAAAAATTAATCAAATATAAACATTAGTTATAAAAAAATCTAAATTAAAAATACTTTATATAAGGAGCAAAGTGAACAAATAACAACAATATGTTGTTTATAGTTTATATATGGTTATCGGTTTTAGTAACAACACAGGTCATTGCAATTGCATTAGTAGAAAATTGACAACCAAAACTTGAAATGGAGATGAAAGGAAAAGAATAAATACTATTTTAGTATTTATTAAGTACTACTACATATTTTTGTAAAAACATTCTACAAACTAATGAAAGAGAACAAAACACCTTTTCTAAATCAACAAATTGCAAATAAACTCCTTCATCACTGAATTCATGTTTATTACTTTCCAAATCAGAGCCTTAGAGACTTAGTATGAATGGAGTAAGATTTACTTCTATTACTTCTAAATCCAAACGACGGATCATGATATCATGAAAACGATTTGAAATGCTCAATTATGGCTTTATGCATATTAAAGCACATACTTTTCTTTCTAAAGCATCAAAAGAATTTGATTTTCTACGATTTTTCAAAAATTATTATAGAAAATTGTTATTATTATAAAGTTCTACAAATTTTGAATGAGTTCAAAACTTGATATCTCAAAAACGAATTGAGATATGTATGTATGATTTTATTCTGATAAAAATACACAATTTCCATTATGAATCACAAGAAAATTCATCAAAATATCTTAAGAAAATCGATTTTTTAAGATTTCTCAAAAATTATTAAAGAAAATTGTTATTTTTATAAGATTCTAAAAATTTTGATTTAGTTTAAAACTTGGTATCTCAAAAACGAATTGAGATATGTGTGTATAGATTTATTCTGATGAAAATACACACGTTTCTTTATGAATCACAAGAAAGTTCATCAAAATATCTTAAGAATTCAATATTTCAAAAATTGTTAAAGAGAATTGTAATTTTTATAAAATTCTACAAATTCTGATTGAGTTTAAAACTTGACATCTCAAAAAGAAATTGAGATATGTATGTATGGTTTTATTCTGAGAAAAATAGACACTTTCCTTTATAAATCACAAGAAAATTTATGAGAATATCTTAAGAATTCGATTTTGTACGATTTTTCAAAAATTATTCAAGAAAATTGCTATTTTTATGAAATACTAAAAATTTTGGTTGACTTCATAACTTGCTATTTCAAAAATGAATTCAGATTCTCAAACATATGGCATTGTACATACTTTTCTTTGTAAACTTTCACCTGGATATTTTAAGAATTCAATTCTCCACCATTATTCAAAAATAATTATAAATGATACAATATTAGGTTGAGTTCGAAAATTGGCATCTCGAAAACGAATTGAGATATTTAGAAAGTACATACTTTCCTTTATAGAGAACAAAAAGATTCATCATGATTATCAAGAGTTCGATTATTTAAGATTTTTCAAAAATGTTTTAAAACAATTTTAATTTTATAAAATAATACAAATTTAGATTGAGTTTAAAGTTTGATATCTCAAAAACGAATTGAGATATTTATGTATGGTTTTATTCTGAAGAAAATGCATACTGTCCTTTATGAATCACAAAGAAGTTCATCATAATATCTTAAGAATTCGATTTTCTACGATTTTTCAAAAATTATTATAGAAAATTGTTATTATAAAATTCTACAAATTTTGATTGAGTTCAAAACTTGATATCTCAAAAACCATTTGAGATATGTATGTATGATTTTATTCTGATAAAAATACACAATTTCCATTATGAATCACAAGAAAGTTCATCAAAATATCTTAAGAAAATCGATTTTTTACGATTTTTCAAAAATTATTAAACAAATTCTACAAATTTTGATTGAGTTCAAAACTTGGTATCTCAAAAATGAATTGGGATATGTATGTATGGTTTTATTCTGATGAAAATACACAATTTCCTTTATGAATCATAATAAAGTTCATCAAAATATTTTAAGAATTCGATTTCTTACGATTTTTCAAAAATTATCAAAGAAACTTGTTATTTTTATAAAATTCTACAAATTTTGATTAAGTTCAAAACTTGATATTTCAAAAACGAATTGAATTATGTGTGTATAGATTTATTCTGATGAAAATACACACGTTTCTTTATGAATCACAAGAAAGTTCATCAAAATATCTTAAGAATTCGATATTTCAAAAATTGTTAAAGAGAATTGTAATTTTTATAAAATTCTACAAATTCTGATTGAGTTCAAAACTTGATATCTCAAAAAGAAATTGAGATATGTATGTTTGGTTTTATTCTGAGAAAAATGGACACTTTCCTTTATAAATCACAAGAAAATTTATGAAAATATCTTAAGAATTCGATTTTTTACGATTTTTCAAATATTATTCAAGAAAATTGCTATTTTTATGAAATGCTAAAAATTTAGGTTGACTTCATAACTTGCTATTTCAAAAATGAATTCAGATTCTCAAACATATGGCATTGTACATACTTTTCTTTGTAAACTTTCACCTAGATATTTTAAGAATTCAATTCTCCACGATTATTCAAAAATAATTATAAATGATACAATATTAGGTTGAGTTCGAAAATTGGCATCTCGAAAACGATTTGAGATATTTAGAAAGTAAGAAAATATCTTAAGAGTTCGATTATTTACGATTTTTCAAAAATGTTTTAAAACAATTTTAATTTTATAAAATAATACAAATTTAGATTTTTTAAAAATAATTAAGAAAATTGTTTATTTAAAAATTTAAATTGAGTTCAAAAAATTAAAAAATTTAAATTAAATTGAATTCTTGTATTTCAAAAATGAATTGCGATACTTACGTACGGTTTTATTTTTGGAAAGTTGCATACTTTCCTTTATAAATTATAACAAATATAGTCATAATATCCGAGGAAGAAGTTAAATAAGCAATTACGCATCTGAATATGCTAGTTTTTATTATTTATCTTAATTTCATCACTTTTGAGTAATGAAATTTAGAAAATTTCAGAGACAATTCAAAACTCCCTTTCTTATTTTACCAACTTTACAACTATTTGGCAGGTATGATAGACAAAAACTTTACTGAATTTTTGACAGCTGCGATATTTCTTCCCTATTTTTAGCAATTATGTTCTATCAATAAATCAAACGATAAAAATATTAAAAACCTATGGTTCAAGATTTTATTGTAGAAATTCATAAACATTAGTTGTATACCAATTTTGAAATAAATATAGTAAAGCTTCACTAATCTAAATCAATTAAAGCCAGCTAAATTCAAATTATGGAAACATGCGTATTTTTGAATCATATTTATATATTGTCATAAAAGTCTTATAAATAAGTATTTATACATGTATTGTATTGGTCCATTACTAGCATCTGTTAGTTAAATTTAGCTTACAGATAAACACATCCACTAGCCAATCAGAATGCGTAAAATAGCCGTAACCATGATTACAATCCCTCAGATAGCAAAATCAGAAAATGGTAGTCACAAACCTAAATAATAATTAACTAAAATCTTATTGGGAATGCTTAACGAGTGCAACCAGTACTTGAACCTAAATAATAATATTATTTAGGGCCAGTTTTACCACCTCTTGATAAATTTATCTAATAGTTAAAAACCGGCTCATAACCAATGGGAACGCTTAAAATCGATATAACCACTGCTAATTAGTTTAAGTTGAGGTTGGTAAAAGTGGGCCTTACAGTTTATCTCGCACATAATATTTTCTTGCATTATCTTGCACAGTTCATTATTTGCATTTATTTTGCAAGCTAGTAAGCCTTTATTAGCTTACTTACTTATTTTCAGCAGCATAATAACGATTTGTTTTAATTGTTGACTGGACAATAGAATGGCATCATCAGGTTCTTCTTCCTCGTCTGATTATCCAAATATATTTCTCTAATATTTTGCTAATAAATTGCAAGAATTGGCAAACATTAGAAAGGATAATTTTTAATAGAAATGCTCTTTAGTGTTTAGGAAATACCGTCTTACTCTATAGATAGAACGAAAAATCTATTAATTCCGATATCTTTTACAAATTCGAAATACAAGGGATATAATGTAATTTTTACATTTTAAAATTTTGTTCGGATTACAAGGGAATTTGGATTTGGGGGTATTCTAGAAAAAACTTAAAACTAAAAAAAGAGAATTTTTCAATTCTCTTTTTGAAACTTTGCCACCCTGTAGAGAATTGAAACTTTGCCACCCTGTAGTGATCACATTATGCATTTTTGACCACATGTTTATTAGCTTTCTTTATGTGTTAATAAACACATAAAATTGACACAATTTCAGCTATATTCAGAATTTTTTAACGGCAATATATTCTACTTAAAAAGTGTCTTAAAAATATACCAAACGGTTTAATTAAATTTCAAAAATAAACGAAATACGACTTTTTCGAAATTGCGAAAGTTTAACTTTTTGGTTTAATAACTTAAAAACAAAAGAAGATGAAGGTTTGGTCTTGCGGATTTGAATTAGTCTTGAAAAAAAGAGACCAAGACATGACACCTACTATCCCTTCTAGTATTTCAGATTTTTGTCATAACACCCAAATTTGTCCGGTCTGTGCAGTAAACCTTAATATAACGGACGTAATTAGAATAAACTTTGTTGTAACCATATTATTAATATTGTCTATTCAATACATTAGTGTGTTTAAATATAATGTGATATATAATGATAGATAGAAACCAAGATATATCCGAATTACTGCAACAAACTTCTAGGGGAGATTTAGTGAATATTGAGGGTACTTTGATATATGAACCATATGTGACTTTGGCTTTCCTAAGGAGATATAATCCTATACCCATTTACTTGATTAATTACTCGAAACACTCAAACTCTTAGTAAGTCACTCAAAAAGACTCATAGTTAAATGACACAGAATTTCCAAAGCATACTAACTAATTGTCTTTCGTAAGAAAATCATTTCAACTTTTTATCAACAACCCGTTATTGATAAAAAGTTGAATTTATTATTTTCTCAACAATTAATCGTTTTTGGAAAATATTTCGGAGGCAAAAAGTTTTAGGATGTTTTCATCTACCTACTTAAATTTTTTTAAATGTATTTATCATTGGCATAGAAAAAAAATTAGCAAAAATGTAAAGGGGGTTACGTTTGGCAGTTTAGAGGGGTAGGTTGAAAATACAAATAGGGTCAAAGTGTGCCCTATTATGAATTAAACATATTCCCCAAATTTCATTTTCTTAACATTTATGGTTTTCAAGAAATAAAAATAAAACCAAAATTTTCCGTTATTTTTGGAGAGCTGCTCCTCAGGGGAGCTGAAGTCGCCCATAGTTCATATATCAGAGTACCTCTAAAAATTCACTAAAAAATCACCCCTAGAAGTTTGTCGCAGTTATTCGGATACACTCTGTATAAATTCTTGATATTCTCTGAGTTGTATGATGTAAAAGTAAAGAAATGTAGTTCACTGAAATATCTAGAATGTTACTAAATTAATCCAAAAGATATCAAGGGGTGATATTTAGTGTAACCCAACCCCTTCTCTTTCAAGTTACAGCCCTCTAAAGTTAGGATAAAATAATTGTTTATATTTAACAAATCCATTTTGAAGGAAATTGAAAGAATGAGATTTGGTAGATAACAATTACTATTAAAATGACACATTTTGATAATGTTTATAATATTTAGTTAAAAATGTTAATATAAGGAGGTGAAACAATCCACCCCTTTAATACTTAGCATCTGAACTTTTTAATGCGTCTACATATTTCTATTTAAGAACTTGATTCAATACACTTTTTGTCTTGTAACATTTTGTGCTATTCAAACTCATTTGATATAAATTCACAGATTGGTCATGATTTATTTAAAAATGTTATGTAGGAGGTGTCATAATCAGAACTACTTTTATTGTTGTAATTTTGTCCATGTTATTTTCCAATTTATTACAAACAATTCAGTTCAAACAAAATTCATTCAATTTTAACACTCCCACTTACACTTAAACTAATTTTATACAAATCGTTGGATAGGGTATTGTGGTTGCCTAGCTAAATCTCCAGAATTAAATCCAACAAATTTTTGTCTGTGGGGTTGTCTTAAACCCTGGTTTATTTAATTCCTATTGAAAATACCAATGATTGAGGGAATTGCATCATCGCATCATGTGAGACTATTAAGAATGTATCAGAATTATTTCAAAGAATAGGAAATTCAATTAGGGATAAAGTAAAATCGCGCGTTGCTATTGAGAGGCGTTTTCAACATTTATTGCGCTCATCTCAGCGCATTTTTGTTTCAACGCTGTCACTATTTAGTCAAAGTTGATACAAATTGTTAGATAGGTAGTCCTCACAATTGGCCAACCATATCTTCTAGGTTTTAGTAATAACAAAGTTTATACTAAAGCTGTTAGAATTTGTTTACTGTGTTTTATTTCCAAACTAAGTTATGAACAAGTAAATAAATAATCATTTTGTTATAGAATTTCGTAAGACCTCCAAGAACACCAAGCCCTGCTTTAGGCAGTACTTGGCATCCTTCAAATACTGCTAATGGGGCTCAAATAAAAGCCACTTTAAGTCCCCCTATTAAAACAACAACAGCACCGGGAAGTCTTAAATCACAGATCATTGGAAGGGCGCAAACAGTTCCTCAGAACATTAGTGCAGTGAGACCAACTTCCACTATTTTACAATCAGCTATTACTGTTGGGCAAAACAACCAGGTAAGATTTATTTAAAAATTATATTAATTAGAAATATTAATTTTGTTTTACTTAAATAAAGGTACACACCTTCAATAAAACAGCCCAAAACATATCCAGTATTCAAACGATAGGCAGTACAGTGACAATCGCACAAGTGTTACCCTCAAGGACTCAAACTTTGGTGTATAGCTCGGTTCCAACTACACAATTCGTCTCGAATTCAAGAGTCACAATAGCTAGTTCTCTACAGACTCAAAGACAACCAACAACACCAAGACCAATGGTAAATAATTAACTTTTATTAATAGTCAAAATAATTTTTATATGATTTCTTAGGCGCAGGTTTCAGCGACACGACTTCCAGTGAACGTTCCCCCAGGCGGGACTGCTAGATTGGTAACACCACAAATCTTAGCAACTAGTACCAGAATATCAACAGTATCCACATCTCAACAGCCCACAATAATCGGTACACAACGTATTCTTTCAACAGCTCCAAGTAATGTAACTGTTGGAAGATTACCCACAAGTCAACAACCTCAAACAACTACAGGAAATATAATTACACAAAATCGAATTCCTACATTGTCTTTGCAACCGATTGTTGCTGTAGCTACTACGGCTCCAATGAGGGCATTACAACCCCAAGTGCCTAAAGTTATTACACAACAAACTCAACAAGGTGATTTAATTGAATACAAAATGGTTACAAAAATGACATTTAACATAGCCTAAAATTACGATTTCATTTTGACGTTTAATTTAACCTATAAAAAAATAATTAATTATAATTTTTTTGATTTAATTTTGATTTAGGTGCATCTATACATCTCACTCAGTTGCCTAATACATTAAAATCGGCGCAAACTGTTACACCCACAACAAGAACAAGTATTAAATTTAATAATTTTACTAATAATTTTATTTTAATTCTTTTTTAAATTTTAGTCAATGTACAACCAGCAGCTCTCGTAGCCCAAAGACAAGCAAATATTGTCCCATCACAAACTATACCCCTAACGAAGGTGTTTTCTCAGGAAGGACAAACAGTGCCCCCAACGAACGTTTTCATTCACGCACCGGTTAATTCTTTACCCAGAAGAAGTTCACCAAGTAAGCTATGGCTTACTTAAACGACAATTAATTAACCTCAAAAATATTTAATTAATAGGTCCTTCATCAACGACGCATTCTTCTAACGTTCCAACAACAACTACTACAGTTGCAGCATATTCAATTGCAGGTGGGACTTATTTCTATGATAATTATTCAAGACCGTTTGGTCAACAACAATCGTCGTTCGCGGCTATAACGCCCGTTACAACTCAACAAAGGGCAACCAATTTGAGTTTGGGGGCGAATCAATCGATGCGATTTAATCAGGTGATGGTAATCGGAGGTCAACAATTTACGCAACAAGAAACCACGAATCAAATACCGGAAAGTAATCAACAGCAACACAACACGCTGACACCAACGAAACTTTCGTCGTCATCCAGACCGAGTATTTTAAGAAAACGTGATCACGAAGGATCACCATTAAAAAGTGCTAAAAATTTGCAAACTGTTTTGACGAGTTTAGCGCAACAGCCGTCATCGCCTCCTTCAAGACCAGATTCTGCTGGTAATGGAAATAGTTCAGGTAAAAAAATTCTTTTTATTAAAAAAAGAATTGTTATAAAAAAATGTTTAGCTGGAAGTACAACAATTTCGGCAACTTCGAGTCCTGGTCCTGGTGAAACAAACGAAGATAGCTTACCTCCTATCCCCATGAACAAGGAGGAAGAAGAAAATCGTCCACCTTTAGAAATGAGTCCAAGAAAAAAGCCACGCAAACAGCAATTGTAAGATTTATAAGTTCCAATTTAGAAAATAAATTAATTTTTTTTTCTGAGTAGGACTGGAAATGACATAATGGATGAGGTAAGTGAAGAAATGCAATTTCTTTCCGAAAATAACATCAAGAAAGAAGAAGATTCTGATGGAAATCGATCGGAAGGACATAGAGAATACACTCCGGAAGTTCAAAATAATAACGCATCATTAAGAAAGTCAACCTCTGCGAGTTTATTGAACAGTTATCGTCACCCTTGGAAAACAACTCAAAATCATTTTTTAAGATACTCAGATGTTCGACCTAAAGAAGAGAGAAAACCAAGTATTGTTGATTTGGCTAATCAATGTAAGGTTATGGATAAAGTTAATGGATGGAAAGTTCATCATTTAACAACACAGATGTTAGATTTGGTAAAAAAGAATTTTTTAATATTTTTCAAAAATTATTATACTGGAGTCCGTAAATGGCGTGTACTTTGGAATGACAGAGGTACCTTGTATAAAAATATAATGATTTAAGAGTAGTCACTAGAGTGATTTAAAAATTAATACATCTGTATAAAACTGAAGGCTATTTTGAGCATTTTTTCTACCTGTTACTGGGGAAAATTTTAAAAATTCAACAAAAAATTAAATTCAATTATAACAAACACAACTTCTCAGTATAATTTCTAATTTATTTAAAAATTAAAAATATTTAAAACTTCCGACGTTTCAAGCTTAATCAGCTCTTTATCAAGAAATCTAAAATTTAACATTAAAGTCACATACTTTAATATACAGGTGTCTCACATAACTAGTTCATTAGAACTTTTTTAGGTTCCACTATTTAGAGAGGCTTGAAATTTTGGGAACATTGGTTGTTCACACGGATCTATTAATCTAAAATATTTTCAAGATAGCCACCACTTCCGGTCTACCGGAAGTAGACCTCAACTTCGTAATTTTGAATGGAATGCTATAGTTTTTATTACACCATTCAATTATACGTAAGAAAATATGTTGACTTTGATAGCAGTTGTTGGTACCTAGCGCTTTTTGTTTTCGAGGTATCACCTGTATAAAGAAATCACAGGTATCACAGATATCACCTGTATAAAGAAACAAATTAAAAACGTAAAAAAATGACAAAAAATAATATTTAAAATTACATACCATCATTAAGCGTAAATCTACATTAAAATATCTATTGTTAGTGATAACAAAACAAAATTTTATATCTGAACCTGTTTAAAAAATTTTTTTTATCCAGTGAAAACATCAGAAAACCATATAAACATAACATGAAATTCATTAATAAGTTTATTAATAAAAAAAAAAATAATAATAAATTCATTAATTAATATTAATAAATGAATTAAAAAGTTTTTTAAAAAAGAGTAAGTGACATAATAACAACGTCGATAACAGATATGAAAATTATAAATATATTTTTCATAAAACTATAAATAAAGATTTAAAATCATTAAAACAGTTCTTTCTAGACCATAAGGATGTAATAATAATAAAAACATAAAACAAAACAGATAGCTATCATATACAGGATGGGCAAATTTTGATATAATTATAGGCTATCTCAGAAATTATAAGAGTTACGAAAAAAGTAGGTAAATATTCTATCCCGCAAAGACAAATCCTCTATCTTCTTTTGTTTTTAAGTTATAGTTAAAAAATTATATTTTCGCCATTTCAAAAAATGCTCCTATTTCGTTTATTTTTGAAATTGAAGAAACGCGGTTAATACATTCTTAAGACACTTTTTTGAATAGAATATAATGTCGTTGAAAAATGTTTAATAAAGTTGGTAATTTTTGAGATTCTATTGTTGTGCTTTTCTAATACAAACACTAGTGGTTTATAGTGTTACTAAAAAGAGCACATTTTTAGCTTTCTAATGATGTATCACATGTATGGTATATTTGCGGAAAATAAGCGCTATTTTTCAATTTTAAGATATTTTCGGATAATGATAAAAACTTTTCTTTATAGTAGGCGTGAAAAACGTCATAAGCCACTTGATTACTATGATAACAAGAGTTTACTTGTCCTTTCATACATGACTGTTCGTGATTTCGACATAAGATGAGACAACAGGTGCAATTTATATATCCAAAATAACAGGGGACAATTCGAAAAGTTGGTGTGATTTAATTAATAAATTTAATGGTTAATTTTGGTTTAATCTTTAAGAATCTCCACAATAAAATTAGCTTTTTCTATTAGGTCAAATTTTACAGTAATAAAAAAACTAAATTGAAACTGTAAAATTAACAAATTTTTTATAACTAAGGTGAAATATGTTCCCTATTTTTAACAGCTATGTCTTACTAAACCAGTTTAATCAATGAAATGACATTAAAAGTTTAAAGATTCTATTTAATTTAATCGTTTTATTTCAAGATAATGCGGAACATATTAATGGGAAATCAATGGGAAATCTCATGTTGAAAAAAATCATTAATGAAATGACAAGTAACTTCTTGTTACCATAGTAATTAAGTGGCATATGACGTTCTCCACGCCTGCTATTATAGAAATATTCAAGTTTTCCCTTTATTATCTTAGAATTGAAAAATAACGCTTATTTTCCGATAATATACCATACATGCGATACATCATTGGAAAGCTAAAAAAGTACTTCTTTAATAACATTATAATCAACCACGAAAATATGACTTTTTGGCTATAACTTAAAAACAAAAGAAGAAAGAAATTTTGTCTTTGCGGGATTGAATATTTCTCGAAGAAAGAGACCGGGACATGGCACCTACTTTTTTAATATCTCTTATAGTTTCCGAGATACCCTATAATAACACCAAAATTTGCCCACCCTGTATGTAGACCAACCTAAAATATGATGATTTAACGCAACTTGCCTTATACCAAGTGGCACCCCTGAGAAGTTACAGGCCTTCAAAGATGAGTCTTAAATTTCGAAAAAAATTAATATCTTAGAAATGGATTATGTTAGAAAAACCAAATTTGGTATACGTTATGAGTGTATCAAGGGCATTAATCGGTAGAAAGTAGGGATCATTTAAAGCATTTCAAGTGGTTAGTTAGGGATGATGGTAACCTAAAATTTGAAAGACATTTTTAACCTGTTAGCGGATTTAAAAAATTCTTATTACATTTTATGGTCAATTTAATTTTAAAACTTTTTTTACTCTTATTATTTTTTTAAGAAACCTAGTCGTTTTCACAGAAAACCCAAAAAACTAATGATACGTATTTTACTAATTTGAGGGAAAATGGTGGCCATTTTGAACAATACTTATAAATTACTGTTACCAAATCGTTTTTTTTAATTGTTTCATTTTCTATTAAATAAATTAATTAATATAATTATTTTTTCTACCATGTTATTTATTATTTTTATTTGTTTTACTTGTTGAATCTTTTTTATTTATTTATAAAAACTGTTTAAAACTAGTTTTTTAAAAAGTAATGTCATAAAAAAATTTTAAAATTAAATTCCCTATAAATTATTTTAAATCTGTCCAAGCACATTTAAACCTCTTAGACTCTTCAACACTTTTTCTGCAATTTCGTTCACAAAAACTTAACATTAAATAATATATCATCTTATATGATATATATGTTATTCGCTGAATGAAAACCTAATATTTTCAAAACACACATTAAAAAATTACTAAAATCAAGCAATTTTTTTCCTAGTTGTCAAATTTGACGTAAAATTTCGTACCCAATTACCAACTTTTGAATGGTTTTAATTAAAATTGATAAAATACGCGTCTTTAGTTATTCGGGTTTTCTTTTTAATGAAATGTCTAGGTTTTTTAAAAAATAATAAGAGTAAAAAAAGTTTTAGAATTAAATTCCACATAAAATGAAATAATAAGATATTAAATCTGCCGACGGATTAAAAAAGTCTTTCAAATTTTAGGTTATCATCACCCCTAACTAACCACTTGAAATGCTTTAAATTATTCTACTGATTAATGCCCTTGATACACTCATGACGTATACCAAATTAGGTTTTTCTAACTTAATCTATTACTGAGATATTAATTTTTTTCGAAATTTAAGACTCAACTTTGAAGGCCTGTAACTTCTCAGGGTTGCAACTTGGTATAAGGCAAGTTGCGTTAAATCATCATATTTTAGGTTGCTCTACATGCCACTGCTCTGTGTCGGTTCTTATGCGGGACAGCCTGTATAATAGTTATTTTAAGTATAAGGATTCCAACCTTATCGTCAATTTAAGTGGAATCTTATTGAATAACTTAATTAAAACAAAATTAAATGAAGCACAAATAAAGCCAAAACTATTAGTTAAATATATAGACGATATATTATTGGTATTACCAAAAGATAAATACAAACCCTTATTAGAAGCATTTAATAAATACAATAATATATTAAAATTTACAATAGAAAAGATTGTAAATTAACTACCCTTTTTAGACTTAAAATTGATTGTAGTTAATAGTAATAACAAAATATACACAACATGGTATAAAAAGAAACTTCCAGCAATAGAATACTACACTACATTAGTAACCACCCAAAATCACAGATAAATAACACCATGAACAATTTAATTCGTAGAGCTATATTGGTAATAGATACACCATATTTAAAACAAATTAAATCACAAATATATGATATATTATTAGAAAACTCTTTCCCCAAAAATGTTATAAATAATGCTTGGTATTCCATATACAGGGTGAATGAGACCTTCCGTATCAGTATTTTTTTTAAAGAACGGTGAGTCGTAGAGAGTTGGAATAATAGTTATTTATGTATGTACCAAGTCAGCAAAGTGAATTTTTATCGAACGAGCCTGAGTTTACGAGTCGAGCGAGCGAAGCGAGCGAGGCGAGTAAAATGCGAGTACGATATTACTCCGACATATTAAACGTTAGTACAAATCTAAAAAGTCAACCATCTCATAATTACAATCTTAAGAAATAAAAAGAAGAAAATAATAAAAATATGAACTTAATAATTAATTACATAAAAGTGAGAAAACCTACCATACACTGGAAAATACAAATAAGCGAAATTATTTAAAAATTAATAAAATTGAAAAAGATATAGAAAAGAAGTCTAATATATCATATTACAAGATAAATTACATCCTACAATTAACTAATAAAATAACATCTACATTTAAAAAATATGAATTTAACGAAATTGGATTCGCCAAACACAATAATAACAAAATGAAAGAATATTTAACTAACATGAAGGATAAAATAAAAAATAAAATCAATACAGTATATCAACTAAATTGTAATAATTGTGACAAATTATACATTGGAGAATCAAAACAATTATTATATAATAAATATATATAATGTAATAAATATATAATATATTTATATAATAAATAAGTAATTACTAAACAGACACGGGAAAAATTGGTGTGCATTATGCAGCAATAATCCGAGAGTTTTTTATTTATTGATATTTCTTTTAATTATGACATTTAAAAAAAATAAAAATAACAAGTTCAAGTATTAACACGTTCACGCCGGTGTGACCCACCGGTGAGTCACACTTGAATGTTCCGTGGGGCGGCGTGACCCACCGGTGGGTCACACTTGAATGTTCCGTGGGACGGCATGACCCACTGGTGGGCCACACTTGACTGTTCCGTGGGATGACGTGCATCACAGATATCAGTTGTTTTCAGAGAATTAGTCGTTAAAAAAATACGTTGATTTTATTTTTTCTGAACATTATTTTTATTTTCTTAACAATTATTTATTTATACCTATGCAACTTTTTAAAACATTCTAAGCATAATACAGGGTGACCCTTACAACGCGTACAATATGTCGTTACTTTTTTTCGCAGCATATAATCCACCTTGTATTTTTGATAATTGTTTATAGCATTCTTTACATCTTTTCCTTGTGTTTCTGGAAGCCCCTTTGAATGATTGTAGAAAATGTGTACGTTTTCTTGACAGACTTCCCTTTTTTATTTCAGCCTCTTCGATTTCTCTGCAATGATCTTTGATCAAAAGATGATCGATAATTTGTTCTCGAAATTTTAAAATTGGAATATTTTTAGTTCCCCATTTTTTATGGATATACCATGCATTTACCAGGCAAGTTCCGCATATTATTTCTATCATAATTTTTCTGTACCATTTTACCCTTCTTCAAAGAGAACTGTAGTAAGATGACATTTGATCAGATATATCGACACCCTTTTTCACATTATTATAAGAAAAAACAATATCTGGTTTGGATTTATTATTTGGCCCCTGAATAATTGTACATTTATGGTTCTGATAAGTTGTTATCATGCATACAGGCCTTTTGTCGGTCCATTTCATAAATTGACACTGCGATTTTCAAAACTCATAATGCTACCCCGAACTTGCTTTTGCTTTGATTGTGGTGGTAGAAATTTTTTGTTTTTTTTTTTTATTGTTCCACAAATGAATGTTTTTTTTTGCATTAGTTCCTCGCCCAAAGGGATACTGGTATAAAAACTATCTGTAAATAGTGTGCGGCCTTCAAATAATAAATCTCTTATCAATTTTATGACTACGTCATGAGAATGTGTCTTGGTGATTGATTCTGCATTTTTCCCTGTATAAATCTCGATATTATAGGTATAACCTTCAGGAAGGTACAATTTGTATGTCTTTATGCCATACTTATAACGCTTTCCTGGAATGTACTGGCGAAAACTAAGACGAAGTTTTTTCCAGGTTTAATACTGGTTTTAAATGTGTGCACAATAGCTTCAAATACATTTCTTATTTTATGTAATCGATCTTCTGCTCTAGCCGTGGTATTGTCGGAGAAGTGTAAATATTTAAGAATAGATATAAATCGGTCGCGTTTCATCGCATTTTTAATACGAGCGTTTGCATATATGTCATTTTTGACCAGTATAATCTAATTTCTGGTACCTGTACTATATCCATAATTAGTAAGATGCCAAAAAAAAGCATTTATTTCATCTTTTGTAACAGGTTTCCAGGCCCGTTGGTGATTTGTGCGGTTACATGCAGAATTATTTATGCATTGGGTAGCGTATTTATTTGTTTCTTCAATGATTATTTCAAGTATATGATCCGTGACGAATAATTTATATAACGAAACAGGATCATCGCAGTCCATGTTGTGAATTAAAAATTCCTCTTCTTCCGCATACTCATTTATTCCTAGCTGTCTTCCCGTTATTTTCTTCCATTCATTATCACCATCGTCACTCTCTAAATTGGATTCAAAATCTTCTTCCTCCAAGGAATGGTCATTCAGTTCATTACCTAATATTTTGCTATCGTTGCTTGCCTCATCTGAAGAGCTCGACACTATTCTATATCTTCGCATATTTTTTCTCTCTCCAATAATAGATTCTTCAGACGAACCACTTTCTTCCATATCCATTTTATCTATTATTTATATGGGCAGAAATTCAAAAAAATGCTAACCGCCTCTGTAGAAGAAAAGATAATTTTACCTACCTTTACACTTGATGCAAGAAATATGCACTCAAAAAAACACTATATCAGAACTGTTGCAATCTCGCATTTAGGGCGTTTGAAGCCTCGAAATGTTGTGATCTCGCGTTGAGCACGTTCGAACTCGCAACAATATTGTCCCGCCCCACGAAGCGAAACGAGATAAGACGGTCCCACCTCACGCGAAAAAACGTAGATTTTCGCCCCGGCGTGAACGTGTTAAAAGATTCGCTTCCTCCACTTAAAAAAAAATTTCTCCTTTTTCAACAGGTAACAATCGATATTTTAATATAGATTTACGCTTAATGATGGTATGTAATTTAAAATATAATTTTTTTAAATTTGTTTGTTTATACAGAATTTTTAATTAAATTTAAATTTTAGGGTACCATCATCCCTAACCAACCCCTTGAAATGCTTTAAATGACCCCTGCTTTCTACCGATTAATGCCCTTGGCACACTCATAACGTATACCAAATTTGGTTTTTCTAACTTAATCCATTACCGAGATATTAATTTTTTTCTAAACTTAAGATTCAACTTTGAAGGCCTGTAACTTCTCAAGAGTGCAACTTGGTATAAGGCAAGTTACGTTAAATCATCATATTTTAGGTTGGTCTACATGCCACTGCTCTGTGTCGGTTCTTATACGGGACATCCTGTATTTGTACCGTTTATATGACTTTAATGTTAAATTTTAGATTTCTTGATAATGAGCAGTTTAAGCTCGAAACGTCGGGAGTTTTAAATAGTTTTAATTTTTAAATAAGTTGGAAATTATACTGAGAAGTTGTGTTTGTTATAATTGAAAGTAAACTTGTCTAACCTCAGTAAAACAAGAAGAATTATATTAAAAAAATTAATAAAATCTATTAAAGATTTTGTGACTTATTTAAGTACACTTAACAGCAGAAGTCTGCGTACAAAAAACTTCTAACACTTTAACTGAAAAAATAAGGGTCATGATCTAATGTGATAAACTTCAATTTTTTTTTATTTTGTGTATTAACTACATATAATTCTATTAACAAAATATGCATCAATAAAACAGAAATATTAGTTACAAAAAATATTAAAATTAAAAATTCTCCAAATAATGCGTATGCAAAAATCTGCGTACAAATAAAGACGCCTTCTCCAAAATATACTTATTTACTTAAATACGTAGTTGGCGATGTACGCTTTCCGATTTAAATAAAAGATAATCGGTGTCAATTATATTAGCAGAGGCTTAGAAGATAAAAATTAGAATGGACACGAAAGGAAAGGAAATTGAATTGGGAGAGAGAAAAATTATTGTAAAGTTATGGAAAGAGGGAAAATCTTTTCGAAAAATAGGAGAAACTGTCGGCAGGTCACACTCTTCCATTCAAAGAGTAATTAATAATTATAAAGACACTGAAGATTACCTCTCACGTCCGCGATCTGGTAGACCACCCCTTTTAACAAACCGAGAGAAGCGAAAAATTGTACAGCAGGTTAGAAAAGAACCTAGGCTGACGGCAAAAAAAATAGTAGAAAATGTACAAGAAGAATTTCATAAAACTATCAGCAAAGATACGGTGAGAAGGACGTTAAAAAAAGCTAACTATCACAGTCGCGTTGCACGAAAAAAGCCATTTGTGTCAGAGGTCAATCGTCAGAAGCGGATCGCCTTTGCAAAAAAACTCTTAGACAAGCCCATTGAATTCTGGGAGAAAGTTCTCTTTACAGATGAAAGCAAATTTTGCATTTTTGGCATTAAGGGTAAACAACTTGTATGGAGAAAACCTAATACTGCCCTTAATCCCGAAAATTTGAAAGCGACTGTAAAACACGGAGGTGGTGGAGTTATGGTTTGGGGGTGTATGTGCACCAAAGAGGTGGGAAGCTTGGTTTTCATAACATCGACAATGGACCATAAAATGTATATAGACATTTTAAAAGAAAATTTGAAGCCTAGCATCGAAAACTTGGGCTTGGGGCCCGAATACTTTTTTCAACAAGATAATGACCCCAAACATTGCGCCCACAACACTAAGCTTTGGCTACTATACAATACCCCAAAGCAACTTAAAACACCTCCACAATCGCCGGACTTGAATCCCATCGAACACCTCTGGGATTTACTGGAACGCAGGATTCGGCAACACAACATAACGTTGAAGGAAACGTTAAAAAATGTTATGATTGAGGAATGGGCCAAAATCAGTTCGGACGAAACGAAGAAATTAACTCCATGCCTAAACGTTTAAGGGAGGTCATTAAACGTAAAGGTTATCCGACCTCATATTAATATAGAAACAATCATCTCATTTATGATTTTTTTATAAATACTGTCCTGACTTGTACGCAGATTTTTGCATACCCGTTATTTGTAGAATTTTTAGTTTTGATTTTTTTCTGTAACTACTGTTTCTGTTTTGTTGAAGCATATTTTGTTAATAGAATTATATGTAGTTAATATACAAAATAAAAAAAAATCAAGTTTATCACATTAGATTATGACTCTTATTTTTTCAATTAAAGTATTACAAGTTTTTTGTACGCAGACTTCTGCTGCTGAGTGTATAATAATAATGAATTTATTTTCCAGAAAGATACATAAAAAAACTACAAAAAATTTAAATCAATAAAATAATTTATACATCAATATTAATTAAAAACCAATTAAAAAAAACGAAAATGAAAAGAGTAACAGTAAATACTTATTTAAATATATATACTGGTATTATTTTTAAAGGCCTCTAGTAGTAAGTTTAGTTTAAGTCATCATATTATTGGTTAAGATACCTCTGGTCTTCTATTGTACACGTCACTTCAAGACACCTGTATATATTTTTTTATTTTTTTTTTAAGGCTGAACAAGGTGATTCTGTTTATTCTCAATTGGAAGAACTTCTGAAATCAACTGATCTAAAAGGGGACATTGATAGTGATGTTGATCGAGTTAATGAACTTATTAAAGTAAATAAAGATCGATAAATATTATTATTTTAATTATTTAATTTATTACGTTATTTGTAGGGCAACTTGCAAAGAATAAAAGTAATAAACGAAGGTATGGTAGAAGCAAAATCAACGTTAATGAAGATTTTTGATCACAAAGTGCATGTGACGGACATAATCAATAGGTGTGCAAGCAAACGTAACTTTAAGAAACGTGATAAATCATAACTTTTCTCCCCCTTTTTTGTTTTGTTTTGTTTTTTTAAGGATTAACACGAATATACGAATTCATTTTTTTATGATATGTGTTTCGAATCCCCTTCGTTCTATCTCTTGTATGGTTTAGTTTTTAGCAAATCTAATCCATTGTATGTTTGATATGAATATATGTAAATACTTATAAAAAAGATAGTTTATATTGGAATAGCAAGTTTGTTTTTAAATATTGATACGTTAAGTAGAAATTTGAGTTTTATTTTTTTACCTTTTCCAAATTTCAAAATGATTTTAAAAAAACATTAATTCAGTTGTATCAATTTGACGTTTCAATAAAAAGTGAGGTTATGTTTACAACTCCATGTGTCAAAAAGGTCAAGAATTAACTTAAATATGGGAAAAAAGAATAAAAATAGCGCTAATCAATTAGGAAGAGCATTAGTAAAAAGCAGATTTGCTAATACATCGAATAAAAAATTTACTTCAGATGGATCTATGGTACTAGATAATATAACCGAAAAAAAATTTTATGTTTTTTTCTTCATTTAAGTTACATACAACAGAAATTCAAGACGGTTACGATTGGGGTAGATTAAATTTGCAATCGGTTACGGAAGAATCGTCTTTTCAAGAATTTTTATCAACCGCAGAATTAGCAGGGACGGAATTTCAAGCGGAAAAACTCAACATTAAATTTGTTAACCCCCGTTCGAATGTAGGACTTTTAACTGAAGAAGAAAAAAAGCGAGCAATTGAAGAATTTGATAAAAATAAGGATGTTGTTAAGATTCCAAGAAGGTAATATACTTTAATAAATCCATAATTACTGAGTTAAATTCTTCAAGTGGGTTGATAAATAAATAATAGACCTCTTGCTCAGTTAAAAATTAAATATACTTAGGACCGGTTTCGACAAAAAAATTTATCATCCTCAGCTAAATCTACAAGCGAATGTTTAAAATGAACACAAACAAACAAAATATATATATATATATATATGAGGCGTGTAGTAGCAAAACTCGCCTTATCCATTTGAAGTAAATTTGAGAAAATCAAAATTTTAAGTTTTTAGCAATTATTTTAGGAAAATAAATATAACACCCAAATAAATATAGCTATTACGTTATGAAATATTATCAACAATAGGTTGATCTATAATTGGTTTTATCCAGTTTGAAAAAGAAACAGTAATTTTATTTGAATAAGGCAAGTTTTGCTGTGTTATGAATGAATAGCAAGTTTTGTTATACCACAATATTCAATCAACAGACGGTTTTCTTAAAAAAATGTATTTATTATTTATTTTTTTGAACAATTTTGAATAATGAACACTAAATTGAAAATAGTAATAATCAAATATTTTAAATTCTTAACAGGTTATCAACCTCTTGTGGTCTCCGTTCGCAAAAACATGCTATGTCTTCTTCTTCTTCTTTTTGTTCTTTTAAAGGTGGTCTATCTAAATCAACTACTAAAGGTATAAAAAAACTCAAGTCTTGTCTTTCCATCCACCTATCACCAAAATGTTTTCTTAAAAGCTCCCTGACGTTACCGACCTTTTTTTGATCCAAATCAACTTCCATTATAACTGAATGTTTTCCCTCTTTAATAATGACTTTGCAGTCCCAGTGTCAGAATTGTAATAAACCTCTCCACTAACAAGAATTAAATTTCTTTGACTTCTCGATAAAATAAATCTTTTTGCTTGCGAAAACTTAAAGTGCCACGCTTGAACAGGTTTCAAAAATTCTTTAACGCTCAACTTCCAATCTTTTACTTCACAATCCTTGCCCAGCTGCACAACAGTTCCATGCTCCTCAAAAATGTTTCAATAAATTTTAGGATCTATAATAGTTGATTCTTTCTTTAAAATTTTTTCAATGCGACCGAATATCCTATCAGGTGGGAGATATGAATGTCCAGGCACTGGAAAAATTAATTCTATTGTTTTAACATTCGGAGGTGCTACATTTGCCAAAAAATAAGAACACATTCCTATCATTGTAGAATTCCGATTTTGTCCTCCACAACCATCAGCGCATAGACGTATATTTGAATATGGTGAAATGGTGAAAGATCGACTTGTGATAGGCAATGAAACACAGCTGATGATATCTCATTGGAACTTTTTTTATATTCATGCTCCATCCACGTATAAATAAATACGTTTTCTGGGTTCATGTGACTTTTTGAAGAACCTCTTACAATGGTAAAATTATAGATGTATAGCTGCCGGCTGAAGTAGGCAATTTGATCTGGTATTTTTGGTATAACCAAATTTTTTTGGCAATCAAATGAAAATGTAATTAATTCATTTTTCTTTTCTTGTAGTTTTTTGAAAAACGCCGTTGCTTTTAATTTATGAACTCTTTTTTCTATAATTAATTTGTTTTTTTCATTAGGACGCATTTCCTGTTTTATTCTCTCCGACAGTTCGATGCATTTGGAACATGCATCAGTTACCGGAGTTCCAAAGCCAATATTGTAATCATTAGTAAAAATTTTTTGAAGAAAAGTTCTTTTTACATGATGTTCAAAAACATTGCTGTTATAAGTGCGCCAAAGTTTTGAGGTGCTTAATCCGCTAATCAAATATTGTCTACTATCTGTTTTTGATCTACAATAGTGGCTTTCTACACATTTTAAATTTTCAATAAATCTTTTTACCGCAATTCGTTTCTCAACAAATTTTGTACTAATCCGGTCGCCCCCTCGATTTTCTTTTGGCATTAGTCCTGTGTTTAAATGGTTTCTGCAAATTCTTTGTACACGATCTTTGGAAAGTGAAGAATCTGAAGAAACGTTTGTTGGCACACTTGAATTTTATATTTTTCACAGCGAAATTTTGTCACAAAGTATTTTATTGCCACACTTTTTCGGCTGCTTCCTTCTTTTAAATTTCGGTTTTGTCTTTTTGGTTTGTCGTGGCTACAATATTTTAAAATAAATGCATCCTGCTCAACTTTATTTTTATGCAAATAAAAATTCCGATGAAAATTGTAAATATCCACTCCTGTTAATTTTTTGCAGTGGAAGGTTTTGCCATTGTGCTTGCATATTGGGAAACATGGCAGATTAGGAGAGGAATATCTGAAGGAAATAAAGTTAAATTATTCTGCTGTGTATCATAGAATTTAATTTACTATTCGAAAAAATTAACTTCCCTTGTTAACATGTGGCCGAAAAATTATGAAACGGGCAGATCGAGTACTTTTTGTACAAGCTTAGTAAATTCTTAAGAAAAAACAGCTTACCTTTCACGCTTACTGATTTCTCTTTTCCATTTTGATTTATCGGCTATTTTTTTTCTTCCTTTCCCTTTTTTTGAGGGTAAAATAACATCTTGACTCATATTAGACATAATTTTTATGTACACAACACCAAAAACACGCTTAATAACTTATTAATAAAACAAACTATTATTTAAATAATTTAAATTAAAAATGGCCGCGTATCAGAACCCTAGCTCGTGTGATCGTGAATCGTTATTGTTATTGGACGCTTGGATAAGGCAACTTTTGCCGCGATACTCGCTATAAATATAGCGAGTTTTGCTATGACATGAAAATTTTAAAATGATTTTAAAAGGGTATATAGCATGTTTTTAAAAAAAATTATGATTGATATGTGTTGAAATTCATAAAAATAATGTATTCCAATATGTAACTAAAATTTTGTAAAAAATGGATAAGGCGAGTTTTGCTACTACACGCCTCATATATAAGTAAACTTACAGTCAATAATTTAAAAAGTATTACACATTAAAACAATAAAATTAAGTACAAATTTAAAATATAAAAGTATAAAGGACAACACTGAACAATACGACAAGTTAAAATGAAGTGAATACACTTGAGTTAAACAAAATGGACTGCAAAAGAGAAAAATGTATTAAAAAAATAAATATTTTCTTTTAAAGAAATTAGAATTTTAAGCATGAATACAACGGTTTATAGATTGAATAAAGTTGATCATTCATTAATTTCTGATTTTTGTATTTATGTCTGTCTATATCAAGTTGTTCCAATAGATCTAATTTTATACCTTTCTTGCAATTGTGTATAAGAGAAACATTATCACAATCGATGTTGTGATTATGTTCTATTTTCTGTTGGTAAACATTCAATGAAGTGGTATTTCTATGTTCATAAACCCTCTTTGAGTTTTCTACCTGTTTGACCTATATATATAGTGTCACAATCCCTGCATTTGATAGAATATACACCACTTTTATTAAACATTTGTACTTTGCTTTTGAAGTTCGATAGCAAATCTATTATTTTATGATTCCTCTTAAAACTAATATTAATGTTATTATGCCTAAGAATTTTTTTAATTTTGTAATTTATTTCATTGTATGGCAGAGAACTTTTTTTTTTTTGAATATTAGTAGAAATAGTTTTTTTTTTTGTAGAAGTAGTTTTAAGAAATTAGTAGAAAGATTTGAGGTATTGAAAGTAAGTGTGAATTGGTGAAAGGGATGTATGCATTAATTAAAAGAACCTTAGAAAAATGCTTAGCTCAGATGTTCAAGGTTTAATTAACCAGAAAATAAATGATGTAATTCGAAAATACGTTGAAATCCGGATATACCGAAATATTTGTGAAAAGAAACACACTTTTCCAAAACTTTATTACGGGTGATGGATCCCACAAAAATGGAAAATAGAAACTCACTCAAAACCCAAAAATGGCGAAATACTTCTATATAATATCACCCGCAAAATAACGTTATCAAACTGGTAACAGAGAAGAACGAGAAAATATATTGAAAGGCCTTTTATACCAAAAGCAGTATTAAAAAAAATTACACCTGCGCAAATAAAATTTGGCAACCCTCTCTCAGAGAGAAAAGAAGAAATGAAGAAAATTTAAGAAGAGTTCTAAGAGAAAAAGGGAATAAGAAGGAATATCCAGAATATGTTGGTGAAATAAATTTTACAAAATAATAAAATATACAATAAAAATAAACGTTTAAAAAAAATGACTACATTAATGCAACTCACTACAGCAATTAAACAATTCACCAACACTTAAACGAAAATTTTGGAATGTAACATTCACCTCTTTCCCATCAAAAACAATTTTACCAAAATTTCTTTATCAAAAACCAAAACTAAAACAAATGGTAACAAGGAAACATACTGAAAAGAAGAGGACCATAAGGACACAGAAAGGACTCCATGTACCGATTACATATCATTAATATCATTACGTCGTCATAATTCATTTCCGGATTAGATTCACGAACGAAAAGTTTCAAATGTGCTACATGCCAATGACCCGTCAGCGGATTCCCGTCCATATCCTCCAAGGAATAAATTTCGGGTGAGATCTTTTCTCTTATTCTATACGGCCCTACGAACTTATTTAACATCTTGGCCGCGATCCCTCGCGATGCATCAGACAATGCAAAATTACGACGCCAAACCTTTGTACCATACTCCAACGTTCTATGACGTAAATTATATCGCGCGACCGTTTTTACTGACGCCTATTTTACACGCTCGTGTATTTCCTTAAATAAGGAAGGAAACGCCTGTCCTCTTTTTCGCATATCGAATTCAACATTCCCCGCGCGATCTGCATAAGAATCTCCCCTCAAAATCATCTCCCGCCCGTAATTAATGAAATACGGTGTATAGCCCGTCACTTCGCTCTTAGCCGTCCGAAGAGCACATACGACTTTATTTAAATACAAGTCCCAATTACGATGGTTGTCATTTACGTACGCTATCAACATGGCTTTAAGAGTCCGATTGACCCTTTCCGTAGGGTTCGCCTGCGCATGATAAAAAGGGGTGAATTGGCTAACCACGTTATACATTCCTAGAAGTTTGCGATACAAACCCGACCTAAACTGCACACCATTGTCCGAAATGACCTTACGAGGGATTCCATAAGTCAAAAAGACTCCCTCTTCAAGACATCTAACAACCGACGCCGCAATCGGCTAAAAATATTGACCAACTATACGCGAAACCATCTTAGTGACCCCCAAATGTCCGCCACTATCCACCGCATCGTGAAACCTTTTAAAAATATTTAACCGCTCGTATTTCGGAACTACCAAACGCCAATCATTAATACCCAACGATAAATCTATTTGTTTAATCCGTACTCTTTTAAATAATTTTTCCCCCTCAATACGATATAACGGATATTTTTCCGGCTTTAAGCGTACATTTTCTTTTAGCCTTTCGTACCACGCATCTTTAATCACATCCCTGTATTCCCCGATGATCTCGTCCACTATCAGTACCGCACGCGATAGACCATCTGGTATCACATGATCCTTGCCTTTACGGTGTCGAATAGTGAAATTATATTGTTGTAACCGAATCGACCAACGAGCTAAACGACCCGACGGAGTTTTTAAATTATTTAGCCACACTAACGAATAATGGTCCGTAATAACGCTAAAGTGTCCACCATCTATATACGGTCGGAGTTCTTCAATAGACCATAGCACGGCCAGAGAAAGTTGTGCATTCATTATTATCAAAAGTGTATAAAGGGTCTATATAACTTTATTATGGTGTTGTAGAGTATTTTATTAGTGATATCTGGAGGATAATCATTTTCTATGGATAAAGATTTTATAAAATTAAATTCATGTTGAATAGAGTTTTTATTAATGGGATATCTAAGCATTCTGTAAATGTATGATTGTAAAGCAGAAAGTTTATGGTTATTTGGGTGATGAGCGTCATAAGGTATAATGGTGTTTAAGCTAGTCGATTTTCTGTATATATCAAAATTGAGAGCATAATCATCTCTATTTATAGTTAAGTCGAGAAAATTTAGTTTTTTATCATATTCAATTTCTAACGTGAATTTCAAGTTGTCATGTATATCATTTATATAACTTAACATATTAGCTAAATCTTCCTCTGTACCTTCCCACAAGCAAAAAATATCATCTACATATTTAATACACTTTTTGATATATTGTTATAGTATGGATTTTGTTTATTCATGATATAATTTTTCTCTATACGATCGAGATAGATATCGGCGATAAATCCAGATATAGATAGACCCATGGGTAAACCATTTTCGAGTTTGTAAAATTTTTCGTTAAATTTACAATAATTTTGTTTGATAATAAATTTAACAAGTGATGTCAAATCGGAAGCTATCTTTCTGTCTTTATATTGTTCCTCAAATAGCTTATAAATGATATCGACAGTAAAATTGGCATTAACATTTGTATAAAGATTAGTAACATCAAATGAAATCAAGATGTTATTTTGTGGTTTTATATGTTATATTTTATTTATAAAATCAAGTGAGTTTTTAACTGTGAATTGAGGATTAAAATTTAATTTTTTAAAAATATCATGAATAATATTGGTGATTTTTGATGTTGGAGAATCATAAAATGCAGTGATAGGTCATATATATAAGTAGATTAGATGACAAAAATGAGTATGATTCAAAAACTTTAGAATTTTTAAAAAACAATTTATATATTGAAATACCTAAAGACCCCCTAAATTTGATCCTTTCTGGAACTAGAAATATAATCAAAGAAATTAAAGATACTCTAATCAAACTAGGAATAAATACTTATAACTTGGTTCCTATGAATTCTTTTGTCCCACAAATATATTCCACTATAAAGCTTCATAAATCTAATCTACCTATAAGACATATCACTACATTTTATGATTCTCCAACATCAAAAATCACCAATATTATTCATGATATTTTTAAAAAATTAAATTTTAATCCTCAATTCACAGTTAAAAACTCACTTGATTTTATAAATAAAATAAAACATATAAAACCCCAGAATAACACCTTGATTTCATTTGATGTTACTAATCTTTATACAAATGTTAATGCTGATTTTACTATCGATATCATTTATAAACTATTTGAGGAACAATATAAAGACACAAACATAGCTTCCGATTTGACATCACTTGTTAAATTTATTATCAAACAAAATTATTGTAAATTTAACGAAAAATTTTACAAACTCGAAAATGGTTTACCCATGGGTCTATCTATATCTGGTTTTATCGCCGATATCTATCTCGATTATATAGAGAAAAATTATATCATGAATAAACAAAATCCATATTATAAAAATATCAAAAAGTGGATTAGATATGTAGATGATATTTTTTGCTTGTGGGAAGGTACAGAAGAAGATTTAGCTAATATGTTAAGTTATATAAGTAAATGACATACATGACAACTTGAAATTCACGTTAGAAATTGAATATGATAAAAAACTAAATTTTCTCGACTTGACTATAAATAGAGATGATTATGCTCTCAATTTTGATATATACAGAAAATCGACTAGCTTAAACATCATTATACCTTATGACTCTCATCACCCAAATAACCATAAACTATCTGCTTTACAATCATACATTTACAGAATGCTTAGATATCCCATTAATAAAAACTCTATTCAACCTGAATTTAATTTTCTAAAATCTTTATCCATAGAAAATGATTATCCTCCAGATATCACTAATAAAATACTCTACAACACCATAATAAAGTTAGACCCTTTATACACTTCTGGTGATAATGAATGCACAACTTATCGTTCTCTGCCATACAATGAAATAAATTACAAAATTAAAAAAATTCTTAGACATAATAACATTAATATTAGTTTTAAGAGCAATCATAGAATAATAGACTTGCTATTGAACTTCAAAAGCAAAGAACAAATGTTTAACAAAAGTGGTGTATATTCTATCAAATGCAACGATTGTGACACTATATATATATATATATATATATATATATGTCATATATATATATATGTCAAACAGGTAGAAATCTCACAAAGAGGGTTTACGAACATAGAAATACCACTTCATCGAATGTTTACCAACATAAAATAGAATATAATCACAACATCGATTGTGATAATGTTTCTCTTATACACAATTGCAAGAAAGGTATAAAATTAGATCTATTGGAACAACTTGATATAGACAGACATAAATACAAAAATCAGAAATTAATGAATGATCAACTTTATTCAATCTATAAACCGTTGTATTCATGCTTAAAATTCTAATTTCTTTAAAAGAAAATATTTATTTTTTTAATACATTTTTCTCTTTTGCATTCCATTAAACTTGTTTAACTCAAGCGTATTCACTTCATTTTAACTTGTCGTATCTTTCAGTGTTGTCCTTTATACTTTTATATTTTAAATTTGTACTTAATTTTATCGTTTTAATGTGTAATACTTTTTAAATTATTGACTGTAAGTTTATATATATATATATTTTTTTTTTTTTCGTTTGTGTTCATTTTAAACATTCGCTTGTAGATTTAGCCTAGGATGATAAAATTTTTTTGTCGAAACCGGTCCTAAGTATATTTAATTTTTAACTGAGCAAGAGGTCTATTATTTATTTATCAACCCACTTGAAGGTAATATACCCCAATTATTAATGTTTTCATCTTTCTTCATTATTTTAATTTTAGACCATCTTGGACAACTCAAATGTCAGCTGAGGAACTTCATCAACGAGAGAAAGATAATTTTTTAGAGTGGAGACGATCTTTAGCTACTTTACAAGAAGAAAAGGGCATTTTATTAACACCTTACGAAAAAAATTTGGAGTTTTGGCGCCAACTTTGGAGAGTTGTTGAAAAAAGCGATGTTGTCATCCAAATTGTTGATGCACGAAATCCTCTGTTATTCAGATGTGAGGATTTAGAAAAATATGTGAAGGAAGTTTCAAATAAAAAGACAAATTTAATTCTTTTAAATAAAGCCGATTTTTTGAATGATAAACAGAGAGAATTATGGGCGGAATATTTTGATTCTTTGGGGGTACAATACGCATTTTTTTCTGCATTACAAAAAGATGATTTAGATGTAATTAAGGAAGATTCTTTTGAAAAAGAATCTGATTTAAATAATCAATCTGAATTAAGTATTGATGATGTTAAAAATGATGTGAATTTGTTAGAAAATGAAGTTAATGCAATTGAAAAAAAGTTGGATTGTTTATTAGAAGTAGCAAGTTCTTTGCCAAACGTTTCACATGAATTAAGTCATGGTTCAAATGCATTAAAAATTAAAAATAAAGTTTTATCAAGATCGGAATTGATAGAATTATTCAGAACGATTCACACAGATTCAAAAGTAACTGAAGGAATAACAACTATTGGTTTAGTTGGGTATCCAAATGTGGGTAAAAGTTCTACAATAAATGCGATTTTGACGGAAAAGAAAGTTTCCGTTTCAGCGACTCCCGGAAAAACGAAACATTTCCAAACATTATACTTAACCCCGGAAATATTACTTTGCGATTGCCCAGGATTGGTGATGCCAAGCTTTGTCTTTTCTAAAGCGGATATGGTTATAAACGGTATTTTACCCATTGACCAAATGAGGGATCATGTTCCCCCAATTAATTTGGTTTCTTCTTTAATTCCAAGAAAGGTTATTGAAAACACTTACAGCATCATGTTGCCAAATCCTATGGAAGGTGAAGATCAAAATCGTTCCCCAACGGCTGAAGAGATTTTAAATGCTTATGGATGTAAATTTTTGCAAAAAAAAATTTTTTTATGTTTTAATTTTTATTTTTAAACAGATAGTCGAGGATTTATGACTGCTAATGGTCAACCTGATAACCCAAGAGCTGCTAGGTACATATTAAAAGATTTTTTACATGGAAAATTATTGTATGTTCACCCACCGCCTGGATGTGATGTATCAAAGTTTAACGATTGGGAGAATAAAAACCAAAGTTTCGTTAAAAAACATTTACCCCTACGTGAACAAAGAGCAATTATTGTAATTTTATTTTTTTTTACGATTTTTTTAGTTAATTAATAACGTTTTTAAAGGGTACACGAGTAACTTCAGAAGATTTTAACAAACAATTTTTTGGGGGAAATTCCTCTGGGATGCATACAAAAGGAACTAAATTAATTTCTTCAGGGTAATTTAATGTTATAATTATTTTATTTAAGTAATAACATTTTAATCAATTCAAAGGGCCACATCAGCTTCGGATTTAGGACCAAAGCCTTGGAAGAAAATCAACAAACATGAAAACAAGAAGAAAAAAGAAAAATTGAGAAGACTTTATTCACATTTGGATCAACATTAAATAAATAAGAATTTTTAATAAATTTCATTTTAAATATAACTTAAATTTTTTTTCCTTAAGGTCGCCGTTCAATCACGTAATGTTCGTAAAAGTGCATAAAAATTTATATAGTTCCGCAGTTGGTTAAAAGAGATCGCGCTGAGCTCAATTCAGCTATTCATAGCGATGCTTTTCTACATCTCCTTACAATTAGTCATCCTACCTTTGAAAAAATTTTTTCGTTGGAGAACATATTCCGGTTTATTCCGTTTAATCTTACGCGATTCTTATTCTCGACATTATTTGGTGTTTTTGTTTGGCGAAGTGTTAATATTATTATAGTCGTTGTTATTGTTTAATTAGTGTTATTGTTATAGTTAGTGTTGTTTTTATTTTAATTATTTTCACTTGGTCTAAATATGTCTTAGATAATGTGACCGTTTTTATTTCGACTGAAAACGGCACAAATCTAGGTACTTTTATCGATTATCAGGTGCAGTCTAAAATTATTAAAATTTGGTTTTAAGTTAGACTTGATACAGCTTCCACAAAATTTGGTACAGTTTCCTAAAGACCTGCAATGATTCCAGAAGACTTGTTATTGCTGCTAGAAGTCTTGATATTGCTTTCAGAAGACTTGAAATGATCTCAGACGACTTGAAATACTTTTAGAAGACTTAGAATGTTTCTAGAAAGCTTCACACTACTTCCACATGACTTAATATTGCTTATAGAGAACTTAATGCTGCTTCAAGAAGACTTGAAAAGTTTCCAGAAGACTTCAGATGCTTTTAGAAAACTTGATACTGCTTTCATAGGACTTGAAATGCTTCTAGAAAACTTGATATTGCTTTCAGAAGATTTGAACTACTAGATGGCTTATTATTGCTTTCAAAAGACTTGAAATGCTCCCAGAAGACTTAGAATGCTTCTAGAAGATATGATATTGCTTCTAGAAGATTTGAACTGCTTCTAGATGGCTTGTTATTGCTTCCAAAAGATTTGAAATGCTTTCAGAAAACTTGATACTACTTCCGGAAGTCTTGATATTGGCTTTAGAAAGCTTAATACTACTTCCAGAAAATTTGATACTGCCCTTGGAAGACTTCAAATGCTTCCAAAGGACTTGATACTACTTGTAAAAGTGTTTGTAAAAACTGGATACTGTTGATAAACCAATTGATATTAAATACTATTGAACAAAATGCACAATCTTTACATAAGAAGTCCATAAACTATTAATTAAAGGTGAAATACTGCTGGCAGAAGACATTTTTATGGTAAAAAGCGAAAGACTGTTAATAAAATTTAATTTTCCTTCCAAAATATCAAATACCGTTGCAAAATACAATATCATCATATCTACTAAAAGTTTTAACTGACAAAAAACTGAAAAAAGTTTAACAACTGTCACTTAAAGACTAGATACTGCTTGTAAAACTTTGCTCGTTTTAACAGACTTTTTTTTGGAGAGTGCAAGCCAATCCTTTTTAGGCATTACAACTGCATCTTATTATGTAATTAAAGAAGTACAGCAAAGCGTTGCTAATTCGTACAACCCCAAATCCGAATTCCCTGATAATCTGAACAAAATTGAAAACGTAAAATTTGCATTATGTCCCTGGTAATCCGAATTAGTAAGAGATTCGCTAATCGGAAAAGACTATTCGTTCTATCTGCAGAGAAAGACGATTAATTCCAAATGACTAAAGAACATTTCTATCAAAAATGCTGAGTCCATACTTTCTAAGGATTGCAAATCATTGTAATTTATTAGCAAAATTGTAGAGATGTGTATTTCAAAAATCAGCTGAGGAAGAAGAACCTGATGGCGGCATTCCACTGTCCATTCAATAATTTATGTATGCTGCAGCAAATAAGGCAATTTCTCCATGAAGATGTTGGGATAACCGAATTTAAAGTGAGGAAGTTAGTAAAAGTTTTAGTGTATCATGTATTACAAGATAAACAGCAGATAATGTTATTATCTAATACAATTTGCCTCTATAATCCGCATGCTTCCATCATTTAAATTCAACTGATTTTCATTGATTCGGATTAGCGAAGCTTTACTGTAATTAGATACTTAACTACTAATTGTAGTAGCTGTAATTATTCTATGCTTCTATTCTCGTGGAAATAGTAATTATATATGGGGTTATAATAAACTGCGAAACTAAGTCACCTATCGTTCAAATGGGATGAAACTGTTCTTAATTTTCGATAAAAAAACACTAGTTTAGAAATTTTCAACGACTTTTTCCTGGAAAACTGCGATATTTTTTTATAACGTAAAATCGTGAGCTGATTATGTCATCAGTTTTTCTCCATCACGTCCAGGTTTCGAGATATTCCCAAAAATTTTGCATAGTGTGCTTCTGTAATTATATGGACATGAAAGTAGAGATGCACACGAACATTTTGAGATATCGATGAGATAAATCGAACTCTTTGTTGTTTTGCTACGGCCTAAAACAACTCAACCGAATCAATTTTTTGGCATTTTTTCCAATTTTTGTTTTCACTTTATCACATTTTTGGATATATCTCGAAAACTGGACGTTATGGAGATGAACTGAAGGCAAAATCAGCTCAAGATATTACGTTATAAAACAAATATCGTAATCTTTGAGATTTTTCATGTATTTTTCTAGTACCTATTTTTTTATACATAATTTTATGATTTTCAATAATTTTTGAAGCTGCCATGTCTTCCGGTTACAAGCGTCCAGTACGCACTCCAAAAAGAAATCGACGTTCAAAAGGACAAAAGTGGAGATTTTTATGCGGTTTGCAAAAGTATGTAAAAGCTGTTATGATATATAAAAATATTATAAACACAAATGTTTCAGTACTAGCGAAGAAACATATTTCTTCAAAGACTCGGCAAATACAGTAGAAGAACGTGATGACGAGTAATAGATTTCGAATTGTAGACTTTATGACTTTAATACGTTTTTAGCGTGCAACTAAATAAATCGGAGAATCATTGGAAAAAGTATTTCCTTGTTATGAGTTATAAATTTAATAACATAGAATATTAAAATTTTCAGTATTCAACCTGTAACTAATGTGGACGTGGACAGATAAAACTAAACTCGGCAACGTAAACGTATTTAAAAATTGTTTGTGCTCTTCACCATTTCAGTGCTAATGATTATGTTTGTTTAAAACCTACAAAGGTTTATACTCGAACCATATCAATTGGTGATAATTTTTTGTCTACTACTGAGTTTAATAGGTATAGCCAATTATGTTAATTTATAATGTCTGTGAAGTCATCCCCCCATTTTCAAAATTTAAAAGAAATAACTCTTCGGAGGGCTATCAGAACACAAAATTTCCAAAAAAAAAATTTTTAAATGCTTAACAGTTACACAAAAATTCAATTGTCGAATTAAACAATCGAAGTATCGATTGTACAAAAATAATTTGTTAGTGTTTTGTTTTTAAAATTTTAAATGAAATATATGTTTAATAAAATAAGATATATTTGTAATTATTAAGTTTCTGAAAAAATATATATTTTATGGAAACCGATAAAACAGATTTATTTATACTTTTTTTTTCTTTTCTTACCTAAGTATGCAATAGCTTTGTTCCAATAAGCGTAGGAACTCGTCAGTTACAATCGCACCTGTCAAATAATGTAATGAAATATACAATGTATATGTAACTGCATTATTCACGTGTGTGTGGAACAAAGCTAATATATTAATAAAACAAAATATAAATAATGGTGAACATGAATTAAGAAGACGAAGAATTCTATTTTTTGTGTCCACTTGAACAATAGCGGATGTATTGGATATTCATCATGAAACTGTTGAAATAATAAAGCAATATTTTATTCTCTAAATATTGTCATCTATAAGACTGTTTACGTATAATAAGTAAGTAATTTTCACGTAAGATAATTACGTGAAAATTGCACATTTTTACATAAAACACAATCCTCAGATAACAACATATCTATTGTACTTGCACAGTCCCGGCATCTCTTTTTATATTCCATATCTAGTGATATCTAGTGAATGAAGCATTGTCGCCTCATTTGAGTGCATAATTTGTCACAAAAATCAGTTTTTATTACGCCTTTTTTATGACAAAGTTTAGTAATTTATTATTGTTAATATAACAACTGTTTTACAAAATAAATTATGTCATTCACTACTTTAATATGTGTACTTCAATCCTATGTATTTACTTCTTTGTAATAATTTGACATAAAGTCATAATTGTGTTAGAAAGTAACCTCTATCGACCTGTACGGGTCCATATAAAAATCTCCATTGAACGGCGACCTTAAAATTTAGCCTTTATCTAAGCAGGTATCTGTCAAATTGTAGAAGAACATAACCTTAAAATAAGTTTTTGAACTATCACTTATCAGTTAGATTTGAGCTATTAATTTGGAGTAACTTTGATAATATTAACAAAATAATGTTTCCAAAAGCAGATTGGGTTAGATTCGTCGACCAACAAGAAAAGTTGGTTGCAAATAAGGTGATTAAATTAATTCGCGCGAAAAACATAACCTCACATTACAAAATCTTTAGGTCTCTTTTGTAGAAATAACGAAAACTGATGAACCCCCTAAAAATGTGCCCTCTTCCGATAAAAGCGACCAATTTAGGCTCGAGATCAGTTTGCTACAAGAAATTGTACGAAAAGATTTGGTTGAGAGCAAAAACAATCTGGAAATACAACGACAAGATCCCAATTCTCCGAACAAAGAGCAATTGTTGTAACTTTATTCTTTTTCTATGATATTTTTAGTTAATTAATAACGTTTTTAAAGTGTACATGAGTAACTTATTATTTTAACAAACAATTTTTTGGGGGAAATTCCTCTGAGATGCATACAAAAGGAACTAAATTCATTTCTGCAGGGTAATTTAATATTATAATTATTTTATTTAAATAATAAAATTTTAATCAATTCAAAGGGGCACATCAGCTTCGGATATAGGACCAAAGGCCTGGAAGAAAATCAACAAACATGAAAATAAGAAAAATTAAGAAGACTATTCACATTTGGATCAACATTAAATCAATAAGAATTTAATATAACTTAAATTTTTTCCTTAAAATTTCGCCTTCTTTAGCTAACCAGATATCTGTCAAATTACAGAACATAACCTTAAAATAAATTTTGAACTGTCACTTATCGGTTAGATTTGAGCTATTAATTTGGAGTAAGTTTGATAATATTAACAAAATAATGTTTCCAAAAGCAGATTGGGTTAGATTCGTCGACCAACAAGAAAAGTTGGTTGTAAATAAGGTGATTAAATTATTTCGCGCGAAAAACATAACCTCACTTTACAAAATCTTTAGATCTCTTTTGTAGAAATAACGAAAACTGATGAACCCCCTAAAAATGTGCCCTCTTCCGATAAAAGCGAACAATTTAGGCTCGCCGAGACCAGTTTGCACAAGAAATTGTACGAAAAGGTTTGGTTGAGAGCAAAAAAAATCTGGAGATACAACAACAAGATCCCAATTCTCCGAACAAAGAGCAATTGTAACTTTATTCTTTTTTTAGTTAATTAATAACGTTTTTAAAGTGTACACGACTAACTTCAGAATATTTTAACAAACAATTTTTTGGGAGAAATTCCTCTAGGATGCATACAAAAGGAACTAAATTCATTTCTGCAGGGTAATTTAATGTTATAATTATTTTATTTAAATAATAAAATTTTAATCAATTCAAAGGGCCACATCAGCTTCTGATTTAGGACCAAAACCCTGGAAGAAAATCAATAAACATGAAAATAAGAAAAAAGAAGAAAAATTGAAAAGACTATTCACATTTGGATCAACATTAAATTAATAAGAATTTTTAATAAATTTTATTTTAAGTATAACTTAAATTTTTTCCTTAAAATTTCGCCTTCTTTAGCTAAGCAGATATCTGTCAAATTATAGAACATAACCTTAAAATAAGTTTTTAAACTATCACTTATCGGTTAGATTTGAGCTATTAATTTGGAGTAACTTTGATAATATTAACAAAATAATGTTTCCAAAAGCAGATTGGGTTAGATTCGTCGACCAACAAGAAAAGTTGATTGTAAATAAGGTGATTAAATTAATTCGCGCGAAAAACATAACCTCACATTACAAAATCTTTAGGTCTCTTTTGTAGAAATAACGAAAACTGATGAACCCCCTAAAAATGTGCCCTCTTCCGATAAGAGCGACCAATTTAGGCTCGAGATCAGTTTGCTACAAGAAATTGTACAAAAAGGTTTGATTGAGAGCAAAAAAAATCTGGAGATACAACAACAAGATCCCAATTCTCCGAACCAAGAGCAATTGTAACTTTATTCTTTTTTTAGTTAATTAATAACGTTTTTAAAGTGTACATGAGTAACTTATTATTTCAACAAACAATTTTTTGGGGGAAATTCCTCTGGGATGCATACGAAAGGAACTAAATTCATTTCTGCAGGGCAATTTAATGTTATAATTATTTTATTTAAATAATAAAATTTTAATCAATTCAAAGGGCCACATCAGCTTCGGATATAGGACCAAAATCCTGGAAGAAAATCAACAAACATGAAAATTAGAAAAATTAAGAAGTCTTTATTCACATTTGGATCAACATTAAATAAATAAGAATTTTTAATAAATTTCATTTTAAATATAACTCAAATTTTTTCCTTAAAATTTCTCCTTCTTTATCTAAGCAGATATCTGTCAAATTATAGAACATAACCTTAAAATAAGTTTTTGAACTATCACTTATCGGTTAGATTTGAGCTATTAATTTGGAGTAACTTTGATAATATTAACAAAATAATGTTTCCAAAAGCAGATTGGGTTAGATTCGTCGACCAACAAGAAAAGTTGGTTGTAAATAAGGTGATTAAATTAATTCGCGCGAAAAACATAACCTCACATTACAAAATCTTTTATCTCTTTTGTAGAAATAACGAAAACTGATGAACCCCCTAAAAATGTGCCCTCTTCCGATAAAAGCGACCAATTTAGGCTCGCCGAAATCAGTTTGCTACAAGAAATTGTACGAAAAGGTTTGGTTGAGAGCAAAAAAAATCTGGAGATACAACAACAAGATCCCAATTCTCCGAACAAAGATCAATTGTTGTAACTTTATTCTTTTTTTATGATTTTTTTAGTTAATTAATAACGTTTTTAAAGTGTACATGAGTAACTTATTATTTTAACAAACAATTTTTTGGGGGAAATTCCTCTGAGAAGCATACGAAAGAAACTAAATTCATTTCTGCAGGGTAATTTAATGTTATAATTATTTTATTTAAATAATAAAATTTTAATCAACTGAAAGGGCCACATCAGCTTCGGATTTAGGACCAAAACCTTGGAAGAAAATCAACAAACATGAAAATAAGAAAAATTAAGAAGACTTTATTCACATTTGGATCAACATTAAATCAATAAGAATTTAATATAACTTAAATTTTTTCCTTAAAATTTCGCCTTCTTTAGCTAACCAGATATCTATCAAATTATAGAACATAACCTTAAAATAAATTTTGAACTATCACTCATCGGTTAGATTTGAGCTATTAATTTGGAGTAAGTTTGATAATATTAACAAAATAATGTTTCCAAAAGCAGATTGGGTTAGATTCGTCGACCAACAAGAAAAGTTGGTTGTAAATAAGGTGATTAAATTAATTCGCGCGAAAAACATAACCTCACATTACAAAATCTTTAGATCTCTTTTGTAGAAATAACGAAAACTGATGAACCCCCTAAAAATGTGCCCTCTTCCGATAAAAGCGACCAATTTAGGCTCGCCGAGATCAGTTTGCTACAAGAAATTGTACGAAAAGGTTTGGTTGAGAGCAAAAAAAATCTGGAGATACAACAACAAGATCCCAATTCTCCGAACAAAGAGCAATTGTAACTTTATTCTTTTTTTATGATTTTTTTAGTTAATTAATAACGTTTTTAAAATGTACATGAGTAACTTATTATTTTAACAAACAATTTTTTGGGGGAAATTCCTCTGGGATGCATACGAAAGGAACTAAATCCATTTCTGCAGGGTAATTTAATGTTATAATTATTTTATTTAAATAATAAAATTTTAATCAATTCGAAGGGGCACATCAGCTTCGGATATAGGGCCAAAGCCCTGGAAGAAAATCAACAAACATGAAAATAAGAAAAATTAAGAAGACTTTATTCACATTTGGATCAACATTAAATCAATAAGAATTTAATATAACTTAACCCGTAACTACAGGCGTGCATACAACGTCACACCGGCACAGACGTGAAGTCATTCTGACCCCTTTATAAAAATATGCAAAATAACATCAAAATCTAAATGTATCAAACTGTGACAATATAATAATATTATTTGAGCCCTAAATGTTTAGTGTCCGTACGTTTAAACAAATTTATAATAAATTAAGGTGTACTTACACAAGCAGATTTATTTGGATGCATTTTTACATTATTTTTACATACTATTGACCTTATAAAAAGCACAGAGAAAAACTGTAAAAAATATTATCGTATGAGGTAAAAATAAATCTAAATAAATATAAAAAACAGGTAACATTCTAAAAATAACTTACAATGTAAAAAACTGCAACCGGTTCTTATTGAAAAGTTTCTCAAGCAGCACAGTCTATACAAACTCTTTTTGTACATTCCATACAAATGGGAATCTTACATATAATGCAAAAATGGGATGTCTTTCTTCTTTTACTCGCAGGGCACCTTCTGCATGCTTTTCTGACTTCAAATTTTTCTCCATCGCCAGTATTATGGTCTTCTTTTATTTGCAACACTCTCCTAATACACACCTTGACTTCACGTGGGATGCGAAGATTCTCTAATCTGCGTTTCATTTCAGGTTTAACCAATTGCATTGCTAATTGTTTAACAAAATTATATCTAGTCATCTTCGGATTATCTCTATATGACTGATGAAGTAAATAAGAATTTACAGAAGAAATGTCCACCATTCTGAAAAAGATAGCCATAGGCCATCGCCTTGTCCTTCGACCCGTTGAATAAATACTACATTTTTCATCAAGACTATCCACACCTCCTTTTGTATTATTGTAATAGGATATTATTTCTGGTTTACCATTCTCGGTGCATTCTTGGTGGTGAACAGAAGAAACTAGTATGACAGCTTTATTTTTCTTAGTCATATAAGATAACATTGTTGTGCTATTGGTATATCCATATAAAGATGAACCTACATCCCTTGTTCGGTTTGGAAGGAACTCAGGAGGAATCTCTTTCTTGTTTTTCTTCAGAGTTCCTACATAAGTAAGTTTTACTTTCTTTAGTGCATCTATCAGCTCTATAGAAGAAAACCAATTATCGGCTGTTATGTTTCGATTTGTGTTGATAATTGGTTTAGCCAGCCTAAGTACAGATTGGGTTGGCTTAGAGTACCTCTTTAGATCGTCAGATAAATCATATCCATCCGAATCTTTGCCACAATAAATGTAGGCGTTTAGTAGATATCCAGTTCTTGCATCGGTTAAAGCCATTATTTTTAATCCATACTTACAGGGTTTTTGAGGCATGTACATTTTGAATTTTGAACGGCCCCTAAATGAAACCAGCATCTCGTCTACACATGCACAAAAACCTATTGTGTAAACGTTTTGACAATTACGAATAAAGGCATTAAAAATTTCCGAAATTGGGGTAAGAATATCCCGATTTCTACGTTCAACTCTGGTATCGGGATCGTCAAATCTTAGAGCTAAGAGGATGACTGCAAATCGGTTGGCATTTGTAACGCACCTGAATATGTCACGACCTGATCCATCAATAGCAAATAGGGACCGTATATCTTCATGATTAGACTTGAAGATTGAAGTGAACAATAGCAAGCCAATGAAAGACAGAAGTTCTATAGCATCTAAATCACGAAGATCACTACTAGTTTTATTTTTATATTTCAATCTTATTTTAGCCATGCGTTTATTTGTCCACTGAAGAATGACACCAATTATCTCATCATCGAATAAAGTATTCCATACATTTTCTGGCTCTTCTTTTGTAACAGCACGGTTCTTCAATCCTGGACATTTTATGACAATATTATGATTCAAGGTACGCGTGTTTTTACTGTGTGGAGATACTTTAGACCATTTGTAGCGATTTTTTCCATAGAAAAAATTTGTGCTGGGAGAAGACTCTGGTGTCTGTAGTTCTTCATCTTCAGTTGTGTTAGGCTCTAAATCTTCATCTGCTTCTATTTCAGACTCGGTATCATGATCGCTTGGAACAAAATCATCATCTGAATCTACGTCGCTTTCGCTAGAACACTCTTCTAACCATTTCAGCAATGTTTCTTCGTAATCTTTATCTCCATATCTTACCTTCTTTACGGGCCCAGGCCCTTGGTCCTTATTCATTGTTTCCTAGATAACACATGCACATCAATTTGAGGTTAAAACAAGAATTATCACTTACATACAGATTTGACGTCTTTCTGACCCCTACGAATTTTTAACACGTAATAAACAAATAACTAGTTGCAAGAACAACACACTACTTCCACATACGAGTTTATACTGAGAGCCAGGAAGGTACTGAAACGTATAGGCGAGTAATGAACAGGAGTGGGGAGAAATCAGAAATTGACAACCTGGACGGAGTCAATTTGACTCCTCGTCTGTGGTTACGGGTTAAATTTTTTCCTTAAAATTTCGCCTTCTTTAGCTAACCAGATATCTGTCAAATTATAGAACATAACCTTAAAATAAATTTTGAACTATCACTTAGATTTGAGCTATTAATTTGGAGTAAGTTTGATAATATTAACAAAATAATGTTTCCAAAAGCAGATTGGGTTAGATTCGTCGACCAACAAGAAAAGTTGGCTGTAAATAATGTGATTAAATTAATTCGCGCGAAAAACATAACCTCACATTACAAAATCTTTAGGTCTCTTTTGTAGAAATAACGAAAACTGATGAACCCCCTAAAAATGTGCCCTCTTCCGATAAATGCGACCAATTTAGGCGCGCCGAGATCAGTTTGCTACAAAAAAATTGTACGAAAAGGTTTGGTTGAGAGCAAAAACAATCTGGAGATACAACGACAAGATCCCAATTCTCCGAACAAAGAGCAATTGTTGTAACTTTATTCTTTTTTTATGATTTTTTTAGTTAATTAATAACGTTTTTAAAGTGTACATGAGTAACTTATTATTTTAACAAACAATTTTTAGGGGGAAATTCCTCTGGGATGCATACGAAAGGAACTAAATTCATTTCTGCAGGGTAATTTAATGTTATAATTGTTTTATTTAAATAATAAAATTTTAATCAATTCAAAGGGCCACATCAGCTTCGGATATAGGACCAAAATCCTGGAAGAAAATCAACAAACATGAAAATAACAAAAATTAAGAAGACTTTATTCACATTTGAATCAACATTAAATCAATAAGAATTTTTAATAAATTGCATTTTAAATATAACTTAAATTTTTTCCTTAAAATTTAGCCTTTATCTAAGCAGGTATCTGTCAAATTTTAGAACATAACCTTAAAATAAGTTTTTGAACTATCACTTATCGGTTAGATTTGAGCTATTAATTTGGAGTAAGTTTAATAATATTAACAAGATAATGTTTCCAAAAGCAGATTGGGCTAAATTCGTCGACGAACAGGAAAAGTTGGTTGCAAATAAGGTGATTAAATTAATTCGCGCGAAGAACATAACCTCACTTTACAAAATCTTCTTAGCTCTCTAATGTAGAAATAACGAAATCTGATGAACCCCCTAAAAATGTGCCCTCTTCCGATGAAAGCGACCAATTTAGTCTCGCCGAAGTCAGTTTGCTGCAAAAAATTATACGAAAAGGTTTGGTTGAGAACAAAAACGATCTGGAAATACAACGACAAGATCCCAATTCTCCCCTGTTTTCGGTGAAAACTTTTGAGGCTTTAGATTTGTAATAACATTTAAATACGTTTATTAAGCTTTATTAATTTATATTTTTGATATAACTAGGAAACCTAACTTATTAAAAGGAGTTTACGAAATGGGGTTTAATGCCCCCTCGAAGATTCAAGAAACTGCTTTACCTACATTACTTACGGATCCCCCACAAAATCTTATAGCACAATCGCAATCAGGCACTGGAAAAACGGCAGCTTTCGTTTTAGCAATGTTAAGTCGTGTTAACCCAGACCTAAAATATCCTCAGGTGAATTAATTTGGTTTGTTTCAAATTATTTTTTTATTTTATAACTTTTTTTAATAGGTGCTGTGCTTATCACCTACTTATGAACTGGCAGTTCAAACAGGTGAAGTTGCTGCTCACATGGTTAAATATTGCCCGGAAATTGAATTAAAATCAGCTGTGAGAGGAGAAGAAGGTGAAATAATTTATTATTTATATATACAATTTTAATTTTTATTGCAATTTTTAGTGCCTAAGGGGTCAAAACTAACCGAACAAGTTGTTATTGGTACTCCAGGCAAAGTGTTAGATTGGGCTTTAAAGTTTCATGTTTTTGATTTGAGCAAAATCACTGTTTTTGTATTAGATGAAGCTGATGTTATGATTGATACTCAGGGTCACCAAGACCAATGCATCAGAATTCATAAGCAAGATTTACTATTAGTCTTTTTTATTTTTAGTTCATAATTTTTTTAATTTTAGGTGTTTAAGCCCAACATGTCAAATGATGTTCTTTTCTGCAACGTACAATCAGAAAATTATGGATTTTGCAGAAATAATCGTTAAAAATCCAATAATAATTCGTTTAAAACGCGAAGAAGAAAGTTTAGATAATATTAAACAATATTATGTTAAATGCACAAATCAGCAAGAAAAATATAACGCTGTTACTAACATTTATGGAACAGTCGGTGTTGGCCAAGCGATTATTTTTTGCCATGTAATTAAACACATCATTTTTTTAACAAATTATTTCTAATTATTTCTTTAGACAAGAAGAACTGCAAATTGGTTAGCTGAGAAAATGTCTAAAGACGGTCACGCTGTGGCTATTTTAACTGGAGAATTAAGTGTAGAGCAAAGAATTCACGTTTTGGATAGATTCCGTAATGGAACAGAAAAAGTTTTGATAACAACAAACGTTTTGTCGAGGGGAATAGACGTTGAACAAGTTACCATTGTTGTTAATTTTGATTTGCCTGTTGATCAAAATGGGCAACCCGATTGTGAGACTTATTTACACAGAATTGGTCGTACTGGAAGATTCGGAAAGCATGGGATTGCTATAAATTTAGTTGATTCTGCCGAGTCTATGGAAATATGTCAAGCTTTTGAAAAGCATTTTGGACGAAAAATAAAATATTTAAATGCCGATGATTCCGATGAGATTGAAAAAATTGGCTCTTAAAAGTTTTATTAAGTTTAATTAGAAATAATTAGGCTTTTTCTGTACTTCTTTGAAGAAAAAAACTCAATTTTCTTTTGGCAATTCATTTAATTTAATTTCATTATTTTTTAGTACATTGCCTTTTATAAATTTATGTATTAAGGGCGAATATACAGTTTTATCTACCGTTTTAATTTTATTGCTCCCAATTAATACATTAATAACAATCCCTATTTGTATTGCTGTTATTTATTTATTAAAAATAACATATTTGATTGGCTCGTAAAGGTTTATTTATGCTTTTTTGTACTTTTTTGTTTATTTATTTACATTTGGAGGAAGCAACAGGACAAAATCTCATAAGCGCTACCTCACTTAAATAGAACTGAACTAACAAGGGAAGTATCACAAGTGTCCCTCACCGATTTTGATGCAATTTGGTATAGTGGTAAAATGGACCAAAATAAGGTTTCCTTAATTTTTTATACGTGCGATAAAAGCCAATCAAAATTTGGGGTGATCAAACTGATATGCTTTTTTTTGAGAGCTTTCTTTTGATGTATCATACATATACAAGAGGGTGAAAAGAGGTAAACTACCCCTACTTTTTTGAAATAATTTAAAAACTACCGTATCGATTTTTTTGGCTTTAACTATGCTTATAGTACGTTTAAAAATATTAGTTACGTGTTTTTTCACATTCGCCTTAGACCAACCCCGACGAAGTTACGGGGGTAAAACAAGTTTGGAATGAGGAAAAGAATTTAAACAAAACCGTGAATTAAATGTTATTGCAACGCATTAAAATGTTTATTACTAGAAAATACCTTATTCGATATTTTGGGGTGGGTGGGGGTTAACTACCCCAGTAATAAATTAATGCGGTGTTTTCTTTATAAATAAAGTAAAATTTTTAGGATTATTTTGAAAGGATTAGAAGTTAGGGGAGGAAACTGTATTTTCGGTTAAATATCAAAAACGAAAACTGTTATCAAAAAAATTTTAAACAGTAATTAATCATTTTCTAGTAATAAGAAAACAAATAGAAGTTATCTGTATAAATAAATATTTATTTATTTTATGAGTTTAAAATCAACAGACAGAAGAAATGATTAAATATTTTATATTATTACTTTTTATTAAATTTCTGCATATATTTTATTTTACTTTACACTTTATAATTTTAATTCTATTCGACATATTGTTGGCATAAATGGTAATCGTGAAAGAAATGTTTTAAACATAGCGACTGTTTGCACCAAGCACAAGTTATTACCTCCTATTAAACCTCTACTGGATTTTCAAACTGCTCTGGTCTTTCTTCAATGTATCCACTTGCAAACCATGCGTATTTAAAAAGATTGTTAAGATTGTCGGGGGGTATCTTCCCCCCGATGGAAGATAACTGGTTGTGAGTTTCAAAATGTTGTCGCGTTGATGTAAATTTAGATCGTGTTGATAAAGTATAATCTGATCAGAAAATCTTCTGATAAAATTTTTCCATATTCTAAATCCAAATACATCAAGGGGCTGTATTTGCCCCGTTGTCCCTGCAGGAATAGACAAGTGTTTAAAACCGGTATTTGATGGGGTTATTTCATTAATAACTTCAGAACAGTGACCACTCCAAGAGTCCAATAATAATAACGATTTAGATCCTGTATTTGGAAAATAAACATTTTGTAGAAAATTCTTCATATGTCCTGACGTTAGCTTTCCAGATTTGGATGCTAAAACGTATATATTGTCTGCTTTAAACATTGTGTTTGCTATCCTTGGTCCAAAGGTTCCACAGGATTCTTTTAGAACAATTAAAAAGGGTGAAAGAAGTTTCCCATCCGCAGATATAATAGGCTGAATTGTGTAACTATACGTCGTCGAAGACACTGACTGAACTACACATTCTACGGTTTTAACACCTAAATTACTTAAAGTTCTACCAGAATGAAATTCGAAGTTAAAACCGCTCTGATCTGAATTGTAGGTGTTTTCAGGCCATATATTTCGATATGTTTCTTCGCATCTTTTACAAATAGCTTAAGCTAGAATTTTTACTCGGTCAACATTTGCTAATTGTTTTTGTGACACAAATTTTGTGATTTTTCTACTCACCAACCTATTTGCTTTTTTAAAGTGCTGAACCCATGCATGAGATACTTTAAACTGTTACGGTGATAAGTTCTTCTCGTTTCTGGCCCATACAAGCCCATCTGCGGATGTCGATGTCATGTAGAGGCAATCTGTTATCTATGGCAGTTCTAGCTTGATTAATAACGAATTCCGCAATATCTCTTACTTTTTCTCGGTAAGTACCTCTCTCTTCAATATACAGTAAAACCCCTCATATCCGTCACCCATGGGACCGGAGCATGGTCGGTTACCAAAAAAGGTCGGATAATCCGAGGAACAACAAAAATGAACAAGACAAACATAAACGAGTACATATATTTAATTATGTATACAAATCCATGTATGTACATGTAAATTTATTTAAAAAAATCAGTTATATTTTTTTGTTTTAATCTACCAAATCTTGCTTTAGCTGAGATATCTTTCCACTTTTTAATGCACAGCACATCCATCGGTGTTGCTTCTGGATGTTGCTCGACGTATCTCATTGCAATCTCGAAAGCCTCTGTAGCTGTCGTATGACTGATATTTTCAGGTTCTTCTTTTTCATCATCCGTTTCATCTTCCTCTGTTTCAACTTTAAAAACTGCGGATACGATTTGTTCGTCGTTCAGATCCTCGTTAGTGACTTCAACTATGTCCCCTCCCAATAGCCACTCTTCTATATCCGCTGGTTGGATTTGGGCATCGATGGTCTGTAAATCTTGTAGAATTTCTGCTTCATCTGTATTTAAAGTTTCAGACTCATTAGAGATTGCGCTCTCACCTTCAATAATACTTGGCCATAGTTTTCTCCAAGATTTTTGTAGAGTGGTGTGATTGAGTTCGTCCCAGGCTTGTGCGGCAATGTAAATGGCATCTTTTATATTAAAAGTCTTCATTGCCTCAAATAGGTTACTGCCTCCTTCCGTTTGCTCTAATAAGAAGCTGACATATTTTCGCCTGTATCTTTTCTTCAACCACTCAATAACCCCTTGATCCATAGGTTGGATTAAAGGTGTCACACGAGGAGGTAGAAACATAGCTTTGATGTTTCCCATTGTTAGTTCGTTTTCCGAAGGATGACTGGGAGCATTGTCAAGAATCAAGACTGCATTGAGTGGTAGATTTTTCATTTTCAAGTGTTTTTTACATCTGGTACAAACTCTTCAAAAAACCACTGTTTAAACAAAGAACTGTCCATCCAAGCAGATTTTTGATTTTTATAATAAACAGGCAATGATGCCATGTTCACATGTTTGAACGCTCTGGGCTTTTTAGATTTTCCAATGACAAACAATGGCATTTTATGGTTTCCACTTGCATTACTACAAGTTGCAAAAGTTAGTCTATCCTTGGATAATTTTGTCCCTGTTACTTTTTCATTTTTTGCAGCAAGAGTTTTTTGTGGGAGCATCTTGTAGTTTAACCCTGACTCGTCAATATTATACACTTGATCCGGATGCATATTGTTTTCTTTAATAAAAACTTCAAATTTCTTCACGAACTCTTTGGTTGCGTCATCATCAGCTGATAGCTTTTCTCCAGAAATAACAACGTGACGTATACCATGGCGACGTTTCCATCGGTGAAGCCAACCTTCACTTGCACTGAAATTTTCCCCTTCCTCTCCTACTATTGTTTTATGTAAAATCGCTGCCTTCTCTTTAATTATAGGACCTGACAAAGGAGTTCCTTTGCGTCTTTCTTGGCAAAACCATATCCAGAGAGCATCATCTAAAACATCAAATTTAGGCTTTTTAAGCATCTTTCTATTTTTTAAACCCTCCTCCCCTTCCACTGTCATAGAGTACGATTCGATATTCTTTCTGTTTTTCCTCCAGTCTTTAATAGTTGTGACGCCTATTCCTAATTCAGAAGATAATTTTTGAACTGACTCGCCATTGTCTAGCCTCTGAATAACTTCCAATTTCTTCTGTAGTGTACATACAATACGTTTTCGTTTTTGTTGGGTAGCCATAATCACTTTTACTATAACAATTGTAAATATGCATACACTTGATATTCACAATGATGAACACAGTTGCGCAACCCTTGGCAAACATCAAGATTGAGCGAATCAAGTAATTTTCCGACGGAAAGTCGGGTCTCTTGGGATTCACAAAAACGTACATTAGAGCATTTGAACAAAATTGGGAGTAGGGAGGGGTGACGGATATCCCGAGGAGTCGGATATCCCGAGGTCGGATATGAGGGGTTCTACTGTATTTCGCCCACCTTTGTAATTGTTTCTTTGATGTGACCTTTCTGTATTTACTTTGGACAGTTTCTAGTTTTAGATACCCTTTCTTCCCACTTGTAAAATAATTAAAAGCTTCCAATTTGTAATCGTAGTCAATATCATCGTTTAATGGGCAGTGAACTTCTGTTCCTGCTAGTACACTTTCGCTCGTCCCTTCGCCTTCACTGTCTTCTATAACTTGAAATATAACCACTATATCTTGACCATCATTAATGGTAGTGGACGTGTCAAAGACTGACACAGTTTCGTCTTCAATTTGCATATTAGAATTTTCCATGCTTTCCATTAATATATGTTGAATTCTTTCCTTTAATTTAACTTCGTCTTCATTCATAGGACTCTTCGGGATGTTCATAACAGTAAAAACTGTTAGCAGTAAATTTAAAATGTTAATTGGATTGATGAGAACCATTGCTTCTGTCAGTTACTTTAAAACTGCAATCTTCTAAAACAATACTCATCTATTTATAGTAAGCAAACGCTTTGAATAGAGTACATGTTGTAAGATTTGATATTGAACCCATGCCAAACTTTTTTGGGAGACGATTAACGATCTCATACTTTATAAGGATTCGGCTATCGATATGTGTGTAGATATAGGATTTCAATTCGCCAAGAAAGTTATCTAAACAAAAGGATTAATTAATGTTTAAAATTTTTTTGATAACAGTTTTTATTTTTGAGATCTAACCGAAAATACAGTTTCCTCCCCTAACTGCTAATCCTTACAAAATAATCCTAAAAATTTTACTTTATTTATAAAGAAAACATCGCATTAATTTATTACTGGGGTAGTTAACCCCCACCCACCCCAAAATGTCGAATAATGTATTTTCTAGTAATAAATACTTTAATGCGTTGCAATAACATTTAATTCACGGTTTTGTTTAAATTCTTTTCCTCCTTCCAAACTTGTTTTACCGCGTTATTATTATGAAAAGTGATTATGTATTAACCCCCGTAACTTCGTCGGGGTTGGTCTAGGGCGAATAGGAAAAAACACGTAACTAATATTTTTAAACGTACTATAAGCATAGTTAAAGCCAAAAAAATCGATACGGTAGTTTTTAAATTATTCCAAAAAAGTAGGGGTGGTTTACCCTTTTTCATCCTCTTGTATATGTATGATACATCAAAAGAAAGCTCTCTAAAAAAGAATATCAGTTTGACCACCCAAAATTTTGATTATAAGTTTCGTTTTCAAATACAGCCGAAAAATGCTCATTTTCCCCAAACTGTCAACCCCTACAACTCGCCCCAGGGTCTTTTACCGCACGTATAAAAAAATTAAGGAAACCTTATTTTGGTCCATTTTACCACTATACCAAATTGCATCAAAATCGGTGAGGGACACTTGTGATACTTCCCTTGTTAGTTCAGTTCTATTTAAGTGAGGTAGCGCTTGTGAGATTTTGTCTTGTTGCTTCCTCCAAATGTAAACAAATAAATAAAAAAAAGTACAAAAAAGCATAATTAAACCTTTACGAGCCAATTAAATATTTTATTTTTAATAAATAAATAACAGCAATAAAAATAAAATGAAAGGAGAAATAAAATTAAAACCGTAGATAAAAATGTATATTCGCCCTTAATACATAAATTTATAAAAGGCAATGTACTAAAAAATAATGAAATTAAATTAAATGAATTGCCAAAAGAAAATTGAGTGTATTTTTTTTCAAAGAAGTACAGAAAAAGCCTAATTATTTCTAATTAAACTTAATAAAACTTTTTAGGAGCCGATTTTTTCAATCTCATCGGACTCATCGGCATTTAAATATTTTATTTTTCGTCCAAAATGTTTTTCAAAAGCTTGACATATTTGATTAGCCGTTTCGTTTCCAAATACAGCCGAAAAATGCTTATTTTCCCCAAACTGTCAACCACTAAAACTCGCCCCAGGGGATTTTACCGCACGTATAAAAAATTAAGGAAACCTTATTTTGGTCCATTTTACCACTATACCAAATTGCTTCAAAATCGATGAGGGACACTTGTGATGCTTCAGTTGTAAGAGTATTCATCCTCAATAATAAGTAAATAACAACAAAGAACGTAATTATAACTGAAAATTAGTAATATTCTTACTAGTAATGAAAATTATTTTCAAAAAAAAACTAATAACCATATATGTATACAAAAGTATTACAATATATAAGAAAAAGTGGAAATTAGTAAAATTAACGGTGTGCTAATTTTACTAAATAAAAAATAGGAGACATGGAAGCTACGGCTCTCCAAATCACTTTCTTGTGATTGTGCGGTGTGGGTGTAAATATATCAAACCTAAGATGGTCAACTGTTCTTTCCATCCGCAATATAGGGGAGTTTTTATACAAATTAGTTCGTGCGGTTGGCGCATAACACATAAAGTCGTAACGTAATCTCCGAGGGGGAATATGTAGATCTACTCATGAAAGAAGATTAGGAGAATCATAGTTCCCATTCCCTAGTTTATACAAAGAAATAAAGAGAAGGTAGCTTATAATAATAAGCTTGGCAGGCGGACTGATAACACTAGTTTACAAATTTTAATCAAATTTTTCCTCAAAGCCCGCGATATTTTTTTTATAACGTAGAATGTTTTGCTGATTCTGAAACTGTCTTCAGTTTTTCATCATCACGTCCAGTTTTCGGGATATACCCAAAAATGTGGAAATTCGTAGATTAAAAAACACAGTAACGGTTCATGTTCAGTATATTTGTTATTTGGCATAGTGTACTTCTTTAACTATATGGACATGAAAGTGGAGATCCAGGCGATCATTTTGAAGTATTGACAGCATAAATTAGTCTTTGCGTTATTTTGCTACAGCCTAAAACAATTCAACAAAATCAAATTTTTTTACATTTTTCCCATTTTCTTTTCACTTAATCGCACCGTAACAAAAAACAATTATATATGAACAAAAAAGTTAACATTTAATTCTCTAAATTTTGAACCGTTGGACACCATGGTCTAATGTATATTACCAGAGATATCGTTAATTTACGACAATAGTGCAAAATTTCATTTCTTGCCACTTTCACTGTATTCTTGAAATATTATTACGAACAATTTTTTTAAAATAAAGATGAATTTTAACTGGTCCAGGCACTAAGTATAAACATTAAATTCACTAAAATCAATATTATTTTACCTGTTCTAAATCTTACAAACGATACTTTTCTTTGTCTTTTTATGTATATTTTATTTATTTATTTTATTTTCTTTTCTTTAAGGGGTACAAACAGGAAAGATCCCAGTGAAGTATCCACTAGAAAAACAATTGTACAACAATATTTTTTAAAGATACATTCAGTACAACAAGATAACAAAAAAAAACCAATCATAATACAAAACAAATTAACTGTTACAATTAACTGAATGGAAAAAGAAGAAAATAATTTCCATTACTAACGCACTACGGGCAATGAGGCGAGGACACGTTTAAATGATTGCAAGGACATGCCGAACAAGTCACATAAATAGCAGTGCCGATTATATAACTGCAGAATGCGTGGCAAAGGTGAATTTATGTGAGCGATAGAGGCGGATGCGGGCAACCTGAACAGGCAATGAGCACGTACATTATGTGAAGGGGTAATATAATGTACTTCGGAGACAAGGTTTGGGCAGTCTATCATCCCATTTACCAACTTAAACAGAAATATTGAATCCGAGAAAATACGGCGAACCCGAAGAGACCGCAAGCCAAAGACCGTACATCGGCATAATCGCAATATAGCAAGAAAAACTTATGCGCCAAATACCGCACAAATCTCTGCTGCACCAACTCAATACGATCAACATAAGTAGCATACACAGGGTTCCAAACTATTGACGTAAAATTAAGAATTCTGTGCACGTGAGCCATATCAAGTTTTATAATACAAGTTATATTGGTGAAAGCTCTACATGATCTAATAATAAAACCCAAACGTTGCAGAGCCTTAGAAGACATTTTATCAATATGTTGACCAAACAGCAGTTTAGGGTCTAACGCAATTCCGAGATCGTTAACACAAGAACTAGACTTTAACAGTTCAGTACCGAATCTCTATAGGTAATTCACGGGGTAACGTTTTCTTCCAAAGGCAATCTTGCTGTATTTATTCAGATTAAGAAAGAGATAGTTTTGGAGCAGAAATTATGTAATCGATTTAAGTCTTCTTGCAGCAAATCACAATCAGACAAAGACCGAACACATGAAAAAATTTTGCAATCATCTGCATATAACAAGAAATTAGAGTATCGAAAACATTTATTAATATCGTTAATATATGCTAAGAAAAGTATTGGTTCAAGATGACTCCCTTGCGGTACGCCGGAAGTAACCGGTACAAAATCAGATATAAAGTTGTTAATTTTGACCGCTTGAAGTCTATTAGATATGTATGAGCCAAACCATCGCAACAGGCCATATGAAAGGTCAAACCCTTGTAATTTTTCCATTAAAATTGCGTGATTAACCCTGTCAAAGGCCTTACTGAAATCTGTGTAGATTGCGTCTACTTGTAAATAATTATTCATTGCATTATGCACAAAAGTTATAAAAGTAGCAAGATTGGTCTCTACTGATCGACCCCTTCAGAAACCATGCTGTTCCTGGATAATAAAAGGTTTTAGTATATAATGAAGTTTAGAAAATACAAATTTTTCAAAAACTTTTGAAACAATGGGCAATATTGAAGTGGGACGATAATTGGTAAATTGGTACAACAAGCACCTTCTTCCATACGGAAGGGAAAACTCCCTGGACAATAGAAAATAAATAGACTGAGAGAACAGCAAAAACGAAGGATCCGGAAGCTGATCGGCACAGGAAGTGACCAAAATGCCGGGCAAACCGTCAGATCCTGGCCCGAATTAGAATTAACCTTATTAACCCGATGCGCTGGTTTGTCAAACCAAACGTTTGACAAACCAGCGCAAGGCAAAGATCAAAGTCTACGGCAAATCGACCGTCAATAAAAACCGAGCTGAAATATTGAGAAAACAATTCTACTATATTTTCACCATGGCACACGCTGGAATTATTATATTCCATACGAACAGGGATGGCGAAGTCGGTTCTTTTCTTATTTTTAATATAAAATCAAAGTTGCGCAGGATTATCAATTAAATCTGTCTGAATACGATTAAGATATGCTTTATAATCAGCTGAAATCATATGTTTGTATCGCGAACGCAGAATAGAAAAAGGTAGATAATCAGCGTTGTTACCCCATCTTTTCCTTTTTTATGTGCATAAGTTTCTCTTTAATTGCTTTAATAGTTGAGCTGGAATACCAGGTAGGAAAATGATGGGAACGCGGCGATTCCCGAGGTACGAAATGGCAAATTATACGATTCAACTGCCTGCAAAAAACCGCAATCGCGTCATCCACTCCCAGTCCAAAGAATTCCGCGGACCAATTCAGTGAGCCAATGCTCTCACGAATATTCTCAAAATCCGCTCTACGAAACGATAGCCGGCCGGAAGGGCCATTCCTTATCTTAAAATCATACTTAATACGCAGCTCGAATTCCACGAAATTCCATGAAATAAGCAGATATTGTGTATGTTTATATTACAGAACTTTTATGGAATTAAATTTTATGTTTAATGTATCTTAGTTTACTTAGTGTTAGTATAGTGCGGGATATGATTACTTTTCGCCAATTTCTTGTATGTCTTTGGGTCGATTTCTCTAATAACACTCCAGAGATAATCTCCCATCATCCTTACGTGCTAGTAACATTGATAACATATTTCCAATGTCATTAAATCTTGATGAAACCGCTCTCTTTTTCGTAATTTCCCGGTCTAAGATTGCATGGAAAGAAATGTAAGTGCAGATGGAGAAACTGGATATTGAGCGACATCTTTGCATTTATGGCATGGTAATTATGCAATAAGATAGAAGTTATTTACACATTTATTTTAATAGAAATTATTTCGCGAGAATTCTCATCTTTATGGTTTTCCAAAAATTTAAGGACGGCTTGTTTGAAGCTAATCCACGCCTTGTTTCTTTTGTTGTCAATGTTGACATGAATTCGTTGTCATTTATTAATTATCCTGTTTAATGGCCAACATATATGCCTTTAGTTTAGCGTATGATATTTGTAGAGAGAGCTGGGTGAGATATTTATATACTGGGTCTTCTGGACTCAACGATTTCGCAAAGTTTTTCATCAAACCCAGTTTGATGTATAGTGGAGGCAATGTGACAGATGCTGATCTCACCACAGGTTTGTTTAAGACAATGAAAGCATCAGCATCGTAATGTTCTCTAGAAGGCCAGTATTTGCGCACATGATGATCTCTCGCTCAGCTTTCCTCAAACAAAGAAAACAGCAATATTTTGTAAAATCGCATTGTAAGCCTGTAAACACCGCAATTACCTGAAAGTAATAGAAATGTAAGTCGATACTTAAAAAGTAGAAGTTATTAAATTTCTTTACTGTGGCAATCACATTAAAATCTATAGAAACTTTCCATTCAAATGTGTTATACTGGATTAGTGTCGTAATAATAATATTGATTTCAATAAATTTAATATTTATACTTAGTGCCTGGAACAGTTAAAATACCTCATTATTTAAAAAAATTGTTCGTAGTAATATTTCAGCAATACTTCACTATATGGCAAAAAATGAAATTTCGCACGATTGTTGTAAATTAACGATATCTCTGGTAAAATACATTCGATCATAATGTCCAATGCTTCAAAATTTAGAGATTAAATGTTCTACAGGATAGAATAGCAAACTTTTTTGTTCATACATAATTATTTTTCGTTACGGTGCGATTAAGTGAAAAGAAAATGGGAAAAATGGAAAAAAATTGATTTTGTTGAGTTATTTTAGACTGTAGCAAAATAACGGAAAGTTCGATTTATGCCATCAATACCTTAAAATGTTCATCTGGATCTCCATATTCATGTCCATATAACTACAGAAGTACTCTATGCCTTATAACAAATATACTGAACATGAACCGTTACTGTGTTTTTTAATTTACGATTTTCCACATTTTTGGGTATATCTCGAAAACTGGACGTGATGGTACAAAAAACTGGACGTGAAAAACTAAAGACAGTTTCAGAATCAGCACAACATTCTACGTTATAAAAAAATCACAGTCTTTGAGATTTTTCTTGTAAACTAGTGTAATTTATGTATGGTCGATGAGATTTGCACATTAAATACTTTACAAACTTTATTTGTACTTTTTCCAACCTATTTATGTAAGCATCGTATTGGGGATTCCAAATAACAGACATAAAACTTAAAATTCTATTTACGAATGCATTGTACATGGTAATGATTGATTTTATGTTTGTGACTTTAATGGTTCATCATTTAAAGGATCTCATTACAAATCCCAACATCCTGTTAGCCCTGGTTGCTATAAAATCAATGTGCAAATCAAAAATTAGTTTAGAATCTAATTAAACTCCGAGATCTTTAATGGTATCCACACGATGTAGAATACCACTTCGGCACGTATATTCGAAATTTATGCGTTGTGTTTTCTAGCAAAAGTGATAGCTCGACATTTAGAAATGCTTAAAGATAAGTTGTTATTTTTATTTTTGAAGAGCGAGACAGTCAGCATCATCAGTAATTAGAAAAATTATTTTCAGGTCATCAGCATACATAAGGCATTTTGAATTATTTAGAGATTTGGAAATATCATTTACATAGATTGTAAATAATAATGGTCCTAGATGACTACCTTGTGGCACACCAGACGTTAGTGTAACGAGGTGAGATAGGTATCCATCGAGATTAACAACCTGAGTTCGATTGAAAAGGTACGAACGAAACCAGCTCAATAGGACAGCGGCAACACCGACACGCTCTAACTTTATAAACAATATATTATGATCTACTTTATCAAAGGCTTTGCTGAAGTCCGTGTAAATAGCATTCATCTGAACGTTCTCATGAATGGTAGAATGAAGAAAATCCGTATATTCTAATAGGTTGGTACAAACAGAACGACCAGGATAAAAACCATGCTGTACCTTATTGATGGTAGATTGGATTTGGAAAAATAATCTATTGTAAACTAATTTTTCGAAAATTTTTCTCATTATTGGCAAAATAGATATGAGCCAATAATTAGTCACGTTGCTACGGTCGCCAAATTTAAAAATTGGGGTAATTTTAGCTTATTTCCATGTTGAAGGAAAGACGCCAAAATGTAGGGACATATTAAAAATTAATTGTTAAGGTCTAGAAAGCGCTCTGGAGCAGCCTCGAATGAAAATTGATGGAATATTATCAGGGTCTGGTCTCTTTGAGATGTTAACTTCATGAAGCGCCTGTTCAACTTCTGACAATTCCAATTCTTTAATAAAGGCAACATTTGAATATTGAATCCCCTCAGAATATACCCCAACCACAGGCTCAGCGAAAACTGAGCCAAAATATTCAGAGAAAATAGCACAAATTTCTTTATGATCTTTAGTTGATACGCCATTTAGTTGAACAATCGTCGATACGCCAGTACCACCCTTCTTTTGCTTTAAGTACGTCCAAAGTTTTTTGGGATCAGTAGCAACCGAATTTTGAACGCGATTGATATAATTATTATGATTGCGTGCAATAAAATGTTTTGAACGACGTCTTAGCAAAGAAAAAGTAAGGTAATCACGGCGAGATGCACATGCTTCTTATAACGTAACGTATTATTTTTATCTCGAAAGGACCATGGGGGATAACCTTTGCAAGGCGATCCCATGCGCGGTACAAATTTATCAATGGCAGCATATAGAAGATAATACAAAAAAATCCACAGCGGAGTCTACTGTAGCATTTTCAAATAATTCAGACCAATTCACATTATCAATAAAATTGTTAATTTTATTAAAAGAGGCTTTGTAATAATTATAACTAACAGTGGGGAGTGCGGGAGTAACGTTGGCTTCTTGAGGCTTTTTGAAAATAATACACTTAAATCATTTTCTTATAATTCATTTAATTTAATTTCGTTATTTTTTAGTACATTGCCTTTTATAAATCTATGAATTACGGGCGAAAATAAATTTTTATCTACAATTTTATTCTTATTTCCCCCCGTTAATAAACTAATAATAATTCCTACTGTTATTGCTGTTATACAGCCTAAAGCTGTATAATACATATACGATATTCTATAAAGAAAAAAAGGTGGATCCAATTTCGGTTTCGCATCAGGATGTAACGTTAAACTTAAATATTCCATAACCCAATTTGGATTACATCCTTCCACGGATACCGGCTTTTGGGGAAATTGAATGAGATTTTTTGCCATTTGCATTTGAGTGCCAATTGAAATCCACGCTATTAATCCACCGCTAACCAAACCTCCACTTAAAGCACCCTAAAAATCAAAGATAATACAAAATGCGCTTTTATTATTCCAAATTATTACCCAATGATTTACAAACGGAAAAAACATTCCTAAAGTGAATATTCCTAATAAAGGCCCAGCCGTTATAGCAGCTAAGCTACCCGATGCTTGAATTAGAGCACCCATTTTTTCAACCACAAAAACTAAACCAACGCATATCGTTCCTATAATAACAACAATTGTTTTCATTAATAAACTTGCATAAGCTTCAGAAAGAGGTTTTTTGACGTGTGGTTTTATTAAATCTTCAAATATTACTCCGGTCATTGAATTTAAACCTGTCGACATTGAACTAAGACAAAAAATAATTAATTAGTACAGCAAAATCAAAATGATATCTATATATTAATACCTTAAAGCAGCACTGAAAACTCCACTTACAAATAAACCAGGCAACCCAGGCATAGACCCCGCTATATGCATAACAAAATATGGTAACAATTGATCCGATTTTGTAATAGCACCTCGAGTTATTGGATCGCATTTATGGTATGTAGCATAAATAAGTAACCCCATAAAACAACACATTGATACTAAAGCCATTATCCCAATAACTAATATGCCTACAGTTCTATAATTATAACATTAAAAATAAAAAAATACTTTTATTTTTTTTTAATTAATACATGTTGGCTTTTTTTAATGTGGGCATTGCTAGACATCTTTGTACCATTGCTTGGTTTATTGAACAAGAAGCTAACCAACCGAAGTAATTCCCAATTGAAACGGTCCAAAATGTATGTCTTATTGTTGGATCCCAGTTAAAACTGTGGCAAATAAAAAAGAGTTTGTGTTTGATACTTCATTTTTTTTGTAAGAATTACTTGAAAAAGTCGATTCGACCTCCTTCCTTATTAGTATTCCATACTTTTGTGAATCCTCCTGCGTTAATTGTCCCCATTCCTGCTACACATATCAAAGCGCAAAACATTACTAACGTTTGAACTGTATCTGTCCATACCACAGCTTTTAATCCACCCTGAAATCAATATTTTGATTAATGCAATTAAAGCAACAACTAATAAATAAACACTTTTGGTAATAGTCGAAGAATAATATGCATTTTTGTTGTTTGTAGTTGTATGATACTAAAAGCAAGGCTAAAAGTTCCTACACGAAAATGATTTACATCAAATCCTTTAATTATTTCACTTAAGTGAGTTTGAGTAAGTTATTTTAATTAATTTAGTGCATATTTATTAAAATATTTTTGAAATTGTATTTTTACAAAAAAATTTGATCGTCAACTATCGCCTTCTGCGAATAGAAAAATTTACTGTTAGTTTAATGACCAAACTAAAATAATTTTGTCATTATGTAGGTATTAAATGATATTTCATAATCTATTATAAAAATACATTCTTCTTGGGTAAATATTACAAACATTTTGTATTTATTGCTGTTATGTACTTTGGAATATATCAAGATATAATTTAAAAGTTATTTTAAAAGTTATTCACAAGTTCATTTTACTCAAATTTACTTGATGGATTCTTTTTCCACTATTTATTCTTCTACTCTACAGTACTAATTTCTTTTTTATGTACTTTAATTTTTTTTTTTCTTATACATTTTTTGTTTTGTTTGTTATATTTATGTCTCTGTTTTATCATTATGTAGTCGTGCCTGAAGATGCGCACATGCCGCCCGAATTGTACACCATTAGTACTGAAACCTAATAAAATTTAGTATCCTCAAGCTTTTTGATCTTTTATTAATATGTACCCTGCATTGAAAATGATCATAACAATTGCTTCATTGCTTTATTATTGTTTTCTGATCTGTAAATAAACCTTTTTTTTTGTATCGTATTAGGCTGACTTTAGTAATGACCAATATGAACAAAAACGTATTGATTGTCGAAAATTACTGCGTCCAAATGCAATAGCCTTGTTATTCACTTCAAGTGATAGCAAACACCAAAGTTTTGTTACTCTTGCCACTTCAGCTACCACAGTAAGTTTTGTAGGTTTCAGTAAAAGATTTAAACAACTGTTGCAATTAGTAACAACTCAAACATCGTCATTGTCTTTTTTTTCTATTATGGATAACATGTGAAAAGTAAATTTGTGTTTAATTACTTTAGAATTTGGCCTTTGATGCTAGCGTACCTAATGTAAATGAAAGTATTCGGGAAATCTTTATCAACAATGATGTTACTCTTCAGGACAATAATATAATAATAAATTAAAGTAATGAAATAGACAAATTGAAGAAACAAATTAAGTTACTTCAACAGAACATTCAACGCCTGAATTGTAAACTAGAGAAGCAAAGTGAACATTTATTAAAAGTATTTAATGAAGATCAGAAAAAATTTATGGAACCTTTGATTATATATAGTAAATTATACAGGGTGTTCCCGTGACTCGGGGCATAAAATTAACCACATATACTAGAGCAAAAATGATGATGATTCATGAAAAAAAATTATTATAAAAGTCTTCAAATGGCCAAGATATGGGCCATCAAAGTTCAGAAATTTTAACACATTTTTCTAAATATTTTCAAAACCATTAATGGTAGAGGGTTGAAATTTGGTACAGAGTAAACAAACATCATGCAAAATCATTGAACCAATTTTGACTTTGGCCGGATGACGGCAACCATGTTATACAGGGTGTTCCTAAAATTTGTTTGCTCAGAACTTTTTTGTTTGTTCGTAACCCTACATTTATTTTTGTAGTTTTTAATAGAAAATTTATTTTCGAAACTTTTTTCACTCTTTGAAAATTTTGATAACATTGACTGTTTTCGAGTTATACGCGAAACTGTTAAGCTTTGATTTCAATCGTAACAAATAAAACATATTCCGCAAGATCTGAGAAGGCGATGACAATTGAAAAACGAACTGATCTAATAACCATTATTTGCATAAATTTCTCAGTGTAGATTTAGTTAAATCCAGTGTTAATTTATTTTAATTGAATAAAAGAATGTAATTTCCAAAACAATAAATTTAATTTTCGCGGTTAACATAATAAAAATTCTAACAAAAATATGAACAAGAACAATAAAATTATAAACAAATGGTAATAAATAAAACAGAACAAAAAAAATACTAAAGCAGATGTTCAAAAACACTCCCGCCGGCTTCAATGCACGCCTGATATCGCCGTCTTAAATTAAAGCGCACTCTGCTGAGGACGTTGATTTCAGTTCGAAGTTGATCAAATGAATCAACAATTCGTAACCTCAGTTGATCAACTGAAGTTATTTCAACGCAGTACACAAGCGATTTAATGCGTCCCCATAAATAAAAATCTAGAGGTGTAAGATCCGGCGATCGGGGGGGCCAACTTATCGGTGCATCCACTCCTCGTCCAATCCACCGTTCCGGAAACCGTTCACATAGAAATTCTTGGACAGCATGTGTACTATGCGCAGGAGCACCATCATGCATATACCACATTTCTTGTCTTGTGTTTAAAGGAACGTCATCTAAAAAATCATTTAATTGCTCTAAATGTCCCCTGTATGTATGGCCATCCAGCCTTGACGGCAAGAAAACGGGTCCTATAATGACATCGCCCACAATGCCAGCCCAAACGTTAAGAGAAAACCTCCATTGCGATTTCCAAGCTTTCTTAAATCTTGGATTTTCGTCCGCCCAACTATGTGAATTTCTCAAATTGATGATTCCATCTTTAGAAAATGTCGATTCATCTGCAAAAAGTATTTTTTCTAAAAATTGATCATCAATTTGGATTTTGTGCTGCATTATTTGACAATATTGCAGTCGTAGTGGGTAATCAGCCTGTCGAACTTCCTGAACTTTATAACTATGATATGGATAAAGCTGTTGCTCGTGAAGAACACGCCAGATAGTTGTTTTTGACGTTAAAAAATGCCTCGCCATATCCAAAGTACTAGCTGTAGGATTTTCTTGTACGTAGTCTAGAATATCTTCTTCTAGTTCGGTTGTTCGGACTGATCTGACTTTACCGTTGTTACTAAAATTCGGCTTAAACGTCCCATTTTCCCTTAAACGGGTTTCAATTCTTAAAAATGTTTTTCGATTGGGCGCTCTGCGGTTCGGAAATTTCTCCCGATAACGGTTAGCGGCTGCTACGGCGTTTCCATGACATTCTCCCAATGTCAAAATCATGTCAGTTTGTTCACTAAATGTGTAATTGTCCATTTTGAACACGCAAAATTAATAAAAACTTCATTAACAAACAACTTTATGTTTAAACTACATAAGCAAGTTGACGGCTCAATTTGTTTTTTTTTTAATTGCCATGGCCAACTTTTTCGAAAATTATTGTGTTTAGTGTTACCATTGAAATCGAAGCTTAATATTTTCGCGTTTAACTCGCAAACGGTTAATGTTATCAAAATTTTCAAAGAGTGAAAAAAGTTTCGAAAATAAATTTTCTATTAAAAACTACAAAAATAAATGTAGGGTTACGAACAAACAAAAAAGTTCTGAGCAAACAAATTTTAGGAACACCTGTATAACATGGTTGCCGTCGTCCGATCAAAGTCAAAATTGGTTCAATGATTTTACATGATGTTTGTTTACTCTGTACCAAATTTCAACCCTCTACCATAAATGGTTTTGAAAATATTTAGAAAAATGTGTTAAAATTTCTGAACTTTGATGGCCCATATCTTGGCCATTTAAAGACTTTTATAATAATTTTTTTCGCGAATCGTCATCATTTTTGCTCTAGTATATGTGGTTAATTTTATGCCCCGAGTCACGGGAACACCCTGTATATACTCAAAGATGGAACTAGGTACACATAAGCTATACTTAAGTTGTGAACTAAAGGTTATGAGGTAATACGATCGCAACATTTACCTTATCTCAGTATAAGGACATTGCAAGAACATTTACAGAATTTCAAATATAAACCTGGCATTGTTGAAGATGTACTAGATCTTCTTAAAGCCAAAGTAAGAAAGTAGAAAGCCTATAACTTCATGATACTCCAATTTAAATAGGTTGATACATTTTCAGCAATATATTTTATCTCGCAGATAAAAAATCCCTGAGATATCCAAGGACTCTAGTGATATTTGGGTTAAATTTTGAAATTGATAACCATGTAGTCATAAGGTCTAATATTTTGACATTTTAACTAGTTTTAACCACAAATGACATCGCTGAACTTAATTGAGTTTTTTCCAATATTTTGTATAAATTTAAAAATTCCTGAAAAATCAATTTTATGAAAAATTGTTATGAAATTACTTTCAATTACTAGTTGGAGCATCTACTTTCTAAAGGTGAAGTTAATTTGAAAATATCTCACTTAATTCTTGAGATATAAGCTGCTGAGCTTAATTGGGATTTTTCCAGTATTTTTTTTTCTCTTTATTCCCATAATTTTGTCATATCTAGGTTGTGACTGATTATGGATTATGCTTTTCTGGTTTACTAACTATATATTAAAGAATGAAAAAAACTTATTAAACAATATTCCTTTATATAGGGTTTTCTGCAACTTGCTTTTTGAGATATGGTTGAATTTTTTGAAATGATATGAATGAAAAAGAGGAATCATCAAAATAAATCTTCAAAACAAATTAAGTTACTTCAACAGAACATTCGACGCCTGAATTGTAAACTAGAAAAGCAAAGTGAACATTTATTAAAAGTATTTAATGAAGATCAGAAAAGATTCTAGGAACCTTTGTAAAAGATATAGGAACCTTTGATTATATATAGTATATTATATATACTGAAAGATGGAACTAGGTACACATAATAGTTTCAGCTGGAGTGATGAGACTATAAATAGAGGTATACAGCTATACTTAAGTTGTGGAACTAAAGGTTATGAGGTAATACGATCGCAACATTTACCTTATCTCAGTATAAGAACATCGCAAGAACGTTTACAGAATTTCAAATATAAACCTGGCATTGTTGAAGATGTACTAGATCTTCTTAAAGCCAAAGTAAGAAAGTAGAAAGCGTGTAACTTCATGATACTCCAATTTAAATAGGTTGATACATTTTCAGCAATATATTTTATCTCGCAAATAAAAAATCAAGAGATATCCCCGAGATTTTTAAATTGGTAACCATATAGTCATAAAGTCTAATATTTTGACATTTTAACTAGTTTTAACCACAAATGACATCGCTGAACTTAATTGAGATTTTTCTAATAATTTGTATTAATTTTATAAATTTCATAAATGAAAAAGGGTAATAAAAGTGAACGCGAATAGTGTAATCAAATCGAGTTAAATTAATAATAGTAGTAGTACTCAGTAATAAATTTATTTTATTATAAGAAATATTGTACAACAATTTTTAATGTTTTGGAAATGTTGTTTTCATTATTTCCATTTTCCTTTGAAAGGCTCTGGATTTTTTAATTCGTCATATTTTTTTATTTAAAAAATTTATTCTTATAAACACACGTTGCTTTAAAAAAACGTTAATAATATTAAGTAATTCTTTATCAAACAGAGCTGATATTTTATTAAATATTTTTTTGTAACTTTTTTGGAGTGATCAATTTCAGTTTCTCCCGATATCTTTTTGAATTCATGTTCTAAATCGGGTATCAATGTTAAACATTCTTGTGATGGCATTGTAAGACCGCCAAGTGATAATTGTTCTACCCATGTTGGTAAACAGTAATTATGCAATTTTTAATTTCTTTTGTATCTGTATTCTCCCGAATTTGGAAATGAACCAGCTAAATATTGCAGTTCATCTTCTTCTGATAACAGAGTGTTTTTTTAATGATTTATTTAATTCCTCATCAATATTTTTGTCTGATAATGATGACATTATTGACTCATTACCTATGGGGATTTCTGCACTTCGAAACACAGTCCCTACTAAATATCCTTTTTGATTTTCTTGATCTTTAGTATTTTAATTTGATGCTAATAGGGCTGAATTACCAAGTACAATTACCCGTATTCTTCCTAAGGCACTCAATGGTGTTGGATGATCATTCAAACCACCCCTACTTCTTATTTGTCCAAAGAAGTTTTCTAACACATCTTAATTTAATCTATGTGTTAAGATGTATTGGATATTATATCGACTTTTCATATCCTTATATAACCCCTTCAATGAATTTATGAACATCAAAATTCCTTTTTGAAATGTCTGCAACATTCTTTTATTTTTGCATCTCAATTCCGTTATGACATAGTGTATAGGATTCAAAATTTGATTTTGACGATCCCTCTTTACCATAGCCACTGTTTAATGTAATTGAATTGCATGGTGTGTCTGAATTCATAACATCGAACCAGTCATTTACTAAAGCTATAAATTCACTTAAACTCAATGCGTTTTTTTCAGTTGAATAATAACGTTTTAAAGCTGTCACTGTGGTCCTTGACAGTAGTTGGGCTGCTAATTTAACATTTTGTCTTCTAGGCCCCTCACATCTAATATGGTTTTCATTTATTTTATAGCAACTGTTAACTGATAGATGTATTGCATTCTTTAATTAATTTTTCCAAATAATATTTATTTATTGTCTTTTCCTTTAAAATAAATTCAGAATCTACCAACCAGTTTCTAATTAATAATATTAAAACAAGTTTCTTTTTGCACTTTTACTGGTTATATTATAGTATTAATTTCAATAGACGTTGCTTTTTCTTTATTTCTGATGATGCCCACAAGGAATGGGCGAAACATGTAAAAACTATTGAAATTAATACTATAATATAACCAGTAAAAGTGCAAAAAGAAACTTGTTTTACTATTATTCATTTATAAACTGGTTAAAATGGATTACTTCTTTGATTTTAGACTTTTTAAGTTTCTAATTAATTTTAATAAATGTGGAGGGTGTGCAAAAAGATAGATATTGTTTTTAGTGCACGGATGACTGATATAAGTATTTATGTAATTAAGCTGCAAATCCCTCCATAAACCCCCATTTGGCGTATGGAGGGATTTGGTGAACCAAATGTCATATAATTTTGTTATTAACATTTTTAAAATGTCTTCAGTAATCCGTGTATCAAAATCAACAAAAATTGGTTATTTCCACGAACCAAACAATCCCCTTGTCATAATCACTTGCATTTGAGAGTGTGCGCCAATAATTTAATCTCTTTTTCTATCATATTCGTATGATTCTGCCATTTTCATTTCGTCAAACGAAAGAACAATAACGTTTTCTATTTCATTGAAATTGTGTGCTGCCACTGACAAAAAAAGAAACATTGAATGGTGTACACCTTCTCGCATGTTTATTTTTGAACACCAGTTTTGCAATGTTGATAAACCTGCATAAGCATAAAATTCTTGAAAACTACAGTATCTAAATGCCATATTTACATAATGTTTAAATATATGTTGTTACGTGGTAGAGGATAATTTAAATAATTTCTTAAATATAAGTAACATCTTTTACTTAAATATCTTAAGGTGAATGCATTACTAATATCCGCTTGATTCCAACGTACTTTCCTTTTAGTTCTGTTTTTTGTGTTGATGTTTAAATTTGCATTTGTCAAAGTATTCTGCTGTTGCCTTTTTGATAAAATATTTATTTAAGTTTTGTATTTTTTTATCAATCTTTTCTTTCATTCAAAATGCCCTTTATCATTTTCTGTTGTAAGTGAAATAATTTTTATATTCATCTCTTTAATTGTGTCAATAACATTACAAATAAAAATATTTATACACTTAGCAGCAGAAGTCTGCGTACAAAGAACTTTTAACACTTTATCTGAAAAAATAAGGGTCATGATCTAATGTGATACACTTCAATTTTTTTTTATTTTGTGTATTAACTACATATAATTCTATTAACAAAATATGCATTAATAAAACAGAAATATTAGTTACAAAAAAAATTAAAATTAAAAATTCTCCAAATAATGCGTATGCAAAAATCTGCGTACAAATAAAGACGCCTTCTCCAAAATATACTTATTTACTTAAATACGTAGTTGGCGATGTACGCTTTCCGATTTAAATAAAAGATAATCGGTGTCAATTATATTAGCAGAGACTTAGAAGCTAAAAGTTAGAATGGACACGAAAGGAAAGGAAATTGAATTGGGAGAGAGAAAAATTATTGTAAAGTTATGGAAAGAGGGAAAATCTTTTCGAAAAATAGGAGAAACTGTCGGCAGGTCACACTCTTCCATTCAAAGAGTAATTAATAATTATAAAGACACTGAAGATTACCTCTCACGTCCGCGATCTGGTAGACCACCCCTTTTAACAAACCGAGAGAAGCGAAAAATTGTACAGCAGGTTAGAAAAGAACCTAGGCTGACAGCAAAAAAAATAATAGAAAATGTACAAGAAGAATTTCATAAAACTATCAGCAAAGATACGGTGAGAAGGACGTTAAAAAAGCTAACTATCACAGTCGCGTTGCACGAAAAAAGCCATTTGTGTCAGAGGTCAATCGTCAGAAGCGGATCGCTTTTGCAAAAAAACTCTTAGTTTGGGGGTGTATGTGCACCAAAGGGGTGGGAAGGTTGGTTTTCATAACATCGACAATGGACCATAAAATGTATATAGACATTTTAAAAGAAAATTTGAAGCCTAGCATCGAAAACTTGGGCTTGGGGCCCGAATACTTTTTTCAACAAGATAATGACCCCAAACATTGCGCCCACAACACTAAGCTTTGGCTACTATACAATACCCCAAAGCAACTTAAAACACCTCCACAATCGCCGGACTTGAATCCCATCGAACACCTCTGGGATTTACTGGAACGCAGGATTCGGCAACACAACATAACGTCGAAGGAAACGTTAAAAAATGTTATGATTGAGGAATGGGCCAAAATCAGTTCGGACGAAACGAAGAAATTAGTGCACTCCATGCCTAAACGTTTAAGGGAGGTCATTAAACGTAAAGGTTATCCGACCTCATATTAATATAGAAACAATGATCTCATTTATGAATTTTTTATAAATACTGTCCTGACTTGTACGCAGATTTTTGCATACCCGTTATTTGTAGAATTTTTAGTTTTGATTTTTTTCTGTAACTACTGTTTCTGTTTTGTTGAAGCATATTTTGTTAATAGAATTATATGTAGTTAATATACAAAATAAAAAAAAAATCAAATTTATCACATTAGATTATGACTCTTATTTTTTCAATTAAAGTATTACAAGTTTTTTGTACGCGGACTTCTGCTGCTGAGTGTAGATATTTCAGTCTGAGTTGTCACAATTGATCTATATATTTCCTGTTTGGGTTATTGCAGCACAACCAGATTGAATATTGTCATTGGCTAAATCTTGTATATTCTCATTAAGAGAAGCTTGTAAATTACTTCCCAATCTTAGTGATGGAAAAGATAATTTCTTTAACATTTTTTTTTGGTTTTGATCTTAATAACTCAGACTTTAAATCCCGTTCAAAATCGTCTCTTACAAAATGTAAGGAACATATCCTTGAAGTTTTTGGATCTGTCCCTAATTTACAATTCTTAAGCCAACGTTTACAACACTCATCCTTTGGAAATCGAAAGAATGAAATTTCCAATCCTTCTTTCCTGCATGTATCATACTTGGAAGTGCAATTTTTTATTACACAATGAGGGCTCATTTGAAATACTAATCATTTTTTAATACACATAATTGCAAAAAAAATGTATTCAATTAAAATTCATTCATAGTCTTTGTAAAAATATCAACAATACAAAAAGTGTTATTTTTTGGAGCGCTTTTTCGAAGCGCTGTTCCAACAAGCGCTCCAACTCGTCGCGAACTCGTCAAATGCAATTGCACATGTCTAGTACTGTCGTTCCACTTAAGCAGATTGGCCTGCATCACTTGATATGGGCGATTGCATTTGACGAGTCCGCGATGAGTTGGAGCGCTGGTTGGAACAAAGCTAATGACTGTACCATTGTATAGGCTATTTTTACTCAACTCTTTACTCTGACTGTATCGAACCAGTGACGTCAATCTGCGGGGTAATATTCGATACTACAGAGGCATAGGGGATTAGGTAACCTTATGTTCTATAGACCTTGGGACTAGGGCATGTCGGGGGGGTTTACTTTTCATACGTTGAAATCCTCCGTCTGGCCAACCTGGTACAATACGCTTTACGAACCTTAATGTGAACGAAGTCTTACTATTTTAAATTTACCGCGTGCATTTCGATCCAAAATGGCGGCAAACCGCGGTAATTTAGAAATCTAGGGACTTTATTTAAAGGCTTTCTATAGCGCCATCTGTTAACAACCACCAAAACAATAATTTCGTATTTATTTTAGTGAAGTGATTATACTAAAATAATTTTTTATCTTATTCTGGGATTATTTCATTGTTGTAAGTATTTATTTTATTATTTATATTATAAAATTCTTAATACTAGATTATTTATATGAAGTCTACCAACTTTAAAACTTGTTATACATCGCCTACCACAGAAAACTCGCCTACTAATCGATTTGAAGTAAATAACAAACGTCACCAAACGTCACTTTACCAAAACAAATCAAACGTTTAAAATTTTAGTCTTTTCTTGTTAAATGCTTAATCAAAATTCCCAGTACGCAGGAATGCCGAAATGTACGAAAAATTTAAACATTTATGGTTATCTCCCAGAATGGAAATTGAAGGACAACAAGTTGCAGGTAATCAACAAGACGATATGGACGATCAAGCCCTAATGCTTCTCTTAGCATTATCATTACTTATGTCAGTATTTATACCGTCAGTGCTTGTTATTTCGCCATCATTAGTAAACGAAGGCCCCCTTCTTGCTTCGTTAATTGTGTTGATACTCGTTGGTCCTGTATTAGATGTAACTCCATATGATATTCGTTATTTTGTTAGTACCATTGTGTGTCAGTTTAACAGTTTTGTGGTAAACATGAACAGTGCAAGCATTTGATGGGTTTTTTACTTACCAATGTGGTGTAAAAAATGCATACGATGCATACGACTGGTGTTACAAGGTGCAAGTTAATTCCAGTTACTAAAAATTGGAAAATAAAAATCAAATAACGGATTTTGTAGCTGTTATTATTTTACCTTGGCTGAAAGCCAGTGCAGGCACGTATATCACTATCGGAATGTAAAGGAGCATCTTCAGAAGAAATAAAGTTGATCCTAATAATCGTACTGTTTGATTAAACCTTAGATTTAAGTACTGTAAAAATGCAAAAAGAAAATGATTGGGCGATTAAGTTGTTAATTCTGTGGTACTTACTTCATAACTAGAGGTAATTTGCAATTTGTAAAAAACAGGAAGATATGCAACTGCCATTGTTATGGATACTAAACCTTCTGATGTAATTATCATCCAAAATTGGGTTCCGTAGGTGTAGATTTCTGCTGGTATTCCTAACATACTTATTCCTGATATGTAACTAAAAATATTAATTTAGTGATGTAGTATTTTTTATTAGATTTTTTTAATAGGTTATAAATAATTAAGGTATTTGTAAAACTATTAAAGTTTTCATTTAAAAATTGCTATTTTGTGTAAATTATGAATGTAAAATATAGGTATATAAGGACGATAGAATCTAAAAGGATTGGGTTATGCATTAGAAAAGAAACGTTAATAGTATTATTGAATTAATGTCCTACTAATTTTTTAAAACCCTAACCCAGGTTGGGTTGGAAAATTGTTGGGAATATGGTAAGGGTAGGAACCATCCACAGACCAATAGTATTGCCATATTTTTTGTAATTGCTCTGTAGAATATTCTACCCTTTCATAATATTTTCCTCATTTTTGTACTCTATATTCCTCCACAACAGTTTTCCAATCTAAACCATACCCAACCCATTCCACAGATGATTTGAGTGCAATATTTTGGATACTAATGCAAAACAAAACAAAATTTTATACAGAAGTTTAAGAATAACATTTTTACGCTTTCTCATTTATTTGCTAGTTATATAAGTTTTACATATTTTGCCACAATATATGTGGGTGGACGAATTAGCGTATTATTATAGGTTATCTCTAGTGTCCGACCGAAACTGGATTTCGAAACTAAACTGAAACTTTCTAGTTCTAGGTTTAGTGTTAGTTCTAGTTTTACTTTTTGTTTAGCTCAAGATTGTTTTAAATTCTTCTGGAACTAAAAGTATAACTAATACTAGGCCTACAACCTAGCTTCAGAATTAACGCTAAACGTAGAACTAATAACAGTAGGGTTTAGCTGTTCGTCGTTTAAGACGGCTATATATATAAGCTAGGTTGGGTTGGGAGGGTTCTGTCTTAAGAGACGTACGACTAAACCAAAAGGTTTCAAGTTTTAGTGTTAGTGTTGGTTTTAGTTTTAATTGTAGTGTACAATGCTATGGTACTGGTGGATCATGTTTTCGTGTAGTTAGACAAAAATTCCAGCAGAAATATTCGAACCCAAGAATATCTCACGTTGAATACGCAAACTTATAAAAAGAAATTTGTTTACTACAAACACTGGTATGAGGCAAAGAGAGATATTTTAATGCAATATATCGTAAGATAGGATACGGTCTGGAATCCCAATATGAGTATATAACGGCATACCACTGATGTTTTGGTTTAAACAGAACGCATTCAACCTTTATAAGCGTAGTATCGGTTTTTCCAAAATACAGCCGAAACCGAAACTTCGCCGAAATTCCTATTTTAGGTCGAAACTGGCCGAAACCGAAATTCCGGTTGGACACTAATTATCTCAGAAACTATAGAAGACTGATAAATGCTGATATTCCGTTTATTTTGAAGTTAAAGAAAACCGGTTAATATATTCTTAAAACACTTTTTGCGTAGTTGAACATTTTTAAACATAGCTGATAATTTTTAAGATATAATTAAATTTTTATAAACACAAACTGTAGTTTGTTATGATGTTAATAAAAAGATTTTCTCTCTAGGAATAAAACGATGATTTGTCGAAATGATTATTCTTCAATTTTAAAAGATAGATGTTAGGTATTAGGCATGATACCAACCCAACACACGAAAAAGGTATCAGAAATTATTTGAACAATGATTTAAGATAAATGTAAATCTAATAATATTCAACATAACTTCTTCTTGATGGAGTGTTGGGGTGGGATGTATGGAGTGTGGAGTGCATTAGGTTGGTATTGTGATAAAAATGATACTAACCCAACATAATACCAACCCAACTCATAGGAATGATATGGATCTTGCGTGATCCACCGTGAGCGGGTATCAATTTTTGTACCACTCACGTGAGCATACGTGATCGTGAGCAACCTTTGATTCGACCGGACCCGGCGTGACTCGGTCGGCCGATTTTTAAATATTTCTTTAATAATATTTTACTGAACTCCGAACAGACCAGTGTCGTCCTAAGATATTTGACGCCCCCGGGCTGGGTTGACCGAACGAAGAATGCGTTCCTTTTCATACGAATTAAAAAAAAAGAATTTAGTTCTAGGTGTAGTGTTAGTTCTAGTTTTACTTCTATTGAAATATACCAATAGGGTTGCCAAATCAGTTCTAAACTCAATCCAACCCTGTATATTTGAATTGAAGTAAAACTAACACTAGACCTAAAACTAGAATCATTCTGGTTTAGCCGTTTTTAGTGATTTACGGCTAAACCCGAATGTTTGTAGTTCTAGAGTGTTATGATCTAATGATATAAAACTAGAACTAACACTAAACCTAGAAGTGAATTTGGGTTTAACCGTGCGTCTTCAGACCACCAAAGCTGTCCTAAGATATTCGGCACCCCAAGGATGGGTTGGACGAACGAAAAAGTGCCCTTTTTCATACAAAATTGTATGCAAAAAGAAACATATTGGGAACATGTAAGATGGGGACACCATGAATTTTATTTGTTTATAGAATGCTAAATAGATTTAGCTCCATGTATTAAATGCAAATCCATCTTAATGTACCATTCTAAAAGTGAAACAGCTAGCTTTTTAAGATATAAATGTAATGGTTCTGTTAAAATTGATTCTGAAAACTGACGTACTTTAGATAGATATATCGTGAAACCACAGTGAAACTATACTGTGATTTATTTCAGAACATGATAAAACTAAATTTCCTCTTAATTCTGCCATTCTGTCAAATACGATAAATTAATAATCAAATAAACAAGTGATCAAACATGATTCATAAATTTAATCACCTGAAATTTGATACGTGAGTCACGTGAATTGACGTAAATTACGCTTGAGTCACATGATTCATGTATGATATTCACGTGAACGGTGTGCGTGACTCGCGTGTGATAGATCGTGAGCGGACATAAAAAATCACTCTCGTGTACATTTCTAATCCCAACCCAATCCATGGAAATGATATCTAAAAACATGAAATGTTATGAATATCCAAGATGACGTGTGCGTGCCGGTAGGTTGGGTTGTTAATAGAACTAATATTACAACAACACAATCTAGTCCATGGGAATAATATTTAAAAACATAAAATCTAATGAACATCCAAGATAACTTATCTAACCCGCCTGATCGTCGTTTGAGTTAGGAATGCGTTGGGTTGGTAATAGAAATGATACCACCCCATGATAACGGAACCCACGAAGATGATATCTAAAAACATGAAATCTAATGAATATCCAAGATAAGTTAATTCTGACGCTGGGTTTTGTAAGTATTGGAAATGATACCATCCCAACACAATACTAACACAGCCCACCAGCACAAGCTTTAATGTTTTTAGATATCATTTCTATGGATTGGATCGGGATGGGGCGGTATTTCTAACATCAACCCAACCCAACTTGTGAGAGTAATACCTATCCTTCAAAAGTTCTATCTGACAAAATCAAAGAAAGAGCGAAAATAAAAATTTAAGATAAATATAAATCTAATAAACATCCAAGATATCTTTCTACAAAATTGTTATATTCTCCAAAAAGTTTCTAAGAATGTATTAAAAATTTAATTTAACTTGAAAAATAAACGAAGACGTAATGAAATTGCGGAAATTGTAACTTTTTGACTACAACAAAAAAAATTCTGTCTTGCCAAATTTCGTTTGTGTGCATCTGAGTTATTTCGTTGTTTATGTCATTGAGAAATTTTGGAGTTTTATGGATTATGTTATTTTAATGAAAATCACAAATTTATTTTTTAAAGTTACTCGATAAAGGAGCATTATCTGATGATGAACTGAAAGTAGTTCGAAACGTCATAAATTGATATTCAATAAAATACAAGAGGAATTTTACTGTATTAATTATTTTACAATGATAATAAACAATATCTCCTCTTTAAAAAAAAAACCAAAAGAAGGTAAAGGTTTGGCGTTTGCTGGATTCGATTTATCCCCGAATAAGAGGTCGGGACATGGCACCCACTTTTTTCGTATATCTTATAAATTCTGAGATAGCCTTTAAGAACATCCAAACTTGTCCAAATCAGATCAGGATCTAAATTCTGTACAGAAAGTGAAAGAGATAAAGGAAAAGCAACAAAAATGTATTCTTATTTCTTCGTTTAAAATTAGATTTTGTGTCATAATTCAAAATATTGCTAGGCGAGTTATGAATAGGGTGTCCATATATACCGGCTTTCCCGGATTTGTCCCCGTTTAAACGGTTTTATCCCGGCGTCCGGAGAAGTTTTTTCGAGACAGCTAATTGTCCCGGTTTTTAAGTTTCGGTGAAAGAAAAGATTGCATGAATGAAAGTAATGTGATCGTTTGTGAGGTACTGATTCCCAATTTGTTTGCTTCAGACTTTTTTTTGTCGTATTCCCGATTGTGGTTTGAAGAAATGTGGACACCCTACTGATAACGGAAGCCTATAAGACTTTCTTATACCGGGCTGCAAATATATATGTGGACATTGGTGTAATCATACTCCCATAGAGCTAGTACAATTTTTTAGAATTTTGTTCTAGTATTAGTTCAATGAAAAATATATCATTCTAGGACAAAACTAGAACTATCCCTCATTGTAGGGTACTAGTTCAAAAATATTTTTGCTTATGACCTTTCTTATGAATTACCTGTATGTGAAGATGGGCAAACCTTATCTTCACATAGAACAACAAAAACATTTTTCTTTATTACAATACTACTTATACTATAATAATGATATAATCTACAGTGTGTCCCCGGATTGTTGTGTCCCCTTAGGGTATTTTGGCGATTGTTAACTCCAGGTTCATTGTGTATATCAATAATAAAAGAAGAAGGGTAAAATTCTTTTTTCACAATGATATAAATATTTATTTATTTCTTTTCAATCTGTACTACACGTGTTTCGCTTTTTTCGTAAAAGCGTCATCAGGTACAACGGTATTAAATTAAAATTAAAAAAGTTAAAAATAAGTTGATTTTATGAAATAAGATATAATTACCGTCAGTTACATCAGAGGTTGCAAGAAATTAAGCGAAGAGCAAAATGCGAAGACATTGGATGATCTTGAACTCTCGTCATTAAATGTTAGCAAATACCAATCTTTTATTTAATTTAAAATTATTGAAAAATTTGAAATTTTGAAAATAGTGAAGTTAACAAACAGGTTGGTTGGTAATTTAATACCTTTCTTTGAAATTTTTTGTTAGCAGATAAAAGAAAAAATGAGGTTTTTCTTGAAAATTTTTTTCTAATATTCCGTTTTACAATAAAAACAAATGATCAAAGTAGAAAGGGTAGTTCAAGTCGTTATAAGTAAATACCATTAACAAAGAATTTGAGAAAATTGGGTGACGCAGCAAAAATTTGGATTATTTTTTGTGGCTTGGGTACAAAATTTTGAAAGACAGAATTTCTTTAAAAAACATAATATATTCATAAAATTGTCGAACTTAAACCGTTTAAAACAGAAGATTGAATCTGTTATTACAGAAATTTCTTTGGACCATATTAGAAAAAGTCATAGACAATGCCGGAAAGGGGCTGAATTTATGTGTTGCTGTTGGTGATGGTATCATTGAATATGCTATTATGTTAGTTTATATCGACAGTGTTTTGTTAATCTAATGATATAAAAATCTGCATTATGCTTTTATATCCTAAATTAATAAAAATTAAAAAATCTTGGGAATAGCAACCAATGGATAAGAAAACAACTTCCTTTTTCGCTCCCCGAGCTTTCGCAATTATTTTATTGCTTCATCAGGGGAACACTACAATATTAAAATAGATTGGCAACGTTACAAAAAATCTTAAAATTAAAGTCGACTTACAATGGAAGTAAGAAGGTTGACTTCAAAATTAGATAAAAAATTTTAAAAACTTATTTTTATAAAATTAAAAAGAAAATTTTCTTGACACATTAATCAATGTAGAGGACAATGACAAGGTTAAATATAGAATGATTTTTTTGTTTTTTAAAAAACAAGAACAAATCTGGTAAATTTTGAATTTTGTTAGAGAGGAACACTGGAGGGGCAAAAAGGAAAAAAGCGGCTCAAAAAATTAAGGACGTAACTCTTGTCGTGTAGAGTCGTTCTTAATTATAAAACTGTAGATTGAACTTATCCCTTCTGTATCCATTCTGAAATTCACTGAACTTGTGTCTTTATTAATGTAAACCATTTCAAGAAAAAGACGTTTATTATAAACCGACTCTCTGTCTAAAATCTTAGCGTTGTTAAAATCAAAATGGTGACCTTCCTTAACATGATGGTAAACAAGAGCACTTCTATTCTCATTTCTACCCCTACAATTATCCCGATGTTGTTTAAGTCTATTCCCGAAATACTGCGCTGTCGTACCAATGTACGTTCCTTCACAATTAACGCAAGGAATTTACTCTATTCCTTGCGTTAATTGTTGATGTTAGATTGTTGTAAAATAGGAACGTTGTCCTTGGTTTTTGAAAAAACTCTATTAAGTGGTAAGTAATTATATTTAGCAAATTTAACACTTTTGATGGTGACCAAAGGTCTGATATTGTTGAAGAAATAACACAGTTTAAATATGTAAAAATACCCTTTATCAAAGGCTTTACATCTAGGTTCATATCCTTTTTCGATCAGTTCAATATTTTTTTGCAGCGTGTTGCAGCGTTTGGATACCCCCAATAATACTAAATTACAGCTTAGGAATGCCCGATAATTTAATTAAAAACGAAAAAGACGATAAAAAAACGATATCGCAGGCGCAAAGAAATCGTCTGATTAATTACATTCAAAATTTGACCTCGTCCAGAATTAAAATAGGAGAAACGATGATTTTTTGTATTAACCACGAAATAGTCGCTAAAGACATTTCGGTTTTAATCGCCGAATCGTTTGAAAACGCCGCAACGAATCCTCTCAAATAAATTGCTAGGCTTTATTTAATTTCCGACGTTTTATATAATTCTTACATTAAGAAAGGTGGAGGGGGGAAAATGTCTTATATCAATGAATTTCGGAAACATTTGAAAAAGATTTTTGAAAATTTAGAAAAATCTTTTGATGCTTTGAAATACGATAAGGATAAAGAAGATTTTAAAAATAGGTACTTAAATTATTTTAAATTTAAATTAATATAATAAATTTATTTAATTTCCGACGTTTTACTTTCTTACATTAAGAAAGGTGGAGGGGGGAAAATGTCTTATATCAACGAAAGTTTTTAAAATTTTTTATCTAATTTTGAAGTCAACCTTCTTACTTCCATTGTAAGTCGACTTTAATTATAAGATTTTTTGTAACGTTGCCAATCTATTTTAATATTGTAGTGTTTCCCTGATGAAGCAATAAAATAATTGCGAAAGCTCGGATAGCGAAAAAGGAAGTTGTTTTCTTATCCATTGGTTGCTATTCCCGATTTTTTAATCTTTGTATAATAGATTAGAACCGGTACTCCGTTTGGTTTTAAATTAATAAAATACGGCATAACGCTATTATTTAATATAACAAATATTCTATCTTAATTAACTTTTGTTGTACATTGCTCAGAAAGACCACTTTACTGCAAAGGTCAACAAACTTCTTGCGTTAACTTTAGTACTTTGAGGACGATTGACATAAAACATAGTTATATTTCGTTTTATGAGATTCAGAATGTAACCACAAAAGATGGATGATGGAAAGATGGATTTAAATTCAAAAATTTACCGTAATTATACATTGTATAAGGTAACAAAGAAATGAAACCATGATGTCATATTCAGTAAACTAAAAGTAGAGCAAATTTCTTAATTTGAAGCTAATTTAGTTAGATTCTATCGTTCTTAAGATTTATTTGAAAGTATTACCAACTTGACATATAATTAGACTTTGGCAATTGATATAAAAATAACTAGATTTGTTGATAATGTAGAAATTAATTTTACCATAACATTTGATTTTTATTTCCAGAAGTAATTTAGTATTTCCCTAGTAACAATTAAACACAACTCAATAAACCTCAATTAAAGAAAAATGTCTAAACGTGATTTTGAAAGGAAACAACGAGAAGAACAAGAAGCGACAGCTTATGCATTTCAAGAATTCATTCAAACGTTTCAGGATAATTCCACCCCCCCAAACAAGCTTTTCGTCAAATCCGGAATATTATACGCTAAAGATAAAGAGAACGAACACGATAAAGGTAAAATTTACAATCCAAAACCCGTACTGAGACACCACGGAAATCAAGAGACAATAAAAAAAGCGATTGAGTGCGCGACTTTATTAAGAGACACCCGAAATGAACGTATAAAATCCGGCAAACCAAAATCGAACTTGGAACTTTTAAAAGAAGAATTACGTCAAAGGCACATTGAAAGAGATGAGCGCCTAAAAATTAGAAATGAATCATCTACGCAGAGTTTAGTTTGTTTTGAATCTGACGATGTCTCAACAACGAATCTTTTCGTTGCAAACATTAATGTTAACATAACAGAGCAAGACTTAATGAAGATTTTTGGCGTTTATGGACCATTGGCGAGTGTTAAAATAATGTGGCCTAGAAATGAAGAACGCGGTCGATCCAACGTCGGATTTGTAGCTTATATGAGTCGAAAAGACGGCGAACGAGCCTTGGAGTGTTTGAAGAATCGGGATGATATGCGCGTTGGTTGGGCTAAACCCGTAGAATTACCACAACACCCTGTATATATCCCACCCGAATTATTAAAACTACTTTTACCACCCCCTCAAACCGGATTACCTTTTAACGCACACGTTAAATCTGACATTTTAAGGAATAAAGAAAACATTGATGATGTTTTAAAAGATGCTTACGTAACCGTTACAATCCCTTTAGATAAAAAATTTTTAGCCACAATTCATCGGATGGTCGAATTCGTAGTCAAAGAAGGTCCGTTATTTGAAGCGATGATTATGAATAAAGAAATTAATAATTCAATGTTCCAGTTTCTGTTTGATAATAAATCACCGAATCATATTTACTATAGATGGAAACTTTATTCGGTTTTAAACGGCGAAAGCGTTTACGAATGGTCAAACAAAGAGTTTCGCATGTTTAAAAATGGCAGCGTTTGGATACCCCCAATAATACCAAATTACAGCTTAGGAATGCCAGATAATTTAATTAAAAACGAAAAAGACGATAAAAAAAAGTTATCGCAGGCACAAAGAAATCGTCTGATTAATTACATTCAAAATTTGACCTCGTCTAGAATTAAAATAGGAGAAACGATGATTTTTTGTATTAACCACGAAATAGCCGCTAAAGACATTTCGGTTTTAATCGCCGAATCGTTTGAAAACGCCGCAACGAATCCTCTCAAAAAAATTGCTAGGCTTTATTTAATTTCCGACGTTTTATATAATTCTTACATTAAGAAAGGTGGAGGGGGGAAAATGTCTTATATCAATGAATTTCGGAAACATTTGAAAAAGATTTTTGAAAATTTAGAAAAATCTTTTGATGCTTTGAAATACGACAAGAATAAAGAAGATTTTAAAAATAGGTACTTAAATTATTATGTTTTAAGTATTATTGTGTTACTAGTTTCGACATTTGGCCATTATCAGAGAAAATTGTTACGTTTTTTAATATTTTTGACAAGTTCAATTTATGATATGTAACGGTAGAAGCCATAAGTTCTATTTTTAGCTGTTATTCGGTTTTAAATTATTGTATACTTGTATCGATCTAAAACTAGAACTAATACTAGACCTAGAAAACTTGCTAATTCTAGGTCTAGTGTTAGTTCTTGTTTAACTTTAGATTGTTTCAAATTCTTCTAAAACCAAAAGTATAAATAATACTAGACCTACAACCCAGCTGCAGAAGTAACACTAGACTTAGAACTAGAAACATTACGGTTTAGCCGTCTTAAGAGACGTGAGGCTAAACCCAAATATTTTTAGTGTTGGAGTTAGCTCTACTTTTAACTGTTGTTCGATTTTAAGTTATTGTATACCTGTATTGAATTAAAACTAGAGCTAACACTAGACCTAGAACTAGAAAGATTAATGTTAAGACTCATGCAAGGGCGGCATAGAGGACTACGGAGCTTATTGTTGATGCCAGTATTTTTCTTTTCTTGTGTGATGGGCCACCAATTCTTGGTATCAGCCTGGACAAGGTGTTCTGTATTTTGGCTGCCTTCTAGCGGATAGTTTTTGTGTGTTATCATTTTTAGATCTTTGTCTAAGGTTACCCCTAGATACTTTACGGCCTTCTTACTTATGATCTTTATGTCCGCTACATTGATAGTAACCTCATTCAATTTCCTCCTTCCTTCCAAAATTATCAGCTCCGTCTTGGATTGTTACATTCTTAGTCCCATGCCCTCCATATACTCTTTGCACGGCGTACTCTGCTTTATCGACAATGTCTTCCCTTTTTGCACTTTCCCCTATGAGCGCCAAATCGTCAGCATAACCCACCATATTCACTCCTACCTCTTGTTTCATAGAAAGAATTTTATCATAATAGAGGTTCCACAAGGTACCACAATCGATTTCTGTGGTACCCCACAATTCAATGCTCTTTGCTCCTAATTTGGAAGCAAAATTGTTCTTCTAGATAGGTATGTACAAAGCAGGCTTCTTCTAGGTGCTGTAACTGGTACATTTTGTAAGGCCTTCTTAATCTCTCCTCAGGGTACTGAGTTAAAGGCATTTTTCACATTTATAAGTATCATTACAATGGAGCCTCTATTCGTGAGTGATATTTTCTTTCTTTTCCATAGCATATCCATTACCGTCATGACTGCATCATTTATTGCTCGAGTGGCTTCTAGTTGTTCGGTAAGCCTGTTGTTTATTAATCTTTCCAACAACTTTCCAACCGCACTCAGCAGACATAGGGGGTGGTACGCTGGCTGTTGACCAGGTTTTGAAGGCTTCTGTACCAGTACCAATTTCAAACATATATAATAACAATATAGTAACAATATCAAACTTCCTCAAAAACTTCCAGGCATACATTAAATACTTGTAAGAAGGGATTTAGATTTGCTTCGGCGCACGCTCTCAGGATCTCCTCATTAGTGATGTTATCGATCCCTGGAGCTTTCTTTGGCTTAAGCTGTCTTAAGGTCCCCATCATTTCATCCCTAATAAATGGTGCGTCATGCTCTTGTATGTGTATTAGTAGTTCCTCTCTATCAAGATCTTCAGGGACTTCAGGAAAAAGCTTACAGAACTGTTCGTTATTCAAGTCTTCATCTAGTCCTCCAGCCCATAGTATGCCTATTTTTTGTGAGTACTTGATGAGTATGCAGTACCCCGCAATCCATTCTTCGATCTTTCTACGATCTTTCCATTTTTTTCTTTGGATTTTTTAATCATAACTGATAGATGTTTCTTCGCTTTCTTATATTCTTCTCTTGCCTCATTGTTGCTGCTATCATTTGTTGTTTTCCTGTGTCCTCTCTGCATCACTCTTCTCCTTATTACACATTCCCTTCTCGCTTCCGCAATTTCTCCAGTCCACCAATATTTGGGTTGTCTTCTATTATTATTACATATTGCTTTTATTATTCCTTCTTTTAAGCGTTTTATTGCATGCACTTCTAATACTCCGTATTAGACATTGTGTGGTTGGGTGTTTAGGCGGGTAATTTTTAAAGGTCATTTTTAGGCGTATTAACCCATCTTCTATTGCTTTCCATCCTACCTCCTTATTTTTATCTTTATCTTGTTGGTGTTTTGTCGTGACTAAAAACGAGACAAGAACATGATCGCTTAATACCTCCGCATCCTCCCTTCTTCCCACTCTTGTGTGGAGCTAGCAATATGACTCGTAGCAAATGTCAGATTTATAACTGAAGAGCCTCTAGGGCTCCTATATGTTGTTATACCAGGTGTATTTAAAGTATGAGTTTATTTTTCGCCACCCATTCCTCCAGTAGGGTTCCTCTCGGATTAATCTTCCTGTCTCCCGTTATTCTCGTTCTGGAATTATTGAATAGTTCAACCCAACCTAACCAAACCAGATCCAACGTAACTAAACCGGACACAACCAACTTAATCCAACCCATAACTTTATTCATATTGAATAATATGAAATTGCAGCGTAACGCAACTAAATCCAACCCAATATAAAGAATCTGCCAACTTTTTCAGAAATATTCCATGATTTTTTCTTCTATAGTTAGATTGGGTTGAGCTCAAACTTCATACCATTCAATATGAGGTATAGTGTAAAAGTTTTCTTCTGTGGTTGAGTTGGATTGAGCTCCAACTTCAAATTATTAAGTATGAAGGATGGTGTGAAGTTAAGCTTCAACTTCATACCATTCCTCAAACAACAAGAAATCAAATTCAAAACAACAATCCTAAGTTCAATTCATAATGAGAGATCAATTTTGGGTTTGATATTTTTCATTAAAATTGGTTTGAAAATCCATTTTATATACCAGTAACGTGTAATGAATCAAATATAAAAATTTTTATATAGTACTTTAACTGGTCCTTTATTTTAAAAATATTATCTGACTAGTTTCGGTAAAACCTTCTTCAGAGATAAAGTCATTATAAGAAATTAACTCGAAATGTACGAAGATGTCATGTACGTGACAGGTTCGTCAACTTAGTAAAATTGTGTCCACGTTTTTATTGTATTTTAACTTTTAATTTAATTGATACAATTTATGTGATTGCGAAAACCGACTTACGTGTTTGGAGTTAATTTCTTATAATGACTTTATCTCTGAAGATGGCGATTGGCCGAAACTAGTCAGATATTTTTTTAAAATAAAGGACCAGTTATAGTACAAAATAAAGTTTTTTATATTTGATTCATTGTTTTTTTTTACGGTTGGATTGGATTGAGGTTTTCTATGGTAGAGTTGGGTTAAGCTCCAACCCCATACCATTCATTATGAGAAATGGTATCAAGTTGAGTTGAGCTCCAACTTTATGCCATTCAATATGAGGGACAATATGAAGTTTTTGTTCTTTGGTTGGGTTGGGTTGAGCTCCAACTTTATACCATTCATTAGAGGCATGATATGAAGTTAAAGCTCAACCCAACCCAAGTATAGAAAAACAAAATCAATCCCAAAACAACATCTTCTAAGCTCAATTCAACATGACAGATGGTATCAAGTGGAGTTGAGCTCCAACTTCATACCATTTAATAGAGGCATGATATGAAGTTAAAGCTTAACCCAACCCAATTATAGAAAAACAAAATCAATCCCAAAATAACATCTTCTAAGCTGAATTCAACATGAGAGATGGTATCAAGTGCAGTTGAGTTCTAAGTTCATACCATTCAAAATGAGGGACGATATGAAGTTTTTGTTTTTTGGTTGGGTTAGGTTGAGCACCAACTTCATACCATGCAATAGAGGCATGATATGAAGTTAAAGCTCAACCCAACTCAATATAAGAGATGGTATCAAATTGGGTTGGATTGGGCTCCAACTTAATACCATTCAATATAAGGGATGGTATGAAGTTGAAGCTCTACCCAACCCAATCATAGCAAAACAAAATGAACCTCAAAACAACATCTAAGTTCAATTCAACATAATTTGACACATCCCTCACATTCAATATGAGGGATGGTATGCAGTTTTTCTCCTATGGTTGGGTTGGGTTGAGCACCAACTTCATATCATTCAATATGAGGTATGATATGAAGTTAAACTTAACACAACTTAACTTTATACCATCTGTCATGTTGTATTAAACTTAAACGATTTGTTGTTTTGGGGTTGATTTTGTTTTTTTATGCTTGGGTTGGGTTAAGCTTCAGCTTCACGGTATCAAGTTGAGTTGGGTTGAACCAACTTCATACCGTTCAATGTAAGGAACAGTATGATGTAACCCCAAAACAACTTCTAAGTTCAATTCACCATGAGCGGTGATATCAAATTGGGTTGAGTTGAGCTCCAACTTTATACCATTCAATATGAAGGTGTGAAGTTCATACTCAGCTCAACTCAACCTAATTATACAAAAACAAAATGAACCCCAAATTAATGTCTAAGTTCAACTTAGCATGAGAGATGGTGTTAACTTGGGTTGAGTTGAGCTCCAACTTCATACCATTTAATATGAGGCATAACATAAAGCTGAAGCTCTACCCAACTCAACTTGAAAAGAATAAATTAGTTTGATTCCATGATATCATACTAATTTCTTCAAATTCTTCTCAAATAGCTTAACTTCATTCAATTTAATAACAATTAAAATAGTCAATTTAAATTAAATACATTTAATTCATGATTTTTAAAAATTTTTACCTACTAGGATTTTAACACTGTAGTACAATATTAAATTTAAGTTTTAATATACTTGGTATTCCTATTTTTGGAAGTAGAAAAAAGCAGTCTTATAATAGCATGATATATGGTATTAACTGATGATGGCCGACTATCGTAACTAGTAAAACAAAAAAAAAACAAAGACCAATTTAAATAAGTACATTAATTTCTTATTAAAATAATTTTCGTTAATTAGTGTCCAATATAATGGACGTTAATTATATCACAATTATTTTTATTGTTTTAGAATTTTAAAAGTAATTCATTCCTGGAATATTTGGAAAATTTATCCAAACGAATATTTGCGCCGTCTCGAAAAATTATTTATAAAAACAATAGAAATCGACGCAAACGATGATTCCGGAAACGACGAACCCTTGGACGGTCAAAATTTAATCAAACGATCCCTCTTAAAAAACGAAACCGATATAGCTATAAGCACAGATGTAACCATTCTTCCAACAGCAATAGCGAAACGAAATTCGCAACCGAATCAATCCGATTTCGTTCAATCAAAATGGGAGAGCGTTGATCCTCAAGATATTGAAGCTCAAGCAATGTCAACGAAGCAAATTTATAATATGGAACTTGAACGGCAAATGAAAGAATTAAAAAGCCAATTGAATCAGATTTCGGAAGAAGAACGCGGAAATTTGCGGAGGATTGAAGTGATGGTGATGCAATATCAGGATGAATTGGAAAGTGGGAAAAGGAAACGGAGGAAAGGGAAGAGTTTGGAGGAGGATGTAAATTTGTATCGTAAGGAACTTTTGGAGAAAAATAAAAGTGTTGAGTATAAACGAAGGTTGAGTCCGATTAGTTCCGATAGTTTCTCTTCAGATGAAGATAAAAAGGAGAGTAAAAAGAAGAAGTTTGGGCGAAAAGATAGAAAGGAGAAATATCAAAGATATAAAAAATAAAAAATGTTTGTGGTTGTTTTTAATATTTTGAGTTCTAGTTTATTAAATACAAAAAATATTTTGTAGTTTAAAAAAGCGTTTTGTTTAATAATTTTGTAAAATCGTAATAAATAACGATTTTTATAGTATGTAAATGATTATTCAAATCAACTGTAGAATATAACTATCATTCAAACGTTTCTCAATTTCAACAATTATAAATTAAACAGCCACAGCTTTTTCCATTCCTTCCTCAAATTCATCTCAATTGTCCATGATGTTTTCTTTTTAAATGCTCTAAGAGTACTGTTATATGAAACTCGTTTTTCCCTAGTTTCATTGCGTTGAATCAGATCAATTGCACCTAATGATAGTTTTTAGTTTAATACCATTATCATGCCTATTAATCTATTCCAAAAATCAACCTAGTATTATTTATTACCTCATTACAGCAAACGGCTTACAAGCCCTTTGCGTGTTTACTACATCGAGGGTTTACTGTATTTGCTTATTATTCTCCTTAAGTGTGATGTGAATATAATGGTGTGTACTCACCACCTAGCACCCCCACTCTGAAAAGTTTTTTAATCTCTATGCAATTTTTACTTAACCAAATAGTTTCGAATTACGCGATGTTTATAAAATTTAAAAAAATATATATTTCATAAATAAAAGAACGTTCATTACAAGATTAATGTCAATTAGCAAATTTAAATGTTACATTTGACGTCGACAATGTAAAACACTGCCAATTCAAAATTTATTTTGTTGAGATTATCATTTATATTCAATGGATCCAAAGATATTTGTCCAAAAAAATGTCACGTTTTTATGTTGTATACTATTTGTTTATTGTAGAGACGATTATTAAGAGATTAATGTCAACTTGTCACTATTAAATCACAGATTTGACGTTTACGCTATCATTTTAGAGACGTTTTAACGTCTATTTACACATCATCAGTGAAGTATCAGTTCCGTGCTTCCGTATCAGTGATAAATGATATCGTCGCCACAGTGACGATTTTTGCAGTCAATACTGCATCAGTGTCGGTGCAAATTTCCATTTACATATATCAGTAACGTTTCAGTTTCGCGTTAATATTATAATTAACATAATTCCGTATTATTTCAGTATGAGTGATATTCGCGATTTCTCAGTGACACACATCCTTTAGTATTACATACCTTCCATTTTTATGCTATTGATCAAGATGTTTAATAACACAATTAAGGTCTATTTGCACTCATCAGTGGCGTGTCAGTTCTTTATTTTTTAGTGTCAATGTGTAAAATAAAAATACGTCGGCAACGATACTTTGCAAATTTCACTGACGTATTTTTGTAAGTATGCGTTTTAACGTGTGATGTAAATGTAAAGTGTTTAAGTTTAGTTAAGTCAAGTTGAGTTTACTTTAAAAGATGAACGACGGAAATCTAATTGAGACAGAAATTATTAGATTTTGTACGATTTATCTCACGAAATGTAAAATAAGTCTAATAACAAAAATATTTGGGAAGAAATCGGAGAAAAATTAAAAGAAGATTGTAAGTAGAATTTATTTTCGTATATGTATCTCCAATTTGTTTTAATAAGGGCCGTTTTGTAAAATGAGATGTATATAAAAAAAAGATACTACAACAAAGCGATGCTAGTGCAAAGAATGAAACCATACAAATATGCGTCTCAAATAGGATTTATTTAAAAAATCAAAGAAAGAAGAAATAAAAGAAATATTAAAATTCTAAGTGAAGAAATTGTAGATAAAGATGTAAATAATAAAGAATTCGAAAATATAGAATAATGGTAATATTATAAATAAGATAAAATATACAGAGCAACAGTGAATTCCTTACATCAAATTATTACAATTTAACCTAATTTATCTTAGTCCAATTGTTAATAATAACGAAGATACAGATGGTTAAAGTTAATACTTTATTTTCATTATTTACGTTATTTTCGTATTTTTTATCTATCGGCCAGATGGCACTGTCTTCTTTAAAAATATTACCTTATAGTGGTTATATCTTTTTCATTGTTAACATTTTTACAATTCACATAACTTAAATAAGTTCCTCGGACATTTTTACATAAATTTGGTATACTTACAAATTTTGTCTAATACTCTCCGTTTCCGAGATAAGCACTGTTTAAGGGCAATTTGCAAAATCTAACATCTCAATGACATCAGTTGGGGGTGATAAAAATGCTTCAGAACGAATACCAAATTAAAATTTATTGTCTTAAAAAGTGATAACATACCAATTTTCATGTTCATAATTTAAGAAGAAGCTAAATTATTGGAAGAAAAACGAAACTAATGTATTAACTTTAACCATCTCTATCTTCGTTATTATTTAACAATTGTACTAAGAGAAATTGAATGAAATTGCAATAATTTTATGATTTAATCCAATTTATTTTAGTACAATTGTAAACATTTTCACCACCAACTAAGGTTTACTATAGTTAAATTTGGCAGTGTGCGTTTGAACGGTGATTATTTTGGGAACGGAGAACTTTAGAGAATATTGATACCATTATGTAAAATTGTCTGAGAAATTTTATTAAGTTATGTGAGTTGTAAAAATTTTAACGATGAAAAAGATGTGGCCACCTTAAGGGATCTTTTTAAAGTAGACACCGCCATCTACCAAATTCTTATTCATCATCTTAAAAACTGCCAATGTACCAATTTTCATGTTTATAATGTAAGAGAATACGAAATTATTTTAAAGAAACGAAAATAAAGTATTAACTTTAACTATCTTCGTTATTATTAACAATTGGACTAAGGTAAATTGGGTTGGGTTGGGTTCTATGCAAGGAATTCACTGTTCCTCTGTGTCCCATTAGTTACGGACCACTCTATATATGAGAATATTATACTACTATTCAAAATTCCTCATAGAATATAGAAATGAAATTGATCCCCACCAATCAACTCCAGAAAACAAGAAAACCAAAAAGGGAATTTCTATGCTGGTAATGTGTTTCTCATCTAACGGTCCTAAATAGTTGGGAAAATTGTATTGCATATAAAATTTGTCTGCTATGGATATACTGGGTGAAATAGCCTATCTCCAATAAGTGTTTTATTTTCATAACTTTATTTCTATTTTCTTCAGCAACATATTGAAGCAATTCTCACATACGAAACTATTAAAAAAAAATTGTTGCATCATCCATTAATTCTTTATCTAACGTTGCAAATTCTCTTTCAGTGTCTCATTTCTTCCTGGTGCAGTTTCTGTTTTTCCTCATCCAAAATTCCCGCCACCATCGTAAATTCTGTGTCTGTAAACATCTTGACCAATAGTATCAAAAAAAAGTTACGGAACGTATGTAGATATGCGTCACTGAAAAATCACGAATGCCACTCCTACTGAATTAATACGGAACTGACACGTCATTGATATGTGTAAATAGAAGTTTGCACTGACGACATTATTTATCACTGATACCGATGCATGGATACGGTATGGAACTGGCATGCATCTGAAGACATTTTTTAACGACGGTATCTACAATGAATAGTTTTTGAAATACAATACTTTACACGTACTAAAAGAAGTGCACTCGTTTCGTTCGTCTAATCCAGCCCTGGAATGCCAAATATCTTAGGATGGTTCTGTTCAAATGTACAGGGTTGGATTGGGTTAGTTTAGCCATGCATCTAAAGACATTTTTTTATCGACGGCTTCTATAATGAAAAACTTTTGAAAATAAGGTACTTTATAAGTACTAAAAAAAAGTGCATGTGAATACTTGAAATTCTCCCAGAAGACTTTATACTGCTCTTAGAAGACTTGATACTGTTTCTAGAATGCTTGAATGCTTCCCAAAAACTTGACCTAATTGTAGAAAACTTGAAATGCTTGTCTGTTTCTAGAAGGCTTAAAAGCTTTTCAGAAGACTTACAATACTTGAAATATTTCCAACAGATTGGATATTGCTTCTAGAAGACTTAATAAAATGCTTCCTAAAACCTTGATACTGCTTGTAAAACTGCTGGTAGAAAACATTTTCATTGCAAAAAAACAATAAAAAACATTTGACTTTATTTCGAAAATATTAAATACTATTGGAGCAAATGCAAAATCCTGACGTAAGTAGTCCAGAAAGTGTTAACTAAACTCTAAATACTGCTAGAAGAAGACAATTTTAGTACAAAAGGCAAGAAGCTGTTAATGAAACGTGATTTCGCTTCCAAAATACCAAATACTGTTGGCAAGTGATACATAAATATGCAATACTTTCATCTCAAAAGTTCAAAAATTACCAATTCAACGCTAGATACTGCTTGTAAAACTCAAAACACTGCTGACAAAAGACATTTCTTTTGCAAACCAACCATAGGCGCAAGATACGTGGTTGTTCATACAATCATTTTCCAATTCAGTTGTTTTCTTCACCAAATACCCATATTATTTTGAAAAAACCGGCGCTTATGACCCTAACCTTTATTCCACACTCGTATATTTCGTGTTTTTAACACTAACGGATTTTGAAATAATGAGAAATAACCATATATTGAATTTCATCTTCAAAGTATCTTGGCTCCCTATCTTGGTTTTCTCAATATTTTTTAAGTAGAATCACCCTGTTAAATATACTGTAAATGCAATTTCCTGTATATAAAAAACAGACTTCGATATTTCGATACTTTCGATGCTGATACCTTCTGGGTATCGATTGTCGGTACCAAGGTAGGTATCGATTCCATCGACAAGTATCAAAGCTGTCGGAATGGGCAAAGTATTAATATTTCATCCAGCACTACTTAAAACCCTTGTAAAGACTAAAAAGTCATTTGTAACATACGATTCACGATCGATATTTGCAAGGTCTCTTTGGTACTTTGTTGTTGTATTTTTACACAATATTTAAATTGTTAAATATTGTATTTTTGTATTTCTTGTTAATGCGGACCTGAACAAGTTCGATATACCGGTCAGTCCGGCGTTTAGTAAAACATTACTATTAAAGAAGAATTAAAAAATCGATCTCTCACTCACGATCACGCATGTTCACGTGAGTGGTACAAAAATTGATCGTTTACCCTCGCTCATGGCGGGTCACGCGTGACCCATCGTGACCCGACGACAGTCACGTAATTTGAATATCTCTAGTTTGAAGACATATCTATAATTTATCACAGGGAATATCTTTTATTCAGTTCTAACATAGCTAAATAGACGTGTCCGCTATTACCCCGCGTTCGTGATTCCTTCACTCTCAGTTTCACAGATTCGCTGATACTGAAAAAATATGGAACTGACACGACACTGATGTGTGTAAATAGACCCTTAGTGCCGATTTTCAAATAAAACAAAGTAAGCAGATTACTAATACGTAATTATAAGAAAATATTTAAGCGAGGACAAGTATACAATTGTCGGCATTTGGACGAAATTATCTATTATATGTAAATAATAAAAATTATATATTCTTCAAAATTCGTTAATTGTAAAAGCGATTACTACAAGAGTAATAGAAATTATCAAGATTAAAAAACATTTTTTTGAAATTATCATTTCTATACAATGATCCAAAGATGTTCATAAAATGACAAGTTTTGACGTTGTACACTATTAGCTTAGTTTATGTGCCAATTTTCTAAACGAATGAGTGGATAGTTTAAGAGTTAAAGTCAACAATTTAAAATTTGTCGAATAAGAACATTATGTTCCACGTTGCGTTGAAGTTTTTAATACAACAACTATATTAAATTGTAAGTTTTACATTACACAAAATAATTTATAGTATCAAGATTATAATAATGATTTTTAAATGAAACTTACCTGGCAATTAGACTCATCGAAATCGGAAAAATTCCCATAGTTTTTCCACCCATTAAGTATTCCGAAGTAGTATCTTGTTTAACTTTAGCAAAAAAAGCAAAGTAAACACCGATTAAAGCCGATACAATGAGCATAACACCGAATACGATATAATCGAATACATCAAAATATCTATCGATGGTTTGTTCGACAAGATCGTCCATTGTGTTAGAATGAAAGTGAATGAATGAGGTGCGCTATACACGAATTGTACGCAAAATGAAAAATTAAAAATAAAGAAGTCGTTATGGAGGAGGTCTCCGTGCTGTAAATAATACAAATAACAATGTCGAAATGCAAAATGGTCCAATTATCTTCAAATATAGAGTATCTTGGCGAATTAGTGACAATTGAAAAATGGGGCTCTCGTGTGGACGCTTATAATACACTTCTTCTTAAACACGTACGATTTAAAAATAAAAAGGACACTCGACCAAGTAAATTGTTAGGTATGAAAAGGCGAGCATCCTGTTGTATTGGAAGAAAAAAAATTTATGTAGCGTTAAAAAGTAAAAAAATGAAAGATAAAAAAACAAAAAAATTTAAATTATTTTTAAGGGAACACTATTTATTCAAAAAGAAAAAATATGAAATAATATGCACAATAAGTATCAAACAATTTGTGATTGTTTTTTTTAATGTTTTTATTATTAAGTGTACCTATCTTGTAGTGGAACAAAAAGAAAAATGGAAATAGTATTAAGAATTATTAAAAAAAACCATGTTCTGTTCATTTCTTAAAGGTAATAACACCGATTACTATTAATCTTTTTTTAAATATATTTTTTTTTTAAATACAGAGGCATCGTTCGTAATAAGCGGTTCTTGATAAAAATGGATCATCGAAGTTTCGCTTAGCAATGTATTTTTTTTGTATCTTCTTTTTTACCCTGACAGATCATTTTTTTACAATTTTAATTTTTTCATTTATTTCGTGTGTTATTAAGGCATATTAAAATAATGAATCAGTTGAGTTTTTTTTAATATATTTTTTGAGTCACCTGTAAATCTTGGCGTACCTCAGGGGTACTCATACTGGGTCCCTTACTGTTTTTAATTTTTGTAAATGATTTACCAAGTTTTTTCGAGAATGTTCATGTGGTGATATATGCAGATGACACCTCTATCGCTATTGCTGCTCGTGATCGGAGTGAGGTTGATAGGTTGGTTGGTAGCACTGCAGAGCGTTTTGTGGATTGGTGCACCCGAAACAGAATAATCTTGAATGTACAGAAAACAGTCTGCGTATATTTTCATATTCGGCGACCGCTTTCCATAGAACATCTTGCTGGGATTCCTTTACAGCAGGAAACCAACTTTTTGGGCTTGAGCATTGATACTGAAATGAGTTTTGGACCACATATAAATAACGTATGTAAAAGATTAAATTCGTCGTATTTTGCGTTGCTCAAACTCAAATATTTGTTGGACAGGAAATCACTCCTGGACGCATAGCGTAGCAAAGCGCGTAACGCTTTGGTACTCATACATTTCATACAATGTTCTTCTGTGGGGCAGAAGTTCTCAGTGGCGGCGTGTGTTTGTGACTCAGAAACGAATAATCAGATTAATTTTTCAGTTACAATGTGGTGAATCCTGCAAAGAAGTTTTTAAAAATAATAGTATTCTTACCTTCTTCCCTTGTATCTATATTCTGAAAGCTGTGATGTTTGTCAACGGAAATCGTGAAAGATTTTTGGGCTCTGTTAGCCAGTATGAGACGGGACGTGTTGATTTGCCGTTGTTGCGACACAAAACAGCATTTTTCGAGAAAAGTCCGTAATACGATTTTGTAAAACTATATAATAAGTTACCTGTCTCTGTAAAAGGCGACACCGCTCTTCGTGCATTCAAAAATAAAGTTAAAGCGTACTTGATCGAGAATGTTTTTTATAGTTTACGGGAATATCTCTGTGGAGTCAGGGACCTACCATAGGTATAAAGATGTATTTAGCTCTTTTCTGTTCTTTTTTATGTATTTTGTTATGTGTAATAATGTATTGTATGACTTATCTCCATCTACAGTTATGTGGCACTGAGACTAATAAATTATTATTATTAAGGTTGGACCGACTATGATTTTGGCCAACTAACGACTATCCGACTATTCGGCCCTAAAAGAGACGATTAGTCGGCCGATTAATCGGTCATTGCCGATCATTTCGATGATCAAAGTTTGGGCACTTCATTCGGATACTTTTGGAAGCCCTTATATGTCTCATACTCTTGTTGTAACAAGTTCAGATGTATCCGGTTTTCTTTCGTAATATAGGTGTTTATGGTAAAGTGTTATTTTTATAAAGAGAAGATTCAGCTCCTCCGCAATGTCGAGAAAAAAATCGCGTGTACGGGTATTGTTGATAATCAGGTGCATTTTAAATTAAAATGTGTTTTTAATTTTGCATAATTAATAATAGCATATTTTATTATAATTGTGAAATTGGAATAACTTAGTTGGTGTGCATGAAAATGTGTTGGTATTTCTACCCAACGATTTTCACTAGAAACATTATTATCATTCCACGCTGAGACATTTTGGAGTGTCACATACTTAATAAACTTCTTGTTCTTGCTTTAAAAATCCCCTTTGAATTAACCAATCCATCATTTATTGTACTTTACCTCACTCACGTACTTTTTGTAGATTCAATTACTACAATCCTGACTTTATTTTGACCAAAGCTGGGCAGTAGTTAACTGTAAAAATAGTTAAAAAATATTACTTTACGATGATCCCGCGCGATCTTGAGAATGATAATAACAGCAGATTGAAAGAAGTCAATTGGCGAGTCATTTTATATCCTACAAGACTACAGACTTGTTATTACTGCTAGAAGTCTTGATGTTGCTTTCAGAAGATTTGAACTACTTCCAAAAGACTTGGAATGCTCTCAGAAGACTTGAAATGCTTACACAAGACTTGAAATGCTTCTAGAAAACATGATACTACTTCCAGAAGACTTGATATTGCTTCTAGAAGACTTAATAATACTTCAAAAAGACTTGAATTGCTTTTAAAATACTTGATACTGCTTTTATAGGACTTGAAATTCTTCTAGAAAACTTGATAATGCTTTCTGAAAACTAGAACTGCTTCTAGATGGCTTGATATTGCTGCTCCCAGAAGACTTGAAATGCTTACACAATACTTGAAATGTCTTTAGAAGACTTGAAATGCTTCTAGATAACTTGATACTACTTCCAGAATACTTGATATTGCTTCTAGAAGACTTGATACCGCTTCTAGATAATTTGATACTGTTTCCTAAAGACTTGAAATGCTTCCAGAAGACTTGTTATTATTGCTAGAAGACTTGATATTGCTTTCAGAAGACTTGATATTGCTTTCAGAAGACTTGAAATGCTTCCAATAGATTTGAAATGTATTCAAAAGATTTAAAATACTATTAGAAGAATCGAAATACTTTTAGAAGGCTTGAAATGCTTCTAGAAAACTTGATACTACTTTCAGAAGACTTAGTATTGCTTCTAGAAAACTTAATATTACTTCATGAACGCTTGAAAAGTTTTCAGAAGGCTTAAAATGCTTTGAGAAAATTTATTACTCCTTTCTGAGGATTTAAAATGCTTTCAGAAAATTTGATTTGCTTCTAGATTGCTTGTTATTGCTTCCAAAAGACTTGGAACCCTCCCAGAAGACTTGAAATCCTTATACAAGACTTGAAATGCTTCTAGAAAACTTGAAATACTTTTAGAAAACTTGATACTACTTCCAGAAGACTTGATACTGCTCTTAGAAGACTTGAAATTGTTTCAAAAGACTTGATACTAAAGACTTGTAAAACTGTAAAATCTGAATACTGTTGATAAACCAACTGAGTATGCTTTAAAAATATTAAATACTATTTAACAAAATGTATAATCTTTACAGTAAGTAATCCATAAACTGTTAATTAAAGACTAAATACTGCAGGCAGAAGACATTTTTATTGTAGAAGGCGAGGGACTGTTAATAAAATTTAATGTTGCTTCAAAAAATACCAAATACTGTTGGCAAAATATGATGTTCATCATATCAAAAGTTTAAACTAACAATTAAAGACTAGATACTGCTCGTAAAACACTTTCTTCCCAATTTAGCCAACTCAACTCGTCCTATACGTCTTTTCAAAAACCCTGATGATTATTTTTATAGGTTTTTGTATTTTTAAATCCTTCCCAATGGTTTTGCCTTTCTACAGATTCAATATTCACATTTAATAATCCTCTTGGGTTGGGTTGTGTACATACCCTGGGAATCTTCAATTGAAAATAAATACTCGGGTATTTAATGAAGCAAATATTTATTTTTAACTACATTAACATACCATCAGCACACCAGCAATTGAACGAATGTCCACCTTTACATCCTTGATTAATTTATCAAGAAGACATGCTACAATCCTCATGTTCTGACAATGCTTTTAAGCAGTTAGGTATACTCTTCAAGTACAGGTCATCATCATTAATGCAAGCTACCTAGTTTTACTGTAGCCCAACATTTTTTATACTCTGTACCTATCAGGTCATAGAATTCTTTTACAGTTTCAATGCGTTATTTTTCATATGATGTTGTTTGCAGCATTATATTAAAGGACGACTAATCGGTGCTTTTATTGTTTAATCGCCGATTAATTTGCTCTTTGGAGGCCTTGCCTTTGGATAGTATTCCAGTTCCTGCACTGTGTAATAGTGTGATCTTTTTTCATTTTGGTTTCTGTAAATAGTCTAAGTCAATATCGTTTTGTTGTATGTAATTAAAAATTAGACGTTTTTTATTGTTAAAGCTATTGACATTGGCGGTAATATATACTTTGATATGACTGCTTGAGGTGTTACTGCATTCATCATCTTGTTCAGTGGACGTTAAATTTGTTGGTTGCTACAAATAGCCAGGTTCAGTAGGTAAAACCTCTAATATTTCCATCATTGTTTGGTTGCCGTTGATTGATGCCGTTGCAGGAGGGGCGTTTGTGTCCAGACGATCAAGCATTACAATGTACGCACAGTTACCAGAAATATTTACGAAGGTGTCAATGTTAAAGTTTTCGGCGAAGCGCCCTGTGAGTTTCTCAATAAGTTGTTGTCTATTGGAACTGGTTTTACTGACGGGATTCCTTCAATCGGTTTTGTTGGTCGCTTTATCTACTTTATTTTTCGGATTGAATCATTTATTATGAATTATTTGCTTCATAAAAAAATACCAATACACTTCTTCTTAAACACGTACGATTTAAAAATAAAAAGGACACTCGACCAAGTAAACTGTTAGGTATGAAAAGGCGAGCAGCCTGTTGTATTGGAAGAAAAAAAATTTATGTAGGGTTAAAAGGTAACAAGAATAAAAGATGAAAAAACAAAAAATTTTAAATTATTTTTAAGGGAACACTATTTATTCAAAAAGAAAAAATATGAAATAATATGCACAATAAGTATCAAACAATTTGATTGTTTTTTTTTAAATTTTTTTTATTATTAAATGTACCAATCATGTAGTGGAACAAAAAGAAAATTGGAAGTAGCTCGCTCTCAAGATGCCATGATGCAAAACATTTGCATTGATTAAAAGATTATTTAAAAAACCATGTTCGCTTAGCAACGTATTTTTTTTGTATCTTCTTTTTTACCCTGACAGATAATTTTTTACAATTTTAATTTTCATTTATTTCGTGTGTTATTAAGGCATATTTAAAATAATCAATCAGATAAGAAAAAAAGTTTAAAAAAAATACGTTGAAAAAGTCAATCTGCAATCAACCAATATATTCTTATACGAATGGTTCATAGAAATTCTTTGAATCCTGAGCTTTATTTCCTGGGAAAAATTTTTTTTTTCGGTTTCGTAGTTCTTTATAATTATAAGTATGTATATGTATATAATGTGCATCTATTGATAAGAGGAAACGTGGGAGTCATTGGAGTCTACCAATGAATACCCAACTAAAAAAAACTAAAAAAAAGGCAAATAGTTCCGAAATTTATTGACCACCGTCTGCCAAATTGCCATCGTGTTCCATGCTAGCCGGAAAACTGTAAGAACAACGTTTTTTATGTTTAGCATAGGACTACAGCTGTGAGAGCAAATCGATCAAAGTGGACTGTATGTTGATTAAATAGGATTTGAACTGATCACCAATACCAAAAAATAAATCATTCCAATCCATATTGAGGAGAGCGGTTTTTATACTTTTATAGTCAGCACAACCAAAAACTAAAGTAGACGACGGACCATTACGTAAATAGTGAGAGTGGAAAGACTAATATAAAAATTCTAAAGCGGGATGATGATTATCAAGGTCATCAAGAGGTTCATCGCATGAGTGCACAGAGTTCACCGCGGGTGAGTTACATAAGATCAAATCTAAAGCCCTACTATTACAGTTAACTATGGTATTAAATTGCGTGAAATTACAATATGAGAAAAGTGTAAGAAAATCATTTGAACGTGGATCGTAGCCGCCAGAAGGGACTAAACGACCTTCGGGAGACGATTTCCATACAATGTTAGGTAAATTGAAAAATCCGATGATAAAGAGATCGTCATCAGGATTTTGATCACGTACAAGCTGGGTATGTTGAAGAAACACTGAAAAGGCCAGAGTCATACGCAAAGTTAAACGAGTTTCGGAAGGCTTAGCAGTTTTTGTTCGTAAACCACGCACGTTCTGATAAAATAAGGATAGGGCCATTGTTAACAAGGAAGAACTACAACAGTTAAAGGTAAGATCATTAAAGTTTCAGAAGGTCAGCTTCACATTTTATTACAGACGCTCTCGCGCGATCATCCTTCCATACGTGAATGATACAATTCCTCAACCAAACATATTTATAATACTTATCCCGTCACGCCTTCTTTGTGGATTTTAATAATTCGCATTTTGGAGCGTTAGATATCCATTAACAAACAATTTATCAGTTATGTTTGGTATCTTAATACCGGGAGATCCGTTGCTATTATTTTTGCGTTAGGATTTTGAAGCCGTTATAAAATGGTTTCGTAATCTACGAGAAATGAACTTGACGACAATATTTCATGGGTTTCTGTTAGGGTCACCAGGTGTAGACCGAGTCGGAAGACAATGAACGGGATCCAAGTCGTTTTTCAACACTGGGCAATCAATAATCTCTCCGATCTTGGATATAGTGCAACACAGATCCTTGTCGTGCTTTTCAGGGATTCCAGCCAAATCAGATTATTCAATCTAGATTATTCTAGATGTTCGATGCGTGAAGTCAAATCGCCAACTAATGACTTGAGCTTCATGTTTTCGGCGGCAACTGATTCAACGCGCTTTATTCTATCACCCAAACCCTTCAAAGTATTTTCAAAATCGCTGATCTTATCTCCGTAAAACTAGATAGATTTAACCAACTCGCCATATTCCGCGTTCACGTCTTTAATTTCAAATTGAATAGATTTTAAAGGCTGATACATAACGGTGGTTGTAGGTACTAATGAGGTAGCGGTCGTTGTAGGGTCATCATCTATAACAATGAAGCGAATCGCTTGCTCGCTGCAAAAACTACACCTCCAAAAAATACCCTCAGATTTAAATTGGGCCAGATTTGCATTAGAGATTTTAACACACTTTGTACCAGTCAATGACTTCTAAAAGGTATAATCCTGTAAAGCAGCTATAGTCTGTACCACGAGAAGTGAATGTGACTCATCGCCTAAACCTGTACGGAACAGATGCACGCACTAGAAATCATTTCACGCTAATACACAACAACGCGCGAGCATAATATTCGTAACGTATGCGCAAAATTCTTACGGAAATCGATGAGTCACATTCACTTCTCGTGGTACAGACTATATCACAAGTCACTGTTTGGAACAATACGCACTAAATAAATACTTAAATTACTACTAGAATAAGAGTTTGTAAACGAGATCGAAAAACTAGGTGCGTGCCGATTCTCACCGATTCACGCTCGATATGTTTAATGTTTTCCTTCCAATACAATTGTATTGAAAGAAAAAAATTGTGTGTAACGTTAAAAGGTAAAAAAAATAAAAGATAAAAAAACAAAAAATTTTAAATTATTTTTAAGGGAACACTATTTATTCAAAAAGAAAAAATATGAAATAATATGCACAATAAGTATCAAACAATTTGTGATTGTTTTTTTTTTTAATTTTTTTTATTATTAAGTGTACCAATCATGTAGTGGAACAAAAAGAAAATTGGAAATAGCTCGCTCTCAAGATGCCATGATGCAAAACATTTGCATTGATTAAAAGATTATTAAAAAAAACCATGTTCTGTACATTTCTTAAAGGTAATAACACCGATTACTATTAATCTTTTTTTAAATGTATTTTTTAAACTACAGAGACATCGTTCGTAATTAAGCGTTTCTCGACAAAAATGGATCATCGAAGTTTCGCTTAGCAACGTATTTTTTTGTATCTTCTTTTTTACCCTGACAGATCATTTTTTACAATTTTAATTTTTCATTTATTTCGTGTGTTATTAAGGCATATTTAAAATAATCAATCGGATAAGAAAAAAAGTTAAAAAAATACGTTGAAAAAGTCAATCTGCAATCAACCAATATATTCTTATACGAATGGTTCATTGAAATTCTTTGAATCCTGAGCTTTACTTCCTGAGAGAAAACATTTTTTTTTCGGTTTCGTATTTCTTTATAAATATATGTATGTATATGTATATAATGTCCATCTATTAATAAGAGGAAACGTGGGAGTCGTTGGAGTCTGCCGCCAATGAATACCGAACTAAAGAAAAAGGCAAATAGTTCCGAAATTTGTTGACCACCGTCTACCAAATTGCCATCGTATTCCATGCTAGCCGGAAACAACGTTTTTTATGTTTAGCATAAGACCACAGTTGTGAGAGCAAATCGATCAAAGTGGACTGTATGTTGATTAAATAGGATTTGTAGTCATTCGATATCAATGCTTTAGACCTGCTACGTAGCACTTTGAAGGAAAGAAAATCCCGTGATTACCCCATCTTTTCCATTTTTTATGAAATTCTAATTTTTCTTTAATGACTTTAATTGTGAAATTAGAATACCAACTAGGGTAGCAGTGTTTACTAAAAGTAAGACGCGGGACATAATCATTAATAATTCGGTTCAACTGGCCGTAAAATTTATCAACACAAAGGTTGACACCAATACCAAAAAATAAATCATTCCAATCCGTATTGAGGAGAGCGGTTTTTATACTTTCATAGTCAGCACGACCAAAAACTAAAGTAGACGACGGACCATTACGTAAGTAGTGAGAGTGGAAAGACTAATATTTAAGGTCAACAAGAGGTTCATCGCATGAGTGCACAGAGTTCACCGCGGGTGGATTACATAAGATCAAATCTAAAGCCTTACTATTACAGTTAACTATGGTATTAAATTGCGTGAAATTACAATATGAGAAAAGTGTAAGAAAATCATTTGAACGTGGATCGTAGCCGCCAGAAGGGACTAAACGACCTTCGGGAGACGATTTCCATACAATGTTAGGTAAATTGAAATCGCCGATGATTAAGAGAACGTCGTCAGGATTTTAATCACGTACAAGCTGGGTCTGTTGAAGAAACACTGAAAAGGCCAGAGAATCACCAGGAGGAAGATAGACACAACACAAAATCACTTGCGTCGCGCCACACTGTATACACAACCACAAGTCTTCGGCCCCTGATGGTAAAGGTGTAACGTGAATGTTCTTCCTAGCAGCCACAAGAACTCCACCTAATTCACGCTTACGAGAGCTGAAAGCATTTCTGTCTCTTCGACAGATAGTATAATCGCTACAAAGAATCTCTCCGTCAAGAATAGAATCGTTTAGAAATGTTTCCATGATACAAATCAATTCATACGCAAAGTTAAACGAGTTTCGGAAGGCTTAGCAGTTTTTGTTCGTAAAACACGCACGTTCTGATAAAATAAGGATAGGGCCATTGTTAACAAGGAAGAACTACAACAGTTAAAGGTAAGATCATTAAAGTTTCAGAAGGTCAGCTTCACATTTTATTACAGACGCTCTCGCGCGATTATCCTTCCGTACGTGAATGATACAATTCCTCAACCAAACATATTTATAATACTTATGCCGTTACGCCTTCTTTGTGGATTTTAATAATTCGGCATTTTGGAGCGTTAGATATTCATTAACAAACAATTTATCAGTTATGGTTGGTATCTTAATATCGGGAGATCCGTTGCTATTATTTTTGCGTTAGGACTTTGAAGCCGTTATAAAATGGTCTCGTAATCTATGAGAAATGAACTTGACGACAATATTTCATGGGTTTCTGTTAGGGTCACCAGGTGTGGACAGAGTCGAAAAACGATGAACGGCATCCAAGTCGTTTTTCAACACTGGGCAATCAATAATCTCTCCGATCTTGGATATAGTGCAACACAGATCCTTGTCGTGCTTTTTAGGGATTCCAGCCAAAATCAGATTATTCAATCTAGAATATTATTCTAGATGTTCGACGCGTGAAGTCAAATCGCCAACTAATGACTTGAGCTTCATGTTTTCGGCGGCAACTGATTCAACGCGCTTTAACCCAAAGCTAAACGCCCAAACTCTTCAAAGTATTTTCAAAATCGCTGATCTTATCTCAAACTAGATAGATTTAACCAACTCTCCGTATTTCGCGTTCATGTCTTTAATTTCAAACTGAATAGATTTTAAAAGCTGATACATAACGGCAGTTGTAGGTACTAATGAGGTAGCGGTCGTTGTAGGGTCTTCATCTATAACAATGAAGCGAATCGCTTGCTCGCTGCAAGAACTGCACCTCCAAAAAATACTCTCAGATTTAAATTGGGCCAGATTCGCATTAGAGATTTTAACACACTTTGTACCAGTCAATGACTTCTAAGAGGTATAATCCTGTAAAGCAGCTATCACAGTCACTGTTTGGAACAATAAGCACTAAATAAATACTTAAATTACTACTAGAATAAGAGTTTGTAAACGAGATCGAAAAACTAGGTACGTGCCGATTCTCACCGATTCACGCTCGATATGTTTAATGTTTTCCTTCCAATACAATTGTATTGAAAGAAAAAAATTGTGTGTAACGTTAAAAGGTAAAAAAAAATAAAAGATAAAAAAACAAAAAAATTTAAATTATTTTTAAGGGAACACTATTTATTCAAAAAGAAAAAATATGAAATAATATGCACAATAAGTATCAAACAATTTGTGATTGTTTTTTTTTTTAATTTTTTTTATTATTAAGTGTACCAATCATGTAGTGGAACAAAAAGAAAATTGGAAATAGCTCGCTCTCAAGATGCCATGATGCAAAACATTTGCATTGATTAAAAGATTATTAAAAAAACCATGTTCTGTACATTTCTTAAAGGTAATAACACCGATTACTATTAATCTTTTTTTAAATGTATTTTTTAAACTACAGAGACATCGTTCGTAATTAAGCGTTTCTCGACAAAAATGGATCATCGAAGTTTCGCTTAGCAACGTATTTTTTTGTATCTTCTTTTTTACCCTGACAGATCATTTTTTACAATTTTAATTTTTCATTTATTTCGTGTGTTATTAAGGCATATTTAAAATAATCAATCGGATAAGAAAAAAAGTTAAAAAAATACGTTGAAAAAGTCAATCTGCAATCAACCAATATATTCTTATACGAATGGTTCATTGAAATTCTTTGAATCCTGAGCTTTACTTCCTGAGAGAAAACATTTTTTTTTCGGTTTCGTATTTCTTTATAAATATATGTATGTATATGTATATAATGTGCATCTATTGATAAATATATTGTTATTATAATATACAATGAAGGTAAATGTATAATATAGTTTAATGAGTGACCTATTTTTATGCTTAGATTTTTTTAATTTTTTTTATGATTGAAATACTAGGCATTGATAATCAAGTTGATTTATTTAATTTCATGTGTTCTGAACGATTATTTTTAAACGATTTTTATTTATTTTTATTCTTGGCGATTATCAGTACCTAATACGCTTATTGGGGGTAATTTTTTAACCATCGACATACATAATAGAATGGCACACACGGACACAATTTCGACACTATTTACTATTACATAGGGTTTTCTTAGCTTTGACAGTTATGGATTTTTTTATTACAAATAGTATTCTCCAGATGAAAAAAATAGAAGAAACTTAACTTATTTAGTTTAATAAGAAATACCCAAAAAAAGTAAAACTTGAACAACATAGTTTTTTTATTAATAGAATAATATATTACTTATTTGAGGTAGTTTAACCTTAGGTTGGATAACATATCTATAACCTTATATAGTTAACTAATAATATAGCGATTAATGTCGTAGAAAAAAAATAAAACAAAAAATATAGTTAATAATAAAGACACAAAAAATGATTGGAATGGTATCCTGTTATCCACCTAAGCTGTTTAGATGCTACAACGGTTGGCTTCTTGCACGTCAGTCTCTTTTTTGAAACTTTTAACATGTAATTTAAACTATGAAATTTCTATATCCTATACATCGGCACAAATTGTATACTTCCTTATTAATCTTTTCACTTGCAAAATGGGATTCTGTAAAACGGCCGTTTGTAGAGAATATAGTTCCTTGCCGAACCATATAAATATATTATATAAAAAAAAACACTCAAAAACCAAGAACACTCATACTAAATAACTATTGATTTTTGCGATATCGTTTACATAATCTGAAGTTTTTTTTTTGAAAGTGTTCGTTTAAAAACTTTTTTTCACAAGTAAATTTTTTTTTAATTGAAAGTTATCTTAAAATGTTCATTCATTTTTAAACGATCACTCTTAATTTTCTTTTTGTATGTTCAATAAAAAAGCTTTAGATTGATACGATTACAATTTCATTAAAAAAATTAAGTTGGTTATTTATTTATTTGACTTGATTTAATTTAAACTTATTAAAAACGATTTTTTATTTATTAATTAATTAATTTGTATTTATGTGTAATAAAAACCAACTTAATGAACCTCTCGAGCTTCTTTTATATTGAACATACAACTTTATTTTAATGCAGTAGTAACTAATCCGATAAAAGTAAATATGTATTAATAAAAAATATAAAGTTATGTAAAAAAAGTGTAACTTGAAAATTGTGTTTCTATCTATTCTATTTTTCGGGTTGAATCATTTATTATGAATTATTTACTTCATAAAAAAATACCAATAGATAGAAGGAACTTATTGAACTTACAAGGTAAAAAATACCTGTTTTTTTAACTTTTTTTAACAGTATTTAATTATATACATTTTTCCCATTTTTAAAAAAATGACATATTATTGTTAGAAGTTAACAGCTTGTTTTTCTTAACCTTTTTTTTTGAGATGCTTTTGATTTTCTCGTTTCGCTTTTATTATTAAAATTGTATTGGAAGCGGATAACTAATGTAAGTACCTTGTATTATTCTTATTATTTTATTCTTTTTTTTTCGAAAAACATCTATAACAGGCTAACAGCATTTTTTATTTTAATTTAACTCGTCGTACAATAGTTTCAAGCTTTTCAAGGTAGTTTTTTTTCTTTTTTGAAGCGGCATTTCTCTCTTAATCGCGCAGAGAGTAACGTTCGTTTCTAAAGATTTCGTTTTTTTTTAACCCAAACACGTTACGCGACTCCGTAGTACACAACGTGTTTTTGAAATTGTATTTATATCGAGACCGATTTATTTATCATTTTTGCGTTTTTTTTAAGATTTATTTAAATGCTCATTCGGAATACGATTGTATTTCTTTTTTTGTGGGCAATGCTTTGTGGGATTGCTCAAATTTAATTTTTTTTATACGAAATGTTCATATGCTAGGGGGAGGGGAGGTGTTTTCCTTACAACCTATACAGATTTTTCTTCTCGTAAAAACTTTTTTTTTCTTTGCAATAATTTGGAGGATGATCGAACTTTTTTAAATTGGATGGAATCTTGCCATGTTTTTTTTGTTTTTTTTTTGTTTTGGAGGGGGGCTGTGTGGAAATTATTTAACAGACAAAAAAGTGTTAGATTTCGTTAATTTTTTTAAATGTTTTTTTATGTCACTCGATGTTATTGTAAGTGGCAGTGTGAAACAAATGGATTACATTTGACAAACCTCAAACTCTAACTAGTCCCCGTATTTTGTACTGTATTCGTTAAAGTCGTTTGTACGTTAAGTTTTTGATTCGATTTTTAGAATCATTTTGTTATTTTTTGAATGTGGACAACGCTCCGATCGAAAATTTTTCGTTTCCTTTTTTAATAAAGAAAGAAAAATAATGGAACGACTTTGATGATCGTGTAATCCCGTCTTTTAAGGGGGAATCCTGCTATCTGCTGTTCAGTGCTTACACCATCGTAGCCAAAAAAATAAATTCATGTACCCTCAAAAATCACTTAAGTCCTAAGGTTGGTAACCATCTTGCGCTTTGGCACACTTTTAGATTTTTAAATTTTTCTCATTTTTTCTTATAAATCTGTACAAATAATTTAATTCCTCTTTTATACATTACAATAAATATTAATTATATTATATAATAATAATATATCCATTTTTTTCACATATCAAAAAACGACGCGCGGCCGTTTTCTCATAGTTTTTTTAGGTTTTTAAATCTAACAAAAAAAATCCTCCCCAACAAACAATTTTTATCAAAAATAATTTCATCAGCGGCCAACCTGGCCCGTCATTTATACCTCCCGATAATCATATTCACTTTGTACTTTTAACTTGCGGCCGACCTTGACACAAGGTACCGGAGCCGCTTTTTGGAAAGGCTTCTTCGAGCCTCGTCCGATTTTGGTATCACACAAATTTGCTAGTACACCGCCGCACGCACCGAAACAACGCTTCAACAATCCCTCATTTAATTATCCCCCATTTTAATCAAACAAATTTAACCAACCAAAATAAGACAAAAATTAAAAAATTTAATAAAAAGGGGTTAATCGAAAAGGGTGCACCCTCATTTTCAACGCAACAAGAATACGCCGTAATTAATCAAATTAAACAATCACAACGTATTCTTCATTATTATTAATTTATTATTAGCACAATTTATTATCTTTAATTTTTATTCTCACCCTACTAGGGATTGTTTCGACGTCGTAATAATATAATTCTAAGGGCAGTGTACGCGCAAAAACATTTACTACAATTAGTAAATACTCGAAACAATTTTTTTAACAATCTCCTAACAATATAATTATAATAGTTAAAAAAATGTCATTCACCCGCACATTTTTTCAATCTCGGCTGTCCGTATAATATATCTACACCTAAGTTTTGCCGCGCCACACTTCCTGTTTCTTCCCTATAAATCGTCGTTTAAAATGTTTTAATACTCGAGACACTTTCACTCCAACTGGAAAATTGAAATGATGAAAAATGTCGCCACGATCGGTTTTTCTTTCGTTTGGTGTAAATTAGTTTAATGAATCGATTTTTTTGTGTTTTTAAAAGTCCCAAATTCGGCTTATGCTATAAGTTTTTGCAGCTAAGATGCAAGTTACGTGTGTGTGTATATACATAGATAGCTAACATGACTCAGCAAATAGTAATAATACAAAAAAAAAATAAGATTTCTGCAAAACATCTCCAGCGTATCTTTGGTAAAACTGTTATACAATTACGATAATTATAAAAAAATAACTTTGTTCATTTTTAAACTGTGCGCTTGTATGTAATATATATTTATCGTAATACGAATACATAATTGTAGTTTTTTTGTATATTATATGTTCTGCGTAGCTCTCTTTCTCTCTTGCGTTTATGTGTATATAAATATAAAAATGTATTTATGTAGTATGTATTAATGTATTTAGGCTATTGTGGTTCAGTAACGGAAATTTACTATTGGCTAATAAGAATCGTCTAGTATATTTTGATTTCTTGAGGTAGATTGTAATCATATTTAGTAGTTGTATATGGGGGCACGCAGTTTATAGTATACCATATTATTTCCAGGGGGAGGCGGGAACACTCGAGCGTAAAAAATGTCTTATATAGCGTAACGAATCCCGTACTCAATGAAAAAAAATCATCTTCAACCATCAATAAAAAGAAACAGCGATAATAATATTAATAATAGAAAAAAAGACAGAAACGGTAAAAGAACGAAACTCATAAACCGTAACAACACTAACGAATAAAAAAATAATAATAAATCTCGCATGCCACTCCATGATTTTTTTTATAATTCGCTGGGCACGACACGCGGGAAAGACCCGAAAAATTTGTTCTTTTTTCTCTCTCGGTCTCTTTTACTCGCGCTCCTTACTCATCAAAGGATACAGTACCAATTGCGGCGTAGTGGAAGGCCTCGAGATGTTATTTACAATGTTGATACTAATAGCAATAGTGGTTGTTTTTTATAATAATAGGGTACACATAAACCCGTGCTTCTCGATTTTTTTTGGTTGGGCAGTGGGACTTATATTTTGATCGCTCGCGATACTTTCTTACGGTTGCTGTTGTTGTTGTTGTTGCTGATGTTGTTGTTCCAACGGCATGTCCGATTGTTGTCCGGACTCTTTTGGTGCACGCTGCGACCTTGGCCTTCCTTGTGGTGGCACAACCGACTGCAATACCATAGCACGAATACGTCTTTGCGCACTCTACAATAAACAAATAAATATAAAAAAAACAATAATAATACCTTAAAGTGTTATTTGATTTTGATTAAGAAATGAATGTAAATGTTCAAGGTTAGGTTTAAAGATGTGCAAATTACGTGAATCCCACCGGATCACGATGACGAGGCATTAATTTTTTTTCTCACGTGAACATGCGTGATCGTGAACGACTTTGGTTTCGACGGGATCCAGCGTGACCTGATTGAATCGATTTTGAGACGGAGTTATAAAAAACCGATGTTAACACGAAAGACGTGTACGTTGTTATCTATACCAGCAGAGTATATTTAACCAGTCCCTGGACAATTTTTATCCGTCCCAATAAACATTTTTTTGAATATACAGTGCGTTCGCGATTGAAGGAATAAATTCGATAAATTTTTAGCAATAGCTCTTGGACAGAAATGATACACCAGATCAATTTAAACATTAGTTAGCGCTAGATATTAATTGGGTTTGGTTGAGCTATTAATTTTAAACCAACCCAACCTAACTAGCTAGATAGTATTAAATAAAATTTTTTTTGAATATACAGTGCGTTCGCGATTGAAGGAATAAATTCGATAAATTTTTAGCAATAGCTCTTGGACAGAAATAATACACCAGATCAATTTAAACATTAGTTAGCGCTAGATATTAATTGGGTTTGGTTGAGCTATTAATTTTAAACCAACCCAATCTAACTAGCTAGATAGTATTAAATAAAAATTTTTTTGAATATACAGTGCGTTCGCGATTAAAGGAATAAATTCGATAAATTTTTAGCAATAGCTCTTAGACAGAAATGATACACCAGATCAATTTAAACATAAGTTAGCGCTAGATATTAATTGGGTTTGGTTGAGCTATTAATTTTAAACCAACCCAACCTAACTAGCTAGATAGTATTAAATAAAATTTTTTTTGAATATACAGTGCGTTCGCGATTAAAGGAATAAATTCGATAAATTTTTAGCAATAGCTCTTGGACAGAAATGATACACCAGATCAATTTAAACATTAGTTGGCGCTAGATATTAATTGGGTTTGGTTGGGCTATTAATTTTAAACTAACCCAACCTACCTAGCTAGATAGTATTAAATAAACATTTTTTTGAATATACAGCGTGTTCGCGATTGAAGGAATAAATTCGATAAATTTTTAGCAATTGCTCTTGGACAGAAATGATACACCAGATCAATTTAAACATTAGTTAGCGCTAGATATTAATTAGGTTTGGTTGAGCTATTAATTTTAAACCAATCCAACCTAACTAGCTAGATAGTATTAAATAAACATTTTTTTGAATATACAGTGTGTTCGCAATTGAAGGAATAAATTCGATAAATTTTTAGCAATTGCTCTTGGACAGAAATGATACACCAGATCAATTTAAACATAGGTTAGCGCTAGATATTAATTGGGTTTGGATGAACTATTAATTTTAAACCGACCCAACCTAACCAGCTAGATAGTATTAAATATTAGTTGAGTTGAGTTCATCGTGAATGCAGGGTTGGGTTCATCATGTAAGTGGTTGACCAATATTTTCTAAAAACATGCAAGAGACCGACAACGAAATTAAGGAGATTATTTCGCATCCTGAAGAGTATCAAAAAATATTTTCCATTATGCATTATCCTTTACTGAAAAACGGGAAGTGTTCGTGCTTTTGCTAAAATTAAGCTTTTCTAGAACTGACATGATATTAATAACGCCATTTGGCCAAGATTATGGTAGGCGTAGGCGTGCAGAATGCTCTCAGTAATATAATAATATTGTACTGCTTAAAGTATCAAATTGAACAGTCAAATTCGCTGCTAAAATATCTATTTTACTAATCAAGCTGATTTGACTAAATATGTAATTAATAAAAATTCAATTTTGCGCTTAAATGGATATAATCGTTATTTTCGTTTCTATTGGTTTCGATCACTCAGATCATGTTCACGAACCATCTATTTATAAAAGTATAGAATATAATCAAGTTTTAAAAATATCACATCCTCGAAATCGACTTATTTTTTCAACTTACCATTTTTTTATAGTCTATATTCATTTTTATAAATCAATAATAAAATTCAAAATTGTAGTTTATATAAATAATCTTACGATCACATTATTTTTGTGTATTATTTATATAAACTACAATTTTGAATTTTATTATTGATTTACAAAAATTAATAGAGACTATAAAAAAATAATAAGTTGAAAAAATAAGTCGATTTCGAGTCTCGATCGCAGTCATTGAAAATCAATTTTTTCTTGCGACATATAAAATAAACTATAAACGTGTTGAAATTTAAAAAATAAAAATTACGTCCCTTAGAAGGGGCATTGGATCAAAAGCACTAGTAAAAGTAATACATATTCAACATAGATTCACCACCAAAAAAATTCATCAAAATTGGTGAAGAGTCAACTGCGATGTCTCCTTGTAAGACATAGAGTGTCCGTAAAGTCATGATACATGTTTGATAATTTCAAAGTAATCAAAGTATGATGTGAAAGGAGATAACGTTACATAATGCGCAGATAGAATCCTCCGCAATATTGTTCGTGAGATTCACAATTAGGCTTTTAATGTCAGATTTTAGTTTAATAAATATTCTTAATCCTGTGTGGACATTCTTCAACATAATTCAGATATGTAAAATAACAAATTATTAGCTATTTAGACAGATTTTTTATCATTTTTAGAGTGATCAGCTATAGTATTTATTCATTATACACAGTACGTTTACGTTAAAAGGAACTAATTCGGTAAATTTGTAGCAATTGATCTTTGGCAGAAATAATGCAGCTAACGAATTAAAATTTGTAATTTGTGATTTATTTAAATACTTTACCATAACGGATTGGGTTGAGCCATCAACTTTATCTGAATGCAACTCAACTAGTTAATTAGGGCTAGATATTAATTGGGTTGAGTTGAACCATTAACCCTTCGTCTGTAAGCGCTATTTAGCACTTTCCGTCTGTAAAGGTGAGTCTTTCGAGTTCGGTCGATTTTTATGGCGTAAATGCAATTTAAAAAGTATGAAAAAATTCATTACTTCAATCTTGTGAGTTCATATTCTATCTCATATTACCCTTTTATTTTTTTTAGTAAGGAAATACCCACGTTTACAGACGAAGGGTTAAATTTAATCCAACCCAACTAGCTTGTTAGTGCTAGATATTAATTGCGTTGGGTTGAGCCAACTAGTACTAAGTTAGCACTAAATATTAGTTGCATTGAGCCATCAACTTTATCTGATCCCAACCCAACCCACCTAACTTTAAAATACTTTAAACTTTTTTAAATTAGTGCTAGATATTAATTGGGTTGGGATGACCCATTAATTTTAGCCTTACCCAGCTAGCTACTTAGCATTAAACATTAATTGCGTTGGCTTGAACCATCAATCTGATCTGAACCCGACCCAACCTAACCTAAGTAGCTAGTTAGTGCTCCTTATTAGATGGACTGGGTTAAGCCACTAATCTTAACCCATCTCAACCCAACTAACTTGTTAGTACTAAATATTAGTTTGGTTGAACCATCAACTTGCTCCTAATTAGCTATTTAGCACTAGATATTAATCGGGTTGGGTTGAGCCATCAAAACTAAAAATTGACCAGACGAGCATTCAAAATTGTATTGAATTTATTCCTTTCAACATGAAGACACTGTATTATTATGGTTTACAACTTCTGCACTGTAGGTGATTTTTTTTCTATAACACTTGTTGATTCAAGGAAAATCTGATGTTTTCCAGATTATTAGTAACATTTTTAGCAACTAAAATGTTGAGATCAAAATTCTAATCAATTTTGTAAGTAAATACGATTATAGTGAAGTGTAAAATTTAATTTAACTTTGAGATGAATGGAGGAAGATCTTTAGAACTTTAAAGGAAGTACCCAACCCATAAGAATATTCCAGCCTTTATTATTTATTTTAATTTTATAACAGTCTCATTTATTTCTGAACATGATAAATAAAACTAAACACTGTGTTAATTCTGCCATTCTGTCAAACATGATAAATTAATAATCAAATTAACAGGTAATCAAACATGGTTCATATATTTGATCACCTAATCGAGCGCGAGTCACGTGAATTAAAATGACTCACGCGATCTAGTTATGATATTCACGTGAGTGGCGTGAGTGACCCGCGTGGGTCTAGAGCGTGAGCGGACATAAAAACTCAATCACGTGCACATCTCTAGTTCGGTTGGAAATCGTGATAATGATAAATTATTTTATCCATAGCAGTTAGAGATTAAGAAAATAAAGTTTTTCAGATTGTAAAGAAACGTTTCAGGTTAAGTTCTGCTTTATATCACAAGCTTCCATAGCAATCAGGTAATTTTATAGAAATTTTTGAAGATTAATCAATTTTACATTCGTTGGAAATCGGGATAATGATAAATTATTTTATCCATAGCAGTTAGAGATTAAGAAAAAAAACTTTTTCAGATTGTAAAGAAACGTTTCAGGTTAAGTTCTGCTTTATATCACAAGCTTCCATAGCAATCAGGTAATTTTATAGAAATTTTTGAAGATTAATCAATTTTACATTTGTTGGAAATCTGGATAATGATAAATTATTTTATCCATAGCAGTTAAAGATTAAGAAATGAAACTTTTTCAGGTTGTTAAGAAACGTTTCAGTTTAACTTCCGCTACATTGCATGCTTCCACAGTGATCATGTAATTTTATTGAAATTTTTGAGGATTAATCAATTTTAAGTTTGTTTGAAATCAGGATAATGATAAATTATTTTATCCATAGCAGTTAGAGATCAAGAAATGAAACTTATTCAGGTTATAAAGAAACATTTCAGGTTAAGTTCTGCTATATTACAAGTTTCCACAGCCATCAGGTAATTTTCCAGAATTTTTTAAAGATTACCAATGCAAATCGGGATAATGATAAATTATTTTATCCATAGCAGTTAGAGATTAAGAAATGAATCTCTTTCAGATTGTAAAGAAACGTTTCAGGTTAAGTTCTGCTTTATATCACAAGCTTCCATAGCAATCAGATAATTTTATAGAAATTTTTGAAGATTAATCAATTTTACATTTGTTGGAAATCTGGATAATGATAAATTATTTTATCCATAGCAGTTAAAGATTAAGAAATGAAACTTTTTCAGGTTGTTAAGAAACGTTTCAGTTTAACTTCCGCTACATTACAGGCTTCCACAGAGATCATGTAATTTTATAGAAATTGTTGAAGATTAATTAAATTTAATTTGTTGCAAATCGGGATAATGATAAATTATTTTATCGATAGCAGTTAGAGATAAAGAAATGAAATTGTTTCAGGTTGTAAAGAAACATTTCAGGTTAAGTTCTGGTTTATATTACAAGTTTCCACAGCCATCAGGTAATTTTCCAGAATTTTTTAAAGATTACCAATGCAAATCGGGATAATGATAAATTATTTTATCCATAGCAGTTAGAGATTAAGAAATGAAACTCTTTCAGATAGTAAAGAAACGTTTCAGGTTAAGTTCTGCTTTATATCACAAGCTTCCATAGCAATCAGATAATTTTATAGAAATTTTTAAAGATTAATTAATTTTACATTTGTTGGAAATCTGGATAATGATAAATTATTTTATCCATAGCAGTTAAAGATTAAGAAATGAAACTTTTTCAGGTTGTTAAGAAACGTTTCAGTTTAACTTCTGCTACACTACAGGCTTCCACAGAGATCATGTAATTTTATAGAAATTTTTGAAGATTAATTAAATTTAATTTGTTGCAAATCGGGATAATGATAAATTATTTTATCCATAGCAGTTAGAGATAAAGAAATGAAATTGTTTCAGGTTGTAAAGAAACATTTCAGGTTAAGTTCTGGTTTATATTACAAGCTTCCACAGCAATCAGGTAATTTTATAGAAATTTTTGAAGATTATCTAATCAATTTTAAATTTGTTGAAAATAAGGATAATGATAAATAATTTTATTCATAGCAGTTAGAGATTAAGAAACGAAACTTTTTCAGGTTGTAAAGAAACGTTTCAGATTAAGCTCTGCTATATTACAAGCTTTAACAGCGATCATGCAATTTTATAGAAATTTTTGAAGATTAATCAATTTTAAGTTTGTTTGAAATCAGGATAATGATAAATTATTTTATCCATAGCAGTTAGAGATCAAGAAATGAAACTTATTCAGGTTATAAAGATACATTTCAGGTTAAGTTCTGCTATATTACAAGTTTCCACAGCCATCAGGTAATTTTCCAGAATTTTTTAAAGATTACCTAACCAACATCAAATTTGTTGGAAAGCGGGGTAATTATAAAAAATATTTTCTCCATAGAAGTTGGAGATTAAGAAATTATAATCAAACTGTTTTAAGTTATAAATTAATGTTTGAGATTAGGATCAACCATGTTACATGTTTTTACAGTCAATAGTTATTTTTATATTTATACTTATAAAAATCAGCCACTAAATTTGAAATTTACTTAAAGAAACGTTTAAAATTAGGTCTATCACGTTACAAAGCTTTCACTGTAATCAGTTAATATTATAAAAATTAAGGTTTGAAATTTGGTAGAAATCAAGATAATGATGAAAATTGTTCTCATCATTGAAATTTATAACTATTACATCAAAATGAAGCGATGAATATAATCTAATGATATAGTTTTACTTTCTAATTATAGAGGTATCGATTTCTATATCATCAAAGGCAACACATGCAGTATTTATGTGAACGATCATCGTTAAACAACACTGAGAAAACACCCATCTGCATGTGTATACAATATTCATGAACATACAATTAAATCAATCATGTAAAAACAGTTATATGGTAAATACTTGATTGTTATAATACCAAAAGCATTCAATATAGCAGTTGAAATGAGAAATAAATCAATACCTGAACACTGAAGAAAGGTCCGATGATATGTACCGTTGTTTCATCTTCTTGTTGGCTAGCACCTTGTTCTGGCAGTTTAATAACGCTACCGGTAACTCGTTGTAATTCACGAACATTTTGTCCACCCTTTCCGATTATTCTTCCAACTTGCGAACTAGGCACCATAATCTCAACTGTTAATCTAACATCATCGGCTCCTGCTACGAAACCTTCTTCTCGCATTTTTTCGAAAATTAAATACTGAGCCTGAAAAAATGAAAGGGAATGTGATTTACATTTATTTCGCTCGGTTGAGATATCGATTTTTTTTTATACCTTCCATTGAGCTTCAGGCGATCCAACGATGGTGACTCGCCGCTCGGTTTGTGTATCCTGCGGTTTGGTCTCGTCGAGGGGAGCGATTTTGACTGTGGCACCTGAGAAGCGTATGATGTTCCTAATGTGCGAACCCTTCGTACCGATGATGGCCCCCACGGCGTTATTCGGTATATATAGGTACGTCGTCTCCTGGCTGTCCCCTCCGCCAGCTTGCGCCCCTCCGGCAGGATACATTCCCGGGTACGGTGCTTGGCCTGTGTACAAACCCCTTGAACCATAGCCTATACCTGACAAAAGTACCGATAGAGTCGTGCCAATACTTCTGTCAGAAATAATAGCTTTGTCTTTCAATTAACAAACATCTTAAATTAACCACCAAAAAATAGTAGATAATTTAAGAAAAATTTTAACGAAACTTTGTTTTTATTTTTAACGTTTTATTACCTGCAGTTGCCATCATCGCCATTGGATGTAATCCAGGGAACATCATGGATTGTGGAGCCATTGCTTGAAGATCGTTTTCGTAACTTTGTCTCAATTTCGCGCTAATTTGAGCCTCCGCTTTGCTCATATTTTCTATGCTACCTTTAACGGTTATAATACGCTCCAAATTGAACGAATTAATATCGTTAATACTGGAAACGGTGATTTTAGTTTCCGTCTCCTGCATGATTCGCTTGATGGTGTTACCGCCCTTTCCGATGATTCGTCCGATAAGATTGTTGTGTGCAAGGATTTTGAGCGAGATTTCGCCTTTGTTCGTGTTGTTGGCCTCCTGCTGCATCACCTCCAGAATACGCCGACACGCATTCGTGCAATTTTCCGGATTACCATAGATGGTGATGGCTTTCTCCAATGAACCGACATTATCCTTCCGGTGAACGTCGACCCGAGCACGAGTTTGTTGAGTTATTTGTCTAATCGTGGAACCTTGTCTTCCAATTATGGCGCCGACCTAAAATTTGTACAAAAACATAAAAATCGAAATTTTTTTTGTTTATTTATTTAAATAGATATACCATGTCGCTTTGCACTAATATTCGAAGTGGGAAGTCAGTTTGACGACTTTGTCCTGGCAGTCCTCCAAACGGTGCTCCTGGACCTCGTGGAGCTCTCCTCGCTTTTTTTTCTACGGCAAGTTCCACCTTCATGGCTCTACCTTCCAATTCGTACCCATTTATGTGATTTACCACTCTACAAAAAAGATTAATTTAATAATTTTTTTATTAAAATATCTTGTTACATACAATTGTGCTTGATCTGCTGTTTCAAAGGTAATCTGCACCGTTTGCGTATTTGGATCTTTGGAGGTAAGTTTATCACAAGAGATTACTTTCCCGTGGGGTTGAAGCAGGTGTTGGATATCTTCAAACCGAACCATCGGTGCTAAATTCGAAATGATGACTTTAGACGTAGATCTAAAAAAAATAAAAATACACATTTTAAGAGATAAAAAACGATTTACACATACTCAGATCGGAAATAATTAATATCCATTTTACGAATTTTAACCAAAAAAATTTATTACTATTACAAAGTTGGTGATATCACCAAATGGAAGCTCCAAATCAGTCATGCGCCATATTTGCTTAACCATATCAGAAACTTCGATAACGTAAAACCGATAAACGGTTTTCGATTGCAAACAACACACAATTTTCGATTGGCGATGTTTCAACAACGTTTATATTCTACGTAACAAACGGTAGACCAACGTTTTAAATCGTTGTTGTACACCTAACACAAAGAAGCGTCATAATACCGCGATCAGGGCCGGAATTAATACAAAGTTAATGTAAACGGAGGCTAAAGATGTTATTTTTAAAAAATTATTTGTCTCAAAAATTGTGATTAGGAAATTACATATCTTATTCATCAATTATCAATTATTATACCATGACTAAAACGTTTTCAATGAAGGAAAAAGGAATGCTTTAAATCATCATCGTTAATAAGATAAAGAAATCAGATCTCTGTTTGGCATATCACATGTAGAATAGCACAATTCTTGAATGATAAACTTGGAAAATATTTTCGTCTGTCTTTAGCTTGAAAAAGCTAAACACTTTTAAAAAGCAATTTGAAGGTTGTCATTGACTTCTTTGCGGTTGATTTATTAACAGTCATAAATCATTTTTTAATTAATTTTTTCTATTATTAATCTTTATGCATGCTCCACTTAGAGTAACCCTGAACTGGAGGGGTTAATAACCGGGAAAATGGATACTGTTTGACTCCTCTACTTTACTACTCTCTTATTACAAAATTTGCAATTACAGTCGTTTTTTCAACATAAAGTTGTTACCGGAGTTCGTCAGATTCAGTGAGTTTAGCGTCAACTTTATAAAATAAATGTTTTTATAGTAAATATCGATGTTGAAGTTCTGTTGAATTCTCCATTCTGTTTTCAGAGTTGTTTTTTCTCTGTAAACTTAACCTATTAACTTTAACAAAATAGTTAGAGACCAGATCATTTCCAGATCGTTAGTAGATCAACACGTTATTTATGAAAGGTCGAAAGAGAAGAAAGTACCGTTAAACATGATAAAGTAGCAAATGACTTAAGAAAATAAAAAAGCGGCAGATGATTATGAGCAATAATTCGGCGAATTTATTGAAGTTAAGGGTTTTGATTCATCGCAGATATTTAACCGAGTTTATTTTGCAACAGAATACCTAAAGGATCCTGCATAAACAACTCTCAAAGACAGACTAACGCTCCTTCTTGTGCAAACGCGGTGAAGAGTGGTGATTTCAAGGTAAAGTTCACATTCGTGTACCACTCTGCAAACCCTAAGGATAAAGACAGTTTAGTAGTGATGAGGCGTTCCAACACTACGGCGTGGATAGCTCAGATGTATAACAGAATGGAATCAAAATTTGGGGTGGACTACAGTGAAATATCTACCACCTAACACCGCTTCTGTTATCCAGCCCATAGATCAATTGGCGATATCCAATTTCAAAGAATGCATGTTTAGATATCATCAATTCGACCAGTTGAACATTGCTATAATGATTATCACACCGATCTACTGATATATGAGGTTTACACACCGGATACAAGCAGAACACTATGCGTGGAGGAAATCACTGCTATTTCCGAGCGCGAGATTTAACAGTTAATGGACTAAACGCAACATTCTGAAAGAAGCAAAATAAGTATCTGCTAGTAGTAAGAGCGAAGAAAGGGATGAAGTTAGAATTATTCAGACTTAGCTATCTTGAGAGACGTACAGCTAAAGTTGTGGGTTTAGCCGTGCGTCTGAAGACGATTACAACAGTTTTTTCATTATAAAGTTGTTACCGGAGTTCGTCAATCTCAGTCAGTTTGGCATCAACTTTCTAATATAAATGTTTTTATAGTAAATATCGATGTTAAAGTAATGGAATTCTCCATTTTGTTTTCAGTGTTGTTTTTTTCCTGTAAACTTAACCTATTAACCTTAACAATATCTAGAGACCTATATCTAGATCTATATCTAGCGAAGCGAGCGAAATTTTTAGATTGTTAGTACATCAACATGATATTTATGAAAGGGCGAAAGGGTGGAATTTCTATCAGCGTCATTGTGGCTTGGAGGTTCGAAAAGGAGACATGGTGTACACAATATCGTTAAACATTGCGAAGTTGCAAATGATTCCAAAAAGAAAGCTGCAGATGACTATGTGCAAGAATTCGGCGAAAAAGATCCTACATCACAACTCCCAAAGACAGACTCATGCGCCTTCTTTGTGCAAATGCGAGTGGTGATTGTGTACAACTCTGCAAATTCTAGGTGCAAAGATAGTTTAGTAGAATCAAAATTTGGGTGGACTACTACCACCTAACACCAATCCTGTTATCCAGCCTATGGATGAATTTGTGATAGCCAATTTCAAGAAATATTTTGAAAGTATTTTGATAGCACCTGAAAAGCTGCAACATTTATCGGGCTAGTCTACTGATATATAAGGGTTACACCGCGGCTACAAGCAGAACACTAAACTCTGCATGGAAGAAACTACTGCCATCAGCTATTTCTGAGCAAAAGTTTTAATAGTTACAGGACAAAACGTAACTTTCTGACAGAAGCGAAATAAGTATCTGCTGGTAGTGAGGGCGAAGAAGAAGATGAAGTTAGAATCATTCGGATTTAGCCATTTTAAGAGATGTACAGCTAAACCCGAATGTTTCTTGTTCTATATATAGAGTTAGTTGTAATGATATAAAACTAGAACTAACACTAGACGTAGATGTGGAAAATTTTGTGTTTAGCCGTGCGTCTGAAAGCTAAACTCAACCAAACCAATCCTGTATATTTGAATTGAAGTAAAACTTGAACCAATACTAGACCTATACTTAGGATTATTCGGAATTAGCCGTTTTAAGAGATGTACAGCATCGGAATGTGTCTTATTCTACTTCTAGAACAACGACAGACAGACTGAAACAAACATAGCATATATGAAGAACGATTGAAGTTACAATAGACAAATTCCATCGAAAATAAATACATAGCCTGTTCTGTCATTAATACGATGAACCTTTCCATCATGCATCCTCAATAATTCACTAACAAATCTTTGTGATAGAAGAACTTTTGAGATTGCTCATCACTACTTTCCAGTCAGGGGACAGTCATTTTTACCCTGTGATTGTGATTTTGAGTGTATTACACATCTTGTTCGAAGAGTATACAGAGTTTACACAGCATGTCAGAATACTGACTGATTCTTAAACCAAGTAAAACAGAATGATTTACTGTACACCAAGTAACAAAGGAGATGATATCAAATCGGAATAAGGTAGTAACATAGATTATGTTCGGAGTTTGTTGGTTTTAAGCACGAATTGCGGGGCAACACTGAAGTTTAATCCGTTTATTGCTGTAATTAAAAGAAAGTGAACAGAAAAGATACAAATTTGATGTTACTCGAAAGCAGGATTAAAAATGAAAAGATTCCTTGAAAACGGAGAAGGAAAGGAAGAAAAGGATCTAAAAGGTTCAGATTTAACAAAGGTAAGATCTCTAGATATCCGATATAATTTAACGTTTGTTGAAATTGGGGATAAGGAAAAACTAGCAACCTACAATGTCATAACACTTATATAGAGCAACGTTTAAGATTATTATAAAAAATCAAAATAAAAAATAAACTTATAATTAAGTTCTGATACCACATAGTTATATATTACAGGGTAATCTCACAAAGATTTCCGAAAATAGCACCGATATCAAATTACGTTTGTAAAACAACATTTGAAACCGTGGATTGAGTTTTTTTGACTTTAATGTTACTGCAGGATTTATCCATAGCAGCCGAATACTTGGGTGCTCTGAGTACGCAAGCACTCATACAAAACTTTTAATGATTTTGTTTAGATTGAAGTTGCCATTTTTAGTACCAACTCTTTCTTCCCAATTCAATCCCAGCATCTGCTGCGAAAGTTTTTATCGGAAAGCAGCAGCGGAATGAAATAAGAGTTGATACTGCTTTTAGGAGATTTGATACTACTTCCAGAAGACCTGAAATGTCTCTAGGGGAATTTGATACTGCTTCCAGAAGACTTGATACTGCTTCTAGAAAACCTGATCTGCCTGACTTGAAATGCTTCCAGAAGAGTTGATATTGCCTCTGGAATACTTGAAATATTTCCAAAAGACTTGATACTGTCTCTAGAAAACTTGAAATGCATTCAGAAGATTTGATACTGCTTCTAGAAGATTTGAAAAATTCCTAGTAGACTTGATATCGCCTCTGGGAGGTTTGAAGTACTTTCAGAAAACTTAATATTGCTTCTAGGTGATTTGAAAGCTTGCAGAAGATTTGATGCTGCTTCTAGAAGTTTGGAAAAGCTTCCAACAGACTCGATACTGCCTCTGGCTAATACCGAGCGTATTTTCATTACAAAACAAGCGATAGAAAAATCGTTCCAAATTTTTTATTTTTTCTTTATTTCGGAATGCCAGACCTATCATTTCTTTCATGAAATCCCGGGACTAACTTGGGATTAAATACCTGGTCTGGACACCTTATTTACAGTGCTATACAGTGTGTACATGAAGTATGGAATCAAAAATTACTGGACATTTATGTTATATTTATCAACGTGCACTTTTTCAGAAATTTTTCGGATAATTGAATCGTACAGGTGTTCCAATAATTGGAAATAATAACCACAATAATTATAAAAAGCTAAGAATAAAACAGGTGAGCAAAAAATTAAAGAAAGGGCTAAAACAAAAAAATATTTTGGATCTTTTTGGCAAAAAGTGATTATTTAAAAATTTTTAATTTGTTACTATTTTTTTAATAAGTTTTAACAACAACCCGTGTTTCGCACTATCGCGAGTCTACTGTATTAATAGAATTATAGATTAAAAGTTAACTACCAACTTTCAACTTAATTTCAAAAGATATTGGGCAAATAAATTGAACCAAATAATCAATCAATAAATTTAAGTAATAATAGGACAACAAAAAAGTGATATATTAATCATTTTATAAAATTGAATTAAATTAATTTTTGTTGCACTCAAAAACTATCATTTCAAGTAGTTTAGGATGAATTAAAAGTTTGATCCGGCCCTGAACGCGACCCATTTTCGCGACACTATCAACAAACGATAACGAAAATGTTGTAATGTAGTCGACATGCGGATTAATCGGTGTCAACGTGCGTAAGCATTATTATTTTTTTTAATGAAACACAACACTTCTTCCTGTCCAGCAAAGCGAATGATGATGAATTGGCGACCACGTTAATTGTAACTTGTGTGTATTTTACATTTTTATACTGTGGGGGGACAGTAACGAAACATGTTCCATTATACAAAATATAAGTGGCGCCGTTGATTTAAGATAAGAAAACCGGTGTAGGAGAAGTTTATGTTTTAATAAACTGAACGTGTAGCTTTTAATAAAAAAATCATATAATTTTGGTTATAAAAATGTAGTTTCTTTTTGCTTTATTTGAAACATAAAGTGTTTCCGGTGACTCAATCGTCCAAAAAAAGAATCTGTTGATTTATTTCCGTACTAAAGTGTAACCAAAAATAACTAACCGTCTCGTCGATTATACACAACCGAGTTTATATTGAGAACCCCGAGTTTTGGTCGTTTGGATTCCAAATTAATTGCCGTTATCAAAACAGATCTTTTAAAATGAATTATTACAAAGTAAACCCCAATTCATATTGAATATTATAAAAAAAGAATACTTGTATAGTGGTGCTTTTCTTGAGATCAAACGAGCCGACAGAACAATGTTTGTCTGGAAGGTCGTTGCGTTGAGCGTCCTCTCGAGCAGAACACTAAACTCTGGATGGAGGAAATCGCTGCCATCACAACTTTCTAATAAAAGCGAAATAAGTATCTGCTGGTAGAGAGGGCTAAGAAGGGGATGAAATTCCAATTATTGAGATTTTGTCGTCTTGAGAGATGTACAGCTAAACCCGAATGTTTCTTATTCTAGATGTAGAGTTAGATGTAATGATGTAAAATTAGAACAAACTTTCCGAACTTTTCTCATCTAGGTCTAGTTTCAAAAATACAGGGTTAGGTTGGGTTTAGCCATGCATCTGAAGTCGTTATCCGCCTTGAGAGATGTACAGCTAAACCCAAATGTTTCTTGATCTGACAAGGAGACATCGCAGTTGACTTTTCACCAATTTGGATCAAACTTTTTGTAGTGAATCTGTATTGAATCTTCTAAGAGAAATAGTGAAAAATGTAGTAAATATCGGTGAATAATCACCAAGCTTTCGATCTGAATTCTATTTTAATTGTACGTTTTTATAGTTTATATACATTTTTGTTAATCAATAATAAAATGCAAAGTTGTAGTATTATTTTATCTTTTAATTTAGTAAACACAAAGGATTTTCATTTCGAAGGAAATAAATGATTGTACATGTGCAGATTTACCACATGTGGTGTATATAAGAAACATCCAATTTATGTAAATATCCATGTCTATGCATACTGTTAGCTTTATCAAAAAAAAATTAGATGAAACATTTTTGTATTATAATATTTTAAATTGTTTAATTGATTAATAACTATTGAAGATAATGTTAATTACAAACGTAAACTATAACTTTGAATTTATTATTGATTTACAAAAATTATATTTGTATAAATTATAAAAACATTCAATATAATAGCAAATTAAGTTGGAAAAAAGTTCGAATTTGAGGATCGATCCTAGGAATTCAGATCGTAAGCTTGGCGATTATTCATCGAACTATACTGGTTCTTGAAAACCGATTTTTCTTTGCGATATATGAAATTAATTTTAAATGCCCATAAACTGAAAATAAATATCATCTCTTAGAATTGGATCAAAAGCTTTGGTATAAATGATACATATTCAATACAAATTAACCACAAAAAATTTATCCAAATTGGTAAAGAGTTAACTGCGATGTCTCCTTGTGAGTTATATCTAATGATATAAAACTAGAACTAACGAAAGACCTAGAAGTGGAAAGTCTTGGGTTTAGCCGTGCGTCTGAGGACATTTTTGTAACAACGATCTCCACAATGTATAGTTATTGAAATAGGGCACTTTACAAACTGATTTGGCAACCTGTATATTTCAATTGAAGTAAAACTAGAACTAACACGAATCGAAGAGAATCGTTCGGGTTTAGCCGTCTTGAGAGATGCACAGCTAAACCCAAATGTTTCTTGATCTGAGTTATATCTAATGATATAAAACTAGAACTAACTAATTCAGTGCTTGACTGTTATTAAAACTTTCCACTTCTAGGTCTAGTGTTAGTTCTACTTTTACTTCAATTCAAATATACAGGGTTGGGTTGGGTTGTGTTTAGCCATGCATCTGAAGACATTTTTTTAACAATGGTCTCTACAATGAATAACAAAATAGTTTTTGACATAGAGTACTTTACAAACTGACTAGACCTTGAAGTGATGACGGCTGATGCACGGCAGATGCACCGCTAAATCCAACCCAACCCAACCTACTCCTGTATATTTGAATTGAAAAAATAACTAACCGTCTCGTCGATTATACACAACCGACTTTATATTGAGAACCCCCGAGTTTTGGTCGTTTGGATTCCAAATTAATTGCCGTTATCAAAACAGATCCTTTAAAATGAATTATACCAAAGTAAACCCCCGATTCGTATTGAATATTACAAAAAAGAAAGCTTGTATGGTGGTGCTTTTTTTTGAGATCAAACGAGCCGACAGAACAATGTTTGTCTGGAAGCTCGTTGCGTTGAGTGTCCTCTCCGCGGTCGGAGTGTTTTATTAAACGGGCCAATTTAAGAACAATAACACGTATCGGCGAAGTGTTTCGAATCGGGAGCCAATTGTTGCCATCGGTGTCCCAAAGGGGCCGACAACGTTTCATTTTTTTCCCTCCCAAACGGATTTTTAACTACAATTTCAGTCTTACATCTTCGCCGTGTTTACACCGTTCCAAAGTTATTTTAAAATCGAGGATTTCAGGTCACTCACATTCCAATGATCGTGGGGTTACTCTTACAACCCAATCATCGACGCCTTCGGTTGACGTCACGTTTATTTCTTGAATCAGATCGGTCCCGTTTAGACACTCAGTTTCTTAAAAAAATAAGTTGACGCAAACAAGTAGAAAAACACGATTTTATACGGTTTCTACCATGTATTGTTAAATCTAAAATAATTTAACATTTTTCTAAAAGGATTCCTTTTTGGTTTAAGAAAAAAATCTCAAGGTGATTTAACCGAAGCATAACACATCGTTAGCACGTGAAGGAGCTAAAACGGGGTTGTGGGGGCCGAGAGGGAAGGGTTCTTCGTACCCATTCGAGCCGGATTAACACACCGGTCGAGGCACGTACCAAAAAAAAGGGGTGAATGGCGCACGCGGAATGGAATCCCAATCTAGTTGCCGAAACGAGATCCGGCCCGAAAATTCGCTCGGAACCGACTACAATGGGGCCGGTGCCGGTGCAGTGTATGCCCGGTCTACGGGGGCCCCCCGGCCAAACAGCTAAAGGAAACAGGTTTAGTCCAACTGGACGTTAGGGGGGCGCCCCCCGCCCCCCGTTTCCTTCTTATGGAGGGCCCAAAATTCGACTCTTCTTAGAAACGGTCGACGGTTTTTCCATCTTTAAGAGATCATTCATTTTTTTTTTCTTAATTTCTTAACTGACAAAACTCAACTCTCGATCTTAAATCATCTCAAATACAAATTCGAAGATTTAGAATTATCCAAATTATATAATACCAACTCAACCACATCTTACTTTCATTTCGAAATTATATTTAATTATTTCCAAGAAATCCTTCTTTAAACATGAATTCCTGAAATCAAATTTCTTAGTAACACCATAAAACCAAAAAAATTACTTTTTATCCACAATCAATTTCATAACAAGATAAAAAATGTACATACACAGTTTATTCATTAAATCAAGATTAACACGTTACAAAAAAAATAAATAAATAAGAACATACCGATGTGCTGTAAATGAAATATCGTATGACCTTCTGGGGTGCATCGTCCTTCCGGAAGTATAGTGATGATGCGGAGGCGCGCTCATTTTCGACGATGACGATGTCGAAGAAGGAAGAAGATTCGAAAGGAGGACAAACCTGGCGAAAAGACGCGCACTGACTGCAACACCGCGACGCGAGAGCCTCTGCATATATGGCCGTGGAAAGAATGCTCGTCTGCGCATTCTTGCGCTCTACACCCCTGGTTGCACCGTTCCGTTCGTTCTTTCAATTCGCAACCAAACCGGATGCACACGTTACGCAACGCCTAACGTCGCCGAACGAAAGTGAATATACAAGGAGAATGAAGAGAGCGAGCAAGAAAAAGATGATAAAACGAGATAGCGATTCTCAAGTGGAGATTTTAAAAGAGCATCATTTTTTAAATCAAGCTTATTTCAATTCCGTTTTTGGTTTTCTTGATTTCTGAATGCAGGTGGAATGGTTACGTTAAGTTAAGAACGTTGAAATGATTCAACGTTTAATTTCGTACACGAAACTTTGTCGCAAGACCTAAATTCTTACTTTGGGTGGTATTTTTGGGTGACTCTAATTGAAATATTACACACGCCCGACGAATTTGTAGACATACAGGTCACTGATAGCCATTACTTATTTTTGGTTTTAGATAGTAGGTGATAACTTGTCCGTGATTCACTTTGGGACGACCTCTTTCAATGATAATGTTATTTTTTTGGATGGTCATTCATATTCAAATCTATTCGAATTATTTGTATTCAAAAATTTGACTTTAATTCATAAAATATAACGAAAAAAATCTCGTCGAAACATATTTCCTTTAATTAATGGAAAAATTATTAATCTTAAAAAGCCAGGATATTATTAGAACATTACTGGGATGTCTGGTTTTTATGCAGATATTTTAAAAAACATCAAGGACCAAATAGAAAGAAATGCCACGCATTTATCTTTTGCATATACAGTAAAGCTCTCGCTAATTCGTACACTCGCAAATCTGAATTGCTTTGTAATCCGAATAAAATTAAAAAATGTAATATTTGTATTGTCTCCCTTGTAGTCCGAATTGGTAAAGGATTCACTAATCGGAGCTAATAGATTTTTCGTTCTATCTATAGGAGACGATATTGCGTAAACACTGATAGGCTTCTATTGAAATTGCCGAGTTCATACTTGCCAATGTTTGCCAATCCTTGTAATTTATTAGCAAAATGCTAGCGAAATGTATTTCGATAGTCAGATGAGGAAGAGGAACAACGCCATCCTAAACCTAAGGACTAATAAGACTACAGCCCAGGGGTCCCAACTTCTGGGAGGCGGCTGTATTTGCAATTGAATTTGAAATGCGACCCTTTTTTTTCTTTGGCATTGATGATTGTATAAAAAGAGAAGCCGAATATCTTAGGACGGATCTGGTTCAAAAATTCAGGGTTGGGTTGAGTTGGGTTTAGCTATGCGTCTGAATGCATTGTTTTAACGCAAGCCTCTACACAATGAATAGTTTCTGAAATAAGGTGTTTTACAAACTGATTTGGCAAGCCTGTATATTTTAATTGAAGTAAAACTAGAACTAACAGAACTTTCCACTTCTAGGTCTAGTGTTAATTCTAGTTTTATATCATTAGATCTAGATCTAGAACTTGGAACATTTGTGTTTAGCCATACATCTCTCAAGATGGCTAAACCCGAATGATTGTAGTTTTAATTCTAGTATTGGTTCTAGGTTTACTTCATTTCAAATATACAGGATTGGGTTGGGTTGGGTTTAGCCTTCAGATGCACGGCTAAACTCAAAACATTCCACTTGTAGGTCTAGTGTTAGTTCTAGTTTTATATCATTAGATTTAACTCTATATCTAGAACTAGAAACATTCGTGTTTAGCCGTACATCTCTCAAGATGGCAAAACCTGAATGATTCTAATTCTAAGTCCAGTGTTGGTTCTAGTTTTATTTCAATTCAAATATACAGGATTAGGTTGGGTTGGATTTAGCCGTGCATACATTTTACAATGAATAATTTCTGAAATAGGGTGCTTCACATACTGATTTGGCAACCCATCGGCAATGTATTTTATTTCAATTCTTTGCATTTTTTCACTATTTTTTTCATTGGTTTCATCGCTTCTTCGATACTTCCTAACCAGAAGATATCTTACTTAACTTATCTTATCTTAACTTATCTTACTAACTATCTGCCTTAACTTTTAGCATGAACTAATGACGCAAGGAAACTAGTGATGATAGAAATAGAGGAATCGTCTCTTTCCTCAGCACTACCATCAAACTCCTATTGACAATATAACGTAAATTTTCATTATATTTCTGTTAATGTTCAAATGTGCGAACATTTTAATATTTGATCATTAGATCTAACTGTACGGTATCCCTATCATACGCATGTATGGGTAAATATCCAGTGTCCCCTCCGAGGTGCAAACTTATATACAAGATTGGGTTGGGTTTAGCTATGCATCTGACGAAATTTTTTTAACGATGGTTTCTAACGATAGTTTCTGAAATAAAGTACTTTACAAACAGATTTCGCAACCCTGTATATTTCAATTGTAGTAAAAGTAGAACTAACACTAGACCTAGAAGTGCAACGCTTTAGGTCATAGCTAAACCCAAAAATTTTCCACGTCTAGGTGTACTGTTAGCCCTGGGGCGCCAAATATCTTAAGACGGCAGTGAATAGGAACCTGATGACGCCATTCCTTTGTCCATTTAACAATTAAAAGAAATGGGTATTATGCTGAAGAAGCTAGTAAAAGCTTCAGTGTATCATATGTATTGCAAGATAAACTGTAGATATTATTATTATCTTGTATAATTAAATCTATAAATATGGGTTTATAACACTTTTAGACAACATCTAAATATGACTTCAATAATTCGCGTGCTTCCATCATTTCAATTAAGCTAGTTCTAATTGATTCGGATTAGCGAAGCTTTACTGTACTAAGTGTTCTTTTTATCCAATTTGGATTTTGATGGCCAAACACAGACAATTTTCGCGATTACCTCTGCCCAATGTAAAAGTTGCAGTCTCAAACAATAAGATGTCTGTCTGCTTTATTCCAACAAACCGCCAGCCCGATTCATCGTGTACTCATTAAATGCACATTGATGCACATAGTTGACATGCATGATTGCATTTGATGATTCTATTTGACCACTACATGCAACAAAGTTAATATTTGATATATAAATTCCACTTAATATCTTCAATAAAAATATCAAATGAGAGTGGTATTTCTACCAATAACACATTCCATAAAGATTTTGCAAAAATCGTGTACTCGTCAAATTCATCGGACAAAGATGCAGATAATTAACATGGAAGATTGCATTTGATGATTCTATTTGGCAAGTACATGATGAGTCATACAAGCTAACATTAACTACAACCTTATTAGAACAAAACTAATACTCGATTTAGAAATTAGACTTAATATTAAAATTAGACAAATGTTGAATAAGGTTGGTCTTTCAATGAATATTTTGGAAAAAACATGTACTCGTTAAATACGTCACACCAGGATGTACAGGGTGGCTAAATAAGCGTGCAAAGATATCGAGTCGCGGTTTCCAACAATTTTGTCGGATTCGTTTTGCTATTTTTTCATAATATTTTTATTTAACTTTTATTTCTTAACCTACAGATTTAACTTTTCTAAGAAAATTCACAAGTTTTGTTGTATTTACGGAAAAATGCCCTCTAATGGTCAAATATCAAATTACATTCATCACAAATAAGGTATGATTTGTAGTTCAACAAAAGCTCTTCCAACGACACCAAGCTTATTAAATTCCGGTCAGCCATTTTGAAATTATTGGCATTTGTTTACAAACATTTTCAAACTTCCCCCACCACTATATTTTTAGAGATAGAGCGACAATGTTTTAACAAAAAAAAATAGATTTATCTAGATTTTAGAAAGCATACGCTTTTGTATTATGTTAATACAGCGGAATTTTGAGATAATTATCATTTTTGAATTAAAGTTCCTAAATTACTAAAGTACCGCTGTTCATAAAGCCTGCGTATTTAAACTATTCAAGCCAAAAATGGCGGTTTGGTAGCTTACCAGTGCCAGTCAGTGCGTGTCAATGCTTGTCAGCATATCACTGTTTTTTTTATAAAAACTTGCACTTGTAATAATGCCGTTTTGTTGCCTTAAGAGTTCGAAAAGGCTTTGTGAAGTTAGTTTATTGTGAAGAAACTCTGGATCTTCTTAATAAAACCGCCATGGGGAATTTAGAATTAGTTTATGTACCTAAAAAAAATTAGGGAATCTTGCGACTTCAGTGATCTTTTATGTTGTTTTACTAAATAACCCTTTAAGCTGTCTTTAGTACGAGGGAGAATTGGGCATTTGTGTATCGGGTATTTCATTCTGGTTGGCTGATGGCGAAGGTCCTGGCGTTACGTGGTCGCCATCAGCCAATCCGAATGAAATACCCGATTCACAAATGCCCAATTCTCCCTTACACTAAAGGCAGCTTTATTGAAATTTTGAATTTGCCGCGTGCATTTTTCAGCCAAAATGGCGACAAACCGCGGTACTTTAGAAATATAAGGATTTTAAATTCAAGATGGCGTTTGCGCCTCCTAGCGCTCATCTTAGAAACCTGAAAACAATTTCCAGCATTTTCTCTTAGCCACTTTAGTCATAAGATTTTTATCATAAGTTTCTGCAATAAGTAGTCTCCGAGATGTGGCACTTTGCACGCTTATTTCGCCACCCTGTACATATTCGAAATGGATAATTGCATTTGATGATTCTATTTGGCGAGTATACGAGTCACACAGCTTGTTAGAACAAAACTAATACTTGATTTAGAAATTCGACTCAAAATCTTCAATACAAATATCAAATGAGGTTGGCCTTACTGCAAATAATGCCTTCCAATGAAGATTTCGCAAAAATCGTTTATAATTTGCGAGAAGCGTGTCAAATGCATCGCACTAGAATGCATATACTTGACATGGATGGATTACATTTCTTCAATATCTTCAATATAAATATCAAATGAGGGTGGTCTTACTGCCAATGACAAATTGCAATGAATATGTTGCACAAATCGTGTACTGGTCAAATGCAATCGCACATAGATCCACATTCTTGACATGGATGATTACATTTGATGAAAGCACTATGAGTCAGACCGCTTGATAGAACAAAGCTAATAATTGATTAATATATTCGACTCAATATCTTCTACACATATGTCAAATGAGAGAATCTTACTGACAATAACACATTTCAATAAATCTTTTGCAAAAATCTGTTGGCCAGATTTAGGATGATTTACTCCATTTTCATGATTGTCGTAGATGACCGTGGATTGCTCTTAAATGTATGTCGCTTTGAATACAATAACAACATTTGTAATATTGTTCGTTCATCCAATTTTAACCTTTTAGTGAACTGATAATTGAAACTAAGAAATAATTAACATATTTACAAACTTCTGTAGAGATCTGCTTTTCAATGATAAACCTTTTTGAATGTGTTAGAAATTCCTAACGATTTATTATTTTATTAGCAAAAACTGTAATGAGCAATTGTCAGTTTCATAGAATTTAAGAAATGTTCATATTATTATACATACGACTACTTCACAGTTTCTAATCACTACTATTTGGACACATAAATGACGCTATTATAAAAGCTTAGCTTTACACCGTTTTCAAAGAAAAATCTCGACTTATTACGCCGATTTCAAATTTTGTAAATTATGCCTGATTGAAAGATTTTGTGAAGATTAGAATTATGCTAAAAAATAAGAGTGCTACAAAATTCCATAAGATTAGAAAAGTAAAAGAACCATTATTAAAACCTAACAATTACCAGCCGAAGACGTTGAAAATTAGAAAGGAACGAAGTTTTATTGCGACCAATACAAGTTTACAATAAAATGATTGGCAATCTGTTTGATTACTAACAAGTGTACGCCAAGGATGTCAAAATTTAGAAAGGATTATGATTATGGCGACAAATCCACTTTGAAATCATAAAATAAATAAAAAAGATTACGTTAGGATTACGAATATACATTGATTGCAAATTAGATAAGATATGTGATTGCATCAAGATGTCATATTTTTTCATATCGCCTGAATTATAGGATGACTTTTTTAAACCTTTTTCAGTAATACTTAAACATTCAGAACATTAAAATGATATGACCATAAATTATGCGGCTAAGATCAACATGATCAATTTAACAAAAAATGAATAATGATAAACGATCTTTAGAATTGGTAACCACGCATATCACACAACTACAACATCCTTTGGTATTTATGCGATTCTTAAGGCGAAGCCTCTAGAATGCATCATATCGAGGATTGCAATTTTATTCTTCATGTTAGGTATTTGACTTGATGATGAATAAATTCTAAAATCAGCAATATAATAAAAAAATATATAATATGTATTCTTAGCCTTCGAATCACTTCGATAGTTTTGAAAAACAATCAAATTCACTATTGGTTTTCTATTAATAGCAATAAATGCATTTCATCAATATTTTGATATCCCAACCTAAAAATATCAAAATAAACACATGTGCCGTTTAAATTTAGAAAACACTTCGCCCAACTGACATAACTTCAAAAAGAAGATTAAATTTGTTTACCAAAGTCGAAAACGTTATCTATTATCTAATACTGGAATATTTTTCTTTACGTATTACTTTCCAACAATCGAAAGGAAACACAATCTCGTTTAACCTTCACAATAAAAAGAGATGGAGAGCAAAAAATATTATCAACTTTCGCACACCGCGTTTCATCGAACTGAACAATACTCGGGATGCACAGGGCGTGTTCATCGTCGATAACCGCTCTCTCTTTCTCTTTTAATCTCTGGTGTACTTGAAAAGAGACGGCATCTTATAACTTATACTCGGAAATGTTCCCGAACAGTGGCGCCTCACATATCACGTCAAAATCGCGTACCGCACGCTCCATACGCCTCCTCCTCCGCCTCCCGAGTACGTGGTGCGTGTGCAAGAACCGGAAGGCCGTTGAACCCTTCCGATGGAATGAAAGAACGAATTTTCCGGAAAACCATGGGCGTAAACGGAATTATGCAGAGACTTTCCTCTATTTTTAATTTAGACTTACTAGTCGTACTCTACCAATGGAAAACCTAAGCGACTACTCGTACCATAGACTTCACCTAAATAAAACACAATTAAGATCTATTGACACGTTCACTTCGAACACGGTCGTTTTCTTGGCCAATTAAGACCGATAACCGCATAACACTGCTGTGATGAAACTCTTATGGCGGCGAAAAACAACCGACTGACTGAACGAACAAACGAGCAATACACACAACGCACGTCACCGCTTACTGAGCTAATCGAGAACGTCGTCGGTGCCGTTATACTTCCTTCGACGCGACGTTCAGTGATGTGACGTAAACGGTACGAAGAGGAAAAAGTTGGTGGGATATTTATGATTCACGTGTTATGTCCATGTATTAAAATGTTCCATCGTCTATAATATTGAAAGACTTTAAATACCCACATTAATGTTATCAACAGTACTGAAGATGACATTTTTATATTTCGAAACTGCATTTAATAAATGTTCACTTGTTGACACATACTTATTTTTTTATTTCGAAGATATGATATAAGCAAAGCTGCATCGGAAACTGTTTGAGTACCGGATACTTGCAATGTATCCGGCTATTTTTAAAGGAAGTGCGAACTTTCTCTGCAAAACTATCCGGATACATGTATCCGGCAGATTTCGGATACAATCTCGAAGTCTTTTAAAATGACCTAAATTGTTAAAATATATTGTCATCTATATTTTACTACTAATCGTTTTCCCAATATTTTCAAGTTGGCTCTTTCTGGGAAAAACTAATAAACTCTTATTAGGAAATGAGTTATTTAATTTTTTTCTAAATTTAATGTACAAATTTTAATTGAAAAGATAGCCCAAGATTTTCCCAGAATAGTAAAAGAGAAGAACAATCAACTTCCAACATGTGAAGTTGGAAGAAGTATCACACATTTCTTTGATTTGGTTAGTTACGAAGACAGATTTATGTTTTTGGTAAATTTAAACCAGGATGAATAAGGAGTTCGCTTTTTAATTGCAAGTACAGTAAAGCTACGCTAATCCGAATCAATTAAAACCAGCTTAATTCAAATTATAGAAGCATACGGATTATGGAAATCATATTTTGATATTGTCAACAAAATGTTATAAATACAATGATATTATCACTATTATCAGTGTATCATCGGTATCTTGTTTTTACTAGTTTCTTCACTTTTAATTCGTTTGTCCCAACGTCTTCATAGAGAGAACTGCCTTATTTGCTGCAGCATAATACCGACTTCTTTTAATTGTTGAATGGATAATGGAATGATGTCATCAGGTTCTTCTTGCTCATCTGAGTATCAAAATACATTTATCTAGTATTTTACTATTTTATAGGATTAGGAAACATTAGGAAGGATGAACATTTTTAATAGAAATGTTCTTGAGTGTTTTCGAAATATCGTCTTGCTCTACAGATAGAACGAAAAATCTGCTAATTTTGATTAGTGAATCTTTTACTAAATCAATTAAAAAACTATTTTTAAAGGAAGTGCGAATTTTCTCTGTAAAACTATCCGGATACATGTATCCGGCAGATTTCGGATACAATCTCGAAGTCTTTTAAAATGACCTAAATTGTTAAAATATATTGTCATCTATAGTTTACTACTAATCGTTTCCCCAATATTTTCAAGTTGGCTCTTTCTGGGAAAAACTAGAAAACTCTTACTAGGAAATGAGTTATTCGATTGTTTTCTAAATTTAATGTACAAATTTTAATTGAAAAGATAGCCCAAGATTTTCCCAGAATAGTAAGAGAAGAACAACCAACTTCCAACATGTGAAGTTAAAATTATTGATGTAGTCACTAAGATTGTTATTTCAGATTTAGTCATGGATACCGGATACAAAATTTAAAGTATCCGTTTACAGAATATCGGATAATCAAAAAGTATTTAAATACTATCTAATATAAAGTTATAGAAAAACCTTAACATAACGTATACGGGAAAGCGTGACTAGCATTACAGCTAACCCAAGCTTAACCTTTCTACAGTGATGGGCGACAGGACGATGCAAACAGTGGGTACTTAAGCAATTTTAAATTTATAGTAATACAAAAATATATTTTTTAATTCGAATGTATTAATTTATTCACAAAGAAATAAAAATACCAGTTTGCGTAGTCAATAAAGAAAATTATAAATATGCCAAAAGTTTTTAGGTCTAGTATTAGTTATACTATACTTTTAGTTTGAGAAGAATTTACAACAATCAAGCATTGAATGGCAAATGAAACCAGAACTAACACTAAATCTAGTACTAGAAAGATTCAGGTTTCGCTGTGTGAAAAATCTGTTAATTTTGATTAGTGAATCTTTTACTAAATCAATTAAAAAACTATTTTTAAAGGAAGTGCGAATTGTCTCTGCAAAACTATCCGGATACATGTATCCGGCAGATTTCGGATACAATCTCGAAGTCTTTTAAAATGACCTAAATTGTTAAAATATATTGTCATCTATAGTTTACTACTAATCGTTTCCCCAATATTTTCAAGTTGGCTCTTTCTGGGAAAAACTAGTAAACTCTTACTAGGAAATGAGTTATTTGATTTTTTTCTAAATTTAATGTACAAATTTTAATTGAAAAGATAGCCCAAGATTTTCCCAGAATAGTAAAAGAGAAGAACAACCAACTTCCAACATGTGAAGTTAAAATTATTGATGTAGTCACTAAGATTGTTATTTCAGATTTAGTCATGGATACCGGATACAAAATTTAAAGTATCCGTTTACAGAATATCGGATAATCAAAAAGTATTTAAATACTATCTAATATAAAGTTATAGAAAAACCTTAACATAACGTATACGGGAAAGCGTGACTAGCATTACAGCTAACCCAAGCTTAACCCTTCTACAACGATGGGCGACAGGACGATGCAAACAGTGGGTACTTAACCAATTTTAAATTTATAGTAATACATAAATATATTTTTCAAATTAGAATGTATTAATTTATTCACAAAGAAATCAAAATATCAGTTTGCGTAGTCAATAAAGAAAATTATAAATATGCCAAAAGTTCTTAGGTCTAGTATTAGTTATACTATACTTTTAGTTTGAGAAGAATTTACAACAATCAAGCCTTGAATGGCAAATGAAACTAGAACTAACACTAAATCTAGTACTAGAAAGATTCAGGTTTCGCTGTGTGAAAAATCTGTTAATTTTGATTAGTGAATCTTTTACTAAATCAATTAAAAAACTATTTTTAAAGGAAGTGCGAATTGTCTCTGCAAAACTATCCGGATACATGTATCCGGCAGATTTCGGATACAATCTCGAAGTCTTTTAAAATGACCTAAATTGTTAAAATATATTGTCATCTATAGTTTACTACTAATCGTTTCCCCAATATTTTCAAGTTGGCTCTTTCTGGGAAAAACTAGTAAACTCTTACTAGGAAATGAGTTATTTGATTTTTTTCTAAATTTAATGTACAAATTTTAATTGAAAAGATAGCCCAAGATTTTCCCAGAATAGTAAAAGAGAAGAACAACCAACTTCCAACATGTGAAGTTAAAATTATTGATGTAGTCACTAAGATTGTTATTTCAGATTTAGTCATGGATACCGGATACAAAATTTAAAGTATCCGTTTACAGAATATCGGATAATCAAAAAGTATTTAAATACTATCTAATATAAAGTTATAGAAAAACCTTAACATAACGTATACGGGAAAGCGTGACTAGCATTACAGCTAACCCAAGCTTAACCCTTCTACAACGATGGGCGACAGGACGATGCAAACAGTGGGTACTTAACCAATTTTAAATTTATAGTAATACATAAATATATTTTTCAAATTAGAATGTATTAATTTATTCACAAAGAAATCAAAATATCAGTTTGCGTAGTCAATAAAGAAAATTATAAATATGCCAAAAGTTCTTAGGTCTAGTATTAGTTATACTATACTTTTAGTTTGAGAAGAATTTACAACAATCAAGCCTTGAATGGCAAATGAAACTAGAACTAACACTAAATCTAGTACTAGAAAGATTCAGGTTTCGCTGTGTGAAAAATCTGTTAATTTTGATTAGTGAATCTTTTACTAAATCAATTAAAAAACTATTTTTAAAGGAAGTGCGAATTGTCTCTGCAAAACTATCCGGATACATGTATCCGGCAGATTTCGGATACAATCTCGAAGTCTTTTAAAATGACCTAAATTGTTAAAATATATTGTCATCTATATTTTACTACTAATCTTTTCCCCAATATTTTCAAGTTGGCTCTTTCTGGGAAAAACTAGTAAACTCTTACTAGGAAATGAGTTATTTGATTGTTTTCTAAATTTAATGTACAAATTTTAATTGAAAAGATAGCCCAAGATTTTCCCAGAATAGTAAAAGAGAAGAACAACCAACTTCCAACATGTGAAGTTAAAATTATTGATGTAGTCACTAAGATTGTTATTTCAGATTTAGTCATGGATACCGGATACAAAATTTAAAGTATCCGGTTACAGAATATCGGATAATCAAAAAGTATTTAAATACTATCTAATATAAAGTTATAGAAAAACCTTAACATAACGTATACGGGAAAGCGTGACTAGCATTACAGCTAACCCAAGCTTAACCCTTCTACAACGATGGGCGACAGGACGATGCAAACAGTGGGTACTTAACCAATTTTAAATTTATAGTAATACATAAATATATTTTTCAAATTCGAATGTATTAATTTATTCACAAAGAAATCAAAATATCAGTTTGCGTAGTCAATAAAGAAAATTATAAATATGCCAAAAGTTCTTAGGTCTAGTATTAGTTATACTATACTTTTAGTTTGAGAAGAATTTACAACAATCAAGCCTTGAATGGCAAATGAAACTAGAACTAACACTAAATCTAGTACTAGAAAGATTCAGGTTTCGCTGTGTGAAAAATTTGTTAATTTTGATTAGTGAATCTTTTACTAAATCAATTAAAAAACTATTTTTAAAGGAAGTGCGAATTGTCTCTGCAAAACTATCCGGATACATGTATCCGGCAGATTTCGGATACAATCTCGAAGTCTTTTAAAATGACCTAAATTGTTAAAATATATTGTCATCTATAGTTTACTACTAATCGTTTCCCCAATATTTTCAAGTTGGCTCTTTCTGGGAAAAACTAGTAAACTCTTACTAGGAAATGAGTTATTTGATTTTTTTCTAAATTTAATGTACAAATTTTAATTGAAAAGATAGCCCAAGATTTTCCCAGAATAGTAAAAGAGAAGAACAACCAACTTCCAACATGTGAAGTTAAAATTATTGATGTAGTCACTAAGATTGTTATTTCAGATTTAGTCATGGATACCGGATACAAAATTTAAAGTATCCGGTTACAGAATATCGGATAATCAAAAAGTATTTAAATACTATCTAATATAAAGTTATAGAAAAACCTTAACATAACGTATACGGGAAAGCGTGACTAGCATTACAGCTAACCCAAGCTTAACCCTTCTACAACGATGGGCGACAGGACGATGCAAACAGTGGGTACTTAACCAATTTTAAATTTATAGTAATACATAAATATATTTTTCAAATTCGAATGTATTAATTTATTCACAAAGAAATCAAAATATCAGTTTGCGTAGTCAATAAAGAAAATTATAAATATGCCAAAAGTTCTTAGGTCTAGTATTAGTTATACTATACTTTTAGTTTGAGAAGAATTTAAACAATCAAGCCTTGAGTGGCAAATGAAACTAGAACTAACACTAGATCTAGTACTAGAAAGATTTAGGTTTCGCCGTGCGTCTTCAGACGGACGACTAATATAATTTAGGTCTAGTGCTAGTTCTAGTTTTAGTTTGATACAGGTATACAACAATTTAAGACTGAATAAGGACTAAAATTAGAGCCAACACTAATGCTAGAACTAATACTAGACCTCGAACCAAAAACATATGGGTTTAACCATACCTCTCTTAAGACGGAACCCAATCCAACCCAACCTAGTTTCAGAACTAACACTAATCTTAGAACTAGAAACATTAGGGTTTAACGCTCTGAAGAGACATACGGAAAGTTTTCCAATCTTTCAAGAATGTTAAAAAATTTTTAAAATCGGAAGTAATTAAGACGTCGCGAAAAAAGTTCCGATTATTTAGGAAGCCGCAAACCGAAAAAAATGGGAACTTCTGATTTAGAATATTAATAAATTCTTCAATTTTTCTTCAGAATGAATTATTATTAAAGTGAAACTATATGAAATTTTTGAAGAAATTATTTATTTTAATATCAACTACCGGTTTCATCTACGAAGTGTTCCACGTCAATGGTTAAAAAGCATAAAAGTTAACATTTGAGGTTAACAGATCTAATTGATATGTATATGTGTATTTAGTTATTACGCTTCTTGAATGATTCAAAATTGAACTATTTATAGAAAAGATTTTTGATTGTTATGATGAAAACATAAAATAATAATAATGGTAAAATATTTTCACGAAACCGATACTCGATATAAAAATAAATAATCTTTTCAGAAATTTCATATAGTTTCATATTAATAATAAATCTGATTTAGAGATTATTATATTATTTTTGAGATTATATGTAAATAACTATTGTTATTGCTTTTTATTAAAAAAGAACTCGTAATTTTTAATTCAACATGGTTACGTTATAGGCCTTTGTCTTTGTTGTACTTTTTTTTAAATTTTATAAATACCTAAAAATACCCATCTAGGGTAAATACCTCGAGTATATACATGAGTATATATATATATATATATATATGTATATGAGCATATGTATATATAAATATACATATACTCAGGGTATATTCCCTTGACAATAAATACCCGGGTATTTTTCAACACTGCCCTTATACGACTAACATGATTGAACGAACATCGACGACCATTAAAACTAAATATTATATTAGATATACATTATCAAACAATAACTACAATAAAGGACTTATAAAAAGCTTTACAGAATGCTTTAACTCACTTCCTTGACATTGATGACGTTTTTGGGTTGCTGATAAATCAAGATTTCGGTAAGTTATATTTCGCGCACTTTCCATTACAATATTTATACTATTTGGTGTTCCCTTCTTATCTTTTTCAATATTCGACTGTTACTTTTCAATTTAAATCAGATTGTAGACATCACAGTTTATCTCATCCACCATAGGACTCTACTCTTTGCTTCGTTATATTCCAAAACAATATTTGGTTTGTAATTTACTTTGCAATTCCTTATTTGTGTATATGTGTACGCTGTTTTTGGTAAATTTAAACCAGGATGAATAAGGAGTTCGATTTTTAATTGCAAGTACAGTAAAGCTTTGCTAATCCGAATCAATTAAAACCAGCCTAATTCAAATTATAGAACCATACCGATTATTGAAATCATATTTTGATATTGCTAACAAAATGTTATAAATACAATTATATTATCACTATTATCAGTGTATCATCGGTATCTTGTTTTTGCTAGTTTCTTCACTTTTAATTCGTTTGTCCCAACGTCTTCATAGAGAGAACTGCCTTATTTGCTGCAGCATAATACCGACTTCTTTTAACTGTTGAATGGATAATGGAATGACGTCATCAGGTTCTTCTTGCTCATCTGAGTATCAAAATACTTTTATCTAGTATTTTACTAATCAATTACAAGGATTAGGAAACATTAGAAAGGATGAACATTTTTAATAGAAATGTTCTTGTGTGTTTGGAAATATCGTCTTGCTCTACAGTGAATCTTTTGCTAAATCAAATTACTAATTCATAGTATAGAAACTAATTCCAATATTAATTCATAAAGTAAGTTTTACGTTTTCTATTTTTTTTTATATTAGAAGGGAATTCGGATTCGAAGGTGTACGAATTAACGGAGCTTTACTGTAATATTTTTGGCAAATTCTTTCAAAAACGAACAGGAATTAACACAGTAATGTTAATTTCTTCACTAGAAGTTCTTCAGCTAACGATATCCACAATACTCCACCATCATTTTATAAAATTCACGAAAAACTCTGTTAACAATCTTACTCCTTGATTTTTCTCAACTTTCATAAACTTCCCAGCAAACTTCTCCCAAAAGTGCTATTCGCTTAATAATTTTCTATCTCCATGTAGTCAAGTTATATAAAACGTAAAATGACGGTTGAATACACTATTCGGATTCCAAAGATGTCTAACGATCACAATTTTTGTAGTATAAACAGAAAAAGGAAGATACATTGTATGTTTTGCAAAGATCTTACAATTTTTCGCAAAAAAAACTTTAACGACGAATACACAAAATAGTTTCGTCATCTCAACCCAATTCATTATGTCAAGCCGGGGATGCTTTTTTAGTAATCATTCTAGGCACCGACAATGTGAAAATTCAGTGTTCACAAAAGAATGTGTTGTGCGTTGTTTAAAATAAAATATTTTCAGCAAAAGGAACAAGACATGAAAGTTGTTGTTAAAATAAAAACAAAAAACAGGGATTTTTTAAGCCTTTTTGTAGAAAACTCTTAACCCAATCTGGCCCAGATTAGACAACTCCAACCCAACCCAACCTCTAGCTTTAAATGGTAAAAGAATGATTAGCTCCATTACAAAGAGTGTGAGTCTAACGGTTATCATGATGTTGGGTCGAAGCAAATTGGGTCGAACCTGGAAAGAAACACGAGAGAGATCCGATTGAAAAAGATTTAGTAATCAGCAGTTGTAAAGCATTTCCACAAAGACGAACACCCATCACAAGACAAATACGAGTTGGGTTGTGTTCAATTAACCCTTTTTATCCGAATTTGTTAAAAGAAGTGACAAACATTATTTAGTATTGTCTAAACTTATATTTGGAGGTTGTAAAATGTGTCGGAAATATCTAACATTTTTTTAAGTAAACACATGGCTTATCTTAAGAGACATACTACTAAACGCAAATGTTTCTAGTGTCTAGTGCTAGTTCCAGTTTTGATTGCCATTAAGTGCTTGATTGTTGTAAATTCTTCTGGAACTAAAAGTATAGTATAACTAAAACTAGGAGAATTAGGAAGTTATATTTATACTTGTCTTTACTAACTACACAAACTGATTTCTTTGTGAATAAATTAATACATTCGAATTAAAAAATATATTCATGTATTACTATAAATTTTTAATTGGTTAAGTACCGACGGTTTGGATAAGTAACCAATTTATAAATACCTATCCACCGGGCATTTACCTGTCGCCCATCACTGTGCACAACAATTAAAACAGTAGAAATATCACTTGTATTAGAAGACTAGATCTAAAACTAGAAACATTCCGGTTTAGCCGTTTTAAAAAACATACAATCAAACTTGAATGTTTCTAGCTCTAAATTTAGACCCAATACCGCCATATAAAGTTATAGGAAACCTCGATGTAACAAGCGAATTCGAGGCAAAGAGTTTGCGTTATAGCGCTTTAAAGACTCTGTGGACAACTAAAACTAGAACTATTACAGCTTTGTCAACCTAGAACCCGAGTTTACGATATATTGGTTTTATTAATACCATTCGATAGAAAACCGTTTGTTCTCGTTTGTACCACCTTTAACTTCATTTGTACCTCAGGACCTACAGTGAAAAAACAATTTTGAAAAAAATGCTGGAGCCCTACTTTCTGATATTCTAGTTTTATTAATATTATTCGGTAGAGAAACGTTTGTACCCGTTTGTATCACTTTCGATTTCGTTTGTACCTCAACCGGTTTCAAAATACAGCGATTTTTTGATTTTTTAAAATAACCGCTGAAAATAGGTATCTTCGTTATTAATAGAGAATCGCAAAACAGTCGATGGACTTCGATGGAAAATCGTTTGTACCACTTTCGATTTCTCTTGTATCTCAACCGGTTAGAAAATACAGCGATTTTTTTGATTTTTGAGAATACCGTTTGAAAATGTGTATCTTCATTATTGATAGAGATATCGCAAAACGGTCGATGGAATTCAATGGAAAATTGTTTGTACCACTTTTAATTTCGCTTGTACCTCAACCGGTTCCAAAATGCAGCGATTTTTTGAGAATACCGCTGAAAATGTGTATCTTCATTATTAAAAGACATATCACAAAACGGCAGATGGACTTCGATGGAAAATCGTTTGTACCACTTTCGATTTCTCTTGTACCTCAACCGGTTAGAATATACAGCGATTTTTTTGATTTTTGAGAATACCGCCGAAAATGTGTATCTTCATTATTGATAGAGATATTGCAAAACGGTCGATGGAATTCAATGGAAAATCGTTTGTGCCACTTTCGATTTCGTTTATACCTCAACCGGTTCCAAAATGCAGCGATTTTTTGAGAATACCGCTGAAAATGTGTATCTTCATTATTAAAAGAGATATCATAAAACAGTCGATGGAATTCGATGGAAAATCGTTTGCACCCCTTTGTACCACTTTCATTTGACATTTTGTTATCCACTTTTATAACTGTCTCATCCCAAACACATGTATTTGAACATCTCTCGAAATAATCACGAAATACAAGATATGCTACGAAAATTACATGATTTCGACCATTTTGGGATATCTCTTAATAACGGAATGTATATTTCTTCAACGGTATTCTCAACAATCAAAAAATCGCTGTTTTTTGGAACCGGTTGAGGTATAAACGAAATCGGAAGTGGTACAAACGATTCTCTACCAAATGGTATTAACAAAATTGGAAAGTCAAAAAGTGGGGATCTGGCGAATTTTTCAAAATTTTTTAAATTTAGCACTTTAGGTTTCTTAGGTACAAACGAAATTAAAGGAGGTACAAATGAGCACAGAAAATTCTCCATCGATGGTACTAATGTAACCATAATATCATAAACTTTATAAACTAAGTTAACTCTAACTTAAAAATTAGAGACATTTAGGTTTAGCCTTACGTCTCTTAAGAACCAAGTCCTAATGAACGTAATTTTAAGTGTAGTGTTATTTCAATAGAAATATGTAACTATCTACCGCAGAATAATAAGCGAAACTAGAACAACAAACATTAGAAAACCTAGAATAAGAAAGATGAAGAACAAGAATGTTTCTTGTCTAGTGGTCTAGTGTTACTTCAATAAAAATATTCAACAATTTAACGATAAGTAACAACTAAAACTTGAACTAACATTAGCATTGCAGCTAACACTAGGTCCAGACTTAGAATTTTCAATTTTTGACTTTTAACGGATTTACACCCCACAACATGAGTGATCAACCAACTCTATTTCTTAATCTCATTTCAAAATATATGCTTTAAACATATGCAAAATAAATGATTTAATATTTTAGTATTTTAAATTTTCATAAAAATAAAACTGTTAGACCACCAGTAAAACCTTCAAGCGACACACCGTCACCTATACTTGGGGCAAAAGTAAAGCAACGTCGACGGCATCTGATGTTGAACCGGTGCCGGGAGCCACTTGAGAGGATCGTTATAAGCGAGAGGGCAAGGAGCCGGCCAATTATCGCTTAGCCGCAAGAACACCAGGACCGGTTTTGGCTTCTTCTTTGGGGTACGAGATGTGCGTGATCGCCCTTCCAACATCATGAATGATGATACATACGAAATTGGCGTAGTAGATTAGCTCGGAATCACCCGTAAATGTTACAATGAACCGGGTTTGAAATAGCGCGTGCCCGATCAACTTAACAAGTGTTCTTGTTTTTATTGCTAAACTGATTGCTGAAAGTTCATGCAATTAAGGTGAATCAGAAATTTGTAATTTAACGTCTAGACTATTACAGAATTCTTAACATTTTTACAATCTGATTTGATTAAGAAATATTTCAAATTAAGGAATGATTTAGTACTTTAGCATTTTTGTTTGATTTACAATAATATTTAAGATAACTTGGTTGCATATTATTATAAATGTGTTCAAAATAGCTTTCTATATTTTTGGTTGCCACATTTTAAGACATTTTTTTGGTATCAAAAATGTATCGTAGAACATCTGTTGAGGGTGGATGTTACCATTCCCCTTCTTCTTCTCCTTTTTTTCCTATTTTGTCGGTTCTAACGCGTGCAGGTACTCGTTTGGTTCCCGAAATTTCCTACGACCGGTCGTCGGTTTTGGTCTGGCGGGCCGGCGATTTCCGGTGACAATGGGGCCTCGGGTAGTGATAGAGCGTGAGAGGAGAAGGGCCAAGGGGGCCTCCCCATCGCCCGAATTTAGGCCAAGCACCGTGACGGACGAGCGGTGGCGCCGTCGGAGACCTCGAAGGCCACGACGACGACAGGAAGAGCAAGAGAGACCGAGATAGAGTGACGGTCCCGACGAGGGGGACCCGCGGGGGGCGCCACGAGGAATTTCTCGGAACGGCCGCGTGCGCGCCAACTATACATAGCGAATTTTTCGGAGCGACGCCCCCCCTCCGAGCGCGCTCTTCTACGACCCGGGACCCATTTTCGTCCGGGCGCAAGGTTCAAGGTCAAGACACCCCTACTGAAGACTTTTTTCCTTTTCATTTTGTACATATGCGTTTTAACCACCCTATATCTTCTTACTATTCATTCAAGCACATATTTTCTTGCACTACTACTTTCCATAACTAGATAGTCAGTTAACACTATCAACTTCCTTTAACAAAACTACCAGCAACTCATTAACCCTTAACTACACTTAGTTTGCTAGTATTCATTAAAAACATGTTAGAATGTAAATTGAAGAAAAGACCGTAATTGATCGTTTTGTTAAAGATATGAAATTAAGGTGATCTTTAAAGTTGCAAATAAAAGTGATGTTAAGAAACATAGTAGAAGACAATTTTGAATTTAATGTAATTTGAAAGGGGCCGTCAGTGGAGGGCATCCTGGGCGTTCGTTAATTGTGTACAGCGGCGTCGTTTTCGGCAGGACCGGGCGCGAGCGAGCGAAAAACGGCGGCGGCGGCAGCGGCAGCAGCTGCCCGGCCCCCAGCCCCGATCCGGCCCGGCCGTCAGGAGAGCGTTCGCTACGCGCGCACACGGCCCGAAAGTAATCGCAATCCCCTACGTTTCGGCTCCTTTTTCTTATTCTCTTTTTCGGCACACGCCACCGCAACGTTTCTTTCGGGGTTCACCTGCCGTTTCCATCCGTTTCGTTCGTCCTTCTCCCCGGGCACGAGCTCCCCGACAACAAAATATTTAAGAACCATCTAACATAGACTTCATTTTTTTGAAAAGCTAAATCAAAAATTATTTACAAACAATTAAATAGTTATATACAGCGTTGTTAAATACCCAGATATTTATTTTCAAATGAATATGCTCTGGGTATATACCCGGGGGTATTTAGATGGGTATATTGTGTTTTGTATAAACCAAAACAAAAACGGTTTTTTTTAAATAAAAAGCAATAACAATAGTTATTTACACATAAACTGAAAAATAATGTAATAATCTTTAAATCGGAGGTTCCCAATTTTTTCGGTTTGCGGCTAACTTTGACAGTGAACACAGTGAAAAGTTTGAAAAAAGTGTAAATACATAATTAATAATTAGGGCCAAAATTCTATGATAACATGCATGCACATTAGAGATGTGCGCGTGTTATCATAGAATTTTTATGCCCGCTCACGATTTAAACACGCCACTCATGTGAATATCATTCATGAATCACGTGAGTCACGCGTGGGTCACGTCAATTATAATAATAATAACAGACTTTATTGCCAACCCTCATAAACTTACAAAGATTAAACAATAGAAATCTAAGAAAGAAAAATAAAACAAAAATAAAACTACCTAAAAAAATGAATCTGTTATTATAGTGTGTAAGCAATTCCCAAAGCGCAGATTCTGGAAAATAAAATCCTGTTCTTCCATCTGGATATCGATAATAATAAGAAATATTTATAATTGAAAACAGAAAAGTACAAAACGTAAAAAAAGTATTGAAATAGACAGAAATATTAATTAACTAAAAAATACCATTCCGTAATATGCGCAACGCAACCTGATATCAGGAACTCTTGCAACAGACAAGTACTTTGACATCTGAACAATCTTTCAAATAACCGAGATCTGAATTCAATTAATTTTCTATCAGACATTGAAATAAGACTATAAGATTTGTAAATGTGGTATGAGAATGATCTCTCTAACAAACCTGTGCGATGAATAGGAGGAGAAATAAAGGATATACTAGGTCTATTTCCTTTATCTCAATCGATAAGTTTATGATATACCACCAATGTCTGCAGTACTCTTCTGTTCTTCATCGACAACCATCCAGCTTCAACTAACTTATGAGAAACCTTATCAAGAGTATCACATAGCATTCTCTTATCATCTATTGGTAAATATGATCTATGCACAAAAAGTAGCCTTAAGGCGAAATAAGCGGTTTTAACATATTTGCTGAGATGAAAATCTAAACGAACAATCGAAGATCATGACCGCCGATTTATCAGGATTAATCCTTAGACAATGTGCAGTGGAAGCTTCATAAATACAATCTAGATTATTATTGATGCGAAGAGCTGCCTCTCGCCAGTCAGAAATATGAAAGGAGTAAACCAACTGCGTATCCTCAGCGTAAACATACTATTTACAATGTTGAACTCGATCAAAAAAATGAGTTCTATAAACAGAGAACAAAATTGGTCCCAGAATAGAGCCCTGTGGAATCTCGGCGGTAACTTCATTACGCTCGGATACCATCCCATCAATAATAACCGAGACCTACCTCTCAAATATGCACGAATTAAGTTTAAAGCAACCGAATCAAAGCTAATTGCCGAAAGAATCAACAACAGAAGAGGAGTATAATTCACAGTATCAAAAGCACGACTAAACTCTAACAGAGTGAGAACAGCCCTGATCAACCGCTGTAATTAACTCATCCGGTTGGAAAATCCGATTGAAATTCCGGAAGTATTATTAAATTTATTAAGATATTCCACAAGTTGTTGATTTTGATTTTCAGGAATAGGTTTAATGAGAGCATGCTTCCAAATATCCGGAAACTGTGTGAAACATGACTTTAAGTCATAAACAAATTTCTCCACTAAAGTAGGATACACAATAGAAAATTTAAAAACACCTCCAGTATCAGGCAAATTAGAATAAAAATCCAAAACCGATTGATCGAGAGGCATTGAATCAATAATATCAGAGACACTCTTCAAAAAATAGTCATTCAAGTCGTTTATTAACTATCGGAATATCGCTTATTGACTTCTTTTTCAAACTAAGTGAATCTATAGAAACATTAGGATTTTGCCGTACGTCTCTTTAGATGGCTAAACACTAACGTTTCTAGTTCTAAGTGTAGTATTAGTTCCGAAGGTAGGTTGGGTTGAGTTGGATAGGGTTCCGTGTTTAGAAAGGTACAAATAAACCAAATATTTTTCGTTTAGGTCTAGTATTAGCTCTAGTGTAAGTGTTGACTTTACTTTCAACTGTTATTCAATCTTAAATTGTTGTATACCTCTATCAAACTAAAAGTAGAACTACCCCTAGACCTAGTTACTAGTACTAGGTCTAGTGCTAATTCTAGTTTTATTTGCCATTCAGTGCTTGACTATCATAAATTCTTCTGGAACTAAGCCGGCGAAAATACCCAGATAAATATCCAATTTATAAATACCTATCCACCGGGTATTTACTTGTCGCCCATCACTTTATGATTATGGTTATATATGATTATAGATACCGGAATGATACTTTTGCATTCGATAATGCTTTTCAAAAAAAATTTGTTCTCAAATGCAGCAGATTTGATGATCTTATGCTGACATTAAAATAAAATCACCTTGTACCAGAAAATATAATATCTTCAAAATTGCATCAACAAAATGTATCCATAAGTTACATTATTTACTTGGAATATAAGAGCTAGTTACAAGAGTGCGCAAGAAAAATTTTGAATGTTATAGACTGTGCATAGAGTATGTTAAAGAAGGCCATAGAGAATATGGAGAAAAACTATTGACATTATTGAGTGATATATATCACTAATGATAAGAAAGGTCAGAGATGATGTTAAAGAAGTCCAAAGACAAAGTATTTTAAACAAATAATAGTTTGTTTTAAAGTATGTTGCTTATGTTAGAAATCAATATTACTCGAGGAATCTCATTCCATAAAAGTGAAAATATTTAAATATAAACTTATTAATGGTGATTTTAACGAAATAGATGTATAGAAAGTTCAAGATTATAGAGCCAGTATATTAGATCATCGATTTTGAGGAGCAAATCTGAATCAGGATTAGAATGAATTAGATTGTGCAATGGTGTATTGAAATGAATTATACAGAAGTCTTACTGATTCTCATAAAGTTCTGTGTGAACGTTCACCATTTAAGATCTACATGTTTTCAAAACTAAAAGTTAACTTCTTTTTTGATTCTAGACAGCGAAATGACACAACATTTTCAAAAAAATCGTTCGAAAATGTGCAAAAGAATTTCGCTATCATATATTAAACAAGATTTTTGTATGCTTTAAACTTTATAAATGAATTAAACAACCAAATTAAATCATGACATTTAGAATTTTGAACGTCAGATACACTTAGCAGCAGAAGTCTGCGTACAAAAAACTTCTAACACTTTAACTGAAAAAATAAGGGTGATGATCTAATGTGATAAACTTCAATTTTTTTTTTATTTTGTGTATTAACTACATATAATTCTATTAACAAAATATGCATCAATAAAACAGAAATATTAGTTACAAAAAAATTGAAATTAAAAATTCTCCAAATAATGCGTATGCAAAAATCTGCGTACAAATAAAGACGCCTTCTCCAAAATATACTTATTTACTTAAATACGTAGTTGGCGATGTACGCTTTCCGATTTAAATAAAAGATAATCGGTGTCAATTATATTAGCAGAGGCTTAGAAGCTAAAAGTTAGAATGGACACGAAAGGAAAGGAAATTGAAGGGAGAGAGAAAAATTATTGTAAAGTTATGGAAAGAGGGAAAATCTTTTCGAAAAATAGGAGAAACTGTCGGCAGGTCACACTCTTCCATTCAAAGAGTAATTAATAATTATAAAGACACTGAAGATTACCTCTCACGTCCGCGATCTGGTAGATCACCCCTTTTAACAAACCGAGAGAAGCGAAAAATTGTACAGCAGGTTAGAAAAGAACCTAGGCTGACGGCAAAAAAAAAATAGTAGAAAATGTACAAGAAGAATTTCATAAAACTATCAGCAAAGATACGGTGAGAAGGACGTTAAAAAAAGCTAACTATCACAGTCGCGTTGCACGAAAAAAGCCATTTGTGTCAGAGGTCAATCGTCAGAAGCGGATCGCCTTTGCAAAAAAACTCTTAGACAAGCCCATTGAATTCTGGGAGAAAATTCTCTTTACAGATGAGAGCAAATTTTGCATTTTCGGCATTAAGGGTAAACAACTTGTATGGAGAAAACCTAATACTGCCCTTAATCCCGAAAATTTGAAAGCGACTGTAAAACACGGAGGTGGTGGTGTTTGGGGGTGTATGTGCACCAAAGGGGTGGGAAGGTTAGTTTTCATAACATCGACAATGGACCATAATATGTATATAGACATTTTAAAAGAAAATTTGAAGCCTAGCATCGAAAACTTGGGCTTGGGGCCCGAATACTTTTTTCAACAAGATAATGACCCCAAACATTGCGCCCACAACACAAAGCTTTGGCTACTATACAATACCCCAAAGCAACTTAAAACACCTCCACAATCGCCGGACTTGAATCCCATCGAACATCTCTGGGATTTACTGGAACGCAGGATTCGGCAACACAACATAACGTCGAAGGAAACGTTAAAAAATGTTATGATTGAGGAATGGGCCAAAATCAATTCGGACGAAACGAAGAAATTAGTGCACTCCATGCCTAAACGTTTAAGGGAGGTCATTAAACGTAAAGGTTATCCGACCTCATATTAATATAGAAACAATGATCTCATTTATGAATTTTTTATAAATACTGTCCTGACTTGTACGCAGATTGTTGCATACCCGTTATTTGTAGAATTTTTAGTTTTGATTTTTTTCTGTAACTACTGTTTCTGTTTTGTTGAAGCATATTTTGTTAATAGAATTATATGTAGTTAATATACAAAATAAAAAAAAATCAAGTTTATCACATTAGATTATGACTTATTTTTTCAATTAAAGTATTACAAGTTTTTTGTACGCAGACTTCTGCTGCTGAGTGTATTTACAAATGTCACAATTGTACTATTATAAATTTACATTTAAACATAAAATGCTACTGCATTTAATTATTAGTTATATTGTGTTTGCAATTTGTTTATAAAAATAAACTAATAATTAAGGGTAGGTACACACGGTCGATTTGATATGATACATTAAGTTTAGGGATGGCACGAAAATCCGGTGTTGATACTGATTCCGGGAGATTCGGCTCTTTAATTAATGATCCGGTTTCGGTCGAATGAACTGACAAAACTGGCCGGATTAAAACAAAACTACTTTATTTATGATATAATGTATGTCAGTAAATAATTATTCCAAAGTAGCAAAATAAACGAAAGAAATCTTCTTTTTCCGTCAATTTCATTATTTCTACGTTAACAGGGGTTAATCTAGAACGGTTTTTTGAATTTATTTTCATTTCAAAAAATGTGCGTTGGATTTTGCAGAACTTGGCAAATATTTTGAGCTATTTTGCTTAATTCGGGATACAATTGCGGTAACCAAGCTATTTTATAAGAGTTTCTGTCTATTATAGGTAAGTTCAAAAAGGATTAACTTATTACAAAACTATAAGGAAGAACGGTTTCATGGCCGGTGTTTTATTTAGTAGTTGAAGTACGAATTACTTCGAATCTGTTTCTGAAGAAGGTTGCAATATAGTATCCAAAACGTAAAACACTTTTTTAAAAGACGCACGGCAAAACTCGAAAGTTTCTAGTTTGAAATCTAGTAATAGTTCTAGTGTTAGTTCTAATTTTAGTTCAATTGTTGCAAAATTATTGTTGGTTTTAGAACATGTAAATATCAGAAGTTAACGCTATATATTCCATTTTAGACAGATTTTTGTAATTTGAGTCCGTAATAAGTCTAAATAATAAATAAAAATCTATAAATAAAATAATCTGTGTAAATATTGTCAACCAGCAAATGCGGATGATTATCTAAACAGATCATTCCAGCTATTTTGATAGTAATTTTTTTAGCTCGTTTATATCACAATATTATTTTTGGTTTGGTGTTGTTATAAAGTTGGTTCTTGATGAGATTCAATTTGTTTTTAGCTTACCTGTTCTGTTAACGTTTTCTCAAGTTTCCTTATCTTTAGTTTTTGGTATTTCTTATATTCATCATCAATGTGCGTCGTATTAGTAAACACTAAAAGAGTGAATGTATTTCAACTTGGAAGTTAAGTTTTTAGATAACAGTCACCACAGCTCAATTTGTATAGTTTGTACCACGAGAAGTGATAGTGATTTAATGACTTCTGTTGTTATTTTCGTCGTACGGTGCAGATATTACATGTGCTAGAGTGAAAAGAGTAAGTCTGTTTCGTACACTGTTATGCGATGAATCACTATTCTCGGGAAACAGACTAGAGCCAAAAATAACCAACGATCCGTGCCATCACTAATTAACTTAATGTAGATGCACACACATCGCATGTATAGATCAACTCGATTTTTTAATTACAAGAAGTCGATGGGCACTTATGATTAAAACGTCGTGCACTATCACACCAATGCGAAAATGCCACAGGTCGATATTGAAATCGACATATTTATATTTCTCCCCAAATTTAGGTTTATTACATTTCTAGTCAGCAGCCTTTTGTGCGAGGGAGATTCAAAAAAGCTAAATCTCTTTAGCACAAAAGGTAGCTATCACATGATATGTGATTCACATGTGTTTATGGTGGAAATTGGAATACTAGATTCGAAGATAGGAATAATATAGAAAGGTTTATGTAAATGGTAAAAGGTATGTAACCTTTCTTCTGAAGATATGGCTAGATGTTTATTATTATCTTCCTTAAATAATAATCAAATTCAATAACCTGTTGAAACTGGTCCCACTCATTCTATAGTACATGAACAACTTATCAGAAACAGAAGTTTTGCATCAAAAATGTATAGATCTAATAACTTCTTCAATTTCTTTTTTCTAATGTGTAATAACACAAGTATATAATAATGTTTTTCCGTTTAACATTTTTGCACTGCACCATTTAAGAGAACATAAAACAATAATTTTATCGCGAACAGGAATATAAATACAAGTTGTTTCGAAGTTGACATGTGTGTGCATACAACGCGATTCTTGAACAAGTAAACAGTTTAGTCAGTTATAAATTTAAATTGCATTTCGATTTCAAAATAATCCAATTACACTGCTTTGTCGACGAACAGTCGACCGCGCCCAAGAGTGCCAAACTCTTTGATTTTCAAACGCAAGTCTTTTAACTTCTGTGAACAAAAAGCGTCATTTTTACAATTTTCGAAAAAATATTTTACTATTCCTTTCACTCAATTACTCTATTACTATTAAAAATTATTATTACTATTAAAAAGAAATTATAATAATCGAGATTAATCGGTCACAATTTGGAATTTTATGACTCGTTTGTATAGATAAACCAAAACATAAATTTACACTATTAAAAATTTAGTCAATGTTATAAAAAAACTCGAAGTTCAGAATTTCAGCGTTTAGCCACAAGGAAAAAATGTTACATCAGATTCGGTGCTTTACATAAAAATATCCCTATGTGTTTCCCCATTTGATTGATACCTTTGAAGATCTGTGTCACATTAATTTTTCATATTGATATCTCATGATGTACACCATTCTTTTCTCGTGTCCTACAATAAACTTCAAAGATAACTTTCCCGCTTTGCTCTTTTGATTTAAGTTGAAATATCTTTTTCTTTTTTACTATCTCATTATCTTGTTAATCTCTGTTTTCTCAATCAATTAATTAAAAGGAATTATTGTAACACTGTATAATGCCTCCATAATATCCTTAAAATCGGTTATGTTGTAAACCATTGATTTAATGTCGATGATATTATATCTAAAATCTTCCCAATGGCATCTTTTAACCTTTTACGGTTTTCAATACCTTAATTTGCTCAAAAATAATCGCAAATTATTTTGTGTCCTAAGACAACTCCTAATACTTTAAATAGACGTATCTTAATTATTTTGAAAATCTTTTTCATAAAAAATGTTCGTTCACTTCGATTCTTCATATTCCGTTTATACAGTACTTTTGAACGTAAAAGATAAATTTGAAAAAAAAACATTAAAAACAATTTATGGAAAAATCGCTTAGACGGAAATAATAGAATCAAATCTGATTCTACATTCAGTCAGTTTGAAAGAAACGTCTATTTCTTTGCTTTGCATGAAAAGCTTTGTTGGGTTGCCCATCTGATACCTGTGAAGGTTTCGTACTCGTTACTTTTTGAACTGATATCTTCTCCAAGTTATTTTTGATTCGATATTATATTGATGATTCAGAACTTGAACAACTTCGTTTTGATATTATAAACGACTCATACTTACGTAAATGTTGTTAAACACTAACATCAACAATATTATTTATTACTCTTCATAAAACTTCATAAATGCTTTAAAATATATTAGTTATATACCAAATAAGATCAATTAAGACTTATAAACATTTTTATCTACTCTCGTTTGTAAATATTTTTGATTCTAGATTACGAAATGACACTTTTGCATTCAAGAACGAAAGTTTTTTTGCAAGCTTTAGCGAGAAAAAAGATCGTTCGCGTATCGCGTATTTTCACTTTTACTATGCCAAAGTAAATTTTTAATACCAGTTTTCGAAAAATTGTTATTTTGAAGATATTTTTAATTCGTAAAATGTATTTCTAATGGGATTTACTTTAACGTACGCTTTTATATCATCATTATGGCTTTAATTAGCAAAAATAATATTTTTTGGTACTCAGATTTTAAAATATCATGCTTTATGTACTTTCAACTCTATGTGTATTTTAAGATAACGATTCTAGCTTTTAATTTTCAGAATTATAATTAATCGATAATATACAGGCTGTCCCGCAACGATTATACAATGCTTTACCAGCATATTCTCTAATCGAAAACAGCCAAAAAAGCCAAATAAACATAAGTTCTAAAATGGATATATCATAAGTGGACTCTCATATACACTTAATTCGAGCAACTTTTTATTGTTTTTAATCAAATAAGTGCAAATAAATGATTTTCGTTAATAAAAGCTGATTCTATTAATACATTTAAATAAAGGTGCATGAAGGAGTTAAGTGGTTGCTATGTATGGAGTTGTAGTTCCATTTTTTCTTCCAAAAAGATTTACAGCCGATGCTTACATAACTTTTTTAAAAATGAGCTTACAGAGGCATTTGGTGTAGTATTGCAGAGGCATACTACAAGACTGCTACTTCATGTACGATGAAACACCACATGATTGTGCATATTATCCACAAGCTACTCGTGAGCATACTTAAATAGCTGATTTGACAATAAGTGAATAAGCCAAGAGGTCCTATCCCGTGGCCATTTCGTTCACCAGATTTTGATTCGTTAATATATGGTGCGCATATTGAACATTTATTTTTAAATATTTATCGTTCTGTTATAATATTAACTCATTACTTACCTTTTTGTTAACCATGGTAATCATACAATTACTGCATCTATAGTTACAACTAATGATATTATATATATTATATGATATTACTTTGAATATCTCAAAAATGGACTATTTTTTGGACCTATGTTTATTAAACCTTTATTTCTTACAGCACAGAGTATGCTGATGAAGTATTGTAGAATTGTTACGGGATACCCTGTAAATTCGCTTGCTTTCATGAAGGTAAAATCTTTGAACGATTATTATCCCTAAATTACAAAGTTAATTGGTAGTTGACAAAATCTTCGTAAAAATGTAGTGATTTATTAGAAAACATTTATTGTCAAATCGCCGAGGTCGCTTTCGGCCGAAGAGCTAGAATATTTCAAAGTTGACGATTTCATGTTTGCTGTTTAATGATTTTACCCGATATCATTCTTTGTATATCTTGATAAGCATGCAAAGGCTCATGTAGACATTTACCCCCAAATCGACGATTTCGTGACAATCTATCAATCAAAGTGCCTCATCTGTAAGCGAGTTTAGGCGATGTCGTTCTTTATATATCCTAGTAAAGATGCAAAGTTTCATACTAGAAGACATTTATATTCTAATCGCCGAGGTCGCTTGCGGTTGGGGCGTTAGAATCTTCTAAAGTTGACGATTTTTATGTTAATCTATGCAATCAAAGTGCCTTGTCCGTAAGCTACCCCGGCGACTTCAAGCGATATCGTTCTTTGCATATCTTGATAAAGATGTAAAGTTTCATACTAGAAGACATTTATCCCTAAATCGCAGAGGTCGCTTGCGGTCGAACCGCAAAAATTTTACAAAGTTCACGATTTCATGTTAATCTATCAAAGAAAGTGCCTCATCCGCAAGCAACTTTGGTGATTTTAGGCAATATCGTTCTTTGTATATCTTGGTAAAGATTAAAAACCTCATATTAGATGGCATTTAAATCCGGAATTGCATAGATCGCTTGTTATTAGGCCATTAGAAGTTTCCAAAGTTGACGATTTCATGTTAATCTATCAAAGAAAGTGCCTCATCCGCAAGCAACTTCGGTGATTTCAGGCGATATCGTTCTTTGTTGGTAGAGATAAATAGTCTCATACTAGATGGCATTTAACCCCGAATCGCATAGGTCGCTTGTTATCGGGCCGCTAGAATCTTCCAAAGTTGACGATTTCATGTTAATCTATCAAAGAAAATGCCTCGTTCGCAAGCAACTTCGGTGATTTCAGGCGATATCGTTCTTTGTCTCTCTTGGTAAAGATTAAAAATCTCATACTTTATGGCCCATATCGCAGAGGTCACTTGTTGTCGGGTCGCTAGAATCTTCCAAAGTTAACGATTTCATGTTAATCTATCTAAGTGTCTCGTCTGCAAGAGACCTCGGAGATTTCAGATGACACCGTTCTTTATACACCTTTGTAAAGATGCAGAATCTCATACTAGAAGACTGCTACTCCAAACTATCGAGGTCGCTTGCGCCGCTAGAATTTTCCGAAGTTGACCATTTCATGTTAATCTATCAATTAACGTGGTTTTTTCGCACGCGATCTGGCGTTTTGAGGCCGATATCGTCTGAAATTCTTTATATAACTTGGTAAAGATGTAAAGTCTCATATTACAAAGACGCTAAAGAATGACGCTTTCTATTTTGAGTTAATATATTAAATCTAGTACTTCATTCACAAGCAACCTCAGAAACTATGCATATATTGATGATAGAATTCTTACAAGTAATCTTGTCGTTTTGAGTTAACATCTTCCCTTATAAATAACCGTACAGATTACAAAGCCTCTTATTAGAAAACATCTATCATCAAATAGCCAAGGTTGATTGCGGCGAGGCGCTGAAATCTTCCCAAGTTAACGATTTTCTTTTTCATTTCATTTTCACTTTTTCGTTTCATTTATCTCTAAATTGTTAAGACACCTTGAGATCGGGGGTTCTAGAATTTTCCAAATTTGATGAATTCGTCTAACATACATCAAAAGATTCGAAATATGTTGTTCAATTAAATTGTTTCATTTTAAGTTTCGTCTTCGTTTGCTATGCATAAATAAGTATAAAGCTGAAAATAATATTCTGAGTGCCAAATTTATGTACCTTTTTCTTTCTATGCTTCATATAATTAAGAAAATAAGAAAAACTCTGAACTGTATATCTTGAACCTCTCTAAATTTTTAAAAATAAATGCATCCCTTTTTACGTTATTTAAAGTCCTGTATATAAATAAATCCGAGAATAGCACAGGTGTAACCGTCGTCGTCGAAGTAAGTGGAGCCCCCAAAATGGAAAAAAAAAGAAAGAGAGAGGAGCCCCACGTGTATCACGAACGAAAAAGGGGGGGTCGATGACCGATAAAAAATCAATCTACCCCGCACCATTCCCCCCTTTACCCGGGTCTAGTCTCGAATCGCTGGCGTAGCCGAATTTCGGCGTGTACCTATTTTCACCCATTTTCCGTTTCACTTTCATTTATTGCGTCTATGCACGAAACGGTGAACGTCGCTGTCGACAAGTTTTCGCAATGACTCCAAGGGAAAGTGCAAGTGTTTTAAAGACCCCAGACAGCTCGCTATCTGATCGCGACTCATCGATCCAAACGTTTTTTGCACGTTTACATAAATATTCTTGTTTGTACGTCTACATGTGGAAAAAATTGAATAAAAAAAATTGATAAAGTTGCACGTGATATTTAACTTCTTAATAGGTAGATTATAAGTGTTAAAACTATAATAAGGCATTACAATCAGATTAAGACTTTTTTAAAAAATGTTTTGTGTTAATAAGTGTTGATCCGATTTAAATTAAGAATCTTTCTTCATTATTTCTTTTTTTGGGATTTCGGGTTCAACGTACTGTTACTTCAAGAGCGTTTGGGGTAAATAAATAAACCCTCCCTGACAAGGAATATTTCGGTTGGCGGGGTGGCGGCACGTCTTCGGGGGTACAGATAGGGAGCTCCGTACACGCCACCGGCCTTTTCTCCTCTTCTCTTTTGGGCCCCCTTTTTTGGGCAGCCCTCTCCGCAGGCAGCCAAACTTGGTATTGATTTTTCACCCCACGCGTGCAAACCTAGAGGGTCTTTCTTAACCGGGGTAGTTTTAGCCTCGTGAACCTTTACCAAAGCGGTCGTCATTGAAAGCGAAATTAACTAAATTACTAACTCCTAAAACTTTCAAGGTTGGAATTGATATTTTTAAAATTACATGTTTATGGATTATCCCAACGTAATTTGGTTGTTTTATAAGAAGTTTGGAAATTTAAATGAAGATGTTTTGATTAATGATTGAAATGATTTGAGATTGAGGACAATGTGAAAGAATGTTGTAGTACAACACTTGTTGATCTGAATTGAAAGCTTGTGCAACTAAAACCTCCAATCTCCGGTATACTTTCAAAGCGCATTCTCACGTGTGTTATTCATCGGATGTAGAGGAGCAGATTCCAAGGATTCCATCGACTAGCGCTTTCTCACGGTCAAAGGCAGTAGTAGGTATACTGAAAGGAGCACAGGAGCGGCACCCGTAAGTGATGCAGGTAGGTCGAGATTTCAGGGGCAAACGTGCCAGAGGAATGCGGCCATCTAAAGAAACCACCGCGACGACCGGTCGCCGGATAACTGCTATCAACGTCACTTTAAACGCCGATTATCTCCTTTCTTAAGATTATTAACAAACAAGAAACAACCTTTCATTTTCCGTTTAGTTAAAAAATTTAGCTGAGATTTAGAAAAGTTGATCCTCGTACTGTTGGTTTCATTGAATTCTTTTAAAGATGTAACGCACGTGCCGCGGGTGGTACACGTTGGTGGCCTCGAAGTTGGGAAACCTCACCGGGCTGCGTGAGGAATTCGACATTGCATCGGAGGGGGCCCCCGATACGTTACTATATACGGATCGGAATGTGCCGGCCGGCACCGAAATTTCAGGGCAATTCCAAGTCGTTATCGCTACAACGTTCGAGTTCAAAGACTCGTGAATGAATTTTTATCAGCGGACATGAAAAAAGGGACAGCAAAATTTATTTCAACCACAACGTACTCTTCTCGCATCAAAAAATTTGTCTACAATAGAAAAATTTGATTGGCTGAAACGGTTCTATTGTGGTAAATGGTCGAACAAAAAAGGGCCAGGTAGAAGAAGTAGAACAAAAAAATAAGAAAAACCGGCAGAGTGAGTAGGTTCATTTTTGAGGGCCGCTGTCCGCCCTGTACCGAAAAAGAAGTGTAGCTACTTTTTAGAAACCAGTTTTCCGTGGACCCTTCCAGAATAAGATTCTAATCACAATTTATTCAAAATTTATAAATAAGTAGTTAATAATTGCTCCTTTGTCAAAAAAAAAAAAATATTTTTCAGTTTCATTTTTGGGAGTCACTATGAGTAATAACCCGATTGCGCAAAAACTGACGAAAATAGCAACATTTTGACGGCGTCAACAAAACGCTTACCCGAGATCTGGGACCTCCTCGCTTTCAAAAACTTGGTCCTCCTCCTGCTCGTGCTCCTGGTATTTCTCCATCTTCGGGGAATCGTTCGCACACAACCAAAAATCACTACCTACGACTGCAATTTTTTTTTTAATTACACGAAAAACTGTACCTTTTTTTAACTCTAACGAAGACGATGATGGACGTTGTTGTTATTGAAACTATTCACGGTCGTTTGAGAATAAATAAAGAATAACCCGTATCCGGACACCGCTTTATTTTGTTTTTTTTTATTTCGAAAAAAACAAAAAACGCAAAGACGGAGAGAAAAATAAAAGTGTGTCGGGAAATGCCGAAACGCGACCTTTAGATTTAACTATCGAAAGAACAACCACCGTCCAAAACGGGGGGGATGATGTTGGAAAACTGTGTATGGAAAACGCGCCGAAACGGTCACTTTGGAAAGCGAAACCAAAAAGTCCTTTTCTTAAAAATGACGTAACTCAACATATCACTCCATATACGAGCTAGATGCGTACTAAAACGTCGCCCGGCGTCGGTACGCTTGCCCAGTGCTTCTCTCATCGAGGGGATATCAACGGGGCGCCGCCCATTTTCCCCACTACGTTTCGTTCAGCTGGGCCCCACCAAAAACCGTCGTCTTCCCCTACGCTGCGCAGATACTCTCGACGTTCGGTTACGCAACCGGAGAGCGGTTTCGTCATTTTAATTAATTGAATTAGAGGAGAGGGATTTTATAATGGGAGGAAAAACGATGGGGAAACTGCCGCCTTCTTTTCAAACCATCCGCTAAGAATTTCAGTTTTTTTCTTAATTTTCATCATTCGGTCGTCATCTCATCATCATCATTCTTCTTTTTCAATTTGAAGAAAAGAGAAGAAGGAGAAGAAGGAACTTCTGGTGGGTCTTCTAACGAGTTCCAAGATTAACGACTTCCGCTTTGACCCCGACACCAGAAAAAGTTTCCAAATTGGAGACAGATACGTTTTTTTTACTTTTATTTAGTTGGATTGTGATGGCGTGTTTTTCATTCCGTTTCTAATTCGATAATTAGATGAACAGACTTAATCAAGATACATTTCAGTTCGAAATAATCCTTCTAAAGAAAACATTTTTGTTTAATATTGTGGACATATTCACAATATTCGAAAATATTTCTTCATTACGCTGGTAAAAATTTTGATATTAAAATTCGTTACCAAGCTCAAAAAAATCAAACTTTAGTTTGCTGAGTATTGAAGTTGTACAGAAAGTATGGCAGTGTTTTTGCTATATTTGTTTATCACATTAATATAAACACAAACCTTGCTATACATGGTGTTTCGGTGACTCGGGGAACAACAATCGAAACCTCATATACTAGAGCAGTATATGTGGTAAAGTATAAATATGTTAAAGGCTCTTAGATCTAGTATTAGTTATAGTATACTTCCAGTTCCGGAAGAATCTACAACAGTCAAGTACTGAATGGCAAATAAATCTAGAACTAACACTAGACCTAGAACTAAAAAGATTCAGGTTTAGGCTAAACATGAATCTTTCTAGTACTAGATCTAGTGTTAGTTCTAGTTTTAATTTGATACAGCTAAGGGAAGATGGGGCCGCTTCACACAGATTATACGTTTCGTTTTATAGAATTCCTTTGAGTGTTGACCGCTCTCTTGATTCATCAAAAATCAAAAACTATCTGTCTTTATAATAGACATAACATTTGCGTAAATTTACTTATACGGTTTTATGCAACACTTTCATACAGATATGAGGCAAAACTGTATCTGCGATATATATTTTCAAGGTTCAAAAAGAAATCATTCACAGAACTAAAATTAGAACTATCTGTAGAACTATTACTAGGATTATAACTAAAACTAGAAGCTTTTGGGTCTTTCTGTTCATGTTTTGAAAAAATTTTGGATATTTTGGTTATCATGTTGCAACCTTCTTCAGTAACTGGTTCAATTGATTCAAATGGCTCATTAGAATCAGAGGAATGTCTCAAAGCGGTGCAATGATATTGACGTCTTAGGACGAGCTTGGCCAGTAAGGTTTTAATCACTCGACGCTACGCCGACATGTTAACAATGTCCTTGGAACAATGTTTTAACCTGATATATACTTTTTTCTTACTTTTATTCAGTTAGGTTGTGATGGCATATATTTCATTTTGTTAACTTATACTTAATCAAGATACATTTCAATTCAAAATAATACTTCTAAAGAAAACACTTTATATATTGTATGATGTTGTGGACATATGACAATATACGAACATATTTCTTCATCTGTCAAATTATACTGGTGCTTCAAATTTTGAAACTAAAATTCGCTGCTAAGCGCATAATTTTTGACAAAAAATGCAAAATCTAATTTTAGATTGCTGGGTACTTAAAGTTGTACAGAAACTATGATAGTGTTTTTGCTTTATCTGTTTATCACATTAACATTGCTATATGTACAGAGTGTTTCGGTAACTCGGGAATGAATTGAAACCACATATACTTGATCAGTGATTGGTAGGTAAATTAGGGTAAATACAAAACAGTAGGTACATAACCAATTAAAAATTTATGGTAGTACATGAATATCGGGTGTCCCGAAATGAAGTACAGAAAAACGTACCACGAGATGCTTTAGTTCAAAGGATTAAGATTGGTTCAAAAAAGTATATGCAAAAAGTTTCCCGTTTAGAAGTTATTGACCATCAAATTTCTTGCAAAAAATCATATTTTTTGCTACATCTGGAAAATATGACAACAGATTTTAATAAAATTCAAAAGACGAAAGTCGTCGTACTTTTTCCTGAGTCGAAAGAAGTTTACGAGAGATCGGAAAGTTGGCCCCTCAAATCCCTCAAATTCTAAGTCGCTATTAAAGAACGAATTCTCTGGAGTTTAATGTTCCGAAAACTATCATCAACCAGTTAATACGACGACAACTTCTTCACCAATACCATGTGGCTACAGCTGAATAAATTTGATACTTGAAAATCCACACGCTAGAATCATCATCAATAGATTATTATTCTTGGTCCATTTATTTTACCAAGCCGGCTGAATCACCTGGATTGATGGAATATGTGTTTTCTGCACGACGATGAATTTTCGAATACTACATTTCCACATCACTGGATTGGCAGACGAGGAAGAAACGTTCCAATGGAGTGGCCCCCAAGTCTCTTGATCTGACATCATTGGATTTTTTTATGTCAGATGGTACGAATGGAGGAGTTGTCGTCTGTTTAAGCGATTAACCATTGTTTTCGAAATATTAAACTCTGAGAAAAGACAAGCGCCGAACACTAATATTAATATCCTTAACGAGTTTACCAAGAATTTGATTTGCGAAAGCGACATTTAGACGAAGAGCACAATCAGGACACGAGTTACAAGGTTTTCTTCAACAACCCATTTCCAAATTATTGTAATCACATCGGTTAGTTCTTTATTGCAAAAAGATCATTCATTCTTATTATAGGTGTCAAACTAACGTTAAGAGATTTTGAATGCAATTATATCAACGCCTACTAGGATACATACCGCAGTAACAGAAAATTATTTGCAGATGAGACTCAGAAAACACTTTTTTGAGAAATAAATTAAATACGAATCGGAAGAAAAATTAAAAAGAAATCAAAAATGTCAGCAAATGATCAGTGCGTTACCAGAAAAAATATCAATACGATTTACGCTATCAATAAAAAGTTCTGCTAATTGTTAAGCGATGACAGTGAAAATTTTACACTTACCCATTGCGAATGGACATGCATGTTACATCAAAACATACCTTCCATTGATAAATAAATACACTGTGAAGTTCATAAAATCTGTTGCCATACTTTCTAGATATAACACAAAATATGATTTTTTTCACGAACTTTGGCGGCCAATAACTTCTAAAGAAGACACTTTTCCCATATACATTTTTGCATCAATCTTAATCTTTTGAATTAAAGAATCGTAGTATAATTTTCTGTACTTCATTTCGGGGCAGCCTGTATACTTTTTAATATAAAATATAAAAATATCAGTTTGTGTTTGTTAGTAAAGAAAATACTTTTAGTTATAAATGAATTTACAACAATCAAGCACTGAATGGCAAATAAAACTAGTACTAAATCTATTGTTAGTTCTAGTTTTAGTTTGAAGAAGGTATACAACAATTTAAGACTGAATAAGAACTAAAAATAGAGCTAACACTTACGCTAGAGCTAATACTATACCTAGAACGAAAAATATTTAGGTTTAACCGTACTTCTCTTAAGATGGAACCCAATCCAACCCAACCCAACCTAGCTTCAGAACATTAGACTTAGAACTAGAAAGATTAAGTTTTAACGGTCTTAAGAGACGTACACAAAGCTTTCCAATCTTTCAAGAAAGTTAACGATTAAAAAAAAAGATGTATTTAAGGCGATTTTTTAATAATCTCGGTCAAAATTGAAAAAATTTAAGGAATAAGATTCAAAATGCAATTATTACTATCCGATTAAAAAGGTAAATATGAAGGTGCTTGAAACACCTTCTTTATAATTATTGTAAAAATCACCGCTGAAATATTATAGTTGTCAGTTGATTGTTTAGTAAACCGTTATTACGTACCTAAAACGTCTTATTTTTATATATTTTCAAAATTTATCGTGGAAACTACTGCTGGTGATAAGTAGTATTTTATAATATATACAAAGCGAAAATTCGATAATTAGTTTTTTTGTAATATTGTTTAATTACATCATATGTTAAATTGAGAAAATAATTTTTTGCCATATTTAGATAGGCAAAACATAACTTGTTTAACATTGTTCAAAAGAAATGTTGTATACATCTTGTAGTATAACGCGTACTGTAGTAAACTTTATTAAAACTTCTTGCGGTATTTTGCGGTTTTTCCTTTAATAAGGTTTTATTATACATCAGTGTATATAATGTGGAAAAAAAAATTATAACTTTGCAGATAGAAAATAGATATCAAGGAACCTTTTCAACATAAAAATTGATACTACAGAGTGGCCACAAACATGTTTTTAACCAAAATTACAATATTTTTACGGGAAGATCATGGCGAAGATCATAAGTTTTCTTCAAAGTTGTAGTGAGCGACCCAAAAAAAGAAATCTTTGATTTTTCTATTAAAGCACTTACATATGCTGTTCAAATGCAACTTAGATCGGAAGGTAAATTAGACGCAGCAGATGAAATAAAGCAAACAGTTTTTCTACTCCCACTTGCGCATCAAGGTTCAAGAAATCTTTGGTTAACACAAAAGTATATTCACTTTCCAGCGACGAAGAATTATCGCTTTTTGTAGAAGCTAAGTTAACAAAAATTCCAATACAATCTCATGAGAAGTGTTCCAAAAACTCACTATTTAAATCTATATCCAAATTATACAGCTATTTTTCCAAAAAACATGCTACCTAAACAATCTGTTAGCCAAAGTATGACATTAACGATGCCTTCTCGTGCTAATCTGACGCTTGATTACTAGTAACTCTAGAGTGAACAGGGACCCAGAACAGAGAGACTCTGTTACCACCAATCAGTGTGTTTAAAGCACTCTTAGAGTCATTTACTTTTGTCGACTTCATCTGGTGTATTTGATTCATCTGTGAACATGCAAATATATGCATGAACCAGGCAATTTTTGCTTTCAAATCAAAACTGCCATCATATCTGACTAATCATATTACATAAATCTATAAATAGTAATTCTGTATTTCGGCATGTGTAAAGAAGTTAGTTAAGTATATTATCAAATACTTCATATTTATTAATTGAGTAGATATCTTTTTTTTTTAATTTTCATCAACTTTTACAACTAATATACAAAAATATCTTTTTGACCATAACTTTTCACCAATTATAATAAATGTATCCTTGCAAGGTATATTCCCTTGCAAATAAATTCCCGGGTATTTAACAACACTGTACTAGCGTGAATGTGGTGATGATTCTTGTAAAAACATGGTAAAACTCCTCAAATTACAAAGACACAGTCCATCAAGATTAGAAAACTTTAACAAATTTTACACACTAGTCAAAGTAAAGTTATCAAATTTGGTATAGTATAAACCTGAAACAAGCAAAATTAACGGACAATATATTAGTTGAACCAGACTGTCGGAAAAATGCTATAGAGGCTGTTCCTAAGATTTATTTCCTCTGCACAAACTTTTATCACTCTTGGAAATGTTGCGTACATAATAGTTATGACGATTCAGTTCGATATTTACTTAATATTTCTATTTTTTATAGCGTAAGTTGATTTTAATTCGACACTTAACATTTTTGAATTTAAGACGGAAACAATCAACATTTACTAAGAATAATAAGTTTTTAAAATAAACTTTCTATTAAAAGTAATTGTAAGATTACAATCAAATAAAAAAGTTCCGAGCAAACTTAGAATTTTAGAAACATTCGGTTGAAACATTGTTCTGAAAGTCCTACTTAACTCATAGGATTTTCCGTGATTTTACTTGGTATTTGTTTATTCTGTACCATATTTCCAAACTTTATCATAAATAGTGTTAACTATTTAAAAAAAATATGTTAAAATTTTCTATCTTTGATAGTTTGCATCTTTGCCAATTTAGGTCTTTGACTAATTTTTTCTACATGAATCGTCATCATTTTCACTCTACTTGGTAACACCTAGTAAATATGATGTTACCAAGTGAGGCATTTAAATTGGAAAACACTCTGTGTAGTTATTATTGCATTTTTGAAGCACCCATGTCTTTTAATTGTTAAGTAAGTTTTCTTAATGGATGCATGTGCTTTTTTCATCACTATGTTATTCTTCATGACAAAATACTATAATTGATTGAAATATTTTTTTAATCCACGGATATTACGCGTAATAGAAATTCAACGTGCTACCAGAGAACATCAAATTAAGATCAAGTAGGCTGGCTATATCAAGTAGGCCAGAAGAGATGGCAATTGTTTTAGTATTCATATCGATTAAAATTTGCTCAAATTCATTCAGTATGATTCAAAAAATAAGCTTGGAAAGACAAGAATATTGCAAAAAGTAAAATGATTTTTCTTTACGGAGAACCAGTTAGAGGAATCAATTGTTATGAATATAGAGGTATTTGTAGCTAAAGGATATTTTGACAAATATGGATACTAAAACAGCTGCTATCTATCATGGCCGTCTTAATATTTCTAGCCTACTTGATGTTGATTGCTATGTTCCCTGGTTGCACTTTGCTTTGTTAGTGTATATAATATTGATTGAAGAAAAAACATTTTTCTAATAAAAGTTATGTATTTTATTAAGGAGAATGGTAACTTGATATGATAAAAGGAAGATATGTTTCCATTAAAAAAAACTTACTTAATAATTGAAAAAGATAGATGGCGCTTTTAAAATACAATGAAAACCATATAGAATATTTTCCCCTTTATACGAACTCCGACACGAGGAATACACATTTCGGTTACAATTGCTTTTATTATATATTCGCACTATTGCTTGAGTTTGAATCGATAAAGGCACTAGGTTACTAAATCGAACGGTTTCACCCTCCGAAGGCGACGCAGGACAACGTTGTAGAGAAGCTGGATGGCCTCGATGTTGACATGCAAATGATGCAATTTCTGATGACACCGATGCTCCTTCCAAGTCGCGATGGAGGTCGGTGCTTCTTATATACCAAGGTGCGTTCACTATACACCTTAGTGTTTTGCAAGAAAAGTTGATGTTTGTCAATTTATTCGTATTTAATTTTATTAACCATTGTTTGGTCCTCGTTTTTATTGAATTTAAGGCCAATTGTAACTTGTTTGCTGCAATTACTTCATTTTCTTCAACAGTCAAGATCGCTATATCATCTACGAATGTAGTTGTTAAAGTCTCTGGTATCTGAAGATACTCTAATTGTTCCCCGAATCATCAAATCACCTATATATTACAATCTTCGCACCTCGATTAACTGCCATCATACTCTTAATATTCCTAAAAAATTGGTATCAGGAATTTTATAGCACAACTTTTTCTTGTCAAAAAAATCGTTAGAATAGAATCAAATCAAGCTCAAAAATATTTCCTTGTTTCAGAGAGTAATCTTCTCTTCATCTATTTAATTATGCTATGCTTCAAATTTGAATACTAAAATAAGCTATTAAGCGATTAGTTTTTGACAAAACGTCCAAAATTATATTTAAGTTTGCTGATCACTTTAAGATTTACATAAAGTGTTTTTGCCATATCTGTTTATCACATTGACATTGCTATTTATTACATTTTTGACACCTCAATTAGCTGCAATAATACTTTTATAATTCCTAAACAAATTGGCATCAAAAGCTCTTTGGCATAACTTTTCTTGTCAAAAAAATTACATGATTAGAATCAAATCAAGCTCCAAAATATTTCATCATTTCAAAGAGTAATCTTCTGTTCATCTGTTTAATTATGCAGCTGCTTCAAATTTTGATACTAATTTATTGCTTATTTTTTGACAAAAAGTTCAAAAATATATTTAAATTTACTGATTAGTTTAAGTTGTACATAAAATAAGCAAGTGTTTTTGCTGTACCTGATTATAAACTTGACTATTTATAACATTTTTGACACCTCGATTAGCTACCATGATATTTTTAAAATTTCTAAAATATTGGTATCAAAGCTTTTTGGCACAACTTTTTTGTCATAAATGCATTAGATTAGAATGAAATCAAGCCACATTATATATTTCAAGAAAAGTTGTAAGGAAAAAGACTCAAATTATGTATGAAACATATTTTGTGATAAACAACTTCCGGATTAGCCCAAAAGATTCCAAATTGAAAGCAAAAATTTTATAACTAGATGAAATAAAAGAAATTAGCTAAAAGTAAACCCTTCGTCCATCTCTCTCTTTTTTAAGGGTAAATACAATTCATCTTATTTTGACAAGATGCTAAAAGTAAAACAAAAAATGTATTTTCACAGAAATCAAGATGTAAGAATATATATTAAGAAAAATGGTGCCTCGTGGCAGCGCTCGGCTTCTTCCGTTTTCAAGAAGACCGACAAAGGGTTTCCCTGAAGCTGTCCCAAAAAGTTCGAAACTACGTACGATTTTTTTTTCTGAATCAATTTTATTTATCGCATATATTCATCAGTAACAGTAACCAAAGCGTATCGGTAATCACAAGAGAGAAAAAAAACAACGTCCACGTTTTCCGTGTTTTTACTATTTTAGTTATTGTTGGTACTTTTTTTTAGGTTGTATGTACGGTTTGTTATTTATTTTATTTATTAGTATTTTTTTGGTCGATTGATCGTTAAAACTCTACATTATATCTCGTGCATTGTCCCCGCGCATGAAAAAGAAACCATTTCGCAAAACGCCACGAAACACCATTTTCCTTTAACGTGCCGCAGCACCAGCACGCCTGCAAAAATAATCAATCATTTATAGTTAATTCAAATAAAAATCATTAACTTAAGAACGAATTAATAAATAAAGCGCTTTCAAGATTAAGATTAAATCCAAAAAATACGTTGCCGAATTTCAAGATACCAACCGTCAAATCCGTTACGATTAGAACCCTATATGTCCAAGTGAGTGTGTGGAGAAGGGGAACAGAAGGGAAAAGAGAGTGGGTGGAAGGGCATGGGGAGTGGGAAATAGGGCAGGGGTACATATAATATTCTTTGTCTAGGCATATCCTGTATACGTTTTGATGTACGCCTCTATATTCTAAACACACATATACACACACATGAAGAGATCGAGAACGGCCTCTTGAACGGTGCCCGGCTCTCCTCCATCGAGGGGGGCCAGGTGCGTTCTTTCTATCCCTCAGGATTCTAAACGCCATTATACAGAGTGTCCCACCAACGTCATATCGATACGATTTACTTTTTGAAGCAACTGAATCGACACGTTTGAATCAAATTATAATCTGTAGGACACCTGCATTGATTAATTATTAAATCGAGTTTGTTTTTTTTTAATTTCAAAAAATATATGTTTTTCGATAATTTGACAGGTAGTCATCAAGAGTTTGTTAGCACCTGGACTGTTTTCGCGAGTTTCGTTCCGGGGCCGCGGAAACGAAGATGACAGCTTGCGTTAACACCCATTTGGTGCGGCCCCCCCAGACAAGACTGAGTTTTTTTTTAAATTCTCGACCGCAAATAATTCGTTATGTAAGTAGTGTTACGCCAATGTAAGTAGTACAAGAAGCCCTCCGCCGCAAGAAGACAGGTGTGGTTCGAGGATCCATATGGTTATTTTATGATTTTATGGTAAAAATCGAACGAGAACCAGCATAATTATGTAATTACCAGCGTACCGAGGAAATACGCCCATTATACCCCCTCACATATAAGTACACGCGTGTCGAAACGTCTTTACATATTTTTAACGGCGACCACAATAAGAACGAGTAATTTAGAGAAATTCTCAAAAATTATCGTCATGAAAATCTTTCAAAAATGGACAGTACCAATTCAGGTAAGAAAAATCTCTGGTCCTTTTGTTATTTTGCAAAAAGATTCCATGAATGGGTTTGCTTGACGCTGTGAGAAGGAGGAACTCAATTCAGTTTCGAAACGCGCGCGATCGATGCGTTCCTCCCCCATTGACGAGCCGTGGGGGCCTCCCCCGAAAAAATAAGAAGTAGACAATGGGAACGGCACAAGAAACCGTAAGCGTCGCAGGTAAACGCGTTCTCGGTTCCGTTCTCAACTGTACAATAATAATGCAGTGCCGAGGAGAGGAGTTTGCCGAAACCAGTTTCGGAAGGACAGAAATAGCTTCGACGAAAAGCGGCGGTAACACCCCCGCGCGCTACTCCCCCGAATCCATAGGAACCCCAGCAGCTCTCTTTGGACGCTTCCCAGAAAACCACACGGTCCCAGGTAGCACTCACACACAGAACGTGAAAGTCTTAAGAAAAATTTTGTCCCGAACCATTCGATTTGATCGTTTTGTTTATTGGAATTTAATAATTGGTTCTAGTATTTTTAAGGTCAGTATTGATTTAGTCTACTAGAGTCGACTTTGGAGAAAGTTCTTTTGCCTATTTTGCAAGTGAATCTAAGTTCCTACGGAGAAATCTCGGTGTAGGGAAAGTCGATTTCATTCAAATTTTGTTAAACTTACTTAACAATAAGGTAAAAATATTGTTAGACTTACATCCAACCGTTTCCGACTTGAACTGTTGGAGCTTCGGATAAACCAGTCATAGAACCTCTGAAAATAAATAAAAAAATTAAATTAATCATCAATCATCTATAGGTTACGGTATAGGTTAAAAAAAACAGATAGCTTCATAAATTTATTAAAAAATTTGAACCAGATTTACGAAGTAAGTTTGATTACAAATGAGAAAAGAAATACGGTAATGAATAATATGGAAACTCAAAGTTCATCAGTAACTAGAATATGGTCATAAAGATGACTAAAGTTTCGGCGGGCTGGATGTCATGTGGATTTATTGCGTAAAGGACTTTCTAAAATCGAAGGGGATTCTCGTCAAAGTAAATTCCTTCAATTTGGAAGGGAAATGTGCATTGCAAACTAACTTGACCATCGGTTATATTAATGAGTCTGAATGTATTAGTTAAAAGCAGTATAATCGTTTGAAGTAGACCTCTTTATTTTTATAATAAGCGTCAAAGAAAGTAGATTTAAATATATTTAAATGTGGGTAAATACATCTAAATTCACCTTCACACGACATTATAAATAGAGGCATGTTGATTTAATTCAATCAAGCAATGTACGTTTCATGAAAAAATTGAAAATATTTATTGAAGCTAAAAAATGAATCAATTCTTAGATTACATTGGATAACGTCTGTTTTTTGCGAATTAAACTTTAAAGGTAGTGTACTTATTGTTAGTACATATCGAGTGATATGGATAACTGGCAGTGCTGACTATTCGGGAATACGTACAAGAAGTACTTACTTTTCTTACAGTAGAAAAGTAATTTATCTATAAATAACTTTTAAATGTTTAGTTCTTCTTATTTCTTTCCGTTAATCATCATTATTCTCGAATTAATTATTAATTCGCCAATAATACTTATTAAACTTAATTTATTAGTACATTAACGTTCATATATCCATATTTATTTAAAAATTAATAAAGAACTTAATAGTAATATTATTAATTGATCCATTGCCTTGATTTTGGCTACATCCAGATTCACTCAAATTGTCAAAATCTGATGGTTTCATCTCTTTCAGATATCATGCCATGCTAAACAGCGTAATTTGTCTTTAGTTCGTTTAAAGATGATACATTCATTTTTGATTGTTGATTACAGTATTATTTGATTGTTATACCATTAAACCACAATCATTAATACTGCCAGGATCACAACTCAAGTACAAGATCACAACAGCTATGGAGCATCATCTAATATGATGACTAGCTTCAAACGAGATTTTAAACAAGAATAGGTTTTTTTGCCAAAATTTCTGTAGGTGGTCTTTGGTTTCTGTGGTTCTCATGTTGGCGGTCTTTAATTGTACTAAATGTGAATAACGCTAATGTGTGTTTTCTGCCTATATTTTGAAGCTTTCTGTAATGTGCATCGACAAAAGAAATTAATTTTAAACATAAAGAACTGGTAGACGCATCTGTTCTTGTTGTGTCTGACTATTGTTCAAGTTATTATTATTGTTAACATAAAAGTTATGAGCTTTAAAAGATAACGCAGCTTGTTCGCCAGTGTCACCAGAAATTAAAGAAAGTCATGTAAGTCCATGAAATTCATTGAAACTGCAACCGTTAATCAAGCAAAATGGAGTCAGGTTTTGAATATCATTTTGGATAATCTATTTCCACTGTTCTTCTAGCTCTAGTTGGAGATTAGCATACTCGTCTTTGAACCAGCATACCTCTTATGTATTCTATGGGGTTTAAAACACGTAGGACATTCCATTCTGCTAATATCCAAATATCTAAGTATTGCAACACTAAACAAGCTATATGGGAGTGTATATTTTAGTGCATGAACAAGAAGTTGACATCAATAAAGCTCCATTTACACACATTAGTAACGTATCAGGTCCGTAATATTGCGGTGTCAGGGAAACCCGTGACTTCTCAGTGGATACATTACACTTCATGGATACACATTACGTTTATTCCAAAAAGGGGCCCAACTTGTCGTCGGCTTGTCAAATGTAATCACAAATGTCAATAATGTAATTAAATGCGCTTAATTGTGAGGACATCACTTGATGTGTGCGATTGTATTTCACGAGTTATGACGAGTCAGACCGCTTGTGTGAACAAAGTCCACACAAACATCTAAAATACAACAGTGCATTTTGAAAAATATTGGCTTTTTTTTTGCAATGATACTTTTTCATATTGATGGCAAAAATCACTGAATTATTATTTATCACTACTACAGCTGTACTGATACATCACTAATGTGTGTAAATAGACCTTAAATGAGCCAAAAACAACCACATGTTCAAAAATCTTCATTATACCGAAGCGTGGTTAGATTGTCGTTGATAAAGTGACAACTCCGTACGTGGTTCAAAGACGATTATCCAAACCATTAAAGATCATGTTTGGTATTGTAGCCTTTCAGAGAAGTTCCACTAATTGTAAGCATAACGCCAACTTTGACTCGTTTGAGAACAGTACGTTTTGTCAATCTACATTGGTCCTACGAACATGATTTCGTGCAAATTTTAATCAAGAAACACAATGTTATCGAAGCAATTATTGTGCAGTTGATTTTTGTGACCTCAATCCCACTTTTTCAAAATTTCTCTGTACTATTCGTTCACTCATGTTCATCCGACGCACTTATTACAGACAATTTCTTATTGGTAATAATAACTGCTGTTATTAAACAAATCGATTATCACGGTTTTGTGTGGTGTGCATTCTCTCTGTCCTATCGTTAAAATCAACTTCCGCAAGACTTAAAGGCATTTTTCTTCTTCAGCAACAGTCAATGATGATAGCGGCACTAATCTTCACTAAAATTTTTTCGTCAATTTCCATAGCGCTGGCGAAGAAGCTTCATTATGCTGTAGAGCTTGTAGCTTTGGCGTTTACAACAATAAAAAATTAAACAAAACACAGAAGTGAACAAGACAGATGGGACTATCAGCTTTTAACGCTTAAAATTAAGTTCTTATGTCGGTGCAATTCATAGGAAGCATCAAAGTATAGGAAAAAAACACATATTATCTTTATTCACCATTGCTGAAATAGAACAGCGCCAAAATGGCAAAGACATCCACAGAAATATTGGTAAAGAGTAACCCTTTCTTTGGATGTCTCCTAAAATATGCATAGCTGCAGCCATTTTGGTATTCCTATCATGATCTGTTACGATCAAAGATGGTACTTCGAATCGCTATTATTTTCAAAATTTCAATTACTTTAAGGTACTCATCAAATAAATTGTTTATCTTCTTATTGGTTTTATTTTGAAAAACCCGTTATTTGGGCAACTGTTACTTTTGAAGCTGACATTTTTTGATATTACGGTACATTATCACGATTTTTTAGTACAACGATACACGCTTTAACAAACGATTGAAATTGTTAAAATTCACTATCGTAATGGTGAAAAATTTGTAGTGACAGCTTACAAAAATAAAGTACTTTTGAGTCGGTGTAAAACATCTTTTCAGCAATGATGAAATTGGTTAAAAAATTTGAGCTGTTGGACAACTTAGTGACGTGAAAAATCGAATCGTGTGCGTCGCTCAAGAATAATTGGGAATATTGCCTCGTCGATCTTTGAAATTAGGCATTCCATTAAACGGTTTCAGAAGGTTCATCACTAATTTGTCCTAGCACCTCAAATTTTTTAATCAGTATCACTATTGTTGGCCTAGAAGGTGCTTCACGACAACCCAAAACTGCTTTAGTTTTGCGAACTGTGCGCTTCAAACTATGCAAACCATTTTTGCACATCCGTGTATCATTGCATTTTTAGTATTTAAAAACTATCATTGGCGTAGTTTTTACTTGTTAAATATCAAAAACATGAGAGTTTCAAAAGTGATAGTTACCCAGATAACGGGTTAATTAAAATGAAACCTCTTATTTTATTAAATCCTTTACATACTTGCGCTTATCATCCGAAGTAATTTCGCTAGGTGCAACCATAACTTATATTTTTTGATGTACTATTTGGTCTTAGATCATCTCTGAAGAAGCTTAAGACTGTTTATTCGCTGAACTGGTTTATGGTCCCCAGTAAACAGTCTCACGTTATTTTGACGTTTATTTTTAGTCATAGTTAAGCCGTTAACCGCTAAAATTAATTTATTACGGTTTACTTATGTTTTTCTATTACACTGTTTTGTAAATTACTGTGTACTGAGATTTTTTGCAAAAAGTTGTATCAATCATCCATGATTCTTGAATAATCTTGTGGGTTAAGCTCCAACTTCATACTGTTTTCCAAATCTAACCCAACCAAACCTTTCTTTTAACGAAGCCGGGGAACATCATTCCCAATAGCCTTCTTTTTGCCTGTCTTGAACCTGCGTGTCTTGCTTCGGCATTAAGCGTGTCAAGTTCTCATATGTCACGCTCGCTTTCTCCGCCATTTTCCTGACATGTTCTGTCATATGCAAATCCTTATCCAGGTATATGCCTAGGTATGTGACCGCTTGTGAGCTCTTTACTGTTTCTCTTGCAACCCTTATCTCAATAGTCCTTACTTTTGTTTTCCCTTCAATGTAACAACCTCCGTCTTTTCCTCTGCTATCACCTCTCCAGTAGTTTCACCTTGACTATCATTGCCAAGTCATTTGCATACGGGATCGTAGAGACGCCCTCTTCTAACTCTACTCTCAGAACACTATCGTAAAAAAACGTTAATAAAATATGACTTGCGTACACCGTACGTCATATTTTCTTCCCTTCAGTTCGAAAGTATTATATTCCTCTCTCATAGGTACGATCTAATTATTTTTCTTATTCCTAATGAGGATCCTCCCTATTCTATCATTCCCCATGGCGTTGAGTTGAAAATATTTTTTTATGTCGAGCATTACCATTATGGCTAGGCCTCTATATGTTCAGGAAATCTTCTATTGGTCCTTTTTTTGCTATATGATAATCATCCTTCCTTCTATATCCGTACTGTTCCTGGCTCAATATTCTTTTCTCTTCTATCTCTTATCATTGTCTGGTTTATTAACCACTTCAATAGCTTTCCCAGGAGACTAAGTACGCACTGCAGTACGTCTTTTTACTTGGCTTTTCGATTAGTACTAATATCACTTTTTTCGATACTTCGATGGTATGAAGTTAAACTTCAACTTCATACATCCCTTATATAACAAAAAAATCAAATCCAAAACATCAAAGAATGAAGTAAGTTGAATTCAAGATCAGAGATGGGATCAAGTTGGATCGGGTTGATATCCTTCGCACCGTTCAATATGAGGTATGGTATGAAGTTGAAGCTCAACCCAACCCAACTTGATACGATAATGTCAGACCAATTTTTTTAATTTCTTCTCAAACTTCTTTATTTCATACAATTTAATAACAATTAAGATAATGTAATTCATGATTTTTTAAAAATTGTTGTCTATAATGAACCGGTTTTCCGGTCCCATGCGGCTTCGTTATATCCGGATTCCCTGTTTGCACCTATTAGACACATTACCGACATGGCATTCGGTATTTTTATAAATGCCTAGGTATTGTTTAGAATACCAAAATTATACAGATTACTGGTAATAGTTATAATGAAATCGTACAAACTTATTGTCTTAATTTAAATGTTAATGACAATGAATTATGTTTAACTTCTCCCTCTAAACAAAATAATTAGAGGGAAAAAAAATCTTTTGCAATTATACACTGAGCTATTTTTGGCAAAGTTACTCATTCAAATTTAACCAAACATATTAGCGAATTTTGTTAATAAAGCCCTCCCATATTAATATCATTTCAATGAATTATAATGTTCTCTAAATGGAAAAATTATCTATTTTGGAGTTAAACGATATCTTAAGTGTATGTTTTTATATGATTTCTTCACACTGTAGTACAATATTTAAAATTAAATTATTAAAATTTAAGTTTTAATATAGACGATATTCCTGTCCATTAATGGTATTATACCGTGTGTCCTTCAAAAGTGGCTCACCCCCATATTTTTCTTTATTATTTATCAGATATCAGAAAACCATTTATAGCGCATAATTAGGCTATTAAAACGGATTATTACAACATGAAATTGTTGTCTTTGGACTACTTCCGGTTATACCGAAAGCGAGTATTAATTTTGCTATTTTTTAAAATCAAATTGTTTTTCAGATGGGCAAACAACATAATTTTACATATCTATTATTTGAAAAAATTTATAATTTTCGAAGAAAAAAATAGTTTCGTTATTTTTTGACGTTTTACTACTTTCGGAAAATGTGCTATAACTTTTGATGCATAGTACCTAGGATAATAGTGCAATGATTGTGCTATTCAGTGACTTGTTTTCAATAATGGTGTAAATAAACAGTTGTATTAAATTAGCTTTTAAAGAAAAATACGAACAAATAATTATTAAATTTAATTAATAATTTTAAATTTTTTATTCGTTTTCTTTATTTTTTGTTCCTTTACACTAAATGTTCTGCATCTGATAGTAACTTACAATTTACTATGTTCCATCATACGTTACGATTTGGATTATTTACTTTATATTAATTAAAACCTATCCAGGTGGTTATGGAAAAAACAATTGACGACAATTTGACATAACGTTACACTTAAGTAGTGTAACTTATTTAAGATAACATAAAAAGATAAAAAATAATTTAATTAAATTTAATTGTTGTTTGCCTTTTTCTTTTAGAATTAATTTGATACCACTTTTAGTTTATACAATTATTTAAAAAGAACCATTGACTAAAGCATAGCAGTGATCATTGTTTGTGAAACAGCAAATCAAGAGGAACATAACGTACTTTATACTCTTAACCGAGCTACTATGTGTCAAAAGTTCTAATAAATTATCCGATTTTGTCTCAAAAACTATAAGCGGTCGGGAAAATTTTTTCAAGTAAAAGATATGTGAGATGATGCCGTCGACCCACCTGAGGAAAACATCCGGTATAACGGGAAGTATAAAATGATTTATTTTGTGTCCTAATAATCCATTTTTTTTGGCCTAATTATGCATTCCAAATGGTTTTTTTATATCACTAATAATAAAAAAAATACGGATGTGAGCCACTTTTGAAGGACACCCGGTATAGATGGTAGGTATTCCTCTATATAATACCCAGGGTTGTTAGTTTTAAACGCTTTATTAAAAGCTATTTCTTTTAAACGTGTTTAAAACACTAACATATAAAAACTAACATGTTCTAAATTAAATTTGTTTTAAACAGTTTAAAACCTGTTTAAAATCATAGGACTTTGAAGGATTATTTCTAAAAGACACAATAAATAATATTATAAAGTATTTACTTGTAATTTGTTAAGTTGTGTGTTAAAACTAGATTAAGTTTTCTTCAAAATGATTTTTTTTCATAATAATATCTCAATTCGTCTTTGAGATATGATGATGTAACTTAGATTATTCAATTTAACCTCAATAATAAGAGAGGTGATTTAAAAAAATTGTATCTTTTTAATTTATGGAATCGAAATAATTATAATTGGTGTGTTAAAACTAAATTAAATTTGCTTCAAAATGATTTTTATTTCATAATAATATCTCAATTCGTCTTTGAGACATGATGATGAAAATAAGATTATTCAATTTAACCTCAATAACAAGAGAAGTGATTTAAAAAAAATTGTATCTTTTTAATTTATGGAATCGAAGAAATTATAATTGGTGTGTTAAAACTAGTTTAAGTTTGCTTAAAAATGATTTTTATTTCATAATAATATCTCAATTCGTCTTTGAGATATGATGATCTAAATTAGATTATTCAATTTAACCTCAATAATAAGACAGGTGATTTAAAAAAATTGTATCTTTTTAATTTATGGAATCGAAATAATTATAATTGGTGTGTTAAAACTAAATTAAATTTGCTTCAAAATGTTTTTTATTTTATAATAATATCTCAATTCGTCTTTGAGATATGATGATGTAAATTAGATTATTCAATTTAACCTCAATAACAAGAGAGGTAATTAAAAAAAAAATATCTTTTTAATTTATGGAATCGAAATAATTATAAATGGTGTGTTAAAACTAAATTAAATTTGCTTCAAAATGATTTTTATTTCATAATAATATCTCAATCCGTCTTTGAGATATGATGATGTAAATTAGATTATTCAATTTAACCTCAATAACAAGAGAGGTAATTAAAAAAAAATATCTTTTTAATTTATGGAATCGAAATAATTATAATTGGTGTGTTAAAACTAAATTAAATTTGCTTCAAAATGATTTTTATTTCATAATAATATCTCAATCCGTCTTTGAGATATGATGATGTAAATTAGATTATTCAATTTAACCTCAAGAACAAGAGAGGTGATTTAAAAAAAATTGTATCTTTTTAATTTATGGAATCGAAGAAATTATAATTGGTGTGTTAAAACTAGATTAAATTTGCTTAAAAATGATTTTTATTTCATAATAATATCTCAATTCGTCTGTGAGATATGATGATCTAAATTAGATTATTCAATTTAACCTCAATAATAAGAGAGGTGATTTAAAAAAATTGTTTCTTTTTAATTTATGGAATCGAAGAAATTATAATTCGTGTGTTAAAACTAGATTAAATTTGCTTCAAAATGATTTTTATTTCATAATAATATCTCAATTCGTCTTTGAGATATGTTGATGTAACTTAAATTATTCAATTAAACCGCAATAATAAGAGAGGTGATTTAAAATAAATTTTATCTTTTTAATTTATGGAATCGAAATAATTATAATTGGTGTGTTAAAACTAAATTAAATTTGCTTCAAAATGTTTTTTATTTCATAATAATATCTCAATTCGTCTTTGAGATATGATGATGTAAATTAGATTATTCAATTTAACCTCAATAACAAGAGAGGTAATTTAGAAAAAATTATCTTTTTAATTTATGGAATCGAAATAATTATAATTGGTGTGTTAAAACTAAATTAAATTTGCTTCAAAATGATTTTTATTTCATAATAATATCTCAATCCGTCTTTGAGATATGATGATGTAAATTAGATTATTCAATTTAACCTCAAGAACAAGAGAGGTGATTTAAAAAAAATTGTATCTTTTTAATTTATGGAATCGAAGAAATTATAATTGGTGTGTTAAAACTAGATTAAATTTGCTTAAAAATGATTTTTATTTCATAATAATATCTCAATTCGTCTTTGGGATATGATGATGTAACTTAGATTATTCAATTTAACCTCAATAATAAGAGAGGTGATTATAAAAAAATTATCTATTTAATTTATGGAATCGAAATAATAATTATAATTGATGTGTTAAAACTAAATTAAATTTGCTTCAAAACGATTTTTATTTCATAATAATATCTCAATTCCTCTTTGAGATATGATGATGTAAATTAGATTATTCAATTTAACCTCAATAACAAGAGAGGTGATTTAAAAAAATTTATCTTTTTAATTTATGGAATCGAAATAATTATAATTGGTGTGTTAAAACTAAATTAAAGTTGCTTCAAAATGATTTTTATTTCATAATAATATCTCAATTCGTCTTTGAGATATGATGTAAATTAGATTATTCAATTTAACCTCAATAATAAAAGAGGTGATAATTTTATATTTTTAATTTATAGAATTGAAGAAATTATAATTCGTGTGTTAAAACTAGATTAAATTTGCTTCAAAATGATTTTTATTTCATAATAATATCTCAATTTTCTCTTTGAGATATGATGATGTAAATTAGATTATTCAATTTAACCTCAATAATAAGAGAGGTGATTTAAAAAATTTTAATTTTAGGTGATCAGTAATTATCATCACACTCTGCAATATGGATCTTATACAATAAAAAATTTTAAAACAAGAGAGGTGATTTAAAAAAATTTTATCTTTTTAATTTATGGAATCAACGAAATTATAATTGATGTATTAAAACTAGATTAAACTTACTTCAAAATGATCTTTATTTCATAATAATATCTCAATTCGTCTTTGAGATATGATGATATAAATTAGATTATTCAATTTAACCTCAATAACAAGAGTTTATACTTTATCTCAGTTGAGTTAGAGTTTATATAGGACATAATTTGAATGTAAGAGTTCGATTTTTGGTTTAAAAATATTCTTAAATATTTTATTTATTTCCATCAGCTTGTTTAAACACAGTATAAAACAGCTTTAAAATATATTTTTTTGGTAGCAACGTAAAATAAGTTTAAAACAAAAAAAAACTGTTTAAAACAATTAAAAACATGTGTTTTGTTCAAAAATTAAAAAAAAAACTTTAAAACAATTAAAAACCGGTGTTTTTTTTTTCAACCCTGCTAATACCATACCTAACCCAACCCGTTTGCTGTTAGGGATTTCTTTATAGATTCAAAACCACCATTACTAGAACATTATATGCCAAATTTTATTTTTGAGTTATCTAGTTTATAAAGTAATGATTTAATTTTGTAATAGAATGGTTTTAGCAGGAACTTTGTCCCTTAAACGAACGGATAATTCATTCCGTTTGCAAGGTGATGAGGAAATGTACCATGTTGGAAAATCACATCTACCAATCGATTTAATATCTACATTTCCAACTGATAGTATTGGAAGCAACGCCAAAATATGACGTTCCAACATGATAATGTAACGTTAATGGGCTGCGACAATAGGCCGTCAATTTATCGTCATTATTTACGTATCGTCATATTGAACGTTCAATATGACGTAAATGTGATTTCTAAATCACGACAAATTGGAAAGATATTAACGATACTTTATTGCCTGGGACCCAGACTGCCAGGAAAATTATTTGTACATACTCGTCCAACAGTTCATGCACAGCAGCTAAAAACCTTTTGTACACAAAGCATTCTTAAACTCAATCTTTGTTTCTTTGTTTAAATCTTTTGTCTCCTAGGCACGAATGTCCTTTCAGAGTTGTTAAGAGACATTCAAAAATTTTCATTGTAAGTGAAAGTTAATAAAAAATGGAAAATGAAAGTAAACATTGACTTGAAAGCATTGAGGTCTTATATATATATCTAGAGTGCGTATGTGGTGGTGGTGGGGGCAATCAGAAAGTCAGACATGTTGGATGTACCGACCTGAACTTAGCAATAGTTTCAAGTCCCTATTGTCCCTAGAATTATAACCATTATAACCAATTATAACCTAACAATTCTCATAAACGTCACTTTCGTAGTTTCGAATACGGTTTCGTATTTCGGTTATTTTTCAGTGTTGTGTTTGGTTTGTGTTATTGTATTTCTTAGGACAAATTTTATCAAGCGGAAGTGATAACATGGGACGAACATGTAGTGTTGTCAATTGTAATAATTCCTATAAAAACAAAAATATTACGTTCCACCAGTGCATACCATGCAATGTATACCCGTGCATACCGAGTGCAATAAACTGTAGCAATACAGTCTTAAGTGAAAATATGCAATTTTTGCATTTATGGCACTATTGAACTAGGTGTGCGATATATATTTTTATAATTTGATAGGTTGGGAGATTATTTACAACAGTCCACAATGTTTCTGGTTACTTGATTTGAAATTAACAAGTGAAGTTTAAGTAAAGTTTATTATTAAGGAATGTTTAGTTCTTTTAAAACAAGCTAACAAATATTTATAAAGATAAAAATTAAGGTGATCAATCAGATTTTTTTAAATATTTTCTTAGTTTATGTTAATTTATAAGGGTTATTGTTAAAAATTATTAAGTTCTTCTACAATATATAATTCATAATTATTTATCAATAATTGTGTTTTGTTTTGGTTATTATTTTCTGTCTTTTCAGTTTATAATAATGTAAATTCTTGCATAAGTTATATAAGAATTTCGAAATTCCCGCTAACTTGGTACATCTAACATGGCGATCTTTCGGGAATCATTTTTGGCGTGGTGGGGACACCAGCATACGCACTCTAGATATATATATAAGACCTCAATGCTTGAAAGACATATTTTTAAATAGCTACAATAGATAGGAGAATAAGCTTTTTTGGAAGCAAATTTGACTTGACTAAACTTCAATTAAAGTTAAACTTGTTAAGCGACTTATCGAATTCCCAAACTAAATTAAAAGTTAGTAAACGTTAATTATAGTTGATACATCTCTACAAAATTCATTCTTATTAATTACAATTTAACATATTGAACATCCCTAAATGGATGTGTACAATATTGCTTTAATTTTACCTGCATTCTTGGAGTGGAGTGACCGATAAAGGAAGCCCCCTAAAAGTGAATATAAAAAGTCGAGATTAACAATTTTAGTAAACTTTGTTCTATATGAAGAATAATTATTTATTTGAAATAGTTAACACAAATTACTATAAATTCTAAACTAACCTCAAACTGAAAGTTGTTGAATCATAGAGAAATATGCAATCAGTAAGAACTACGAAACACTCGTTTAACTCGTTGATAAAGCAAATGTAATTTCCGATTACATCCACACTCGTCATTACTCAAACTTTTTGCAGATAAAAACAGATAAAAATGAGTAAAAACGAGTAGACACCAACTACCGGGTTTAGTTAGTGAGCGCTAAAATGTATGCAATGTTGCCATTAAAAATGGCACACAACTAATTGTTCTAGAATAATTTAAAAAAATTTAATTTTCAACTATAATTTCAATTAGAAATTCGATTAAGACTAATATAAATTGAAATAAAACATCCTGTTTAATATTTTTTTACTGGAGATGTTTTTGTATATTAATAATTATTAAGTTTGTAAAGTGATTTGACAACAGTGTAACTAAAAAACTAGCATTTAATAGATTAATCAATTACTCAAATTATTGAAAATTGAATTTGTGTTATTAAAATGGGGATATATTTTATAATTGAATGTAAGATCGTAATAATAGTTTCTAATGCAATAAGAATGTTAATATAATTAACCCTTGACCGATGTACAAATAGTTTTTGATGTACAATGTGCAACAAAAGTTAATCTAATTAATGCTTTCTACTTCATAGGTACAGTTACCAATGTAGTTCCTCATGATATGATATGTTAGTTTTTTATGTGAAGAATTCATGAGGCAGTTCATGTAATAATAATAATCATTTATTGAGCCAAGAAGAAAAAAAAATACAATAATACCATAAATATGAAAAGAAATTATTAGCTATAATAATAATAATTATTCTAAGCTCAAAAGGTGCAGGAGCAGAAAAGGCAAAACTGCCACTGATTTTACCTACACCCATGAGATCAGTAAACATAGATTTTTTTCAAAACGCGTTTACCTAAGAAGTTACAATAAAAAAATATGATAATAAAATCATATATGAAGATTTTGGACATTGGACAATGCACTAGTTTTTATCATGTTGGTGACATCGGAAATTGGTGGTAATGACAGCAAGTTGAACATTTTCCAAGTTATCATATGAATTAAGTTTTATCGTAGAATAGATATTTTAAAAACAAACAACTTTTGTTTGCATCCATACAATCTTAGTGTCCGTCAGGCTCTTGCTGGATGAGATTTGAAAGAATGAATTTTGAAAGGCTGGTTATTTGCAATTGGATTTTGTATCAAGACGACAATTTTCCTAAATGTGTTTCCTAAATCTTCATAACACCCACAATTGGGCAAGAGAAAATCTGCTCTGGGTGAGATATGTAGACAATCAACATTTATGAACTCTCAACACTTTATGTGGTATTATAGAAGAGCAGATAATTGCAAATAGAGTTTGATAGACACTAAGATTGTATGGATTCAAACAAAACTCGTTTATTTTTAAAATATCTATTCTACGATGAAACTTAATTCATATGACAACTTGGACAATTTTTAAGTTGATGCTATTACCACCAACTTCCGGGGTTACCAGCGTGATGAGAACTGGTACATTGGTCTCTTCACATGCGATTTTATTATCAAATCTTTTATTGAAACTTTTTGGGTAATGACGTTTTTGAGAAAACTCCCTGGTACAGGTGGTTTGAATTACCCGGTATATAAAAAAAAGTATACCAAACAAAAATAATTCAGATTTAAAAAATATAAAATTTGCAGATTTAAATGCTTTAATACAAACAAAAAAAAGGCAAAAAGGCAGCTTTATAGAAATAAGTCGAAAATCCTCTCACGCAAAAATTGTCTGAAAACACGTGTTTTTGGAATCACATTTCAAAGATGCGGCACCTTATATGAAAATGTTCATTGAAACAAAAAATCTGTGTCGAAGATTTAAATTATGTACATCCGTTCTGAAAGTAATCTTGCGGCAGAGAAAAGGTAGCTTGCCAGAAAAGATAAGCCTAATCAAACGACAAGTAATGATACACAAATCCCTGTCTCATAGCCAGCCAACCACACTCTAACAAAACCTGAGAAATATGATCATTCCTTCGAAGATTATAAATCAAGCGAAGTAACTAACGAGTTCTATACAACCTGAATCGTTCGCAAACTCTCATAAGACAAACATGGCCCAAATACAACATCACAATAGTTAAAGTGAGACAAGACAAGAGAATCGCAGAGGAGCCATTTCATACTGTTGGATAAATACATTTTACTAAAATAGAGACTCCTAAAGTGAACCATACGCACGCCTATACAATAAACTAACATGATCATCAAACGCAAGCTGATTATCAATGGTAAGACCCAAACTCTTAACCTAACCCGATAACCCGTTAATTGTGCTCTAATCATCTTAATATTAATATCATTTTTATTAACAGATAACCTTATTTGTAAATAAAATACATTGAGTTTTATCAGGGTTGACCACAAGCCTCCAGCCATTACAATCATCACTATAATAATATATATAATAAGCACAATAATTTAATTTTGAAAATAGGCTGCTGGTGTAAATTGTAAACAAAATTGGGCCAAGAATTGAACCTTGTGGAACTCCAGAAGCAATGTTTATAGTCAGAACACAGTGACTTCACCCTAACCACTTGCGACCTATGAAATAAATAGTTTCGAAACAAGGATGAAGCGGAATAGATATACTAACAAACTTCAGAATAATTAATAAAAAGTTATGATTCAATATGTCAAACGCTTTACAGAAGTCAACTAACAGATGTATAGTTAACCTATCCATATCAAGTGATTTAAATATATCAGATTGTTTGGCAGGTAGAATATTGTACGTGTCCAGGAAGCTTTCCAACTGTTCCGCCATAATCCTTTCGCACATCTTAGATAGAACTGGAAGAATGGTAATAGACCTCGACTCTTTAAACTCCTTAGCTTGTTTGGTTTTAGGAACTAGGGTTACTAATCCCAACTTCCATGCCTTAGGATAAATAGCCATTCTCAAAAAGGAATTAAAAACATGACAAAAAACATCCAAAATTTTGGGACAACGCAATCTAACCATATCTAAAGAAATTCCATCCGTTCCAACACTAGTACTGTGAACCTCATTACGTTCACAGTACTCAACATTAGAACTGTGAACCTCAGCACTAAACCTCATTGAAAGTAAAAGGAGTAGTGTCAGTATTTAGTCTATTAACATCATAAAATTTCAATAACTCAGGGTTAGGTTCAATAACCATATCAGCAGTAGATTTTGAAAAATACAAGCTTTCCACATGGTGCGAGATCCGTTCAACATGCAGTTATATTCAATGAAAGCTCTCTTCTCACGACGTATAGTACCAATAACAAAATTACATAATTGTTTATTATACTGAAAATGTGTATCAGGCAGAGCAATCATTTCCCTTATACTTGCAGTAATCTACGGCAAGGAGTTTCTACCAAAAGTTTTAGTAATTAGAGGTGCATGAACATCAAACAGGCAAATCATAACATGGTTAAAATTATTAACTTTGTTATCGATAGTAGGAAGATCCCTCTCCCAAATCATAATAACTAAATTCCTATTAAAATTCTCCATATTAGTATTGTTTAAATTTCGATCAGTTTCGATAAGTTAAAGTTAAGTAAGATAAGACTCTAGACACAAACCTAATCTTTTGCACGGATAATTCACAAAATACCAATAAATGATCAGAGGAACCTAGATCAATTGTATTTCAATTAACAGCAGGCAAACCAATAGACAAAAATATTAAGTCAAGTACAAGATCTACCACCTCATGCAATTCAAACATTTCAAACGTTGTTTTTAATGATATAGAAGATGGATTCTCAACCAAGAAATTAATGTTGAAATTACCAAGCACCACCATTTCGTCAACTAAAGGATGTACATCAGAGAGAGACCTTTCAAAAACTTCAACAAACAGTTTCACGTAAAAGTTGAAAGATCTATAGAAAACCTCAAATGCTATATGAATTCCTTCCAAAATACTAAGAACATCACAACAGAATGCAACAAATAATCCCTAAGCTCATCAAAGTGGGCCAGCACCGATTTCGCATTCAAATGCTCTACGCGATAGAGTCTCAACATTGCAAATATATTACTTGAAATACAAAATCAGATTAAATAAAATATGCAGATAAATTTCAAAATAGAATTGAATTGCTAAATATTCAATAGCAACTGGGTAGGAAGACTAAGGTCTAAAATTTGTATCTCTCGAATGTATACAATCAGTGATGAGCGACAGGTAAATACTGGGTATTTAACCTGTCAAGCACTGAGTTGCACTTCAGTTTCTTCAGACGCACGGCTAAACAGAAATTTTCTAGTACTAAGTTTAGGTTAGTGTAGTTTTACTTTGATAAAAGTATACAACAATTTAAAACTGAATAACTACTCAAAATGGGTTTAGAATTAGGTTTAGTCCTACCACTCTTAAGACGGAAGGAGAACTAGAAACATCAGGGTTTAGACGTCTAAAAAGACATACGGCTAAATCCTAATGTTTCTAGTTCTAGGTTTAGTGTCAATACTATAAATAGGTTGTAAATAAATAGTTTCAGAAGTATTTACAACAATTAAGCAGTACTAACACTAGACCTAGTACTAGAAAGATTCAGGTTTCTGAATCTTTCTTTCTGAATCTGTCTGAAGACGCACGGCTAAACCCGAAGTGTTATTTTTTTATTTAAGACTGAAGAATAACTAAACATAGTTTTAGTTTTCTTTTAGCTTCCATTCTCGAAAGTAAAAATGTTTCACATTTTAAAAAGAGAAGAAGAAGAATCAAAAATAGTCCCATTTTTATTAATTAATAATCAAATTAACAAGTAATAAAACGTGATTCATATATTTGATTACCTGATGCGTGACTCACGTGATTCATGAATAATATTCACGTGAGTGGCGTGCGTGACACGCATGGGTCTAAATCGTGAGCGGGCGTCAGCGAGCATATACTAAATACTATACTATGTTACATTATTATTATTATGTTATTGTTCTTATTCGCATATGTTCAAATAAATATTGTTCTCTCTCTCTCTCTCTCAATAACAAAAAAATACAAATTATGGTTAAATAAAACAAAATATGTAAAGAAAAAATGCAAACTTACGTATGTTAAATAAATAAATATAAAAAAGCTATAAGTACGAAGGCTTTCACGACCGGTATTAACTGAACTAAAATTAGAATTAATACTAGCACTAACACTAGAACTATCACTAAAACTAACACTAGATCTAAAACTAGAAACCTTTGGGGATTTGCCGCGTTTCAAAAAACGCACAGCAAAACCCAGTATAAAAAAGCTAATATTTAAATATTTAAAATAAGTTACAAGTAATACGAGAACTAGTAGTCAAATGAATTAAGCGGTTAAATTAATTAGAATTAACTAATTAGAGTTAGACTAATTAATTAGTTAGGTCTTTCTATATACTAATCTTACTTATTTTAATTAGTCTCTTTAAGTTTGCAAAACATTTTTTTATGTCTCAGACAGATTTCAAATAATGATTTAGTTTAACTGGGGGTATGGAGGAAGATCTTTGATGCATCAAATACACTAATGATTACAATTATTTCAATTTAGGAAGATACAAATGTCCAATTTTAATTAAAATTTACCAGACAGATTTCAAATGATGATTCAGTTCAGCTGGAGGTATGGAGCAATTTGGAAAATTTTGATACATAAAGTACACTGAGGATTACAATTATTACTTTAAGAAGATACAAATGTTCAATTTTAATAAAAATTCACCAGACAGATTTCAAATGATGACTTAGTTGAGCAGGAGGTATGAAACAATTTGGAAGAGCTTTGATGAATAAAATACGCTGAGGATTACAATTATTACTATAAGAAGATATAAATGTTCATTTTATCTTAATTGATTCGATTCTTTTAATTTTCAAGATATTTATCAAACCTTTATGGACTTATTGAACTTAATCTCACGTAATCAAGTATTTTTTGTGTAAGATCGTTTCAGAATGAAATGTGGATAAGATTGAATTGAAGATACAAATCCATCAAATACAAAAAATCTGTCCCCTATTTATTTTATTTTTGATTCTAACGGCAAAGAAAAAAATAGCATTTGGTGGTCGTAATCCCAAAAGAGCCAACAAAAAAAAGGAGACTCAAGGGGAAGGTTTCGAAAAGAGGAGGAGGGTGAATTCTACCCAAAAATTGCCTCCGTTCCTAGAAGTAGTTCCCAAAGCCGACATATGCACCGGTCGGCGAGGACGACGACGGGCGTGTGAGTGTGTGTGGGGCCCATTCGGCGCGGTCCCATCCGAAAAGAAGAGTAATAATGGATGCAAAACCGAACTACTGACAGTTAGAACAAAGGAAGAGACGCCCGATCGGGCCATTTTATAGTCGTCCGTCAAAAACAACAGGCGAACGACGATAGATGCCGCCCGGGGGGCGCGGTGGGTGCCCCCGATAAACAAGAAAAAAACGAACAGAAACCACACACACGAGTCTCGTAGCTAACGAATTTTAAATTAAACTCACTACAAACCAGTCAAAAAAAAATCTTGCGAAAAAATTTTTCTTTTTCACTAGTAATCAAAAAGTCCTGCCAAATGTGATTTCACTCACTACCACTCAAAGCATTTTTTTTTGTCAAGGGGACCCTTTTTTTTGGGGAGTTTCCAATAAACGATGGCGCTTTTTTTGAAAGAGCCGCGCGCGTTTCCGGCCCTCTTCGGGCGGATTTACGTTCGAAAATCAAACGGACGGCCGCTTTCCGCGGAAAATAATAATAACGGGATGGCGGAATTGGTTCCCGGGGGTTGTGATGCATGGCCTCCAAACGCCGGCCCCCCACATGCAAATTTGGGGGATTAGCCCGGGAAATAATCGTCGATTGGCCAGCCTGATGCGAGCTTATCGGCCCGAATTCCTAATGGATTTATTTGGGATTTTTTTTTCGTTTTTTCCGTTTTTTTTGTGTTTGTGTCCCGCGTCCGGCGAAAATACAATTTTCCCCTTTTGCATCCGGGCGTGGTTATTCTGACGGCGTCCCACGTTAAATAACAACGACGAATAAATTTCAAAAAGGTTTCATTTCGAAGGTATTGAAAACACATTTTTAATTTCTTTTTTCATTAAATGTGAAAAAAATTAGGAATAATTGAAAAAACAATAATATCATTTGAGACGACTGCTAATGAAAAGAACAAAATCAAAATTAATGGTAATTTTCGTCGTAGATAAATTTTTTTCTGATACATAAATAATATGAAAAAAAGCATCTGGAAACTCCAATTCATTTCGGCGTAATGATCCGCATGTTTTAAATGAGGTATTTCCTGGACAGCGAATTTATAGATAAGGTAAAGAAGTCTGAAAAGGTGTACTTGGACAAGTATCCGATTAACTTAAAAAAGTGGGTACATTAAAAGGACCCTAACAGTATATTCCGTGAGAACATGTACTTATGGGGAGATGTATGAGTGGCCAATAAAGAGCGGAGGATAAGCGGGTTAAAAGGCATTACGTCAAAGTTTATGAAAATAAAAGCTGCACTGGGTGGGCAAATTTTTGTTATATAGGTTGTCTCAAAAACTATAAAACAACGATCCAGTCTATTTACGACCTTCTGAATCCTCTTCATTTGTTTTTAAATTACAGAATAAATTTAATTAATTATTAATTAATAAATACTTCGCTCATCATCTTGGAATTGAAAAAAAAGCTAATTTTCCAGGAAATCACCATGCGTGTGATACATCATAAAAGAACACTAAAAATACGCTCTTTCCAGTAACATCATAATCAACTATAGGTTGTACAGTAAATTTATACATGCAACGCTTGACATTTAAGATTGAGTGGTTTGGTTAGCTTAAAAATGAGAAAACAATTAAATATGAGTGAAGACGTTAAAATATTAATTAAATTATAAAACAATGCTAAAGTGAATGATATTTGTAAGTTATATAAAGTGTACACACGCACAACTTCATGTATGAAAAAATGATAATGAAAATATTGACAAATGTTTTGCTCAATATTTTAAAAAATTAATACTATTAAATGAATAGAAACATTATTGATTCCGGACAATGAAAGATCAGTAAATCACACCTTGTATTTAAAGTTGACTTGTTGCAATTATGTAATTTTTACTGTTTTTTAGAACTTTATGTTATATCTCAAAAATTATCGCTTTTCTTAATAATTATTGAAAATTAAATACTATTGGGACAAAAATTGTGATTTTAATAATTAAAAAAAAATTATTTTCTGCTTTACAGGGTGTTTGACTATTCCAGAATAGTACTCAATTTTTTAAATAGAACCAATATGAATTCTTTTACATATGCTGATTAGTTGTCTGAAATGTTATAAATGCATAATTTATTTTCAAATTTTGAATACTAAGTTGCCAAGTTATTGAGCATTTTGTGAACAATTTTAAAAAATCTTGTCTTCGCTTAAAATTCGTTATCAGTCGATAAGCAATGCTTGGATTTTCAAACGCCGCTAATAATAACTACTTTTTTTCATTGGATAATACTATACAGGTTTTTAGAAGAAGAATCTTTTCGATTTTTTTAGAAAATCAATCGCCAGCCCTTTTAGCAGGTATTTAATTAGACGTTCGACAAAAGATGTGGTCTTAGTACAATGGTGCATCTCCTCACTGTGGTAACATTGTGGATTGTTACAAAATATTGAAATAGAATTTTTGAAAACTCGTTTTCTAAATGCTATTGTCCGAGCATAAATGTATACTTTTCCAACTTTTATGACATAAATGTTATTGCATTTGCTTAAAATTCTCTTTTGCACAGCTTATTTGTTGTGAAAAATCAGATTTATACCGATACTTTTGAAACAGTTTAATCATATTTTTATATAAAAATGGAAAGTAATTAATAAAACCTTCTGAAGCATTGAAAAAATATAGGATGTCTATTTAATATAGGAAAGTTATGGTTCCTCAAATAGTTGCGTAATATAACCAGTTCTAGTAAACATGTGTATAATATTATCCTGCATTCCAAAGATCGAAGCTTTTTTTATCGATATGCTAAATTATGCCAAAAAAAGCATAGTCCGAACCTCTTGGCGGATGTACAAAATCGGTACTATAAGTATTTTAAAAATGATTTCTGAACTGATTCGAACATACATCTGTAATATACATAGAAGGGAAACCAAACAATTGTGGCGTATTCCAAACGCGATTTAATCGGCGCAGGTAATAACGTACATAGACATTGCAGAGGCAGCTCCTTACAATTACGAGCGATAAACCCATACATTCTATAACACTTAGTAACAGGGTCAAGAATATACTCACTAAGTGTAAGACCAGAATCACTGAAAACACCATGGTCATAGCATTTAGTTTGTGATATCAATAGTTGGTCGTTTTAAAGGTACACATGGTTAATTGCGCCCAGCTTTCGTGAGAAAGATATCGTAAAAGATTTTGACGCATTGATTGGAAAGCGGTTACGTAGGCACCATTCTTATATGAGAGTAAGGTTGCTCTGAAGAAGTTTTTCACAATCCAAAATATCGGTTATATCTTTGATGAACACTGGAAACAGCAACGGCCCGAGGTTAGAGCCTTATGGAACTCTCGAAGTTAAGCTGAATCCCATAGAAATTTTGCCTCCAAAGCAAACTTCCTGCGGTCTACCTGGCAAATAAGACTTCATGAATAATAGTAGTGACGTACTAAATCCGAGATTACTTAACTTTTTCAACAGGAGGAAATAATCCAACTGATCGAACACCTTCTGAAAGTCGTTGATAATGGCGTAAAGATGTATTGCGTAAGGCAGGACAGGTTACTGATGGTTGATCGCCCGCACACAAAGTCATGTTGAAAGGGGCTTTTATAGTTTTTAAAAACCAGACATATCTCGTCAACATCGTTAACATCACCAAGAAACGACCAGTCCAAATCCATCAAGGAACTATACAAGAGTGGGTAATTGGCTCGCTTGTAAATTGTAAGTTGGTGTGGTATTATGTACAAACTGATTTATCGAAGGTGCACAATCAAATTGAAATGAAAGGGCAATATGGTGAGGATCCTCATCTAACAGAAGCTACATTACACTCCACCGAACAGTTGAGGTTGGGTTGGGTTGGGTTGTAATAAATCAAGCATGCGATTATTTTCGTTTAGAATTTAATTCAACTAACTAAAATTATGGAAGGATTGAAAAACGAATTAAAATTAAAAGGTTTTAGAGGAGTACTGTCCAAGTTTTAGTTGATGGTAATGTATAATGATATAAAATCATTTTTTTTTATTTTCAACAGTAAAGCTACAATCTTCCGTCCTTGTACTATTGACTCACCCTATATTCTACTGAAAATACTTTCTTAAGAATGTATTAACCACTTTTCTTTAACTTCAAAAATAAACAAAATATGAATAGTTTTAAAAATCGAGAAAGGCAACGTTTTTTGGCAAAATCCAAAATTATAATTAAAAAGAAAACTCTTTGATTGTAATTTAAAAACAAAAGAAGATAGAGGTTTGGTTTTTGCAGATTTGAATTAATTTCGGAAAAAGATACCGAGACACGGTGGTTAATTTAGATTAATAAATTATAACTACAAATTTGCCCACCCTGTATGTAACTGCGCACGTTGGTTAAATTTTAAGAATGTATATATTAGTTTTAAAATACTTAATTTTGAAGAAAAGGAGATGTTAATTATACAGGTGTTTCGATAAGTCATGGCACAACTTTAATTACAAATAATACAGTAAAAATGACGAGGATTCGTGTAAAAATATTTTAAAAACATTCTTTAATGCTTTCAATATGGATTGTTTTAGAAAGTTAAATGTTGGTAAATAATGTAACGTTATCATGAAAAATCGTTTAACATCACTTTTGAAAATATGATTGACTACTTTGATAACCACTCTGTATGGCATTATATACGGAGCGGTTATACACTCTGTATAAGGCTATACAGAGTGGTTATCAAAGTAGTTTTCTTAAATTTTTTTATTACGTTGTAAATCCGTACATTTTCCAACTGGTTCTAAAAGTCCATTTCCTTTAAGTAAAGGAAATAGTAAATTTCGGTTTGTTTGCAAAACCTACGAATAAAAATTGGTAAGAATGCAGTAAAGCAACTGTTAAACTACTATTATGGTTAATAGTTGTATAAGATGGCAAATAATTCTAGTTTTAGTCAGCAAATAGACATATACATTTTGAGATACTTTAGGCACTGTTAATGCAGCCACCAAAAAAGCTGGTAAAAAGCAGTTCTAAAAATGTAAATAACGGGAATCAGAGTCCAGCTTCTACACCCAAACTAAAAAATATATAAATAATACTATTTATATAGAACTAAGCTCCTTCACTCAAGAACTCTTCATTCAAAATATGTTTTCTCTTGTATCAAATATTATCACAAACACATAAATGTGTAAATAGTAATAAAATATAACCATTACAAAATTAACGAAATACTGTAACGTAAAGTATTTTGTAAATAATTTTGGATCTTCCAAAAATTCCATTTCTATTTAAAATTATTTACCTAAATCATCACTCGTCCAAGGGCCTTATAACCTTCTTTCATTACATATTAGAAATGTTCAAAAATATTCCAGGTTATCAAAATTAACTAGGGAATAAACTACGTACTGACTTACAAGTATTTTCTTAAATCTAGATCAGGTGAGTAGAATCATTTAAAAAATACACAACACAGATGTTATCATCAGAGTGTAAGTATTTAAGGTTTATTTACACACATCAGTGACGTATTAGTTCCGTATTTTTTCAGTGTAAGTAAAATCCGTGAAAATAAAAGTAGGTCGGTAACGATTTTTTCAAATTTCACTGTCGTATTTCTGTATGTACTATTTAAGCTAGTAAGAAATAGTTAAACCATACAAATAATAAGTAAAGAAATTATAGATGAAGAAAATGGATAGCGTGGTCCGAAAATATACTTAAAGGAAAACTCGTGTTTCTATAAGACATTGAGGGAAAATGATATTTGTTTGCGACACGATGTTTATAAGAATCTTAATGATAAAAAGCACACATCAATATTTCTTACGGTTTCATAAATACAGGATGTTTTTTAAAAACATGTAATTTCAAAAAGCATCCCTTATTGTATTAGCACCTTATTCAAAAAGCTTTATTGCATCAACCACTAATTCTTTATAAAAGTTGCAAATCCTTCTTCAGTACCTCCTTTCTTCCATGCTTCCTGCATCCACTTTTGCTTCTTCGCCTGGTGCAACTCTTGATCTTCCTCATCCAAAATTATAGCCACCATCTTGATCAATAGTATCAAAAATATTGTATTTATGTAATACTGACACGCCACTGATGTGCGTTAATAGAACTTTGCGCAGTCACTGCTATATCACTAAGGTGTGTAAATAGACCTTTAACTATAATTTTGCACCTCACTTATAATTGCACTTTGTTATTAATAACTTAAATATGATTCCTTTTGTAAAACCTTTCTTATTTTTAGTTCATAAAAAACATATATTCAAAAGTACAGCTAGGTGTGTCTTGTTGAAGCAACATTTTTTCCATACTACCTCTTGACAATAATAGAAGTAAAAATTGCTTATTATCCGTTAAGAGCACTGTTTTACTTGTGCTTTATTCTCATAGGCGCCTACAATTGATGAAAATATTTCAATAATGAGCTTGTTTTTTTCAGGAATAACTAAAAAACTGTGCTTCTGATCAGAAAATTATAAAAGTAAAATAAGAATCATTTCGGAAATTAAAGGACTTACTACATAACAAAAATGTTCTAAGGAAACAACCTTTGTACAGGGTGGGCAAATTTTGGTGTTATTATAGGGTATCTCTGAAACTATAAGAGATACGAAAAAAATAGGTGTCATGTCCCGGTCTCTTTTTTCGAGAAATATTCAATCCCGCAAAGGCAAAATCTCTATCTTCTTTTGTTTTTAAGTTATAGCCAAAAAGTCATATTTTCGCCATTTCAAAAAATGCTCCTATTTCATTTATTTTTGAAATTGAAGAAACGTGGTTAAAACATTCTTAAGACATCTACAGTATCTTAAAATTGAAAAATAACGCTTATTTTCCGCAATAACACCATACATGCGATACATCATTGGAAAGCTAAAAATGTGTTCTTTTTAGTAACACCATAATCAACTATTGGTTGTATTTAAAAAAACACAACTTTGTGTTATATCTCAAAAATTATCAACTTTATTTCAAATTTTTCAACGGCATTACATTCTACTCAAAAAAGTGTCTTAAGAATGTATTAACCGCGTTTCTTCAATTTCAAAAATAAAAGAAATAAAAGCATTTTTGAAATTGCGAAAATATAATTTTTTGGCTATAACTTAAAAGCAAAAGAAGATAGCGGTTTTGTCTTTGCGGCATTGAATATTTCTAGAAAAAGAGACCGGGACATGGCACTTATTTTTTTGATATTTCTTATAGTTTCAGAGATACCCTATAATAACACCAAAATTTGCCCACCCTGTACAGTATATTCCCGTGGTCATATATTTTCAAAAGTGATCTTAAACGATTTTTCATGATAACATTGCATTAATCCCCAATTGGATCTTACTAAGACAAACTATATTGAAAATATTTAGGATGTAAAATGTAAATGAGAAATGTCTAAAAATTCAATAACTTTGAAGGTTCACATCTTAGATATTCCTAGATTTAGACCAAAAATTTAAATGCGAATCATCATTTCTACTCTAGTATTTGTGCTAGTTTATACAAGTTGAAAGAAACTGTGTATAATAAGCTGTAGTCGTATAAGTTCAACAAAATTGTATAAAATAAGATCTTGTAGAATATGTCGTCAACACGACACGTAGCAACGTAACGTCATATGATTAATGTTATTAACGACATTTTTTAATCATTTTTGTTCTTATATTACATGGTAAATCCGGTAATACAAAAAAAATAATTAAAATAAAATGTTTGTCAATTTCTCTTCGACAATTAATAATAATAAAAATGATATAAAACAGTAATTATTTTGATGGTGCTAAGCAAAAAAAGGTTAAGCTCCTGGTGTATAGTAAATCCTGCATGGAATCGGTTAATGACTGTTTGGCAATGCAACCACAGTGTCCGATGCGGCATCTGCCCATCGCGTGTCCCGGGGTCCGCCGAAAATCACCTTGTAACTTAATGTCCCCGGCAGTTATCCCGCGGCATGTGTTTTCAGCCGCTTTATGCTTCTTCTTTCTCCTCTTTCTGCTCAGTCCCTTCTCCTATACGGCAATAATAATGGCACACGTGCCTTCTTCGTACGCCGACATCCTCCGAGCCGGTCCCCAAACAATACCTTCTTTTTCTTCCACTTCTTCTTAGAGTACATAATATACATAAACGAGCACCATCGATTGATTCTTTTTTTAAACCCTTGCACTTTTCGACTCGGCTATACACACACACACACACAAAACGACCGGGGCGAGTCATTAATCGCTAATGGGCTTAAAGAGAATGTAGAGTATATAAGTCAATTAAAACGACCTGGAACTCACGATAATAACTGTTATTCAAGTTTAGTCGGGTTGATTAAAATTACTATCCATTGAAAATTATAGCAGAAAATGGAATTGCAAAGGGAAAAATAATTAGCTCAATTTTCAATTTTAAATCTTGATTTTAGAAGGAATAACTGTAAAAGGCAACAGTCATTAACTCCTTTCGGTAAGTTTTCTGATTGAGATAACCCGGTTAAAAACCGAGGCGCATCCGGAGGCAGATGCACTCGGTGTCCGAGAATAAGACTCGGAATTAGTGCATCTGGTTTCATATTATGTATACCCGGCGCGTGCCACTCGACACAATCTCGATGCAATCTGCACTTGCTGGAGTCAGTTGCATGTGGAAATGGAACGAATTTAAATCCAAATCCTAAAAATTACCTTCAACATTAACAGCTTATATTTTAATACATTTTCAGGAAACAATTTTCCATAACGACTTTAAATTAAGGGAATATATTAATAATTCATATCGAGATTTACTTTATTTTAAATTAGTTTACTTCCTACCTTCTTTTTCCAGATGCAACAGATGGTTCCACAACCAATGCATTTCCATTGAACGAATATCCTAAAACAACAAAAAATAAATACATTTATTTACAAAATAGTAATAAATAACGTTAATAAAAGTAGGCTTACCATTTAATTTATCGATGGCTTTATCAGCGGAAGACTGATCAGGACAATCAACAAATGCGTAACCACCCCTTTTCACGAGTACATTCGTACAAGACAGGTTGTGTTCGAGGAAAAGTTGCCGGAGAGTTCCCTCGTTGGTTTCCAACGGCAGATTTCCTATGTACAGTTTGCTCATCGTGATCGGCGGTATCTTTCCCGCTGTCGTACTCATATAAACGCCAATTAATTAAATCGTCGTCGTCGGATTTAAAACAAAAAAAAAATAATAAATAAATTAAATTGCGGAGGCGCGAAATGCGAACTCGAAACACTTCTTTATCGCAAGCACGTTGCGAAACTAAATGTATCTGTCATGCGCAAAAGTCAAAATCAAAAGAATGAATAACAAGTTTATTCAGATTTAACGTCACTGTTATGCCTACTAAGTTTTTTTTGCACAATTTCGCTTTCAATTTGATCAGTTTTTTTAACGTTAATCGCAATATTTTATATATTTGCTTCGAAAAGTAAGAAATAAATTATTATTATTATTGTAAAAATAATTTATTAAATTAACGAATATCAAACAGTTATGACATCACTTTGAATTTGTCGCATAATTTATCATTCAATGTCAAAATTTATAATTATGTATTTTATTCTTTATAAATAACATAAAGTTTCGAAATTAATTTCTATACAATCCCTAAGACATTGTAATTTATGAGGGATAAATTATCTTAAACAGCCCTATTTAATAATGTTTGAAAATCTGAAATTCTAATAATTAATATCATTTAATAAAAGCACATATTAAGCATATAATAAGTGGGTTATTCCTAAATTATTACAAATAATTTTATCAAAGCTTTAAGCACTTATTTGGACTACTTTTTTATTTGTATTTATCTACTTATTTGCGTGGAAATAAATTGTTTATAGATTATGTGATTCTTCTTGTTTTACTGAGGTTATAATTATTTATTTTCAATTATAATATACACCACTTCTCAGTATTATTTTTTAATTTTATTTAAAAAATAAAAACATTTTAAAATTATTCGATGTTTCGAGCTTTGTTAGCTCATTATCAAAAAATCTTATTAAGCGTAAATTTAACTATAAAATAACTATTGTTATTTATTACACTATAAATTAATAGATTATATTTTTGTGATCTGTTAAAAGTTATAATTATTTCCCTTTTTAAAATATAACTAATTTATACATAATCCCTTAGATGTTTCAATTTATGGGAAATAAATTAATTAAACAGTCCTAATAATGTTTGAAAAATGTTTATGTAATTCTATAATGAAAATAAGCAAATAATATGTGCTTTATCACAAATTCTTTTTATAACGATTTTCTTGTTATTCTGTTTAGCGAGTTGTAACGCATTTAAGTATTTAAAGATTTTGTGTTTTTTAACTTTAAATCCGAATTGGGTCGAAAATAATTGTTGATAGATTATATAAAAATATATATTATATAACTACTATTCGTCGTAGTGATGCGACGAATAGTAGTTTGGCCGAATAACCGAATACCGAATATTCGGTGTAACGCTTAATCGGTATTTTATTCGTACCTTGGAAATAATACGGTAATTCCCCGATAATACTTGATACCTCTTGTCGTTCACTTCGCGTTGTTCAGTCTTCGAGAAACGATTATTGAGAGGGTGGTTTATTGAGATATAGTTGGAGTGAAATAAGAAGAGAAATAATGAATTCGTCAAGAAAATCAAAAGTTTAGTTATTTTTTAAAAATGATGAGGAGAATGAAAACAAAGCTCAATGTATATTGTGTAATGCGTTAATTTCAAGAGGAGGCAAGGGAAAATTGGCAACAACAAGTTCACTTATGAACCATTAAAGGTAGATCCTTATAAATAAAATAAAATGTATTTTATATATACAGATATATTCGATATCTCCGATATATTAGATATATTCGAGGACTTATCTCACTCCCGTCATTTATTTCAGGAAATCATCCCGAATCATATAAACAATTGAGTTTTTCCAATTAAGAATCTACAACATGAAGTATCGTCTGAAGCAGCATGTTCAAAAAAAATACAATCGAGTATTAAAGATTGTTTTGCAAGCTCTTCTCAATGGGATCATGATGATGTAAGAGCAAAAGAACTGCATTATGCCATTGCAGAAATGATTGTTATTGACAATCAGCCATTATCAATTGTTGGAAATATTGGATTTTCCAAACTAATCAAAAAGTTAAAACCAAAACACACTATTCCGAGCCGAAAACATATTACTGATGTAGTAATTCCTGACATCTATAACCGAACCAAAAATGTTCTTAAAGTGCAAATTACAGAAGCTGTGGTTATTTCGTGTACTACAGATATGTGGACAAATAACAACAACATACAAAGTTTTATAAGTTTAACTGTTCATTGGATAACAAACGATTTTCTACAGAAAGATAGTGTTTTGCAAATGAAAAATTTTTCTGGACAGCACACAGGTGATAATATTCGAAAGGCGATATCAGGGATACTGACCTATTGGGATATACCAATAGAAAAAATTCATGTTATTTTACGTGATAATGGTGCAAATATAGTTAAAGGTCTTAACGAATCTACTTACACGCCCATCCCTTGCTTTATTCACACATTACAACTGGTGATAAACGACGCAATAAATATTCAGGAAAATATAGTTCAAATGATAACTGCGTCAAGACGCATTATGACACACTTTCACCACTCCGAAAACGCCCAAGAAAAGCTGAAGAAACATCAACACGAACTAGGTTCATGAACTGACACAAGATGTTCGGACAAAGTGGAATAATACATACTATATGCTTGTCCGATTTGTTGAACAAAAGAGGGCAGTTACATTATATATTTCGGAAAATGAGGTAAAATTTGAAAACTTGTCGGTGATCCAATGGCAACTGTTAGAAGATTGTTTAATGCTTTTAAAGCCATTCGAAGAAGTTACAAAAATGGCAAGTTCTTCCATCAGGCAACCAGGGCTGGATTGGACAAATGAAACGAAGGGCCCCAACTTATGACGCAATAAAGAAATTTTTGTTAATCAATTCATGTGATTAAAATCAACCGTTTGAGAGAGACATAGATTTTTTGAAAATTCTATCCAAAAATATAATATTGCGTAATTAATGTACCGCTAAAATTCGCTATCCGCTATCTGTTAGAGAATATCTAGTGCTTTCGATTGGTGATAGTGCTTCTGTTTCCATGAATCTAGAGGCGACTTCAGGTAACATGAAAAATCGCCCTAATATCATAACCGTTATATTTTTTGAAGTTTCGATTGTTGATTTCTATTGTCTACGGCGTTGTGAACAACTTTTTAATGATAAGATTATGTGCTAAAATCAACCGTTTAGGTATCGATTAAAAAAAAATAAATTTCCGCTTTACACCATCATTAACGGCTAGCAAAGCTCTAATGATTGACTATGATTTCGACGTTAGTGCTTTAAATGTGAAAAGAACTGAAAAAAACCATTTATTTCAAGCGTTGTTAGCGCTTTTCATGAGGTGTGAAGTTGGCAGGCCACTGAAAAATTAAAATATCTCCCGAATGGGATGTACCGCTGAAGTTTTCTTGGAGGCACTAAAGAGTACTAACCTAACGAATGCACTAACGAATTGGATATGTTTCATCGTTAGTGCTTTTAGTGTCCCGTCAACTTCACCGATCTAGATTGTAGTTCTTGGTCTAGTGCTAGTTCTAATTTTACTTCAATTCTATTTCAGATACTATTCATTGCAGAGCCCTTCATTAAAAAATGTCTTTACGTGTACTGCTAAAACCCAACCCAACCCAACCCTGGATATTTAAATTGAAGTAAAACTTAAATTAACACTAGATCTAGAACTAGAATCGTTCGGGTTTAGCCGTTTTGAAAGATGTACGGCTAAACACGAATGTTTTTAGTTCTAGATCTAGAGTTAGATCTAATGATATAAAACTAGAACTAACACTTGATCTAGAAGTGGAAAGTTTTTAGCCGTGCGCCTGAAGACGTTCTTTTAGTTTTACTTCAATTCAAATATACACAACTGTATACAAATATACAGTTGCCAAATCAGTTTCTAAAGTACTCTATTCTACAAACTATTTAGAGGGGCTTTCTTATTATTATTGGGCTTTATTTCAACAACAATCGCCACTTCTTGAAATTTTTGTAAATTTTTAATGTAAATTTAAATCCGTTCTTACGTTTGGTCCTGCACATCTTACTCATTCTTGTTAGGTTTTTTTCACCTTTTTTACTCTTCAGTTTTACAAGATCCGCTGTAACTCATACCATTACCCACTCATATTTTTGTGTTTCATTTAATTTGTTTTACTTTCGACTGCTTTATCCTTTAATAATCTCTAATTCGCGTTCTGTATTGTTATTATCTGTATAGCGGCATTTAATATTAATTTTATTGGTGTAATGGTAAATTTTCGAAATTTTTAACTCGACATGTGGCTTCAAAATTGTTATTTGGTATAATTTGTAACATTTAGTTTATTTCCTGATGACGAACGATGTACCTGCTTGAAGATTAATTTGTAGTGTAAAACATATATTCCCTTGTTTGTTTCTTTAAATGTATTACAACCACAAAAATGTTTCTCACCTACACTTGATGGTAATTTACTTTTTTCTAGTTTATAGTAATATATTTATTTTCGTAATATTTATCTTTTTAGTCATGCTTGAAAAAGACTAACAATAATAGTCGAAACATGTCGCACTGATACAACATTTTAATAGAATTGTTTCATCATTGGTTCCTCAGTCGCATGGCTAAACCCAACCCTGTATATTTGAACCAGACCTTAGCTAAGATATTCGCCGCCCCTTTTCATACAATATTCAATGCAAAAAAAGTCTTCAGATCTGAGTCCCAACCCAACCCAACCCTGGATATTTAAATTGAAGTAAAACTAGAACTAATACTAGACCTAGAATTAGAATTATTCGGTTTTAGACGTCTTGAGAGATGTACGGCTAAACCGAAAAGATTCTAGTTCTATATCTAGAGTTAGATCTAATGATATAAAACTAGAACAAACACTAAACCTAGAAAAAATTTCCGAACCTTACCCAAATCACAAAATCAGTTTGTAAAATACTCTATTCCAGAAACTATTCATGGTAGAGACCTTCGTTAAAAGAATGTCTTTAAATGCATCACTAAACCCAACTCAACCCAACCCTGTATATTTAAACCAGAACCGTCCTAAAATATTCTGCACTTCAGGACTGGGTTGAACGAAGGAAACGAGTGTCCGCATCTTAGTGAGGACACTGAGTACCTGTATGATGGGGACACCGTGCATTTTATTGCTAGAACAGGCGCCCCGTAACAGTTGGCGCCCACGGTCGTTAGCTACATAACAATAATAAAATCAAACCCAACTTAAATCTTGCAAAAAGAATATGTATATCACGGCATCGGTTGAACGAATGAAATAGGTATATGTACAATGGGAATATCATGCATTCCATTGCAAACAGGCGCTCCCTAAGAGTTGAAGCCCAGGACTGTAATCCTATTAACCCTCAGGTTTAGGATGGCGCTATTGCTCTTCTTTATCGGACTCTTTAAATACATTTCTCTGATATTTTGCTAATAAATTGCAAGGATTGGCAAAAACATTGGGAAGTACTAACTCAGCAATTTTAGTAGAAACCCCTCAGTGTCTTCAAAATATCGTGTTGTTCTACAGATAGAACGAAGAATCTGTTAATTCTGATTAGTGAATTCATTACCAATTCGGATTACAAGGGAGACAATACAAATTTTCCATTTTCTAATTTTATTCGGATTACAAGAGAAATCGGATTTACGAGTGTACGAATTATCGGAGCTTTATGTTTAGTGTTGTGTTTCTTAATAATAAATAATTTCCATCCACACATTTGCTTAGTTTTCGAGTTATTATAAAAATTGCATTCAAAAACATTAATTTAAATATTTATCGATTTTGTGGTTGACAACTAAAAATGAGAAATGGTTGGAAAGAAATATGTCTGTGATGTATTATCAACCATTTATATTAATATCGTTTTGTAAGTTTTTAGTTATGGAACTAATTATTGTTGAATTCGTTGTAGAAATGCTTGAAGCTTTAATCCTTTAAGTTGGTTGGATTATTATTGCATTAAAGGGTACGTTTAGTTGATTATGTAGAAATAATATTAATAAACAATATATTTTTTTACATTTCTAATTTTTCAGTTATAATAAACCTATTTATTCATATACATGAGATTAAAGATTATTAATGAATTTTAACATTTTTCGAAATTTCCGATAGACTACGTATTTATGATATATGACGAGTATACTGATTACTCATTGTTGTTTACACACGATTTTTACGATTTTTAAATAAATTTTTTATAGTATGTTATCCAATTATTTTGTGAATTATTATATTATTAAAAAAACGTTTGTATAACGTAGTACAAAATCCACATTGTATGTAGATTTGATGAATTGAAGCGTAAAATATTTGGAGTACTTTCTGAAAATATAAAAAAGTAGGTTTCTAGGAATTTACTCCTAAGCGATTCCATGTCTCGATATTACAAAAATTAGTGCTACTTTCCATAATAGAGGGAAATAACCGGTGTTTTTATAGTTGCTTACAGTCGTGATAGGTAATAAGATATAAAATTTGAATTATACTCCCGGAAGTGTTTAATAATTTTAATTCTTTATGGCTTGTGGAAATATAAATGAACAAATCAAAATAAGAACACGTATTTCTTGGTTATGTTGATACATTCATAATATAACTCAACAAATGCATTGAGGTTTAAAATAATCTCTGTTTTAAGCACTTGATTCAATTCAAGTACCGCGGAAGGGGATAGGAAAGTGCTACTAGAATGGAAGTAAGAAAGATAATACTACTAATGAAAAACTTGGTAAGTTTAGAAAAAAGTTGTCAAATCGTATCCGTCTCTACCTCGAATCTAAAGTACGAGAAATTTTAAACTAAATTAATTTTTAATCTCTTTCAAAATTACTTCCAAAATAGTTAGGTGACTTTTGTTAAAATCTTCTCGTCTCATTTCTGTCTTTTCTGTTAGTTTTGGTAACTTTTTAAGATTTCAAAATTACACAAAATCTGCTTTGCGCTTGCTATTCATTTGATTTTTAGTATTTTGTTAAATACTGATTACTAATTATATCTATTAATTATATCTTTATTAATTATATCTATTAAAGGTATATCTGGTTTTGATTTAGCTGCTGTTTCTGCTTTCCTTTATAATGTGCAATACACATTAATGAATGTATTATGCATGTCTACCATCTTAGATATATTTGTAGAATTAAAGAGCAGTATCAAGGAGTCATAAATATCGGAGAGGTCGGAATGGAAGACGTTCTGAGAATAGTTGAGAATAGTTTAGATGTTGTTGAATAAAAAAAATGAAAAAGTAAAGTTTAGATGTTACTATTTAACAATAAAAAAGTGGAGTTGTATTTTGTATTTTTTTATATTCTGAAATGTGCTGCTGTAGCCGATCCAAATAGTTTCTAGATTTATCGACGTAGATCATAGCGTTAGGTGTCCTCATAAATAATTATAAGGAGTTATGAGATCAGGAAAATGGAATGGTTACGACACAATTTAATGGACTCTGACTGCAATACTGTATATAACACGATATTGTTGGAACAAAATATTTATTGTGCATAATTTCTCTTTTTCATTATTAAATAGTAAACATTTAAACTTTATTTTTTATAAAACAATTTTTTTTCATTTAAACAATAGCTAATTATTCTCATTTCAAAAACGTCTTTTGCATATTGCCCCATCTTATACCTATTTTATTCTACTCAAACTGAATAAATCCAAGCCAAATTCCAAAACAAACCATAGGAGCTATTCCAAACCCAGGTATGCGTGCTTTCACAAAAAAAACTGTATTTTCCAAATACAGGAAAAGATTCAAAGCACAGCTCTCTGCTGGGACTAGATTAGGAAGAAAAAGCTCAATATTACATTACAAAATGATTTTCAAACAATTAAATGACAACCTCAATCCAGATAAAACTACAGTAAAACCCCGATTATCCGCGGAATTTGGTGGCAAGGGTGGAGCGGATAGTGAAAATCGCGGATAAACCGAAAAAACATTAAAAACGATGTGCAAACAAGCATAACTACTAATTTTAAATCATTGAAATAAACACAGAATAATAAATAAAAAGTAATAGATACAAAAAAAATGTTTAGACGAACGGCTAAACTCAAAACATTCTACTTCTAGGTTTAGTATTAGTTCTACTTTTACTTCAATTCAAATATACAGGGTTGCAAAATCAGTTTGTGAAGTATTCTATTTCATTGATGCAAGCCCAAACCCAATCCAACCCTGTATATTTGAATTGAAGAAAAACTAGGACTAACGCTATACCTGGAACTAGAATCATTCGAGTTTAGCCATCTTCAGAAGACTCTAGTTTTAGATCTAGAGTTAGATGTAATTATATAAAACTAGTCTTTGTAGATATTATGGTGATATGGTTTCCAAAGTTCTTTAGTTGGCTGTGTATACGAATTGAATATACCAGCAAATAATCATAATCCGAAGAACGCATACATTTCATTCTCATTTTTGTCTGTTTCTTGCAATGGAATCCGGATCTGAACATAGCCTGTTCAGGATAGATTATGATATTTTATGATTTGTTTCGCAAACAATTTGATTAGTCATCTCCGGAGTAACTAATTGCTTAATTGAATGCAGATTGGACTAGCAAAGAAATACTGTATGTAGAAATTGGATAGCACCGCATCGAGCAACAATTAAAACATTGTGTGTTGCAAGTGGTATGGCCTGTCTTTCGACAGCTTTTTTCTCTTTTTCATTGTTACTGTCAAATCATCTACGAATGAATCATCTTCTTCATGCCCGATATTCTCACTCGAAAAAATGCGGCCTATCTGTCCTCAGTGAGCTGTTGCTGGTTTCTCGGCAGTCTAAAAAATTGTTTCCTCTTTTAAAACTCTATAAAAATCTTCCTACACTTCGTCACTTATTCCCTACACTTGAAAGGGTACTAAGCAAACACCACAAAAACAGCAGAAATACAACACAAACGATCAAGATGCCTACTCGATACAATCCAAAAGCAAACTCACAAGAGTTTTACACATATATATTCGGCGCCATACAGTCTGTAAACATGATCAATCCTGTTTAAACATGTTTTGATAGGTGCTTATACGTGTTCTACACTGAACGAACGGGCCTCGTAATGCACAGTTTATGCCTCCACTTATAACCTTGATACATAAACAGATCAGGTTTGTTCTATGAATTCAATGCAAATAACCTTTAGTATTTTTGTTATGTTTAGAAAACATTAATGGTAGTTGGCTTAAAATATTTCGGCGTTCAGAGCTATGAAAAAAATTCAGTGACTACTCAAAGTCAAAATGAGTTTTGAAAAGCCCAGTCGCACATCTTAGAGTTAACTTGGAACGATAAAAATTGTTGTTGAGAATTGCTGATGCAGATCATTGACTGGGCATGGGATTTCTATACAGGTGTCTCACGTCACTGGTTCATTAGAACTTTTTTAGGTTCCACTATTCGTAGAGGCTTGAAATTTTGGTAACATGGGTTGTTCATTCCGATCTATTAATCTAAAATATTTTCAAGATGGCCACCACTTCCGGTCTACCGGAAGTAGACCTCAACTTCGTTATTCTAAATGGAATGCTATAGTTTTTATTACACCATTCAATTATACGTAAGAAAATATGTTGACGTAAATATGTTTTTGTTTTCGAGTTATTTTTATTTTAAGTGTTTTTTGTCAAATATCACCATGCTCTTTACAAGCCCATATCTCAGCCAACGTTTATTCAAAAACGTTTTGTATTGGTACCATAACTCTTCATATGCTGTTAAATAGATTGTCATTTGTTGTATCAGTATATCTTATACAGGCTGGTGAAAAATTGAGTTACCGTTTCTCTGTATTCAATTGCGCGAAAGTCGAAAATTTTAAATGGAACGCCCCATATCTTTTTAGCCTGTCAAAACGGGAATTTAATTCTCTATAAATTATCTATAAACATTGCTATACCTATTTATTATAGATTTCTTCATATTGAGTATTTTATCAAAATCCTACACAAAATGCTGCAAGCCGTTTGTGTTTTTATTAGAAGGCAATGACATTTTGACAGTTTATCATTTAATTTATTTAAATTATCATTGGTATTATTTCTAGAATGATCTGCGAATGAATAAACTTTAGTTTGTTAGCTTTTATTAGCCAAAAATGACCAGCAGAAGAACGCATAAATGAAACAATGAAAAACAATAATGATGGGCGAGATATTCCTAGAGAGTTCAGTTTATTTATTTACGATGCTTTCGAGTTATTATACAGGGTTTAATAACTGTATAGAATAGAAAAGGATACCACTAATAGGTGCTGGTTCTGGGAAGAAAATAATACTTTGACACATACTTTTATTTGAGGTCATATTGAACTATTGTGAAATGGTGAAAAACCATATTATGCCAAGCTGAATCCAAATAATATGATTCCAATTATGTTGTAATCAGAGGGGGAATGGGAAATAATTAAACAGTTGACATATAAAATTGTGAAAGTATAGGATTTGAGATGTACCTAAAAGAAATGATATGAAAGAAATGTTAGTATGATATTACTAATACTTAATACTTTGACGTAATCCCCTGATATCTTAGGTCTGTAAACAGATTTTTTGATTCCCCTTACTAAAAAAAGTGTTTACGCAGCTCATTTTGAGGGATTTTTATTTAAAGATGTGTCGAGGTGGTTTGGGTTGATTTAACTTATTTTATCTTATTTAAAGTTACTAAGCCTAAACACGTTAAATCTTAAATTTCGAATTTTCCAGATTAATACATAAGAAACATGTTGCGTTTAGTATCCATTTGGTGGTGAATCACGCGATATAGTTATAAATTAATATAAATGTATTAATTAAGAAAGCTAAGATTAAATAATTTCTTCAAGTATTTAATAATTTGAAAAGAGCGGATTGAATGAATGAAGAAGCGATAAGTTCAAAGAAGAAAAAAGTAAATGAAAGCACAGGGTATAGTAGCAAAACTCAAAAGGGTAAAACCAGTTTATTCACGACCGGCATAACCCGTGATAAATCGATTTTTAAAAGCGCCGTCGTGCGATGCTCGCGCGGCCGCAGCTTGATTCGATTATTATTGTCGTGTTTATGAGCGCTGCCCGTCTCGTCTTTTTCTTATGCTTCAACCCCATCCCCCATCCTCGGGGTCATTCATTTCCTCTCGATGTCGTTTGCGGCTCATGAATTTCTTAACCATCCTCCTCTTCTTTGTGACATGTCTCAATTTCATATTTCGTTTTTTTGCCTTCGGCATTTGCATTTTTAAATGCTTAAATGCACCGCCTTAATAAATTAAATTTCTTTATGTTTGGACTATTTACATTTTATGGTAACCGAAAACGGCCCCTTAACATAAAAAAATTAAATAATAATATAAAGAAAAATGGTCTTGAACTGGTCCAGAGGTCACGTATACGGAACCGGAAATGGTCGGTTCGTGGACAATGAGGATACCCGAAAATTCGGTCGTCGGATCAGGTTTCGCCGAATATTGTGTGATTCTTTTTTATAATTTTTTTTAGTTTGGGTCGTCCAAGACGAAGATCGCGCCCAACCTAATTCCTTGTAGCGGAGGATTAGCATCCATTGTCGAGCGTTATTAGACGTTAGAAACGACAATGGGTCGTATAACAATACTCTTCGCACGATGACGACGACGACGACGACGCGGCGGCTGCCTGCCAACTTTTTGACGACGTTGCCGAATCGGTTGCAAATATACCGAGACCACCAAAAGAAGGTAAACCAGTTAACGAACTTTTTTTGGTTCAAATGATTTATTAAATTTTTACTTAATTTGTGTTAGAAAATTTGTTCTAGTAAACTAGAATTTGATGTCCCACCTGGGAATTAAATCACAAAGACACCCAAGATAAATCATCAAAAAATGTCAAAGGTTACCAACTGTTATTCTTATACGGGACGTTAAAAACGTAACCTTTCGGCCAGTTGACCGGATAAAGACTCATCCGCATCGGAAGGGTCTTCTTTCAAATAACTCAGGTAATAGTCCTGAATGTTAAATTTAACCGAAACCGTGAGAAACCTCACTAAAATTGGTATTATTTTTTTAAAACCATTATGATTCCATGAAATAAATTTCTTTTAAAGAAATCTTATCCCGCGGGAATGAAAGTGCATTAAAGTCGGTCCGCCATTGCACTTTACGATGGAAATCTGCATTTACATGCCTACATAAAGTGCGTGCATTCGTGGCTGGCAGAAAATAATATACCCCCGGAGCATGAAAGGGTATCTAAGGGGCGAGGAGACGATTAAAGGGGACTTTATGTATATAGTATATACTATATAATCGGCCCCTCTTTTACATTCTTCCCCCTTTTTTATGCTTTGTGGATCGGTCACTCGACAAACGACACACGTATGTAAGTACTCGTATTTACACTTATGAAAATTGATCATTTTTTTAAGTACTAATAATTTTAAAAAATCATGGAAATAAAAAAATCAGGAATCCTCAAACTTTTTTATCTACCAAGTTTTATAAGCGGTCCTAAATTTTGTTTTGGTTGAAAAAATATTAATAGAAATTATTAAAGTATTAAATAATTTAATTCAAAATATATTATTTAATTTTATTAATATATTATTTAAGAATGAAGTTAGTTAGAAGTTACTGAAACGTCAAAAATCTAAATTGAGGTTAAGTTTGTTTTGAAGTTGACATTTCGTCCATGATCCAAAAAAAGTTTGAGATTAATAGATTATTTTGCTAAAAAAAGTGTGAGAAAATAGGAATGGTAACAAAAAGTTTGTTTTATGTAAGTACATAACATGTTCCGTAATGTGAGTAATGTATTTAAAAAAATGAGCGAATAGCGTCGACGTGGATCGGCGCAGACACAAAGTGCAAGTGCATAAGGGGAGGTTGACGATTGGTCCGTTTCGCAATTCGCCTGTTTGAGTGGCCAATTGCGTTCTGGATTCGTTGCATTCGCCGGTGACGACGCTCGCGAATGCATCCCGTAATGAGGAGTGCATCGCGCGTATTGTACGGGAAAAAAAGAACCGGTGCATCGGCGAATAACCATGGGAGGTGAATTGCACGGGGTGCATCAAATTTAATCAGTATCAATGGAAGACCGACAACGGTCTTTTTCACCTGATATTTATTTAAAAAAATGATTTTGAGACCATTTAAGAATATAACCTCAACCTGTCATAATTTTTTTATTTTATGAAATGAAGTTAGTTACATATACAGGGATGGTTCATAATTCATGTGCAATATTTTGGATTTTGATATAAAATAAAATTTTAATCAAAAAAATTTGAAAAAAATGTTTGAGTTTTCGCCTGTATTTATGACAATTTATTTATTTTGTTTATTTTATTTTATTTTTTTTATTTGTTTATTTATTACAATTAATTTTTCAGTGCAGATATTTTGTAATTAATAATAATGTAAGATATAGGTGATTTTTTTTCGCTTCTGTTTCCGTTTTGGTTCAAAACCGAAACAGAAACTGTTCCTATTTTTATGTAAAAACTGGATTTTTTCTAAACTGAAAATTTTGAAGTCAATCATTTCAGTTTAACCATTCTAAGAGACGTGAGGCTAAACCCAAATGTTTTTAGTTCTAGGTCGAGTTTTAGCTGTAATGTTGGTATTAGCTCTATTTTTAGCTGTTATTCGGTTTTAGATTATTGTATACTTGTATCAAACTAAAACTAGAACTAACACTTTTTAGCCGTGCGTCTTCAGAGTTCTAGTTTTGGTTTAATTCCAGATTACTTTTAATTCTTCTGGAACTAAAAGTATAACTAATGCTAGACACACAATCAATCCTTAGAAGTAGTTCTACGTCTAGTATTAGTTCTGAAGCTAGGTTGGGTTGGGTTGGGTTCCGTTTGAGGAGACTTACGACTAAACCCAAATGTTTCAAGTTCTAGTATTAGCTGTAGCGTTAGTGTTGGTTCTAGTTTTTTGTTGTACAGTGTACAATACTATGGTACTGGTGGATTCTGTTTTCGTGTAGTTAGACAAAAATTCTAGCAAAAATATCCACATAGCATATCTTACGTTGCATTTATATAGCATAGCAATTATTGATAACTACAGGGTCCGCCAAGGGAACCTGACGAGTTTTGCTATTAAACTACACAGTTATGTAACAAGATATTTATTTTCACATACAAGTAATTGTTAGTATATTACATGCCATTTTATTTATGGAAAATAATGTCGCTTATGTCACGTCCTTTACTGCGTACACACAAGAATTGCACGAATTTCATTGCGAATGTTTTCTTTTAATTGACTTCTAGACCTTTTTCCTGACAATGACTTGAATGGCTTAATTATGTCCGATGAAGCGCATTTTGAGTTATCTGGATGTGTAAACAAACAAAATTTTCGTTATTGAAGTTCCGAAAATCCTAGACAGCTCCATCAACGACCTCTGCATAGCCGCAAGGTAATTGTATGGTGCGGAGTGGCGCGATTCGGTATAATTGGTCCATATTTTTTTGAAGATGGTCTCGGAAATGCAGTCACGGTCAATTCGCAACGATATGTGGAACTGTTGAACAACTTTTTGGAACCAGAGTATGAACTGGACTTTTTCTAAATTGAAAATTTTTAAGTCAAACATTTCGGTTTAACCATTTTAAGAGACGTGAGGCTAAACCCAAATGTTTTTAGTTCTAGGTCTAGTCTTAGCTGTAGTGTTGATATTAGCTCTACTTTTAGCTGTTATTCGGTTTTAGATTATTGTATACTTGTATCAAACTAAAACTAGAACTAACACTTTTTAGCCGTGCGTCTTCAGACGCACGGCTAAACCTAAATGTTTCTAGTTCTAGGTCTAGTGTTAGTTCTAGTTTTGGTTTAATTCCAGATTATTTTTAATTATTCTGGAACTAAAAGTATAACTAATACTAGACTCACAATCAATCTTCAGAAGTAGTTCTACGTCTAATATTAGTTCTGAAGCTTGGTTGGGTTGGGTACGGTTCCCTTTGAAGAGACGTACGACTAAACCCAAATGTTTCAAGTTCTAGTATTAGCTGTAGCGTTAGTGTTGGTTCTAGTTTTTTGTTGTACAGTGTACAATACTATGGTGCTGGTGGATTCTGTTTTCGTGTAGTTAGACAAAAATTCTAGCAAAAATATCCACATAGCATATCTTACGTTGCATTTATATTACATAGCAATTATTGATAACTACAGGGTCCGCCAACGGAACCTGACGAGTTTTGCTATTAAACTACACAGTTATGTAACAAGATATTTATTTTCACATACAAGTAATTGTTAGTATATTACATACCATTTTATTTATGGAAAATAATGTCGCTTATGTGACGTCCTTTACTGCGTACACACAGGAATTGCACGAATTTCATTGCGAATGTTTTCTCTTAATTGACTTCTAAACCTTTTTCCTGACAATGACTTGAATGGCTTAATTATGTCCGATGAAGCGCATATTGAGTTATCTGGATGTGTAAACAAACAAAGTTTTCGTTATTGGAGTTCCGAAAATCCTAGACAACTTCATCAACGACCTCTGCATAGCCGCAAGGTAACTGTATGGTGCGGAGTGGCGCGATTCGGTATAATTGATCCATATTTTTTTGAAGGTGGTCTCGGAAATGCAGTCACGGTCAATTCGCAACGATATGTGGAACTGTTGAACAACTTTTTGGAACCAGAGCTTCGTCGACGAAACATTGATATGGATACTGTATGGTTTCAACAGAATGGAGCAACAGCTCACACAGCACGAGTATCAATAGCTCGATTACAAGAATTGTTTTCAGCTACAGTAATTTCGCGAAATGGGGATGCTCCTTGGCCGGTACGGTCTCCCGACCTGACCGTTTGTGATTTTTGGCTATGGGGTGACCTGAAGAGCAAAGTGTATTTAAATAGACTGCACACAATTCAGGAATTAAAAGAAAACATTCGCAATGAAATTCGTGCAATTCGAGAAAAAAAGACAAAGAGAGATATTTTAAGGCAATTTATCGCAAGATAGGGTACGGTCTGGAACCCCAATGCGAGCAATTTGGTGAAAGTTTAAAGCAATTGAGGTTGCGGTATGATTTTGTATGTACACTTTACAATCAATTTAAAACGAATAATTTGCTGACTTTGTTTAATACGATTCAATCTGAATATAGAAATGCCATAACAACCGCCAAAATTACTAACGAGCTACTAACGATTATATTCACAACTCTAATAATAAAACTCAAGCAATGTGGAAGATAGTAAAATCTAAGCGCGGAAAAATCGATCGAGCTAAATGTTAATGCTTGGAATACTTATTTTGTGAATGTTGCTGAAGATACTGTCAAAAAATTGCCCATATGTGGCAAATAATGCAGTCAATTTATGCAATGTCAATGTTGATTTACACCTGAATTTCTCTCTATCCTTTGTAACGTCAAATGAAGTACATACAATTTTAACATCTTTGAAATCTAGCAAAGCATATGATGTGTATGGCATTTCTACAAATTTCATTAAAAGGAATATTGGTTTGTATGTCCTTTTGCTTGTCAGGCTGGTGAACGCATCTTTTGATTCTGATATTTTTCCTGATACGCTAAAAAAAGGGATCATAATAATTATGTTAACTATCACCCAATTAGTATTCTTCCCACTTTTTCCAAGATCTATGAACGTGCTATCTATGATAGAATAATGGACTTTGTCGAGCACAATAACTTACTACATCTAAATCAATTTGGTAAAAAAAAGATAGTTTCGATAGAAATGAGTATTGTGCTGCATTTTTTTTTTTGATTTAATACGGGCATCGTTTCATATCAAATACTGGTTGATAAGTTAGTTAATTTTTACAATGTTGATGGACAAAGCGTTCAACTAACAAAATCTTATTTGACAGACAAGTCATAACAGGTACGTATTGCGGAAGCTCTGTCTTGCAGCTCCAGTGTTAGAATAGGTGTTCTTCAGGGCTCCATTTTGGAACCATTGTTACTTCTGTTATTTTTCAATGACTTTCGTACCTATCTAGGTAAAAACGTGCATTGTCTATTCTATGCCGATGATCCAAACCCTGCTATAACAGGGGAAAATTATGGCGAAGTTTTGAATAGGGCTGAACAGGGTATTGGTGTGCTGTTAATAAATATTGTTTAAATAACAGAAAAACAGTCTAAACTCTTTTTACTACTTACTTACTTTAAAATTTCCTGAAGAATCCGCGTTCAGCTAAATTCCTATATATTTATTTAGGGCCACGAAATTTAAATTTTGCTGAGCATGTTCGGGAATTGGGAATCAGTAGAAACATTTTTATACTAAGAAAGTTAAAAACGGAAGTAACTCAAGAGAGTGTACATAGCGTGTATCATTCCCTATTGTCATATTCTATACTTACTTGGAAATAGGAACGAGAAGTAGTCCAAGTAGTGCATACATCTTTGCTTTGCAAAGGAGAGCGGTGAGAGTGGTTGGGTGCTCTTCGGTACACAGAAGACTGCTAAGATGTTTTTAATAGATTAAAGATTCTAACTCTACCCTCACTTTTTATTCTCGAATGCGCTCTTGTATGTTTCTGATAACAGGAAACATTTTGAGGTACATGCAGATTTTCATGAGCATGATACTAGGAACAATAATAAAATTTATAACAATTACTGCCGTTTATCACAGCTTGGGCCAGAGTACTTATCTCGAGTGGTACTTAACTAGCTGCCGCATGAATTAACGGAGGAGTCCAACAGAAGGATTTTCGAAGGTAGCTTAAAAAAATTTTATGTCAAAACACATTTTATTCCGTGCAGGAATTACTAAATGCAAGGATCGGAAATATTTAGAAATTGTAAAATTATTTAGACGACTGTATGAGTAGCTGCTTACCAACACAATAAACTATTATTATTATTAGCATATAACGGTTTACTACTAATGTTTTGGTTCAAACAGATCACAATTAACTTTTATGGGCATAGTTTCGGTTTTGGCCAAAATACAGCCAAAAACGAAACTTTGCCAAAATTCCTATTTTAGGCCAAAACTGAAACCGAAATTTCGTCGGACAGACTAATGACGAGATAATGCCTGGTTATGCTGCAGGACCATAACAAGCTACCTTGCATTAAAACGATCATTTAACAAAGCAAACACATGCAGCTACTAAGGTCTTCCATTGCAGAAGCAATAAACAAAAATCATATCAGCAAGCTGAGTAAGTTTTTAAGCGACTTTAAATAATTTACAACAATCAAATTGACTTTATTTACAATGCGTTTCCGTGTGTATAAATTGTATAAATCATGCAACTGCGAAATCTTGGAAATGTTATTCTTATATTTTAGTTTACAACTTTACTATTCATCAGAATCCAATATATTGTACATGAGTTATGAGTAACCTGTATAAGTTGAGGTAAAGTTTGTATTAAACTTACTCCGAAATGTTAGTAGAAATCTAGTTCTTACATAAAAATAGGAAAAGTATCGATTTCGGCTGAATTTCGGTTCAAAATTGAGTTTCGATCGGACACTAATGTCAATATGTTTTTATCACACTTGCTCTAGAAGCTGTTTTTTTGAAAAATAAAATTCACAAAGAAAACAAAATAAAGTGCTTTTTAGCTCTTAAGAGTCTGTTACTTTTCCCTAGTATTTAGATTTTCTCATACCTACATATGAAGGTACAATACATTTGAAAGCTTACCGTTCGATAAGCTTACCGTTCGATACTTGGGCTTTTATCTGTGTCTGAGACAATCATAAAGTTTCCTGAGTACATAATTTTGTTGTAAAACCTTGCGAAAATATGGTTGAATAGGCTTTGAATTTAAGCCAATTAGAGATAAGGAAATAATGATGAGTTAGGTTGGGTTGCATCTCTTTCGTCAGTCATTATACATATCCATGTTTTCGTTATTCAACTTGCTTTTTTGTTTGGTTTCTCAATCAATTGGGATTCAAATGAAGCAGAATATTATTTAATATATTAATTAATTTGTGATATTTTCTTTTGCAGTTATTCAAAATATGCCACAAGATTTTTTTTGACATAATGTTTAAAAGTATAAGCCAAGGAAGCAGTTCTTTCTGTCAATAAATAAGCATACAAAATTATACCATATACTCCATTTCAAAGTCCATTACACTAAAGAATTTAATATTTCGGATAAAAGCTTCGAATGGGGAAAGAACTGCTTACATATTGTGTTGAGAATGTCTAAAAAAACATGTCAGAACGTGCATTATTGTTTTTTATCTTCGTTGATGATGTTGTGCTATTAATGTTATAATGTAAAAGCCCATTACAATGTCGTAACATTGGCAAAAAATTATTAATAAATTAATATAATTTAAATTGAAGGGGTTAGTGCAATAACCCCGTTTAACAAATTAGTGGAAAATTGACAAAAAAAACATTCCAAGGTTTTTAAAAAACAGATTCTTTATGTTGATCACTAAATTCGATAACCTTATATTTCGAATTTGGAATTTTTGACCTGAAGTATTCTTTACGTTGGCTTTTTAAAAAGTGGTAAATATCTCTTTATAATTCAGAATTATATCTTGTGTAAAAAGTTTGACAATAAACTTCTGACTTGCATTTTTGATCATGTGACTCCATTCATCTTATAGATTCTTTCGCCCTTTCTTTTTCGACTTAAACAAACGACCTGGCACAAAGCAAAAAGCTGTGTCCGGATTCTGGATAACGGTGCCTTATTATATGTGTTTTTGGTTTGGGCCGCTTTGGAATATTGCTAAATACGTATAACGTTACCATTGGCTCAATGTGATTCTTTAGAAAATCATGTAAGCAACTTATTACCTTTATATTATTATATTTATATTATCTGTTATTTCTTCAAAAACGTAAAAATTGCTGTTTGAGATGCTGCCCTTATGAATGCAAAAAGTATAAAACCATAAATGGCGCTTGTAGAAAACGTTACTAGAAGGAATATGTGACAAAAGTATACTTTATTCAAAATCACAAGATAAGATTTCTGCAGTAGGATCTGCTTTAGTTAGGATGGGTTTTTGTTTTAAGTTTTAAAAAAATACATCAGCACCCAGTTTCTCCCACAAACTATTATTAGCCGGAGAAGCATGATTCTTTCATAAAACGATCGAACTACTGTAAAATAAGTTACGAATATGGGGTTGAATTAACCAAGTTAATACATACTAAAATCGATTCACGTTCCTTTTTGTTTGGCTTCTTAATAATTGTGGTTCCAAATTATGATTTTCTTCGTACTTATTAAAATATCTTAAACGTTAGATCTTTTTGGAATAAAGCTTGAAAGCATAAGCCAAGGACGAAGATTCTCTGTCACTAAAAGGCATACAAGCTTCTAAAACTAGACCATTCTATTTCAAATCATATACAATTACTGAATTTAATATTTCGGATAAAAACTTCTAATAGGCAAAAAATGGTTTACATATTTTGTTGAGAATATGTAATAACATGCTTACATTGTTGTTTTTACCATTTTTAATGACGCTGTACTGTTAACATAACAATTTGTTATTACAAAAAACCTGATTCTTTAAACTTTTTAAGCCGCTGTTTCCAACAAAGTTTGTTTTATTTTAATATTTGCCTACCTTATATAAATTCTAATAAACTTATTTGAGGCTATATAATGTTTGTGAAATACTTGATCTAAAAGTATCCTTATTATGTAAATACAAGCCTTTGGTATTGAGATTATTGCATCACCTGAACATGTGTCATGACGAATCTTGTGGGTGAAAACTTTCAATGCAATCTAAATAATTCCACCAGTTATGCATTTCGACAGCTGTCATAACCATTACATTTTAACCCAGTTACTAACATTTTATTTCTTTTAATTATTTCATCTAATTCTTTAGAACACTAATAATTCCTTAATTTCCATATAATATCCTTAAATTTCACTGATTTTTAATTTTAAGTAATAATTAAGTCATTTCAAATAACAGATTAAATTCATAATGTATCCTCATAACGATTCATATTCATAATATCCCTTATTTTTTTGAATTAGTTTATTTCATATTTTTGAACAACACTTATTTTTAAAGTTTTGTAGCAAGGTTTTCATTAAATCATCAAATTAGCTGTTTGGGTTTTCAGGATACTCAATGTCATATTATATTATATAAAAATATACAACATTCTCGAGTTGCAACTATAATGTTTGTCTAAATTATACTACCTCTGTCCGAAAATAGTTGCTACATTTCAGTTCAATGCAATAAATATTGTAAATATTTAAAGGTAAAGTGATGTATTGTATTCAAAGGGCTGAAAATATATAAAATATAATATATAAATCAAATACGATAGATTTGAATTGTGATAAGTAACTGTCAAATGTTAAATTTGAATATTTAAGCAACTTAACCGCTGCTTTTAAAAAATGTTGAGAAATACTACGGAAATTAGTCAAAAAGGTGGTAAAAAGGGTGGAGAATTTAGTAGCGATCAACGTAAGCAAATTTTAAATTATTTATTTGAAAATGTGACGGACGCAAAAACTTAAAAGAGGTGTGATAAATGCTGCTGCACGTAAGTTTTGTTGTAGCCGTTCAACCATTTCCAAATTGTGGAAACAAGTTAAAGAATGCCAAAACAATGACTCAACAATTAATGTAGATTCTAAGAAAAATAAATGCGGTCGAAAAGTGAAAGATTATCGCCATCAAATTTCAAACATTTCCTCCCTTCCTTTATGTAAAAGAACGACCTTAAGGTCGTTAGGTTATGCGTGTAAAATTCCAAAAAGTACATTGCATGACAGATTAAAGAAAGGAAAGGAAATAAAAAGAATCACTAGTTTTGTTAAACCATTGCTGACTGAAGAAAATAAACGCCGCCGAATCGAATTTTGTTTGAATTTTTTATTGCCATCGGGGTATTTTGAGGACTTACTATATTATGTACATATTGACGAAAAATGGTTCTACTTAACTAGAACTAAAAAGAGTTTTTATATATCTTCCGAAGAAGAACACCCTTATAGACCCTGTAAAAGTAAAAGATTCATTACAAAGGTAATGTTTATGGCAGCAGTGGCTCGTCCACGTTGGGATTTTCATAAGAAAGCATATTTTGATAGAAAATTAGGAATTTGGCCATTTGTTTCTTCTTCACCAGCTAAAACAAAACAGCAAGAATCGAGCTAAGGGCACTTTAGTAACCAAAACTGTAGAAACAGTCAATAAAGAAGAAATGAGAAAAATGATTCTGCATAATTTAGTTCCAGCAATACGCAATTAATGGCCTGTTGGTTCTAGGAAAAATACAATATATATACAATAAGACAATGCAAAACCGCATTTGTACAGTAACGATCCTACATTAACCCAGGCATTCAGTGCAAATGGTTGGGATATTCTACTGAAATGTCAACCACCAAACAATCCTGACTTAAATGTACTGGATTTAGGTTTTTTCAATTCAATTCAATCAGTTCAACATCAATTACCCCAAAAAAATATCGATGAACTGATCGATGGAGTGAGAAAGTCCTTTTGCAAAAAACAATGGAGTGTAAATTATTTCATAAAGGTTCTAACAATTATAAATTAAAACACATAAACAAAATGAGATTGAAACGTAATCATTCGAGTTCGACTTTATTGTCCAATAAATGTGACGAAAATGCTGTTAAAACGGCTAAAGAATATTTGAATAACTGTTAACTGCTTAGTATAATGTACTTCTATAAATAAGTTTAAGTTATTGTCTCTTGTATTTTCAACTTAAGTAATATAGTTTTGTTTACTAAATCCTTCTCTGTTGATTGTCATTGAAAATATATATATATATATATATATATATATATATATATAATGTAGATATTATTGTCGGACAAATTTCAAACTGAACTGTAGCAACTATTTTCGAACAGAGGAAGTATGTAGTTAAAAACATTGTCTAATGTTATAACTTCGTGATACCATGAACATTGGATTCCATCGAATATCGTAATGTTTCCTAAATTTCCAAGCAATTTATTTTCCTTTAGCTTATTAAACTTCATTGATTTTTAATGTTATAGAATTTCCAATAACAGACTATCTTCATAATGGCCCTTTTAGTGACGTCTGATAGCTGTCAAGATAGTGTCAAGAAAAATGTAATAAAATGAATACTTTTTATTAATTTTATTTGATATTAATATAATAAAGGTTCAATGCAATAAAATTTATTATGGTAAAAAAATGTTAGGGTAAAAGCACATTTTGAAAAGGTTTGCTAAATCTTGGGTCGTAAACCAGAACCAATTCATCTTATAAATAAACATGGTTCTTAAGCAACCTGGCAAAAGAATCTCAACCGACGTACACACTCCCGACAGCTGACCCCTGATTAGTTTTACTTCCGTATCGGGATATTAACGAACCATTATATTACATAGAGATTCACGAAAGGTGCAAAGGATTATAAAATAAACAGAAACATCTGGTGGTGTGTTCAATAAAAAAAAAACAGATTAAAAAATTATTTAAAAATCTGTTTTTTTTTGTTTCTTTATTCAATTTTTTTTAAGGCTGTAAAAAACCTATAATTTTTGTACGAGATTCAAATGAATCATTAAATTAATGATTAGATTTTTTTTATAAATGTCTGTTTGAGTCATAAATCTATAAGAAAAAATTGGCTTAATATTTTCCACATTCATCACGTTTTCCTTTTTTTATTTTTGGAAAAGAGTGTTAATTCCAATTATTTCGAACATCCCCAGTAAATTTTTTGGTGGGTACAGTATCAAATCCGAGGGACACAGACGTGCGTGTTCACTGGATTGGACAAATATGTACAAGGCAACGGTGGCAAAAAATAAATTAAGAGACCGGCACACGAAAATCAAAAAAAAATAAAAAAAAAACGCAAACAGGGGGTAAGTTACCCCTCAGCAATTTCACCACGCCCTTATTGCAATGGCCACCATTTTACCACCAATGAAACAACCCCGATCCCTACCACCAAAGGGATTGAAATAGGGGAAGTTGGGTTCGAGGGTGAGTCTTCGTTTAAAGGGGGTAGAAAGTGAAACTAAGTAGATGATAGGGAAAGTGAGCGGATTCTGGTGGTGCACCGACCCTTTACCTCCCCTCTCTGTCTCTCTTTCCAAGTTGAGAACAACCCCTAAAGGGGAGCTTTATGCTATGCCCCAGGACAACGATCAATAATTTTGACGTTTGTACGGAGAGTTTCAAAACAAAGAAATCTAAACTAAAATTAGTGCTCAAAAATAAAATGAATCATTTACAATTTTTTTCATTTAAAATTTTTCCTCAACTTTTTTTGATAACATATTTTTCATTACAATAAAAACACCCGCATAATTTCGGTTTATTTTTATCTCAAATGGTTTTAATGAAATCTCTGAGACCGAATACATAATGCTTAAATACACGCAATGAAAAAAAAAAACAACACCAACAAGAGTTGTTTTTTTTTCTTTCTTTTTATTGAAGGAATCCAATTCCACAGTATTGTGATGATGAAGAGGGGTTCGCGGCGTTTCTCTGTAATTCGTCCAAGGTCAGGTCAAGGCGTGCAGCAACAACCCAAGAAAAACACGAGGGCCACTTATACATACTCTCCTCTTATGAAAAGATAGGGACATTCAATTGAATTTTGAGATTTATAAAAGGAACAATTTTTTTAATTAAAATGATTTGAAAAAAAGAAAAAATATTTTTTATTCCATTATCCTATACATACAACAATACTACGAAATGTAAATATAATAAGGTATTATGAAAAAAAAATAGAACGCATACTTAAAAACTCCAAAACAATAAACACTTTTCATCCGTTCAAAAAATATTGATTAATTATCTTTTTTATATTATTTTTTTTTTAATCGAGTCTGATCACATTTATTAACCCTAGAAAAAAGTTATATAATAATGAACGTGGATTTTGTGATTCATTGGGACGTCAGCGGGGAAATCCCCACTTGACGAGGATCCGTTGTTGGAGCTGGGGTATCCAAATTTTTTAATAATTGCGATAACCAATGATTCGTTGACTTATCTTCTTGCAAACATGGCGTAAATGTTTGATCCCTTAATTGGTCAGGTAAACATTGACGCAAAGCCTCTCTAGCTCTAAAAATAAATACATTTCAATCATCAAACATTTATATCAAGTTTTTTCAATTTGAGAGGTACACTTTTTTATACAGTGTCTCCGAAATATTGTACGGTGGAAGACCACAGATTTCTTGGCTAAAAATAGGTCGACTTAAGTTAATACCCAAAGTCATTTCGCCGGTAGAGGACTTCAAAGTTAGCAAAAAAGATCCTATTTTTTATAATTCAAAAACGCATAAATCAATTTGAACCATTTTTGAGATATGAGTTCCTAGGTTCTCCAAAAAAATATGTACAATTTCGATGGCCGCATAAGCTAATTCCGAAACTAAAAGAGATACAAAAAATAGCTTATATGTAATGATTCCATTTTTCGAGAAACTGCAAATGCTGAAAACTACAAACAGTCTTTTGTTTCCGCCCTATCGGCAAAATGTGAAAAATTCGCGAAAACGATAAATGCAAATATCTCAGTTGTTGCCAAAGATAGAGTGTTGTAACTAAAACATTGTAACTTTTTACGAATATTTATTCTTCATTACAGATCCTCCATTAAACAAAGTTGTCGGTCGTATGTTGCACTGTGCATAGCATTCATTGGTCTGTCGAATTACTCTTAAATGTTTGTCTGAGCTGTATAAACAAAACCAAACCTTGATTAGGAGCAAATTTGGTGCTCCTAATCTCAAGCCTATTTCATGATAAATTATTCCTTCATTGGCTAAAGTAACTGCCCCAACACACTCATCGCGGTTTAAATGTCTTGAAATACGGTCCATGTCAAATAAACACTTAATAATCCAAAGCAGCAACTTGTCGATTTTATTTACGCATTTACTAAATAAAATCGATAAGTACTTCTATCAGACTGTTTAATATTTCATAACAAAATTAAGTGAAATTTAAAAAATGTGTATCATGCTTGATAAAAGAGATATGTAGCTGTTCATTCTGATAAATTCCACGGAGTGTTGCAAATTTATAAAACGTTGACAATTGTCAGAAACCATTAACACATTTCTTCCTTAAAATATCTGCTATAGGAACATCTGCATATCAATATTTTCTTTTACATCTCTAAGCATAGTCCTTTATATCTACAGAATTTGCTCAACAAGTTGTCTTCACATTTTCCCTATCACCAATAAGCATATTTTTAACCTTTTTTTAATCATCCTAAACATATCATAGTATAATCCCTAGCATCTTCCAAAATTGGATATTTCTTAACATTACCTATGTTAGATCATATCTATTACATCCAAATTTCTCCTATTTCTTCCATTAGAATCCTCTTTAAACATCTCTAAATACACCCTGATATTGAGCATTGTCTTATCGTCGTTAAGATTTCTCAATATCATAGATCGCATTACAATCCTGGTTTTTCTCAACATTAGCTATATCATTCAAACATTTGATTTTTCTCATTATAGCGTAGTTTTTGATATCTCTAAGCAATCCTTTGAAAATTCAAAGAATCCTTGGAATTTTTCAAGCTTCCTTCAACATCTTTTCAAATCATTTATCAACATCATTTTGGCCATCTTCCAATATTATTTCTCACTCGATTCATTCCTAAGGTCTTTTTGACCAATGTTCAAAATTTCTATATTTCTTTCTTTATGAACATCATCCTTCAAGATCGGTATTCTTGTTTGTTCTGGTATTCCTCAATATTTTTATAAAAAACAAAAATAAATAACATATCTGACCCTAGAGGTTATCATTCAAAGATAGTATCTCAACATCATTTTTGTTATCTTTCAATATCACGAGCTAATCCCTAAAGTCATTCAGAACATTGTTTAGGATTTCTACATTTCACTCATTATGTATCGATTATTAACATTAATAAATCATCAATACATTAGAATAATGTTGAGGAAAAGTAAAGTCTTATTCAATATTTTGAAATAAATTCTTTTGAGATCTCTGAATTTTATAAATTTATTTTTTTATTTATAAATTCTCTGACTTTTAAGATCATTATTCAAAGATAGCATCTTTAATTTTTCTTATGGTATTTGATTGTTTATGGTATATTTCCATGCTGTTTTCTACATCTCCCAGCAACATTTCTGGAATTTTTCAAACTGTCTCAATCTCCTTCAAGATCTTTTCCAATCACCCATCTTTGTTGTCTTCGCCATCTTTCAAAATCATGTCTGATTGCACTAAACCCAACGTAAGATTATTCATAATTTCTATTTTTATTCAATATCCAACAAGATCATCCTTGATATTGCTTAATGTTGTCTTGGTCTCCTTCAACATCCTCTGCAATCATCTACCAACATCAGCATTATTATCTTCCAACATTACCCATGATTAATTATAAGATTTCTTAGAACATTATCCGTTGTTTCATATTGACTATTTAGGTCCATTTCAGTATCGTCAACACTATCAGTTATCTGTCAGTATCATTTTTGTCATTTTTCAATATAATGTTAGATAAAATTAGGTACTGTTTTTAATATGACATTCCTCAACATCCTTCTAACATCTCTTAAAACATCATCTTTAACATCCATCAGTACTGCTTTGGTTTGTCTGGAAAGTTTTTTTTAAACATTCTTTGTGATATCTTTCTTACTTTCTTCGACATTCTTCTGGAATTCGTCAATATTTTTAAATAAAATCTGAACTATAAGATTCTCAAAGATAGTATCTATATATTTTCTTAGTATTGTTTATGATATCTTTCTACGCTATTTTTGACATCTCAACAATATCCTTGGCATTTTTTACACTGTCTTATTCTATAGATTCTCTATCTATCTATCTTCTCCAATCATCCATCAACATCGTCTTTATTATCTCACAATATCATCTCTGACTAAACTAATTCCTAAGATCATACAAAACATTGTTTAGAATTTCCACATTTGTTTCATTATTCATCAACATCATCCTTGACATTGCTTAATGTTGTCTTAGTTTCCTTCCACATTTTTTCCATTTATCCATTAACATTTTTTTGACTAATTGTAGGACTTTTCAAAACATTGTCCGTTGCTTACTGTTGTCTTGGTCTACATCAGTATCGTCAAGATTATTAACTATCTGTCACCATCATTTTTTGATAACATTTTTAACACAGTTTGATAACATTAAACATTGTTTTTCAAACTTCGTATCATCAAAACGAAGTTTGAAGAAACAGTTTAGCATAGACTTAAGCCTGCTATGCAAAATATTGTGATTCAGATGAGTGGTTTGCATTGTAATAAGGTCACAGACGTCTTTTGAAAAGATGATATTCATAATCATGACATATGAGCTACTTTTTTATCTCTTTTAGTTTCGCCTATATGGACATTGAAATTGGAACACTCTGTACAGTAAAGCTCCTCTAAAACTATTTCGGACACTCGCAAATGTTCCCTCTGAAGTGTGAACATTTTTTTCTTTGGTATTGAATATTATATGAAAAGGAAAGCACTCGTTTCATTCACCCAACTCAGCCTTGGGGTGCTAAATATCTTAGGACATTGTGAGAAGGGGTAAGGAGACACAAAAATAAGTAGTGTTCAGGAGAAGTACCAAAATGGCACGATCACCACCAGAAGGAAATCCGAAAAAATCGCATTAGAATCTGAAGAAGAACTCGATTAGACGTTTGTACCGGCAGAAGCTTCCATCCATCACAACAACGAGCAGCAGCATAGAAAAAAGCGTAGAATCGTCCATACAAGCCAAACACGATAATTTGCAAGTGTTAAAAGACCTAAAAAGTTTGACAAAATCGAGGGTAAGGAGTTGATGTCTCAATAGCGGAGTAATTAAAAATCCAAGTGTGAAAGATGAGGTGCGGAGAAACCCCAAGAAAAGAAAAAGAACACAAGAAAAAAATGAAGACGACGTAGAGGTAGGAGTCAAAAACTTGGATCAAAAAATTGCTTATGTTAGTTGAAGAATTGAAACAGAATGAGGATAGAAACACGAAGTAAGAAATTAAGAGCATTATTAAAAGGATGGAAAGACAAGAAAATGTATTGAGAAGGCAAGATCTGTAAGAATGGAAAGAGCTACAAAGTAACACAGGCAGGTGCACGAAAGAAAAAAAAAGAAAGAAACAAGAGAAATCGAAATACAGACCGAGAACGAAGATGAGAGAGAATTATTACAAAGAATTCAAATTGATAGAAACAGAATGCAAAAAACAAAATCGTACGAGGACTGAAAGAAAATAAAGTATTTAGACTGGAATGAGAATGATTTCAAAATAGCAGAGATAATTGAGGGAAATCCAATATGGCAAAATAAAGAAATGACAAAAGCTGTTATGGTAGAGGATGATGATAGCGAAATGGAAAAAGGGATTGGAAAATTGCAGTTTAAAAGATCGTATCCTATGTTGGAAAAATTAAAAGGGGATTGTGAAGAACTGGAATGATAACAACGACCAAGGCAAAGGGAAGGGAAAATAAGAGAAGAAAACGAATAATTAAGGTGAATGGTGGAAAAACAAAATACGAAACGTGGACGAAAAAAATAAGAGAAAATTTGAGCTATGAAAAAATATCTTTATATCATCTTATAGATATGCGGCTGAAACAACTCAGGACGATAGTAGAAATTATCTTCAGAAGCGTAGATGTTTAAGTAAACATAAATACAACAACTTCAAAAAAGCAAGAGGAAAAAAGCACAATCCTCAATATTGATAAACAAAAAGACAGTACATGGAAGACCTACGCTCTATGGTGGAAACAATAATAAATAAAAAAAAAGGCGATGGAAGATAGAAGGGAAATAAAAGTAATAGAGGGAATAAGGAAGATAAGAGATGGCAAGGTGTTAATAACAACAAAAAGAGATATAAATTCAACTAATACAATAGAAAAAATACTAGTGATGATAGAGAACAGAAGGTAATAACAAGAATATTTGAAGATAACTGAAGGATTTATTTTAATATAAAAGGTATGGAGGTGACAACAACTAGAGAAGAGATTATAGAGGCTTTGAAGATAAAAGTTGGTAAAATAGGGGAAGAACCTCCTAGGGGATTTAAGACTAGTCAGTAAGTCAAAAGGAAGCCGAGAAACTGATGGAAGACAACAAAATCAGAATCGGACTAACCCTTTACAGCTTAGAAAAAAGAGCGAAAATAGTAAAATGCTTGAGATGTTATAGTTAGAAATGTCCAGATTGCAAGACAAACGGACGTAATGCACGCATGAGAAGATGTTCAATATATAGAGAATATCTTCAAAAGATCAGAACTGTAGGTAAAGACAACAAACAACACATAAAGAAGACCAACAACTCAAATGTCAAAAGGAAGCCGAGAAACTGATGGAAGACAACAAAATCAGAATCGGGCTAACCCTTTGCAGGTTAGAAAAAAGAACGAAAATAGTAAAATATTCGAGATGTTATAGTTAGAAATGTCCAGGTTGCAAGACAGCCGGACATAATGCACGCACGAGAAGGTGTTCAATATATAGAGAATATCTTCAAAAGATCAGAACTGTAGGTAAAGACAACAAACAACACATAAACAAGACCAACAACTCAAATGTCAAAAGGAAGCCGAGAAACTGATGGAAGACAACAAAATCAGAATCGGGCTAGCCCTTTGCAGGTTAGAAAAAAGAACGAAAATAGTAAAATATTCGAGATGTTATAGTTAGAAATGTCCAGGTTGCAAGACAGCCGGACATAATGCACGCACGAGAAGGTGTTCAATATATAGAGAATATCTTCAAAAGATCAGAACTGTAGGTAAAGACAACAAACAACACATAAACAAGACCAACAACTCAAATGTCAAAAGGAAGCCGAGAAACTGATGGAAGACAACAAAATCAGAATCGGGCTAGCCCTTTGCAGGTTAGAAAAAAGAACGAAAATAGTAAAATATTCGAGATGTTATAGTTAGAAATATCCAGGTTGCAAGACAGCCGGACATAATGCACGCACGAGAAGATGTTCAATATATAGAGAATATCTTCAAAAGATCAGAACTGTAGGTAAAGACAACAAACAACACATAAAGAAGACTAACAACTCAAATGTCAAAAGGAAGCCGAGAAACTGATGGAAGACAACAAAATCAGAATCGGGCTAGCCCTTTGCAGGTTAGAAAAAAGAACGAAAATAGTAAAATATTCGAGATGTTATAGTTAGAAATGTCCAGGTTGCAAGACAGCCGGACATAATGCACGCACGAAAAGATGTTCGATATATAGAGAATATGTTCAAAAGATCAGAACTGTAGGTAAAGACAACAAACAATACATAAAGAAGACCAACAACTCAAATGACAAAGAATAGTACAGAAACAGCAGTAAATAATGAACAGCATCAAGAAACAGAACAGATGGCTACAGACACAAATATACAACAGGAACAAAAAGATGATTTCAGAATGGTGGCTAGAAAAAGAAAAGAAAAAAAAAGAGGGAGGACCACAGAAAAAACCACAAAGACCTCCTCCCAACTAGTGAAGGTACCAGTAGATGATCTCCAATGCCTGTGTGGTTGTTCTGGAGAAAGCGAGGAAAAGGGTTTTTAGTGGCTCAGGGTCTTTGGCCCCAATGCCACACTATCCAGCCGTTCAAGATTTCCAGGCCGGGTGTATGTTTAGCAGTTTTTCCCAGATCTCGTTAAAAAAAAAGATTGTAGCAGTACATCTGAGGACATTTTTTAATGAAGACCTCTGCATTGAATAGTTTCTGAAATACTTTACAAATTGATTTGCAACCCTGTATATTTGAATTGAAGTAAAACTAGAACTAACAATAAACCTAGAATTTTTTTAAAATTTTATATAAGTAGAGGGAACATAACCCTGCGACATCAAATATCTTAGGACCCCAGTTCCCTTCATGAAGATGCTGGGACAAACGATTTTAAAAGTGCGGAAACTAGTAAAAGTTTATTTGGTTAAAGCTTAGCAGATATTATTATTATCTAGTACAACAATAAAATAATCTATAAATATGTGTTTATAAGAGTTTTTGATAGCATCTAAATATGACTTCAATAATCTGCATGCTTCCGTAATTTGAATTGACCTGGTTTTAATTGATTTGGATTACTGAAACTTTACTGTACTTTTCTTAGAATAAAACTGCGAAAGTACCTTAATTCATTTTTGAGAAATTAAGTTTTGAAATTTCCTTAATCATTCAAAAAAATTGAATTCTTAAGATATTTTGATGAAGATTTTGTGATTTATAAAGGTTCAACTCATTTTTTGGATATCAAGTTTTGAACTCAAACCCAAATTTGTAGCATTTCTGTAGCTATTTTGTACATGCATTTCAGAGACACTGTATAATTTCGTCCCTCTCCATGCTGGATAAGATAATTTCTCAATTCAAGTATCACAAAAAAATTATAAAATATTATAAAACTAACCTAGGATTATCAGACAATCTTAAGTAGCACCTCACAACATGTTTTAAAAGCCTTGCAGATGGCTCTTTTGCCAATGATAAAACCATTTTACCCTAAAACATAATCTCTTTCAATAAATAATTTAAATTTAAATAAAAAAAAATGTACCAAAATCATTGCAACATGACTAAAACGATCATAGGTTTGACAAATATATGATAATCCACTATCATCTAGAAGTATTTTTTGAAGTATAAATGTGGCTACTGTTTTGCTTAATTCCGATCCGGATTCCATTATGCGCAAACATAAAGGAATTATTTCAGTAGTTAATAAAAATGTAATTACTTCTTGTTCATCAGTCTAAAAAAGAACCTCAATTCTAACTGCTTAACCAACTTAATTCATTACCTTTACTAAAGCTCCTATAACACCCAAACTAGTCAATCTTAAATACTCAAATGGTCTAGTTTTCGATACAGTATGCAAAAAAGGGTATAAAAATAAAGGTACATGTGCCAATAAAAATTGAGATCTTGTTTCCGGATGAGATGCAACACATTGTAATAATGCTAAAGCATTACAAACTCTGTTTGATTGATGGGCGTTTAACGTGGGTGGATTTATGGCAGGGTAGATGTTTATAATTTCCTGTAGTAAGGCTGCGATTGTGCCAAAACTATTCCATAACATAGGAGCCAATTCTGGTACAACTTCGCGTTTTTTACTACAACAAAAATCACAAATCATTCATTTCTATTAAGGTATAAAACGAATTAAACTTTTATTACCTCAACTCTAAAAGGGCATTCTCTCTGGTTTCTGGATTAGATAATTCGAGAATCCATTGGTAAATCTTTTCGCGATCAACATTCTGGTTTGCGGGGCTGGGTTGTGCACTCATTTTGAACGTGATGATTTTAATGAGCTAATTATTTACAAATAATAACGGATTAAACCATGTTTTTATCACAGACCTATAGAGAACGGATTTAGACGATTTGGTGTAAAATGACAGATAACAAGCAGATAACCCCATAAAAAAGTAAATGACAGTTATAGAACTGTAGTTCAACCTTTTAACAATAGGTGGAGACTTTAATTAACTCAAAATGTTTAATTTTAAATTAATAATTTATAATTATTTTCTTTTAACATATTAAAAATTATTTACAAAATAATTATCGAATGAAAGAAATAAGAAAAAAGAATGATCGAATGAAAGAATAAGAAATTTCAGTTTAGTTTGCATGAAATAAAAAAGCGGGAAATTCAAACTAAATATTTTTTGATTTCTTATTATTTTTATTCAATATAAAAATGATTTATCACCTAACTAATAAAAATTTAAAACTCATCGTGAAAACTACGAGCGGTATCGACCATTTTCGATTTAAGAAACAAATTTGGATGTGCTAAAATCTCATCTATTGATAGCATGTGGTCTTGATCTGTATCAGCTAAAGCTAATAAAGCTTCAGCTTCGTGCTCGCTATGTCTTGGACTTTGCGGGGCGACGTAATGTAATAATTCTCTCCTGTCCGCTTTACCGTCGCCGTTTAAATCTATGGAGGTACGGAATTCGGCTCTACGTTGATTTTCGTCTTGACGAATTACGACCATTTCGTCGTTATTTCCTTCGGTTTGAAGTATTGCAAATTCGTCTTCTGTTAATAATTCATCACCATCCCGATCGAATTTGTCGTAAAGTTCATCCACAAGAGCTAATTGGTTGGTTGCACTTGATTCTGGGTGTGTGAAGGCCAAAAATTCGTCGACTGTTAACGAATTTGCGTCTGATTTTGCTGCTTCGAGCCAAGAAGCTTTATCTTTCATCATTTGCTCTAAAATTAATACAATAAATTATTTTGTAATAACTGTATTGTTAATAGAAATACCTTTTGTAGCTCTAGACATTCCCTTATGAATTTTTTCGTTATGATGTTGAACATATTTTTTACTAAATCCGCGCTTTTTCAAAAAATAAGCATGATATTCTTTCCAAGTTACCACCCCATTTGGTGGGTCAACATCAATTTCCATAAATAAATTAAAATTGTTTCCAACAGCGAACGATATATGTTCAACGATTTTTTTTCGAATCCAATTTGCCAATTCTTTTGAATCCAACTTACCGCTTCGATCAACATCGGCTTTATTAAAAACATCCATTAAAATATCGTTTTGTTCCCGATTAAAATTTTCGTTATTATTAACATTGACCAAATACTCATTTTTGTCACTTAATGAATCATCTCGGTACCTTTCCCCGCCATCCGTTTTAAAGTTACTATTCCTCATTTTAACGATAAACGTTTCCTCCAAACTGCGTTTTAAAGTCACATCCATGTCATCTATTTTTATTGTTATACTCGAACGTAATGGAACCGGAAGGAAAACCATCACGCAAAGAAACACAATGTAACAAAATAACGGCACCGAGTAAGACCATCTTTCAAATATCCTTCGATTTTTACAGCTTGATAACATTTGTTATTTTAACTTTTTCGTCACATTTCGGATGAGATTATATACTTTTTTGAGGAGGGAAAATGTGATAAAGAAACCGTTGCGGACTTTTAACTGTTTTTACTTTATGATGTGATGGATCAATAAAGGAGTTGCGCTGCAAACACCAGAAAGATGGCATTGTGATAACATTGATTCAATTTTAAAAGTTTTTTTTACAATGGATTGTAAATTCATTCTTGTTTGAATGAAAGATGATTTATGTATGAAGGCGGGAGAGCTCTATGTTATTATTTTCTAATAGGAGCTTAATTTGCGTGAATCTTAAGCAGCTGTTGAGCTAGTTATGCATCAACAGTTAGATTTAATTTAATAATCTAAATATTTTGGTTACTAAGTTATGGGGTAAAGTAAAAGTCTTGGGAAAGACATACTGGTCAATTAGATCAGCAATTCTCAACCGCTGGTCCGACGGACCTCTACCGGTCCGCAGCGAAATTTGACCGGTCCCTGCACAATTTTAAACCAAGTTAACATTTTTTTGAATTTATTATAAGTTTTTGGGAACGCAACCAAGAAGGGGGTAAGTATTAAGAACCTCCTTTAATAGAGATCTCAAACTTTCTTCCGCTAGGTCCCAAATACGGCTTACCTACTAACTTTGATTTCTCAACTTGTTTGTGATGTCGAATCGCAAACAAGTTAAAGAAGAAGTCTAATATGCGGACAGACATGTAAAGCGTCTGAAGGCAGAGAACTGTGCTCACCCGAGCCGATAATCGCCCCTTCTTTAGCTACTCATATCAACATGATCAAGCGTTTCACCCACAAGGCGTTTTTACACTAGTGGATCAAAACTCCGGGTTGCTATCTTCTGAAGGAATTGCTAAAATATCCTTCGCCAACAACAGCTAAGCGTTACCTACTGTTGAGAAAAGCCACCCTACAATTAGCCACGGGGCACTGTAAGGCAAATAAGCACCTTCATAGTATGAAGCTTGCGGACTCCCTTCACTGTCGAGCCTGTCAAGAGGACGACGAGACGGTTAGGCACATCTTGTGTGATGACATCAGGAACATGCCTCTAGGCGACGTCCCGGTCTTTGGTAATTCCTTAGGTTTGTTGATGTGATTGGACGTGGTACCGAAAGAATGCACAAGGAGTCCGATGAGGCCTTAGTGCTGTATGCGTTAGCACACTTACATACATACATGGTAAAAGAACGAATAGTTCTCCCTTGGCTGCTTTAATCTCTCATCTCAAAGCAAAACCGGGACTCTTGTTAAAACAAAGCATACCATATTCCCTCATTGTAGTTAGTGCTGATAAGGGACAAGTTGTGTGACAGATTGTGATTCTTAACCAGCCCCAGTATATTAATGGGCCCTTGGCTTTGTTAAATGACTTGACCACCTACGAAGCAGTGAAGACAGACCCTACACCGTTCAACCAAAGAAAACAAAACAAATTTTGTAAACTATTACTTAACAATGAATACATTTCTAGAAAGGTTCTAGGGAAGTTTTCTGGTCTCCCTAAGATCCACAAGGCCGGAACACTAAATACACCGAAGATTTGTTTCTTGAGGCCATCGACTTTTTGCTTAATTCTTCTGTATTCTCCTTCCAGAACATGTTTTACAAGCAGAAGTTTGGAACCCCTATGGCTGGTCCTCTTAGTTTCATCTTGGTCATAGTCATGGATTGAATCTTAACAGGTGTATCTTTCAGCTCCCCTTTCGGTTACTCTTTATACAAGATTTCATTCATATCAAGATTAACACCGTCTAGGACATGAAAAACAGGGTCATTCGCATTTCCGACCATGAGTTTAGAGAAAAGAATCTTAGGTTGCCTGACATTGCCTTGTCTCAACTTGATTGGTCCTTGACACTTCCCCCTGATGATGAAGAACCTCCAATACCCTCTAAGTTTCATTTCTGCGTTCACTAACAATCTAGTAAAAATTATTAGTGATTGTTCTTTAAAGTTTACAATATACACCTGCGTTGAAAATTTTTTCATTGTGTTAAAAGATGTCACTTTAATTCTCCGTCAGTCTAACATGATGTATAAGATCGAATGTGTGGGTTCTGATAGCTGCTATGTAGGTATATACCAATTCTCAGTACCTCAAATCCAGAGTTGGACAGCGTGCGAGAGACATGATGAAATTGGGATCGACTGCTTTTTTTGAGCGTGACGTGTCAACAGGCCACAAATTTGATTTTGATCAGACTAAAATTCTTTGCAGGGAGGGTATATATAGTAGGAGAATATTTATGGAGATGTTCCATATTTCCTCCATTCCCAACACATCTGATGAAAAATGTATCTGGATGCTGATTCATTCATGTCTCTTCTTTCATAACCGTTTTGTTAACACTATGGTTTTTAATGAGCGTTGTTCGTCTACCAGCGCTAAGATTAATTGTTGTCTGATATGTGTTTTGGGCTTGTTACTGACTCCCTAGATTACATGTGTTTTGGTGGTGATCATATTTTAACCATCAAATTTTTTCCTCTAAATATAAGTTCGTTGTTGTTAGTTGATTTTGATGATTATTTCTCCATATTTTACAGTGTACTCTGATGAAGATTATAATAAATAATCGATTGCTTGATTCTATTAAAGGATTTCTAATCCCTACCCCCGTCTTAATTGCATTCCCAAAAACTTTTAAACCAATCTTATATAACCAACAACCTTACACCATTACTAATAATTTACGATTAACACGACAATGTTCAAACTAATTGACCGGTCCGCAGATCAAAAAAGGTTGAGAAACGCTGAATTTGATTATTTTGCTTTATCCTCAACAGGATGGAATAAGTACTCAATCAATTCCATAAGAATGGAGTGCTTGTTAACAATTCATTCCACCCAACGAGCAGAGGGTGAGACGGTCGCGTGTGAGAATGGAAACAATTGTGGTTCCAACCTCAGAGGTTGGTGAAAATACTCTCATCAATCTGGATGCCGACAACAAAACGCCGGTTTCGTTCAAGAACTTGGATGAGTTCATTTTGGACACACCTCCGCTTAAAACAGCATCAGCTGGTGAACTCGTCTCGTTGGAATGACCTGAACAAATGATATATACAGGGTAGGGGAATTAAGGGTGGTGTAGGGTATCATAGTAGGGAAGTAACTGCCACCCTTTGCCGCCACTTTGATATGAGGATTAAAACAATTGCAATAATCCAAAAACCTCGGGTTTTTAAATGTAAAGTCAGCGGTTTCAGTGGTGTAAGTGGTTCTATTTTTAGATTCGTTGCGAAATCACGTTTTCCTGCCGTTTGAAGACCAGCCTCCATCGCAAAGGTTGGAAAGGCTGGCGAAGGACACCAGAAAAAGAAACTGAAATCTTGTCATCGGTTGTGACTCCAATGCACATTCTACTGCTTGGGATAGTGCCGATGATAACAGAAGAGGTAAGTCCCTTCTTGAATTCATTTTCAGCAGCAATTTAGATACACTTAATCGAGGCTCTGAGACGACCTTTATAACTGCTAGAGGTCAATCAGTTTGACATCACGATGAGTATCTGGTCCTCGATCCGCAATTGGGCTATTTCTGACAAGGTGGATCACCTTTTATCTTAGTACCATAAAAATTGAAAAAAACCTAAAGCATAACCCCAGGAGGACGGATGTGGGTGCACTCAGATCTATTTTGACTGGGAGTTTGAGCGAAATCGGTTTGCATAAGCCAACTGAAAGCTTTGAAGTGGAGGAGTACATAAATACCATTTGGGACTCCTTAATTAAAACTTACAAAAAAGCCTGTCCCTTTTTGGTCAGAGGTCGTTTCGAGACGTGCTACCATTTGGGGGTGCCCTGAACTCGACAAACTCAAACGAAAAGTAAGGACAGCCTTCAATAGAGGTAAAAACTCAAAATTAGACGCCGACTGGAAACTTTATAGTGGTAAGTTATCGGAATTCAAAAAAAGCGTTTGTCATAGAAAGCGAGAAACGTCGAGGAAATTTTGTGAAGAAGTTTCCTCCTGCAGCGAAATCGCTCGCCTAAATCGGTAACGATGAATTGGCTAATTAAAAAAGGCTGATGGTTCGAGGTACCGAAAACCTTTTGTAGAGTCTCTATCTATTAATGGAGATGCATTTTTCACGTTCCAGATTAGTAGATTATTGGATCTTTGCCGAAAAAAATTGCAGGTAGGAAAACATACAATTTAGTTTTTAGGCAATTAATAGTTTTTCGCCGTTCAAAACACCAGGACCAGATGGTATTATACCAGCCGTTTTAAAATAGGCCTTGGAGGATCTAGTACTTCAACTAGTAGGAATTTTCCAGGCCTGCCTGGCGCTACACTATATATCCAATCGGTGGCGTGAGGTTACGGTAAACTTCATACCAAAACCGGGTAAGTATTCCACAACGAATCGTTTAGACCTATTAGTCTCTCATCCTTTCTTTTGAAAACCTTGGAAAGACTGTGTGATCGCTATATTAGGGATTTCTGTCTTCCATATACACCAGCAAATCGTAATCAACATGCCTACACTCAGGGTAAGTCTACACTAACGGATCTTCACTCGGTGACCAGCTTTGTTGGTGGGGCGCTGGATTCAAAGGAAGCCGCCCTGGGAGTTTTCATAGATATAGAGGGGGTTTTTTGATAAAACAACTTTCTCTGGTATTAACGATGCCTTGCTAGAGCATAAAGTTCCACCGACTCTTTGTGGTTGGATTGAGAACGGTTTCAAACATAGGATAGTTAAGCTTGGGGCTGGCAATATCAGTCTTCAAGGAGGAGTTACTTAAGGCTGTCCACATTGTTGTGGAATCTCATCCTGGACAGCCTCTTGAAATGCCTCGCTAAAACCAACTTTACAACAGTTGGTTATGCAGATGATCTAACCATCCTTGTCAAAGGTAAGCACATAAATGTACTTTTTGATAGGATACCAGTGGGTCTCAAATTTATTGAGTGAACTGAATAATTCCCTTCACGAGAACCTCTTTTAGTGTATTTTGGTCACCTTCATTCAATTCTGTTTCATATTTATTCCATAAAGAATAGGAGATAATCCTTAGTAGCTGTTAGCAAATCCTCTTAGCACCAACAATTAATCGGTGGGTAAATGTATCAAATATGATCTGGAAATTTTGATCCTAAAATATTCAAGTTTAATAGCAATATACCAAATTTTATTCTTCTTCTATTAACGGTTTGGTGGTAGAACAAATTTTGTTCATGCTAATAATTTGCAAAATGCTGTTTGTACCGCCATCTTGTGTTCATTACTTACATGTTCATATTTTTAAACGTACCGAAGCCCGAAAGAAAATCATCACAAAACGAGAAACAATGTAACAAAATAAAGGATCAAAACAACAAATCTTAATTGTATAATATTCAAGATTAATAGTTAAATACCAAATTTTATTAAAAAATATTATTTTCGAAATCTCATCTGCGTCGCCATCTAGCGTTTAACAAATTAACCAAATAAAAATATCCAATTTAAATAAAAACTCAAATAGGAGAGGTTTTTTGGTAATGAAAAGCCTTAAAATGTGTTGTTAGTACTTATTAAAAATAAACTAACTCTATAACTTTTTAAATTCAATTTCTTATTTATCTTTTTTTAATTAATGTCTACATAAAATTAAAATAAAACAATAAAATTGATGGAAATATATACAATCATGATTTAGTTGAATTTTTATCTACATAACACAATTTTATAGGATAAATTCATTTTTAATTCATTAATGATAAACTTAATTCTGTGACTTTCCTCCGATAAAAATAATCATCGTAAATTTAATGTGATGTACTTTCATTTATAATTTACATTGTTACAACTATCATTTCGAATGATAATAGAACATAAAATATCATAAGATTCGAAATGATTGTGATTACTTTTGTTCAATAAACGATTATTGTAAATAAAATGTATTAAATTTTAAAGGGGTTATCAAACATATGTGTTTTTCATGACAATCATTTCAGATCTTATAAAAATTATAGAAAATAAAACTGCATGGTAAATGTAATTCGATCGATCTAGTCTAGGTACAAAAATAAATAAATTATACTTAAATTCTATCAATATTATAGTGTATATAATAATAATAAAGCTTCCATGATCGAGATACACACTAAGAATAAATTCTTTACAATGATCTACTAAAAAAAAATTCTTGTTCATGTATGTGTAAATTATAAGATTTAGTTTGTAAAAGTAACATAAAAAATTGTATAATTAATCAACATATACAAGAAAAAGAAACATGTAATTTACCATAAAAAAATGAGGTCAAATTTTTAACATTTTTTCACTCTAGGAGATCACTTGGAGATGACTATTTTATTCGAGATTTTCATTATTTTTCCAACACTAAAGTTACACTTTCACTCTTAATTAAATCTTTAATCCCATCCTTACTATTTAATCTAACCGTAAACAATCTTGCAGTCTATCGTTTTGAATTTACACGCCGTTTAGCTCTTTGCCGTTTAGAAATTCCTCGTCTTGTTCCACTATTCGGATTATTCAACCACGGTAAACTAAACTCACTAGAATAAATAAATAAAAAAATTAATAAAAATCACTTCTAATTAAAGGTTCATTCTGGTTAATTAGATCAAAAGAAAATTTCGTATAATTTTATTGCCTTAAATGTGTAGGATTGTATTAAAAGCGCCAAACAAAATTCATTAGTAGTACTTTGATTATATCACCCTGATATGTGGGTGCTCTGGCTTCTAGATGACTTTATACTGAGTCAAAAGACTTGACACTGCTTCTGAAAGACTTGATATTGCTTGCAAAAGACTTGAACTGCTTTCAGAAAATTCGATACTACCTCTGCAAAACTTGATATTGCATCCAAAAGACTTGTTGTTTCTACATGACTTGATAATGCTTGCAAAAAACTTTAAATGCTTCCATAAGATGTGATACTACTTTCAGAAGACTAGATACTTCCTTTGGAAATTTTAATACTACTTCCAAAGGAATTGAAATTCTTCCAGAAGACTTGTAGTGTTTCCAAAAGACTTAAACTGCTTCCGGAAGATTTCATACTACCACTGAAAGACTTGATACTGCTTCCAGAAGACTTGATATTACCCATAGAATACTTTATATTGGCACCAATGCACCTGAAATACTTCCAAAAGATTTACAATGTTTCCAAAAGACTTAAACTGCTTCCGGAATATTTTATACTGCCCCTGAAAGACATGATACTGCTTCTAGAAGACTTGATATTGCTTCCAGAAGACTTGATATTACCCATAGAATACTTTATATTGGCACCAATGCACCTGAAATGCTTCCAAAAGATTTACAATGTTTCCAAAAGACTTAAACTGCTTCCGGAATTTTTTATACTGCCCCTGAAAGACATGATACTGCTTCTAGAAGACTTGATATTGCTTTCAGAAGACTTGATATTACCCATAGAATACTTTATATTGGTACCAACGCACCTGAAATCTTTCCAAAATATTTACAATATTTCCAAAAGACTTAAACTGCATCCGGAATATCTCATACTGCTTCTAGAAGACTTGATATTACCCCTAGAATACTTTATATTGCTACCAACGCACCTAAAATACTTCCAAAAGATTTACAATGTCTCCAAATGACTTAAACTGCTTCCGGTAGATTTCATACTGCCCCTGAAAGGCTTAATACTGCTTCCAGAAGACTTGATATTACCCATAGAATACTTTATATTGTCACCAATGCACCTGAAATGCTTCCAAAAGATTTACAATGTTTCCAAAAGACTTAAACTGCTTCCGGAATTTTTTATACTGCCCCTGAAAGACATGATACTGCTTCTAGAAGACTTGATATTGCTTCCAGAAGACTTGATATTACCCATAGAATACTTTATATTAGTACCAACCCATCTGAAATCCTTCCAAGAGATTTACAATGTTTCCAAAAGACTTAAACTGCTTCAGGAAGGTTTCATACTGCCCTTGAAAGACTTGATAGTGCTTCTAGAAGACTTGATACGACCCCTAGAATACTTTATATTGGTATCAGCGCAACTGAAATGTTTCCAAAAGATTTACAATGTTTCCAGAAGGCTTAAACTGCTTTCATAAGACTTGATACTGCTTCTGGAAGATTTGATATTGCTTCTAGAAGATTTAAAATGCTTTGAGAAGATTTGCAATACTTCCCAGATACTTGATACTGCAACCCAAATACTTGAAATGCTTACAGAAAACCTAAATTGCACATAAAGAGTTCAATGCTGCCTCTGTAAAACTTGATACTTTCAGAAAACTTGATACTGTCCTAGAGATTTGATACTTTTTCTAGAAGACTTGATATTGCTATCAGCACACCTGAAATGCATCCACAAGACTTGGACCGCTTCCATAAGATATTATACTACTTCTGAAGGATTTGGTATCGCTTCTAGAAGATTTAGAAGATCAGAAGAAATGCTATGAGAAGACTTGCAATACTTCCAGGTATCGCTTCCAAGTATTCCAGCAATACTGCAAGAGAAGACTTGCTCTTCCAAGAGACTTGGTAGTTCTTCCAGGATGCACTAGAAATGCTGCCAGTAGACTTCATATTGCGTCCGGAAGATTTTAAATGCTTTCAGAAGACTTGATACTGCTTATAAAATTGCTGACAAAGACAGATTTATTGCAAAAGATGAAAAATTGTTAATAAAATTGGTTTTTGCTTCCAAAATAAAAAAATACTGTTGACAAAATTAAAAACTCTGCAAGAACGTAATCATAGGTGTTTGATAAAAATCAAGAAATTTTCAAAGAATCGTACCGCAAGAACTAATTGAGATATCACTCTGAAATAAAGAGCAACTTGCAGCAAATTTTGTTGCTATTTAACGTGCTTAAGATCGTTTTTCAAAAACATTAAACCTCTAAGTTATGAATTTTTGATTAAAACTTTGCAAAAACTTAATAATATATATTTGTTAAAAATCAAGATATTTTCAAAGATTCGTATTTCAAAAACTAATTGAGATATCACTTTGAAATAAAGAGCAATTTGAAGCATAGTATGTTGTTATTTAAGGTGCCTAAGATTCTTACGTGAAATATTTAAATCTCCAAGTTATGATTTTTTTATTAAAACTTTGCAAAAACATAATCATATGTGTTTTTGTCTCACGAAATAATTGAGATATCGGTTTGTAATAAAGAGTAATTTAAAGCAAATTTACTTAGTATTTAATGTGTCTAAGACTGTTTCTCCAAATCTTTAGATAACCGAGTTATGATTTTTTGATTAAAACTCTGCAAAAACGTAATTATATACAGGCTGGTCCATTACTAATGGGACACAGAGTAACAGTGAATTCCTTACGTCAAATTATTACGATTTAACCCAATTTATGTTGATCCAATTGTTAATCATAAGGAAGATACAGATGCTTCTGAACATCCCACCAATATATCTGACCTATCTAAAGACTTGAAAATCGAATACCCGCCGAAAAATACAAATGTATTGATACAGCCATGGATCAGGCAGTAATAACCTAAGCTTATTATTGGAGAAAACGTTTTGAAAATTTGAATGAAACTGATAACAAATAATCAATTAATGAGTTTTGAAAGTAATTCAATATAAAAGCTGTTGTAGACAATATTTATGAATCATGGGATGTATGCTTCTAAAAAACTTGATATTGCTTACTTATTATTTATTGAGCTTTTTCTTCTCAATTCACTCCTAGAAATTGCTGTTCATATTTTTTTGGAAAGCACATATTTCATAATTTTGAGAACTTTTCAGATACGATTCGTCGGTTGAGTGTTTTCCCAATTTAGTTTATTTTTCAGCACCTAACACCATTACAAATTTTCAAAAATCGGCGCCTATAACTTTGATCAAATAGAAATCACCATCTAAATTGTAATTCGATCATTTTATAAAGACTTGTAATCGTATGATTTGCCGACTCATTATCTTAGACGATTTAAATTTTATGGATTTATTTAAATTATTACAATAATACCAAGAACTTCAATAAAATATTTGTGAATTTGCATATAAACATGTTTTTTGGGTCTGTAATATTGTTCAAATAGCCGCATTTTTTTTTCAACTGTGCTTTTAACGAGGTTTTCAAACCTATTTTGAAAATTATAGAATCCACTATGAATCATTATAGACCCATATGCAGACTTATTTGCTGACAATGCTGATGCAGAGAACTTAAAAGATGCAGAACAACTAACAACATTATAATCCATGGAACAAAGATTTGCTCAATTTAATTAAAGAAGTTGAATATGCTACGCAATTTTGAAGAGAATTAAATAAACTTAGAAATTAATGAACCAAATCTATGCATATTCAATAAACCCGTTATAAGATCTAGATGAGTTTTGAAGATGATTTTTCTAAGTTCATAAACATTTTTTATTTGTAGATTATTTTTGCAAGAAGTTATTGTTTGTCTTACTTACAAGGAGACATCGCAGTTGACTCTTCACCAATTTTGATGAATTTTTTGTATTGAATCTATATTGAATATGTATCACTTTTACCAGAGCTTTTGATCCAATGCCCCTTCTAAGGGACGTAACTTATTTTTTAAGTTTGAATACGTTTAAAGTTCATTTTATATGTCGCAAGAAAAAATCGATTTTCAATAACTGCGTATAGCATGGTGGGTGATCGCCGAGCTTTAGGCTCTGAAGTCCTAGGATCGAGACGTGAAATCGACTTATTTTTTCAACTTAATGTTCTTTATAGTCTATATTCATTTTTGTAAATCAATAATAAAATTCAAAATTATAGTGTATATAAATAATCATTTATTTCATCCAAAATAAAGGATGAAAAGTCGTACTGTTAGTTTTTTTATAAAAAAATGTGTTTCCTTTGTATGGAAACACATTTTAATATTTTATTTATGGTCGAAACTTTTATTTTAAAAATGGTTTGTTAGGTGTTGTTTGCAAATATTTCGATCTTACGATCACATTATTTTTGTGTATTATTTATATAAACTACAATTTTGAATTTTATTATTGATTTACAAAAATGAATATAGACTATAAAAAAGTTCGACGATCACCCACGACGCTATATGTAGTCATTGAAAATCGATTTTTCCTTGCGACATATAAAATGAACTTTAAACGTGTTGAAACTTAGAAAATAAATAACGTCCCTTAGAAGGGGCATTGGATCAAAAGCTCTGGTAAAAGTGATACATATTCAATATAGATTCACAACAAAAAAATTGATCAAAATTGGTGAAGAGTCAACTGCAATGTCTCCTTGTTAGATTACTTTCATAGATGTTCCTTTTGAGTTCAAAATATTTATTGTTTATTAAACAGTTTCAATTCATTTCTGTAAGCAATTTTAGATAAAAGATTTTACATCTTCATTTTAGATCTCATAAACCATTGAATAGATTCTCTATATATTTTCCTTTATTCTTTAGGAGTGCAAGAATCGATGTAGTTATCCCAATACAGTACATTGAGCAAAAATCTAGTCTTGAATATAAATTGTGAGAATGTTTCCAAGAACCTTATTTGATTTTCCACGTCGTTTACTGTTTCCATAAGAAACTCGTAAACTTTGCCTAACATTTGATCAAACTAACCAGAATAAAACAACTTACTTTAACCATTTTACAAAAATTATAACTTAACAAAATTCTTTACCTGTCTTGAAATTTAGTTAAAGGTGAACCGAAAGCGCTCACCGGGAGCATATCACATACTTCAATATATTTAATATCATCGAGGGTGGGTAATAAAGTTTCCAAAGGTGTTGTATCCTCGTTTCTCGAACCCGATCCGATTTTTTCTTGCCGCAGTTTTAATTTTTCGATCACTCTTTGTTCGCGTATCCTTTGTACGTCCCATCGCTTCCGTCTTCGCTCGTCGTACTCTAACCTTGCGTGTCTTTTATTAAAAGCTTCGTCTTCTAAATTCTCCGTACCCTCCATTGTGTAACAACTCGTGTACGATTTTATTCGCCATCGGGGGACTTCTAAATTGCTCGCGTTAGAATTCGCGGGTAAGTCGTTTGTTAAATCCAACGGGTTTGTAATACTATAATTTGTTTCGCCCGCGTGGGTAACGTACTGGTCGTTACATGACATTATATGATCGGGATCAAAAGAATCTAAAAAGAAATTTAATAAAATTTATAATTAAGATGAGTGTTTTTCTTTAAGAAGTGTGCGTGTGCACTTAATTTTTTGTGTCATTTGTTTTCTGGAATAAATAATTTCAATGTTCTTATTATGGAAAATAAAATACTAAACTTTTGCATAATGTACACATTGTTCTGTGTACATTATTGTCGAGATCCACAACAAAAGACAAGTACATTTTTGAGGTTTAAAGAGAGATTTTAAAGTTCCCAAATAAATCTATAGCAATCCAAGCTATTAATGAGGTAAGGTGGCTGTCACAATATTTTGTAATAAATGCAATTGTTACAAATTATGAATCATTAATTGAATCAAGATAAAGTAAATTTAACTTTTTGAAACATGGTGGATTTTGTCGAGTGTCATTTATTTTTTTGTAAATTGCTGCATTACGCGGCTGTGGTGGTCCTATAGGAAATTAATTAAAAAGAAGTTCATACTTTATGGAGTTAAGATTTTCAAATCTACTTGCTTTCCTGCATGAGAACTACTATAGTCCCACCCTCAAACGTTAAAACTCTGAGAAAGGGAATATAGCAGTAAATTTTAAAGATTACTTGTGATATTATTGCTGTATTTACTGCCTAAATGACAAATTTAACAACATTAGAAGTAATTTGGAGCATTTTACTGCATCAAACTTTACATTTTGCTGTAAATCGTTGATTAAATGCCAATTATGATGTTCCACCCTTCATTGTTGACAAACTAATACCATATTTTTATGAATTAATATTAAAAATATAATTTTATTATGATAACTAATGGTTTACTGTTAAATTTGAGTCAATTTGAGTGTTAAAACGTCGTCCGTCTTGGGTTCAAATACAATTTGTGATGTTTGTGCAACTTTAAAGGTTAAATGTAAAATTTGCCAATATAAGTACTAATTTGTAGCAATTATTGCATCAAACTTTACATTTTGCTGTAAATTATTATGATTAAATGTAAAATATGATGTTCCACCCGTCATTGTTTGTGCAACTTTAAAGGTTAAATTTCAAATTTGTCAATATAAGTACTAATTTGTAGCAATTATTGCATCAAACTTTACATTTTGCTGTAAATTATTATGATTAAATGTAAAATATGATGTTCCACCTGTCATTGTTGACAGATTAATACAACATTTTTATGAATTGATATAACTTTTATGATATTGAGTTAACTTTAGTTAGATTTGAAAAGTATCGAATACTCGACTTGAATCTTAAGAATTGATTCTATTTTTAAAAGGCCAGTTGGACTCGATTCCAAAACTGGAATTGATTCAGATGGAATAAACTAAAAAATTAAATTTCATTCCAAGAGTCGATATGAAAACGAATTAACTAATGATAACTAATGGTTTACTGCTAAATTTGAGTCAATTTGAGTGTTAAAACGTCGTCCCTCTTGGGTTCAAATACAATTTGAGATGTTTGTGCAACTTAAAGGTTAAATGTCAAATTTGCCAATATAAGAAGTAATTTGTGGCAATTATTGCATCAAACTTTACATTTTGCTGTAAATCATTATGATTAAATGTAAAATATGATGTTCCACCTGTCCTTGTTGACAGATTAATGCCACATTTTCATGAATTAACATAATTTTTTATGTTATCGAGTCGACTCGAGTCAGATTTGAAAAGTATCGAATACTCAACTTGATTCTTAAGAGTCGATTCTACTTTTAAGAATCGCGTTGGACTCGATTCCAAAGCGGTTTCGAATCCAAAACTGGAATTGTTTCAAACGGAATAAACTTAAAAATTAAATTTCAATCCAAGAGTCGATATGAAAACGAATTAACTAATAATAACTAATGGTTTACTGTTAAATTTGAGTCAATTTGAGTGTTAAAACGTCGTCCGTCTTGGGTTCAAATACAATTTGTGATGTTTGTGCAACTTTAAAGGTTAAATGTCAAATTTGCCAATATAAGTACTAATTTGTAACAATTATTGCATCAAACTTTACATTTTGCTGTAAATTATTATGATTAAATGTAAAATATGATGTTCCACCTGTCATTGCTGTCAAATTAATACCACATTTTTATGAATTGATATAATTTTTTATGATATCGAGTTAACTTTAGTTAGATTTGAAAAGTATCGAATACTCCACTTGAATCTTAAGAATTGATTCTATTTTTAAGAATCGTGTTGGACTCTATTCCAAAACTGGAATTGATTCAGGCGGAATATATTTAAAAATTAAATTTCAATCCAAGAGTCGATATGAAAACGAATTAACTAACGATAACTGACGGTTTACTGTTAAATTTTGATCAATTTGAGTGTTAAAACGTCGTCCCTCTTGGGTTCAAATACAACTTGTGTTGTTTGTGCAACTTTAAAGGTTAAATATTAAAATTGCCAATACAAGTACTAATTTATAGCAATTATTGCATTAAACTTTACATTTTGCTGTAATCATTATGATTAAATGTAAAATATGATGTTCCAACTGCCATTGTTGACAGATTAATGCCACATTTTTATGAATTAATATAATTTTTTATGATATCGAGTCGACTCTAGTCAGAGTTGAAAAGTATCGAATACTCGACTTGATTCTTAAGAGTCGCGTTGGACTCGATTCCAAAGCGGTTTCGAATCCAAAACTGGAATTGTTTCAGACGGAATAAACTTAAAAATTAAATTTCAATCCAAGAGTCGATATGAAAATGAATTAACTAATGATAACTAATGGTTTACTGTTAAATTTGACTCAATTTGAGTGTTAAAACGTCGTCCCTTTTGGGTTCAAATACAATTTTAGATGTTTGTGCAACTTTAAAGGTTAAATGTCAAATTTGCCAATATAAGAAGTAATTTGTGGCAATTATTGCATCAAACTTTACATTTTGCTGTACATCATTATGATTAAATGTAAAATATGATGTTCCACCTGTCATTGTTCACAGATTAATGCCACATTTTCATGAATTAACATAATTTTTTATGTTATCGAGTCGACTCGAGTCAGATTTGAAAAGTATCGAATACTCAACTTGATTCTTAAGAATCGATTCTACTTTTAAGAATCGCGTTGGACTCGATTCCAAAGCGGTTTCGAATCCAAAACTGGAATTATTTCAAAGGGAATAAACTTAAAAATTAAATTTCAATCCAAGAGTCGATATGAAAACGAATTAGCTAATGGTTTACTGTTAAATTTGAGTCAATTTGAGTGTTAAAACGTCGTCCCACTTGGGTTCAAATACAATTTGTGATGTTTGTGCAACTGTAAAGGTTAAATGTCAAATTTGCCAATATAAGAAGTAATTTGTGGCAGTTATTTCATCAAACTTTACATTTTGCTGTAAATCATTATGATTAAATATAAAATATAATGTTCACCTGTCGTTGTTGACAGATTAATGCCACATTTTTATGAATTAATATAATTTTTTATGATATTGAGTCAGATTTGATTCTTAAAAATCGATTCTATTTTTTGGACTCGATTCCAAAGTGATTTCGATTCCAAAACTGGAATCACTTCAGACGGAATAAACTTAAAAATTTAATTCCAATACAAGAGTCAATATGAAAACGAATTCATCACACTCCAATTCGAATCGGACTCGAGTAGGATTTGGATTTCGACACGAGATTTATGTATCAAGTCTGAGTCAAGTACAAGAATGTTTAGAATCGATCCTACTAGAGATGTTTTAAAAACCCAATCCAGACTTGACTCTCACTGACTCATTCCATCACTAGTAATATGTGACAATTATTCCATCAAACTTTACGTTTTATTGTAAATCACTGATTAAATTTCAATTCACAAAGTGGTTAAGCTATAAAACACAGAGAGACAAGCTATAAAATAAATGATAACAAAAAAATGTAATCCTTAATTATAAAATTGTTCAACAATAAGTAATTGTGAATTATTTTGCTTGGGCAAATGTGTTTCTTGAAAAACATTGTATTTAATTTTTTTATTTTTCATTTGAATAAAAAGAAAATCCATAATAATCAACTAAATTCTGTTTTTACAAATTAATGATTTGACATTTTAGAGTAAGGAGGTACAAAATTTAGCTGAATATTAATTATACTTATTATTTATAATTAATTAATTTAAAAGTCACAAAAAATTAAAGTGAACACTAATTAAAAAATAATAAAGTACCTTTCCGCCTTTTTCTCGATCTCCTATAATTTTTTTTATCATCCGATACTGTATCATTGGAAAATACAGAAGAATTACTACATAACCTTTTCCGCCTTATACTCATCTTTAAATTCTTCATTGAATTGTTTTCTATTGAATTATGCACTGTGTAACTACCTTCGTATTTGGCTAAAGTATCTAAATCGTTCATATGATCTGGACTTTTTAAGATTTCTTTGTTTTTGTGTATTAATTCAGAACCGCTTCCTTCAGATTCGGTTATAATGTTTAATTTTTCTTCCTCAATACGATTTGTTATTGTAAAATTCAATTTTTTTTCTTCATCCCCCTCGAAATGAAAGGCAGAACCTATGCCTTCCTCAATAGCCTTACTATCTACCTCATCAATCGTGGTCAAATCTTGGGTCATATCGTTATTTAAAGTTTCTGAAATAATCTCTGTGTCTTTGTGGTTATTAATTACCTGATTGTTTTGTACAGAAATATCTTTTTCAATGAACAACAATCTTTCTTTAAGCTAAAAAATTTTGTTTTTAATTTATATCTTTATAAATCAAGTGTTTTTTCGATATACCTTTTCATTTTCTTGTTTCAGAATAAAAATGGTTTTGTCTTTATTCAAAATTTCGTCGTTTTGCTGTTGAATTAAATCCAAATGTATAACCAACCAATCCTTTAAAAATTTAACTTCGTTATCCTCGGAACTTTGACAATTATCTTCAGTGGATTCAATACCGTTAATAACACTATTAGAAGAAGCGTACATATGATCATAAGAAAGCGTTAAATCATCAATATCAACGCCCTCGTTCAATTGGTGAAAGTAATTATCGTTTTTCCCTGGGTTTGATAATTTTGCGATGCGATTTTGATCGGGAAAATTATTGGACATCTTCGCACAAACTCCAACTAAGTCTCAAGCATCGTAATGCTTGGCATTTATCACGGTTTTTCTTAATGCCGAAAACTCCACTCTCGTTTTGTTTATGCCCGATACCGCAAGTGATCTTTCGTTGTAAATCTACATTTGTTATGGAATCCCTCTTAAATATACGGCTCGATTTAAATACTTTTTACGGTTAGTTTAGTTAAATTTCGCGTACTTTTAACCGTAAACGCCGTCGAAACCGTTGCATATTAAACAACATAACAAAACGTCAATTTACGATTTTTCTAGGTTATGTTATATCGGTCGAATGAAATAACAACACCAACTATTTTTGGTTGATTACAATGAGCTTTTGAGAACCCCAGAACACACTAGATGTTAGATTTACCGTTGATGGACGAAGACATCGTTTAGATCGAGATGAATTTTGGTTTAACCAGCAAAATTTCGGGTAAATATCTCGAATTCAACGCGCTATTATTTTACTAATTACTTCCGGGATGACATGGCGCGAAATTTGAATTAGTCAACAACCTGAAATTAATCGCAAATGAAACGAAAAAGTTATCGATCTAAATCTTTTCCAGTTTAATTATAAATTAACATATCATTAATTATTATTTAATTTGATTTTGAAAATGTTTTTTGGTTTGAAATTTTTGCAGTTTATTGCGCAAAAGCACGTGTATAAAACTCGTACAGCGGTTGTTTAAAACCGTCAGTCGAGTTCTTGAATCCGGCTCGTAACGTGCGGGTTTGTTTTTACTTTTCGTCTCTCTGATAAATCCTACGTTCATCTTTGAATACTTATATAATGGTACGATGTCCACTTAACTCATTTACTTGAAAATAATTGCTTTTCAATGTTGTCATTATTGACTTAACCTCAACCTTTTTTGCTTAACATAAAACGTACACAAATTTCTATTAATATTTTTAAGCCGATGTTGATTGATAAGAGAAAATTTAGAAAATCTGCTCTGTAATGTAATGATTAAATTATTTTGGAGTGACTTCTAAGTTTTAAATAAATAAACTTGTTGATAAACAAGTTATAAGTGCTTCAATTATTATTTGTAATAATAGAATCTTTTTTTTAGAAAACTACAATCTCATAAAGCTGTGTATATTTTTATGAACAAAAAGACTTAATTGGTACTTAAGTCGCAATTAATTAAGAATTAAACGAAATGGGTGCTGGAATTTTTGGTGCTTGGGACTATGTAGTCTTAATTTTAGTTCTGATAATCTCTTCAGCGATTGGTTTATATTATAGATTAACAGGGGGGAAGCAAAAGACTGTACAGGTAAGGCGTAAATTTAATTAACATCATTTTCATTTTATTATGTTTAAGTTAAATTGTCAATTTTAAATTTTTTGAGTTTGCGCGCCATCTCTACAAGATAATAAAAAGCACTGTACATAATCAAAATATAATTATAAAAGTAAAATTATTTTATTAATATCATATTATATTTATTGTATTTATTTATTGTGTTATTATTTTAACAAATTAATAACACAAATATTAATATGAAAAAAAATCAATCTTATTAGATTTCAGTGAAGTTGTCGGTTTTAAATTGTTTGAGTTTGCGCGCCATCTCTATACAATCCTAAAAGGCAACAACGCGTGCGTATAATCTACCAGTACCTGGTATTTCTTGCGTATTAATGGTGGGTAGGTGGGTAAGTATTTATAAATTGATAGGTCTAGGGTAAATATCCAAATAGTGGATACTTAACCACTTAAAAATGTATAGTCATACATAAATACAGGTGTCTCTGAAATGCGTGCACAACGGAATAAATACCACAGATTCCCTGGCTCAAAATAGGCCGATTTAAGTTAACTTATGTATATCCAAATTGCTTCGTTTCGCCACAAGAGGACCTCAAAGTTTGCAAAAGAAAATTCGTTTGTTCCTTATAACTCGAAAACGCGCTAATTAATCTAAACCATTTTTGAGATGTAAATTCCTAGGTTCAATTAACGTCGTTTTATCGTTTTAGGTGGAATTTTAAAAATACAGAAATGATCGAAAAGCCATGTCTTCTGCAGTTATTACTCTATATTTTTTTTTCTGACTAGGCGATGACTAAAGAAGTAAAATTTCTGAATAGCCCATTTAGTTCTGGAACTTTTTTGTCCCTTATAAGATATAAACAAATTTCTTAAATAGATATAAACAATTGTATGAGAGAAAACAAAAAAATTTGTTGATTTATTATTATAAGAAATATTTTTAACAAACTATATACAGGATGTCTCTGAAATGCGTGTACAACGGAAGACCACAGATTTCTTCGCTCAAAATAGGTCGATTTAAGTTAACTTATCTATATCTAAAGTTGCTTCGTTTCGCCGCCAGAGGACTTCAAAGTTAGCAAAAAAAAATTCGCTTATTCATTATAACTCCAGAACACGTTAATGAACCTAAACCATTTTTCAGAAGTGAGTTCTTAAGTTCAATCAACGTATTTTTATGGTTTTGGATAAAATTTTAAGAACACGGAAATGATGGAAAAGCCATGTGTTTGGCGAATATTAGTCCATATTTTTTTTCTGAGTATGCGACGCTTGCATAATTATAATTTCTGAATAGCCCATTTAGTTCTGAAACTTTTTTGTCTCTTATAAGATTTTGATTACATAACTAGTTAAGCCAGAGAAAAGGAATTTTTGAGTATCTGCAACCCTTATTTACGTCATTTTGACTACAAAATCACAATGTGTTTGGTACTTAAATAAGAAATTGAATACTAGATAATTTTTTCCTCGTAAGTCTTATTTCTAATCAACTGTAGAGACAAGGACTATTGATTTCAATGCCCCCTAGAGAAATCAGTACCATGGCGATAAAATTTTGTAATTGCAATGACGTAAAAAAGGCTTCCACATGTTCTGAGCTTAGAAGAGAAAAACTGGCTTAACCACTAATGTAATCAAAATCTTATAAGGGACAAAAAAGTTCCAGAACTAAGTGGGCTATTCAGAAATTTTAATTATTTAGTCATCGCCTACTCAGCAAGAAAAATATAGAGTAATAACTGCTGAAGACATATCTTTTCGATCATTTCTGTATTTTTAAAATTCCACCTAAAACGATAAAACGACGTTAATTGAACCTAGGAATTCACATCTCAAAAATGGTTTAGATTAATTAGCGCGTTTTCGAGTTATAAGGAATAAACGAATTTTTTTTGCAAACTTTGAGGTCCTCTTGTGGCGAAACGAAGCAATTTGGATATAAAATAATTTAACTTAAATCGGCCTATTTTGAGCCAGGGAATCTGTGGTATTCCGTTGTACACGCATTTCAGAGACACGCTGTATATTTTTTATATTTGTATTTATTAATATATTGATAAAGAAATAAAAATATCAGTTTATATAGTTAGTAAAGAAAAGTCCAAAAATGCCAAAAGTTGAGGGTAATCTGCAAATATTCTACTCAAAAAAAAGGTGTAGTAGAGCTATTACCAAAACTAGAACTAACACTAGATCTAGAACTATTATCGGATTCAAAAGATTTTATCCCTCACTTTGAAGGCGAATAACCAAGAATAACGAACAAATATGCCCGATTTCAGTCGGTCTGCGTAGGAGCTCGACTTTGTAATTTTATTTCTCAAAAACTGTTTGGGGAAAAAATTCAAATTTGGACTGGTAGTAACCTGATGTGTTTTTGATGAAGTGTATATTTTATTTTATGAATATTTCATATAGTTTCGCAGAAAATCGCGGTTTTGATTATTTCAAAAACGACCAAGCGGATTTCAACACAGTTTTAACCAAAATATGTCAAATAATTTCGGTTATCGGATTCCGATATTAGATTTTCAAAATTATGTGTCGCTAATTTTTTATGAGCGATATAATGAAATTATAAATTAAAGAGAAACAGCAATGTAAATGAATCGCTCATTAAAAATTAGGAACACATAATTTTGAAAATATAACACCGGAATCCGATAACCAAAATTATTTGATATATTTTGGTTAAAACCGCGTGGAAATCCGCATGGTCGTTTTTGAAATAATCGCAACCTAAATATAAAATAAAATATGCCCGTCATTAAGAACACCTCAGCTTATCACCAGTTCAAATTTGAAATTTTTTCGCCAAACAGTTTTTGAGAAAAAAATCATAAAATCGAGCACTTTCTCAGATCGACCGAAAACGGGTAAATGAAATCACTATACATTATGAAGAATTAAATTACTCGTCAAACAAAGCTAGTCCCGTTTTTTTTCTATGGAATAGTTTGTTTGTTATTCGCCTGCAAAGTGGGATAAAATCTTTTGAAGCCGATAATAGAATCATTGCGGTGTAGCTTTAGGGTTTGAAGATACACGGCTAAACCTGAATCTTTCTAGTACTATTCTAGTGTTAGTTCTAGCTTTAATTTAATATACAGTAATTCACATAAGTGATCGGATACGTATGTATTATACAGTGCCCGCCAAAATGTCTGCAACACCTGTTGTCCTTTTGAACCGTTGCATCTACTCTTTTGAAAGTTAGTTTGTATGGAAAGTTCATTTCGACCTTTCGATCTAGAATATTTTCAAGATGGTCGCCATTTCTGCCACTTGTGGTCTACAGGAAGTAGACGACAACTTCGTTATTTTAAATGGAGTGCTATAAGATTTATGACACCTTTTAACCCTTTAATTGTTTAAGACGAATATATACGCGTACCATAATCGTTTATTAGGTGCTTATGACGTATACAGTCCGCACCCAAACGACCTGCGGATAGATGTATTATTTTATGAGAGCTTGCGCTCTCATATATCGAAAGCTTTAATAGCTTGACAACGTGTGGTTTTTGTTAAAATTAGGTATCAATTGTTTTCACTAACCAAAATTTGTATAATTATGTAAAAAGAAGAATTTAGTTAAAATTAAAAAAATTAAGAAAGTAAAAAGAAACTAATGATTGGTCTATTAATGTAGTCTGTTATTTTCTTAGCTATGAAACATCAGATCATTTACTGCAAAATTACACCAAGAGATTTTGATTATGACTTCATACTAATAAAAAATGCGGAAAACCAAAATGAAGAAAGTGGAATAAAACATAATTTTGCTCATTTATTTACTAAATCATCGGGTTTTAAGCATTTTGATTATTCGGGCATTAATAAATACATACATTAATCTTTCCTCCTAACTGCTCCAAATTTATTAATTATTAAAAAAGCCACAAAATATCATTGGGCCGCAGTCGGGAGATTGCTGACCATTTAATAGAACCTGAATTACCTATCCACATCTAACATGCGGGTATAATGAACAAGATAGTCATGTTGTATGCTGAAATCAAATATTATCAATAGAATCAAATCATTTCTGAATTGTAGAAATATCTCCAAACATTTTTTAAAATTTTTGCCATTTGAATTTCTATTTATGAAAAAACCATACCATTCAGTTTTTGTAGATATTGTGTTCTCGTTGAAATATTCAAATAAAAGTTTTCACGACCAATACCGACCAACACCGGCAAATTCTTGAATTATGACACGCACGTAAATAAAACGTTTTCTCATCGCAAAATAAAACGTTTGAAAATAATTCATTTTGATGGGGTTGGTTCATCATTATTTCGCAAAACTGCGAATGCGGCGATAATAATCATCCGGAAAAAGTACCGGAGGTGTTAAGATTTTATAAGATTGGTATTGTCTTAACCAATCTAATAGGTGAAACCTTATTACCATTCTTCTTCACTTACGTAAAAACCAATCCGCAGGTTGCAAATGATCAGTCTATATACTCGCACATTACTTTTATGAGCTAAACATAAGGCCTAATATGATTATGTACGCACACGTGTCAGTTCTTAAGTTGGTTAGCTTGTTTTGAATAACCATTCGAGTAAGACGTGTTTGAACGTGCACAATCAAATTATTAAACATAATTTCGTTAATAGACAGAAATATATAACACGATTTAAAATGCCTAAACCTTCTCGTTCAATCAAAAGACCTTTTCTAGCTATAATACTACCTGCTGTTATGTGGTATGTTATTAAAATTCTTAAAATAATCAAGATAATATATATAGATATATTTATACTGGTGTAAAAATTAACATACAGATATTTGTCCAGGTTCACGTTTTGGACGATAGCATACAAAGGATTAATGTACTTCTATGTTATATTTTAAGTTATAATATACAGTCCCCGCCAAAAAGTCAGTAACACCCGCTTTTCTTTTGTTATTGATCCAAACGAATAACAAATAAAAACAATGGCCAACGCCAACATTGGCATTTTGACATTTGAGTTGTTGTTGTGCTTTTGTGTCTCTTACTGCCACTATAAAAGCAACCACAAATAATATTCACGAATAAAATGTAATTAATTCTACCTGTATATTTTATACAGGATAGCTAAAAGATGAGTAACCAATTTACGTTACTGAATTGTAATATTTCAAATATTATTTGTAGCTGCTTTTATAATGGCATTAAGAAGCATAAATAAGTAGAACAACAATACAAACTTCAAAATTCCATCGCTAAACCAATATAACAAATAAACACATTTTCCTGCATTGTATGTAATTCAATTCGTGGCCACCTGTGTAAGATTATAAAACTACTTATGTTTGATTTGTAAACACTTGAAGTGTAATTACACAAATTTTAAACTTTGCTACATGTACAATAGCTGAGAAATACGATTTAAAAAATACATTGTAAACTGCCAAAAAACAACGTCAATTCAAAACAAGTCGAAATAAAAAATCGCTAAATACTCATTTATTTTATCTAAGTCAACTTATTTCTTCGCATATAATTAAAAGGTGTATTAAAAAGTATTAGCATTCCATTAAAAAAACAAAACAAAAAAAGGAAAATTTGTGGTTTACTTCCGGTAGACTGGAAGTGACAATCATCTTGGAAATATTCTAGATAGGAAGATCGGCATGAACTAACAAAAATAAATTTTTCTTTTTATTTACCTGTAGATATAGGTACATATATCAAATCTTGTTTACTTATTGTTGTTATACAGTTTTTCTGCAATATTTGAATATACACTGCGTTTCAAAAGTAACGGATAATTTCGATAAAATCATTACAAATAACATATAAAAAATCGCTAAAACAGGTTTAAAGATTCAGATTTGTTGCAATTTTTTAGTGTATATTTTAAAATTTTCCGCCTTTTTTAAAGGAGTTATGACATTATCGAAGTTTTTTAACTGGAAAACAACATTTTTTTATATCGGAATATGAAAGAGGTTTTTTTTTCTGAATTATGTACAATAAATATTAATATCGGTTACATAAGAAAATTTTCGACAAAAATTAATTTAACGTTTCAATATTTCTAATCATTTGGTATAAAAAAATAGCAGTAGTAGTGCGTAACCATAGCAACCAATTATCTTGATTTTACATTTCCAAGTGTCAAAATTTAATTTGATATAAATTATTTATGTGTGTGTTCCATTAAAAAAAACTTCGATGACGTCATAACTCATTTAAAAAGGGCGGAAAAATTTAAAATTACACAAAAAATTTAAATCTTTAGACCCGTTTGAACGCTTTTTCATAAATTGTTTGTAATGATTTTATCGAATTCATTCGTTACTTTTGAAACGCGCTGTATAACGTTTATGACGTATTTATTCGTACGTGTTAAATTTTTGGCGACATTACGAAAGATCATCAGCTACGTTTCAGCAGTTCTTTCGTTTAAGACTGTTAACGAGTTAATCATATGCGAAAAAATAAATCGACTTTATAATAACAGATATTGATAGCTAGCATTTTCCGTTTTCGAGTTATTTTCATTTGAAATGCTTTTTGGCAGTTATTACTGTTTTTTAAATTTTTTTTAGATTTATTTCTCAGCTACCGTACTACATGTACGAAGTTGAAGTGTACTTACACAAGCATACTTCAATCGGTCACAAATGAAAGGTGATTAGTTTTACTGGTTTGTCGTATAAAGGTCAATAATTGAATTACATAAAAAGTCAAAAATTGTTTTTATTTGATATTGGTTTGGCGATGGAATTTTGGCGTTTGTATTGTTGTTGTTCATGCCTTTAAGATAAGTGCCTCTTACTGCCATTATTAAAGTAACCACAAGTAATATTAATTAGTAAAATGTAATCAGTTGTACCAGTGTACCTTGGACAGGATAGGCAAAAGTTAAGTAACCGATTTACGTTACTCAACTGCAATATTTCGAATACTGGTCTATCGTATATACATATAATATTTATGGTTGCTTTTATAATGGCACTAAGAGGCTCAAATAGGTACAACAACAACATAAACGTCAAAATTACATCGCCAAACCAATAATAATAAAAATTATTTTTGACGTATTATGCAATTGAATTCTTGGCCCTTTTGTATATGATAGAGCAATGCAACTAAATAGCTTTTATTTGTCACCATTAGAAGTGTAATTACACGAATTTTCAACTTCTTCAATTGTACAGTGGCTGAGAAATATGTCTTAAAAAAACACAGTGATAACTGCCAAAAAGAACTTCAAATCAAAATAACTCGAAAACGAAAAACGGTATGTGCCGATCTGTTATCAGAGTCAGCTTATTTTAATAAATTATTTTGATAATGGTTTGGCGGAAATGTAATGAAGGGATGAAAAAGGAAAATTTCTGAATAGCCTGTTTAGATCTGATACTTTTTTGTTTCTTATAAAGTTTTTATCACATACGTAGTTAAACCAGAAAAACGAAATCTCATCATAATTGGTACTTCTCTGGGGACATTGCAGTAAAAAGTCTATGCCCCTACAATTGATAATGATGAACTAAGAAATCTACGGTCTTTCGTTGTATGTGCATTTTGGAGACACCGGAATATAATATCAAAATCGCAAAAAACTTAAAGATTATGAAACTTGCGTTAGCAAACGTAAAACACGGTGGTGGTGGAGTTATGGTTTGGGGATGTATGTCGGCAGCTGGAGAGGGTGACTTGGTTATAATTGAATGCATAACCAGAAAACCATAAAAGCCATAATATAAGGCTATGGTTAGTTTACAACATTCCAAAAGTTATTGAAACACCTCCACAGTTACCTGACATAAACCCAATCGAACATCTTTAGGAAGTATTAAATCGACGAATAAGAACGCGTACCGTATCCTCCAAACCAGAGCTCATTAATGCTTTGAAAGAAAAATGGGCAAATATATCCGCAACTATTACACAAAATTTCGTCAACTCAATTTCGAACACGTTGACAGCTGTTTTATCGACAAAGGAGAATCCCACAGAATATTAAAATGTGATTAAATAACTACACAGTTCTGTCCGATGAGTTCTGCGTCTGATAATTTGATTATTTTTTTTGTTTTGTTTATGTCGTAAGTCATAAAATAAATACAACCTTTTCACTGTAAACTTGTAGGTTTAGTATTAGTTATACTTTTAGCTCCAGAAGAATTTACAATAATCAAGTACCTAATGGCTATTAAAACTAGAACTAACACTAGATCTAGTACCAGAACGATTCGTATAGCGTCTGAAGACGCACGGCTAAACCGAAACTTTATAGTCCTAGGTCTAGTGTTACATCTACTTTTAGTTTGAGACATGTATACAGCCGCGTGCGAAGTCGCACGGCTAAACCTTAATCTTTCTAGTACTAGGTCTAGTGTTAATTCTAGTTTTAGTTTGATACAAGTATACAACAATCTAAGACTGATAACAATGAATAGTGGAGCTAATACTAAGACTAGAACTAATACTAGATTTAGATTTAGAATAAATACCCCCGGGTATATTCCCTTGAAAATAAATACCCGGGTATTTAACAACACTGATCTTATTACATATTTAAATAGATTCAAACAAATATATTAACGTATTGAGAATTATTACATTTATTACATTAAGGCCTAGTTTATTCACCTTCGGTTATATTTATCTAATGGATATTTTCCATGGTTACTGTAATTTCACTTGCCATGATTCGCTATTTGACCAGTAACTATGGTAAATATTTGATGGTTAAATTGAACTAAAGGTGAAAAAACGGCATAAATCTTGTTAAATTATTTAAATTTGCGTTCCATCTTTATGTGACACTAAAAACCAAAATATTTTTAAATAATGTGTTATATATTTTAGAAAGTTAATAACGAAAATATTATTAATAACCTTAAAAAAAATCGTTAAATTTACAATTTTGTATTAAGTTTTACCTTGAAAGATAATAAAAAATAATACGCAAGAAATACGAGGTCATCGATCTTATTACACATTTAAACAACCTCAAATGATTAAATTTGCGTAGCAAGAATACTGGACGTTTCAAAATTGTACATTTTTCAAATCAATCGCGTCGAGACTTTGTAATCAGCTTTTATTAAAATGCTACAACGTTTAGCTTGGTCTTTAACATCGCTTGATTGGCGAAACCAACGATTTTAATTGGTTTTAAATGCGAAATGGAGTTTATTCATATTGTTGATTAACACCAAAAAATAACACATTCAAAGCAGAAAATAGAATAAAGTTATAATAATTGTGTGAATTTTATATGAAATCCTTCTATTTATTGATTATTAAATGGTACAATGCAGATCGATGTCTTTTAAAGTTTGAAATCAACTAAATGGATAATTATGCTTTTACAATTTAACTAAAATAAATAAAAAAATCAATAAATCTTAATAAATAAGAAATGTTTTTAAAAAGACAAATGCGAAGTTAGTCTCAAATTTCTCTATAATACTTTCTTCACACAATTTTTCTTATCACTATAAATTTATTTAAAAATAATAAGGCAACAACAATAACCTTATTAAGTATTATTTTATGTGGTTTATTAATGGATAAAAGTTCATTGCTCACAAAGTGATTTTGTTTCACTTTGTTATTATTAAAGTAAATGCAAAATTTTAATTTTTGTCATCCATATCATTTTGGATCTTTCTTCTTCTTTTTAGGACATATCTCTTCTCAACACGTGCTCAATCTATCCATACTTCCACTGTTTTATTTCTTTGTATACTATTTCTCAGTAACTTATCATATTTTTTTAAAAAATAACTAACTCGTGGCCAGAATTTTTGTAGAATGCATCCGCCTTTCTACAAATGAATGAGGTGGTGTCAATGCAAAACACCCTTCTCTTGTTGATTTTCTTGTTATAATCAATATATAACAATCTCTCAATAAAATATAACTTATTAGTAAGCTTGACTCTTGGCTAATTCAAAAAATGAAATACCCGATTCGAAGACTCTTTCGAATTTGGCTGAAATGCTAAAATATTGTAAATGAGATAGTTCATCACCAGTTCTGTTGGGTTATTTTAACAACAACAGGTTATGGTAAATTACTAAGAAATTTAGTGTATGAAAAATTTTGTGTAATAAAACGGCGGAAGTGTGTGTGGATTAGGCACATGTTGAGGAGAGACGTGTCCTAAAAGGAAGAAGAAATGACATGAAGGAAAAAAAATTGAAGAAGAAGCCATCAAAATGTCTATTCCATAAATTAATTAACATCGAGATAGATAGCACATTGGCATTCAATTGAAGTCTTTTGGTAAACAATGAACTTTTATCTTTAATAAACCACATAAAATAATAATTAATTAGTTTATGGTTGTTGTCTTTTTATTTTTAAATAAATTTATATTGATAAGAATTGTTTCATAACAAGAATTCTTAACAATAACAATTTTTTTCGTAGGAATACCTCTTAGCAGATAGGGACATGTCCATAACACCAGTAGCATTCTCGCTAATGGCCTCTTTCATGTCAGCAATAACATTATTGGGAGTATCCAGCGAAAATTACCATTTCGGTATACAATTCGTAGTCATCAACCTTTCCTATATCCTGTTTACAGCTATCGCAGCATATTTATATTTACCAGTTTTTTTTAAATTACAGGCAACAAGTGCTTATGAGGTAAAAAAAATAACCACAAAAACGTTTTCTTTTAATCTCATTAATTTTAAATTTAGTATTTAGAAAGAAGATACGGTAAAGCGGCACGCCTCGCGGCTTCTTGCTGTTACAGCCTCCAAATGATTCTTTATATGAGTATAGTTCTTTATGCACCCGCGTTAACACTCGAAGCTTTAACGGGAATTACACGAATGGCAGCAATTTTATCCGTCGGTAATACAAATTTGAATATTTATAAAGTATTGTGTTAACAATAAAAGATATTTTCCGTATCTGGTATTTCAGGTTTGGTTTGTACGTTTTATTCAACGATCGGTGGAATGAAAGCGGTTTTAATGACGGATGTGTTTCAGTCGCTTTTAATGTTCGCCGCTGTTTTTAGCGTTATCATTTGTGCGGTTATTCAAAAAGGAAGTTTTGCGGAAATATGGAGAATAGCTGAAAATGGTGGAAGAACCACTTTATTAAAGTAAATATTAAAAATTATAAGTATAGGAAAACCTCGATATAACGTTAATACTCATAAATAGTATCCAACTTATTATTATTATAAGAGGAGTGATTTCATTGCGCCAGGTTGTTGAAAGCATCTCCTTATGTTACCGCGATCAACAAGATCTCTTATAACTTAACCCTCCAAATATTTAAGCAAAAGTTTCTGGCTCATATTTGCTAAGTCGATAAGTTTGAGACTCAGCTTCTCCAATATGGAAGTGGTGGCATTTTAGGGATGCATGGCTAGTCAGGAAACTTGAGATCGTTCTTAGATCTCTTGTATCTTAGGCTTCCAAACATTTAGGAGAAATATAGCTCCTTAATAAACCTTAATATTGCTCCAAGATGTCGTTCCTTTACGTTGGTAGACGCAAAAAAAGTGAACATTTTGTGTCTTAGGCTGCTTCTTGCATTGCAATTGTACAGTATATGCACAGTCATTTCTGGCTCATCATTGCAAAGACGATAAGTTTGATGCTCAGCTCCCCTTTACTAACAATAAGACATAAAACCGACTTGGTAAAGGAATTATCATACTTTTCGCTTGTCTGTAAAGTAAGGTTGGAACGACTATGATTTTGGCCGACTAACGACTATTTGACTATTCGGCCCTAAAAGGGACCGAAGTTCAATACTTTCATTCGGATACTTTGGGAAGCGGTATATGTAATATTAGATTGTTAAATAAATGTCATGTCTTATATGGCTGATGCTGTAGTACAACTCGAACCTTCTCTTAAATGCTCCTCTTTTATCGAATATTATCCTTCTCAGATTACTAAAAATATTCTGTTCAACTGTTCATCGTTTTTGTTGAACATAACCAAGTAAATTTATTAAAAGCAGCTATGACGGCAAAATATTTTCAAAGTCAATGTCCAACAGATAAACTTTACAATGCCTTCAATAATAGCCAGCACCTCTAACTCGTAACTAGAAAACGTTTGTAATAAACAGGATATTACTTTTGATCATCTTCGTATTCCTACATTAATGTTGCACCAAACTTAAATTTTGAGGCATAGACCCTATGTTCAGTTTTCCAAAGGCTTTCCTCTGAATCATTGTGAAACAGAACACCTAATTCTCTTTCATCAAATCGCATAACGGCATAGCTCAGTGACGAAGTTTCGAAACTAACCAGCATTGATGTTATTTCACATTTCTAGTATCTGGAAATTTCGTTATTGCTTCTACTTTTCTCAGAGATGGTCGAATACTTCCATTAATTATTTTATAACCCCGATACTCCATTTTTGACTTCAAGAATTGACATTTTTCCAATTAATCCATGATCTTCAGCAACTTTTAATATACTTTTCACTCTTTCCAGAGCTTGCATCTTATTTTCAGTTAAAATTATATCATCCATGTATGTCAGAATCATTGCATCCCTTATAAATCCTCTGAAAGTATTTAGTAGTACTCTGAAAGTATTATTCTGGAAGCATAGCACTATTGGTGTTTGAAGAAAGTGATATTAGCCATCAGGAGTCAGAAACGATGTAAACTTTCTACTTCCTTTGTCAGCGGGGACATAAAAAAAATCCATTCTTTAGATCTAGCGTACTGAACATCTTTGATTTTTGCAATCTGTCTAATTGGTCTTCAATATTTGTTTACATTTCAATCGCTACACGATCTTCAGGTTGATATTTGCCGATCAATCTTCTGACCTCTTCTCTTAACTGCATATCTTTTATCTCAGTTAAATTGGCAATCATGTCGTCATCAACAGCAATATGAATTATTTCAAATGTTTCATGTATCTTCGTAACAGATTCCAGACTGGTTAATCAATACCAGAGATATTATGAGAGTAAATCGTCACCGAAGAGTAACTTACAACTGATTACGTTTACAGGTACAATATGTATTGTAGTTCAATGCACATCACCATCTGTTAAAAACATTATATACAAATTAACCCAAAGTCTTAATGATGTTCTTTCCAATTCTAGTAGGTATAGTAATTATAAACTTTTCGACATACCGTGATAGGTTCAATCGTAAGTATTCGTTGATGCAAATTAGGTTGATTAAAAAGGTTGCCTTTTTTTACACTTCCAGTATCAATCAAGGCAGTTATCGCTCTTTTTTTCTAATATGCTAATATCACTTCTATATAATTCTTTCCTATTTCATTTTCGATATAATTTACTTCGAAACTCTTCTTCTTATTGCATTCCGTCGTTTATGTCCATAATTGTTGTATTTAAGGCATTTCGTTCCTCTTTTTTTCTTTGGACAATCATTGGATTTGTGACCAACATCACAATTTTAACATGGGATTATTGATTTTGTACCTGACAAGCTATTGAGATTCTTTAATAATTCTTTAATAGTTCTTCCGCTATAAAAAACTGTCATAAGAAATACCATAACCACATAAAATACCAATAACATATTCCATCAACTACTTTTTCTCTACCAGCCATCGCCTTCATTAAAAAAAAAACTCTTGCATGGTTTGATTTTTTATTTATGAACATTTCATGTTAAGTAGCACTACCAATTATTTTGGAATACTCACCCTTCAAAGATTTTTTTCAATTTGTGCCATGAAATTATTCCTCTCTCACTTTTGATAAACAATGATTTCTTGGCATATAAAAACATTTGTTACTCATTCCATTCCATCATTACCGCCTTTTCTTCAAAAACTACTGTCCAATCAGTCGCATGCACTTCATTTTCATCAGAAGATGTACTTAAAAAATCTTCTACATCACGGAACGACAAGATAAATGTTGGTTTCATAGAATTGTTTTTTATCTACATTCTCTCATCATCAGTATTATCTTCTGTGTCGTCTAAATCGCTTTCACTATTTGATTCTTCACTTTCTTCATATATTTTCTTCAGCTTTTTGTCTTCATTACCTTCATCGGTTTTTTATGGTTTCTTGATCGTCATCATCGTCTTAAGTGAAATCTATCCTTTTCTCGTATTCAGTAACGCATTAGTCTTCATTTTTACACGTTGTGAACTGAAATGAGCATCCTGATTCTTCATCTTCTTCAGTTTCATCGTTTTCTACTTCTTCATCTTTCTTACGTCATCATCGGCGGTGGAAATTATAGTATTACCAAATTCTGCAACTCTATATTTCTTCTTTTCTTTTTTTATTAAAAAGTTCGAACTGTGTTGATACTGCCTCAGTCGTCTCTCTCTTCTTCGTCTGATTCTCTCTCTCTCTCTCAATCCCATATATATGCTACATAATCTTGTTTTAAGTATCTATACACCCACATAAAAAAATTTGTAATTCTTCACTTTGTAATAAACAAATATTTAAAATTATTTTTATTTTATTTTTCTTAGGTATACTATTTGTAGTATACCTAAGAAACAGGCCGAATAATCTGCTCTTACGATTAATCGGTACTACCCTACTGTAAAGTTTCTTCCAGCGTAAAGCTAGCTTTAAAGCCTTCCATCTGTTGATTACCTCTTTTAGGTGACATTTTTCTAGTCTCCAATGATAGGGATTTTCGCTGCCTGTTTAGCAGTTTGGTTCAAAGTTTCCGTGACCCAGATCTCTCAGATTACTGGGTACACTCTCAAATCAGTGCATCGCCGTAAGTATAGACCTGAAATGTCTTTAGGGCATTTTGAGGGCACAGTGAGGGACAGTAGGGCGCACTGTCCGTGAAAATGCTTATAAATACTCCATTCTGTGCCTTTTGCAGATTTAAAGCGGTGCAAAAGTTTGTACTAAAAACTTTTGCTTCAAAAATAGTCGTGGTGTGAGGCATAAATTAAGAAGATAGTTCAAGTTTTAATTGTTATTCATTGTTAGCCATCTAAAGAGATGTACGATTAATCCTAATATTAGTTCAAATACTAGTATCTTACTAGTATCAACTCTTTTCCCCGTATTACTTAGTTGTATCGAGGGTTTATCTTATTAAGAAATATAAATTTTTAATGTTTTTGATTTAATATCTGATTATTTTTTATTTTTATCAATTAGTTTTTTTTTGTATAATTGAAAATGATTTAGTTTTGATCCAGATCCAACGGTACGTCACAGTTGGTTTACACTAATTATTGGAGGTGGAGTGACTTTCTTATCATTGTACGGCGTTAATCAAACCCAAGTACAACGATACTTGACGATTAGAAGTTTGAAAAATGCGCGAAAAGCGCTTTGGTTAAATTTGCCGATTTTAAGCTTATTAAGTCTTAGCACTTCATTTGCCGGATTATCAATTTATTCTAAATATTATAATTGCGATCCCGTTTTGGCGAAAAATATCAGACAGGACGATCAAGTAAGTAAATAAGATATTTATTTTATTACTCATTCTCGAAGATAACTTAATTATAAATAATTTACGATAATTTTCCAGTTAATGCCGTATTTTGTTGTTGATTCAATGGGACACATACCCGGTCTTTCTGGAATTTTTGTAGCCGGCATATTTAGTGCATCTCTTTCTTCGTTATCAGCAGGTTTAAACAGTATGGCGGCAGTTACAATGGAAGATTATTGGAAAGTAAATGATAAATTTTTTTGGTAAACAAAAAATTATCTCAACAATTTTTAGCCTGCATACAAATCGATAAAAGGACGCGATTTCCCCGAAAAAGCTTGCACATTTTTAACAAAATGTTTAGCGTTGTTTTATGGTATATCTTGCGTTGCTATCGCTTTTTTAGCACAATACTTAGGAGGCGTTTTACAAGCGTCTTTAACAATTTTTGGAGTCGTTGGAGGTCCTTTATTGGGATTATTTACTTTGGGAATGTTCACAACAGTACCAAATCAAAGAGGGGCTTTAACTGGGTTATTTGTCGGTTTATCTTTGGCGCTTTGGATGGCTTTTGGCGGGCCGAAACCCCCTCCACCGAAATTACCAGTTTCAACAAGTGGTTGTGAAGATGGTATTTTAAGAAATATGACAACTTCAACATCAGTCCATAACGAGTAATTCTTTAAATAATTTTTGTTAAAGATTTAAAATAATATTTTTTAGTGATTATTTTTGGTTATACCGAGTATCATACCTTTATAATGGCGTATTTGGATTGATTTCGACACTTTTTGTCGGATACACATCGAGTTTACTTTTTAAATATATTTTTAAAGACGATCCTGAGGACTTAGATCCAAATCTTTTTGTTCCACCTTTAGCAAAACGATTGAAAAGGTGGAGACGAAGTTATAAAATTGCAACTGTAAGCTTTTTTTTGCATAAAAAAGGTTTGTTTTAATTTTTTGATTTTGTTTATAGTTAGAAGAACAAATGGAACTTAATACCAACAAGGAAAATGGAAAATAAATTGTACGTTTTGTTTTGTTCCTAATAGTTCATTGTTACTTGTTATCAAATTGAAAAATTTAATGCATTTATTTCTTAAAAATCATTTAATTCAGTCAACTGTCGATCAAAATTTAATCGCGTTGGGGTTTAATTCGTGTTATCTATCATAATAAATTATTTTTATTTTATTTGTTCACTAATAATTTATTATTTTTTTATTGACTTTTCTTTACCAATTCTGTGTTAATTATACGTACTATTACTTCTTTTTTAGAAACGTTTGTAAAGTGTTTGTAAAATAAAATTATTGAAGGAAATTTTTGTGTTATTTTCTATTTTTCTTTTAATCGCAGAAAATAGCATTCTTAAGATACCTGGATGAAATTTTCTGTAATTTATAAAGGAAAATAAGCAATTTTCCGAGAGAGAATAAAAGCACGAGTCTCTCAATTCGTTTGAGATATCAAGGTTTGTAGTCAACCTAAATTTTGTAGCATTTCTTAAAATGGATTATTTTTGAAGAATTTTAAACACCTTAAGATATCTTAACGAAATTTTTTGGAGGAAATCTACCTATACATCTACCTCAATTCGTTTTCGAGATATCAATTTTTGAGCGATTTCTCATGAAAATAATAAAGAAAATATCAAAACATTTGTTAACCTTAATGGGCCATATCTTAGCCAATTCTAGATTGAAACCAAAAGCCATCATTCTGTATATTGAAAATCGCGATAAAATAATTCATATATTTTAAGAGATTTTTTTGACTTTTTAAATCAATTTCATATAAAAAGAGAATTAGGAGTAATAAAGTCCCTAGATTATTAAAGTACCTTGGTTTGTCGTCATTTTGGCTAGAAAAGTCACGCGGTAAATTTAAAATTTCGAACGAAAATTGGGTATTTGTGTATCGAGAATTTCGTTCTGATTGGCTAAAGCGAAGGTCCCAATTACCCGATTCACAAATACCCAATTCTCCCACCCACTAAAGGCAGCTTTAAGGATTATTTAGTGAACCACGATAAAAGATCAATCAAGCAAATTCCTTAGATTCCCTATATTTTAATTACAAGTCAAATCTATTTTGACTTGTAAGTGGAAGTCTATCTTTGATTTACAACGGTTCGGCTTACGATGACTTACAATCAACAAATGCCGATGAACAAAATCCTGTTGTATACAAACGCACAGATGATTCAAATTCAATATCCGAATAGGCTGTCTTGGAAACTACAAATAAACTTGGGGTGCTTCCAGAAAACTTGATATTGCTCGAAGACTTGATTTGCTATCAGCAGACTGGATACAGTCTACAGATAGACTTGAAATGCTTTCCAGAAAGCTGATACTGCTTCTGGAAGACTTAAAATATTTCCAGATGACTTACAATGCTTCCAGAAGACTTACAATGCTCCCAAATGACTTGATATTGCATCCAGAAGACTTGTAATGCTTCCACAAGACTTGATACTGCTTCTGAAAGACTTGATATTGCTTCCAGAAGACTATATATTGCATCTAGAAGATTTGATTTGCTACCAGAAGGCTGAATACTGCCCCTATATGACTTTATACTGTTTCTACAAAACCTTGGTATTGCTTCCAGAAAACTTGAAATGATTTCAGAAGACTGATACTGCATCTAGTGTTATACAATGTAGTAAAATTATGTTTTTTGAGGTTGGTAGTGGAACATCTTCAGTTAGTTGGTATGTTCCCGCCAAGAGTAGAGATTAACAATTCATTTTGGTGAACATGAATAACATTAATAAATAAAAATATTATGAACGCGAGTAGTTCAACTTATTAACAAAACAGCTGAACATAAAATACTAGAAAACTTAAAATGTTTCCAAATAACTGACAACGATTCCAGAAGACTTGTAATGTTTTCGGATGACTTACAATGCTTCCAGAAGACTTGAAATGCTTCCAGGTGACTTGACGTTAGTGTTAGAAAACTGAAGGTGCTTCCAGAAGACTTGGTATTGCATCTAGAAAACTTTATTTACTACCAGGAGACTGAGTACTGCCTCTAGATGACTTGATACTGTCTGTAGAAAACTTGATGTTGCTTCCAGAAGCCTTAAAATGTTTCCAAAAGACTGATACTGCTTCAGTCTTCTGGAAAACTTGAGGTACTTCCAGGAGACTGAATACTGCTTCTAGATGATTTGATACTGATTCTAGAAAACTTGATATTGTTTCCAGAAAACGAAGACTTGAAACGCTTCCAGAAGACTTGAAATGCTTCCAGAAGACTTGATGTTAATATTAGAAGACTTGATGTTAATATTAGAAGACTTGAGGTGCTTCCAGAAGACATGATATTGCATCTAGAAGACTTGATTTGCTACCAAACGACTGAAGATTTGATACGGCTTCCACAAGACTTTAGCTACTTTCAGAAGACCTGATATTGCTCCCAGAAAACTTGCAATGCTTCTAAAGATTTGATATTGCTTCCAGAAGACTTGTAATGCTTAAAAAGACTTGATACAGCGTCTAGAAGACCGGAAATGCTTCCAGAAGACTAGATATTGTATCTAGAAGATTTGATTTGCTACCAGAAGACTGAATACTACCTCTAGATGACTTGATACCGTTTCTAAAAAACTTGGTATTACTTCCAGAAGACTTGAAATGTTTCCATAGACTGATATTGCTTTTAGAAGACTTGAAATGTTTCTAGACGACTGACAATGCTTCCAGACGACTTACAATGTTTCCAGAAGACTTGAAATGCTTCCAGAAAACTTGATATTAATGCTAGAAGACTTGAGGTACTTCCAGAAGACATGATATTGTATCTAGAAGACTTCATTTTCTACCAGAACATTTACAATGCTTCCAGACGGCTTACAATGTTTCCAGAAATCTTGATTTTAATGTTAGAAGATTTGAGGTGCTTCCAGAAAATATGATATTGCATTTAGAAGACTTGATTTGCTACCAGATGACAGAATGCTTTTTTTTTAACGCGGTCGGGGAAAATCTAGGGACAGACATCCGGCTTGGAATAATGGACGGCTAGATAGTGTGACAGATGGTGTGACCTTCTGCCGTTTTCTCCGAAACCTTCTCCGGAGATTTCGGAGAAAACGCCGGCAAATTTCTTCGGAGTTGACATGCTCTATCCTTGGCTATACTTGACCACCTCTCTACCTCAATGATACTGACCAGACTCGTTTATTAATTCTTGGCATTTTTTGCATTGCGCAGGAAAACGAATCCTCTACTTTTGAAATAACTTTGTTACTATACATACCTGAACAGCGGGGGAACGATTCCCCCGCCTCATTCTTCCTATCTCCTTCTTTCCTTCGGCCCTCCATAATATTATCACTCAAGTCAACGTTCTAATTGGGCAATTTGGCATTACGGGGGAAAAAGTAATCCCTTATTTTTGATGTAATCTTATTTTCGTACATACTTGGAAAGTTCTTCCTATCTGCGTCCTTTCCATATCGCCTCTTCTTTTCCTATCCTGCTCTTTCTTTTACTCCTCATAAAGCTCTTCGCCTATTCGCTTCTTCGTTGTTGTAGACTTATAACATTTGTGGAAAAAGGAATGAATTACTTTTTGAAGTATATTACGTTTTATACGTATATGAATGAAGGAGGAAGAAAGATCTCCCCGTCTTCGCCGTAGATTTATTCTCTAATCGGCATCTTCCTCCGTTCCTCAAGGGCCTTTGTTTTTAATCGTTTCCCTCATGAAGTCCACTAACAACGTTTCTGTTTCAAATCCTGCTCTTAATAGGATATCTGCCATAGTATTTTTGTTGATTGCGGACCCTATCTTCAATTCCGTCTGTATTCTTGCACTTTCAAAACGCACTCTCTACCAACATCAGTCTGTCTCAACTTTATTTATTTCGTTGAAATAGCTGCAAAACTATCATGCCCAGTAATAGCCTAAATCAAGTAATAGTCACTTGCCGTACCTCTTTCCTGCCACGCCGAAACGTTCTTTATGACAACATTGGCCCAGCCTTAGTATTTCTGCCATCTCGTCTACCACCGTTCCATCACTCTTTCGCGTGTTTCTTTGCTACTTCAACCTTTTTTTTCCAATTAGTTGCCTACTAGTGTCAGAACGCAAAAACCTCTATTCGTAAGTAAAATCCTTTTTATCTTTTTAACTTATACCATTATACTCATAATCGTATCCACTGTTCCTCTTCCTTTGTATACGCGAATTGAAGTTTCCGAAGAACCTTTCCAGCAGTTTTCCAAAGGTACGCAAAACGCATAATGAGCGGTATGACTGCGATTTGCCCACCTTTAGAGGTTTCTCCACCAACATTAATTTGGCTTCCTTCCAGATTTGCGGGAAGGTACCGGTCAACAAACAGTTGTTGTATACCTCTAAAAAGGTTTCCGGTACAGCTTCAACACATGAGGATATCATTTGTTATATTGTCGCTTCCCGGAGCTTTCTTAGGTTGCAATTGTCCGATAATTGACATCATTTCCTCCATAGTAAACGGTGAATCCCTTTTTTTAAATCTGAAGTGGGGATTCTACTCCATTCTCGTCTTCCATTATTAAAAGGAAGAGCTTTATATTGGCTATTAATGGTATCTTCATCAAGTTGTCCTGTCCATCGAACACCCAGTCTTCTGGTGAGTACTTGGTACGCTGTACCCCACACATTCTGCTCTAACTTTAGGCAAAGGTCTTTCCATATCTGCTCTTTCGATCTTTAATTAATGTAGTCAGATTTTTTTTTTCGGACATAATCTCCGTCCGTTCCTACTCTGTTCAGCCTCTGCAATCTCTGTCGTCCACCAGTACTTAAGTAGTCTTCTGTTGGCATTCGTTTTTTTTTTTTAATTCCTCTATTACATGCAGCTGTTATTCTTACCGCAAGGCCTTTTGGAGTTAACTGTTTAGGAAAGCTATTTACGTTGCAATTCGTTCATCGTAGACTTCCATTACATAACTATGTGTCTGATGTCATGTTCGGTGGTTGTCATTACAGAAAAGGATATTAGGAGTAGTCGCTCAATACTTCAACATCTTCTTTAACTTTCCATTCCTGCCTTCCATTGAATTTGCTACCAATTCGGATACCATCGTGAGGTCGATTACTGAAAAACCTCTCGGTCTTCTGTATGTTTTTACGCCTTGAGTGTTCGGTGCTATCAGATGATTCTTTGCCATCCAGAAGACTGAATACTGCCTCTAGATGACATAATACAGTTTCGAGGAAACTTGATGTTGCTATCAAAAGACTTACAATGCTTCCAGATGACTTGAAATGCATCCAAAAGACTTGCAATGCTTCGAGTTAACTTGATATTGCATCTAGAGGACTTGAAATGCTTCCAAAAGGCTTGAAATGCATCCAAAAGACTTGTAATGCTTCGAGTTAACTTGATATTGCATCTAGAGGACTTGAAATGCTTCCAAAAGACTTGAAAAGTTTCCAGAAGACTGATACTGATTTTAGAAGATTTAAAGTGGACAAAAGTCTCGAAATTGCCTGTAATAGGCTTAATATTGCTTCCAGTAGACTTGAAATATTTCTAGGGACTTTAGTTTATAATTTTGAATAATGCCATCTACAATTCAGTAGTTAAAATTGATCAACAATGATAAGAAATACGTGTCAGATTAGATTCATATACAAAACCAATAAAACCAATTAATTCTAAAATTTAAATTAAAGTTCTATCAATTGTGTCTACATTAAAGTATAAACCATCAAGAAATTTTAATTAATTTTATTCACGTAAGCAAAAAATAAAGTATTAGACAATTACAGAATCACAACATTGAAAAAAGTTAAACAAAAGCTTTGTTTAAACCACCCTTTCTTTTTAAGAACAATGACGGAATTATTAAACAAACTACGAAAATTCGATGCTTATCCAAAGACGCCTGAAGATTTTAATATAAAAACGTATGGAGGAGCTACAAGTAGGTATAACCTCAACATTCAACCAAAAATACTTAAACCAACCTTTTTTAGTTACCATAATAAGCTGTATAATAATGTGTTTACTATTTTACGTTGAATTAATGAGCTATTTAACTCCCAACATAACAGAAGAGTTATTTGTGGATACATCTCGAAGTCCAAACATACAAATTAATCTTGATATAATTGTTCCTCAAATTTCTTGTGATTGCAAGTTGTTCATCATACTTATCTTAACATTAATTATAATAACTTTAACTTTAGTTTTAGCATTAGATGCAATGGATTCTTCAGGGGAACAACATCTTCAAATTGATCATAACATTTATAAGCGTAGTTTGGATTTAGATGGTAAACCTATAACTGAGCCTAAAAAAGAAGATATCATAATAAAAGCAAAAGATGAAGAAGAAGCTAAAAATATATCTTGTGGGAGTTGTTATGGGGCGTCTTTAGATCCTAATAGGTGTTGTAATACATGTGAGGAAGTTCGAGAGGCTTATCGAGAACGCCGTTGGGCGTTCCCTGATAATCCGGAAAATATCACCCAATGTAAAGATGAAAAATTTAATGAGAAAATTAAGAGTGCTTTTCAACAGGGTTGCCAAATTTATGGATCATTAATTGTAAATCGAGTTAGTGGAAGTTTTCATATTGCCCCTGGTAAAAGTTTTACGGTTAATCATGTTCATGTGCATGATGTACAACCTTTTTCTTCAACTTCTTTTAATACTACACACAAAATTAAACATTTATCGTTTGGGACAAGCATCGATAGTGAAACCCATAATCCATTAAAAGATACTTTAGCTGTTGCCGAAGAAGGTAAGAAAAACAATCAGTTTAGGTTAGTTTTTTATCGTTTTATTAAAAAGAAACTATAACAATAACACTTTAAACTACCCCTAAAAGATTGAAAGAAATCACAATTTGTACACCCAATTTTAATGATAAAAACCATGGGTATTATTACGCTTTATTAAATTCAAGATTGCTGTTGTTACAAAGCTCTCAACATCGCAAACCTGATCCTATTGCTAAAAATGTTCCGAATGAACCACCTCCTTGTAACATAACCTTCCCCACAGTATTTACAAGTTCTTTTCCTCTTAATCCAGATCTGCATAAAAAAATAATTAAACTTTTTTTTCAAATTCTAAGACGTGATCTAACCTCAATGCCGAAAATCCACCAAATAAGGCGCCGCTAGCCATTCCAACGCAAAATCCCAAAAAGAAACCCATTTTCATTTTATCGAAGCACGAGGGCCCCTGTTGTTGATAAACTCCACCGGGAACGGGCATTTTTTACTGAATTTTCGATGCTTTTTAATCTTTATAACCTATAAAGAATGCTGTCAAATGTCAAAAAAAGTCTGATATATTAGCCGGGTCTTGCGAAATAGACTTTATTATTTTTATGTTATAAAATCGATTTATTACCTATTAAGACGGCTAATGCAATGAGTATTGACTCCTATAAGTTAATATTTTTTGATAAAAAAGTGTAAAAACTGTGGGTTTTTTGGAGTGCTACGCCGACATTGCATACCACAACAAAAATTTGATAATGTACCTTGATCGGGACGTACAGTTTTGATCCCGACATTAAATAATTAAAAAGAGATGGAACATCTAGAATTATTGAAGATAGAAAGAGATATTAATATATGTGGATGTCTTTTTAATAAATACGCGGGAAATTTGAATTATTTATTACACTGGAATATTTATTTATCTGAGGGGTGAGAAATTCCAAATCAGGGTGAAAGTACTAGGCCAGTATAATAAAACTTACAAAGAGTTTTGGAGTTTTCAGCCCAAAATTTTTATGACCTTTCAAATTTCTTCCTCAAGAAAACTTCTTCTTTTTGAGAAATAACTTCTTTACTCGAGTTTTACATATTGTAACTGCAAGTTGGGGCTGATTTAAGATTTATTTTGAAGATTAGATTGTTTAACCCTCGTACGACTAAAATGATTGAACGAACATTGACGACCATAACGGGTCAGTTTAGACCCATGCATGGTAAACCATCTTAGGTTTTGTTCAAAGCATTAAAACTAAATATTGTATTAGAAATATTTATGGGATAGTTTAAATCACTTCCACGACAACCCAAAAACGATCCCCGTTTATTTTGATGTTTCGAATCTTCGGTAAGTTATTTTTCTTCCCGTACTTTGCAATATTTATACAATTTGCTATTCCTTTTTTATCTTCTTGAATATTTGATTTAAATCGAATTGCAAACATTTCCAGTCTAATTAAGACTTTTTTGTTCCAAATTACAAAGGCATTATACGCCGCATTATCAAAATAATTAATAAACAATACTTATGGCCACCGTCTTGTAGTTCTATAGTAACTATACTCTCGAAGATAGGCATCGGAACAAGAGTACATATTTTGAATTGAGACTTGATACTGAATATATAGAATACTTGATTTGCTTCCAGAAGACTTGATATTGCTTCTAAATGCTTTAATACTGCTTCCAAAAAACATTTCGAAAAGACTTGAAATGCTTACAGCAATTTGATACTTCTTCTAGAAAACTTCAAATCTTTCTACAAGACTTGATACCGCTTCTAGAAGAGTTGAAGTTCCTCTGGAAGCATTGCTTGACTATTACTACTACATACTTGATATTGCTTCTAGAAGAGTTCAAATCCTTCCACAAGACTTGATACTGTTTCTATAAGACTTGAAATGCTTCCAGGAGAATTGGTATTGCTTCTGAAAGACTTGATATTGCTTGCAAAGAACTTGAAATGCTTCCACAAGACTTGATACCGCTTCTATAAGATTTGAAATGCTTCCATAAAAATTGAAAATACCTCTGAAAGACTTGAAATGCATCTAGAAGACTTGATACTGCTTCTAAAAGATTTTATATTTATATTCTATCTGGATTTAAGTTACTATTTTTAATTCCAATGCATTAAGAGCACATATTTTCATTTTTTTTCAGACGTTTTCAAACTCAATTCGCTTTTGCCAACTCAGATTTTTTTCAGCACCCACACGTATTTCCAAAAATCGGTCCAAGACTCCATTCTTTGTTTCGCTATATTCCAAGACAATATTTGGTTTGTAATAAACTTAGCAATTGCTTATCTTATGTGTATGCTGCATAGATGATAAAACTACCACACATTTCTTTGATTATAGATTTATGTCCTTTGCGGAATAGAATCAGGATGAATAACGAGGGCAATATCTTTAGCAAATCCTTTATATTTCTTCGAACAATCCCAAGTAATGCTAAATTTTTTGAGAGAAGTTCTTCAGCTAACAATATCCACCATATTCCACTATTATTTTAAAAATTAAAAAAAAAACCTGTTAATGATTTTACGGTTCGTTGTCCTTCATTTTTCTCAACTTTTATAAGCCTCTCTGCAATTTTTTTGAGGCTTATAGGTCTCCTAGAGACCTGATGCACTTTTCTGATTCCAAAGCAGTCTGATGATCACAATATTTGTAATATAAACTTGCATATCGCATGAGAATAGTAATACTAGAGAATAATAATAATAATATATATTTATTAACCCATATATCAAAAAAAAACATAAAAGATACAAAGAAACGAAAAATTTGCATTAATAATAAAAAAATAGCCAAGTCAATTAGCGAAATCGCAAACTGTTTTTCATTGGCCGTCGAATATTGTAAATGAAATTAAACATAAAACCCATTCTAAAACCAACGTCAATTTACAAACTTGACATTCATGACATGCTTAGTGATGATGCTTGCCCGCCTCCACCTGCTGTGTCAGTAGTTCAATTTTTAGTTTTTTGCTAAAGCCACGTACATTCTCCAGCTTTATACAAAGTGGGATATTGTTATAAATGTTAGGCACACAGTAAGAGAAGGATCGCTTGAATACTTCAAGTATGTAAGAAGTTAGTAAGAATTTAGTAAGTTAGTAAGAATTTTGTGATACAGACAAGCGGAGTGTAATATTCTACGTCGTGACATATTCAGCCAACCGACCCCATCGAGCGTATGAGAAATCTCACGTCCTCTGATACCAAAGATAAAGCGAAGACAGGAATCCTGCATGCGCTGAATACGAGATCGATTCGCGGCGTCGATGCAAGAGTGGTAAAGGGCATCCCCGTAATTAAAAATGGATAACACAAGTGATTCGCATAAATGAATTCTTAATTGTTGAGGGAAAATATTTTTGTTAGAATATAATAGCTTAAGGGTGCAGTAGGCTCTCTGAAGAAGATTACTGACATATCCCCTGAATCTCAAGTCAGCGTCCACGGCAATATCCAAATTGCGTGCAATAAGGGTAAATTTTATTTCTTCATTATTGATAAAAATTTTGAAAGATAGCCTAGCCTCAGCCGTAAGAGCACCAGTACCAAAAATAATAATAGACAATTTCAAGCATTAATGGCCAAGCAATGGTGAGTGGCGTTGTGAACGAGTAATTTCAAATCATTGTTAATTAAAGATTGCGACTCGCCAAGGTTATTCCCATCAAAGCGGAAGTACACTTGTGTATCGTCAGCATACATGTGGGTTTTACAGTGGTTAAGGTTAGAACACAAATTAATCGTATAAATAAGATGAAGTATAGGTCCCAAAATTGATCCTTGAGGTACTCCGGAAGTAATAAGGCCATTTTCTGATAAGACATCCTGAAATTTTACAATTTGTGAGCGCAGCAAAAAATAATTTTTAAAGAAATCAACAGCCAACGGAGGGAGGCCAATATAATGGAGCACTGATAGGAGTGTTAAATGATGGATCATGTTAAAAGCCTTAAAGAAATCGATCAGAACTAGAGCAGTGACACATCCATCATCCATCCCACGCAAGATATCATCGGCTACATCAAGAAGAGCCGTGCTGCAACTAAAATCAGGGCGAAACCCAGACTGATTGGATGGTAGTATATTGAATGTATTAAGATGGTCCCACATTCTCGCCGCCACAATCCTTTCCAAAACTTTCAAGCTAACATTTAAAATACTGATAGGCCGTTGATCAACGAAAGCATTCGGATTCTTTTTTTTTTTTGAATTGGAGAAACGCATGCAGTTTTCCATTTATCAGAATAGACCCCAAATTCCAGACAACAATTGATAATCTGTCACATATAAGGAACAACGACAGGGCAGCACAACACAACATTTTTACGCTAATACCATCACACCCAACTGCATTAGTTTTAATAGATTTTAACATACCAAGGACCTCCTCTTCCGAGGCGAGCGAAAAGTACATCCTACTAGAGACCTGCGACAAAACTTCTATGTTATTATTATAAAACTGTATAAGATTCGCGTCACCAGAGCTGTTAACCTGAGAAGACAAGAAAAAATTGTTGATAGAATTAGCATCGCCGACGTTATCAGGAACGTTACCAGTCTTATTCGTATAGACGCCCAATGACCTAGAGGCACTCCAAAGTTTTTTTGAGTTATTAAGCCCGAATTCTGTGAGATAAAAAGGCTTTCTTTTCATGATGCAATGCAATATTGGTATAGCTACGTAGTTGCTTGTAATAAGTAAAATCAGAGGATGTTTTAGTTTATTTAAACTTCCTATAAGCTGTATCTCTCAGTCTCATAAAAAGTTTAATGTTGTCCGTAACCCAAGGGCGATAATGCTTATGTAGAACCGATGTCTTGATGGGTGCATAAATATTAAAAAGATTAATAATATGATAATTGAAAAAATCAACTTTTTCGTTAATATTCGACAAGAGCAGAAATTCTTGCCAAGGAAGTGCTTTCAGCTCATCCAAAAAATTTCAGGATTAAAGTTTCTGAAATCTCTGTAAGTAATGCTTTTAACCGTAGAAATGAGCAAATCAAAAGACAAGGTAACGAAAACAAGCGAGTGGTCACCAATGTTATGAATACTAATCACACCCGATTCAAGAACAGGAGCATCCACATTCAAAATCACAAACTCAATCAAAGTGGCGGAGGAGACAGTGACACGAGTCGGGCTCGAGATAATTTGTTGAAGGCTAAATTGTTCAATAGTTGGGATGAACCGACTGCCATACCAGCCATTAATATCCAATCCATTAATGTTAAAATCACCCATACAGACAAGTTTCTCCGTAGTCGGAGCAAGAAAAAACGGAATATCCTCAAAATGGGAGAAAAATTCACTGAAGCCATTGTGAGGCCGGTAAACAACGCCAATAATCATGGTAACAGGAGCATTAATAACTTCTAACCACAGGTGCTCAATAACCGGAGATATCTCTTGAAGCAAAACATTGAATTTTAAAGTCGATCTAATACAAAAGCCAACCACCACCACTACCACCCGCATTGGTGTGGCTATGAAGGCGAGTACCACTGGGGAAAAAGCATCGATAGCCGTTGACTGAATATGACGAAACATCTGTATCTGTATAAATCCAAGTTTCAGTAATAGCAAATATATCAAAATCTCCATCAATAATTTAATCCCTAATGGCTGGAAAATGCGCAGACAATGAACGAACGTTTAAATGATCGAATTTCAAGTGAAAAAGGCAAATCTAGAGAAGCACATAACAGCAAGAGTAAACAAAGTAACAATAAATAAATAATTAATAAATAAACGGAGAAATCAGTAAGCAAAATAAAATGTAAAGAAAGTCAAATTGGCAAGACACAAAGAATGGTGGCACAATAGAATGAGTTTTTAAACGAGCATCCATATTCAAAATCTTGAACTAAAACTGGCAACTAAAACTATAATATATAATGCAAAGGGAAATTATGTTTATAGTCAGATAAAGTAACCAGTGCAAATAATCAATTGAAAGTGAAAATTGAGCGCAAAAAAAAATAATAATAATCAAAAGACAAAAGTGTGGGAGGACAACAACATCCAATTTGTATTTCGAATACTATTTAAACAATTATTGTTTTTGGGTCATTATTGACCCAGTTTTGGTCGTACAAGGGTTAACAGAAAAAGTTTGCTGATTTGATCCCCAAAGTTACTCATCACTTTTCACACAAGTCAATTTCAATTTTCTTCACTTGTGTTGTATAATAGCTCCTTATAAACAAAAACTTTGGCCTCTTACATTCACCCTAACTTGGAATTTCTCACCTTCAGAATGACTTCTTGCACTATAAATCATTTTATATTTTGATTTTTAGGTGCAACAATGTTCCAATATCACATCAAAATCGTACCTACAGCTTACGTTAAAAAAACTGGAGAGAGAATCTATTCAAATCAATTCTCAGTGACAAGACACAAAAAAGTTGTGTCGATTTTAAGTGGCGAATCTGGAATGCCAGGGGCTTTCTTCCAATACGAGTTATCCCCTTTAATGGTGAAATTTACAGAGACTGAACGGTCATTAGGACATTTTCTTACAAATGTTTGCGCGATTATTGGAGGGGTTTACACTGTAGCAGGACTCATCGATTCATTTCTATACCACTCGGTAAAACTTATCAAGAGAAAAATAGAATTAGGAAAGTTTCATTAAAAAAAAAATTTTTTTTGATTTATTTGACAATTTTATAAAGTTTTTAAAAATGTATTAAACGCTATAAGTGAAGATTTCGCTACATTTACACTAAATTCACTGTTATCACCGTTTAATAATGTGGGAAGTGAAATGTAATTGGGTTTCTTTGGGTCGTATTGATCTTTTCCTAATTCTTTTAAAAAAAGATGTCTTTGTTTTACACGGAACTCTCTAAAAGTTAAAATTTCTGGCACTTTTGATATTGTTTCTAAACTTACATTCATTTGATTGTGTAAATATTCGAATGTATTTAATATTTTATCAGGATCTAAAACAAAGGATTTTATTAAGGTTTTAATAAGAAAGAATTTTTAGGACATACTCATCATAAATAAATTGGGTTTGTTCAATAAAAGGCTTTTCATTTCATCAAGATTAAACCCCATTTCTTCTTTTATGGTGAAAATGTTCCTTTTAACATGTTGTAAACTGTATGTGATTAATTTTGGTTGTCTTGTTGCTAAAAACCTTACTTCATCTCCAATTAAACTAAATTCTCCTTGAAAATATCCTAATCTCCTATCAATTCTTTCAGTGCTATAACAAAAAAAAAAATTAATGGAAAATTTTTATAAAAAGTTAACTTTACCTGAACATTAACCAATAAGGATTTTTTGAGACAATTCGAATTATTCCATCTTCAGTAAACTTTTTATACAATAAATAATTAACCCTTACTTTTAAACTATCAATATCTTTTTGTAAAATATAAGGATTCTTTGTAAAACCAAAGGCGATATCTTCAACTGTTAAACCCAAATCGTGAAAGAACATTACATATTTTTTAATATCCCTTTCAAAATCCAAACTTAATAAGAACTGTCCAGCGTTAGTTTTATTTTCAATTTTATGCAAATTTACCCCCATTTTTACTAATTGTTGCAATGTTTCCGATTTATTAACATACGCTGCTAAATTAAATGACGATTTTAAATAAGGAGCCACATGTGTAATATCTTCGGTACACTCTTCCAAAACCGATTTTCGTTCAGATTTAACGTCCATCAGATCATCTTGAAGCAAATTCTTGTTTATCACTAATTTATTTTCTTGTTGCACACTCAAATTTTTTTCTTTTAAATCGGATGTGTTGCAAGTAGGAATTTTTAAACATTGCGGTATTCTTAAAAAACGTATTGTATGTAGTCTCGATAACATTTTTAAACTCATTTTGTTGCTATAAAATTCTAAATTTAATAATTTTAAGGTTATGCGTATTAAACATAACCTAATTGTTGTTTTAAAAAGTGTCAAATAAGATTTGTTTGAACTGTCAATACAAGATGGCGTTCAATTATAATAGTTATTTGAAAATTGTTATAATTTAAAAGAAATTTTAGATTTTTCCGAAAATAATTTTACTATATGGATAAATTTACGTAAATAATTTTATTTTTTATTTATTGTTAAATAGTAACATCTGAATTTTACCTTTTTATGCATTTGTTTTAAAATTAAACAACAGCTGAGTTATTTACAAGTTTTTAACAAAAATTAATGAAAAACAAAATTTAAAGAAGAAAATATTATGTTCTTCTGTTTATAACATTGCTTTTGACCATTTCAATGGTAAATTGTACAGTTTCAAATCCCCACATAATGTTAATTTGAATTGTTCATCATCAGAATCACCCATATCTTCAACACATTATCTGAAACACTATTATCGCTATCCTTTACATAACGTATATTATAGCATATATTCAGTGTCGTTATGCTGGTGATTATCAGAGGAAATTTGTTGCAATATGTCTCTGATTTATGTAAATTCCTGCTGATTGTCTTCAGAAAGTAGCTGTTTCTTTATGGTAGTTAATGGAAGATCATCACCAGATGATGTTGCAGATGAATGCATTATCAGTAGAATAAGAAAATGTTTTTTATCAGTATTTATTTATTGTATCAGCCAAACAGAGAGGAAATGCTAGAATATTCTTGAAGGTTTTGAAATATCACCCTCGACAGCTCGAATGTGAACCAAAAAACTTTTGCGATAATAAAGTTTTTTAAGCCGTATAATATTCAGATATATTAGCTGAAATAACGGGGTGCAATTTGTTCTCTTTTTAAAATGTTCTTACTTGTTTGATAAAAGATGTATGAAACCATTCAACGAATAGAGTAGATCTCATCCTTGTATTCTTTGTTGAATGGTACTCTACTTTTCTTAGTGCGATTCGAATTACGGACTCCTCGGTGATTCGGATTACAAGATACCCAACGTTAAAGGGCAATATTTCAATTTTATTCGTATTACAAGGGATCTCGAATTAGGATTAGTAAGTCCTCACTGTATAACAATCTTTTGACGAAATTTAAGAAAATATTTGAGCTTTAACTACAATTCTGCTGAAGAATAAAATAAGAAATCATGAATGGTTCTTGAATTATAAATGGAAAACTCAGATTATGAATGACCCCTTTGGTAACTCCTTTTTTTCTATCTTTATAAATAGCATTCTAAGATGATTTAGAGAATTAAGTATATCTTTCACTCATATGCATGATGACTTCCATAGCGGCTTCATGGAGATCTTGCTAGAGTTGTAGACTGGCCTACCTGTCATGGCTTGCGTTTGAATACACTAAAGACTCAAGCTATTGCTTGCGAATCATAACCTTTGCTAGCAAAATTTTACTTCAACAATAACAAACACCATCACACAATTCTCTCGATTAGTTAAAAACTTCGGGGTGATGATGGAGTCTGTATAGTTATGGCAGCCGCAAATTGAGTCTGTCTGCAGTAAGTTCTATTTCTGTTTCTACTCCCTATCCAAACTTGGTGGTTTCCTTTCACCTTATTCACATTGTTCGTCGCAACATTCTGTTACTCGTTAATTTTTGCTCATTTGGACTATGCCGATGCCGTCTAATCGAAAGGTCTGGAATTTCGATTAGTTTCCGCAATAAATTAGAGAGATTACAAAATGTGCGTTTTATTTTCGACCTGAGAAAATATGACATTGTTACATCATATCGTAATCATCTTGAATGCTCACCGTTGAGAAGCGTAGATCCTTTCGCGTATTAACTACTTTATACAAAATACTTTCCTCTTAATCTCCAAATTACCTGTTCACTGTTATTCATGCGAATAGGTAATTGTCATGCAGTTCACGGCATCCCGCGGTCTTCCTACTAGAGCACAATCTACTGTCTCATTCATGAACGGGACACTGTACCGAAATATATCATGTAGTTATTACCTTTCCATTCTCTTTCCATATTCAGATGATGGTTTTATTTGCCTTTTCTTCCTTTTTCTATCCTAATCTTTATTTAGTATTTGATATGTAGACCTATTCCTGTTTTTTCTTTTCATTTTAATTAAATATTTATTTGAATTACATACATATATTGCAGTTTGGGTCTTTTTGAAAACATCGCCTCTGGTGATAAATTGACCTTTTGTCAACTTTAACGTTATAGAATAATGTAATTGCAATGACGTAAATAAATGTCCGTTTTTCTGGCTTAACCGCTTATGTAATCAAAATCTTATAAGACACGAAGTTTCAGAAATAAATGGGCTATTCAGAAATTATAATTATGTAATTGTCGTCTGGCTAGAAAACATGTTAAGTAAAATCTGGTCAATATATGACTTTTCCATCGTTTCTGTGTCTTTAAACACAGAAACGATGATCATGGACATCATAAAAAGACGTTAATTGAACCTAGGAATTTACTTTTCAAAAATGATATAAATTGATTTACGCGTTCTTATATTAAGGTTGGTATTCAGCTTATGCATTCGATATTAATAATTGATACTTCAAAGTAGGGCTGGGCGATACCTTAAATGAAGTATCGAGTATCTATACCTTCGTAGTATCAATACTATTCAAAGTATCGCAAATGTCGAAGTATTGAAAGTATCGAATTATTGGAAATAATATTTTTATAGTATAATAAATACATAATAAGCACATTTTTATGTATTTTCTTCGTAGATTTTACTTTTAAACACTGTACACTTTCTTAATGACTGCCAATATATTGGCAGTATGAGTGTTTATAACTCCATAGTCCTGCTCATCAATTTGAAGTCTGCCAACCTGTTGGTAACATGAGTTAGAACTGTTCCAAACGCTGTCCATTACCTTAAAAACTGCTAACTTGTTGGAAACATGAGTTATTAAGTCTTCAAAGTCATGCTCATCTATTGGAAGTCCGTCAACTTGTTGGCAGCATGAACTATTGCTGTTCCAAACACTGTACATTTGTCTTAAAGACTGTCAATATGTTGGCAGTATGAGTGTTTATGTCTTCAAAGTTCTGCTCATTTGTTTGAAGTCTGCCAACTTGTTGGCAGTATAAGCTATTATGTCTCCAAATTCCTTCTCATCAGTTTACAGTCTGCCAACTTGTTGGCAACATTGGCTATTACTGTTCCACACACCATATATTATTTTAATGACTGCCAACTTGTTGGCAGCATGAGCTGTTATATCTCCAAAATCCCGTTGATCAGTTTGAAGCCTGCAAACTTGTTGATAGCATGAGCCATTACTGTTCCACAGACTATAAATTATTTGAAAGATTGCCAATTTGTTAGCAGGGTGATCTTATGTGGCTCCAAAATCTTGCTCATTAGTTTGAAATTTGCTAACTTATATGGCAACATGAGCTATTATTCATCCAAATGTTGTACATTATCTTAAAGATTTCATATCCCATGAGCTATTATGTCTTTCAACTTCTGCTCACCACTTTGAAGTCTGCTAACTTGTTCACAGTTGGTTTATTCGAGCAGAAAATTACGTATTAATTTATAAAAAATTATGGATTCTTATGGACAATTAATTGCAAACTAGTACCGTATTTTGTCACAGCTCGAACAGTAGAAATAAAAAACAAATTTTTTTGATATGACATTGATATGACCTAAGCTAATTTTAAGTAGTGAGTGTCAGTTAAGTATTAAGTCGGGATTATATGAAGAAAATGAAGAAATGGATGTACTGATCAATGAAAGATATCAATTTGTTCGAAAATGTCTTTCTGTATGTCCTTTTTCTGTCTCAGTACGCTATTCTTTACTTCGTCTAATAGGTTGCTTATAAAATAAATTGTTCGTTGAGTTACAGGTTATAGGAAACTTATGCTAATATTCGACCTATCAGCTGCATCTTGGAAAGAAGTTGTCCAATGTCATATTATAATTTTTACAAAAAAACATGTTATTAAATTTAATTATGTACATAGGTCTGGCGTACTGCAGCGTGTAGGCTTTGTTAAAGATTTGGGAATCGTTTTGGATAGTAAACTATTTTTTAATCAGCACGTTGATGAAAAGGTGGCTAGATCGTTTACGAACGCATTGTCTATAATTTATATGTATAATGCTTTTGTAAACAGTATTTTATGTTTCAGAAGCACGGTTTAGAATCCTCACTCTGATGTTTTTGTGAAAAAGGAGAGAAAGTTCAGATGAGATTTCTGAAATAGTCCTATCGATCCCACAATCTTTATACAGATTATTTATACAATCTTATACATTACATTATACAAACTTATCGTATGCCCACACTTCATCAACGTAGATGTTGCAGTGATATCCGTTTTCTCTTCAGGTTGATCAACGGTTATTGCGACTCTTAATATCTTGTATCAAGAATTGACTTACACGTTCCTCCTCACCGGTTACGATATGATTTCTTGTTTTACGCACCAACTGCTTGCACAAACTCTTACAAAAGTTAGACATACTTGCCCTCACGCCAGCCAACTTTAACCGGATTATTCGGGACCCCATAATCGATTTTGTATATAGCATTATTATATTATTATACAGGGTGTCTCACGTAACTGGTTCATTAGAACTTTTTTAGGTTCCACTATTCTTAGAGGCTTGAAATTTTGGTAACATGGGTTGTTCATTCCGATCTATTAATCTAAAATATTTTCAAGATGGCCACCATTTCCGGTCTACCGGAAGTAGACCTCAACTTCGTTATTTTAAATGGAATGCTATAGTTTTTATTACACCATTCAATTATACATAAGAAAATATGTTGAGTTTGATAACAGTTGTTGGTGCCTACCGTTTTTTGTTTTCGAGTTATTTTGATTTTAAATGTTTTTTGTCAAATATCGCCATGCTCTTTACAAGCCCATACCTCAGCCAAGGTTAACTCAAAAACTTTTTGCATTGGTACGATAACTCTTCATATGCTGCTAAATAGATTGTCATTTGTCGTATCCGTATATCTTATACAGGCTGATCAAAAATTGAGTTACCGTTTCTCTGTATTCAATTGCGTGAAAGTCGAAAATTTTAAATGGATCACCCCATATTTTCATACCCTATCAGAAAGGGAATTTAATTCTCTATAAATTATCTATAAATATTCCTATACCTATTTATTATAGTTTTCTTGCTATTGAGGAATTTATCAAAATCATAGGTTAAATGCTAGAAACCGTTTGTGTTTTAAATTATTATTAGTATTATTTCTACAATGAACTGTGATTGAATAAACTTTAGATTGCTAGCTGTTATTTACCAAAAATAACCAAAAGATAACCGAATAAATAAAACAATGAAAAACAACAATTTAATGACAAAAATTAAAATCAATAACATAAAAGAATGAAGTAATGAATGACTTATAATTATAAAAATAAATTATGGGAATTTAATTGAATCTACAAACTATTTAGATACTTTCCCGTGCCTATTTGTTGTAGTTGCCCTCATATTTGGAAATTAATTGAAGCATGCAATGCTGGAAAGCTTCTAATTTTTATGTTAGAAAGCCGTGGAGTTTTGACAGCTTTTCAACCATATTTATGTTATTGTGGTCATTACTTAGTTGTGTCATCACTTACTGCTGTTAATGTCTTTGAATATCATGGCGAATTATTATAATAATATTATATAATTATGGCGGATGTAATAAAGTTTTGGATAGGATAAGAGACGTATCTCTTAGTTTTGGAAAGATCAAAATAACAAGAAACCATAAATTTCTATTATCAGCAGCTTAAGATAATAGAATAAATGTTGCTTCACCAAATTCTTCGGTAAGAGGTGCTTCGGTCGATTTAGATGAATAATATTTTACAAGAAAGCACCGTAAATAAATAAGCTGAACTCTCTAGGAATATCTCGCCCATCATTACGTCGAATATTACTCCATATAATTGTTTTTCATTGTTTCATTTATGCGTTCTTCTGCTGGTTATTTTTGGCAAATAAAAGCTAACAAACTCAAGTTTATTCAATCGCAGCTCATTCTAGAAATAATACCAATGATAATTTAAATAAATTAAACGATAAACTGTCAAAATGTCATAGCCTTCTAACAAAAACACGAACGGCTTCCAGCATTTTGTGTAGGATTTTAATAAAATAATCAATATAAAGAAAACTATAATAAATAGGCATAACAATGTTTATAGATAATTTGTAGAGAATTAAATTCCCGTTTAGATAGGCTAAAAAGATATGGGGCGTTCCATTTAAAATTTTCGACTTTCTCGCAATTGAATGCAGCGAAACGGTAATTCAATTTTTGACCACGCTGTATAAGGTACACTGATATAACAAGTGACAATCTATTTAATAGCATATGACGAGTTATTGTACCAATGCAAAACGTTTTTGAATTAACGTTGGCTGAGATATGGGTTTGTAAAGACCATGGTGATATTTGCCAAGAAACACTTAAAATCAAAATAACTCGAAAACAAAAAACGGTAGGCACTAACAACTGTTATCAAAGTCAACATATTTTCTTACGTATAATTGAATGGTGTAATAAAAACTATAGCATTCCATTTAAAATAACAAAGTTGAGGTCTACATCCGGTAGACCGGAAGTGATGGCCATCTTGAAAATATTTTAGATTAATAGATCGGAATGAACAACCCATGTTATCAAAATTTCAAGCCTCTACGAATAGTGTAACCCAAAAAAGTTCTAATGAACCAGTTACGTGAGACACCCTGTATAATAATGCTATATACAGGGTGTTCCCGTGACTCGGGGCATAAAATTAACCACATATACTAGAGCAAAAATGATGACGATTCGCGAAAAAAAATATTATAAAAGTCTTTAAATGGCCAAGATATGGGCCATCAAAGTTCAGAAATTTTAACACATTTTTCTAAATATTTTCAAAACCATTTATGGTAGAGGGTTGAAATTTGGTACAGAGTAAACAAACATCATGCAAAATCATTGAACCAATTTTGACTTTGGCCGGATGACGGCAACCATGTTATACAGGGTGTTCCTAAAATTTGATTGCTCAGAATTTTTTTGTTTGTTCGTAACCCTACATTTATTTTTGTAGTTTTTAATAGAAAATTTATTTTCGAAACTTTTTTCACTCTTTGAAAATTTTGATAACATTAACCGTTTGCGAGTTAAACACGAAAATATTAAGCTTCGATTTCAATGGTAACACTAAACACAATAATTTTCGAAAAAGTTGGCCATGGCAATTAAAAAAAAAACAAATTGAGCCGTCAACTTGCTTATGTAGTTTAAACATAAAGTTGTTTGTTAATGAAGTTTTTATTAATTTTGCGTGTTCAAAATGGACAATTACACATTTAGTGAACAAACTGACATGATTTTGACATTGGGAGAATATAATGGAAACGCCGTAGCAGCCGCTAACCGTTATCGGGAGAAATTTCCGAACCGCAGAGCGCCCAATCGAAAAACATTTTTAAGAATTGAAACCCGTTTAAGGGAAAATGGGACGTTTAAGCCGAATTTTAGTAACAACGGTAAAGTCAGATCAGTCCGAACAACCGAACTAGAAGAAGATATTCTAGACTACGTACAAGAAAATCCTACAGCTAGTACTTTGGATATGGCGAGGCATTTTTTAACGTCAAAAACAACTATCTGGCGTGTTCTTCACGAGCAACAGCTTTATCCATATCATAGTTATAAAGTTCAGGAAGTTCGACAGGCTGATTACCCACTACGACTGCAATATTGTCAAATAATGCAGCACAAAATCCAAATTGATGATCAATTTTTAGAAAAAATACTTTTTGCAGATGAATCGACATTTTCTAAAGATGGAATCATCAATTTGAGAAATTCACATAGTTGGGCGGACGAAAATCCAAGATTTAAGAAAGCTTGGAAATCGCAATGGAGGTTTTCTCTTAACGTTTGGGCTGGCATTGTGGGCGATGTCATTATAGGACCCGTTTTCTTGCCGTCAAGGCTGGATGGCCATACATACAGGGGACATTTAGAGCAATTAAATGATTTTTTAGATGACGTTCCTTTAAACACAAGACAAGAAATGTGGTATATGCATGATGGTGCTCCTGCGCATAGTACACATGCTGTCCAAGATTTTCTATGTGAACGGTTTCCGGAACGGTGGATTGGACGAGGAGTGGATGCACCGATAAGTTGGCCCCCCCGATCGCCGGATCTTACACCTCTAGATTTTTATTTATGGGGACGCATTAAATCGCTTGTGTACTGCGTTGAAATAACTTCAGTTGATCAACTGAGGTTACGAATTGTTGATTCATTTGATCAACTTCGAACTGAAATCAACGTCCTCAGCAGAGTGCGCTTTAATTTAAGACGGCGATATCAGGCGTGCATTGAAGCCGGCGGGAGTGTTTTTGAACATCTGCTTTAGTATTTTTTTTTGTTCTGTTTTATTTATTACCATTTGTTTATAATTTTATTGTTCTTGTTCATATTTTTGTTAGAATTTTTATTATGTTCTTGTTTGTTGTTACCGCGAAAATTAAATTTATTGTTTTGGAAATTACATTCTTTTATTCAATTAAAATAAATTAACACTGGATTTAACTAAATCTACACTGAGAAATTTATGCAAATAATGGTTATTAGATCAGTTCGTTTTTCAATTGTCATCGCCTTCTCAGATCTTGCGGAATATGTTTTATTTGTTACGATTGAAATCAAAGCTTAACAGTTTCGCGTATAACTCGAAAACAGTCAATGTTATCAAAATTTTCAAAGAGTGAAAAAAGTTTCGAAAATAAATTTTCTATTAAAAACTACAAAAATAAATGTAGGGTTACGAACAAACAAAAAAGTTCTGAGCAAACAAATTTTAGGAACACCCTGTATAACATGGTTGCCGTCATCCGGCCAAAGTCAAAATTGGTTCAATGATTTTGCATGATGTTTGTTTACTCTGTACCAAATTTCAACCCTCTACCATTAATGGTTTTGAAAATATTTAGAAAAATGTGTTAAAATTTCTGAACTTTGATGGCCCATATCTTGGCCATTTGAAGACTTTTTAGCAAATACTTAAATGTCTTGACAAAATTGTTCTTCGATAATCCGAATCACTTTTAATTATTTTTAATTCAACTATTATGCGTGCCAGATGTCAAGGCCCCTCACTTTAGAAAACGACATTTTCGAAATCGCTCGATGAAAAAAGTTGCGGTAAAGTTTATTGTAATCAATGAATAATACTGTATGATAGCTTAATTTGGAAATTTTCGGATCGCGAGTTAATTGAAAAAAGTACCCGATTTTTGAGTGTCGGCACTTTGTCTACTTTACGATTTTATTTCTCAAAAACTACTTGACGAAAAAATTTCAAATTTGATTTGATGATAACTTGATGTGTTCTTAATGCGGGGCACATTTTATTTTAACCGTGCTCCAGATAGTTCCGTGGAAAGTTGCGGTTTAGTAAGATGCGGTTATTTCAAAAAAAAGGACGTATTTCAACGCAGTTTTTACCAAAATGTATTAAAGAACGTCGTTTGTCGGATTCCGTTATCAATTTTTCAAAATGAGGTCTCCCTAATGAGCATCTCTCCCCGGAGTGTTATTTCTGTTTCTCTTTAACTTGTATTCCCATTAAATCGCATTGAAAAAATTAGGGATCACTTATTTTGAAAAACTGGTAACGAAATCCGACATACAACATTATTAAATACATTTTGATAAAAATCGTGTTGAAATCCGCCTGCTCTTTTTCGAAATAACCACATCTTACTGAACTGCAATTTTCCGCGAAACTATAGGGAGTATCGGTTGAATAAAACATGCCCCGCATTAAGAACACATTGGGCTACCATCAATTCAAATTCGATAGTTTTAGAAAAAAAAATCGCAAAGAAGATAAACTCGCGATAGAAGAAAATCTGCGAATCCGAAAATCTCCAAACTAATCTATGCTACACAGAAATGTTCATTTATTACAATAAATTTTACAGTAATTTTTGAAATTGAGCGATTCCCAAGATCGATCTCTAAAGTGAGGGTCCTTGACATCTAGCACGGATAATAGATGTGTCCTAAAATGCTTCAAGAGAGCTAATATACTTTGACGATGACAAATTTGTGGTTATTCTTTACTTGAAATCCTGTCATGGTTAATAACTCGAAATTTATTCGTATCTTCTTGCTTTTACGCGATGTGTACGATAATCGAGGAAAATTATCAAGAACGTATGTTCTTGATAAGGGTTGAAGTGCGGAATTTATTTCTCTTTTATTTTGTTTTTATTATTTCCATCATTTTAACTTCAAAATTAAAATCTATAAAAAAATACATACTACCACGAAGATGTTGATTATCTCCGGCACTCAAAAATCGGTTTTTTCAATCGACTCGTATAAAAGAAGTACACAGAAATGTTCATTGATTACAATAAACTTTACCGTAATTTTTTTCATCGAGCGATTTCGAAAATATCAATCTATAAGGTGAGGGGCCTTGATATCTGGCACGGATAATAGTTGCAGTAAATCCTCTGTAGCCATTCTGCAGAAACTTTTAAACATACCGTAATCTTCCTCAGTCGATAATTCTCTTAATTAATTAGTACCGCTGTATAAATTTCTATTTGTTAGCCACCACATATTCGAATTAACTCTTCATTTTGGTCAATAATTTTTTTATCATCTGCTCGCGACAGTCTCTCGATCAACTGTAAACACGAATATATTCGAGCTGGTGTGGAGTTTGTTCATAATCGCTTTTTGGTGGATACGCGGAGTACGCACTTTTATACAAAATAAAAGAATTCTTTTTGCCAAGTATTAAGTCCTCTAGTCACAAAACGAAGCAATTTTGGATATGGATAATTTAAATCGATCTATACTGAACCAATGAATCTGCGATGTACACGCATTTCGGAGACACCTATATTGTTTTTGTAAACCTCGTTGGTACAAAACTTCTTATTAAAAATTAATTTTGAGATATTCATATTAGAATTGTATATATTTTTAATGTGTCGTGATAAAATTGCGAGAAAGAAAGAACGAAAAGAACATATAAATCGCATAAAAATTATACACCTATTGTTTAATATCTTTAAAGCGTGTAGATGTTTAAATACGCGTATGTATTTATATTAGAGTGGGGCCCCGCACCGGAAAACGGTAATTTTCAACAAAGTTGAAAACGGTAACCTTGTAATGTTAAAAAAATATCATGCTAGGGATTACAAGATAAACATAAAAAATTGTTCAAAAAACGATTTTGTATTAAAATTTTATTTGCACAATCTTATAAAAATATTTAACAAAAAATATCTAGTTATTGCTAGATAGAAAAAGCGTTAGTAAGATTATAACAATTTAAAACTGGTATTTTGTCATGAATTTTTCATTGTTTATAATTGGATTTTATGGAATATTTTAAAATATCGGTATTTTTGCAATACCTTAAATTTAAAGCAGTAATTTATTTTTAATTATATACAACCAGTAGTCATGTTTTTTTAAATGTTGCAATCTATACAGAATAATGATTCATTGAGGATTTTCCACATTATAATCTTACCTTTATAATTTCTTGGCAATTGATATCCGTTATTAATGTGGTGTTAGAATCTTCCAATAATACAATAAAATCCCATTTTTGACAGTTGATATTCATCATTAATGTGGTGTTAAAATCTTTACCTTGAAATATAATAAGTTAGTTATGAAGAAAAGAATAAATCAATAAATTAAAATTAAGTTTATAACTTAAGATATTGTTTGTTATTTGACAGAATTTTGACAATCAATTAAAATTAAATAAGCAGGTTGGCCAACATAAAAAGATGTAAACAGCAATCTTTTTGAATAAAATGTTGAAATAAAACATTCTAAATAAAAAAAATAAGAAATTAGTTACAAATGCGATCACAAAACCGTGTCGGGGAATCATCACGCCACCTATACGCTTCGCTCTCATTCCACAACATTTTCTAGTCGGAATTGGTAGTCCGTGACAAGGGGGGAGCCACCGTCACGGTTCGAAGCTATCAACACCAGCCAACTTAAATAGATAGAAGACCCTTCTTTCTCTTTTTCACAGAGAATAAATGAAAAAAATATTACAATAAAATTTAAAGATAAACAAACACAAATATATTATAAACATCGAAAGAAATTTAAAATGAATGGATTAGAAAGGACGAAAAAAGATGATGACGTAAAAAAGTGAGAACGAAGAGAAAAAATTATAAAACAATGGAAAGTCCCTTTTGTTTCGCACCTGTTGTTATTTGTTGGTGGTGCTGTTGCTGCTGATGATGATGGTTTTAGATGGCGGTCGGTTTTTAGTTCCCGGTTCGTTGACCGTGTGGATTCTCGGTAGGATGACAATTACGAAGAGGTAAAGTAGGGGAGAAGTAACCGCGTTAATAATTATTTATAAAAAATTTTTAGAAAAAAAAGTAGGCGAGTTTTTTTTTGTAACGAACAAGGTCAACACGAACAGTCACACTACATAATAACATACATACAACGTGTTACACACCATTAATGTGTTAGTATATAGAATATAAGTAGTATACATAGATATACGTGGCGTAGTTTTTCGGCGAAATGACGACATCGCAGCTGATATTGTTGTTTTGACCGGCTCACCTACATACTATAAACAAAGTTTCGTAAAAGAAAACAAAACAATCAAGTAATTGAAAACTTTGTTTTGAAAAATGATTATGATGATATTGTATTTTAATAATTACCCGGCGAAGAAGTATGATGATAAAAGGGGGAGAGTTTAAAACGCGATACGGCTGTAGTTTCGTCTTACATTGAAACCAGTCCCGGTTTTTTCCCGTCGTTGTCCGACGATCAGATCCGTTCCCAGGTTGCTTTCTTTCACGGTTCAGAAAACGACCGCGCGGCGTCCTCCTCATCGCCACCGCCGCCTCTCTATCTTTCCTACATCATTGTTCTATATTACCCAAAAGACGTTTGTTCGCCGTTATTCAAAAGTCGCAACATTCTCACACTTTATACAAAAAAAGATTCTTGAAATCCGATCAAGATTAATCAATTTGCAACAGTACTAATATTTTTTTTCAACACGTGGAATTCGGATTAGTCATTTATAATAACAGGATTCCGATTTCCTACTCTAAAGTTAAAGAAAACTACCGTTAGGATAAGAAAAAAAACTTTTTTTTCTATTTCAACATCACTCGGGTTTTCTTTTTCGATCACTTAACACTTTTAAAAAAATCTTTGACGAATTTTTTTTGCGCCCCTGAGGATGGCACTCAAAGTCCACGGGTGTTTAGAAAATGGTACCCCGTGAATTCTTCCAGTGCCATTCGCAGGGTTCGGCGGTCGTTTGTCGACTGTAGTTGCGGAGAGCGGTCGACAGGTAGTTCGAGAGAACGGGGCCCCCTTCCTCCGCGTTAAAACTCACCTGCGGAACCGGCGGCGGCGGCAACGGCGCGCACACACCGCCGCCGACACCGGGGCGAGGACATTGCACCTGTGGCTTCGACGGGGCCGATTATTAGTCATCGGAACAGTACTCCATCTACCGGCTGCGCACGAACCGGAACGAAGTGACTATAGTTGTAATCCCCCCTTTTCTTTCGCAATGATGCGATTCTTGCAAATATGAACGAAACCCTTTCTTATTATACTATTATTTTCTTAAATTTTCCATTTATGCAAACTCTTAAAAAAACTGTTTTCCTTCTTAGTAATTAGAACGATTAAGCAAACGGAAAGACGGGGTCGATTTCTAGTAACTGAAGTCATTGAGAGCGAGACGACGGAATCATTGCGCCGTGGTGTTGATGATTCATATCTTTTGGTTCCATTCCATCTAAATATGCGCAAGCTTTCGCCGATTACGTCCTCGCCCGGTTAGAATGAAGAGCGGAAAATGTCTTTTAGAAGCTTCCTCTTCGTGCATTGGACTTCTTGTACCGGTTTCATTTATTTTCATCTTCACCGCTACCCAGCATTTCCTCTGTTCATCAATTTCATCTTTGACATCTAACTCTTTATAACTATACATTTTTAATTCCATTCTTCGTAATTAAAGGTATGGAATTTTCGCAAATAAAAACAACATTTTCGCATATACACTATATTCCGAATATAACGAACATTCAAGGAACCTGAAAATCCGTTTGTTATAAATAAATTCCGGATTTATATGCGATCAAAATAAGCAATATAAGTTGTTTATATGCGGTCATTTTAACCGAAATATGCAGTAAAATAAGCGGTTAGAACAAAAAAAGTACGTACTTGCATGGGCAAGAATGGTAAGAATACAACATTGAATACTGTTCGTCACTTAAAAATCCGGACTCTAGCTATAAGTAAAGATATCCTAATATCGACCTATCAGCCTAACGTCATTTTTGTTGAAAATGTTCTGAAATGGTACATCTATTGTGCACCATTCATAACATTGGTATCCAGTTCACTGAGTCATCACGATTATACTTATCAGATGGGAAAGTCAATAGAATTGGCTCTACACAACTTAGTTGATAGAGTATCCAACACACTCCAGGATAAAGAAATCCTGATTTATGTGTTTCTGGATATGGAAGATGCATTTAATAATGCAATACCACAACCTCTTGACTTGGGAGTGGAATCAACTAAAGCGGAATGGACTCGCCATATGTTTGATAAAAGAATTATTTTCAGTTCACTACAGGGTGACATAATACTCTTCAGGCCGGGAGGTGCCTGTCCGCAGAGAGGGGTGCTATCCCCCCTGCTTTGGTCCCTACTCGTTGATCATCTTATTGCTATAGTCGAAGCATTGGTGCAAAAATACAAGCGTATGCTGATGACATTGCCGTTATAGTGACAGTTACCTGTTTGTCGAGGATATCCAAAGTTCTCCAGGTGACCATAGATACCATTTGCGCATGGTATAAATTCTTGGTTATACAGTGCGAGTTAGCAGCCGAGCTGACAGCAGCTAAATCGCTAGAAACCACAACATGCATCGACATCAGGGAACGAATTGTTTCAAGAATCTTCAGAAGCTAATAACGAGGATCATGATACTAGTGGCAATAGCAACAGTACAAATAAAACCAATAGAGCCACAAAAAACCAAGATGAAAGATGAAATTGTTACCAGAAGGGTTTGAAATTCAAGCAGCCGTGAATGAACTTAAATAATTAAATCAACGTTTAACAATGTCTGCTCCGAGTCCAAAAAACAACGAAAAACGAAACCTGCAGCTACAGCTCAAACAATGATCACCAATTAATAGAATTGATGTGATGGATGAAATACATGTATTAATCTCTCCGTAAGACTAGAAATGTGTATACTTCTACTAATTACAGTTTTGAATCTATTCCATTACCACAGTCTTCCGTGTCTGCACACTGTATGCAATCAGAACAACCCTCATAATCAATACTCGTCAGTGATATACTTGTTGCATAAAAATACAAAAAAGAAGTATTTTTGTGTGTTTAAAAATGTATTTTTGTATGTTTAATATGTACAAAAAATATTAACAAATCAGTCGTAAACTTGATTATGAATAATAAAAATTATTTACTTTGATAAAATCTTTCAGATTTTCATTTATGGCATCACACACTTCTGGTATTATTTTAATTACAGATACTTCTGAAATTCTGAAAAATATTGACTACAATTTATACAATATACCAAAATAAAGGTTTACTAGGGTTATCTCCAACATTACTCTCGTAGGTATAGCATCCCTCTTCACGTTGAATTTTTGGAGCAATTATATTTAAGAGTATTTCCACTTGTGTAAATGTCACTTTCATAACTGCTTTATATTTCGAGAGATCTTCATTATACAGTTCTTTAAATATAGTATACGTTTCCTTCAGCTCAAATCATTTCAGCGCAAAGTATTTTTGTAACCGCTTTTATTACGGTATGAACCGCGATCAATCTTGTATTTTGCGACAACATTGCACGAGACCTTTAGCTACTGAAAATATGCGAGTACACACGTGCTGAAACTATCCAATTTCACGCTAGCAAGTCGCACTTGTATGATCAGTCAAGGCGAGTCGACCTACTGCCATGCATAAGAGTACATAAGTGCAGTACCTGCCCACTGTCAAGTCAGTAACTCATTCTGTGTAAGTCTTAAGGCAGAGAATCTCTCGATAAACCCGCAAAAGACAATCGTTTGATAGACTTAGTTAAACCTTAGTTAGTTACCGCTCACCAGGAAACGAAAATTGGATCGTTTAATCCGACGTTCTATCCAAGGTGGAGAAATTCCTTTTTCAAAGGAAGCCAAATATTTAGGAGTGATACTAGATAAAACCCTCTCATGGAATGAACATTTGCAGGGTGTTTTACAGAAAACTAGACTACCATTATGGACTTGTCATAGTCTTTGTGGTGAAAATTGGGATCTTACCCATGAAAGGCTGTACTGACTCTGTACAGCCTGTGACTGTGACTAGACCTATAATCACATATAGGAGCGACTGCCTTAAATAGGAAAGTCGAAAAGTTGATAAAGTTGAATAGAAATTCAACGAGTAGCTGGATTGGCAACCTCTGATGCGATAAGCACACGCCAAACAATGGATGTTCTACTTGGCCTAACTTCTTTGCATGTGCCGATAGGAAAAGTGGCCAGAACTACCATTTACAGATTTAAGCAATATGCTCAAACCTATTCCGATATGTCTTGTCAATGGGCTGCGGAAGATACAATCGGTTCTGATACTGTGCTATCAATGCCGTTAGATTCAACGAGGCCACGGGCAGTGTTTAACGCCCAATACCAGATTAAATCGCCTGAACTGAATCGCAGTCCTGGATTGAAAATATAGATTCAGAGCAGGAATATACTGTCAGACACTTCAGATTAAACAAGCGTACAGCCTGGGTACTTATTGTACGGCATTCCATGCAGAAGTATTTGCTATTGATATGAGAGCTAAAATTCTTCTAAAGAGATGGGTGAGGAACATGACAATAAGATTCTTCTCAGACAGGAAAGCCGCAATCCAGGCACTGCAAGCCGTGAAAACGGTGTCGGCTTTGGTTAACGACTGTAAGGAAACCTTAAAAACACTTAGTAATGATAAGAGAGTTTCTCTGATCTGGGCTTCAAGTCACTCTGGAGTTGTTGGCAATGAAGCGGCAGATGAGCTGACACGAAAAGATAACGCTAATACGTTTGTGGGGCCAAAGCCAGCAACTCGTGTATCATTTGCGATGGCCAAGCACAAGATTGGACTGTGAGCTGAAGAAAGACTTCGCGTACTATGGACCAATTCTCCTGGAATGAGATATGCGAAGTCATTTATTAACATCGATACATCACATCGAGGTGTGTCTTTAGTTGAGCAATTTTTATGCCACTGCACTGTTGTCAATCGTATCAGATTTTCGTTATTTGGGTTGCAGTTTATCTCTAGTAAAATTTGATAACGTTATTTATCGGGATACAATAGGTCCTTTGGGTCGCGGTGCAAGATTGGTTGGTCCGCCTACCCGATGAGAAAATGTATGTAACGTAATGTAAGTAAAGACAGATTGGCCGAATTAGTACGTTTAGAATATTCAACAGTAAATAGACGAATAAATAATGGCAAAAAAACTCTCTTGCGTATACAGTTATTATGGCCTAAATAACTAGTAGATGGGGTATATGTATTGATACTTTGTATTTTATGCTGATAATTTTGAACAAAACTAGAGAATTGTTTGCTCTCTTTTGATTACGTTTCGGCAGAAGTATAAGCGTGTAAAGTGGATGCTCGTCTATTTTGTAAGAATATTTTAAAGCAGCTTTTACTAAAACACATTTTTCATTGTTATCATCTGCAATTAAGAAGTTAGAAACTGCTAAAATATCTTTAATTAACAGCTTTAAAATAATGGAGGGAGTAACAGAGCATTTAAAGTTAGTTCCTGTCGCCATATGTGGTAAAGTATGTATACGTTAAATTGGAAATCTAGATATAAGAAAATCAAAAAAAAGTCGAAAGGTTTGACATGAGAGGATGAAAAAGTTAATAATTTGACTAGAATCGATTGAAATATATGTGTAATATTAAAAAAACATCAATTTAATTTGTACACAAGGTTGCCTGTTTTTTAAAAGTACTAGATAAGCCATTCTGAAGGTGCTAAAATTCCCAAAAAGGTATTAACCTAACTCTTTTTTTACACAGTCTTTTTTAACACGATTTTGAAATAACACGGTTCACCAATAAATTTTTTTACACGAATTATTTTTTGGGATTCGTGCTATAACAAAAAATTCGTATATTACTGCTTATTATTGTCGCATATAAATGCAGTCGTTAGTTATACGTGAAATTAAATTGACTATATAATCAATATTAGATTGATTGAAATTAAACAAGTTGGCAAGAAATTAAAGAAACCAGTTAGAACACACATTTGTGTCATCAACAAACACAAAATAATAGTAGTTATTTAAAAAACTCTAATTGGTTTGAAGATTTAAATAAAACCAAATTTCTTTCATACAATTTTTATTATGTAGAACGCTTCGAATGAGTTAACCCCCTTTCATGACCTCTATGTTCACTTTTTTCTTTTCTAATTTTACACCTTACTGCATTTTGTTATTTGAGGTGCATCAAAAAATATTCTAATATTCTTATTCTTTGATAATTCTGTTTCCTTGTCACCACTTTTCTTTATTATCCCGTTCCCAAATACCTTTATATAGTTATGTAAAATAAAAACAAATTGTACTAATTCGGTGACCATATTCAGGAATTCGTCAGATAAAGTAAGGAAACGAAATGCTAGGTTGAGTAAGTAAGTAAGTAGAAAAACAGAAAACATGGAACTGAAATAAAACGCTAACAAACTAACAATAAGTAATCCACTTATAGTTATTTTTGATTCTAGATAGTGAAATGACAGTTGTTTTGCGAGCGTCAGCGAGCAAAAAAATCGTTAGAGAATGCAAAAGAATTTCGCTATAGTGTATCCAACAAGATTTTTTCGAAAACTGCGTTAAAAATTAGTAAAATAACCAAATTAATTAATGACATTTGAACTTGGGTTAATGTTTTGTCAATCCACTATTTATTTTTGAACGTCAGAAAAAAATGAATTATTAATTAAATTTGCATTTTAACAGGAAATGAAATGATAATAGAATTAATTGTTAGTTATGGTGTGTTTGCAATTTGTCCATAACAATAGATCAACCATTAATAGTACCAAATTCTTTAATTTTCGAGCTGGACGTAAAAGTCTTCAACGCCCGGGACGTAAAAGTTTACTTTTAGGTCCTATGAACAAAAAGTATCGTTTTGGCAGTCGCTGAGTACTACGCAAAAGTGAGTTTTTAATAGCAGTTTTCGAAAAAATAATTTTATGTACAAAATATTTTGTACACATAGTTTATATATTTTGAACAGTTTTATTTCTGTTCCATGTTTTCTGTTTTCTACTTACTAAACCTAGCATTTTGTTTCCTTACTTTATCTGACGAATTCCTGAAGATGGTTTAATAAAGAACCGAAACCAGTTGAATGAATAAAATTATATGACCGAATTAGTACAATTTGTTTTTATTCCACATAATTGATAACTGGTGATAATAACCGATGAATATTATATCTTTATATAGGTTTGTATTGTACCGGCAATTTCATCCCCTGTTAAAAATTGCGAATTGCCGCATTTTTCATCACAGTTTACATAGTCTTCTGCGAAATACATTTCGGCAATACCAATACAATTGTTGGAAATAAACTGTTTCTGTAGTATGTCGTCTTTTGCAGCAAACGTTTCTGCTTCATCGTTGACACAGAAGTTCCCCATTATAGGTAATTTAAATAGCACTAAGGTATTTTGCACAGGAAATTACTCGAATAGGTAAGCGTTCGTTATAACCGAAAGTTCCTTATAAGAAAATTTATTACGTGAATTTTTACGTGAGTTCGTTATAACATCTGGTGTAATCAGCTTATAATGCATTTTTTTATTGAAAATTAAAATTGCGCATTTATAAAAATTTTTGTTACATAGAACAAAAATTTAATCTCCGAAGACCATTTCTGCAGCAACAATATTGATTTTCTGAAGAAGCAATCTGCAGCTTTGCAATTCTGCTTCAGCAAAAGAAGAGAAGCAACATTTAGTGGCCATCACTACATTTTTCACGTCAGGATGTGTTTCTCGGGTATTATGGAGTAGTGCTCACGAAATTATGCTCGCAGCCATAGATAGACCAAATAATTAACTTATAAGACGCCACTTTTATCTCATTCAAGAACACGTGGAGAAAATGTTTAGTTTATTCATCAAAATGACCTTGGCGTTGCCTATTAAGCGACGATTTTAAATTTTTAAGCTAGGTCCATAGAACATATACTAATGGATAAATTGAACCCCGTGGTGAAGGTTATTTGAAGTTTATTAAAACTTTGAGTTTACGTTTGAAAGATATATCATCGTAATGTTGTTTGAGATATAAAATTCTGGAATGTTAACTTCCCAGTCATCGAAAAAAGCAAGTATGTGATCCAAATAATCATTAAGGTATAAAACTGTTGTGAACCAAAAGTTCCATCAGGTGACAATAGGTGCCAGATAAAGTTTTGCTGGAAGATGTGGCATATTTGCTTTCAAGTACTAGTAAATTTTTCAATTTTCTTGAAAAGCGGAAAGCTGACATCACTTTTACTACAACATTATTTCGTTCTTTAAAATCAACAACATAAATGACACCAACAAAATTAACGAACCCCCGCACTGATAATGCAGAATATGTTCTTCAATCAAAATTTTTAATATGTCGAAACATGCGGATATATACTTTACTAAACATATGGGCATTTTTGAGAATAATCAATTTAAAAATCTTTGAGTGTATCGATAATTGATTGAGAACATGTCTGCACTGAAAAGAAAATTAACACTGACTAAAAAACATTCTTGATTCAGTTTGGAGTTAATAATTTATATAGAACAGCAAAAATACACCTAACTTGTATATCTTAGGTTACTTAAACTAAAATTAGAACTAATACTAATACTAACATAGAAATATCTTCTTCAAAAAATGGTTCGAAGTGAATTTCTAGTTTTAAAAGTTTCTCAAAGTGTCTCATCTTCATCTGCTACGATCACAATAGGTTTACTTTTTAGCTGCATTATGTTCTCTTTTCAAATTTCCCCACATACTGGCACAAATTTTTAATGCACTAGTAATACAATTAGCAAAATTTTCACAAACAACGAGATGATCCAATTTGTGAAGTAGAATATTGGCTTTAAGACCCATATTTACTACATTCACCACATAAGTATTATTTTTCTGTTTGATAACTCGTTTCTCTTTCTCGAACGTGCCAAATCTTGTGACCAATCGTTTAGTACCTGAGCTACTGGGAGTGGATTTCTATCTATATGGGTGGTCCACTTTGTATGCTTTTATAATGTATCTGTTTTGTCATTACCTTCAGCACTTGCACGTCACAGTGTTTATTAATCATAATTATTTTATATCTAAGAAAAAATTACATATGTTTATAAACAAAGTAGGTGAAAAAATCTTTTTTTTTATATAAGTTGTTTTGGATTTCAAATGTTTGAGAAAACTAAAAGCATAAAAGTGTCCTTTTCTCTCTCTTCATAGAGGTCAGACAAATATTTGTAAAAACAATAGAGCGTCAAAGCTTTTTTGAATATTCACCTAATCTATGTGGTTAGCTTTCTTAAATGTTTTATAATTTTTCAACTTCACCTTTAGAAAACGTAACTTGATTTTCTTTCTTCTCTCATTCTTATAAAGTCTAAATAAACCATCTATAGATGTGCAACATGTGTAATGTACAAGGGTGGCCAAAAATTTATTAAAGAACTTCAATCCAATTAGGTCCAGGGTCTGACATATCCAAATGATGCAGTCCTCATCGCAGATTCGGAGAGCAAACTGCAATAGATTGTACTCAAGTAGTCAGAAACTTTAAAGGACGATGTTATAGCACGATGTTAATCAAGATGGAGAGTCAAATTGTGGTTATGCTAAGGACCAGGAATAGACGAATGTCAAGGCACGACAACCCATCAAACTTGTAAGCTTACCAAAGAGGTTAGGACAAGGGTTTAAAAAGCGACCATTGTGCCTATAGTTACTTATACGGAGGATTGAGTATGAGCACTGTTTGTAAATTGTTACTCAACAAAAAGTCATTTTTATACTCCCCAACCTGAAATTCACCCTATAATTGAAACAAATTTTAATTGATTCTGCCAATAAAGTAATGAAAGATGGTAATCAATATAGATAATATAGCAGAGGTGTGGAGTCTAATAACCATCTAAGTACAAAATAAACATGTAGACATTAAGCATTGTAAAAAAAGTGAGAAAAAACACAAATTACCCAGAATAAATAAAAAAAGTATAACGTCCAAGATCTTCAATGCGATGGGAGGACAAAAAGTGGAAATCATACCCTATGGTTAAAAATATGGTGCATAAAATAATGGCTAATTGAATGGTGCAAATTACTGGTTATATCAAGTCATTAAAAAAACAGCTACAAGAGCTATTTTATTGTAACATAGAGAATGACTACTTAAAGAATGGTTAGTTGAAGTGGCTTGTAAAGTGTGGTCACAATAACATATCCAATAAAAAAAAGTAAAATAAATGAAGTGGAAACCATTTTTTCTGCCTATTTTGATCTATCTTTCTAGATGATTGTACCAGGTACTTCCGGAAATAGGACAATCTGAAACAGCAAAAATCTTGCTCCAATGACAAAAAAACGTAAAATTAGTCATTCAAGTCTTTGTTTTTTTATGACTCTAGATTCTTTATTTTTAGATTTTGGGTATCTTCCTGAACGTATCATCGAAATCGTTGACCGAAGAGCATCCGGCTTTCAGTTCCCCTTTCGTCGCTGCGCGTCCAGCAGCGCGAGAGCCATTTCCGGTGCGGGACTACGTGGTGCGTATCGCGCTCGCCGAAGATGGCAGATACGGTAGGAGCAGCGCTCGGGGCAACTCCAGCGGACCGTGTCTCCCCTCGCCACCTCATTAAGCCTAACAATTGCACTTATTTTCACGGCGAAGATCACCAACGTAACTCTAGGTACTCTACGCAAGCATCCAAAACGTCTTTTCAGTCTACTTCTTTTGCTTATTTAACTTTCCAAGGCGTAATAAGAAGCGTTTAAAAAAAATTTCATATCCAATCTAGGTTTTATTGAAAAATTCCACAGCTTTAATCTATTTATAGCAATTATTTTTGAATTGATCTATTGAAAGAATGTTTTATAAGGTTGATGGAAGTGGAATAAACGGCGACAGATGCAGATTTAACTGTACAACCAATTTGAACGGCAGCGCGGGTTCTTCGTCTTTTCTCTTCCGGAGCCGGGTTTTACAATTAAATCCGTTTGAAAAGAGCGGCTCGTCTCCGCGGGCCCGAAGTCCCGCCGACCGTATGCTGCCTCCGCGACTAACAGCAGCAGCAGAAAACCGGGAATTAGATGAACGAACGTTCGAAAATCGTCGTCGTCGTGCCTAGTCACGGCGCGCTGGTTCCTCACCGAGTCGACGGCCTCGAGGTTCCGTTCAGAAGAACCCGCGACGGGTGCACGCGTCTAAAACACCCCTTTCTTAGTCGCGCTTGGTAAACCAACGGTGAAAAAACCTGTACGTTAAGCTTAAAAAGTATTCATTTAAAAATAAAATATTTTTTTACACTTTTTACTTCCTTTAAGTTAATGCTTGTCAAATAGATATATGTGGTGCTTTCCATCCGGATCAAAATTTTAATACCGGTGTTTGATATTTCTATTGTTTTGATACCACTTTTACTCGCTTAAAATGAAAAATAGATGACGATCAACACTAAATGATAGGCTATTACGACTGCATTGTTGGCAGATCAGAAAGTACTTAGGCAAATTTTCGACTTTTATTGTTGAAAGAATTTGTTACCCTATTTTGTTTGTTGTCATGTTGAATCGTCGTTGAATTGTAATTCACTCATGATTCATGCTTTCTTTTAGGAATACTCCCATGAATAATTTGAAAATGTGTTTGAAGACTAGGGGTGGAACGGATATCCGGCAACTTTTCGGAATCCCGCCGGATACCGGTTGGTTGCTGAATATCCGGCTTTAGCGACAAATCAACATAAAACTTGAAATGTTAATTTTACTAAACAAAATCTTTTATTACAACATTTTTAACCATACAACTACGAAGGATTTCACAACCTGTGTTAATTGAACCAAAAATTCGAAGTAATACTAGAACTATCACTAGGACCAATACTGGATCTAAAACCAGAAGCCTTCGAGTTTTGCTGTACGTTATTTGAAAAAATGTTTGGCGTTTTGCATGCCATGTTGCAACCTTCTTCAGAAACTGGTTTGAAGTGACAAAATCTTGAATCATAAAATAATATATCGGTTGAAAATTAATAAATAATTAATTTATACTAATAATAAGGTAATTACTGCATTGCGTCCGCTTTGGGAATTGCGTTCGTGTTCACCACCATGTTCCATGTTCTGCTAAGTTCCTAGCCATCTTCTCTGTTAAATTAAAAAGTATTTTTTATCTGTACTTGTATTGGTAATTTATTATGAATTGCAGTTTTACATGTTTCGACCTATTCTGGTCATCTTCAGAAGCTTTGTTAAAAAATTAAAGTAATGAACATTCCAAATATTAAATAAAATTAATTATACATTTGTTACACATAAAACTAAAATGAGTAAAATTGAACGTTGAAACTGTAAAAAAGACGAACAAGACGTTCTTCAAGATCTTCTCTGTTGACGTTGTTTTTATGTCGGTGGATTTCTATGGCTTCCCTTGTCAAACTTCGGTGATATTTATTAGTCCTAGGCAGAACCTTTGTTTTGTCAAAGTCTATTCGGTGGCCCTCTGAATGGGAATGTTCCGCAACCGTTATTGAATCTTCCTCCGCCTTACATCCCTCTCGTGCTCCTTGTTTGGCGAACGAGAATAGACACCCATTCCTTTTAATAGAGGTAGATTGTCCTTGCTATCGGGAGTGTATTCCGAATTTTGATTACCGTTCCGTATCGAACCACGATGTCGTTTTTCTTGAGGTATCTTCAAATTCGTTCTGTTACACCGGAAACATAAGGAAAACAGATAAATCCAGCTGGTGCTGTACTTGCTGCAGCTTCTTCTCCCTGCTTCCGCTGCTTGGTGGTTCGGTTGATGTCTCTCAAACTATATCCATTCTTCTGTAATACATCCTGTAGAAACCGTTCCTCCTTCTTTAGGTTGTCTTCTTCGCATATTTTTGCTGATTTTACATTTTTTACCGAATCCACAAAATGTATAGAGTCCTTAACATATAATTCCGTGGTGCCTATAAAAAGAGAGAACATTTTCGCGAGATCTTTGCCCAGTAGGTACGTTGGGGGAGTTGATGGCACTGACGATAGGACGAAGGGTACGTCTGGTTTATGGATCTTTGGTAGTCCATAAATTCTTGGTGGTACCGGCGCCTGCACAAACAAACCTTTCTTGTATTCTGGTGGAATTACTGTGGATTTTACAAGGTTCTTCATTTTCGTTACAATCTTATCTGTAGCATCCTTGTTGATCTTCCTGTTGGTGGTCGGGTCCAGTAGGTCCATCATTTTGGCGTCATATGCTTCTTTGTCAATCATAATGGTGGCATTCCCCTTGTCTTAAACTTATATTCAGAAAGTAGTCTACTCACAAGTGAGTAGCTGCTCAAACAATTGTCAAATGTGAAGTTGCGACCAGATTTTTGAAAGGGTTTATTTAATCTTAAAGCATACATTTCTTGATTGAGAACATAGGACGTGCGTTCATCCACAACAGCAAACATCTTGATGCCATACTTGGCAGGTTTATTTAGAATATATTGACGAAAACTACAACGTCCACGGAACTACTCTAATTTTTCGCCGATGGTTAAGTAATCGCTAGAAGTATAAATCGCTAAACAGTTTTGTTCTGATTGGCGCAAGTTTATCTAGTAAACGTCTTTGAATTCTTGTCTCACTGATATCAAAGCGCAAATATTGTAATAGTATACTAAACCGTTTTTGACACATTGTTGTTCTGAAAATGTCTATTCCAAATCCATTCGTGGTCCATAGGTCATCTAAGATTTTTCTGCCAGATTTCACAAGTCCTGTTGCATAGAGGAGTTCTATTAATGCGTGAAGTTCTTCTAAATTTGTCTCTTTTGTCAAATGTTCGGTGTCAGGGCAAATATAGTGGTGAGTCTTTTCTTTTAGTTTGCGGTTAGTAAATCCAACAACATCAAAGAGCATTCCATCAGTAAAGAAACACTTGCATATTTTCACGTGATTTTTATGTTTCTAAAAGATTTTTTCACTCCAGGTAAATGTGTAATAAATAATGTTTTCAGCTCTTGTGTTTACAACTAAATTCCCATGCCTCTTGGACCATTTTGTTATACCATCTCTTCCAATATATTCACTACCTTCATCAGTTTCAACGTCATTATTGATTACATCAGATACAGATCTATCAACTTCCACAGTTGACACATCCTCTAATTCTTCCCACAACTTCAATAATATTAGTTGTTCTTTCTCGTAGTAAGACATATCGTTTGTACCTATCCATACATATACATGCGTGTAAAAGACTAAAGATTTAGACATTTGAAGTAACTTACCTGTTGTAAAATAGCAATACTAAACACTGTGTAGGCAATATACCCAAGAGTACGAAAACAGCAATCATTGAGGTATACAAGGCACTACCTCAGATTTTTAATTATGTCACTAAAAGCACCTTCACGTAGGTTGAATTTGACAAAGAAACAAGTATACTAAGAGTAAATTGGAAGATACAAAAAGTTTGGTGAAGATGCTGTTTGTAATAGGTCTATAGTCTTTTCGCACAATATACCCCACCATACCGTCTCCGGGTTAATAGATCGGAGTGCATTTCTTTTTACTAACTGCCAAGTTGGATTTCGGTGGTTTTGCTGATTTTAACACCTTAGCATCTTCTTGTCGGATCTCTTCGGCTTTCAATGCGGACATCTCTAGAACCGCTGCTTCCACTTCGCAGATTATTTCTTCCTTCGGGATTTTCTTTGGGGCGTGATTCAGTCCTTTGGCCAATACCATGGTTTCTTCCTTCGTTAGACATTCTCGACTGTTTTATAGTCAAAATTTTCAAGATGCAACGGCAACGTGATTCCTTCCAATAGCACCACTAAGCAGTCAAGATGGACATCACTTGAAAGTTTGTTTTATTTTGCATTTGAGATTGTATGTTTTGATGAAACAGCGAATGCAGAACAAAAACTAAACAAGATGCGACGTTAGAATCAGAAACCTTAATTTTGGAAAGAAATGGAAAACATTCCAATTTAAATGTCCTGACCATAATAAACCTATCCTAAAAATGTAACAGCTGATATTGTAACCCATATCTATTAATTGTGCATTCCAATTTAAACGTCTACAGTGTTCAAGGGCATGAAAAATTGCAGCCCTACAGCAAAGGTGTCGAAAGAAAGCGTCGTATCTTGTTTACTCTTTAACCTTTGGCTATATCACAAAGGTTTTTAAAACTTTTTGGATCTTAACTTTGTTATAAATTTTCCAATTGATTTTAAAACCCGAATTCTTTTTAAAATTATTTTTGTTTTCGATTCCATGATTTTTCAAAAATGAAATGACATTAATATTCACGCCGAATTCAAAATATAACATATCAAAAACGAATTGAGATACTCAAAAATTGTTTTTGTCTAAAAGAAGTGCATATTTTCTTTAAAAATCAAGAAAAATCTCATCAAAATACATTAAAAATTCGGTTTTTTAGCATTTTTCAAAAATGTTGAAGGGTAGTTTTTATTTTATGAAATGCAAGAAATTTATCTTAAAAGTTATCTCAGAAACGAATTGAGATACTCGCGCATGATTTTGTCTCGGAAAAGTGCGAAAAATGTTATCAACATATATTCTACATCCGTATTTACCTCTGATCTAGAAGATATCGGACACTCGTATATGATATAAAATTTATGTTGAAAACTGAAACTTCCACATAACGGCCGGATAGGTATGCCAGATAATCGGATATCCGGCTGAACGAAATGCCGGATATCTCGTATCCAGGTTTTCGTAAAATCAGTATCTGTGTCATCTCAGATTCGGTGAGCAAATTGCAACAGATTTTACTCAAGCGGTTAGAAACTTTAAAAGAGCGGAGCATGATGTGGAACAATATGAAGAGTAAAGTTATGGTTATGCCGAGGATCAAAGGACAGACGAATATTAGGGCACGATAATCCACCAAACTGGCAAGCTTCCTAAAAAGGTTAAGAATATAATGGAGTTAGCCAGATGGCCTAGATAACGGTTTAAAAACACGACGAGTTTGAGTGTAAAAGAAGATGTGCTTATACGTATGAAAAGTGTTGTAAATTGTTACGGATATTTCGTATACAGCAGTAAAATCACTATCCGTTTCATCACTAATGAAAACCATGAGTAAAACATTCATTGCATTTTATTTCTGTGCAGCAAATTTTATAATACGCCAATTATGCTTTTGTTTCTATTAGGACAATAATGATGATGCTAAACAGATTGCGTTGTGTTACTATTGCGTTGGGTTGGATTTAACCGGGTTGAATTGGGTTGAGTGATTTAGTCTGGGTAACCTAACTTGTCGCCTCTAAATTTTTTTTGTATGGGATTGTCTCAAATCTCATATGTATAGTAACCGTCAACCAGATACATGCTCAGAGTTAGTTGACAGAACAGTTGAAGCTACTAATTTCATAATAAATAAATAGCAGTAACTAACTGGTAACATTCTATAACACAAAGGATAACTACAGGGGCGGTGCTACGGGGAATGCTAAGGGTGCAGTCCACCCAGGTGCAAAGTATTTAATAAGTTTTCCACCGTTGAGAAGCTAGAGCGAAATATTTAATTAGAAGGCTAAAAAAGTTATCATTTTTGCTCTTTCGTTGGGGATTACTCTCCCACAAGCATATTTATTATTAATTCAGTTTGTACATTTTTTTAATGTTCTGTTTTATTTAAAATGCTGTAGAGGGCAAATAGCTTCATTAGCTAGCGCGGACACTGGATAACCGCATGTTTAGAAAATGGAGATTTTCATTTTGAACAGCTGCTGTAATTTTGTGTTAATTTTATCATTATGCTAATCATTTTTATTATTTTTATTTCGATATCTCCGAAACAAGGAGGAATTCGCCTGTAGGTGATATACCATTTTTTGATCGTAATAACCTCACCAATATATGATATAAGTTTGTCAATCGAGTCACGAAACACCCTGTATAAAGAGATTAATGTAATTTCATAATCAATAGAAATAGCTTGCGCATATTTGCGCCATTTTGTAAAAAAGAAACACAATTATCCATTAGAAGAACATATAATTATTACTGAAACAATGAGTAGAGAGCTAAGAGGTCGGATTGCAAATTGCTGTTGGATCACACAATAAATTACATTTTTAAAGTACAACAAGATCTATTGCAATCAGTAATAATAATAGCCTTTGCTTAATTTCAAAACAGGGATTTGATGGTTCGTTCAAACACTTTTATATCTGGTATTGCATTATTATTAATTTTATTTAGATCCATTTGCTACGAATTCAATCAAGTTAAATATTTTCCAAATTTTTCTTTGCTTTACCTCTCTGTGGGGCGACAAAAGCTTTTTTTACTGCCCTAGAGCATGTATTAACTTACACCCTAAAATTAGGCTATAAATAGGCAAAAATCACCCGAGAAGATATAAATAATGTTTATACATATGAAGAAATCCTTAATTTATTTTTTATGCACGGAAAATGCGACGACGCTCTTAGTAGAACTAGCAGAATTTTTAATGAAAGCTATTTACATTAACCTTCGGAATATTTAGATGAATAGAAGCATTTGTTTTGCATTGTGAACGAATTAGATACGTGTTAAACTGACCCAAAAATGTAGCAGGCAATAAAGAGAAAAAGATTAATATTTTGGCTTTTTGCTCGTTCAAGATCTCCATAATCAAGATCATACTTTGAAACATGTTTTGAATCGTAAATTGATATTGCAAAAATCGAATGTTTTCTTATTTTTGTAATAATCAGATTACAAATCAGATTTTATTTGTAAAAAAATCGTGCAATTAAATAATATAATCGAATTTTTAGAAACAATTTGTAACCTGGAAACAATATCTACCCTGCCGACAGCAATATCTAGCCTTCTAACAATAATATATTGTCTTGTGCTGAAAATATCTAGTATTTTGGATGTATGTTGAGTCTTAACAACAATTTTTGCCTTCTGGTAACAATATTTATCCTTTTGGAAACAATGTCTCGTCTACCGCAAACAATCTCTTGTGAACTAGAAATAATATCTAGTCTAATTGGATAAATATCTGGTATTCTAGCTACAATCTGAAATATTTGCAAATTCGAATTAATTAAATTGCAAAAAGTTAAGTTATTCATAACCCTTGAAAATTGACAAATCCAAATAAACAAAATATGTAAATATACAGGGGTGCCAAATAAAAACGCCTCAAGTTGATACAAAGAAAATATCGATATCGATACAAAGAAACATATGCTTATCCAAAAAGTATCCACACTTCTTCATTTAGCTTCTTAATAGCAAGTAACTTATGAAAACAGAATGTAGACTCCAGTTATTATAATCTAGTCCTTTGCCAACAGTATCTAGATTTCCGCCAACAGTATCTAGATTTCTGTTAGCAGTATCTATATTTCTGTTCTATCTAGGTTTCTATTCATACTTCTTTTAGAAGTATTTAGCTTTTATTAACAATATTCAACCTTTCTATAGTATTCAATTATCAAGATCAGTATTTCCCGTAAGCTGTACGCATGTGCGCGCACACATACATTTTAAACAAAGCGCACCTAAAAAGTTTTTGCGCTATAAAAATTTTTGCATGTAGGATAGAACATTATAACTTTTTCATTTTCAAGTTAAAATTTTCATACTTTAATTGTTAATGAAAGCACAGACATTACTACATCCAAATGTTTAGTTTCATATTTTAAGATTAGAAAATTTGATCAATATACCCTTTTTTGAAGGATAATAATAAAGATATGCGAATCCTCTTCAATTTTTTTTTGCAATTTTATGAAAATAACTAAATAGATTTGCTTGTAAAACTAAATTATGTAGCAGCTAAGTTAAAGCAGAGTGGTACAATGTTGTTGTACCATTTGGTACAACATTACATAACCGTGTAATGTTATGTTTTTCGAATGTATGAAAAGATGTAAAAGCCACATACATACTTTGGTGAGAACTGTTAATATATTATTGTATGTATGTATGTAGGAAAGCGGAGGGTACGCTAAAGCATACAGCACCTAGGCCCCAACATGCCCCTTGTACATCCTCCTACACTCGGATTTTCCGAAAGCTAGAATACAGCTCAGAGTACTGTGCTCGGCCATTCCTCTCCAAAGTCTCTCATTCTGAGGTCTTGTAGAGTGGGGCATTCACACAAGATGTGTCGAACAGTCTCCTCGCTCTCTTGACAAAAGCGACAGAGGGGATTAGTAGGCTTAAGGTTGTAGAGATGCTTGTTTACCTTACAATGACCCGTGATGAGTCCCGTTAAAATACATAGGGCGCTTCTAACGAGTCTTACAAAAGACAAGGCTGTCTTAGCTGAAGGATAACACAACAGTTCTTTAGACAAATAGCAGCCCTTTGTCCTATCCCACCAGTCTGTGAATTTCCTGTGGGTGAAATCTTTAATAAGCTCAATTTGAGTTGATACGGACGGAGCGATTAACGGTTCAGGTGAACAGATAGCTCGCTTGGCAGCTCTTTTGGCAAGCCTATCAGCGTGCTTATTACCTGAACAGATCGAGTGTCCATTGAAGTGAAACACAGTTATTCTACTCAGGGCTTAAATGGATTCTCTACTGTCAGTATAAATTGTGAAAGACTTACCTTGCAAGTTGGATTTGACAATAGTCAGCGGCAAGTAGAATGGCGATTAATTCTACCTGTATGACGGTGGTACCTTTACCTAAAGGAGTAGATATGTGGAGTTGGAGATCGTACGAGAAAACTCCAGCTCCAGCTCCTTCCCGACTAACCGAACCATCAGTGTAGATTTTGTTACTTTTATTTACTTCTACTTCTGTGGAACTTGGGTAGGTGAGATAACTTTTAGTAAAAATGTGTTGTAGGGGTATGAAGTCCGTCTTACGTTCCAGAATTGGCGAGTAACCGACCATTTCATTCCAGAGTACGGCATTTTTACTGTTTCTCTCACCCATAAAGATTCCTGCTGTACGCAGTCGAAACATGGTCACCAGTGCCACTTCTTGTATGAACAAATGAAGTGGCGGTAGGTTCAACATGTTTTCCATGGCTGCGGTGAGGGTTGATCGCAGCGCACCTGTAACATACAAACACGCAAGTCTCTGTACTTTATTTAGTGCAGCAGTGGAAATAAATTTTAAGGTTTTTGACCACCATACTACTGCACCTTATGTAAACATAGGTCGAATTACAGTGGTGTAGATCCAGAGGGCAGTTTTAGGTGACAGCCCCCATGTCTTACCTATAGTCCTCCGGCACTGGCTGAATGCAACATACGCTTTCTTTACTCTATTGTCTAGGTGAGCCTTCCATGTCATTTTGTTGTCAAGTATAATGCCCAGATATTTGACTTCTTTTGACAAAACTAATGGAGTATTAGCAAGGGATGGCGAACTGGGCTTGCCAACCTTCCTCAATCGTGTGAAAAGAATCAACTCTGTCTTCCGAGGAATATATTATTTTTGTGATCATTTTCTGGGTCATTATCTGAGGGGTAAGAAATTCCATGTCATTTTATATGTTTTTCTTATGTTTATATTTATTTGCTGAATTTTTCAGTTATAATTCAAGTACCATTGAAGATTCCACATTTCATCCATTCTTCTGTAAAATTGTAAAGCTAAGATTTAAATAGATAATTTGTATTAATATATCCATGTAAAAATTAAGTTGGGCACATTATTTCGAAATTCAATTATTCGCTATCACAATCATCACCTCAAAAATTCATTATTTACGTGGACAACTTCAGTAGACAATTAACAATCTAATCTGATGTAAAAGGCGAACGATACCAACAAGTTGTTATGTCATTTGAAATAAGGAAATACTACTAAAAGATTACAAATACAGAGGGAAAAAGTCGCCGAATGCGCTTCTAAGCCACTTGTAATGCCAAGTCACCTTCTGAAATCTCTTCATCATCAAATATGCCTATTAGTATTGTGTCCTAGTAAAGAAAAAAGTGAAATTATCTCTTGACGATAATGTCAAGCAGATGACATCCGTTTTCTGCACTTCACTGCTGCAGTAGATCCTTAACCTAGTAGTACCTTCTCATTCAAGCCTATGCCAATTCCTCTCATTTATACTGTGATAGCTTCTTTCAACGCTTACGGAAATCTAAGTTTATCATTGTAGGCTGGAATGAGACGCTATCAGATTCGGGGAATTAGATCACAACTTCCACTAAGGCTTTGGCTATACATACTGGGCCACCATCTTGTTAGAACCAAACATGTCTTGAGTTAATTCTCCATCGATGCAATTTTCAATTTTCAGCAACACGGATTTTTTTGCTGAGCGTTCACGAGCTTTTGTTGATAACTGTTGTGTACTTTGTCTGCACTGGTATTAGTTAGCATTTGATATAGTTGATTATCTGCTTTTGCTACAAAAATTGAACAAGTTAGTTTAATCTATAGCATTCTACATAGGTTTGCTTCTAATATAGTTGACAAGGAACGAAGGAACGAAGGAATTTGTGCGTGACGTTTGATACTAAGCTATCATTCAGTGAGTACATCCATGTAGGAAAAGCGTTTCGTATTCTTAGATTTGTCATGAGATTAGCTGCTGATTTTATCGACACTAATTGACACTGTTTTTTGAAGATTTCACCCGATAAAATAGTCCAACCTAACTTTTTACATGAATATATTAATAGAAATTATACATTTAAGCCTTAACTATAATTTGGAGAAGAATGAAATGAGAAATCACCAATGGTTCTTGAGTTATAACTGGAAAACTAATCAAACAAGTATCAAGATAAGGAAAAAATGTAAATGGTCCTACTAAAAATGTTTAACCCGAGAACGCCAAACCGTTTGAATATTTTACTCGGTTTTAGTTTATCAGTCAAAATTCTGTAGTTTTTTCAGTGTGTTTCGTTGAAACGTACGTAGTACAAGTGTTATACTATAAGATATAGTTAATGCATATAAGTAGGTATAAAAGCTGTATATATTAATATATTAATACATTTTTCTATTGCACTTTTTATTATATGAGCTCATTTAATTGCCGCACAAAATTCTTGTGTGCTGGAAAAAACGGCACATATTTAAAGAAGTGCACTAAAAGATCCCTAAAAATTTGAAAATATACTGATCAGGATCTAGTTTTCTGCCAACAGTATCTAGACTTCTACCAGCAGTTATAATATTCTACAAGCAGTATATAGACCTTTTTAGTCTTTTTATAGCAGTTACTATATAAAGAGAATATAGTCTTTATATATCAGCATCTAGTTTTCTGCCAACAGTATGTAGGTATTGGTTAGCAGTTTATAGACATTTGCCAGCAGTTATAATCTTTATCAAACATCTATACTTCTTTAAGAAGTATTTAGCTTTTATTAATATTCAATCTTTTTATAGGAGTTACTTCGTAAAAAGAATGTAATCTTCAATTATCAGGATTTCACAACAGTTTTCTTTCAACAGTATCTAGACTATTGCTAGCAGTTTCTGGAGTTCTGCCAGTGGCTAAAATCGTCTACAAGCAATATCAACAGTTTTGTCGCAAGTATTTATTATTTAAGTAGCAGTATTCAAACTTTGAGTAGCAGCATCTTCTGTAAAAATATAGTCTTCAATGATCAGTATCTAGTTTTTTATTAACAGTGTCTAGACTTCAACCAACTGCTATATAAAGAGAATATAGCCTCTATTTGCAAGAATCTAGTTTTCTGCCAACAATATCTAAATTATTGCTAGCAATCTATAATTTTTTCTGAAGTATTTATTTAAGTAGCAATATTCAAAATTTGAACATCTACTTTAAAAATATAGTCTTCAATTATCAGTATGTAGTTTTCTATCAACAGTATCTAGACTTCAACCAGCAACTATGTAAAGAGAATATAGTCTCCATTTACCAGAATCTAGTTTTCTGCCAACAGTATCTAGACTATTGCTAGCAGTTTCTAGACTTTTGCCAGTGGCTACAATCGTCTATAAGCAATATCTAGCTATCTATCTATCTTAGTTGTTTCAGAAGTATTTATTATTTAAGTAGCAATATTTAAACTTTGAATAGCAGCATCTTCTACTCAGAGTCTTCAATTATCAGTATAGAGTTTTCCATTAACAGTGTTTCGACCTCTGCCAACACTTTCTAACCAAAAAGTTATACAATGTCGATATGATTGATACATGTACATTTTCGATTCATCGATATATATCGATACAATGTGTGTATCGAATATCGATACGGTTCAAACTATATATAACACCCCTAATTATTTATTCCTTTTTGAAAAACGGAATTAATTATTTAACCTGAACATAACAAATTCGTAAATCTTAAAAAGTATTCATAGGGTATTTGACGTATTTAAACATAACATCTTTGTGGTTAATTATTTTTCCTTTCCAAGAACGGAATTGAAATCTTCATACAACTTGAATATAATAAATTCCAGTAGCGACAAGTTTGTTGCTATTAAATGTTATTAAAATCTCATTAACCGTCAAGCGGAAGCGAAGGATGAACGTTGCGATGGCGACTACGTTGACAATTTTATGGTGTCGTGATGGTTTAAATTGAATTTCACATATTTCCCACACCATCGGTGATTTTCCCACACCAGAGGAGATCTATTAAAACCGCCACCCTATCGCGTCCCGTTTTCAATTTATTGCTCCTAGATTAATTAAAAATTAAATTTACAGTTTTGAACGATTTCCATTTTTATTAAGAGGCAATTACATTTTTACTAAATATAAAATTAAAGTTATTTTTTTGGATCAGATTTATTTATAATTCCGCATCTTTTATGTTTTTATTATATTCCGAGAGGCATATTTTAATCTCAAACGAATGATTGTCTTCTAATGACTTTAACCATCCTAAAATTTCATCGTTTTCGTCGATGTAAAGTTTTTTTAATTTTGGGGGAAGCGGAAATACCGTTACTAAACGTAAATTTTTCATAAATGCTATGTTGAGCATTTTTAATGATCGCAAATATTTTGAAACCGATTCCAAGGTGGTTATGCTTTTGCAACTTTTTAAGCTTAATTTTTGTAAGTTTCGCGCTATGTTCGCAATAATATCCAAACTTCCTTCGGTTATTTTCCAACAACCGGACAAATCCAATACGGTTAATTTTTTCATAACGCGTTCCCCGTCTTCGAATAACTCCATAACGTGAATGTCGTTAATTTGATACGCGTTGGTTATTTTTAACACTTTTAATCTGGGAAATTGTTGCCACAACGAAGCGAATTGTTCTCCAACCATTTTTGTTGCACTAAACAGAGCTAGCCTTTCTAATTTTCTACAATTAAAAATAACCTACAAAACAATGTTTTGTATTTTTTAAAGAAATGTTAGGCAACTTAATATACCCCGAATGTTGAAACTGAAAAAGTTGCGCAATCAAAAGCTAAGGAAATCAATCTGTCGCAAGTACTTAAAAACATTAAAACCGCATCATCATCTTTTAATGCTTCACTTTTACATACGTATTTTGAAACTCTTAGGTCGTTTAATTTTCGGCAATTTAAAACCGCCGTGATTAAATCTTTTGCGCCTAAATGCGGATTATCGCTCAAATTTAGTTTTCTAAAAAGGAAAATTGATTTTTTATGTTAATTTGATGTTTGACTTTACCAACTTTAGGTTTGTAAGGGATGATAATTCTCTATAAAATGTGGACCCTTTGATTTGAGTTCCGCTCAAGTCCAACGACTCCAGTCGAGGGCACGACTTTATGACGAAACGGATCGCGGACTCCGGCACCGTACCTGGAGTGCAGTGCCTTATTGCCAGGTGTTTGATGCCCGGTATGCACCTACAGACCTGCCTAATGACGGTTGCCGGTTCCAATATGTCGTCAGCACGAACCGACTCTAATTTCGTCCAACTGCGAATCTTCTTGCAAATAAAATTAATCGGAACGTCATTACCACGGATTGTTAACGATTTCCATAGATCGGGATGTTGAGCCGCATATTTCCATTGTACACAAACCTCAAATAAAAGTATGGCATTACGAAATGACTTATAATTACAAAGCATTTTATGTACCAGCATTAAATTTTTTAATTCCGATTGGGTAAAGTTACGAAAAATTTTAACCAAAATGGGAATGGGGAGATTATGATACCAAGTTGATGTTACACTAGAATTACCTGATTGGGATGTTGATTTTATTGAATTTTTTAATAGCGGTGTACCCGAGGGCATTCCCGACGGCGAATTTTTGTTCATTTTCTATTTCTGGTCTTCACAAAATTTATAAATTTACATCTACTGATGACGTTTGACATTTATGGGAAAATATATTTTTGTTGTTTTAACCCGATTTACTTGCCTCAAATCAATTAAAATCATCAAAATAGAAATGATTAACTTTTTTCGTTATAACCTTTATAACTAATTGTAAATAAATAAAAAAAGGACTATTTTTTGACAAGTGTGACATTGTAAACTTCAGTGATATCACCAAGACCAAAAATATAATAATTAATTTGAATTAAGACTAGAAAATAATTAATTTTCTGGAAAAACTTCAAGTGCCCCAGAGGCAATATCAAGTGTTTTGGAACCATTTCCAATTTTCTAGAAGCTGTATCAAGTCTTCTGGGAGCGTTTACACAGGCAGCACGTCTTACGTTATTTTCACGTCTATTCTTAATGGTGTTCTTAACAGTTCTTAATCTTAGTTCGTCAGCGACGTCTTCTGTCCGATAATATTCGTCATAATTGACGTCATTTTTTAAACCATTTGGGACGGTTGATAAATAACATGATTGTGCGAAATGACGTCAAAATGTATCTCATTCATGGCCCATCCATTGAAGTGATTTGAAATGATGCCCACTCCTGATTGAAGTGGGCAACCTGCGTTTAATTCTAGATACAGCCACTTATGCTGTCGCTTTCGATTACAAAACATATTTTAACAGTTAGTTCGACTGATTTGACCAGGTTTAACATAAAACAGTAATATTTTTAATAAATAAAATATAGTAATTTTTGTGATTGTGTTGTGTTGTGTATGAACATCTTAGAACGGCTCTGGTTCAAACATACAAGTTTGGGTTGGGTTGGGTCGGATTTAGCCATACATCTGAAGACATTTTGGAATATATTTACGACAGCACCCAGAAAGTTATTGCGATAATTCTTTTTTTATCTGATGTAAAATAACCCAAAAAACACGTTAAAAATAAAAAAAAGTGCGGAAAAGCGTCACGAAGCTTTGTTAATAACGTATTTTACCCTAAAAGGCGATTAATACAGCTTGCCACCGCGTGCTACGGATGTAAAATAACTTAAAAAACAAGTTAAAAATAAAAAAAAAATACGGCGAAGTATCAAACTTGACGAAAAATCACTTTAAAGTGTTAATGTGACGTCACGTAATTTGACACCTCAAAGCTTGCTAACAACGTATTTTTTCCAGAAAATCGATTATAATAAGTCATTTAAATTATATTTTTAAATAATTTCTTTAAACAAAATTTAAAAATTGTTAAGTCTTAACCTTTTTTTCAACAGACCCAAACCTAACCAAACCCACCCCGCAAGTTGGAACCCACCGTCTGCTACGGAGTCCATAGCAGTTTCAATGTAAACTTCCGGGTTGGGTCCGTAAACGGGCCCAACCCGGAAGTTAAAACCCACCACCGTCTACGGAGTCCAAAACAGTTAACAACTATTTCAGTTTTTTTAGTGAAATATTCTTGTTCTTTATCTTCTTATTCCTATCGATCTGAGTCTTACCCTTTTTTTCAACGGACCCAAACCTAACAAAACCCAACCCGAAAGTTGGAACCCACCGTCTGCTACGGAGTCCATAGCAGTTTCAATGTAAACTTCCGGGTTGGGTCCGTAAACGGGCCCAACCCGGAAGTTAAAACCCACCACCTTCTACGGAGTCCAAAACAGTTAACAACTATTTCAGTTTTTTTAGTGAAATATTCTTCTTCCTTATCTTCTTATTCGTGTCGATCGAGTAAACGCTCGCTATCTCTCCAAAATTCCATCCAAAATTCGCGTATGATGGTAAATTTGAATACTGATTCGTCGAAAAACAAAATTGCTCTCCACTCCGCAATCCACTAATGTCTAGTGTCAACCCACTCGTGACGTATGGTGCTCGAGTATTAATGGAATCTGTTCTAATATACGACGCGACCACCAATCGTGTGCAGTGGTATGGATTGTGATTACACATGGTGAACGCACATATCTGCTGCGTATACAGCAGACAATGATGGGTCAACGATACGGAGATATGATGGTATGGCCAATTGTGCTTGACTACGTTTAGCGACGCCCATGTCATAATCCATCAAAGATAGTATATCTGGCGTGTTGATAGATCTGTGTCGGATTGAACATGTTTAGGATATGATGGGTCGGACTTCAACATTATCCGGCATTATCCCTGTTAATGTTGGGAGCTATGGAGGCGAATTCACTTCCACTACAATATAGCCACTTATCAACTCTATACCACGTCGTATAGAAAGAATCTGCCGCTTAGATACGATACTTAGATAGGATACTTTCGCCATTACTGCATCACCTTCCAGCAGGTTGTACCGCTCTCCATGCAAGGGTAAGTTATACTACTTTATTTTTATTTTAATACTACTTTAATATCACTTCCATACCAAGTTTCGTTGGTCTAGACACACGCGTCCAGATTCGAGTAGTGTTTGAGTATTTGAGTTACAGTCTCTTTTCTTGTCTCTGGTCTTACATTTTTTTCAACGTACCCAAACCTAACCATACCCAACCCGGAAGATAGAACCCAGCGCCTGCTACGAAATCCAAAACATTTAAGTCAATTCAAATATTTGATTGTCAAACTTAAATTTTTTTGGTCTTCATTGTCGAAGCAATATTCGTGGGTTTCAACTACCGGATTGGGTCCGTAACACGCGATGAGTTTCAACTTGCGGATTGAGTATGCGTGGCAGGCTATTTTAATCGCCTTTTAGGGTAAAATACGTTGTTAGCAAGCTTCGTGACGTCATATTACAAGACGTAACATCGGAAATTTAAAATAATTTTTCGGTAAGTTTAACGCTTTAGCGCACTTTTTTTTATTTTTAATGTCTTTTTTAAGTTATTTTACTTCAGATAAAAATAGAATTATCGCATTATCTTTCTGGGTGCTGTCGTAAATATTTGCCGACATTTTTTTAATGCGAGACTTTACAATGAATAGTTTCTGAAATATAGTACTTAACAAACTGATTTTACAACCCAGTATATTTCAATTAAAGTAAAACTATAACTACGGCCCATTTCTGCTTGTGCAAAGCAAGATAGTATTCCTGGCGATAAGCACCAGCCTAATTATCGTTTGCAGATTACATATTGTTGACAGAAAAGCCAAGTATTACCTTGGGAGGACTGGATATTGCTTGCAGAAGCCTATACAGGGTGTTTCGGTGACTCGGGGCACAAATTAAACCACGTATAGCAAGGTGGAAATGATGTAAATGATGTAAATAAGTGTAGGTTTACGAGCAAATAAGAAAGTTCTGAGCATATAAAATTTGGGAACACCTGTACAGCATTGTTCCTGTGGATCAATTTATCTTACAAACTCTAATGATTCTACTTGATATTGGTTTACACTGTACCAAATTTCAGCGCTCTACTTCAAACAGTACAGAAAATATTTAGAAAAATCACTTAAAAGTTCTTAACTTTGATGACCTATAATTCCGCCATTTATTGCTTTAGACCAAAAATTTTTACACGAATCATCGTCATTTTTGCTCTAGTATATGTGGTTTAATTTATGCCCCGAGTCACCGAAACAGCGTGTATAAGTACTGCTTGCTAAAAACTAGATTTTGCTAACAGAATACACACTGTTGGCAGGAAAGCAGATATCCCTCCTGGAAGACTGACTTAGTTAAGCTTGCAAAATATTAAATATTGCTTGGAAAACACTAAATATTGCTTGCAAAAGATTAAATACTCCTTGCCAGAGGACTACGTGATGGACTATATACTGCTGATAGACTATATTGGTGGTAAAATACTAAATGTTACATTTGAAGGACTAGATACTGTAGTTCAAGAACTAAATACATCTTACAGAAGATTAGAGATTATTGGAGAAAACTGTATGACTGGTGGTTGGTTTGACAATGGTAGCAAAAGATTTTATATTGGTTATAAGTAATTATACTGCTTTTGGAAGATTAGATATTGCTTCCTGAAGACTGAACACTACTTGTAAAAGATTAGACACTCTCTTCCAGAAGACTGCATACTGTTTGTTGAAGACTAGATACCGCTGATAGACTGTATATCGATGGTAAAAGACTGAATGTTGTGTTTGGATGATAAGATATTGCATTTAAAGAACTAAATACTGCCTGTAAAAAAATAGAGATTGTTGGAGCAGACTATATTACTGGTGGATGGCTTGGCAATGGTAACAGAAGACTGTATACTGGTTATAAGGAATTATGTTGCTCTTATGATATTGTTTCTGGAAGTCTAAATACTGCTTCTAGAAGACTAAATATTGTTTTTGGAAGACTAAATATTGCTTTTGGAAGATTGAAGACTGCTTGCAAAAGACTACTTTCACTACTTTCCAGAAGGCTACATGCTGTTAACTAATGACTCTATATTGATGGTAGAAGACTAAACTATACCACTAACCGACTACATAGTGTTGGTAGAAAAGTAGAAACTGCTCTGAGAAGATTAAATACTGCTTGTAGAGAATTAAATACTATCTTTAGAGAACACACTATTGGCAGAGGAGTACATACTGTTCTGTTGACAATAGATTACTGGTGGAGACTTAATAAATAGAATGGTATATATTGACAACACACGAGTGCTTCTCTTGCTTATTGCAAGAGAAGCACAAATACAACAGATAAGGATCTGAAGACGCACGGCTAAACCTAAGACTTTCCACTTGTATGTCTAGTGTTATTAAATAATAAGGTTGGAATTCAATCCAACCTAACCAAACCAAACCCAACTTAATCGAACCGAACGCAACCACCCTACCCCAACTTTATTACTTTTTTTCATATTCAATGATATGATTGGATTTTTTTTTTATTTATAAAAAAGGAAAAAGGTTTACCAGCCAACTTGGCTCCGTACCAGAGTGAAGGCAAGATATCATAGTTTAGTGTCTTTTTTTATCTTTTTCTTCCTCCACCATCCTTCTCCTCGCCTCCGTTCACAACGTCTATTTCATCGGTCCGTCCGACATCTCTCTACGTCCGTGTGGAAATATAAACCCATTACTTTTTTAAATATTTCACTTATTATATAATTATATTTAATTATATGACCCCTTACTTCTCCCATTTTCGGATACTTCCAAGATATCGTTTTCCTTCCATGCTGTTCTTCTCTGCTTCTTCACCCATACTCGTACAGAAGGCCATAGAAGTCCGTTACGTTTTTGAAATTTCCTCTACTTTATACATATCGGCTTTGTGGTGCAGATCACCCACCCAGGACCATTCTATTAATTATAACATTAACTTTTTGAAAGCTATCCTTATTAATACATATCCGGAAGAGGGGGAATTCCTCCCCATCTTTGCTCCTCTTCCCTCTCGTTCCTGTTTCCATGCGTTGTCTGCTTCTCATCTCATTTCTGGTCCCGTATTTCCCCTTTCACAAATTCTTCGACTATTCTCCACTTTTCCTCATCCTCCAGTAACATCTCCAGTGTATTCTGAGGTGTTTAATAAGCGCTCACGCATCACGAACATACATTTTGGCTGCAATTGTGTTAATTTTAAGAGTTGAGATCATAAATTTGATTTAGTGACTCGATGCACTTCTCAACTCTTTTTGATTGACTTCCAGCGTATCGATGTCTCCGTATACTTCATCATTGACTCCAAGATGATTGTTAACAGGTTAATAATAATAATAATAATTTATTGCCATTATAAAGAAAAGAAAATACAACTTAATGTATACATATCACAACTTAATATATAGAGATATGAGCAAAAGGATCACTTTATCGTATAAACGATATCTTCCAAAGGACCCAATCAATGAACTGTATACTGTGTTACAAATAAATAAATTAAATGGCAAGCTTCAACGTTAAATTTATGGTAACTATACTGATGCGTTATGTTAGTTGCTAGAATAAGAGAAGAAGAGAAGCAAGAGAAGAAGAAGAAAAGCAAAGAAGAAGAGATGAAAAGTTAGAAGTTTTCAGGCAGATAATTGGAAAGCAAATAAATGGCGCTTTAGATGATTTTTAAATGTCGTAATGTGAGGAATATTACGAATATCAGTAGGTAGATTGTTCCAAAGGGTTATCGCCTGTACAGTAAACGAGTTATGGTAAAATTCAGTATTATGGGTCGGGAACATAAGCAAAGAATCAAGCTGAGATCTTGTGGGTAAGCCATCTTGGTGTTTGGTTTTGAAAAGCATTATGTAACATAGTCAATATACGAAATGATCTACGGTTTTGGCAGGTTAATATCTGAAAGTAATTACGGTACTCCATACCATGTTATGTGTTGAGATCTATCGAGATCAAAAATATACCGTATGCAGTTGTTCTGAAGTCTTTGCAGTTTATTTAGAAGTGTTACCGATAGATCAGGATATGCGGTGTCAGCGTAATCTATATGGGGGAAAATAACAGAATAACAAAGATTACGACGGAACGTGGGAGGAAGGAAACAACGGAGTTTTCTTAACGAATGCAAACAACGATAGACTTTTTTGCAAACGGATTGAATTTGAGGTTTCCAGGACACTGTGGAGTCCATAACCACTCCAAGGTTTCGAACCGTATCAGTTAGCTGAATAACGTTACCATCAAGCATTAAGTGAATGGATGAAAAATCATTAAGCTTCGCAAGTAAAGGTCGACTGCCAAACGCAATTGCTTGAGTTTTAGCAGTATTTAATTTAATCCCGTAACGTTTAGACCAATCCAAAATATTAGAAAGATCAAGATTCAGTCGTGCAATTGCTTCCAGAAATTTATCAATACTTGTTGTAGTGTAAATTTGGAGGTCATCAGCATACGCATGATAATTACAAAAAATGCAATTGGTGACGGCATCAATAAAAATTGAAAAGAGCAACGGACCCAACACACTGCCCTGGGATACACCACATCTAATGTCGCAAGTAGACGAGATCTCAGAATCAGTACGTACACACAAAGAACGACAGGAAAGATATGATCGAAACCAAGATAAACATGAAGAATTAAATCTAAGGACAACCAGTGACGCTAACTAAAGAGATCATGATCAACCGAATCGAACGCCTTGCTGAAATCAAGTAACACAAGGATGGTACCGGAACGTTTGTCACATGCAGACCTAATATAATCTGTAAATTTAATAAGTGCCGTAGTCGTGCTATGACCCCTGCAAAAACCCGACTAAAACTCGTATGCAAGTTAAAATCTTGTAAATACTCTTGAACTTGTAAGTAAACAAGGCGTTCGAAAGCTTTTGAAAGAATTGATAAAATGGAAATAGGACGAAAATCGTTTAAACTTGAGGGACTCTTTGATTTAGGTATTGGGACAACATGAGCAACCTTCCAAATTGAAAGGAGTGCGGATCGTTCAAGTGAAAAGTTGAAAATGTGAGTAACAGGCGTAAGAACAATATCCAATATAGGAAGAAGAAGTTTGAGACCAACTCCATCAGCTCCCACACTAGTAGACTTAGAATGATTCAAGGTATCACGGACTTCTGATGCGTTGACCAGAACAAAGGAGAAAGAGGAGGACTTAGGTGAAGCAAGAATTTCAATAATAATAGTCGTCTTAGTTTCTCCATCGATGATCAGAGGAGGGTCAGCAAAGAACCTTGCCAATGAGTCCCCATCACAAGCATTTCGAACAGAGAGAGACTCAACCGCCGCCCCTAAGGAACACATAATCTTCCAAAACGTACTCGGGCTGGTTTGGATAGCCACTGGTAGGAATACATTTTTTTTATATTTTTACATTGGTGATTGCAACGGTTACGCAAGATTCTGCAGTTTTCACGATTTGTAGCAGTTGGAATACGTTTTGATACTATATTTTGACTAATGGCCATTTGTCGGGGTCGACGATGTTATCGTTTAAGATTACCACGTCTATAGGTTGAAGATTTTCTTCCCGTGAAGTGCATTTTAACCTTTGTTGTAATCTACTTAGGTATTCTTAAGTCCATCACTGCCAAAAGGTATTTTTCATTTTTTGGACGAATTTCCATCTTGTTAAGAGATTGTCGTGTATATTTAACCTTTCTTCTGGTGCCATGATTCGTCTTCCAATCAAAAAGTCACCTGAACTAATTACTTCTTCTGAGACGTTTTTGCTGATTAAAAGAGTGGTCGTGAATTTAAACTGGCTTCTATTTGTTATAACAACGTATTTAACTCTTCGAAGGAAGGGTTGAATCTCCAAGCGCTCGTTTTAAATGGCGGAATGAAGTGCCACTGAGTTCCTTGTACTGTCAGGGCAATTTGAACTTCGGGTTTTGACGTTATTGATGTTACTTCTTCTCCTAGTATTTTGTAAGCGCCAACGAAATTAGTCCCATCGTCGCTATATGTACATGTGAGCACCGTGAGGTTTTTTCGAGACAAAGCTGCTATAAATGCTTCTGTTGTCTTGTTACTGACCGCCTCTGGTGGTTAGACCACGAAGACTGCAATGTACCCTTTGTATGATTTAAAACCTCTTCCTTTTGTAGTACTTATTTGAATGGGACCGGCGTACTCAACAGTAGTGTATGTAAATGGAGGAGATGATGTGACTAGAGCTTGGTAATACAGCTGTTTGGCCGTCTCTGTCTTGTACCGTATGCATTTTACACACATTCGAATACATTTTTGCGTTACTCTCTTTTCACTGATAATCCAGAATCTTCTGCGAAGATGTGCGAATATTCATTAGTTTCCATCATGTAATGTTGATTGGTGCGCATTGTGTATGAGTAGTGTCGAGAGATGATAATAATATGGAAGAATGATGAGATGTTTTTCTTCGTAAGATAACAAGGATTTTTGAAGTCTACCTCCAACCCTTAATATCCCGGTGTTATCCAAAAATGGAAATAATTTGGATATTTTACTTTTCTTATCGATTTGAGAATTTTTCTGTACTTCTTCTACAATTTTCATTAACGTTGTCCATTAATACTGGCATCATACGTACACCACTGGACCGTATGCTCTTTCTGGCACATCGTAGAATACTTGTATATATAGTTCGATGTTATTGTTTTTTATAGTTTTGAGCCATCTTGGCACTTTTATTTTTTCTACGTGTTCTAGTTATGCTGAAAAATTGTTCTACTGATCTTTGATATTGATTGAAGCAACTTGATCCGATTCCACGTTCAGTATCTATAGATCTCGAATTATAAATTTGGTTCTGCTTTGCTATCTCAGATAAGATCATCTTTCTTGAGCGAGCATCGTGTCTTGTTGTGTTAACTTTGAAACGGAAGATGTCCGATTGTGGTGCCGAATATACACTTAAGGACTTTGTGAACCAATCTTCATTTTGTTCTTTCAATTCATTTGACAATGATGAAAGAAGTTCGTCTCTATTGCTGATCCATTTTCTTAGCGTGAAACCTCCAGCTTTCAGCATCTCGATCAGTTGTTGTATGTTGTAGGCTTCCTGGATTGAATCAACTCCAGAGAGGACGTCGTTTACATAAAAATCACGAAGAGCAACTTGTGAAGCTTTCGAATAATTATCTTCATCATCTCGAGCTAATTGTTGTAACGTCTGGATGTAACGCACTGTTGTCAATTTATGTTCTTCAATCGAAGAATCTTTGTTGAAGATTATTGCTGATCATCTTTGAATTAATCTGACGGTACATTTTCTCTACGTCTGCTGAGAAAACGATTTTATTGGTACGCCAACATAGCAAAATATCTGCGATTTGTTGTTGCAATTTTGGGCCGTATGCATGAAATCATTGAGACTCTTCACGTTAGAGCTTTTACAAAATGCATCAAATACCACCCGTAGTTTTGTAGTAGTGCTTAATAGCCTTCTAGTTTAATATTCTGCGCATACTTATCAACTTTTTAGAGTCCAAGAGAGATGCGTTAAAGTGATGGCAAACTTAGAATTCCTGAATTACGTTTCGTTACCTTATTTACATGAAAAATAATCATCCAATATAAAACAGTTACTTTCTTGTAAATCTAACGTATTCACCAGTTACTAAAACAAAAGGATACATAACTAAAAAATAGTGTTCATGATTCTATAGTTAAAAACAATAAATAAGCAAAATCAATTAAAATTACCAAAATATAAATGATAAAGTTCTTAAATTATGCCTTTTATAACTGTTTATAACACAATAAATAAGAAAAGAAATATTTTTCGATAAATGTGACATTTTAAATTTCAGTGGCATCAACAAAATACCAACATTAAATGAACATTCAATACAAAGTTACAACCCAACAAAAATATAATAATTAATTTGAATTATGTTATAAAAAAGTATTTTTTCTCTTTTTTGATATGTTAAGATAATAATCAATAATTATTTAATCTACTAAACAAATATTATAATTGTTGATATTTATTCATATCGCTATGAAGTTGGAGTAAAATCGCGCATGCGCATTACATGACAATTGACGTGTCTTTAGTTTTGCTTGAGCCGAATCTGTTAATAACTTAATCAAAAAAATATTTAATTAAAATCAAATTTCAAAAATAAACCATGGCTCCTAAAGAAAAACCAGAAGCAGCGAAGGTAATAATTAATCCCACCTAACTTATTGGCAGGTTAATAAAATAAAATGAGACATAACCTAAAAATATTCTTCATGTTTCCTTAGGTAAAAATCAACAAATGGGACGGATCTGCAGTCAAGAATGCTTTAGATGATGCTGTTAGAGAGGTTTAAATCTGATTTTATGCTTAAACCATAATAATATTAATTCCAATATATTTTAGGTGCTTATTAATAATTTTAAGTACAAAGAAAATCATTCCCTTATGGACGGGAGACTATTTATTTGTGGAATTGCTGTTGGTGTGGCAATGTTTGCTTTGTTATGGGATCATTTATATCCATTTCCACAATCGAGGTATATTTCATGGTTTCTAAACATTCCCCAATTAATCATTTAATTTTTAGACCTATTCTTATATTTTGTGTTACCACTTATTTTGTGATGATGGGAATACTTACCCTTTACACTACTTATAAGGAAAAAGGAATTTTTGCTGTTGCTATACAAAAAACTGGTTCCAAGGATAATGTTTGGGAAGTCAGTTCAGTACTTAAAAAGTAATTTAATTAACCCAAATATTTCTAGTATTAACTTAAAAGAAAAAAAAATACTTTTTTTTATAGATATGATGATAAATACAATTTATCATTGGCATTTATCGATGGAAAAAATGGAAAAAGGAGGGAAGCTTGCATACAAAAAAGTGTGGCAAATTACATTGATGTAAATGGCAGTATAGTACAAGATCTAGTTGATACGGAAGTCACAAAACTGCACAATTCTCTTTTGAATGATCGTAAAGATAACTAAAAACACCTTAAAAAACGCATCTCAATTTTTTTTTAAATAAATGCATTTATTGTAACTTAAAACTTAAATTGAATACAAAGATTAAAGTGAAAATTAATTGAATTGAAGCTTTCTCGTATCTAAAAACTATTTTATAACTAGATAAAGATGTTTTTCTTTTATTAACCCATTACATTATTATTCATCTTTTTTTTCAACCTCTTTATTATCATCTTTATCTTTATTAGCTTCCGGCAACCATAATCCGCTATCCACACATCTTTTCATGTGATATCTAGCAGATTGTTCATCCATTTCAGCAATCGTTTTTTGTAATAATCCAATATCTTGAGATTCAAAACATTTCTGAAGCTCTGGTGGTAAACTTTCAAATACTTCAAGTGGATCTAAACCGCCCGGACCTAATCTTTGTTTACGTTCTTCTTCTTCAGCTTCCTAAAAAAAATTGTTAATACATATAATTCAGCTTTATAAGTAATATTTACCTTTACAGCTTCCTCTAACTTTTCAGCTGCACGTTTACGAATCCTTTCTTTAAATTGTTTCAATTCATCCTTAAATGAGGCTTGATATTCAGGTTCAACAACTTGTATTTTAGTAAAGAACGCATCTAAACATTGTCTTGGATCGTAATCGAGTTGTTTAGATAATTCCAAAATGTATTGCATGCAAATTGTTTGATGTGCAACATGCTCCATAAGACTGTGTTTTTCTTCCATTTCTAAATTAATGCACCATATCACTAAGTAGTTAGCTGTATCTTCACAAACCAAATAATCATGAGCTTTTAAATATGCCCGAGAATCTTCGTATTTTTGTAACATCCCAAATTTTTTTAATTCAGATTCATGGTTTTTAATGAATTCTTTCATTCGGGCCTCTCTTTCTTCTTCGGTTAAATCATCATCTTTTGGTCTTGGGGCAGGTTTGTTTATTATAGTTTTAGCAAAACCAGGTTTACTAATTGTATCAACATTCCATGGCTGCTTCTTCTCCTTCTTCTTTAATTCCTCACTCGTTTTCTTTATAGTTTCACCTTCTTTCTCCAATTCTTTAATTACTTTATCTAATTCACTCAAATTCGCACCATCTTCCGCCTTGGCTAATTTACTCCTTGCTTCAGCCAGCTTTTTCTCATGCTCCATTTTACGCTTTTCAAATTGCTCCACTTCCTGTTTGTGTTCTTCCATGCGCTGAACCCTCGCTTGGTGCCTCCATCTGAAGAGGGATGGGGTGTCAATGTTCGGATGAGTGTCATCCTCATCATCTGAAATCTACAGAAATTAAACGTTGAGCGAGATCGCGGATTTATGCTTTTATTTACCTCTATGTTTGCCCACTTGCTATAATCTACCATGATTTTTAGTTGAAAAATAAAACGGAGATCTACAACGGAGTTCCGATAAAATTTTGACGCAATTTTGACAGTTATTTATTTTCTAGAATTGTTACATTTTTTTTAAAGCGCGTATATTTGTGCTAAAATAAACAATTTCTAATTCTTGTTTTACATTTTGTTAACTTATTTTTAATCGAAAACATAAATATTTAATCTGTTTGAACATAACAAATAAATCATTTATTTTAATAATTAAATATGTACGATATTAGTACAATTAATCTCACATTAGAACATTTAAAACCACTCAAAATACAGTTATCTAAGTTATCTTGTTTCTATTTTGATTCCAACATCTCTCCGTCCTTATCTTATCCACGAAATAAACGTATACCCATCTCTTTTTTGTAACTTTCCAATCTCGCGTTTTTTAGGCATTGTAAGAATATCATTTTAAAATCGAAACGTCAAAAAGTAAATGTCAATCCGCTGTCAGTGGTGTCATGAAAGTTCGGGTAGATCGTACGTTTTTTTCTTTATTTACAAAAATCTATCATAATGTGATGTTTGTAAGAAAAGGATAGTGTTTGATCTGTGAAAGTTTTTAATTTAAATCGGAGTGAATGACACCGAAACTGGACGATGAGGATAAAAATCCTCAGTATGCAATAAAACAACATTTGCTCAAACTAGCAATATGCGTATAATAAGCATCTCCTTGAGCGGAATTCTGGTATGTCTGTTCATTTTGGTCGGTTATGCGGCGGTTGATTTACAACCCTGCGATAAATCGAGACGGGTGTTCACGGACACGTGGGGCGTAATTACAGACGGGCCAGTCGGTTTTAATTATACGCAAGATAGTCATTGCGAGTGGCTAATCAAAGCGAACGGAAGCAGTAAGTTTATAACGTTAAGTTTCCGGAGTATGGGAACAGAATGTTCTTATGATTATGTGTTTGTTTACGATGGAGATTCGTTTAAATCGCCGTTGTTGGGTAGCTTCAGTGGTAAAACTGAGCCACAAAAAGTTATTGCAAAATCTGGATACATGCTGATTTTGTTGTATAGTGATACTAATTACGTGTTGGACGGATTTCGCGCTGAATACTCAATCACAGATTGTCCCAATAATTGTACAAATAACGGGTTTTGTAATAATTATACAAATCATTGCGTTTGTGGTAGTAATTACGGTGGATTTGACTGCTCAAAAAAGTTATGCCCTGATGATTGTGGCCAAAATGAAGGAAGGGGGGTGTGTTTGGATGGATTTTGTCAATGTTCGCGTCATTATTCCGGGCAAAGTTGTAGCTTGTATGAATATGATGATGATGGAAATAAGTGGCATTGGTTGAGTTACTCGGAGAATGGGTTGTCGCAAAGAGCGGCACATAGCGCGGTTTATGTTCAAGCAACAGATTCATTGTATGTTTTTGGGGGGTATAACTTAAATGAAGTTATAAGTAGTTTGGAGGTGTACAGCTTTAAAAATTCCACATGGACAGACGAATTAGGCAAAGAATTACCTGATAGAAAATTGTATAAACCAATAGTACTCGGTTCTATACCACAATTGCTTGAAATAGCACAGGACCCCTGGTTAAAGGATTGGGGAATCAATAAACAAAAATCGTCCTTTTTTAGTAACTACATATACAGTTTAAACGAAAATTTAGGAAATCGGCGCACTCAAAGACATAGCCAACATCCGCGTGGTCAAAAACCAGCTGCAAGATACGGACATGCCGCCTGTGAAGTCGATGAAGGTTTCTTAATCTTTGGCGGTAAATTACACAACGGTAGTTTAGCAAATGATTTATGGTTGTTTAATGTTTTCACGAAGCATTGGGAGTTACGAGCGCAACTTTCAGATATCCGACCCCCTCCTTTAACGAGACATACTCTAACTAGAGCTGGTGATACAATTTACTTATTTGGCGGAGGAACCGCTAGCGGCGAATTCTCATCAAAATTATTCTCAATATCCTTATTACCAGACGGTAGTGAAGAATGGCAAGAAGTAAAATATCGCGGCGGTAAAGAATTGGACGTTAGGATTGTTGCCCACACCACAGTTTACCACGCAGCAACAAATTCTTTATTAGTTTACGGCGGAATCGTAGCAGGAATTGCACGATTTTCAAAATTATCCGACAGGATGTACTCGTTTCAATTAAATCATCGTCAATGGACTGAAATCCACTACGCGCGAGAATATTTACGCGAATCTTTTGTACCGAGGGAACGCGCTTTTCACACTGCAAACATCATGGGGAACTATCTGGTGGTTTTTGGGGGTTATTCCCATCGACATAATAAAGAAGAAATTTGTTACGACAATCTCATGTATCTATATCACTTAGGGTGTCACATTTGGGTTAATCCAGAAATTTTGGGGAAGGCTAAAGAGTCGAAATATCCCAAGCAACAAGGTGTTTTTGCCCACGCTTCTAGCGTCCGCAACGGGAACACTTTACTTTTAGTCGGAGGTTATCACGGAAATATTAACGGCGATCTCTTAGCGTACACGGTCCCTCCAATGATTTCAACGCGAACAAACGAATTTTACGATCCCGATGTAATTTGTGGCAGACACAAAAACAACGCGGAGTGTATCAAAGATCCGGAATGCGGGTGGTGTCTTGCTGATGCCTCTTGCTATGGAAGAACGGTCGGGGCGAATTGCACAACAAATTTGTTAACAACGCGGTGTTTGGGAGTGTGCCCAGCCCTTCTCGATTGCCGTTCATGCCTAATTCATGGTCTTTTATATCAAAATGCTAAACACTTAGTTTCGGCGGCTTACAAACTTGGTTTGGCAGAATGTACGTGGTGCGTTCAAAATGCTCGGTGTCACCATAAGGATGATTACGGAGTTTGTGGATTGAGGGAAGATCGACCTGGATGGTGGGGAACTAAAGGAACGGAAGTTGTTAAACCGGAAGAATGTAACAAGTTGGATGAACGACCTGGATTAACTTTTATTAAATATTATCATCCTGTTAATTTTTCTCAACCGGATATCGTTGATATTATAAATGCAACAACAGTAAGTATGACTTATTATTTATTATATAAAGTTTATGTTGAATTATTAATTAGCTATATGAAAAACTTTTTGATAAACTCAACGTTTTTGTAGTACAGGAAAAATAATCCTGGTTTATGTCAACTTTTTTGCCGATTTATCATGGAATTTTTTAATTGTTTACGTAATTCTTAGAAAAAAATACTGTGTGGCGTTTTAATTGCGCACAAACGACGCTTTAATTATTTATCATTACAGAAACAACTCATTTAGAACTTAAAAATTATTTCCCATGCAAAAGTTGTTGTTATGTAATTATTAATTAATTAATAAAATCTGATAATGTCAAAGGTTGTTAAAAAACGGTTTGATGGATATATTTTTATTTTAACTTTTATTAGTTTCGATCAGTTGTAGATCATCTTATGCAATTATTACAAATATCGCCAGTTCGTTTAATTATTTAGGGTTCGATTTAATCCAATTTAGCCTAATGGTAAACTTGAAATGTTAAGCACATGACATTTGAAAATTACGCCGCATTCACGTTTTAATCTCACCTTGAAATGTCAAATGTTATGCCTTGAATCTTTGTAAAGAAATTTTTTAATACTTCAAAGGATGTTATTTATATAACGGTAATAACATCTCATAATGTCAAAGGCTATTGAAAAAAAAATAGAATCTTAACATTTTGGAAACACAGATGGTATTAGTACATGAATACAAAAGTATTTTAGAACAAAGTTTGAAGTCATCGGCGAAAAACTTAGCCCTTGGGGGTTCGCGCATTGTGAAAGTGATTGCTATATTATGCACCCATACAGCTCAATACATCCCCTCAGAACCCGGATTTAAATCCGATTGAATAGGTTTGGGAGCGTAGGATTCGGCGGTGTAAAATAACAAATGTTAACACGCTGAAAGCTGCATTAAAAGATTGTGCTATTAGCGCTGTGTATCATATATTATACAAGATGTTCGTAACTAATTATTGAAATCAAAAGTTATGTATTTGACGCGAACGGTATTTTTGACTGAATGTCATAATAATTATACTAATATAAAAAGTGTTTGTTTGAGTTAGTTTATCTTATATTTTTATATTGATTTTGAGCAAATATAGTTTGTACGCTTAAAACTATTTGTAATAAAATAATCTGTATTATAACAATTTAATTTTATGTGGTCTTATAAACGTAAGATGTTTTAAAAGCTATGTTGCCATTGGGAACAATGTGTATAGAAAGAGCAACAATAAAGAGACAATCGCAATGGATGCAACAAGAAAAAAGTATCAAATAGTAGTACGCGATATTTTATTAGAAAATGGGACTTTCTGATGCTGATTATGAAGGTAAAACCGGATTTATATTTGGCTGACGTGTTGTGGTGCCTTGTGTTGTTTCGCATTAGCAATAATCCTGATATCAAGGCTCCATAATGGGTCCCCTTTTACTTTTATTGTATATCAATGACTTGCCTCAAAATATACAAGCGGATTCCATTTGTATACATGCAAATAACACGTCATTTGTGAATACTCTGAAGAATTTTTACATCAAAAGACAAATAGAATTTTAAATACAGTCAAGAATTGGAAGAAAGAATTCAAGAATTCATACCAATTTTTTTACATTTAAATAGGGAAAAAACTCATATACTTACGTTTTATATTAAAAAAACTTAGGAGATAAAAAGCGAAGAACTAGATTTCTAGTTCTTCGCTTAAATCCTCTTCAATCCAGTTCTAAAAGGATTAAAAAAGAAATTAGCGAGTTCCCTATATTCCCTGCGAGTAGTGTCGAGAATATTGTCTGGTGAAAGGCTAAGGAATGTATATTTTGCATACTTTTATAGTATGGCAGTATATGGAATACTTACATGGAGTGCATTAACATAATCTGAGGACATTTTTAAAATGCAAAAAAAAGGCAATAAGAACTTTGAAAAAGCTGGGATAGGTTTATTTTATTTTATTTCCGAAATAATAGGATACCCCTAATTACAAATTTCAGAAATTAAATTAAATTAATTCAATTACAAAATTTAATAGTAATACATAAGGTAATAAACAAAAATAAAAAATTGACAGAACTAGGCGATTCATGTGCTTTATAGGATCACAATTAGTGATAAAAATCAAGTTTGGCTACTGGGTGGCTGTAGGACTCATTAAAGTTGAGAAATTGTTTCTAACCGATATCATATCTACATCAAAGAGAGGTATGATAGAAGCCGCCGACAAGTTCGGTAAAAAAACGAGGAACATAGAAAATACCCTTCCAGAATAGGCAGGCGCATAAAGACCAATATTTTCCAATAATAACGAAGCGTTAATATTATTATTCAAAAATGTATGTACAATACAAAGCGATATAACTTTCCTTCGCACATATAACCTCGTGATGTCGAACAACTCACGCGCAAACTCATACAATCTGCATCCGATGAAAATACGGTATTTTTTATAGTAAATATACCTAATAAATTTATTTTGTACAGTTTCGATTAAGATTAAATAAACATTTGATCCAGGATCCCATACTATTAGCGCATATTCCAGCTTAGATCGCATCAGAGAATTAAATAAAAGTTTCAGCGTTTGCACACTTGAAAATTTGTAAGAATTTCTAATGACAAACCCTAAGAGACGTAAAACTGAGGCTGTAATGGCTTTAATATGTTCAGTAAATCTTAAACAACACGAAAACAATACTCCCAGGTCTCTTTTTTTTTAACAACAGACAAACCTACATTATTAATTTTGTATAGAAATTCTATCGGCCTCTTCTTCAAGGTATATGACATAGACTCGCATTTCACATATTAAAATGGAGATTATTGAGTCGACACCAATTAAATACATTATCCAAATCTGGTTGCAAAGCCCGACAGTCATTTAAATCACGAAAAATTGTGAATATCTTTAGATCGTCCGCAAAGAGTACGCATCTGGTTGAATTAGTAACCTGAGGTAAATCATTTACAAATAATAAGCATAATAAAGATACCATATTACTCCCCTGCGGAATCCCTGAATCGATACCTAGCGTATCTGAAACTGTGTTTTTATAAAAAACGTAATAAAATCTGTTAGATAAGAATGAGACGAAAAAAGTAAGTGTCGTGATCCACTCTATCAAATGCCTGTACAGGGAAAGCTGCAGAGGACACTTCAAGAGTATTAATATTTTAACAATACCTTCGTGTTTTATTCTTGCTTGCTTTCTGCATGTTCACAAACAAATAGAAACATTGACGAGAAATAAAGACTCGCACAATAATTATAACATGCATTTTGAAGATAATTTATTACCACCACTTCACAGAGTGCAGAAATCTCAAAATAGATTCAATACCAGTAAGGTTAAAGAAATTGAAGAAGAAAATACTTCAAAAGGAAGTGAAGAAAATGTTAATAGAAAATAAGTTTTATTCACTTGAAGAATTCTATAATAAAATGTAAAATTGTTCTTTTTGTTTGACGCATTAAATGTATCATGTTTTATACATTTTGAAAATAAAGATTGTTATTGTTATCCGTCAGAGAAGTAGAGTGGGAAATGACGTATAAAGATAGATCAGACAAATTTAGACCGGTTTTATGACTAACAGATTTGCGTTTCTTGTTTCTGAAATGGAATAAACCCTGTTGAACTGTTCCTAATTAATGAAATCTTTCAGCATCGCTTTGTAGCTCTTAACCAAGAAATGAAATTCACCTCTAATCTCTCTCATTCTATTCACTGAATGAACCCAATATTTTCTCTTTTCTTTTTTTTAGAAAATTTGCCAGTATTATAAAATGAATATCTTCTTAGTAATGTAGATCAGATGCAAACTATTTATAGGAAAAGATTATAAATCCACATATGAATTTTCTGAGTGCTACGACTCTATCTGGTTCGAATATACAAGGTTAGGTTGGGTTGGGTTTACACTATATGAACCCAATATCTTCTATCTCTTTCTTTTTTAGAAGGGATGCCAGTATTATAAAATGAATATTTTCTTCATAATATAGATCCGACACAAACCACTCATAGGAAAACATTATAAACCGATATATAAATTCTCTGAGTGGTACGACTCTATACGGCATTGGTTCTAATACGTTGGGTTGGGTTTAACCGTGCTTCTGAAAAAAAATTTTTTCGAAGGCCTACACCCAATTCTGATTTAGTAACCCTGTATAGTGTTAGTTCTAATTTTATCATTAGATCTAACTCTAGATTTAGAACTAAACTTTCAGCCTAAGCATTTAGCCATACGTCTCTCAAGACGGTTAAACCCTTATCATTCCAGTTCTACGTTTAGTGTTAGTTTTATTTTTATTTTAGTTCAAATTACGTGAGTCCCGTCCGGTTACGATGAATTATGTGTGACCCATCAGAGAGGGGTCACGCATGAGACGTTTTGTACAAGTCACGTGAGCGTGCGTGATCATGAAAAACCGTGACCTGATTAGGTCGATTCTTTAATTATTAACGAAAAATACAAAAACATAATATTTAACAATTTAAACATTGTGAAAAAATACAACAACAAAGCGCCAAAGAGACCTGGTAAAAATCGATTGTGAATCGTATGTTACGAATGAGTTTTTAGTTCTAAGAAGGTTTTTAAGTAGTGCTGGGTAAAGTATTGATACTTGTCGATGGTGTCGATACCTACCATGATGAGATTCAAAATGTAGTTAGTTACTGTTCATTATTTCAAAACACGATATATACGAGTACGATAATCGAGATAATCATCAAGAGCATATTGCTTTTAGATAAAGCATAGAGCTTTTTGCCTTTTGTATTAAAAATGTCTTATTCCAGTAGTATTTAGTGTTTAATTAACAGTTTCTGAACTACTTACGTCAGGAGTTTGCGTTTTGTCCAATAGCACTTAACATTTTCGAAATAAAGTCAAACGGTTTATATTGTTTTTTGCGATGAAAATGTTTTTTGCCAGCAATTTTACAAAGTAATGTCAAGTCTTCAGGAAGTATTTCAAGTCTTTTAAGAACAGTTTCAATTCTTCCAGAAGCAATGTCAAGTCTTTGAGAAGCTCTTCAAGTATTCTAGAAGCAGAGTCAAGTTTTCCAGGGGTAGCATCAACTTATCTGGAAGCATTGCAAGTATTTTCGAAGCAATTTCAAGTCTTTCAAAGACAATACCAAGTGTTTTGGAAGCATTTCAAGTCTTCCAGAGGCAATGTCAAGTCTTTTGGAAGCATTTCAAGTCTTCAATAGTATTATGATGCGTAGTTTATTTATCTTCCTTTTTACTTTTATTCTTTCCGCCATTTTAACAACAAAAATTAAAATCTATGAAAAAAAAATACGAAAACTTACTTATTATCGTCCTAAAAAGAGTCTAAATACGTCCTAAATGTCGAGTCGATCATACCTAATGATATTTTAAATTATATTACGTTAAAGAATACAGTGCCCTGTGAATTTCCTGTCAGATTTTTATGGTAGTCATAAATTAAAGTTGTTGTCTTAAAGAACCCTAAAGAATTACGGTAACAGGCAAATTTAAATTTATTGAAACTAAAATAATTTCTTTCTATAACGTCTCTATAATTTGTAAGATAGATGTGGTCCTCTTATTCAAGGAAAATTTTTTAGGGTTTTTGGTTTCTGTTGGTATTGCCTTGGATCCGAATAAAATTTTTGATGTTTTCCTGTTAATTCTACCATTCTGTCAAACACTATTAATTAATATCACCTGATCGTTATTTAATATCATCTGAATTTTTTTTAACGAAAGCCTCTGCAATGAATAGTTTTTGAAATAGAGTACTTTATAAACTGATTTGGCAACCCTGTATATTTTAATTGAAGTAAAGTGATAACTAATACTAGACCTAGAATCTTTTTTTTTATTTTGTATGAAAAGGAGCGCATTCATGTCATTCGTCCAACCCAGTTTTGCACCTTCTTTCGAGAGCAGTGACAACATAACACGACAGACATATGTAAATCTGGGTTAAATGATAAATAATATCATCCTAGGACCTAGGTTATACATATTTTACTGTTCTAGTTGAATTTTAAATGCTATGATGTGGAAGACAAAAAATATTTGATAATTCTAATAGTGATTGCGATAATAACGATGATAGCAATATATTTGATGAGTTATGTGGCCTACTTTCAAATACCAAAATTTTTCTTTATCGACAATAAGTAAACAACGTGGACCTCAAACAAACAAAACAACTAATTTGTTGAAAGATTTTCGAAAGCAGGTGATTGTAAAAAGGACATTAATCGTCCAAATGTTGTTATTGCATAGAAGTCGAACCATCAATCTAACTGTAATCCTTCTTTCTTATCCTTTTAATAAATTAAAAGAAGGGATGAGCCTCAGCCAACATATAACATCACGTTTGACAACATTAAACATTGATCTTTACACTTGGATAACCGCGAAAGATGTAAAAACCACAATTGTTACCAAAAATCTCGGGCTATATGTGCAAAATGTAGAATCAGGTGCATTCTTTATAAAGGCAATAATTGTATTAATTAACTTTATTGGGATGATAAACACACAGTTACGCCAATTTCTTATACACATTGTTCCCAATAAATGTTTGTAAATATTGTTGTTTTTACAAATACTCAACTATATTAAACGTAATATACACACATTTTTTTTGTTGTAAAGTGTAATAAATCGTATAATAGAGAATATTATTCGGCGAAGTTTACGAAGATTGAAATCGCTAGAACTTAAAATTAACCCACATCCTTAAAAAAATAAAAAAAATTGAGGTTATTTAAATTTTTGAAACATCCAATAATGTTTTAAAATACCTTAAGTAATTCACAACTCTCCGTTTGAATAACAATTTACGTGTAAATAGAGATTTATTCATTTACGTCACAACTTTACACAAAGAAATATATAAAACATGAATCGTCTTTTTAAAAATATTGGATTTTTAAGTTAAAATCTTTTATTCAATAAATTATAAAAAATCTTTTTATCTTTTATATTTTTTTTTATTTTTTAGGCAGATTTAAGTAGTCCATCTGGTCATCTTTTAAAAACGGTGGATGGTTCAATGATGGGTCGAATGTTGGGTTTTCTACGTCCTCCAAATGAATGGGATGAAAAATTAAAAGTTTGCGTAGCGTCTTGTAACGCGACATTAAAAATTGGGGAAGATTTGGTTTCAAGTATATCATCCATCTATCGTAAAGTATGCATGCCGAAAGATTGGCCCGAAGATGTTTCTTCCGACCGCGTATCAATTGACTTCATTGCTCAGCGGGTTATTAGCTCGTTTAGTTCCCATCAACAAGTTGGAATGATGCATCTCCAACATTACAAAGAACACGAGGAAAATCAACCGAAATTTTTTCGATTCGAATATTTAGAACCGTACAGTAACGGAAGTTGTCTTCAATACACAAATTGTCAACATTGCTTAACAGATGCGAGTTGTGGATGGTGCGAATTATCGAATCAATGTGTTTCGAGGGATTTAGATGAAACGAAAAGTTGTTCTATTGAAGATGATTGGAGATATTTAACTTTACAACCGAGTGAATGTTCGAATTGTTCTAATTTTATCTCTTGCGAAAGTTGTACAGAATCGGGTTTTTGCGAATGGTGGATTGAAGAAGCTAAATGTGCCAGGATTGGATCGTTTCAAGATGCGGCAACTAACCCCGAATTATGCCCAACGCCTTGTTATAAACGCCCAGATTGCTCGAGTTGTCTGCAAGAAAAAGGGCGGTGCGTTTGGTGTGAAGCAACCCAACAATGTTTTAGTTTTTCTGTTTATACTAGCGAGTATCAATTCGGAATGTGCCGGGAATGGTTAGATCAAGCATTTCCACTTGTTACAAATCAAGAAAGCAACTTCCAACAATCAACCAAACTTCAAGATCAATGTAAATCTTGTTCGCATCATGTAAATTGTACAAATTGTTTGAGTTCATTAAGTTGTGGGTGGTGCTATAACTCCTCGAATCCAATAAACGGCGTTTGTGTCCAAGGGGATTTTAACACACCCATTGTAAATTGTTCAACTAAATTGGGGATAACCAACGCTAGGTGGGCTTATGCTCAATGCCCGGATGTTGATGAATGCCATTTGGGTCTTCATGATTGTCACCCAGAGGCTATTTGTACCAACACGGATGGTTCATTTGATTGTATTTGTAAAAGAGGATATTTAGGCGATGGGCGCACAAGTTGCGTTAAAACTTGTTATAACACTTGCGTTCACGGTTCTTGTTCCGGCGAACCAGATTACACTTGCAAATGTTCAATTGGCTGGATGGGACCTGATTGTTCAATAAACTGCGAATGCAATAATCATTCTTACTGTCCGAAAGGTGTCGGGATATGCGAGGCTTGTCAAAACTGGACTGAGGGGGAACATTGCGATTTTTGTAAAGCAGGAAGTTACGGGAATGCAACCACAGATCAAGGTTGTCATAAATGCGAGTGTAATGGACACGGAAATATCTCAAAAGGGGAGTGTGATATACAAACGGGAGTGTGTTTTTGTCAGGATAATACTGAAGGCGATCGTTGCGAACGATGCAAAGCCAATTACTATGGTGATCCGCGTTATGGAAAGCAGTGTTATTATCAGTGTGAAGCTAGAGGGATGTTAAAAAGTAGTGAAGGGCAAGGGATAAGTTCAAGAAAATCATATAATACTTCAAGGGAACCACCGCCAAGAGAATGCTTATGGATTATTAATCCGAGAGTCGAATTTGGATCAGCTATTATTCAATTACAGGTAATTTAATGTTTATTAATTAGGTTAAGGTTATATTGAAACATAAAACTTTCTTAAAGTATAGTCATAAATATTCATGTTATGACTGTATTGGTGGATTATAATGAATTATTTATTTATTTAATAATGCTTGCTTAAAAGAATATTAATTATTAAAGCAAAAAATATTAATTATTTCTGTTTATGTTGGCAATGCTTAAATTTGACATAACATAACCTAAAAATTGAATAAGAAAATCTCAAAATTTTAAATTTATTATTTATCACTATTTATTTCAGGTTAATGCAAGCGATTTAAACGTAACTTGCGGTGAAAATGCAGTTTATGTTTATGACGGTTTCGCTGAACTAACCGATATGAGCAATCAAAACGCATTAGCGGCAGCATATTGTAGTGAAGACGCTTTACCTACATCAATTGTAGAATCAAAAACAGGTACTTAAATACTTAAACAGAAATAATTCATCACTAATTTTTATATATTATTTAGGTCACTTAACAGTCCATTACAAACAAGGTACTTTTGGGGAAGGTTTTAACGCAATCTATAAAGTGATTCATTGCGGTCAATGTCAATATCCGCGTAGATGCAAAAATGGTCAATGTATTTGTGACGAAGGTCGCGTAGGTCCAAATTGCGAACAAATAATTTGTCCAGATGATTGTCACAGTGGCGAAGGTCGCGGAGTTTGTGATATCAACTATGGAAGGTGTTTATGTAATAAAGATTATGGTGGAACGTCTTGTGATGTTAGGTAAGAGGAAATAAACTCGTTTATTATTAGAATAAAACATTTACAACTCGATTATTAACACAGATTGTAGCGGTCTAAAATATTTTTCGGGATGTTTTTGCCATGTTGTCTCAAAAAATTAAATAAATTTTGAAGCAATATTTTATCATTTCTTGATAAAAACATCGTGATTATATTGAATCTGGAGAGTACAGATAGGTTTACAATTAAATTGTAAACCTTTTCAACTTCATGGGCAACTGTAAAATGTCTGTATAAACAATTTAAGATTTCATTTAACATAGTGGCGTCCAATTTGTTTCCAATTACTAAAAAAAAATAAATAAATAGTTGATTTTTTTCAAAAGCATCACTAGTCAATGTGATCATTCGAAAGTGTATTTTAGTTTGCAGTGGAGGATGTAAATATTTTGATGAAACATCCAATGTAGAACAAAATAAGATTTCGAATGATGTCAATTTGGCTAGTACTAATAAACTATCAATTAAATAAAAAAAGTTTCAACTAAAACTTCGATCATATGATGAATTGGATACACATTTTTTTCATCAGTATGTTATTACTCATGACAAAACACGTAACTTTTCTTTGCAATTTTTATTTTATTTATAGAGAAATTGAAATTTTGATAAATTTCATTTAAAATGTAATACTTGGGAAACAAACCACATTACAAAGAAACTTTTAGAATAAATGTTATAACATTGTGCGATACGAAATAAACATTTAGAATCTTTTAGAATAATTCTTTGTATATTGAGAAAAATACGAAAATATGAAAATTTGATCTGGTAACACTTTGAATGTTTCTTATGAGTAACATTCATTAAATAAAAAATGTTTCCACCAAAAGTTATGTATTTTGCCAAGGGAAAAGCGTAGTATTGACAAACATCTATGTAACCACAGATGGAGGGACACAGATGGTGCTTCTGAAAAGCAATGTTAACTAAGTCCCGGTATATTCATCTTCAAATAAAGTGTTATTGGTATTACCTGACAGAATAAGACTTATTTGCAAGAATAAGTGTATATCCACCTCTTGGTAAAGTTAATCTGTCCGTTAATGGTAACTACCAGAGGGTTAACTTACTTGCCGCAAATTCTTGCCAATAAAGATTTATATGTCAGGTTTAAATGAACTAAAGAGAATCCTTTTAAAATTGGAACAGAAGAAAAATACAAAATTTGTAAAATTTTAATAAAAATTCTCAATCTAGACGAAAAATGCTTTAAAATGAGTCCAAACCCAAATTAATTATCTCCAAAAACGACTGAGATATATCAATATACAAATCATTCTGACAGTCGATTTTCATTTGTTTTTGATTTAATTTTGTGCTGTAACTTTTTTGTTTTTTAAATTAACCTCAGCGGGTTTAGACTCGTTTTAAAGCATTTTTAATTTCCTAAAACGCGAAATTAACATCAAATTAAAATAACGTCTTGTTGGGTTCACTTTCGGTTTTTTAAGCGAAAAATTGTTACCAAAATTATTTTCATTGTATTGATTCATTAAGAATTGAAGATATACAAGAAAAATAATCGAACAAATCGCGATTTCAATTCAATTTGAAAATTTTTTTTGTTGATTTAAAACAAAAAATGACAGTTTGACAATTTTCATTGTTCTAATTCATTTTTAGATAATGATTTTATTTGTTTCGTTATAAAATTGATATCGAACAATGAATTATTAATTTACGTTATTTAAGAACAATCATTTTAAAATTGATACAAAAGAAAAATAAAAAATTTGTAAATTTTGAATAAAAATTCATAATCCAGACGAAAAATGCTTCAAAATGAGTCCAAACTCGAATTAATTATCTCCAAAAACGGCTGAGATATATCAATTTAAAAATCATTTTGGCAACCGATTTTCATTTGTTTTTTATTTAATTTTGTGTTATAACTGTTTTGTTTTTTAAGATACCCCTATCGAGTTTGGACTCATTTTATAGAATTTTTTGGTTTTTACAACGGGAAATCAACGCCGAATTAAAATAACTACTTCTCAAGTTGACTTCCCGCTTTTTTAAGCGAAAAATTGTTACAAAAATATTTCCATTATATTGATTCATTAAAAATCGAAGATATAAAAGAAAAATGATTAAACAAATCTCGATTTCAATTCAATTTAAATTTTTTGTTTGTTCATTTAAAACAAAAATTAAATTAATGATTTTATTTGTTTTGTTAGAAAATTGATATCGAACAAAGAATTATTAATTTGAGAACAATAATTTTAAAATTGATACAAAAGAAAAATATAAAATTTGTAAATTTTAAATCAAAATTCATAATCCAGACGAAAAATGTTTCAAAATGACTCCAAACTCGAATTAATTATCTCCAAAAACGGCTGAGATATATCAATTTAAAAATCATTTTGGCAACCGATTTTCATTTGTTTTTTATTTAATTTTGTGTTATAACTGTTTTGTTTTTTAAGATACCCCTATTGAGTTTGGACTCATTTTAAAGAATTTCTTGTTTTTTGCAACGGCAAATCAACGCCGAATCAAAATAACTACTTCTCAGGTTGACTTCCCGTTTTTTTAAACGAAAAATTGTTATAAAAATATTTTCATTGTATTGATTCATTAAAAATCGAAGATATACAAGAAAAATAATTAAACAAATCGCGATTTCAATTCAATTTGAATTTTTTGTTTGTTCATTTAAAACAAAAATTAAATTAATGATTTTATTTGTTTTGTTAGAAAATTGATATCGAACAAAGAATTATTCATTTAAGAACAATTATTTTAAAATTGATACAAAAGAAAAATATAAAATTTGTAAATTTTAAATCAAAATTCATAATCCAGACGAAAGATGCTTCAAAATGACTCCAAACTCGAATTAATTATCTTCAAAAACGGCTGAGATAGATCAATTTAAAAATCATTTTGACAACCGATTTTCATTTGTTTTTTGTTTAATTTTGTGTCATAACTGTTTTGTTTTTTAAGATACCCCTATCGAGTTTGGACTCATTTTAAAGCATTTTTAATTTCTTACAACGGGAAATCAACGCCAAATCAGAATTAATAAAATAAAAATAAAATAATAATGAAAAAATATTTCTATTGTATCGATTTTTTAAAAAACTCGAATATATACAAGAATAATAATTAAGCAAATTGGAAGTAACTACTTGGAAGAATAAATAATGTGAATATACTCTACTTGAAATTAATCTGACCAGTATATATAACCGACAAGTAGTTACTTAATAGTTTACTGGTAGATGAATATGCCCGGCTTAAATTGAGTAGAGATAACATATACGATATAAAACTGATGTAGTTAAAATTGATAATTAGACATAATGGCTGGATAAATATTCCGGAAAACTGAACATCCGGTTGAAGATGCAACTGGATATCCTGCTTTTTGTAGAATCATCTGTCCCATCACTATTCCAGGGTAAACGCGGCAAATCTCAACCTATATAATTCAACAATTACCTTCATTTAATCTTTCAGGATCCAAATTCCTAATAATCGCGGCAAAACCTTCGTAATTTTCTTCTTTCCTTGCCGACAACCAAGCTTGAACAAAACTGTACGGCATATGAATTTCTTCTTGTGGAATTTCTTGGTTATTTTCGTTACAAGGTTCACCTCCGCCCATTAAATCTTCAGTTATCTGATTTACTTCATTATACATTTTTACATTCTCTTGATTGTTTTCACCATTTAGATTGTTATCATGTTTTTTATCTTCCTCTTTAATATTATCGTGATTCCTCTCATTTAATTCATTCATTTTCGCTCTCACCAATTGATTAATTACTTTAACGTCAAGTTTTTCAACATTCTCCGATGCTATTTCGGAAATGGTTTTTTCTTTTTCGTGTAAAATAAGTTTTTGGTCTTCAATTTCAATAATTTTTTTCATCACTTTATCTTTTTTTTCATTATTATTTTTTTCAATTACGTTTTGATTAATTTCTTTTACGTCAAGTTTTTCAACATTTTCTGATTTTCTTTCTGAAATAGTTTCTTCTTTTTCGTTTAAATCAAATTTTTTGTCTTCAATTTCAATAATTTTTTTCACTTTATTTTCTTCTTTTTCATTATTTTTTTCAATAACATTTTGGTTATTTTCTTTTACGTCAACTTTTCCAATTTCTGATACTTTTTCTGAAATAATTTTTTCTTTTAAATCAATTTTTTTATCTTCAATTTCAATAACTTTTTTCATCACTAATTGATTATGTTTTTCTTTATCATTATTATTTTTTTCATTTTGATTAAATTCCTTTTTAATATCTCCACAGATTTTTTCAACCTTACGATTCATTTTATTATTTAAATTATCATTCTTATTCTTTTCAGCCGCACTTTTAGTTAAATACTTCGAAGCGATTTGTAAACGACCTTTTTTATCTTCAATCTTTTTCTCCTCATTCCCTTCTTTTTTCACTTCTTTTTTATCATCCTTAGATTCTTTCTTTTTATCGTTTAAATTTTTCTTTTCCTCATTTAAAACTCGATTTTCAACAATTTCCTTTTCCTCAACGTTTAAATTAAAACCAACGGTCTTCTTAATTTCCGGCGATTTTTTACGATCGACAACTTTAAAATACGGCCCCGGCATCCGACTAGACCCGGGAATCGGCACAATAACTTTTTCACTTTTCGATTCTTTCTTAAGAATCGGTTTAGTCCCATTTTTTCTTTTCACCTTTTCATCGTCCTCAACATTTTTTTCTTCACCTTCAACATTCGATATTTTCATTCGAGTTTTTACGATTTCCTTCGAATTCGTTTCTTTCGTTATAAATTTACGAATATTTTCGGCTAATTTTTGAGCTTTTCCGTCGTTTGGATTCAGAAAAATCGCGTTTTCAATGTAAACGTTGGCTTGGTGATATTTTTTTAACTCGTTATAACATTGTGCGAGACGAAATAAACATTCGAAATCGTTTTCGTTAAATTTTAACGCTTCGTTGTAATCGTCGATCGCTTCTTGATATTTTTTGATTGTAACGTAAGCAGAAGCGCGGTTTTTTAATGTGACCGGATTGCGGTGATAAGAAATGCTCGTCGTGTAATGATCGATTGAGTTTTCTATTTCTTTCGCTTTAAAAAATTCGTTCGCTTTTTCGTTTTCTCTTTGCGCCTCATAAAGCGCTTCGGCTTTCGTTAAAAACGGGTTAAATTTAACTTTACTTTTTTTTTCGACTTTTTTCTTTTCTTTTTGCAATTTTTCCGCTTCCTCCTTCATTTTCTTCTCTTCCAAATCCATCTTTAATAATTCAGTGTCCGCGTCGTATTTATCCCAAGCTTTATAATCGGTTGATTTTATGCGATTCGATTCTTTTTTCTTGTTATCTTCGAGGTTGATTTGTTTCGTTTGGCGTATTTCCGGAAAACTTTTATTATTTGTGTTTCTCACCGATTCTAATTCATCGTTCTTCTTATTAATATCGTCCAACCACTTCGTTAGGTCATCCGATATCTCTTCGTATTTACCTTTTAAGTCTTCTTTTTTTAAAACTTTCTCAATTTTTTTAAGATATCTACTGTTTGGTTTAATTTCCATTAATTTATCTTCCGTTGCTGCTAGCAATTGTGGATAATAACCTTCTTCGCCACTTTGTAGTATTTGCACAATCTTTTCGAGCTCATCGGCGCTTTTACACGTATTGACGTACTCAAAATCTAAATGGCTTAATGGGATATCGAATTTCTTTAACAAGTTTGACCCCGTGCCATAATACCTTGGTGTTGAATCCACGAAATTCCCCGATTCTTCAAATTGTACCATTTTTATAATTTTATAACTTTTTTTAGCTATAAAACGTCTTCGGATTGATAGTGACAAAGTGTTATTTATTTTATTGATCAAACAATTCGGGTTGTTGGGGCAACTTGATCTTATTATTCTCTTTATCCGCACCTACATCATTCAAATTTCATTAATTCTTTTCTTTTAATTAATTTTAGTTTAAATGGTACCCAATTAGTATTCACCGAACTTTTCAACACAGTTCACCTGGCAGATACTTTAGAACATCTCCGAAAAACTTTGCCCCGTTTCGGCCATTCCCTTCTCTCGGATCGAAGTTCTTTATGGATGTTTGGCGGCTACTCATTATCACACGGCCCATTAAATGATATTCGCCTTTTCGATACGCGTAACAGCACTTGGGTCCAAGTAACAGTCGATTCTCCGCCCGATGCGAAAATGCCGCATGGAAGATACTTCCACGCGGCGGATTTAGTCAATTCAAAACAGTCAATTTATATTTATGGCGGTATTTCGATGAATAAGCGTCGGAAACGATTTTTTAACGTTAATAATCGCACGTTGAACGATTTGTGGCAATTTGACATCGAAAATAAGCGTTGGGGTGAAGTGGAGAAGCGCGGCGCGTGGCCCCCTGGGTTATTAGGACATACTTTGACTTATTATAAAAATGGAACATTGGAAAGTTTAATTTTAATCGGCGGGGTTTCGCCGCAATTTGGATTTTCGAGCGATGTTTGGGAATTTAAACTAGACAAGGAGATTTGGGTGAAATGGAATGATGTAAAAGGTATGGGCCCGTGGGGAATTTTTGGTCACACAACCGTTTTTAATTCTCAACTTAATTTCTTATACATTTTTGGAGGTTACGAATATCACCGGAAGCAATTAACGGCGACGAATAATTTATATGTACTTAATTATAGTACTCGTACTTGGATTAATTTATTCGGATATAGCATGGAAAATAATTTACCTAATCCGAGATTTTTACACTCGGCTATAACTACAGAAAACTACATGTTTATTTATGGAGGAAAATCAATTTCTGGCGATCAAAAATTCTTCGCTTATTCATACAACTGCAATCAATGGATTAACTTAATGTCCTCGTCAATATCAAAAATTGGCGATTTGCCAATCCAAACGTACGCTCAAGCAATGACTATTGAATTAGATCGAAATTTAGCTTATATAATTGGAGGTTGGGGCACAGACACCGAATCCACAGTAACCCAAATCTCCTTACCAGCCGATTTTTGCTCATTATGGTCAAATAAATCCTGCATTTACATTCCTGATTGTAAATATTGCGCGTTAAAGAACGACACCAGCATTTTATCGGAAAGTTGTTATTGGAAATTGAAACAATGCCCCTTTGGAAACTACGTAAATATAACAAAAATAGAAAATAGCGGTAGAAATTGTTCCGGGCCTTTAACAGATTGCGAATCATTAAAAGATTGCGGGGCGTGCTTAACACTCCAAAATTGTCAATGGTGCAACAATAATTGTACGGAGAAAACAACATCATCATGTTCAGGACGTAAAATAACATCCCCCGATGAATGTCCATCGGAACCTTGCCGCGCGGCAAATTGCATCCAATGCTATCAATTAGAAAATTGCGATTGGATTAATTCGCAATGTACTCAAACAGCAAAATCATCAAAATTAACCGTCGCATCCTGTCCTCAACCATGTTCCGATTACAAAACATGTTCAGATTGCTTGGATAATCGCGAAGGCGACTGTCGATGGTCAACTCAATTAGATGAATGCATTTCATCAACGTACCAACCGATTTATTGTGCCGGAGGAGTTTGCGGATTAGTACTCGAAAAGAAAGATGATCATAAATGTCCAGAAAAATGCCCAAGTTTTCGACAATGTTCCGCTTGCCTCACTCACAGTCATTGCGGGTGGTGTGCCGCGCCGGGAATTATGGGTGAAGGAGTTTGCGTGGATAGCAACAAGAAATCATGCGAAACTATTTTTGATGATGACTCATTAAAAACGTTTAACTTAGATCGAAACATAACTTATTCATGGCATTATGTACGATGTCCGAAAGAGGATGAATGCAAAAGTGGTCATCATAGTTGTAATAATGTCTCGGAGATTTGTTATGATAAAGAAAAAGGATTTGATTGCCGATGTGGAATTGGGTATAATTTGAGTTCGAGCGGGGAATGCGTTCCTGTTTGTTCACAAGGTAATTAATATCTTATTAATTTATTAATTATTAAAATATATAGGGTGATTAACATAAGAAGCACATAGCAGGAAGGTGTAATGCATTAAGCTGCAATGACTAAATTTGGTACAGGTTATGAATTTACCAAGGGTGTTAATTGGCAGTAAGTTAAGATCAATTGAGGTATTTTAAAAGGTTGATTAAGACTTATTTTATGTGGAATTTAATTGTAAAACATTTTTCACTTTTATTATTTTTTGAAAAACTTTGTCGTTTACTTTAAACATCTTCAAACTTGAAAAATAGAATATATAAAACAATTAAATAACTTTGTCCACAATTACCATATGATGTATATATTATAAATGAGTTTTCTAAAACAAAGTGATAGTCATTATTCATGGAGTTAATAATAGCAGTGAATAATCATTATTCACAAGCTGAATATAGCGAAAATAATCATCGTTATTAGGGTTGTACCGATTAATCGACAATTAATATTACGCGGTGCCACTGACGTTCAACAACATTTAAAATCAAAAATACATATATTAGCAGATCAAAGTGCGGCATCAAGCACGGCAATGCATAATTTTTTGAAACTTGAAATGAGGGGGGGATTAGAAAAAGTGTAAACTATATTACAAAATCGAGCACATTGCTGGAATGAGTACTATATAATAGAGATTGGCTGTGGTGCTCATAATGTCCACAATGCTATTATCACTACCGGTTGCTTGCCAATTGATTTTGAATGAATTGTTGTCAAAATTAACTCCTTTTTTATACTTACAGTGTACGCATTGAAACTCTAAGGCCCGTGTTCAGAGACGATGATACATCATGTACCCGGGTACAATTGTAACCTCCGATCTGTTCGGGCACGTTCGGGTTCGAGACGGCCAACGTCTTCTCGATCGGAGGTTACAATTGTACCCGGGTACATGATGTATCCTCGCTTCTGAATATGGGACTAAAAGAATTCTATGACTTGATAAGTACAGAGTATAAGAAAATGTTGGGCTACAGTAGAACTAGATGGCTTGCATGAATGATGACGACCTGCACTTAAAGAGTATTTAAAATGTTTGCGTTATTAAAAAATTATTTTCTTACAATTAGTATTGAAAAATGCCCGAATACATTGAAGTTGTTTATGAGTATACTGCTATTGATCAAAATCAGAGCTGGGCTAACTACTTGAAAAACATAGTCAAGTATAACTATTAACTACTTTTAGATTATAGATTATAGTAGTTCGATTATTAACTACCAAGCAAGTACTAGTTAAATATCTGGCCACTTCTTTAACTCCATAATAAAATACACTTTTAAGGTCTAAAAACCCAACGTACTTACTACTGCAAAAAGCATAGAAGGGTCTAGAATAGCAAATAAATAGCTCTTTAAAGGTAATTAGTTTCTAGTTAGTAGTAAAGAACTGTCATACATATATTATGCTTAAAAGTCAGATTATTTTGACACAAACACACAAAACTTAAACTTACGTCGTAGGTACTAATTTAAAATTATTAAAAAATTTAAAGTTGTTAAAAGTAAAAATAAAATATATAATAAACAAATGAACGTAGAATCTTGCTGATATGCTGATGTATATTATACAGCAAATATTTGCTTAATTAACATATAATCATGGCGCATTTCATTATTAGTTCTTCTATCCTCCATGTACTGTAATCAGTGTTGTTAAATAACCAGCTATTTATTTTCAATTGAAAATTTGCAGGGTATGTACCCAACCCAAACCAACATGAGTATTTCGAGGAATTTATAAAATTTAATATCTGTATAAAGGCGGATATCATTGGGAAGGTAATCAAGTTTAATTTAAAATTTAAAAAACCTATAAAAATAATAGAATAAATGATGAAATAATAAATTGATCTATTTTAAATTACGTTAGATTCGTCTGATAGCTTAGAAGCAGGTTTTTAAAAATACATATGAGATGAGTTGGGTTAGCTTGGACTCTCCAAAAACAAGTCTGATATATCGTTCGCAGCATATCCTAGGACTAAATTGGGAAGAAAGCGTTTTAGAAGCAGTTTTTAATCTTTAATTGTCAGTTTTTAAACTTCTGATATGATGAACATCGTATTTTGCCAACAGTATTTGGTATTTTTGGAAGCAAAATTCAATTTTATTAACAGTTCCTCGCCTTCTACAATAAAAATATCCTCTGCTTGCAGTATGTAGCCTTTAATTAACAGTTTATGGACTACTTACGTAAAGATTGTGCATTTTGTTGAATAGTATTTAATATTTTTAAAGCATACTTAGTTGGTTACAAGTTATCAACAATATTTAATTTTTGCAAACAGTTTTACAAGTAGTATCAAGTCTTTTGGAACCATTTCAAGTCTTCCAAGGGCAGTATCAAGTCTTCTGGAAGTGGTATCAAATTTTCTAGAAGCATTTCAAGTCTTTTGGAAGCAATAACAAGCGAACTAGAAGCAGTTCAAATCTTCTGGAAGCAATATCAAGACTTCTAAAAGTATTTTAAGTCTTCTGAGAGTTTTCAAGTCTTCATGAAGTAGTATTAAGTCTTCTAGAAGCAACATTAAGTCTTCTGGATGTAGTATCAAGTTTTTGAGAAACATTTCAAATCTTCTAAAAGCATTTCAAGTCTTTTAAAAGCATTTCAAGTCTTCTAAAATCATTTCAAGTCTTCTGAGGGCATTTCAAGTCTTTTGGAAGCAGTTCAAGTCTTCGGAAAGCAATATCAAGACTTCTAGCAGTAATAACAAGTCTGTAGTCTTGTAGGAAATAAATTGACTCGCCAACTGACTTATTTCAATCTGCTGTTAGGATCATTCTTAGGATCACACGGGATCATCGTAAAGTTATAATTTTTAACTATTTTTGTAGTTAACTACTGCCCAGCTTTGATCAAAATAATGTCAAGATAGTAGTAATTGAATCTACAAAAAGTACCTGAGTGGGTTAAGTTACATCAAGTGATGGATATATTAATTCATAAGGAATTTTTAAAGCTAGAACAAGACACAGCAGTGTCTAATGAAGTTTTACTGATTTTGAAGTATGTAACACTCCAAAATGTCTCATTGTCAGCGTGGAATAATAAGAATGTTTCTGGTGAAAATCGTTAGGTAGAAATATTAACACATTTTCATGCACACCAACTAAGTTATTCCAATTTCACAATTATAATAAAATATGCTATCATTAATTATGTTAACTTAAAAACAAATTTTAATAATTTTAAAATGCACTTGATTATCAACAAAAGTACCTCGAGTTTTCTAGACATTGCTCAGAAGCTGAAACTTCTCTTTATAAAAATAATACTTTACCACAAACACCTGTATTACGAAAGAAAACCGAATACATCTGAATTCGGAATAATTCTGAATAATAATTCAGAAATACATCTTCTCTTTTACGGCCAAATAGTCGAATATATAGTCGTTAGTTCGCCGAACCTTAAGCGTTATTCACTCGAGTGAATAATGATGATTATTATCGTCATTATTCACTAGAGTGAAAGACACAGGTAGTCAATTTAACAGATTAATAATTATTTGAAACATCAAAATTTCAAAAAAACGTTAATTCAACAACGCGGTTCAACAGTTTTCAAAAATACATAAAAAATGGAAATTTATAGCGATGAAGAGATAATATGTACTTTCATCTTAATGTACTGTTCTCTACACGTCGCTGCTTTGTATCAATTCTTATGTAAATTGCCCTGTCTTATGTAGAAATATTAATTATAAATATGTATGGTAATTTTTTTAATTAAATATAGGTTGTGTTTGGGGAAAATGCGTGGAACCTGATAAATGCGTTTGTAACTTCGGCATTGTTGGCTCAAATTGTAGCATTCCATGTCAATGTAATGGACACGCTAATTGTGAAGGACCAGATAAATTGGACAAATGTCTGGATTGTTACAATAATACCATGGTAAATATAATTTGAGACCATTCACCAACCCTTAGATTCCAAACCTATTCTTTTCAATAGCTGTTGTGTACTTCCAACCCACATTCCAGTGTAGAAAAATAGAGCCCAATTAACTTGCTGTTATTGATAGTCAAGAAATAACTTAATGTACAGGGTGGTTCAAATTTGAAGTCCGTAGCCTATACGGACTTCAAATTTGATCTCGAAAATATAAGAGTTAGGTAAAAAGTAGTTTAGATGTCCTGATCTCTTAAAAAAAATCCAATGCTGAAACCCTCAAAGCGCTATTTTTTTTGGTTTGCCACTAGACGCTAAAAGTAAAAATATCGTAAAAAAAGCAACTGCTATTATCTTGATTATTATTATTGGTAGACTATTATAACTAAGACACTTTATGGACAGTTTTTTACGCAGAATTTGGTGACGTAGTTGAACATTTTTTTCCGCTTTTAGATTTTGAGATATTATGACAATTTTCGTTTTTTTTTAATGGAAATAATTCCTGATCTTTAGCTTAATAAATTCGTTATTTTTTTCTGATTTCAAATATTTAAGGTTCGACCGGTATATTCCTTATTATTTCAAAGTAAAGCTAAAAATAACCTTTTTTATAAAATTAAATACCGCCATCTAGTGTTATTAAGTGTAAATATTTTATTAACTTAAAAAATAATCATTTAACACAAAATCCATAATTTAAAAAGGTGGTCAATTTGAGCATTTTTTTATAGCACAATTTAAATATTTTTTGGAAAATAATATGTTTAGTAAAAACATAAAATTTAAAGAATTAAATTAAACAACTACGCCATCTAGTGTCGTTGAAGAAACTAAATTTACGGTTTCCTTAAATTACGGCCTTGTTTATTTTAACTTTCTTTCTAAGCATTTTATTTCCCAAAAAATATTGAAATAGTGCTATAAAAAACATGCCCAAATTGACCACCTCAAAATTATTGTTTTTTTGTGTTAAATTATTATTTTTTACGTTAATAAAATATTTACACTTAATAACACTAGATGGCAATATTTGCAAATTGTATAAAAAACTTTATTTTCAGTTTTATTCTGAAACAATAAGGAATATACCTATCAAACCTTATATTTCTCAAAACAGAAAAGAATAACGAATTTACTAAGGTAAAAATCAGGGATTGTTTCCGTTTAAGAAAACGAAAATAGTAATATCTCAAAATTTAAAAGCGAAAAAATTTTTCAACTACGTCATCAAATTCTTCGTAAAAAAGTGTCCATATAATGTCTTACAATTAGTTATAATACTCTACCAATAACAATAATAACCAAGATAATTGCAGTTACTACTTTTACCATATTTTTTTGCGTCTAGCGCAAAATCAAAGGACGATAGCGCTTTGAGGTTTTCAGTATTGGATTTAAAAAAAAAAGAGATGGTGCTATTTATCTAACTCGTATAGTTTTTGAGATAGCCTATTCGAACTTCGAATTTGAACCACGCTGTACACATAAGTAATTTCCTAACATTTCAATGTTACTAATAATAATAACCTAAAACAATGTTTCTTTTCACTTAATCAAAATCCTTTTTATTTAGGGATCACAATGTGAAAAATGCAAGCCATCATTCGTTCGCGATCCTCAAGATAGCATTAAATGCATTCCATGTACGGAATATTGTCACGGTCATTCCGCAACGTGCGTTCCAGAAAACATGACTGAAGTAGATTTAACCGCAGTACTAAACGAAGGTCCATCTGGACCTGCAAAATGTTTAAATTGCGCTAACTTAACCGCTGGTACCCGTTGCGATGATTGTATTAGAGGAAATTTTCGACCGCCACCCAATAACTTTTCGCATCCTTGCCGACCTTGTGAATGTCACGGACATGGTGATAATTGTGATTCAAGAACAGGGGAAAATTGTAATTGTAAAAATAACACGGTTAGTGAAGAATGCTCAACGGATAATGGTCGAAACTCTGCACAACAATGTTGGACTGTGCAATGTTCTCGGTGTAAAGAAGATTATAGTGGAAATCCTAAAGACGGACGACAATGTTACAAACAATTAACAGTGATGGGAAAGATTGGGTTCGATTCGAGTACTATCGATCAAACGAAAGATCAACGGAAACCGTTATATCCTGGTGAAATGTTATTTTTGATGGTTTCCCCAAGATTTGCGAATTTAGATATACGAGCGAATTTTGATGTGACCCAAGGGATGTTAGATGTGTTTTTAAGTACTAGTGATGACGCATTCAAAGCGGTTGTAAATTCAACTACAGGTTTGAACGAAATAACCTTTAATCCACCCTTCAAAGTTGGCGAAAATGTTACCAAAAATGGAGAACATTTGATTGTTAGAGAAGCAAGTGGATTGAGGACTTACGTTACCGTTGATAAACCTAAACCTATACTACACGTTAAAGGAGTAACTGACCGATTAGTTATAATAATACCTCAGGTTAGAAAGGTTATTTTCAATAAACTTTACCTAAAATGTATTTAAAATCTTTTCATATCAATTTTTTTAGTCTCAACACAATTTGCAAGAAATAAAATTCTACTTTATAATTCGAGTAAGTGATCAAAAAGACAAAGAAGATAAACGGGCGTTCGGTTTGGTTTATTTCCAACAGGATCAATTACACATCGATTTATTTGTCTTTTTCTCCGTATTCTTTTCGTGTTTTTTCCTTTTTCTGGCTGCTTGCGTCGTTGCCTGGAAAGCAAAACAAGCGGCGGATGTTCGGCGTGCTCGCCGAAGACAAGTCAGTGAAATGCTACACATGGCCAAGAGGCCCTTTGCTAAAGTTACAATCAATTTGACCAGCAGGCCAAGAATTAGAAGTTGGCTCCCGTATGATGTACGTCCGGTTGCAGTTGAACCAACAGGTAATAACAAAAATAATATAGAGAGTGATTCATAACTCAGTGTTCTCAAAGGTAATGTCATACTTTTTACCACAGTATTTACAAATTATTATATGTTTGTGTTTAACTGTAAATAAGTCTCATCTGGCACTCTTATGTCGCCCCATTTTCTTCTGCATACAGTAGATTGCGTAGCTGATAATGAGATAATGCGTGTGCCATCAAAATGTGAAGATTCCAGTTCTAACTTGTTTAGTCACTACACCTGTTCCTACCCCGCCACCCAAATAAATACTACAAGACATAGAAGTTCTCATTAACGTGATTACTTATGAATATTCCATAACCACCAGAGTTTTTCTAAAAGACTTCGACTTTATCAATGTCCAATGCAAAATTTATAACTGTTACCAAATGTTTTTAAGTTAATTTAGTCCGACAAAGCAGCTTTTACAAAGGAGTTTGCGATATAGAAAATAGCTTCATAGAAATACAACTCCCTAAACAAACATTTCGTACAAAAAACTGCGCATGTGACGCTGTCTCTTGGGGATATTTTGACATTATTTAGCTAAGAACTGAATCACTAGAATACATATTTAATTAGATTATATAAGCCGTTCATTTTGAAAGTGACTTAAGTCCATTTATCTTTAATTTGAAATACTTAAGGTTTTGCGTTTTTAGAAAATTAAAAATATATGTAAGATATATGGTTGATTTGCAACGTTAAATCGCATTTAAGGAATTTAATTTTATACATCCTATTAAAAAGTCGCTATTATTAAGTGTATAATATGACCTTGCTTACCTTAAAAGGGCTTACGTCACTTTCAAAATAAAAGTTTGTTTTGTTACAAAAAGTGGAAGAGCTTAAGTCCGTTATATATAGCTTAAAAAATAGATAAAAAACATTTAAATTATATTTTTAGATAATAGAAATAAATTTAGTAACAAGTTATTCATTAACATTCTCAGTATGCGGGAGTGATTTAAAGTAGTTATGGTGTTCCAGAGGTATATACCGCAATAAGTCCATCATGTGTCGGTATTTTAGTGATGTGATGCTTCTTATACTCTTATATATAACGATGGCAATACAATATTCATAATTTTTTTAGGTCTACGCTGACGAGGCAATAAATCAAGAATTTTGAATTTTGCTTTCTCATCCATGGTTGTTTTGTATAAAATTCTATAAGGTTTATTTCTTAAAAATCGCATCCAGCATATTTGAAGCCAGTTTTTTTTCTCCGTTGGTATTTTGGATCTTTTGTAAACTGCTTCTTCCAAGAGTCTTGTTGATATAACATCCTCTTATTTCATTTCATTTAGTATGAAAGTATTACCTTTTCTACATTTTTTAATTATATTATAATAATCTTGTGGCATTAGGTAAAAATGAATGCCCTGATATTAATAATTTGTGGTCTATGATTTCCACATAATTTCCCATTGATAGAATTTATAACCACATTAAAGATATTTTAATGTTTCTGTTTTGTCCTCCACACATGTCACTATATGCAATGATGTATTTTTCATCTTTCAGGGTTTTTAGGTGTCTCAAGAGGCATGAAGCCACTACTTGGGAACCTCTAGAAGGTTTAGTTTCATCCCAAGCCGATTCTACTAGCTTCAAATGAATATCCTGTTAGCAAACTATATATAGCAATATATAGTTTGCTTATTAAAGTCTCCTAAGTTCCAAAATATTTCGAAAATACGTATTTCTTTCTGTTTCATTTAACTTTTTCAAGCAGTCTTTTCCGCATTGGCAATCTTCATTTTGAAAAACTGTGGCAGGAATCGTTTTTCCCGCTTGTGTATCGTATCTTTTCCCTGAATTCCGCTTAATTTTGCGAATTTTCTGAATATAAGTACCACTTCTGTGTTCTCTGAATCCTTCTTTGACGGTGCTGTTTGGAAATTCTCACTCTCAATTATTCCCTCTTCCTTTGTTGAAGAATGAACTGCTAAAATTCTCCTTCTTTTTTTAAATCTGTTGTATGAGTTTAATTCCTAATCACTTTTAGGATCAAGAAATCTTGTTATTTTATCCATTCCCATGGGTTTAATAATTTCTTGAAATTAAATATTATTTTTTAAACTTCAATTTAATATCAAAACGTAATTTAAATTACCTTCATCACTGCTTTCAACATTTTGGGCCGCACTTTTTAACATCGGCAATAAAAAGTGGACTTGGTCACTTTCAAAATTAGGATTTTCAGTATTTATATTGTTTTTAAAATGTACATGATATAAAATTTTCAAATGTACTAAATAAATTTCAATAACGATTTATTTTTTTGATAGTTCAGCATTATAAATGTCACAAGTGCCAACTTGATAAAAGATAAAAATGGACTTAAGTGGCTTAAGTCCATTTTCAAAATAAACGACTCGGTTGGGAATCCCGCAAATAGACTCAACATTACATGTGATGTGCGATTGCATCATCTTACATCTTATCATATAACGATATACAATAACCATTTTTATAACACGTAACAACATGGCTAAACCCGTTTCAAATTTTGACAAACGTCAACTTTTCAAATGTCAACAATTCTTAGCGGCAAATTTAAAAATATAAGCCCTCGTTCACAATGAACGTAAGCGTAATACGTAATTCGTAAAAAGTTAAATGGCATTATTTTATATTGTGATGTTTTAGTGACAATAGTAATAAAGACGTTATTTCTGAATTCATTATTTAAAATCTTAAATCTTGATTTGACAGTTTGTATTTAACAATATACAGGTGACATAGAAAAAAGTACATTGCATATAAAAGTACTTGCCACATAATAGGGGACACTAAAATAAGAAAGAAAGTTCCTATGAACATGGGATACGAGGTGTTGAATTTTATTTCTTTTTTTTTAATATCTTTAGCCAGAGACGCAAAAAATGGATAAAATGTGTTATTCCGGTGGTTTTTATCGAGGGTAAATACACAAGAGCTTGACTTTTAATCGGATAATTTTATTTTGACACGAACGTTCTTTCCAAAGGGTAACAAAACTTGAGTGAATTCAAAATAAAATTATCCTGATTTAAAGCTCGAGTGTATTTTAGGGAGATTAATACATGATATAGTCTGTACCACGAGAAGTGAATGTGACTCATCGCCTAAACATGTACGAAACAGACGCACGCGCTAGAAATCATTTCACGCTAACACACGGCAACGCGCGAGCATAATATTTGTAACGTATGTCACATTCACTTCTCGTGGTACAGACTATAATTACATTTGTCAAATAGCTATCAGATCAACCAAAACACACACATATATATATATATACAGAATGTATACAGATTGTATATACATATATATATACTGATTTTTATACTGGTTTCAGTTTCTGTAAGTCGTGGCATAATTTTAATCACAAATACTTGAGTTAAAATGATAACGATTTGTGTAAAAATTTTTGCTCTAAACCCATAAATGGCTAAGATATGGGCCTTCAAAGTTGAGAAATTGTTTAACATTTTCTTAAATATTTTGAATATAGTTTGTCCTAGAAAGATAAAATTTGGTAAACAGTGCAATGTTATCATGAAAAATCATTTAAGACCACTTTTGAAAACATACAGCCACGGGATCAAGCTATACAAGATGTCCACAAAGGAAATTTCATTAAAACTTTCTTGTTATGTCGTAAACCCTTAAATTTTCCAACTGATTCTAAAAGCCTTTTCATTAATCGTAGGCGCCTATGAAAACAAATTGTAAGTAGAGTAGTAAAGCAATCTGTCAAATTATTACCCAACATACGTTAGTCGTTAATTATTGTTTAAAATGGCAATTAATTTCAGTTTTAGTAAGCAAACTGACATGCTTTTAATTTTGGGAGAGTGTTTAGGCAATGCTAACGCAGCAGCAAGACGATATTGCGAAACATTTCCCAATCGCAGACAACCTGACAGAAAAGCATTTCTTAATATCGAAAGACGTTTTTACGCGAGACAGGAAATTTAAGACCGAAGTATGTAAATAATGGAAATCAGAGGTCAGTTCGTACACCCGAACTGGAAGAAGATATTTTGGATTTTGTGGCAGATCGTAGTATTGCTAGTACTGCTGATATAAAACGACATTTTAGAATATCTAGAATTACAGCTTAGCGTGTCCTACACGAATAGCAATTATATCCATACCACTTGTCCACAGTTCAAGAATTAAAAATTACTGATTATCCATTGCGAGTATAGTTTTGCCGTACTATGGTTGAAATACAATTGATGGTGCGTTTTTAGAAAAAATACTATTTACAGATGTATCTACCTTTTTAAAACATGGAACAATTAATTTGAGAAATGCTCATAATTGGGCATTTTTTCCATATTTTACGTGTGTTCGTCAATCGCAATGGAAATTCAGTGTAAACGTTTGGGCTGGAATTGTTGGCGATTTTATTATCGGACCCGTTTTTTTGCCCTCCAGACTTAATGGTGTTAGTTATTTGGAACACTTGGAAAATCTGGGAGAGTTATTGGACGATGTTTCATATGAAACAAGACTTGAAATGTGGTATTTACATGATGGAGCGCCTCCTCATTGTACAAATACTGTTAAGGAGTGGTTACATCGACACTTTCCCGGGAGTTGGATTGGACGAGGACCAGAAGCCCCTATCACTTGGCCGGCTCGATAGCCAGATCTAACTCCCGTAGACTTTTATTTATGGGGGCGTGTTAAAGATTTGGTATACAATTCGAATATTGATACTGTTGAACAATTACGCCAACAAATTGTGGAGTCGTTTACAATAATACGGCAAGAAAACGCATTGCCTCGATTACGTACTAATTTAAGACGTCGCTTTGAAATCTGCATTGAAGCAGGCGGAGGACACTTCGAGCATTTACTGTAATATGTACTCAACGTATCTATCAAGAAAGATATCCTTTAAGACAAATTCCTAATGTTCGAACATTTATTGATGTGCATAGGCGTTAGGGAGAAGATGGCTGTTTTAAAAACCAAAATTGAACAGTGGGGTTTCAAGAACTCGCCGCACTATCGAAACGAAGAAACTGTTTTACGAATGGTAGAAAATAATCCAAGAACAAGCACCAGGAAAACAAGGTCAGCGGTGCGAAACCTTAACTGTGAATCAGTTGGACAAATTTTCAATGAACAACTTCTTCGCCCATATCATTTCAAAAAAATTCATTCACTATTGGAACATGACTTTTTTACATGACCCGTGTACAATTTTGCGAATGGTTGCAAAACCGAAGATAAAACATTGTTTCATCAATTTTGTCTACTAACGAAGCTGGTTTTAGTCGTGATGTTATTCTGAACCTACATAACATGCACCATTGGACTGATGAAAATCCTCATCAAACTGTAATTCGAAGTCACCAATATGGGTTTTCTATTAATGATTGGGCAGATATAATTGATAATTCTTTAATTGGTCCATTTAGATTGCCCAATCGATTGAAAGGTGCACTGTATCGAAAGTTCTTGGAGAATGATTTAAACACATTATTAGAGGATGTCGCATTGGCTATTATTGGAAGAATGTATTACATGCATGATGGGGCACCAGCTGACTTTTCTCGAGTGGCAAGGGAATATTTGGACAGGAGGATTGGTCGAGGGGACCTGTACCCTGGCCAGCTCGTACTTCCGACCGTAATCCCCTCGATTTTTCATTTTAGGGATTTATGAAAAATGAATTTTATTCTGTAGAAATAATGTGGAACAATTTTGGATAAGAATTATGGAATCGGCAGATAGATTTCGTAATAACCCAGGAATATTTCAAAGATGCCGTCAGTCATTAAGAATAAGAATGGAAATCTTCTAAAAACTTAATGTTTTGTATTAATTAATCATATTTTTCATCATACCATCAAAATTTAATTGTTGAAGTATTTATCATTGTTTTTGCTATCTTTTAAGCTTCTATAGTGTGGCACTATGCAATGTACTTTTTTTATGTCACCCCTGTATACATGGCTTTTTGATAGACAATACGTAGACTGACGTAGACACAATGACATTTATTTTATATATATGTTACGTTCTACGTTTTATGTGAACAGCACACGTAAAAATAATAATTACGAATTGGAATCTACACTTTTTTAATTTAAATACTTATTCTGGTAATAATTGTTATTGCTGTGTCTCATCGTTCCCACTATCAATAACAAAATTGTTAGTTTTATTCTTTTACTTTATTTATTTCAATTTGTACACTAATGTCCTCTCACGATGGGATACCGATATATACCCTAGTCAAAGCCGTCCCAAGTTTTCATATTAAAGATACCCAGGCCTAATTTGCGATAACAACATGCATAACAATCATGTATACAGAAAGTAGAGAATGGTATTAGAAACTAGGGTTGTACCGATTAATCGGCGACTAATCGGAAGAGCCGACTATTCGGCCACTTTTTAGTTTGCGATTAGTCGGCGATCAATCGGCTCATTAAACAATAAAACCGATTAGTCGGCGTTTATTATAATGCTGCAAAAAATATACCAACGAAAAATAAAATAAGAATAATGTTATGTATACTTATTACATAGTGAAAAATGATTAATTTTTTGAATGTGGGTGTATTTTAAAGTACCCATACACGCAATTTCCTTCTCAGCTTTGCTCAGAAGATTAAAATTTTCTTTATAAAAATAACACTTTACGACAAATATCTGTATTACGAAAGAAAAACCGAATATACCGTGTTATATAATTATCGTGACCCGCGTGAGTGCTGTAATTTTAAGTGCGTATCTCAATGTTTAGTGGCAGAATCGGTATTTCTAAATTAGTAACTAAACTGGAACCAGATGTTGATACCTGATCAATCGAATGTTATTGTTGTGATTTTTTAGTGCCTTTATGTTTCGAAATAGTTCTAGGAAACAGAGTTATCTTTTATATAATAATATAATACTATTAAATAACAGAAATTTTCGTCGCGTCCAATACCAATCCTGTGAATTTTGGGTACATAATTATTTAATACTCTGTACATCTCGACATCATACTTGTTACAATCAGTGTTGAGCAAAGTGTCGATACTTGTCGATGGTATCGATACCTACCTCAGTATCGATATTAGCTACCAGCAAAGTATCGGTATCGAAGTATCAAAAGTATCGAAGTATGAAAACTATTGAAATATCGAGTGTCGAAGTATTGCAACCTGTTGTATGTATACAGAAAATTGAGATTACAGTATATTTAAGATCGATATACATCAGATCAAGATCTGTCCTAAAGTACTTCAAGAAAACTAATATACTTTGAAGATGACAGTCAATATGTGGTTATTCCTTATTATTTCAATTCCTGTTACAATTAATAACTCGAAATATTACATATATTCTTGTTTTTTCCCGATGAGTACGATAATCAAGGAAAATTATTAAGAACATTTATTTTATTATTAAAATATTATTTCCAATAATTAAATACTTTCGATACTTTGAATAGTATCGCTACCACAAAGGTATTAATACTCTTATTGAGATAATTAACCGCCCAACCCTAGTAGTTACTAAAGAGAAATGGAAAATTAATGGAAAAATAGCACATATTAACATGTCTGTGATTAACTAGCCATTGGACGGCTTCTTTCCGAGATGCAGCTGATAGGTTTAATATTAGCATAAGTTCCCTACAACCTGTAATTCAACGAAAAATTTGTTTTATAAGCAACCTATTAGACGAAATAAAGAGAAACGTACTGAGACAATGAAAGGAGATGCAGAAAGACATTTTCGTACAAATTAATATCCTACAGTGATCAGATGTGATCATCTCTCATCCTTCATTTTGTTTTTTGTTTCTATTGTTCGAGCTGTGGCAAAATATGGTGCTAGTTCGTAATTAATTGTCCATAAGAAATCATATTTTTTTTAATAAATTGCTACGTAATTCTCTGTTCGAATAAACCAACTGTAAACAAGTTAGCAGACTACAAAGTGATGAGTAGGAGCTTTAAGGCATAATAGCTCATGATATATGAAGTCTTTAAGATAATGTCCAATATTTGGATCAGTAATAGCTCATGTTATGAATAAGTTGGCAGTCATGCTATCAACAAGTTTGCAGACTTTAAGCTGATGAGCAGGCCTTTGGAGATATAACAGCTCTCAGCAGTCTTTAAGATAATGTACAGTGTTTAGAACAGGATAACTTATGGTGTCATCAAGTTGGCAGACTTCAAACTGAGAAGCAGGATTTTGGAGACATAAATCTTTAAGATAATGTATAGTGTTTGGAATAATAATTGCTTAAAAATCAAAATAATATATAGTCTGTGGAATGGTAATAGCTTATGCTGTTAACAAGTTTTGAGACTTCAAAGTGATGAGCAGGACTTTTGAAATATAACAGCTCATGCTGCCAACAAGTTGGCAGACCTCAAGTTGCCAAAATGATTCTGAATATATAATAGGTTCTGCTGCCAATAAGGTAGTAGTCTTTAAAATAATGTACAGTGTTTTGAACAGTAAAAAGATAGTATGTAGGGTGTCTGGTATCTTCCGGATCAGAGGTCCAATCGCTATTGGAAATCTGGAAAATCCTGAAATATCCTGGAAAACGACTGAAGAGGTCACCTTATCACTCCCCTCCTACGTATTTATTGTGCTTTCACATATTATGACACATAACTTATTGTAATTAAAAAATTAAAACATATTCATTTTTATTCCCTTAACCTTTAATGATATGTATCTTATCACAACAATTGAATTATGAATGTTTCAAAGAGAAAAATCAATAAATAAATTTTTATGAGAAATAAACGCGTAAGAAACGGATGATAGGCGGGGAATTGGACCGATTTCCTGAGTTTGATTTACGATCTCCTCTGTCGTTTCCCAGAGTTGCTATTAGACGTCTTTTAAACAGTTCTCGTGCAGTTGTTATAAACAATATGAAAAAAAAATTTATTAGAAAAATCATCTCAAAATAATGCACTCTACATCGCTGTATACCTCTGATCCGGAAAATACCGGACAGCCTAATCGGTGGAACAAGATTATGTTGCAAACAAGTCGGCAGTTATGTTATTAAGGTAACATATAGTCTGTGGTACAGTAATAGCTCATGCTGCCAACAAGTTGACAGTTGTTAAAATAATATATAGTCTGTGGAACAGTAATAGCACATACTGTCAGCAAGTTGGCAGTCTAAGATAATACATAGTCTGTGGAATAGTAATAGCTTATGCTGCCAATAAGTTGGCAGACTTCAAGCTGACCAGCAGAACTATGGAGACACAAGCACTCATAGTGTAATAGTTCATGCTGCCAATAACTTGACAAATTTCAAATTGATGAGCATGACTTTGGAGACATAATAGCTCATGCTGCCAACAAGTTAGCAGTAGTTAAGATAATGTGCAGTGTTTGGAACAGTTCTAACTCATGTTCCTAGCAGGTTAACAGACTTCCAAATGATGAGCAGGACTTTGGAGATATAAACACTAACACTGCCAACATGTTGGCTGTCATTAAGATAACGTACAGCATCCAAAAGTAAAATCTAGGAAGAAAATACATAAGAAATATGCTTATTATGCGCTATTATTTCTAATGCTTTCGATATTTTCGATACTTTTGATAGTTCGATACTTTCAATACTTCGATGTTTTCGATACTTTGAATAGTATCGATACTCAATAACTCAATTAAAGTATCTCCCAGCCCTAGTTACAACAAGATTATGTAGCATATAAGCGCTTCCAAATGTATTGGAATGCATTCGGCAATGGCCGATTAATCGGATAGTCGTTAGTCGACCAAAATCATAGTCGGCCCAACCTTACCTAATTAGACCCTATTAGAAAAAAATTAAATTTACATTTTGAAATTTTAATTATTTTTTTGTTTAAAATTTTATTTTGTATTAGAATCCACACGAGTTATGAATCACCCTATATATATCAACTAATCTTATTAATTATAAATGAATTTTTAGGTGATGGTTTAGCTGCTGTAATAACTGTATTTATAAGTTATCCTGGAGGTCAAAGCCCTCCTGTAAGGTTAGCGATGGCATCGGCGTTGATTCTCCATGATAAACATTCCGTTACAAGTGGACGTGTTTTCACCCGAAGAAGATCAGCGCATGGTGTCCCTCAGTTGTGAAATTATTTTAAATACTCTTCAAGGCACCTGACGAATGAAAATGTTGAATCTCTTCTATTTTAATGTTCTGCTCTACATATTGCTCACGACAATTCCAAAATAAGAAAAATTATGAAAATGTTTTATTATTCCGCATTCTTAGTTTTTAAGAATGATATTAATTTAAAAAGTTTAGTTCATATTTAATTAATATTATTAAATAGTGGTCTTCGAATCTCAATTTTTTTGTTGATAATTAATAAGTTTTATCGTTGTTAACATTTAAATTTAAATGAATAATCTTTTCATAATTTTTTACTCAATTTAAGTATTATTTTTTACATTGTACTTATAAGTCCTTTTTTTGAATATTTATTATAAACCAATAATTGGCTGTGAAAAAAGAAACAATTAATGATTTAAACGGAAAATTATTTCGTACCTTATTTTCATATTTATATATCCTTCACTCATCTTTACCAAGACAATCTATTCGTTATAGCGCGAATAAATTTTTTCTATTCGAGATTCGGAGAACCAAGTGAATTTGGATAATTAGAATTTTTGTGTTGTGGTTGTAGTGTTTAAGTATCAAATCCGTAAACGTTTTAATTATTAGTTAATAAAATTTTGCAAATATTGTACATATAATAAGTGAATATATATGATTATACAATGTAATACTTATTTTATCTTTTATTGATTTAGAATTTAGACCAATCATGGTAACTTTCGATAGGTGAACCCTAGACGAGATGGAGTCCTCAACGAGAAATTGTTGCAAACAACAGAAGAGGTAAGGAAGATGTTATAGATGACGTTGAGAAAAATATGGAGTGGAGAATGGTTAAAAAAAATATTGTTTGGGCGGAAAGGTAAGGAAAAAGATATAATTTTATAAAAAAACATAATTTTTATCACAAACACTAAAATAAAAATGATGGTTCAAGTCTAATTGTAAACCTAAAAATGGACATGATATGGGCCTTTACATTTAAGGAATTTTCTTCATTATATTCAATATGGTTCGTCTTCGAAAGATGAAATTTGATAGTAGATGCAATGTTATCAAGAGAAATCGTTTAAGATCACTTTTAAAAACATACGACCACAAGAACAACTTGTTTGTTGTTTCTAGGGCCGTCCTTTTCATTAGACGGTTAGAATGATGTTTACGACAATCCCATACGATAACGCGTTATCGAGATATCACTACTTCACATAATATATAGCAAAAATTAAAAAATAACTATATTGTCATCTTTAACACACTTTGGGCCATGTGTGGTCAAAATGTAGAATTTTATCGACGAACCGTTTCCGAGTAAAAAAGTCGTGAAGTCGAGGGTCTTCGCAGATCGGCCGAAATCGGGTAGATTTTTTCATTACACCTGTGATAATTACTATACGAGTGGGAGGAAAAATTAAAATTTCTCCACTTTATAAAGAATTAAATTTCGCCTCCAATGAAACCGGTCTCGATTTTTTCTATGGGGTAGTTTTTCTGTTATTCGCGTTCAAAGTGAGGGGTGAAATCTTTTGAATCCAATAATAGTATGTGTATGTACAAGGTACAAGTGCTAAATAAATATTTAAGTGCTAGTGAATATTTTCTGTTGTAAAAGAACCTGATCGGTAACAATATTACGCCGAGAGATTGTGATAAAATCAGAAAGTATGAAAGTGGGTTTGACAAGCAGAAGAAAAAAGTCAAACGTGGTAAGTTTTTGGAGTCGCAAACCCGCTCCAAAACTTTATCACTATTCACGTATCAAAGCATTGGTAAAGTTTCTAAAACCGAGAGGTGAAGAAGTCGACGACCATCACGTAACTCAAGCTTATGATGACGTGAGTAATGAAATAACTCCTACTAGTACAAAACTAATTCTGACATTAATGAATCGTTAGTCGATCAGATGACTGTTGGTAGTATTAGTGTTGATGCCACTCCTGCTCTTGTTAAAACTATTTCCAGTTCTAGAACAACAGAACCATGTAACCCATTTAATTCATCCGGTGGGTTTGAACTACTTCCAGATGCTTATGATCTTGCTCTATGGTCAAATCTTAACTCATTCCCAATTTGATGAAATAGTAGAAAAGGGACAAAAAAATTTAATTTTACTAAAAATGCAGAAAAAATTTTTTTCTGCCAATTTTTAAAAAATGAACTACGAATAATGGAGAACAAGTGCACAGACGTTGGCTAGTTTACAGCAAAAGTACTGATAAAGAATTTTGTTTTTGTATCGAAATGGCACTGGATCTCAATTAGCTAACGATGAGTGTAGTGATTGGACACACTTGGACAGAGCTCTTGATAATCACGATAAATCAATCAGCAATTCATGATCAGAATGTTGGAAAGTGGACGGATTGTGAAATACGTTTAGCTTAAGCGTACACTATTGATAAGCAACATATGAAATTGATAAACAAAGAAAAGAAACATGGGCGTGAAATTCTTAAAAGAATTGTAAGTGGCATTCAAAATTTTGCACAGCACAATATTGCTTTCACAGGATCAAACTCTAAACTCTATGGCAACTTTTTAGGACTTACAAAATTGCTCACATGGCTCTATATGGAAGATCTGTAAACTTTGCAAATTCTACAAAAATAATTCACTATCTTCCACATTATTAATAATGAGATATATAACACTTGAGATATGGTATTTAAATTTGAGATCTTTATCAATAAATACTCCTAGGTATTCTACGCATTATAGATTATATATCAATCGTTCTCTATCTACAGTTTCAAAGACTCGTTTGAAATCCAAAAAGACAGCTAATATAATTATTTCGTGTATCTAATGCATATTTCTATTATTCCATTGTATCCATAGATATGATCAGTTGTAACATAGTCACACAATAATGATCGTCTCGGAATCCCGACTGACAATCAAAGACAACTTTATTGCGAGAAACTAAATCTTTCAACTGATTACACTTTTTATTATAATTTTGGCTGTTAATTGCTGACAATTGGCTGACAATTGTATTGACAGGTCTTTGATTTTCACGTTTTCTCGAATTTTTAATTTTTGCAACTGGAATTATTGTTGTTTTCTTCCGGATCTTAGGTAAAACACAGTCTCTTATAGGAAAATTTACAATCAATAAAAGTTTATTTACTATCAAGTCGCCTCCAGTTTGCATAACGTACTATATTAGTTTTATCAGTTTGCATAACGTACTATATATATTTAATTGTAATTTTTTAGAATTACTACTTTTTATTTTATTTAATATTCGTTTTAATTCAGCTGCGTTTATTGACATTAGTTCAAAAACATCAGTAACATTGTTATTTAACTATACCGGCAATAGATCATCAATGCTAGATATCACATATTCATTGAATTTACTTGCTATTTTATGCGGATTTACCAATGTTTCATCACCAAAGATCATGTTAGTTTGCGTTAAATAAAGTTTGTGGATAAACTACTGTATAAAATAGGCTTAGAGATTAAAGACTGCACAGGCCAAGGATATGACAATAGTTCAAATATGAAAAGGTCGTATTCTGGAGTTCAAGCTCGAATTTTACAAATAAATTCAAGGGCCATGCCTTGTGCTAGTTACAGATTAAATCTCTTGATTTCTGATGCTGCAAAATATTCACCTAAGGCTAAAACTTTTTTCTGAATTGTTCAGAGAATTCATGTTGTTTTTGCAGCATCAACGAAGCGGTGGGACATTTTAAAACAACATATTCCTGTCCTCACCGTTTTTAAGTTATGTGATACTAGATGGGAAAGTAAAGTTGAAAGTGTAAAAACTCTTCGTTACCAGATTAAGGAAGCACACGATGCTTTAGATGAAGTAATAGAAGCGACTGACGATCCTAAAGCAGAAAGTGAAGCACTATCCCTTGTCAATGAAATAAGGAGCTATGAGTTTGTAGTAGCATTAGCTATTTGGTATAACATGCTCTTTGCTGTAAATAGTGTAAGCAAAAACTTGCAAGCTGAAAAAACGCACTTAGGCATGGTAGTCGCTTCAAGGACTGGTACAGTTTTTTGAGAAATGAAGGTTTTGTTGAAGAGAAATGAGCAAATTTTTGGACATAGAGCCAAAGTTTCAAATAGTCAAGCAAAGGAAGAAACGAAAAATGTTTGATTACGATGGAGAAATGAGCATGTTTTAGAATCTGCTGAACAAATTGTCAGAGTAGAGTATTTTTATTATATTGTAGACTGTATATTACAGTCCCTTTCAAGAAGATTTCAACAAATTGCCAGTTACAACAATATGTATGGATTCTTATATAGTGTAAAAGAATTAAAATTAAATGAACAAAGTTGGCAAAGTGCAAGTTCATAGAACTAGAAATTCTTCGTGGCCTTCTTCCCGCTGAAGTTGAAACAGCTGTTGGTGTGTTAAGATTTATGTACAGAATTCAAAATGCATATCCCAGCACGTTCATTGCCTACATATTTTTACTTACTATTCCAGTGACTGTTGCTAGTGCAGAAAGGTGTTTTCTTGGCTAAAGTTAATAAAAACACTTAAGATCATCAATGAGCCAAGAAAAATTAACGTCTTTGGCAACGTTATTGGTAGAAGCAGACACCACAGCCAAAGTCAATTTTGAAGAAATTATTGGCAACTTCGCTTGATTAAAAGCAAGAAAAATTAAGTTTAAGTAGTGTAAGAATATCATTGTTAAAGCAACACTTTTCAGTGGATTTAACCTTTCTGGTACGGAGTGGGCTACAACTGTATCCCAAAGAATTGTTACTTCTTCTATTTAGTTCAAAGATTTTATTTTCTGTGCGCCAATTTTTTAAATTGTGTCTTGTTATTTGCTATTGCACCAGCAATTAATTTTTCTACAAAGTTTATTATTACGCCCATAATCTTACAAACTCAAACTCTTACAACGGTCGCACATAATACTGGATATTATGATGTGTCATGATCTAATTTGTGTAAAAATTTGTTCAACCAACCCTACCATAATACACCGCACATACCACTTTGTTCAGTATATGACATCACCGGCTCATCACATCAGTGTAATCAGGTTTGTACATGTTCGTACAGTTCGGTACTACAGTATGTCGAAAAGAATAAAACTAGATTTTTCGAGAGAATGTAATATGGAGGCAGAGCAAGAATCGGATGAAGAAAATTAAGTTTAGAAGATCAAAGCGATACGGTAATCCCTTCAGAAGACAGGTGCAATTTTTGTAAATTTATGATGTACATCAAATGCGTTTTTCTTAGGATGAATCAAGCGGTGACGAAAGCAGTGATGATAATAACGAAAACGAAGAAGAAAGTGTTCAGTTCACGACTTAGGACCAGTTTATTCATCTTTAGTTAAATATTAGATATTTACCATAGTTACTGGTCAAATAGCCAATCATTGGCAAGTGATTTCACAGTAACCATGGAAAATATCTAGTAGTTAAATTTAACCAAAGATGAATAAACCGGCCCTAAGGATGGAACTAAATGGAGTTCTATTCCACCAAAACCACATTGTCGTTCAACTCGGGACATAGTGAATATCAAACCAGGCCTGAATACGAAATTTGAAACCGTCAAAACCATTGTAGATTGTTTGAAACTGTTTATAGGTAATGAGATGATCGACATTATAGTGAAATGGACAAACCAAAAAGCTGACCAATTTCACCGGGAATATAACACTAAGAATCCCGAAAAGAAAAGGACCTGGGTTCCAATAGATAGAGTTAAAGTTGAAGATTTCAGCATCTTATTTCGTTTATGAGGTTTGATGATTTTTCAACTAGATTAGAACGACGAAATACAGACAAACTTGCAGCAATTAGAGAAGTTTTTGAATTATTTGTGACTAGTTGTAAACATAACTACAACCCAAATGCTCATCTTACGGTGAACAAACAACTTGTTGAATTTAGGGGCAGGTGTCCGTTTCGAGTGTATATGAAATCGAAAGCAGTTAAGTACGGTATAAAAATATGGGCACTTGTTGATGTGGAAAGTACGTATACAATGAATTTGCAGGTATACGTAGGAAAAACAAATGATAAACCTGAAAAACAACAAGGAAAGGGTGTTGTACTTGACTTGGTTTCATGCATTGGTCGAGGTTATGGTATTACTACCGATAATTTCTTTACGAGTATACCATTGGCTAATGAACTCTCTAATCGTAATCTTACATTGTGTGGCGCACTTCGGCAAAGCAAAAGGAAAATTCCACCAGCGTCGTTGCCCAATAAAAATAAACCAGAAAAAATCCTTCGTTTTTGCTTTTACGAATAATATTACATTGACGTCTTACGTACCGAAGAAAGGTAAATCAGTGATAGTATGTCGGTACTGAACATCATGACAATAAAATAGGAAATGAAGATAATAATTTCAAACCGGACATTATAGAGCATTACAACAACTGTAAAGGTGCATTAGATACAATGGATAAGATGGTAAATGAGTATTCAGTGAAAAGAGGAGCGAAAAAATGGCCCTTTGTATTATTCTAAAATATCTTGGACGCTGCAGCTGTAAATGCCTGTATAATTTGGACAATTAAAAATCCAGAGCTAAAAAGGAATGATTACAGAAGAACATTTTTATTAGAACTTGGAGAAGAACTCATAAAGCCTAATGCCACTAAAAGACTGCTGGACAAACGCTTATCTAAAAGAAATGTGGATGCGATTTGTATCTTAATTCCCGTGGAAGAAGCTCAAAATCAACAAATTGCAGATCCATCTTCATCGACATATCCGACACGTTGTACGGTATGCCCAAGAAAAGCTGACGAAAGGGCAAGAAATGCTTGTCACAAATGCAACAAATATGTTTGTTCCACACATTGTCTGGTGTCAAAAGGGATAATTTGTACTATTTGTCAAGAAAAGGAAAACGGTCATTAATTCATTTTAATTTTCTAGTTTCCCTTAAAATGCTTTTTGTTAATATTTTACAATTTTTCTAATTAATTTTGTAATAAATCAAATAAATTTCTTGGGATATTACTGTAACCCACATCGGGCTTCGTGAAATTTTAGACACTCCGTACCAGAAAGGTTAAATTTGTTTTAGTTTAGTATTAACAAGAATAAAAAATTGTTTTTTAACTGACATAAGGAACATTATTCCTTAAATTCGTTTATTAATTAAAACATCGTCATCATTGACGTTTCGGGATTTTTCCCATCTTCAGAATGTAAACTAAAAAGGGATTTCGGTACATAATCTTCATGATAAAATGATTTAAATCTAACAATTAAAACATAAAGACAATTATAACAATGATAAAAACTAAAATGTGTGAAATATGATTCTTACCTTATTATTTTCTACACCAACCATCAACAACTAAAAACGTAAAAATTATGTTGCCATTTTTAATCTAAATGTGAAAAGGTTACCTGCCCACTGTAGAAAAATTTTTGTCAAAACAGGTTTTTTAAGAAATGTTTTGAATACTATTACATCTATTTAAAAAATATTATATAATCAACCATTTTTGAATAATTATGCCTAAGTATTTTATATTTTTAATTTCTTCAAAATATTGGCACAATGTTACCTACGTCTGTTTTAAAATTTACTGTACTATTTATATTTTTTGTTATGTATATCAATTCAAACTTTTCAATTCTAAGCACATTACAATGTAAATTTTTTAAGGTAGCGATATTGTGATGGAGGGGGGAAAGAATGATGATGTTAAGTGGTTTATGAAAAAGAAGAGTCGAGAGCTATTTATCTTAGTGGTTCCCAAAGTGGTCCATACGGACCCCAAGAAGTCCCTAGGGTCATTCAGGGGATCCTCGGAAAATTAAAATCGATTTGGGGGACCCTGAACAACGTTAGGGGGTCCGCGCAAGGTTTAATAAAAAATAAATAAATTGAGACAATTTTTTTTTAATACGGAAGTTAAAATAATAATAAAAAATTGCCAATAAATTATTAGTAAATTATTCATTAATTTATTAATAAATTATTAGCAATTTTTGCATCCCAAGTAAAATATAAATATGGACAGATGCATAAAATTGTACTTTATCGTACTAAATGGGCCACATCAGTTTTTGAAAGATATTAGTTTTTTTTACGGGAAACTAATTTTCAGACCATAATAATAACGTACGTTGCAGTTATCCCAGTTATAAATTCCGCGTTATTGAAAAATATGGAATTAAAATGTCTTTTTTTATTCGAGTCTTTAAAACGGCAACCAGCCGATGACGTAGCAGGAACTCTGTACACTGATTGGTTACCGTATTCCTTGTTTTCTTCGCCACAAACTTTAAACTGCATAAGACAGAGACCGATTGAGATCGATGTACATTTCCGTGACCGATGTATATCCATCTCTGTTCATAGCGTTTACCCTATTATGTTTCTCTCTTACTAATGAATATCGTATTCTACGATTCGATATCTTGTAACGTGTTTAATATATATGTGATTGATATGACATATTGTAATCAACAGTTTTCAAAGCGTTTTAAATAAACTTGAATAGTTTTGTTAAATATTAATATATTTAACATAGATAAAGAAGCTACCTTTACCTATTTTCAAGGCACATTTTATATAGGAAGGGTGAAAGAGTAGCAACCAATCCGATACGAGAGTTCTTGCTACGTCACAGCAGAACCGCGCCATGGGTCCGTTTAAACGTATTTTTTAATCAGACGTTTTCATGATTTTTTTTTGGGATGTTAGGAGCTGATTTAAAGAAAATAAAAAAATACGGCAAAATTATTTTTCTCTGTACTATTATATGCAACAATAAAAAAAAATGACTGATGTGGCCCATTGTACGTAAATGTATTTTATACAAGTAATAACAGGTATCGCGATGCAGGCTTATGCCTGCTCGATCTTGTGTAAACAGGAATAGCGTCGATCCCTGCACCAACTAGTGAGTGTATAGAACAATTTAGTTCTGTCTTGTGCGTGATGTAAAGTGTATACAACAAATTTTCCGAGTGTTGGACAAAAAGAAGTATAATTTTTTGTTTTGTTACATAGATAGTGTACTTTCGTTGCGTAAGTATATTTGAATAAAACTGATATCTCTTAAATTTAAATTTATTACAAAAAAAATTAGTTTTAAATTTAAGAATTCGATTCGTGATTGGACAAAAGATAAACAATGTGTTTACCCAGCTGTCGAGTTCTTAAATTTACGACTACATTTACAGTTAATTTTTTTGTATAAACCTGGCTTCTCTTGTTTAAGTTGATTAAAAAAGTTATGTATCATAGTAACACTCACTAACGATTTCTTTTTTATTAAAATTTTTGAAGGAATTTTAAGTTTCTTCAGTTAATCTACCTAGATTTAAAAAATAAAATTATGCTGTCCTTTCATGTAACAAATTTATATTCAAATGTACCCATAGACGTCATCTTAAATTTAACCAGTAAAATTTTCAAAGAGCATTTCAAGGATCTAAACTTGACAACGCAATTGGACACTATACTGAAGCATATAGTTACTATCAACTTTTGTAAATTCAACAATAACGTTTATAGGATCAAAGATGAATTGCCGATGGGAATGTTTTTGTCATGTATCTTGGCTGACATATATTTGGATTATGTTGAAAACAACTATATTTTCTCAAGCCATAATCCTTTCGTAAATAATATCATAAAATGAATTCGTTATGTTGACGACGTTTTTGTAATATTGGAAGGCAATATTACTGATTTAAAGGCTTCACACTTATATCAACAATATACAAGATAAATTAAAATTTTCTTTGGAGCTCGAGAATAATAAGGAAATAGTTTTTCTAGATCTAAAACTTTGCAATGTAAAAGATACAATAACCTATGATATTTATAGAAAGCCAACAACCATTTCAACTATTATTCCCTTTGATTCAGCACACCCATTTTCCCAAAAAATGGCAAGTTTTCGTTTCTTTTTTAATAGAGTACTAGACTACCCTTTATCATATGAAAATAGAATCAAAGAATTTAACTTTATTTATAATCTAGGTAAACAGAATAAATACTCATATAAAACACTTGATAAAGTTTTAGCCCGGATACAGCAAACAAAAGATCCTCTATATACAAAAATTATAAAAAATAATATATATAAACAGATTGCTTATAATAGTTTGACTCAAAAGGCCCAGAGTAATTTTTCTAAATATAATGTAACTTTGGCTTATAGTAACAAGAATTCCATAGTTAATTTGCTATCCAATCACCATCTTAATGTTAATAAAGAAACCTCCCATTATAATGGTGTTTATAAGATTAAATGCAATGATTGCAATAATATATATATGAGGAGCTCGCGTGCAAAAACCGGATACAGTGGACGCCGCTTATTAGAATCACGGATAATGTTATCAATTGGATATTGTTATCACTTTTGGGAAGAACGGGCCGGACGTGTAATATTATATAACAAAAATTTTCGCTTATAGTAATCATGATTTCGGTTTATGTTATCATTTCTTTCTTAAAAATGTTTTCGACATGAGCAATAAATTTTATTTTTACGAGCAAAATAAATAATGTTGACATAGATTCGGTGAATCCCCAAACTCTGCATTTGAAAACTCGAACACGCGACGATTCGGCGAATCCCCAAACTCTGCATTTGAAAACTCGAACACGCGACACTCGGCTGTGTACGTTACGTCTCAGTTCTATTCTAACCTTTTGTAATGGCTGACGTAAAAAAGAGACGTGATCTTAGTTTAAGTGAAAAAATTAACATTTTAGAAAAATATGACAAGTTGCCGAAATTGAGTCAGCGAAATGCAGCAGCACAATTAAAAATCTCACAACCAATTTTGTGTAAAAATTTAAAAAAACGTGTGGAAATAGAAGATGCTGCTAAAAAAAATGAGAATTTACTGACTAAAAGAAATCGAACTGGGAAATACGCTCAAGTGGAATCTGCGTTGAAACTATGGTTGATGCGACAGAAAGCGGAAGAACTTGCAAATAAAATGGGAAAAGAAAATTTTGTTGCAACGGAGGGATGACACGGCGAGCAAAAAGATGCTGATTTTAAGAGTGCAGAACACTGGATTGAAAATGAATGGACCAAGATTGCTGGGGAATTTACTCCTAATGATATTTTTAATGCAGACGAGACTGGGCTTTACTATCGCGCTCTCCCCGATCATACATACATGTTTAAAAAAGACAATGCAAAGGGTTGTAAGACATCGAAAGAACGTATAACAATTTTGTGTTGTGCAAATATGTCGGGTGACAAAGGACAGCTTTTAGTAATCGGCAAAAGTAAGAATCCACGTTGTTTTAAGAGTGTCAAAAATCTACCTGTTGATTATTATTCAAATACAAATGCCTGGATGACATTCTTAATTTTTAATGACTGGCTCTTAAAATGGGATAGGAGAGTATATCGCAAAATTGCTCTTCTCGTGGACAATTGCGCTGCACACTGTGTAAATTGTCAATTAAAAAATATAAAAGTTATTTTTTTACCGGCCAATACTACTTCGATAATACAACCGTGTGATCAAGGCATTATAAGGACCATGAAAGCGTATTACCGGAAAGAGATGCTGCTAGAATTTTGGAAAGTATGGAGGATACCCTAAATATGAGCGCAAATGACCTAGCCAAGAAAACAAATTTATTAGACGCTTTACATCTTATTACCATGTCGTGGAGCCAAGTTTCCAAAATAACAATAAAGAATTGTTTCAAACATGGTGGATTTTCAAAAGATGACATAGAACCTGAACACCTAAACATTCAGCCACCCGACATGACAACAAGTGAGTTCGAGGAGTGGATGGCAATAGATAACGAGTTAAATGTTGCACAGAACGTAACAGAAGAAGAGATTTGCGAAAGTGTAATGTGCAAAAGTGTAACAACGTCATCAATTGAAAATCAAGAGCAGAGGAAGAAGTAGACATACAAACAATGCAACCCCCAACAATGAGCGAAATGAGAAAAGCGCTGGAAGTTTTGCGACGTGGTGTGCAGCACAGGTCATCTGATTTTCAGACGCATTACGACTATGAAATTTTTGTTAATAACTTGCTCCGCGAAAATCAGAGACAAACAACACTAGATGAGTTTTTTTAATATGAATTTGTTTTTTATTTTGTTTCAAATTTAAATGGAATACATATTTTATGTAGTAACATTTTTTAAGAGTTTATGTTACGTTATATATGTACATATTTTTAATTAAAATAAAGTTTTGTTTTTTCGGCTATTATTATCAATCGGTTATTGTTATCATAAACCCCGAGTCCCGTTGTGATCACAATAAGCGGCGTGCACTGTATATCCATTTTTAAAAAAGTGTCAGAAAACGCGAAAAACTTTTGACAGCTTACCTTTAAAGATAAGCAATGCATATTCTTAACTAGTTATTAGTGATATGTCCGCTTCTTCCTGTAATTGAATTTACCAAGCGGTAGACGCCATATCTCGTTTGCGAATTCATATGCCAAGTAAATTTCGTCAAAATGTGGATATAACCGGTTTTGCACGCGAGCTCCTCATATGTCGGACAGACTGGACGGAGACTTGATGTACGATTACAAGAACATAAAAATAAACCTAATTCTAATGTTTTCAAACACATCAAGGAGACTGGACATAATATGGATTTCGACGGGGTGAAACTTTTGCACAAGTGTGATAAAGGTTTTAGACTTGATCTTTTAGAGTCATTTGAAATTGATAAACACAGTAAAAGCAACTATTTTGATCTTCTTAATGAACAAGTCGAAATTTTCTACACACCTCTTTACAAATATATACCTATAAAATGTTATAATAACTAATTTTTAATAGGAGATTTTATACATTTTGTTTTTTGTTTTGTGAGCATTTTAAATTTTAATTTGATATTGTTTTATCCTTTTTTAAGGGCTTTCTTTTCTCGTAACTTCGATAAATTTACATTGGTCGTATAACCAGTTTATGTTGATTTTTCGTTGTGTGGGTTTTGAATTTGTTCTGTAGTTTAAAAATTGTAACGTGCTAACTTTAAGACATAGTTTTGATATATCTTTAAGGTGTTGTTTAATTAGTTAAATGTTTATTTCGAAAGATATGTGGTTCTATGATGTTTTACATTTTTAAGGACTTGACGTGAGTTTGTAATAATTTTTTATTTTTAATTATGAAGTTTTTGATTTTAATTGGATGTTTCGTTTAATTAAAGGTTTTGACTGATGATGAAGTAAAGGTTCGAAACCGGTTTCAATAAATATTTAAATACCAAGTACAAGAAGTATTTTAATTATCTCTAATTTATCAACTTTTTAAAAATTCTTCAGTTAATGTTTCGCATTACTGTGTTTTAGTGTATTCCGTTGTTAATTAATTTTGAATTATTATAATTATAGATATATATAAGTACTTTCCTGTATCGTTTTGCGCCCTTTTTTCAGATAACAATATGAGTGAACCGCAGAAAAAATGCAGACAATACAGTGTTGAATATATTAAATTTGGCTTTATTCCGTCACTAAGAAATAGTACTTTACCTTTCTGTCGTCTATGTAATAAAACGATGTCAACCGATTCAATGAAACCTTCTAAACTTAAGGAACATTTAATAAAAATCCATAGTGGCAAAAAAGATAAGGATTTAACGTTTTTTCAAACACTCAAAGAAAAATATTTGAAAGCACCGAAATTGCAAGAACTCATAGGGACAACATCTCAGAGAGATGACGATGGACTGCGTGCTTCTATAATACATATATCTTTAATGATTGCGAAGTCCGGAAAGCCGCACACTATTGGCGAACAACTTATTCTACCAGCTATAAGTGAGGTAATACGCACCGTGATGCACAAACCAGCTTACGATATTATAAAAAGAATTCCATTGAGTAATAATACAGTACGAAGAAGGATCGACGAAATGGCTCAGAGTGTGGAACATCTCAATTCTCCATACAGTTTGATGAGTCAACATTACCTGGAAGTGAGGCTTCACTTTTAGCTTATGTGAGATTTGTGAAAGAAGAAAAAATTTCCCCAGAGTTGTTATTTGCTAAATGTTTGGAAACTGATACGAAAGGTGAAACATTATTTACGAAAATAAAAAGATTTCTTCGTGTATAGTCGTCCACATCGAGTTTGGTTTTTATTACCCTGTCACTTTCCTACTGTAGTTGTAAAACGAACAAAAACGGGGGTGGAACAGGTAATTTCCCATTGAAGAATTTTGGGATTCCTCACTCAGGGCCGCATTAAGGAACACCCTTTTCCTTTTCTTCCAAGTTTTAAACAAATAATAGGGTGATTTTATATTCATTATTAAATTAAGTACCTACTTATTTTTTCTAAGAAATGTTTTGCTGTTTCTATAACATTTCGTTATTCTATTATTTAGATATTCCTGAAAATATATTTTTTTCTAAGAAACACCTAGAAATAGCTTATGGAAACTACTTATAAGAGAAGACAGGCGAAATTCTTGATGAGTATTTTGTTAAAAGCCACGTGAAAGGTATCGTAAGAAAAAAAAATGTTTCGTCCCTGGGAAACGAGTCACCATATTCGCCAAAACAATATTATTCCGAAGATAGTAAAAGAATTATTATTAACGTTTTCGTTAAATTGCAAGAAAAAGATTGTTCTGCTGCCTGTAAAGTTACCAGTGAATTGACAGGGGTACCTGTAACAACAGTACGTAGATTCATTGCGCTGTTGGAGAATAGAGAATCTACAAGTACAACCCACCAAAACTTGTCATCCAAAGAATTCCGGATAGTTACACAACGGAAATAAAAACAGTTATTTACGATATGTATTCAAAAAATATCGTGTCTACTATCGCCTCTTTAAAGATAAGATTACAAGAACTTCATGTAGAAATACCTTATTCTGAAGAGCACTTTCGACGATATCTTCGAACAATTGGATTTCACTACAAATCCCTGGACGGAAGAGCTCATATTACTGAAACTCCCCGGCTAAAAAAATGGAGGTGGGAATTTATTGATCAAATTAGAAAATATCGGGAAGAAAAGTGGAATATTGTTTATTTAGACGAAACTTGGTATGATACCCATGATGTGAAAAAAAGGGCCTTTCCAATGGGAGTGATAAATGTGCATTGAAGATACCGTGTTCAAGAGGAAAACGAATTATTATTCTTCATGCAGGGGGAGAAAATGGTTGGGTTCAAAATGAATTACTTTTATCTGCAAAAAATATTAAGGACTGCTCTGCAGATTATCACCAAGATATGGATACTGCGTTGTTTGAGACATGATTTAAAAATCAGTTATTACCAAATTTAAACCAGCGGTCACAAACGGTAAGATCACAAAAGACAAACTGTTATCGAAAGTCAATGAAGTTGAGATTCCAACCGATTACATAATCGATGGTATGGCAAAAGAAGCGGGACATATAGTTCTACGATTATCACCGTACCATTGCGTTTTGAACCCCATAGAATTAATCTGGAGCAATTTAAAGCGAAATATCAGGAAAAATAATTCAGCTCCGACCTTAAGCGCCAAAGCGGTGGATTTAATTCGGCAAGAGGTTGACAACATACCGACAGAATTATGGGGAAATTGCGTAAAACACATAATCGATGTAGAAAATTCTTATGTATCCCCAAATAATCAACGGTTTATTATAGATATTGGAAATGATAGTTCCGATGAAAGCAACTTTGAAAATTCTGATAGTTGTGATAGCGACGACGAATAATTAAATTTTTTAATATAATCTTTGGTGTTTTATTTAAGTTCCTCCCTGTCCTTGTCACACTGTCATAAATCTTTAAAGGAACTCGAGCGGGAAAAACTCACCCCGGGTTTTATTTATGACTATCATAAAAACCAAACTCGATGTGGACGACTATAAAAGCTATAGCCTTGACTAATATCATCTCCGTTGCTACTGATGATGCTCCGGCAATGGTAGGACGACACCGAGGCTTTCTGGCGTACTTAAAACAAGTCATACCGAATGTACTATCGGTACATTGTGTTATTCACCGACATCATTTGGTGGTAAAAAACCTTAGTGGACGTTTGCATGAATCACTACATTATGTCATTAGAGCAGTTAATAAAATCAAAAGGAATGCCTTAAATGAGAGATTATTTGCTCAACTTTGTTTGGAAAACGATGATGACTATAATCGTTTACTACTTAACACGAAGATTGGCTAAAAGTGCGTGTTTGTATCGCTTCTATTCGCTTTATGATTCAGTATTGGAATTCCTGGAAAGTAAAGACAATGATTTGCGTCATAATTTAATTATCTCGAAAAATGACATCGCTTATATGACTGATTTATTTGCCAGATTCAACGAGACTAATTTGAAACTACAAGATGACACACTAAATTTAATCAAAACTAAAAGTGTAATATCTGCCTTTGTTGCAAAACTTTTGCTATATAAACAAAACTTGGGAAGAGGGGAATGTTCTCAGTTCCCAAATCTTTCAAAATTGCAAAATAGAGATGAAGATTTGCTTGCTTAATGTCAACACTTAACGGCACTCCATTCGGACCTTACTCAAAGATTTGAAGATATTCTTCACTTGGATATTCCCGACTAGGTGTTGAACCCTTTTGTAAGTAGTCAAACTCAGAGCACAAATGCAGATTAGTACATGCCAGTAAAGGAGCAACTTATTGAATTATCCACAAATGAGGAGCTGAAACCAATGTTTAAGCAAGGATACGAAAATTTCTGGTGACAAAAACAGATCCCAATTTTATATCCAGCATTATGGGTTATTGTACAGAAGCCGTTGATTGCTTATCCATCTTCGTATTTGGTAGAACGTGGATTGAGTGCCGTTATGAGCCTCGTCACAAAGAAAAGAAACAGAATGGAAATTAGTAATCGGGGGGATTTGCGATTGCTACTGACAAACATCGAGCCGGGCATAAATAAACTGATAACATCCCATCAGGTTCATACAAGCCATTAATATTTTATTGTATCTTAGTACAAAAGTTATAATCAATAAATACTTCTTCACCAAATGTTTACTTTATATTTTGTTTTTACGTCACCATTTACCATTAAGTTTTGCGGTAGTTTTTTCAATGGTCATCGTTTTATACTTAATAAATAAATAAAAGAAAAAATTAACGATGATATTGTTTTTATTTTTTAAAATCGGTGCGACACTGTTTCGATTGCCTAGCAATCTTCGACGGGCACGACTAAAAGTACAAACATGTAACTAACATATTAAAAATATAATTATATATGTAAATACCGTCAAAAGGATGAAGAATACAAAAAAACATCAAAATAAAATAAAACACAGAAATGGCGATAACGAATCGTGAAACTCAAGTGAGTGAGAGACTTACACCATCTACAGATTCCAACAAACTGGATAGATTTTTTTTGATGAGCAACGCGTGTGCGCAGGGTTGTTTAAAATAAACGGGTGGAGGTGGTCAAGTTAATCCGAAGCAAATCTATTGAAATTAAATTTGATTGATGTATCTAAGAAAAAATCTGTTGTTGTTAAAGTCCGTGAGGTCGTTCAGAAGAAAATCGTTATTTATGTTGTTGTGTTTATGTATGAACATTTCCTCCAAAAGCTCTAGTTCTTTTGATTTTTTGATTTGTCTTAGTAAAATTATTTCATTATCAATCTTATGTTTTGTGTTTTGTATATGTTTATATATTGCAGAATTTTCTTTTGATAAATGTTCTTTCAATCTGGTTTTTAAATTACGGCCAGTTTGACCTATGTAGAAAGAGTCACAGTCATTGCAGTTGATTCTGTATACGCCGCGTAATTCGTCTTTAATGAACCTATGTTTATTATTTAAGATATATGCACTTATTCTATTGTTTGAGGTAAACGCGGGGATGATGTTAAATTTATTGAGATTTGGTTTGAGTTTGTGTTGAATTGAAGCTACGAAAAGAACCGCTAGATATTTGAATTTGTTTGAATAATGTGGGAAGATAAGTTTGTTAATGTGAGAGGTGTGAGTTTTGTTGTAAATCCTCTGCATGTCTGAGATGTTGTATTTATTGTTTAAACCCATCTTTATGATTATTCCCATTTCGTTAATGTAATCATTTTCTTGTAAGGGGACGTTAAATATTCTATTAAATAGGAATCTAAAGAATGCTTCTTTATGTTGTAAGCAGTTATATGAGTATTTTGGAATAATGGTGTCAGTAGTTGTTGGTTTTCTGTAGATTTGATATGACAGAGAATTATCAACATTATTTCTTTTGATGGTCAAGTCTAAGAAATTCAGGTTACAGTCATGTTCGATTTCTGTCGTGAATTTTAAGTTTGATATATTATCAAAAATGTCGGAAAGAGCTAGTAACTTAGCGTTGTTACCCTTATATAGGATGATAATGTCATACACGTATCGGCCATAGAATAATATATCTGATACAAAAAGATTGTATTTATCGGAAAAAAAGCAATTCTTCAAAGTGTTTAATATAGATGTCTGATAGAATTCCCAATACTGGGGAACACATTGGTAATCCATCTTTCATTTGGTAAAAGTTTTTTTCGAAAATGAAAAAGTTTTGACCAATTCTAGAATATTTATAAAATTATTGATTTCCTTAATGTTTAGATTTAGTTCAGTTTGGTGTGCAATTAAATGTTTTTTAATTATGTTAATGGTTCTTCTTATGTTAACGTTAGCATATAAATTTTTGATATCGAAAGATATCAGTCTATATTTATTTGTTAATTTCAGATTACTGAGTTTATGGATGTTGTGGATGATTAAGCGGCGTATACAGAATCAACTGCAATGACTGTGACTCTTTCTACATAGGTCAAACTGGCCGTAATTTAAAAACCAGATTGAAAGAACATTTATCAAAAGAAAATTCTGCAATATATAAACATATACAAAACACAAAACATAAGATTGATAATGAAATAATTTTACTAAGACAAGTCAAAAAATCAAAAGAACTAGATCTTTTGGAGGAAATGTTCATACATAAACACAATAACATAAATAACGATTTTCTTCTGAACGACCTCACAGACTTTAACAACAATAGATTTTTTCTTAGATACGTCAATCAAATTTAATTTCAATAGATTTGCTTCAGATTAACTTGACCACCTCCACCCGTTTATTTTAAACAACCCTGCGCACACAGATCAAAAAAAAAACCTATCCAGTTTGTTGGAATCTGTAGATGGTGTAAGTCTCTCACTCACTTGAGTTTCACGATTCGTTATCGCCATTTCTGTGTTTTATTTTATTTTGATGTTTTTTTGTATTTTTCATCCTTTTGACGGTATTTACATACATAATTATATTTTTAATATGTTAATTACATGTTTATACTTTTAGTCGTGCCCGTCGAAGATTAGGCAATCGAAACAGTGTCGCACCGATTTTAAAAAATAAAAACAATATCATCGTTAATTTTTTATTTTATTTATTTATTATTTACCATTAAGACAAAGTAAAAGTCTTCATTTTTCTATTATGTGTTTAATGTAGTTTTTCACTCTGGGGTCCGTCGGCAAGGTTTGACTAAGAAAAGGGGTCAGTGGGCCAAAAGACTTTTGGAAACACTGACCTACATAAAGGCCCCTCAAAAATATTTTTCACCAGGCCCCGCATTTACTAAACACTGCTCTGGTTGTGTTCTAAACTGTCAAATTTAGGTTGAGTTTAAAACTTGATATCCCAAAAAACGAATTGAGATATTATATCACTTACAGAAACTCATGTATAGATTAAACGAGAATAACAAGGAAAGCATATTAGATTAAATTTTTTTTTTATTTTGTCGACACATAGCTTCTAACATTTTATAATAACAATATTTAACATCAAAATCCATATCATACCAATAATTTACAGCTATACATCCATGACTTTGCTGCACATGGTGAAACCACAAACTTGGAAGATATAAACAATCACCCTTTTCAACCCTAACTTTATAAATATTAGCAGATTTATATTCTGGATATAAATTATAATCCGGATTTAACGGATCTATAGAAATCCATTGCAACTCGGACACTTTTCCATCGCGATCTTTGGTATATTCAACGTCAAAACCGTTTTTTGTAACATTTTTAAATGAGGCACATTTATAGTTTTTGCAAGGAACGAAGGGTAAATCAGTTGGTGGTATTAATATAAAGTCTTTATGGCCATTGATGACGCAATAGATGTTTTCATAAGGATCTTTATGCACTACAAGTATAAAAATAATTTCAAATAATCGATTAAGTATTTATTCTTACTGCTTGTAATTGCTCGAGAATCTCCCATCCAAAAATTGATGGCATCTGGATTTTTTCCGAATGCTTTAGACGCCCAAACAATTTCCTCATCAACATCACTTAATAACGATTTAAAAGTACTTGTCAAATTAGAATTTTGTTCCTGAATATAACAAATTACGTTTTTACTAAAAAAAAATAAAATGTCATTGACTTAATTTTTAAATAATCCACTTACACGGGATTATTTAAGGAATTCAAAAATTGACTCATTTCCATTTTTACTTCCTCAGGTGTTACAAATAAAGTTTCTAAATCTTTAGTGAATAATCCATCAGCATATCCATTCGGTGTTAAAGCTACCGTCACGTTATTATCACCGATTCGTTCCCTACGATTTTTAAGATAATTCAAATTGATGATTTAATTTTTAAAAAAGGTTTACATAAAATATCTTGATGACCATTTCTTAACAGCGGGAAAATGAGAACATCCGTTTTTTATTAAAACGGGCATATTTCTAGAAACAAATTCTCGTAAAAAGGTTATGTCCCATTCTGTATCGATCTTTTCAACCACCGGTACTTTACAACTAATATGAAGCAAATCTAAAATAGAATTAAATTAATAAAAGTTTTTAATAAAATTTTAATTTTACCCCTTGATTCTTGACTCAAAATTTTTATGGGGCCCTCAAAATCCGCCATTATCAGTCAAATTAAATTGTCAAATATAAAAAGAAATGATGTGTTTATTTTTATTTATAATTTATTTTATTTATTATTATTATTATTAATATTAACCGGCAGGTTAATAATTATTTATTAAAATTATTAAGCACATTTTTTTAATAATAAATATTTTGATAAAGTGACAGGAGCTAACTTCACTTCGTTAACTAAATGTAATTTGTGGTTATGTTAGTTAAATGTTGACAATTTTCGGTGCCACGTAATTCTTTGCAATAAAGTCATGGGAAACGCGAACAGCATCGACGTTCCCGGCGGAGGAACCGAAGGATATCACATTTTAAAGGTACATTTCCTAACACAATCTTTACAACCGCATTTCTATTAAGAATAACCGAAAAATTAGGTCCAAGAAAACTCGCCAGGAAGCAAAGCAGGTTTACAAGCGTTTTTCGATTATATCGTAGCTATAAATGGAACGAGACTCAATGAAGACAATGATACGTTGAAAACACTTTTAAAACAAGGAATAGGTATTGTAAGCTAAAAATATTGATGAGCTTATAATTATTTATGTTACATTTAAGGTAAACGAGTACCAATAACCGTTTTTAGTAGTAAAACTCAAACTGTTAGAACATTATCGATTGAACTGAGTGATTCATGGGGTGGACAAGGTTTATTGGGTGTTAGCATACAATTTTGTTCGTTTGAGGGATCAAACGAAAATGTGTGGCACATTTTAGAGGTTCATCCTGGTTCACCGGCAGAATTGGCTGGGTTAAGGTCATTTACTGATTATATAGTTAACGCAGATTCAGTTATACACGACACAGAAGATTTATTCGCTTTGATTGAGGCTCACGAAGCAAGAACTTTAAAATTGTATGTTTATAACAGCATTGATGATGCATGTCGAGAAGTCACAATCACCCCAAACTCAAAATGGGGGGGAGATGGGAGTTTGGGATGCGGGATTGGGTATGGTTATTTGCACAGGATACCCATTAGAGGAAGTAATGTGAACGAGTCAACTGTAAATAATGTGAATACTTCAAATTTGGGTTATCCTGAAAAAAGTACTGCTCCAATCATGATTGCTAATACTTTACCCCCCATAAATACATCAATTGGGATTTCAAACACCCAAAACGATGTTAATATTGCAAATAATAACCCAACTCCAGCAGCTACAGTTTATCAACCCCCTTTAAATATCCCCCCACCTACAAACATCCCAAGTTTTAACCCCACGATTCCTAACAATGACCCAAATTCTTTTTTGGGATCCATCCAAACCGCACCAGTTCAAGACGTTCCAGTTCAATGTTTTCAGAACACCACAGTTCCAAATTTACCACCTCAAAACCTTCAAAATGTGATGATACCAAATGTACCGCCTCAAAATTTACAAAATGTATCGGTCCCGCAAAATTTTCAAAATGTATCAACTCCACAAACGGTTATTTCAAATCCCCAATATTTTAATCCAAATGCAAATGTAGCGGGGGCGGCACCTTACGGCGTTTACACGTTTCCACAGTCGACGACTCAATTAACGACGCCCACGGTTTCCCCGACGGGGGTTCCTCTGCTTTACGACCCGGCGATAGCTGCGAAATCTGCACAGTTACTTTTGAATAGCAACGAGTACAAGCCGAGTTAATTCATTTCAAAATCAAATTATGATTAATTAAAACCGATTAATTAATAAAAATGTGTTTTTGAAATAGAAAAGGAATAATATGAAATCAAACTTTTATTATTATACTTTATTATTATAGGTTTTTAATTTTCGTTGTATGTATTATTCTGTATATTTAGTATCTAAAGTTGTCTATTATTAAAAAGATTGAAAGAGATGGTGTTATTTCATTTTTTGGATTTGTGTTTTAATCATAATTCAAATATGATTTGCATTAAAAATCAAATCATTTCTTTTTTCGGTTAAGATTTGGATTTTTTAAATTTTCAATAATGTTGGCAAAAACTTTTTGCTTATTAAATAAAAACTGGAATCTTGCGATAAATCTGTTTCAACAAACCTTTCTTCCTCATCTTTGCAAGGAAATAAAAAGATTCGGAATAAAAAATATCATCTGCTTTTCTATAGTATTGGGATTAAAAGTAGGAATGATATTGATTAAATTGTAATGATTTGTATTAAAAATACAACATAAAACCGATAAAATCAGAGACAAGGATGGATAGAGATGGCCAACTCTGTCTGATGGTGTAAAACTACGCTAATTTTACCCGCCGAATTTAAAAATTAAATAATATTTTAAAAAAATAGCAAATATTGTTTTGAAAATAGAAAATAAGTATATTTTCGTCAATAAATCAACATAATTATTAACCTATAAAAGATCATTGTAATAATAGCTTATACCAAGTAAATGATAATAATAAAATAAGAACTAACTACTAATGAATTATTTTCTTATATGCTTGTATTTTCTATTTACAGTCTGGAATTTAATTCGTCTAAAAAGTTTTATCGCAAGTTTTGTAATAATAGCTTATACTAAGTAAAGGATAATTAATAATAAAATAAGAACTAACTACTAATGAATTATTTTCTTATATGCTTGTATTTTCTCTTTCCAAGTCTGGTAATTAATTCGTCTAAAAAGTTTTGTTGCAACAGTTCCAGCAACATAAGCTGTTGCAAAATCATATTGCATTTCAGAGTTTTTTAACGCATCTGAAGTATGATGAGACACGGATAATTCTGTTTGTTCTATTACAATCGGAAAATGAGTACCAAGCGGAAAAGATTTTAAATCACAAAGCCCACCAACTGTTTGATCTCTCTCACAGTTTGCAGCGGTGAAATGCGGAGAAACGTAATTGTTTAGTATTAAAGATTTAGCAGAAGAAATGAATGATGAACACGTGGTATAAATGTTTCCTACTCCATAGCTTCTTATACTTGAAAAGAAATTTTCAACGGGATCTTGATTAAATGACCGAGGAGCGATATATTGAAATCCTATCCATGATAATATTTTCCACAAGTGTAAGAAACTATCGAGTGTAAAAGTTCAGTTCTTCAAAGACGGAATTAGGACATGTTTTTTCAGACTGCGGTAACGTGAAACACATAGCTTGTAAAATTGGTTTTGCAGATTGCCACATGACGCGATTTTTTTGGTACTACGCATCTAAGGTTCTTTCCTGGCAAACCATATAATTTGCTCCCGTTGATACTGTCAAAAAGTTTGTCAAAAAACAAACATAAATCCGCCGTATCAGTGGCCTTAGGTGTTATGTAGTATGCAGACGATGGTAACAAATCATTACTAATCAATGCTCTGCTTCTTAACGCAGATGCATCTGTATGGCTAAAAACTTGAGCACACTTACATTCATTTTATTAATTCTTTAGTCATCACGTTATGACTGTTTCATCTATTAATTTAATACATCGATTGTAATAATGACCAAGTCTTTTATCCAAATGGTAAAAGTCTACAATATGTTCCCAAGATGTTATTTTTTCTCGTCATCTGTAAGGTATCCTTGATACCTGTTCTCTATATTACTTTTAATACAAATTTTATTAGTTTCTTCTAAGAGAGTTTCCTCTTCTCGGTTATATTAGTAACACCTTCGTCACGTATTGTACATATCTAATACGTGTAATTAGATCCAGGGTACTGGTGCAGTTTTCACAAAATAAAAGCAAACTACTTGCTTCCATTTTCTATGAATTCCTTTTACCATGAATAATAATGAATGATTGGCAAATTTAGGTTTCCTGTTTGACCCACCCATGTCTACAAAACCATCAATACAATTTATGGTGGCATTATGCTGCAAGCCAGTACTTAATGACACTTCGTCAAACATTAAAATGCAATTTCTATCTAAATCATTCTGCATTTTATTTACAGAATGCTTTAGTTGTTCCAAAATAGACTCATTAATTTCAGACCTAAAAGGGAAATAAGCTAAAAGCTTCTGTAGAGTCTTCCTGGATGGTAGAGAAAAGAAATTTGATAAGAAACAGTATCCACCTTGCTTGTAAATTGAAAGGGCCAGCATCTTGTCGTCCAATGTAAACCGTCGTCCTCGTGGTTCTTTTTTTATTTCTGCACTGGCTGCTAAAGAAATTTATAGTGGCTTGGTTTAAATTTTTAACATTCACTAACAGCTGAGGATTTTTCCTCAATTCCATTAGCTTTTGTCTTGTCGTTTTAACATTTTTCTTAGCTTGCCACAATGCCCTCTTTACTATAGCCGTGTTGCAATTGCTGCAGTTTGCAACATACCTGAAGTATCTGAAGTCGGTTGATCTGATTCAGACAAAAAACAATCACTAATTGTTTCTTCATATAAGTCTAAAGTATATAATATATTAAAAAACAAACTTTTTCTCTAAAACTTCATTTACCTAGTAAGAGTAATGTAGGTAAAGCACGCTTTTCCAATTTGTCATCTACATATTTGCACATTGGTGCAAAATGTTTGGCACAATAATTACAAATAAATCATTACCCGTAATAATTTAGTTAATTGTAAAGGTCTACCGAATTTACGCGTCAAAAGAAAGTAATAATAATAATAATGTATATTTATTTCCAACAGGTTCCATACCCAATTACAGGAAAACAAAATTAATAACTTAAATTAAGGTTGAACTTGAAAGTAAAGAGAATACGTAAATAATAGATATTGATTACAAAAACATCAACTATTAATATTTGGTTTGAGTTCCTGTGGCCTTCAGTAGCTCCCTTAATCTCCTTGGTATGGATTCCACCAAGCTTTTCGTAACATCTGGAGGGATTTTCATCCATTCTTCAGTTAACGCTTTTTTTAAGGTCGTCTTTATTTAAAATGAGCCTTTCTCTGATCTTCCTGTCGATGAATACGACTTGGTATAGCAACCATACCTTCATAATTTTGGAAGTATGCTTTGGATCATTATCTTATTGAAAAATCCACTTAAATGTTAAAAAGCCCATTTTGTTCATTGTTAATTCTATGAAAACTAGATTACCAACCCCCGATGCCACCATACAGTCTCAGACCATAACAGAGCCTCCACCGTGTTTGATAGTATTGGTTACAAATTTCTCTTCGAAGGCCTCATCTTTCAGCCGCAATATCTTTGGTGGTTTTCTTAATATAATTTTACGCGTTTCAATACTTGTTTGTTTTTCCCATGGTGATTTTTGATATTTATAATTAACTTCGACGTTTAACCACTTACTGTGTCTCCTAAAATGTTCTAAAGTTGTCATGACAATGTTATAACATCGGTATAACAGCTAAATATGAGATGAATTTACATCAATCGGACCAGCTGTTTACTTCCTTTTGACGTGTAAAAATCGGGTTATTTTTACTTTACCATATTTGTGAGGGTTTTTGCTTAACTATTTTTTAAAATTTAACAATTAATCTTAAGAGGTTACTTTACAGTGCAATTCGGCAAATTATAAAAAAACCTACATCATTTATTAAAATAATTGAATGAAAATTTGCAGTAAAATAATCACCTCTAAAAATGCTTGTTGAACGTTGTTTAACTTAACTACATTTTTGAATTTATAAATTACCATTTATAGTTTATTGTTTTTGTATCGTTCAATTTAATGTTAGTATAGTTTGTGTAAAATTTATCAACATATTTATTATTACTACCGGGCTAAAGGAAGCGGCTACAATCATCAATGCGAGCTTTAAGGTCTAAAGCAAAAACATTGAAGGGTTAAAGTTACAATTAATCCTTATTACAATTGTACTTGTTCCTTTATGTTGGTGGGTGTCAAAAGAGCTGTACCGAAATTTTTGCTGTTTTTGACTTGTCGTTACAAAGTCATGAAAAATTTGGCCAATATGGAGGAGGTGGTGTCAGAAAGATGCTTGGTCCAAAAGCCTGAGAACGTAATTCGAGCCCCTTTGCTCAAGCATAAAACCTATAATATCTTTCGCTTATCTGTTTTCCTTCGAGCATGATAATACTTTTGAAGTCTCTTCACTGTTGTTACCTGTTTTATATGGCTGTTTTGTAGCTCAGACCGCACAGTGGTCATTTTCTAATAATTTAGGTGGACAAAATACAAAGATTGGTGATTTCGTTATGATATAATAATGCGTTAACTGGCTTACTAACTATGGCATATGGCATAGGAATATTTTTTTTATTAGAATAGTTTAATTACCACTATCCAGATGTTTAATCAAGAAATTATTGGGTGTTCGATTTTATTAAGATTGTAGCAATGCTAATTATATTCTGATTATCACTATATGTATAATGCATTTAGCATGTATAAGTACTCTTATTTACTTCATGAAGCTCTTATTTTTAAAGTTAAAAGATTAACATCACATAATTTCACTTCTATTTGAGTTATCTAACAGGGTTCATCATGAATCATTCCAATTCTTTTTTAATATTGTCTTTGGCTAGCTTTTGTTCGGTCCACCTTCTCATTGCCCTGAATGTCATTGCTTAAACGACACTGTAGAGTAACAGTATCACCTCTCAGGTTGCTGGTACCATAGGCACCAAATATGTGGGTGCTCTGGATAAACAAGCACCGACACAAAATTTTTAATTAGTGCGGAGCACCCATAGCGAATAGTTGGGTTCTCTGGGTGTATAGGCATTCATACGAAATTATTGATGTTTTTATGCGGATTAAAGTTAGCATCTTCAATTAATTGTTTAAATTTAATGAACTATTCAGCTTATTGTTCAAAATTTAGTCCCAGCATCTGTTGTAAATGTTTTTTTGGAGAGCACGCATTTTGAATTGAGACTAGATACTGTTTCTAGAATACTTGTTACTGCTTTCAGAAGTCTTGAAATGCTTCCAGAATACTTGAAATGCTCCTAGAAGACTTGTATTGATTTCAGACGACTTAAACTGCTTCTAGAAGACTTGATATTGGCTCTGGAAGATATGAAATTGCTCCAATACCGAATACTATTTGTAAAACTGCTGGCATATAACATTTTCATCCCAAAATACAAGATACTATTGATAAACCACTTGAGATTAAAGATAATTAAAGACTTAATACACAATGCACTATAATAGTTTGTAATTTTTCATAATTATTTTTTCTTAATTTTAATGTACTATCCTTTTTTGAAAAAAGATTTTTTTTCAAAAAACGACTTTGTGAAGAGCCGACATTCGTTCATTTGAGTGTTTTCCTAATTCAGTTCTATTTCAGCACTCGGAACCTTTTGAACTATATTCAAAATCCAGCGCATATTTCTGATACGTTTTCTGATCAGTGCCGAATCACACATAAAGAACTAGAATGCCTTCATTGCAGCAAGACTATCTGTAAAAATGCTTATGGATCCATCTTTCTGTCCCTATTGTGGGTTCAAAGGAGTTCAGTAATTTATAGCAAGAACTTGCACCTGAAAAATGGGTGTGTCCGAGCTAATTGGTAATTACACTAACCAAGATGTGAAATCTGGTTGTCACAAAAACCTTCCATTTAGTACTGCAAGACACTTACGAAAAAGCAGTAATAGGCTAGGTAATTTATGATATATATTTTATAAAATCTAAAATCCATCAAGAAAAATTTGTGAAAAATTAATCTTGTGAAAATGTTTTCTTGGAGTATTGCACAAAATAAAACCGAGAATATTTGTGCTAATAAAAAATAAAATTGAATTGTTTGGGTTCATGACAATATCTGGCACCGTTTTAAATTCGTACAAAGTCTGATGTTTCTTATGTAGGGAAGTGTATATTATCAAGAGATGCGGCATATTTGAAATAAAAGTATTTAAAATACAAATACAAAATACGTATTTTGTATTTCAAATACATTTCACCAAAAGTATTTTGTATTTGTATTTTGAATACTTTTAGTTACTTATTTTGTATTTTGAAAATACTAAATAATTTTTTCTAAACATGTCTAAAATGAATTATTTTTAGTAATCATTTTGTTGAGTTGTGTTATATGAATAAGATAGTACATCTATAGTTGTGTGAATACCCAACGAATACGAAATTAAAAGAATATCGGGGATCTACCATATTCGAACCTGGGGAAATATATTGTCAATGAGGGGATTTTTTAAATTCCATATTGTAAAACTCCTGCAATTTTGCAGTGGGATTAGCAGAGGTTTAGTTTTGGATGAAGTTTGAATCGTTGAGAAGATTAATTGTATTTCTTTGTGCATCCTCAAACTTTTACTTGTTGTTTATTTAGTAAAACTTCGTGAATTTTAAAATGTAAGTACAAACATGATTAAATAATTTACTTAATCGACACAAAATTTATAACTTTGCTAACGCGTAAAGCAGCGTAAAGAGGGTGGAAGTGCATGAGAGAGATTTAAAGGATCTCACCCATACGATACAACTGCCGAATTAATTTCCGATATTCACTCAGAATATGATTTAAAGTTATGCAAAATTGTAAAAACTGTTACTGATAATGCATCTAATATGGTTAAGGCATTTAAAGACTTTGGAAAAAGAGAACAACATTTCGACAGCTCTGATGATGATAATGATAATAATAATGATGAGGATGATTTAGTTCCATCCGCTCTTCCGAAGCCAACTGATAATCATGAGGAATTTTTTACTTCCTAATCACGAGAGATGTGCAACCCATACGCTGCATTTGATAGCTGCAAAGGATATAGAACAAGCTAGAACACAAAATTATCCTCACAAGAAACTTCATGACGCAGCCTTCGCTAAATGTCAAGCAGTATGGAATCTATGTTCTAGATCTCCAAAAGCGTGCGAGATATATTTGGAGTCTACTGGAAGGTCTCTTACTTCTCCATGCCCAACTAGATGGAACTCTTATTACAACTGTATTCGAGACCTTTTGACGGTACAAGAACACCTAAATGAAACGTTAAGAAAATTAAACTTGCCATCTTTTAAAGACAATGAAATAGAGTACCTCTCAGAATACATAAGTTGCTTAAAACCAATTGCAAACGCCATCAGAAGCTTGGAAGGCTACCGGAGTTAATGCGTATACGACGCATGTTAAATTCGCTAAAATCTCATAAACCAAAGTACTGCAGTAGTTTAATCGATACTATAGAGAAAAGTGTAAATAAGCGCTTCAATTATCACCTGGATTTGGATGCACCCTCTGCAAAGAGTGCTATATTGGCGGCTGTTTCTCATCCATTTTTTAAACTTAAATGGGTACCTAAACATAAACGAGAAAATGTCAAAAAATTTTTTACCGACGAAGTGCGGAAGATCAAAAATAAAGAACAGAAAAGAGAAACTGAAAATGCTAGTGAAAAACAACATGAACAAAATGAATTCGTCCATCACAAATGATGGAAATAGTAATACCAGTGATTTAGAACTACTTCACTATTTGACAGATAGTGACAATAATTTGAATTGTTTACATAAATATCCTTCAATTAAAAAAGTTTTTATTCATCATAATACATGCATTCCAAGTTCTGCTCCTGTAGAACGCCTTTTTTCTTTTGGCGGAATGATAATGAGGCCACATCGAAGAAAAATAAGTGACGAATTATTCGAAAAGATAGTGATTTTAAAATCAACGAAATGAATTTGTGTTCATATTATACTCTTTTAGTAAAAAATGTAGAATAACACATCTTTAATGTATACAAAACGTATTTTGTAAAAAGTATTTTAATAAAGGTATTTTGAAAATACGTATTTTATGTTTTGTATTTAAGTACCAAATTAAAAAAGTATTTTGTAATTTGTAATTCAAGTATAAAAATTTGAAAGCATTTGTATTTTGTATTTAAATACTTTTTTAAAAGTATTTTGCCCATCTCTGATATTATCCAATTGAAAACAAATTAAAATTTTGTTATGATTTTGCTACTGTTCAGAGCTATTTTATTCATTATTAATCAAGTGTTATATACATCCAACATATCTAAATTAGTATGTGTTAATATAAAAGGTGCAATGTGCCTTATCACAGAACACCAAAAAGTTACTCTATGGTGGGTTTCAGGTCACAAAGATCTTAAACTGAACTACAAAAAAGTCTCAAAGGTGGACTTGTGCTGAAAAGAACTTCTAGATATGGTAAGGCGAAAATTAACTCTATCCCTGAAGAAACTAAAGAAGTTTAGTGTCTCAGCCAGGGTGATCCTAAAATATATACCCTTCATACTACCTCTTTCACATTGCGTAAGCTTAGGATCAAACTGATCGACTTTGCAACGACGGATCAGAGCTCACAGAACATACTTTGGAGAAATGCGACTAAGAACTGTGACAATAAGACATTAAATTTTTGGGAAGAGTTTCCTGACGCTTGTATAAAGAAACAAGACTATGAAGTAATACTAATTGTGCGTTCATGCAACGTGTTTTAGATTTAGTCGTAGTCATAGTCGTAAGAGTGAAAAGTTAAGGTATTGTGTTATAGTACTACTATTCATGCAATATCTTACGACTAAAACGGTTTTTGTTGTAGCCCTAGGGTTGCCCAACTTTTAAATTCTTAAAGCTAAAACCTTCCGTCGTAACTTGACGCATGCGCACAAATACCTTTATGATCCAGGTCGCAAAGATCATATAAATATATGTGAAAATAACTTTACAGAAATTGAGGGTAAATTAGAAATGAATGGTTGGTAAATTTATTAACAAAAAATTTTAAAAAGTATATAATAGTAAATATAATATAAAAATACAATAATATAAATATTTTAGCAAGTTTATGCCAGGAACTATAGAGTAATTTAAGGCAGTATTATACCCGCTGTAGAAGGCAATTACCATCAGGGTCCGCTGCTCAACCAAAATGGGAACACCATACATAATGCTTTTAGGCTTTTTAAACTCATTTGTAAAAAGGAGACAGAAAGTACTTTTCTGCAGATAAATCGGGTGTTATATGATCCTTATTGAAGAAATAGCTTATTCCTCGCAGAAAATGAAGAAAAGATAATTAAGAAATGAAGTGACTGCAGAAATTATTTTAGGAATAACTTCTTCCCTCAATTATAAAACATTTTAACATTTTTTACCTTTTGAGTCTTATTAAAAAAAAGGACATTTTTAGGGGTAAGAATACCTTGGGTTGTACATCAGATGCACCATCTAAAATTTTTGAGATTTTGGATGTAACAAGCAATAGCGGAACATCATGTTCAACCACACCTTCAGTATTAAATCCTTCAGTACCGTACCATGGTTATACATACATAGAAACAATAGAAAACGCAATACAGACACCAATAGACGCAACACTTCAATACCTTCCAGTAGCGTTGTTGCACTGACCATTTATAATATACCCTGACTCGTACTGTTTGGTATTACCATATCCTAGAGGACAGTACCTTTGGTTTTGCCGTTCAATGCTGAGAAAGCTTTGTAAGACTACTGTGGCTTTTACAATACCATCTGCTATGTCTACATTAGCTATGAATGGCTTCCGTAGAATTCGCTACCGCTGACAGAGTATACCAAAGACATTTTCTACGGTCCTCCTTGCCCTGGATAAACGATAACTGAACATGTTTTTTCTAGCCTTAAGTACTGTCTGGGATATGGTCTCATTATATTTTCCAGTAGAGGAAATGCAGCATCACCCACAACAAAATGTGGAAGTGTAATGTTACTTTCAGGTAGTTTCTTGAGAATAGGGATGTCTATGTTTCCATTTAAAAAAGCTCTCCCGAAAGAAGATTCTTTAAAGATAGTGCTGTCATGATTTCTTCCACTAGCTCCAATATCTGTTACATTGAAATTATAATCCACATCTACAAATGCCATTAGAACAAAGCTGAAACTTTGCTTGTAAAGAAAGAACTCACTTCACGATACTTTTGACGCTTGTATGTGGATGTGTTTCCCATCAACAGCCCTGATAAAACTGCATATGTTTTTTGTAAAACATATCTTCAACAGAGACTAATATGTCTCTTGTTAACTCTGGTAGTTCCACAAAACAGTTATTGTTTCTTTAATAATATAATGAACAGTAGATTCTTCCATTCCAAAATTCCAAGGTAGCTCTTGCATAGTACTTTTTTCTAACAAGTAACAATAATAATTTTATTTTTATAATAATAATTAAAAATTAATTAAATCTAATAATTAAATTTTTTATTATTTTTATTTGGTGTTTTTGATAAAAAAGGTGCAACCAGTTTTAACAATTATTTAAACTCTTCAAATGACATGCGGACATATTTAAAAAATTGTAAATCGTCCTCTTCCTTTTCTAACATATTTCTAATAAGAGTGGCATAATTCCCCTCTAATTCTCGATTCTTATTGATGGGTCTTCTGCCAAAACGTCGTCGTCTTCTATTCTTCAATCTTTGTGCAATTAATAAAGCTGCATTCCAACACTAGCAGCGACAACAATTTTATTTTTATTCATTTTATTCATATTAATTATTCACTCCTGATCCTCCAGATTTCTTTTTGTATTTTTAATTTGGCACGACAATGTATATGTCAAAATTTTGCTTTAATATACTGTGCTTAAATCTTGCATGAACCAATACTTTTCCTTACAACTACAGCTAACGCAAACGGTTAAGTCTAAAACTACGACTAAAACTACAACACGTTGCATGAACCCACCATAAGCATTCATTGAGGACCTTATCTTGACATAAGCCTGTGAAGAGTTGAAATTATAATACATCTTATAGGTAGTGATTGATGGGGGAGTCCATTTTTTAAGTTTTAGTTATTATATGTTTTATCCCAAGCTTGTAGAAACTTCTGGTTTGAAATAAAATTACTTGCAAGGTTACTCTGAATCAAATTCTCGTAAAAAGGTTATGTCCCATTCTGGATCGATTCTTTCAACCACCGATTCTTTACAACCAATATGAAGCAAATCTAAAATAGAATTAAAATAATAAAAGTTTTTAATAAAATTTTAATTTTACCCCTTGATTCTTGATTCAGAATTTTTATGGGGCTTTCAAAATCCACCATCATCAGCCAAATTAAATTGTCAAATATAAAAAAAATATTTTTTGTTTATAATTTATTTTATTTATTATTATTAATATACCGGTTAAAAATATTTATTAAAATTAATGAGCACATAGTTTTTTAATAATAAATATTTTGATAAAGTGACAGGAGAACGAAGTGAAGTTCGTTAATTAAATGTAATTTGTGGTTATGTTAATGTTGACAATTTTGATAATAAATATAAGTGATCAAAACACAAAAATCGTTTTAACTTAATAATAACATAATGTATTTCCAACATAGAAATATTTTAATGTTAAAGTCAAGCAAAAACATTCTCTTTATAGCTTAACAATAAGATATAAATTTAACGGTTTTGTATATCTATTAAGTTATTAATTAAAGCGTACGATAGGTTCAACTGAAGATGGGCTTATAAAGTCCGAAACAATTACTGAGAAATTGGAAAAAAATAAATAAATAAAGCAAGTTGAAGACACAATTTTATTAAATCGTAATGGTTTGTATTAAAAATACAACATACAACTGTTTCATTTTACAAATAATAAGTTATTAAAACACAAAATATGTTTCAATTTAATAATAACACAAAGTTTAAGTTGGAAATATTTTAAAGTGAAACTCAAAAGCTGTCTCATTTCTTTTACAGAAAAGAACTTCCAGATATGGTCAGGCGAAAATTAACTCTATCCCTGAAGAAACTAAAGAAGTTTAGTGCCTCAACAAGGCTGATCCTAAAATATATACCCTTCATACTACCTCGTCCACATTGGGTAAGCTTAGGATCAAACTGATCGACTTTGCAACGACGGATCAGAGCTCACAGAACATACTTTGGAGAAATGCAACTAAAAACTGTCTAACAATAAGACATTAAATTTTTAGGAAGAGTTTCCTGACACTTGTATAAAGAAACAAGACTTTGAAGTAATACTAAGCATTCACTGAGTTGATCTTGACATAAGCCTTTGAAGAGTTGAAATTATTTACATCTTATAGGTAGTGATTGATGGGGGGGTCCATTTTTTAAGTTTTAGTTATTACATGTTTTATCCTGAGCTTGTAGAAACTTCTCGTTTTGAAATAAAATTACTTGCAAGGTTACTCTGAATCAAATTCTCCTATATAAAAAGGTTATGTCCCATTCTGGATGGATTCTTTCAACCTCCGGTACTTTGCAACCAATATGAAGCAAATCTAAAATAGAATTAAAATAATAAAAGTTTTTAATAAAATTTTAATTTTACCCCTTGATTCTTGACTCAGAATTTTTATGGGGCTTTCAAAATCCACCATCATCAGTCAAATTAAATTGTCAAATATAAAAAAAAATATTTTTTGTTTATAATTTATTTTATTTATTATTATTAATATACCGGTTAAAAATATTTATTAAAATTAATGAGCACATAGTTTTTTAATAATAAATATTTTGATAAAGTGACAGGAGAACGAAGTGAAGTTCGTTAATTAAATGTAATTTGTGGTTATGTTAATGTTGACAATTTTGATAATAAATATAAGTTATCAAAACACAAAAAACGTTTTAACTTAATAATAACACAATGTGTTTCCAACATAGAAATATTTTAATGTTAAAGTCAAGCAAAAACATTCTTTTTATAGCTTAACAATAAGATATAAATTTAGCGGTTTTGCAGACTTCCACGTGTTTTTCCTGTAACTTATATTAATGTAAGTTTTTCCATTTTGTATATCTATTAAGTTATTAATTAAAGCGTACGATAGGTTCAACTGAAGATGGGCTTATAAAGTCCGAAACATGTACTGAGAAATTGGAAAAAAATAAATAAATAAAGCAAGTTGAAGACACAATTTTATTATATCGTAATGGTTTGTATTAAAAATACAACATACAACTGTTTTATTTTACAAATAATAAGTTATTAAAACACAAAAAACGGTTCAATTTAATAATAACACAAAGTTTAAGTTGGAAATATTTTAATGTGAAACTCAAAAGCTGTCTCATTTCTTTTACAGAAAAGAACTTCCAGATATGGTCAGGCGAAAATTAACTCTATCCCTGAAGAAGCTAAAGAAGTTTAGTGTCTCAGCAAGGGTGATTCTAAAATATATACCCTTCATACTACCTCTTTCACATTGGGTAAGCTTAGGATCAAACTGATTGACTTTGCAACGACGGATCAGAGCTCACAGAACATACTTCGGAGAAATGCGACTAAAAACGGTCTAACAATAAGACATTAAATTTTTGGGAAGAGTTTCCTGACGCTTGTATAAAGAAACAAGACTTTGAAGTAATACTAAGCATTCATTGAGGACCTTATCTTGACATAAGCCTTTGAAGAGTTGAAATTATAGTACATTTTATAGGTAGTGATTGATGGGGGGGGTCCATTTCTTAAGTTTTAGTTATTACATGTTTTATCCCGAGCTTGTAGAAACTTCTGGTTTGAAATAAAATTACTTGCAAGGTTACTCTGAATCAAATTCTCCTATATAAAAAGGTTATGTCCCATTCTGGATCGATTCTTTCAACCTCCCGTACTTTACAACCAATATGAAGCAAATCTAAAATAGAATTAAAATAATAAAAGTTTTTAATAAAATTTTAATTTTACCCCTTGATTCTTGACTCAGAATTTTTATAGAGCTTTCAAAATCCACCATCATCAGCCAAATTAAATTGTCAAATATAAAAAAAAAATTTTTTTTGTTTACAATTTATTTTATTTATTATTATTAATATACCGGTTAAAAATATTTATTAAAATTAATGAGCACATATTTTTTTAATAATAAATATTTTGATAAAGTGACAGAAGAACGAAGTGAAGTTCGTTAATTAAATGTAATTTGTGGTTATGTTAATGTTGACAATTTTGATAATAAATATAAGTTATCAAAACACAAAAACGTTTTAACTTAATAATAATATAATGTATTTCCAACATAGAAATATTTTAATGTTAAAGTCAAGCAAAAACATTCTCTTTATAGCTTAACAATAAGATATAAATTTAACGGTTTTGCAGACTTCCACGTGTTTTTCCTGTAACTTATATTGATGTAAGTTTTTCCGTTTTGTATATCTATTAAGTTATTAATTAAAGCGTACGATAGGTTCAACTGAAGATGGGCTTATAAAGTCCGAAACAATTACTGAGAAATTGGAAAAAAATAAATAAATAAAGCAAGTTGAAGACACAATTTTATTAAATCGTAATGGTTTGTATTAAAAATACAACTGTTTCATTTTACAAATAATAAGTTATTAAAACACAAAATATGTTTCAATTAAATAATAACGCAAAGTTAATTAAATGTAATTTGTGGTTATGTTAATGTTGACAATTTTGATAATAAATATAAGTTATCAAAACACAAAAACGTTTTAACTTAATAATAATGTAATGTCTTTCCAACAAAGAAATATTTTAATGTTAAAGTCAAGCAAAAACATTCTTTTTATAGCTTAACAATAAGATATAAATTTAACAGGTTTTGCAGACTTCCACGTGTTTTTCCTGTAACTTATATTGATGTAAGTTTTTCCATTTTGTATATCTATTAAGTTATTAATTAAAGCGTACGATAGGTTCAACTGAAGATGGGCTTATAAAGTCCGAAACATGTACTGAGAAATTGGAAAAAAATAAATAAATAAAGCAAGTTGAAGACACAATTTTATTAAATCGTAATGGTTTGTATTAAAAATACAACATACAACTGTTTCATTTTACAAATAATAAGTTATTAAAACACAAAATATGTTTCAATTTAATAATAACACAAAGTTAATTAAATGTAATTTGTGGTTATGTTAATGTTGATAATTTTGATAATAAATATAAGTTATCAAAACACAAAAACGTTTTAACTTAATAATAATGTAATGTCTTTCCAACAAAGATATATTTTAATGTTAAAGTCAAGCAAAAACATTCTTTTTATAGCTTAACAATACGATATAAATTTAACAGGTTTTGCAGACTTCCACGTGTTTTTCCTGTAACTTATATTGATGTAAGTTTTCCATTTTGTATATCTATTAAGTTATTAATTAAAGCGTACGATAGGTTCAACTGGAGATGGGCTTATAAAGTCCGAAACAATTACTGAGAAATTGGAAAAAAATAAATAAATAAAGCAAGTTGAAGACAAAATTTTATTAAATCGTAATGGTTTGTATTAAAAATACAACATATAACTGTTTTATTTTACAACGAATAAGTTATTAAAATACATAATAAATAAAAATAATAAATATTTTAAAGTGAAACTCAAAAGCTGTCTCATTTCTTTTACAGAAAAGAACTTCCAGATATGGTCAGGCGAAAATTAACTCTATCCATGAAGAAACTCAAGAAGTTTAGTGTCTCAGCAAGGCTGATCCTAAAATATATACCCTTCATACTACCTCTTCCACATTGGGTAAGCTTAGGATCAAACTGATCGACTTTGCAAAGACGGATCAGAGCTCACAGAACATACTTCGGAGAAATGCGACTAAAAACTGTCTAACAATAAGACATTAAATTTTTGGGAAGCGTTTCCTGAAGCTTGTATAAAGAAACAAGACTTTGAAGTAATACTAAGCATTCATTGAGGACCTTATCTTGACATAAGCCTTTGAAGAGTTGAAATTATAATACATCTTATAGGTAGTGATTGATGGGGGGGTCCATTTTTTAAGTTTTAGTTATTACATGTTTTATCCCGAGCTTGTAGAAACTTCTGGTTTGAAATAAAATTACTTGCAAGGTTACTCTGAATCAAATTCTCCTATATAAAAAGGTTATGTCCCATTCTGGATCGGATCGATTCTTTCAACCACTGGTACTTTACAACCAATATGAAGCAAATCTAAAATAGAATTAAAATAATAAAAGTTTTTAATAAAATTTTAATTTTACCCCTTGATTCTTGACTCAGAATTTTTATGGGGCTTTCAAAATCCACCATCATCAGTCAAATTAAATTGTCAAATATAAAAAAAAATATTTTTTGTTTATAATTTATTTTATTTATTATTATTAATATACCGGTTAAAAATATTTATTAAAATTAATGAGCACATAGTTTTTTAATAATAAATATTTTGATAAAGTGACAGGAGAACGAAGTGAAGTTCGTTAATTAAATGTAATTTGTGGTTATGTTAATGTTGACAATTTTGATAATAAATATAAGTTATCAAAACACAAAAAACGTTTTAACTTAATAATAATGTAATGTATTTCCAACATAGAAATATTTTAATGTTAAAGTCAAGCAAAAACATTCTCTTTATAGCTTAACAATAAGATATAAATTTAACGGTTTTGCAGACTTCCACGTGTTTTTCCTGTAACTTATATTGATGTAAGTTTTTCCATTTTGTATATCTATTAAGTTATTAATTAAAGCGTACGATAGGTTCAACTGAAGATGGGCTTATAAAGTCCGAAACAATTACTGAGAAATTGGAAAAAAATAAATAAATAAAGCAAGTTGAAGACAATTTTATTAAATCGTAATGGTTTGTATTAAAAATACAACATACAACTGTTTTATTTTACAAATAATAAGTTAAATTTAATAATAACACAAAGTTTAAGTTGGAAATATTTTAAAGTGAAACTCAAAAGCTGTCTCATTTCTTTTACAGATTAACACTAAGGTTTAAATTTAACGGTTGTCTACTTTAAATTTTTTTGCATATTAAGCAAAAACCAGAATTTTCATCGATAAATCAGCTTTAACAAACCTTTCTTAGTTCATCTTTGGAATTAGAACGATTTAGAATAAAAAGCGTCATCTCATTGACAAATTTTATTTTCTTATGAAAAATTTAACAAAAAATCTTAAATAATTTAATATTTCTTCTCTTCCTTCTTATCTTGAACAGGTTTCGAGGGAGCCCCAGTTTGCTGAATAAGAATTTTCCTATGCTCTTCAATAGCATCGGGATTAAAAAACGTTTTAATTTAATGATAACACAAAGTTTAAGTTTGAAATACTTTAAGGTTAAACTCAAAAACTGTCATTTCTTTTACAGATTAACTATAAGATTTAAAATTTAACGGTTTTCTACTTTAATTTTTTCTTTGCATATTAAGCAAAAACCAGAATCTTTATCAATAAATCAGTTTTAACAAACCTTTCTTAGTTCGTCTTTGTAAGGGATTAAAATGATTTAGAATAAAAAGCATCATCTCATTAAAAAGATTTATTTTTTTATGAAAAATATAACAAAAACATCTTAAATAATTTAATTTTTCTTCTCCTCCTTCTTAACTTGAACAGCTTTCGAGGGAGCCCCAGTTTGCTGAATAGGAATTCTCCTATGCTCTTCGATAGCATCGGGGTTACAAGTAGGAGCCGTAATGGTTAAAACGCCATCTGAAGACAACTTCGAATCAACCTTTTGAATGTCGTGCCCCTTTGGGAGAATGTATTTCCTCGTAAATTGACGGGAAATGAATCCATGCTCATCTTGCTTTTCCTCGTGTTTCCCCTCGACGGTGATGGTATGGTCACCAGTTACTTTAACGACGATTTCTTCCGGCTTGAAATGTTGGACGTCCAGGTTCACCTGGAACTTGTCTTTATCCAGAGCGACCGTTGAGCCGACATCTTGTTCAGCGGCCAACGATTTCCACGGACGATAATAACTGAAGGGAATGCGGCTATGACGACGGAGGTAATATTCCGGGAGAGCCAAAGGCCGCATCATATCTTCTGGGTCCAAACCCAAACCAAAGTGTTGATTGAAGATTCTTGAGGGACGAGGCGAGAATTCGTCGAATAAAAACGGAGTGATGGACATCTTCTTGATTCTTGTTCGCTTCGTAGAGGTCTTCGCTTTGTAGAGGTCTTCGCTTCGACGATATACTGGCGACTGATGAGGGTTCGAATTTGGGGGAGTTTATATAGGGATCGGCTGAGTGGGGATGGAACATTCTCGAATCGTCTCGAATATTCTCGAATTCGAAGTTTTTTTTTTGGGTTAGAATCGAATTGTATGGAATGTTCCATCAAAATCGAGAATATTTGAGGAGCACGCGCACAAAACCGGATATATCCATTTTTAAAAAAATGTCAGAAAGCGCGAAAAACTTTTGACAGCTTGCCTTTAAAGATAAGCAATGCATATTTTTAACTTTTATAATTAGTTATTAGAGTGTGATATATCAGTTTCTTCCTGCAATTGAATTTACCAAGCGGTAGACGCCATATCTCGCTTGCGAATTCATATGCCAAGTAAATTTCGTCAAAAAATTAAGAAAATTAAATTTTTGAGTTAATTTCATATTTATTTATTTACAAATTCTCATATAAAACATTTAAAAAAAAGAAATGTAATAAACAAAGTGATTGAGCTTATTTTAATATTCCAACGTTAACATTTTTCAACAAAAAAAAATTTCCATATTTTACTTTTTTTTCACTCATATAAGGAATGTAAAAAGCGCGGAAAAGTCTGTGTGATTTTTCCGCGTCCAAAAACTTAAAAATTTTCAGCACCTTCCAAAGATCTTTCTTCTTGGAATAATTCGGCTCCAATAAAGTTTCCTTTTCCAAATCCAAATCGATCAAAAAGTGGCATTTATTTAGGTCAAAATACACGCTCGGTTCCTCGCGATTTTGATCGTTGAAGTGTTTATGGACGATTTTTGTACCATTATCTGATTCCGTGTAAGGAAAAGGCAAAATTCCCGCAAATTCTGATTTAATAAATCGAACGCTCCAGTTATTATTAGGGAGGTAAAACGAATTTGGATAACGGTGCCAATCCTTTCCGAAACAAACATTAATTAATGTACTTTCTGAAATTTTTCCTTCAATCGAATAATGATTCAAGTCAATCATTATATCCATCGGGGCGTGGTAATTCGTGTAAAGCGAATAAATACGAGATACGCCTTAAAAAAAGATAATCATTTAATGGTCCATTAAAACGCATTTTTATTACCTAATGAAGAAGTGAGAAGAAAACTGCCAATCATGATAAAAATCGTGCGATCCAAATAATGAGTACCATATGACATCGTTTTGATAAAACTCAACATGCGGAAATACAATTTTTGGATTACATCCACAGTTATTGCCCCAGATAAACAAATTAAGGGATAAATTGGGAATAAAAATCGTTCTTCTTTATGAGGTTGTAAAAAGAAGATAAACAACCATAAAAATAAAGGGGAAAGTGAGATATAATGGGGTAAAGTTAAGGTGCTTTTTTGCTTTGATGGAATAAGGATGTGCGATAAAAAAAGAGCTAATGGGGAAATTAATGCAAAAATCTGAAAATTAAAAAAAAATGAGTAATCATTTAAAGCAAAACGATTAGTACTTACCCAAATAAAATTAAAATTTAAGAAACCATTTATTAAATAAAAAGATAAAGGTTCAACCCCGTACAAATTTGGTCCAGATCCCCCAAAAACATTGTACATAACAATATTTAAAGGGGCAATCACAAATTTGCCATACAATATGCTATCTATTGTTACCATTGGGACTAAAATAACTCCAGCCGAAATTAAGGACCATTGCATAAAAGTTTTGTGCATTTTTTTCCTGATTAACATATCCAAAGCTAAAGGAACTCCTAAAACCACCGCAAAAGGCCAACCTAAAAAAAATGTATTAAAAAATCTAATCTTGTATAAAAAAATAGAGATTAATAATTTTAATGTGAGTGTAGAATATGATTCCTTGATAAAACCAATAACAAAATCAATTAAAGTTAAGACCAAATTAATTTACGTTACACATGAAAAAAAAGTTAGAATTGTTAATAAATCATATTTGTCATATTATATCATATTTGTAGCAATAATAAAATTAGTTTGTTAGCAAAATTTTAAGATAGAGATAAAACAGATTTATTGGTTAATAAATAATCTTGATAATTACATAAGGAAGTTATTAAGAAACTATGGGGAAAGGGATGCTATTTCAGATAATGAGAAATATATAAAAACATTGGTGAATAAACATAGTGAAATTAATGTACAAAAAGATATACAAAAATTGCTTAAAACCAGCAAAGTTAAAACTAATAAAATTGAATTGCTGAGATTTCTAAAATCAAATATTCATATGATGAACTACATAATAAAAATAAAGTAGTACACTTAACAAGTAAAAAGATACCAACAAATATGCTAAATCTTTTGTCTTTGGGAGATAATTTTAGTTTCTCAACAACCAAATTTAATAGAATGTTGGATAAGGATATTATAGAGTTGATTGCAGTTGTGTAAATATATAAATACATATAAATGCATTTATATGCGACAAGAAATAATATAGTTAATAAAATAACCAATTTTCTACAAAAATATAAAAAAGAAAGATACACTATTTCAAATTTGCAGGTTCAAATTTGTAGGAATGTGCAATTTTTCAAAATTTTTTTAAAAAACAATAAATATATATAGTAGTAAAATCAGACAAAACAAACCAGACAAACAAATCATACTGTATAAAGAACAATATAATGAGAAAATGTCTACCTTATTGAATGACAAAAATGCTTATCGAACAATAAGGAGAGATCCTGGATCGAATCTAGCAGTCAAAATAATCTTTTCAGGTAGACTTTTTAAAAAAATTGGAAAAAAAGAAATACATAGATAAAAATCTTAAATTACTGTTAGCCCCAACGCATTATACAGCTCCAAGGATACATGGATTACTCAAAATACATAAAGATAATAAACCTCTCAGACCTATAATAAATAATATTAATGGACCTACCGATCAATTAGCTAAGTTTTTGAACAAATCTTTAATAATTTTATTTAAATTCATTAGATGAATTTGATGTTAAAAGTGCTTGGGAAGTGAAAGAAAAAATAAGATTATTAAATATACAGAATTGAACTGAATTTTGGCAGTTCATTCTTCAACAGAGGAAGAGGGGGTAATTAAGAATGAGAATTTACAAAACAGCACCGTCAAAGAAGGATTCAGAGAACACAGAAGCGGTACTTATGTTCAGAAAATGCGTAAAATTAAACGAAATTCAGGGAAAAGATACGATACACAATCTGGAAAAATTATTGCCAAAGTTTTTCAAAATGAAGAAATAATAAATAAGATGAATAATTACATATACAGAGCAATAAAATTGACTGATAAACTTTTTTTAAAAGATATTAAACAAATATACAAAGTATTACTAAGTAATTTTTATCCTAAGCATCTAATAAACAACTCATGGTTCACAATATTAAATAACATAAATAGACACTAAAAATACAATTAACGGGGAAAACGAGAATAAGAATAGAAAAGATAAACCAAATATAAAACAATCGTTAATTACAAATTTCATAACTAGGCTGAATAATACAGGACAGATACTAAGGAACGATCATAACACTCATAATGCCATTAGGAATAAAGATACTCAGAATAAAGAGTTTTGTAAAATTAAATATATAACTAAGTTAACAAACAAAATAACGAACATTTTTAAAAAGTATGAAATACCTGACATAAAATTTGCTAAATACAATAACAACAAAATCGGCACCTTAATATCAAGTAAGAAAGACAAAATCAAACCTTTGGATAAAGTGGATACCGTATATCAATTAAATTGCATAGATTGCAATAAAATATACGTAGAAGAATCAAAACAACATCTCAAAAAACGTATACAACAACAGAATAAGAAGAAATGTTTAGTAACAAGTAAAAACGCAAAATAAAACAGCTTTGTGTCAACATGCAGTGACATTAAATCATAAGTTTGATTTTGATTATTCAAAAATATTAATAACAAATAAAAACACAATATTAAGAAACAGCTTAGAATCGATCTTTATAAGAAAAAACAATAACAAAACAGTTAATTTTAAAACTGATGTAGGGCGAATAGGGGCATTATGCCGATATTTTTACCGGATTGGTGTTATGATGGGTAGAGTGATGGAGTTTTAAACAGGTTCTACATAAAATATATTTGAACCTTGTCATGTTATTTAGAAAATTGTTGAACTTTGTCGACAATGTGTTGTTTAAATCGAAAATAGATCAATTGTTTTGATACAATTTAAATATATATATATATATATATATATATATATATATATATATCATATAAACATTTGTAATAAAATAATATGGTAAGAATCATATTCTACATGGTTTTGTGTTTGTATTGTAATAATCTTTAATTATTGAAAATTTGTTTAAAGATTTTAATTCTGAGGATGGGATAAAGTCCCAAAACGTAGATTAAAAAATGAAAAAGTTTTATTACCCAACAAAGCGCCGAGTGCTGTTGCAAAAATTGCTAGTTCGTATCTTTGCGTCCACCAAGCTCCACACATCACGTAACACATATACATTGCCCAAGATGATGGTAAAAGCGCCGAACAAGAGATAAACATCCCAGCGGAAAATATTTGGAAAACCAAACACATTCTTCCAATGTGAACCCCAAATTCACGAGAAACAGATCTATATAAAAAAAAACAAATATAAATAAATCTATCAAAAAAAATCAAAATTATAATTACTTAAAAAAAAATACCTCCACAAAAGAACTCAATAAAACCAATAAACATCTGATAAAATAAAAAATTAATAAAGGATTAGGTCTTAAAAGACGTTGGTAAATTATTGCCGGTACTCCATGAATTAAAAGATAAGTATACGACCTTAAAGCATACTCGGGGCTATATTCCCATGTTTGTAAACCTTTATCGAATATTAAATAATGCAGAGGTTCCCAATAATTATACGCTTCATCGCAATCGGAGATATTCGACCAAATTGCTGCACAAAATCTAGATAATAAAATTGCTTTAAATGCTGTATCACCACCCGGGTATATTAAATTATTGATATCCGGCTCTGGTCGTTTAAAAGTCACCCATTTCTGTTGATATTGAGCCCTTTTTTGACTCTCTTTTTTCGAATCTTTCTTCGAATGATTACCATTTTGTTGGCGCAATTTTAGCGAAGGCGGATTTCGTCCCATATCAAATCGTCTTTTTAATCTTCTTAAAACGATGTCATTTTAGAATATTCGTTAAATAATAATACGTGGTTATTTTTCTTGCAAATCCATATCAGCTATTTTTGACAGATATCTGACATAATATATTTGTAGGTTAGATAAGTATTTTAAAAACATAATTTTAACATTCTATTATTTTTATTTATTACATTTTTATTTAATAATAAAACAAATTTATTTAGTTTATGGTGTATTATTAGAAATTAATTTTTAATGTTGATTTTTAATTTTTAGTGTATAATTGGTTGCCTACACAGACATAATCGATTCTATAGATGCCTGAATTAGTTTGAATGTGGCGGGGAATTCCAGAAAAGGATGAATTTGATTGGCTAAAATTTATCAGATTTGCCGGTATTAAAAAGAAGAAGAAGAAGATTCGTCATTCTCAAACAGTTTTACTTTTTTTGGCCAAGAATTGCAAGAGAAACATGGATTTATCAGTTTTAGATTATGGTAAGTTAAAAAAGACTAACTAACTGATTATAAATGTATTCTTTTTAATTCTTAAGACATGAACTCATTAAAACCAAACATCATGGAAGAAAAAATTTTTCGATGTTTACAAAGATATGGTTGGAGTTCTTTACCAACGTTTCGATACGTAGCTTTAACAATGTTTGAAGTTAATCCAAAAGATTGCTGTATCCTTGAAGATCAAGAATTTTATGATAAATCTTTAATACTTTCAATACAATCCATCAACAATAACTTAGCCCAACCAATCGGGTGCTTATTTTATAAGAAAAAAGTTGACCCTAAATTTATTGCCGAAAAAATTGAGCATTACATCAAAGATTTAATAAAATGCGAACTGTTTGTTGCCACGACCGTATCAAACGTTTCAGATAGACTCAAACAAGTTATCGATGTTTTAATTGAAAAATCAAAACGACCACCGAAAGATGATTACGAAGCTTTAGCTTATCGAGTCGCCAACATGGACATTGTTCATATTTTTGATCCAATATCTTTATTGGAACACACGCGTGATGTGTTTTTGTGCCATAACATACAATTTGGATTGTTGGGCCAGAAAACGATGGGAACATTTACTGATTTTGCTTTGTTGGCTCATTATGATTGTGGTGATGATAAATTTAGAGAAAGTATTTATAAATATAAACCTGATAGTACAGGTTTTGCCGTTGCAATTTTTAGTATGTCTTCTTATGTTAGTTTGGTGCATGGTAACAATACAGGTAAATATATTTTTTTTATTTAGTTGTTAAGTCTCAAGCTGTAGGATTGCACTGTTCAATTTTATGCCGAGATAAGCTCTCTTGGTGCATCACCATCACATTTCATTGTTATCTCTTCATTTTAATTGAACAAAATTTGAAATTATTAATTGGGTCGTTGGGTTGTGAAGTTAGCCACAGATTTTAAAATCGAAAAACGACCAATTTCTGCAACTCGAAACTAAAATTAAAATTCATATTTGAGTTTAGTATTCTTAGAACAACCCCCGCTCGAAAATTAGCGAGGAGGTGTTTTCATTTAAGGGAGAAAAAAATGCCCAAAGTTATGAATATCTCGTGCGCCAATTACTGCTCGCCTAAAAGTGAAAAATGACCAATTTCTGCAACTCGAAACCAAAATTAAAATTCAGATTCGCGTTTAGCACGCTTAGAAGAACCCCTACACAAAGAATTGCGAGGGGGTGTTTTCATTTAAGGGAGAAAAAAATTCCCAAACTTAATGAATATCTCGTGCGCCATATACCGGTCGACTAAAATCGAAAAATGACCAATTTCTGCAACTCGAAACCAAAATTAAAATTCGGATTCGCGTTTAGCACTTTTAGAAGAACCCCTACACACAAAATTGCGAGGGGATGTTTTCACTTAAGGGAGAAAAAAATTCCCAAAGTCATGAATATCACGTGCGTCATATACCACTCGACAAAAATCGAAAAATGACGAATTTCTGCAACTCGAAACCAAAATTAAAATTCAGATTCGCGTTTAGCACGCTTAGAAGAATCCCTACACACAAAATTGCGAGGGGGTGTTTTCATTTAAGGGAGAAAAAAATTCCCAAACGTAATGAATATCACGTGCGCCATATACCGGTCGACTAAAATCGAAAAATGACCAATTTCTGCAACTCGAAACCAAAATTAAAATTCATATTTGAGTTTAGTATTTTTAGAACAACCCCCGCTCGAAAATTAGCGAGGGGGTGTTTTCATTTAAGGGAGAAAAAAATGCCCAAAGTTATGAATATCTCGTGCGCCAATTACTGCTCGCCTAAAAGTGAAAAATGACCAATTTCTGCAACTCGAAACCAAAATTAAAATTCAGATTCGCGTTTAGCACGCTTAGAAGAACCCCTACACAAAGAATTGCGAGGGGGTGTTTTCATTTAAGGGAGAAAAAAATTCCCAAACTTAATGAATATCTCGTGCGCCATATACCGGTCGACTAAAATCGAAAAATGACCAATTTCTGCAACTCGAAACCAAAATTAAAATTCATATTTGAGTTTAGTATTTTTAGAACAACCCCCGCTCGAAAATTAGCGAGGGGGTGTTTTCATTTAAGGGAGAAAAAAATGCCCAAAGTTATGAATATCTCGTGCGCCAATTACTGCTCGCCTAAAAGTGAAAAATGACCAATTTCTGCAACTGGAAACCAAAATTAAAATTCAGATTCGCGTTTAGCACCTTTAGAAGAAACCCTACACACAAAATTGCGAGGGGATGTTTTCATTTAAGGGAGAAAAAAATTCCCAAAGATATGAATATCACGTGCGTCATATACCGCTCGACTAGAATTGAAAAATGACCAATTTCTGCAACTCGAAACCAAAATTAAATTTCAGATTCGCGTTTAGCACTCTTAGAAGAACCCCTATACAAAAATTTGCGTGGGGGTGTTTTCATTTAAGGGAGAAAAAAATTCCCAAAGTTATGAATATCACGTGCGTCATATACCGCTCGAATAAAATCGAAAAATGACCAATTTCTGTAACTCGAAACCAAAATTAAAATTCAGATTCGCGTTTAGCACTCTTAGAAGAACCCGCGCTCGAAAATTTGCGAGGGGGTGTTTTCATTTAAGGGAGAAAAAAATTCCCAAAGTTATGAATATCACGTGTGCCATATATCGCTGGACTAAAAACGATAAATGACCAATTGCTGCAACTCGAAACCGAAATTGAAATTCAGATTCGCGTTTAGCACTCTTAAAACCCCTTCACAAAACAACCTTATGGGAATATGGACACTCTTAAAATAAAAATTTAACTTAAAAAATTGAGTTGAATTGTACAACACTTAAATTGTAGTAATTTGCATAATTTGCAAATGAATTGTGTTTCTTTTTTAAAACGCAAATTATACAACAACGCCTGTTACAATCATACACAGAATTCCATCATTACCTTCTGCGCAACATAAACATGTTTTTGATAAATTGATGGAAATTATTTATAATGAAATGTTTTGGGTTATAGCGATATGCATTTTCATCCAGCGTTATTTTCAAATTTAAATCATACAATAATACTTCAAAAATTGAAGAATTGTGGAGGGTATAGTATAAAATATACCCTCCATAATTCCACGAATCTTTTTGAATTGTGTAGCGTATATTAGTTTGGGGTAAGGTTATGATATGTTTGGGGAGTCCATGGCGGTTTAAAAAGTTACGCAGCTTATTAAAATATGTATTGCTCAAACCGCTTTTATAATGACTTGTATCAACAAATAAAATTTTATTGGTATAATCAGCGTACAGCAACAAGCAATACCTGTTATCTAGAATAAGAAAGAAGAAGATTTGATGGTTGTGGCAAGTTAAATCTACATCATTAATTATCTCTATGTCTTGATATTCCATAAAAAATTTCACTTCCTTGTTCTGACCTGACCCATGATCTTCAATACAAAATCTATTAGGAAATTATTTAGGTTTGGAACTTGTGGGGAAGTGTGCAAATACTGAATAGTTTTTTTGGCTACTACTCAGTTTTCCTAGAGTAGTAGCTTCAAAATACGTATGAGCCACAGTTTTTCTCTTATTCCACCCCCTCGCAAATTTTTGTGTAGGGATTCTTAACTATGGGAATTTTTTTCTCCCTTAAATGAAAATTTAAGGGAGATTGGGCGATTGTTCTCGCAAAATTGGTCGTTTTTCGATTTTAAAATTTATGGCTGGATTCTATGGCTAACTTCACAACCGTAAAAGTTGTTAATTTAAAGAAAACGTAACATATTGAATAAAGCGATGCCTTCTCGTCTCATTCAAAACACTGCTTGGGATTTTTCAAAAGTGTTTTTTCAATCCTGAATTAGATTTAAGCGGTTAATGTTTAATTTTATTTTAAATTTTCAAGGTATAATACCGAAAATTGGCACAAAAGATGTAGTAAAGCTCTTCGACGATGCTTTTGATACTCTCAATGCAAACAACGATACAATAAAACTAAATAGACATTCAGTATTGAAATCAACAATGCATCATCAATCATGGAAACAAATCGTGAATTCAATCAAATCAATTAAACTAATCAGAAACAACACTCGTCTCGATTTGGCTTTTCGTGTAATGACAACAATATTAAAAATGACTTATTTCGAATCAATGAATTCCATTAAGGATCATTTAAACGAAACAACGCTCAATAACGATCTTTACATCGTCTCGGGAATGTTTAATACGCCAAAAGGATTATTAAAATTGAAATCGGAAAGAATTCAGGTTTATATGCAAGAGCTGGAATTAGTCACTGCAACGTTAATTGAAGGGAACGGCTTTGAAAAACAGTTAGTCGTTGAAGATCGTAAAACGTTTTTGTTAAACTTAATTAGGATTAATGAAGACAAAAGCTTTCAAATCGAAAATGTATCAAGTAATATTCTTAGAAGTGATGGCGAAAGCGATCATGAAAGTGAAGATGATGAAATTTTGAAAGAAATTTTATATTTAAATCCGCGAGCGATGATACCGAAAACTTTGGACGAAGTGTTGAATGAGAAAACACGAGATCCTAAATGTTTACTTGCTTCAAAAGAAAATTTAACCGAAAATAATGATTATTTATTGAATTACGCCGCCGAACAAGATCAAGCCATAAATTTGTACCAATTAATAATGGGTAATTATAATAATGAATGTGAAGAAAAGATGGATTTTGATGAATTAATGGATGTCGATGTTGAATATGTAAATGATTCTGATATAGTTCAAGAAGATAAAAAATTAGAGACATCTCAAGAAGTTATTGATCAAATTGATACAAAAGTAAACGAAGTTGATCAAAGTGAAGAAGAAAGTGATCCCGACAATGATTTAATCAAATGTCTTTTTGTTCTAAAAAGAATTGATAATGAGTTCTTAAACGATCGAACACCACAACACGGCGAAGAAAACAAATTAGGATTATCATTACACGATGACTACATAGTTGTGTTGTTAAACCCCGATATTGAAGAAATTACATCAAAAGAAAAAACCGTTATCGTTTATAAAGGAGCATCGAAATCGAATCAAAGCTGTAGCATTTTTGATACAAACAATTTTGAGGAAAATCACAACAGCTTGCATAATCCAAAAACGGGGGATTACATCATGGTGTTTAAAACGCCAAAAGATTTTGATAAAGTTAAAAAGGAGCCTGAAGAGATCCAAGAAAATAATAATAATGTTACAGAAGAATATCCGGGAGTTGTATTAAACTTAGTTGAAGATAATTGCGAGTACAGCTTCGTTGTTGGGTTAATGAATAAAAATCGTAACAAAAAAATTTATTTGAGATCAGAAATAACTATCGAAGGAAATCGATTCTTAACGGTACCCAACATATTCCTTGTAAATGAAAATGAATCTAACAACGATGATTCAAACGATTCATTTATGATAATTGAAGCTTGTAATAGTTACTTATCAACGACCACAACTAGAAATAAAATCCGTGTAATCCAAATCCCCAATAATAATAAAACACAAGATATTATTAATTATCTCGAAATTTTAACCGAAACATTCAATTATTTTAAAACTGATATTAAATCAAAAAAGATGCAATTATTTCTAACAAACCGTTTTTTAAGTCTCATAAATTTAAGTGTAAATCACTACGTTCTCCCAAAATTGATGGAATACAATAAAATTTTAACACTTTGTAATTGGTTGTATGTAACGGAAGGATTTAATATTGGTATTGATGAAACGTCCTTAAATTTTTCGATAAATATAGAAAAATTTGTTGAAATTATTAATCGCCCGAGCATTGAAGAGTTTAAAAATATCGAAGAAAACTTTAAAACCGATGGAGAAATCAACGGATTAGATGCAAACGTTGCTTTAGATCAAATGGAAGAAAACGAATTTAATTTGATTTTACGAAAGATTCCGTTATGCATAACCGGTTGGGCGAATTCATGTAATGGAGTGGCGAAATTATTTGAGAATTTATCAAAGAAACGTATCAACTTTTTACATACAGGTCTTTTAAATTTAAATACTACTCGATGTATTATTAGGAGAATTAAGGCCGTTTATGGTATTCAGGAAAATGAGAATGATTTTTTTCATAGTAACTCGTATATTAATAAAGATTTAATTATTTATGCTTTTAACCAAGATTGTGCGGTACTTGTTGAATAATGTTATACAGATTTATATTCATATATTTTTACAATAAATATAAATGATCTTTTATATTCTTAATTTGATATTATTGCATAGTTAGCCACCAATTAAGCAGGATTAATTAAAAGGCACTTATTTCATTCGTTCCCTGCCGCTCTACTTCAAATACAGGTGTCTCTGAAATGTGTGTACAACGGAACACCACAGATTCCTTGGCTCAAAATAGGCCGATTTAAGTTAACTTATCAATGTCCAAAGTTGCTTCGTTCGCCACTAGAAGACCTCAAAGTTAGCAAATAAAATTTGTTTATTCTTTATAACTTGAAAACGCGATAATCAATCTAAACCATTTTTGAGATGTGAGTTCCTAGCTTCAATTAACGTTTTTTTATGGTTTAAATTTCACCTAAATTTTAAAAACAGAAATGATGGAAAAGCCATTTCTTCAGCAGTTATTACTCCATATCTTTTTTTGCTGAGTAGGCGATGACTACATAATATTATACTTATCGTAATTGGTACTGGTTTCTCTAGGGGACATTGAAATAGTCCTTGCCTCTACAATTGATTATGAACAGGAATTACGAAGAAAGAATTCCCTAGTATGCAATTCCTTACTTAAGTGCCAAACACGTTGTGATTTTGTAGTCAAAATGACGTAAATAAGGGTTGCAGGTACTTAAAAATTCCTTTTTTTCTGGCTTAACTACTTATCTAATCAAAATCTTATAAGAGACAAAAAAGTTTCAAAACTAACTGGGTTCTTCAGAAATTATAATTATGTAAGCGTTGCCTACTCAGACAAAAAAATATACTCTAATATTCGTCAAACACATGGCTTTTCCATCATTTCTGTGTTTTTAGAATTTTATTCAAAACCATAAATAGACGTTGAATGAACTTAGGTACTGACTAAGTGGTACTGAACTTAGGTACTGACTGGAATTTTATATGCTAACTTTGAAGTCTTCTAGTGGCGAACGAAGCAACTTTGGACATTGATAAGTTAACTTAAATCGGCCTATTTTGAGCCAAGGAATCCGTGGTATTCCGTTGTACACGCATTTCAGAGACATCCTGTATATTGGGTTGGATTGGGTTTAGCCGTGCATCTGAAGACATTTCTTAACGAAGATATCTACAATAAATAGTTTCTGAAATAGAGTACTTTAGAAACTAATTTTGCAACCCAGCATATTTGAATTAAAGTACTAATACTAGACCTAGAAGTGGAAAGGTTCAGGTTTCGTCTGAACACGCACGGCTAAACCCAAAACTGGGTATTAACACATGTTAGTGTTATCATTAGATCTAACTCTAGATCTAGAACACCCGTATCGTTTGCCTCCTCGAGTGATTACCAACAGCACTTCACCACCGATAATGTGGTTCGGTACCTATCAACCAATCGTAGCCCGTCTGCTATCAGTGCAGATTACAACGTTTCTTCGAGGCTGGGAGAAGAACAATGAAGTACGAAGAAAACCTCGAAAAAAGATCGCATTGAAAGATCCTGGAAGAGTGTTGGAGGGAAATCAAGGAGAGACGCTTAATATACAGATATGGAGATAGAGAAGTATAATATAGGAGATGTGGGATATTCTTTAACTGGGATCGCAAACAGAAGGTAGATATAATGTGAAGTAGGGTGAGATAGTGATGGAGGAACGTTGAATGTATCTGCTGATGGGATTTTGGAATACATGCCGAGAATGTTGATTGATAAATTGAGGAAGATGGCGATGGACAGAAGGCAGATATCGGGAGAGCGGGATGAGGGTAGGAGATGGATGAAGGAAGTGGTTGTGGCGAAGAGCAGACGGTGTAAAGATAGTGGAGGAGGGTAGGTTGTATTATTATTATTGACTGTATTCGGTGCCGTCTTAAGATATTTGGCGCCCAGGGCTGGGTTGAACGAACGAAATGAGTGCGCCTATTTTCATAAAAATTCAAAAAAAATTGTTTTACTTCATTTCATATATAGGGTTGCCAAATCAATTTGTAAAGTATCAGTATCTATTTCCTCTTTTTTCATTTCCACAGTGAAATCTAGTGAACCCTTTTTCATCCTCTTCCATCAGCAGATACCTTCAGCGTTCCTCTATCACTATATCAAGATACTTGATATTGTATCTACTTTCTATTTGCGATCCCAGTTAATGTATATCCCACTATAATATACCTTAATATACCCCTTCTATACCTCCCTATCTATCTGTCCTTGATTTACCCCTAGCACTTTTCCAGGGTCCTGCAATACGACCTTTTTTCGATATTTTCTTCGTACTTTACTGTTCTGCTGCCAGTGCTGTTGTTTAATCATTCGAGGAGGTAAACGACACAAGTGTTTATACAACAACGTCATGATGAAGTGGCGAACAAGGGGCAGCTAACAAGTCACCGATCTTCCCTGAACCTTTTGTATCACTAGCACACAGAATCATCGCCGATGAATCCTATATGCCATCGAGCTTTTTGCGATATATAGCATGAGATAGAGGGTGTGAAATGGAAGATGAAACAGTAAGTCATGTTGTTTGGACTGTCCTAACTTCGTGCATTTAAGGGAATGAATTTTTGGAATAACATGGCTCCAAATTTCGGATATAAGCGACATTCCTTTCCGTTCTATATTAACGTTCTTGACAACATATTGTAGACAAGTAAAAAACATAACAGGATGGTATTGTCTGTATCTTCATTTCCCTAAAGTAACCTCTGCAACTTTTTCTATAACCCAATTTTTTAAGAATTCTAATTACTTTTTTTGCATTTTAAAAATATCACCCGCTTCATTAGATGCGCCCCAGAAATAAGTACTATGAAAGTACGCAAATTTGTTGCCAATTTAGGAAAATATATGATGGGAATCAATTTTTTTTTATGTGATCCTTCCATCATGGAAATTCCGATAGTGTAACTCCAAAAAACATTGTAGTATTATTTCGGACCTCCTGATTTTGCTTTGTGAAGAAGGTAAGTATGTGTGTTTTTCTGTGTTCAGTTGCAGATTGTTTACTTCGACCAGTTTTTTGCGTTATTTAATCTTATCTTGTTTTTTCTTTTAGGTCATCTAAATCTTTAGAACTATTTTTCTAAGCCTTTACATATATAAAAAAGATTAACGGGGAACTCCTCAGCAAATGCCTATTTAGGCCATATTTTTATTTAATTTAGTAACTTTTAGCTATAAACAACATATAGATAGAACATTATAACTAAAAAAATGAGTATCAAGAAAGATTTATTTTGTTGAGTTCGTCCTTATGCAAAATATTAAAAACAGGGTTTTCTCAAAATCATTTGTTGATTTCGCCCTTTCTATTGTCAACGCCTCATATGGAACAATAAGTTTATTTCCATTTTTATTCATGCCGTATTTTTCTGTTTTATTCAAAAGGAATTGGTGATTCACTGAGTCGGAAGCTTTATTCAGGTTACAGAAAACTACTTGTGAATAATTTTGCGAATCGAAACCGGTTATTGTATTTCGGATTACCCTTGATTTTTTTTGATAGGCATGTTGATATTGTGTTATTAGATTATTTTATGTGGTCTATGATCCTGGTTCTTATTGCAGTTTCAAAAACTTTGGATATTACGGGTATTATTGATACCGCTTTATAATTACTTTTATTATACGCGTCCTCTTGTTTATGAATTGGAGTTACCCTTAGATATTTCAGTTCATTTGGAAAAACATCGACTGCTAAGTATTTAAGTTATAGGTTACACAACATTTCCTATTTTCTGGGTTCTATATTCTGGAGTAATTTTGTTATCATTTCGTACACATCCCTAGTATTTGTCTTATTCAAGTTCTTTGTTATCACTTCAATTTCTCCCTCTTCAATTTGTTTTAGCTGTATAAGCTATATTAAAATTGTCCTATTTGTTTGCAATCTATTGGGTCTTTTTTTATCATGCTACCTGCTTTCGTTTGTGCTTGTGGTGAGGCCGTCACTGAAATGACTTCTACCTTTGGTAATTACCGCTGCCACCAGAAACAGTATTTCGCGCTACCTAATTCTTAGTCTGAATCCTATCTATTCAAACAAGATTAAATGGCAAGTGCGCGGTCACTATTTCAGAACCGTGGGTTACTAAGGCTCTGAGGAAATGTGAAATAAAACGACAAGTGTTCTAACCACACTTAATCTATATTTACAAAAATAACGATAAAAAAAGTAAAATACAAAGATAATCTTAAAACTACCTACGTGATGCCCGACGTTAGTTAAGGAGGCAAAACAAAATTAAAAATGAAAATGGCTTATCTGAACCTAACCCTACAGCGAACTCTCGTTGACCGATAAATGATAAGGAGAACTGGCAAGCAGACTTACGTGCGTTTCGATCTGGTGGCCTCGGTGATGGATCGCAACCTGGATCCTCTTGGAATTTTCTCGGGATAATCAGGGAAGACTTCTTCGTCACAAACGCACCAAATCCTCAAGTGAACACAATTTTTAACACTACGCGGTCGCCCGAACAAGAAGAAAGTTGCCCTTGAATCTGAGTCAAAGTTCTCGATTTCGACGGGACTTAGAATTGGCGTTGAAGCGAATCTAAGTTTCAGTCTAACGGAGCGCTGATTGAGTTTTGGTTCGAAATCTTTCTAAGAAGATATCTTTCGAAAACAAATTGAAACTAGGTTCAGAATTCACCAATTATGACGTGTGCAAGGCCTTAAGTAACCTCGGGTGTTTGAGGGGTGCAAAACCTCATTAGGCGTTTCCTAACGTCTAGACATCCCCCACACCTGGGGCCAATTCAAAATACGGGGCGGATATTTTACAATAATTTTCTGAGCCAATGAGGGAATTTGTGGAAGGGAAGAATTCTTCGCACAAGACCAGAAGATAACATCCGTCACTAACTAATTCCAAAAATAGTCACGTAATTTTCAAAGAGTGGAAACCATCAAATCTTCTTCGTGTCGATTCGCATCTCCCCTATCAAACTGCGAACACATAATTTTTCCCAAAATTTAACACGAAGTCTGGTCTCTGTACTGGACGTCGTTAACTAGAGACGTGATTTCTAGTTTCTAAAATAACGAAAGGTTGCACTCTAGGAATTTCTAATTTGAATGATTAATTCTTAAAACCGTTAAATAATTTTCGAATTATTACACTATTTGTACATAGTCGTTTAGATCATTTGCTTCTAAATGTGATTCAGTTATTTTCCGTTGCACCAGTTTGTTTCCTGTTTCAAAATCTTCCATGTTATCTTATTTTCTGAACTATTCATATAGTCTTTGTAAGCTTCTTTTTTGTTTCATTTATAAGTCTTCTTAGATCATTCTTTATAGCCTTATACAGATTTATGAACTTACTATCCTTTTAACTGCAGCTACAGTGAAAATTGCATCAAGATTATTCTTCATTCTTCTTAGTTCACCTGAATATTCTTTTGTATAAATTGTGCTTGCTTTACTTTTTTTATGATTTCACGAAAAGTCATCTCATAACACATATAATTATGCTATAAAACTCAGTATAGCTGGTTTGTGCATCAGCTTGTTAATTTTTTTATTCTTGTCCAATAACTTCTTTTTAATGGATTCTTGAACTGTTCTACTGTTGCCTTGTTTATCAGTCTTGTTGTCTTTTCTTGCCAGTTGTTTCTTTATGCTGAAGAATGATGCTTACTACTTGGGGTAGATGATCACCCAAACGCCAGTTTAATGATCTTTCCATTGAACAGAAGAAGGAATTCTCCGCCACGTGAAAATAAACCCAACCCAACCCTGGACTCTCCCTCGCTAACCCTAGTACCCACCTCCAAGATAGCTTTGTATATCTTCCAGAATTGCTTGTCCTCTCCATCCCTATACTTCCGCGTCGTGTATCAGTGCGCTCTTCACTTGGTCCTTAAACATAAACGTTCTTTTTCCCAGATCCCCAAACTTGTACCTTCACTCTATTTACTTACTCAACGTAACTTTGCGGAATTTCATGATCTTCTCGACGTTTTCCTCCTACCCTTCGCCTTGAACTATCTCGATTTTATCATCGCCCCCGCCACTCTTGTTACGATTAATTATAATAAGAAAACTGATCATTATATACCTATAAACGATGTATATCAATACTTCAAACGTTTTGCCCAGTTTTGCCCTAGTTTCTTCTATCAAAATCACAAAACTTTCATGGATGTAGTAATGTTTTTCCAAAATTGTGAATATGGCGCTAATCAGGTTGACCAACAAATTTTTTAAAAAATGTTGAAATTGATCTTTTAATTCCAATAAAAATAATAAAATAATTTTGGAAGTAATTATTTAAAACAATGCAATTATTAATTCAACAGGTCAATTTGGCCAACATAAATCTAGTAAAAAAAGAACTATCCTGATCATAACGGTCATGCGCATAGGTTACGAATGTGGTACGCCATTGTTGGACAATTGACTTGATTGAAAGAGTTATTAATTCGGGGCCGTTTTTTTTTGAAAATTAAAGAACACAAGCAAATACGGTACCGTGGCGTGAGGACGTCGGACTTTCGGTACGTTTAGTGCAATAAAGTGCGTTTTTTTGTCGGCCAGTGATTTCGTGGCGGTACAAAAACAAGTGAAACGGCGTAGTCAATGTCAGCAGGCGTGTCAGATCAGGTAAAATCAACAGTTCCAATTTGACAGTTTTTAACCGTTTTAAATTATGCGTTAATTGTTGTTGTAAAATTCTGTGTTTTCCGTTTTTCCTAACTTATTCAACACTGTGATTTTTATTTTATTTCATGTGCCGGTTATGACGCAGCGGATGAAAGGACAGGGAAATCAAGGTTTGTGTTCTGTCACTATTCTTTCACTTAATTTTTTAAGTTTATTGTCCCTCGATATCATCGTTATACAATCAATTGCGATTTAATTCGGTTATATTTGTACCTTTAATAGTTTAATTTATTTTAGTGTCCAATGGCCCTAAGGAGCAGTTAGGAGCAGGTGAAGGAGCAACAGGCTCTGAAGATTTTGAACCATGGCGATCACAACAGCAGAATTCAGCAGCCCACACCGCCTACAGTGCATCCGTTCCAATTTCAACTGCAACCGATTTATACACAGCAGGTAAAAAGAAAATCACTATAACAAGTTTTATTTTTAATACTTGTTTTTAAATTTTTAGGTTATTATGGCAGTGGAGGGACTTATCCTTATCAGGCTTACGGAGTAGGGGACGGAACATGGTCAAACGGAACAGATCCCATGACTTTTCTAAGCGGTTATCCTCACGATTCTTATTCTATGGACGGTATGTATATGTTTTTAATAAAACAATTTGATTTAGAAAGTGTTACATAACCTCGAAAAGGTACAAATGATTAAAATTTAATAATAAAATTTAGTGCTTAGTCAAATTTAATAGATACACTGGAATTAGACATCATATTAAGTAGTAACCCTTTAGCAAATCTGTCGTTCTCAGGAATGTTTGGTCCGTCGACGACATTCTCGACGCCGACGCCGTTCGGTCAACCATCGTCTTTCAATTATTTCCCGAGCAATGGCGATTACAACACTTGGAGCAACCAGAGGAAGTACGACGAGTATTATCGCGAACCCCAAAACATTTATCCACCCGCCATTCACGATTCGACTATCAAAATTGTCGAACAAGCCATGCAAAACTTGGGTAAGGATTATATAAAGAGTTCCATGTAAGTGGCAAACTACATAAATGATATTAATGAGGGATATTATAAACGTAATAATAATAAATCTTTATTGACAATCTTAGAAACAATATAGAATTGTACTATTACAAAATATAAGAATAATAATAATACCAAAACTAAACAATCATTAATGCTAAGGATGGCCAAAAGGAAACTTGCCAATATGTACCTACGAAGTGCAGATGCTATTGTTTTTTATTGCCCCTCAAAATGAGAAGAATAAAAGTAAAATAAATAGGGTACCCGTTCATGTTCCTCTGAAATCCTATGGTTAATTAATCAACGAAACACAAAATGTGTGAAGAATTAGTATTTACTATTTGTTAATCTGTACAACCGGTTTTGAAAAGTTATTTATTGTGTTTTTGTCCTGTTCCTTCTTTTTAATTGTTAACCTTTACTAACAAGGGGACCTTACTGGTTCGGCATCACTGATTTTGTTCATATTTACAGGGATTGAAGACCAGTACTTGAACATCATTTTCCTGAAGCAGTCTGATGCAATGTTCAGAAATACTCGAGAAAATCGACTTCAAAGTACTCAAAATATTTCGAGACAGTAGAAATATGATAACTTTTAATTTTTGTTCAATACATCATTTAGCCTAAGGGACTAAGATTGGTTGTCAACACTGAGGTCATAAGTTAAAGCCCGCTCCTTTTTACCTTTCTTTATTGTTTTTTTTTATTATTATTCTTCCTCCTTTATCCAAGCGTGATGGTTATCAACAAATTAATACTTTTATTAAGTATTTTAGCTTTTATTGTCAATATTACCTGTTTTTGTTAAATAAATAAAATTAAAAGGAATTAAGTACAATGGTGATTGAACCTGTGACCTTAGTGTTAACAACCGAACTCATAGTCCCCAGAGCTAATTGACATATTAGACGAAAATTAAAATATATCATACTTCTACTGTCGCGAAATATTTTGAGTACTTTGAAGTTGATTTTCTTGAGTATTTCTGAGAATTGCATCATACTGCTTCAGGAAAGTGATGTCCGAGTACTGATCTTCAATCCCTGCAAATATGAACAAAATCGCTGATACTGAACCTGTAAGGACCCCTTGTAAGATATGAAATAGTAGGGGTGCGTTCACAATGCTTACTTGGTTCACCTAGATTTAACCTTAGTCATTCATAAGAACATCTATTTTTACTTTTCTAATTTTGTAAATCGTTCACGATTACATAGCAATTTAGCACTGAGTTAACATTTTCTATAAACCTGCTATACACTTCATGCGAACACTTACTTAGAGGTTCTTTCTTATATGTTGTCTTTTACATAAAAATTATAAAAGAAATATGGAAAACAACATTGTGTATGATGAACATTGCAATTATATTACAAATAGAGTTATCATTTTTTAAAAGTAACTGTAAGAGATTTTTAAAAAATATGTAGGATATTCAAAAATTATACAGGGTGTACTAGAGTAAAAATGACGATGATTCATGCAAAGGAATTGGTCAAAGACCTATAATAGTAAAGACGCCATCAATATTTTTAAATGTTAATAAATTAAAACATTTTTTTAAATATCTATATTTATGTAAAGTTTTGCAATTTGGTACAGTGTAAAGAAATATCAATTAAAATCACAGGGTAATTAATTATGAGTTGAAATGGTCTGCTAGAACAATAATTCTTAATTACGAACAACATTTGGCGCGGCTAACTTCGAAGACGTCGGCCGCTCCAAATGTTGCTTTTAATATGAGAAGTAATCTCGGCCGACATCATAGACGTCGGCCGCTCAACAATTGAAAAGGCATTGAGGACAACTTTTGTTGGAAACCAACCCAATCTAACTAAAGTCAATACTGTAACTACTAAAAGCTACTGTGGTGAGGCCGTCACTGAAATGAATTCAACCTCTGGTAATTACCGCTGCCACCAGAAACAGTATTTCGCGCTACCTAATTCTTAGTCTGAAGGACTCCTACCTGATCCTATCTATTCAAACAAGATTAAATGGCAAGCGCGCGGTCACTATTTCAGAACCGTGGGTTCTTGCACTAAGGCTCTCAGGAAATGTGAAATAAAACGACAAGTGTTCTAACCACACTTAATCTATATTTACAAAAATAACAAAAAAAGGTAAGATACAAAGTTAATCTTAAAAAAACTACCTACCTGTCTGAAGGACCTGTCTGAACCTAACCCTACAGCGAACTCTCGTTGACCGATAAATGATAGGGAGAACTGGCAAACAGACTTACCCCGGATGAGTATTCCAATCTGGTGGTCTCGGTGATGGGTCGCAACCTGGATTCTGTTGGAATCTTCTCGGGATAATCCGGGAAGATTTCTTCGACACAAACACACCAAATCCTCAAGTGAACACGGTTTCCGACATGACGCGGACGCCCGAATCAGAAGAAAGTTGCCCTCAAAGTTCTCGATTTCGACGGGACTTAGAATTGGCGTTAAAGCGAATCTAAGTTTCGGTCTAACAGAGCGCTGGTTGAGTATTGGTTCGAAATCTTTTCTAAAAAGATATCTTCCGAAGTTGAATTGAAACTAAATTCAGAATTCTTCTTTTTTTATGACGTGTGCAAGGCCTTAAGTAACTTCGGGTCTTGGAGGGGTGCAAAACCTTCTTTAGGCGTTCCCTAACGTCTGGACATCCCCGACACCTGGGGCCAATCCAAAATACGGGGCGGATATTTTACAATAATTTTCTGAGCCAATGAGGAAATTTGTGGAAGGGAAGAATTCCTCGCCCACAAGACCAGAAGATAACATCCGCCACTAACTAATCCCAAAAATCATCACGTAATTTCCAAACAGTGGAAACTATCAAATTTTTACGTGATCTAACGTCTAAGTTTTTAACGACTTCTTCGTTTCGATTCGCATCTCCCTCATCAAACTGCGGATACATAATTTTTAACAAAATTTAACACGAAGTCTGGTCTCTATACCGGACGTCGTTAACTTGAGACGTGATTTTTAGTTTCTAAAATAACGAAAGGCTGCACTCTAGGAATTTCTAATTCGAATGATTATTTCTTAAAACCGTTAAATAATTTTCGAATTATTACACTACTTACAATAGTTAATTAGCACATGGGAGGATTACCACATCAAAGGTAACTTCGCGCTGAAAAGAATTTCAAGCGGGATAAACTTTGTTTCATTTATTTAAACTTTATAGAAGTAGTTTCTCAGATTTCGAAGACGACGGCGGCTCCAAATATTCGTGATTAAGAAATAGTTTCCGTATGAGTTATATTTTGTTTAAGAGACTGCCAATTTGAGTGCAGCATGAGCTATGACATCAATAAATACATATTCAACCAGCCAGTATCTACCAACTTGTATGATAAAATCTGCCAACTTATTGTCAGCATCCATTATGACATCCTGATACCTGTACTTTGAATGAGAAGCTGCTAACTTAATCGCAACATGAGCTATAACATCAACAGACACCTATTTAATCAGCCCGTATCTGCCAAGATGTTGAGAGCATGAGTTTCTACATTCTAACACCTATATTTGGTATGATAAAATCTGTCAATTTGTTGACAGCATGAGTTATTATATTATTACTTGAGATTATTTCTTATTATATCATGAATATTACTTAGGATGAAATAAACTCAGCCGACTTCAAAGACATTGGTCGTCCCAAGTGTTGTAAATAATATGTAGGGCGACCGTCTTCTAAGTCGAACGAGTTTATTTCTTATATAAAAACAATATTTAGGTAACTGACTTCAAGGACATAGAATTTTTGTAACTCTGACTTTACTAAATTAACGCACGATTTATTTCTCGTTTGGGTCTATATTTCCTCTTATATTGAAAATAGAGAAATAGAAAATAGAGGGAACTCCTCTAAAATAGAAGAAAATTGGCAACCATATGCTACAATACTTTACTTTAAGACAAAGATAAGTTTTATAGGTTAGTACTAAGTAAAATTTGATGTAATACATATAAAAATCGCTCATGACAGTATGCAAATTACACTACACAACGAGTTTACACGACGTCATATTGACTTTACTAGTGCTCTACTCGAGTAATACATTGTGAACATCCCCAATGATAGATATGTGTTTATGTACAGTATGTTGAGGTATATAGTGATGTAAACCGCATTATTTCAAGTCGATTTTTTTATTAGTCTTTGACATGCACACTTATAGCAGATTTCTTATTGAATTATTATAATTAAAAAATTGAAACATGTTCATTTTTATTAATTGTATTTGGATAACTCCATTTCACCATGATTTGATAGGAGAGCAAGAATAAAAATCTTTAATAATACTTTGGTGATAAAATTTAATTTTTGTCTTCTATACCTGGTTTCGGACCCTGCCCTTCATAAGTAGTTTGACCATCAAATTATAATCGTACAAAAAAAACATAATGTGAAATTAAAATAAATTACACATTCAGTTCTCAGCGTAATACGAAAACTTGGTTATATATTTGTTCTCTTTTCGCAAACTGAATTCAACGCTTTAAATTTTTGTTCGATATATGTGGCTTTTTCTTTGCAATGAATCCATGGTCAGTCCACCTTCCCAAATAGTCGACCTCTTATGGTTTGCGTGGATATTTCAATACTTCATTCGATTCGCCGTGAATTTGTTTAGAACTTAAAAGAGAATTGGCTGTGCGTGTTTTGCAAATTAAGTGATCTGTTGGAGTAGTTTTGTTAGGTCTGGATTCCCGTTTCTTATTCTGAGCGATCCCATTGCAACTGTAATGAACTATAACATTATGAACCATCGCTTTTCAACACAATACCTATATAGCAATTGAGCCATGAAAATGATTTATCGTGATGATACAACTGAGGAAACTTTATGTATGAAAAGTAAACATTTTAAGTACATATATTTGAAGCTAAAATAATCAATATTTATTTATTTTAAAGTTATAAATACGAAGGCTTTCACAACCGGTGTTAATTGAACTGAAATTAGAATTAACACTAGAACTATCTAAGTGATGAACCAGTTTCTGAAGGAGGTTGCAACATGGCATCCGAAATGAGGAGCTTGCGTGCAAAACCGGATATATTCATTTTTAAAAAAGTGTCAGAAAACGCGAAAAACTTTTGACAGTTTGCCTTTAAAGATAAGCAATGCATATTTTTAACTAGTTATTAGAGTGTGATATGTCCGCTTCTTCCTGTAATTGAAATTACCAAGCGGTAGACGCCATATCTCGCTTGCGAATTCATATGATAAGTAAATTTCGTCAAAATGTGGATATAATAACCGGTTTTGTACGCGAGCTCCTCAAATATCAAATACTTTTTCAAAAGACATACGTCAATACCCGAAAGTTTCTAGTTTTAAATCTGGTTTTATATAGCCCTAGAGATAGGTCTAATTCTTTTTTTTAAGAAAATATATTTACCGTTTAAGAGCCCTCACCCACGGCGCCGTTTTGTAGTGATGCAGTAGCGATAGTGTAGCATCCTCGTATCCATACAGTCGCGATGCAATCGCTAGCACCTCACTGCGATTCAGACGCGCTGAAAACGTGATTCATTAACGACAAAAAATTTTTCTAAGTAAGTTAGATTATGCGGAGGCTACACAAGCATATTTTTCAATATTTGCTTTTTGAACAAATTCAGAATCAAATATTTCATTAATTTCTTCCCATGCCTTTCTTCATGTCTTTTGCAACCTTATTTGAAAATTCAGAAAGGCACAAGTCCCACATTACAGGACGGTTTTGAATTGCTATAATAACTAGTTCTGTGTCGAAAGACTCCATTCTACGTGACAGACAATGTATAATGACGGACATCAATTTTTCTGTGAGCGTTAGTCGCATAAAACGAACAGGAAGTTTTAAACTGTAAAATGCTTCCTTTAATTATATGATTGCCATTATATTCCTCTTAATAGAAACCATACATAATGGGAGGCAACCATATATTTATTTATTTGTTTATTTATGCAAAAAAGTGTATTCACTCTTACATCTGTCAAAAAAATATATACAATAAATAATAATCAAAGTTACAGAAATACGAAATACTAAATACTAAAAGTTACATGTCGTCAACACTACATATTAAAAATTCCTGTGTAGAACAAAACGCATGATTTAGCAAGAATCTTTTTAATCGTGCCTTAATGGTCGAGAGCGGTAAGTCGTGTAACCGTCGTGGAAACCTATTAAAAAACTTTTGGCAAGGGAAAAGGGGCGATCCCTTGCCTATGTACAAGGGATCGCCCTGGATCCATGTCAGCCTGAAAAATGTGGGCATAGATTTCCCTTCACTCGTGTATTGTAGGAATGAACATCAGAATGATCAAACCACGAATAAACCATGATTTTCTAGAGCATAGAAGCATTTTTCGCCACACGTTATAATATCCATAATGGAAGAAAAACAAGTCAAAATAAAGAAATATAATTTATATTATATTATCTAAAGAATATGATTCCTATTATTGTCTAATATCTTACCTATGATGCTGAAATAATGGACATATAATCGTCCAATGTAATAATTGTCGGTTTACTACATTCAGGTTTAAAAATACAAAAGAAAACATATATCGGAAGTGAACCCCTTTGTGTTTATGAAAGAAATAATTCTTTGTACTGTACTACGACGATAGTGCAGATAACATGTACGATATATAGTAAAATTTGTAACATTTTTTCACAGGAGACCTTGAGGAAAAAAAGCCTAATAAAGTAAATTCATCCCGGTGTAATCACGTTGGTTCGCCCCCCGTCCTTCGGAGGGGACGTTAAGCCGTCGGTCCCGGCAACCAGTCTAACATCTCTAGTTGTCGTTAATACACATGTGTGTTTAGGAGGCTCGATCATACAGGAACGAATGCGCGCTGACGCCCTCTGACCTCCCGCCCTCGCCGATGCTTCGGCCAAAAGCAAACGGTCGGTGTGGTCAGGGCGGCGGTCATTCGTCATAGGCACGAGTAAGCGGTATCGTCATCTGATCAGAGATCTTTCTCAGAACACCTCGAGTCTCCTAGGGAGGTTGCACAAGGGGCCCGGTGAGACGCCTAAGTGCTGCCTGCCATGCATGCCCTCCTCGTTCCATACAAAGTAAATTCAACATGCGGTATCTCTATCCCGTTTTAATGCGATGTCTGTCATGCAAAACAAACAAGAGAAAGACTTCACATTCTGCTATACAAGTAAAAATATTTGTTGTTATTTAGAGTTCTGATTTTGTTTCTGTTTAGTTTTAAAGGGTAAGGTTTGTATTTCTTTCTTACAGTGTATTTCTTTAAAAGTGGTTGAATAAATTGAAAATCAAACAATTTATGTCCATGACCATTGAACTAGTTATGACTATAACCGATTTTCAAGTCCTTAGAGGGTTCGTTATATCTGTAATGCCATATTATGTAGTTTGTGGCTTACATGGGACACTTGTTTATAAACAAAAAATGAGATTTAATAATTTTTTTGCAAAGATTTAAAAGCTCCGTCTGGAGATGCTAAAGATTCATTGAGTCAACCTAAAAAAACAACATGGGCATCAATTGCCAGTCAACCGGCGAAGCCACAATTAACAGTACAGAACCAAGGTTTGAAAAAGAAAGGACCTGGAATGCCACCAGGTCCCATCGTTCCAGGAAAACACAACATGGATATTGGAACATGGGACACAAAGAATACCCCACCACAAATTCCTGTTGTGAACAATCCAGTACCAAAACCAATTACACCCAATATACCCGTTCGACAAGGTTGGAATGGACCCCCAACGAATCGTCCTCCACCGGCAGCTCCAAGACCTGGACCAGGACAACACCCTCAACATCCCATGCAATCTTATCAACCGCCAACAATGATGCCACCTCATTTACCACCTGCAGTAAATTTACCTGCCGGAGCACCAGTGCAAAGTAAGTTTAAATTTTTTATGAAATCATATAAAATTTGTGATTTTCAGTGATAATGCCAACACCAGCGCCGACTCCATCGCACCCAGTTTTGGACGAATTGCGCGGTAAAAACAACTATAATCCGTCAGAGTTTGATTTGACGGCACCGAACGCGCGTTTTTTCGTGATAAAATCGTATTCGGAGGACGATATCCACCGTAGTATCAAGTATGAGATCTGGTGCAGTACGGAACACGGCAATAAACGTCTTGATCAGGCGTATCGTGAACGCGAGAACACTGGTGCAGTGTACCTGTTCTTTTCGGTGAACGGTTCCGGTCATTTTTGCGGTATGGCCCAAATGGTTTCAGCGGTCGATTACAATTCGAACAGCTCCGTGTGGTCGCAGGACAAGTGGAAAGGTCAGTTTAAAGTGCGCTGGATCTACGTGAAGGACGTTCCGAACGTTCAATTGAGGCACATTCGTTTAGAGAACAACGAGAATAAACCGGTAACGAACTCTAGAGACGCGCAGGAGGTGCCGCACGCGAAAGGGTTGCAGGTGTTGCGAAACATGCATTCATATCGGCATTCGACGTCGATTTTCGATGATTTTGTGCATTATGAAGAACGCCAAAAGGAGGAGGATAGTAGGAAACAACCGGAATGTGGAACCGTTATGGGTAATAAATCGGGTGGGAATCATGACGGTGGTGGCGGGGGTCACGGTGGTGGTGGAAGGGATCATCGGGATCGGGGGGATCATAGAGATAGGGGCGATCATCGTCGTAATCATGATCCAGATAAAGATGGAGGTCATCGACAGGGTGGTCACCGGAATAATGATCACCATAGTGGTGGTCACCATAAGGTAATGTAGTTTAATTTTTTTTTAACGTTTTTGTATTGATTCTTGTGAATTTGTGTAATATTTGTAAAGTGAGTTATTTGAAAAATAGAATTTTATGATAGTTGACTAACATCTTAAATTTATTTTAATTAATAAAGATTGTTGTTGTGTTGGGGTCAAATGGGGTTTTATGGTTTTTGTTGTTTGTTTTCAGGATCGAAGTGACAATAATAGAGGGAGAGGGGGCCGAGGACGAAACTAAGCAAAAAAAGAGAAAATTCTATAAAAAAATGGCTAACAAAAGATTATATATTACAAACGAAAAAAGCATATTTACAGTCATCAATTACAAAAGAAACAATGTTCTTTTTGTTAATCATCATTCATTGTAGCGGTCACTGTATATCTGTTTAAAAAATAGCTTTTTCAAAAACGTTCATCTTGCTGATAGACTTCCAAAAAGAAAAAAGAAAAGAATTAGTCCTAATCGTTGCTCTGGGTTTGAGTCTCTTTAATTTATTTAGAATGGAGACTATGAGGAGAAAAATATTTTGTGTTCCTAGAATTTTTTTTGTTTAATTTTCATTTCTTAAACAAATTAATCATGGCTAAAAATGATTGCATAAAAAATATATGTATTTGATACATAACTTTTAAATTTTTTTTAAACTTATACAGGGTGTTCCATGCTTCGAATTTAATTGTTTTATTCAAAATTTAAATTGTTCATAAACAAAAAAAATATGCATATGAAATTTTCATCCAAATTAGTACAAGTAATATAAAATTTTTTTGTGAATAAATGGTGTGTTTAATTTTAAGTGTGTTCACGAGTATTTCGATTAACAAAATGTTAAGGAAGGTTGCTCCACACTTCATTTTGTATTATTTGTTTGTTATATTCAAAAAAAAAATTTAAGCACTTAAATGAAACGTCCCAATTCTTTCAAAACAAAATATTTTTAAGTCGCCAATTTTTAACAGTCCTGGCGTTATCAGCATCAATCAACAAAGACACACTCATAGCATGAAACACATGATTAAGATCACTAGGTGGACTTCACATCTTGATTAGAACTGTAAGATGTAGTCTAACTCATTACAATGCCCATTAGATATTCTTATGGATAGTTTGTTGAATTGGGTTGGGTTGGGTTGCCAAAATGTTGCAAATTCTACAGTTGTTACACCAAAATTTAACAAATAATCGCATTTAACGACTTGGTATTTTTAATATCTTCTACTAGAGATTTTTTGTCATAAATTTAATTTCAAATCATCAAAGATTGACTTTATAACGTCACCAACTGAAGCCTTTAGCCCTAACATAGATGTGTTAATGAAATACAGTAGTACCCCGTACTTATGCGGTTAGTAGAACTGAAGGATAGCCATGCAAGTTGAATTCGCGTAAATCGAGGTCCATTTTTGCTTATGAATACATACAAACTATATTCAGTTGCCGAAAGAGACTAAAGAAAACAATAATTTAGAAGAAAAACATTTAATAAAACGTTAGATAAACAAATTATGTTATTATCGCACACACATATTGCAAAAACGAAGTTATTTGATGTAGAAGGCTTCATAAAATCTAATAGTGTCGTCTGACGAATCGAATTTTTTTTTCTTTTTGCGTAAAATTTCCGTGTAACACGCTAATAAATTTTTTATTCCCCGTTTTGTGGCAGATACAAAAAAGTCAATTTTTTCTAAAATTTGTAATCCTTATAAGTATGAAGGCTTTCACGACCGGTGTTAACTGAACTAGAATTAAAACTATCACAATTACACTAGATCTAAAACTAGAATCTTTCGGGTTTTGAAGTGCGTTTTTTGAAAAAATGTTTGACAGTTTCAGAATCACTTCGAACCAGTTTCTGAAGAAGGTTGCAACATGGCATCTGAAACATCAAACATTTTTTCAAAAAACTAGTGATAGTTCTAGTGTTAGTTCTAATTTTAGTTCATTTATAATCCTTTTTCAATTAAGTTGAAGCCTTCTGTCAAGTTAGTAACCGTCAGTTCATCTTCTGACTGAACTAGCTCTAACGAATCAGGTGGTTCCATGTCTTGATCTTGTTCACACATTTCTATAAACTTATCAATTGCCAGCTCCTGACTGTGTGAATCCAGCAGTTCTTGCACGTCATCACCATTCAACTTTATATAAACCTCTACATAAACCACACGCCATTCTATTTTATGATATTTTTATTCAAAAACAAATACAGGATGACAAAGTGGATTTGACGTGCAAATATTATTTTAACCAAACTCATTCTTAAATCATCCTTTTTTTACTTTTCAAATCAAGAAAGTCACCCGAAGCGATAAAAAGCGATGTATTTCCACAACCCCCGATTTTCAAGGGAAATAAATTAGGTTATAAATAAATCAATTCAACGTTTGTCTCCTCGTCTTTAATTTATTTCATTTGGAAAAGTGGGAAATGATGGCGGAAAAATTGCGTCAAAGTAAGCCGACGAATTTGAAATTTTTACTTTGTTGTAAAACTTTCGAGATATTGCAAAACAATGCTTTTTCAGTTCATGTGATCGCGATTTTTCAAATTGCAGCAAATTTGAATGTAATTTCCAAATCGTTGGATTTGATCGGAACAATTCAGTTCTTTTGGGCAGTATTGATTCAAATCTGATTAAGTAGACTTGGTTCATAAAGGCTTTGTGATTAAAATTATTTTAAAAGAAAACGATAAATGCGTGAGTTAACTTATACAATGATTTGGAAGCAATTTAAACGTTAATTGGTGTGGGTGAAAATTGTTTTAATTAATCGAAAGCAGCTTTATGGTATTTAAGAAACACTATATAAGTTCTTAGCATTAAAGAGAGTATTTTGCAGAAAGATTAAAGATTTGAAAATGTGGATACATTGGCTTGGAATGAAGCCAAATGGCCCTAATTGATTTAGATGTAGAGAATTTATGTAGATTTGCCCTAATTTAACTGTCTATCAAGATCCACCACTTCTTTTGATCACATTATCATTTTGATAAGGATCTGGCGTTGATTCCTGCTGGATTTCAGTTTATTCCAGACACTGTTTAAAGTTTTTTGTGAAATTTCATTCCAAGATTGTCCAATAATTCTCACGGCATCTAAAACGTTGAATTTCTTCCAAAAGTCTTTAACAGGGAGCTCGTTATTTTGTCTCATAGCTTCATGTAGATGCGCAAATGATCGTCTTGTGTAAAAAGCTTTAAACATTTTAATGACTCCTTAGTCCATCAGTTGAAGCAAGCTACAAGATAAAATACAACTTTCACACGTGAGTCGAAATGAATTAGAGTAGTAGGAGGATGACCTGGTGCGTTGTCGATTAATAGCATCACTTTAAGTGGAATTTGTTTTATTGGCAATATGGTTCAACCACAGGTATGAAGTGATGACCAAACCATTCTTCAAAAAAAAAAGCTGTTACCCATGCTTTAGCATTCGACCTCCAAATCACAGGTAATCCAGCTTTAGATTTGTTTTTTTTTTTAATGCTCAAGGATTTTCTGAGCGATAAACTAAGAGAGGCTTTAATTTACAATCACCAACCATCACTATTAGTCGATCTTTGGCAGCATTAAAACCTGGGAAGGATAAAAAACGTGCGATAAAAGTTCTTTTGGGCATCTTCTTCCAGAACAGACCAGTCTCATCTACGTTGAATATGGTTTGAGTGGTATAACCTCCTTCTTCTATCATTGCCTTTAGTTTCTTTGGATATAGAGACGCCGTTTCTTTATCCGCATTTGCCGTCTCTCCACTTCCTGCGATACAATGCCAATTACAACGACTTTTGAAACGGCCAAACCAACCGTTACTAGCTTTAAACATTTCATCTTTAGCCGCCTCTCCAGCGTCTTCCTTCAATTTCAAAATTCAACTTAGCATCAGAGCACACCGTGTTCTGATCAACAGGACAGTTTTTCACTCTTACCTGATGATCACACCATAATTTTAACATTGTTTCCATCTGGGCGATAATACCATGACGTTTACGAATGACCCCTTGGTGCATCGGTTGAAGCAAGCTAGTTGTATTCGGTGTCAAAAATACAACTTTCACGCGTGACTCGAAATGAATTAGAGTAGTAGGAGGATGACGTGGTGCGTTGGCGATTAATAGTATCGCTTTAAATGGAATTTCTTTTAATTGGCAATTCCGTTCAAGCTCATGTATGAAGTGATGACCGAACCATTCTTCAAAAAGAAAAGCTGTCACCCATGCTTTAGCATTCGACTTCCAAATCACAGGTAATCCAACTTTAGATTTGTTTTTCAATATTCTAAGATTTTCTGAGCGATAAACTTAGAGAGGTTTCAATTTACTATCACCAACCATCACTGTTAGTTTAAAAAAATGTGCGATAAAAGTTCTTTTGGGCATCTTCTTCCAGAACAGACCAGTCTCATCTACGTTGAGTATGGTTTGGGTGGTATAACCTCCTTCTTCTATCATTCTCTTAATTTCTCTGGATAGAGAGACGCCGTTTCTTTATCACCACTTGCCGCCTCTCCACTTCCTGCGATACAATGCCAATTACGACTTTTGAAACGGCCAAACCAACCGTTACTAGCTTTAAACATTTCATCTTTAGCCGCCTCTTCAGCATCTTCTTTCAATATCTCAAAAAATAACTTAGCTTCAGAACACACCGTGTTCTGATCAACAAAACAGTTTTTCTCTTACCTGATTATCACACCATAATTTTAACATTGTTTCCATCTGGGCGATGACGTTTACGAATGATGGTTGAGTTCAGACACTGACGATTTTTCACAGCTTCAAGAATTTTTTCTCTATCTTTTATAATTGTTCTGACTGTTGAAACCGGTAGATTAAACTTCTTTGCCAATTCACAAATTTTCATTTTTGCATCGAAGTCTTTGATAATATTAAGTTTACATTCCAAAGATAATACTTTTCTTTTCCTGTCTGATGTAAATGAAATAGTTCTATTTCGTTTAGAAGACATAGAGCACAGAATAACAAATAATAAGATAAAAGTTGTTATTCAGTCCGAACCTGTTTCGTACATCTGTGAGCACCGTGCGCGCGCGCGAAGTGGTGGGGGGATCGAGTTCTACAAGTCACGTAACTCCGGATTTGCTTAAAACGGGGTATTAGTGTATACATAAGAGGCAGATACTTCAGTTTATATGGACCAATTTGTAATTACTTATTTCCTGTGGATGGGATATAGAAGATGCATAAATATCGACATCGCAATCCAACTGGATCGTATATGATATAATAAAACAAATCAAACTATAACATGACCAAATTAATGAGTAAATTAAGCTAAAATATCAAATCAAAGAGCATGTTTTATTCAAAATTTTAAATGTATTCGTTATATATAATATATTGATGCTAAATGAATTTTTTGAATATGACAGATCCTTCCAAAATATTATGACATCATTATATGGCAGTTAAAATAAAACACACTGTATACTAAAAAATAAAATGAAATGAATGCTAAGATTTTTTGATGGAAACACTCCTGTATAAGGAAAAAATTTCTTTGCTTAATTTATATCCCCTTTTTAGCTTCTAATTTTTACTTTCCACTGAAAAATTTAAAAAAAAATGCTTTTCATTTGAATTCTAAACAGTTTTAATTTTATACGTGTGGGATTGATAGCGAAAATACAAAAAAAAAAAGGTTTTTAAAAACATTCAAAATATAAAATTACAAAAAAAAAATTAAAAATCTGGTATATGGATCACACTATTACATTATAAATATAAATAGTAACATAGATGTAAAGAAATTAGCTGGCCCACTGTTCGGATCAGACTAAAATACAAATTTTGAAAGGTAAAAAGATAGATGAATTTAAAGAAAGAAGAAATGGAAAATACGAAACGTATATTAAAAAAAATAATAAACGGGGACGTTTGTTTAATTAATTAATTAATTAAAAAAAGAAACTGCCGTGTCGTAAATAAATAACTTTTGTGTGCAGTGTTAATAAGCAATTCTCAGTGAACTTTTTAAATTCGTATAAAAAAACTGGCAAAAACAAACATGAAAAAAAATGTTAACAAAGAAGAAGAACAGTGCAAAGTGTTTATTTTCAATTTTTTAAATTTCCTCCTTCCGGACTAAAAAGTTAGCTAAAGAAAAAAAAATTACGGACAAACAGGTGTTGAAGACGAACTGAAGCGACCCGTGTGCGTTTACGTGAACTTATATACTGTGTTTTTCAGCCGTACATAATCACATCTAAACAATATAAGAAAAAAATGTTATGGAAAAAAAACTCTTAAATGAAACGATAAAGAAAAAAAATCCAATTGGCTAAATAAGAAGATTTTTGAATTATTTAAAACTACTCATACTGTTATTTTTTTAAAGTTGTTTAAAAAACAACTCGCTTGTTTATTGATTAATTATAAAAAATGTGTGAATAAACATGTAATTTAATATGTTTAATTTAAAGGAGAGTTTTACAGAATAAGATTTTTTCAATTTTGTAATTTTTCGACAGAACTAGGTAATAAAATGATAACGAGCGAGCTCTTTGCAGGAATATTTCTATTCTGTATCTAGAATATTTGTTGAAAACATTTTGAAAATTTTATAGTTTAATTATGTTGGTAATCAATAATGAATATATAAATAAATCTTCAAAGAATTTTCGGTAAAAAAATGTAAATGTTAATTTAGATCGTTATTTTATTACTATGCAATATATTTTTATGTAATTTTGTTACACCACTTTTAAAATATACAATATTCGATAAATAAAAACTTAAAATGCCACAAAAAAATTATCCCCAAATTATTAATTGCAATGTTCCCGAATATAAATGAAAACAATATAAATAAGCATTTAAAGTTTTGATTTATTGAATAATATAATAACATTATTGATTATCAAATAGATATTTTTAACACTGTGCCTAATATTAAATATGTTAGACTGAAGCGCCAATGTGTTTTAATCGCGCTACATAAATAATATTTATGATTGTGTACACCATGTATATTGTTGATGATCCGATTAGTGGGCATTCTGTTGAAAACTACAGAATCAATAAAGAATTAATTAGATCGTTTTTTTTTCTTTCAGGTTCAATTTTAATTATAATAAAAACATAAGATAATTAAGGAACTGTAAAAAAAACGGAAATATCACGTATAATATTCATCGACCTCCTCTAAAATTTTATCGATACTTTCTTCGTTTATACAAACGAACGTTTTCGCCGCCCTACTAAAGTAATAGATTTCCCCGGTATAAATGTCAAACCACAATGCGTGAATGTGTAATTCGTTCGTTTCTAATCGTTTCTTCAAGAAACCGTAACTGGCGATGTTTTGTAATTGTTGCAGCGTGTTAACCTGCGATAATTTATCTTCAATGGCGAATTTATTGTCATGATCGATGTAAGCCACAAATTTCCTCATTGGTGTTTCTGCTTGGAAGAGTAATGGTTTTGCGAAGTCCGTTAATTGGAGTTGTTGAAATTTTTCTAAGCTGCTTAAAGCGTGTGTGCATAACCAAGCGCGTAAAGGAGATATCCTTCTGTTTCTCTACAAAATAATTTAATTGATAATTTGGTGGTATGAAGAAAATTGTTTTTATCTGGTAAAATGTACTCATTTAATAATTATAATTAATATCAAAAACGATATTCATCATCTAAACTGATGAGTAGTTTTAAAGTATAATAACTTTTGAACGTATTGCCTGATTTGAATAAGATTCATTATTTGCCAATAATTCTGTAAAACGCCTTCCTCATTTTGACGCTCTTCAATTTTACCAATGTTGCATAAAACTTTATATGAAGTGCATAGACAAAAGAAGTTAATTTTAAACATAAGGAGCTTGTAGTTTCATTATGATCATTTCTGTTTTTAATAATAAATATTTTATTGAGTTATAGTTAAAAAGATACAAATAAAACTTACTTTTCTAAACCGAAAAATATATATATATATATAATTATAATGCAAATGGTACAAGAACAGCATAGACAGCAGAACTGCCACTGATTTTACTTGCATCATAAAAAAGAGCAAAATATTAAACTGAGTAACAGAAATATAAATGTTTACAATTCGAATTTTGCAAATGATAATAATAATTATAACAAAAAATCCAAATTAAAAATAAAAATCACACACTCTCGAAACACAAATCCTCTGAACTGAGCCGTCGTGCTTGCACATCTAGCCATAACAGACATAGAATTCCGTAGCCGAGCTATTTGATAAGAATACGAGTGACAAAATTTTCAATGAGATGGTATAGTCATTGTAATTTTATGTCTTAAGTTAAGATAAGGAGGTTTCTCAGAATGAACAATCTTGTAAATTAAACACAAATATTGTGTCAGAAACCTCTGCCTCATATTCAACCATCCGCTAGACTGCAATTAGGTGAAATATGGTTCCTACGCCTAACGCCATTAATAAAACGCAAGCAAGAATTCTCAACAACCAGCACCCTTCGTCTATATTCATACGATAAACACGAACTATAGATTATACTACAATAATTGAAATTTGATAAGACCAGAATGTCACATAGTAAACGCCAGAGTCTAACAGACAAAACTTGTCGGAATGAATACAGACGTTTTAAAGCACCATAAGCACGACCACATAGAACACCAACATGATAACCAAAGTTCAATTGATCATCTACAGTAACCCCAAGACTCTTAACCTTACAATACAACTGTATAGGCTTATCCATAACAGAAACATTTATTCGAGGTTTATCGACAAAGCAACCGCCCCTCTTTGTAAATACCATACCTTATGTCTTGTCAGGATTAATTTTCAGACCATGATTTGCAATTTCGGAGATCATCTGATTTAAAACTATAATATAATTGCGTATCGTCCCCATAGAGATGGTAAGAGCAATGCTTTAATTTAGAAAATAAATTGCAAGTGTAAATAGTAAAGAGAACTGGTCCAAGAATAGACCCTTGGGGAACACCTGATGAACAGAGTGTAGGACTGGACATCACTGAATTTAATTTAATGGACTTCACTCTATTAGAAAGATAGTTATCAAACAGTTTAATCCGATAAACTTCAATATATTTAGTAGCAAGTTGTGATTAATTATATCAAAGGCCTTGCTGAAGTCAAGCAGTATCAATAAAGTTTACTTGTCCTGATCCAAAACTCGAACGCATCATCAATCAAATCAAGAAGGGCAGTAGTACAACTAAACTGTTTTCTAAAACCAGACTGCTTAAGTGGTAGTATACACTACGCCTCCAAACAAGACTGAATCTGCTCAGCCATAAGTGTCTCCAATAACTTTGATAAAACCGGCAATAAGGTTATAGGCCATAGATCCATATATGTCTTAACTGAAACCAATTTGGGAATGGGAGAAACATAACCGCGCTTGCAGGAGTCCGGAAATATTCATTGAGTCAAACAGAAATAACAGATATGCACTAGTACATCAAGAATACGGGGACAACTACAATCGTATCATATCTAAGCCGATCCTATCTGAAACTACACTAGTGGACTTCATATTCAGAAGTATTAGCAGAATACACTCTGAAGAAATCTCGCGAAATGTCATTGTTGGGGTGTCCGGGTGCATTCTATTATTGTAATAATAAGATTGGAGATTAATATCAGACTCAACCAGACTGTTTTTTACGGAATTGCTAAAAAAGGTGTGGATATTATTAGGATCAGCCAAATGAAATGGAATAACATTAGTAGCGGATGGTTTTAAAATATTAAATTTTTTGAGATTTTGTTCAAATTTCTGTTGTTCACCAAAATTACAAATTCTAAAATTAAAGCTACGTTGTGGCTTGTTAACAGCGTAATCAGAACTAAAAACAAGTCATGAATGTCGAGGAAATTTAATTAAACGGCGACAAGTAAATTAAAGAAATGGAATCAAGTTTGAATATTATTTTGGAAAATCTGATGCACTCCTTCAAGACTTTTGTTCCCATATCATGAGGTTGTGTGGTGCGTTTTTGTCTTAATCCAGATCGCCTGATGAAGGTACCGGTCTGCCGAAATAGTTGAGTGGTGCTAAGAATATAAGCAGAAAAGCACATACTGTGTCCATCTTCCCAAAGCCACTGGACAAACAAATTTTTGCATGGCTTGGAGGAAGTTTTCTTCTCTCTAAACAACGGCAGTCAACGATATTAAAAATCACTGAAATTGTGACAAGTAAATAGAATGGAATCAGGCTTGAATATCATTTTGGAGAATCTGACGCACTTATTGCAGACGATTTCGTATTTCAATTATTGTGGTATGTCCCCTTTGCAACTGTATCATGAGGTTGTGTGATGTGTTTTTGTCCTAATCCAGATCGTCTAATGAAGATATCGGTCTACCGAAATTGTTGAATGGTGCTAAGAATACAAGCAGCAAAGCAAGTACTATGTCCATCTCTCCCCAAAGCCACTGCCTAAGCAACTTTCGCAAAACTTAAAGGCATTTTTCGTCTCTATAAACAATCAACGACATTAAAAATCACTGAGATATTGACAAGTAAATAAATTACTTAATATGGACAAGACATCGGTAATTCCGCACCTAACAAAATGATTTTTTCCAGAACAATAATTAATAGCTCAAACTATAACAAAAAGAGGCACGACAAAAGTTGAGCAACTTCTAATACTAGACGTCGGGGAAGTCCTTATCTTCCTGATATGCTTATGTGAAAGTAGTCAGACCGTCTTACACTCAGTTTATAAACCACGACATGACCAGATACATTGGTAAATAAAACATTGTAATACTATGCCTCGAAAGACGTACAACGCAGATCTTAAAATGAAAATTGTGAAAATATTTGAGAGAGGCACACCTCAAAGTGTCATTAGCACACAGTTTGATATAAATAAGTCATTTATATCAATGATTATTAAACGGTACACAGAAAAAGGTACAATAATGAGCCCGTTTCGTTCTGGCCACCCACGGAAAACAACCAAAAGGGCAGATAATTTGATTAAAAGAAAATGTCAGATTAAGACATTTTTGCCTGCTAGTATCATTTAAACTGGACCATCCAGAAAGGGAACACGGTGTTATTTAGTGATGAATCAAAGTTTAACATAATAAATTCAAATGGCATGTGTCGCGTAAGACGGCCTCTAAATAAACTGGATCCACGCTACTATAAAACATGTGTGAAACATGGTGGTAGTGTGATGGTTTGTGGTTGCTTTTCGGGTAATGGTATTGGCCCTTTACATCGAATAAATGGCATAATGAAGAAGAAATGCCACTACAATGGATTTACTAGCAAGATAACGACCCCAAACACACTGATATTCACTGACTTGAATCCGATAGAAAATTTGTGGGAGATTCTGAATCGAAAAATTAGAGACGAAAGCAGATATTCATATAAATAAAGAACAACTTTTTGTAGCATTTGAACGTGCATGGACTGAAATATCATCAGATATACTACGTAAACTCATTGAATCAATGCCTCGACGTTGTGCATTGGTAATAAAATATAATGGATATGCGACTAAATATTAATGGATAATGAGAAACTTGTAAGTTGCTTAATTTTTGACTGCCCTTTTCCTATAAGAATTTTTATTATAATTTATTTTCTTACGCAAGAATATTGTATTTACTATAAAACTATTGTTTCTGTATTTTAATGCATTTATTTTTCAACCATTAAAGTTATTTTTTCTTTTTTATTATTCTCTTTCTGCGTTACTGTAAAAATTAATGTGTACTGTAGGTACTTAAGGATTTCGAGGTATTCTCTGAAAATTTCTTGTATCAACTTGAAGAGCATGTTTTCAGCGATAAGGTTACCAGTTGCTTCCTTTTGTATGTGTAGATGAAGTGGTGTGAGATCGAGTACAGCGTCAAGAGCAACTTTTTGTACTGAGATTACAAACATTATATCAAGACTTGCTAACCGCTTAATTTGTACCAGCTATTATCTTGCGTTATGTTTTGTTTTTAATCACTAAACCTTTTGGGTCTACTCCCTATCGCGAGTCAAATGACTGTTTTGTAGGCCCATTGGGCTATATGTGGTTGAAGACCACACTTCCTTCCAAGAAGCTTGTAGCACATCTTAGCTATGATGTTTTTTTCCTGACCATGTCTACTTATATGGGCGTTATTTCCAACCAGCTTTTTCCATTTTCTAACTATTTGGGGAATTCCAAATCTTTTTTCTGCATACTTCCGTTTTATTTAAGTGTTCTACAGGTATTTTTAGTGAAACTTTATCAATTTTCTGATTCTTTAGGGAAGAGTCCAACATCGGTTTCTGTATAGTGCAATTTTAATTGAGTGTTCTAGAGATGTTTTTTGTGAAAAAAAAAAAACACTTTGACACATACCAGCCAGCTTTTTCTATTTTCTACTTTTCTTAGAATGGTTTTGATATTTCCTGAAAAAGAATCATTTTGATACACACCAGTCAGCTTTTTCCATTTCCTAAGTACTGGAAAACTCCAAAATCTTTTTTCTGTACACTTCATTCTTCAATTTTGTTCTAGAAACGTTTTTAGTGAAAAAGTTGTTTTATGATATTAAAAACTGGTCATCAGATAAGTTGATATTGTTTATTCCTTTCGTTATTGTTTATATTACAACACAATACATAAAATGGTTACCAATAAATGGGCTGTAGAGAAGATGTGCTTCGAAGCTTGTTACTACCCTTTTATTACATTATATATTTATCATTTATTAGATAAGTTGCTCTTAGCATAAAGCTGTTTTGCTGAAGAGTACAAGCCGTCATCAGAAGCCAGTACAAGAACAATACGTTTTGTTCCTCTGCTTTGGTTTACTAAACAAGATCTCGTGCAAATTGTAATCGAGTAAGACGATGTTCTCGAAACAACTGTGGTCCCACTTCTTTAAATTTCTTCCATATATTGTGATGTGTGTTTTGAAACACGATCGTGACAAAGTCATTGTCTAAGCAACTTCTTCAAGGCATTTTTCTTCTCTAGCAAGAATCAGCGATGTTAACACTCTCAAAGAAGCTGCGAAAAAAGAAACAGAAATGATAAGGATATAAGAATCTAAACGCTTCTCATGGTTAAAAATAACTAGAGTTATATCGGTGCTCTCAACAAGAGACATTAAAGATGAGGAAGAAAACACGTTATTCAACGTTGCTGAAATTGAAGAGCGTCTTTCAGATACAAATAAAAACATATTGAGATTAGTTAAGAAATTGTGGGTTTCAGGTTTATCATAAGATATTGAAGAAAAATACGAAAGAACAATGAAATTTTTTTGTTTAGTGTAAATTTAGTGCTGTTGACAATTTTGAGAAAAATTCATTGTTCTTTCGTATTTTTCTTCATTATTGAGATCAAGTGATACCTTTAAGTATTGTAGTTTGAAACTGGTCATCATTTTAGGAGATGCTTTTTCCATTTTCTAACTCTTTGGAAAAACCCAAAATCTTTTTTTTGCATACTTCTATTTTAGTTAAGTGTTCTAAATATGTTTTTAGTAAAAAGAACCATTTTAACACACATCAAGCACCTTTTATCAATTTTCTGACTTTTTTGAGAAAAGTCCAAAATTTATATCTGTATAGTGCGTTCTTAAGTAATTGTCATAGAGGTTTTTTTAGTGAAGAAGAACTATGTTGACACTACCAACCAGCTTTTTCTTTTTTCTGTCTCTTTTAAAAACCTTAAAAATCTTCTATCTTCTATACGTTCTAGAGAGATATTTTATGAAGAAGAAGAAGAACCATTTTGATACGAATAAGAATCATTAAGAACTACCGATAAGAACCATTCATTTTCTAAGAAATAAAATAAAATTCTAAAAGGGGCTGAAGAGAACCACGTATTCAATCAAAATTTCTTCATTATACTGAGCCGCTGATAAAGGGTATGTCCGTCGAAGGTTGTTTTTATCCAAACCATTACAGATCCTGCTTTGTATTGTAATGTTTTAAAGAACTCTCAGCATAAAGCTGTCCTGCTGGAGAGTACTAGCCGAATCTTGGAGCATCAGAACCCAGTACAAGAACAGTACGTTTTGTCCCATTGGACTATATGTGTGGATAAAGACCCCACTTTCTTCGAAGAAGCCTGTAGCACATCTTAACCATAATAGTTTTTTCCTGACCTTGGCAGTCATTTCCAACCAGATTTTTCCATTCTCTAACTCTTTAGGAAAATCCAAAATTTTTCTGCATACTTCGATTTTAATTAAGTGTTCTAAAGATGTTTTCAGTGAAAACAACCATTTTGACACACATCGTTTTAGGAAACAATTTTAGGAAAAGTCCAAAATTTATTTCTGTATAGAACCATTTTGACATTATCAGCCAGCATTTTCTATTTTCTACCTAAATTCTTTCTTGTTTGCTCCATTTAGCAAGTCTATTGGAAAAATAAAAATTTCTTCATTATACTGAGCCGTTGATACAGGGTATGTTCCTTGAAAGTTGTTTTTACCCAAACCATTACAGCCTGCCTTGTAGTCTTTCAGAGATGTTGCTCTTGGCATAAAGCTGTCCTGCTTGAGAATACACGATGTTCTTGAAACAACTATGATTCAGCTGGATGATCTTTGCCCCGCTTCTTGAAATTTCCTCTATACTGTGCGTTCAATCACAACTTTCTTATGTGGATCTCTTATCATCGATTTCTCTCTTATCACGATCGTGACAAAGCCATTGCCTGAACAACTTCTTCAATCATTTCTCTTGTCCAGCAAGAGTTGGCGATGTCAACACTATCAAAGAAGCTGCTCTATGCTTTAGAGCCTGTAGCTACAATGTTAATAATAATAAAAAATGAAAAAAGAAACAGAAATGATAAGTATATACAAGTCTAAAAGCTTCTCATGTCTAAAAATAATTAGAGTTATGTGATGCTCTCAACAGGAAACATGAAAGAGGAGGAAGAAAACACGTTATTCAACGTTGCTGAAATTGAAGAGCATCTTTCTAGTACAAAAAAAACCTTTTTGAAACCGAGTAATACGTTGAAATGTTGTAGTTTTGAAACTGGTCATCATTTTAGAAGATGCGTTTCTTATGTCACTGAGTGTTTTACAAGTCAAAATATCTACTTTTTTGAATGTCAAGGTTAAAGTTACTTAAATAATTAAAAATATTGGTTATGTAGGCTCTGTTAGCAAAATTTTTTCTTTCAAAACAATTTGTATAACAAGCTCATATACAAAGCCAATAAATACAATCGCCCATCAAAACTGCTTTTTGGAACAAAACTCAAAGAATTACCTTTTATAAACAATGCCAGATGTTTATTTATGAGTTAATATCAGACTTTACCTTTATCATGATAAACACTAATCAGAAAAACCGGTAATGCTATTGGAAAAAACTCAAACAACAACACTTTTTATCTTCCCTACAAATTTTTCAAAAAATAAAATATTACGCCGTTTTTAAACAAAACTTTTTTACCAAACCTGCATTTTTGATTTTTTCAAAATTAAAAATGAGATACATTTTACCTATATATGTATATTTTTTTTAATTTACCAATGATGCAAATTCCGCGTCTTGCAATTTGTGTAATAAATTCATCGCTTTGCAATCGCTGTGTCCACAAACGATGATATGCCTTATATCGTTTACTATACACCCCAATTCCAAAGCTGCGGGCTCATTTGTGGTTAATTCGTCCATAAAATGTTGGGAATGTGGAATTAAATTGCCCGCATTTCTCACTAAAAAGAAATTTAATATTGTTTTTTTGCTTAAGAAATTTAAACTTACCTACAAACATATCACCAACGTTTGTCTGTGTAAATCGTGTGGGAATCATCCTACTGTCCATACAAGTAAAAAATACAGCTTTAGGCTTAAATTAAAACAAAATCGAAAAATAATATAAAAAATTTTCATTATTCTTTTTACGGCCATATTTAATTAGCCAATTCAATTTATTTATAAAATGAATGAATAATTTAAATCGAAAAATTACTAACCGTTGGATTATCTCGAACTTCCTGGAATTGTTTCAACATCATTTCCTTCCCTACGTTCCGATATCGCATTATTCCTCTTAAAATACGATCCATTTATGCGCTCTACGTCGACAAACTCAACAGGTTTCATCGATTTATTCACGAATACAGCACAATAAAACACGCCGTCGATGTTTTTCGTTCCATTCATTCCAAACTACAAAACGAAAATCGAACGCAACAGTATTGGAAACTTCAAAGATTTTGAGCTTGTTTACATCTTGTCCTCGCGCGGAGGTATTTTTATATTTTAAGAATTTTTACTCCGCTGCTCATCCGATCTTTGGAAATTTGTACTTTGAACTTTTTGGGTGTTTTTGGGAGTTTATTTGTGTTTTTTTGGAATCGATTTCCGATACTTATCGACTGGATATGAGGATTAAATAGAATTATGTTTTTTTTTGTTGGTTGTGGGTTTAATAACAACGATAAGGAATAAGTTTAGATGGTGTTCTAACGCTTGAATCAACTCGACTCGAGTGGAGGTTGTATTGGAAGCATTTTACTTTTAAATTGTCAGTCAGTCTCGACTGGGCCAAGGACGAATGGTTCGCTATCTTTCGTCAAACAAAATCTCGTTAAAAGTTAATTTTGGTTTAAAATAATCTCGTTCTTTTTAAAATTCTTATCTAATTTTAAATGTAATTAGTTATTTTTTAATATTTTTTTTAAAGGTTAAGGTTAGAGGTTTTTGGGAGATATGACAGATGTTATATGTAAATATAAAATGAGTGTGGAATTAAAACACGATTTATCCAACTTTTCGAAACGGTATGAAGATTAACGCGGATACCAGCACATTATAACAAGACGGTAACGCCTATAATGTAGATTTTTACCTTATTAAATGCGTTATTTTTTTGTAATTTCAAAAATATAATGTCTATTTCTTATTGTTTTAGAAGCTAAACCAAGCTTTTTTTTTATAAAATTTTCAAATCCGCCATCTGGTGTTACCTAGTATAAATATACTATAAACTTAAAAAATTGCAATTTGGCAATAAAAATGAACAATTTTGATGTGGTCAATTTAATTTTGGTTTAGGCATTTCTTAAAGTATAGTTTGGGAAATAAAATTAAAATAAATTCTGTAAGGAATAAAAGATTATTTTCCCGGAAGTGCCAAACGATTTTCTTAATAATTCAATTATCAATGAAAATTAGCTCAATTTCTTAACATACATAATTAAGTTTTTTCGGAGATTTGAGTAAATTACCTTTGGGGCATTAAATACCAAATCAATGTGTTAAATTGTTTCTTGATATATCCATTGAGGTCCATTCGCAGTGATGAAAATTACGGTAATTAATAATTTGTGTAAATAATTGCTGTAAATTACGTTTTTTTGTTCTCAAAATTTATTCTCACGTAATTTAATAATTCTTTGATAAATTATTACAGTAACCTTTTTTATTACTTTGATTTAATAAAACCATTATGCAAACTACAAAAGAATAATTAAATGTGTTAAAACGTTTATCTCCCTTCGTTCAGCAACCCACCCGGATTTGATTTTAGGCATGTTATAAACAAGGTGCATCTTTGTCTTTGTTACATAAACTTAACGTAAGAGTAACTACTTAGATCAATTTACTCAAACAAAAAGGTATTTACTCCTTATAAACTACAGGTGTTCATAAATTGACGGATAAACAATTCTTAGTGACATTCCTCGTTTGATTCTAAAGTGAAAATCTTAATTTTATGTTGTTATTTTATACACTTTAGAAGGTACCCAAAGTTCATACAATTTATTCATAAATAATCATTAGTATTTAATATCTGTTGATAAATAAGATGTTATTTAGTGGTCTTAAGCATTTCAAGCCTTCCAGAGTAAAAGTCTTCTGGAAACATTTCAACTTTTCTAGAAACAGTACCAAGTCTGTTTCTAGAAACAATATCAATTCATCTAGAACAGAGTTAAGTCCTCTAGAAGCATTTGAAGTCTTTCAGAGGCAATATCAAGTCTTCTGGAAGCATTAAATTCTCTTAAAGTCTTTTAAATGAGCAGCAGCAATATCAAGTTTTCTAGCAGCAGTATCAAGTCTTCTAGAAACAGTGTCAAATCTTCTGGAAGCATTGCAAGTCTTTTGAAAGTATTTCAACTATCCTGGAAGTAATATCAAGTCTTGTAGAAGCAGTGTTATGTCTTCCAAAGGCAGAATCGAGTCCTCTAGAAATAATTCAAATTTTTCAGCGTTTCACATCTTCTGATAATAGTATTAAGTCTTGTGAAAATATGTCAAGTCTTCTATAGATAATATCGACTCTTCAAGAAGCATTTCAAGTCTTCTAGAAGGTTTATAAGTCTCGTGGAGGCATTTCAAAGCAATATCATATTCAATATGATATTCTAAATTGATTCTTTCAGGTCGATTTGAAAATAATCCAGGATATTTTACAATTAAAATTTTCAAATCTCTTCTTTGTTCTTCTATAAATTATCCAAATTCCTTTGCATGTTGCAAAACTTCTATAGCCAGAAAAGTTTATTTATTTTCCTTGAATCACTGGATTTATATTTCGATCTCATCATCGCTTCCCATGGCCTCATAGGCGTTCTGCGCTAATACAATTGTTTCAGATTTAGATTTTCAGATTCAATTGCTTCTTCCTTATCAGATGCTAAGATAATGATGTCATCGTCCTCCAGTGGAATTATATTGTAAAAACCTTATTTTGATTATGGTATCAGTCACTCTATTCCGTTGGTTGTACGTTTGATGTAACATTACGTGGATAGAAAAGAACAAAGAATTTTCCATCGGCAGACTATAGAATTGCTTCATTAGGACGAGAGTCTTTTGAGGCACCTTTTCATTCTTCAAATACGACTTTACTTTAGAAATAAGCTCCTTATGAATCATATTTCCAAAAGCGTGTGCATTTTTTATTTTCCTATCGCAATTAGTTTCAGTTTATGGCTGTCAGACACGTTGGCGTAATGTTTCTAGGGTTACATATCGTAAATTAAACTTGAAAAATTTTTAATTGCTGCTTACTTCATTGCGATATCTCTATCAGGTCTTGAGGTATAATTTTTTGATAACTGCTTAATAGGTACTGCGGTTTTTGCAGTATTCTAATCACAAAATCTTAACTCGGAAATGTAAAGATTTGAAGAAAGAATTTTTGATACATTAAATCCTAAATAAATTTACTTTAAATTGCATCTTATTTCATTTTGATATCTCAATCAGTTCTTAATATATGATTTTTTGAAAAGTATATATTTTCTACAGTTATAGAAAGAGTTCTCTACAGAGTTTTGAAGAAACGATGTTTGGCACATTACATACTTCATAAATTAGCATTGATTTGGTTATTATGTTATTTTGATATCAAAATTAGTTCTTGAGATACGATTTTTTGTGACGAGTTTCTTAGCATATGCGACTGTATTTGATGAGCCGGATCTGTACTCCAGGATTCTGGAGAGGTGCTTAACGTTTTAGATTGAAGAACAACAGTTTTAGACCAAAAAAGGAGAAAGGAGAAAGAGAGAGGAGAAAGAAAAAGAAAAAGGAGTGCTACAACTATATTTTATGCATGAAATGATAAAGACATGCAAGATATGAACAGAGACTTAGGTAGTTGGTAGTAGCGCATCCAGAAAGAGTACTTAGGGGGCAAAACAAAAATTTGCTATTAATCTAAGAAAACAGTCTGCCTGGATGGGGGGAAGGTGCAATTGCCACTGGATACGCCGCTGATCATAAAAACTTAAATTCTTTGAAAAATATAAGCCGAGATATAGAATCTAGTGATGGTAATACCGTTCCTAATCGTGTCGCGCTCCAGGAACGGTCGTTACACAAAAATACCCTTCCAAAATAACGTTCCAAAATACCGTGGCCTTGGGTAAGTTGCAACATTTCTCTTCACTCCTTTTTCCAATGTACCTACATTACATTGGAAATGTAATGAATAGCAATGAATGGTTCACAGGAAATTGTCACGTAAGATATAAATCGCTTATAAATCAATAAAGCTTTTCTCAATTTCAGTTTTTCTAAATCTCTATTTTTCTTAATTTTCTACCCCCTAATAACCAAAATTTAAAAAAATTACACGCTACCCGAAACTTGAAAAAAGATTATAAACGTCAATGTTGCAACATTTCGTTCCTCATTCCTAAAATAGCGTACCATCACTGCAAAGATGTAGGGAACATTAGTAACGATCAGAATTGGGTGTTTTGAAAATCGTGCTAGATGTTACGTTCCATTAAAATAATGCGCTAAAATATCCTTCCTCAAATACCGTCCCATAACTAACAGAAACTACAACAAACGTTCAAATTGGGCGCTATTTACATTTAAACAATTTTGAAGCTGACGTCTAAAGCTTTTCATACTACTCGAAAGAATATCAACTGAGATTTGTTGTATTACACGTGCTATTCTCTTACATAACTGAGTAAGATTATTATTAGTAGTTCTCATAATTTGTGAAGCTAAACAGTTTTTGATATACAATATATGTAATTGGAAAGAAAAAGCAATAATACATTACAATTAATAGAAAATGGTAACTTCAATCCAGATAAAATCATTAACAATTTTATATTGGTACTCCCTTGGAAACATTTCAAGTCTTCTGGAAGTACTTCTAGTCTTTCAGAACTATCAACTCTGCTGAAAGCAATTCAAGTCTTCTGGAAACAGTATTAAATCTCCTAGAAGCAATTCAAGTTTCTGGAAGTATTTCAAGTCTTTTCGAAACAGTATGTAGTCTCCTAAAAGTATTTCAAGTCTTCTGGAAGCAGTATCAAATCCCCTAGAAGCATTTCAAGTCTTATGGTAGTAACTCACGTCTTCTGGAAGAATTTCCAGTTTTCTGAAAGTATTTCCAGTCTTTTGGAAGCTTTCTGGAAGCAATATTAAGTCTCCTAGAAGCATTTCAAGTCCTCTGGAAGCAGTATCAAATCTCCTAGAAGCATATCGAGTCTTATGGAAGCTTTTCAAGTTTTCTGAAAGTATTTCAAGTCCCTTGGAAGCAGTATCAAGTCAACTAGAAGCAGCATCAAACTCCCTGGATGTAGTTCAAGCCTTCTGGAAGTATTTCTAATGTTTTGGAAACAGTATCAAGTCATCAAGAAGCAGTATCAAGTCATCCAGAAGCAGTATCAAGTCATCAAGAAGCAGTATCGAGTCAACAAGAAGCAGCATCAAGTCATCAAGAAGCAGTATCAACTTTCAATTCGAGATACGATTTTGAAGATTATTTAATTTTTACTTTGCACGTCTCTACAAAGTTTTAATAAAAAAAACATAACTCGGAGATTTCAGAATTTGGTGAAACAATCAATGGCACATTATAAATTCTAAATAAATTTGTTACAAATTTCTTCTTATTCATTGCACCATCTCAATTAGTTCTTGGGATATAATTTTTGAGAAATGATTTTTACCCAACACATATAATTATGTCTTCAAATTACTTCTCATTTCATGGTGGAATTTTGAGAAACAAAATTAAGGGATAATACACCACAGCTAGTTAGCTTGCTCAACTTCACACTGAGCTTGTGGTAGGTTCTAATATATCGTTCATTTGCTGGAATATTGGCCCAATTTAAAATCTACCAATTTTAATAATTTTCCATCAACACACATTCTTTTTACACAAACAAAAGTCACTTTTGTACTTACAGTGATTACCAGTAAAAAGCCATAACAAGGTGTAAGTACCCAAGATACAACAATTAAGCAAACAGACTTGTTTATCTTAACACATTGTTGACCGGCAATTTTACTGAAAATTTATCTCATGTCACCGGCTATTATTTCGTAATTGGATGTGGAAGTAAAACAATAAAAATAAACTTTAATAAATTTTATTTATTATTCAACTTTTAATAATTCTTTTTCGTATGATAGGCAGTATAACAATCACCTACGTGTAATGGTACACAACAGCTTTTACAAATAAATCTAGTTTCGCTTCGTTTCCTCGTTTCCAGTGACTATTTTTTCTAAGACGTGGTCTCTTACTTGTCCGGAAAGCCTGAAGGGTGTGTCTTTATAAGGAGCTGTTTTAGAAATTCGAGGAGTGTCAGGTGCAATGCTACTTTCTTTGAAATCCACCATTTTACAGTTTTTCGTAAAATATTGCTGTTTGCCAAGTACTGATCTGCACGATCTACCCCTTTCATATATTTATTGTATTGCAATATGTAAGTTGGTTTGATTGTATCGTCTATATAATTCTTTTTTCGATTTCCACTTGATTTAATGGAAGCATCATGAATAGTTGATATCATCCGTACTATTCTTTTATCCTTCCAAGCAATAAGGATAACAGGTCCCTTCGGTAAAAAAGTCATTTCTCCTCTGTGCAGACTTTTGCATTTTTCTATCACGATCTTTGGTAAGCCGTCGTTTTCCCGTATGGTACCACACATCAGTGTTTTTTTCTGAGTAATATTTCCGCTGTAGATACACTGTTATAATAATTGTCTTGATATATATGATGCCACTGACCAAGATACGGCTCCAACACAGACAATATTGTTTCTTGCAGCTTTTTGCCTTGCCCCGAATAGATCTCGAAGTTGCATAAATACCCACTCTCACTTTCACAAAGCATTCTGATCAAAATTCCATATATTGTTATCGTCGCTGGGTTGTATGTCCTAAAGCTGATGCGTCCTCTGTATGGTACCATTGCTTCGTCTAGAGCTAACTCCTGCTTGGGTGTATATAGGGACTGAAATTTTGGAATAATATAATTCAAAAGTGGTCTAATTTTGTAAAGTCTGTCTTTGGGAGATGTATGTTGCGTATTATCATTTAAATGAAAAAATGTAAGAACTTGTTCAAATCGCATTCTGGACATAGTTGCTCGAAATATTGGTGTTTCATCCAAAGATTTTCTGGTTTGGCCCATCAATATTAGTAAACCAAGAAATGTTTTTATTTTATTAGTGGTAACTTCCGTCTATCATACCGTTTTTGCAGAAATTTTATGTACCTCTTTCATTTGAGAATGGTACAAATTGGTCTGCGTAACGACTAAATCAAAAAAAACACTATCAAAAAATAAAGCCGTTACTTCACTGATAGTCGGCGCGTCACCAAATTCAATAGTTACACCAGGAATATTTAAATAATTCTGTAAGTTTGGTGTAATATCATGTTCGTTCCACTCTTCTTCCAAATCGTCGTCACTATCTGATGCTATTATATTTCTTTTTTGATATTTTGGTGGCCTGATATCACAGTCGCTATCTTCTGATACAGTATCATTTTCACAGTTACCACAATTTGATTCACAATCACTCGGACAATCAGAAAAACCATCCGCGTATAATTCATTGAATGATTCTTCATTACGTTCCATCATCGTTTTTAAAATTTTTTTAATTATTAAATATTTTTTACAACAAAAGATTTGGCGGGTCTTATAACCGAGAGAAACAGCGTGTGTTATACTGACCAACAATTGCACTGTATGGTCGCCAACAGAGAAAACGACAGCGGTGCGAAAAAAGAACGCATCACGAGTTTACTCCTGCAACGTTCGGCCATAAAAACACGAGTTAACTCGAGACCGGTCAACAATGTGTTAAATTGAAATTTTTTCTTATGTGGGTTTTCTACCATGTAAATGTAGTATTCATCACAGACTCAGAGAAAATTGCAGCAGCCTGAATCAGAGTAATTATAAAAACCTAGAGGAGGATCAGGTTGAACAAACATCAGAGAATTTTATTTTTTAAGGTTATAAAATAAATTAAAATAAATCTTAATCAAAGATATATTTTCTTTATTTACTTATTTTTTAATATATAACATTTACTTAATAAAACATTTTAAAAGGCAAAAAAATTACATCATCACAATATAGAGATGCAAAAAAAATAATTATCACCAAATTAATTGACTAACGATGAGCAATTGGAGTCGTGCTAGTAACCTTCTCCAATTTCTCAAAATGTTTCCTAGCATTTCGAATATTAATCAATGTAACTTCTGATGGAATAACCGTATCGGACATACAAACCATAACATAAGTATTCGTCGTGAACAAATCAATGTAAGCAGCAAAAGCGGAATTTCTCACTTCCATGCTTTGAAATTGCGCCGCTAATTTCGAACAGGATAATTTAAATTGCTTAATTATATTTGAAACTTTTTCAAAACGATGTACATCTTGATGCGCCCTTCTTTGGCAATGAGAGATAACCAAAAATGTAGCCTTTTCAAATAAAAGAACCTCATCAGCATCTACAATATTTGCGAATTGTTGTAAACTACTTTCTAAAGCCTCTACATTTGGAATTAGCATATAAACGATACTCGACCAAGCTCTATATAAAGTTTCGTCCCAAATTGATGTTCGAAAGCAGGTACATTTGAGTGGTTTTGAGGCGCGTTTCAGATCTGCTTCTCGTTCCCTAAAAATAATTTCTCGTTGATCTTCGCTGACAAGGTCCATCTTATGGATTAGACAAAATATTTTTGCTTCAGGCGAGTTTTGCATGATTGCTTCTAAACAATTTTGATAATAATGGATGTCACTGTCGAGATCTCTACTTTCAACATCAAAAACGTAAATGAGAACTTCAACATTACGGAAGATATTGTCTCTTTGGGAGGCGAAATAGTTCTCCATGAAGGCTTCTTGGCCACCACAGTCCCATAAGTTTAAAACGAGATTACCGAGAAAACGAACATGTGAGTGTTCTACATCAACTAGAAAGAGATTTGAGTAAAAGTTTAAGGTTAGATTGATAATTTACTTGTGGCTCCTAATCTTCGTGTGTCTCTTGCAATGTAGTTTGCGAATATTATAGAACGCATACTGGTTTTGCCTGAGCCGCTTTTGCCCATTAGTAATACCTAAAATTAAGAGGAATTAAAATAAAATTGATTAATTTTTTAACCTACCTTTTTTTTCATGGTTGATTTTTGTTGATTGCTTGGTGGGGTATTTATATATTTATCTTTATAACCTTTATTAGGCAACATAAAAGATTTGTTTAACGTAAAAAATTATAAAAGAGTACCTACAAATATAATAACCTCTACTACAAATCTGTCAAAATTGACATTTGAAGCGATCGGCCATATCGTTTTTTGTAGTGGGAAACCTAACAAAAGTGAAAATCCCCAAATCTACTATATTTCAAAAGTATCAAGAAAAGACTTATGGGCACAAAATAGAAAAGGATAAAAAATGTGTTTTAGTAAGGATGAAGCGAGAGAAAACTAATGGGATACTTTCGATTTTAATACGTCTAACGACTCACGGGATAATGGTGGTGTGTGGAAAAGAGAGTGGTGGATAAAATTGGCATTTAGTTCGGTTGTGAGCCGCGTTCAGTTTTTCGGTATCGTAAATGTTTACGTTCGGGGGGCCCTAACTTTCCCCCCTAAAGGCGGTGTTATCCCGCAGCCCCATATTTATCTTCCCCCAAGTTCGTTTCCACTTATTATTTTTTTTTAACGTAGTAATCGAGGTAAGTTGAAGTAAGTGTGTGTTGTTGGCCGAGTCAATGGCCATCCTCGCGCGGCCGCAAATTCTAATTGAAAGGCCACTGACGCATGCAGGCGTGCCCCATTCTTAAAATGAACTTTTAGATTTTTTTTTATTTGAAATAGTAAAAGTGTAAATTACGGTCTCCACCTACATGTAACTTTAATAAAATTGTTTCTCATTAATTTATTTCTGTTTGTTTTTAAATAAAACGAGTTTCGCCTCTCCTTATTTTATAATTCTCGGTAATTAACGGTTAAAATTAAGTCTCAAAATGTGCATGAATTATAGTTTTTTTGATTTAATAATTGTGTTCAATTTTGTTTTTATTTTAGTAATCTTTTAACTAAAATGTCTTCGGATGATGAAAAACCCCCAGCACCCCCGGTTCGTTTAACGTCCAATCGGGGTATAGACATAAGTAACAGTAGTATTGCGGTTGATAGACCGTTACCAAAAGAGCCTGAAGATCCAGAACGGAAAAAGAAAACATTAAAATCGAAAATAAAAAGCAACAAATCATCAACAATCATCTCGGATAAACCTAACATTTCATATCCCACGAATTTTGAGCACACCGTTCATGTGGGATTTGATGCTGTTTCTGGGGAATTTACGGTGAGACAATTTCATTTTTATTCCTAATAAAATCGGTTTAGTTTTAGTCATATTTGTTTTTATTTACTTTTTGATTATTTTTATTTTATTTTTTGGTAAAGTTAGAGTTAACGGTTAGGTGCTTATTTTTTACCATTTGATATAATAAAAAGCGATTTTTTTAGTTGATTTTAATTTTTAAATAAAACGTTTTTTTGAACTTTGTTACAAGCTGCCATTGAAAGTAAGTAAATGAGCATGGTTTTGTTTAGTTTGCGTTTTAGAATAGGTTTTATTGACTTAAATTAATTGAGTTGGACTTAACTAAAATTTTTAATCTCGAAATGTTATTTTGACGTTTTAGACTTCACCTAAAACGCCAAAAAATTTTTTCTCATAAAATTTTTATTTCCTTTTTCTTATAACTATAAAATGTTATATATTGAATGTTTTATTCAGAAGCACGTAGATTATTTTTTTCTGTTAGATCCATTCTTTAACCCTCGCAGTACTGACGTTTCGCCAACCGTTGCGGACGGTGCCTGGGTCAACCGAGACCCGAACAGTTTTTGTTTACGTAGAATATAAAAAATGAAGCTTTTGCCATTATGATTTTGACTTATTTTATTTTAAAGGTGAACTATTATTAGGGATATAAAATAATACATAAAAATAAAATTTTAAAAAAATTACATAAAAAATATTTATTCTAAATTATTACAATTTGTACACAAAATATTTTTTGTACATGTTGAATGTATATTACATACATATTTATGACAAACATCACATTTTGATTTATATTTATTGTCATTTCCAATACACAAGCTACATCTTGAGCGTTTTTCTAATGTTGTACTCATTTGTTTATTTATTTTTCGGCCTGTACTTTCGATGGCGTCCACAATGTGTCTCGAAAATACTACTGAATTGGTTTCAAATGCTCTAGCTCTAGAATCTATGTTTGCAGCAACTAACTGTTCAGACAAATTTTCTATAAATTGTTTTCTTCTTGATTTTATGTTACCAGTTGCTCAATCCGGATTTTTGAGTTGCCATAGTACAAATTCATTATAGGCTGCAATATCTATATAATGTAAAAAAAGCGACAGAGGCCAACGTCGTGTACATCTCCGGCAAGTGTATTCTCTTAGAATTTTATCTAAAACATCCACTCCACTTTTTGTTGAATTGTAATAATTGATAATATTAGGTTTGTAATTATTATTTTCGTCAGAAATAGCATGTTCTCGATGAACGCTCGAAAGTAAAACTACGCATTTTCTTGGTTCTGGGATATACGACACAAGTGTTAGATTTTCAGAAAATATAAAATCGGAAGAGAATTGAGCTCTTCCGGATATTGTTATCAAAGATTTTGGTAAATCCTTTCTATTTTTCCGCATTGTTCCCACTATAAATATGTTATCTTTGAGTAAATCCTCTGCAAGTGAGATATCCGTAAAAAAATTGTCGGTTGTGATAGTTCGATTAGATTGCTTCCAAAACTCTGAAAGAACTCTAACTACTCGTTGTCCTTGTCCTTTCTCCGGTGTGTTTCCGCATTTTCCTAAATACACTTCAAAATTACAACAATAATATGTAGTAGTGTCACATAGGGCCCATAATTTCAGCCCATATTTCCCCGGCTTGCTCGGCATATACACCTTGAATGGACATCTTCCTCGAAATGTTACTAATTGTTCATCAATAGTGCCTACATTAGACGCTCGGTAATTATCTCTGCAATTTCTTGTTAAAATATTTGTAATAGTTCTCAAAGCTGCCAACTTATCGGTCATTTTTCTTTCTTCTCGTGTCTGAAAGTCGTCAAAACGCAAAAATCGTAAAATGTTTGTAAATCTATCACGAGACATAGATGCTCGATAAATTTGTCGACTATAAGCAATCTTTTTCTTCCATAGATCTTTTTTACTTTCACGTGATTCCCGAAAACGGCCAGTAATTAGTAAAATCCCAAAAAATGCCTTCAATTCAACACGGTCTACCGGCTTCCATATATTATTTGAAAACATTTCATAATATTTAACCGCTTTTTCATTTGTATAAGTAATTATAATGTCCATGATTTCATCATTTATAAATAAATCAAAACATTGTTCCATGGTTTCTACACCCTCAGAATTTGCTATGAGTGTAGCATCATATTTACCAAATTCTGCATCTCTGTTTGTGGGGGAAATATATCTCCATGTTCGTCCACAAACATTTTGGTCTTTACAGTGTGACATATTATTACTATTTTCACCACTAAACTCATCACTTTCATAATCCTCTTCTTCTGGTACTGCATCACTAAAAGTCAATGACGCACATTCATCATCAGAAGACACTTCATTGTTATAATCGTCATTATTATTTACAAAATTAGCAAACATTTTATTTTTCGATGTAGATCGTTGCTCTAAAATACACCTTCTGTGAACTAAATCAAGAATTTAATGGCAATTGTATTGTCGCTATAGCCTCTTACACAGACAGACACCTGGCGCTGTAAAGAAACGGTCGAGACATATTTTTTCGTCGTTTTTTCGTCGGGACGTCCGTTTGACGCCGATCTAACTTAACGCACTCCTTGAGTAACGACAAATCTATTTATTACAATTTCTCGCAAAAATTTATTTGGGTCCAAATAGACCCAGGCACCGGAATACGAGGGTTAAAAAAAGAATTAAGTAATTTCTTCATGCACTTTAAGTCACTTTAATTTCTATTCAATTAAATGTAGTATTTAATCTTTTGCTACACGCACCGGACTGTTAGTCCGGATTCAGCGCCCCAATTTTTTTATCGACTTAATATATCATTTTATTTAAATCATATTTATTCAACAAATAAGTTGATTGAAAAAAGGACGAAATATCTTCAATATGCAATGAAGAAAAGGGCAATATCTTATTTACAAAATGTCGCGATGAACAAGATAAAAATTTCTTAGGGTGTGTTTATAGCTGCAATAAACAATAAGCGCAGCACCAAATTCAAAATGATGATGATATGTTGTTTATAATGGAGTCTTGTAGCATATGTTCCCATTGTTATGTTATATCAAAGCAATTAATTAAAACTATTTTTGCAAATATGTGTTGTGAGTGAATCTGAAGAAGAAATTCAATATAATAATACAACTTCAAACGTAAAATATTATATCGGCGTATGTGCAAATAGAAAACGTAAATTCGGTGCACACCATACAAATACTCAAAGGTATATGTTTAGAGAATTTGATGATGCTCACAAAAGCTTAAGGCAAAATGCAAAATGTATGGAATACATTAGAATGGGAAGACACCTTTGATTATATAGTTCCATACATCTCTAATAAGATTGAAAAAAGATAGAGAAATTGTTATAGTACATCAATTTTATCCAAAGAGCGGCTTATAATTATAATCAGGTCTGTTGTAATATTTTATTAAAAAATAATATTTACACCAGGGTTTGTTATGTTTTAAACAAAGTGTTTGAAACAAACTATTTTAAACATGTTTAATGATATGTTTTAAACCAAATTTATTTTAAACAGTTGTTTTAAAACATGGAATGTTGTTTAAATAACGGTTTTGTTTAAAAATTAGCATGTTCTATTTCGTTTGTGTATGTTGATTGCCAAACCTACATTAAAACTAAAACTTGATATGTGGTTAAAAACTAAGGTTAAACTTAAACAAAAATCATTACTCATTTTTGCTAGATGCACTATCTACTCCATTTTACTCTCGAAATATGCAAACTACTTTTGCTGCTTTATCATTTCCTTATCTATTACTTAAGGTGGATTGTGTTAAGTTTTAGGAAGAAAAAAAATGCTGAATATTGGCACAACATTGTATACAGCTGTTGAACTAATTTTAATGTAATGCATCCAAAGAGATAAAAAACTTCCACCAGGAAAAGGGTGTGATATTATCTCTTAACTGTTTTGAAAACATCTAAGTACACCTCAAAATGGAAGACTGTTTGCCAATAGATTTACGACAATATGGACTTCTGATATGAAGATTTTGTATTTTGCCAACAGTATAGATCTGTTATTTAAGAAGTATTGTTGACTTTGTTTCTCTTTTCCATTTTTAAAAATTTAATTGAAAAACGTTTATTTGGTTTTGTACTTTATTATTAAAGAATAGTGAATAGATTTTAGTTCTACCGGTTTCGATCTGGAAAAAATCATCAAATCAAAAAAAAAAGAGGTTTTCAGCAGTTGTTCAACCTCATTTTGTATTTGAGCACATGTTGCACCATAATTTCATTTTAATTCCATTTTACAATTAAACAAAATAACAAGAGACAATAGTTTTTTGAAAGGATATTAATGTACAACTCTGAAACGAAAGTTAGACGTGTTCCCAATGGTTCCTGAAGATGACCTAATCCAGATCTAAACCGGTAGAACTAAAATCTATTCGCCTTTCTTTAATAATAAAGTATAAAACCAAATAAACGTTTTTCAATTATTTAAGAAGTAAAGTCAAATTATATTAACAGTTACTTGTCTTTTACAATAAAGATGTCTTCCGCCAGCAATATTTGGTATTTAATTAACAATTTTTGGACTAAGTCAAACTTTGCATTTTGTCAAAAAGGTTTATCAACAGTATCTTGTTTTTTATGATGAAAATATATTCTCTCAGGTTTTATAAATAGTATCAGTCGTCTGGAAGCATTTTAAATCTTTTGGAAGCATATCAAGTATTCTAAATGCAGTATCAACTTTTTTGAAGCATTACAAGCACTCTGGAAAGATTTCAAGTCTTTTGGAAGCAATATCACATTTTCTAAAAGTAGATCCAAGTCTTCTAGGGTCAGTATCAAGTTGTTTGGAAGTAATTCAAGTCTTCTGAAACCATTGCAAGTCTTCTGGAAGCAATATCAAGTGGCCTAGAACCAGTATTAAGTCTTTCAGCGGCAGTATTAAACCTTCTAGAAGCATTTCAAGTTTTCTAGTCATCAAGTTATCTAAAGGTATTTCAAGTCTTCTGAGAGTAACATAAAGTCTTCTAGATGATGCTACCACATTGTATCCAACTGTTGAACTAGTTGAATAACTTTTTTGGAAGCAGTTCAAGTCTTCTAGAACTATTTCAAGTCTTCCGGAAACAATATCAAGTCTTCTGAAAGCATTTCAACTCTTCTGCGAGCAACGTTGACTATTCCAGAGGCAGTATCAAGTCTTTTGGAAGCAGTTCAAGTCTTTTAGAACTATTTCAAGTCTTCGGGAAGCAATATCTTGTGTTCTAAAAGCAGTATTAAGTCTTCCAGTGCCGGTATCAAGTATTCAAGAAAAATTTCAAGTTTTCTGGAAACGTCATGAAGTCTTCTAAAGCTATTTCAAGTCTTCTGGGAGTAACATTAAGTCTTCTAGATGATGCTACCGCATCATATGCAGCTGTTGAACTAATTTTAATGTAAAGCATCCAGAAAGCTACAAAACTTCCACCAGACAATGGATTTGGATTGCACGACTTCTGAAAGACACTGGTCAGTTAATTGGCAGTTTTTGAATTTGTAATATGAAGATTTTGAATTTCGTCAATAGTATGTATAGTATTTAAGAAGCAAAATCAAATTTTATTAACAGTTACTTGTCTTTTACAAATTAACAAAATTTCTACAAATTTGACAAAAAATGTCTTCTACCAGCAGTATTTAGTATTAAATTAACAGTTTAATTAAACATTTTTGGATTTGCGTCAAGTTTTGCATTTTTTCCAAAAGTACTTAAAATTTTCGAAGCAAATTCAAACAGTATCTTATTTTTTACGATAAAAATATTTTCTGCCAGCAGTTGTAAAAGTAGTATCAGTCCTCTAGAAGCATTTTAAATTTTCCGGAAGTATTTCAAGTCTTCCATATGCAGTATCAATTTTTCTGAAGCATTACAAGTACTTTGGAAACATTTCAAGTCTTTTAGAAGCGATATCACGTTTTTTAAAAGCAGATCCAAGTCCTCTAGGGGCAGTATCAAGTTATTTGGACGCAGTTCAAGTCTTCTAGAAGCATTTCGAGTCTTCTGGGGAATATCAAGTGGTCTAGAAGCAGTAAGAACTCTAGAAACAATAAGCTGGAAGACTTGATTCCAGCGGCAGTCATCACGCCTTCTGAAAACATTTCAAGTCTTCTGAGGGTAACATTAAGCCTTGTAGATACAGAATCAAATCTTCTGGAAGCATTTTATGTCTTCTAAGGGCAGTATCAAGTCTTTTGGAAGCAGTTCAAATCTTCTAGAACCGTTTCTGGAAGCAATATCTAGTCTTTTGGGAGCAACAATAAGTTTTCTAGATGTAGTATCAAGTCTTTTGGTGCACTCAGCAAGCTCATCTTTTCGGCGATTATGCACACGGCTACTCTGCATTCACTAAAGGCTTTGTATTACTCTAGGAGCAGTATTTAGCCTTTTGGAAACAGTTCAACTCTTCCATGGGCGGTATGAAGTCATTTGGAAGCAGTTCATCTCTTCTAGAAGCATTTCAAGTCTTCCAGAAGGAATATATAGTGCTCTAGAAACAGTATCAAGTCTTCCACGGCACTATTAAGCCATCTAGAAGCATTTCATGTCTTCTGGAAGTGATATCAAGTCTTCTCAAAGCATTTCAAGCCTTCTGGAAGCAACATTTGGTCATCTAGATGCAGTATTATGTCTTCTGAAAGCATTTCAACTCCTCTAGAGGCAGTATTAAGTCTTTTGGAAGCTGTTTAACTCTTCCAGGGACAGTATCAAGGTGTTTTGGGGCACTCTGCGAACTCACTTATTCGGCGATCATGCGTACTGATGCTCTGAAATTATTAAAAATTTTGACCACCTATACACTTACCCGCTTATACTTCTGGATAATTCATTTCGACATACTCCATTACATTATCTGATTGGTTCTGATTGAGAGATCTGACAATCTTCTCTAATGAGCGCGAGTTAACGCCATTTCTAAGCGGTCTTGAACTTACATCTATACATCTATTTCGGAAAAATCACATCTTTAAACCATCAGTGAAGCCGATTTTAGGAACATACCAGATTATCATATAATTTAGAATTTTCTTAACCATACCTCTATTGATGGGGAACATGTTACGTTGAACTCTTCTGCTAATTGTTTTACAATCTTTTAAACTTATAAACAATATTTTTCAATTATTTTACAAGGATTAGTGATGTCAATTATAAATTTATGAGTATTGATGTTGAAGGTTATGGCAAACAGATTGATGAGAGAACTTTTAGGTCTTTATTCTTATTTTTACTAATTAAAATATCGATATATATATATATATATATATATATATATCCATGCCATTATCTTCACCGCCATTACCAGGTGCGTGTCCTGATAATAGCGAAGCAAGTGGGTGGTAGAAGTATCCTTGCTTTTATTGTTAATCGACAGTCAAACGATTGAATCGCTTCACTCCAATATAGCTATTTGCATTTAGAATAATGTCATAAAGAAGAAGTACATACAAGAGCAGTGACCAGATCAAAGTTATTTTCACTTTCATTCAATACTTGCATTTAAAATAATATCATCATTTTCTTTACTATGTCGTCGCTCTTATCGTTCATTGCAACTCCAATATAAATGCACCCTCAGAATTCGCGCACAACAAAATAGAATACGAAAATGAATAAGATAAAGAATATTTTTTGAAAGTGATTCAAATACTAAAGAACACATTTCCAATAGTGAGCATTGGGACGATTTTCAAAAGATTTAGTGGACCGTAAGATACTTGTTTTACATTACAAGATAGTATCTTATTCAAATAGCAAAAACGATCTCGATCTTAACAACGGGAACTTAACAGCCCCGAAAAAATCATTTTTGACTAATAATAGTTATTTATTACAATCATTTTCTTTAAAAAATATACAAATTTCATATAAGTGCCATTTATTATTTGGCAAAAGAATCCAGACTCACAGTCCGATGCTTGTACTTAAGCGATTAAAAAAAATCGCTTATTTGGATTTTATCAAAAATTAATATTGAATGTTGTTAACAGGGTATGCCGGAAGCTTGGTCGAGGTGGTTAAAAGCTTCAAACATCAGTAAACAAGAACAAAAAAAGAACCCTCAAGCAGTTTTGGACGTCTTGAATTGGTACGATAGCAGCTCGAAAGAACCGCCAGCGACTAAGTTCATGACCAAAACTAACACAGCTACACATTCGGGTAAAATTTTAGTTTTACATTTATTCAAAAAAATTTGATTTAATAAATTCTCGTTTAGATTCATCATTAAGTCGGGTATCAAGCTCGAGTCCCAGCTCAACAACGCCAACAGAACCAGAAGGAGGGCCTCAATCTTACCACAGTCCTGTACATGCTCCAAGCTCTGAAATTGAAGACGAGGCTCCTCCTCCACCAATCGCAAGTAGACCAGAGCGCACTAAAAGTATTGTAAGTACTAAGATAATTATTAAAAAAAATCAGATTACTTGAAATTGATTTTTTTAGTATACAAAACCGATTGAAGATGTTCAAACCAATAACACTGTACACACTCCAACACATAGTTTGAGTCCTGTTCATACACCTCCGACTCATGGCCTTACTACAACTACAAACAATGCTCCAAGTACCCCAATTTTGGATCGAAATAAAAATCAAGCCGGACCGGAAATGTCGAGGGCGCCGTCGGAGAAACGCAAGAAGAAGATGACCGATGAGGAAATCTTGGAAAAATTGCGGAGTATTGTTTCCGTTGGGGATCCTAATAGAAAGTATACGAAAATGGAAAAAATCGGACAAGGGTAAACACTTTAATTTGTTTAAATTTCTATAAATAAATGTATAAATATTTGTAGCGCCTCTGGGACTGTGTACACAGCAATAGAAACCTCAACGGGAACGGAAGTGGCTATAAAACAAATGAATTTATCGCAACAACCAAAAAAAGAGTTAATAATCAACGAAATTCTAGTCATGAGAGAAAATAAGCACGGTAATGTGGTCAATTATTTGGATAGTTATTTGGTGAGCGAGGAACTGTGGGTTGTAATGGAGTATTTGCCTGGCGGATCATTGACGGATGTCGTAACGGAAACGTGTATGGACGAGGGTCAGATTGCCGCAGTTTGTCGGGAGGTGTTGCAGGCGTTGGATTTTTTGCATTCTAATCAAGTCATTCACCGAGATATTAAGTCTGATAATATATTGCTAGGCCTCGATGGATCCGTTAAATTAAGTAAGAAAAGAATATAGGGTGATTCATATAAGAATTGATATGGAGTGGATGGGTTGCTTTCTCATTACCTAACTTGTACAAACCATTTACAGTACATTGGAGGACGGTAAAAATAATGTTTCTAAAGTCACCCCTATCTCTATCTACGTCAGGAATTTGAACTCTAATGTTGTGACCAATATTGCCTATTAATGCCTATAACGTCTTCTTTCTTTGAGCACAAATCACATAAATGATTTCTGTTTATACACATTTCGCACACATCACTAGGCACCATTTCCTCTCCATTTTGAGTATCATCAATGCTTTGTTTGTATTCTTGGTGATTTTCCTCTAGCTTCTCTAATCCCTCTTCTATAGAAATATTGTCAATTACTTTGGAAGGCAATATAATACACTTGTGTATTATGTACACTTGGTGAACACTTTATACCATCAGCATTTACTCTGTTTTTATCAACTGGACAAATCTAAGGAAAAATCCAATTTTCGTCTTTCATCCAGGTTAAAAATATGTTCTGAACATTTTCATTCGCCCATTCCACAATACCTTTAGATTAGCTGTGTAGATGTATTATTTTTAATCCTATTCACATGGATATTAGATTTTCAACTATTTTGTTAGCAAACTCCCTTCTTTTAGCGAACTGTAAAATTATAATAATATATGCAGCTCCAAATGTGCAAAATATATCTAACAACAATTTAGATCTTCAATGGCCTTAACTGCACAAACTTTGTAAGATGATCTTGATAAATAAGAATAAATTTGAAATTACCATTAGGATTAGTTTGGATATTGATCAGTTCAACTTCACAGCGGCTATTTATTTCATTTGATACAATCAGTTTGATCACAATGCCTTTTTTGGCCGATTTTAATGTCATTTGATATGATTTGGCATGACTTGCTTAATCAAAGGAATAGCATTATAGCTTCCTGAGTAATATTTTGTAGTTTTTTAAGCTTCCTCAACCAACTTTCTGTTGCGACCACCATGTTCAATGGACACATGTACTTCCTGAAGTATATCAAATAATAGTCAACCTTTAAAGAATTTTTATTTTAAAGAATGTTTGTAAACCTTCATTTGTCACGTAATATTTAATTACAGAGTTATATATCATAAAATTTGTAAACGAAAAATATTATAGGTAGTAATAAAACATAAAAAAAGGTAACCTGGTTCCAGTTACAACAGGTTATGGGCCCAGTTAAGAATAAAAATAAAAAAAAGAGTTTGTTGGGCGTCCTAGATTGAAAATAAAATAGAACGAAACTATTTTTGAAAATCAAGGTAAATCGAAATTTGGTTTTTTCTTTGGTACATGAAAAGGAAAGCGAATCATCATTAGAAAAATCATCGATAGGATTAAAATAGGCAGTGAGTAAATAAAAAATCTAAATATAAAATAAAACAAAAATTGAGTAAGACTATTTAATTAATTTAAAAATACGAGTTTTGTATTCAATTAATTAAAAAATACGCGGTTAATAAAAGCTAAAAATAAATTAATGTTAAAATTGATTAAATAACCTATGAAAATAAGTCAAAGGAATGAGTTTGCATGTACTAAAACATTAAAGGGGTCAGAGAAGTTTGAACTTTGGAGTTTCCAAATAAGAATATTTTTCAAAGCAAAGGGTATATATGAAATTGCATTCGGAAAAATGAAATGTCCAGAAAACATGAAAGAAAAAATAACTTGGGAACAAAAGTATGCGAATGCTTAAAAGATAATAATTAATTACAACTATTAAAAAACGGCTTATGACATATATTCTATTGTAAAACGGCGAGTGAAATGATCTAAAAATTGTCAGAAATGTATCAAAGAAGCACAGAAGTTTTGATGTATAAGTACTTACAAGAATTTTTCCCACTAGCTATCTCCTAATTTCTTTGAAATGAAATCGATGTTTGAAATAAGTGTTCAGAACGCTTTAGATACTTGGAGGGTAATAAATTTGCATTTATGCGTAATTCATCAAATTCATCAAAAAAAATTCTTCAATTTTATTTTTCTTTTCATCGTAAAGCACGTAACAACTACACGTAACAAGTTATGACAAATTTTATTTGTTTGACAACAAATGTCACTTTAGACATGACATCTTACGATTTCTCAATTATTTGAGTTTCCGAACAAATGTTTGCAAGGAAACATTGGATATTTTGTAGAATATTGACTTTTGCTAGTGGGAAAAGCGTAATAAACCATTCTTACGTGTCAGAACTAACATTCGGTGGAAGAATCACGTGTCTTGGTTCCCTCGGCCCGTGTCTTTACGTGCCTCATAGCTTAAATAACTATTATCAACTGCAATTCAAAAAAATATTAGATGTTGATTCCAATATCGCTGAACTTGAAAATATATATCAGATCATAAAATTATGTATATTAAATTAAACAAAGTAATTGAAAAAAAAAACTAAAGAAATTATCAATAAAACTAAATTGCTGAAAGGAAAATGGAAAGAACTAATTCAAGTGAAATTGCAACAGGAAGAAATAACTTCCTTTGGAAAATTAGCAGAAATAATAACAAAAACAAAAATTGAGTGTACAAAGGAAAGTAGAATAAAAGTATTCAACAACAACTATTGGATAAATGCTGAGTTTATTGAGAAAATAAAACAGAGAGATAATTCATATAAGCGATGGAAATTAATAAGAAACTCAGAAACCGAAAGACATTTTAAAAATTTAAAGAATGTGGTAAATAATATGAGAAGAAAATTAAAGAAGGAGTATGTGGAAAAAACACTTAATGAGGCTGGAACAAACAGTAAAAAAATGTGGAGGGTCCTGAACGATATATGTTTGAAACGAACAAAAAAAAAGGGCAAAATGGGACAAATGAAAAGTATGACAGGTGCAGTCATTGAAGATGAGCAACAAATAGCTGAGGAATTTAATACTTATTTTTCTGAAATAGGTAAGAATTTAGCCTCAAAAATTAAACCGGTTCTTAATCACCAGTTTAGAGAAGAAGAAACAAAAGAATCCATCTACTTGGAACCAACTGATTTAACAGAAATTAATTCTATCATAAGGGATTTAAATAATAATAGTTCGCCGGGAGAAGATGGTATTACTAAATCTGATATAGTGCTGCTTTTTGAAGTTTTGGGAGACAAAATAGTGAATATCATTAATGATATCCTGGTTACTGGCCTGTTTCCGAATGAATTAAAAACGGCGAAAATATCCCCTATTCATAAAAAAGGAGCAGGGATCAATACTTGGTCCTTTGCAATATTTATTATACATTCAAAACTTAAAGTATCTACAACTTCAAGCGAGATATTTTGTGTTTGCTGATGACACCGTCTTGGTTATATCATCAAGTAATATAAAGGAACTTGAAAAGGTGGTGAATGATGACTTAAATCTGTATTATACATGGCTGTGCCATAATAAATTATCGGTGAACGTTAATAAAACGGTATATATGATTATTAAACAAAAAAAAAAACAAAAAAGTGATATAAATGTGTTTCTCAATGGAGAAAAACTAAAAGAAGTGCAAACGTACAAATACTTAGGTTTAAATTTGACAAATGATCTCAATTGGAATGTACATGTGAATGCTATCATTAAAAAAATTGTGCCAATGGTTAGTGCAATAAAAAGGTGTACGGATTGCTTAAATAAAAACTCTAGGCGTTTACTCTATAATAGCTTTATACTGCCACAAATTAGATATTTAATTCCCTGCTAGGGAGGTCTTCCGCTTTACCAGTTAAATAAATTACAAAGAATGCAGAATAAAGCAGTAAAATCTATCTTTCAGTTGAACTATTGTATGTCAACTGATCTTGTGTATGAAATGGAAAATATATGGAACTTGCAGAAAATTCGGACTTATGAGCAAATAAAATATATATATTCTATAAAAAATAAACTAATAAAGACTAACATAAATACAAAACAAGTTAAGAACTGGCATGAATACAGCACCCGGAATGCAAATGATTTTAGAAATAAATACTGTAGAACAACGACAGCACAGAGATCACCATTATATCTTGGTATTAAAGCATACAACAGTATTCCGATAATAATAGTGGAGGCAAGGACAATGAAAAAATTAGTTTATAATCTGAAAATGTTTTTGAAGTGAATGAGTGTTGAACTGTTTCTGATGGGTTTGCATTTTTGAAGATTTTTATTTTCGTTTTTTATACATAACCTATTGTGATTTTTTTTTTGTTTACATATATTTTTTGTATATTAAGGCTTCGATACCAGTGACATTCACTGTTTTGGAGTCAGTTAATAAATTAAAAAAAAAAAAATAAATAAATAATACAAAAGCTGGGAAATCTAAAACAATAAATAACGAATGAAATGAAAATTACAAAGCTGCTATCGATACTACCAATCAAATATAAATATTTTAGAAGTGCATGGGAATCAGTTTCGGAAATGAATAAAGCTTTTGAAAAGTTAACTGGAAGACTGTTAAATGAAGAATTTAGAATTTATTAGTATCTGTAAAAAGAATAACCATACAGACACACATGTTTTTTTTTCAGAAATAAATGTGATAAAAATAAAAAACAAGATTTCCAAGTAGCAGAAAACTTAAATAAAAAATCAGAGTGGATACTGGATTCAGGAGCTTCAACCCATATGACAAATATACAGGACTTTTTACTTAAAACGGAAGAATTAAATGAGGAAATAAGAACTGCTAGAAAGAATCAAACAGAAACAATCGGTGAAATTGAAACGAATAAGTGTTACTTAAAAGACGTCATGTATATACCAGATTTAGAAAAAAATGTATTGTCTGTGGCGAAAATTATAAAAAAATGGTGTTAAAGTAATATTTGATAAAAAAAATGTGAAAGTATATAAAGGTGGAAAAATAATGAGTGGAAATAAAAATGGCTTATACACAGATTACTCATCAAGAAGAAAATGAAGAAAAACATGCAAATACAGAAAACGAATCTAGAAATGAAAATGAAAACATAAAAAACAATATAAACAAAGTAAAGTATAAAATAAAAATTAACGACAGCCAAGAAATTGAAAAAAAAAAATTAAAAAGATATTCAGGAAGGAAAAAATAATGAAACCAAATAAAAAACAAAAAAAATAAAGAAGACGCCAGAAAAAAATTGAATTATGTATATCTAACTTATGAAGATAGCTAGATAGCAGCTCTAACCTGAGCCTTTACAGATAAAAACAAAAATGGATGGAAAAAGGCAATAAAAGAAGAGAAAGGCTCACTAGATAAAAATAAAGCATGGGAATTGGTAAATAGAAGTGGAGCGAAAGACAATGTTCAAAACTGTATCAATCGAAAAAAAAACGATATTTTAAATTACATGATACAAAAGCACTTTATATATCATTAAGTACAAGTGATTTTAAAAGATGTGATAAGAACATAATTAAACATTTTTCATATCAACAAGCGGTAGGCAACTTATTATATGTATATAGCAAATAAAACAAGACTATTATCGGATTCAAAAGACTTTACCCCTCACTTTGAAGGCGAATAAGGAAGAAACTACTCCATACAAGAAATTGGGACTAGCTTTGTTTGACGCGTAATTTAATTCGTTATAATGTGTAGTAATTTTATTTTTTGTCACACACTTGTGTAGTAATTATTATATATCGATTTTACGATTCTTGTTCTCAAAAACAGTTTGGCGAAAAAATTTCAAATTATGAAAAATATAATAAAATATAAATAATGAAATATTTATTATTCATTATTATATGTGGTAACCTGATGTGTTCTTAATGAAGGGCATATTTTATTTGATCAATATTTCATATAGTTTCGTGGACAATCGCGGTTTAGTAGGTTGCGATTATTTCAAAAACGACCAAGCAAATTTCAACGCAGTTTTAACCAATATATGTCAAATAATTTCGGTTATCAGATCATCAAAAATTAAGGACACATAATTTTAAAACTCTAATAACGGAATGCGAAACCGAAATTATTTCACATATTTTTTAACCTATTAAACTGCAATTTTCCGCGAAACTATATGAAATATTCATAAAATAAAATATACACATCATCAAGAACACATCAGGTTATCACCAGTTCAAATTTGGAATTGTTTCCCCAAACAGTTTTGGAGAAAAAAAAATGCAAAGTTGAACTTGATAATAATGATGATAATGATTTTACAGGCGAATATATCAAAAAATTTATGATACATGTACAGGATTTGTCATGACGAGCTGAATCTATATGTATATAGCAAACCACCGGCACTATTATTATTAAAATTTGTATGAAGGGTTTATCCGAGGTGCTCGTTTCAGCTAAAATATTTTCAGTTTTTTCCAACTTCCGGTCCATTTTAAATGGACCCCAACTTGGTTATTTTAAATGGAATGTACCAATTTTTATTAAATTTTCAAGATCCTCAGTAACCTTTAATACAACTTTAAATCATCATAATAAAACATCATATAGCTAGGTGCACAATTTTTTAATTATTTCAGTATTTTCCAAAATTTTGACAGATTCAGCAGTAATAAAAAAAATATTTTTTCGAAATTACACTCGAGTCTGGCCAAATGTTCTCAAGATTCGGATAGGGGGGGCTCAAAGCTTACATAATTTATGAAAAGTTTTTTAAAAAATTATACAGGGTGATCAGAAATTTGTCTCGAACTTACCTATCTCCAAGGTCCGTAAAGCGTATTGTACCAGGTTGGCCAGACGGAGGCCATACTTTTCACTTTTCATACTTTTCAACGTATGAAAAGTAAACCCCCCCGACATGCCCTAGTCGCGACGTCACACGTTACAGACGCTGAGAAGTAACGTGACGCACATTGAGCTATATCTATATATATACAGGGTGTCTCACGTAACTGGTTCATTAGAACTTTTTTAGGTTCCACTATTCGTAGAGGTTTGAAATTTTGGTAACATGGGTTGTTCATTCCGATCTATTAATCTAAAATATTTTCAAGACGGCCGCCACTTCCGGTCTACCGGAAGTAGACTTCAACTTCGTTATTTTAAATGGAATGCTATAGTTTTTATTACACCATTCAATTATACATAAGAAAATATGTTGACTTTGATAACAGTTGTTGGTGCCTACCGTTTTTTGTTTTCGAGTTATTTTGATTTTAAGTGTTTTTTGGCAAATATCACCATACTCTTTACAAGCCCATATCTCAGCCAACGTTAACTCAAAAACGTTTTGCATTGGTGCGATAACTCTTCATATGCTACTAAATAGATTGTCATTTGTTATATCAGTATATCTTATACAGGCTGGTCAAAAATTGAGTTACCGTTTCTCTGTATTCAATTGCGTGAAAGTCGAAAATTTTAAATGGAACGCCCCATATTTTCATACCCTATCAGAAAGGAAATTTAATTCTCTACAAATTATCTATAAATATTCCTATACCTATTTATTATAGTTTTCTTGCTATTGAGGATTTTATCAAAATCATAGGTAAAATGCTAGAAATCGTCTGTGTTTTTGTTAGAAGGCAATGACATTTTGACAGTTTTTTGTTTAATTTATTTAAATTATTATTAGTATTATTTCTACAATGAACTGTGATTGAATAAACTTTAGATTGCTAGCTGTAATTTACCAAAAATAACCAAAAGAAAACCGAATAAATGAAATAATGAAAAACAACAATTTAATGATAAAAATTAAAATCAATAACATAAAAGAATGAAAAACTGAATATTACAAAAATAAATTATGGGAATTTAATTCTCTACAAACTATTTAGATACTTTCCTGCGCCTATTTGTTGTAGTTGCCCTCCTATTTGGAAATTAATGGACGCATGCAATGCTGGAACCTTCTTGTTTTTATGTTAGAAAGCCATGAAGTTTTGATAGCTTTTCAACCATATTTATGTTATTGTTATCATTACTTAGTTGTGTCATCACTTACTGCTGTTAATGTCTTTGAATATCATGGCGAATTATTTCCACGCCAACATTTTAAATTCGTCTTATATTCATGGCGGGTGTAATAAAGTTTTGGATAGGATAAGATACGTATCTCTTAGTTTTGGAAAGATCAAAATAACAAGAAAACATAAATTTCTATCACCAGCAGCTTAAGATAACAGAATAAATGTTTTATCATATTTTATTGCTTTACCAAATTCTTCGGTAAGAGGTGCTTTGGTCGATTTAGATGAATAATATTTTACAAAAAAGCACCGTAAATAAATAAACTGAACTCTCTAGGAACATCTCGCGCATCATTACGTCGAATATTACGCCATATCATTGTTTTTCATTGTTTCATTTATGCGTTCTTCTGCTGGTTATTTTTGGCAAATAAAAGCTAACAAACTCAAGTTTATTCAATCGCAGATCATTCTAGAAATAATACCAATGATAATTTAAATAAATTAAACAATAAACTGTCAAAATATCATAGCCTTCTACTAAAAACACGACCAGCTTCCAGCATTTTGTGTAGGATTTTGATAAAATACTCAATATGAAGAAAACTATAATAAATAGGTATAGCAATATTTATAGATAATTTGTAGAGAGTTAAATTCCCGTTTAGATAGGCTAAAAGGATATGGTGCGTTCCATTTAAAATTTTCGACTTTCTCGCAATTGAATACAGCGAAATGGTAATTCAATTTTTGACCACGCTGTATAAGGTACATTGATATAACAAGTGACAATCTATTTAACAGCATATGACGAGTTATTGTACCAATGCAAAACGTTTTTGAATTAACGTTGGCTGAGATATGGGCTTATAAAGACCATGGTGATATTTGCCAAAGAACACTTAAAATCAAAATAACTTGAAAACAAAAAACGATAGGTACCAACAACTGTTATCAAAGTCAACATATTTTCTTACGTGTAATTGAATGGTGTGATAAAAACTATAGCATTCCATTTAAAATAACGAAATTGGGGTTTACTTCCGGTAGACCGGAAGTGGTGGACATCTTGAAAATATTTTAGATTAATAGATTGGAATGAACAACCCATGATACCAAAATTTCAAGCCTCTACGAATAGTGTAACGCAAAAAAGTTCCAATGAACCAGTTACGTGAGACAACCTGTATATATTAGGTGAACAAATTTATTTTTGTGGGGTTAGCAGGTGTTAGAAGCTAGAATAACTTAAAAGATATATGAAAGAAAAAATTAGTTGTTATTTTAGTTTTCCAAACAGAATTTTGTTTGAATTTTGAAAGTTTCCATATAATTTTAGTATAAAGTAAAATGGCATGATAAAATAAATGCTAATATAATTTCTAGTAAAAGGAAGAACTATTGTTATTAAAAGTCACTTTAGAAAGTCTCTTCCCCATCTTTATTTTGGCTTTTCATTCATATCATTCCCCAAAAATCGACCATATCTTAAAAAACAAGAGTTGCAGAAGATCGTATTAAACGAATATTGTTTAATAGGTTTTTCTTTTCGTTAATAGTTAGTGAACCAGAAAAGTATGATCAGAAAAAAGAAAAGTATGTAATCTGTTACAACTTAGATATGATAAGATTGCGGGAATAAAAAGAATATTTTCAAAATACACACTAAAAATCTACAACGCATTAGAATTTGGTTATTACAGTTTAACGTCAAAATCTCTAAAACATCATAATTGATGATTTTTATTGCAAAACCTTTTCATAATTCAAAAATCAAAATGAATGATCAAAGACCTCATTCGTGAAAATTGTTCATAATGACGTGGAAAAGCATAATTCATAACCAGTTACAACCTGAAAATAAAGAATTTGCAAAAATACAGCAAATATCTTCAAAATATCATAATTTCGGTTTTTCAGTACAAAAATTAATCACAACTCAAAAACTAAAATAGATAGAAAGATGCTTTTTGCATAAATATTGTTGATACTGAACTTAATCCATAACCAGATACAACCTATACAGGTGTCCCGCATAAGAACCGACACAGACCAGTGGCATGTAGACCAACCTAAAGTATGATGATTTCATGCAATTTGCCTTATATAAAGTTGCACCCTGAGAAGTTACAGGCCTTCAAAGTTGAGTCTTAAATTTCGAAAAAAATTAATATCTCAGTAATGGTTAAGTTAGAAAAACCAAATTTGGTACACGTTATGAGTGTACTAAGGGCATTAACCGGTAGAAAGCAGGAACCATTTAAAGCATTTCAAGGGGTTGGTTAGAGATGATGATACCCTAAACATTTTATGGCCAATTTAATTTTTCTTACTCTCATTATTTTTTAAAAAACCTAGTCGTTTCCACAGAAAACCCGAATAACTAAAGATACATATTTTACCAATCTTAATTAAAATCACCCTAACTAACCCCTTGAAATGCTTTAAATGATCCCTACTTTCTACCGATTAATGCCCTTTAATACACTCACAACGTATACCAAATTTGGTTTTTCCAACTTAATCCATTACTGAGATATTAATTTTTTTCGAAATTTAAGACTCCACTTTGAAGGCCTGTAACTTCTGAAGGGTGAAACTTGTGGCTGGTTTTAACTTTGAAACTTATGTATTTTCTTTAATTAAGTAATAAAAATCAAAACACGCAACTTTCACAATCAGCATTAAGAAAGCAGTACATACATATAATATAAATTATATTATAAATGAGATGATTTTCTTTTTTTTTCTTTTGCACAATTTGCTGGTTTAATTAATGTAAATAATTTGAATACAATGAAGAATTGTTAAATTATTTATTATTATTCTATTTGACATGTTTCGCCCAAACAATGTAGACATCTTCAGAAAAACGAATAAATTTAAATGTTGAAATTCTTAGGAAACAGATTGAGAATCGATATTTTGATAAAACTAATATGTTACTATTTTTTAATTAGAACTATTATCAACCAAATTAAAAACCACATGGAGTTGGAAAACCTAAAATAACCTGTGTTTTAACAGGTTATTTTTAACGTTACAAGATGTACAACGTTCGGCTCCTTCTCAAATGTTTTCCAACTCCATGTGGTTTTTAATTTGGTTGATAATAGTTTTAATGAAAAAATAGTAACATATTAGTTTTATCAAAATATCGATTCTCAATCTGTTTCCTAAGAATTTCAACATTTAAATTTATTCGTTTTTCTGAAGATGCCTACATTGTTTGGGCGAAACATGTCAAATAGAATAATAATAAATAATTTAACAATTCTTCATTGAATTCGAATTATTTACATTAATTAAACCAGTAAATTGTGCAAAAGAAAAAAGAAAATCATCTCATTTGTAATTATTCACTGGTTAAAATGGGTTACATCATTGATTTCATATTTATAGATAAATTATATTGATACAGTTTCTAGCTCTCATTGCTTCGTAACTTGTGACGTCATCCCCCTCCTTATCCTTCAAAACGCGTTCTTCAGTCTCTGGTAACCTGGTACAATACGCTTTACGGACCTTGACCTATCTCAAAATGTTAAAAACTTCTTTTTTAATTGAAACCCCAATTTTCTCTGTCACCTGCTTATTCTACATCGAAGAATAAGGAAACTTTGTCAATAAGTAGGTGAAAACTGAAAATATTTTAGCTTAAACCAGTACCTCGGATAAACCCTCTATAAAAATTTTTATAAAAATAGTGGCAGTAGTTTGCTATAGACTCAGTTCGTCGTGGCAGACCCTGTACATGAATGATACTATATTAATCAAATGCATAACGAACACCATTTATTTGCATTCTAAAGTTGGAGACGTTGAAAACTCGTCAGATTTTAGCCATAAGGCCCGGCTAATTCCCAACCTTACCGGTTTACTTAGCTCTGTACTTAGTTACGGATTAACTTAGCTTTAGCGGAAATTCGAGCTTTAGCTGTAACATATAACACAGCAGTATTAAAAGGATTCTGGTTTTTTTACAACACGTATCAAAAAGTATGTAAACATCCTTTCTATCATTTATTATGTATTCATTTATATCTACTTAAATAAATCACTTAATTTATTGTTCTTTGCACGTCCCAACTCTATGTCAATTCTCATGTGAATCACCCCATACTATTTTGAAAAAAAAATTAAAATGATTTTTTTATTTGTATAGCGGATTTCGGTTTTTGTGCTCAAATTAGTCCTGAGCAATCAAAAAGAACGACCATGGTGGGAACACCTTACTGGATGGCACCAGAAGTCGTTACACGTAAACAGTATGGACCAAAAGTACGTTCAAGCAAATTTAACAAAAAAAAAAAAAAATATCTTTTTAATTTTCTTTTTGGTGTATTTAGGTTGATGTATGGTCTTTGGGAATAATGGCTATTGAAATGATCGAAGGAGAACCGCCCTACTTAAACGAAAATCCTTTAAGAGCCTTATATCTCATCGCGACGAACGGAAAACCGGAAATTAAAGAAAAAGATAAACTCTCACAACCTTTCCAAGACTTTTTAGACCAGTGTTTGGCCGTAGAAGTAGATAAAAGAGCGTCGGCAAAAGATTTACTTAAGGTAATAAAGAGAAAATGCGTTAAATTCAAACTAATTTTGGTGATTTTTCAGCATCCATTTTTAAAATTAGCACGACCGTTGGCAAGTTTAACCCCGTTAATTTTAGCGGCGAAAGAAGCGACAAAAGGACACTAGCATTAGGTTAATTAGCTCTATTAGAACGGGGCTAAATACTCATAAAGGAAGAGCAAAAACTGTGTATCATAAATGAGACTAAGACGAGCCGCGTTTTTGTAGAAATCGTAAAAGTTAGCATACTAGACACGGCTCAAATGCGGTAAAAAAATTGACATCTAATATACAGGTTGTTTTTTACGGGGACACTCTGTAGATGTGAAAAAGCTGAGGGCATTTATTAATTTCTATTAAGAGCTGTGTTTGGTAAGATGACGATGACGTGTGCCTAACATTATGATAATAAAAAAATAATAATCTTGCGTTCCGTTGATTATCCGTGCAGTGCGATATATATATTCTATTTAAAAATAAAAAATGAAATTAAAAAGAAAAAGCTACTGATATAATATAAAAAAAATAGTTAAAAAACAGAATAATTTAAAAAAGGGTATTTTAATCTATAGAAAAATTCTATACAGAACATACACACTCAACAGATACACCACTGGGAAATAAACTAATCTTAAAGAAAACTTAAATTAAAAATAAAAATGGGGGAAAGAAATTGTAACAGAGAATTGCATTTTTCTGATTAAAAAAATAGTATTTACGCCTGTGATTATCTGTCATGTGTTTTTCGTTTCATCTTCGCTTTATTTTTTTTATACTTATACAGGATGATTTGTTTAAGCTGTCTAAAAACTCAATATTAAAAAATTCCCTTAAATAAATCCGCAATGAATAAATAAACCATCCTGTATAAATAAAAGTTTTATTTCCCAGTTTTTTTCTAATTAATTTAGTTTTTTAGAAAGTAGTAGCATCTTTATTACATGATATATTTACAAAATAAAAAGTAACTATTTTATTAACGTGTAGGACCTTCCTCGATTGATGAACGAGGATTTAGAATTTAAACAAAAAAAAATGTAAAAAATAAACTATTTCAACGACTATTTTTTGCGTAAAGGTCGTGAGACGATTGTGTAAGATTCCTAATTTTTTTCTTGTTAATTTTAATTAATTTATATATTCTTAACCACCAAAAGTAGGAACTTTAAGATAACTTTAAACTTGGATTTGACATTCGTTTTAATATTTGAAGCGACTTCAAAAAGGGCGATCATTAAATTAATTGTTTAATACCAAATTAATTAATCGTAAACTACAAAATCGTATACTACTTTTTGGCTTTGATCCAAAAGAGAAAACAATGTTATGTATTTATTAGATTTAAAAACTATGTATATTGTAAAAAACACCTACTAGCGGTGGTCCAGTTTTATTTAATGAAATAAGAAAACATGAAGAATATTAAAAAGGAAATAAATTATAATTCCTAGCTTTTTATTTTTTAATTATTGTATGAGAGTATGGTGCGCCTGAAAATTTAGCATAGTATTTTTGCACTAGTATTTATGAATGACTATTATGCTATTATTTCTTATAATATTGTGATTGACGAGTTTTTAGTTATTTAGATACTCTTAAAAAAATGTATCTGCATTGTTTGTACAAAAAAAAAATACCAAACAGTGTGCTACGTAAAAATAAAAATCATTTTTTAATTCATATTTTTTTATTATTTCATGTTTTACCATGATACAATCTAATAATACAAAGCGAAAAAGAATTTAATCTTTTTTCTCATCTTTCTTAGCATGAACAGCTTTCAATGGAACCCCAGTATGTTGAATAGGAATTTTCCTGTGCTCCTCAACAGCATCTGGATTAAAAGTAGGGGCTGTAATTGTTAAAACCCCATCCGACGACAATTTTGAATCAACCTTCTGAATATCATGCCCCTTTGGAAGAATGTATTTTCGAGTGAATGAACGGGAAATATATCCATGTTCATCTTCGATTTCCTCGTGTTTCCCCTCGACTGTAATCGTGTGATCGCCGGTTACTTTAACGACGATCTCTTCTGGCTTGAAATGTTGAACATCTAGGTTCACCTGGAACCTGTCCTTATCCAAAGCGATCGTTGAACCGACATCTTGTTCCGACGCTAACGATTTCCAGGGCCGGTAATAACTGAAGGGCGTGAGCCCACGATGACGGTTATGATGATGGTGACGATGATCTGGATGAATAGTTAGCGGGCGCATTAAATCTTCTGCGTCCAACCCCAAACCAAAGTTTTGGTTGAAGATTCTTGAGGGACGATGAGAGAAGTCGTCGAGTAAGAATGGAATGAGAGACATTTTCTGTTTTTTTTAAGCTTCGGCAACAGGCTTTTGCAGACGGAATTTGCTGAAGACTGTGGAGGGTTTGAATTCGAGGAGCGGTTTATATAGCAAACCCGTAGTGGGGATGGAATAATGTCGAATCGTTACGAACGTTCGCGAACTTGGGGAACCAAAATCTAGATTTTTATGGAAGTTGATATATTTTAAGAAGAAAAAAATATTTTACAAGATATTTATTTATTTATAAAATTGTGATTTAGAATTTTATGAAATTATCACTCATCATATCAATCATAATTACTTCAATATATTATTCTCTAGCAAAGGCGACCCGACTTGCTAACAAAAGGAATCTTGGCAAAAAAAAATGTGAAAACAGTTTTTGTGAATCTAAAACTGCTTTAGCGAACAAGATTACTTTTGAATCAAATAAAAAATATAAAACGAGTTATCTTACCACCTACATACAGACATTTTGCTGAACCAACGAAACTACGCTAATTCAAAGAACTACTCCTTTGTTATAAATTATCGCTTCAATGAGAGAATAAGAAACAATTAATGTAATAAGAAATAATTTTTATAAAGTTTTTTAAAAACAAAATTTTTATAGTGTCGATAGAAAACTAAAGTCTTTTCTTTGTAATTTAACTGGTCTTTTATTTTAAAAAATAATGTCGCCATCTTCAGAGACAAGTCAATATAAGAAATTAATTTATAATATGTAAATTGGTGTTTATAAAAATACCGACTTAATTTCTTATATTGACTTGTCTCTGAAGATGGTGATTAGCCGAAACTAGTAAAGTACAAAGAAAAGACCTTTTATATTTTTTATTTGATTCATTACATGTTACTGGTAAAATATATTCAAACATATAATATTCAAACAAATTATAATCAATTCAAGGATTACTTTTGCTTATACACCCAACTCTTTTTTTACATGGTAGATACGTTCCTTAGAAAACCGTACAAAAGAAAATCGTGTAAAAAAAGTTACAATAAAATGTATAAAATGTTCGTACTTAAAAAAATAGTGTACAGTCAAAACTCCAACATAAAAATTTATAAACTAAAATTAGAAATAAAAATCAATTTCGCAAGTCTTCATCGCTATTTGATAACAAACGTGCACGTTTATTACGGACTTGACCAAAAGCGCTATCATCAGTAGATATGTCAGATATGTCTAGCGCAACTGTCGGATTTAATTCAAATGAAGAATTTCATTAGTTATTAACGGTCTGTGTTTTTTTGTAGTTGTGAAGTCGGTTATTAGCTGCTGTTTTTTGGTTTCTCAATAAGCTTATATAATTCTTGAACTAAAATTAGAACTAACACTAGCACTAGAACTATCACTAGGACTAACACTAGATCTAAAACTAGAAACTTTCGGATTTTGCCGTGCGTTTTTTGAAAAAATGTTTGATGTTTCGGATGCCATGTTGCAATCTTCTTCAGAAACTGGTTCGATGTGACAAAATCGGGAATTGTAAAACAATATATAGGTCGAAAAACTAATTAATAATTAATTTTATATTAATTACAAGCTAATTACTAACTAATTATTGCGTGGCGTCCGGTTTGAGAGTCGTATTCGTCTTCACCACCATCTTCCATGTTCTGCTGAGTTCCCAGCCATCTTCTCTGTTGACGTTGATTTATGTCGGTGGATTTCTATGGCTTCTCTTGTCAGCCGTTGATGATATTTATTAGTCCTAGCCAGAACCTTTGTTTTGTCGAAGTTTATTCGGTGACCTTCTGAGGGGCAATGTTCCGTAACCGCCGACTGTTGAATCTTCCTCAGTCTCACATCCCTCTCGTGTTCCTTGATACGGGATTCGATGTTTCGTCCGGTTTGGCCAACGTAAAACGTCCCACAACTGCATGGTAGGCCGATAGATACCCGCTCCTTTTAAAAATGGTAGCTTGTCCTTGGCTATCGGGAGTGTATTCCGAATTTTGGTGACCGTTCCGTATGGCACCACGATGTCGTTTTTCTTTAGATATCTAGCAATTCGTTCCGTTACACGATAAACGTAAGGACGACAGATGAATCCAGCTGGTTCTGTACTTGCTGGAGCTTCTTCTCCCTGCTTCCGCTGCTTGGTGGCTCTGTTGATGTCCTTTAAACTATATCCATTTTTCTGTAGTACGTTTCGTAGAAACCGTTCCTCCTTCTTTAGGTTGTCTCCTTTACATATTCTTGCTGCTCTCTGGAACAGAGTGCGAATGCCGGACCTCTTCTGTTGGGGATGATGGTGTGATGTTGCCTCTAAATACCTATTAGTGTGGGTTTTCTTTCGATACACCCCCAGTTCCATGTCTCCATTTGTTGTTCTAGTGACCAATACATCTAAGAAAGGCAACTACTTAGCGGACTCCGTTTCCATGGTAAATTTGGTCATGGGATGTTGAGCGCTTAGATGACCTAGAAATTCAAAAAGGCGTTCTCTACCATGTTGCCATACAACAAACGTGTCGTCCACATATCGGAGCCATAGCTTCGGTTTTCATTGGTTCTTCTTCAGAGCATTTTCTTCGAATAATTCCATGTAAAAGTTTGCTATCACCGGCGACAAAGGAGATTCCATGGCTGCCCCCTCAAACTCTCCTTTTCCAACTAAAATAAGTCGATGATAAACAATATTCCACTAAATCTGGCACATATTCTGGTAATCCCTTCGGAATGAGTTTTTGGCGAAGACTCTCTACCGCATCCTTAATTGGTACCTTAGTAAAAAGAGATTCTACATCGAAACTAACCAAAATATCCTCAGCATCTAACTTTATATTTTTCACCGATTCCACGAAATGTGTCGAGTCCCTAACATATGATTCTGTGTTGCCTATGAAGGGAGAGAGAATTTTCGCGAGATGTTTGGCTGGTAGGTACGTTGGGGAATTGATGGCACTGACGATAGAACGAAGGGGGACGTCTGGTTTATGGATCTTCGGTAGTCCTTAAATTCTTGGTGGTACCGGAACCTGTACAAATAAACCTTTCTGTTGTTCTGGTGGAATACGTGTGGATTTGACAAGGCTCTTCATATTCCTTTCGATCTTGTCTGTAGGGTCCTTCTTGATCTTCCTGTATGTGGCCGATTTGTTTCCCATATTATCATAATTACTTCAATATATTATTCTCTAGCAAATGCGACCCGACTTGCTAACAAAAGGAATCTTGCCAAAAAAAATGTGAAAACGGTTTTTGTGAATTTAAAACTGCTTGAGCGAACAGGATTACTTTTGAATCAAATAAAAAATATAAAACGAGTTATCTCACCACCTACATACAGACATTTTGTTGAACCAACAAAACTACGCTAATTCCGAGAACTACTCCTTTGTTATCAATTATCGCTTCAATGAGAGTAGTGGAATTACCGACTAAATAAAAATACCGACTTAATTTCTTATATTGACTTGTCTCTGAAGATGGCGATTAGACGAAACTAGTAACACATTATTTTTTAAAATAAAAGACCAGTTAAAGTACAAAGAAAAGACCTTTTATATTGAAACTAGTAACACATTATTTTTTAAAATAAAAGACCAGTTAAAGTACAAAGAAAAGACCTTTTATATTTTTTATTTGATTCATTACATGTTACTGGTAAAATATATTCAAACATATAATATTCAAACAAATTATAATCAATCCAAGGATTACTTTTGCTTATACACAGAACTCTTTTTTACACGGTAGATACGTTTCTTAGAAAACCGTGCAAAAGAAAATCGTGTAAAAAAAGTTATAATAAAATGTATATGACATATTTATAAAAAAAAGCTATTTATTACTTAAAAAAATAGTGTACAGTCAAAATTCCAACATAACAATAAAAATGTTAACTAAAATTAGAAATAAAAATCAATTTCGCAAGTCTTCATTGCTAAATGAAGACTTTTCAAATGAAGAATTTCATTCGTTATTAACGGTCTGTGTTGTCTTTTTGTAGTTGTGAAGTTGGTTATTAGTTGCTATTTCTTTAGTTCCTTAATAAGCTTATACAATTCTTCATATCCAGCTACACATAACTTAAAACTACGTTGAAATTTCAATGCACGCTCCATGTCAGGATCATGAGTAAGAAAATGTTGTTCCATACTTGTAGCAAATTTCAAGCCATCGCGAATTAAATCAGCCGTTAATAGCTGAACTGCATCTTTTACCTTGTCATTATCGATTTCTTTATATTCACAAATTGTCATAAATTCGATCAAATCATCTTCATCCAAAGGGTTTTTGTTTGTTGGGCAAAACAAACAATTGAATTGGTGAATTGTGTTTCACCAATTGTATTTGATAGAGTTATAATTTCAGAACAAACAACTGATTTTTCTACTACAAAACTTCCACTTTTGACGCATGCTGGCAATATTTTTTTCCAACAAGCATTTAAGGTTGATTGGCGCAATTGTTTAATGGCAACAGAAACAAGTGTAATGCAATCCATAATCGTAAACTTTCTCCATGCTTCGAAAACAGTCAAATTTGTTTCCTCCACTGAATCTAAAATATATTTAAACGTTTGCTTTATGTAGTACATTTTAAATGTTGCTATAATGCCCTGATCGAGTGGTTGAATCGACGAGGTAGTATTAGACGGTAAAAATAGCAATCGAATATTTGGGTGATTCAACACTGGGTGGCTGAGCGCATTATCAACGAGCAAAAGTATTTTGAATTCCAAACCTTTTTCTTCCATATATTTCTGGACTTCAAGAACAAAGCAGTTGTTGAATCAATTTGTACACAGATGAGCCGTTATCCATGCCTTTTTATTCGCCATGAAATGGACTGGAAGTTGTTTAATGTTCTTACGCCTTAATGTTCGTGGCATAAGAGATTTGTTGATTAATAAAGGCTTTAACATTTTATCACCAGATACGTTACAACATAACAAGAACGTCACTCGATCTTTGGTCGCTTTAAAACCACTAGCTGATTTTTCAGATTTTGCTATATAAGTCCTTTCGGGCATTTTCTTCCAAAACAATCCCGTTTTATCGGCATTAAATATTTGTTCTGGAGTATAAACGCCCTCTTCAACGATTTTTGCTAGTGTACTCGGAAAGATTTTTGCAGCATCTTCGTCTGCTGATGCTACTTCTCCCTTTATTCTAACATTGTGAAATGCGTGTCTTTTTATAAAACCTGTCAGCCATCCCTCACTTGCGTTGAATGCCAGTTTCTTTCTTGCCTGAAGACTTGTTGATGGTTCCAATTCCTGAAGTCGGTTATATATTCTAAGTGCTTTTTCTTTTATACGTTTCCCATCAATAGGTATGTATTCTTTTTGACTGTAAATCTTCTATCCAAAAACACTATGTGTTTTTCAGTTTTCTCTAAGATAGGATTTCGACTATAAGATGATGTTTTGGAGCTTACTTTCGATCCTGAAATTACGGATTGTCGAAAGGAATTCTCATTTTTTCTAATTGTTCTTACAGTCGCTTCGTTTAAACCAAAAGCTTTGCCAACAGATGTAGGATCTTCGCCTTTCTTTAGACAGTCTAAGATTTTTATTTTAGTTTTTAAGGAAATTGCTTGTCTCTTCGAAAGTTGTTGTTTAGGCATTTTATAAACAATAAGGGTACTATAAAAAGAATCCAAAATAATATTGCTTATAGAATTTTTCTAAAGCGACAATCTAATACAATATTACATTTTTTAGTAGCAAAGAATTATCATCATTACAAATAATACACTGGAAATTTCACCATCGAATTTAAAAAATTTTAATTGAAACATCCACTTTTAGAACTTCACCGAAATTATTTATTACGTTTCACAAACTGACCGCTCTTAACACAAAATAAATACTGAATAACGAAATCATGTGTTCAAGTTGAAGCACAACGAGATAAAGAAAAAAAGTGATCATAAAATTCTGGTATTCCCCGTAGTAGACCAAGTTATAAACATGTGGACATAAACCGACCGGCTTCTGACCACGGTATTCCTCCATTGTATTTTGTTACTGTATACATAAATTTCTGTAAGACGCTATTAAAATTAGAATTAAGAATTTTTTTTGGGATTCGTGCTATAACAAAAAATTCGTGTAAAAAAAGACCCTGTATGTATGTATGTAGGAAAGCGGAGGGTACGCAAAAGCATACAGTACCTAGGTCCCAACGGGCCCCTTGTACATCCTCCTACACTCTCTCCGGCTACATCAACCAGCCTAAGGAATTTCCGAAGGCTGGATACAGCTCAGAGGTGTGTTCCTGATGCCATCTGTGCTCGGTCATTCCTCTCCAAAGTCTCTCATTCTGAGCTCTTGTAGAGTGGGGCATTCACACAAGATGTGTCGAACAGTCTCCTCGCTCTCTTGACAAAGGCGACAGAGGGGACTACTAGTTTACCTTACAGTGACCCGTGATGAGTCCCGGTAAAATACGTAGGGCGCCTCTACCGAGTCTTACGAAAGACAAGGCTGTCTTTGCTGAAGGATAACACAACAGTTCTTTAGACAGATAGCAGCCATTTGTCCTATCCCACCAGTCTGTGAATTTCCTGTGGGTGAAATCTTTAATAAGCTCAATTTGAGTTGATACGGACGGAGCGAATAACGGTTGAGGTGAACAGATAGCTCGCTTGGCAGCTTTTTTGGCAAGCTTATCAGTGTGCTTATTACAGTGCTTATTAACAGATCGAGTGTCCTTTTATCCATTGAAGTGAAACACAGTTATGTACTGCGGCCTTCTCCAATGTTAGGTGACAGTCCATGACAAGTCTAGAGGTAATAGTTATTCTACTCAGGGCTGAAATGGATTATCTACTGTCAGTATAAATTTTGAAAGTCTTACCTTGCAAGTTGAATCTGACAATAAAGTCAGCGGCAAGTAAAATGGCGATTAATTCTGCCTGTATGACGGTGGTACCTTTACCTAATGGAGTAGATATGTGAAGTTGGAGATCGTACGAGAAAACTCTAGCTCCAGCTCCTTCCCGACTAACCGAACCATCAGTGTAGATTTTGTTACTTTTATATACTTCTACTTCTGTGGAACTTGGATAGGTGAGATAACTCTTAGTAAAAATGTGTTGTAGGGGTATGAAGTCCGTCTTACGTGCCAGAATTGGCGAGTAACCGACCATTTCATTCCAGAGTACGGCATTTTTACTGTTCTTCTCACCCATAAAGATTCCTGCTGTACGCAGTCGAAACATGGTCACCAGTGCCACTTCTTGAATGAACAAATGAACTGGCGGTAGGTTCAACATGTTTTCCATGGCTGCGGTGGGGGTAGATCGCAGCGCACCTGTAACATACAAACACGCAAGTCTCTGTACTTTATTTAGTGCAGCAATGGAAATAAATTTTAAGGTTTTTGACCACCAAACTACTGCACCATGTGTAAGCATAGGTAGAATTACAGCTGTGTAGATCCAGAGGGCAGTTTAAGGTGACAGCCCCCATGTCTTTCCTATAGTCCTCCAGCACTGGCTGAATGCAACATACGCTTTCTTCACTCTATTGTCTAGGTGAGCCTTCCATGTCATTTTGTTGTCAAGTATAATGCCCAGATATTTGACTTCTTTAGACAAAACTAATGGAGTATTAGCAAGAGATGGCAAACTGAGCTTGCCAACCTTCCTCAATCGTGTGAAAATAATCAACTCTGTCTTCCCAGGATTCACAGAGAGCCCTTGTCGGTCACACCAAGACTCAATTAACTTGAGAGCCACTTGCATCCTATCAAAAAGTACTTTTATGTGCTTACCTTTGACAAGGATGGTTAGATCATCTGCATAACCCATTGTTGTGAAGTTGGCTTTAGCGAGAGATTTCAAGAGACTATCCAGGGTAAGATTCCACAACAATGGGGAAAGTACACCCCCTTGTGGACAGCCTCAAGTAACTCCTCCGTGAAGACTGGAGGGCTGAAGGGACCAAGCCCTTTCGTCACCGTGATCTATGAAATCTATTGTAACTTTGTTACTCAAAATTGTGTGTCTTAGGTGGTCTCTGGCAATGAATTACGCAGTATATGTTCAGCTGTTTGTGACTCGTCGTTGCATAATAGACAAGTTCGATCTTTAAGAGCTTAAGCTTAAGAGCTTTAACAATATGAAAAAGATGGTATTTGAGGGGTATATGGCCGACCAGGAAACCTGAGGGCGTCCTTGAATTCCTTTTGCTGAGACGTAAAATCTTTTGGTTGCGAGTTTCTTCATATCGTTGAAGATTATGAATTCACATCATGCGATTCATCACGCGTTTATGTAAAAATCTCGTTATGCTTTATTTTACAGTAGTTAACTTAATTTCTGTATTACTTGTTCAACCTGTTAAATCGTTTATATGTTTTCAAGCTCAACATATTATATTTAATAATTTTGGAAGTAGAAAAAGTAGAGCTTGGTGGCGTCCTGTTAATATCTTTATGTATAATTGTCAAAATTATATAAAATCAACAAACGGTTTTTTATTTCAAATTGAGCGCCCCCATTATTGATACAAATGACACAATGTTTTTCTAAATTGTTTATAGCGTTCAAGATGTGAATAGGGGAGATAGATTTAACACAGTTTTAAAATTTTTTATTAATTCGTTTAAATTTTCATGTGTTATTTTATACAATATATTTTTTATATGTCCCCAAAGAGAAAAATCTAGAGACGTTAAATCGGGTGATCTCATCTATGCTTTGGAGCATATTTCCTATCCAATTATTATCAAAGTTTACGATTAAAAATGTACTAATAATTCTGGCATCATGTGCTGATACTCCGTCATATTGAAAGTATAATATCTGTGACATATTCAGTGGCAAATTGTCGATGTAAGTTTTACTGTGTTGCTTTAATATATTTAGGTATCTGTTTGCATTAAATTGTTATGGTAGATACTATACGCCAAAATTCTGTTATTTAAAAGAGCACACCATACATTAACCTTCCTTTAGTGGCGTACGGTCCCACAGACCGATTTTTTACCTGAACGCTGTATTCTACCTGATATACGCCACTACTGAAAGGTTAAACCCGAATCTTTCTTGTGAAATTCTGGCTATTATGTGATTAGGATTGGTATCGGACCAAAAATGTTCATTGTTCTGATTAAATATTTCAGCACTATTGACATGAATTTCATTAGTCCATGTAACATTTGAGACAAATAGAGGATTGTTAATTCTTTCCAAAATATCAAAATGCCAATCTTAAATTGACGTCTCCAATTTGTAAATGATGGATTACCCTCGCTTTATAGGGTTTATTTTTTTTTCAAAATACGGGTGCAACGACTTTTAGACACTCCGACATCATGTTCAACTTCTCTACAAGATGTAGATGAATTTACAGCTACTGCAGCAGCCAAGACATTAATTTCACCTTGAAGATCATTTTGGTATAATTTTGGACGTGGTTTGGTGAAAGATCTAAATAGCATTAAATTTTGGTCCAAATGGCTGTAGATTTTTGCGTGGGGTTATCTTCTTTCCGGATATCTCGTGAAATATAATTCCGCACTAATGCTTGCTTTCTTATTTGTATTCTTGTTTCTGTTTTATATTTGTATTCTTATTTGATAGAATATAGCATTCCGCTATGTTAAACTTTTCAAAATTTTGGAAATTCAGTGTTAAGTTTAACTAACCATACTATATTTGTATTTTTACAATTGTCAAATTTCGTATTTTGAAACAATTTAACATCACTCTAAACCTACTACCCAAAAATATAGTGACTTAAGGCAATTGGTTTGCATTATAGTATGGTTATCACCACAACAAAACAACCTTTTAAAATTTATAAACAATCTTGTTAGAAAAACAAGAATTTTTACTAATTATTATATATGTTTGTTATAAGGACATAATTAGGAATTATACTAAGCCATAGCCAACTATGGTATCCATTAAAAAAATGAGTTAGTCCTAAAATCTCGAAAATGAAACAGAAAAAAAATTCCACCTATGCCACTGAATTGCTCGTAAAAAATTGAGATATACTCAAGTGAGATGTACGCAATTTTGGTTTTCGTAAATTTTTCATTTCTTGCCGATAGGGCGAAAACAAAAGACGATAGCTATTCAGAGTTTTCGGCATTTGAAGTTTCTCGAAAAATGAGATCACGACAAATCAGTCACTTTTTTCTATCTCTTCTAGTTTCGGAGATAGCGTATGCGGACAATTGGGACCTGTATAGTGTTTGGAACAGTAATAATTCATACTGCCAACAGGCTGCCAGACTTCAACTTGATGAGCAGGACTTTGGAGACATAACAGCTCATGCTGCCAACTAGTTGGTTGTCTTGCATATATTGTAGAGTGCTTGGAGCTGTAATATCTTAGCTGCCAACAAGTTGGCAGACTTTAAATTGATAAGCAGGACTTTGGAGACATAACAGCCCATGCTGTCAACTAGTTGGCAGTCTTACATATAATGTAGAGTACTTAGAACTGTAATATCTTAGCTGCCAACAAGTTGGCAGACTTTACATTGATAAGCAGGACTTTGGAGACATAATACCTCATGCTTCCGAAAAGTTGGCAGTCTATAAAATAATATACAGTCTGTGGAAGAGTAATAGCTCATTCTGAAAACAAATTGATAGTTTAAGATAATGTTCAGTGTTTAGAAAAGAATAAATTATGTTGCCAACAAGTTGATTGTATTCGAGATTCCAATCAAGAAATGCAAATGCGTATGCAACAAATTGAAATTTGTCACGCAGATATTTATTTGGTCAGAAAGGATAAAAAATAAGAATAAAATTTAATATAATAAACTTTAATGAATAGAATTATCAAACAAATTATAAAAGATATGAAAGAAAAATGTTATGAATTAAAATTTTTAATTAAACAAAGTTGAGAGTAAACTAATATTTTCGATCAAAAATTATTAAATGATTAAAAATTACTGAACAAACAGTTATCAATTGAATTTATTGAACATAATTTTCCTAACAAAAGTTACCAAATAATTTCACGTTAATAGACATACCAAATTAATAGAACGGAAGCTGTTAGTAAATTTAGAGAAAACATAACTTACAGAGGGTTAAAAATCTCATCGTGGTAACTCTTCTCAAAGCTCCCCGGATTGGTGAGGGATTCTTGTTCTTCTTTGGCACTGGACCTTGAGACTGACCACGGCTTGAGATCCTTTGGGGCCTCACTCCGACTCACTCGAGACCGACTCAAGACTCACTAAAGACTAACTTTTCTTTAACCCATCTGAGATTTTTATAACTCTTCTTTATCGAGCGCTCTTAATCTAAACAATCAATTTCATTGATCCTACAACTCGGACGAAAACCATTCGCTCTTAAACTAAATGTAAAGGAAGAAATCATATAGGGAACCTTTTGTTTAAATTAACGAATAAAAATTGAAAATCAATTCTAAAAGCAATCAATAAATTTAATAGAACCCGCGGTTCACTACAGCTGTAAAATCACCAAAAAATATAAAATTTTTTTGAAGTTTTCACGAAAAAAATCATCAGATGTGGTGAAACTTCACCAGATTTTGCTATGATGTTAGCTATCGTATACTTGTGTGAGGACATATCTTTATGAATAAAAGAATATTCAGTATACAAAGAAGAGCCATTCGTGATATAGCTAAACTCTAATTATAGTGAGAATCATCATTCTTCATATATTAATCTAAAAAATTTACTGCTTCTTTCATTATATATTTTTGAATGTCTAAAATTTATGTTATTACAACATTCTCAGCATAAAAGGAATATTGTTTGTGAATATTGTCACTTTCCACTACATATAAAAAAATTATATTCCTTATTTTTACCGCATATAAATCCTTAATCATAACTAAAGGAAGCCATTTATATATAAAGATTTGTTTCAAACAAATTTTGTATTTTTTAAATTAGAAGGTAAAACACCCTCTCTGTTTGCTAAATATGAGGTCCTATAGGTATCAAAGTACCTACAAAATTTAAAAAAAATTTGTTGTATTAAGAAATAAAAACAATATGTTAACATTAATTGTTTAAAACCAGTCTTCACATTAACATCCTTCATTTAGTTGTAAACTATTTTTAAGTAGTCATTACTCTTTCTATATATAGTTTTAAATTTAGGAGAAACAGATTAAATTAATAAAAATGAGAGATAAGTGTTCTATAACAAGATATAAGTGAGGTTATTTCATAGAGGACAAAAAGGCCTTAATGTAAATGGGTCATTTTAATTGTAATTTGCCCAATTGTAGTAAGAATAATATTATAGTCTTTTATTAAATCCATTTTTTTTTTTCATCGATAAGTGTTTATTAGGTAAATTAAACTAATGAAAGAACTTCTTTCTTTAAATAACTTAATTCGATGATGTTTTTATTTGTTTATCGTTCCTTACATATTTCGGCCTTGTTCAGCCATCATCGGAGGGTTTGTCATCAAAACTTTGTTTTTCCTGTAAGAACATGGTTGATCTTTCAGTATTCTCTTAAATATAAAAAAGTGTTTATTTAACCTAGTATAATTTTTTAATAATTTTTCATTTAAATACTAAATTCCTCCGGTGATGATATTGAACTTTAAATATGATTTTACATATTTCCAAATTTTGACGATAAACCCTCTGATGATGGCTGAAACATGTAAGGAATGATAAACAAATAAAAACATCATCGAATTAAGTTATTTAAAGAAAGAAGTTCTTTCATTAGTTTAATCTACCTAATAATGTAGTAAGAATGTTTGATTGAATCCAGGATGCTTGAAAAAATCTTTGATACATCCCTAAAATGTATCATTGATTGTAACATTAACTCATTCTTTATTCTACGATCATTCTTCTACAATGTTCTGGAAGAAAATTTTTCTTACAATTAGATAGGATTCATCAAGATCTTACTGGAACATGAAACCAAGCAATATTGTTACTATTCACCAGATTTTATTGAATTACTTGATGTAGATGTAGGCCACTTGGAAGAAAGGACTTATTCGTTAAAACTTTTGCTGAAAAGAGATAAATTAATTTATAGTCTGCAGGATTCTTAATTTAGTTTGGATTTTTTTCACTCGAAAAAAATGCTCTGTAAGATATTACCTCCGCTTAAGCTGTAAATTATTACCTTTTAGTCATCTTAATTTTCTTAATTTGAATTGTTTAATGTTATTTAACAACCTGATTCTTTATTATGTTGGTACTTCCATCACAATTTTTTTCTTATTTATTTTCTTTTTAATTATAAAACTTTTTGCTTGAAAATTAAATAAAATATAAATGTTAAATTCATAAAATCATCAATTTGTTAATATTTATTGTAAATATTTATATCATTTTAATTTCGAGAGTTTCATTTCCTGTTTGCTTTACTATGTTGGCAATTAAATCACAAATTTTCTTTTTAATTCATAAAAAAATGTTATTGTCTTTAAATTAAATAGAATCTAAGTATTACTTTTTATAAAACTTAATTTATTAATAATTGCAATTAAAATTAAATATAAAAAAAGGAAATAGTTTAACCGCCATCTAGCAAGTAAAACCGGAAACACCATATTCGAGCACTTTTTCGATCACGTGACCCACGCTGTCCGCCATTTCTGGTATAAACAACGGGGCCGGTTGTAACCGTCAGTTCGTGTTTGTGATTATAACAGATTTATAGTGAGTTTTTATTGAACGAAAATGTCAGAAGTCGACACAGTAAACGCTAATAATGCTGCGAGCGATGAAAACAATCAGGTAAATAAATTATTTTCGCCGTTTTTGAAAGAGTAACCGTGAGGCATCAGCAGCAATGTGTTGGGTTCTTACGTGCACATTGTCATACAAAAAACAAATATTAACGTTATTTTAATGAACTAAAATCGCAGATAACGTTAATTAGATAGATTTCACGATTTTAAAAAGCGATTAACTTGAAAAAAATCAAAGCAATTTAGGTTTTGTAGTAGGCTATGAACTAAGTTAGGACGTACGTTTTGAGGTAGTTTGATTTCGTTTATACGGGCGCGATGCTTAAACGTGTGTCTTTGATTAATTCGCATTCTTCACTTGTTTTGGAGGGAAAATTATTAAAGTTTTAAAATTTTGTTGATGTTTTTTTGCTGTTTAAAAGCTTCTTTCTTTTGGAAAGGTGTACAATACGAAATAAATGGTATAGTAATTAACAAATCTTTCTTTTTGTTTATTAAGCATGGTAAAAGTAAACAGAAAAGAGCCCCGAGGATATCGACGATAGATCGAACTAGAGAAGAAAGTGAAGCTATTACAAAGGTATTTATTTTACTTTTTTTTAAACGAAGCTTATTTCGTTTATTGTACTTTTTCTTAAAGAAGAATCTTTGATATATTTTTTTTAAATTTTGTACATTTTAAAAATCCCTCTTTCAATTTTGCGAAAATTACAGATAGGATTTGAATTAATTTTTTTTTACTTTAGGGCCTTGGTCCTACGATTGAGGGTCGTCGTCGTACTAGATCTGCTGCAAAAGGTGTGACTACCCCTGCGACGCCACCACCACCGGTTAAAAAAGAGAAGAAAACCCCCTCGACTAACTCTAAACCAGCGCGAGGCGGGAAAAGTAAATATTCGTCAGGTAAGATTATTTAAAAAAATTAGAATAATAAATGTAGGATTTAATTTGTGTTAAATTTTTTAGCTCGTGGTCGTCCCAAAAGGAATATATCAGAAGAGGCTGATTCCCACGACGAATCTAAAGATGAATCAAATGAAGCCGGTGATAACAAAAAGGATGACGAAATGAAAGATAGTAGCGACAAAGAAGAAACAGGGAATAATAATGCTGATACAACTAAAGTATGTTTTTCTTTTGTTGCAGAGTAAAAGCTCGATATAACGGACTGAGGGTATAATACAAAAAATATTTTTTTTCATATTATTTATTTAGTATGTCTTCATATGGGGGGGCATACATTGGTTCAGAGTGTTAACTCTCGAGTTAACAAGCAGATAGGATTTGGCTGAAAGCGAACGATCAGTGTGGCGGTAATAACTTGACATTAGCTACAAGTAAGGGTATCGTCACCTGATCGAGAGCTTTTTCAGAACACCTCAAGTCTCTAAAAAGGGGTTTGCAGGGGGTTATTCCCTCCTCTTATTATTGTAGATAAGCTGGGGGTATGCCCAGAGTTATATTATGTGATGTATAAATTCCAACTAGTTCTAATTGTTATTTAGTGTTCTCTTTGTTTGATTTTGAAGAGAAACAACTCAACGAAAAATGTTTTTCTCTACTTTATATGTGTTAATGAAGTTCTCAAATATCAGATTAGTTTAAAAATAATCAAATATTGAAGATATGTTAATGGAGATGACTACAATTTAGTATGAAAGGAATTTTTCTTTATCTGCTAAATATTTTATTTGCTCAGAGATTAGTTTTGGGGATCATAATCAATCAGAATCTATAATTTAGTATGAAAATAAACAAGACTGATGTTAAATAGTGATGATGTCGAATATTTAGATACATTTATAAATAGAATTATTATTGAGTATAAAAACATCAAAGCAATAACGTTGATTTATGTTGTAAATTGTTATTTTCAGAATTGCTCTATTCAATATTCTTACATAAATTGGGTATTTCAGTTTTAATTCTTATTTGAGGAGCTCGCGTTCAATATTTGAAATTACTTGGCATATGATAAAATAAATATTCACATAGATTTTATGGCTTCTACAATTTTCTAAATTCAATTATAAATAAAAGCTGATATATCATACTCTTATAACTTGCTAAAGGTATTTGTTGTCCATCTTTAAAGGCAAACTGTTAACAGTTGTTTCTGTTTTCTGACACTTTTTTAAAAACTGGTATATCTGGTTTTGCAAATGAGCTCCTCATTGTTTATACTTGGTTTGATTTTGAAGTGCAACATCTTAATGCAAATATGTTATACCCTGCTTAGTATGTGTTAAGGTTTTGGTAGGTCGCACAATAACTTCAAAAATAATTAGTAATATTAAAAAAACTGTTAATGGAAATGGGCTACAATTTAGTATAAAAAGGATTTTGAAAAAAATATTTTTTATGAATTGAAAAATGTTGAAAAAACTTCTTTATTTGCTAAAATTTTATTTACTCGGAGATTAGTTTTGGGGATCATCATCATCGATCAGAATCTATAATTTAATATGAAAATAAACAAGATAAACATGTTGAATTGTGATGATGTTGAATATTTAGATACATCTATAAATAGAATTATAATGAAATATAAAATGCGTTAAAGAAACAAGGTCGATTTACGTTATAAATTAAACAAAACTTATAATAAAACTCATCAAGTAACAAGAAAATCGTAAAGAAGAAGCACAGATATTGGTGTATTATAAAAGTGGTAGTTATTAAAGGACAAGGTCAAATTCAGCGAAAACTTAAAAGAACTAGAGGTAATAATAGATAATAAAGTTTTATTTGATCATTGACTTACATTCCATTAGTTCTTTATTCCCAGGTACTCGTTATTCCTAGAAATAAAGAACAAATTACTGATAATGGGGATGATACCCCGAAACGAGTCTCTGACTAAATAAAATATTCAGCAAGTAAATAAGTTTCTTAAACATTTTTCAATTCATAATAATTTTCGCTTGCACATGGCTAAATTCGAATTTAATCGTTTTTTCATTCTCTTTACTTTATTTAGGTCATAAAAATCAATCATTTAAAATGAATAAAATATATAACTCACAAGGTATCAAGGTATTTAGCATTCAAAGAAAGTGCTGACTTGTGCATGGCGTTGGGTTTCTAACATTAGAAACATTTGTAAATGAGTAAATAATTTTTGCACTTTTACTGGTTTAAAATTATATATTTTAATTAATATGTTCTATTTTGACATGTTTCTCTTGAACAATACAAGCATCATCAGAAAAAAACAGTTTATGTTGAAAATTTCAAAATTAACATATGAACAAAGTCACTTATATAGAAAAATCAATATATCACTTGATAAATATAAAAATGGATGTATAAAATAAGACGTTACAAGTTAACAAATTAAAAAGTTAAACTGTTCTTTTTTTCTGATAATGTTTGCATTGTACAAGGGAAACATGTGAAAATAGAACATTAATAAAAATATATAATTTTAAACCAGTAAAAGTGCAAAATTTATTTACATATTTATAAATATGATTCATTCTGGTTAAAATGGATCACAACATCAATTTGGCAAGTACTAACATGTCAATAGTGCATCGATTACGTTTTTTGATCTGAAACCATTCAAGTAGAAACGTATTTTGGCGGCTTGATCAACTGAATTCATTTTAAGAAATAGATTAGTTCTACAGTTAGAATTGATTATATGGGACTTAAGATTGACATTAACTCAGAAACAGAAATAGGGCGACCATTTTCAACTGTGTTACACAGAGTATAAATGTTAGTAACTTGTAAAATGACACATTGCATTGAAGAAGGTAGCAAATAATAACGTGATTACTTTCTTTAGAGTTCTAATGATGCAAGGTGGGATTCCTCCATGCAGGAAACCGAGAATACATGAATAACTTTCTATGGGGTCGCCACTAGGGATTACAATCCTGTGATATCGTGATTGATATTATAATATCAATTTTTCTGAATACAGGCTCTAGTGGTAGCTTCTATAACTGATTAATAAATCAGTTTCCGATTCCGGGTCCCGAAAAATAAAAAGTTGCAGAAAAAACATGATTTTTGAAAGAAACCAAAATAAAATGGCCAACTACTAACACATCGTTAATCAATGATGGTCAAAATGTTTAGAAAATCTCCAACAAAAAACGATGTTCTTCAAAAATATATGAAAGAAGAACACTGAAAAGAACTGAAACTTTAACTTGACTGCAAAACAAAATAAAATTGCCTTTTAATTATATTAAAATGATATAACAGTCTGAGAAACTGCATTATAAAAGCAATGTTTGATTTATGAAGCCTCATTATTAGTCACAATGAGTTTCAAATTATGAGGAGTTGGTTTGTCTTTTGGATCCAGTCAAAGTGACTGTTGAACATATTTGTCGTCGAGACATGAATTTGAATGAAGCATTGCTTTAGAATGCATACTGCAAGAAATTAAAAAAGAGAATGCTCATTTAGGAAAAACCTTAAAAGATTGTTTGATTTCGTTTGTTCAACAGCATAAGACTAGCATACAGCCTTAGTTATTTAAACGACCCAAGCTGGATTTTTGGTAACAATGTATAAATTTGGTCAATAAAACTAAAAATAATAAGACTAAAAGAGACGTACTGATGAAAGAGATTAAAAATGTAACAGAAAGATTTAAAGCAAATGAAGGTGACAATGATGAAGTCTAGAAAAAACTGAAGTCTTTTGAATAAATCCTAGAAAACGAATAAAACAATCCCGTAATCAATATAATGTTTAAAATTTATGTAATGTGATCCCAAAATTTCTGGGATTGTCACCACAGTCCTATAATGCAGCAATTAACAAAAAATAAGTGACTCAAGAGAACCAACATGCTTCAAAGAGTTCATTATTTCAAGTAATAAAGTAGTCTATCTTATATTGCAAGAAAACCTTGTTCATTTACCTTTACCAGAGATAAATTAACATTTATAATTTTTTTTTCACCAATGAAGATCCTGCAGTGAAAATCCTCATGAGTGTTAACAATATGGTCACCACATAAGGACATTTTGTGTGAATTAGGTTTTACCTAATCTCTTAAAATATTTGACTATCTCCAAGTATTGGAGCAACTTATGCACAGGTATATACAGGGCGAGTTATTAGTATCCCGGAGGATTATAGTCACTAAACCGTTTGAGAAAGAACAAAATGCTTTTTACAAAAGTTGTTTAACTCACCACTTTCCATTATACATATTTCCCTTATATAGCATGTTTTATTTAGGTGTAACAGAGAGTACATAATTTTTTTTTAATGGAACATCCTGTATATTTTATCATATTATGAATACTACTAAATCTGTTATTACACCCATATATGTTACTAACTTATAAAATTTATAGTTTTTGAGATATTCAATTGTTTTTTCAAAATGTGCCCATTACAAGACCTTCTTAAAAACATAAAACGACATGTTATTCGATTTTGCCTTGAAACTATGTCAGATAATAGTTAAAGCCAGTAGGTATGACAGTATCCAAAGATATTAGATACACTGTAGAGCGTGTTCATAAAGTTCACTTACTTTTGCTGTTTTTCAAATGATGTTTTCTTAATTTGTTTAAATAGAACACCTCGTATCTTTTGTGTTGGTTGAATTGCCCATCAAGTTTACTTTAATTAATAAATCATATACATTTAAAATTTTTTCTGATATTTACAAGTTAAAGAAAAATGTGTAATAAAACACGCCATTATTGTACTTAATGTTATATTCAGTCTATTTTTATCACTTTCTGTAGTTTGTTTATTATTTGCTTAATATTTTATAATGTGAAATAATTTAGCAACCATATATCAAATTTAAATGCGGCTTAACACATTATGAAATTTAAAAAGATTCATGTTATAAAATATGCAGTATAATTTTATTTTTTGTATTTTTATCAGGTTTAGATCATTTATTTATTACAAATATTTTCCAAAATAAAAGAAGTATTAATTAACTTGATCTACATCTATGGCGAAACCGACAGGCCCACATGTACTTTAAATGTAGTGTTCACTTAAACTTTGAAATTTTAGCAAAATAATATTTTTGATAAATAAAGATGTAAAACCTGATAAAAATATAAAAAAATAAGTTTATGTGGTGCCACAATAACATATTTTATTACATAATTCTTTGTAAATTTGATAAAGTACCTAGTCACATTAAAATTTGGTATATGACAGAAGAATTATTTTACATTATAAAGTATTAATCAAATAATAAAAAGAAAAACAAAAAAAATCTGATAAAAATAGTCAGAATATGATATTAAGTCCAATAATAGCACATTTTATCACACATTTTTCTTTAAATTGTAAATATCAAGAAAACTATTGAAGTTAGACACATATCATACCTACCATTAATTAAAGGGAATTTGCGGGGCAATTCAACCAGCATACAATATACATGGTGCTCCATTTAAAAAACTTAAGAAAAAGTCATTTGGAAGACATCAAAATTAGCTGAACTTTATGAACACGCTAAAGCGTGTTCATAAAGATGAGATATGAGATGTGAGATATTAGATACGCTATTTATAGCATTTTCATTAGTCATTTACCGATTGGTTTTAACTACTATCTGGCATAGTTTCAAAGCAAAATCTGAAAATATGTTGTTTTTAAATCATTTTTAAAAAGATTCTGCATGAAATAATTGAATATCTCAGGAACTATGAACTCTATGAGTTAGTAACTTATACGGTTGTAATAACAAATTTAGTAATAATCATAATATGATAAAATGCGTGTTATGCGTGTTCCATTTAAAGAAATTAACATACTGTGCGTTGTATAAGTGAAAATAATTTTAGGTAGTAGAAAGTAGTAAGTCAAATAAGTTTTTTCGAAAACTGCTATTAAAAATTCAATTTTGCGTAGTAATCAGCGACTGACAAAACGATACTTTTTTGTTCACAGGACGTAAAAGTATTTTATGTCCGGACGTAATAAGGCAAAAGCAGCAGGGCGTAGAAACGCCCTGCTACCAAAATCAAAGAATTTGGTACTATTAATAGTTGATTGTTATGGACAAATTGCAAACACACCATCACTAACAATTAATAGTATAATCATTTCATTTCCTGTTAAAATGCAAATTTATAATAGTAAATTTATGACATGTGACATGTGACATTTATAAATATCTGACGTTCAAAAATAAATGGTGGATTGACAAAACATTAACGCAATTCCAAATGTCATTAATTAATTTGGTTATTTTATTAATTTTTAAAGTTTAAAAGTCTAATCAGTATGGTTTGTTCTAAAATTAATTCTAAAGAATTTTAATAGTATTATCTTAATATTTCTTCTATGTATATCACATCGTATGATATAGCATCTATAACTTAGGTAATATCAAAATTTTTAAAAATACTATGATATTTTGAAATATTCCTTCATTTTAGACAGTTTCTTCTTGTATAATTATTTCTTAAAAATTTTAGCACCATAGTCTAATAGTTCCTATATCACATCACAATCTAGATTCTTTAAGGTACAATTTATCATACATATTATATCAACATTCTTAAAAGTATAGCCCATATGTTGATTTTTGAAAATTTTGTGTCATTTTGAATAGTTTCTTCTTTAATATTTATTTCCTGAAAATGTTAACAATATCTTTTTTTTATTGTGATTAATTGAATTTTTAATAGAGGGAATCTTTTCTATTAGGAAATCTGTAAATAGACACCTGATCGGAGATATGTGGCCAGATAGTGACAGGTTTTAAAAGGAATTGAATTTAATGGACCATCCCTAGCCTCCCATTCAAAAGCTTTCATGATTAGGGAACAGTTTACTACTGCAGTTTACTGATTTGCTCTTCTACCGTCTTATCTTCATTAATGTTTCTGCTTTTTATTTTCAGTCTTTGTGTATTATTGGCCTTACCCCAAACATCTTCTCCTAGATCTGAACAAAGTTGATTCCATTTTTCTTCTTTACTCTTTCCGATGACTTTTATCAATTATTTTCTTTAGTTTTTATGTTGCTACTTCAAATTTTCAAATAACTCAAAATCGAAAATACTATTTCCTCTACTTCATATTAAAGTTCTTCTTAATTTATTGCATTCTTTTCTTTTTTTCTGCAGTTTCATTATTCCATATATTGGTTTGTGGTTAAAATTTCTTCATTTTTCTTAACACAAATAATATAAAATATACCTCACATTCAGAACATATTACACTATCATCTGTTGAAATGCCAAATTTTTTCGTCTTATAGTTTTTGATAAAAAAATTCATAAAACGACGGCATGTACGGAAATCTCAAAAATCGGGAGTTTCTTTATGTTTAATTCGACAAAAAAAAAAAGAACTAAGGAGCCAAAAATTTTCAAATTCATGTCAGTACAGCAAGAATGATCACTTATTATAACAAAGTTTACTGCACATTTTTTCATTGAACGGTTGCAGAGATATCGATCTTTAAACAGATGGCAAGCAATTTTAAGTATGTATCTGCTGGATACATACGCGCCTAACGGAGGGTTAAAACACGCAGTTTTCGAAAAAATCTTGTTTGATACACGATAGCGAAGTTGTTTTGCATTCTCGAACGATTTTTTTTTTGCGAGCTTTAGCAAACTTTCATTCTCAGATGCAAAAGTGTCATTTCGCTATCTAGAATCAAAAATAACTATTGTATAAAACTTTTCTAACGTCCGCCAAGATACTACTAACTCTCCTGGTATACTTATTTGGACAACATAGTCGTCTAATTTTGATTAGTTCTTTACAATAAAGATGAGAAAATATATCTGTAATATACTCCGTACTTTTTGAAAGTAAATAAAACGAACTTTCTGTATTCTTCCATATTTCTCCGTTATATCGAGGTTTTACAGTATTATTAATTTTAATAATTTTTTATATTTTTCAAGAAATTATTTATTTATTAACTTTTTTTGTATTCAGGTTGAGTCTGAATCTAAAGCAACAGAAAACGGGGCGAAAGAAGATAGTACAGATGCGACTTCATCAGAACAAAAAAGTGACGATGAAATAAACAAAGATGAGGAAAATTCTAAAGAAGCTGCCCCATCAACGGAAGAGGCAACAACAGATGCTGATGAGGAAAAGCCTTCCTCAGAGTAAAAATGTTGTGTGATGATGGACGTAATATCTTTTTACTGTAGGTTAGCTTATATAAGTAAAGTTTCCGTGGTGTAATTTTACCAATTTTGACAACAGTTTCAAATCTAAAGAAATGTATGACAAATACATAGAAGAATATTTTTTTCTTAACTGGAATAATTTTTTTGTTAGAATGATTTTTTTTTAGTTTAAAACCTTAATAGAATAGATTTAATGTATATCGCATGTCCAAATGGTAAAAGTACATTATCAAAATACACAGTCATTTCATGTACACTGAATGAAAGGAAATGATTTTTTAAATAATTTTATTATTTACTACTAATTGAAATCATTTTAGATTTAGAATAGATAGAGAGCAAATTGGTGGTGAATTAATATTTTTATTAAACAACGTTGTGAGTAACCTACAGTTCTTGTCTTCAACTTTCGTTAAACTATTATAATTAATGACAAAAAAAAAATGATTAAAGTAAAGATGTTTATGTTTCCGATTTGTTACTAATGTTATCAAAAAGAATTGAATCAGTGCATATTTTGATATAATGTGCCTGAAATTATCCTTTTACAACTGAAAAAACGAAAAAATATTTAAGAAAAATAATATATAAGGCTATTCTTCGCCAAAGAATTACAACATTTTGAAATAAAAAAATAATTAACAAAAAACCTAAGTAACAAAAGCAAGAAGATATAAATGTTTTAGTTTATAAATATATCATTTAAAAAGTTCATTTTTATTTCCGTATTATCATTTTTAATTGGTGTAAAAATTAGATTAACCCTTTCTATGCTGTAATAATAACGCCCATTGAAGTGCTTAGCAGCTACGCGGCTGAGATAACCAGCGGCATATAGGCATCTATAGCTTTGGAAGGGTTAATCGAAAAAGAAGATTAATAAACGCGGAGAGTAGACTATTGTTTGTATTTTTATAGAAGTCAGTGTAATATATTTCGTTTGTTCTTTGTCTTAGAATATTTAGTTAATAAAAAAAACTTACGTGAAAAGTAGCATTTTATGATTTAACAAACGTATGTAAGGTAAATATTGTACGATTTAAAAATTTCATTATAGATACAATTTTATTGAATAAAAATAAACTACAAAAATACATGTATTGTTCTATCTTAATTATTAATATCTTATTCTTAAGTTAATCTAAATCTTTTAACATAAAAAGATATACTTATAAATGCATAACCTTGTATATTTGGTTAAAAAAAAATACAAAAACTAAATTTTTCTTAACTCTATCATTATTTGGTTAAAAGCGTTTTTAAAATTATTTTTATCTTTCAAATATTTTTAAACTAAGGGGTAACTTGCTGCTGTAGCAATTCCGCAATTATTTTTCCTGTTTCTTGCCATTAAAATATATCCTTTATCCCCCCAACTTTCTCCCCACGAATTTTTAACAATCCAATAATCCATTTTAGTTTTTTGATCCCGATCATATCCACCGGCTAAGACTCCATGATCCAAATACTTGCTACTACAAGATGGTTCATAATAAACTCCGTGTTTATAAAATTGAAAACCCGGTTGACTCGCATCAATCGCAACGGAAATTAGTCCCATAGTTGCTACAGCAGATTGTAAAGCGATTTCATTTCCTGATGTAATCGACAAATCCTTTGTCACTCACTCCTGCATGACTTGGATCATATTTGCATGGTTCTTTTTCTCCATCGTATGGATACAACTATTCGGTGTCAATTCCGTGGTTGTATTTAATAAATTTGAAAGCAGTGTCCATTAAGCCTCCTTCACAACCATAATTGCCGAACTTTTTCTGAACAATCTACCAGGTTTTGTTCGCTCAATGAAATTAATTTATGTGTTTTACGAAAAGTTTGACCCTCTAAGGCTCCAGTCTAAAAAAACAAGAAAATTATTATTTTAATTAAAATTAGAATTCACTCTAGATTCGGATTCATCAGATTTTGTCCCTTACTTTGAACGTTTCTTATAATGGGTAAAAATTACTGAAAATTGAAAGTATTTATTTTAGACCTGTTCCAAAAACCATAAAGAATTTTAGTCTGTAACATTGAAGCGGTGAAATCGGGCATCTCAGAATTTATCAACTCGAACTCTCTAATCATTGCCGATACTATTTCTCAATTTAACGAACATCTTAGGGAACTAATTGTCCAAGCCAGCCCAAACAAACTCGAAAAATTCTACAATTTTCCACTTCCAAAGTTCATCGTAAGGTTAATCAAGGAAAAGAGATACCGCGACTTTAGAATGTCGGAGATTCCTGATTTAATAAAGAAATTCAATGAACTCAACAAGCATATCCAAGCTCCAATCAAACAATTCAAAAGCGAAAAATATATGGAAGCCTGTAAGAATATTAACAAGTCCAAAGGAAAAAGATATTGGCAAGAAATTCGGAAATTATCCACATACCAAAAGTCCCCTGAAACCCACGAACTTATTGACCCCTCGGATGGCACCTCACACTCTGACCCAGAAGAAATTGCCAACATCCACAGCGCTTACCTTCAGAGCGTGTTTTCATTTCCAGAGGATGCCTCCTTCTGCTCTGTCAAGAAAGCGAGAATAGACGACTGGTATGAATCTGCTTTCCCCACCCAGACTGTCACTCCCGAAGACGCTCTGATCGATGAGGACGAATACTACTTAATCCTTAACACCGGAATAAGCACCGCCCCTGGATACGATCATGTTACTAAAAATATACTAAGGAAACTAAACCCTCCCTCTCATGCCTATATTATAAAAATACTAAACTACTGCCTCATCAGTCAACATTTCCTGGAAGATTGGAAGTCGTCTGTAATTATTTTCTCTTTTAATCATTTTGTCTGAAGACGCACGGCTAAACCAAAACTTTCTAGTACTAGGTCTAGTGTTAGTTCTAGTTTTACTTTGATACAAGTATATAACAATTTAAGACTGATTTAAGACTGATAACAACTAAAATCTTGAACAATATCGTATCCCATGTAATCGTTGTAATTATCTGTGCAAATACGCTAAAAAATTTTATTTCTACCAAAGATTATTTTGTGCCACCCCTAAAACATTTTGGAAAACGATGCGATCTCTTGGAGTGATCGCCGATAAGACTACTTTTGATTGTGAAACTTTGGCTAAAAGTCGTCCAAAAGGCATCATCCAACTTCCGTTCGTTTTCTTTTAACTTAATCGCAGTTTCTGAAGTGTGTAAGGCCTTGTTATACTCTAAATCTACTAGTGTGGGAGCGGATGGAATTGACCTTAAAATGCTCTTACCAATATTAGATGTTATTATTAGACCATTAACCCATATTTTCAATTTTTCTTTTGAACGGTCTATATTTCCTTCAAACTGGAGGATGGCTAATGTTATTCCTCTCCCTAAAACTAGATATCCCTCTCATATTAGTGACCATCGTTCCATTTCGATTTTATCTACATTGTCAAAGACTATTGAACGTTTAGCTTATTTACAAATTACCAGATATCTAGAGGAATTTAAATTAATCAATAAGATGCAATCTAAATTCCGTAAAGGACATAGCACAACTACAGCACTTATTAAAATTACCGATGACATTAGATCTGCTTGCGACGAACGTTGTATTTCATTACAGGTTCTTCTGGATTTTAATAAGGCCTTTGACTCTGTTGACCATACTATTTTATTATCATTACTTATTTCTATTGGATGTTCCTCTTCTTGTTTGTCCTGGTTCCAATCATATCTTTCTTTTCGATCTTTATATGTGCATATTGGTTCTGAGCTCTCTTCCAGCTATGAAATTAAATGTGGGATTCCCCAGCTCAGCGTTTCAGGTCCCTTGTTCTTTTCGTTTTGTATAAATGGTATTACGGATAATATTTCATGTAATTATCATTTGTATGCCGAGGACGTTCAAATTTACATTTCAACATCTATTGATAACCTTGAAAATGCTGCACTTCGTCTTAATAATAACCTTGCCAGTATTCTTTAATGGTCTAACCGTTATGAGCTTAAATTAAATCCGTCGAAAATGCAAGCCATTGCTTTTGGCACTCGTCCCCTACTATCAAAGATGAATTTTCATCCTACCCCTCCAGTGACGCTTGATGGCAACGTTATTCAGTTTTCGGACACGGTTAAGAATCTTGGTTTGATTATGGATTCGACGCTGTCCTGGAGACCTCAGGTACAGACTGTTTGTAAAAGGGTTTACTACTACTTCCACACTTTGAGAAAACTTCGGTGTTTCCTCCCACCTGTTGTTCGTCGCAACCTTTGTTATTCTCTTATCTTCCCTCATATTGATTATGGTGATGTGGTATATCCTGATTTTTCTTTAACTCTCCAGAATAAATTGGAGAGACTTCAGAATAATTGTATTGTACATCTTTGGTCTGGGGAGGTTTCAGCACATAATGCCGTATCGTAATTATTTACAGATGCTTACTCTACAGAATCGCAGGTCTTTTCGGATACTTTCTATTTTGTACAAGGTTCTGCAGAGAATCAGCAAATTGATTTGTTTTCTTGCTGAATCGCGATGAAATGCAGATTTTCTGTAAATATTTTAAAACGAATTTCAGACTCGTACTCAGAAGTATAAGATTTATTGAATGTGGTTTGAAAATAAATTAATTAATAAATTAAAAATTTCCCAATAAAATGACTTTTTAATTTTATTACTTTCCAAGTATTGAATTGTTGCGTAACGATTTCTTCAAAACCACGATCTTTCAGTTTCAAATAAGCAACATTTTCGATGGCAAAAAGCAAAAGGGGAAAAATAAAAAGGTAAAGGGGAACCTGAAATGAAATTTATTTATAAAAATTCAGGACGAAATCGGATGGAGTCTTACCATTGTCTTGAATCGCTAAAAAGGAGTAGTTGAACGAATGTTAATAAATATCTTTCCGCTTCAACTCGTGTTCAGCTATTTATACCAGCGGAAACGTTTCGGGACTTTCCCCTCTTAAGAAACAACTTTATTTCGTTTACCATAATCTCTTTTTGAAGATGAGTCATTATCAATATTTACTCAAATTATCTCTAAAGCTGAATAAAAAATTATTTAAAAAATCAAAACTCTAATTTAGTATAAATAATGACTAATAAATAAAACGCATTTTCGATTTTATTAATATTTATTAAACAATATCTTAAATTTTTAACACAAAGTTAATAAAACATTCGCCTCTTTTATATTTTCAGTTTGAATCAGTTCTAATAATAAATTATCGATGGTTTTATGCCAAACCAAACAGAAACATGTTGAACCAAAATGCCTCGTTGATCGTAAACAATCAAAATGATGATTATCATTAATGTATTGATAAGTTATGCTTATAAATTTTGGTTATTCCGTAAAATCTGGCTCAAATTGGACGCAAGTTCTCTCTAAAATGAATTCATATTTGTCTTGAAACATTTGGGAAATTCTATATTTTTCCCTCATCTTAATTATAATCTTATTATTAAGTTAATCTAAATCTTTTAACATAAAAAGATGTACTTATTAAAACTAAATCTTTCTCAACTCTGTCATTTTTTGGTTAAGAGCAATTGTTTTTAATATTATTTTTACTTTTCAAACGTTTTTAAACTAAAGGGTAACTTGCAGCTGTGGCAATTCCGCAATTATTTTTCCTGTTTCTTGCCATTAAAATATATCCTTTATCTCCCCAACTTTCTCCCCATGAATTTTTAACAATCCAATAATCCATTTTAGTTTTTTGATCCCGATCATAACCAACGGCTAAGACTCCATGATCCAAATACTTGCTACTACAAGATGGTTCATAATAAACTCCGTGTTTATAAAATTGAAAACCTGGATGACTCGCATCAATCGCAACGGAAATTGGTCCCATAGTTGCTACAGCAGCTTGTAAAGCGGTTTCATTTCCTGAAGTAATGTCGACAAATCCTTTATCACTTGCTCCTGCATGACTTGGGTCGTATTTGCATGGTTCTTCTTCTCCATCGTATGGATACGACTGTTCCGTGTCAATTCCGTGGTTGTACTTAATATATTTGAAAGCATTGTCCATTAGGCCACCTTCACAACCATGATTGCCGAATTTTTCTGAACAATCTACCAGGTTTTGTTCGCTCAATGAAATTAATTTATGTGTTTTACGAAAAGTTTGACCCTCTAAGGCTCCAGTCTAAAAAAAGAAAATAATGATTATTTTAATTAAAATTAGAATTAACTCTAGAACTGTTATTATGATTAATAAAAGAAGAAGGAAAGAAAATCCTTTTTTTCACAATGATATAAATATTTATTTATTTCTTTTCAATCTGTACTAGACGTGTTTCACTTTTTTCTTAAAAGCGTCATCAGGTACAACTGTATTAAATTAAAATTAGAAAAGTTGAAAATAAGTTGATTTTATGAAATAAAATATAATTACCGTCAGTTACATCAGAGGTTGCAAGAAATTAAGCGAAGAGAAAAATGCGAAGACATTGGGTGATCCTGAACTCTCGTCATTAAACATTGAAGAAGCAAATACCAATCTTTCCTTTAATTTAAAATTATTGAAAAATATGAAATTTTGAAATATTGAAGTCAACAAACAGATTGGTTGGTAATTTAATACCTTTCTTTGAAATTTTTTTTTTTTGAAATTTTTTGTTAAAAGAAAAAAATGTGTTTTTTGTTTGACATTATTAATGTTGAAATGCAAAAGTCTGAATTATAACTAATTATAAAACATTAATAATGAATGCTGATGTTAACGTTAAATTATTATTAAAGCCCAAGGGCGGCGTGACTGTAATGGCTGAAGGCAAAACGTGGTATTTCTTTTTCAAGTAAAAGTAAAAGTTAGATGAAGAACATTTCTAAAATAAATAAAATATAAAATGTCAATAAAACAAGTTAAAAATGATAGTATCAAAGATGAATAAAAATCAGTCAGAAATTAAAAAAATTTTTAAAAAATTTACCTTATTCTAGAGAGCCGTGTGCTTGTATCTACGTTTCGAAACGGTCTGACGAGTTTATGAAATAATTGAGAACAACAAAATACATCTAGAAAGAGATAACTGTTGATAAAATGTGACAAATCTCTCAAAGAACGGGAATTTCGATATTCCAGGAAACTGGAAAAGAGTCTTTTACGGAAAAAATCTGTAAATTCATTTATTAAAAGATGTGAATTATTGTTGTTATAGGATCTGATGTAATATTTTTCGTAAAGATCCATCTTTTTTGATTTCTTTAAATGTTTTAAAAGGGATATGTTAGAAAGATTTGACTTGTCCTGTTTCTTCAAGATGTTTAAAAAATGCTGAATTATTTTTAGAGATGTGTTCTTTGAATCTGGTTTTTATGTTACGTCCCGTTTGACCAATATAAAAACAATTGCAATCCCCACAGTTAAGTTTGTAAATGCCACTCTTTTGGTTAAGATTAAATCTGTGTTTGTTATTAACAATTAATTGACCTAATTTATTATTAGTGGAAAATACAGTTGTAACTTTATGAGATTTAAAAATATTGTTGAAAGTATTTTGAATATTAGGGTGAAATGGAATAGAGATAAATTTAAGTTTTTCATTGATTCTGGGGAAGATAAGTTTATTAGTAAAGTTGTTTTGAGTTTTATTATAAATGTTTTGAATATCTTGAAGAGAGTAGCCATTATTTAAACCAATTTTTATTATGTTTTTCAATTCGGTAATAAAATCAGAATGCTGTAAAGGAAAATTTAGTAATCTGTTAAAGAGAAAACGAAATGAAGCATATTATGTTGTGAACAGGAGAAAGAGGATTTAGGTATAATCGTATCAGTTGCTGTATCTTTTCGGAATACTTTAAAGTTAAGTGATGACTCAGAAATATTTTTAGAAATTGTGATATCACACGGTGGTAAAATCGAGTATGCATATGTTATTAAATACATTAGTAAGGGCAGATAGTTGTGCTTTATTACCATTAAATACTATTAATATATCGTCTACGTATCTTTTGTACAAAATTATGTCTTTGGTGAACAAAGCGTATTTTTCAGAAAAAAGAGTTTTCTCGAAATTATTCACAAAGATATCAGCCATAATTCCTGAGATAGGAGAGCCCATGGGTAAACCATCCGTCATGCGATAATGTTTTCCATTAAAGATGAAGAAATTCTGTTCACAAACTACCTTGATAATGGATGTGAGTTGAAATATGTCTTTATATTGAACATTGTTAAAATTTTGAATATTGTTACAAAGGAAATCTTCTATTATATTAATGCATTCATTGACTGGAACCTCTGATGTAACTGACGGTAATTATATTTTATTTCATAAAATCAACTTATTTTTAACTTTTCTAATTTTAATTTAATACAGTTGTACCTGATGATGCTTTTAAGAAAAAAGTGAAACACGTCTAATTCAGATTGAAAAGAAATAAATAAATATTTATATCATTGTGAAAAAAAGGAATTTTCTTTCCTTCTTCTTTTATTATAGATATACACAATGAACCTGGAGTCAACAATCGCCAAATTACTGTTATTATGAGTAATACTAGATTAGTATTGTCGGATTCATCAGATTTTGTCCCTTACTTTGAACGTTTCTTGAAATGGGTGAAAATTACTGAAAATGGGAAGTATTTAAAATTCACACTAAACAGCTTTAACAAGAGTTGAATCTGATAGATTTTAATTAATTCAATTAATATAGATATGTACCAAAAAAGTATTCCATAGACATTTCGAAACAGGTTAAATGAAAAACATTATGATGAGATGAAATATATATTTAATGTATTTGTGAGTTCAGTGCTATACACAGAGTGTATTTCGACAAAATGTCGTCTTCAGGCACGACGTCAAGATGTATCGAGAAATGTGTTCTTAAAAGAATTGGTCTCTTCTACCTAAATTTTATAGAACACATTTCTCGATACACCTTGACGTCGTGCCTGAAGACGACATTTTGTCGAAATACACTCTACGTATAGCACTGAACTCACAAACACTTTAAATATATGTTAGACCCAATCACCGATTTCAGACAAGTGCCGAAATAATTAAACATTTCGCAAAATGTTCAAATGTATTTGAACAAATGCCGAAATAGAACTGTATTTCGGCGTTTGAGCAAGTTATTTTGAGCAAACGCAGATTGAATAATTTAATTCTGCAGAATCGCCAATTGTACACCTCCCATTTGATTAAATGCCAAATATATCAGTAAGTCAGTAAAGCAGAGTTTATACAGAAAATTTTGCTTTAAATTTAGTAATAAAGTAGTGTTAGTTTTAAACAGTAAATGTAAAATTATGGCTTCTTGAGTGAACGCTGAAGCGTTTGCTGAAAACTTGAAAAAGTGTCTTACTGTGAATAATAATAATTTTATATGCCCTCTTTCATCGGAGAAATTCAATGAAATTATACAAGAAGTGAAAACTTGTAATGCTAAAAAAGAGGCTAGTGAAGTACTTACACCGCTAGAATACCGTCATCTTCGCAGATTTGAGGTTTTAACAATAAGAGGGATTGATAATTTAATTCAAAAGCGACCGGACGATTCTATTTCAAAAAAATTCTATTGTCGAATGCATGAAGTGAATGATATTAGAAAAAGCATGCAAAGATATAGGACATAAAAGAACACTTATTATGGAAAAGAAAGTAAAGAAAAAATATGCTAATATTAAAAGAAAAAAAAAAGGTTTAGTTTCGAAGTCGATATTGACGAAGAACTCCAACAGAAGAGTTTTCAATTTATTTTAAACTATCGGGATCTCCTGACAAAATTCATATTTTTAAAGCCGCTGAAAACTAAGATAGCAGAAGAAGTCGCTTACAATTTGACGGAAATTTTTTGTAATATTGACGCCGTCATTACCAATTTAGCAGACATGTTCGACCTAAAATTGTACATGCACAGCAACGTCATTCACAGAGTCAAGGCTCTGTGGAAAGGGCAAATCAGGATGTACATAACGTTCTTGTTTTTTGGATGAAAGGCAACAAAACCAATAAATGGTCAGAAAGTTTGTGCATTGTACAGCTGTAGAAAAATCGGTCATACCATAAAGGCATACAGCGATCACCATACGAGGCTATAAGATTCCAATTTTCCTGATACTATTGTCAGTTATATTGGAAAGGAAGAAGAGCTGGATGATTTGCTTAACTATCAATCCGGCATTCAGCCATAAGAAGAAGTAGTAATTGAAACTGAAGAAATGGATGATACTTCTGACGATCTTAATAAACGGCTAGCGCAAATCACTCAAGATAGAGAAGCAAGTGTTCAAAATTTAAAACGATAAGCTGATAAAATGCTCGAACGCAGTTCAAAAAAATTTCCAGCCGTATGTACTGGTCAAAATATTTGATTGAAAATTACAGATGTCGATCGTGGGCGAACTGCACTTAGAAATATATTAGCTGTTGTTATTTCTGAAAATGAAGGTCGATATAAAGTAGGAACAGCAAATGTGATTTTAAAGAGGCTATATGCAAGAAATGAATTCTAGGTAAAATTTCTTGATGAAGTGTTTGAAAAATAGTTACAATTTTCTTTTTGGATTTCAGAAAGCAACTTTATGCCCTTGGATGATGTTCCTGCCACTTCAGCATCGTTTCGACACATTAGCTGCTCTAATTTTTTAAATAAAAGGAATTTTGTGTTGTTAATGTCATATTGCACATTCGGATACCTACACTTATAGACATAAAATTAATTTCAACCTTAAGTCCTATCTACACCGACGAGGTTTTGTCGCCGTTGCTGCGAAAATCTATTATTCTAACCGGCTTTAACAAAAGACTTAATTATTTCTTTAATATTTCTTTAATTATTTCTTTAATAAAAGAAATTTCCAGTTGGTGTAGATAGTCCCTTATTAAGATCGGCGACTAACTTAGTCAATCTGCGTTTGCTCAAATGCCGAAATACAGTTTTATTTCGGCATTTGCTCAAATACATTTGAACATTTCATGAAATGTTCAAATATTGCGGCACTTGTCCGAATTCGACGATTGGGTCTAACATATATATTTCATATCATCATATTGTTTTTCATTTAATCTATAAACTTCAAGATGACACTAGAGAAAACATTAGCATACATTTAGAAACATCTTTAACAGATGTTTCCAACCCAACCCAACAAGATGGAATCCAACCCAACTTAGCTTCAGAACTAACACTAAACTTAGAATTAGGGTTTAGCCATCTAAAAAGATGTACGGTTAAATCCTAATGTTTCTAGTTCTAGGTTTAGTCTTAATACTAAAGCTAGGTTGTAGGTCTAGTATTAATTAGGTATACTTTTAGTTCCAGAAGTATTTACAACAATCAAACACTGAATGGCTATTAAAAGTAGAACTATCTCTAGACCAAGTGTTGGTTCTAGTTTTAATTTGATACAAGTGTATCACAATTTAAGACTGAATAACAACTAAAAATAGAACCAATACTAACGCTAGAGATAATACTAGACCTAGAACGAAAAACACTTTACGTTTAGCCATACCTCTCTTAAGACAAAACCCCATCCAACTCACCCCAACCTAGCTTCAGAACTAACACTACATTTGGAAATAGAAACATTATGTCAGAATAATTATTTAAATAATTAACAATTTATTAATACTGAATTCGAATTGGAATTAAAATGAATTTCTTCGTTTCTTTAACTTTTAATCTATGTATTTACTATTTATTTTTCGTCCCTTACATGTTTCAGTTATTTTTAACCATCATCAGAGTGTTTATCGTCAAATGTTGGAGAATCTTAAGGTTATTATATAGCATAAAATGATGTTTGTTAAAAAAAAAAAAATTAAAATCCTTTAAAATCTTTTATAAAAAAATTAACAAACATCATTTTATGTTGTATAATAACCTTAAGATTTTCCAATATTTGACGATAAACCCTCTGATGATGGCTAAAAATAGCCGAAACATGTAAGCGACGAAAAATAAATAATAAATACATCGATTAAAAGTTAAAAAACGGAGAAATTCATTTTAATTCCAAATTAAAGAAACATTAGGTTTAGCCATCTAAAGAGACGAATCCCAACATTTCTAGGTCTAGTGTTAACACTAAAGCTAGCTTGTAGGTCTTGTATTAATTACACTTTTAGTTCAAGAAATATTTACAACTAGATCTAACACCAGACTTAGTGTGACGACAACATAATTCCTTCATCATTAGCATTAATTAATTATTAATCAGTTTTTCGATTTATATACATACCGCACTGAAAGCCCAGCATGATCCACAATCTCCTTGATCTTTAACTTCAGTAACAGCTCCTTTTTTCTTCCAATCAACCCACAACGGTAAATCAATATTTTCTGGGGGTAAAAATGCAATTTTATCGTTTGAGTCAACTTCGTTTTCTTCCCTTATTAAATAACCATTCATTTGCTGCACAAATTCGCTATTTAATAAATCAGCAAATTGATTTAAGCCCACGTTGTAAGTTGAAAGCCCCTTTTCGTAGTTTTCTTGGTGAATCGCGATGAAATGTAGATTTTCGGTGAATATTTTAAATCGAATTTCAGACTCGTACTCAGAAGTATAAGATTTATTGAATGTGGTCTGAAAATAAATTAATTAATAAATTAAAAATTTCCCAATAAAATGAGCTTTTAATTTTATTACTTTCCAAGTATTGAATTGTTGCGTAACGACTTCTTCAAAACCACGATCTTTCAGTTTCAAATAAGCACCATTTACGATAGCAAAAAGCAAAAGGGGGAAAATAAAGAGTGAAGGGGGAACCTGAAATGAAATTTTTTTATAAAAATTCAGTGTGAAATCGGATAGAGTCTTACCATTGTGTTGAATCGCTAAGAACGAGTAGTTGAACGAATGTTAATAAATGATTTCTTCCGCTTCGAGTCATGCTCAGCTATTTATACCAGCTGAGACGTTTCGGGACTTTCCCCACTTAAGAAACAACTTTATTTCGTTTACCATAATCTCTTTGTGAAAATGAGTCATTATCAATGTTTACTCAAATTATCTCTAAAGCTGAATAGAAAATTATTTAAAAAATCAAAACTCTAATTTAGTATAAATAATGACTAATAAATAAAACGCATTTTCGATTTTATTAATATTTATTAAACAATATCTTAAATTTTTAATACAAAGTTAATAAAACATTCGCCTCTTTTATATTTTCTGTTTGAATCAGTTCCAATAATAAATTATCAATGGTTTTATGCCAAACCAAAAAGAAACACATTAAACTAAAATGCCTCGTTGATCAAAATGATGAAACAATCAAAATGATGATTATCATTAATGTATTGATAAGTTATGCTTTGATATTTCATAGAATCTGGCTCAAATTGGACGCAACTTCTATCTAAAATGAATCTTCTTTGCGTTTTTATAAATCTTCAAAATAATTACGCTCGGTCAAAAAAGTCTCCGTACACATCAGATCTTTTTCAATTTCCGGCTCTAGTTCACTTATTACCATATATTTATAATAAATAATGACGCGATCATGGACAAGTAAAACAAGTAAGTGTTACTGCTAGTTCCGTACAACCTATCCGAACAAAACCAAAACCTGAGAGTTTGGATGCTGGTACAAGATTAAAATGTTACAACTGCGTTGAAGAGGGACATGTAGTGAGAGATTGTCCATATCCAAGGCGAGAAAAGGGATCATGTTTCCGTTGTGGATCACCGCAACACAAGATCGCAAATTGTCCCGTACAGACTGATCAAAACCGAAGAGCACCAAAGAAAGAAACTACAACCCATCTGGTAGAATCAAGGACATCGTATGAGGTACCAATGGTTTTACATACAGATGATGGTAACATTTTTGATGTCCAAGCTTGTTTGGACACTGGCAGCCCAATTAGCTTAGTAAGGTTAGATGTAATTGGTGAAAAGGTAAAAACAAATTCAATAATACGAAATTTTTGTGGCATAAATGGTAGTAAATTGGACATTATCGGTATTTTTGATGGGAAAGTATTAATACAGGATATAGAGGTCCCTGTTTTGTTGCATGTAGTGTCAAATCCAACAATGAGTTTTCCCGCATTATTAGGTAGAGACTTTACAACTTTGAAAACATTTCAAATAACTTTGGGATCAGAATTTAAGATTTCAAAAATAATTGATTCAAACGATATTACTGAAAATGTTGAAAACGAAATTGAAGAATTAATGATGATTGATGTAGATGATGTTAATAAAAACCAACCGCTAAATATAAATTCCGATGTAGACATTGTTACAAAAAATAAAATAGAAAAACGAGTAACCGAATATGTTAATTCAAAAAAATCGTTAAGTACTGATACAACTTTTGAATGTAAAATTAACTTGAAAACTGATCAACCATTCGCTTTTAGACCACGTAAATTGTCTTTTGAACAAAAACGAAAATTAAAAATAATTTTAGATGAATTGTTGCTTAAAGGTTACATTAGAGAGAGCTATTCTCCATACGCTAGTCCGATCGTTTTAATTAAAAAGAAAAATTCAGATGATTACCGACTCTGTATTGACTTTCGAGAATTAAATAAAGTAACTATTCGCGATCGTTATCCTTTGCCGTTAATTGACGATCAATTAGATTTGTTGAGAGGTAAATGTTATTTTACTAGTTTAGATTTAAAAAATGGTTTCCATCATATCAAAATGTCGGACGATTCAATTAAATATACTTCTTTTATAACACCATTGGGTCAATTTGAGTATTTACGCATGCCTTTTGGTATTACTAACGGACCATCTGTATTCAGTCGTTACATCTACAAGATATTTAAACAATTGATAAATGAGGAAAAGATTTTAATTTATTTAGATGATATTTTGATTGCGACGGAGACTATAGATGAGCATTTTGAACTATTAGACATAGTTTTAACAATAATGGCAGAAAATGCATTAGAATTGAGATTAGATAAGTGTTCTTTCGTACAGAATCAAATAATTTATTTAGGATATTTAATAAATAAAAATGGTATAAGACCTAACCCCGCGAATATTGAAGCTGTTGAAGATTACCCAATACCCGATAGTAGCCAGAAAGTACATAGATTTCTTGGTTTAGCATCGTACTTCAGACGATTTATTCCTTCTTTTGCAAAGATAGCCAAACCACTATACCACTTAATAAGAAAACAAACGGCCTTTACTTTTGGCGAAACTGAATTAATGGCTTTTAATTTGATAAAAGAAAAATTGGTAACCGCTCCAGTTTTGGCAATTTATTCACCATTTCTTGTTACTGAATTACATTGTGATGCATGCTCAAAAGGTTATGGTGCAGTTTTATTACAGAAGCAAAAGGATGATTTATTTAGACCAGTTTCTTATTTTAGTAAAAGAACAACAGATACTGAATCAAAGTATCATAGTTATGAATTGGAACTTTTAGCTATTATAAACGCCTTAAATAGATTCCACACTTATTTGCAAGGTATACCATTTAAAATTGTCACTGATTGCAATTCAATTAAGTTAGCTTTAAACAAAAAAGACATAAACCCTAGAATTAACCGTTGGGCGTTGATATTACAAGACTATAATTTTGAAATAGTACATAGAGAGGGAAATCGCATGAAACATGTTGATGCTTTGAGTCGTACAAATTCGATTTTTGTGTTAGAGGAAAATACTTTTGAACAAAACTTAGCTGTTGCACAACATTTAGACAAAGATATACAAAATATTTCGGAAAGATTACAGGAAAGCGAATTAAGGGATTACGAATTAAGAAATGGACTTGTTTATAGGAAAATGAAAGACAAACTTTTGTTTTATGTACCTCGTTTAATGGAAAATCAAATAATAACAAATTCACACGATAATTTAGGACATGTTGGTAAGGAAAAGACCATGGAATATATTTCTCAAATATACTGGTTCCCTGAAATGCAAAAGAAAATAAAATTACATATTAAGAATTGTATAAAATGTTTATGTTACTCACCAACTGTAGGAAAACAAGAAGGTGTTCTGCATAATATCCCTAAAGGAAATGAACCTTTTGTTACATTACACATAGACCATTATGGGCCACTAGAAAAAACACCTACTGGAAAAAAATATATATTCGAGGTAATAGACGGATTTACCAAATTTGTGAAATTTTACGATGTAAAGTCCACAAAAACTTGCGAAGTTATTCATAAACTACAGGAATATTTTAACAATTACAGTAAACCAATCAGAATAATGTCAGATCGTGGTAGTGCTTTTACTTCTAATGAGTTTGCAAAATTCCTGAAAGAGAATAACGTTATACATGTCTTAATAGCAGCTTCGTCACCTAAATCAAATGGACAAATTGAACGTATTAATAGAGATTTAACGCCTATGTTGTCAAAATTATCAGCTTTGAAAAATAAATGGAATAAATACTTACCTGATGTAGAATTTGCCATTAATAATACTTTTTCCAAATCAACTGGTTATACTCCTGCAAAACTTTTATTTGGTGTAAACCAAAAACACAAATACGATAGTCTGAGAAATTATTTAGAGGTTGATACCGACGAAACCGATATCATTGAAATTAGAAGAAATGCTCAAGAGAAAAACATACAATCACAAAATTATAACAAATCAACTTATGATGCTCGCCATAAATCACCGCAAAAATATGATGAAGGAGACTATGTTCTGATAAAAAATGTTGATGTAACCCCAGGTGTTAACAAAAAACTTATACCGAGATACAAAGGCCCATATCAAGTACTTAAAACGTTAGAAAATGATCGTTATGTAATAGTAGACATTCCAGATTTCCAATTGACGCAAAAACCGTTTGAAAGTGTTTTAGGACCGGAAAATATGAAACCGTGGCTAGTAGTTTAGAAAAACAAATTGTTATTTTGGACCGTAGGTCGGGACGACCTATTGTCAGGTTGACCGATCTGTAAGCGTTAATTTAATATTTAAATTTTAGAGTTAGTACGATTACAGCCGCTGGTGGCGTTGTAGTGGTTTTTAACGGTTTTAGTAGCGTTGGAGAAAAGAACGACTTCCGAGAGAATTACGCAAGATTACATTTATGTTTATGTCGCTTATGTATTATGTTATGTGTTATTACGCCTTATGTGCTTCATTTAAACGTTAATAAACAATATATTTTGAGAAGAGTGAGAAGAGATTTATTATTCGGCCCAACCGAAGGCTCCCTCAAATAATTCTTACATAAACAAAAAGCATTTTCGGTTCTATTAATATTTATTAAACAATACCTTAAATTTTTAAATTAAACAACACCATGTGCTCTTTTAATCCCTTTTTCTAATTCAATGCGTTCACGCAATATTTCTTTATAAGCTTGAACAGCTAATTCTAAGGGAGCCTTTTTCTCTGAGTATTTACTAATATACTCTTCAACACTTCTTAAATCTTCCATTTCTTTAAAATCTAAACTAACATTATGAATTTTGCAATATAAAGTTAATAAGACATTCGCTTCTTTTATATTTTCAGTTTGAATCAGTTCCAATAATAAATTATCGATGGTTTTATGCCAAACCAAAAAGAAACACATTGAACCAAAATGCCTTGTTGATCGTAAACAATCAAAATGATGATTATCATTAATGTATTGATAAGTTATGCTTGTAAATTTTTGATATTCCATAGAATCTGGCTCAAATTGGACGCAAGTTCTATCTAAAATGAATTCGTATTCTTTGCGTTTTAATAAATCTTCAAAATAATTGTCTTGAAACATTTGGGGGATTCTATACTTTTTCCCCCATTGTGGAAAGTAAATTTGATTCATCCTTTCTCTAGTATCCCAATCGGCATGTCTTAAAGTACCGCAGGGTTCTCTTACAACAATAAGCCTTTCTAAATTAGTCAAACCAAAAGTAATATCGGTAAAAACTATTTTTGACTCTTCCAATCCCTTCAATGCTGGATCGCTTGATATCACTACATCTATAGGTTTCCTTATTTTAACAACCGGTGGAATTTGAACGATATTATTCACTTGATTTTCAGCATTCTTCATTGCTTCTTGTAGTTGATCTTCTGTTAAAAATTTTTGTGTAGGCATAGATAATAGCCGTTGCCCCATTTTGCGCCTACGAAATACTACATCCAAATCAATTCTGGTTAAGGTTTTTAACAAAGATTGAGTTTCTTTGTTGAAGAAAAGGGGAGCCGGATCTTTTTCATCTGCTAATAAAAAATAAATGTATTTGTGAAATATTAAGAGATAATAGGCTTACTATATTCTTTAGAGGCATAATTTAGGTTTCTTAAGGTTATTAAGCCGATTAAAGGAGATTTTTTAAGGTCATTTTTATAAAATAAATGATTTCTTAAACATCTTATTGTAGCCATGATTAACGATCAAACATAACCTAACTTTATTTCCCCTAAAAAAATATTTTTAACGTGATATTTAATTAAAATAAATTTGTTATTTTATAATAATTATTTAATATTTTTATCAAAAATATAATTTGAATCGTTTATAAATTCTAAAAATATTTATTTATCAATTTATGGGGAATATAGATGTTAACAGTTGTCGACCCTGTTCTATTTCATGTTAGAATTTGTCATAAAGTTCTTGCATGTTCGTTTTAGGTTAGAGTTCCTTAAATTCAATTTATGTTCGTTATTTAGAACAAAAAATCGTTTCAAAATGAATGGTTTTAACGACAATAATTTGCCCGATTTCGGCGACGACGTAGAAGTTATTTACATGCAAGATGAACTGGGTGATCTAGATGATCTCGATGACGAAGTGGAAATTGAAACATACAATTCATTTGAAGAAATTGAGGAAGATAGCGATGCTGTTTTGGAAGAGGACGTAGTGGACTTATCTCAATTAACGTTTAAAGGACATTCTGATTCGTTGTTTTGTTGTGATTTGAGTCCTGATGAGGAAATTGTTGCGACGGGAGGTGCGGATGATACTGCTTATCTTTGGCGATCGAGTAATGGTGAAATTATATTGGAATGTACAGGTCATAAAGACTCTGTAACTGAGGTTGCTTTTAATTATAATGGTCAATATGTTGCTACTGGTGATATGGGGGGTTTGATACAAGTTTGGAATGTTACTGAGAAGTTGTTGGTTTGGTGTTTTGAGGGGGATGATTTGGAATGGTTAAAGTGGCATCACGCAGCGAATGTTTTAATTGCTGGATCTAGTTCGGGAGATGTTTTTGTGTGGCAAATCCCACAAGGAAATTCCAAAGTTTTGGGTTCACATGGAAGTTCAACTACATGTGGTAAATTATTGCCGGATGGTAAAAGAATTGTAGTTGGTTATAGTGATGGTCATCTTAAATTGTGGGATATAAAAGAAACTTCAGTTATTTGGCAATTAACTGATTTTGTTGGTATTACTGCCATTGAAACTAATTCTGATGGATCATTATTAGCTGCGGCTCCTGTATCTAAAGTTATCAAAGTTTCTGATGGCAAAGTTATAGGTGATTATTGTACTACAGAAAAACCGGACATAGAGGCAATAATTTTCGAGGATGAGTTGGGAATTTTAGTCACAGGCTGTTTATCTGGACAAATTTCGGTGTGGGATGTAGGAAAGAAGACTCTTCGTCATAAAACGGAACTAGAATTTTCGGTTACATGTCTCGCATGGGGAACAAAAGGAGTATTGCTTGTTGGCACTACCCATGGATCTATTCATGTGTACGATGTGTTATCAGGGACTGTTTTACGCACAATAACCGGACATAAAGATGATATTTTAAGTATGAAAGTTGCTAAAAATAAAAGTTTTGTACTCGCCACATCAGATGATAAAACGGCGAAAATATTTAACATTAACTCTAATTAAAATAAAAAAAGAACTGTTTGTATTTTGATCTATTTTTAAAAATAAAGTTTTACTTTTTGTTAAATAAGTTTTTTTTGTAATTTTGTTTCTGGAGATAAAAAGTTTATTTTTGTGTAATCTTAATTCGATTAAAAATGCCGTTTTAAGAATTAATAAGGTTTATTTATTAATTAAGATCTACACACTAAAAAACACTTCCCAAGAAATATTTTTCTCATACACTGTTATGTGTAGTTTATGAAGATTTTCATTCTGATTTTAAATTTGCGTCAAGATTTTGAGATTTTTTCCAAATAGCTATTTTAAAAATTCAGTTGCAAAAATTTGCAATTTTAAAGCTTAGGGACAAAAGTTGTAGGAATTTACCACACTATTCACGGAAATTGTTTTTATATATACAGGATGTTTATAACGACGTACCGAAATAAACATACAGATGACCCATTTAAAAGCGGAGCACCCTCGTAAAATTTCTATCTGTTAACGGATTTCAACATTTTTTTTTTTGATTCTACTCGAAAAACACCTTAAGACAAAGACTCATATATTTTTTTTAAACCAAGATCTATTATTTAATTTTTACTAGTTAAAAATGAAGAAATCATATTTTTAGAAAAAATCGAACTAGATCACTGCCATTAAGCGCGTTGGGAAATGAACATCTACCAAATTTTATCAAAAATTAGTTACAAATGAAAACAGTTATAGATAATTGATTTTTTTAATGCAATTTTTTATTAATTGATTTCATTTGCTTTAATAGACAACGACAAAGATGTACTAAAACACAAAGAATAATAGAAAACTATTTATATTGGTAACAATATTGAACATCAATTCAAAAAAATTAAGAATAAAAATCATCATTCAATAAAAATATTAAGAGAGAATAAAGACTAATTAAATTTCTGTTGTTTTCATCAATCCAGCGTGTTGTGCTTGATGCATTTATCGTATCTTTTTCGTGCACGCATTATTGCATTCCTTAGTTACTTTGGGGTAAGGTATGTACATGCCTGAACTGTTTTAGCAAGCAGTTCGTTTGTGATTATATTTGTTTAAATATACTCCAAAGAAAAAAGTCGAATCAGGAGATCGTGGCGGCCATTCAATGACCAAAGACTTAAATAAATAATTATTCGGGAAACGATCTATTATAAAATGAACTACTTTATTTTATACTGACATTTCGACTGTTTATTTCAGTCTTCTTCAGAGTACACTGAAATGAAGTAAATAACAATAAAATAAAATAATCAAAACAGATTAGAATACGTACAAAGTTGTATTCTTTATTTAATAATATGATTAATATTATTAAATAATATTAATATAAAGTTCACAAAAATGGATTACCAATAAGACCCATTATAACCTCCATTGAATTTAAATTTATAATAAATGACATCAATTTTAAACCAAAATATACCATAATTAATCGTTACCAACTTCCTGATTTAATTGACAAAATACAGCTACCAGAAGGTTTCAAAATGATCTCATTTGATGTCAATAACCTATATACAAACATACCCATAACCGACACGATAACGATATTAGAAGAAATATTAAAGACTGACCTCAAAAACAAAGACAAAACTCGCTCCATCTTAACGCTATTAAAACTATGCTTAGAACAAAATTTTTGTATCTTTAACGATAAATACTATCAATATCTAGATGGATTACCAATGGGATCACCATTGAGTAGTGTGATGGCAGATATTTTCATGGACAACCTAGAGAAAAATCAAATTATGTGTGTCAAAAACCCTTATAGAGACGATATTATCCTATGGACAAGATACGTGGACGACATTTTAGTACTGATTAAAGACGACCAACATATTAATAATCTTCATAAATATATTAACAGTTTACACCCCAATATTAACTTCACTATCGAGACTGAAAACAATCAAAAATTAAATTTCTTAGACTATACACTACGACATTCAAACAACAAAATTAAATATAACATCTACAGAAAACCTACACAAACTAGTACTACCATCCCATTCGATTCTCATCATGATGAAACTCATAAAATGGCAGCATACCGGGCTTATATACACAGAGCTTTCCATTCAAAATTGGAACAACAAGACCTAGAAAAAGAGATCGAAATTATCCACCAAATTGCAAGCGTAAACAGTTTCCCACCGACATTTATCCAACGAATATTTTCGAAAATACAAAACAAATATAATCTTCAAGAAACAACTTCCCTATCCGACCGAAAACCTGATAAACCAACAACGTACAGATCCATAACTTACCCAGGAGAAATATCCCATAAAATCAAGAAAATGTTCCATAAGTTCAACATAACAATGACATTTAAAAACAAAAACAATCTGAAGGCATTATTAGTTAATAACAAAAACAAGACTACAACTCTCGCTAAAAGTGGCATATACCAATTGCAATGTGGGACCTGTTCAGCCACATACATAGGTGAAACGGGAAGAAGTATCCAAACAAGGCTTAAAGAACATAAACAGAGTTCAAAATCGGCATTCGGAAAACATCTAATTTTCAACAACCACGAATTTGACGAAAATAAAAATATTAAATTACTACACCAACTTAATAAAAGCAACCTTATGGAAATAATGGAAATGTACGAAATCAACAAGTTTATTGAAATTAACAGTAATATTATGAGCCTTAATGAACAAATTATCCCGACCCAAAAACCAATCTATAGTTGCCTGCGAGATCCGTACCTAAAACACAAATATAAAAACAAAAACAAAAAACCTAACGTCACACAACAACTTTTGACGTAAATTTTGAAAAATTTTAATTAATTTTTCTAATTTGTTAGTAATACGTAAGATTTTACTATTTTATTTTTATATTAATATGTTCATTTTCGTATATTGTAAACTTGTAGGTATCTACTGAAGAAGAGCAAGGCTCGAAACTAGTTTAGAAAAATAAATTTTAATTATCACCAAAAGTAAATTTTTATATAGACCCTAATTTATTGAAAAAACGCTACCACAAATCACTTATTAGATGAGAATGAATGATATATTAAATTATAAAATAACATAAACAACACTTGTCAACCCGTTACATCAAATGTATAAATAGTTTTTAGGAAACATTTTTGAAATCATTGAATAAGTTGAAAAAGATAAGAATAAATATTACTAACGTTTTCTGTGTCTGTTTTGAAATTAACATTATTTTCTGCGTTTATATGGTACATTTCGAGAAATAATCTGTTGTGATAATTTGATTCTTTGTCTAAAATTATTGTATTTTCAAAATCAAACTGATAGTTTAGGTCAACTGCGTGCTTGGATAGAGCACATGATGTTTTTTTAAATGTTGTATCACTTTTATGTTTATTAATTCTACTCTTTAACCATTGTTTTGTTTGTCCAATATATTTTTTATTATAGTCTTTATAATTAACACAATATATAAGTCCCGATTCTAGACATTTTTCCGTTTTATCTTTTAATGTTGAAAAGTAATTGGTCAATTTATTTGGGTAAACGTTAATAAGTGTTAAACCATCGGTTTTCAAATGCACTCTAAGTAATTCTGTTAATCCGGGAATATGTAGAATTTTTTTATATTGTTGAATTTGTTGGGATGTGTTAAGATAAAGTGGCTTTGAAATGATGTTGTTTCTTTTCCGAACTTCTTAGCTGAAGAGACCAATCGAAGTTGAAACAAGCGAAACAAAAATAGGTTCTGCAATGATTGTTGAACAATACTTTCTGAAACAGAATTCGTCTGAAAACCACTCTTTTGCTTGGAAAATCTTCGTATGTGTGAATTTTGTAGATATTTGAGAAAAAGCTTTGTTTTTGACGAAGGAAAATTGACTTTTGCTACACAGATTAGCTTCGAAAATAAAATGGGGTTTATTCAAATCAGTTTCGCAGAGTTGCAGTTCTGCACATGGTACATTGTTGCTAATTTGCCTGACTTGGTTTCTAACTTTCGGTTCTCATCAGTACGACGAAGAAGTCATGGATTGGAATTTTGTTAGAGCGATGTTACTCAAAATAAAATCTAAATCAAAGACAGTCAAATAACAAAATAAAAGGAAAAGTGTTTGTGGGATGATTTTTCATTGCAAAAACTATTTTTCATCTTTGCTACACCGTTGTTATAAAGTATCTTTGAAACGATTTTGTTTCTTTGTCTCCTTAGCTGAAGAGAAAATTGTTGCTAGTTTGCTTGTCTCGGTTGTCATGAATATGATGAAGAAGTAATGCCTGTCTTTGGTTTTGAAACTAATTCTTTATTTTTATGTATTTTCTGTTTTTTTAAATATTTTTGTCATGGTGGTCTAATAAATCAGACGAAATTAATTTATAAAAGATTGCTAAAGAAAGTTTCTAAGTAAAATAATTCAAAAACTAAAAGTCTTAGATATCAACATATCTTATCAAAATCAACTTGCTTTTGTGCTTAAACAACACTCTATATGTACAAAAATATTTTCCGCTTATAGTGTGTTAAATTTCGTACAACTTTTGTCTAAGGAAAAACTAGTTTGTTGCTTACGTGTCACATCTGTAAAAAGAAGATACTGCAAGATATTATTTATTGCCGAGAATTGAGTGGATATATTTGAACGTGTCATCTTCTGTTTCCTATGTCACATCATTTAAAACGCGGTTAATTGTGCTCTGGATTCAATCAAATTACGAATTTGTAGATCTCTGGCTGTGTGCGTATTAGAGATGTGCGCGTGAGTGACTTTTTATGCCCGCTCACGATCTAAACCCACGCGGGACACGCACACCACTCTCGTGAATATCATACATGCATCACGTGAGTCATGCGTGGGTCACGTCAATTCACATGACTCAGGCTCGATGAGGTGATCAATTAATCGGGTTTTAAGAAAAAAGTTTCCAACTATTTTCAAACTTTTTTTATTTCTTATGTAATACAAAAATTTATTTTAATTTCTCCTTAGCTGAACTTCTTAGCTGAAGAGAAGATTGTTGCTAGTTTGCTTGACTCGGTTCTCATCAATATGATGAAGAAGTCATCTCTGTCTTTGGTTTTGAAACTAATTCTTTATTTGTATGTATTTTCTGTTTTTTGTAATATTTTTGTCATGGTGGTCTACTAAATCAGACGAAATTAATCTATAAAAGATTACTAAAAAAAGTTTCTAAGTAAAATAACTCAAAAACCAAAAGTCGTAGGTATCAACATATCTTATAAAAATCAACTTGCTTTTGTGCTTAAACAACACTCTATATGTACAAAAATATTTTCCACTTATATTGTGTTAAATTTCGTACAACTTTTGTCTAAGAAAAAACTAGTTTGTTGCTTACGTGTCACATCTGTATAAAGAAGATACTGCAAGATATTATTTATTGCCGAGCATTGAGTGGATATGTCTGAACGTGTCATCTTCTGTTTCCTATGTCACATCATTTAAAACGTGGTCAATTGTGCTCTGGATTCAATCAAATTACGAATTTGTAGATCTCTGGCTGTGTGCGTATTAGAGATGTGCGCGTGAGTGACTTTTTATGCCCGCTCACGATGTAGACCCACGCGGGACACGCACACCACTCTCGTGAATATCATACATGAATCACGTGAGTCACGCGTGGGTCACGTAAATTCACATGACTCACGCTCGATGAGGTGATCAATTAATCGGGTTTTAAGAAAAAAGTTTTCAACTGTTTTCAAACTTTTTTTTATTTCTTATGTAATACAAAAATTTATTTTTATTTAAATTGCTCACAAAGAAAAAACCATACCAATAATTCGCAATTTTATATGAATACCGTCTCTTTGCATTGGTGATCAACTCTCTGATAGAAAACAAGAAAAATGCACAGAAGTGCATTTTTCTTGTTGCCTCATTAATAAAAAAAATTTCGGTTTTCCAAATATTCACCTTGAGCTCATAAACAGAATTCTAATCTTCTCTTTGCATCCTTCAATCTAAAGTGTGTAGAAATTTTGGTTTAAATATTTTCTTTTAATTCGATGGATTAGATAACTACCTTTTTTATTACATTTTACGATTTTTAATCTTTACTACCATGTTTGTCCTAAAGTGGTTTTGAAACGATGTTATTTCTTTGCCGAACTTCTTAGCTGAAGAGACCAATCGAAGTCGAAACAAGCGAAACAGAAATAGTTTCTGGAATGATTGTTGAACGATACTTTCTGTAACGCAAACGTTTCTGGTATTCGTCTGAAAACCACTCTTTTGCTTGGAAAATCTCCCCAAGTGCGAATTTTGTACATATTCGAGAAAAAACTTTGTTTTTGACGAAGGAAAATAGAGTTTTGTAAACAGATTAGCCTCGAAGATAAAATGGGATTTATTCAAATTAGTTTCGCAGAAATTGGTTTCTAACTTTCGGTTCTCATCAGCACGACGAAGAAGTCATGGATTGGAATTTTGTTAAAGCGATGTTACTCAAAATAAAATCAAAACCAAAGAGAGTCAATTAACAAAATAAAAGGAAAAGTGTTTGTGGGATGATTTTTGATTGCAAATACTATTTTTCATCTTTGCTACACCGTTGTCATAAAGTGTCTTTGAAACGATTTTGTTTCTTTGCCGAACTCCTTAGCCGAAGAGAAAATTGTTGCTAGTTTGCTTGACTCGGTTCTCATCAGTATGATGAAGAAGTCATGCCTGTCTTTGGTTTTGAAACGATTTCTTTATTTGTATGTATTTTCTGTTTTTTTTGTAATATTTTTGTCATGGTGGTCTACTAAATCAGACGAAATTAATCTATAAAAGATTACTAAAAAAAGTTTCTAAGTAAAATAACTCAAAAATCAAAAGTCGTAGGTATCAACATATCTTATCAAAATCAACTTGCTTTTGTGGTTAAACAACACTCTATATGTACAAAAATATTTTCCGCTTATAGTGTGTTAAATTTCGTACAACTTTTGTCTAAGGAAAAACTAGTTTGTTGCTTACTGTGTCACATCTGTAAAAAGAAGATACTGCAAGATATTATTTATTGCCGAGAATTGAGTGGATATGTCTGAACGTGTCATCTTCTGTTTCCTATGTCACATCATTTAAAACGTGGTCAATTGTGCTCTGGATTCAATCAAATTACGAATTTGTAGATCTCTAGCTGTGTGCCTATTAGAGATGTGCGCGTGAGTGACGTTTTATGCCCGCTCACGATCTAGACCCACGCGGAACACGCACACCACTCTCGTGAATATCATACATGAATCACGTGAGTCACGCGTGGGTCACGTCAATTCACATGACTCACGCTCGATGAGGTGATCAATTAATCGGGTTTTAAGAAAAAAGTTTCCAATTATTTTCAAACTTTTTTTATTTCTTATGTAATACAAAAATTTATTTTAATTTAAATTGCTCATAAAGAAAAAACCATACCAATAATTCGCAGTTTTATATGAATACCGTCTCTTTGCATTGGTGATCAACTCTCTGATTTCTGTGCATTTTTCTTGTTGCCTCATTAATAAAAAAAATTTCGGCTTTCCAAATATTCACCTTGAGCTCATAAACAGAATTCTAATCTTCTCTTTGCATCCTTCAATCTAAAGTGTGTAGAAATTTTGGTTTAAATATTTTCTTGTAATTCGATGGATTACATAACTACCCTCTTTATTACATTTTACGATTCTTACCGATTAATCTTTACTACCACATTTGTCCTAAAGTGGCTTTGAAACGATGTTATTTCTTTGCTGAACTTCTTAGCTGAAGAGACCAATCGAAGTCGAAACAAGCGAAACAAAAATAGTTTCTGCAATGATTGTTGAACGATACTTTCTGAAACGCAAAAGTTTCTGGTATTCGTTTGAAAACCACTCTTTTGCTTGGAAAATCTCCCCAAGTGCGAATTTTGTACATATTCGAAAAAAAGCTTTGTTTTTGACGAAGGAAAATTGATTTTTGTTAAACAGATTAGCCTCGAAAATAAAATGGGATTTATTCAAATTAGTTTCGCAGAGTTGCAGTTCTGCACATGGTGCATTGTTGCTAATTTGCCTGACTTGGTTTCTAACTTTCGGTTTTCATCAGCACGACGAAGAAGTCATGGATTGGAATTTTGTTAGAGCGATGTTACTCAAAATAAAATCTAAATCAAAGACAGTCAAATAACAAAAGAAAAGGAAAAGTGTTTATGGGATGATTTTTCATTGCAAAAACTATTTTTCAACTTTGCTACACCGTTTGTCATAACGTATGTATCTTTGTATCTTTGAAACGATTTTGTTTCTTTGCCGAACTCCTTAGCTGAAGAGGAAATTATTGCTAGTTTGCTTGACTCGGTTCTCATCAGTATGATGAAGAAGTCATGCCTGTCTTTGGTTTTGAAACTAATTCTTTATTTGTATGTGTTTTCTGTTTTTTGTAATATTTTTGTCATGGTGGTTTACTAAATCAGACGAAATTAATCTATAAAAGATTACTAAAGAAAGTTTCTAAGTAAAATAACTCAAAAACCAAAAGTCGTAGGTATCAACATATCTTATCAAAATCAACTTGCTTTTGTGCTTAAACAACACTCTATATGTACAAAAATATTTTCCACTTATATTGTGTTAAATTTAAGAAGATACTGCAAGATATTATTTATTGCCGAGCATTGAGTGGATATGTCTGAACGTGTCATCTTCTGTTTCCTATGTCATATCATTTAAAACGCGGTTAATTGTGCTCTGGATTCAATCAAATTACGAATTTATAGATCTCTAGCTGTGTGCCTATTAGAGATGTGCGCGTGAGTGACTTTTTATGTCCGCTCACGATCTAGACCCACGCGGGACACGCACACCACTCTCGTGAATATCATACATGAATCACGTGAGTCACGTGTTGGATACGTGACTCATGCTTGATGAGGTGATCAATTAATCGGGTTTTAAGAAAAAAGTCGCCAACTATTTTCAAACTTTTTTCGTTTCCGATACTTTTTATTGCTGAGCATTGACTGTACATGTCTGAACGTGTCATTTTCTGTTTCTTACATTACATCATTTAAATCGTGCTCATTTGTGCTCTGACTCCATCAAATTGGAAATTTGTAGATCTCTGGCAGTGCGGGTATACAAGAGCTCATTAGATTCAATTTAACGGTGTTTATAGGTGTATGTGGGATATCTGTTTATACTACAAGATACTTTTTATTTCCGAGCATTGAGTAGACACATCTAAACGTGTCATCTCCTTTTTTTTACTACACATCATTTAAATCGCGTCTATTGTACCCTGGATCCAGTCATATTAGCAATTCGTAGATTTTTTGCTGTGTCGGTATACAAGAAGGTCGTTAAATTCAGTTTAATTAAGGTCTTTTTATTTCATAATATTCCGTGTCTGCACAAATAATCCAAACAGCTCTGTTATGTTATGTGCGTAGAGAATTTACCTGCCAACGACGGCGACGTAAGCAAATTATTACACCTTTAATAGAAAATTCGAATCATTTGTCTCTATTGCTACTTTGGTTGCACGAAAACATGCGGGTTTTTCAATAAATATGAGAATAACATTATATCTTAGGTATTTTGGGTGAGGAATATACCATTCTAGAAGCAAAAGACAACATTTCCTGGTTAAATAAAATAGAATTAACTGAGCTTATTCGAGATCTAAATTTGCAAAAATCTCTAGTAGAGATACTAGGATTTAAATTTCAATGATGCAAACTATTTTCTTCAAATAGATGTTTATTTAGCTAAAATTCAACATTATTTTTATGGAAAAAATGTAGAAGTCCAAAAATGCCATAATAACGCTTATCACTTCAAATTCCACAATGACCAAGTCTATTTTGTAAAAACATGTTGCATCTTCTGAATGCCGAAGAAAACAAACCAGGAACTCTAGTAAATGTGCAAAAGAGTTTCTAAAATTTACATGTAAATCATGTAATTCCAGCCGATAGGAAAAGTTAACTAGGAATTAAGATTAAATCTGCTATTTTGAATGAGGAGAAGAGGCAGAATACTAAGAATCATTTCCTGCAATGGAATCACACTATTATAAACGTGGGACAACTCGGAAGTAGCTTGACTCTAACCCATTTTTAAAATGTATGATTTTTAATTAGAAACAAAAATAAAATGCTAATACTTCAAAAGTAGTATCTTTTGCACCTCATGTTCCTTGTATGTATACCGACGGTATGTTTCTGTGCATCGTTAGGAAAAAACTGTCTCAGCACCTTTCAATGAAAGGCTTTCATTTCTTTTCTGCAATAATGTCGATGACTTGATGCTGACATTAGACCATCAACATAACCCAGAGAATGGTGCCATTTTATCGATAATAAAATCGCATAAAAATATCGCATATCACCATTGACCTCAAAGTTGATTGACAAAGTCCTATTACGTTGTTAAAGATTGGATAGTTAGGGCTCAATACATTCCTGGACAAAAGAATATATTTCACAAGGTATTAGTGGAACCTAATAAAATATTTTTACCGCTTACCGGATATAATATTAGGGTTGATGAAGAATTTAGTCAAACCAATGGATAAGAAAGATCGTGGATTCCAAAATTTTCCAATATTACAAATGTTAAACTAGAAGAAATTTTTATAATGCTTCAATTTCATCGTCTACAACAAAATCAACAACAAATTGATAAGACTTTAAATGACTTGCAAGGTAGTGCTAGGAATGCTTGAAAAGTATGGATCGAAACTTTCTAAGAAATACAAAATCTGACAATTACGTAACAATTGTTAATGAACTCCTTAGAAGTTATCATAAACTAGGCTATTACATAAGTAAGGTCCGGATTCATGTGCGAGAAAAAGAAGTAGTAAGAAGTAGAAAAAAAAGTTGATAAGCTAGAATAATAAAAATACAACATTGAATAAAACATTGTTTAACAGTTTTAGATCATTAGATCATCACAAAAAAAAGTCACCAGGATGCCTAAAGGTGGAATTTTCATCTTCACACGTTCATGTTTCTTTTTGTTTTTTTCATATTATGCTCTCATTTTCGATGTGCTCTGACTGAAATATCGACGATATCTTTCCCAATTATATACGTATATTATTATATCATATATTTATATTATTATATACCCCAATTAAAGTGTGAAGATTTTCTTTTGATCTATCAATCATCCGCCGAAAAAATGTTGAGTTGATCAGTTTTGTTTACATTAATTATAAACATTAATTATACCATGAAGATTTCTTTTGTAACCCAATTAATGCGTAACATTTTCTTTTACCCTGTCAATTATCTCCCTAAAAAATTCTGGAATAGGGAGTCAGTCTCGTATAGTGTCTTAGCAGAGTCTCGAGTCTGATGTTGAGGAGATTAACATGGACATCGAGGAGAAGAGAGTAAAGTCCCTAGTGAGGCTGATGCAATTTTGGGAGAAGCAAAAGAAGGTTGCAAATTCTAAGAGCAAGATTAATCTTGGGATATATTTAGAGATTTAAGATGGTGTTAAAACTAGAAATGTGGAATTTACGTGTATATCACAACGTATTGATGAGATATTAATCTGATGGAATGATAGTGCCTGTTTGTGTTAGGTTACTGTATATTTTAAATTCAATAGAACTGTCAGAGTTATCAGTTAATCAAAGTAAGATCAAGAAAATTTAATTTAACTATTAATACATCATCTATTTTTGAAAATCCCTTAATGGATTAATGCCATCATCTTCCCAAACTATTAAAATATTATCAACATATCTTTATCAAAGTGTAACGTTATTATTAATTAAATTATCTTTGGAGACCACTGATTGGAAGCCCTTTGTTGTATTTGCAAAATTTATCGTTAAATTGGAAAAGTTTTGTTTTGTGCAAATTTGAAATTAATTCAAAACATATGTTACCTTTTTAGAATCTAGCTTGTCTTTACTAAAATTATCGTGCATATTTCGTACGATGAATGTGGAAATGTGTGGTTATATGCAACAATCGCATAAAAATGCGGACTTTTTATATAATCCTTAACATACACCTGGATTCTGTTTACATTCTTGTTTCGATTAGCACCTGGATTCTTTTTCGTTGAATTTCTCCGATATCAGTGATGTACATGGTGAGAAATTACACATTTCTGTGTTTGAAAACATTATCAAGGCAACTTGAACAGTTAATTTAATTGATTTTATATAAATTAACGTTAAAACATCAAATAATTATTAACTTCTTTTTACATGATCTCATTTTAGTGATTGTCGGTTTTATAATGTCTTTGAAAAGAGATTTTAAGTGTTATTCTTTATTTGGATGATCACAGTTAAGGAGAAAAAAAGATTCTTATTTTCGCTCGAAAAAACTCGTAAATTATTATTACTAATATGTACAAGAGTTTAAAATGATATAATATAATCACATATCAGAAAGGGATTCCGGTTAACTTCCGGAAAATATATAACAAATATTCTTTATTTATTGGCTAATTTGACTAGTTAATTAATGCTTAGATCCGGTTCATATTGCTTTCTTTCGTTTACTAAACAAAATCTTCACCAAACAATCATTTCCATTCATCTTGAGTCATCTTAAATCATCATAACCATCAGCAAACTTTAATAATCCCGAATATTTCGTCTGATTTTTTTTAATCATGTGCGTCTCATGGCTGATTCCTCCAAGATTTAGTAGTGCATACACCTGGACCTCTCCACCAATCGTCCACATCTTCATAAACTCTTTGAGTGGTGTGTGGGGCATGGAGCATCGTGCATAATCGACACCAAAAGTATGTATTAACAAATTCCCCAGTTCCTTTCCATTGAAAATATGAATTGTATAAATCGTCGTCTTTATCCAATCGATGAAGATAAGCCGCTAATTCTTTTGGATTTGCGAATTCATCAACGTGGATGTAAGATCCTTGTGGGGCGCTCCTTTCGTAATCTTCAGGCTTTGCACCCATAACAATAGGCAAAACATTTCTACTTAAACCGTTTATGTAAAATTTCTCCGTTATATAATCTCGGCAGTTTGAATTTTCAAAGGCCAAATAAAATTTGTATTCTTTATCTAAAAGCTCGAAACACTTTTTATCAGATCTGGGACATTTCAATGGGCCGCAACCCCCGTAAATATCGACTGGAATGTACTTCGCCAGTTCCCGAGCGTATTCTAATCTACCGTTTCTTGCACCGCAATTAGATACGAACCAAGCTACTTTTTTCGTTTTATTTGCTGCGTAATCTATTATTTGAGGCATTTGACGAACGTCCGGGTCATAATACGTCCATCTTTCGTACGGGGCGACAATATCACTATCTCTTCGATAAGTGGCAGTCCAATTGATGGCATTCTTTACTTTAACGTATTGAGTATGATAAGGACATTCGAGGTAGTAGAGGATCCATACTTGGTGTGGAGGTCTATCAGCCCATGTTGATGCAAAATGATCTTTGTAGAGTACAGCGTCAACGTCTTTTGCTTTGCTTTGGTCATCAGTTAGTGAGCATCTGTTTACTGGGCATTCTTCGAAAGTTCTTGGTCCTGTTTCTTTATTCCACTGTCTCACTCCGTTGTACGCCAAAATAACTTTTTCGGGGGTGTCAATACCTGCAAAAATGTGCTATGATTTTGGAAATTTGATTTGGTGGTTTCTTACCTTCGTAATCGTCTGGAATATACATTAATTGATCAACGACTCTATCACCGGGACTTTCGTTTGGAAATAAAGTTGATAATCCGACGGATTTTCTTGGGTAAACATCCCCGTTTTTAAAAAACCATAATTTCCTTTCGGGTATTGCATTATTTTCGGTAGGAAATGGCTCTTTGATGAGCTTTGGTGGTGTATGCGACGATACCTTTCTATAAACTTGTTGTTGCGCTCCTTTTGTGTTGAACGTCGTCTGTTGATGTGCGTCTTTATTTAGATACTGTGATGATAGTTGCGATGGCGTTTCAGTAATCGGCGAATTGTTGTTGTTATTGTTATTGGTTGATTGTTGAGCCGACCACATCACTCGTCCGAAACAGAACGTGAAGAACAGCAACAGGCCTCCCCAGAACAGTACGCCAATGAACAACCTACGTACCGATAACCGTGGAGGCATGTTTACAACCCCATTACCTAATTTATCAAAATACAATCATATCGATTAAATTAAGTTATTATTAAAAATATATTAAAAAATGTCGTTTTTTTATTGTTGCGTTTGATTGATGACACTTGAAATTGATTTGCATTTGCTCAGATAAGCATGAAAATTTACAGATTTAAATAAACTTGCAATCTTAACGTGGAGATAAGAGTTGTAATATATGAACGTCTGCCGTGGAAGAATGATAACTATTTAAATTCTTTGGTTGTGGCGTTATTTGTGCACCGTTTTTCCGAATAAAAACGTTATGGAATGAAGGGATAATTAAATTATTTAAAGAATTTATTTTAATAAAAATAGAAAAGGAATTTTGCGATTAAGCTTAATTATTAATAATTTTTCGCGTTTTTTAACTTACACAATTGTCACATCTGCCAATAATTGACAGCACCTGAGCATCTTTTTAATCTCGCAAAGTTTGCAACATAACTAAAATTAAAAATAACTTGGTGTAAATTAATAAATAACTGGAAATGTGTATTTTAAACGAACTAATTCGTGCAAAATATGAACGTAAACATTTAGTTGTAAAACGGTACTTTGATTCTACGTAAATGAATAAATAAGGAAATGATTTTGCGAAGAATGTATTAGAATAATCGTTGATAATGAGTAATACATTAACGTAATTTTTGATAAAATTGTTAGCAAACTTATTTTTTTTTGTGTTGAGTTAAAAAATGTAAATCAACTATTGAAAGAGATAGGAGGATTATTTTTAGTACAAACGTAAACTTTAAGATGCTGCGGAACAGATTTTTCCAAAATATTTACATGTTGTAACGATTTTCCTAGTAGGATAGGCGAAATAATTTCTATGAAATTCAAACTGGTGGTTTTAAAATAATGTCTCGTCTCTTATTAGCACTGTAAAAATCCCCACTGAAACACATGAATTGAATACTGAAGAAAACGCCTCTATTTTAATCAATCGTGTTATTTAATACTTTTATCACGCTCAGCCACATTTAATCCAAGATAAGTGAGTAAATATCGCACTCAAAGAGTGAAAAATAAAATAAAAATAAAATAAATTTCGTTATTATCTTTTAATTTTAAAAACGGTGATGATGAAAATTTGGAAAAATGTATTATGTGTACCGTAATTGATGTATTTTTGGATTTAAACGTTGCTTACCGGTAGATGTGTGCGAACCGAGACATGGTAATCAAGGGTTGACTTTACTCTATCACTTTCCTCGAGCGATGTCTAACCACCTTCTGAAACGGAAAATCTATAACGGGAGCGGGCGCAGGCGCCAAACGTGTCACACCGCGATACCGACAGACATATCGGCGACGAAATCCAAATTTTCCCCCCATAGAAAATCCCTATGAACTACAGTTACTTCATTTTAGTAACAGTTCATCTAACCCCACCGGATAAATCGATAAATAACCCAGAAAATATGTTCAGGATCGAATTTTTAAAATTCGTCCCATACGAAACCGCAATTTATTATTATTACTAAGGTGAAATTTCCTTTTTCCATTTACTTAAAGCTAGATAGATTTTCTTGTCGAAGCGCTTGTTTCATGTGAAATTTCAGTTTCGAGTTTAAAATTGTGTCGCGTAAAAGAAATCTTGTGATAATGTGAATATTTGCGTTATATTTTTGTTAAGATATCAAATAATCCCTGTTATCGTTTTATTAGTTTGACCCAAATACTCTAAATGGAGACGATTTTATACTTTGCATTCTTTTTCTCTGCTTTATCACAATTAAAATAATTGTTTGATGAGTATTAAATTATTAATTTTTGAGGTTTATAAAGTGACTTAGCTAAAAATCCTTTATAAGATTAGATATCTATCCTCTGTTTGGTTGTCTCACATATTAAGTTGAATCACTATACTGATTTTAAGTATTAAAGTTGCTAATTAAAATTTCGGATTTCTTCAAGGTGAGCATAAAAGCAGTTCAAGAATCAATGACGACTCTGTACAATGAACCTTTTACTAAAATATGTAAGGAGGGCATCAGCTAACTTCATTGAGTTTTAAAATATGGTAAACAATTGATTAATTTGTTGCTTTAACAATTTTTTAATGTAGATTAATTTACGATACTAGTTTCGGGAAGTCTAGTTTCCCAGCAATAATCGATGTGAATCTGAAGATTCCAAGAATTTATTTCTTGCCCAAACTACACAAATACGACCCATAATCTCTTTTAAAGGTTCGCCTACATATAAGTTTACTAGTTTTATGTTAAATATACTTAAGGAAACAAATTCCAAACCAAAATACCAGGGTTGAAAAAAAAAACAGTTTTTTTTTTAATGTTTGAACAAAACACTAGTTTTTAATTGTTTTAAACAGTTTGTTTTTGTTTTAAACTTATTTTACGTTTCTACTGAAAAATTGTATTTCAAACCTGTTTTAAACTGTGTTTTAAACAAGCTGTTGGAAATAAATGAAATATTTAAGAATATTTTTAAACCAAAAATCGAACCCTCACATCCAAATTATGCCTTATATAAACTCTAACTCAAGTGAGATAAAGTATAAACTCTTGCTGTTGAGGTTAAATTGAATAATCTAATTTACATCGTCATATCTCAAAAACGAATTGAGATATTATTATGAAATAAAAATCATTTAGAAGCAAATTTAATCTAGTTTTAACACACGAATTATAATTATTTCGATTCTATAAATTAAAAAGATAATTTTTTTTAAATCACCTCTTTTTTTTTAGGTTAAATTGAATAATCTAATTTACATCATCATATCTCAAAGACGAATTGAGATATTATTATGAAATAAAAATCATTTAGAAGCAAATTTAATCTAGTTTTAATACACCAATTATAATTTCTTCTATTCTATAAATTAAAAAGATAAAATTTTTTTAAATCACCTCTCTTGTTATTGAGGTTTAATTGAATAATCTAATTTACATCATCATATCTCAACGACGAATTGAGATATTATTATGAAATAAAAATCATTTAGAAGCAAATTTAATCTAGTTTTAATACACCAATTATAATTTCTTCTATTCTATAAATTAAAAAGATAACATTTTTTTAAATCACCTCTTGTTATTGAGGTTAAATTGAATAATCTAATTTACATCATCATATCTCAAAGACGAATTGAGATATTATTATCAAAATAAAAATCATTTAGAAGCAAATTTAATCTAGTTTTAATACACCAATTATAATTTCTTCTATTCTATAAATTAAAAAGATAAAACTTTTTTAAATCACCTCTCTTGTTATTGAGGTTTAATTGAATAATCTAATTTACATCATCATATCTCAACGACGAATTGAGATATTATTATGAAATAAAAATCATTTAGAAGCAAATTTAATCTAGTTTTAATACACCAATTATAATTTCTTCTATTCTATAAATTAAAAAGATAAATTTTTTTTAAATCACCTCTTGTTATAGAGGTTAAATTGAATAATCTAATTTACATCATCATATCTCAAAGACGAATTGAGATATTATTATGAAATAAAAATCATTTAGAAGCAAATTTAATCTAGTTTTAACACACCAATTATAATTATTTCGATTCCATAAATTAAAGAGATAAAATTTTTTTAAATCACCTCTCTTGTTATCGAGGTTAAATTGAATAATCTAATTTATATCATCATATCTCAAAGACGAATTGAGATATTATTATGAGATGAAAATCATTTTGAAGCAAATTTAATCTAGTTTTAACACATCATTTATAATTTCTTCGATTCCATATATTAAAAAGATAATTTTTTTTTAAATCACCTTTCTTGTTATTGAGAGACTTTATTCTCACGCCTAATTTTTAGTTTTTAAGAGCTGTAAATAGAAAAAGCCAATAGTCTTTTAACAGACATCGTTTTAAACCACTACCAGTTATCAATAATATTCGGGGATTCCCATCGTTTCTTGTGTGAACTTAGTAGATCTGAAACCTTACATTAGTTTTCGTTGGTGCAAGAAAACATGTCTACTACGGGACGTAAGAAGGACCTCGTTAGGTTTTTTTTCGAAGAAATTAAAGGACCTAACAATAAAATAAGAGCTAAATGCAAAAAATGCAAAAAAACATCCTCGCAAATGTGCTATCCGGAAAATAAATTTTCGAGCAAATAGTACACCGTTTAAAAAATATATATGTTTTCTAAACAACTAATAGACACGTCAAGCCCTTAGCCTGGTTTAGATCCGCTTACTTTAAATATGGTTCAGCTATTGCATACTGCAATAGATATAGAAAGGATTTTTTCCTTATTTAAGGAATTAAATAACAAATAAAATAAAAAAATGCTCAAGTTTTAGAAGTTTTACTTTAAAGTGTTATTAAATGTATTAGAAATTACAAGTAAATACTTTATAATCTTATTTATTGCGTCTTTTAGACATAATCCTTCATAATCATTTTAAACAACTAGACCTGTGAAGGCTTTTTAAAACATATAAATAATTTACATAAATACAATTGAAATAGAAAAAAACAATACACTAAATTTTTCAGATCCAACCTTGCAACACCTGAAATATGGATGGCAACATGGAAAATAAGTAGCTATAGATAGATAAAACTAGCTAGTTTTAGATTTTTACTTAATGGACTTTTAAAATATCCATTATCGTAATATAACAAAATCAAGGAATATAAGTATTCTATAAGCAAAACAAGAAAAAATGGAAAGCATACACAATGCGTTCACGATGAAAGGAATAAATTCGGTCAATTTTTAGAAATTGCTTAAAGTTTTGTGACTTATTTACGGATTTTATGTCAACACTAGATATTATTTGAAAATGTTAACCCAAGCCAAGTAGCTAATTACCATAGAATATTAATTGGGTTGAGTTGTGCCATAAACCTTTTCTGCACCCAACCCAAATGGTTAGCTAGTTAGTGGCTAGTTAGTAGCTAGTTAGTAGTTAGTTAGTTATTAATTGGATTGGGTTAAGCTATTAACGTTAATCAATCCCACCTAATTAGTGAGCATTAAATTAGCATATTAGTTGAGTTGAGTTTATCATCAACCTTATCAGAACCCAACCCAACCCAACTATAGTATCTATAGTTATATCCAGAAAGTAGTAAAATAGTATCCAGAAACCTTGACATTACTTCTAAAACCTGCACCATTTCGCACCATTTTTTCACCGTTTGCACCGCATTAAATATTGAATAAAACAACAAAAACAAAAGGTTGAAAAAGATAAAAAGAATACCAAACAGTATAAATTTTGCAATTGAAGGTGGAGGAAGAAAACTAACTTACCGAAGATTCGAAATATCAGCAACCTAAAAATGGGGATGTCGACAATGCTAAAGAGTTTTATACAACGTTTTATTAAAGGAATAGTTTAATAATAAGTATTTCATTGTATACTAAACGTTTAGAATTTTAACTAAAATATAATACATTCAATAATAATACAATCTATCCTTCTCCACCACCTCCACACTCTGGCTCCTCACCACAACCACCCCTTTCATTCATTTCCTGTTCTTACTTCCTCTCCTAAACTCCCGTCTATCGCCGCCTCCCACAGCTCACTACACCCTATCAGCATGTGTTAAAAAGTCTACCAGTCATCTTCACACGGCCTACATCACCGTTCTACATTATCCGCCCAGTATCTATTCCCTCTTTCCTCATTTACACAGCAAAATCTGGCAATCATTATTTTCCCCTAATCATCCCCTTTCATTTGCAGATACCTTGGGAGTTCCTCCATCACCGTATCACCATACCTACTACCTCTTGTTACAATTTTTAAAACTCGAGTATAGACGTAATTCTTCAAAGAGACAAATTTGAAAAGTGAAATCATCAATGGTTTTTGAGTTATAACTGAAAAACCAAGTAAACGAAGAACAAGACAAGGTCATAATATGAAAAGTCATTAAAAAAAGGTTGGCCTAAGATTACCAAACACTTTGGAGGTTTTACTGCACTACCCTAGTACTTTCACCCCAATTTAGAATTTCACAACCCCCAAACACCCCCAAACACTGACCCCGAAAATATTCTACAGTGATATTACTTGGGTTGGATTTGTAAACCTTGGGAATACTGTTTAAGTGGTTGGCCAATATTTCCTAAAAACAAGACAGAGATAGCTATAGCTTTCCAAGATATAGCTACCGCTTCATCCAGTTCATCCTTCACTAAAGGGTTTGTCATTAGAAAAAAACAACGTTTATTGAAAAATAGGTAGTGTTCGTGCTTTTGGTAGAAAAAAGCTTTTCTAGTACTATTAAGCATATTTGAACAAGATATTAGGAACGCTGTAGGTAAGACAAAAACATTTCACTGCTTAAGGAATCAAATTCAATACCAAAATCAACTTCGTTGCTAATATATTTATTTTATTGATCAAGTTGAGTTGACTAAATATAGAATGTTTAACTTTCACAACAATCACAATTGATGCAAACAACTCACCATCTATTTTTGTGTAAACAGATGATTAGGCAACAGGCAACATAATTGATTGTTGATTTACTAATACGTTCAATAGATATTGAGTACTTTGAAAAGATTTGAATTGAGTACTCCGGTTTATGCAGGATGATAATCTATTGATACATCTGCATAGCATCCAAAAGATTAATGATTAGTTAGACGTCACTAAGTGGGCTATAGATTTGTGGAGAAGGATATAAGAACCATATACTAAGCGTATTCTTAAAACTCACATTCTCGTAACAAAAAATTAAAATTACATAATTTGGTTGGCTTCAAATACTTTTAACACATTTCAAACAATGTGCTAAAGAACAAACAAGATCCTGCTAATTTATAATATCCTTATTAAAAAGTTTCTACTAAGACATATAGTATGTCTGTAAAGTCATTTCACCATTAGACTTAAACTTTAAACAGATGTTCTTAATCCTGCGTGGAAATCTTTATTATCATTCAGCTGAGTAAGGTAAAACAAATTATTAGCTATTTTAACCTAATTGTTATCATTTTTAGGATATATCATCTGTTGTAGTACTTATTAATTCGGAAAATTTTTGCCAATTACTCTGTGGCAGAAATAATGCAACAATATAGGACCATATTAGCATAAAATGCTGAGGTAGGAGCCATCAACCTTATCTGAATTCAACCCAATCCAAGGAGCTAGTTAGTGCTAGATATTAACAGGGCTGGGTTGAGCCATTAATCTTTAGCCAACCCAACGTAACTAACTAGTTAGCACTAAATATTAGTTGGGTTGAGTCATCACTTAGATTTTTTTTTAATTATGACACCAAGAACAATGACAAAATGAAAGAAAGTGAATGTACTGTAGAGAGAAATCCATGAACACAAAACCAAGGAAAATTTAAATGTTTCAAACATATACCAGAAACAAAACATAAAATAGACTATGAAAACGTGAATCTTGTTCATGGATGTGGAACTGGTTTTAAACTTGATTCATCGGAACCATTGGAATTTCACGAACATAAGGTTAAGGTTAAAATGAAACAAATATTACATAATTCAAATAAATCAGAAACCTATTCAAGAAACAAGTCTTCCCTCAAATACTCTCAATAGATTACAACAAAGCCCGTCATTTCCGTTTCGTCAGTGTTTGTAGTTATTTTTGTAGTTAGTTTTAAATACTTTTAAATTTTGCATGGATTTATTACTAAATAATTTTAAATTTTTTTTTCGATTCGGCTGATGATGAGAAACTGTATTTCACGAAACTAGTACCGTAAACATATAATGATTTAATATATTTTTTACTTGTAAATACCATCACTGTGGAATTAAAGCATTTTACAAAACAATTTTTAGAACGAAAGTTGTATTAAATGCTATTCTTAAAACGATAAATCTACGTAGATGTGTTGTAGAATTTCATAAATGGTTAAAAAATACCACATTTTCCTTCCATCTTTTCCTTCTTACCTTCCATCTTCAGTCAACAATATGTAGAGTAATTTGAAAATGTTTTATGTTTTAAACTTCATATCAAGTTTTGAGGTAAATCTTTTAACATGCGACACTCGTATTTTTATGTTTTGTGTATAGTTGATTTAGTTCAAGCTTTTTGATGGTCTTTGTTGCTTTTCCAATTTGTTAATGTAATACTCAAAAAAAAAAAAAAATGAAAATTTAATGAATTTTGCTGTTTTCTAGTTGTTAATAGGAACATTTAACAAAAAGGAAGTTCTTTTGAAGTTTTGCCCTCAGATTCATAGGTATCTGGAAAAATACAAAAATATATAAATCTAATAAGTTTACATGTTTTTCCTCAAGGTGACAATAGAAATAGTTCAGGAATCTATAACGTTATTCTACAACCAACCTTTTGTTGAAATATTTGTGTAGAGATTAACGTATTTCGTCGAGCTTTAAAATATAGTGAAAATGTTATGAGTTTGTTGCTTTATCAAGTTGTTAATGGAACACTTTGGAAACGGTGCAAATTTTAAAAAAATGTTTAAAACGAAAGTTGTAGTAAATTTTATTGTAAACTGTATTTTTTTTTATACTTTTACTCTCACATGTTCTTTTACTTTTCTACAAATTTGATGAATTTCTTGTTTTTTTTATGTTATTAGTGGTAACATTCTGTACTCAGAGAAAGTTATATCTTATTTTCAAAACACTATTCAGTATTGTAATAATATTTTTTAATTAATTATTTATTAATATTTGAAATGATTCACTATAAAATAAAAAAATCTAAATAAAACATTGTAATGTTTACAAATATTTATTATTAATCATTTTAGTATATCACCGGTTCATAACAATAATAAGTTTTTATTTTTATCTTTAATCGATTTCGACGCTGAATCATTACAAAAATTTCAATATTATAACAGTTAAATGTAAAACATCAAAGTTAAATGTATTGCGGGCCAGAATCTAAATATAACTTTCAATAGTTATTATTTAGATCGTAAGTAAAAGAGATCCTTGTCCGCAATACATTTATTTTAGGCTATATTTTGAGTTTAACGTGGTTTTGTTACCTATGTGTTTTGAATGTTTTATATTCAACTGTTATAAAATTGCATCTATTGTAACGGTTACAATAGATTCAGTGTTATTTTTTTAAATTTTATTATTTCTTTAAATCTGACGTTCCTTCCTTAGATGATTATGTAACTATAGAAATTGATCTTTTAATAGTGTGTTGTATGTGTAAAATGATAAAGGATTTTCAATACTGCACACATAATAATCTTTGATAACATTATTTTTAGGTATGTGAATCATAATCGATTTTATCTTTAGTGTTCTATAATTCTTGTTACTCTTATCGGCAAAATTCGCATTAAGAATTAATATCTGGGATATAAACATGTTTGGAAAATATATTGTTGATTGGCACAATAAAGCAGATATAAAAGCAGATACCACAATATTATTACACTATACACATTAATTTTCTTTTTACACGAATTGAATCAAATTTGAGTCAAATTCGAGAGAACACGAGTTAAGAAGAAAACTCGTGTTCTCTCTTTATACGAATTGTCTTATTTTAACCCAAATTATTACCCAACTCGAAGTTAAAAAATGTTTAGACATTTTCATAATTATTTCCAATATATTGTTCTAGAAATGATGGGAACATTACTATACATGGTGTTCACAAAATTTAATTTTCTTAATTAAAAAAAAAGAAATTATTAATTTTATGAAATGCTACAAATTAACGTTAACTTTAAAGCTTAATATACAAAAAAAAACAACAACAAAAACAAATTGAGATGTTCAAGCATGGTTTTGTTCAAAAAAGTGATTACTTTCCTTTATAAATCATAAAAAATTTCATGAAGATATCTTATGAATTCGATTTTTAAAAAGAGTCAAGGAAATCGTTAATTTTATGAAATGTTACAGATTTACGTTGCGTTCAAAAATTGATATCTTGGAAATAAATTGAGATATTCAAATATAACTTTATTATCGAAAAAGTACATGCTGTTCTTTATAAATTACAAAAAACTTCATCAAGGTATCTTAAGAATTCGATTTTATACGATTTTTTTAAAAATGATTCAGAAAATTGTTTTTTTTATGAAGAGTTACAAATTATCTCAAAAACAAATTGAGATACTCACGCAAGATATTGTTTTTAGAAAAGTATATACTTTTTTTTATAAACCAAAAAAGATTTCATGAAGATAGCTTAAGAATTCGGTTTTTCAAAAATAGTAAAGGAAATCGTTAATTTTATGAAATGCTTCAAATTTGATTTGAGTTCATAAATTGATATCTCAAAAATGAATTGAGATGTTGAAGTATGATTCAATCTGTGAAAAAATGCACAGTTTCTTTTATAAACCAGAAAAAAATTCAAAGAGATATCTTAAGAATTTGATTTTATACGATTTCTTAAAAATGATTAAGGAAATTGTTATTTTTATGAAAAGCGACACATTTAGGTTGAGTTCAAAACTTGATATCTCAAAAACGAATTGATATACTCACACAAGATTTTGTTCTGAGAAAAGTGCCATTCATGAAGATATCTTAAGAATTTGATTTTTTATGATTTTTCTAAATGATCAAGGAAATCATTAATGTTATGAAATGGTACAGGTAGGTTGAATTTATAAATTAATATTTCAAAAACGAATTGAGATATTCAAATATGATTATATTCGCGAGAAAGTGCATACTTTTCTTTATAAACCACATGAAAGATTCAACAGGATATCTTATGAATTCGATTGTTCAAAAGTAGTCAAGAAAATGTCATTGAGAGATAAAGCTAAAGAAAAGTGGTGACAACTAAAATTGTTATTGATTACAAATGATGTTATACGCGATGAAAAGCGAGCTCATGCTAATTATGGCTTGTATAAATCTAGAGATGGCGTCTCTTGAAGATTAAATCATCTCTGCCAGATTGTCTATCTGATCCAGATAAAATAAATCATTTTTTCCTTCTGTTTCCCGCTCATTGGAGCTGACCAATTTTTACTCAAATAATCGCAAATAGGGTGATAGCACTTTTGAATTTCTCCTACTTTCAGAGACTGATGTTCAAGATATACCATTTTCAATGAAAAGTACCTCTGCAGGGATGGATGATGTTCCTCATCATATGTTGATCCTAAATTATCCCTATATCTTACTCATCATTACACACATTATAAATACGTGCATCGAAAACAATACCCTTCCTTTGTCTTGGAAAACGGCAAATGTTGTTCAGATTCCGAAAGTTAAGTCTCCATCGCATTATTCCGACTTTCGTCCAATTAGTCTGTTGCCAACAATTTCAAAAATTATGAAAAGAGCTTTGGAGAAACAGCTATATGATTTCAAATAACATAATTCCAGAAGTTCAATCCGGCTTTAAACATCTACATAGCTGCGGAGCTGCTTTATTACATATTTGTAATAATATAGTTCGCGCATCTGAAATGGTCTTGTTACCGTTCTAGTACTTATTGACTATTCAAAAGCTTTCGACTCTCTGAATATTGATGTATTACTCTCAATTGTACACTACAGTGGCTTGGGCGCTAATGCAATTTTGTTCTTGACCCAGTATCTCAAGGGCAGATCTCAAAGGCTCGTGGTTGGTGGCCGATCGTTTCAGCCTCAGTCTCTGGTGTTCCACAAGGCAGCATAGTTAGTCCATTATTATATAACACATGTACTTTAACACTTTTTGAGTAATTGCAATGTTGTAACTGTCATTCATATGCTGATGGAACCCAGATTTACCTTTCTTTCTTTTCCTTGCACACATCTCAGTCGTTGAAAGCCATTAACAGTGATCTATCTAGAATACTTAAATATTCCAAAGATCACTCATTACACATTAACCCTGCTAAATCAGTTGCTATTCTGTTTTGGCAAAGAGAGAAAGCGCTCACGTTCGTTAAATCCACTGAATGTATTTTTAGATGGCGAGTAAGTTGTTTTCATGAACTAAGAGAGGAATTTGGGTGATTATTGGCGATCGGTTAACATTTACCAAACATATGAATGTAACTATGCAGAAAGCTTTTGCTACCTTAAAGTTCATTCTTAATAGTAGATTTGCTCTGAATGAAAAGATGAAAAGGAATCTATGTGACTTACTTGTTAATACGATAATTTCAGATTCAATTACTGTGATTCTGTTTATGATGCTTTTCTGTTATTGTCGGATGCTGACAGAGTGCAGAAGCTATAGAAGATTTGTTAAAAGTTAATTTATGGTGTTCACGGTTGTTAACTAATTTCACATGAGCTCATTGGAGCTAAGTGGCCAAGTATGAATAATAGACCAAGCCTTCACAGTGCTTCAACTTATCATAACATTATACTAACAAAAACACCCCCTTACTTGTACAATAACATATCGTACGGATGAGTATAATCTAAATTTGCACCACAGGGCTCTTCTTGCATATAAATCACAATTCTTTAAACATAGTTTTTAATACGAAATTGCCTCAGTATACAATTCACATCCATGCGAAATTAAAAAGTTGTCTATTAAGAAATTCAAAATACTGTACAAACACCACTCTTGCTCTCAACTGTTGAGATACATGCATCTGGATTTCGTTTCTCTCTCTTTATCTCTATCATTTTTATTTTTCTCCTATTCTCTTTGCTATTTTCAGGATCTTTGCTTAACATTTCTCATGTTTTGTAGAGCTGCTCACCTCGCCTGAATATTTGATATCTGATCAGTTCGTTCTTGGTTTGGATTTAATTTAAATGATTTTATAATACAGCTTCATCTTGTAAGCTTAACCTTTGATATCTGTTAACTGTCCATTCTAATTATAACTGCAGTAATATTTGTTTCTGTGTTTCAATTGAATTTATTTCTTATTCAAGTAAGACATAGTTTGTTACTCTATAGTAGTGGTAGTTGTTCTTGAAAACCATTTCGCCAGGTTCTGGCAAATGAAGCATCGCTACATTTTTTCAAATGCATAAATGATTTATTTTTTTGTTTGTCTAATGTTTATAATAATATAAACTGTATGTCGACTTAAAGAAATAAAGTTATTGTTATTATTAATCTAACGATTAATAATATTATCATTTCATATATTTATTTTATGAAATGCTTCAAATTTGGATTGAATTCATAAACTGATATGTCAAAAACGAATTGAGATATTAAAGCATGATTTTGTCGCGAAAAGTGCACACTTTTCTTTATAAATCACAAAAAACATCAACAGGATATCTTAACTATACGATTTTATATGATTTTTTAAAAATAATTAAGAAAATTTTAAATTCATTTTTATGAAATGCTACAAATTGAGGTTGAGTTCAAAACTTGATATCTCAAAAACAAATTGAGATATGCAAGATTTTGTTCTCAGAAAACTACAAATTTTCCTTGAAGACAAAAAACATTCATGAAGATATCTTAAGAATCCGATTTTTATGATTTTGTTAAATGCTTAAATGGTTAAAAGGAAACGAATGATTTCCTTTTAGCCATTTAAGCATTAGAAAGTGTATGTGAACTGGCAGATCACAAAAATACCAAAAACGATAAAGAACTCGTAAACGACATAACCAAACTATAAAGGAAAGAGATGATCCAACTCAGCGTTTCCCAACCTTTTTTATATTATGACCCATAAAACACAACAAAAAAAATTACACGATCCATAATTCAAAACTGTTAATTTTATGAAATGTTACAGTCAGGTTGAGTTCAAAAATTGATATCTCGAAAAAAATTTGAGATTATCAAGATATCTTAAGAATTCAATCGATTTTTCAAAAAGGAAATTCTAAATTTTATTAATGAAATGCTATAAATTTAGATTGATTTTAAAATCTGATATCTCAAAAATAAATTGAGATACACAAGTATGGGTTTGTTCATGTAAAAGTCAACACTTTCCTTTATAAATCATAAATAAGAGCATCAACATATCTTGAGAGTTCGATTTTTTATGATTTCTCAAAAATCATTATGGGAATTTTATGAAATGCCACAAATGTTAGTTAAGTTCAAAACTGGATATATCAAAAATCAATTGAGTAACTTACTGTTAGTGTACACTTTTCTTTATAAATTACAAAAAAATTCAACAAAATATATTAAGAATTCGATTGTTTATGATCTTTCAAAAATGATAATTTTGAACGAAATCAATAATTTTATGAAATGATAGAAATTTAGGTTGAGTGTATATAAATTGATATCTTAAAAACGAGTTGAGATGTTAAAGTATGATTTTATTCGCGAAAACCCGCATACTTTCCTTTATAAATATATCTAGGTATGGATTAGCGTTTCTGGATCACTACAAATAATGTTTATGCAAAAAGTATGTTTGTATTTGTTTTAGTTTTTGACTTATGGTTGATTTTTATGTTGAAATTCCGAAATTATGATATATTGAAGATATGTTGTGAGTAGGTTGTGGATTATGCTTGTCAACTTCGATTAAAGAGATCGGTCTCCATGAAGACAAATTATTGAGTGGTGATCAATAAGCAGCTGTTGATTATCAAGGTGATTAGGAAGTATATATGTTGTCTTTAGTATTAGAAAGTGAATGTAAACTGGCAGATCACAAAAATAGCAAAAACGATAAAGAACTCGTAAACGACATAACCAAACTATAAAGGAAAGAGATGATCCAACTCAGCGTTTCCTAACCTTTTTTATATTATGACCCATAAAACACAAGAAAAAAAATTACCCGACCCATAATTCAAAATTTTTAATTCAAAACTGTTAATTTTATGAAATGCTACAAATTCAGTTTGAGTTCAAAAATTGATATTTCGAAAAAAATTTGAGATTATCAAGACATCTTAAGAATTCGATCGATTTTTCAAAAAGGAAATTCAGAATTTTATGAAATGCTATAAATTTAGATTGATTTTAAAACCTGATATCTCAAAAATAAATTGAGATACACAAGTATGGGTTTATTCTTGAAAAAGTCAACAGTTTCCTTTATAAATCATAAATAAGATCATCAACATATCTTGAGAGTTCGATTTTTTATGATTTTTCAAAAATCATCATGGAAATTTTATGAAATGCCACAAAAGTTGGTTAAGTTGGTTAAGTATATATCAAAAATAAATTGGGTAACTTACTGATATCGAATTCGTTCTCGAATAAGTGTACACTTTCCCTTATAAGTCACAAATCATCTTAAGAATTCGATTTTTTGATCTTTCAAAAATAATTAAAGTAATTTTTAATTTTATGAAATGCTACAAATTTAGGTTAAGATCAAAATGTGATATATCAAAAACTAATTGAGATACTCAAGTTTGGATTTGTTATCGAAAAAGTGCATACTATTTTTTATAGATCACAAAAAATTCACCAAGATATGTTAAGAATTCGATTTTTTACGAATTTTCAAAAATGAAAAGGAAATTTTTTATTTCATAAAGTACCACAAATTTAGATTGAGTTCAAAACTGGATATCTCAAAAACCGATTGAAATACTAAAGTATGGGATCTTGATATAATCATCAAGATATCTTAAGTTTATATTAAGATATCTTAAATTCGATTTTATACGATTTTTCAAAAGTAGTTAAAAAAAGTGGTTAAGGAAATTTTCAATATTAAGAAATGCTACAAATTTAGATTGATTTCAAAACCTGATATTTCAAAAACAAGTTGAGGTACACAAGTATGGGTTTGTTCTTTGTTGAAAAAGTCAACAATTTTCTTTATAAATCAAAAAAATAATCATCAAGATATCTTGAGAATTCGATTATTTACGATTTTCAAAAATTATTAACGAAATTTTTAATTTTATGAAATGCCACGAATTTTAGTTGACTTCGAAACTTGATACCTCAAGAACGAATTAACATATTTTGAGATACTTAAGAATTCGATTTTTCAAAAATGATTAAGGAAATTTTTAATTTTATAAAGCACCACAAATTTAGGATGTGTTAATACCTTGATGTCTAATAAACAAATTCAGATACTAAAGTATGGGTTTGTTCTCAGAAAAGTACATACACTTTCCCTTATAAATCACAACAAGAATCATCAAGATATCTTTTAAATTCGAATTCTTATGATTTTTCAAAAATTATCAAGGGAATTTTAATTTTATGATATGCCGCAAATTTTAGTTAAGTACAAAACTTGATATCCTCCTTATAACGGACTAAAGATTTTACGCACTGAGGATCTTGTTCCCAAAAACTAGAGAAAAAAGAAATAAGGAAATTAACCAGTAATCATTAAAGAAACATGAAGATGCACGCTATCAAAAAGTATTATAAAACAACCGGTTTTTTCCCTCAGCCATTTTTGTAACCGTTAACAACTTCATTATATATATTTGAGTTCTCCTGAAGTACTTTGTAAGTCCACAACAATTATTACTTCTTTAATTCTTTTTACTAAATAAAATTTTACTAAATTTTAAAATTTTTTAATTTTTTTTTTAAATTTTAAAATTTACTAAATAGTTGTTTTTGTTTGTATGATCACATAGATTTTTAGTAAGATAAGTAATAAGAAATCGAACTAATATAACCACGTTTTTCGGCGTGTTTTTGTGACTCCATTTTTGAAATACTCATCAACCCGAAAAAGATAAACATAAAACATGTTAAACATTTATATTTCGAAAGTCAAAGGAATCCATTTCAACTCAACTTGGCCGTATTTATAATTCTCCTAAGGTCCTTCACATAGCTGACGGTAAATTAATATTAATTTAATTAACTTTTTTCTCTAACCTCTTTTTAACGTTGTAGTCGTGCCTGAAGAAGACAGCCAAGCTGTCGAAACATTTGTAGCACCGACTGAAAAATAAAGATTTCATCGTTAATCTATTCACCTTTTTAATTCTCATTCTGAGGTCTTGTAGAGTGGGGCATTCACACAAGATGTGTCGAACAGTCTCCTCGCTCTCTTGACAAAAGCGACAGAGGGGACTAGTAGCAAGCTTAAGGTTGTAGAGACTTGTGTTGATGCTTGTTTACCTTACAGTGACCCGTGATGAGTCCCGTTAAAATACGTAGAGCGCTTCTACCGAGTCTTACGAAAGACAAGGCTGTCTTTGCTGAAGGATAACACAGCAGTTCTTTAGACAGATAGCAGCTCTTTGTCCTATTCCACCTGTGTGTGAATTTCCTGTGGTTGAAATCTTTAATAAGCTCAATTTGAGTTAATACGGACGGAGCGATTAACGGTTCAGATGAACAGATAGCTCGCTTGGCAGCTCTTTTGGCAAGTCTATCAGCGTGCTTATTACCTGAACTGATCGAGTGTCCTTTTATCCATTGAAGTAACACACAGTTATGTGCTGCGGCCTTCTCCAATGTTAGGTGACAGTCCATGACAAGTCCTAAGGTAATAGTTGTTCTACTCACGGCTGAAATAGATTCTCTACTGTCAGTATAAATTGTGAAAGTCTTACATTGCAAGTTGGATTTGATAATAATGTCAGCGGCAAGTAGAATGGCGATTAATTCTGCCTGTACGACGGTGATACCTTTACCTAATGGAGTAGATATGTGGAGATGGAGATCGTACGAGAAAACTCCAGCTCCAGCTCCTTCCCGTCTAACCGAACCATCAGTGTAGATTTTGTTACTTTTATTTATTTTACTTTTATTTATAGTTCTGTGGAACTTGGGTAGGTGAGATAACTCTTAGTAAAAATGTGTTGTAGGGGTATGAAGTCCGTCTTACGTTCCAGAATTGGCGAGTAACCGACCATTTCATTCTAAAGTACGGCATTTTTACTGTTTCTCTCACCCATAAAGATTCCTGCTGTACGCAGTCAAAATATGGTCACCAGTGCCACTTCTTGAATGAACAAATGAAGTGGCGGTAGGTTCAACATGTTTTCCATGGCTGCGGTGGGGGTAGATCGCAGCGCACCTGTAACATACAAACACGCAAGTCTCTGTACTTTATTTAGTGCAGCAGTGGAAATAAATTTTAAGGTTTTTAACACCAGACTACTGCACTATATGTAAGCATAGGTCGAATTACAGCTATGTAGATCCAGAACGCAGTTTTAGGTGACAGCCTCCATGTCTTATCTATAGTCCTCCGCCATTGGCTGAATGCAACATACGCTTTCTTTACTCTATTGTCAAGGTGAGTCTTCCATGTCATTTTGTTGTCAAGTATAATGTCCAGATAATTGACTTGACGTTAAAGGGAATCTAAGATATCTTTCGAAGTTGAATTGAAACTAAGTTCAGGATTCTCTAATTTTTGACTTGTGCAAGGCCTTAAGTAACCTCGGGTCTTGGAGGGGTGCAAAATCTTCATTAGGCGTTCCCTAACGTCTGGACATCCCCGACACCTGGGGCCAATCCAAAATACGGAGCGGATATTTTACAATAATTTTCTGAGCCAATGAGTTAATTTGTGGAAGGGAAGAATTCCTCGCCCACAAGACCAGAAGATAACATCCGCCACTAACTAATCCCAAAAATCGTCACGTAATTTCCAAGCAGTGGAAACCATCAAATATTTACGTGATCTAAAGTCTAAGTTTTTAACGACTTCTTCGTGTCGATTCGCATCTCCCCCATCAAACTGCGGATACATAATTTTTCCCAAAATTTAACATGAAGTCTTTGAATGTGCAAGGCAAAATCTAAGCAATATCTTTGAAAACAAAGCACGATATTTTGAGCAAAACTAGTTTCTAGTTTATAAAACCCAACACAACCTTTGGGAATGATATTAGAAATGATACCAACCTAACCCAAGTTCTTCAATCTGTTTTTGTTGTTAAGTTGTAGTCAAAAACTCAAATTTTCGCGATTCTTAAAAATGATATTTCGTTTATTTTTAAAATTATAAAAATAATACATAAGACGTTAATCCCACCTTAGGACACTTTTTTGATAAGAATAATTTTTGATATTGTCCCCATGAATTGGATTGGTATTAGATATATCAACCAAACCGTTTGCAACTATACGTCTCTATACCGGACGTCGTTAACTTGAGACGTGATTTTTTAGTTTCTAAAATAACGAAAGGTTGCACTCTAGGAATTTCTAATTCGAATGGTTATTTCTTAAAACCGTTAAATAATTTTCGAATTATTACAGGCAAACTGGGCTTGCCAACCTTCCTCAATAATCTGAAACGAATCAACTCTCTATTCTGGGGATTCACAGACAGTCCTTGTCGGTCACACCAAGACTCAATCAACTTGAGAGCCACTTGCATCCTATCAAAAAGTACATTTATGTGCTTACCTTTGACAAGGATGGTTAGATCATCTGCATAACCAATTGTTGTGAAGTTGGCTTTAGCGAAGCATTGCAAGAGGCTGTCCAGGGTGAGATTCCACAACAATGGAGAAAATACACCCCCTTGTGGGCAGCTTCGAGTAACTCCTTCATGAAAACTGACATCGCCAGCCCTAATCTTAACTATCCTATGTTTGAGAGTGTTCTCAATCCAACCACAAAGAATCGGTGGAACTTTATGCTCAAGCAAGGCATCGTTAATACCAGAGAAAGTTGTTTTATCAAAAGCTCCCTCTATATCTATGAACACACCAAGGGCGGACTCCTTTGAGTCCAGCGCTCCACCAACAAAGCTGGTTACCGAGTGAAGAGCCGTTAGTGTGGACTTGCCCTGAGTGTAGGCATGTTGATTAGGATTTACTGGTGCATTTGGAAGACAGAAATCCCTGATATAGCGATCACACAGCCTCTCCACGGTTTTCAAAAGAAAGGAGGAGAGGCTGATAGGTCTAAACGATTTCGGTGTGAAATAATCTAATTTACCCGGTTTTGGCATGAAGTTCACCGTAACCTCACGCCACCGGTTGGGTATCTCACGCCACCAGGTGAGGTACAAGATCCTCCAAGCCCCATTGTAGAAGTTAAAGTGCACATTTTCCTTTATAAATGACAAAATATTCATCAAGATGTCGTAGAAGAATTCGATTTTCTACGACTTTTAAAAAATATTGAAGAAAATGACTTTTAAATACAAAGGCTTTTAAAAAATTTTCCTGCGAATCGTCATTTTTATTCTAGTATTTATTGTTTAAATTATTCCAACTTACAGAAATAGCTTAACATTCTTAAGTGAGCTGTAACATAAAAACTTACAATATATGTATCTAATTCTCTTTTTACACCAATTTTTTGGAATTATCTATCGTGTGAAAAGAGCATTATGTGTATTACAATTTTTAAAAACGTAATAGACAAAAACGATTCATCATCAGTCTAAAATAATTTCTAAATCCTTTATGTTCTAATTTTAGGTCGTCCTAAATCTAAAATGCGTTTCTTACGACTTTAGTACGTATCATATAAATTATTTTTAGTTTTAATGCTTATTTGAATCATATATTTGAATTTGTGTAATAAAAAAGAATTCTTAAATAAAGTTGGTGTCTAACTTGAAATGTTACACTCTATTATCCCCATTCAAATGGAGATGGCGTTTTAAACTTAAATGTTTTAATTTAATCAATAAAAATGTGTATAATACATCAAATAAAAGTGAAAATAAAGATCATTAATTTTTTAACATAATAAATATTTTTTAAAATAATCCAGGTTTCTAATTAATTTCACAACCATCATTCAAACAGAGATAGCGCTATACGTCTCATAACGTTTTTAAATGAATTTTAAAGATAAGAGATGCCGCTGATAGTAAATAAAGTTACAACGCTTTTAATGCAGAAACGGAAATTAAATTTTAAATGGCAATAACGAAGATAATCCTTTATAATTACCCGAGTTACAGTTGAAGCGGATAAAACGGTTCGATGTTGTTGTAGTAGCGTAAAGTTTTATTGCGAGCAATTTATCGCAGGGTTCGTACGAGATAATTGTACCGGCATTTTTTTGCTGCACTTTGTTAGACAATTATATGGGTAGCACCTGCGTGCGAAATGGTATTTTCAATGTAACGGATGAATGCGATAAATAATGTTCGATGCACCTGTACTTGATGGACGAACTATGCTCATTTTATAGGGCTGCCAACTTAATAATAACCATAAAAAGATAACGTAGCCTTTGTTTAAAAATAAAAATTAAACAATGGATAAAATGAAAATGTATAGAAGATTGAGTATCCGATATTGTTGAAGATATCTTTTATGGTGTGTGCCATTTAAAGTAAAAGACCAAAGATCAAGATTTCTGCTTGGCAATAAGAAATTGGTAGGGGATTTTATTAAGAAAACGATTAGTGCTTTTCACGATGGATTCGGTGAAAAGATTATTTTTTTTGGAATATATTAAAAACGAATTGACATAAATACCTAAAATTCATGTGGCATATTTACACGAAAAATTTATGCGGGTGTCGATGGATTTAATTACATCACATCTCTTACGATCCGTATACTAATCCAATTAAAATATTTCGTAATCCGTGCGCACTGTTTTGTTGGTTTATTCCTTTAAACTGATTCTTACTTCATTAATCTTGAATATCTTCTAAGATACAGTGTAATAGAGATATACGGTAATGCAAGTATTTTCTTTGATAAATTTGTAACTAAAATAGGTATAAGAACTGAATGGATGTAATCAATGGGTTTAGAAAAAATCTTATTCGACGAGGCTGAGAAAATGCAATTAAGCAACATAGAGCAGTTTAAGTACAGTGTAAGCCGGTTATAACGAGCTAACGTAATAATACCGAAAATGTTTCTAACATATTTTAAATAAATTTGATTATAATAAACTCAAGTGGATATAAAAGAACTGCGACATGATGATCTTGGAAGCTTAGGAAGTTTAGAAGTGGACTATTGGTGGTTGAGTATTATATGATTCAAATGCTGTCCTCTTAATATCCTACTATCATTACTTCCGTTGTATACAGGGTGTCTCACGTAACTGGTTCATTAGAACGTTTTTAGGTTCCACTATTCGTAGAGGCTTGAAATTTTGGTAACATGGGTTGTTCATTCCGATCTATTAATCTAAAATATTTTCAAGATGACCACCACTTTCGGTCTACAGGAAGTAGACCTCAACTTCGTTATTTTAAATGGAATGCTATAGTTTTTATTACACCATTCAAATACACGTATACCGAATAAATCAATTACCGAATAAATTAAACAATGAAAAACAATTTAATGACAAAAATTAAAATCATTAACATAAAAGAATGAAAAACTTAAAATAATAAAAATAAATTATGGGAATTTAATTCTCTATAAACTATTTAGATACTTTCCTGTGCCTATTTGTTGTATTTGCCCTCATATTTGGAAAGTAATGGACGCATGCAATGCTGGAAAGCTTCTTGTTTCTATGTTAGAAAGCTATGGAGTTTTGACAACTTTTCATCCATATTTATGTTATTGTTGTCATTATTTAGTTGTGTCATCACTTACTTCTGTTAATGTCTTTGAATATCATAGCGAATTTTCCAACGCCAACATTTTAAATTCATCTTATATTCATGGCGGATGTAATAAAATTTTGGATAGAATCTGCTTCTTAGTTTTGGAAAGAAAAAAATAACAAGGAACCATAAATTTGTATCACCAGCAGCTTAAGATAATAAAATAAATGTTTTGGCATATTTTATTGCTTCTATAAAATATGCCAAAATTTTAAATAATAATATTTAGAATAATATTTTTCAAGAAAGCTCGTAAATAAATAAAGTGAACTTTCTAGGAATATCTCGCCCATCATTACGTCGAATATTACACATTATTATTGATAATGTTTGACAACGATAATTTAAATACACTCAGCAGCAGAAGTCTGCGTACAAAAAACTTGTAATACTTTAATTGAAAAAGTAAGAGTCATAATCTAATGTGATAAACTTGATTTTTTTTTATTTTGTATATTAACTACATATAATTCTATTAACAAAATATGCTTCAACAAAACAGAAACAGTAGTTACAGAAAAAAATCAAAACTAAAAATTCTACAAATAACGGGTATGCAAAAATCTGCGTACAAGTCAGGACAGTATTTATAAAAAATTCATAAATGAGATCATTGTTTCTATATTAATATGAGGTCGGATAACCTTTACGTTTAATAACCTCCCTTAAACGTTTAGGCATGGAGTGCACTAATTTCTTCGTTTCGTCCGAACTGATTTTGGGCCATTCCTCAATCATAACATTTTTTAACGTTTCCTTCGACGTTATGTTGTGTTGCCGAATCCTGCGTTCCAGTAAATCCCAGAGGTGTTCGATGGGATTCAAGTCCGGCGATTGTGGAGGTGTTTTAAGTTGCTTTAGGGTATTGTATAGTAGCCAAAGCTTAGTGTTGTGGGCGCAATGTTTGGGGTCATTATCTTGTTGAAAAAAGTATTCGGGCCCCAAGCCCAAGTTTTCGATGCTAGGCTTCAAATTTTCTTTTAAAATGTCTATATACATTTTATGGTCCATTGTCGATGTTATGAAAACCAACCTTCCCACCCCTTTGGTGCACATACACCCCCAAACCATAACTCCACCACCTCCGTGTTTTACAGTCGCTTTCAAATTTTCGGGATTAAGGGTAGTATTAGGTTTTCTCCATACAAGTTGTTTACCCTTAATGCCGAAAATGCAAAATTTGCTCTCATCTGTAAAGAGAACTTTCTCCCAGAATTCAATGGGCTTGTCTAAGAGTTTTTTTTGCAAAGGCGATCCGCTTCTGACGATTGACCTCTGACACAAATGGCTTTTTTTAACGTCCTTCTCACCGTATCTTTGCTGATAGTTTTATGAAATTCTTCTTGTACATTTTCTACTATTTTTTTGCCGTCAGCCTAGGTTCTTTTCTAACCTGCTGTACAATTTTTCGCTTCTCTCGGTTTGTTAAAAGGGGTGGTCTACCAGATCGCGGACGTGAGAGGTAATCTTCAGTGTCTTTATAATTATTAATTACTCTTTGAATGGAAGAGTGTGACCTGCCGACAGTTTCTCCTATTTTTCGAAAAGATTTTCCCTCTTTCCATAACTTTACAATAATTTTTCTCTCTCCCAATTCAATTTCCTTTCCTTTCGTGTCCATTCTAACTTTTAGCTTCTAAGCCTCTGCTAATATAATTGACACCGATTATCTTTTATTTAAATCGGAAAGCGTACATCGCCAACAACGTATTTAAGTAAATAAGTATATTTTGGAGAAGGCGTCTTTATTTGTACGCAGATTTTTGCATACGCATTATTTGGAGAATTTTTAATTTTAATTTTTTTTGTAACTAATATTTCTGTTTTATTGATGCATATTTTGTTAATAGAATTATATGTAGTTAATACACAAAATAAAAAAAAATTGAAGTTTATCACATTAGATCATGACCCTTATTTTTCCAGTTAAAGTGTCAGAAGTTTTTTGTACGCAAACTTCTGCTGCTAAGTGTAAATTAAACGATAAACTGTCAAAGTGTCATAATGATGACACTTTGTCCTTTTAATAAAAACACGAACGGCTTCCAGCATTTTGTGTAGGATTTTGATAAAATACTATTAAAATACTATTGAGTATTTTATTTAAAATACTCAATATGAAGAAAACTATAATAAATAGGTATAGCAATGTTTATAGATAATCTGTAGAGGATTAAATTCCCGTTTTGATAGGCTAAAAAGATATGGGACGTTCCATTTAAAATTTTCGACTTTCCCGCAATTGAATACAGCGAAACGGTAATTCAATTTTTAACCACGCTGTATAAGGTACACTGATACAACAAGTGACAATCTATTTGACAGCATATGAAGAGTTATTGTACTAATGAAAAACGTTTTTGAATTAACGTTTCCTGAGATATATGGTTTTAAAGAGCATGGCGATATTTGTCAAAAAGCACTTAAAATTAAAATAACTCAAAAACAAAAAACGCTAGGTACTAAAAACTGTTATCAAAGTCAACATATTTTCTTACGTGTAATTGGATGGTTTAATAAAAACAATAGCATTCCATTTAAAATAACGAAGTTGAGGTCTACTTCCGGTAGACCGGAAGTGGTGGCCATCTTGAAAATATTTTAGATTAATATCTATTAATCTAAAATATGGAATGGAACGGAATGAACAACCAATGTTACCAAAATTTCAAGCCTCTACGAATAGTGGAACCTAAAAAAGTTCTAATGAACCAGTTACGTGAGACAGCCTGTATAAGAAGACCGCCTTCTTAATTATGTTTAAATTTGGTTAGTGTTTATTAGAAGAAATCCAAATATTAAACTATAAAACTCATCAGGATATCGTTCCAAAGTTAGAGCATCGTAGATGTTGACATATTGAAGATTCTAGTGATACATTTAATTTATGAGTTTATAACTATACCCATAAATTAATGATAAATATAAATGATATACCCAATTGATGATAAACATAAATAAATGATATACCCAATTATTTATCCAATTTTTAAATACATAATTGTTGTTATTAAATACCTGGGAATTTATTTTCAAAGGAATATTCTTTTTCACTCCTTTACGTTGTTAATTTTCTTGAAAAATTGGAAATCTTTTTAATACTTTCAGTGTTAATTCTGAAGCTAGGCTTTGTTGGATTTTTGTTCGAGGTCTAGTACTAGCTCTACCGTTACTAGAAAGTTTCGGTCTAGCAGTGCGTCTTTAAACCTAAATGTTTTAGTTGTTATTCAGTCTTAAATTGTTTTATGCTTGTATTAAACTAAAACTAGAACTAACACTAGACCTAGTACTAGAAACTTTCTAGTACTAGGTCTAGTATTAGTTATAGTTTTAATTGCCATTCAGTGCTTGATTGTTAAAAATTCTTCTGAAACTAAATGTATAACTAATACTAGAGCTACAATCTAGCTTCACTATTAACACTAAACCTAGAACTAGAAATATTAAGATTTAACCGTTCGTCTCATTAGACGGTTAAACCCTAATGTCTCTAGTGCCAAGTCTAGTGCTAATTTTGAAGCTAAGTTGGGATGAAATTTGATGAGGTGCTGTCTTAAGAGAGGTACGGCTAAACCTAAATGTTTTTCGTTCTATGTCTAGTATTAATCTAACTTAGTATTGGCTCCATTTTTAATTGTTATTCAGTCTTAAATTGTTGTATACTTGTATCAATCTAAAACTAGAACTAAGACTCGACCTAGTATTACAAAGCTTCTGTGTAAAAGTATAACTAATACTACAACCTAGCTTTAGTATAAACACTAAAAACTAAACTAACGCTAGACCTTGTACTAGAAAGATACGTACGGCTAAACCTGAATCTACATGACTACTAGATAGTTTCGGTTTAGCCGTGCATAGTTTTAGCCGTGCTAGTTTTAATAGCCATTCAACGCTTGATTGTTGTAAATTTTTCTGGAACTACAAGTATAATTAATACTAACAGTGTTCTTAAGTACCCGGGTATTTATTTTCAAGGGAATATACTTAGGGTATATACCCAAGGGTACTTATAAGATCTGAGTTAAAGTGTCGATATTTCGATACGTGTCGACGTGTCGACATTTCGAGCACTGCATATCGGAAAATATCGATATCGATACAAAGATCTTATCCAAACAGTATCTAGACTTTTTTCAAAAGTACTTAGCTTTGAATTATCAATACTTAGCTTCTCAACAGTAAGTAATTTCTGTCAAGAGAATATCGTCTCCAGTTATTAGAATCTAGTTTTCTGCCAACAGTATCTAGATTTCTGTTAGCAGCTTTTAGGTATTTGCCAACAGCTGTAATCTTCTTCAAGCAGCATCCATAATTTTTTCAGAAGTATTTAGCTTTTTTTAGCAATATTCTGTAATTCTATAGAAGTTAATAATCTGCAATTATCAGGATCTAGTTTTCTGTCAGTAGTATCTAGACTTTTACCAGGAGTTATAATCTTCTACAAGTAGTATCCAGACTATTTAGTCTGTTTGTAGTAGTTACTATGTAAAGAGAATAATATAGTCTTGATTTACCACGATCTAGTTTTCTACCAATAGCGTCTAGACTATTGCTAGCAGTTTCTAGACTTCTACCGGTAGTTATAATCGTCTACAAGCAATATCTCCAGTTCTTTGAGAAGTATTTATCGCTTAAGTAGCAATATGCAAATTATTAATAGCAGCATTTTCTGTCAAAAATATATAGTATTCAATTATCAATATCTAGTTTTCTGCCAACACTGTTTAGACTTCTGCTAGCACTTTCTAACTAAAAAGTTATACAATGTGTGTATCGATACAATATCAATAAGTATCGCTACATGCATATTTTCGATATATCTATACAATGTGTGTATTGAATATCGATACGCTTAACGCAAAACGACAGTACACATGGGTATATACATAAACAACAAGTAAACAAGAAAGTGAGTTCTAGTCTGGCTATTGGAATCATTTTTTTTGTATACTACAATTTATTCTTTGATATTCATTTATGCTCCTTCCATCTTTATTTTTAGTTCTTCGTGAATCTTCGTAGTTCCAAACATTTTCTGCTCCTGCTGAGCTGGATAATGCTGTAAACATTTTCTGATCCAACAGTATTAAATCGAGCTCGAAGGAGTAGAAAATGTTTGGAACTATGAAGGTACTCTGAAGATTGAGGGATTAGTTGGGTACCAAATGTCATTTTTCAATTTCCTATTATGATTGCACTCAAAATCAAAACGACATCATAGCAAAGCAATATTTTCCTAATCAATTTTTCTTTTATAATAACGCAACGACGATATCTGCCAATTCGTATCTCTCCGCCATAACAGTGGCAGCATGGAGTGTCCATAAAATGGGTTTTGCCCATATCCTCTTTATCTCTAAAATTTGCAAATTCAGATCTAAACATTATTTCATTTATATAAGAATACTTTCCACACTATAAAGTACAAATAGCATTACGTCTAACTACTAAGTAGTTATTAAGAATATTTTTTTAAAATTTTGTGAGCATTTAAAACAGTTTTGAACAATATGCTGGGTAATTTTTTAATATTGCCGTGTTATTTATATCTTTGACTACAGTATTTGCAGATTACACTTCCCTGTTCATCAGTTATCAGTTTTACAAATCTGAAAGCCTAGCTCTTAACTTTTGGCATTTTTATTCATTTCTTTATTACACAAGCTAATATTTGTATTTCTTTGTGACTAAATTAATACATTCAAATTAAAAAATATACACATATATAACTACACATTTTTAATTGATTAAGTACCCACTTTTTGGGTCGGGGTAAATACCCATTTTATAAATACCTACCCAATCGGTATTTACCTGTCGCCCATCAATGTACATAATACTAACGTTGAAGAAAAATTTCTATTTAGTTTTGACAGTTTTGGTATTTCGTTCTACTCAACTGACTTCTATATGTCTTCTTTCTTCTATATAGTATCTGTCTCAGATACTGCGATCGTTCTATTTCCGGTAATATTCACTCATAAACGTTTGTCGTTTCTTTACCTGTCCTAATAAACGCATCATTTAAAAAGTATGCAATTTCTTAATCCGTTTTCTTAGGAAAAATAAAAAAAAACTTCAAAAGATTGCACCAATAATAATGGCAGATATCGCCAATAATTACAGCAAATTTTATTCTGAACAATATTGTGCTCTTGTACTATTGCGGTTTGAGGCATCGATATCGACAAATTTCGAAAGTACGAAAATTGGTTGAATTAAGAACTTTTTCAACTTGTTAATTGAAATACTTGGGAAATGAAGCATGTTACAAAAAATATTTTACAACAAAAGTTGTAGGAAATTTTATTTTTAACAATCGTTCTCTCTCTTGTTTCTCAATACTTTTGTTCTTAGAAGCATACATTTTGAGAGAAATACGAAAATCTAGAAATTTGATGAATTTCGTTGCTTTATAAGATCATAATGATAACATTTCTGAATAATAATAAGCGAAATTTTAAAAATTATTAGATTATCATACACCGCTATGTAGCAGGGTATGTCATACAGTAAGCAGGTATGGAGCTTTTGAAACTCCACCAGCATCAGTGATCTAAATGTTCGCATGTTTATAATATTTAGGGCCTATCACAAATCACGTTCAGATATTTTTTCTGAGTGATAATTGTATCAGACACTATAGCTGAAAGAAACTAACAACATAATTCCCTTTGAATTAACATTAAATGCTGTTTTTCAAGTTTATTACAAGAAAATAAAAAGGGCGTGTGGATTTTTCCTGAATATTATTTTGTTCTACTATCTGTTCGTTCGGTACCATTAACTCTATTTTTATAAAAAAACTCGGTTAGGTCCTTTCTGATTAGCATGGTGTAATTGTTGTTTAACATATCGAGAAAAACACGAAAATATTTTCAACGAATTTTAACGTTTTGTACTTGTCCATTTTACAAAAAAACTTTTACAACGAAAGTTGTGGCAAATTTTGATCTTAACAACATTGCTGTCATACATTTTTTACTCTCAAACTGCTTGAAATTTCCAAAATGGATATAAAGAAATGGTATTTAATAAGAAAGTAATATTATTACATAACATAACAATGGCGGTGTTTATTGCAATCTAGTTGAGCATTGTATGATCCAAAACTAAATCAATGATTTGCGATCCTATCACCTTGTTATCGTTAATCCCGCTGTATACAAGAAGCCTGTATTCTTAATTAATTTTAAGATTATTGACTTGAGATTGTATGGATGATTATAAATTAAATGTAGTGATAATGTAGATTTATGAAAAATTTTGAATTGTAATGTGCTGGAATTGGTGCTTCTGATTATTTGTAAATCAAAAAAATTAAGAGTTTGGTTGTTTTTCATTTCCATAGTAAAGGTCAATTTGTTGATGTTAAAGATATTAAAAAGGCCATACAATTTAGCAGAGTTGCCATCATAAATAATAATAATATCGTCCTTCATTTTATAAAATCTATCGTTGAAAATGAAAAAGTTCTGTTTGAAGATTAAATCGAGTGAACTAATAAAAGAAGAGATTTCTAAGATATTAAAATTATTAGAATTTGGTAAGTTATAAGTTATAATAATTTGTTTCCTGACAATGTTCAAGGTTTCAGAGGTAGGTAAGTTTGAATCAATTGATTTTTGTCAGTTAATTTGAAATTTTTAAGTCTGATGGGTTTTTTATTGTGTGCGAAAAATCTTAGTAAAGACGATTCTAATGAAATGATTGGCCCGGTTAGAGACCTTCTTAGTAGGAGTATTAATATTACTTATGATGGGACGAATGATTTCATTAGTTTTATGTAATCTTATAGGGGTTTTCAAACAAGATGATTCATTACAGTTGAGTTGATATTACTATTGTATTTATTTATATTAATATTATTTATTTGGATTAATATTATCCCTGATGTATTTTTTTAAAAATCTGTTACTAAAAGAGGATTCTTATTAATTCGTTCTATACTTTTTTAACTTTTAACTACTTATTGTATTTATTGTATCTTTGGTGTGTTCAACGTAGTTTTATTTGCTTTATTAAAATGTTTTACCATTTATGTTTTTCATAAAAAATTTTTTTATTGACAATCAGACGTGGTGTCTAATGACGGTGTAAAAACCGAAACAAATTTGTAGCACCAATTAATAAATAAAGAAGCTTCATATTTTATTAGAAAAAAATTATATTTTTTCAATTGACTTTAATACTTAGCTTATGGATCTCTTTATGTATGTTGTAACAAGGTGGCGTAGGTTTTCAAAGATTTGCCGTCTGAAAAGAAAATTTGTAAATTATTATTAGTAAAATACCAAAAAGTCACACCAAAAAGTATTTTCGAATTGAGTTTTTACTATATGTGATAATATGAACAAAGTCCATGATTTTTCAATAATTTTGGAAAAAAATCTAATTTATCGGATGCATTGGTAAAAACTTCAAGAATTGTACAATTAAACTCGTGAATAAATAGCTGGTTACAATGTGCGTTAAATATTCCCATTCATAGTTATAAGCTGAATGGGGCATGTTCTATTGATGTTCTGATACCCGGATGCCCCAATTATGCTAATAAATAAAATGCAGGATATAAATTTGCATTAAGTTTGTTGTCATCGACGAACTTGATCTAGATTTATTTCTTAAGAAGTCTTAACCTAGGAATGGGTCGGCTAAATATTAGAGGTGCATGATTTCAAGGATATTAAATTAATGATGAAGATATCTGCTGATTCAGGCGGCAGCGTTGAAATAATTTTTATTGTATACAACATTAAACAGTGATAATGCTGAATAATAATGCTATTTCTACGTATAAGCTTTTACTTATATTACGTATCACTTAAAGGAATTTTGAAAGGATGTCGTTTATGGAAAAATTGTAATGAAGTAAACAAAATTAGAATTAGAAGTAATTTTTTTTGAGACTGCATTTTTTCTTGTTCAAATTTATTGCTAGCTCCAAAAATTATATTTTCTATTTTAACATCTTTCGAATAGGAACTAAATCAAATTTATTGCTTATTCCACAAAATTATAGTTTCTATTTTAACATGTCTCGAATAGGAACTATATTTTAATAGCAACGATTAAAAGACAATAAATTGTACGACTCCTGGTGTGAGTATTTTAACCAATGGCTGATTGCTTAATTGATGACCACGTAGAGTATCATTTGTGTTATCATGGTGATCTGGTTTTATTAAAACTTAATAAAACCAATTACCCAATATGAAATCCCTTAAGAGAATAAGTTATTACATTTATGAAAAAGAGCTACAACAAACACGGGCTACTAAAAAAGCAATCAATCGAAAGACGAGGAAGAAATTATTATATCGTGAGAGGAAAACAGGTGGTGGAATTATGGCAATTACTGGAACAGTTTTTAAGTTATGGAAAGTTGGTATGGCATCTCTGGTGTTGGTGGTGATCTGTACGTTTGGATCATAGACGCACTAATGTTTTCAGAAAACTTGATATTGCTTCTTGATAACTTGATATGGCTTCCAACCGATTTGAAATACCTCTTAATATGCTTTCAGGAGACTTGATATTGCTTCAAGAAGATTTGAAATGTTTCCAGAAGACTTGAAGTGTTTCCAGAAAACATCATACTGCCCCTGGAAGACATGATGCTGCTTCTAGAAGACTTGATATTTTCCCTGGAAGACTTGATATTGCTTTTAAAAGATTTAGAATGTTTCGAAAAGACTTGAAATGTTTCAAGAAGATTTTCAATACTTCAGAAGACTTGATACTGATTTCAGAAGACTTGCAATGAGTCCAGAAGACTTGATATTGCTTCGTGACGACTTGAAATTAGAGTCCGACCCAAAAATAAATTTTGAACCGAAACCGAAATCGAAATTCGACCATAATCATAGTTTCAGCCGAAACCGAAACTTTTCTTTAAAATGAAGGAATTAGTACAAGTATCGAGCGAAAAATGTTACTAGGAGATAGAAGATTTAGTTTTAGTAGAAGTTTTAGTAGCTTTAGAACTAATATTATACTTACAACTAGAAACATTTTGGTTAACCCGTCGAACTAGAAAGATTTAGGTTTAGCCGTGCGCCCAGCTAAACCAAAGCTTTCTAGTTCTAGGTCTTGTGTTAGTTCCAGTTTTAATTCTTATTTGGCTCTAGATTGTTGTAAATTCTTCGGAAACTAACAGCATAACTAATATTAGACATGAACTACTTCTAGAAGACTTAAAATTCTTCCAAAAGACTTGGTACTGTTTTTAGAAGGCTTGGTACTGCTTGTAAAATTGATAGAAGAAAATGTTTTCATTGCGTTAGTATTTAATGTAAAATTAGACAAATTACAAAATCTTGACGTAAGTAATCCACAAGTTGTTAATTAAAAACTAAATACTGTTAGTAGAAGACATTTTTATTTCAAAAGGGAAGAAATTGTCAATAAAATTTCATTTTGCTTCCTAAATACAAAATACTGTTGGCAAAAATATAAAATTTAAATTTCAGAAGTTCAAAAATTGCCAATGAAAGACTAGGAACTGTCTGTAAATCATAAACGCTTCTGGCAGAAGATATTTTCATCGTAAACGGATAGGCGCCAGGGGTTTTTCACTCCTTTTCTTTCGAGAGCTGACATTTATCGTTTGAGTCTTTTTTCAATTCAGTTTTTTAGCACCCAGCATTTTCAAAAACCGACATCTACGATTTGGATACGTTAGCAGATACGCACAAAAACAGATGTTTAAATAATTTATGTATGATGAGTTATGTAGATATTGATTCTGGAGTCACCAACAAAAATCTTCAGTTAAAGCTATGAAGAGCTATTCTCTATCTTTAGTCTATAATATATATCATGGTTTGATTTTTATCACAACCTTAGAAGGGCTTTAATGTTTATCCCAATTCATATAGCATAACCATTAAATTAAAACTGGAAGAATTTTTGGTAATATATGGTATTAGATTGTTCCACTTTTGGATTGCTTTCTGGATCGAAAACGAGATCGATGATCTGGTGTACTCAACTTCCATGTATTTACAAGGATTTACTATTACTGGAAAAAGCGGTTATGAAGCTTTAACATTATCAAAACATCAATTATAAAATCCAGGTAATTAAATGATAATGACAATTATTGTAAATTATTGCTTAGAAATTTAATATTTATATTGCCGGGTTGAATTTTATATTGCCGAATTTTTACATTGGATAATATTAGTATTTTGATTAAATTATATTACGATTTCAAGATTTGTATTTTGAACAGGACCTGAAAGGGTAAAGCTTTCTCAAATAAATTTCGTATGGGAATCCAGGGAATGTGTTCGCAAAACCGGCAAATTCTTGGGCCGTTTTGTCGGCGCACCGGCTTAGCTTGGCGATCCATATTTTTTACACTTGCATTGGACGTCTCGATGGCCAACCCGCATCACAATGAGCCGGACTTCTTTTAACTCCAACCTTCCCGTTCTCTCAAGGGAAAATTTGACTATTTTTTTTATTTTTACTTTTTCTACCACTTTTTTTCCCGTTACTTTAACTCGACGCATACCGACATCTTAGAGATTTACGATAACGTAAATTAGTTACGCCTCGAAATTAACCTATCTAAAGATTATTATTGTAATAAAAATAAAATGTTATTTAATAAGTCGTCTTGAAACAAATTTATTTACTTGAACCTGGAAAATACTGCTTACAGTAAAACGTCAATTTCTAACTACTCACAATCAGTGGCAGCCCATAAACCATTTTAAACATCTCAAGGTATTTTTGCAATAATGGAAAATATATTTATGCAGAATAAATATTTAAAATTTTTACGTTTAGCTTATACAACAGGATAAGGCTTTGATTTATTTTATACACACTTTCACTACTATTATTTATTTTATTAAATTATTAATAATAAAAAAATGATGATTAAAAGCTTAAAACGTTTCAGTTAAAATATTTAAGTTTTTTTCTAGAAGTTGACTCGGTTATTTTTAACTTATTGTTACTCACAACATTATGCTTTATTAAAAAAAATATTTACCTTCCTTGAATGCATATTTTAAACGTTAGTGGTGTGTGGAAACATTTAAAAAATTATTTTAAATATTATTTTTAAATAATTCGCAGTTTTACAAAAATTGCTTTAACGGATATTTTACGGATAAAAATATACAATAATATAACTATAGTAACTAAAATTAGAACTAACTACTAAGACAACTAATACTAAACCTAAAACTAGAAATATTCGAATTTATTTTGATGATAATCCAGAGGATTTCCTCACATAATCATTACTAAAGACATATTCTTTATACAGAGTGAGTCAAATGTTCGGGGATGGAATACATTACCATGAAAGTTACATCGATTAAAATTATTTTGAAACGACGAAGTAATTGTGATTTTATTGTATTTATTTACAACATTAATATGCAATAATCACATACTAATTAAAATATTCGAATTATTAGCAATTCTTATTATAATCGATCACGCAATTATGTATAATTTTTTTAATTACACATTTTCCCCATTTTTTTATTCGCTTTCCAATCTTTTTTATAATAAGTCCGTGCTGTAATTGCGGCGCATAAACTGGTTAATTATTGCGGTATTATCCAGTAAATGTCATATGGCGAGTGGTATAGATGCGAAACCGTTATTACAACTACAGAACTTCAGCGAATTTCTAACTCTTTTGAAATAAAAGGATATAGGAAGCAGAACACATGTGTTCTGTTGGGAAACGGTTGAGAATCGGAAGGATAAATTTGCTGCGATGCCCTCATGTCGTCCTATAAACGTGTACGGAGACAAAGACACAGGCAATCGATTAACATAAATTGCAACCGGCCCCTCTTCTAAATTTTTTTCTCTTTCAATGCATCAAACGAACCCCGTTCGTCCATATTTATCAGAACACCTGCTTTATTTGATTTTTAATTACGTTACAGCGCGAAATCTCGTACGCATTTTTCAAATGGGGTGCAAATATATTAAACTTCAGCCCCCTTCTTTTTCTCTTCACTTACAATAGACGCATCTAATGAAATATTTAATGGAAGAAACAAATAATAGAAACCGTCTATCAGGTGGTCGGCACGTGACCCCACATTCAAAAAGGGTCTCTCGAATGATCATCCAACTCACTCACTATGAGTTTTTGCGATAATCTTCAAATGAATGGATAAATTTGGATTTGTCGGAAATAAAATAAAACTAGTTCTTTTTAGTTCGTATCTAATCTTGGTTGGTCGTTTAAATTTGTTACAATGATAGCGGTCCCTTTTTGAGTCAAAAAGAACCTCATGGTAATTGGGAAGCCATTAGAACACCGAATTCTAATTGGACGACCCGAATGGGGACCAATTCTCCACCGTCCCGACCCGAGAAGAAACCAAGAAGAACAAAAACTTATTTTCTTCTTCAACCCAAAACGCTTCTCGCTAGCAGTTGAAAAAGAAGAGTACGATGTTGGTCTTGGGTTGAAGAAGAAGAAACGTTGAATCGAACGGTGAGAGGGGGAACGATGGGGGCCCTTAATTGCTATCAGTCAAACACGCCGCGGCCTTTGATATCTTCCGATAAGGGGGCGCTTGCAAAAAGCTGCCGATCCGGCCCCGAATAACGCGGGGGCCCTCTCTTCGCTCCCAAGAACCGAGGAGAACGTTCGAGGTTTTGTCGAAGAGACGCGCGCCGATTTCTCGGTAGTGGACGCAGAAGAAGAAGGCGGCTTTCTGTGCCCGGTTCAAAAGGTGCTCTTCTCCTGCCGGTTCGATATGGGTCGGCAGGAAAAAATGGGCCACTGGCTGAAGGTAATTTAGCTAATGATCACAATGAATACCAGTATGGATGATAGCAATTTTAAAAGATAAAAGAATTGAAAGGGTAGAAGGGTAAAAAATAACAAAAAGAATTATGAGAAACAAAAACTTCCTCCTTTTTTGTTGGGCTCAGTGTTGGCATAATATTTCAATAAGGAATTTATTTTTGGACAGATTTTAGTACATAGATCGTAATAGATTATTTATGAATACAGTTATCAAACTTAATGAGGTATTTCCTTCGTGACGTCATCAAGCCATCAAATAATTAACAAGAAATGAGAACGTTTGCTTCTTCTTATGCTACCCCACTATAATCGTGATTGTGCAAAGAATTAGGTGAGATATAGAGTAAGGACATCTCCACCATATTTGCTGTTATGCAATTTAAATCAGGCTTGTACCTTTAAGATATACCAAGTAAAAATCCATACATTAAACAAGCAAAAGAGGTCAAGAGCTCAGTTTATTCTGAAGATAATAGGATAGATTGGTAAAAAGTAATAAAAAAAATAAAGAGCTTAGTTCATTCTGAACCAATTACAGAACAATATATAGAACAGAACAGTATAAATTTAGATTAACAATACACATAAAGTAAATATTACGCAAAAATATTGATGTCGTCATTCATGTTCAAAAGTCTGTACATTCTTTGTAGTGAAGCGTTAGTTTAAATGTTAGTTCTATAATTCTTCAAAAAGAAGATACTGCTATAACGACTTGCACGACCTGGTATTGAAAAGTTTATGTTCCCACTTAAGTAAACCACGCACTAGCTTTTTCATATCTGGAGCAATTCTTCCAGTGCTCAGCGAAAAAACGTGGTGTTTGCAACAAAGTTCGGCAGTTAGTACCACGAACAGGATAACCTCTATCAATCCGAAAAATATATTGCGGCGACTATATTACAGAACCATACTCCAGCTTTGGCAGAATAGGCACCTGATAAAGTGCAGTCAAGCATCCAAGAAGATACAGGAAGCGACATCCTCTCTGTGCAGTATAAACGAAAGTCTGGTATCAAAAGTTGCCACCAGAGATACCATTTATACAGTAGGATAAACGGATAGGAGTAGTTCTACGTGTAAAAGTGATAGCATTACATTTTTGAACACTAATCCTGAGCTGATTCCGATCCCACCAATCCAGCAAGATATCCAAATCCGACTGCATTAAAGCCACATCATCATCCAAGGTGATAGGGTGAAATATCTTAAGATCATCAGCATAGGCCAATACATCAGACTTAAATTTGTTTAATAACTCGTTAATAAATAGAGATCGTGCGATAAATTTTATCGACGCAAATCCATTATAAAATATTTGACAAATACGAAGACAAAGGAGGTAAAAGCCCAAGGGTAAAGGCAAATATACTGAGCTTCTGGAGGAAAAGATCTTGATGAATCGCATCATAATCATTCATGAGCACTCCCATCCAAGGACTCCAAGGACTCACGTATTACGTCAATGATTACTGCAAGATTAGTAATAACGTAACGTCGTTTAATAAACTCGTGCTGGTGTGGCGGTACAATTGATAGAACTTGTGGATTACTAGCTCCATAGATGGTTTAAACTAGATATTATGGAGATTGAATGGTAATCAGCAATGTTGTTACGATAACCACGCTTGAAAATAGAAATTATCCGTATACACTTCCAGATCTTAAGAAATTCACCTGTCTTTAGACACAAATTCATGATGACACAAAGTGAGGTGATAGCTGCACAAATGTATGGCACAACTTGACGGAATGAAGGTCTATCTGTGTATATTCTGGATAAAAAGAACAAACAATTAATTCCTGCTAAGTATGTAGCTCTTTATGAACTCAGATTAATGTATGTCTTACCATAACTAAATTACTTCAAAAAAATATCATAAATCCAAAACGCGATATATCTTAACATTGACTGAGTTGTAATCTGATCTGGGACCCAGGTCACTCAGGAATTGCTGACAATAACCACAGCTAGCAATTGGTGTAGCATTTGCGATGGCTAAAGACAGGGCTGAGAAAAGACTTTGCCTACTGTTGACTTGTTCTCCTGAAATAAGACATGCGCAGTTATTTATTGATATTACAACTGTCAAATCCGAGGATTTCTTTTTGAATTGCTCACAGCAGCATTAAAGTTCTAATATTTGTCTGTCTGTCTTTATTGTACACTGATTTTTGGGTTGCAGTTTATCTCCCCTAAGAACTTGCAAAATTTTTAGAGTATAATAGACGCTTAGAGTTGTGGTGCAAGGTTGGTTGGTCTCCTATCCGATATGTAATTTATGTAATGTAATATAATCTGAACATTTTACACACTTAAGAAGTCTTGTTTCTCTCCCTAGACGATCATTCCTGAAAAAATCTACCTCTGATAAATCTTTTGAGAAACTAACTGCATGGTATCTTTTCATTTCTTCAGTACTCTGCCTGATTCCCTCTTTCTCCGACTTCTATAGTTGTGCTTGTGTCAAAATCGCTTCATCTTCTCTCCGAATTTACAATGTTCTGAAAACTGCATTGCAGTTCTGAAGTCTATCCCACCTGGTTTTCTTTGAGAATGTTCTCAAGCCTTCAATTTCGAATTTGATGTTCTAATTTATGTTGTCTTCCGTATTTTAAAGCCCTAAGTTGTTATTACTTGATGATGTTGTATATTGTGTGATATTGTTTCATTTGACTCTTCGGGTTCATTCCGCGATCGTTTGCTTGAAAAGTTCAGATTCAAGGAAGGAAGTGATCAACAGTAATTGAGTAACAAAGAGAATTGTATGAGAAACAAAAACTTTCTCTTTCTTCCTTAGGTTCCGTATAGATTAGGCATCGTAGTTAATTATTTAGGAATACAGTAATATCAAACTTAATGCCGTATTTCCCTAATGACGTCATATATCCATAAAAAATTTAAAAGAAACGAGATAGTTTGTAGAAATTGCTTTTTCTGATGTGATCTTGTTAACTACAGTCGTGTTTATTCCAAGAAATCTAAGATCCAACATGTTCACTATATTTGGTATTATGCAGTATGTTTGTGGTTTCACAAACATAATTCAAGTCAACTTGTAGCTCTGAGATAATACAAGTAAAAATCTAGACATTAGACATAAACTGAAGAAGTCAAGAGCTCAGCATATTCTGAAGATAACAACTCTTCAGAAACAAGAAACCAAAGATAGAAGATGAGAGATGATAATTGCACAAATTGATGGAAAAATGACAGAACCTTATGAAATGATGAAAGTTGTGATCCATTTTACCTGTTAAAATTTCTGATCAGGTAAATTATTATTTGTTTGTTTTACGTTCAGAACTTTCTAACCTTCGAAATGTTAACGTCGGTTTTAAACTTTTAACTGATAAATTTTAAAATGTAATTTGTATTTTGTCAAATCCCGTATTTTAATTTACAACTATAAAGTGTCTAACTGATAGTGACGGGACGGTATTAGAAGAATGGTTATTGAACCCGAGGGTTTTGTTTGCAATTGCTCACAGCAGCATTGAACTTATAATACCTGTTTGCCTGAATCACTCTACACTGACTTTTGGGATGTAGTTTATCTTCCCTAAGAATCTGCAAAAATGTTTACCGGACGAGATATTAATGTTCTTAAGAGCATTGGACGCACAGTGTATTTGATAACATTATCTATTGGGGTATAATAGATGTTTATAATAGATGAATAGAATAAAAATAGATGAATAGATAAATTATAATAGAAGTTCTATATGAGAGTTGCGGTGCAAGGTTGGTTGATCACCTATATGTAGTGTATGTAATGTAACATAAATTATGTAATTTTAACATATTACACACTTAAGAAGTCTTCTTCTTCTTGTTTCTCTCTCTAGACTGTCATTCTTGAAAAAATCTTCCTCTGATAAATCTTTTGAGAACCTAACTGCATGCTGTCTTTTCATCTCTTCAGTACCTTACAATTTACAATGTTCTGTATACTGCATTGATCTGACGTTGTAATTCTGAAGTCTACCTCACCTGGTTTCACCTCCAATTTCTAATTTGATCTTCTAATTTCTGTTTTCTTCCGTATTTCAAAGCCCTAATTCGTTATTACTTTATGCTGATGTTGTATATATTACATTTAGGTACCAAACAATACCTGGTATGCAGTGTGAAATTGCTTCAATTGACTTTTCAGGTTCATTTCGTGATCATGAGTGCTTGAGATGTTTATTTTCAAGGTTAAGAAAGTGATCAGTAATAAATGGATAATAAAAAAAAATTGTATGAGAAACAAAAACTTTCTCTTTTTTCCTTAGACTCAGTGTTGTCATAATATTTGAATATGGAATTATTCATGAATACGGTCATCAAACTTAATATATACCGCATTTCCCTAATGACGTCAAGTCAAGATTTCAGCTCATTCTGAAGATGATATCTGTTTGGAAATGAAAGATAAAAGATGAGAGATGATAGGTGCACAAATTTATTTAAAAATGACCCAACTTTATGGAATGAGGCTGTCTATTCTGTCATAGAAAGAAAAAACAATCAATTCCCGCCAAGTATTCAAGTATAGGGCTCATTATGGACTCCAATGAAGAGAGGTTTATTATAACTAATCATTTCTTCTAAGAAAAGTCATAAATTCAAAGCACGGTATATCTTATATTTTACAAACTTAAGAAGTCGTCTACTCTTGTTCCTCTCTCTAAGCCATTGGAACTATTTCCTGAAAAGATCTGTTCGTAAAAATCTCTTAAGAAATTGACTGCACGCTATTTTTCCATTTCTTTAATACTTTATCTGATTCCGAGCTGATTACTTGTCTGCACAATATTCGTGCTTGTATCATATAGGCTTCTATAGGAGTGGTTGTGTCAAAAGCCTCAACTGTATTGAATAGTATCTAAGGAAGATTATTCAGAAATCTATCCCGCCTGGCATGTTCTACTCCACCATGTTTTAAGTTATGTTTGTGTCTTTCTAAGTTGTTATTAACCGTTTTCTAATTTAGTCTGAAATTGCTTCATTTGGCTTTTCAGGTTCATGACTATGAGAGCTTGAGATGTTGACATCCATGGAAAAAATAATAATTGATTAAGATTATAAATTTTTGATTGCACTGTACAAAATAAAAATTCTTTTATTGGTTTATACGTTCATTGCACTCAAACATTTCCCTTCTTATAAATTACCAATTAACGAATGTTTTGAAATTTTTCTCTTTGTCGAGAGGCGAACCGTTGAGAAAAAGACTGTTCAAAAACGTTGTCAATAAATCTCCAAAGCGATTTTCATAAATTTCTCTTCGCACAAAAACCGCCGAAAATAAATCCGACCCGGCGGGGACAATTGAAGTATTTCTCGCGTCGCGGCCTCTCTTTTTCCGTCTTATTTTTCCGCGCGGGAGCGCGCGCGCGAAATCTTTATTTAGGGACGTCTCCGTGAGCACCTTCGGTCCTTTGTCCTGCTGCACGTCCGCCGGGACGCTTTGTGCGTCCGTCGGGCCGCCCTATCTCGTGTTAACATCTGGGTAGTACACGGGCCCCGAACGAGAAAAGCTCCGCTTCTTCGCCTTCCTCTCTTCGGAACGACGATTCGTTATCTGATTGCGATCGAGCGATTGGCAACAGTGGCTATGCGGCAAAACCTGACGACTAAATTACACACCAACAACAACAATTTTACTATTAAGCCAAAAAAAAACGATTTAAATTGAAATTTAAACATATTATTAATCTGTTTGGGTCACGTGGCCCCAATTCACCGTTTTGAGATTCAAAAAACACACCCCTAATATCATCAAAGTCAAGTTGGTTCGATTAACAATTAATCCCGAAGACCCTTCGAAGGGGATGAGAGGACGCGTTTTCCAAGCGACCGGACTAACCCCCGAAGGGTCGCTCCTCCACTTTTAATATGTGTTCCCCGGCACCGAAGACCCCCTATACGTTGTTTGAACATTTATTAGTTTTGGGGTGACCAGCGCCACTCCGAGCACCATTATGCGGCGCGGGGCCAAGAATTTTAATACACGTCACGGGGGTTATTAATACTACCAAGGGAAGAAGGCCCCACAGAAGCTTTTATTGCACCCACCGATATCGCTAATTTTATTGCATTCGTTTATAAATGGAACATTAAAATTACTTATGTTCCTATTTGATCCACTTCAAAAACTTTACTTAATAAAAATCTTTATGATTTATTGAAGGCTTTCATGATTACAACTTTTTAGAAACAAGAAAATAGTTGCTAATTACCACAAACAAATGAAAGTTTATTCTTCAAGTTTATTAATCAATTAGATTTATAAAAGTTTTGTGGTGCTGATGTAAACCAAAATTAAAACAATGTTTTACTATAACTTCCCAACTTTTTCCATTTCAGTTATGGCTAAGCTCCAAATCATTCTCTTTAAAAATGTTGGTCTTGTGACAATAAGTTCATGAACTCTTTTATTTCAGGAAAATTTTCAAATTTACTGCTCCTGCAGATTGAGCTGGCTACGATGACAAATCTTTAATCAATGCTTGATTAATTAAATGCTTGATAATTCTTGCATTATTTGTATTTGTAAAGGCTTAATGGTGCCGATGTAAATCAAAAGTACAATAATATTTCTATAAGTAGCACGTTCAATGTCAGCAAGTTAATGAACTGTTTTGTGTCAGGCAATTTTGCAGATTTACTGCCGTGAAGAAAAAACAAAATTAAAATGATGTGTCACTATAAATAGCACTTTCCAATACCAGTACGAAATTTTTTCCATTCCTGTTATGGTTTAGCTCCAAATCATTCTTTTAAGAAATGTTTAATTACATGACAATATTACTAGAAATCAAGAGAAATAAAACATCCTACAAAACAAATATAACTCAACACATTGCTACTCTATTATTGTTGTCTATTATTATATATTACTGTTGTTAATTAGTTTACAATATTAGGTCTGCAATTCCTCAGATAAAGCTCACTGGTACTCCGTGTTACCCACGTAGACACCGTGAAATTGATCCACGACAACCAGCAATTGCAATCAAAATCACCTTGGACCTACTACTGTAAATACCTTGTATCTCTTAATATTTCCCGTCCTGTACAGAAAAGTTATGACGTTGCAGCAAGGATCTGTAATCCATTCCGATTCGGATAAAATCCATCCAGGCATAGAAACAATTTGTTTGAAAAAATTCTTCTGAATTCACTCGAACATCATAATTCTATGACACACATATTATGGTGACCAAAGAACAGAGCCATATTCTATTTTGGACAAAACATGAATTAACAGGGAGTCGCGAGTTGCGTAGAAGACTTAAAGTGTGCATTCTTTAAGCTTTATTGGGCCTTATTTTTTTGAATCCGAAGGATTAACTGTTACCACGAATTCGGTTCGTTATTGTGGCATGTTGGAGAACTCTTTGCGTTCCAAAATGGAAGTGTATAGCTACGAACATAACCCAGAGACCTTCTCATTTCAACAAGGTAAAGCCACGACTCATACTGTCCGTCGTTCATCCGAAATTCTGCAAGAGCTTTCGCTTGGTCGCCTGATCATTTACCGGGAGGATGTTCCATGGTCTTGCCCCCATGATTTGAATTCGTATTCCTTTTTTTTAGGTTAAAGCTGCTATACAAAATACGACCTCGAAATCTTGAAATTTCGCAAGATATACTGGGAAAAGTGAAAATGAAACCCTTCAAATCAGTAACTGCAATCAGCCCCTGCCTATACTTTAGGAAATTGATCTGCAAAACCAATAAGTATTTTATCAGGATCACTGTAGGTATAAAGTTGGTTTATAAAAAATTATAGCGAGTACCCAAAGACAGAAAGTTCGGCAAATCATCATTTGCCGTCAGTAAATTCATTGTAATATTTAACGTGGGATGGCACTGATCCTTGTAGACGAGAGGATAGTCATCATGAACCAATGTATTACCAATGTATGCAAATTTGAATTCCAATGTATTCGTCAAAACCAAATGCAGTAAACGATTGTCATAATACATGGTTGAGTTGACGAAGATTCTGAAAGTCACAAAAAAATTTAAAAAACCAATTTTTTCCACATTTGAATAACACACCAGGTACCTTAATATATTCTGGAAAATTTAAATCACCAATGATAAGGACAAAATCATTCAAAACGTTATGTTTAGAATGATCGTTATGTTACTTATTTTGGGCGACTCTGGGCTGCAGTACAAATACTGCTCCGAGACATTTCTTTTAGGCTATGAACACGCGATGAAAGTATACTGAATAGGCCCAGAAAGTTACGCCATATCTGAGGAGTGAGTCAACACACGCGTAATACGCACTCAGAGCCACATTTTCACTCACTAACCACGAAATGGTCTGTAAGGCATAATATGATTTATTTAATTTATTGTGATATTGTTGATACATTCTTTCCATGAAAGCTGATGCTCATTGACCATGAGCTGAACCAATTCTGATATTTGTTCTTCAGTTTTTATAGTTAATATTAGTGTATCCTCTATTACTTCTGGAAGATCAATGATGTATAATGTATAAGATAAAGGGAAAAGGTATATTGATCCTTGTAGGATACATCATAGAACCTTTGTCTAGTCTGAAGTAACCCATAGCCTCCATCTTCTTCAATAAGATAGCATGACAACGGCTGAGATTGTAAATTCTAGTTTGAATAATTCTAATAATTAGAAAAGGGCACTGGTTTAAGCTTTTCAAGTAAATGCTACAAATCTAAAGAATCGATTTTTCTCCATAACTTTAGAATATTTAAATTTTTACCCTAAATCTTGTAATTTAAATAATTTTAATCATTTTAATATAATGTTTATCATTACTACGTGCTTTTGTTGTTAAATCTGTTACACATGCTAATTAATTTAATAGCGTTGATTATTTACACACATATTGTGTAAGACAAGAAAATCAGATCGGCATTTACCGTGTTAAATAAAAAGAAGTAAAAACAACTCTCCTATCTACCACTTTACAGATATCTTCAGGTTTCAGTTTGTTGTAAAAAAGCGGTTTGTAGAAAATCCGCGGTCCTTATAAATCGCCATCAGGACCTGGAGCATTAATATCCATTACTCGTCGGGGAGTGCGGACCGGTAAAGTGCCCCCACTGTGTGCTATATAAATTATTCGGTCTCAGGGGCCCCGGAGCGGTTCGCGATGTCGCCCGTTTCGTTCGAAACGAGTGGCGGCGGCGGGTTCCAAGAGGGATGTAAGGGGGGAGGCGGTGGAACGACGACGACTACGAGGACTACGACGGACGGGGGCCACGGGATGTTTTTTCTCACGCGGCCGGAGCACGGCAACGCCTAAATTACCGAGAACAGGGGCCGCGGCGATTTTAAACTGTGTCAACGTGAATGGGTACAGCTACGGGTTGGAAAATTTGTCTTACCCAAGCAGAAAAAAGATATAAAAAAAGAAACCGTCCTCGAGAAGTACGAAGACTACGAGGACTACGAAGGATCGACCCCGTTCTTGTTGTTGGTCTTTTAAGTGTTATTGTCCTGAAGGACGATACTAACTAAATAAATAAAATCGAGAATTTATTTGACACGAAAAACAAGCGATTAACTTAAAATTTTTTTACGGTAAATACTTAGATTTTCATATTTATTTTGTTTGTAAATACAATTTATTGTTTGTCTATAAAGGGATCGTCAAAGTCGGTCTCTATGGCCAGAAATGAAATTCTTACAGTAGTCAAAAAATGCTTGGCGCCCGCGGAATGTCGGTGACGGGTCGGGCCCCTCGGGGCACTGCGCCCCTCGGACGGGGGCCGACAAAGCCCGCGCTCTTGTCTCAAAGACACAGATTTAGTATTAAGTCGACGCGGCGGCGCAAAAATAAAAAGCGACAAATTTATGGTGCCCGGCAGTGTTTATAAAACATCGCGGCGACCGCGGACGGCCGTTTAGCGGCCCCCTTCGACCCCCAGACTCTTCTCTTCCTCCTCAAACCGTTAATGGACCCAAGAATATCACTTTCAGAACGATTCGTTTAAAAATAATATTTTACGATTACAAAAATCATTTTAGAAAATTTTAAAAAATTTAGAAAAACAACAAAAATAGACAATGAATAACTAAAACAAGAATTAACACTAGATCTAAAACTAGAAATACTGAGGATTAGTAATATTAACTTCAAAATTTTGTGGCACTGAGTCATAATTAAAACTAGAACTAACTAAATCTAGAGCTAGAACTAGAAAGCTTGGGTTCTAGAATGTTTCTAATACTAGTATTGGTATTAGTTCTAGTTTTAATTTTAGCACCAAAACTATTTTAAATCGGGAACTTCGAATTCTTAAGTAAAGTTCAAAGGGCGTACTTTCTAACCCATTAAGGGCCGGTTTATTCACTTTTTGGTTAAATTTAACTACTGGATATTTTCCATGGTTACTGTAATTTCACTTGCCATGATTGGCTATATTAACAGTAACTATGGTAAATATCTGGAATAAACTGGGCCTTAGGCCTAATTTATTCACCTTTAGTTAAATTTAACTATCGGATATTTACCATAGTTACTGGCCAAATAACCAATCATGACAAGTTAAAGTACAGTAACCATGGAAAATATCTAGCGGCTAAATTTAACTAATGGTGAATAAACTGGGCCTAAGTTCAGCATTTCTACAACGTATGAGTGAAGCAAAATATATCTAAAATATGGCCTCTATTTAGTGCATTTCCCCTGTTGTTCCCCTTAAGAAGGGCTAGTGTTATCACAGAGTTAGTTTCGGAGTTACAAATAAAGTTAGAACGGACTCTAGACGAAGAACTAAAAATTTTGAGTTTAATCATGTTAATAGACCGATCAATGTCTAGTTAAGATGATTTATCTGTCAGTTAAAATTGTACCCGATAGTTTAGGGTTATCTTAAAGGTCATTTAGGGCCACTTTTACCACTTCTTGATAAATTTATCTAATAGTTAAAAACCGACTCATAATCAAGGGAGCGCTTAAAATCGTTGTAAGTACCGCCAGTTAGTTTAACTGGAAGTTGGTAAAAGTGGGCCTTAGACACTTATCAGTTTGAAGTACTGATTTAAGATGTAATAAAAAAATAAATGTAAAATGAAATGACAAAGGTTATAATTGTTGTGATACCTAGTTCAAGTATTTCTTATATTTACATTAGAAACGCGAATAGTTTCAGCAAACAAATATAAAAATGTTATTGAAAATAAGAAAACCGACGTAATAACATGGAAACAAAAAGACGAATGTTGCGGACTTTGAGGAGTTGGATGAAGTAGTGGTCGGACGACCACTTCTTCATTTTGTCTTTGTTTTATAATACAGGCATCCTACTTATAACAAGGTACACAACATGGTTATTATTATGTAATAAATATAATATAGTAATATAATTATTTCTTGGATGCAATTTTTGTTGTATTTTTAATTTTTGTATTTCATATTAATATACAGCGAAGTTCGAAACTTAAGGGCTAATTAGGACAACAGTCCTGGCGCCACCTCCTCGGTGCGCCTGTTTCTGCAATTAAATATATGGTGTCTATCTCTAACCCAATCTAACCCTGTTAGTGCATTGAGTTTAGCCTTGCAACTGAAAAAACAATTTTTTAACGAAGACACTCTACAATAAAGAGTTTCCGAAATAGATTACTTTACAAACTGATTTAGCAAGCTTGTATATTTGAATTAAAGTAAAACTAGAACTGACAGTAGACCCAGAAGTGGAAAGTTTTGGGTTTAGCTAAACCCGAATCTTTTCATTTCTAGGTCTAGTGTTAGTTTTAACTTTATATCATTAAATCTAACAGTAGATCTAGAAGTAGAAGTATTCGGGTTTAACCGTATAATTTTCAAGATTGCTAAACCCAAATGATTCTAGTTCTATGTCTAGTGTTAGTTCTAGTTTTACTTCAATTCGAATATACAGGGTTGGGTTGGATTTAGCCATACATCTGAAGTTACTTTTTTTAATAAAGGTTTCTACAATGAAATAGACTACTTTAAAATCTTATTTGGCAACTCTACATATTTGAATTGAAGTAAAACTAGAACACTAGACTTAGAAATAGAATTTTTTTTTATTTTGTATCAGAAGAGGTGCACTTGTTTCGTTCGTCCAACTCAGCCTTGAAACATCAAATATCTTAGGAAGGCACTGTTAACGTAATAAAATAATGTAAATAATTTACATATATGGTCGTCGTTTATAATTTAAGAGTTGAACAATATCCTTCTTTATCTTCATTGTTGTCAAATAATTATTCATGTAAGGATACGATCATAAAAGAGGTTTTCGTAAGCAACGCACAATATCAAAAGCACGCGGGAATGATAGACTCTAAAACGTGATCAGCTTTTGATGTTAACTTCATAAACTAATGTCATTTATTCAAATTTGACCAATTACGTTTGGTTTCGTTTCTAAAGTTAACAGTCTTAGGCCCAGTTTATTAATCTTTGGTTAAATTTAACTATTCGATATTTACCATAGTTAGTGGTCAAATAGCCAATCATGGCAAGTGAAATTACAGTAACTATGGAAAATATCCAGTAGTTAAATTTAACCAAAGGTGAATAAACTGGCCCTAAAGTTAATACGGAGGTTAGCTGTTAGGCATGTTTATCTATCAAGTGCGTATCTAACAGATTTAACTCGACATTGATGAACCGGTCCTAAACTGGAATGATTCTGGTTTTAAGTCTACTGTTAGTTCTAGTGCTACAAGTAATATTAGAACTAACACTAGATCTGGAGTTAGTAACATTTAGATTAAAAAGCCTTAATTGATGTACCGATAAGTCTCCGTCAGTTTTGAAGCTAGATCTGAAATTAAAACTACACACCCTAATCTATAATATTATCAAATAAAATAAAATAGAAAACCACTTCAAATCTGAAAATTATACTTTGCTTTAAAATCTACATGTTACCAAGAACAACTATTTTTTAATTTTTAGTTAGTTAATACTAAATGTTTTTAAAGCAATGCAAACATTATGTAGACTCGTCTCTCAATACGGCCCCTAATGTAAGAATTTTAAGCATGTTCATGTATTCCATTTTAAATTTAATTGAAGTATATTATTGTAATAATTATTCTTAATATATCTGATGATTGCGTAAGCCAAAACCACTGTTTTATTTCAATTTGAGTTAGATAAGAGAACTGGACGACATGGATCAATATCTCCAACATTTAATTAAAACTATTCGGATTTAGTCGTCTTGAGATTTATGGGTAAACCTGAATGTTTCTGGTTTGAAGTATAACGTTAGTTAAAGTAAAAGTAGAACTAATACCACTATTTTTTTTAGTCTAGGTCTAATGTTGGTTATAGTTTTAGATCAATAGAAACATGCAACGTAGTAACATGTAGCCTTTACAAACACTTCCCAACACTATCGTTAGAACTAACTTTCTAGAACTAGAACTATTTGGGTTTAGCTTAATGTTTCAAACATTGAGAGATTTTATGAAGTGTTTAAATTTATGCGGGGTGAGACATTTAAATGGAAACTACCTTATAACTCGGAAAAAGTTACAAATAAAAGTTTCATCATATAAAAGGAAAAAATATAATATACAGGTGGCCCCTTAAGGATACGGATACCTATAGTTCGTTTTCTTTCTATAATACATGTCAAGTTAATTTTTGTAGGGTTTCTGTTGGTATGACCTAGAATCCCTATAAAATGTATCTTGTTTTCCTGATTTTTAGTAAGAATTTTAATAACAAAATAGTTGATATTAAAATATTAATAAATTACCTTCAAATCAACCAATCTTCCGAGATTTATGATGAATAGAGGAAGATCTTCAAAGCTTTAAGGGAAGTATCACCCATATGAATATGCCAGCTTTTACTATTTATTTTAATTTCATTACTTTTGACTTTTTGAATAATGACAGCTGTGAAAACGTCGGTATCACATTTACTTCAAAACATAATTAAATAAATTTGGTGTTAATTAAGTATACATACCCCCTAGTAAACGTATGGAGTGGACAATGGGCGCAAGTTGAAACGATAAAACGCTTATTATAGAATAAATACCTTGTATAATAAGCAATACAAAAGAATTAATCGCGTTTGTGCTACATTCATTAATAATAATAAACAAAATTCATTTCTCTAAATACAGAAAGGTCTACATACGGTATTTTAATATTATTTAAAAACGTAATATGTATTAAATTTACTAACATTCATTAGGGCCTCCTTGACTTTGAAGTACAGCATTTATCTTACTTTTCATGGAAAATACTAGCTTTCAAGTAGTTTCTGTGGAAAAATTATTCCACTCTACAATTAACGCATTCTTTAACTATTGCTTGTTTTTAATGCTTTTCTTTCTTATCCGACGCTCTAACTCCTCCCACAAATGCTCAATTGGATTCAAATCTGGCGACTGGGGTGACGAATGATGGTGATGGGGTACATTGTATAATATCTACTTTCTAACTATGTAAGCAGTGTGCTTAGGGTCATTGTCTTGTTGAAAATACCAACCCCGAGACAGCTCATTTTTGTTACTGACTGCTTCAAATTTTCTTTTAAGACATTTATATACAAGAAGCGATCCATTGTATTGTCTATAAATGTTAAATAGCCTACCTCAACCCCAGACCATTACATTACCGCCGCTGTATTTCAGGGTAGGAATATAATTTTTTTGGTAATAGCTCCTTATGTTTTCTGCGTCACACCCTTTGCTTTCCATCAGAACCAAATACATTAAATTTACTTTCGTCACTGAACATTACATTACTCCAGAAAATGTCATCTGCATCTTCGTATTTCATTGCGAAATCTAGACATTTTTTCTTATTAATATCACTGATATAGGGCTTCTTCCTGGAAACCCGGGCTATAAAATTCATTATTTCTCAGAACACTTCTAATGGTTTCCGGATGCACTAAAACAATATTGTTCGTTTCCAGGTTCTGCGCTTGTTCTTGGATTTTGCTTTATTTCACTCAAAATCTGGCGTTTTATACGTAGTGTTATTTTCATAGGTTGGCTTCTAGCTTTACTTTGTAAACTATTAGTTTCCATACAGTTTATAATAATAGTTTGAATGCTGGCTTTTGAATGTCCAACCATTTCTGCTATTTGTTGAAAAGATATTCCATCTTTTTGGTGCTTGACAATAAGTTGACGTACCTCTAAACCTATTTCTTTTCATTTGACATTCATATTATTAACGCTCGTGCGTTATTTTATAACAAAAATGTATATAAAATTACACTTTTGACAATTGAAATTTTAAAGGACAAGCAACATTTGGGGGCGCTGTTTTTTATGTATACCAACCAGGGGACCACAATACCCAACCCAGTCCATAACATTCTTCAAAAATCATAGACCAATACAATTTTTGGAAATAAACTCTTTGTTATGTCTACTTCTTCATTAAATATTTCTATTTACGTATATTGCTTAGGGATTCACTCGAAAACAGGAAAGAGTTCGTTATAACTGGAACCATTTCAATAATAAATGGTTCGTTATAACCCAAAGTTCATTATAACTGGTTTCGCTATAGGTAAATTTATTTAAATTATGTTAAACAGAGACATTCTCTGGACTGTTGCGTTAGTTCGTTATAACTTAACCAAACCGGACGCAATCAACCCAACCTATAACATTCCTCATGTTGAATATAGTTCCTCATACTAAGTTTTTCCGAAATATTCCGTGATTTCCATATTTTAGTTTTGATTGTTTATTTTATAGCTGGGTTGAAATTTTAAAGGACAAGCAACATTTGGGGGCGCTGTTTTTTATGTATACCAACCAGGGGACCACAATACCCAACCCAGTCCATAACATTCTTCAAAAATCATAGACCAATACAATTTTTGGAAATAAACTCTTTGTTATGTCTACTTCTTCATTAAATATTTCTATTTACGTATATTGCTTAGGGATTCACTCGAAAACAGGAAAGAGTTCGTTATAACTGGAACCATTTCAATAATAAATGGTTCGTTATATCCCAAAGTTCATTATAACCGGTTTCGCTATAGGTAAATTTATTTAAATTATGTTAAACAGAGACATTCTCTGGACTGTTGCGTTAGTTCGTTATAACTTAACCAAACCGGACGCAATCAACCCAACCTATAACATTCCTCATGTTGAATATAGTTCCTCATACTAAGTTTTTCCGAAATATTCCGTGATTTCCATATTTTAGTTTTGATTATTTATTTTATAGCTGGGTTGAATTCAATCCAACTATAGAGTCAAGTTCAATCCACTTAACCAAACTGAACGCAACCAACCCAACCCATAACATTCATCATAGTGAATGATATCAAGTTGAAGATTGACTCAATCTAACGAATCTTCTAAGTTGGATTGGGTTGAGCTTCATACCATTCAATATGAGGCATGGTATGAAGGTTTTCCTTTATGTTTGAGTTGGGTTGAGCTCCAACTTCAAATTATTAAGTATGAAGTTGAAGTTCAATTCAAAATTCTTCTGTTTGATTGGGTTAAACTGAAACTTCATACCTTTCAATATGAGCTCATACCCAAAATTTAGAACAATATTTAATTTTTGGAAATATTCCGTGATTTCCATATTTTAGATTTGATTGACTTGAGTGAAGTTCATTTCAATATGAGAGATGGTATCAAGTTGCAATTTCTTCCAAAATTGCTTATTTCCATTCATTTTAATAATTATTAAAATGGCATATAAGGAATTTATTCTGTAAATTTCGTAGATATTGGATAGAATAGTGGAGGTAACATACAGATATAAAATAGGTAAATTGCAATAGAAATGTTATTTTCATTAAAATGTTAGTACATAATTTTTTAACTCCACAGCCGTTAAATCCGCATCCAAAAATCTGCATCCGCAAAATTAGAATTAAAAAATCCGGTTCTGCATCCGCATCTGCTCAACCCACATCCGTAACATCACTAATAAGAATATGCCAGCTGTTATTATTTATTTCAATTTTATAATAATCTCATTTGTTTGTGAACATGATAAATAAAACTAAACACTCTGTTAATTCTGCCATTCTGTCAAACAAAATTAAAAAATAATCAAACATGATTTATACATTTGATCACCTGATCGAGTGTGAGTTACGTGAATTGACGTGACCCACTCATGTGATCAGTCACGTGAGTCACGTGATTTATGTATTATATTCACGTGAGTAGCGTGCGTGACCCGCATGGGTCAAGATCGTGAGCGGTCATGATCGGGATAAATAGTCACTCACGCGCACGTCCCTAAATAGTTGAAATATGATCATACATCTGTGATTATATGATCTCGTCAATAGAACATATTATAATAGTTGGAAATAAAATAACGTCAGATAAGTTTTAGGGGAAATGTTACACAATGTTAAAACTCGTTATTATAAAAATATATAGAGGTGTTTACTTGTTTATAAATCAGCTATAAGTGATGTTGAAAATTGTATAGTAAGAGATGTGATAAAATTCATCCTTCATTGATTCATATATTGTCTGACAAAATATTGCTGGAATAATTAATGAAAGAGTGAATAAGATTAGAGAGTTGCTAAGAATCTAAACGTTACAATAACGCCTATATTTCTCAACTATTTTTCCTTAAATTCAATATATGCCCTAGATGCCAAAAAACAAAAGCTCTTCTTATATCCATGCTTAAAGTTCTCGTAACTAATAATTCTCTCAATAAATTATATTGATTTACTACGTAAAGCCCACTCTAGTCTCTTTTTTTAAAGTAATTTTTTTAATAGATCTATGACATAGAATTATGAAAGTGTCATAATGGCATAAATAACTTCATTTTTAATTTTTGTTAAATTTAAATATAATAATTGTAATTTCATTTAGAGCATTTTCACCTTTGTTAATTCATTGAAAAGTGTCTGAAAAAGTTTTTGGCCGAAACTAATAACTTGCGACTTATGTTTTTGTTTGACTAAAAATTAGTTTAAAAGTACAAATGATTGGTAAAATTGATTAAAAATATTGGTTATAATAGATTTTTTTGTTTGAAAATAAATCTTTCAATTTTTAAAATTGTAACTCACAAGAGAACTTTACTTATTCACCTATAGGTCTCCATCGAGAATCGTTCGAGATGCCGACGTGGCATTCCGCAAATTTCCTATTAGAGTCTTAAAGTGTCCGCGAGCTTCGCGCAAATTCGCCGCTTAAAATACACTCGCGGTTGTAATCGTTCACCTCTCTCTCCTGTTTAAGACTCGGTTTGGTTTAAAATGCGTCATTATCGAATTTATGGCTCGACGAAGCGTTTTTAACGATTCGGCCGACCGGGTTTTGTTAGATTTCGAAGAGATTTCAGATATTGTTTCGAAAACGACGGGGTCTCCACGGCTAACGACTACCGGGTACGATACCCCATTGGGGGAATAGAGGGGGGCACCCTCGGCTTTCTGACTACCGGCACCTGTACATTCCGCCGACAAATATTTGAATAGTTGTCGGACGCGCGGCGACTCCGATCGTAACTCTTTCGCGATGGGGCCCCCAACGCAACAGTAAATTTTCGGACCAGGCCCAGTCTCCTGACTGTCTTCCACGGTCGTTTGTCTCTTCTCTTTATCTTTTTCTTTGTTTCAACCAAATTTAAAACGGTTCTTTTAAAATAACTAGATTTTGAAATTTTCGTTGTTAACTCTTAAAAAAAGAATATTCTCGAGATATTTTATGATGGTCGGTTGTCAGTATTAGCTACCGTTAGTAATCGAACGAGGAAACTTTACGATGTGACCCCTCGATTAATTTATGCAAAGGAGAAGCGTCGATGTCCCTAATGGGTCTCTGCGGGGCTTGGGGGTCACTATGTCGATATGGGCACGCGGTATCTTCCATGGGTTATTGTAGTCCGACGACGGTCTTAACAAGGCCACCCAAGAGGCTGCCGATCGTTCTTATCTTTACGATGGTGCCCCTATCCGGTCACCGGGCGCATCGACTACCGGCGATAGCGCGTAAATTACGACCCAACGTTCACAACCCGTGGGTCGTAGAAAGAAGAACCCCTCTCAGCACCTCAAATGGACATCATAACGGCACGACTCCAGATATTACCATCACAATTCAGCTACCGTTTTGAAATACCTCAAAATCAAATTATATAACAATTTAAACTCTTTATTTATTTATTACATTAAATAAAAACCCTTATAGATTGAAAATAAATTATGGAAGTTTAACAAATAGTTTGAAATTGACAAGATTCCTATAAAATTAACGATCACTTTCCATGCAGGGCACATAGAATACACGATGGCACCGGTATGTCTGGAAAACGAAGAGAAGCGAACTCTTCAATAGCTCCTTGGGTCTTTAGGGTTAGAGTAGATCACGCGACGCGCGAGCGGAGTGGAGTAAAAGCGGTCGGCACGAATCGACCATTAGTCTCTTGGATGAGGTAATATCGCAGCCGTCATAGGCGGCCATGGAACGGCCACTTCTTTAATCGGACGATATTTCACCAGAGGCGGCGGCGGCGGCGTCGAATAAGCTCCACTAGGCTCCGACCAAGACGAAACGGGTTCGAGGGAGACGGAGTTTTCGCGGAATCGTGAACGCGAACGAAAAGGACGAAGAAGATGGGGCGGGGGTTAAATTTACCGTCTCTTATCGAGCTTTTAAAAGCTTGAGCGTCGGTAGTCGTAGAAGTGGAAGAAGCGACGGGAATTTCAGTTGATTTCTTTTTGTAAATTTCTGTTGGTCGGATTGAAATTATTCAAAATTTTTATTTGATTTATTATTTTGTTGTTATCGTAAAACTGCAATAAGAAAAGTTTTCTTATTATAAAGGTTGGAATATAATAAAGGCATAAACCAGAAAGACCATAAATGTAATCATAACATTATCAAAATGATATTGTAATCAAGAATTAGTAAGTGTCATCACAATATTGGTAGTCATTTATTGTCAACATAATGTGAAAAATTCTTGTAGTACACATCCTCAATGCTATTTTTTGGTATCCAAACTACACCAAAAGGTGCTATGTCAATTAAGAACAAAATAAAGTACATAAGTAAATATACATAATGGTAGTTTAGATTCAGCAATTTTGGCGAGATCTGAAGTCTTTTGTATCAAAATATTTTTATTTGAGTTTATAAGTACTGCTACTGTACTGGTACTTCGAATTAGTTAAATCAGCATTGGAGGTAATTTATACCTTATTATTGAATTTTGATTAAACTAAAATAATCAATACAAGAGTGGTAGAAGTCAACAGAGCAAAATCTCTTTAACTTAAGACTATATGCTAAATATATATCTACCAATAGTTGGTAAAGATCTATATCTGTAGAAACATAACAGTTACTAGAGCAATTACCCATTTAGATAGCTTAGAACTATGGGATTTTAAAAGGATGGTTAGACCTAAAAAATGTATCATGTTTTGGCCCATCATCCACACTCGGCAATTATAAATGCTTGGAAGAATTGATACCTCAGCAATGATAAAAGTAAGGTTATTTTTGGAGCGTTTGACAACGAACACAAGAGTGGCAGAGAACAGTTATTTTGAAAACCCGACCTAACCCATTAAATGAAAGTCAACGGAGAATAATTTCAATAACTTAAGGTTGTGTACTAAACCTATACCCACCAATCGTTAGTAAGAAACTGCATCAGCACACTACATTTTAATAAATAACTGAAAGAATTCTAATTATCGACTTACACACCAGAATCATTTATTAATAAAAGATTAGAGTTACAATATTTAACTCTAACAACTAACTATTTAATTTTTTGACTCCATCATCTCCACTCGGCAATTATGGCTTGAAAGAATTGATACCTAAGCAACGATGAAACTAAGCTTACTTTTGGAGCGTTTGACAACGAATACAACAGTGACAAAGAACAGTTATTATTGAGAACCCAACCTAACCCATCAAAAGAAAGTCAACGGAGAATAATTTCAATAACTTAAGGTTGTGTACTAAACCTATACCCACCAATCGTTAGTAAGAAACTGCATCAGCACACTACATTTTAATAAATAACTGAAAGAATTCTAATTATTGACTTATAAACAAGAATCATTTATTAATAAAAGATTAGAGTTACAATATTTAACTCTAACAACTATTTAATTTTTTGACTCCATCATCTCCACTCGGCAATTATGGCTTGAAAGAATTGATACCTCAGCAACGATGAAACTAAGCTTATTTTTGGAGCGTTTAACAACGAATACAACAGTGACTAAGAACATTATTCAGAACTCAACTTAACCCACCAAAAGAAAGTCAACGGAGAATAATTTCAATAACTTAATGTTGTGTACTAAGCTTATACCCACCAATCAATAGTAAGAAACTGCATCGGCACACTACATTTTAATAAATAACTGAAAAAATTCTAATTATTGACTTATAAACAAGAATCACTTATTAATAAAAAATTAGAGTTACAATATTTAATTCTAACAACTAGCTATTCAATTTTTTTTGCTTCATCATCCCCACTCGGCAAGGATGGGTGCTTGAAAGAATTGATACCTCAGCAACGATGAAACTAACCTTATTTTTGGAACGTCTAATAAAGAATTAAAGTTACTAAAACATCTACCTATTTAAATTTTTTGTTAGGCAGAGAACTACTATTATTAAGAGCCCAACCCAATCCATTAAGAGAAACTCCACGAGGAAGAATCTCATTGATTGCAATTATCGCAATTAATTCGACAGCGCACAACTATAATATTCTGAAATCATAGTTTTACCTAAAGAATTTGTTAAGTTTGGCTCTCATCCACACTCGGTAATCATGAGTGCTTGAAAGATTAGAAGAAATCTTCAATTTGAAGAAATTGCACATGATTATTTTGTAAAGTTGGTTCAAAAATGAAGTGTACAAAGTCAAAGTTAGACACTAGGGATGTACTTCTTAGGCGTATTCTAAATGTTACAGTTAATATTAAAAAAACCATGCAGCAAAATGGAACTGAAACCATTTTTTCGTAAATGCCAAAGAAATTGTATACAGGATATTGCACGTAAGCGGTAAAATACATAAATGGCATCAAGGATCCGAGATACAGAGTTCTTCCTTAGACAAAAGTTGTAGGAAATTTATCTCACTAATACAATATAAATATTTTTATTTATACAGGGTGTTCCATAACAACCTACCGCAATAAATATGTTATCTTAAATGGATTGGTATACTTTTCATTGCATATTCTGATTCTTCTAGTGTTTGAAGCTTTTTTAGAAAGTTAACATTTGTTACAGTTGCTGCTTGGTTATCCTGAAATAGAGTGTCATTGACATCATCAACCTATCTTATAAAAGATGTTCAAAAATTTAACTACTATTTTACCAATTTCAATTACAAAAATGTTGAAAAGTTTTCAATTGAACTTTTAAAAAATTTATTTAATTTTATACAAATCATTGCTACATATATCAATCATGCAATAAATGGCAGATCTTGTTTATTTACGAACGATAATTCTCAACCAAACTTTATAAGTGTTCAAATATCTGCCCTGTGTGCATATAAAGAAGATTTACGAAGAATGATATTTTAACACGACAGTAATCTATACATTATTCCAGGGACGTACAGAACTTTTTAAATATTCAGTGTAGGGGACATTGGATTGATCGTAGAAATTCAATACCATGGCTAACAAGATTGTTTGATCTAACTCTCTGTGGCTTCTTCTTCTGGGATGTATCAAAACCCAAGTGTAGGCTAATATTCCAACGACGAAAGAAGATATGATAAATAGAATAAGGGAGAGTTTTAGAAACTTCTTTGCTGAAACAGTGGGTACACAGGGGAGACATTTGAATAATTATAAATAAAGTTTGGTTGAGAATTACTTATAATTTCCTTTTTTAAATTATTATTAACGCTTAATCACATAATTTCATGATTTTATCTCATCTCCTACAATTGGAAAAAGAAACAATATCTGCCATTTATTGTATAATTTTATTAATTCCGGCATATCTCAAGAACTGCAACTGATAGGCACAGGAGCATGTATGATTTCTAAACAATTAAATTCTCCATCTGATAAGCTACTCAGATATGGGTTGTTTCATTTAAAACTTTTGACTTGGAATCATAGAGCCGTAGTTAAATTTAAATACGAAACGTTCACTTAGATTGATTTAGAAGCATGTTCAATTTTACAGAATCAGCTGTTTTGTTTGAGCTGTAAATAGCTAGCCCAACCCAACCCAGTATCTGTTCGCTGTTGCAGTAATCATTATTACAACAGACTCTAGCCGTCAGTGCAAGGTATTTTGGAAGCTTCTCCATGGATATGTTCCCATATCTTTTTATCAGTTTTCTCTTCTGTCTTTGAATGTCGCCCAACCCAACCCAGGTTGCAACACAATATAACTCAACAACACACAAACCCTTTTTTTACGAGATCGCGGAAAATTTGCTATACAGACATCCGACTTGGGTTCTTGAGCAGCCGGATATTGTGGGGTTAGGATGCTGCACCCCGATGCATTAAAAACTCCTTTCCTTGTTTTCTACAGAAACACCCTTCATCGGAGGCTTTGTTCTTCGCTATCTTCCTTTCCTAGATCTGTTTTCTCAAAATTCCACGCCTCGCATCATACACAACTGAGAAAAAGAAGCACATTTCTCAGTCTTTTAAAAGTATTTTTACAATGGTAGGTATACTAAAAGAGGTACATCCTCTTGAACTTGTACTTTATGCCTCCCTTGATCTGACAATTCAGGCTTTCATCCAGTATCATCCACGCCTGTTAGGAGAAGCTATAACAGTCTCCTTTCTCATCGGTTTGATCTTCCCTATTCCTTCAACTCTTTTCTGTGCTCGGTTTGTGTGTTGAACTCATGATTCAAATTAAGACATTTACAGTTATATGTGGCTTATTTTCTACATACTATATCTGTGCCCCCATTTTAAGTTTTTTCCAATCAGTACACCTAAGTATTTTTGCGGCTTTTTTAATTCAACTACAAGATCAAGTATCTTTGACGAAGAAGCAGCTAAGGTTAGAAGCTCACAAGCTTCCTCACTTTCAGCTTCTCATTAGGAGAGTCTCCGTCTTTTTAGGGGCGACTTCTAGATCGAATTTCTCCATCTTACTTACAATATTTCCAGAGCGAGCTGCGCAGTTTGTTCAACGTCTTCAATTTCCCAACTAATTTGTTCCAATATTTGATCGAAAAAGACATTCCACAAAAGCTTGCCGAAGTACTTTCGCGTTCGATAGCTCTCGATGGCTTATTATTTAATAGTATTACTTATCATTATTCTTTAATGCTGAACTAGTAAAAAACATTAAATTAATACCGGTATTAATACCGCTATCCCGGTTTCAAAATAGCAGAAATACCGAAAGCCGGTATTAAGATGTTGGTCTGGTATTAAAAGTATTACTAACATCCTTAATAAAATTGAGAATCTGTACAAACCGGACCTCGATTCGGCCGATTATTGTCGAACATTCCGATAATGTTGCGAAATTAACGGTCGAATCGATAATGTTTACCGTTTCACGAAAGATTTTTGTAAACAAATCGGGCCATGCATACTCCTAAAGAAGGAACAGATTTTGCATTAAGGATTTATTATTTAATAATAATTAAGGATTATTTAAGGATTAATGGTTATAATGGGATAAAAAGCATAATGCAGCATGACAGTAAAACGATTTGTTAAGTATCTTATAAAAAAGAGAATAAACAAAAAAGTTTAAGAATTCTGCAAACATGTATATATGTAAATTGAAAATTGAAAATCCCTAAAGAAAGCAATGTTTTACCAAAATTATGTGGATACAGTTCAATAAAAATGTTGGTGAAGACAAATAATGTTTAAAGATTATTGGAATTTGGAAAGAAAATATACGTGCTTTGTTTTGATTTCGATCGTGATAAAAAAGAAACCAGAGAGGGAATCTTGTAGATGCAAGCAAGAACGGAAGACAAAATGTATAGGTGATAACATTTTACTTTGTAAGATTCAAAAACCAAGATGACAGAGAGCATTAAGGAAGTATTTTTGAGATGCACTTACCTGCAGTAAAGTCAAAGTATACAAGCTAATAGTACCTAACGAACAAGAATCACAAACAGCGAAGCAAAATATATGCAACTAACGATGATAACGGTAATATCCAATGATATGTCGACCAAATACTGAACAAACTTAATCCAAAATTTAAGTTTATGTAATCAATAAACTTTAGTTTATAGCCTAACAGAAGAACAGCAATCTTATGACATACTATGATGTATTGATAAAATAAATAGACAGTTATTGCAATATCTTACATAAATCTTAAGTTATCTTTAGAAGTGGCAAAAGAACATTATTTGACAATATTTGAATCATTTTTTCAAGCATTATTGATTGGAAAACTAGATAAAGATTTTGCTGTACGAATAAATATTTTGGGAATTAATCTATTGTTAAAGTCAAAGTCGGTTTTTGAACGAATATAAAAACGCAAAATGCTTACAAGGTACATAACAATATCATGCATTTCTCTGAAACTGAAGAAACTTGGAATGTTTTAAAATGTTTTTATGGACTCTGATAATGACTAGTTTGAAATTTAAGGAATTTAAAAAGTTTTCGCTATAATAAAGAAGCAATCTGATGTTTTGATGTGAAACAATTAATAATGTTTAAATTAAATTACAACATTATCTTAATAATGCAAGAAATTTCATATAATCAATTAAAAAAATTGCAAAAATATTCCGATCTTTATATTTTAAAAGCGTTTTTATCTCGAAACATTACCAATTCAATGAGAATTTTAAATTAAAGTAAATTTTTACTTAAGTTTTAATGTTTAAAATAAGGCGTGTGTTTGAATCATGTCGTCAAATTGCGAATGGGTTGGTGTAGTTGACAGGGCTGATTCGGTCGATCGGTTCGGGCTGAATTATTCGTCGAGTTTAAATTCACCAGCACCGGTTTTAGCAGGCCGCGCGACGGAATCGCTTATGTACGAGCAGCTTGAAAAATTTTGGAGCCACGCGTCCGACGCTTTTTGCTCACCACCAAAAGCCATTCCGGCCGTTGATCCGACGATCGAATTTTGGATTAACTCATCTTCTCCAAACCTCGTTTAACAACATCTTCAAAAATTTACGAATTCAACCACGAAATCAACATTACCAATAAAGAAAAAAAAAACGATAAAGGAGCTTTTTGTCTTTTAATTTAGTTGAAGACAAATTAATGATAAGTACGGGAAAATTCCGGTTAAATTGACCGTGTAATAGCTGACGGGCGAATGAAGAAAATTAACATCCGTCGACGCCCATAAGACGGACGTTAAAAAAAATTCTTTCTCTTCTATTTACTTCTTTTTTCTTCTTCTTTTTAAGTTCAACTAACGAAATTTTAATTGCGACGCCCGCTACGGAATCCGGGAAATTTCATACGTTGCAAGCGACAAGGGGCAGTAAAAATTTTACGGCTCCTTTATGGCTTATGACTGTGACGATATTGAGACCGGGGAATGGGGGCCCGTATGGCGACGGCGCAATTTCGCCGTTGACCGCGTCTCTCGGACCGCAAGAGAGGATGTGCGGGAATTCGCCATTGTTTCGTGGCCGATGGGCTTTAATAAAGTTGTTCTCATGCGAAGCGACGCACCAACTTAATAACGTTCAAATAACAGAAGTATTGAAAAATTCTTTGAGAAATTACATTCTGTAATGGTCATTTTTATATCATCTAATCAAAAATAAAAAAATGAGGTTAATAAAGAAGAAACATTAAAAGGGCAATAAGACATATAAATCATAGTTAGAGATAAAGTAAACTATCCATATAACTGGCTAATACGTGAAAGGGGGTGTTTGTTATAATTAAAACTCGGATATATGAAAAATTATTGTTAACTGAATAACAACTAAAACAATATATAGTTTTAACTAAAACAATACTAGCATTAGAATTAACACTACATGTCTCTTGTTATGGGCTAAACCTGATATGTCTAGTGTTAGTTCTAGCACCAAAACTGTCACTAGACTTAGAACTAGAATCATTCTAGTCATTCTAGTTCTAAGTCTAGTGTTAGTTCTACTTTTAGTTCTAGTACCAAAAGTAGCACTAGACTTAGAACTAGAATAATTCGGGTTTAACCGCAGGTCTCTTAAGACGGCTAAACCCGAATGATTCTAGTTCTAGGTTTAGTGTTAGTTCTACTTTCAATTCTAGCACAATAACTCACACTAGGTTTAGAACTAGAATCATTCGAATTTAGCCGCGGATCTCCTGAAACGGCTAAACCCTAATGATTCTAGTTCTATCTTTAGTGTTAGTTCTACTTTTAGTTCTAGTACCAAAAGTAACACTAGAATTAGAACTAGAATCATTCGGGTTTAGCCGTACGTCTCTTAAGACGGCTAAACCAGAATGATTCTAGTTCTATGTTTAGTGCTAGTTTTAGTTTCAGTTTTAACACCAAAACTAATACTAGGTTTGAAGTAAAATTATTAGGATTTAGCCGCACGTCTCTTAAGATGGCTAAACCGAAATGATTCTAGTTCTAGGTCTAGTATTAATTCTAGCAACATAACTAACGGTAGGCTTAACTGTCTATTAAACAATTTGCAAAATCATATTGTTGGCTTTTCTCGTAAAATTTTGTAGGATGCTGAAGCAAAAGCTATTTAAGGTGTCTTAGTATGTATTTAGAAGTTAAGATTTTTTAACTAAGAACAAAAGATCACTTATTCATGTAACATCAACTCTGTATTTCTTGGTTGCTATTTCATGACCAAGACTATGGTATGAATTAAAGTTGAGCATTAGAACATTTATCAGAAGCAAATAATAATGGAAAATCAATTAAATTATATACAATCACAAATAACATCGAATCATTTTCACCCAAAAAAGAATGTTGCCAAAATTTAAAAATAATAATAAATGTCATTATAACCGACCACGGTCTAATTCTCGTAATCGTTCATTATCACCATCCACATCATCAAAACTTTGTTATTATCATAAAAAAGTATGGTTATAAAGCTTAAATATGTTTTGGCTGATAATGTTTATTATACGATTAATTTTCTAATGATCAACAAGAAGGTAACCCATTTAAAAAACAAATAAACGTTCAATGATAAATAATCATAAAAGATCTATTTATCATCATTAGCAAACAAGAATTAATGTCTTTTTATTTTCGACAAACACACTAAATTTATTTTTTTAATAGATACAGGTGCGGATATTTCTGTGATACCTAGAAACATATTTTCAAATAGAACAAATGACAAAGACTCTTTCCTTACAGCAGAAAATGGTACCACTACAACAACTTTTGGTAAAAATAATGATAAATGTAAGTCCAAATTTGAAAAGAAATTTTCCGTTTGTATTTACAATAAAAAAAATAGACGATACAAAATAGATTCAATGATACATCTAATTACAACAGATCCAATTCTCAAGACAAATGATCCAACCCCACAATTATTTATCATTGAAATGAAATATATATGATTTAATTTTGTGGACCACTTTGTGTAGATTCTATTAAATATAAATTAGCAAATGATGAATTTAATCAAATGGTGTCATTCTGAATTTATAGATCATCATCTACTTTCGTAGCTTCGCTTTGCATATGCTTCTCAAAAAGATGATCGACTACTCAATTTGGTTACAGTACCAGATCGATACCCTCTACCACATATACAAGACTTCAGTCTACATTTACATAATTGTACCAATTTTTTTTTTTCAAAAATAAGGGGTCAGTTTACAATTGAGATTGAGCTGAAAAAGGAAATTCCTTTCTTACAATTAGATACTAAAATGATCCGTAATAACACAAATACTTTTGATATCTTAAATTAATATCTTAAAATAAAGCTTGGTTAAGAAGAATATCAATCCAAACTAGAAGACTTCATTACAACGTCTAGAATTTTTAGAATATGAGTGTTTGGATGAACTTGAAATCAACAAAATCGACTTCAATCTTTTAAATCCCATAACTTTTGACTAAATAAAGATATTTTGGCTAATATCTCAAAAAAATCTCCAATTCATATCAATTTAAAACCGATATTGCACATATTATTCAAAATCTTAGGATCTCTCAAATCTGCTTCTTAATATAGGATTAATTTATTACAATCAAAACCTACATTCCTTTTTGGTATTTTTTAAGTGAATAAAGATATTTTCAAGATTAATATCTTAAAATAAAGCTTGGTTAAGAAGAATATCAATCCAAACTAGAAGACTTCATTACAACGTCTAGAATTTTTAGAATATGGGTGTTTGGATGAACTTGAAATCAACAAAATCGACTTCAATCTTTTGAATCCCATAACTTCTGAGTAAATAAAGATCTTTTGGCTAATATCTCAAAAAAATCTCCAATTCATATCAATTTAAAACCGATATTGCACATATTATTCAAAATCTTAGGATCTCTCAAATCTGCTTCTTAGTATAGGATTAATTTGTTACGATCAAAATAAAGATATTTTCAAGATTAATATCTTAAAATAAAGCTTAATTAAGATGAATTTCACTCCAAACTAGAAGATTTCATTACAACGTCTAGAATTTTTGATATATAGCTGTTTGGATGAACTTGAAATTAACAAAATCGACTTGATTTTTTTTTATATTCCATAACATTTGAGTAAATAAAGATATTTTGGTGATTAATACCTCAAGAGAATCCCTAATTCATATCAATTTAAAGCCTTGAGATGCTAAAAATTAAATTCTTAACATCTCTCATATCTGGTTCCTACTAGAAGATTCATTTGTTGCAATGAAAACGTACCTTATCTTTGATATCTTTTGAGCGAATAAAAATATTTCCATGATTGATATCTTAAAATAAATCTTGATTGTAAAGAATTTCATTCCAAACTAGTAGACTTCATTTCAATGTCTAAGTCTAAGACAAAATTGACAAAATCGACATGAATTCTTTATATTCCATAATTCTTGAATAAATAAAGGTACTTTGATGATTCCTATCTCAAAAGAATCCCCAATTCACACCAATTTAAAGCCACTATTATGTACATTAAACAAATTCTTAGATTCTCTCAAATCTGCTTCTTAGTACAGCAGTTATTTGTTACAATCAAAACCTACCTTTTCTTGGAAATCTGTTGAGCGAATAAAGATATTTCCATGATTGATATGTTACGATAAGTTGGGTTAGGTTTGGTTGACATATCATCACTTTATCCCCTTGTTGTAAACAACTTCTTTTGCTCTGTTATCATGTATTTCAAGTAGGTAAACATTGCTTGATGTTTGAATACAAACTTTGAGTAATCTCTTAAATACTCCATAAAATCTTTCTACTACATTTTATTAAAGATGGTATACAGATCTGTGGAATACTTTGATACCACTATGTTCCAAAAATTTGTAGTTAGGTTACTCTAGATCTATTTGTATCACTGAAGAAATTCTAACTCTGCAAAAAAATGTTTAATCATCCTTTTACCACTGATTCTGAGTTAGCTACTTGTAATGGTGTTTTTATTATACGTCTAAGGAAATATGGACACTTCTGTATGTAAAAGGAAAACGGTGATCACGGTCGCCGTTTAAAATCATTAAAAATAATGGGCATCGATCACTATGTTCCTTAAAAATCACGGGGATCGTTCATCTCTAATTTGTATTATCTAAAGTACAAGTATCTTAAAGCATCTAATTTTTTGGTTAGTTTATATAAATTATAAGATGTTTCAGTGATTTTTAAGTTATCTAATTGGAATTAGATAATTCAACTAATCCTAGCTAGTAAATTCTACTGATAAATAAATAAACCAACTAAATTTATAAGATAAATGAACTATTTTGAAATCAATTAAATTTAAATGAGTTTGGTAGATAGTTCAATTCAAACCAGTTTAAGAACGTAAATGCAATGAAATATACAAATACCGTGGATCTTAAAAACATCTCTATAGACCCACTACTTTGTAATAAAAAAATTACTCTAATTATTCGCTTCTAAGCAACAAACACACGACGCCATTGTGTACTCGTGCTCCACAAAAGATTGCTGCATGATAGGTGGGATAACATAAAGCAGTGTTATTCAACCTGTGGTCCAGGGAATCATAGGGTTCTATTCAAATACTTTAATGACTTCACGAGTCTTGAAGAATTAAAGACATGTCAGATTTCTTAAAACATTAATGTTTACATTTATTGGCCCATTTTTGATAAAATTAATGGATGCATATACGGATATTCCAAAATGTGGCAATCTAACTCTATGAAATCCTTTTCTAAATACACAAAATAAAATAATTTTTTTACATTCGCTGTCAAATCCGGTTCTAAAGTCACACCATCGTCGACAATAAAGTCTAAGGAACTTGTTTGTTTCTGTAAAGCGAATTTTACAAAACTTTCAAAGCGATGTAAAAGTTATCCTATTTCGAGTACACCAATCCGTAATACATTTTATTATATTCATGAAACTATCAGCAAGCTGCTTCAGATCACGAACAGCAACAGGGATGGAAATATCATCCACATTATCATCTACTCTATTTTTTCGTATCTCTTACAGTTTCAGAGATACTGTAAGAGATACGAAACAGTTTACAGATACTGTATAATAACACCGAAATTTGCTCGCCCTGTACGGGCTAAAGAAAATGCGTCCACAAGAAAACCCTACAAGTCGACAATCTTTTGACAAATATCTTTTGAGTTTAGCCGCACTCAAAACTTTTGCAAAATTAACGCTAGGCTTAGTACTGGAATCATTTACGTTTATTTTAGTATTTCTTTAATTGTAGAACCTAAACTAGAATTAGCCATGCGTCTTCAGTCAACCGGTCAATACAACCTAGTCCAACCGAATTATTCCTAGTTCTATGTCTAACATTAGTTTTGATGCTAGAACTAATAGTAGACCTGAAACTAGATTCATTCGGGTTTAGCCGCACGTCTCTTAAGACAGCTAAACCCACCTGTTTTTAGTTCTCGATTTAGTGTTACTTTGGATGGTAAAAACAAAACTAAAACTAACACTAGACCTAGAACTAGAAAGTATTGGGTTTAGTCGTGCGTCTGAAGACTACGGCTAAACCTAAATGTTTTTCGTTCTAGGTTTAGTATTACCTCTAGTGTTAGTTCTAGTTTTAATTGTGATTCAGTGCTAGGTTGTTATTTATTTTTATTGAACTAATTCTAACTCATGAATGTTTCTAGTCTATGTGCAAATATCACTAAAACTGACATTGCGACATGAAGCTCAAAGGTGATTCGTTGATTGGAAAAATATTGGATTTTTCAAATTTTTGAGAATATGTATATAAATTAGAAAAATTTTAAAAACGTTAACTTATCAAAAAAAAAGTAAAATAAAATAAATAAATGATTTAATAAAAATAATTTTTATTCATTACAACACCCAACAAAACCATATAAGCTCCCCATTATAATCTTCGTTATGCAAATCCAGAATTCTTCATTAACCGGGTTATTGAATGCAAAGGAGGTTTGTTAAAAAAAAGTTGCGATAAGATACGAACGAAAGCTGCTTATAATTATGTATTATAACCCGTTAATATAAAAAAACTAAAGACTTTTCGCATTTAATGATACTGGCGGTGCGAACAAAAGGTTTCGGGTGCAATTGAAGCGGGATGTTTTAACTTTGGCGGCGTTTTAGAAGAAATAAGTAGTTAGAAATGGAAAGAGATAATTTATGCTCAGTCTCGGGTGAATTGCGTCCAGGTATGCGACGGACGTTAAAACAGCGATATGCGCAACGGTATCGGTTAAGAATACTGCGGGTTCAATTATGTATACGATACGTTTTGCCCCCTTTTGCGCCGCTTATGGACGGCCGTTTGTACGGGGCGGAAGTTGTCGTTTATGCGAAAAAGGGAAAAAAATTAAAATAGAAATGAGGTTCAATTGAGTACAGTAGGGTAGTGAAACTAACTTCTTACATAATCGAATAGTTGGACGGTTATTTAGCTGTTTATTTTTTCCTGGCGAACCATATATAAGTGATATTTCTTGTTTCTTAACCGCAAAGATCTAATTGAAGATTGAGAATTGAATGAGTTGCTTTAATATGGGACGTTTCTAATTGATTAATTCGCTCTATATGTGCTCAGTTTAATAAAATAAATAATGCAGTTGGAATTATTTTATGATCCATAAAACATTATTGTAACGATTACTACAGATTATTGTAACAGAAATAATGTTGTGCCAGATAATTAGCAATAAGCAATTTGACGGCATCAAATTTAATACATTTGATTCAGAAAACTTAAAGGTATTATGTAAGGTAAGAAACATATGGAAGCGCATACGGACACGAAATTTTCTGCGCTTTTGGATTTTAAAGAAAGCATGTAGTACAAAGAGGGTGGAAGCAAGGACCAAGGGAGGCTACGTCCCGACTTGAGCTATAGAGAAGTAGCAGAAGGGGAAGAAAAAGAAGGGCAATACGTAAGGTATCACTCAAGCTCAGACGATTCCGTGGAATAATAACGATCGATATTAGGGAGCCATAACTGCAATTCAAAATCTTTATCATATATTTGGCTCTAAGCTAAACTAGGACACTAGAGAATAATCCTCTTTTACTAACAATGCTCGAACTAAAGGAGGTAGGGAAATTAAGGTAAACTTATTTTCGATAGTTTTTTATTGGACTTTCAGAATCCAAACACGAAACATAAAATTTATTCGCTATAATAACAATAATAAATAAGTAAATGATTCTAGAATACCAAAAATAGGCACAAGCCAATCTCGGAAATTAAACAAAGTTAAGTAATAACTAACAACTAATATTTGGTATGAAGACCTTTGTTTCTTATAACCATTTTATTGTCGGTTAGGCATTGACTGGACAAGCTTTTTTACAAAAATGGGGAGAGATTTGCTCCCATTCTTCTAAAAAGGGGCTCTTCAACTGAGATTTGTTCGAAATGGCGTGATCTCGAACTTTTGTGTCCAAATAGTTTCACATGTTTTTGATTGGATTTATGTCCGGGCTTTGAGGTGGAGTCTCCATTACATAAGGATAATTGTACGAGCCAGGAACGTACTTTATAAGCCTTGTGCTTTAGGTCGTTATCTTGATAAAATCGCCAGTCGTTACCAAAAGACAGTTTATGAACACTTTTAGATAAATTGGCTCTTAAAATATCTCAATAAACATTTTAATAGATTATTCGTTCGATCATACATATCCGCCACTATGTTTCACTGTTGACCCCATATTCTTTAATTACAGCTCCTCATTTTTCTTTCTCCATATGTATGGCTTACCATCCGAACCAAAAACGTTAAATTTACTTTTTCTAGAATTTTGATGTAATAGTCTGATTTCTTTTGCTAATTAGTGGTTTTCGCTTTGCTTTTCTACCATTCAAATCACACAATGGTCAATTTCTCAAATTTTGGTGAACAAAATGCAAAAATTAGTAATTTCTTTATGGTGTAATAATGAGATAACTGGCTTACTGAAAATAGTTGTAATGGCTGGCATATGGTACAGGAATATTTTTTTCTATTAGAATGCTTTAATTATCACTATCTGGATGTTTAATTAAGAAATTATTCGGTGTTCAGTTTTGTTAAGATTGTTTCAATGCTAATTATACTAGAAATGTGTAAATTACGTGAGTCCCGCCGGGTCACCATGAGTCATGCGTGACCTATCGTGAGCGGGCATCAATTGTTGTACCACTCACGTGAACGTGCGTGATGGTGAGCATCTTTGGTTTTGACAGGACCCGGCGTGATCCGATTGGAACAATCTTGAATATTTTTTTAATAATAATATTGAATTTTTAATTGGTAACATTTTTTTTTGGTAAATACAAGTGAATTTGTTAAATCTCGGAGACTGTTTCAAAAAAACCTTAGTTAGTGAAAAATAATATGCGAAGAAGAGCCGTTGATAAGCACTTGACGAAAAGTGTGCGTACTTATTGCTTGAGTCTTTCAGGTATTGAAGAGGAGGTTATTCCAGAACCACAACCAGGGAAAAAAGGAAATTGTAAATATTGCAATAGACGAAAAACTCGTTATTTTTGCAAAATATGTAAATGTTAGTTGTGTATGGAGCACATAGCAGCGTGCTGCAACTATTGTTTTTGAAATATGGAGACCACTGTTTGAGTTCCACCAGTTTGTGCATATAATATTATTCCACAGTTATGATATATTTTTATAATAATTTATACTTTTTTAAATAAATATTATTATAGGTCGATTTGATTTTCGTTTATTAAGGCGTTGTTTCCAAATTTTGAAGAATATGTGCTCAAATTGTAAGCATGTTCTTTAAATCAAATTAACATAGAAAACTGCGTTTGCAATTGGCCCTGTTTTAGACATTTAAATGTAATTAGCACTGGAAGACACGTTGACATCCTAGTTTTTTGTATATTGTATCTTGCGTCCGACAGATGGAGGGTTAAAATTTGTATTTCTCGAATGTATACAATCAATGGTGCGATGTGTGATGGGCGACAGGTAAATACCCGATGGTTAGATATTTATAAATTGGGTGATTATACCCCGGCCTACGGTAAAGCAAAGTATAGAAATGTCAAAAGTTCCTAAGTCTAGTATTAGTTATACTTTTGGTTTCAGAAGAATGTACAATAATTAAGCACTAACGGGCAACTAAAACTAGAACTAATACTCGACCTAGTACTAGAAACTTTCGGCTAAACCTGAATCTTTGTATTACTAGGTCTAGTGTTAGTTCTAGTTTTACTTTGATATAAGTATATCACAATTGAAGACTAAATAATAACTAAAAATAGAGCCAACACTAACGCTACTTAATATTAGACCTAGAACGAGAAACATTTAGGGTCGAACTAAAATTAGAACTAACACTAGCACTAACACTAGAACTATCGCTAGGACTAACACTAGACCTAAAACTAAAAACTTTCGAGTTTTACCGTGCGTTTTTTGAAATCATGTTTGACGTTTCGGATGCCATGTTGCAACCTCTTCAGAAACTGGTTCGAAGTGCATTTCTTTAAAAAACGCACGGCAAAATCCGAAAGTTTCTAGTTTTAGATCTAGTGTTAGTCCTAGTGATAGTTCTAGTGATAGTTCTAGTGCTAGTGCTAGTGTTAGTCCTAATTTTAGTTCAATTAACACCTGGTCGTGAAAGCCTTCGTACTTATAACATTTAGGGTTTCGTATTTCTCTTAAGACGGAACCCATCCAACTCAACCCAACCTACCTTCAGAACTAACACTAGACTTAGAACTAGAAACATTAGGGTTTAGCCGCTTAAAGAGACGTACGGCTAAATCCTAATGTTTCTAGTTCTAGGTCTAGTGTCAATACTATAGACAGGTTATAGGTCTAGTATTAATTATACTTTTAAATGAAAACAGAAGGAAAGAAATTTTACCTAACACACGTAGAGGCAGGAATAAATATGAAAAGAAATGATAGCAGCGCTGCTGTTCAGACGCTAAGTAACATACATCCATGCAAATTCACGTCTTACTCAAAAATTAATCATAAAGAATAAACTTGATTACTTCTGGTTACGTAATCTGATAGATATTTAATATCTACACGTCTTCATGTAAAGGTTTATACACATTTTTATGCATTTTTTAAATATGTCAATTTACATAAATAATTATGGATGGTGTTAAGATAAAGGACCACTTCCGGTTACACTGTTCGAGTGAAATTTACTATATGGATATTTCTCATAATTTTATTCGCTTATGCAGTGTTTAATTTGTTTAACTCGCTTTAAATAACAAGTTTATATAGAACAAGTTTAATGTGGTGTCAAATAAAGTACCACTTCAGGTTGACGAATATGACTCAATCTTGGTATAAATCTCAGATTTTGGTACTAAGAGCCACATGTTAAATTTGGGTTTTCGCGTTGAGAATATTGTTCTACTAAATACCTGACACACACCACTGAGCGGCATCATGAAAGAGATTTTTGATATTTGACGCACTTGCTTTCTTTCCTAAGTCATTTTTTAGTAATAATAGCCAGCTTTGCTGCACCAAGGAAGGGATTTTTCTTTATTTTACGAAATGACTTCTATAAACAATTCTGGCAATCTCTCACACAGATTTTCCCTCCTGGAAATGTTTAATAACTAATTTTTTCACTTCAACAGTCGTTTGGCCTCTTTCTCTAGGCATTCCGGATAACTAACCAAATTTCTGCACAAATAATAAAAGAATGATATTTAAGGAATTCCCCTTCAACATTGTCAAACGTATAAATGAAGTAGAGTTGTGCGCGTGAGTGACTTATTATGCCCGCTCACGATTTAGACCCACGCATGTCACCCACGCCACTCAGGTGAAGATCATTCATGAACCACGTGGGTCACATCAAATGTATGAATTATGTTTGATTACTTGTTAATTTGTTTATTAATTAATCGTGCTTAACAGAATGGCAGAATTAACACTGTTTAGTTTTATTTATCATGTTCTGAAATAAATGAGACTGTTATAAAATTAAAATAAATAATAAAAGCTGGCATATGCTTATGGGCTTATTATTTACTTTATTATTTATATTTATGGTATATTTCCTTTAACGTTTTAAAGAACTACTACCATTCATCATAAATTTAAAATTAAATTTTGTTCTACTCAACATATAGTTACTGAAATGAAATGTAATAATGTAATATCCAGTATTTTTTTCTAAAAATAAACTAGAGAAAAGAAAATCTGAAAAGCAAATTCAAAAATGTGAGGCTATTTTTGATTCTAGATAGCAAAACAGTCTTGTTTTCCAGAACAAAAGTTGAAAGAGAACAAAAACTCTATTTTTAATTATACTTTAGTCTTAAATTGTTGCATACTTGTATCAAACTAAAACTAGAACTAACACTCGACGTAGTACTACAAAGTTTCGTTGTAGCTGTGCGTCTTCAGACGCACGGCTATTCCTGTCCAAGTTTGGCTTCTGCCTAATCTTTATACTACTACAATAAATAAACTATTGAAAATAAATTTACCACTATTTCCTTACCACTATTAGTTCGAACATTGTTAGTAAGAGAGTATTAAGGATGATATCCTTTATAATGAGCAGAGAACTTCTTTGTCCAAGAAGAAGTTGGTGATGATTAAAAGATTTCCTTTTTCAGTATTATAATTGAATTGAGCTTTTATGAAGGAAATTCAATCAGAGCTTTATCGACACAACACAAAAATTCTAATATAATCAATCCAACGATTTGTATACCTTTATTCACGTTTACATGAATTTTCCAATTTCACCGAATAAATATATTGCATAAAGGTACAAACGAAAATTGAATCAGGTAGATTGTGAGTGAACTATGCCGTTGGAGTCCCATGGTATAGTGGTGGCGGTAGCTTCGGCGGCGGGCCGTTTGAACTTTCCTCCGGGACTGTACCACGCAAACATCAAATGCGGCAAAGACACGGGCCAGGCCGACAGCCGCAATTCCGAATGTACGCGCGCCGGCCGAGGTGGCGGCCCCGCGACAGGGGTTCCCCCCGACATAAAGGGGGCGTCGTCATGGAGACCGTATTCCGCCAATCGGCGCGTCCATTACACGGCCGCCCCGCCGCCGCCGTTCAACTTCAATTAGCATATTCGGTACTGCCCGTAATGGAGTTCAAACCTCACCGTTTTGTTTCAATTTTACCCTTAAACACGTATCTGTTTATAATTTAGGTGTCTCATTGTGTTTATTTTCGTTTATGAATAAAGTACACATCTTTGATTTTACACAAAAATTTATCTATGTTTTAGAAAAATTAAATACAAAATTCTTAGCAAATGCTTAAATTGATTTAGGGGAATTTCCAAAGACTTATTAAATCTAATTCATTTGGCGAACAAAAATGTACGTAGTTGACTTGCATAAGTTTTAGACTACGATTTTTAATGCGTCGTCATCCGGATCACGCAACTCAAAATGTTGAAGTACGCACTGTTGAAACATGATTTATTGCCCCAAGATCAACTTATATGGCAATAGGACGAGTTATTGCAAGAATAATGAGTATAATATTATTACCAGTACCTTTTTATCATCGAGAAATAAGCGTCACACCCAATCTTCTGTCCAAAGGAATCTGCGAAGGTATTTTTGTACATCTTCGTTTCATATTTTTTGTCAAAAATGCAGATTAGTGAAGCTCAATAATTTTCGCGAAAATACATTTTCAGATTTCTTAGACTTCATGGCTTTACACAAAAATGCTTGTAGGGAAGGGGCAGTTTCATACAGTTTTTACATTTTGTCTTATAGAATTCCTTTAAGTATTTGTAATCTATCTCGATTCCTCAAAAATCAATAGTCTAATTGTCTGTCTTTATAATAAAGACATAACACTTGCATGTTTTTTGTAGCACTTTTTCAAATTATACAAGTAGCACATAAAATGTTTTTTTTATTTATCAAAATCAAGGTATGAAAACAGCGGCGTATAGTTAAGCGTCTAGAGAAGAACTAAAATTAGAACTAACACTATAACTATTACTACGACTAATACTAGAACTAAAATTAGAGGGTTTTTCCATACGCCTTATGAAAAATTATATGACGTTTAGGATGCTATGTTGCAACCTTTTTGAGTAACTGGTTCAATTAATTCAAGTCGTTTATTTGAATTAGCGATGTGGCTCAAAGTGGTGCAAGGACATTGATGTCTTAGGATAAGCTTGGCCAGAAAGGTTTTAATCACCCGATGCTACGCAGACCTGTTGACGACGTCCCTGAAAAAATGTTTCCTTGTCGGAACAGTTAATCCCGTTCCAGGTTTTTGCCATTTGTGGACGATTTGAGGATCTTCTTATGACAAACTGTGTCTCTTCCAAACCATATAGAACACGATTTGACTTCAAAACGTCGAGGTCACGTGTAGGTAAAAGTATTTGAAAGTATGTTGATCAGTCTTGATAAAGTTGAATCATCCCACACTATAATGGTTATCGTTGGACGACGTGCTTTGCTGTGTACATTTGGTGCTTGGGATCAAAGTGGCTGCCAGAATGAGATGTATCAACAAAGTGTCATCATTTCCATATCTAGATAATGATATATCTAGTCTATGATGATGCCTCTTGTATGAATTTGCCCCATTTTCCCCTATCTTCATAATAGTTATTTATCTGATAAATTGATTACGTTAGATGAACCAATAGTATTCACCCCACTTACCTAACCTTATTTGCTATAGATAGTTGGGCGAGATTTTGATTCGCTACCAGTTGATGCATGAAGAAACAGTCGATGAATCATCTAATTTTGTGCTATCATAACACATGAAGAAGAAATTTCTTCTAACGACTTCTGTCTTAAATTTAGTATTCACGTGGTATCAATCAAACAACTATAATTACCACTTACAGCTGTTTGGACGAAAGCAATCATGTTTAAGTTAAGCAAAATTATGTAGTCACCTATCCAACTAAAATCATCATTGATGACACTATAATACACATTGCTCAATTTTTGGTTGCTGTAATATTAAATACAGCATCTTGGTGAGAAAGACCTGGTTTACCGTAAGATGGGGCAACATGGACATAATGCATATGTGTTCAGTCCAGTGCGATGAAAGCGAGGTTGGTTACGTTTTTGTTTTTGGTGTTTTCTTTTCTTCTTATCAAAGGAAATAACTGAAAAAGAGTGCAGAAACATTCAAAGTTTGGCTGTTGTTGTGAACTAGGGGTTTTCCTTGACAAATTCCTTGGGATTTGAGATGTGGTGGAAAAGTACCTAAATAAACAAAGAAAGCAGGTTAAGGTCTATTGATTCTTTTATCTGTAGAAACAACCTGTTCATCAGAATATCGAAATTTTTATTTTATTACATAACAATTCTTTTCTTGACCATCTGACCTATAAAGTAAGAGAAAAGAAGAAGAAGGTGGAAATATGGGATATTAGCCAAAAAAGCCAAAATGGAAGGAATAGCCATATAATAACTACGCCAACCCAAACCATCCCAGCTCTCAACCCAAATGATTACAATTTGATAACTTTTAAGTTTTACATTTACGTTCCCCTTTTTCAAAATTATTAATAATTATTTCAATATAAAAGAAGAAGGTTATCTGTGGAATATCAGTGGAATCTGTGATCATTTCCATATCCAGTATTGCACTGGCAAAAGAAATATGGCATATTAGCTAAGGGAAGCCGTATGATAACCAACCCAACACAAATCCTCCCAACTCCCAACTCAACCCAATCCGTTCTTTTCCAAAAAGCTAAAATTTATAAAAACAGATTATAATTAAGAACTGTGTTATGATGATGAAGAATATCTGGGCTTTAAATAATTACAATTTGATAACTTTTTACTTGTACACTTACGTTTTCCTTTTTCAAAATTATTAATTATTATTTCAACATAAAAGAAGAAGAGGGTTTAACCCACATCTAGTGTGGCACTGGCAAAAGAAATATGGCATATTAGCCAAGGGTAGCCATATGATAACCAACCCAATCCAAATCATCTCAACCCAATCTATTCTTTTCCAAGCAGCCACAATTTGCGAGAGCAGTTTACAATGAAGAATTGTGTTATGTGTAATTTGATAATATTTCCTATTATGTTTACATGTTTTCTTACGTTTTTTTCTCAAAGTTTTTCTTATAAAAGTTTTTATCATATTTATATATTCTTTTATATATTTTGTTATATATGATGATCTCAACATAAACGAAGAAGAACGTGTAATCAGTGAAATCTGTGATTTCCAGTATTTCACCCTAAAACAAAGGTTAGTGTCCAAGAAATCCTAACGAAGCTATTCAGGCATCACTTTTTTGTATGTCGCATTTTTAATGTTTTATGATGACTATATAACCCTGAAGGTTGGATTGGTATAATGAACAAGATTCTATTGACCTAGCTTTACTTCCTAATATTTAATTTTATTTTAATATTATTTCACGGAAAACTAATGTTTTTAATTGGATTGGGGATTTTCCCACAGTTCCTGATACTTGTTGTTGATAATAGGATTTTAATCCCGAAACATAAATGACGTATATGACTAAACATTTTTTAAGTAAAGCAACTGAGAAATTATTTTGACATTTAATTCATTGGTTTCCAACATGAATTCCAGTACATTACATGACTTTGTTTTAATTTTAAAATAATTTTTGATCTGACGGAGTGCAACATCGTGTTTATTGAAACAATTGGTTGTACAGTGTTGCATCACGCTCTACAATCTACCGCAGCTCAAGTAGAATCATGCAGAAGATACTCTGACATGTTGATAAGTTTGTATTTAATTTGGTACTAAATACAGCGTTCCAATTTGATTAAATAAAACATAAGTTGTAGCTGAATCTAAATAATTTCGACGGTCGTTTTTTTTGATTATGCCATTTTACAAAATTAATGTAAGTGGAAATTGGTTTCCACTCTCTCTATCTCGCGTTGATTTGACCAACTTCCACAGAAACTAATGTCTTCCAGTCGTGAAAGGATGTTGGAGACTATGGAAGCCAACTTATTTCCAAGAGGAGCTGAGACGTGCATAACTGAAAACAGCCATCATAAAAATCGTCTATCGATTCTGTCCCACTCTGTATATTGATCAGTTTTCAGTTTGTATGGTATTGAACATAGAACCTCCTCGCAAGTTTTCTTTGGCATAACATGGTGAAACAATGTGAAGTTCCTTATATTTAGATGTATATATCCTATAGATATCACCCACTCTCAGATCAACATGCACCAAAAGTTACACGGCGGTGATTTCTTCCATCGAGAAAGTACCCTCGGGGTGCTTTAGAAAAAATGAATATAAATGAAGCGATGGTATATTACATTGATCAGTTTTTAGTAAGTTAGTCTCCTTGTATTATCATGATATCTGTTTCATAACATAAATATCTTGTAGGGGTTTATTAAATATAGCGTTTAATATTTTCATAATAAATTACGGAAAATAAACTCGACCGGTTTCCCTGTACACAGCGAAAGTAAACGAGCGTAAGAAAATTTCCTTCATTAAACATCGCTGAAATTTAATAATAAAACCACTCGAGGAACCCGTTAAGAGAGATGATCCCCGACCATATAACCCCGCGTTCCTCGCTCCCATTAAATTTTAATATACCCCTTTTAAATTGGGCACACTTACTTCAATCATCCCCACGTAAAACGAAGCATTAAAAAAATATTGTGAAATTATTATTTATAAAAGGGTTATGTAATTATGGTTTAAAAGTTTCGATGATTCAAAATTGGAGTTAATACGTTATTATAATTAATTCCCATTAATTATGATGAAATTAATATAAATATCTTTGTGGTCGGATACATGGATGGTCGCTTAATCGTATAACGTAAACATTATAGTGCCGGTTTACGGCGGGTTATAATTCAAAACCCGGACTACGAGAATCCATAAGCAGGTGACCGGGAGCGATGACGCGCCGCGACGATCGGGGAATTCGGCTTATTCGGTTGGCATCCGTGTGGATCTCCGGCCGGCCATTTTACGCGCCCGCGCCGTGCGCAAATTTCGGATTCCTGAAGGCTTTCCGCGGTGTTTATTGAGGTCGGAGAGGAAGGAATACTTGATGCATTCACCGCCCTCTACGTCAATTAGGCATCGAGTGCATGAAACTCCTGATAATGGGGAACCGTACCCCACAACCTCCCAAACTTCCTCATATTTGACATTCCCTTACATGCATATAGACTCGAAATATTCGATTTAAAATTTTGATTTGCACTGTACCGCAAACGTGGATTTGATTTCATTTTTGTTATCTAAAAGATCAAAATAATTTTGTGTACCGTACTGAAGAGTCATAACTTAACATTTCAATCGAAACGATCTGTCAGCGGACGTCGACAGGTACAAGATGGGACTGGTTGGACCGTCATAAGTCAGGGGCTAACGAGGGTGACCCGGCCCCCTGCCGGTAACCATCATTATCCCTCCCCATATTACCGACACGTTCTAATCGTCAGTGTAATCAATTTTCACGGGTCGTATTATTAATCGTCCTTTGACTATTCTTTAGAAGAGAAATCAAATGGACCAATTTATTTTAATTTGTATACATACATAGTACAACCTGCAAATGTAAATACTACGCTCATAAATACATACTAATTCAATGAATGTATACAATAATTAAACACTGAGTAACAACTAAAAGAAAAATTAATACTGGTATTAGAACTAATACTAGTACTAGAAACCTTTGGTTGTTAGTTTCGGTATTATTACACCTGGTGAACTAAAACTACACCTAATACTTAAGATCTAAAACTAGAAATAATCAGGTTTAGCCATACATGTCTTAAAACTGTCCCAACCCAACTTGGTGCAGAGGAGGAGAAAATTTTTATGACTAAGCCCAAACATCATTCTACAACTCTCCCTTGTTGTACAAAAACACGATTCCAGTCGATAACCAAACCTGAAATTAAAATATTATTAGGCTAAATGGGAAGAGCAAGGGGCATAATACTACATCTTAAATTGAAAAGAGCAAAAAAGAACCGAGTTCAATCTAAAACATACATGATCATTATGATGTCTAAAAGACAAACGATGATCAACGTTTAATCCCAAGATCAATGTCACATCCCAATCTATAGGATCAGCAGGAACATGACGATTGTAAAAATTAGAGCATATCGCTTAATGGGAGTTCAGAATTATATTATTTTTTCTACACCAATCTTCAAACTAGTTCACCACAAAATTAACCTTATTAGAAAGTGGTAATACATGGTAATGTGAACATCATCATCCAAATATCGAGGCAAATCGTTTATGAACAACCAGAATATTAAAGACCCAAGATTAGATCCCTGCGTTACTCCCTTCTCAGTTGGCGAATATTCCTACACTGTCCCTAGTAAAAGCACCCACATCATATGATCAATAAGAAAATAAGTTTTACAACTAAGAATTGGGCCCCGAATCCCAATGCAATGTTTATGCCCAACATATTCCGAAGACAAGGAATCAAATGCACGCGTCAAAGAAAAGCGCAATGTAGTCGCCCCAATCAAGATAATAGTAAACGTACCTAAAGTAATCAATTGTAGTAGTCAGTCTCAGTAGATAAACCTGTACGGAAACCATGCTGTGAAACTGTTAAAATGTTATACTTGTTGAGAAAACTCAGTAGCCGGTTCTTCACCAAACCCTTGAAAATCTTGGAGAATACGCGATATCATGAAGTGAGACAATAATTATTGATATCCATTGGAAAGTCTTTCTTAAACATCGGGACTGTGTTGTATGTCTTCAGTTTTTCTGGAAAAAAACTGGTTCAACATGATTGGTAACGGAGCGTTATCATATAAATACTTGACACATACGACATCCACACCATCAGGACCGACACTGTTTGTATTATTTCTCAACTTCGAAAACACTAACCTAATAAAAGACTTGCTAGAGTTCACTGTAATATCACTTGTACAAGATTCAGATGTCACATTGCCAAACGCCCTAGACAGAGAGTCAGGAACAAAGTTTAAAAAAATTTACAAAACCTTGAACAGCAAACCTTAGAGATAGATTTCACATCAGAGATAGATTTTTTCTTACTTATTCGATCTTGACGGTCCGGTATCGCTTACGTACATCTTCAGACTGTCCACGATATACACATGTTATATATTTGCTCATTTTGACACTCCATTCCTTCGACTGGCCTTACCATAGTCTTCCCAACCATCCACCCTTGTTTCCGATTCTCCTCACGAAATCTTAAACATAAAACAAAGTATTCCTTTACCTTTTTGAATTCAATCATCTAAGAAGTATAGCTAGGACTTTTGCTCCCTTCCTTGATCATCGTCTCTTCAACTTGGTCCACTCATCTCTCCTTCAACCTCTCTTCCACATCGCTCTTCCAGCTCATAACATATTGATTCAAAAACTTGTTGAATATATTAATTATTTGACGCATATCTGAGTGAGGGAACAAAATCTCCCGCACTCAGACAGCTTCTTCGTATGCTCCCTTCTTTTCATTTATCCCTTCTTTTCATCTATCCACCTACCGTTCTCATTTCTCCTCACCTCCAGAATGTCGTTGTCGTTCCGTGAACTCTTGTTTCTTGATAATGAATCGCAATAACTTCATGATTATTTTTCTGTCTTTTCTTCACCGCAATATCAGAACAGAGATATTTTTTTCATGATCTCTTATCCTATGAGTTTCTCTGTAAGTCCTCTATCCTGTGAAAATTGTCCGCATTCAAAACGGTATGCGGGTTATCGCACTTCTTGTATTAGATTTTTATATTTCTTGTACTTCAAGACTTGGTCCTCCAATTCGTGATATGTTCAACTCCACCCTTTTTTTGTATTTTTTCGGGAGGTTGGACGACAAATTTGCTACCAGACATCAGGCCGGAGTTGTTGAGCGGCCTGGTAGTGACGGGTTGGCCTTAATACCGACCGTCTAAAAAAACCCATTTCAAGGATCCAAGGATTCATACCGGGAAGAGGGGGGTAGTCTCCCCCTGAGTCAGTCGCCCATCTCCACAATTTCGTCTCCTTGAGTTTCTGCTTCTGTTCTCCCCCTGCTATAAGTTTACACTTTTCTTCTCGCTCCAGCATGTGGTTAACTGTATTTTCTGGTGTAATGCCTCCTATTTGTGTCGTAATTTGGCGTTCTTTTTCTGCCCATCTTATACAGTTGTAGATAGTGTGCTCTACATCATCTCTTTCTTCACAGCATGCACGACTCTTAGTGGAACTTCTCTTATACTTATAAAGGTAAGCTTTAAAACATCCATAGGCAAAGAAAAACTCACACAGATGATAACCCCCCTCACTCCACTTCCTCTCTACCCAACACTTTAAGTCTCTTAGCAACCTCTTGGTCCACTCTGCCTTTCCCATGCTTTCCCATATCACTATAGCTTCCACCCTTTCTTCACTCGTTCCCTGTCCTCTTTTCCACTTTGCCGCAGTTTCCACAATTCTCAAACCCATGGACATGGAATTTGCTATGACTTGGAATGCTTCCGTCGAGCAAGTCCGGCAAGCACTACACGATCGAATTAATATACCCCTCTGTATTTTGTGCATGTTTCTTCCATGTTCTTCCATGTTTCTTTTTTACGCTGCATGCCTCTCTCGATGCTCGACAAGCATAGAGGAGCTGTGAGAATATCGTCGCACCTATAAGTCGTCTCTTGGCTGGACCGGGACCGTGTGTGGAACCCATGATTCTCTGCAGTGCGTGCACAGTATTTTCCGCCTTAATGGTCGCACTACGTATGTGTCTTCTCCATTTACCATATTTCCCCAGTATGACACCTAGGTACTTCAGTGAGTCGCTTGATTTGATTTCCAAACCATTAACACATAGGTTCGCCTGTCTTGTTTTCATTCTGTTTCGCAACATCACCATCTCTGTCTTCCCTGGTGTAATCTGTATGTTCAACTCTACCCAAGCTCAAGGGTGATTCGTTAACTAGAAAAATTAACTGGAACTAACTGCTGGTGAGTTTAGAAAACTTTAAGACTTATCAGTCTTAATAGATGTGGGACTAAACCCGACTGTTATTAGTTCTAGAGTTAGTTCTAATGTTGGTGTTAGTTCTAGCACCAAATCACTAGACATACAACTAACAACTTTCGGTTGTAGCTATGTTTAATCTAATTCTAGGTCTAACTTATTCGAGCATTAAATTCAACACTGATCCTAAAACTACAAATATTCAACTTTATCCGTCTTAAGAGAGTTTATGTGCAGTATTAACATACTGCATAACATTCAATAAAAATATGTATTATGTCCGAAATCGAATTTTATCTAACTTAAATGATCACTATTTTAATTGCAGCAATAAAAACTTTTCCTACAATGTATTTTTGAATGCGTAGTTTAGATTTGGCACGTTCTAGAAGTGGCTGTTAAAAGCCGATACCTCGTGTCAATCTGAAATTCCTTGTTTATATTGGATACCGGCCATAGTGTCCAAACGAGCTAATCATTCGCACCTGAACTTTTGCGACGTTCCGAACATCGCAACGACGACGACGCCATTGGCGACCGACAACGTCGCGACGCCCCGGTCTTTTATAAATACACTAAACGTCAGACGGGCATCCATCTGACCCGGTGACATTTAATCGAGGACGTACAACGTTGGACATTACGTCGCGGAATGCATTTTAATAGTTGCGAGAGGTCCTAATTGCGTTTCCTAGTCTTGAAGTGAAGGGGGCCTTAAGGATGTGGTCGTAAATTATCAAGAGGGAAAGATTTGGGATACACCGGGTATAATACGTGGCTGTTATACGTTGGAACGGGCGGTTAAAGCTCAAAGCGCGCTTAAGTTGTTCGCTGGTCGAAGCTCGACCGTCCAGATCGTTATCTGATTGCCGCCGAAGGGGCAACAGCGTGGTTTCGAAACTGTCCCAGACCAACGAGGACAGATTTTTACGAGGAACGCGTGAATCGTGTGTGTGAAAACGATTGGCTACCAACATATTCAATCTGCACACTTTTTATCGGAGATCTACATCGCGGTCGCAAATAATTTCAATTATTTTACATTTTCACAACATTATTATCAACTTTTAATTAATTAATTTTAATCACCATCAATTTAATTAATATGTACTATTAATATTGAAATTAGCTTGAAAAAATCCTGATTTATAAAGACTTTATTTCGTTAGAAAATGAAGTCACCTGACAAAGACAATAGCAGCCCTACACGATGACCAGTTAAAGATAAAGTCAGGTTTTAAGGGTAGTTTGGAGGCAGATGTCGCCGTGAAGAGCGGTCGTTTTTCTCCGCGACCTTAACGTCTGTAATAAATGATGATTAACCACCGCCAGATAAGACATAGAATCCCCGAGTCACACCGGGCTACGACGTCGACGTCTATATTTGTTCGGTGGACAACGTTTTTATCTTAATCGCATGCATTTTTCATTCTATCGATCAGAGACGAACAATACCGAAGATAAAAACTAAAGATATCATCTCAATTTCTTCTTTTTTTTCATTTTGATTTATTAAACAAGTTTGAATGCTACGATATTATATGCATATCATCATTCTTTAACTTTTTTGTTGGTTTTTCGAGACGGAAATTTTCAGAAGCAACGCCCTTTTGTTAACGGGTCGATAACCACCCCTTTCGCTTGAAGGGAAAGCTTCCCTCCCTCTTAAAGCTCTCTCCCAGGATCAATTGTTATAGCGGAGGCGAGGACGTCTCAAGACGCCGTAGGAGCGGCTCTTAGTTAATTTAATCAGCAGAGGATCCCGCGGGAGAGTGGTAAAGCGAGTAAAGCCGACCACTTCATAACCAACCCAGAGAGAGGAGAACTTATTTCGAACGATCGAGGAAGATTATTAGTTTCCACGATGAGGTATCCAACAAATCGAAATTTAGAGAGTCACGAAAGCGTTCTAAAGAGAGAAAAAATGTCTACTTCTTTTTTGTGGATGTGACGTTTGCAGGACTAATTATACTTTGATGTATGGGGCTTATCAAAAAGCAATAGAGTTCACGCAATCGTCGCGAGTCTTTTAGAAAAAACCGCAATGGTTGAATAACACGCGAGTAAGTAACTATTTTAATCGGCAGTAAAAAGAAAATAGCGTAATTAAGTTTTCATTTATTTCTTAGGTATTAATTGTTAAAATAAGTTGTGTTAACAATGCTTAGTTAATGTGCAATAATTAGTAATTATGTTTTCAAATAACATAACTTTGAGAAAGGGGTATTAAATTAAAATAACACCATTATAATAATTGGTGTGTTAGAAATTGTGGAAGGCAACAAAATATTGTTACAAAATTTTAAAAGCTTTATTGTTGCACCATCATCACCAAATATTACTTATGTATTTTGCTTGAAACTCCCCCGGGATTATTGTTTGGTGAGTTTTTAATAAAGCACAGTATGTTGAGCAATTGCATATCTTTGGATCTACAAAAATTTATGGAATTTGAAATGAAGTCGAAGATGTTATCTTACTCAAAAAACGTAAGGTTATATCTAAAGTATGAAAACATTTGTACAACATTCAGGAAATAAGACGATACTATATAGGAATAAGACGACATACTTAATATTCTTATTTGAGTATGAGTCTCAATTCTCCAAATTAATTTTTTTTCATAAACGATAAATTTAGTTTTGAATTATACGTATAAGCTATGCAAAGATAATAAGAAGTAATTTTAAAATCATTTACATGAACCCTCAATTTAGATTTTTAATTAAATCCTATTTATTCTGTTAAATCTATTGAAGAATAATTTTCTTAGTAAACATGAAAAAAAGCCGTCTTTTGTGGGAGATAATACAATTTTGGATGAAAATCCACAAATTAAGATTTGAGCAATTTGTAATTTTTGCTGATGAATTTAAAAGAAAAGACCAGAAATTTGCAAATGAACTTAAAGAAGCATTAAAAATACTAAATTTCATACATAAATATAGTTTATTAATGAAAATTAAATGAAGAATATTGAAATTAAATTAGTGATATTTTAAGTGTTATATATTATCGGCATAAGAACCCAAGTATCTCTGGAGAAGTAATTTTGATTATCGTTCCTGATTATCAACTAAAATTATCAACCTAAAATCAACAAACTCGGTTAAGTGGCATTATTTTCTTTACATTTATTTTATTAAATTAGTTAAACATTCTTTACCTTAATTACGATCCACAACCACGAGTTATTATTCCTATTTTTTGGTTATGTTATTACACCTTAAAAATAAGTTGCCTTTCCTAATGTCATAGAATAATAAAATCTTAATAATTACTTTGTATTCTTTAATATTGAGATTTCTGTTAATGTTTAAACACTAATTATTGAATCATGATAATAACACCTTCATGTTTTTAACTTTTAATTAAACTCTACGTAACACTCAGTAAAGATTCTTTCACATTTCTCAACAAACTTAGAAATTATAAAAGCAGGTTCAATAGTATTGTGAACAATGTTATTTCTGAAAATGTAAAATGTCTATTAGCATTGGGTGCTAAGTTAAAAATCTGATAACTGAAAACGAAAACATTATCAGAACTCTTTCAAATAACAATAAATATTTGTTGCGAGCCAAATCGACAAATATCTTAATTAATAATGAGTGTTAGTTTGAGTCTTATTTTCTTCAACCCGAATTCAAAGAAAAAAAAATCCTTAGCACAAAACAAAAATTTATTAGTAATCAAAGCAGACTACGGATCAGTAACTGTAATATTTGGCAAGTATCATTATATCAAAGAAGCAGAAAGAATATTAAGTGATGTATTAACCTATACAAACTTGGGAAATAAAGACATGAACAATATTATTCAAACTAAAATAAATCATTTAATTAGAGATCTTTTTAATAATACAATACAATAAGGTTTTGTACTTATACCTTTGAATGTATTCTTTTCAAGAATTGTTCTTAAAAACCTGGAGTGGAACAGCTTTGGGTTGAGGTTCGGCTCAATGGTTTAAATTTTGCAGTAAGAGTTATTTGTAGGCCTCCTTCTTTTGATATTAATTTGTTTCTTCATTTGAGGAGTCATTGTCAGAGATTTATGTTGCTATGGATAGATAATAATTTAGGGTGACTTTATTATTAACCTCATGGTGCCTGGTCCCTACTGATTGTTTGCTCTCAACACTAAATACTATTAGTTTAAGGCAGATTGGTGACCAGCCAACTCGTATCACCAATTTTTCTGAAACACGTTATTATTATATACAATGTGTTGCCTCTTCATGTTTGTGACACTGTCGATGTTACTTTCTCCGATCATTTGTTGGTTTTTTGTGAGTTAGCGATATCAATGAGTATTATGTCTGAGGCTAGAGTTATTAGTTTTCGTGATCTCTATGGTTGTTCATGTCTTTAATGAGAATCCGCAATTAATAAATTGGGAGGCTATCCTTAATCTTAATACAATAGATGATAAACTAAATTGCTCTAATAAAACTATATTATCCTTATTTGATTTTTCATGTGGTTACTAAGGTAATCCCAAAACGTGCTTTGCCATGGAATACTTGGAATGTAAAGCAAATGATTACACTAAGGAATGGGGCATTTGCTAGGTATAAAAGAATTAGGAGTCAGCAATGTTTGCATATTGTTAGACTTACGAAATTACGTCACTGGTGCTATTCGTCGAGAAAAAGACATTTTTTGAAACAAATGTAATCGTCGGTGACTCTAAATGTTTGTTGAAAAACCTGAGAAGGTTTAACGTGTTGAAATCTTCTGCTATTTCGTTGCCTTGTCATCTTTCCGATCCTAATGTTATGAATACATTTTTTAGTAATAGTGTAAATGAATCCTTGGTTACTCCTAATATTGGTCTTGTTGCTTTTTATAACAGCAATAGGATGCGTCCTGTTTCATCCATTTAGTGAGCTTTTTACTGAGTGTGTCCAATAGATTTTATTGAAACTAAAGTCTATGGGAGTTGGATCTGATGGAATCAGCCTAGATATGATCCGACTGTGTTACCCTCGTATTTTTGATGTGCTTATCCACCTTTTCAATATTTGTTTGACACATTCGGTGTTTCCGGCTTGTTGGAAGTATGGTTATATCGTTCCCATTCCCAAAACTGTTCCTATCACTAGTTGTAAGGATCTGAGGTCAATTACAATTCTGCCAGTTCTTTCAAAGATCTTAGAAAGACTTATGAGAGAACAGTTATAGAACAGTCAGAAAAACTTCTCAATAAACTCATTTTCAATGTTTAATCCAACATCAATATAGATCAAATTATACAAATTTCGGAAGAATTTTTAGTTCAATAAGAAGATTGTCTATGTTCCTGAATTGACTGAAAAGTTAATCAAGATCTTCATTCAATCTTTTCATGGCTGAAGGATAAAATTTCAGTTGACCATCAAGCTAGGGTAGTTTATCACATACCTTGTGGTGATTGCTCCAAATGTTATGTGGACCAAACTAAAGAATGGCTCAACATAATCACAACACAAAAGTGACGTAAGGACCCAAAATAGGGATTGTGCTTTAGCTAAACACACGCTAGAGACGAATCACAATTTTGATTTCGATGAAGTTAAGATACTGGATTTAAAAAACAATTTATACAATAAAACTTTCTTAGATATGTTTCATATTACTATTAATATGACTTCTTATGATACTTCCTGTGATACTGAGATCTAGCTGTCTTTCAATCGCTTTGAAGATCTTACTATTGGTCTATATATATAGTGTGTAGTTATACTTAAATTTAATTCTACAATGTTCCAAGTGTAATTATAAGCTACTTGAAAACTTTTTATGTATTTACTAGCGATGGGACGATATTTGAAGAATGGCATTTTGGAGCGGTATTTTTGAGGAGCGTACCGTTTCTAAACGATTTTAAAATAACTGTTACTTAATGGTATGGTATTTGAGGAACTGGACTATTTTTTGAGACACCCATGGTCACGGTATGTTGGAACTGTATATTTGTATAGCGACCGTTTCTGGAGCGCAACACGGTTATGAGCGGCATTCCCATCATCAATATTTACTGACTTCATATCAGAATCAATTTATATGGGGCAACCTTCAAAACTTTTTTTCGGAGTGAAGAATAATTAAAAGTATGTATTTGGTTACTACAAGCATTATTGGATACAGGTTACAGTTATTATATATCTATCACTATCAAGACATGGCAAATAACACCACTGTTACCAATGGTGTTAGTGACTATTATCAATGATGCGTAGTTGGAGTAGATTTTTTCTGCAATTTGCATCATTCAGGAGGATTCTCAGTTGTTCTTTATTAAATTTTGGATTTTTTTTTGCATTAACTGCTTTGCATACTATCATTACTCAAAATAGCATAAGAAAAGGTTAAATTGAATTAACTTATTTCTACTAAAGCTCCACAGGATTTTAGCCCATAAGTTACATGCAACAACTAACTAATACACATCAAATAATAATACTACTTTTCCTTATAAAAATAAAAATTATTTTAGAATTGTAAAACAATTTCTGTTTAAAAGATCTTGTCACAACATCTAGTGGCAGGAAGAAATCGATGTAATTCATGTTTATCGCAGTTAAATATATGTGATTCAAATCATCTGTCACAAACCCATGTACACAACTGGGTAACTGTAAAATATTAATTTCATTTATATATGCACGGCAACATTTATGGCTGGATTTCATCCTAAAACCGAGGATTAACTCGAACGTATTGAGTTTGCCTATGCTGATATTTCTGACTCCAGTGTTTACATCATTTCTTTACAAAGTTCTTCTTGTAGATACAGGAACAAAGCCCTTTTGTAGTCAATTTGCCATCCCATACGGCCCACCTAAGTATTACATCCATACTCTCTGGTTTTGTTTATAAACAAAACCAGTGTTACCATAAAAGTTATACAACATGCCCTCAGTTATTTAATCTAGTGAAGTAGAAGTGTTTCCTGTGTTTTATAACCAGTGGAACACTTTTTGAATCACTGAATATATTAATGATTTCATTTCGGTGCGTATTTATGTAAGAACATAGCTTAAAATCTCCAAAATTGCCACTGCTGCTGCAAAAGAAATGCTAATGAATGGATGAAGTTTAAACTTATCGTGGTAATCAATAGTGGGAATCAAGAAAGCACAACCAAGACCACCAGTTGGAGTTTTGGAAGCATCAGTATAAATAGTCAAACTACCCTGTATTAATTGTATCAAACATCATTTCCATATGGAGGAATAATCATCGGATTCCAGCTCAAGTAGTTAAAAATAAGTTGCACTTTGAAAAATTGAACATCTCAAAATAGAGAGTAGACAAAAACTTGAAAGTAGCGATAATAGGGGGAGTAAATCTTCCACTGCTAACTTTGTGATCTTAGCTTTCAGACAGTCAAAGTTCCCATTGCCAATTAGTCATCTATGATGACCGAATTCAAACTAATGTAAGTTTATTAGAAAATGAATAATTTTTTGAAATCTAGGTATGCGGTTAACATGAGGTTTAAACTGAAATGTTACTAAATTGTTAAAGTGACAGAAAAAAAATGTTATCTCCTATTAATTAAAATGACTATTTCGTTGTCTAAAATGCAATTATGTCCCTTAAATTACGAGTACCACATCGATGTTATCCGGTTGAATTAATTTTATTTTCTCAGATCTAGCACAAGAAGGAAAGCCGCCCGATGTCAACTTATAAATCGTCCCGCGTATCAAGTTACGAAAACGTTTTAACTTTTTACCCGTTTCTCAAATGGCGTCTCCACACAATAAGTATTTTCTTACACTCCGTTTCTTTATTTATAACGCTTCCCTTTTTACTTTTAAAATATTTTTTTCCCTAAAAATTTAAACTTGTACAACATAGATGTTTTATAAAAATAAAAAATGTAAAAGAAGAATAAGTCGGAGTGTAAATGTTTTGAAGAGATAATAACTTAGTTTGTTTTGACTTATGGTCGGTAATTACCAAAGACGGGAAAATAAATCAGGGCCGTAACGTTGTCGATTGTGTTCGGAAATAAACGCGGGTGACGTGGTGCGGGATTTTTTGTGTCGTCTATGGGTAAAAATAGCGACGGGGTTGGAATGTTCTCCTGTTCTAAAACAAGAACAATGCCGGGAGCTTCGTGCTCGTTACCGATTTTATTCAATGATGTGTCGAATCCCGTCCAGAAATGAAAACGTAACAATAAAAACGGAATTTCGTACATAATGGATAAAAACAGACCCGGGAAATAAGACGTTTCCGAATTCTAACGCGGTAATTAAACCCTAAACGGCCCCACGGCGAAAGTAAAACAGGTAACTATTTTTATTACCACCATACTAATGATAAAGCGGTTTGATACGAAATCGTAACGGGGCGGAACGTTGAATAAAATTTAAGCGCCGTTAAAAAATGCTGTTTATGACGAATTCCGTAGCACCCAGAATCCGATGTAGATAAGCTCAATTAATACGGTTCCACAACGTCATTTAAATAGTTTCCTTCCGGATTTAATCATTCTTAAATCGCTCGAAAAGATCAAACGTGAACATTTATTTCAGGAAACTTGCAACTCTATAAAGACGAGGGTTGGGGCTAATAATAAACCGAGAACCAAGCCATTTGTCAGGAACCGAGAGTAAAGCGACTCGCTTGGCGTATGAGCGATATCAACGCCTCCGAGTTGATTCCTTGCATGAAATTGCTAGCTGCCGGGTGAATTTTCCGGAACGTTTACGATGAAATAGAGCCGTTTATTAAGTTTTGCTTGATGATGATGTCCCCAAACATTTAATCCTTTAATTATACGCCTCTGAAAAGTTCTTGATGACTTTACTTCAACTATTTCAGTACACAGAATGAAAGTATTTTTAACAACATACAGCAATCTAGCGGTGAATAGACGAGTAAACCTGAATATGTAAAAAGAATGCAACAATTTAGCACTGTGTTATTCAATAAAATTAGTACTAACACTAGATCTAAAACTGGAAAGCTTAGAAATTAACCGTATGTCTGACGTGATACGTCTAGATAGACCTAGTGGTAGCTGTAATTGGTTCTAGTTTTAGTTATTCAGCATTATATTGATGCTGAACAAATTTCAATGCTCACCATTGGTGTATCAGCTATTATAAGATATAGAACATTGGTTAAATGGGGAATGATTTGCAGAATTCAATGCCCGCCACAGAACATATGCTCATTTTCATATGAAATCCACCATCCACCAAAATTCAAACTACAATTTTGAAATTTCGATTATATAATAATAACTAAGAAATGATCAAAGTTCCGAAAACTTAACTGTTATGTTTCTTGTACCGTTGTTATCTCCAACGTTCAATATTTTCTTCCTAGTAATTAATGAATTTTTGCCCACAATCTGTCAGTATATTTGATTGTTAAACTGTCAAGTAGATGCAGTTTAGTGTCCCGACGTTGGCGAAATTTTGCCCATATCAATGACTTTGATAGAGGCCAAATTATCGATATGAAAGAAATTGGAAGAAGGCTAAGTTGGCACCACACTACAGTTGCTTGGATAGGTGCTCTATGAAGAAATAACGCACGTGAAGACCGACTCCTCAGTGTAATGTTTCATTAGCTCCAGTTCACGTCAGAACAGATCAAACCAGACCAACCAAAATCAAATCAGACTATACACATCTGATGTAGTGGTTCGTTTGTAGTAGAGATGTGCGCGTGAGTGACCTTTTATGCACACTTACGCCCGCTCACGATCTAGACCCACTCGTGTCACGCACGCCACTCACGTGAATATCATTCATGAATCACGTGACTCACGCGTGGGTCCTTTCAATTCATGTGACTCACGTTCGATCGGGTTATCAAATGTATGAATCATGTTTGACAGAATGGCAAAATTAATAGAGTGTTTAGTTTTATTTATCATAATCTTCAATAAATGAGACTGTTATAAAATTAAATATATACATAAATATATTAATATATTAAATATATATAAAATGGCATATTCTTATGGATAATATTAATATTCTTAATACTTCCTTTAATGTTTTACAGTTCCTCTTCATTTATCATACATTTAAGTTAAATTTCGATCTATTTCATTAGTTTATAGAATGTTTTTACAATAAATAAAAATTGATTAGAATTTTGACCTCAATATTTAGTTACTGAAATGTAATACTATAATGTCTAGCATTATTTTCCAAAAATAAACCAGAACAACAAAGAAAATCTGAACAAAAAATTTCAATAATGGGGGGCTATTTTTGATTCTAGATTCTGCGAATAACACTTTTGCATTCGATAATGAAATCTAAAAAAATATTTTGGGGAGATATTCGATAGATTTTGCCACTGGTTTTTACAGTTAGTAAGAACTAAACAAAAGTCAACTTTTATGCTTTTTCGGTTATTCTCGTTGTGATTTTATTTTTTCTATTTGCCATTTTGGAGCAATGTTGAACAACTCTAAAACAACCATGAAAAATCAAAAAATGGGGGCTAATTTTCAGTACTCAAGTGAAAACCAGCAAAAACTACAATGTTCAAAGAGTAAAGAGCCCTTTATAGAGTTGTAATAGTGAAAATAATAGCTGTCCAAGATTGCTTTAGGTATAATAAGTATATATTTTTAATATGGAATTGAAAATAGAAACAACTATGGTCACAGCAATCACCTAGACATTGTGGCAGCCAAACTTATTTTTAGTTATAACTGCGCAATGCTGAATCCCACAATTTTGATTTACTGGAACAATAATTAGAGCAACAAAAATCTGACTTTTCCAAAAATGAAGGCTACTCAAAAAACCTTTTGTTCGGGTTTTCTCGCTCAGTTTTCTTCTATTTGCTGCTTCAAAAAATCATGAAATGGGACTAACTAACCGTATTTGATAATAGGATTAAATTATTATAGTTTAAACAAATTTAAATTCGATTCTGTTCTTGTCTAGCTAACTTTTATTTATGACTGTCATACAAATCTAACAGGAAATGTACAAGGCACTGATTCTTTAACGTAACATATTTGAAAATATTAATGGTGTATATCTAGTGCGCTCAACATTTAAGACTCAATCTTAAAATCCTTACGATTAAAAACTCATTCGTAACATACGATTCACGATCGATATTTACGAAGTCTCTTTGGCGCGTCCTTTAGACGCCGGTAAGTAGACGTGACTCGTCTACTTTACGCATATTTCGATTAAACATAAAGCTTCTAACAAAACCGATATTGTTTGAAATTGTGGTATAGTTGCTGATATTTCTGATGGTTTTTACAACCGCGAGATATAGTACTGATTGTGAATAATAATTTAGTTTAATAATTAATTTTATTTTGATTTATGATAGATCCTCGTAGCGAACTAAATCAAGGAGCACACTTTGTTTTTATTTTATGCAAACCTTTATTTTACGTATGAAAAACAAAAACCACTTAAACAGTATGTTTTTGTAATTTTCGTTAATGCGGTTCTCAATAAGTTCGATATACACCGGTCTTTCTGGCCAGTTTTAACCGGTTAAACTCACGCATGACCCATCGTGACTCTGCGGGATTCACGTAATTTGCACATCTCTAATTTGTAGTGGATAAGACCCGAGGAGTAAACACAATTCCTTGGTATATAATATTCTGCAAGTGTTATGTAATAACTTTCATAATCTCCATTACCACTTTCATTTCTTACATATCTGAGAATCTATGCGTATGAGGAAGCACGCCTTTAAAAAATACATGTCTTCATCGTCTTCTTGGTTTCGTTTACAGTTACTTTCCTCAGATGTTTTGTCTTATTTTTATTTTATATTCTGTTTTATAGATTTTTCTATACCATGTGCAACTCTTATTCAACAACAATCTTATTCATTTATTAGGTTCTTTGATGATGGTTAAATCTATTAAATGTAAATATCATGCAGAAGAGGCGGAAGACATATTGTTAGGTTTTTCTGTGTAATAAAATATCTTTTCGAAACAACATATGTTTAAAACAGGGATATCAACAATCAACTTCAATGTATTCGTCATTTGCTTCTTGATCTGGTTGAATTGCATGGACTTTTTTAAATTCTCTTCTAAACGAGTCGCATAGAAGTTCTCGCCATAATAAAACAACAAAGCTTATACGGTATTTGCTACTGTAATTTTATTTGATTTTTAGGTACTTTGCGATTGGTCTTTCATTTCGTTCGTTAGCATTCTCTTTTCGTGTTGATCACTATACAAATGGAAAAGTGGTTGAAGTAGCACTAAGAGAGAGTTTTGTGATGCGCTTTGAATAAAATTTAGTACTATATATTTGGCGGTTCCTAATCAAGACAAATTTCGAAAAATCTCATGTAAATTCAGTGTTTTCTTTGAGGCAATAAATGTGTTATTATTATTATTATTGAAAACATAGAAATAAAATGTTCGCCAAAATTATGAACTAGGTATTACAATTGAACATAAGAGGTCTTATAGAAGAGAAACTGACGGAGGAACTTCTGCCATTTCTAGCTTGACGATTTTTTTGAAAATCAAAAAGACAACTTACATATCAGAAACGCACATTTAGCAACAGGCTACATAACTTATTGCAAGATGAAATTGTTGACGCAACATTAAGATACTGTTGTTTCAATATAATTGAAATATTTAGATCATCAATAATACTTATATACGTGATAATATGTAGTTTTTCTTTACTTAACAACATGATCCTCTTGTGGATATATATGAATATGTTAAGCTTGAGGCAAGACAATAACCTTCCTTAAAGAATATATTTCTCTTAGTGTATAAACCCAGTTCTCCGACAATCAAAATAATCCTTAAATCGTGAAAATTCTTCCCATTCCACAGTAGAGTAACTCTTATAATCAAAGGCCCTTCAAGAATCGCCATTAGATTTCAAAGTTCATTGACGTCTTAATAACTACACTCTTTCTTAAGATATTAATAATCAATGATAATACAAGATGTATTCAATATATATTTGGCATCTTATGTGGTAAGAGGCATTAACTAAAGCCATTGAACATATATAGAAAAGCCATTAAAATTCTTAAAACAGTTGCTTATCACACAAAGTAATTATAGATTTTGAAGGTTTTCCTAACATTACAGTAGAGAGAGAGACGCTTAAGATTTACAGAAATCAAAATAATGTTATCAATTAGACACAGACAGAAGAACTGGGAGGACATTTAATATGTTCTCCCAAATGCAAATGACTCAAAACAAATACGAGAAGACTTGAACCGATAAAAGCCGTTCCCTTTCAAAGAAATTGTTTAATTAGGCAGTTTTGTGTTAAATAGGTAGCTTTTTGCTCCAATATCTTTCGATAATAGACCTTTTACATCTCTACTGTAGCATCTTTTATTCCATTGACCTCAAAAAGGTGAATTTTCTCGGATGAGGTCGATTAAAACTGATTTGTCTCACAAGTCAATTTAATGAGCATAGTCTGACAAAATATCAAACACGTTTCATTCGTACCGATTGTGTGAAACTCCAGGTACTTGTTTGGCGAAAACGAGTCTGCTGCAGTAAGAAAGACAACTGTAAACACTTATCTGATCTGAACTGGTCTGAATTAGTGCTAGTGAAGCCGTAGCCTTAGGCGGATGGCTGCCAGAGCACAATTTCAAACAACAAAATCAATTGCACTGGATTAAACGGGAGCTTTGAACCGACAATCGTCGATGGCAACTGTTTACAGAAGAATTTCTTTTTTTGGGCTTCATTGATAACGTCCTCATCTTCGGCTTCCATTAATACCTCCCAAGACAAGCACCCAAACCTCCTGAGAATCTGGATGAACTTCGGCACCATTTAAGGGTTACATGGAATGAGATACTCCATAAGGACATCGACCACTAATAGAGAGCACTGGTAGAAGACTTAATGCATGCAGAGTACGCATAGGGAAGCATTTTTGTATTGTTTTTTCAAATAAATTTTCTTCGTTCCTTAGTTGATAATAAAGTATAATCTGACAGTAGTTTCAAAATTGTACAATAATTCTTAATGGCAAAAGTGTATTCCAAATTCATCATCACTTTTTTCGATACCGCTTTTAAACTTTTTAACAATAAATTTTACAAATACAACGAAATGCTTTCAATCAATGGTCTTCAAAGATAATTTAATTAGTAATAACGTTACACTTTGATGAAAATATGTTGATAATTTTTGATAGTTTGGAAAGATGATGGCATTAATCTATTAAGAGATTTTCACAAATAGATGATGTATTAATACTTACATTTTCTTGAACTTACTCTGATTAACTGATAACTCTGATAGTTCTATTGAATTTAAAATATACAGAAATCTACCATAAACAGGCATAATCATTCCATCAGATTCATATCATATCAATACGACGTGATTTGGCATGATGCACGTAAATTCCACATTTTTGGTTTCATCATCATCTTAAATTTCGAACTTTAATTAATCTCGTTCTTACGAATTTACAACTTTCTTTTGCTTCTCCCCAAAAGTCCATCAGCCTCACTAGGGACTTTACTCACTTCTCCTCGATGTCCATGCTAATCTCCACAGCACCAGACTCGAGACTCTGCTAAGACTCCACACGAGACTGACTCCCAATTCCAGAATTACATTTTTTAGGGAGATGATTGTCAGGGCAAATAAATGTGTTTGTAAATAAAACTGACCATCTTAACATTCTTTGGGGGGATGAGTGACAGGTCAAAAAGAAAATTTCACGCTATAAATTGGAGTACAAAAGGAAGCTACCTGGTCCTAAACCTTTTTTCTATTACAATGGGGATTTCTTCACGCTTTAATTGGGATACAAAATGTTTGTAAACAAAACTGATCTACTTAACATTTTTTTCGAGGGATGATTGACAGGTCAAAAGAAAAACTTCACGCTTTAATTGGGGTATATAATAATATAAATCTGCAATTGGGGTATATATCCTGCATAATGTAAAGACAAAAAAATACGAACGTGTGAAGATGAAATTTCATCTTTAGACATCTCGGGAACTTTTCTTTTGTTCGTCAGAACATGATCAACACTATTCAATGTTATATTTTCATCATTCTTGCTTATCAACTTTTTTTTTTGTTTTTACCGCATATTTTACTGCATATTTCGACCAATTTTAACCGCATAGTGACAACTTATATTTCTCCTTTTTGTCGCATATAAATCCGGACCTTAGTGATAACTTTCTCTACTAAATATTGATAGGTACCTAATTATATGATAAGTTAAGTACCAACAATCAGAAAAAAGACAGTGCTAATAACTTGGTTTCAAATGAATGTTAATAGTTTTTGTTCAGACCAAAAAACTTGTCTTAAAAAGTATCTTATCTTACTTAACATTGTAGAAGTTAAAAGTCAGCAAAAACGTCAGTTTTTTAATATTTCAATACCGAAAAGTAAGAATGTTTGAAATATAAATTGTTGTGAGCGTTGAATTCTTCAAAATATTGCCCATCTATCTCTTATAATAGCCGAAATACTAATGGTAATAATTTGGACACAATGTATATCATCAATATACAAAAGAAAATCACCATGTCAAAAATTTTAAAGTTTAATTTAAGTATAGTCTTTTGTAATTTAAAATCCGTATTGTAAAAACTACATTGTTTATAAAAATCATTATAAGCTAATCTGACGCAAAATAATAGATATAATCAGATTAAAAAATTGAAATGCTAATAACTCAAAAGTACTATCTTTAATCAGTTTCTCTTGTATACCGATGATATATTCCTCATTGAACTAAAACTAGAACTAATACTGGACCTAGAACTAGAAACATTCAGGTTTACTCATCTTAAGAGTCATAGTATTAGTTACAATTTTAGTTCACCAGAAATATTTAGTATTCTAAAACTAGCATTAGAACTAAGACTAGAAAACTTTCTCTTCTAACTTTGTTTACAGATTTAATTAATGGAAGAGTTTGAAGATATAATACATGAAAAATGTTTTGGTATTTTGAACATTGAATAAAAACCATATACATATATGAGTAAGTTCGATCAAGGACTAATTTTAAAATTCAGAAAGTGATTCTTCGATCCATAGAACACCGAAGCAATCAATACTCATTCCGACGTCGGGTCGCACGGCATCATTCCGGTGTGCTATTGGTGTCCTTAGGGCCGTACCGGTGCCCGAAACAAAGGCGCAATAACTATATCTCTTTTGTTTTTGCGCCGCGACCGGCATTGTTCGATATCGAGTAATGTTCCGGGCGTCTCTCTTGGTCTTTGTCCGATCCAAACGTTGGCTCATGGAATTGGGAAAAGGACGGATGGCGGAGACGGCAGCCTCCGTTATCTGTCGGCCCATCGCGCGTCCTTTCTCCGGCGTCCGCAGGAATGTTTGTAAATTGGCCTTTATACAAGCCGCTGTACAAGTATTTATTGGGTCCCGGTGTCCGGCGGCGGACCCGGCCACGATAAAAGGCTTCAATTATACGGCGGCCGGTTTGTTTTTCGTTTCGGCGAGAATTGGCCGTTTGTTATATCTCGGGAGAGGGTGAGGATGAATTTTTTAAAACTAAACATTTTTTATTTTACTTCTCTTCGATCTGAAGGCTTTTTTAACTATTTTTATTTCAACTTTAATTCAAATATATTAACCGAAGAAAAACATAGAACAGGAAATGATTTAAAGGAATTCTAGATAGACGGATATGAAGAATGTTATTAGAGTAGGTAATAATGGTCAACGATGATTAATATGATCAAAACGATAACTTATGTTTAGGAGTAGGAATTTTGTGTATAAGGAATTATTTCTATTTTAACAATCCCATTGAACATTTTAAAAAGGGACATCAAACTTCCTGTGTAATGGTCATATTAACTCCTAAATAAATTCCAAACTTAATCCAAATCTAAATGGGTTCCATCACCTGTTATAAACCTCCTAAAAGTTTTTAATTAGCTTTATCAACCAAATGTCAATTTATATTACTCTAATGGAAAAAGAATGGAATGAAAATTTATGCCCAACGATCTTATTTGTAAAAGTAACTTGCATTGAGTTATATAAGGGATGAGCAATCTAGAATCAAGTAATGAAATAATTTGCTTATAATGCGATAATATGCTTTTGCTAAGATCTAGAAGGGTGCTAAAATTAACGCAAGAAAGATGGAAGAGAATGAAGAAGATGATTATTATAATCAGATGATAAACATCTTAAAATAATCAAAAGTATAAAGAAGAAATTGATTTCACCATAATCTCGGTGATTTAGCATTGTGTTAAATAACCATAAAAATGTTGCATTGTCGCTTTAAAATGAGTTACATAAGGGATGAGTAATCTAGAACCAATATGAATAAAATAATTTATATTGTTAAAGGAATGTTTTTTCGTCTTAAACGAATAAAATATTTATTTAATAAAAAAGTACAAAAATAATTAAGTAAATATTTTATAAAATAATTTGTTTATGATACGAAAGTATGCTTTTGCCAAGATATAAAAGGTTGTCAAAACATAATGCGAGGAAGATGGACAGGAATAAAGAATATGATCGTTATAATTAGAGGATTCAAATGTAAAAAATTGTCATGTCCCAAATTGAAGGTCACTATCTGAGACCATCAGCTCGGTGATTGCATTGTGTTGAATAACCATAAAAATGCTGCGTTGTCACTTCAAAATAACTTATACATATCAGGGATGGGCATTTTTGCACTACCATTAAATTGCACTACCACTGTTTATTCGGTGGTAGTTAAAATGCAAATCCGACTTTCACTGAAAATTTGGTGATAGTGAAAAACAATTGTAGTACCAATAAACTTTTAGTGATAGTGAAAAAATATGCACTATCACTAAACTTTTAGTGAAACATAACTTTTAATTAAATATATTTGAATTTATGCTTTATTAGCTTTGATGATTTGCACTACTTTCTTATTATAAAAAAAGTTTTTAAAATACACTCCTCTTCCTTCGTTTGTGCACAATCTCACTGACCGTAATTTTTAGATATTGATAGTAACCCATTTATGGCCATGCTCACAAATATCTATATTGTTGTTTAAATACTGTTTAAATCAGAGGTTCCCAAACTTTACGTGAGCTACAATTTAGCTTGAGATTTAACGCTAGACTTCTTAGAACTAGAAATATTACGGTTTAGCCGTACGTATTTTAAAACGACTAAATTCTAATGTTTCTAGTTCTAAGTCTAGTGTTAGTTCTAAAGCTAGGTTGGGTTGGATTGACTTGGGTTCCATCTTAATAGAAGTACGGCTAAAGCCAAATGTTTTTCGTTCTAGATTTGGTGTTAACTTTAAGCTTATTGTCAGTGCTGGCTGTGTCTTTAGTTGTTATTCAGTCTTAACTTGTTATATACTTGTTTAGAACTAAAACTAGAACTAACACTACACTTAGAACTAGCAACATTAGGGTGTAACCGTTTGAAGATGCACGGCTAAACCTGAATCTTTCTAATTCTAGGCCTAGTGTTAGTTCTATTTTTAATTTTTCTTTACTTCCTCTAGATTGTTATAAGTTCTTTGGAACTAAATGTATAACTAATACTAGACTAGTACTAGGTTGTAACTAGCTTTATTACTAACACTAGACCTTACACTAGAAATATTAAAATATATTGCTTTAAAAGATAACGCAATAAAATTGTGAAAAGTAAAGAGAAAAAATCAGAAATTGGAGTTGGTTACCTAATACCATCAACTTTCTGATTTAACATTACGTTGAATAATCATAAAAATGTTTCGTTTATTGAAATTAAGTTAATGCAATACAAAAATTAATGTGATAAATAATAAGTGCAATAAATTCTAAATTATTACCAATCTAACTCAAACTAATTCAAACAAAACAAAATTCCAAAGGGTTTTACGATGAAGTTTAGTTTATTTCCAAAAACGGCTATTTCGGTGTAAGATACACCCAAGGTTTATATATTTGAGTTTTGAACACTAACACACTTGAATACACTTCAACTCAACAAGATATAAAAACGGTATCCACAAATTCGAAGTTGCGCAGTTTCTTGTTACGTTACGAAATACGCCCGCTCTTGACTCTCGCCCACATGGAAAAATCAAACTATTGCAACATAGGAAGTTAGATAACCTTTAATGTATAAACCTTGAGATACACCTTATTCAGGCACGACGAAATGCCTGAATAAAACTCTCAAATAGAAGAGAACAATATTTTAGAAATTTAATTTACTATTAACACACTAAGAGCACGTGTTCTTCACGCTTTTAATTTGTTAAAAAATTTCACAACCATAAACAATTTGAATACGTGCTCTCCAAGCTTTTAAATTTGTTAACTATAACGCGCCCTTCAGGCATTTATCATATCTCAACAATAATTTTAAATCGAATCGTCGAATTTCTGAAACCGCATGGTGTGTTAATCTTTCTAAAATATTCTCTTCTATTTGACGTCCTGAAGAAGGTGTGTCTTACACCGAAATAGCTATAGCACCGATTAGCCGTTTTTGGAAATAAACTGAATTAAAACTGAATTAATTCAATCCAACTCAACACTTCCAACCTAAAACACTAGAAATGTAAAAAAAAAACGTATTAAGGTTATAATAGATAATTTAGTTAAATTGTCCTTCATAGAAAAAATTATCTCTGAATTAAAAAATAATATCGAAGCAAAGAATGTTGGGTTGCTTCCAAATCTGTGCGATGTTGAAGTATATATCATCAACTAATAAATCATCATCTCGTTTAATTCTTATAGAAAAACTAAGTTGTAAACTAAGCACCATATCTTAGTGAGCTATAGTCTATGATAAAAAAGCTTTTCTTTAAGTAAACGTCTGGAGTCATGTAATATTTTTAAAGGAATACATATCTTTTCCATACTTACTATATTAAGTTATAGCTGAATTTTGGTTTCTCTTATATTTTCCGTCAATTCATTTTCTTTCTTCTGTCGTTCTAAACGAAGCAATCTCTGACAAAACACTGATTACGTCTGCTTCATAGATAAGATATAATATAACCATAGTTATGTAGATAGGCAATTCTAAATGTTAGAATACGTTATTAGTTTTGGATTTGGCGGGAAATAAAAATTAAATTTATTATAACTTAAACTTTGGGGAAATCTTTACAAACAATTTAAAATTTTAAACACATTCAACTTTTTTTTTAGATTTGATGTAATCCATATTTCTTTTACCAAGTATATGTAGTTGGGTAGGAGATATTTAAATATATTTTTTTAAACTTTTGTTTATCATTCAGGTTTCCCTTTATAAATTTTGTCTTCAATTTATTGAAATGTGTATTAAAATCTTGACGTTCACGACAATTAGCAGTTGATGTATACGTTGATGTAGATTATGGTAGTTTACTTCGGGAGAAAAAAGATGTTTTGTTGATGGAAAAAAGTTTTGTGGTTCAGAGATGTCGTTTTTTCTGTGTTAAGACGAGTTTAAAATGAGGTCAGTATATTATGTTGGTGAAATTCGGGTTGTGGGAAATTCGAAATTACAAAATTCGTGTGTTGTTGAAGTAGAGTTTTGCTTCGTGTAGTTGTTAGTCTTGGTTTTATCTTTATCTGGCTTCTTTTTTCTTTTCATCAAATAAGGGTCCTTTAAGTATTCGTACATAGGACGTTTTATGGGGATGATTTGCTCATTAAGTGATGTTATATGAGGATTATTTTTAATGAATTTGTTAATTTCGTACATTTCTAGTACTTCCATATAGCGTCCTTTCCTCAATTGATGTATGAGTTTTACGTTTTTTGATTCATCGAATGTGTGATTGTTAATTATAATGTGTCGTCCGAAATTAGAGTTAAGTCTGATTTTGTGCTCATTTATGCGTTGTTTTAGGCTTCTGCCTTTTCACCGATATAGGTACCATTGCATTCTTGGTATTGTGGTTGATATATTCCACTTTTGGATAGAATATCAATTTTATCTTTATTATTTGATATAATGTTTTTGTTAATGTAATGTTTATGTTTTTTTGGTGGAATATCATTTTTATTTTATGAGATAAGTTTACTGGATAAGTTAAGGCTCTATATTTCATTTCAGTTTTGATGTCTGCATTATTATGTAAGGTGGTATGTTTTTCTATAAACATTTTGTGTTTAGTTTTATTTATTATCTTTTCAATTAAATATCTCTTACCCAAACACATTTAACTTTGTCGTTTACAATGTTTTACAAAAAAAACCATCGAACAACATTAGAAGATAGTAAATTATTATTAGTTAATTTTAATCATTAGGTTTTACTCAATTCAAATATACAGGGTTACCAAATCAGTTTGTAAAGTACTCTATTTTAGATACAATTTATTGTAAAGGCATGTATTGAAAGATATGTCTTCAGATGCACGGCTAAAGCAACACCCAACTCAATCCAACCCTTTATATACAACTAAACCCAAAACTTTCTGCTTCTAGGTCTAGTGTTAGTTCTAGTTTTGCTTCAATTCAAATATGCAGGGTTGCCAAATCAGTTTGTAAAGTACTCTATTTCAAAAATTATTCATTACAGGGCTTTCATTTTAAAAAAATTCTTCAGATGCACGGCTAAACCCGACCCAAGCCAACCCTGTATATTAATCTCTTAGGGTTGGGATGTACGAACGGAACGAGTGCGCCCCTTTTCATACAAAATTCAATGACAAAGGAAAGAGAGGACACTGGATGATGGGGACACTATGCATTTTATTGCAAAAACAAGCACTCCTCCTGCAGTTAGCACCCCAGGACTGTAACCCTATTAGCCCTTAGGTTTAGGACGATGCGGCGCTGACCTTTCCTCTCTACATAACTGTACACAACACAATCAAAAATATTACTATGTCGAACCTGGTCAAATCGGTCTAATCAATTCTGAATTCAAAAATAGTTCTGTTATAGGTTCCTGTATCAGAATAAAAATAGGTTTTGTTAAAGCAGCTCTATAAGTGATAGTATTCAAAATTAAACGCAGGTTCCTACTTCAAACAAGAGTGAATATAAAAAAAGAATGATAAAACATCGATTACATCTGCTTCTTTGTTCGAGACCTCCTAGGTCTTAAGGCACTAAAAACTAAAACTTCCTTCATGAAAAGTTATTATTAACTGAGAGTTGAAACATGTTTATCACTCACCAATAACAACCTAGATTAGTTATAAATTACTATTCCTCTTCTAATTATTCTTTATCATTCCCATCCTTCTAGTAGAATATTTTTGTTTAACTAATCAAATTTGTGATTACGAGTTATCTGTTAATTGCTGGCACCGTAATATCCATTATCTACGTGTAAATTTTATTTCATTGTCATTACTTTAGTTAATTTGTTAGCACTCGAGTAAATAATTTGCTCGTGTTCCATGCGTAACAGAAAATACTGGATGGACTTGAAATGGAAACAGAAATAAAACGGGACTTCTTTTCCCATTTCCTTAATGAAGTTTGCACACAACGAATTTTTTACTTTAAACCCGACACGTTTTAAATGATACCGCTTCCTACTACTAATGGCATGAAGAGGAGGAGTTTTGGGCACGGGGACATTTCCTATTTAAGTGGGTCTCGCACCGTTTGAATACCAACTAACTCCCCAACTCCCCGGGGTACATGTTAAATATTCCAAATGGCTAAAGACCCGTTAGCCGTAAAGTGTTAATTAACCAAGACAACTCCTTTTCGATGCTTTACTTTTTTGTAATTTGTTTCTTTATTTTTTCTTTAAATTTTCCGCCGATACCTTATCAAGAGCGGGTAATTTTTTTATGATGCACACGGAAAGGAGAAGAAGGGAAGTGCCTTTTCTGGTTCTTAACATACACGTGTGTCTCAGTAAATCATTTAGAATGAGGGGGACGGAAGCACGAGAAACCGAGCAGTCTGCGGGAGTCCCGCGAACAGCTGTGTTTCTTCTCGGTTGTGCGTTTCAAGAGCTTCTTCTCGGTTCCTTTCGGTTCCTGCTGCTGCGGTTATTCAACAGCGCGTCTCCCACAGTGGTGCTGTTCGCGAGTAGTATCCGCATCTGCCCGGTGATAACTCATCGGAGACGGCGTGTCAACACGACGGGGCCGTGGAAATCCACGCCAACGAATCGCTTATAAATCACGAACGCAAAAAGCTTCTTCATCTCGTGAGAGGAGAACATAGGCGGACGGACGGGCGTCAAAATAAGGATTTGTAGTTTCCTCCCGGACGTAAACCTCCACAACAAGATCATCATCTCTTGTTTTCTCTTTGTTAATTAGTTACGCGTGGGACAAGACTATAAGATTCATGTCTTGGAATCGTTTTACATCTGTTGGTTTAAGATGATTTTAGCCCGGATTTAATTTCATTATGAAACTGCTCGAGCTTGCTGTTTTGTTACGTTATATTTGCAATCATGTAAATCGTGGTTCATAATATTTTTTTAAATTTATTTCTTTGAATTGTTATTATTAGTTTAATTGGTGACAACGTAGCCTAATGCCAAAGCGAAGCCAAAGGTAGAGTGGAATAGTTGGCTCAACTCGGACAATCGGTCGGCGTATATATATAGACGAAGGTATTAATCACTTTGAAGAACTGTAAATAACTATAACGAGTGATCGAAAACTATTATAAATCTGTCAAGCGGTGCGCCGCCGTTGCGGCCCGGGAATGTCGTCGACAAAAACAAACGATAAGTGGAATTGTCTTAAGGACGTTACCCCGCGCCTCCCGTTGTCGTCGACAACTCCGACTTTTCCCCTTAATTTCTATTATCCTAGAAATCTCCGGTCGTTTTTCGGGTGACCGTACCGAAATGATTTATTCCGATCTTCGATCGAACCGCGCGATTAGCATAAGATGCACGGCTTCGGGTCGCAAGATAGGGAGACTAGAATGTCGACGGGAAAGTCGCCGACACTTGTCAAGGAAGAGCTCGGCCCCTGTATCAATTGTTAACAAGGGAACACGGATGAAGAACGCGCTGTCAGAAGCGGATGGCGGCCGCCGAAGGACAACGCCGCCGACAGGACTTCGTACCGTATCCTATTAGTACCGGATTACCATAGAATACCGTCGACCATCTCTCCAACTACTTGAATTTTATAACCTTTTCTACCGGATCTTACAATTGTATCGATGACGTATCACATAGTGTATTTACAAATTACTAAGATATTGTTCTTAATTGTCGTTAACAAAGTGGAAAAGTACAATAAGAAGTATTGTAAGTGAAGTACATACGTAATCCTTCGCCAAACAAAGAAAAATTATAAATAACATACTTAATAATTTGAAGTAATAATAATCTATAGTGCCCAATTAAAATGTCTCTTAAGATGGCTAAACCCTAATGTTTTTCTAATGTTCCCTAATTTATACTTTTAGCTCCAGAAGAATTTAAAAGAATCTAGAATTAAGCATGAACTAAAACTAACGAACACTAAACGTACAACTAGAAAGATTCACGTTTAGCCGTACGCCTTCAGACTAGTATTAATTCTATTTTTAATTCTTGGTTAACACTAGATTATCTTAAATTCTTCTGAAAGTAAAAATATAACTAATACTAGTCCTACAACCCAGCTTCAAAACTAACACTAGACCTACAACTAGAAACATTAGGGTTTAGTCGTACGTCTCTTAAGATGGCTACACAGTAATATTTCTAGGTCTAGTATTAGTTCTGAAGCTAGGTTGGGTTGGGTTCGGTATTAACTTTTTATTTTTTTAATTTTTGTTCGGTATTAAAAACCGGTATTGATGACAAAATACCGATATTTCGGTATTTGTATTATTACTGAACTAAACAAAAAAAAATAAAAAGCGCCAAATCATCGGACGCCCCAACCTCTTGGAATCATAGTCCAACCCAACCTAATCGTTCTTTTTTCGGGAGGTACCTGATCTGTGGCGTTGGTCGGTTAGGTTAGGTTTTGTGTCGGGTTGGTGTCCATCCTTGGATCACCGACCGTCTAAAAACCCCTTTCCTTAGCTATCCATGGAAATCAGAATACGCTGTTACGTTTTAACCATCGACCACTTTAGATTATTTTTGTCCACCAACAAAAAAAAACAACATACGAAGGACTTTTAACGACATTTGATACTTAACTTACGCGGGCGTGGGGTCCTCTCTTATGTAAGTATAAGTAAGCCTTAAAGCAGCCATGCTCTATCAGAAACTAGCTTAGGTGGTAGTCCAACTCCTGTTTGCCCATCGCTCCAAGTCATGCAGAATTCTTTTCGTCGATACCGCCATGCCCGTATCAGCACGCCATCTACGTTTCCACTTAATCAGAACTTTCTCTCCTACATTGCACTGGTCTTCATCATTTCCCCTGGTTATTGCTTTTTTCTCAATAAGTAGGTCTAAAGGTATCGAGCTTCCTACTGCTTGCGTGCTTCTGTTGAGGTAGTTCTGTAGACGCTTATAGTTCTTATTATGATTTCCTTCCTGTATACGCGTTATCTTGTCATGTTTCTTTTAACATCGCACGCATCTTTCCAAACCCTGCATGCATAGAAAAGGTAGGCATGAATTATTCAACCGACCAGTCTTTTTTTTGTCGCCGTTGATCCAAACGTAGATCCCATGATTCTGTGCAGGACGTGCACCATTTCTTGAGCTTTCATCCTAATACCTTCAAATGCCTGCTCCATTTTAGGTCGTTCTCTATAGTGACTTCTAGGTATTTTAGAGAGGACTTTGCTGTTATCTCCACATCCTTCACAGTCAATGTAATTTTGTAACACTCCTCAGGTTGGGTTGGGTTCGGTATTAGCTTTTTATTTTTTTAATTTTTGTCCGGTATTAAAAACCGGTATTGATAACTAAATACCGGTATTTCGGTATTTGTATTATTACTGAACTAATCAAAAAAAAATAAAAAGCGCCAAATCATCGGACGCCCGAACCTCTTGGAATCATAGTCCAACCCAACCTAATCGTTCTTTTTTCGGGAGGTACCTGATCTGTGGCGTTGGTCGGTTAGGTAGTGTCGGGTTGGTGTCCATCTTTGGATCACCGACCGTCTAAAAACCCCTTTCCTTAGCTATCCATGGAAATCAGAATACGCTGTTACGTTTTAACCATCGACCACTTTAGATTATTTTTGTCCACCAACAAAAAAAACATAACATACGAAGGACTTTTAACGACATTTGATACTTAACTTACCCGGGCGTGGGGTCCTCTCTTATGTAAGTATAAGTAAGCCTTAAAGCAGCCATGCTCTATCAGAAACTAGCTTAGGTGGTAGTCCAACTCCTGTTTGCCCATCGCTCCAAGTCATGCAGAATTCTTTTCATCCTTACCGCCATGCCCATATCAGCACGCCATCTACGTTTCCACTTAATCAGAACTTTCTCTCCTACATCGCACTGGTCTTCATTATTTCCTCCTGTTATTGCTTTTTTCTCAATAAGTAGGTCTAAAGGTCTACAGGAAGGAATCTTGTATACGCGTTATCTGTCATGTTCCAAACCCTGCATGCATAGAAAAGTTAGGCATGAATTATTCAACCCAACACTCTTTTTTTTGTCGCCGTTGATCCAAACGCAGATCCCACGATTCTGTGCAGGACGCCTGCTCCATTTTAGGTCCTTCTCTAGAGTGACTCCTAGGTATTTTAGAGAGGACTTTGCTGTTATCTCCACATCCTTCACAGTCAATGTAATTTTGTAGCACTCCTCCTATTTCTTAATGTTATTGTTTCTGTGTTTTCTGGAGCGATTTGAAGCCCCATTTTCTCCACGATGCTAGCTACTTGTGCATTCTGGTTAATTTCTTCATTGCTCCAACCTGGCACAATGATTGTCATTACTGTATGCGTCATTACAGTGTATATTGGTGTCCAACACCTTCTCAAAGTAGATGTTTCATAGGAGCGGTCCAAGGACCGATCCCTGGCGAACTGCACTCGTTATTTTGTATTGAGTCTCTGCATATTCAACATATCGCGTGCTCAAGTATGCTTTAATCATGCTGGTTAAAGGTTTTGTTAGGTTTTTCCGTTTCATCACGTTCACGATCCTTTCCCATGGCACAGTTCGAATGGATGCACATCTCATCGAATGCACATTTTTGACATCTAGCGGTATCATTAGGCACATTTTTTTCCTTTTTCTAAATTTGTCACTTTTTTGCCTCTTCTATAATTTTCTCGATCACATGCACTGTCGATCTTCCCTTCGTAAATCCAAACTGCCTGTTGCAAAGGCCCCGCCAACTCTTCTAGTTCAATATTTATTATTTATCCGGTTTTTGATTGGAGTTTCATAAATTTTACCGTAATTGTCCAACCAACACAGAGGTCTGTACTTTTTAATTTCCGTCTTTCCCCGGTTTTCCGATCTTCCATTGTTTCGGAAATTTGCATTCCTTCATCAGGTTGTCATCAGAGTCTGTTATGTACATTTGTAATTTTGGCAATTTTACCACCACTGCGTCTTTAGCTGCCCCGGAGCCTTTCCGTTTTTGAGGTTTTTTACCGCTGCTAACACCTCCTCTCTTGTCAGCTCGAGAACGTTTCCGTTTCTTTCTTCAACAATCTATTCATTCCACATCTCTTCCCTGCCATTTGGAAGCAGGTCACAAATGAGCATGGAAATTTCTTGCGGGGTTATTTCCATTCTACAAATCGCCACCCAACCCAACCCAACCAAACCTAACCTAATCCAACCCAACCCAATATCTTCCATTGTATCCTCCCTATCTTATCAGCATCCTTTTGTTTTGTCTACGTAACCCTCCCTGGCGGATACTATAATCAATATAATAATATAACCGAACGCAACCTTTTCTTTCGAGAGAGCTCTGTCTCGTACTTGAAATATCAACAAACATCAACACAAACATCTCTACTGTATTCTACATTCCCTAACATTCTATAACTTTAAAGCCTTGGGGTTATATATACTTTTCATAATTTTTCCCAATCCTATATTTCATCTAACAAGCTTGCATACTCAAAAAAGGCGTACACCACATCGTCTATTTTATGTTTAAAGCTATAATCTCTAATAAAATACATTAATAATTTACGATATTGCAAGCACTACTTGTATCGAACTAAAACTAGAACTAATACTATACCTAAAACCACATAGATTCGGTTTAGTCGTGCGTCTTCAGACATTCTAATTCTTGTTTAACTCTAGATTATTTTAAATTTTTCTGGAACTAAAAGTATAACTAATACTAGACTTACAAACCAGCTTCAGAACTAACACTAGACCTAGAACTAGAAATAAGACTCATCAAGATCTCTTAAGACGGCTACACCGTAATATTTCTAGGTCTAATATTAATTTTGAAGCTAGGTTGGTTTGGGTTCGGTTCTGTCTTAAGAGACGTGCGGCTACATCCAAATATTTCTAGGTCTTGTCTAGCAATATTTCGAGTGTAGGTATTAACTCTACTTTTGGCTCTTATTCAGTTTTAGATTATTGTATACTTGTATCGAACTAAAACTAGATCTAAAACTAGAATGATTCAGGTTTAGCCGTATGTCGTTTATGGGCGTAGTTTCGGTTTCTAAAATATAGCCGAAATCCCTATTTTAGGCTAAAAGTGGCTGAAACCGAAACCGAAATTTCGGTCGGACACTAATAGTCAAGGTTGCAAAAGTAACTTATAATTTAAGTATTAAATAATCTATGAATATTAAATAATTAAGATAAAATATTCAATAATAATTTTTAAATGTAAGCCCTGATGATATGAAATTATGGATATTATATAATAAGTGATGTGGGTATACATTAATTATCACAAATATGGTTAATTGATTTTATATACATATAATTCATATAATATAATTGATTTGATATTTCTTAAATAATAAATTAAAAAGATTTAAGAAAAAAATTCTGATTTTCTGATGAGGGGACTTCTAAATCATGATGAATATGCTACATGATGTGTATGATATCTGATTAATCTAACCCAATAGTTCTACAATAACTCACCTCGGATTACCAATTCATCCTAATGAATCTAGATTAACCAGCCCAAATTTGAATATGTTTATTTCTAACAGCCATCCAAAATCGCGGTTATTAACGTAATTTACACCGATCATTTCACACCGTGAAAAACACCACTCATTCAAGACGTAAGCTGCCTTTTATGCGAGCGATTTTGGGTATTTGTGTATTGGGTATTTCGTTTAGATTAGCTGATGGCGAAGGTTCTGACGGCACGCGGTGACCAACGGCCAATCGGAATAAAATACCCGATACACAAATACCCAATTTTCCCTCACATAAAAGGCAGCTTTATGCTTTGTGAAGAATATAATAGGATATCTAGAAAATTAAAACAAATTCGAATTTAATCCCGAAATAACCTTAGAAAGCGACTAAAATATTTTCGGAAATTAATCAGAACCAAATCACATCTAATGGCATTAATTATAAGTAAAGGCTAAGTCGATGATTCATCTGCAAATTAATCACTCCAAACAATTCGTCCTACCTTAAGAAAAGTAAATCTCAGCTGGCTGTCATTTCATGATATACATAGTATTATTATAAAAATTATGTTATATATGAGACAATCTCACACTAAGGGTGCGAAGCGGCTGTATCTCAAAAATGTAATGTCTAAAGATTTGAGAAAAAATTCTGATCAGAAAAGTGGCTAAGAGAAATCTGGAAATTATTTTGAAGTTTGTAATTCAACCGTTAGGTGGCGTAACTACCATAGAAAGAAATAAAAATGCCCACTAAATGGAATGGTACTATTTACTTGACAGACCCTTAGTCGCCATAAAATTGCTAAATATCAATTAAGTTCTTCGTAAAACACTGTGTAAGAATTCAGCTTCCTTCAATCAGATCCAATCACCTTATCTTAATAAACAAATGATATCTCGTATACTATAATCTGATCATATTACCTTAGCAAACAAATCATAGAACATTATCATTTATTACGTATAGCATTCCTTTACACTTTATCTAGGCTTAAGATTGTTTGAACCCTTTTGAAGCGTATGTCAAAGCCAATGGACATAACTATAACCATAAATCAAAACACTTAGGACTACTCAAATTTTAATCAAAAATAGCTCATAAATGTTCAAAATATTTTCTGTCATTCTCGATGCATTTATTTATTCTAGTTTCGATAGAAAAAAATGCCGTTTGAATTTCAGCCTTGCATAAGTTTCTAATGGCACTTCGTATTCTGTCCTTATAAAAGGGTGTGCATAAAGGGGTAGGTAAATTTCGATGAAACTTTAAAAGATAGGGAAAAAGTGCCATGTCCCGCCTTCTTTTTCCGGAACTAATCCAATCCAGCAAACACCAAATCTCTATCTTCTTTTTCTTTGTTATAGCCCAAACACTAGCTCTATTCCTACTATCGGTTTCCTATATAACCAACTATAGAATAGGGTAATATCAAAGAATCGAATAATTTCTGATATCAATCCCATAGGTTGGGTTGGTGTTAGAATTGGTACCACCCCAACCCAGTTAAAACCCAACCTAACTCAACTCAATAATGTCTAAAAACATGAAATCTAATGCATATTCAAGATTATTTGTGCCTGACAGTGGGTTATATAAAAGGTACGAATTTTTGTAATTTCTGAGACAGCCTGTAATGATACCCTAATTTGAACGCTCTGTACATTGTGGAAAAATATGTAAAATTTGTATAACTCATAAACAAATGCGAAAAATCAAGACTCATGTTCTTATATTTTTGTTTAAAATTTTATTTTGTATCAGAAATCACATTATTGCACACGAGTTATGAATCACCCTATATAATCTAGAGATTAACAGAGTGATACACCATGAAATAAATATCATATTTGTAGCCATGTTTTAATTTAAAGAGACCTCCATAACTATTTAAGTACGAAGGCTTTCACGACCGGTGTTATTTGGTTTAAAATTAGAATTAACACTAGCACGAACTCTAGGACTATCACTAGAACTATCACTAGGTCTAATACTAGATTTAAAACTAGAAACTTTCGGGTTTTGCCGTACATATTTTGAAAAATCTTTGACGTTTCAAATGCCATGATGTAACCTTCTTCAGAAACTTTATTTCGAACCAGTTCTGAAGAAGGTTGCAACAAGGCATCCGAAACGTTAAACATTTTTTCAAAAAACGCACGGCAAAACCCGAAAGTTTCTAGTTTTAGATCTGGTATTAGTCCTGGGGATAGTTTTAGTGTTAGCTCTAATTTTAGCTCCATAACCATTTTCTGTAATCAATTTCTTTTTAGCTATGTTCCCAACAGTTTCAACGTACCAATTGAAACGTTGAAGATTACATGACAAGATTAGAATCATCTGTATACATGAGTACCTCTAAAAATGTAAATTAATAATCAATCTTATTATGACCACAGTACTCTATAAAAATTAATATGATTGCTTTATGGAGCAGTACCCTCTAACCATCCAAGACTATTCAGTTTTGGATCATAAGTATAATATATACTTACAAACTTGAATTTACGCAATAACTTAAGATTGATATCTAAAACACGCTTCGTTGCATACATTTCAGATCTTATCGATTTTCAGATTTTTGCATTAACATACTTTTTTATACAAACAATGTCACATTCGTAATTTCGGTGATTGCCATAATCAATCAAGCCATAAGAAAGTATAAAGGTGTAAGATGCAATAAAAAAAGGAACGATTTGTAAACTTAATTATCTCAAATTAAATTTTTTTAACTTGTGTCGGTCTTCTAGCAAATGAGCGTTGTATTAACCTGACGTATCGCATTAGGTAACTATGTGTTATTCAAGTTTTGTACTTAAAGGATGTGGGCAGTTCCACCGGTCATTCTACCACTATAACCTATCATTCCTGGGTTCAAACATACTAATAATTAATAATCAAGTTAAGCTACCAAGCACCTCGGTATGACACTGAATGCATCATTAAGGAGATTCTCTATAATAGGTATTCACAACAAACATTTGATATATACCCACATTCTAAAGCTGGTGTGTATCTACGAATCCAAGTAAGGAGTTGCACGAAGGTAACTAATCTAAAATACTACAAAATAAATGGTGTTGCGGACGTAATGTTGTCATTACAAACCTAGTACCTTCACTATCATATATCACATATAATCAAATAATTTGCAAAAAACGGATTAATTAAAGCTCAATTTTGGCGAAAACTTACATTCTCAAGTTAAAACCCGTTAGTGACAATTAAAGAAACTCGCCCATGAACCCGCCTGAAATTCCCGTATGACATAATTACCGGGCCAAGCGATTAAGTAAAAATACTTAATTATTCATCAAAATTCTTTCGCTTTTTTTATGGTTCGGCCTTACTTCGAATTATCCAACTTCCCGGTATCGAATTATACGCCAAAGAAGTAACCCTAAAAAACGTTTTAAAAGTTTTTTTTCGATATATTTTGACACGTGTAAGATTTCGAAATGCGAATTTACGGTTTGTTTTTAGTTTAAAGAACAGCTTTATGAGGTCAGGAAGTAGTCAAATTGATTAGAATTAGTGGTAGGCCTGCCCACTGCCGGTCGTTTATGGCCATATTTCACGTTTTTGGGGCGTCCGATTGGGAAGTGTCATCTGATTGATGATGTTTTCGGGGCCCTCTCGCTCAAGTGTCCCGCATCTGGTCACCTGAAGTTTCGAATAGTAATAGTCAAAAACCGCCGCTGTGCGTGCCGAAAGGACATCAAACGGTCTTAAGAAGTCGAAGTGTTCCGGTATAGTGTTAATTAACACGTGTTGCCATCTGTTCGACATCATTAGTTTATGGGATGTTGGGGTGTTAAATTTGAAATGTTACTTTAATTTTTTTGAGATAAATAAGTTTTTTTTTCAAATAGATTCGTCTCGTTGTGATATTAAATTGTTTGGAACGACATTTTTCGTCGAAATATAAATGGTAGTTTTACTCATACTAATTTACAAGCGTATCGAGTGACAGGAAAGGTGACAGAGACAAAGTTTAAAAGCTTCAGTCGGTATTCATCATTTTGACGGATAAACCGTCTACCGACTTAGGAATTAGGCTATAAAAGAACTAATTGCGCCGTTTTGAAATTCATGTATCGTTAATTTTACGATCTCGCCTCGTAGATTTATGCGTCTGCGTTGAATGTGTGTACGTGCTTGTGTGAGTGCATGAATTATAAATAAGTTAAAATTTTAATTTATGAAAGGAAATAACTTAGTCAAAAATAAAACTAAAAACAAATTCTTTTCTGTCAATAGCAGCTACTTTATTGCACGGACAATGCTTTTCGGTATAATTACAATAGTTATTAAATCAATTAGTCAGTAATAATACACATTTATACATATCTTATTAAATAATCCGCATTGTTTAATATCGTCTCCTTAAACGGGTTCGATTCGTTTTTTTTTAATTTACCACTCGTTTCAAAATTCTTTAAATAATTTTATTTTTCATTATTGGCTCTAAAAACATATCACTTGCCAACGTATGTATATTAATTATTTATGTATATATGTAGTAACAATAAGAGCGGAAACTTCCCGTCTCCCTCTTCTTCTCCATCTTCTACGTCCGTTCGCCTGAATCTTCTTGAATTTGGATTCAGAAACGTGGTTCAAAAACTGGAGGAACGAACGCGTTTTCATCGCGCGTCCATTGGGCACATATTTTATTTAAACAACAAGTCTTCACAGTTTGTACTTTTTTTCTCAACGAATTTAAACTATATTTACACGTAAACCACAAGTTTCTGTCCTAGAACCAGTACAAGTCCTTCGACGAATCCTGCACCTGAGCCTCTAAACCTACGGCAAAAAGAACGACACCAATTTAAACCTATTAATTTAACACCCCTTTAAAACTAATTTTATTTATTTTTAAAATTACTTTCTTACTAATAGCAAACTAAGCTTGAACTTGATAAGATATTGTTATAGTAATATGCGTTTATTTATTAAATTAGAGAACAGGAACTAACTTTTCCACTTTTCGAGACTGGCAGTGGTGATTTTACATTGGAGGTGTGGTATTTAGGAGATCGTGATAGCCTGTTGATAGAAAGCACACTTTTAATTATCGAAATTAGTTCGATCGCGCAGGCAAATTATGTGCAAATTAGCTTTTTTGATGGGATGTGAAATTTAACACCACGGTATTTGGTCAATATGGAGAGGATTGTTTTTGGGTAGAAGGTTGTTGGTGGGGTTCGTCTTTTCTCAAAATTATTTTTGCTTAAATTTCTTATCTAGTTTAACAATAAGTAATGGAAGATCTTATGATTTTCATTCAGACTCACTTTATCACAACGGAATGAACACAAATGGATATTTTACCATTAATGAAAAACGAAAATTTTTAGCGATAATTTTTAAGAGGAATTGAACCATAGCTGTATGTATGTAGGAAAGAGGAGGGTATGCTAAGGCATACAGCAATTAGGCCCCAACGGGCCTCTTGTACATCCTCCTACACTCTCTCCGGCTACATCAACCAACCTAAGGAATTTCCGAAGGCTAGGATACAGCTCAGAAGTGTGTTAGTGATCCATGCTCGGCCATTCCTCTCCAAAATCTCTCATTTTGAGGTCTCGTAGAGTGGGGCAGTCACACTAGATGTGCCGAACAGTCTTTCAGGAATTGGTAGCAAGCTTAAAGTTGTAGAAATGCTTGTTTACCTTATAGTGACCCGTAATGAGCCCCGTTACAATTCGTAGGAGGTTTCTACAGAGTCTTAGTAGTCTTCTATAGAGGCTTGCTGTTAAGCTCTATAAGTTCTTTAGGCAGATAGCAGCCCTTCGTCCTATCCCACCAGTCTGTGGTGGGTATGAACCATAGCTTTTCTAAGTCATCAGAAATATGATGCATAAAATCCAAGAAAAGCTGAAAGAATGGATGCTACATCAAATAAGCTGCAGACGATGAAAATCACATAGATGCCCAAGGAGATAAACTAAATGAATGAAATATGGATATTGTAAATGGAATTTCATTTCTAAGCTCGTAGATATGACGAGACGTCCTCAAGTACAGTAAGTATCAATAGTAACTCTTGAGAAGAAGTAAAGAGGACAACATCTTACCAAAACTTATTCAGGATTGGTAACACAAGGAATGTCGTTGGCATCGAAAAGTTGCTTGGATAATGTGGTTGAATAAAAAATTGAATCTTCCATTTCGGTGTTTTTGGACTTTCATCACCTAGCCCGGACATCAAACGGATATTTCTGCGTGTATCTTCTTTGTGGAATAGGATAGGATGCTGATTCTGTTATGAATTACGCTTAATTTCCTTGATCAACCAGAATCCTTAGATATTGTATTGTACCGGATGCTGATCGTGCTTTTACAAGAGCTATTGCTAACAATATTGTGTCGTGGTTTTCGATATCATGATTGTATTTATTTTTGTAATGTAATTTATATTAATATTTGTTTGTTAATCATTTATTTGAGAAATGTGAGCTGTTGTTTTGATACTGGAATTAGAGGATTTCTTCTCGTCCCTATGCAATAATATATGATAAGGCTTTTTGCACTTCAAACATTGCTTTGTATTGTTACAAGTGCCTGTGAATTTTTGACTCAGGCAGTTTCGACATAAATTTTTCCACTTCACAAATTCTTCCCTTTTCTTTCCGGGCAGTTCTTGAAATTTGGAACAGGAATGTATGTATTATTTGTTGTGTTGGTACTTAATTTCTTTTTGTTTTCCCGCAAGAATCAATTTAGATTTGGGAACAAATGTGAACACATTGAAACTTGAAGGAATGATCCATGTTGCAATGGATGAAATGAATGATCAAATAAAAATCATAAAAAAACTTCTAACTTGCGTTTATTTATTTATAGTCATTTTTTTTTATTTATTGGACTTTATTAACAATGAAAATAAAAAACTTTAAGATTGTATTAAAGTTGTGTTGACGTGATGAGAAGAGGTGAGACTGAAACTTGTCCAGAAGGAAAAATATCAAATGATTGTTGTGCTATTAAGCATACGTAAATAACTATGGTTCTTTATTAGGTTGAAGAAATCCAAGTTAAACTAATAGCTTCCTTTCTAAACATCCAACATAGGAAGAACAAAAGTACTGTGGTAAAGATATCTGTTTTGACACTAATTTGACAAGTTTCTCTTTTCAAAACGACAGTAAAGGTTGACATTATGAAGTAGCTCTCTAATCACTTTTAGTTGCTCATCCGCACAGTTAAATGCCATATATCCAGATTGATTCAAGGATCTAGTCGTTGAATAATTTATTTTGAGTAAACATTTTGAAGAGTCGCCTTTCTTCTCCAGTTTATCTCCAACATATTGTGATGTTAACAAATGACACTACAACACTGTTTATTTGCACTGAAAGCAATTCGCCTTATTTGTGATATCAGAAACTAAACTATAAAGACTTGGATTTTTCATTTTTGTGTACCTTGTTAAACTATGTCTTACTATGTATCATCAAAAAATGTGGAAATTGTACGATATGAAGGAAAGTTTCGCGACTGCATAAGTCAGAACAGGAGTGAGCTTAAAACGCTGAACTGGTACTAGAAATAATAGAAAATTTTGGGTTGTATGTGCAATTATGCTGGTCTTGTCTTCAAAAACACGAAGAAAGCTTGCTAAATACTGCAAAGGGGTTATAGATGAAGACATCGACCATAAATGTGTATTGTGAAAAAACAACAAATAAGTTACTTTTCCTGATAATAAAATCCATGCGGTCAGAATACTCTACATTGCATCAAGATTATGGACATATTGGAAACTATGGAGATGAACGTGATATGCTAGTCAAGTTTTGATATTTTCTTCAAAACTACACCCAAAGATCCAAATAAAGTAAAAATCTGAATATGGCACACATTAGATGGCGAATAGAAGTTTCGCTCTCTTACTGCAAAAAAGATCATCGATGGCAGAAGGTTGGCAGAAAGTTTAGCAGCAACCCAACATATTCTTACTAATAAATGCTGAAAGTATATTTGTTAACAGATTCGTAAAGTTATCTCAGTAATTCCAGTCGCGGCATTTTAGGTATTTTTGGTAAAATAGCATAAAAAAATACGAAGTGCATTAAAAAAGTGAAAAGCGAAATGTGAAAAATGGAATTTCAATCCCACGGCGAGGTGTCCTCAAGTACAGCAACTAACCTTTCAAAATCAATTTAAACTTGGGAATATAATGTATCTATCCACAAGGCAACGAATCTCATTAGTACATTGAAACTTGTTTAGATGGAAAAATATCAAATGATTGCGGTGCTATTAAGCAAAAGCATACAACCCAAGCTTGGTAAGATTGCTTGCTGGTAAAAATGACCATGATTCTTTTTTAGGTTAAAGAAATCCAAGTCAAACTAATAGCTTCCTTTCTGAACATCCCACTTAAGAAGAACAAAAGTACTGTGGTAAAGACATCCGTTTTGACACCAATTTGACAGGTTTCTCAAAACAATCTTTCAAGACGATGATAAAGATTAACATTGTAAAGTAATTTTTTCAGTTCCTTTATGATTACCTTTATGAAAATTGCAATTAATCCGAAATAGCTATAATCAAACACAGCAGTTTACTTTTCCACGTTTGGATTAATTGTAGCATTGCTTAACATTGCATAATAATGTAAGGGTTTAGTCGTTGAAACATTTATTTTGAGTAAACATCTTGGAGAATCGCCTTTTCTCTTTATTTTATCCCCAGCATTCGCCATGTTTCTTCCATCTGAGGCTAGTATCCAAAATCATGTTCAGATATATTATGATATTAACAAATGACACTACAACACCGTTTTATTTGCACTGAAACCATTTCGCGCTATTTATGATACCAGAAATTAAAGTACAAAGATTTTGATTTTTCATTTTTGTGTCCATTTTTGAACTATGCCTTATTATATATCACCAACAAATGTAAACATTGTATGATATGAAGGAAAGTTCCGCGACTGTCTAAATCAGAACAGAAGCGATGCTTTAAACGCTGAATTGGTACTGCAAAAAATAGAAAATTTGGGGTTGTATACGCAAATATGTTAGGTCTTATCTTCAAAAACACGGAGAAAGCTTTCCAAATACCCCGAAGGGGTTATAGTTGAAGACATTAACCACATAACAAAGACTAGCATTTGCTGGGAAAGGTGCATTGCGAAAAAACAACAAATGAGTTACTTTTCGTGATAATAGAATCTATGCGTTCAGAATACTGAGAAATTATGGAGATGAAGATCCAAAGAAAGTAAAAATCCAAACATGGCAGACATAAGATGGCGAATAAAGGTTTGGTTCTCCTGCTACAAAGAAGATCATCGATGAGAGAAGGGTTTAATCAACCTAAGTTTAGCAACAACCCAACACTCTGGTGGTAATCAATATTGAAAAAGTATCTGTTAACATATTCTTTGTGCCAGTAATCTCAGTCGCGGTACACTGCGTATGATGAAGTAAGGTATTTTAGGTAAAACTGGCATTAAAAAATACAGAGTGAATAATGACGACTGGATAATTCAATGAAGCAGAAAAAAAAAGTTAAGTGATAATGAATGAAAACCTTTTCAATAGAACAATGGGCTTCTCTTATTCAAGTGAAGTTGAAAAGTTTTCTGATTAAGAAGTCTTAACTTGGTGATTTTTGAAAGTACAAAAATTAAATTTTCTTTAGTAAAATTTCTAAATGGTAAAGTATTTTGAAAATTAAAACAATTACAGATTTATAGATCTATTTTGGATGTAGATTCGAGAAATTGATGGAATTGAAGTTAGAAGAAGCACGGATAACAGTCGAAGAAGCTCGTTATCGCCTTACGCAACTCTCGATTTGCGGTAAATGACTTTTCCAGTCGTTTTTGCCTCGCCGAATGGCCCGATATAGTCATAACAAGCGCTCCGAGTTGCGTTTTGAATTTTTCGCGAAACCGGGGTCTCTTCTTCGGCTCCCGTCGTTTCCTCGAAGGCCGGCACCGCCGCCCGAGATCAATAGGCGTTCTGACCAATCCCCATCCGAGAGATGACCAAAGCCCCGCGCGGACCCCCTTCACAACCCCAAACCCTCCTCCGCCTCCTCCCCCCGGGCGGCAATACCGCGAATTCCGCCGTAATTGTCATTCTCGCTATGCGACCCTCTCCCTTTATCTTTGTCGTTTGCTCTCTCGCTCTTCATCTCACGTTTTTCTATTTCTCTCTCTCTTCGTTTTGCGACCTGGGGGAATCCCTACGTGTAACGTCTTCTCTTTTCTTCTCCGGCCATGTCGTCGGGGACCCTTTCGGTTGGCCGCACTTCTTCTCGTCTCCTTTTCGGTCTCGCTCACTCTTTGCATGGGACAGAAGAGGCGCAAGCGTCTTCGTCTCGTCTCCGGTGAGGTTTGATCTACGCGAAATAGCGGCCTATTACACGGGCGTTTTAGATATAAAGACTTTCACTGGGCCGTCTTTCTTCGGCGCGGAATTTAAATTAGACGCATTCTTCGACGTGCACTCTTCGGTCTGGTTCACTTCTCTTTTTAATATTACCTTAATTCTCCAACTAAAAATGAACATAAAAAGTTTTTATACTTAACTTATTTTGAGAGATTCTAATCAAGGAAACGAGATAAATTAAGTGAAGTTGAAGCAACTTCAATATCTTTTTGTAATTGACATAATAGGTTTCATCAATTACTCCCACTTCACAACCAATGACAAAACAACATTTTCCTTTCGAATTATTGCTTAAAAACAACTCCAACCATTAAGAGACTTTTATCAGGTCGTTAACCCAATCCCCCCAAAACTTTATTCCTACGTAGATAAAATTCCCCAATTAGCTAAAGAAATTTAAAAAATCGACTAACAATTTTCTTGTTTTATTAAAGACGAACCCCTCCACACCTCCTCGTAAAAGAATTACTACAAAGGCAACTAAAAACAACGTCTACTTTTTACAACTCTACCAAACAAGACAAAATTGTTTTACTTTGTTTAAATAATTGATTATAAATGTTTACCTGACATGCCCGGGTACGATGAATAGGGATTGTCAAGAGAGGGGTGTTGCCAATCCATTGCTTTACATTGCGCCCCCATATGCAGTCTGCTTCCGGGTAGTAACAACCCCGAGTATTGGGCCATATTGTGGTGATAATCGTGTACCGCCCTGTGGTGTTGGCTGTAAGGGTACCAAGCTGCTTCACCGGGGTGGTAATGCTCGGGGTAAAGATCCGCCGATGTCGCGTGACCATGAGCTGTCGCACCCCCATACTGTTGACTATTCCAAAACGAAGCAGGAAAATTTCTAGTCGACATTGGAGATATTTCTATAACAAAAAAATAGTTCAATAAAAAGCTAAATCTTGATATAAATGATTAATACAATGAAAGAATTATCCATTATAACCAAAATTCGTTAAATACGAAATTATGTCTAGGTTTAGTGTTAATTCTAGTTTTGCATCGATGAAAAATTTAGAACAATCGAACGCTGAATAACAACTAAAACTAGAATTAAGACTAAACCTAGAACTAAAATTATTTTCGTTAGTCATAGTCTCTTAAGACGGATAAATACGAATGCTTCTAATTTTTCTTTGAATTGAATGGAAAGTAGCTTCAATGACAGGATGTTAGTTAAAGAAGCGGCTAATATTCAAGGGATGATTTCTTAGCCTATTTTAAGAATATTTTGTCCTATGCTGATTTTTGAAAAACCCCTTTGTTTCGAAGATAAAGGCGAACATAATTTGTAACAACCATACTCGGTATTTGTTGAAATTATTAATGTAAATAAAAGTACGTGTACATTTCGAAATATTCGAAATGATCTTTTCTAGCCTAGATAAAAGTATTCAATCTCCTCATTATAGATTGCTGATTTCATTCAAATACATAAGGTTCGTTTCTAATTGAGTTATACCCAGCAATTAACCGATTTCGCAAATAATCGTCCAAATTTTGCATTAAGTCGTAAGCTAATGAGTTCAGAGGAAAAATAATACCACCAGAAAAATAATACAGATCACAATTACACAGACCAAACTGCGTATGTTGCTGTGAAAAAATACAAGTACCACCAGAAAAATAATACAGATCACAATTACACAGACCAATTTGCGTATGTTGCTGTGAAAAAATAGAAGCAACGAAAGTGAAATGTAGTGGGTGCGCCATCATACATTGCACTTTTTGTTGACTATGATACTTCCTCTAAAAACTCAAGCAGCATTTCTGCCAAATAGATAACGCCAGTAAGCATTCCTGATAGAAATACCAGTCTAATTAGATGATCACCCACATTTTCAACCCAAACATTCAATAAGAATTCCTTTCTATACCTTCTGAAAAACTGGCTTCATTGGCAAAAACAATCTGTGTCTGAATGCGTTAAATGTGGTATGGATACATCAAATTGTTCTTAAGAATTTTCCAAACTGTTCATTGCAATTCTTCGAGTAGAACTACCAGGATCTTGCTCTATCATGTCCACTACATTCTGCTTCTATTGCGCTCTGATTTCAGTCATTGATCTAGCTGTCCCCCCACTTCGTATTAACAAGTCTGTTTCATGAAGACGTCTACGTCTATGAATATTTTAGAAGATTTTTCAGTCGGAAACATTACGAGCAGATACTCGTTCAATGCACAATCAGCTAGCTTTTGATGAATTGCTATCAACTAGTCCATACATGAAAAGCATGTCAGTTATCTCGGCTCTTATCAACACTCATCGACAGTTATCGACACTGTGCCCAGTTCATTCACCTTTGGTTAACCTTAACTATCAAATATTTACTATAGTTACTGGTCAAAGCCAATCATGGGAAATAAAATTACAGTATAAGTATAAAGGCTTTCACGGCCGATATTAGTTGAACTAAAATTAGAACTAACACTAGAACTATCACTAGAACTATTACTAGGATTAATACTAGATTTAAAACTAGAAAGTTTCGTGTTTTGCCGTGCGTTTTTTGAAAAAATGTTTGACGTTTCGGCTGCCATGTTGCAACCTTCTTCAGAAACTGGTTCGAAGTAAAATATTTCGAACCAGTTTCTGCAATATGGCATCCGAAATCATTTCTAGCTTTACACCTAGTATTAGAAATAGTGATAGTTCTAATGATAGTTCTAGTGTTAGTGCTAGTGTTAGTTCTAATTTTAGTTGAGTTTAGAAATTACAGTATCCGTGGAAAATCTCCAGTAGTTAAATGTAACCAAAAGTGAATAAACTGGACCTTAGGCTCGTTACCACCATCTTCTCTTCACCAGCCAAATGTAACTCAATCTACACAAATGCAACTGATGAGACATATTCAAATAAAATCCCTCTGTGATCGAGGTCCAAAAATAACGCATTGTAAACAATTTTTTTTACTTATTGGCGTACACCATACTTTTATTTACTTTAATAATTTCAACAAATATAGAATATGGTTGTCGCAAATTTTACCCGCCCTGTAGTTATTCTGTTTTTAGTTCAATAGGGAAATATACAGGGTGTTCCGTAATGATATGCGAATATTGAAGGGGGTGACATCGAAAATTGATGATAGTTTCTTACATAAACTATGGTCCCAAAATGTTCCGTTATTAAAATATAGGGTGTTAAAGTTAAAAAAAAGGTACTTACAAATAAGGTATTAACAGTAAACAGATTTTAACTACAAAGAGTTGTTTGAAATGTCAAACGTACGTAAAACAACAAATGATATGTACATACATTTAGGCTCAGCCACCTAGATTTATTGCAAAATTGTATCCTTAATAATTACAATACGTATTATTTCTGTTGAGCAACCAACAGTTTTTAATTTTTCTCTCAAAAACGGCGCAGTGCAGTCCAAAAACTCAAGAGGGCTTTTATTTGTCAAATTGAAGGGGGAGTTCAAAAATATTTTTTATTTGGGAAAAAACCATTGGCGTACCATTTTTTTCTTTAAAAATATTAAAGTCAATGCTCGTACGCACGCCACTGTTATAGATAGAGATTAGATTTGTATTGAAAGATATGCGTCTTTATTAATAATCACTCTATGCCAAATTTCATAAAAATACCTAAAGCGATTCCAAAAATATTAATTAATATCCTTTCTTTTTTAAACTTTAACACCATGTATTTTAATAACGGAACATTTTGGAACCATAGTTTATATAAGAAACTATCATTAATTTTCAATGTAGAATCACCCCCTTCACTAGCACCTTGTATAGTGTGCACATAAAGTGTGGAATCAATTCGATATAAATTTGGGGAATATTCTTAAAAAAGGCCTAGTGAGCTGTGTTATATTTTTAGCACGCATTCTTTGAGGTAAAAATTGAATGGCACAGGATGTTCCATCCAATTGAAATACCATACCTAAGTTGACATTCTTAAATAGAAACCTCCATTTTGTTACATTTATGAATTACACGTTAAATTCTGAATATTTTTCATTTCGCACAAAATATGTTAATTTTCAGCGATTTTCGAAAAACGGGCTGGAAGTTCTTGTGTACATAAAGTATGGAATCAATTCGATATAAATTCGAGGGATATTGTAAGAAAACCGCTACACACCATTTTTTATTATTCAAATTATGGATTCTACGTTAAATTCTCAGCATATTTCAGCTGAGCATTTCAATATTCAGACGTCTTCCAAAAAATAGCTTTTTGTACATTAAAAGCTTATTGGAATATTGTGTATTAAAGGAATCAAATTGAAGTTACTATAGAGACAAATAAAACAATGTACAATATTGTACATTTTATCTGTCCTATTAGTATTATACTCATTTATCTTTCTATAAATAGAAGACATTTTTTTAAACGTCATACGAGTTTCTATTCAAGAAGAATTTTAATTTTATCTTAAAAAGTGATCTTTAAAAAATAGAACATAGATGTTCATGTCATTTTTTGCGAAGAATATCCACTGAATTATATCGATTCCATATTTTATTTACTCAGACATTTACAACCATTTTTCGAAGATAGCTGAATATACTCAGAATTTAACGTGAAACCTGTGAATGTAATAAAAAGTGGGGATTTATATTTAAAAATGTCACTTTAGGCTTAGTATCTCAATTCTGGGACAGCCTGTACCCTGTATTTCAATTATAACTCAAAACATACATGATAAAAAATATAACATAGATCACTCGGCCTTTGTTCTTTTAAAAACATACCACGAATTTATATTGAATTGATTCTATATTTTGTCTACATACAAGAAGTGACTTTCAGCGAAAATTAAAGGTTGTCTTTCATATTACTTTTTCTTCAAACCCTCTTCTCTTCCAAGTCATAGTCTTTTAAACATATTACTGTTGACAAACTAATAATATGACGTAAAAATGTAAAGACATAAAAAAATGTTGTGTACTGTATGCCTTAATTCAAATCAAGTTTAAAACAGAAAAATGCAGATCAATTAAAAAGATGTGACCCAAAGTATCATAAGGGTTGATTTTTCACCCCCTCGTACATAACATTTTAGAGTTACTAAAATCGCTAAAATGAGTCATTTTATTAGTGATAGTTATCTGCCAAGTTTCATTTATCTTAATTCTTTCAAAGTCGATTTATTGACTGAGAACATTTTTTTTCTTGGAACTTTAGGGGGCTGTGACTTGAAAGAGAAAGGGTTTTGAACAAAAAATTAATTTATGAAAGACACCCTTTAATTTTCGATGAAAAATCACCCCTCGAAATGTTTCGGATCATTTCTGAAACATCCTGTATATATCAATACTAAAACTAAAATCAACACTAGTATTAGAATAAATACTAGGTTTAGACGCTAGAGCTAGTTCTTCAGACACACGGCTAAATTTGAAGCTTACCAGATTTAGGTCTAGTGTTAATAAACCGAAATATTTCAAGTTCTAAAGCTAGTCTTATTGTTAGTTCGAATGCTGGTATTGTTTTAGTTGTTATCTATCTAATTCAGGGCTTGATTGTTTTATAGATATTACTAGATAATAGTTTCATTCTATATACTGAAATAGATAAAGTAAAGTCATCAACAATTTTTCTGAGGTGTATAACTAAAGAAATACTTAAATCCTCAAAACCTTCCAATTCTAGGTCTAGGGTTAATTCCAGTTATAGTTCAATGAGGAATATACCGGGTAAATTGGGACGAACGGATAAACATGTTTATATCCGATTTTCTCTTATTTTCTTGATTTTTTATACCATAACCCTTATGTACCTTGCGCAATTACAATTAAACAAAATTTATACATTAACATTAAATGTTGCTAATCAGCGTTATTTTGCTTAACACTTTGCAGCATTTCCTGCTGCATTTTTTAGAAGTTGTTTCTTTCCTAATTCCTGCATGATTTCTTTAATATTAACTGCAACATATAGAATATGTTTAAGACGTGCATCCCTAGTGGCATCTTTCACTTTGTACAACAATAATCGACTCAACAATAATCAAATTCAGTAAAGTCTGGAAATATTGAATTCCTTTCGTCCAAATATTACATGGCTTAATTGAATTGAAGGACAAATATTGCTTCCTTGCCTGATTTTGTAGCACATAAATCCACGTAAAAATATGATAAAAATGTCAAATCCACATAAAATATTTAACTGTAGTCATGTAATCAATTAAAAATAAATAAAAATCGAATGACAACATTTGGACTTTGGTTCATTCCTTCAGACTCAGAAGTGATAGAGATTCATCGCATAAAAGTGTACGAAAAGACGTACTCACAAGAAACCATCTCACTCTAACACACGTCAACTTATAAGTGTAATTTCTGTACCATATAACGAAAATAACGGAAATTGATGAATCACTATCATTTCTCGTGGTATAGACTATATCAATCTAACCCGAATAACAATGACTATAGTCGAACCGTCGGATCTATGATAAATCAGCGTGACAGGTAGATAAATTTCTTGTATTGTCAGTCTTCTTGCCCGGTTTCGTCTTCTGGGAGTTGGATGGGCGTTAGTGAAGACAAAAAAATAATAAAAGCCGCCAAAACACTGTGAACAATATCCATAAGCTCTTATAACTTCTTTGTTATTAACTGTATTAAATGAGTTTCTGAGTTTAACCTACAAAATTCCAGGTAAATTAACAAAGAAAACTCTGCACTTGTTTGTTATTAACAATCTTAATTGATTTATTGGCTTTACCTAATTAAAATTATTCATCGTTTGTCCTAAATTAATTATTAATTCAAGATACAATAATTTTTTCAAATTCTTATCTGATCGTAATGGAAGCTTTATTTTCGTTTACATAATGAAGAAACCGACCAGTCCCTTTTTTGTAAATACCTGTCACGGTGATGTATCACTGCACAGATTCGACGGTTCGACTATAGAAGTAGCACTAGATTTAGAACTACCAAACATTCATATTTAGCTTAGCTTCGGTTAATATCTCATGTTGTAACTGAGGTCTATTATATCGAGATTGTTATACTTTTTTTTATATAAATCGCTCCGTATTTTGTATACAAGAACATAAACTGTAAAGAGATGTAAATCCTGTAGTCTTATTATGTTGGTTTTACAGCCCCCGTTTTCGTTCGAGATTCTTTTCGTTTTCTATCTGCGATCGCGGCGGTTAACGTCAAAGCGGCAAATAATTAGTTGTTGGTTTTATGTAAGCCGCTCTTTACTGGCGAAGAAGAAAAGTGGCGATAAATTGACCGATCCACTACCGGCGTAAAATCTGAACCGCCGCCCTCGTATAGAGAATCGTTGGCGCACGAAACCCCTACTATAAATTTAAGCGGTTACTGGAGAGGATTCGAATCTTGACAGAAAGGATCTTGACGACCATGTAGTAGTTCGACGAAATCATAAAGATCAAGTTTGCTAAAGAATTTCAAAAAAAAGGAATTAAAACCTGTAAACTAGCTCAATAATTAGGATTATAAATCGAATCCAATTTGGATAACCCAAAGAAAAAAACTTGTTAATAGGAATAGGAAGAGGAAAATCATGTTAAAACCGTTATTTTTCTCTTTTTCTTTGAATGTTTTATTCGATCGTGTACGCGTCGACGTAACGCGTCGCTAATTAGTAATTATCCGTGGCATTTTAACAGGAAAACACCGCATACAAATTGGTGGCGATAGCCTAATGGAACAGTACCGTACCGGTCGATTTTTTAAGAGTCCACCGAGTATAAATCTACTAATCTGGACCGATTAATCCTTAGCCCTTCTCGTTTTCCATTGGCCAGATCGCGCTTCGCCTCATCCAAATAATAAAAAACTAAAGCGACCAACAAGTTCCAACCTAACCGAAGAAGTTAAAGGCACAGCAAACTCAAACGATGAGAGAGAGAAAAGGAGTACATAAGTCGAAGAAGAACCGACGGCGACGGCGGCGGCGGCGCTGTGGGAACCGGGAGCGAGTCGGAACGAGTTCAAAGGATAATCGACGGTATAAAACTGTGGACGGGCAACATTCGGAAATGAGGGGTCCCGCGGGTGGAGGGGGCGACGGTAATCAGATGCGGTTTTATATAAATCAACGGCGCGGTCGGGCACCTTCTGGTGTCTTCGAGACCGCGGATTGATCGATGGCGGACGCCACGAAGGACGCGGGAAGACAAAGGAAAACCCGCCTATCGATCTTGGTTACGTAACCGTCTTCTCCAGGGCTTCCGATTCGTGAATTTTTCACGTGGGAGCGGAATGCGGATTAGGGGTCATTTGTCACTCGAGACCCGATCGGTTTTTCAATTTAAGAGTAGAGTTTTTCTTAACTTAAAACTTTTTGACCTTCAACAATCATGTCAAAATAAATTCCATCAAGTTTAATATCTTAGAATTTATATCTCATTAACTCATCTGGATAATGCTGTAATGTTCAGTCTTATACTCTTCGCAACATCTTGTAGCATTCAAGTAACACTTTGTTCACACAATTCTGGGATTTACTTGCCTAGCACCGATTGTAACACCGATCACGTATTTGTCTAATGTGTTTCAACATTTCAGATACTTAGAAATCCAATAAAGTTTGAAGCTTTATTGAATTTAATAAATCATCTTATGCCATTATGTATGATAGCAGGGTTTTCTGTTTCATTGGACCATTATTTTAATCTGGTAGTCAAGTTATCATCCACGGAGTAATAATACACATCTTCCAATTCTAGAACTTCCAAGGAGATCAATATCAACCTTTCGTAGATAAGGAAACGTAATAGTTGTGTTGGTGTTATCTACATATAAAGAGTGTTGTAAAAGGAACCTTTTTTGCTTCATCTGTAGCTAAATTCAAATAGAATAAATTTGCATCCTTATATCCAATTAGCCATCATCCAGTTCTATAGGGTAAAAGCTTAACTTCAAAGTAAATCAATCGTGGATATGAGATTTGGAATACTATTAGAAGGTGACCAATCTCACTTAAATACAAGAACAAAAAGTACAGTTGATTGAAGTACAATAACTTTCAACTATTATCTCGAAGGTTAACTATTTTACCTGAACCTTCTTTAATTTTTTCACTATTTTGTTATACACCTATCCCCCCATTTACACGGTAGATACGTTCCTGAGAAAAACGTGTAAATCGAAAATTAAAAATTTTCAAACAAACCGTGTAAATCGAAATGCTTACAGAAAATGCATAATTTTGCTATTTAACAGTTGTGATTTTATTTTATTGATATTTTATTATGATTTTATTGAATATTTTTAGTTGTACACATAAATAAAACTAAAATGCATTGACAGGTTAAAATATGTAATATATTACGCAAATACTATTTTTTTATTTAATTACAATACATTAAACAGAAGAATAAAAAATAAAACCAAAGGTGTTTTATTATCCTTCTTCACTGTCAGAAATTACTCTCATTCTTCTTTTCGGAATCGAAGTTTGAAGCAGAAATATTTATATTCTGAGAGTTGGTAATAAAATCGGTTATTACAATTGCTTCGAATTTTTTGTAAGGTCTTTGTAAACTTCTTCATATTGAGCCAAGCAGCGATTTATTTGGAATCGTAAAACCCTTTCAATGTTTGTCATTTTGTATAAAATGATTACCCAGCTTTCTTCCCAATACGAGCCTTTCACGGATGACTTTAGCAGTGAATGTTACTGGCAGAAGTTGTATTTTTTGGTAAAAATCTTATTTTCGCATTGTCAATTAACAAAAGTACTTTAAAAGGCAATCCTTTTGAACTTAACTATTTTTTGGCATCTGGGATAAAACATTCATGAAACCATTCAGTAAACATTGCAGCAGTATCCCACGCTTTCTTATTAGCCCTCCAATAAACGGGAAGATTATGTTTACTCCTTTAAAGGTACGGGGCATTTTTGATTTGTTAATCACTAATAGTTTCATAATATAATCTCCTGAAGCATTGTTACAGAAAAGAATTGTTATGCGATCTTTTGCTGCTTTATGACCACTAGCCGATTTATAAAATTTTGAGACATAAGTTCTTTCAGGCATTCTTTTCAGAATAACCCTGACTCATCAGCATTGAAAACCTGATCAGGGGTGTATGAATTGTCATTAATAATTTCTGCAAAATTTGCTGGATATTCGTGGGCTGCATCTACGTCGCCAGAAGCCAGTTCACCTTTTAATTTTAAGCTGTGTAAAGAATGTCTTGTTTTAAATCTTTCAAACCAGCTATGACTTGCCAAAAAATTCGGGGTCTTTTCAGTTGAAGAAGAAAATGGTAATTGCTCTACAAGTTTTTCGTAAATTCGTAATGCTTTATTTGTTATAGCGCTCGTATCAACGGGTACTCTGTTTGTGTTTGATCTACTATCCAAAGCATTAACGCTTTCTCCATCTTTTCCATTGCGATATTTCTAGTGTATGATGTTGTGCCCATACTCGTGGTATTTCCAGCTGCAACCCTCTTTCTAATTGTGATTCCATTTTTTCTAATAGTTCTTATTGTAGCTTCGTTCATGCTATATGATTTTGCAACATCTACTACTCTATCTCCCTTTTCTTTTAACTTCTTTCGACATTATAAGCCTATATATATTTTTTAAATTTATGTTCATTTATATAATCTAAATTATGCACTCACTTGTAATTTACGAATATGGAAAATTAAATTTTTCTGAAACTGCGAAACTTTCACTCAAACACAATTTTCCGTAGATAAAACTTTAATTTTATCCGAAGAAATACAGACACAGTGTGCGTGTGCAGCAAGTCAACACATGAGCTCGGGATTCCCCGTAAGATGTGTATACAGCGCACGTGTTCAATCACAGTAGCATTTAGTAGAGTACGATAAAAACAAAAAAAGTTTGGAAAACCGTGTAAAAGCGAAAACGTGTAAAACAAGTACCGTGTAAATCGGGGAATAGGTGTATGTATATTAAAGCTCTGAACAGAAATCATATTAAATCAACACATTATACAACGTCAATGAACGCTGCTAAAAATCTTTGCAGACCAAATCCCAATAATCCAATTATTTTGAAAGGTTGTTACAGTAAGATAAGTTGTAAAAAATGAGTTCTATCAAAATATATCTTTTGTTGTTGTGAAAACATTGAAAATGCTTTTCAAAAATTTAAAAATTCGCTTATTAAAGGCCAGCGAATATTACCTCAGATCAATTTATCTACTTAACACCACGTTTGCGTAAACTTGCGCAACTCAAAAGAAGTAAGGTCAAACAATCTGGGTCCACATTTTCATGAAACGTTCTTTTGAAATCGACATGACCAATTTATTCAAGAACGGATCAAACTCCAAACGATCACTTAATTGCTGTAACTGCTTAAACAGGAACTAAGAGAAACACTTCACTTAGTGGATCAACAGAAATTCATAGAACTGATCCACTTTGCACACGCTTCGGTTATAACGTTGCATGTACCGGTTTAACAGCTGCTGCAATAATAATGACTACGTAAATGCCACGTAAATGTAATTAGGGATTTTGCGTTTTAACTTTATATGATTTTTTAACATTTTCCTCTACTAGTTGTACTATTTACAATTCCTTCCGTTATTCGCCATTATATTCACCAAAGAAGGCAATCATTAAATTTGCTTGAATTATCACGAAGATGCGTTTTGCTAAGTACTAGTTTCTTCGGCGTAACAAAGTATAGACTAAGAAGAAGACTAAAATATAAGCGAAAAGTTCATGAAGAACACAGATTCCAATGGTTCCTCCTACATTCCAACGGTTTTCCAAAGGCAACAATGTGTTCTTCATTTCAACTGTGCTTATCTTCGAAATTTAATCTCTCAGCTATGTAGAGAGGTTTATAACCAAGCCGCGTAGTGCTCTAAAACGGCATTTAAAAGAATTTGCAGTTATGTCACTTTTAACATTATTTCCTATCTACAATCAGTATGTTAATTAAATAGTAATAATTAAATAATAAAAGTTGATTAATTAGTGTTAATTAATTGTTATTAATGTGACAAATATTGTCAATTTACTTTATCAAAAAACATTTTCTGTTTAATAGCTGTGAAAGAGAAAACATTAATTACTCGATCTTTCCCGTTTTCGATAACATAAATCATAACATTTGATCCATAACAGTTGGAGTAACACCACAAAGTGTGCTATTTTCCTGTTGAGTTTCTCTTTCTTGCGTAAAAAATTTATTATTTTTTTACAACTTTGTTAATTACGGTTTACAATTCTATTATGTAAAAAAGCTTTAAAAAAAAAATTAGACAAAATAAGCATTATGATTTTTTAACATTTTAATGAAGCATGATATACGATGTTGTATTATGTTAAAAAAAAACTAAAGTTAGGTTGAGTTATTTACAAAAGCCGATTTTTCTAAGTTGATAAGAAATTCTGGATCATTTTTAGTGATGTGTAACAAATTTGGAAACATTTTGGACAACGATTTATCATTATGTGTAAAAAGATTCAACATTAAAAATCATAACAACGAGTTCGAAATTTGAAAGTTAACACAAGTAGCTAAATGTATAATAATTCAGATTCCAGTTTGAAAATTGATTTCGAAAAAGGTTCAAGAAATTAATTGAAGTGCAACTTAAGTTTCACTTTGGCAAAAACTTTGGAGCTCATTTTTGAGGATGATACAAGTATATGTCATGTGTTAGATTAGCAACAATTTGAAAATATATTCTCAAGCTATATCTATATGTCTCCTCTCCAATGGTTTACACAAGACTGCAGACTGATCTTCTCAGGATTTGTGACTTTGCACTGAAAAGTACTTGACTCTAAATTAATCTAAATATAATGGTATTTCGTTTTTGAAAAGAAGAAATATTATTCATTAGGATTAACGCATCGCGGGCGAAAAGTGACTCTGGATTTCAAATTTTTCTATATTAAACATATTGACACTAATGTTAATAAGGCTTGGCGTATGCTCAATTTCATTATGAGGTCCACCTCGTCCTTTGTAAGCATCTTTCGCCTACATTCTCAGTGATCTCAAATTTTGCACTGTAGTTTGGAATCCTCAATATCTTATTTATATTGACAGAATTGAGAAAATTTAATCTATTTCTGAAATACCTAAGGTTTAAATCTTTCATGCCTTATACTAATTATTACTTGTCTTGGATATCTTTTCAGCATAGCCTTTACAAGATTTTTCATAATATGTGCAATTCGGCAGTTCTTTTGAATTCATAATATTCATGTACTCATGTCCTCTTCGCCTAGTTCAGATTTTTCGGAAATGTTGGAAATGGCTTAATATTAATCTATTTCAGCACTCATTTTGTACATTCATCCGGTTACTTTTTAATGCTGTCAGCGAATTGTCTTCTACGTTTTGATAGTTTAGATTTTTCGTTGGCACAGTTTCTAGAATGTTTAATATCTCTGTGTATTTAGTATTATAGTGTGTTTCCTTACACACTGTGTACCTTTTTCTTTCTTTGTAGATCTTTTGCATACGTTCTATTTTTGTACCCATAATATGTAATTAAATAGAAACTAGCTTGGAAGATTACTTAACACCTAAATGCCCGGAAATTTAGGTATACAATCATTTAGAAGTTGATTTAAGCATCTATTTCAGCAAAGATTGATGTCTCATCAATTTCAATTTAATTTTTAATTTTAATTAGTAAAAAAATTCTTGATCCGTTTACCTGATGGCGCGAATAAATCTTTTCCCACTCTTCCATCCACTTCTTAGACACCTGCCGACTCCTGGATAATTTCTTTATATCTGCTAAACTCCTCTCTCTCCTCTTCCCAACATCTACTATTCTTTCTTCCCACTTCTTTCTAGAGCTTCTTCTCTTTTTCTTATTCCCATTCTTTCTACGAATACCTTTTCTACTTTTGTGTCATATTCCATCAGCTTAATTGCTTCCTCTCTGTTTTGCTGATTATTTCTTCTTGATCTCATTATTTCCTCATTTCTTATCCTATTATAACTTCCCCCCACTATATTCTGTAAAAACTTCATTTCCATTCCTGTGATTCTTATTTCTTTTGCCAGCCAAATTGTACACTTACAACTTTATGTTTAAATTAAATAGTTTATTAATAATTAATACTTTATTGCATAAAGCTAGTGCTTGATTAGTTCGGAATGCAGTTGCAAGATTTAAGTACCAGAACGTTTTTTGAAGAGTACGTATTTTGAATTGAGATTTGATACTGCTTCTAGGAGATTTCATACTGCTTCCAGAAGACATTGAATATTTCCAGAAGATTTGATATTGCTTCTATACAACTTGATAGTTCTTCCAGAAAACTTGATGCTTCCAGAAGATTTATTACTGCCCATGGAGGACTTGATAGTGCTTCTAGAAAACTTGATATTACTTGCAGAAGACTTGATATTGCTTGCAGAAGACTTGAGATGCTTCCAGAAGACTTTTTACTGCCCTTGGAAGACTTTGTAGTGTTTTTGGGACAATATGATATTGCTTGCAGAACACTTGAAATGCTTCTGGAAGGCTTGATACTGCTTCTAGAAAATTTGAAATGCTTCCAGACGACTTGATACTGCTTCTAGCAGACTTAAAATGCTTCCAGGAAACTTGAGACTGCATCTAGACAACTTGATATTGCTTACAAAAGACTTGAAACGCTTTCAGAAGACTTTATACCACTTTTAGAACATTTAAAATACTTCCGGAAAACTTGATATTGCCTTCAGAAGACTTGAAATGCTTCCAGAAGAATTATAACTACTTCCAGAAGTCTTAATAATCTCTGGAAGACTTAAAATGCTTCCAGAAGACTTGCTACTGCATTTGGAGGATTTGATACGGTTTCTAGACAACTCGATATTGCTTACAGAAGACTTAAAATGCTTTCAGAAAACTTGATACCGCTTCTAGAACATTTAAAATGCTTCTAGAAGACTTGATATTGCCTCTGAAAGACTTGAAATGCTTCCAGAAGACTTGATATTGCTTCTAGATGCTGCACCTGGAAAACTTGATAAGGTATCTAGAAAATTTTATATTACTTGCAGAAGACTTGAAATGCTTCTGGAAGACTTGATACTGCTTCTAGAAAATTTTAAATGCTTCCAGACGACTTGATACTGCTTCTAGCAGACTTAAAATGCTTCCAGGAAACTTGAGACTGCATCTAGACAACTTGATATTGCTTACAAAAGACTTGAAACGCTTTCAGAAGACTTTATACCACTTTTAGAACATTTAAAATACTTCCGGAAAACTTGATATTGCCTTCAGAAGACTTGAAATGCTTCCAGAAGAATTATAACTACTTCCAGAAGACTTAATAATCTCTGGAAGACTTAAAATGCCTCCAGAAGACTTGCTACTGCATTTGGAAGATTTGATACGGTTTCTAGACAACTTGATATTGCTTACAGAACACTTAAAATGCTTTCAGAAAACTTGATACCGCTTCTAGAACATTTAAAATGCTTCTAGAAGACTTGATATTGCCTCTGAAAGACTTGAAATGCTTCCAGAAGACTTGATATTGCTTCTAGATGCTGCACCTGAAAAACTTGATAAGGTATCTAGAAAACTTGATATTACTTGCAGAAGACTTGATATTGCTTGCAGCAGACTTGAAATTGTTCCAGAAGGCTTGATACTGCTCTTGGAAGACTTGGTCCTGCTTCTAGACAACATGATATTGCTTGCAGCACACTTGAAATGTTTCCAGAAGACTTGATACTGCTTCTAGAAAATTTGAAGTGCTGCCAAACGACTTAATATTGCATCTGGAAAACATTAAATACTTCCAGAAGACCTACAGTACCTCTAAAAGACTTGACATTGCATTTGGAAGACCTGACATGTTTCCAGAAGACTTGCTACTGCCTTTGGAAGACTTAATACTGCATTTACACAACTTGTTTTGCTTACAGAAGACTTGAAATGCTTTCAGATGACTTGATACCAGTCCTAGAATATATAACATGCTTCCAGAAGACTTGATATTGCTTCTAAATGACTTGATACTGTCTGTGAAAGAAATGAAATGCTTCCAGAAGACTAAAAATGCTTACAAAACAGCACCCGTACAACATTTCAATGATTTAATCTAGATTGAAGTTATCAGTAGCTTATTCTTTACAATTCAGTATAAGCACCAACTGCGAAGGTTTTTTTTTGTTGGAGAGCACATATCGCTCATTTGCACAAGTCAAAAAATGTTAATTTGAAATAATCAAGTTTAAAAATTGTTTATTTCATTATGGCATATGGGCCCTCATACTTTCTTATGGGTTTTTTATCGGTAATCACCGTAAGTACGAAAGTGAGATTGTTTGTGTAAAAAAATACCTTCTCACGTATGTTGATGCAAAAATCTCAAAATTGGTAGATTTTGAGTGGTACCTATTATTTTTGCAAATGAGCGATATGATATTCTGAACTTTTTAAGACCTTTTCAAATCCAATTGAGGAGCGTATTTTCATTGCAAAACAACAAATGGTAGAACAATCGTACCCCATTTATTTTTTCTTAATTTGGAGACTTTTAAATTCCCGGAACTTCTTAGAAGTCTCGAATCTATTATTTCTTTCAAGAAATCCCAGGACGAACCCGGAATTGGATACCCTAATTTTAACTTAAACCTAAATCTGTAAAAACATACGAAGAAATATTTGATGGTAGAAAACTTAGGTTATGAAGTTGTTTGGTCAAAATTTTGGCTAAAATAAAAGATATGATACTTTGCAAGATTTTGTAACTCCCTTTTAAAATCAAAATCAATGTAAAAATATCTTGTTAATCTTAAAAACTTTTATCATCAGGATCCAAAAAATATTACTAATTTTATATAAGTTTGTGAAAAAAATCATTTGTACATAAGGAAATAAAAAGAAAATCCAGTTTTAATTGTAAATTTTTCTCAAAAATGTAAATTAAATGTTGAAAAGTGAACATAAAACGTCACGCAAGATACCCGAACCAGATAGAGTGAGAATTGCAAATTACAAAGGAAAGAATTCGCACCTGGAACGTGCGGAATCTTAATTGGATATTTGTTGGTCTAGATATCCTTTCTCCACTGAGAGCCAGCGTCGGTCCCGTTTGGTAACAAGACTTTCTTTGGTTGTTGTTTGAAACGCTGTTTGAAAACCGGGTGTAAAGTTTTTAGAAATTTCTTACAGAAACAAATTTGGTTAAATGGTTTATTTTCATTTCCTTCTTTGTGAAGCTTACCTTTGGCATGGTTATTTTTATCTAAAGCCCTGGAAAAATGTTCGTCCACTACGCTGGCCGTATCCCCTTGGTAATGGGTGAAAACGACGCAATTTGCTGAAACGTATTGCGCCCTTGAATTCGTTTCTTCCGACGAGTCATCGTCGGCTCCTTGTTGAGGATCTAAAACAAAACGTTTAAATAAGATTTAAGCGAAACAATTTAAAAAATTATTGTAGAAAAAAAATTACCGTAACGAATTATCCTCGTGATTTGTTTGCTAGCGAAAAGAACAAAAGACGGAACCGAACGAGATCCAAAAACGAAACGAAAAAAGTCAACGAACAAGCGCCTTTTTTCTGGAGTCGCGCACATAAATTACCTTATTTATACAACAAGTTGTCCCCTTTCCACCTTGTAATTTATTTCAAAGACAGTAGATTACCGGGACCCGGGCCGTTTATAAGTGGTGTGCTTTTGTCGCCGACCGTGGCACACCCCGCGCTTCCCCCCGTCCTCTCCCCATTTTTAGGGCCCCATTCGGCCGCCCGTTTTTTTCACAGTCGCGACTTTTTGGGGGCTCCGACGCGCCTGTATATCTTCGCGACGACGCCGTATTTTATTCGAAACAAATAAGCGAAATAATAAAAAAAATAAAATAAAAACGAATAACGATGACGAAAACGAAGACGCCTCGCAACCCCATTTAACAACTACCTGGGGAGAATATTACGGCGAATAAAAAGATAATTAAACGGGTAAATGGAGGGGAAAGAAAACAGAAGACTACTCCTCGTTTAATGAATAACCGCGATAAGTAACTCTCTTCGTATCGGAAGACTTTTAAATATGATACCCGCGTACGTTGCGAAGAATTGTCCATAACGGACACGTCCGTACATGTACAAGCGAGATAAACAGCTGCTTCAAAAGGAGACCACGCGAAGTTCTTCTTCCTTCGCTGTATGCAAATCAACTATACCGTAGATCGCGTGTCGACGCTTACTTGATTAATCGATTCAATTCGTGATCAAGACGGAAAAAGATACATACACCTTTTACATAACTAGTTACGGTCATTTCCTTCTTTTAAATTTTCACGTTTTCAGGAAAAAAATATACAGTAGTGGTTACTTGAATATATTGTTATCGGATTCAAAAGTTTTTGCCTCTCACTTTGATGTTATAAACAGCATCTGTATCCATAACATTTATTGAAAACACAAGTAAAAATTACTTATTATTGGTTACGAATAAGTATACGGGTATAAAAATAATAAAATATACGGGGTGTCCCATTTAACCTGACAAAACAGATATATCAAAAACTATGCAGCGGACCAAAAAAAGTTTTGGATGATATTTGTTTGGTAAAAGGGGGCATTCAATGACTGATAAAGAAGATGAATGGCAAAAATTTGTAAGTTGTTTTCATTTCTGCCATCAGGAGAGATGGAATCATCTTTACAATTTATCTTTATTCTTACACTTACAAGATGTCCCAGCCTTGTATGCGAGGAAAACCATAAAAATAGTGAGTCAACTCGATGTAATTCTTTCGGAAGAATCTGATTCTGCTATATAAAAAAGGGTTTGTATTAACTTTTTTTAGTCCAATGCGTAGTTTTTGCGATATTTCGATTTCTCAAGTTAAATGGGACACCAGTATACATTAAAAATATTAAGAAAATAATCTTTGAGAACAGCTTGTAGGTTGTTGCATTGTTCTCGTAGTTGTATATTTTCAAAAATGGTCGTAAACGATTTCTTATTACAATATCGCACTTACTCCCAAATATTATGTTTCTAAGACAAACTATGTTGATAACATTTAAGAAAATGTCTAAAAATTCCCCAACTTTGAAGGCATATATCTATCGAAATCGTTAATTTTACGAAACGCAACAAATTTGGCGGTTGATTTCATAAATTGATATCTGTAAAACGAATTAAGATATTCAAGCATAGTTTTCTTCGCGAACAAAATGCACACTTTGGTTTATAAATCACAAAAAAATTAACAAGATATCTTAAGAACTCGATTTTATACGATTTTTTAAAAATCATTGAGGAACTGTTATTTTTATGAAATGCCACAAATTTGGGTTGAGTTCACAGAAAAGTTTATTGTCTAAATCACAGCATATACTTGAAGAATTTGATTATCATTTGATATGCCCCTCATTAAGAACATATCACATAACCAATAGTTCAAATTTGACATCCTTTCGCCAAATACACACTTTTCTTTATAGATCACAAGAAAAATCAATAAGATATCTTAATAATTCAATTCCATACGATTTTTAAAAATGATTGAGAAAATTGTTATTTTTATGAAATGCTACAAATTTAGGTTGAGTTGAAAACTTGATATCTCAAAAAACAATTGAGATATTCAAGTATCGTTTCGATCTGAAGAAACTACATAATATCCTGTTATAAACCACAAAATTTCATTAAGATGTATTAAGAATTCGTTTTTTTATGATTTTTCAAAACTGAAATGCCCTAAGTTTAAATTGAGTTTAACGCTTGATATCTCAAAAACGAATTGAGATATTCACGCATGCTTTTGTTCTCAGAAAACTGATAATAATCAGTTTTCAATTTTCCTTTGTCAGCAACTTATGTCAGCAACAATTTTATGTAGATATTTTTTTTAGAATTCGATCTTTTATGATTTTATTAAATGTTACAGATTTGGGTTGAGTTTATACATTGCTATCTTAAAAACAAATTGAGATATTCAAGCATGATTTTATTCCCGAAAAAATACATTTTCCTTTATAAATCACAAAGAAAATCCACAAGATACCTTCAGAAGTCGATTTTATACGATTTTTTAAAAATAATTAAGGAATGCTACAAATTTAGGTTAAGTTCAAAACTTGTCTCAAAAACAAATTGAGATACCCACGCATGGTTTTGTTCTCATAAAAAGGATTCCGTTCCTTTATAAATCACAAATAATTTCATGAAGATATCTTAAGAATTCGATATCCTTTTCACGTTTTCCTTGACAATTTTCCAAAAATTGTTAAAAAATTGTCAAGGAAATTGTAAATTTTATGAAACATTACAAATTACGGCGAAGATCATAAATCACTTCAATTCATAAATCATAGGAAAAATCAACAAGGTATCTTAAGATCTCGATTGTATACGATCATTTTTTTTAATGATTAAAGAAGTTCTTATTTCTATGAAATGCGACAAACTTCCAAAGTCGATAACTCAAAAACCAAATGAGACTCTCAGGCATTTTTTTATTCTCAGAAAAGTGTGTACTTTCATTTATAAATCACAAGAATATTCAACAAGATATCTTAAGAATTTGATTTTATACGATTTTTAAAGAATTTCAGTTCAAAGCTTGATATCTCACAAATGAATTGAGATACTCAGACATGGTTTTGTTCTCACAAAAGTGCATACTTTCCTTTATAGATCATAAAAAATTTCATGAAGATATCTTAAGAACTAATATTTTTTTATGATTTTTCAAAAATTATGAAGAAAATCGTAAATTTTATGAAACGTTACAAATTTGAGTGAAGATCATAAATTTATATCTTAACAACAAATTGAAATATTCTAGCATGGTTTTATTGGCGGAAAAGTGCACACTTTTCTTCATAAATCACAGGAAAAATCAACAAGATATCTTAAGATTGCGATTTTATACGATTTTTAAAAATGTTTAAGGAAGTTGTTATTTTTATGAAATGCGACAAATTTAGGTTGAGTTCAAAGCTTGATATCTTCAAAACCAATTGAGATACTAACGCACGGTTTTATTCACGAAAAAAAAAAACACTTTCCTTTATAAATCACAAGAAAAATTAACAAGATATTTTAAAAACTCTAATGTATACGATTTTTTAAGAACGATTGAAAAAATTGTTGTTTTTATGAAATGCTACAAATTTAGGTTGAGTTCGAAGCTTGATATCTCAAAAATGAGTTAAGATGCTCACGAATGATTTTATTCTCAAAAAGTATATACTTTCGTTTAAAAATCACAAGCATATTCAACAATATATCTTAAGAATTCGATTTTATACGATTTTTTAAAAATGATAGAGGAAATTGTTATTTTTATGATATGCTACAAATTTGGGTTGAGTTCAAAACTTGATATCTCAAAAACAAATTGAGATACTCATGCATGGTTTTGTTCTCAGAAAAGTATATACTTTCCTTTAAGCATCCTTTAAGAAATTGATGCTTAAAGACATTCATAAAGATATCTTAAGAATTCGATTTTCTATGATTTGTTAAATGGTCAAGGAAATCATTAATTTTATGAAATGGTATAAATTTAGGTTGAATTCAAAACTTGATATCTCAAAAACGAATTAAGATACTCACGCATGGGTTTACTCTCAGAAAAGTGATTACATTCCTTTATAAGTCACCAACAATTTCATGAAGATATGTTAAGATTCGATTTTTTTTTTTAATGATTGAGGAAATTGTTATTTTTATAAAATGCGACAAATTTAGTTTGAGTTCAACTTGATAGCTAAAAATGAATTGAGATACTCACGCATAGTTTTATGTTCAGAAAAGTTCATACTTTCCTTTATAAATCACATACATATTCAACAAGATATCTTAAGAATACGATTTTTTAATAATGATGGAGGAAATTATATTTTCTATGAAATGCTACAAATTTGGGTTGGGTTGGGTCACGTAAGATTTTGTTCTCAGAAAAATACATACTTTCGTTTAAAAATCAAAAAACTATTCATGAAGATATCTTAAGAATTCGTACTCAGGTATGAGTTTGCTCTCAGAAAAGTGATAAATCACCAACAATTTCATGAAAATATTTTAAAAATCTGATTTTTCAAAAATTGTCAAGGAAATCGTAAATTTTAGGAAAGCTTACAAATTGGGGTTGACTTTATAAATTAATATCTTAAAAACAAATTGAGATATTCAACCCTGGTTTTATTCGCGAAAAAGTGGACATGAATTGAGATATTCTAGGACTACATAGAAATTCTAGATTAGCAATTCTAGTTTACCTCAAAAAAGTTTCTTGTCGAAATTACAATATGTAAATTTGATTTTCGTTTGATACTCGCCAAATACTTCAAATACTTCTTCGTAAGCTCATCTAAAATCGCGTACATTTACTCATTATACCTGTGATAATTAATGTACGAGTAGGATTACTCCACATTATAAAGAATTTAATTTCGCGTCAAACGAAGTTGGTCTCTATTTCTTCTATGGAATAGTATTTTTGATATTTGCGTGCCAAATAAGGGGCAAAAAATTTTCAAATCCAATAATAAGTTTATTTTTAAACAACCTAGAATGGGTTTCAATGAAGACAATTTGAAATCGAGATGCTACAACGAAGTACATCAAAATAGTGATATAGGGAAATAACACTAGAACTAGAAACAATCAGATTTAGTTGTGTGCCTGAGGAAGTGCAGAACAACAGCCCATATCGTTTCGCAGTTATAAATCTTGATGGCAGATAGATAAACATTTTGTAATCAATTTCAGACAAGACACCGCCATAATGACAAACGATGTATTCCTATCAGTGACGTTAATTTATGTTGATATTAACTTTAATATAATAAATGGAAAGAAGTAGTTAATTGTTTATGTTTAAAGTTTTCTGGACATCGAAAGAAATACATTGTAATCTTGGTACGTTAATGTAAATTACTAAATTTGATATATGCGAGATACTCAGAATAAGAATATGGCGAAAAGATACTTCAATTTGCTTTGTAGTGCCATATGAAACGATCGTTATTTAAAATATGTTTATAAAATGCAGTTCTTAAATGTAAAAATTTGAATTTGCGATTTCTAATAACTGAAAAGTCTATGCAGGCTATGTTCCAAAGAGATCATAAGTTAACAGAAAGATGTTGCACAATTAGTTTCATAGAACACTTTAATTTTTAGCAATCGTCGCGTCGTTTATTTATATTGATCTAGGATTGCTTCCTTCACGAGAAAAACAATAACTTAGTTTAAAAAGTTGAGTAAAATTGAATGTAAGAAAATTTGAAATTTTGCATTGACAAAAAAATCATCATAAGCAATTCCTTTATATTACATACTTGTTGGGATTTTGCTGTATTAATTTGTAAAATTGTCAAATTAACTTTTACTTTTTTCCATACACAAATTAAAAAGTAAATGCAATGATGAAATAACTACCAAGGATTATGGAAAAGGACATTGCTAAATACGACTTCTTAGTAGGTAACGAGTTGCATTAAGCAGTAAGTAATTATTATTGTGTTAGTAATGAGTTGAAAATAATAAAACTCAACTAAACAGGAAATTAAGAATTCATGTAGTAAATAACCGATTTGCTCGTTTACCTTGCTCAGTGTGGAGCAGAATTGTGCGAAAACATAATTAACAGAATAAAATCCAAGATAATATTACTAATTTCCGTGCTCAACGAAATAACAACTGGAAAATTGCCTTTATTATAGCACAAGAATTGTGTAAATAATAATTTCTGGAGTAAGTAGTTAACTAAAATAGTTTTCTCCAGTTTGAAACTAAAACCAGTAACCGATCAGCGTTGGATATCACCACGATAAATTTTACCATAGTTGTAGCGGCCGTTACGCAATTCCCGTGTTCCGAAATTCGAATAATGCGGGGCTCTTATCGGAGCCGAGTACGCGCGTCTATAGATTAACTTGGAACTAGAAAAAGTCCCAAGACACTTTGGCTATGCGCCTCATCGTCGGCGTTGCAAAACCGCCGTTGTAGTTGTGTAGGTTCTACCGACTACTTTATAAACTTACCGTCAGTACTGCTCCTGCCGTGCAGACTACAGTCCTCCTCTTTTTGGGGCCGTAGGGGGCTGCTCGGTGTCGAACCACCCGTGGAACTATGAGCATACATGCTACTGGTCGTCGTTGGTTCACCCAAGTGATGACCGCTTTGGGCCAAGGGATGCGCCGTTTCTTGTAATCTTTGTACGTTAAACTGCAAAAAAAACTCAATTAAAAAAAAATAAATAAAAATGAAGTTGTACTGAATTAATTAAAAAATTGCTACATAAATTTGAAAAAATAAACAATTAATTTGTAATACTTAAAGATGCGATTTTAGAACAACGCATTATACGTTAGAGGAATTAATTTATGCACGCAATTAATAATGCATGTAATTCAATTAAGTCAATGCAATTAAGACGCGTATTTGGCAATGTGTAACGAAGTTAATTGCTACGTCGAAGTTGATTAATTTTACGTCTTTAGTTACTTATGTCGTATAATGTAATAAAATTCATATATTTTTAGACGATTTCACATCAGAAATCGGATTTCAACATTGAGATCGAAAAAATTATTTCAGTTTGAAGTTAAAATCGAAATTAGTCCAAAAATAACCTTTTATAAGTTAAACGTTTTTATAAAGCTTTAAAAAATGAATTCAACCATGATAAGAAAGTCATTAATATAATTTATTGATAAGCGATGATGGATGAAATTAAAATTAATGATTTTTTAAAAATAATTAATTAGTTATTGTTGGTAAAAATACAAACTGATTTAAAAGAGATAGTGACTCAAAATATTTTTTTTACTGCAATTTTAATCCCGTTTTAAATACGACATAATTTATGGGTTTTGTATTGTTATTTTCTTATAAACAATTGGATGAAACAATGTATCCAAATAAATCATTCTAAAAGAGGTAAACACCAATTTTGATCTTAATCTTAAACTAAAAGCTTTGAAAAATAATGTTCGTATTTTCATGGGAACGAAACAAATTTCAATTCTTATTTTTATATCTATTTGAGAAAAATGTATGATGGTTGTAATCATAACAAATGGATGTATAGCTTCAACGGTATTACACCTCACTTATTATACCCCACTCAAGTATTATTAAACAGCGTATAAATGTGCGATTTTGTTTGTGTAAATAGATTTGGAAAAAATAAGCTGGTTTCAAATCTATTGGTTCAAACTCGTCATTACGCCGAGAGGTTGAGCTATAGAAGGGCTATGATAGAAGATGCAGCGATAAAGTTGAGAATTGGCTTATAAAAAGCAATACTTTGAATATTCCTTGCCAATACTTTGAACACTCAAAAGCATTTTCAAGGAAGGCAAGAAGGGAGAAGAGTCACTTTAATTGAGGTAAACCTCTACAACGATCCTGTGGTGTATACGGGATCATTCATAACTCGGTTGCAATATTTTGGATTCTGATGCAAAATACGACTACAAACAAAGAAAGAACAACATTTTCGCGTTTGTTTACGAGTTTTACAAGCTTTACACATTTTAGCATAAAAGCTTTATAGGCAACAATATGTTTTTGAAGTGATTAAAATTAGTTTGAAAATCCATTCTACCAGTAACGTGAAATGAATCGAATAAAAAATGTTATTTTGTACTTTAACTAGTCCTTTATTATAGATTATTATTTAATTAATAATAATAAAAATAAATTTTATTGCAATTTGTAAAAAAAAAACAAAAGTGTATACATAGAAAGAAAACAAAATAACAATATTTTGTAAAGGGCGAAATTCGGGCCAAACCCGTTCTAGTTCAAACTAGTTTCGGCTAATCGCCATCTTCAGAGATAAAGTCAATATTATAAGAAATAAATCCGAAATATGTAAATCGTAATCACATAAATTAATTGTAACAATTAAATTGAAAAGTTAAAAAACATTAAAGACATAGAAAACAATTTTACCAAGTTGACGAACGTGTGTTAAAATAAGATCTTATTATCATTCATTAAATTCCAATTTAATTGTTACAACTAATTTATGTGATTATGAAAGCAGATTTACATATTACGGGTTAATTTCTTATAATATTGACTTTATCTCTGAAGATGGCGATTAGCAGAAACTAGTCAGATAATAATTTATAATAAAAAAACCGGTTAAAGTTTACAAGTTTACAGCTACCGCAGAATATCACCAAAGTCTCGAGAATTGAAATCGTGGAGAAGATCCAAGTGTTGCTGCAATGTATAGATAGAGGAAGTTCTTATTGACGTAGTTACATTCTATAAGCATCAGAAGAGTTTCCAGAAGACTACGACTTTTTCCATCTTTTGTGCAAGATACTGTTTCAACTGTATCGCATTTATCAAGTGTAAAATCTACAAGCACGTGACTAGCGAATAGCATTTCCAGAATCCAAACTTTTTGAAAATGACGTGTTCAATAGAGAATCAGCACAGTATTAAGATCAGGGCATCGTAGCTAGAGCTTGCAATACTGGTATCTCGGGATCACGAAAGCCGGGATTCCGGACAATTTTTGTTTAGCATTAAAAACCGATATTAATGGTAAAATACCGGTATTTCGGTATAAGTATCAGTACTAAACTAAACACGAAAAAAAAATTAAAAAGCTATTGAAGCTGCAACCTCTTGGAATCATAGCCCAACCTAATCCTCTTTTTGTATCACCGACCGATTAAAAATCCCTTTCCTCAGCTATCCATAGAAGGCTGAAACATGTTGTTCCATTTTAACCATCAACTACCGCAGATTGTCAATTCCATTTTCACTTCGCCCTATCTTCATCCTTTCTGTTCTCGAGCTCCACACTGTTGGCCACCAACAAAAAACATAATATACAAAAGACTTCACTGATTTTTGACCCTTAACTTACCCGGACGTGAAGTCCTAGTAATCAGTCCTTCTTCTGATCTTCACGCTTCAACACCTTCACACCTTTTTATCGCCTCCCAACCCAACCCAATCCAACTCAATTCAACCTAATCCAACCCAAGGTAATTCAGTACCTGTTCGCTCTCTACTCATTGCCACAACAGAATCTGGCCACCAATATCTTTCTTTCCTTCAGATAGTATTTTGGAAGCCACTCTGTACTTATGTCCCCATTGTATCTCCCCTATCTTATCAGCGTCCATCTCTTCTATCTACGACGTCCGTATCCCTGTCGCTTACATCCCCCCAATAATTAATAATATAACCCAACACATTTTATTTTTCGAGGAAACCTTACTTCATCGTCCACTTTATGCCATTATTTCATCACTATATCTAAATGCTGTTCTATTACACTCTGTCCTCTGCCTATTTCGCGAGTATGACCTCCCTCACAATCCTAACATTCTATCGTAACTTTAATCTTCATCTGGACTTTGTACCAAATTGACACAATTTTCAGAATTCTTTGATGATATTTTTGTTATTTACGATCGAATCGACTAAATATTTTGGCTCAGTAAATGAATTTTTGTTTATTTTACATTACCATTTTTATTTTTGCTGTAATTCTTATCTGGAAGGTGGAAAAAGGAAAAACCTTAATTCTACATTACATTACATTATGTGTCAGAATGATACAGCGTCAAGAAACGCATTGGTACATCACAATTTTGATCTTCCACACAGATGTTATTGTTATAGGTGGTCACAATAAAAATCAATTCATTTAGTGAAACGTTTAACAAAACATGCGTAATATTTGTGCTTTGATGACATAAAGAAATCAATAGTTGTCGATGATTCGACGATAATTCGCTTCGCTTTTGATAATTAGGTTCAACGGTTGTAGCAGTTGCATAGTCCGGAAGATTTTTTTAGTGTTGATGAGCAATTACTTTCCATTTTGTGAGTTGCAACTAATTCTGAGACGTACTATGCAACTACCAATCATAGGTAATGATACAAATTTTGTTCGTAAAACAAATCAAGACGAACGTGTTGTTCTTGATATGTGAGAAGGTAATTACTTTCTATATTATGGTTATTTCATTTCGATTTTTTCTTCTGTTAGGGCAAAATTGTACATTTTTTCACATCACATGACAATCGTCGGTACGATTTGTGAAAATCGAAACAAAATACTGTCTTGTCCGCAAAAATTTGCAAGAGCATCATCTAGTCTTTATTTGCCAGTTTTTGAATTTCTGACATGAAGATATTGCCTTTTGACAACATTATTTGGCATTTATTAAGCAAAATTAAATTTTAAATTTACTTCTACCACCAGAATTTAGTCTTTAATTAACAGTGTTTGGACTACGTCAAGATTTTGCATTATGTCCAATAGTATTTAATATTTTAAGGGAAACTCAAAGGATTTATAAACAGTATCTTGTTTCTTTGCGATATCAAATGTGCAAGAGGTATTTGAAGTTTTTTACATGCAGTATCAAGCCTTTCGGAAACATTTCAAGTTATCTAGAAACAGTATCAAATCTTCTGGAAGCATTTCATTTTTTCGTCAAGTCTTCTGAAAGTATATCAAGTTTTCTAGAAGCAGTATCGAGTCTTCTAGAAACATTTCAAAGCTGTTGGAAGCAAAAGAGAGGTAATATTGAATTTTCATTTTAAGTCTTGGAACAGTGTCAAATCTCCTAGAAGCTGTATCAAGTTTACCTGGGATAGTATTATGTCTTTTAGCAGCAGTTCAAGCGTGGAGGTATTTTAAACAGTATCGAGTCTTCCAGATGCAGTATAGAGTCTTCTGGAAGCACTTCAAGCCTTTTAGAAACATTTTATGTCTTTTCAAATCAAGTCTTTTAGAAACAGGTCATCTAGAAGCAGTATCAAGTTTTCTGGAAGCAGATGAAGTCTTTTAGATGAAATATCAAGTCTTTTAGAAGCATTTCAGGTCTTCTGGAAGCAGTATCAACCTACGAATTCGGTGTTTATGCGAATCGGTGCTGGGCAACAAAATTTCGAAGAAACCAAACATTATAAAATTTCAAAAAAAAATTTATTGCCTCCCTCTAGTCATTAGCTCAATTGGTAGTAATCTTGCCATCAGTTGAAGTACTTTCGCTTTCATCCCAATAAAACTTAGCACGACTTAAGTGGATCATTAGACAGAGTAAGCATCATCGATAAGAAAACCTTTAATAAACACAGAAAGCGGCACGTTTGGCAATGTTTGCATCATTGCATAATAGAAACAAAATAACATGTACTGGAAGTTCTACTACGGGTCTTTATACACATTTAAGAATCATACCGAATACCGGTTTTAAGATTTTGGTCCGGTATTGCAAGCCCTAATGGTAGCAAGGAATAGTGTAAATATTTGGAAAGCGTATTATCTTCATCGTTCAAAGATTAAATTCAGATATAACTAAATTTATTAGGAAATACAGTAGAAAACATCATGGATGATATTTCATTGGCGTAGCTAGAAGACATATAGTACTAATATGACTGTATACCTTCAAACAACAAGAATAGTTTCCTGATTAAATGACTGTTTTAATGTAATAGGTGAATAGTCTTTCAGCATGGCCTGAAAGATCCTTATCTTATTGATCACCTTTATCTTACAATATTATTAATTACAAAATTTCTGTGATGAAACATTTACATTCTGAAACTTACATAGCTCATAAATAAATGCGAAAATGCAATAATTTTAATCTTATTTTTCTGTTTAAATGTTATTTTAAATGTTGTGTATTAGAATTCAAAATATTGTACACGAGTTATTAATCTTCTTGTATAGAATGCAGTGGTTGCCGCAAGTATTGTTGGCATTTGGACCATATAGCTCAATCCTTGCTACATAAAATAAATACTCTCTTAGCATTATTTAATTAAACATAAACCTATGGACACCAGACACAAGATTTTAAACAAAATAAGTACAGTACAGGTTATACCAGGTTATAGTAGTAGCTTTGTTGACAAAATTTAAAGATTTTGGAGAATTTTGTGTTTCTAAATTCGGTATATATTAAGTGGTGATACTACGTGGACAGATGGTGACCATGTCAAATAATTTTTTTATCGGAGCCACAGTAAAGTAAATTAACATACTAGCTCAGTGGTGTGTATTTTAGATAACATGTTCAAAATTTTGTTTTTCTTGGTCAATTTTCTTGATTAACATTTCTAACCGGTGTCTAAATAAATGTTCGATTACCTCCTAAGCGCCGTTGATTGATTTCTTAAAAGGCAACAATAATACGTTGCTGCATATCTTCTCGCATTGTTGGTACTATTTGGTAAATACTTTCTTTCACCATGCCCCATATGAAGAAATTCGTCAAATACGGTAAACGCGTTGGGCAGTAAATCGGTCAATTACATCCTATCCATCTTTCGGAAAATTTTTGGTGGACAGCATTGTCGCATTTCTGGAGTAATGGGATGTAGCCACATTCTGCTGTATTCATTAATCATTGCATGTTTAGTAACATAATGTCTTCTAAATAAATGTATAATTTATTTTTGATAAATTTGGTGCACACATTTCCTGTCAAATTTCTTGTAAAAAATGAGACCATATTATATGGTTATTAAGAATACATCCCCACACTTTCAGTTCACAATGATTTTGATTTTGGATTTTATTAACGTTTCCGTATGATTTAAAACTAGCTTCATCAGTAAACAGTACATTTTGAAAAATAGGTTCTGATTCGTTTGTTGATGAGTGATATCTATAAATAAAGATCAGAGTCTCTTTACTAACTATACATTGATGACTTATCTCTTGAAGATCGTTATCGACACGATTTATTACTATAGTCTGATTAATTTTGTGTGAAGTACGCTTTTCTACCAGAGTCTTCGCCAGTTTCTCTTTGAATTATCGGGAAATCTTTCAGAATAAATCTAAGCTAAGCAAGCAGTAAAGTTCCAATAAAGGAATTAAATAAAAGTCTATAAAGAATAGATATTTATGTACTTCCTACGAGGAAGACTCCAGTATCAGCTTTGATTGACACATCAAAAGTGAATTATAATTAGAAATCATTTGAAGTCTGCCATGATTGACATTTAACAAAGCTTGAAACTTTCAACAAAGTTCAAGTAAACTATCAACTCAATAAAGACTAAAAGAACTTCAAAAATTCAGCGAATTAAAATATTTCAAAACAAATTTTATTAATAATCATCAAATATGTTTTAAAATCGCCGATTGAAATTTAATAAACATAAATTACACATAAAAAAAGCTCAAATATGCGCAATTATTTTTATTTTCCCAATCATGTCGATTCGAATTAAATTGTTTTGATTCCTTTATTTTTTAATAAAACCCGATAAATGTTAGTACAAACTTCATATCAATATTATTCGTTCTGTAATTCGCCTGTTCCGGCGTTATTTATTGGAACGCCATCCAGATATTTTACATTTTCTGCCATTTCACCGCTACAACAAATCGCTTTAATTAAACATAGAATCAAATTAGATATAACAATTTAGTACAATTAATTATTAGGGTTTCGTAATCATCACTTAAACGGACTAATTTGTTAATAAATTTAATGGTAAAGGTAGTTATAATTAAAATTTAAATATTTTTCACAAAATTTTAGTTTTTTACATAAAGTATAGTGTTCGATACAAAAACCAGTTATCTTTAGAGTAATTAGCTTGAAGCTTAGGTAGACCAGCGGCTCCTTTAGATGTTTGCTTTTAATTATAACGGCCATCACGGTGGCCTCCGTGTTCTCAAGATAACGTCGACAATAAAATAGGTCATTTACGTATTCGGTCGGGATCTGAAAGCTCACCGGTATGCACTAAAAAACGCAATGTAAAGATAAAAGTATTTGATAACGATGGAGGAGGGTTATATTTTTTATTTATTTTTTTTTCGATGGTCAAATTTAAATTTTAACTTATTTCTAAAAACATATGTATGTTTATTTCTCTCAGTCGTTAACCATCAAGACCGCAATCAGAGGTAGTAATTGATGATGGCACCAACGCTAATTGGTATGCAAATTACATTCATTGGCAACACACCTGGTGATTATTCGAAACTTAAACGAATACCATCTAACAGAGCGTTTAATTTATTTTCAATCAGCTCAAACACTTTAAGAGTAACATTAGTACTTATTAAGTATTCAAACATTTAGTTTCTCATTAAACATATCTTAAGAATTTCTTAATAACGACTTGATAAAAATTTTGTTTTATTTATATCAATTTATGGTTCAAAAAAAGAAAGCTTTACATGTTAAAACCACCTTAACATCCCCCCCCTCTCTATTAATCACCATCTATGATAAAGTAATATAAAAATACATTAAAAGTGGCGAGTGGAAAATAGAATATCTCCATGGGGAGATTTACATCGATCAAAAAAAAGGGGAGAAAAATATGCAAATGTTGTCCGTTTTGTGGGGGGAGCGAGCTTTTAATTTATTAAAACGTCACGCGTCGGTCGTATAACGTCTTCTTGGGTCTCCGTATTGTTCGCGAACGATTCCGCGGAATGAATGGGGGGTTTGGTGAGAGAGAAGGCCTTTCTGGTCGGCGGCCACTCGAAGCGGCCGCTACTAACTGGAAGTGTTCATTAATTATGGATGGTATAATAATGATAGATTCACGGAACACTTCGCGTCCGTAGATAGTTGGTTCTTAGAGATGGCGGCGGCGGCAGCGGTCGCATAATTTCCGATGTGAGACGCCTTTTTATGAGGTGGTAGAGAGTTCTTTGGGTTCGATTCAAGAATGAAACATTTTTATATGGGATACAAGCTGAAACTAAGTTAAAGAATGTTTAACATTTTAGTCATTATCCTTAAAACTTTTTCATCAGCATAAAATCATCTTCAAAATGTTTAGCTTTAATTTAATATGCTATTACCGTGTACGTGATTAACCTATATTGTATTCAATTTTGAGGAAACAGATCTCTTGTTGAAATTGGAAAAAGTTGTCATCAAAAACGAGAATTTAAAGCTGTCAAGGATGGACTGACTGTTACCCTGAAAAAAATGTTTTTGAATCCTTAAAATTTAAGTCAATGGAATTCAGGGCCTTTTAGATCTTGACAAAAAGACCCTCCCATTTTTTAAAGGTGGACTAAAAATTGTTTTTGTAATAATGTGCTTAAACTTTGTGATGGAAATAAGCTTTTAAGGAAAGTAATCCTCCTATTAGACAGTGTCCAAGGATATTCACAAAATCCCCACTCCTTAGATAAGGGATTGAATGTCATGGTAATGTACATGCCCCATAACACAATCTCTGTATTACAACCCATCGATCTACCCCTGACCTATTTCTACCTTAAACCGTATTATTTGCGCATAACATTAGAAGCAATGATTAAGGCGATAGATATAGAGCTTTTAATAACGATATTCCGGGATTCCAAATACATGGATCCGGGACGAATTGTGAAATAATTCCGGAATACCGTTCATTTGAATAGAAATTGCGATCGATATTGCTCTATGAATCCTGTGAATAATGTTGTATTTTTGATATTAATATTATTTATAAATTAATTACAAAAAAATAATAAAATCAAAATAATATCATCGGGCGCCGCACGTGTTGGAATCTTTGTTTTAGAAATACGTTCAATGTTGCACAATGAGTTGTTTTGCTTGAGCTATAAATAATTAACTCAACCCAACCCAACCTAGTACTTGTTCGCTCTGTACTAATCACAACAAAATCGCACCAGTAAAGGAAAAAGTTCCTTTTCTTACTTCTTTGTATACACTTCTGCTAGCTAGCCTTTCCACATATTTTTTAATATATACGTAGAAGATACATAGAAGATCTGAGAGTATATAACTATCGCAATTATCTTCCCTCTTTTTGCCCTCGGTCCGTATGTTGAACCCATCATTCTGTTTAATGCATTGACAGTTCTATGTCTCTTATTTTCTACATAATCTATTTGTATCCTACGTTTTAAGTCTTTTCCAATCATTACACCTAAATATCTTAGTGAGTTCTTTGATTCGACTACATGATCTTTGACTCTAATGGTAGCTTCTCTTCGGCAATTTCTGCTTCTCATTAGGGAAGTTTTCATCTTATTGGGAGTGACTAAATCCAATTCCTCAATCTTACTATATTATCAAACGCCAGCTGTGCAAATTTTTTCAATATCTTCAATTTGCAGCCACTAACTATGATTGCAAGGTCGTCAACACATGCGATCAATTTTACATCTGTCATCTCGCTTGTTACAGTGTTTGGTCGAAGAAGATATTGCATAATATGAATCTCAAGATAGAAGAGTGTGAACCGTCTGCAATTACTGCATTTATTCCATAAATACACCATAACCTATCTCAGGCCAATCCAACCCAACTAATTTGTCAGACTAAAATAAAATAAGAAAACCTTTATTTTACACACAGAAGATGTTACAACACAAATAGAGCACGATGAACATTTGGCATTATTTCCTAATAGAAACAAAATAATATGCACTGGAAATGCTGCTAGTGGTCTTCATACATATTTAAGAACTTCTTATTTAAGAATTCATGGGCGTATTCCAAAAAGTAAGTATGACCGTGTAAATATGTGTCAACGAACATAGTACACTTAAATGTGAAGCAAGGTGGCAAATTCATTTAATAAAAAGTCAAAAGTTTGCCGAAGTACTCTCGCGCATGACAGCTCACGATGGTCTATCATTTATTATTTATCATCATTCTTTCATTTTGGACTAGTAAGAAACATAGAATAAATATTAGTATCCCGGTTTTAAAATAACGGAAATTCTGAAAACAGGTATTAAGATTTTGGTTTGGTATTAAAAGCCCTAGATTGATACTAATTCCAATCCAACTGTTAAACATTATTATCTAAACATAATTTGAAGATTGCTTGGGACAAAGTGAAATTCCTGCCTGGATTTATACAAGATGTAAGTACAGAAAAAGTAGATAATATTAACATAAACGAAGACATTATCAGGTGAAATTAGGAGATAAGAAAAGTTGATGGAGATATGTGATCGCCCGCAACCAGAAAATCGCGAAGAAGGAAAGGAGGATGAAACAGAAATGATAGGAAAATGTTAAAATCGGCCGATATGACTTGTACCCTTTACTCTATAGGTTAACAGACGAGCTCTCTGAGATAGATGAGGATTTCAATCAAAGCACAAATCTTAAAAGCAGCGTCAGAGTTACCGTTCGACTTTATTTTATAATTCTGCAAGAAAGGAAACAAAAATCAAATAAATTAAACTGGATGCTTTTTCAAAAATGTGAGAATTTGAACTGGTGAATTAGTATTTATTTTGAAAAAATTATGGCTACCGATCGTAAGCTTGTCAGGCTCCGGTATTTCTGCTTTTTAAGTGTAGCCTTTTAAACAAATGCAGAAGAAGTAGATAATATTAACATAAATAAAGACATTCGAAGGAGTAACAACCAATTCTCAAATCAAAGATAAGAAGAGTTGATGGAGGTATGTGGTAGCTCGCAACCAAAAAATCCCGAAGAAGGAGGATGAAAAAAAATGATAGAAAAATCATAAAATCCGCTGATATATTTCGTATACTTTCATCTATATGTTAAGATGAGCTCTATGAGATAGATGGGGATTTCAATCAAAGCACAAATCTTAAATGAAGCGTCATAGCTACCGTTCGAGTTTATGTTATGATTCTGCAACAAAGGAAGCAAAAATCAAAGCAATTAAATTGGATAATTTTTCAAAAGTGTGAGAATTTAATTTAGTACCAACGAACTGGTGAGTTAGTATTTATTTCAAAAAAATCATGGCTACCCATCGTGAGCTTACACGCGAATTTGTATTCGAAGGCGTAACAATCAATTGTCAAATCAAACGATAAGAAGAGTTGATGGAGGTATGTGATACCTCGCAACCAGAAAATCCCGAAGAAGAAGAGGATAAAAAAAATGATAGAAAAATCTTTAAAATGGCCGATATAACTCGTATCCTTTTATCTATATGTTAAGATAAGCTCTATGAGATAGATGGGGATATCAATCAAAGCATAAATCTTAAAAGAAGCGTCATAGTTACTGTTCGACTTTATGTTATGATTCTGCCAGAAAGGAAACAAAAATCAAATCAAAAGTGTGAGAATTTAATTCATTACCACCGAACTGGTGAGCTAGTATTTATTTAAAAAACATTATGGCTACCGTTCATGAGCTTGTCAGGCCCTGGTCTTTCCGCCTTTTACAAAAGTTCTTACATGGACATTTGTGTAAGCATACAAGGTGTTTCCAGTTTTTGTAGCAGGAAGAAGGAAGAAACGCTTTGATTTGAAAATACAGGGTATTCAAAGTTTTTAAATCGATATTTTTTAATATTACAAGTGTATTCCAATCAACTCTTTCAAATTTGGTATACGTAGGTCTTTTTGGAATGAGAAAGACGATTTGACGTTTGTTTATGGATATTTTAATTTATAACATTCACGACAACACATTTTTTGAACAACAATTCTTATTAAAATGCGTTAAAGTTTTCAAGATAATTCGCTTTTTGTTATTATAGATCAAAGTTTTTTTATTAATATTTGTTTAATAATATTTTTTAATCTAAATAATGGAGAAAAAAATTAAAAAATTGTTCAAAGTGTTAACCATTTTAATGGTCAATAACCAAGTAATGATCATTTCTTATCGCATATTCCTAATCCTATTAAAAAATGCATCCTGTAGGAACAATTCATGCACTTTTTCTTTCAAATATTCCCATACAAAGATATCTTAAGGATTAAGATCTGCAGATTTAACACCTTAAGTAAATAAAAAGTAATGAATTTTAGCATATTAATGAACAAAAAAAAGTGGATTTTAACACGTTAAAGAATAAGAAAAATTAATTTGACACTCTTATGAACAACTTCAATATCTTGACATTTAATACAAGAAACTAAACCATTAGTGAACTTACTTTGCCTCCGTTATTTACATTACTATACGTATCTTTAATTATCTCTAAAAAACTTGGTCTACATCCTGCAGCAAAAAGCGGATTTTCTTGAAAATGCTCAACTTTAGCGCATATTGATGAGTACCATTACGGAGCGCCCTATACCGCCTATAGTAAAACGGACTCCATAATTATCTTTCTCATGACAAAAAACCCCGTATACCAAATTTGAATAGAATCGATTGGAATACTGGTGCAATATTAAAAAAATATCAATTAGAAAATTTAATTTGAACACCTTGCATCTCCAAAACAAAGCGACGATATCGACTGTTAAAGTTAATGTATGAGTACTAGATATAGGACATAATTAATGGATGTATTTCACACGTCTTTGTCCTATTCTGTCATAAATGTCTCGTATAATATCCAGAGTTTGCAAACATTTTGTGTAATATATGCGAGTATTTTTTTATTACTGTATTTTTTTATACCAATTAGTATTTTTTATTACCAAATTTCTTATTCACTTCTCTATGTTTTTGTTTTAGTTGGGTTTTAGCGTACATATATTTATTAATCATGTTGTGTAGAAGATTATTTGGATTTTGCTTCTGATCCTTATACATCATCTTCTTCATCAATGATCTCCTTGCTCTTATTTATTGAATTCATTGTAAGATCGTGTCTATAGTCCAGAACTAGTCTGCATATGACATTGTAGATTTTCATTGCTTTTGTCATTAATCCCTTTTATTTTTGTAGTAATTAGATAATTTTAAATCATTATCTAAAATTATATTTGACCGATGGAGAAGGTTTAATGTAAAAATTGCCACCTTTTGCTTTTAGAGATTTCCTACCGATTTTAACAAATAATAAAGTTTTTATAATGTAAAATTACAATTTTAAAACGATCTTTATACTTTTTCATTTTTTGTTTTTGTCGATTTCGGCGACTGGTTTTCAGAAACCGGTAGAAACAAAATTTAAGCTTATCTCATCGAAAGGGGCAAAGAACTGTTCTTTATTTCATTTCATATCATATCATCAAAATTTATCCCCAAAAGTTTTAAGTGGTTTTTCCGGTAGTTTTAATTTTTAAATCAAACTTACTGTCATAAAATACAGATATGTGACTATTACCCGCATTTAACGATATAGTTTCTGGTGTTAATTGTAATCATTTCGAAGTTATTCCCAACTCGGTTATCTTGAAAAATTTAACAAAATTCTACCTTTGGACCGAGATAATAGGTTGCGAGTTTTTTAATCCACGATTATAAAGCTGATGACCGTTTGTATTATAACAGATTATTATTTTCTCATGAATCACAAATCGGTGCATGATTTCTATAAAACGTGTTCGTTTAGAACGATACACAGGAATTTTTAATAAGAATCGTCAGTAAATGATTTGCCAAAACTATGTATTCACAATAACCAATTTAAATAGGCGATTTTATAAATTAAAATACTTTGAAATCCACAATCTATCAAACAAGAAAAACGTTGTAAATCAGCCGAGAACTCGCACTCGGAACGCAACTAAACGCTGGCCATATTGAGCGTTGATTGCAAATGTATTGCTTTGATTGTTGTTAGCTATTGTTCTTGTCGTCCTTGTTCTTATTATTTTTGTAATTAATAAAATAAAAATAACCTTTCTTCAGGAAAAAACGTGACTACTATGATTAGTTGAACCTTCGAAATAACTGATAATAATAACAGATAACTACTTGATTATGATAACCAAGTAATACTTTATCAAGGTGGTCCTCAAAACATTTTTCAAAACAACAAAATTTAACTAGACTTTTTTAGTTGTCACATTCAACATGAAAGAAGACAGCCTGAAGACGACTTTAACGTTTCTATTTACAGCAGGAACAGCCATCAAAGACAGAAGCCGAAACGATAATATTCATTCTAGGAAGGTAGTAAGTCCATATTCAAAGATCACTGAAACGGTTTGCTACACCTTAAAATACTAATTGCGATACCAAGATTGAAAAAACAGCAAATCGAAATGCTGATGGGTAAAGGAATCAGTTTGCGGAAGAAACTGCAACTTGTTATGCAACTTCTTATTTTTTCCTATTTATCCCTTGCTTCTTTTCGTGTCTTTGTGTAGGATATGAACCACAAAATGTTAATATGTTGCAATACCGCATTTTACATCTATTATGATAACTGTTGGGGATCTTGAACCAAAACGCTGGTATATGCAAATATCAAGAACTTTTAAACCGAATATCATGTAGTGTAAAATATTCGTTATGATATTCATTAATTATGTACGACTACATGAAAATTTGATTATCAAATTTCTTTCGAATATATACATTTCCATAACATTATTAAGATAATCGCTTCCACTTTTCCTAAAAGGCATACATCCTCGTTTAGTCCTCATATAACTAATCCTTCATAATACCTGTTAACTATTTTGCCGTCTCGTTCGCGCTCAACAAAAAGTTGTTGCCTATATCTGCTTCGACAGCTACTGGTCTTAATTCATCGTGTTTTTGTTCTCCACTTTTATAGTTTTAAGCCGTATTAAAAATATCAACTTGCTATGGTTGATTTGTAGCAGTTTTTCAAAGAAGTTTAAATCACTATCAATTAATTCTGCTTCTTCAATGTATTTCTTGAATTGAAGATTATCATTTTGAAGATTATCTCTAATGGCTTTGAGTCTGGATTATTGTTGGGATGTTGATAACTTCTCTATTCGTATTCATTTGGGATTCAAACTAGTTTAGGCTATATTGGCGATGAATTCTGTTATGGTAATTGCTTTATAGTTGGATAATACCTTACGTCCAAGAAAGAAGAAGGGCACATTATAACAGTGATGGACGACAGGTAAATCTCCGGTGGGTAGGTATTTAAAATTTTTAATTGATTAAGTACCAGCCAATTAAAAATCTATGGAAATATATGAATATATTTTTTAATTCGAATGTATTAATTTATTCAAAAATATCAGTTTGTGTAGTTAGTAAAGAGAAGAATAAATATTCCAAAAATTCAGGGCTATTATTTCATTTCTTATTGCTTTTTTCCATTTTTTTTTCATTTTCTTTTAAAGCTTCCTTTAAAAAAATTTCTCCAATATTTTCTTCAAAATTTGTATCATCACACTAGGGATCGTTGTGTTTAATAGATTTGTATTATTTTGGTTTTTAAAATTTGTTTCATCTGATTCATATTCTATCTTCAATTTGTAGACTTTTCTTGATCTACCTTTTCTTATCAGTTTTTTTTAATTCACATTTTTCATTTTGATTTAAACTTATAAATCATCAGGATTTAATTCTTCATTTGACGATCGATTTTCTATTTTATTTTGATTTATATTTTCATTTATGATTGGAATTCTACCAATATTTCTTGTGCTTGTTTCTTTTTTTGATTTAATAAAAGTCTTTTATCGTTTCTTTTATTTGGGATATAAATTCTATATGCTTTCGCTGTGTCAGAGAAAAATACCTATTACGTAAGGCTAAATACTTATATTTCTAGTTTTAGTGCTAATACTAAAGCTAGGTTGTAGGTGAAGTATTAGCGTTACTTTTAGTTTCAGAAGAATTTATAACAATCAAGCACTTAATGGCAATCAAAACTAGAACTAACACTAGTCCTAGTACTAGAAAAATTAAGGTTTAGCCGTGCGTCTTCAGACGGAACCCAATCCAACACAAGCCAACCTAGCTAGAAACATTAGGATTTAACGGTCTTAAGAGACGTACGGCTAAATGCTAATATTTCTAATTCTAGTGTTAATACTAAAGCTAGGTTGTAGATCTGGAATTAGCCATACTTTTAGTTTCAGAAGAATTTACAACAATCAAGTACTTAATGGCAACCAAAACTAGAACTAACACTAGACCTAGTACTAAAAAGATTCAGGTTTATTACTTATTACTATGTCTACTGTTAGTTCTAGTTTTAGTATGATACAGGTATACAACAATTTAACACTGAATAACAACTAAACATATAGCCAATACTTACGCTAAAGCTAACACTAGACCTAAAACGAAAAACATTTAGGTTTAGTCGTAACCCTCTTACGACTGAACCCAATTCAACCCAACGCAACCTAGCTTCAGAACTAACACTACACTTAGAAGTAGAAACATTAGGATTTAATGGTCTTAAGAGGAGTACAGAAAGTTTTCGAATCTTTCAAGAAAATTAACAATTTAAAAAAAATTGGATGTATTTATGACGCCACGAAAAAAAAAATCCGATTACTTAGGGAGCCGCTAACGGAAAAAGATTTAGTATTTAACAACACTGCTTTATAATAATTTCTGATTACACAATATGTACTGAGATATCATACAAAAGACTCGTATTTAACATACCTACTTGAGCATAATGATTTAACTGATTTGAATTTTGGAATATAGTTGAATATTGATTTCAGAAAGACATTTCAATGTTGGATATCTCTAACTTAACGTTTACATTATCAACAAAGCTTCAAAATATTAAAATGCACACGTAATAATCATGGAAGGGTTATTTATAAATATCCAGAGAAAAGAGAATAATTTTGATATATTTATGAAACAGTGGATGATTAATTGAACCTTCGAAATAACTGTTAATAAATAGCTAACTCTACTTAGATTATAATAACCGTTAATATTTTATCGGGATGGTCATTCTTCAAAACAGTAAATTCTGATCAGACCTTTTTTGTTGGTTGTCATATTCAAGATGAAAGAAGAAAATAGAAACTTCATGATTTTACCATCAAGATCAGTACCTGACGATCATATTAATTCCAGCAAGATATTTTAAAATGAAATACATTAAAATAGTGATTGCGATAACAATATCAAAGAATCAGCAAATTGAAATGGTTATGGATAAATAAATTAGATTGTGCAAGAAACTGCAACTCAGTATTTGCCGTACATCCAATTTCAATTATACGGAAGCATCCAAAAAAACATCCCACTAGAAGATAGTCGGTGTTTGAAATTCGTTTTATATCATAGCTACTCTTAAACGGAACAATATATATCATATATCTCAAGATATCTATCCCTATATCCCCGCATCAAAAAGATTATAGTGTATCCATATCGCATCATTTACATTTTTTGATCTCATGTTTTTCTTGAACCATTAACCACAACGTTAGTATTTCCATGATATCTTCTAAACTGAATTTCATGTGGTGCAAACCTTTCAAGCCTTGGTCATGCTAAATCGTTTGCAGTCTTAAATCAACATATTTCTGTTCTTAACTTTTATAGTTTTAAATTGTCTTATTAATCAACTACAATGGCTGATTTTTAGCGGTTTTTCCAAACTCCATTACAAGCCACTACTGGTCAATTCTACATCTCCAGTGTAATTCTCATTTTACTGATGTTATTCAATCTGGATTATTATTGAGATATTAATTTCTGTAATCACTATTTATCTTAATAACTTCTCTGTCCTTTTTTGGAATGCAGACTAGTTTAATTGTAATTACCTCATAGTTGAGTAAAACATTACATCTAGGAAAGATGATGGAAAGTACTTTATAATCATTCCGTATTATATCAACTCTATAGAGTCTCTAACCGTACCTCTCTTAAGACGGAACCCAATCCATCCCAACCCATCTTATCTTCAGAACGAACACTAGAGTTAGAATTAAAGACATTAGGGGTTAAAAGTCTAAAAAGACGTACGGATAAATGGTAAAATTTCTAGTTCTAGTGTTAATACTAAAGCTAGGTTGTAGGTCTAGTATTAGTTATGCTTTTAGTTTCAAAAGAATTTACAACTATCTAGAGCCAAATAAAAATTAAAACTAGAACTAACACTAGACCTAGAACTAGAAAATTTCGGTTTAGCCGTGCGTCTGAAGACGCGCAGCTAAACCTAAATTTTCTAGTACTAAGTCTAGTGCTAGTTCTAGTTTTAGTTTGACACAGGTATACAACAATTTAGGACTGAATAACAACTAAAAATAGAGCCAACACTTACACTAGAGCTAATACTAAACGTAAAACGAAAAACATTTAGGTTTAGTCGTACCTCTCTTAAGACGAAACCCAATCCCATCCAACGCAACCTAGCTTCAGAACTAACACTAGACTTAGAACTAGAGACATTAGGGTTTCACGGTCTTAAGACGTACGGAAAGTTTTCCAATATTTCAAGAAAATTAACAATTAAAAAAAATCGGATGCATCATTCCTAAAAACAATATATTCTAATCAGACTTTTTTGTTGATAGTCACATTCAAGATTTTATGATTGAATAGACTTCATGAGTTTACCATCAAGATCAATACCTGACGATCATATTCATTCCAGCAAGATATTGCACTTTAAAATAGTAATTGTGATAACAATACCAAAGAATCAGCAAATCGAAATGCTTATGGGTAAAGAAATCAGATTGCAAAAGAAACTGCAACCCAGTATTTAGCGTTTCATCCAACTTTAATTATATGGAAGCATCGAAAAAAATCATCCCATTGAGATAGCCGGTGTTTGTAATTTGTTTTATATCATACTCTTAAACGGGCTAGTATATATCCCAGTATCCCCGCATCATAAAGATTATAGTGTATCCATATCGCATCATTTACATTTTTTATGATAACTCTTGTGTTTCTTGAACCACAACGTTAGTATTTCCATAATAATATGATGCCTCGGTCATGTTCAATCGTTTGTCCCAGTCTTAAATCAACACATTTCTTTTCTTAACTTTTATAATATTAAACTGTCTTATAAATGACCTTACAAGTCACTGCATTACAAGTCACTACTAATTAATTCCATATCTCCAGTGTATTTCTCATTTTACAGATGTTATTGAATCTGGGTTGAGATGTTAATTCCTGTAGTTGCCGTTTGATTTTTCTTCTTTTTGGAATTCAGTCTAGTTTAATAGTAATTGCCTTATAGTTGAGTAAAACATAACATCTAGGAAAGATGATGGGATATACCTTATAATCATTCCGCATTCTATCAACTCTATACCAAAATGTCAAACAAACAAGACTCCTATTTAACATAGTTGAATATTATCATCTAATTATTAGGCTCATTTCATTTCAAAGACGAGTTATTTATAAATATTGATAAATATGCATAAACATTTTATATTTACAAGAATGCCTTTTAAAAGAAAATAAAATTTTTGTATGTATTTATAGAATAGAAAAATTGTTTTTTAATCTTGTTTTTGCTCCATAACATTTTTCTCCTTCTAACGTTTAAGCCCTTATATAAATTAAAGCTTAAGAAGAATGAATGGAATGATTTGGTCTAAACGAACCATCCTAGTCATCATCACTTTCAGTATTCATTTGAATAGTATTTAGGTCAGCATCTGGCATGATAGTTAGCATATTATTTGAGACAGAATTTCTCCGCACAATATCACATGTATAAGTGTTAGCAGTCGCCATCAATTCTCGTAGATATATATCAAATAATTGGTTCAATATTATTACATCACATCCTTTATAGTATTTTCTCAGTTGATTAAAGTTAATTGGCGAGCATTACAAGTATAACGTTTCTAATTGATTTTCTCTACATTTTATATACTAAAATAACAGTCTGAATTATTTCTTAAAAACTTATCAACAAAAATGCGAGTTTCAACGAAACTCCGTCTCCAAGAATTTATTATTTATAAAACATCAAGGTTTTCAATTCCAGTTCTGGCGAAAATTTTTATCGAAAGTTTCTTCTTTAATGATAAAAAAAATTGGTTACATAGCAAGATATCAAAGAAATGTATTGTTGTTTCTCATTCAAGCATATCTTTAGCAGCATAAGCTGATCTTTAGGAATTCGTTACAAATACCCCGTGAAATTTTCTTTGTTAGATCGGTTTAATGTGTAAAAACAAGCATGTATTGGCGATAAGAGAACGTTAAAGGTGCACTTTAATCTCGAATCTGCCATTAGATATTTTTTTGGATCGGTCGGCACACGTGGATAAAAATCGTCAGGTCGGGTGCCAAAAAAGGCTAAACGTCGGACGGTCGTAAGTCTTGCCCGCGGTGCCTGTTAAATTGCCGTGATCGCACCGTATATGCTTAGACGTGCGCCAATAGAAAGTAAAATAAAAATGCCGCGGGAACCGGCGCGGACGTGTTGGTACGATTTCCGAGAACCGTCGAGAGAAATGATTTCCCCCTAAGCGCGGTAATTAATCGGCAAAACCGCGGCTGTTCACGGCATATACGCACGCCAACTAAATATTTTTGCTAAACTTATTATTTGAGAGAAAAAATTCTAATTTTACCTCATTACAAACAATACGTAATATAAATACATTAAAAAAATATTTATAAAAAGTGTTGAGAATATCGTTTTTCTTTTACGTATATCTCCCTTTTTTATCACCGGAAGAAACGGCGAACACACCAGCCGGTAACTGCAACGTTACTATCGGATTTAACGTCGAAATTAATAATAAAGAATCAAGAATGAAAATGAGAACAAGGATATTAAAACGGAAATATTTTTATTATACTTTTCATTCTTATTTAAACTCATGAATTGCGATTGTTGCATGTTTTTTCAACCAGATCAAACTGATGATATGCGGCTTTAAACGACATTTCTAGCTTAACGTTTACATAAACGTGTTAATTTATTATTATGTAAATGATGCAAATCGCATAATCAAAATATGATTTTTGCTATAAATATTGAAACACCAATTAATTCTCATTTAAATAACATTTTTGGTTAAGTTTCGGTGATACATCTTCTTCAGGATTATATCAGAGAATTTCAAAAATGTCAAAATATGAAAAAGTTTTCTGAATTAATCTGATATATTCTCAAGGAAGCAAAAAATGCGAATAATTTTGATGGGTTAAAAATGTTTAACATAATGCTAACCCTATCATATTGATGAGCAGCTCCAAAAGGTGAAGTAAATGGTCCGGCTCTAGGTACCGGATGTGCAGAAACGGGCGGAGCACCACCGGCCCTCTGGTACAAGTACGGGTAATAAGCCTGGTACATCACTTCAGAGCAACTCATAGTACATCACAGGATCCCGCCCTAATCATGCCACTGAATCACAGCACAAGTACAAAAAATATAATAGTAAGAATATATAAATCGCGCGTTTTTAACCGTTTTCACCGATTCTTATTTTTTTTGTCTTCTTTTACTAATACTTTATGTTTGTGCGATTTTCCGACGGCAGCCGATCACACTGATATAGTATCTTACACAAACCGTCGCCCGATGTCGCGCGTATCGCGTATCCCCAAAGTTTCCCTATTGAATCTAAGCTGGACGCGGCCAAGTCCGATCACTGTCGACCTTAGGACGCTTACTAAGCACGGGATCCTCCGGCAACCCCGAACACGTCGTTCCTCCGGTTCGAACACGCCCAGTACTTCCCCTCTTCCAACGTTATTAACATAACCGGGACGTACCTTCCGGGCGTGGTTTGTTACTTGGTTGTGTTTCGACCAATCATACTCTTCGTTTCACCGACGGTCGCCAGTTTGTCAATAGTTGGACGCACTGTAGGTGATCGCGATACGGATAGGGTGGGATATCGAACTGGTAGAATTACGCTGTACCTAGTTTTTAAGGGGAGTATAGTTTTTATACAGAACCGTACTTCATGTTATTTCAAATCTTATTTTTATCAAGAATAAGCTCATAAAAACATAGAAATAAATTTTTCTAGATATCTTTCTTCTTATTTATATTCCTAACATATTCAACACACGATCATAGATACATTTAAAACATCTTATCGACGATAGAACAATGGGAAATACATGAGATCGAAATACTTCGATTCAGACCAAAATATAAATAATATTGTTAACAGAAAATGTATACCGTATTTGATTCCTGGAAGATAGGAAAACTTTAAAGTTAGCAAGAAATTTGTTGGTATAATAATAGCTTTTATTTTTGACATCATTAACGCAATGCATTTTCATAGAATTCATTTTTGTTTTTTAATGAGTTGACATTATGCATTTTTGCTATTTTTCACGAATACTTCGAATATCTCATTTCCATAATGCTCATGCATGTTGGTAAATCATTACCAATCATATTCAGTTGCAGAGGTGAATTATTTCTTTGGACAATACATTAAAAAGTTTTTTGCCATGTGCATTTTGCTTAGCTAACCAAAATTTTAATCTTAAGAATGCAAAGATAAGAATTTTAAAAAGCTCGACTAAAGGCCAAACATTGATTTTCCAAGTATCGTATGTTTGAATAAAACTTGATGATGTAAAATGTAAAAAAAGTAAAAACATTTAGGAAGCTAATAATGAATTTGTCCATGTTTGATGTACTCAAGCCATATTTTGACTTTAATATTATGACTGTTTGAGCTTTATTGATATTTACTTCTCTTCAAATTGAGTCAGAATTGTTGCAAATAAACATTTTAATTTTAGATCACTTTGCTACTATGTACTTAATATCTGGGTACACTACTTATAGAGATTTTAAGCAAAATTTCAGTTAGAGAATAAAATAACCTCAATACTTTCGTGATGAACTATATTATAACAGTCGTGACGACAGTATTATAGAAAAAGGCTCAGTCTGCATGGCTTTGTAATAGCAGACTATTTTCTTTGTCATAATTCTCTTCACATGGTCAACTTGGCAATATAATATTGGCACAAATAATTAACCTTAACGAAATTTGCACACCTCAGTTTAGCATCGTCTGCTCCTCGGAATGACTTGATGTTTTGAGCACTTAATAAGGATGTCTTAATAACATAATATTGCAATGATATTAAAAACAATTCATTCCTAAATTTGTTTGTCGATTATTTTTATTTTATTTTTTATTACCATATATTTGCTTCCATACAGTATGCTTTGGTTCCAGACATTAATATATCTCATAAACGTGGGTATAATCGATAGCTGTTAAACTATTTCGACTGCTTCTTAGGAATCATCTTCAACCTACGATGATGATGATAATGTCGAATTATTTATGGATCATTTTGTAGTAACATGTTGCCTTTGATTTTTACGGGTCACCATTTCTTTATGACTTAAATAATCAAAACGTCTTGATGCAAAAGTTCTTGACATGGTGTAAAAGTTGTTTTATGTCATATTGTCCATCTGATTGCTCTTTATTGGTGTTCATCACTTGCTTAAGTGAAGTTTTCATATAAATAATAATAATAGTACTTTAAATGTTACTTAAATGTAGCTTGTTATATATAGCTACCATCAATCCTTGGCAACTTAATTTGCATCATTTGGAACAACTTGGTTATCACTTTTATTCGAGTTGCAACAAAGTCCATCGCACACTTTCAAACGTGTGTGCATTAGATAACTATTAGCGATTATGTTTTCAAAATGGTTGTAGAAATTATTGCTTGTAAAGTGTAGGATGCAACTACATCAAGTCCATGTCCACTAGCAACAAAATTGAGATAGGCAATTCAAGCTTAAAGCAGACTTATTGTCTACATTCATGCTGAAGTCCAGAGTTCGACACCCTGGTGTGGGGCTATGTTAGACTCATCATCACTCGACTGTGAAATGGACTACGTGCCCACCAAATACATTTTCTTAAAGAAGTACTTCACCTACACCACTCCCACAGCAGTAGACACACGCAAAATCTTGAAGATCTACATCGATGGTTCAAAAAGCGGAATTGATTATTGGCTATTAAATTTGCTGCTTATTGCATTGTTGATTCCAATAAGCGAGGTAAGTGCTTTACTATTTTTACAGATAGTAAACAATCTATTTTAGCATTAAGAGTCACTATCCAATGGGTTAAGGGCCATGCCGCGCCGGTTCCAAGGGTAACACTAACGTGGACAAGCTGGCCAAGAGTCTGCCGGTAGAGTGTTTTATGAACCTCAGCCCATAGTCACCCCCTCTTTAGCGACTATATTGAGATGTTCAAGCCCATTACCAATAAAAACTTAGAACGGAACGGAACTCCGAGCTGCTACCTTGCCAAGAAATAGTTAAAATATCCTGCTAAGACAACAGCTCAGTATTTCAAAGGGCTCGGGAAAGAAGCCCTTAGGTTAGCCACAGGTGTCCCCATAGGACATTGTAAGACAAATAAACACCTCCACAATTTGAAACTTGCTGACACCCCTCTCTGTCAAGCATGTGAACATGACGGCGATATTGTAAAAGATCGAGAGTCTTCTAGATTGAGAACTCCGGGGATCTTTGGCCGACCACAGATAATATCAGGAACACACCTCTGCGCTATATCCTGGCCTTTGAAAAATCCTTAGGCTGGTTGATATGACCGGAGGTTGCTTTATGAGTTTGCACAAGGGGTCTAATAGGGCCTAAGTGCAGTAAACATGCATACTCCCGCATCCATACATACATATGTTTTCAAACTGTATTTGAACTGTAATTGATTATTGCTTGTAAAGTGTAGGATGCGTTTAAATCATGTACATATCCACTGGAATGAAATTGAGATCGGAAATTATCAAAATATAGTTCGAAGCAGACTTGGTGTTGCACTCATTGTATTATGTTTATTAAAATAAAAGAAAAAAAAAAGAAAAATATGGATCAGAAACTCTTGCTATTAATTTTGACCGTTTCTTAGATATTCTAGGACCGACAAGTACAAAGCAAGATATCAAAATGCCTCTTCTCTAAGCTACGATTTCTTCTCCATCAGGTTTGTTTCTTCTCTCGCTTAAACTTTCCAAATAGTTTGGAAAGCTACTACACTCAGATACACAAACGGAATTGAGGGTAAATTGCACAACTAAATTTCACTTGCGGATTCATTTTCAGTTATGTGTACACGGGTATCAACGTTCAGAGCGGATCACACATTTTTGTATGATTCGTCTATATATAAGTTATTTACCACCTGGAACATCGGCCACATTGGTTTCAGCATACATTAATACATTAGACTACCTTCGCCTAAGGTATACCTAAGGTCTACCTTCTTATGTTTAGGATATGTATTACTGCTTACCTTGTAGTTGCAGGTGTTTACCTACAACTACAAAAAAGTTTTAGACTTACAAGAAATGATAACACGACGTTAAAATTTCAGTATTTCAACAAACATGTGTCACCATCGCGCTGCGTGAAGATCAACTGTTAAGCGAGATAAATATCAAGGCGTCAAATTTAAAAGTAGAAAGTAATTATTAATAACATAACTACCTAATTCTTAAGTTTCGTTCACCTTACGGCAAAATATGTTTTTAAGATTGGATACCAAAGTTATCTAGACTGTGGATATTGGACTATGCCAATTAGAGTTAGAAGAAAAGATATTCAAAAAAATTCATAAGATGAATAATCATTCTATGGCAACGTAAATATAAAGATTAGGTCATACGGAATGCAGAAATAGTAAAACATTTTATGCCAAATATAATTACGAACGGCATTATCAGATTCAACATTTAAAAAATTTGGAGCAAAAAGTAAAAAACTAACAGACTCTAAATTTTCCATGGCAGAGTCGTTGTCTTAGATAACCTTGAAACAACAAAATCTTCTTCAAAAAAGAAAATCTAAATCAATTTTATTAGTTCTGGTATGTCTTTATAGAATTAGCACGATATGTGCCAGAAACATCACTTTTAATTTAGATTATTTTCATTATTTAACTAGAAATTCTAATTTCACTACTCAACTAAAACGGCTCAAAATACGCCATAAACTTTAGTTGTGTATTTTTGCTAAAAAATCTCGAAAAAACCCAATTAATAACTTACAAATACATTGTTGCCACACGAATAAAACTGAAATCCAAGTTGTTTTTAATGTTGAAAATTAAATTACCAAGAATTGATAGCATTTGACGTTAATGGCAATAAGCTGTATTTACTGTATTAAGAAGATAATCCAGTAATCTTTATCTCCGTCTTTATTTTATGCATGCTCACTTCGTTACATTCTTGCGTCTTCATCATACAGTTAATTTTCGATTTTATCCTTCCTTTATTTGTTGCTAGTTTTCTTCAAATATTATAAACATCTCTATTAGTTTAAGAACCATTTTCTTAATGACGATAAATATCAACTTATCTTTTTAATATGATATTGAAAGATTTTAATCTCTTTTATCTCACATAAAAAAAGGTGTACTTACAGTCGTGTCTGAAGAGAAATCTCTTTGATTTGGAAACATATTACACTGCCATTAAATAAAGAAATATAATCCATTATTTTAGCTATAATAGTTTATATCACTCAACTAGGACAAACAATAGCAAGTTGAGTCATTAGCACATGACTAGAAATGCAATATAACATTACGCACGTAACAATTTAAAAGTTATACGACTTAGATACCACACATTACTTTTGCAATGATGTGGTATTTAATTTAAATTACCAAATGTAGTCCGCAATCTATATCATTAAAGTAACTTTTTGAAATGATGAATCATTACCTGATAAATCGTTTAATGTTATAGTCGGAAGCTTTCGCATTGTGATAAAAGTTCCTTAATACGGTTCTGTATACAGTCGATGCGCAGGCCCCATTTCAATTACGGCCGGAACGAGGTAAATCAAATGCTCTCGATTCTCTCGATGTTTTTAATGTTCCCCATTGAATGCATTAGCTTTGATGATGACGATTTTATCACGAATCGCGCAGTAGTAGCGATTGATCGGTCGCGCTCTTCACTTCGCGGAAATTATGAATTTTCATCACGAACACAGCACACCGTGCGTCAGGTTATTACTCTTTACTTATTAGGCTCCGATAATGAACGGCTGCCATTTATCTTTTAGCCAATGTCCGGTGGCCCAGGCGGGATTAATAAAATTTAATCAGATTTGTAGATCTTCAGATGATGTTCATTACCTGCTAACAGGAAATTAAATACTTTTCAATTTTTTTATTGAGATTTTCACGATATCTCTTCAATGTAAAAAAGTATTAACGCAAATACATTTAATACCACCGTTTAAAGCAGTCATATAAAAACCGTAATTAACAACGGAATAAGAATGATTAGAATTGAAATAGTTTAAATCAGTAACAACTTTGTTTAAGAATTTCCATTGGAATACGAAAATCGTATATGATTAATTTAGTTTTAACAAATTACCGCATAGCGAACAAGTTTAAATCGCAAAATTTCCAAACATCTATAAGTGAACATCAACGAGTTCGAAACGAACCCATTCTAAAGCATTTGTAACATCTTTCACCGTATTAACATACTTCTTAATGTAAACAAATATCTACCGAATTCTTAGCTGCTATTAACTTAAACTTAGTGCGTGTATTTTATGACATTTTAAAATTGAACGTGCCATAAATACGCCTAACATGTACATATATTGGAATGAGCAATCAGATTAACTAGCTACGTTATAGATTTGGGTGTAGTTCCAATTTATTGGTACAAAAATTTCTTCAAGGAAATTTTAACATGTAGAAAAACCCCAACTTAATATTTCGCAATTCATAAGTACTTTTGCATATATATTCCACGACTTATTTGTGGTGAAACGGTAAAAATGCGAAAACTAATGACGCAAACGTCATATGTGGATAACCGTAGCACAGTTTCTTATCGCCAGGTTCTCATACCTTCGCTATCGCTAAGCGCATACTGCAAAATAAAAACATTAAAAAATATTCGCATTAGAACGAAGAACGTGTGGTTGTTTGTTATTGCAACGGCCGGGAACCGGTCTATTTTTTTAGGGCAGCGTCTGGCATTACACGAATTCCGAATTTCCATTGCCGTTTATTGCTAGCGATTCGTTCTTTTGCGCATTTTCCTATTAAATCGATGCGATAATTTAAATTCTGACAGTTTGGCGTGTCTTACAGAAAAACTTATCGGTTAAAACATTCAAAACCAATGTAAAAACTCCTTTCATTTCAATTTTATATTTACGTAGAATTATTTGAAAATCTTTTATTATTTAAATTTATACGAAAAGAGATTTTTTTGAGACATCGTTCGCAATAATTTTCAAAACGAAGCAAGAAATGCAGAAACATGCAGAAGAATGATAAGATATTTACATAAAATGTTGTTAAACACAACTCCTACAAAAAATATGGTTTTAATATCATATAAGAAAGCATATTTGCTTACCTATACGGATTTATAACGGCATTAATTTGCATAAATTTTAACTTACGTACACTTTTAACATAAACTCGTAAATAACTGATGCCGTTTGACGTTAAAAATTGACGTTTAAATTCATTAGCTCCATCTGTTGAAGATTTGCTAATGTAATATTATCACTTAAGGGGATGCCTTTTTCAACAACTCTTCTTTCTTTTGAACATATATTATTTTCAAAGTCTCATCCCTTCTGCTTTTGTAATTGTAATTTTAATAATCCTCATTTACAATAATTTTCAATACGAAGCAAGAAATCTAGAAATAGGCAGAAGAATGGTAAAATATTTACATGAGATATTATTAAACACAACTCCTACAAAACGAATTGTTGTTTATATCATAAATGAAATGATGATAAATCTGCTTACTTATGCGGATTTATAAGACATTAATTTGCATAAATTTCCGTACATATTTAACATAAACTCGTAAATATCTGATGCCGTTTCACGTTAAAATTTGACGTTTAAATTCATTAGTTCCCTCTGTTGGACATTTTCTAATGTAATACTATCAACTAAAAGGAATGCCTTTTTTACAAACAATTTTTTTTTAATATAAAAATAATTTTTCTTATCCTTTTTTCACCAATTATTAAATTAGGGTCTATATAAAAATTTACTTTTGGTGATCAACATTAAACTTTATATATGCTACCAGGATTTAAATAATCAATATCATTACATTGAAATCGAAGAAATTATCAAAGAAGCTAAATTACATGATACAATAATTCTTAATGAAATTCACAAAAAGAAACTGAAAAAACTAAACAAGTTGAGAACAGAAAAAGAAAGAGAAAAGAATAAACATCAAACAAACAAACTAGGAGAAATTCATAAATTTTTTCCCAAAGTAACAAATACTTCAAACGTGATTTTCACAGAACAAGAAAGAAGATTCATGGAAAAAGGTCTGAAATATGCTCCAAAAAGAGAAATTAACCTCCCAATACTGGCAATAGAACTTCAGGCAGCTATCAAAGGACACGAAAAGGAAAACATCATGAATAAGGAGATTCAACAAATCCTAACTAAAGAAGAAAAGAGACAAACAAACAAACAAACAATAAGAAATGGAGAAGAGGAAAAGGAACAAAAAATTATTAAAAACATCAAGCGGAAAATTAAGGAAAACGAATTAATAGTTACTCCTGCAGACAAGAACGCAGGAATGATCATTTTAACCAAAGATCTCTACATAAATAAGACTGAAAGCTTTATGAAAGACAATAACTTTAAAACTATCAATAAAAACCCCACAAACAATTTTCACAAAAAAGTAAAATCAATAACTAAAGAAAACAAAACGACAATAACAGAAATTGGAGGTACCTTGACCAGCCTGTTGCCTATGAATCCGCAAACCCCTAAATTGTATGCACTACCTAAAGTTCACAAAAATGGATTACCAATAAGACCCATTATAACCTCCATTGAATCCAGCACATACAAACTCGCAAAACTTTTACAAAAATTTATAATAAATGACATCAATTTTAAACCAAAATATACCATAATTAATCGTTACCAACTTCCTGATTTAATTGACAAAATACAGCTACCAGAAGGTTTCAAAATGATCTCATTTGATGTCAACAACCTATATACAAACATACCCATAACCGACACGATAACGATATTAGAAGAAATATTAAAGACTGACCTCAAAAACAAAGACAAAACTCGCTCCATCTTAACGCTATTAAAACTATGCTTAGAACAAAATTTTTGTATCTTTAACGATAAATACTATCAATATCTAGATGGATTACCAATGGGATCACCATTGAGTAGTGTGATGGCAGATATTTTCATGGACAACCTAGAGAAAAATCAAATTATGTGTGACAAAAACCCTTATAGAGACGATATTATCCTATGGACAAGATACGTGGACGACATTTTAGTACTGATTAAAGACGACCAACATATTAATAATCTTCATAAATATATTAACAATTTACACACCAATATTAACTTCACTATCGAGACTGAAAACAATCAAAAATTAAATTTCTTAGACTATACACTAAGACATTCAAACAACAAAATTAAATATAACATCTACAGAAAACCTACACAAACTAGTACTACCATCCCATTCGATTCTCATCATGATGAAACTCATAAAATGGCAGCATACCGGGCTTATATACACAGAGCTTTCCATTCAAAATTGGAACAACAAGACCTAGAAAAAGAGATCGAAATTATCCACCAAATTGCAAGCGAAAACAGTTTCCCACCGACATTTATCCAACGAATATTTTCGAAAATACAAAACAAATATAATCTTCAAGAAACAACTTCCCTATCCAACCGAAAACCTGATAAACCAACAACGTACAGATCCATAACTTACACAGGAGAAATATCCCATAAAATCAAGAAAATGTTCCATAAGTTCAACATAACAATGACATTTAAAACCAAAAAACAATCTGAAGGCATTATTAGTTAATAACAAAAACAAGACCACAACTCTCGCTAAAAGTGGCATATACCAATTGCAATGTGGGACCTGTTCAGCCACATACATAGGTGAAACGGGAAGAAGTATCCAAACAAGGCTTAAAGAACATAAAAAGAGTTCAAAATCGGCATTCGGAAAACATCTAATTTTCAACAACCACGAATTTGACGAAAATAAAAATATTAAATTACTACACCAACTTAATAAAAGCAACCTTATGGAAATAATGGAAATGTACGAAATCAACAAGTTTATTGAAATTAACAGTAATATTATAAGCCTTAATGAACAAATTATTCCGACCCAAAAACCAATCTATAGTTGCCTGCGAGATCCGTACCTAAAACACAAATATAAAAACAAAAACAAAAAAACCTAACGTCACACAACAACTTTTGACGTAAATTTTGAAAAATTGTAATTAATTTTTCTAATTTGTTAGTAATTACGTAAGATTTTACTATTTTATTTTTATATTAATATGTTCATTTTCGTATATTGTAAACTTGTAGGTACCTACTGAAGAAGAGCAAGGCTCGAAACTAGTTTAGAAAAATAAATTTTAATTATCACCAAAAGTAAATTTTTATATAGACCCTAATTTTTTTTTTAATAATTTTTTTCAAATTCTATCCTTTCTGAGTTTGTAATCTTAATAATTATCAGTAATCATCGTTCTTAATAATTTTCAAAACGAAGTAAGAAATGCAAAAACATGCAAAAGGATAAACAGATGGTTGTTAATATCAGAGCTGGACTAACTACTTAATAGTTACTATAATATAGTTTAACTATTTGGTAGATAAATTACTTTTAGATTATAGTACTTTGATTACTAACTACTGAGTTGTAAGTACTTTAAAGATTCAATACCCAATGTCTTTACAACTGCAGAAATGCATAGACAGGTCTATAATAACAAATAAATGGCTCTTTAAAGATAACTAGTTTCTAGTTAGTAACAACTTTTATACATAAATTAGGCTTAAAAGTCAGATTATTTTGATAAAAAAACAAAAATTAAGATTATTTAAAAATTTAAAGTTGTTGAAATTAAAAACATAGTAAACAAATAAATGTAGAATCTTGTAACCTTGAGCAACTTTTAATTTAAGTTAGACTTTCTGTAAAAAATACAACTGCTCAAAAGATTGTGAGAGGTAGCATATCTTCTTGATAAATTAAGCAAGGAAGCAACATCCGTTCAAAAGTGCAAAAAAGTTCAAAAGTACATCCGTTCAACTGCAGCTGTGATGGTATGTTGGTGTTGTATTCTATAAATATTTGTTTAACCAATTAACAGTTTTGCCCGAACAGGACTCGGGCGTGATATTGTTCCATACACTGATGATCCCGAATCTCGTTCGGGCAACTTGTTTTAACTGGTACATAGTGATATGCCCGATGGAGGGGTACAGTTGGCTTGTTGATGCATTTCATACGTGTTGTGTAACATTTATTTGTACTATAACTTGTTATATTGTGGTTACTTTTTGTACAGTCTTTACATTTTAGACACAGGTAATATGTTGATGTATACATGCGGGACACTGATGTATACACTGTATACATCAGTGTCAAGTTTTCTAGAAGCATTTTTAAGTCTTTTAAAAACATTTTAAGTCTTATGAGAGCATTTCAGGTCTTTTGAAAGCAATAACAGGCCATCTAGAACCAGTTCAAATCTTCCGGAAGCAATATCAAGTCTTCTAAAAGCATTTGAAGTCCTCTCAAAGCAGTATCAAATTTTCTAAAAGCATTTCAAGTCTTCTGGAAGAATTTCAAGTCTTGTGGAAGCATTTCAAGTCTTCTGGGAGCATTTTTAGTCTTTTGGAAGCAGTAATAATTCATCTAGACACAGTTTAAATCTTGTGGAAGCAATATCAAGTCCCCTACAAGCATTTCAAGTCTTGTGGAAGTATTTCAAGTACTCTGAAAGCAGTATCAAGTTTTCCAAAATCGTTTCAATGTCTTCTGGAAGCTTTTCAAGTTTTAAGTCTTCTAGAACCAACATTAAGTCTTCTGGAAATAGTATTAAGTTTTCTAAAAACATTTCAAATCCTCTAAAGGCATTTCAAGATTTCTGATAGCATTTCAAGTCTTTTGGAAGCAGTTCATATCTTCTGAAGGTACTTCAAGGCTTTTGGAAGCAATATCACGACTTCTAGCATCAATATCAAGTCTTCTGGATGCATTTTAAGTCTTTAGGAAACAGTATCAAGTTTTGTAGGAGCGCTATCAAGTCCGTTGGAAAGATCTGGTTAGTCTCATTTCAAAATACGTGCTTTTCATTCCACTTAATTATCAAATTATAGGAAAATAAATCGTAAAATAATACTTTTCTAATCAATTTTAATTAATTTTTGTTATAGTATATCCGAATAGCAATATCTGTCAATTCGCATCTCTTCATTACAAAAGTGCTGGCGAAAATTTGCTAAATCACATCATAATTTTCTTTCATTTGTATGAGAATGCTTTCCATAGGAATGGAAAAGCGATTTTAACAATACGAGTTGTCATTTTATTAACATTGTCGGATTTATACCTTACATTGCAATATTTGCATATTACGTAGTCAAAAAATTATATAAGAAGTTTGAAAACGTCCTAGTTGCTGTGCGTTTGGCTAAGTACCCACTATTTGAGTATTTACCTTACGCTGCATTTTATATTATATTCTATATTTTATAAATACTTATCCACCAGGTATTTACCTGGCACCCATCACTGACTTTGCTAAGTACCCACTGTTTTGGTACTTACCTTAGGCCGCAGTAAATACCCAGATAAACAACCATATTTATAAATACCTATCTACCAGGTATTTACCTGACTACAATAATTTAACGCTAACTGTACATAAGTACATACTAAATCTTTAGATATACTTAAACTGTTAAATTAAAAGCAGTTAAATTACTTAAACGGAATTAAAATAAACAGTAATAGTTAGAATACCTAAAGTAGTTAACAATGAGGAGTAACTACTTTCCGCGAATATATTATGCTAGCATAAAATTGTCGGGTATAACTACTAACAGAACAAAAGTAGTTAGAATGCAACTACCTTAACACAAAAAGTAGTTAACTACGCAGTTAACAACTTTTGTAGTTAGCTACTGCTCAGCTCTGGTTAATATCATAAATGAAATCAAATTTGCTTACCTATACAGGTTTATAGAGACGTTAATTTACAAAAACTTTAACTTAATACACATTTAACATAAACTTTAAATAACTGACGTTGTTTGAAGTTGAAAAGTGACGTTTAAATTCATTATCGCCCTCTGTTGGACATTTGCTAATATAATTTTACTAACTACGATAAATTCCTATTTTACAAGAAAATTTCATTCTTCAAAAAAATATTATTTGAAATATCCCATCCTTTTCTTTTTTATAATCATAATAATGTAAATAAATGTAAATAATAATAACCGTAATAATAATAATGTTATTATAATAATGTTAATATTGTATATTTTTAATGAACAAAATGTAGAATTAAAATTGGACATCGCATAGCCAGATTCGATGGATTTTATTTTAGTTAGATTTTGGTGTTAGAAATTGTTAAAAAATTTCTTTTAATAGCGCCACCTATATATTAAAGATTTACTTACAATATTAGTGAGTATTATAATCTGGAAGTGATTCCTTTCTTTAACAATACAATTTCTTTAAAAGTTAATTATTTGATATTCTTGATTAATTATTGTATTAGTAAAATATTAAGTATTAAAATTATAAAAATAGAAAAGTTATCACTAAATTAAAAGATTTTTGTAATAAATGTGAATTTAGTTACAAATCATTACAAATCAAAAAGTCCCTAGATTCGACCGGCAAACATTAAATGAACTTGATAATTCTATGGTGATATACCGGTTGAGTATAGTGTTTAATTATTCTTATCGTTACCCTATTGTATTCTACGCGTTTTGTTATCAAAGAAATGTTTCAAATTACTTAGTGCCTTCCCACAAGGAACGCGATAAATTAGGAATATTCCTAAACAGTAAAATGGCGCATGCGTTTGTTGTTTGGTCGGCGTCCTAATGAACCGTTAATGTTAAAATTCAATCTTTTTCTCGGTTAGTGAACTTATATACTGGCAGAATTATTCTTCATTTTATGCGTTCGTTTTTGCGGACCTAACCATCATGGAAAATATACTAAGCTATATAAGAAGTTTACTTCCTACAACGGCATTTGGACGTAAACGAAGGTGAGGTTATGTCCGTTCGTTGACAGCAACCTGCGTTATAAAATTAAGTAAATTTTTTTCTCTTTGAAAGGGCCGCGGACGATTGTGAATCCCCTTTGAAAATTAGACGAACCAGTTATTCTCAGCTGTCTTCACCGGAAGGTGAGTTTGTTAAAATAGGGGTAAATTATTTTGATGTAATTTTAGGTTATGTTAGTTATCCTTTCAAATAAAGTAATTGTGCTTACCATTTTTATTTTCACTCTAAGATTATCTTAATACTTATGTAATTGACACAGCAATGTGTTGTTGGTGAATGCCCAAAACATACTTAAGCAGGTGCTGTAATTTGGTAAATAGATATATCAAGCTTTGCACGATAACTCCGTGCTTGTTGATAAGTCTTATACTTAGAACTGGTAGAAAGTATTGGTCATTCCCATATCAGCACTTTAACCTTAACACTTTTTTTCAATATAAAACGTTTTTTGATTCAAATTTTCTTTAAATTTGTTTTTAGAAGATTGGTATTCCACAATATCATCTCCTAGTATGAAAAAACGTACAAGTTTATTACCAAAACCTGAAAAGTCTCAGTGGTCTTTAAAAGATCTTAGCCCAATAGTTATAGATGAAGATGATGATGTGGTCACAACAAAAGATTCCTTTGCATTACCCCGTCGATCTTTTTCATACAAACAAACAACTTCCACCCCAAATTGTACTGATTCGGGGTTACAAAATGGGGCAGCTGATGACGACGTGATCTTCATCAATGCCAAATTATCTTCCACAAATAAATCAACTTTAGCTAATCAAAAAGGATTTGATTACATAAAACCAAACGTGTTACATTTAAATAGCAATGAAGGAAGCGGTACTGAAAGGAAAGCATCCATACAAAATGGAACTATTAAACGGAGGAACACCACGTTTTTTACTAGTTTACAAAACTCAAAATCGAAAGTTTTACCTGATTCAAGAAAACCCATTCAATCAACAGCATTAGAATACTCATATCGATTGGATGAAAAAAAGCAGTATGAGGAGATGTTGGGAAGAAATGCTGCTGTTAAGTCACCTTTAAATAATTATAATGATTTCAAAATGTTTCATATGCGCGGAAAAAGAATTGCTGATTTGGCTTTGAAATCAACAAAGAAAGTTCCAGATTTTATTGATTTAACTAATGATAATAATAAATCAAAAAAACCATCTACTTTGGAAATGATACAAAAAGTACTTAAAGAACATGATAATGAGAGTGTTCTTAAAAATAAGCAGATAGATGTTGAGATTTTACCATCACCACCATCTCCTAAACCAGATTTTCAAATAGAAAAACATAATAGTTTAGCTAGTTTTAAACATCCTTCAGATCCTACACATGGAGATTGGATTAAAAATGAGTAAGTATTTAAAAAAATTAACAAAGTTTTTTTAACTTATTAAATTAAAATGTTTGTTAAAATTACTTACACTATGCAAATATGAAGACATTGTTTCACTAAATACCGAACGTTTTCTGTTTGAATTTAACGAAACTACTGACAGCTTCCTTAAACAAACTGCAGTTACATAGGTGTGTTAATAGTAAGGGAATCTTTGGTATGTGGATGATAAAAGATGCCATGTATTTGGTATGTTTTAGTCATTGGTGGCGGACGGAATTTTTCGATTAAATTCAATAGTAAATATTTGAGAAATATTTTTTTTAATGTGTATACTTAAGTATTTCATAATGACATGGTAGATTCGCATTTTTCCAATTTTTTTTTTATCGGAAAATATTTGGTTATATTACCGTTGTTTTTAAAACTTGATACCTCTCAACATTCATACCGAAGCGAGTTACTTTGTAAAGTTAAAGTTGTTATCTTGATAATTGTAAAAATGATTCAGGTACAGATTAAAATTTCATCTTTTTGTTTTCGAAGTTTTTTCTTTTTTTTCAGAAATATCTGAGAAAAATAAAACTTGATTTGTGTTGATTATAAGGTACCTGTGCTACATTTATTTTTGATCAAAATACAAATCAAAAGCATGATTTGCAAGTGATGAAAAATCAGAGGAAAGGCATATGTCACACATCTGTTCCATCACAATTTAGTATTGAAATTTTTTTGCTTAATGGAGGAATAACAGATGTGCATTTTATTGTATCTGTTTTATTACAGCCACAACTTTTACGATTTAAAATCATTGATAACTATTTTATTATTTCATTTTTATGTGTACAAGACTCCTTATTTTCGCTTAATTGGATTGGCAAGGTATATAGGTAGAACTTTTGATGATAATAATGATCTTATAATAAGTTAACATTAATAAATTTAAATATAATTAATTAACAGTTTAATGTTAATAAGACCTTATCAACATCTTTAGAGCGTTATGGTCCAAGAGTCCATACAAGAAGCGTGTAATACAGTCAATCTCAAAGGATAACAAAATCATTCCAATAAGGATGAAGACCAAGTGTATCTTCGTCCATATTGGAATGATTTTGAACGTGTTATGAAATTATATATTAAAAATTCAGTTTTGCGTAGTACTCAGCACTTGTCAAAACGATACTTTTTTGTTCACAGGACCTAAGAGTAAACTTTTACGTCCCGGATGTAAAATAGTATATTACAGTACAAGTGAGGAAACTAAGCTTTTTCACTCACGCGTATGTCAGATTTACACACGAGCCGTAGGCGAGTGTGGAAAGACATACAAGTGAGTGGAAAATATTGGTTTCTCACGTGTGCTGTATAGCGTTTTGTTCAATCCTACTATTTAGAGAAAATACGGTCTTAAAATTCGTTAATTCTTGGCTAATGTCATGTCGATATGTCGGAGACGACACTTTTTGACATTGTTATCCTCGTAATTGATTGATAAACAACCAGTTATGTCAAATTGTGAGACTTTGTGACGTTGTCATACTCTTAATTGATTGATAAACAGCCAATTGTGTCAAATTGTTAATTGTCATCATTACGCAAATTAATTAAGATTAATAATTTATACAAGTGAAATACTTCATTTAATTTTCCTTGTATGCTCTCTACCGTTTTTTAGTTCACATCCGTTACGTTTAAACAAAGAGTAGTACCTTTAAAGGTTTAAATTTCGCTAATAGTGGATGAAGAAAATTAGAGTGAGTGAAAAATATTTTCACTCACCCGTTGCGAAAATAACAACTTTCAACACTCGTATCTACGCTAGAAACTGGCAATTTCAAAGGTAGGATTGAACAAAAACTTACGTCCAGCTCGACAATTAAAGAATTTGGTACTATTAATGGTTGATTTATTGTTATGGACAAATTGCAAACACACCATAACTAACAATAATTCTATTATCATTTCATTTCCTGTTGAAATGCAAATTTATAATAGTAAATTTGTGACGTTTATAAATATCTGATGTTCAAAAATAAATTGACAAAACATTAACCCAATTTCAAATGTCATTAATTAATTTGGTTATTTTAATTTTTAATGTTTAACATGCAGTTTTCGAAAAAATCTTGTTTGATACATGATGGCGAAATTCTTTTGCATTCTCGATCGATTTTTTTTGCAAGCTTTAGCGAACTTTCATTCTCAGATTCAAAAGTGTCATTTCGCTATCTAGAATCAAAAATAACTATTTTTTGTGCGCATTCTGCAATTAATGCTTAATTGCAGATTAACTACTTAATTGAGATATGTATACTTAATTGAGTATATAAGTTTATAGCAGAAATCGTACTAATTATTAAACTTGTAATCAATTATTATCTAAGGTGACCAAACATTGCTAAAAAAGGGTACGTTTTTCAAGTATTTCATAGGTGAAAGAAAAAGAAGAAAATATGACAAAAATTTTATCTTCTATTAAAAACATGTTTTTCTTTGGAGTAGATTTTTGTTGATAAATAAGGATGTTCGTATAATAATGTAGCCACATCTGAACAACTTTCATTTTGCAAATTAAATTTGACTGTTAAGACGGCAGATAATGTTTTTACAGAAAGTTGCAACTTCTCACTGCTCCAATAATCATTCCCTAATGAAAATACCCTTTCAACATCAGCATTAATGCCTGGACAACATAAGGAAATTTCTATTAAAACTATATTTTCATGTGGGATATGTTCTGCTCTAAAATACCGAAAGTTCTACCCATCTTTTGTCAAGTTGTATTTTCTCATCATTCCATTTCTTCAATTTTTCTTCAACCAAACATAAATTTACTTTTCTAATTTCTTCAAAGAGAAAATTTTCATTAATAACAATATCTTTTACTTCCTTCATTACAAATTCGACTGCCGAAGAAACTTTTTTCCATTCAATTTTCAAAGGGTCCATTTGAAAGAATTTAATGCTCTAAAGTTCATTACCCATTCTTCGATATATTCATAGCAAATTTTATAAAAAGTTTTAACTTCTTTTAAAAATTCATTTTTTATTCTGGGATTGGAATCTTTCAAAATGATCAGTTTATTCTTTAGAATTAGTGGTAAAAATCAATCATTAAATCTTGATTTACATTGCAGCATGAAATAATTTAATATAAGACAAAGATCTCCTTCAATTTGTAGAGTAATTTTATGAAACAACGACGCCTGACTGTGAATAAAATAATGCACATTCTCTTCAAATTTGTAGGACATTTGTCAAGGCTTAAAAAATACGAACGTAGTGGATCATATAACTGTAAAACGCATTCTAATACAGTTTACATCTTCACCTTACATTCACCTTATATTCTCTGAAAATATTGAGGAGAAAAAAATGTCTACCCTCAAGGTAGCTTTATTTGGTACAGGTTTATTATGTACTAAAAAATTGTCTTACTGGTGATGATTCTTAGCAATATCATACAAATTTGGATTTTTACTATTTTCTTCGTCTCATACTATCTTCGTACGCAATAGCAGACGTTGGATTTTTGATGCTCTTGATAGCCAAATATTTTGGCTTTTTAAGAAAATACTAATAAATCTGTATTGCCTAATTAATTCATACAAGAAATATACAGACGAATATTAAGAAATATATGTATAGGAACTCCCATTTTTTGTTGCATTTATGGATTCTACGTTAAATTCTGAGTATCTTCCATATAGCACACATTAGGTTGATATTCAGCTGTCTTGAAAAAAATGGCGGTGTTTTGGAACATCTGTACAGAGTGGGCTAAATTGGACACATTTAAAGGGAAACTCCTCTTTCTATAGGAAATAGAGGAAAAATGATGTCAGTGTATGAGCCTTGATTTTTATAAAAAGTTTAATGGTAAAAACCGCATATCCATATCTTTTATAATTTCACGTATACAGGGTATTTTTCAAAAAAGTGCAATTTAAAAAAGTCATCATAATTTTTTTTATTAAAAATATTCCTTTCTGTGAAAACATTTCCAAAACAACTGTTTATGTAGAATTTCCTCAACAACAAAAATAAACCCCTTTTCTATAAAAAATCCTAAAAATGTCCTCAGGTTTGTGTCATACACAGTCAACATCTTTTTTTAAAACTTGTTGCAAAGTCGATAAGCTCAATGGACCTAAGTGTAACAAAAACGTTCACAACTTCATCATTTAATCGTTCTCCACTGTCCTCCAGTAACTGATGAATAGGATCTTTATTAACTAATCAACGATTCTAAAAACACATCATCCTTTAACATTTCTTTGATGGAATCGATTTTTAATTGAAACAACGAGTTATAAATCTTTTGAAAAAGAATCAAATTGTAGGTTGAACCCTACAAAATTAAGTTATAAATAAGTAATAACTACTTAATAACTAACTTAATAAAGTTATAAATAAAAAAATAATAACATTTTTCAAGAAAATACCAGAAGATGTAAACATTTTTTATTTTCAATAATAAAATATTATTCTGTATAGAATGTAAACACCTTGGCAAAAAAAATCAGGCTGAAATCAGAAAAATGTATAGTTTGTTCAACGAAACTTTCAACGAAACTTTGAAAATTTTGATTTCAATAAAGTGTTTGAACTCTAAAATTTAACTAAAAGAACATTTAGTTTATCAAAATTCTACGAAGCCTTAGTACTTTGTAACCATTCTAGAAGCCTCTAATACTGCTTGCAATTTTCTGGGCATAGATGACACAAGCTTGCTGGTACTTTCCCTGGTAATTTTATTCCATTCTTCTTGCAGGTACATTTTTAACTCATCTTTATTTCTTATATGGTGTTTTCTTATATTTAAATTCAGCTGATGCCATAGATTTTCCAACGGATTTAAGCCCGGGGATTGGGGAGGGTGGGGAAGGGTTTTTCTAATTCTGTAAAGCATCCATTCCTTTACAATCCTAGCGGTATGTTTAGGATCGTTGTCTTGTTGGAATATAAAGCTATCTTCTATGCCTAATTTGATAGCACTGTCATGTAAGTTACCTTTCAGTATCTTCAGGCAACTTTTTGCGTCCAAAATATCGTCAATAAAATGAAGATTTTCTACCCCATTGTACCCCATGCACCTCCAAACCATTACATGTTCACCTCCATGTTTGACTGTAGGTGTCAAATTTTCTTTCTGTAGTTCAGTGTTAGGTTTACGCCATACGGTTTTTCGTCCATCCGAATCAAATATATTAAATTTACTTTCATTGAAAAAATTACGTTTTTCCAAAAGTCTATTGGCTGATCAATATACTGTCTTGCAAATTCAACACGTCGAAATCTATTGGTTTCACTTATAAATGGCTTTTTTCGTACCACTCTGCCATGATAGCCGGCTTTGCGCATTACATTTCGAACAGTTTCGGAATGTACATGTTTCCTGATATTGTAGGTTTACGGCTAAAGTTTGTGCCCTAATATGGCGATTTTTCTTCGTTTCGCGTAAAATGTACCTCCCATTTTGTACGCTTAACACCTTTAGGCGTTCGGAGCGTTTTCGATCATCAACACTATTAGTGGTTTTGTATTTTTTTATCATAAAATGTATTGTACTATGCGTTTTTTTACCAAATCAGCTATATTACGGACACTTTTTCCTTGTTTGTGCATATTTACAATGCATTCTTTCAAGTCCAGACTAAGTTCGCGCCGTTTTTCACTCATTGTGTCACTAGTTTTAGCAAACAACTGAACTCAACTGACGTTTTAGTATTTTTGAAGTTAGGTTAAATCAATGTAAATGTCGGGGGTTTCCCCTTGGGGAAAACCCTCTTCGTGGAATGGTTTTTTGAGGGAAAACGTGCAAGTGGCCAAATACTTTATTGTTACTGAAATTTTAGTTTTTTTGAATAAAATAAACATATATTTCTGATTACAGCCTGACTTTTTTGCCAATGTGTTTACATACTATACAGAATAATATTTTATTATTGGAAATAAAAAATGTTTACATCTTCTGGTATTTTCTTAAAAAATGTTAGGTGTCCAAACACTTTTTTGACCCACTGTACAGGGTGGGCAAATTTTGGTGTTATTATAGGGTATCTCTGAAACTATAAGAAATACGAAAAAAATAGGTGCCATGTCCCGGTTTCTTTTTTCGAGAAATATTTAGTCCCGAAAATGTCTATCTTCTTTTGTTTTTAAGTTATAGCCAAGAAGTCATATATTCGCCATTTCAAAAAATGCTCCTATTTCGTTTATTTTTGAAATTGAAGAAACGCGGTTAATACATTCTTAAGACACTTTTTTGAGTAGAATGTAATGCCGTTGAGAAATTTTAAATAAAGTTAATAATTTTTGAGATATAACAGAATGTTGTGTTTTTTTAAATACAACCAATAGTTGCTTATAGTGCTATTAAAAAGAGCACATTTTCAACTTTCCGATGATGTATCGCATGTATGGTGTTATTGCGGAAAATAAGCGTTATTTTTCAATTTTAAAATATTAATGCATAATGAAGAAAATTTTTTTTATAGTAGGCGTGAAAAACGTCACATGCCACTTAGTTACTATGGTAACGAGAGTTTACTTGTCATTTCATTCATGATTGTTCGTGATTTCGACATAAGATGAGACAAAAGAGGTGCAATAAAAAATAACAGGGGACAATTTGAAAATTTGTGTGATTTAACCAAAAAATTTAATAGTTAATTTTTGGTTTAATGTTTGAGAAGCTCCACTATAAAATTAATCTTATAAGTTAGGTCAAATTTTGCAGTAATAAAAAAAACTAAATTAACACTAAGTAAAACAGTAAAATTAACAAATGATTTTTTGCAACTAAGGTGAAATATCTTCTATATTTTTAACACCTATGTCTTACTAAACCATTTTAATGAAAAAAAAAGAAATTGAAAGTTTAAAGACTCTAATATATTCTTTATTTAATTTGATCGTTTTATTTAGAGATAATGTGGAACTTATTAATCGGAAATCTCATGTTGAGAAAAAAACATGAATGAAATGACAAGTAACCTCCGTTACCAGAGTAACTAAGTGGCATATGACGTTTTCCACGCTTACTATTATATCTTTATTATATCTTTAAAATTTAATATCTTTGAATTGAAAAATAACGCTTATTTTCCGCAATAACACCATACATGCAATACTTCATTGGAAACCTAAAAATATGTTCTTTTTAGTAACACCATAATTAACTATTGGTTGTATTTAAAAAACACAACCTTCTGTTATATCTCAAAAATTATCAAGTTTATTTAAAATTTTTCAATGGCATTACATTCTACTCAAAAATGTGTCTTAAGAATGTATTAACCGTGTTTCTACAATTTCAAAAATAAACGAAATAAGAGCATATAAGTACGAAGGCTTTCACGACCGGTGTTAATTGAACTGAAATTAGAACTAACACTAGCACTAACACTAGAATTATCACTAGGACTAACACTAGATCTAAAACTAGAAACTTTCGGGTTTCGCCGTGCGTTTTTTGAAAGAATGTTTGACGTTTCGGATGCCATGTTGCAACCTTCTTCAGAAACTGGTTCTAACTCTGAAATAAGAGCATTTTTTAAAATGGCGGAAATATGACTTTTTGGCTATAACTTTAAAATAAAAGAAGATAGAGATTTTGTCTTTGCGGGATTGAATATTTCTCGAAAAAGGAAACCGGGACATGGCACCTACGTTTTTAGTATCTCTTATAGTTTCCGAGATACCCTATAATAACACCAAAATTTGCCCACCCTGTACATTATACAAATATATTCCTACAGATTTCATTCATAGACGTTTTTGATGATGACTCAAAGTGGAAAGATGTGTAACAGATTTTTACCAATAATGGAGTACAGAAACAACAATTTTTATAACTTTCTCTTTAAACTAATTCCAATGTATTGGTATATTGTTGCGCAATCAATATTGAGCAAATTAACAAATTTAGTTAGGAAGATTTATTTTCTGATCAATTTTTATTTTACAGTGAATCACAGTGAAAATCATACACTTCAGTATTTTTGCTATTATAGCACAAAATAAACAAAACAATATGAGTTAATTTTTTTTTATATTTTTTTTATTAATATATAAAATAAGTAGATCGATATAAAATAAACAGGAACAATAGTTAATTGAAACTAGTGCACAAAAAGTAACGCAACTTATATTATGCATCTAGAAAGCTCACAGTGAAAATCATACACCCTTTTTACATTTAAAAAATCTCATATTAGTAAGAGACTAATATGAGTATTTTTCACTGTTAGTATTTTTTTTTTAGATTAACCAGTTTTTTTACGCGCGTTGTTATTCAATTTTGTGAATTTCGTCAGTGTAAATTCGTGAAAATGGCATCTAAAAAGCAAACCACTACGGAAGAAAGGAATATTGTTATTTCTCTTCATAAATCCGGCAATAGCTATCGAGATATTGCAAAAGTCTTAAATAGAAGTCATGCCACTATTCAATGCATCGTAAAACGTTATAAAAAAGAAAATAGAGTGCAAAATAAAACAAAAACTAGTAATAAACAAATTTTCAACGACGCTGATGAACGGTGGATTCTCCGAAAAGTTAGAGATGACCCAAAACTTAGCACACCAAAACTGGCTTCAGAAGCGGCATTATATTTAAAAAAGAAGTGCAATGCCGAAACAATACGTCGTGTCCTCCGAAAAAATGGATTGATTGGACGAATTGCCCGTAAAAAACCGTATCTATCAAAAAAGAATATAACACTTAGGAAAAAGTTTGCTAAAGGCTACGGTTCCAAGGATTTTGATTTCTGGAAAAACGTTCTTTTTACGGACGAAAGCAAATTTAATATTTTTGGATCGGATGGGCGCGTTAACGTGTGGAGAAAGCCCGGCCAAGAGCTCAATTTAAAAAACTTAAGACCAATGGTGAAACACGGTGGGGGGCACGTCATGGTTTGGGGGTGCATGTCCGCGGCAGGAGTTGGAAATTTGCACTTCATCGAAGGAAATATGGATAAATGGATGTACCTCAATATTTTAAAGAAGAACCTTCATGAGAGTACAGCTAATTTGGGAATCCGGGACAGGTTCCACTTCTACCAAGATAATGACCCCAAACATTCTGTCCATGTTGTGCGAGAGTGGTTGTTATATAATTGTCCAAAGGTCATGCAAACTCCACCTCAATCGCCAGACCTTAATGTAATAGAGAATTTGTGGCACATTTTAGAAATAAATATTAGAAAACATACAATAACAAACAAAGAATCCTTAAAAAATACCCTTCGCCAAGAATGGTTAAAAATTTGCCCTAAATATACCGAAAAACTGGTCAAATCGATGCAAAACCGCCTGAAGATGTCATCAAACAAAAAGGTCAACCAACTAAATATTAGTTTTGCACAACTTTAATTTTTGATATTTATTTTTGTTAATGTATGATTTTTACTGTGAGCCTTATATATGAATTATTTATGTTTCATTAATGTTCCTAACTGTAAATTGAATGTAATATTTTTTCACTTTACTTTATTTGAGTTTGTTTACTATATTGATTAATAAAAAAAAATAACTTATATTGTTTTGTTTATTTTGTGCTATAATAGCAAAAATACTGAAGTGTATGATTTTCACTGTGATTCACTGTATATCGATTGCTGAGAGGAAAGTCGAATTTTGATAACAACAGTAAAGCTTTGTGATTTTGGCACTGTCAGCTGCCTTCAAAAACATAACCTAAATGTTTCAAGATTTTACTTTTTTATTAAATTTGACACGGACAGCTGATGGGTTATACAACATCAAAGTCATTTTAACAAGGTGTACAAAATTCTCGTATAAAGAATGGGCCAATTTATCAGCATATTAACACACCTAATTTACCTGCTATTTTCTCCATTAGCTTATAGAATGTAGAGTTTGTAACACATATAAATTCATTTTGCACGTCTACCCTCTGTTCTAGAATTAAAAAACACGATGAAGCTTTCCAAAAGAGGCAACGAGAGATTGAATTGCATACCCGCTCTCTGGCTCAATTTACGAGAATAAACGACGAAATTCGAGAAAATTTATTATCACAAAAGGTAAATACATGCTTAAATATAAAGAACGTTTTAATTCCTGTGGAAGAGCCAGTTGAAAATGCGTTCAAAGAGCTTACAGAGCATCAAAATGCGCTCGTCAATAATGCATTTAATAAACAGCGATCCGGAAAGGAAGTGTTGGTTAGTAAGTTTAATATGAATATAACACGGGATGATATGGTAACATTGCATGGGTTAAGTTGGTTAAACGATGAGGTTATTAATTTTTACATGAATTTGATTATTGAAAGAGGAAAATCTAAGGGTTTCCCAGCAGCATATGCCATGAATACATTTTTTTATCCGAAAATATCAAGTGGAGGCCAATCATCTGTAAGAAGATGGACCAGAAAAGTTGATATCTTCAGTTACGACATGATTGCCGTTCCAATACATTTAGGAATGCATTGGTGCATGGCAATGATAGATTTTCGGACTAAAACAATAAATTATTACGACAGTATGGGAAGTCCGAACAAATCTTGTCTTACAACATTATTGCAGTATTTGAGGGACGAACATAACGATAAGAAGAAGACTGATTATGACGTGTCAGATTGGCGATTAATAAACGCTAGGGATATCCCACAACAAATGAACGGAAGCGATTGCGGCATGTTCTCGATTACATTCGCAGAATTTTTAACACGGGACGCTAAGATTACGTTTTCACAGGAAAATATGCCGTATTTACGGCGAAAAGTCGCCGTCGAAATTTTAGAAGGAAAATTATTCATTTCGTAACGATTCCTCGCCTTTGTAAATACGGAAGAATAAAATACTTTGATTTTGTATTATTTATTATATGATGTCAATAGAATATTTGAGATATTTGTACACTCTATAAGTCCCTGTGTCTTTAGTTTTATTTTTATTATAATAATTTTTTTCCTTTGAAGTTTTCTTTTTATATGTAAGATCTTAGATTTTTGTATAAACTAATGTAATACAATTTTTTTTCATGTATAATTAATTGGCTTTTATTTCATTGTTTTTTAAAATGTATTTACCTACAACATTTCAAAAGTAAGTGAGCAATCTATGCGTATATATGTATATTTTGAGCTTGAAACATACATTAATAATGTTTATTAATAAAGAGTGGTCCAACAAAAACGTACGACGTTAATTGTAAATAAAACAAAAAGTTTTAAGATAACTATCTTAATATTTTTTATTATGATAGAAGGATCTATGACAATTATTTGTGAAATCAAATATCGGCCAACTGCTTGCCATAGCTTCGGTGCCATACCTCTATCATTAAAAAATCTATAATAAAATGAAAAACGACCAATATAAAGAAAAATCGTATCTTAAGAACGGAGATATTTTAATCAAATAAGAAAGGTTCAGGTGGCTCAGTGCATCATCAATTAAGAAGAAGTTATTAAAATGTAGTAACTAAACATTAAAATTTGATGCATTCATAAAACGTTCTTTACTAAAAGTTTTAGTCCTAATCGATAACGTGCACAAATCGGTATACGGGTCGATTATCGCCGAGACTTCCCGAATATCATATACTATTTTAGGTTTTAAAACCCGTTATAAACATTTATTGGGGTCACACGGAGCCTACGATATTACAGGCCGTACTGTAATGGTGGGGAGACTTGAATCTCGGGGTACGAATCTGAATCTCAGGGTATCGATCAGTATTCCTCTTAAAACGGCTAGACTGCTATAGTCACAGACTACTCTGTGGCTATAGTCTGTCTTTGTCATCGTAGTCTGTACCCCGAACCAACACAGTACGGCCTGTAATATCGTAGGCTCCGGGTCACATTGTCATAAAGATAACGAAAAGATGAAGGATGTTGCTGCTTTATGGAAGACACATTTGCGTTGGAGCTTGAAATGAAATTTAAATGCTGTTTGGATACGCCACTGTCTAAAGCAGGGTTTCTCAACCTTTCCTTTGCGACGACCTCTTGTAAGAATTTTTATTATTGTATCGACCCCATTAAAAATAGACGGAAAGATAAGACAGTTCATCCTATGCACAACATTTTTATCAGCCTCAAAATGTTTTCTAATGGAAGCTATTCAAGTTTTGTGGAAGCATCTCAAGTTTTGTGGAAGCATCTCAAGCCTTCTAGAGGCAACATCAAGTCTTCTAGAAGCAGTATCAAGTCTTCTGGAAGTATTTTAAGTCTCCTGGAATTAATACCAAGTCTTCTAGAAGTAGTATTAACTTTTCCATAGGCAATATCAAGTATTCTGGAAGCATTGCATGTATCATAGAAGCAGTATCAAATCTTACAGAAGCAGTATCAAATCTTTTGGAAGCAGTTCAAGTCTTCTGGAAGTATTTTTAGTTTTTTTAAAATAGTATCAAGTCTCCTAAAAGCAGTATCAAGTCTTCTAGATGTTTTTCAAGTCTTCTGGAAGCATTTTAAGTCTTCTGAAAGAATTTCAAGTCTTCTGGTAGCATTGCAAATCTTCCGAAAACAATTCAAATCTTCGGAAAGCATTTCAAGTCTTCTGAAAGCAGTAGCAAGTTTCCTAGAAGCAGTATCTAGTCTGATGGAAGCAGTTAAGTTATCTGTTAAGCATTTATAGTCTTTTGGAAACCTCCAGAGAAAGTATAGAGTCTTCTGGAAGCAGTACAAGTCTTGTGGGAACAGTTCAAGTTTTTTGGAAGCAGTATCAAATCTTGTGGAATTAGTATCAAATTTTGTGAACTCATTTCAAGTCTTCTGGAAGCATTTAAAGTCTTTTAGATACAGTGTCAAGTCTTCTAGAGATTTCAAGTATTCTGGAAGCAATATCAAATCTTGTGGAAGTAGTATCAAGTTTTGTGAAATCAGATCAAGTCTTTTAGGAGTCTCCTAGAATCAGTATCAAGTCTGATGGAAGCAGTTTAAGTCTTCTGGAGTTTTTTTGAAACAGTGCAAAGTCTTTCAGAGACAGTATCTAGTCTTCTGAAAACATTTCAAGTCTTGTGGACGCAGTATCAAGTCTTCTAGAAGCATTATTGAGCCTCCTAGAAGCAGTATCAAGTCTGTTGGAAGAATTTTAAGTCTTCTGGAAGCATTTATAGTGTTTTGAAAACTTCCATAGACAGTATAGAGTCTTCTGGAAGCAGTACAAATCTTCTGGTAATAGTTCAAGTTTTGTGAAATCTTTTCAAGTTTTCTGAAAGCAGTACCAGGTATCCTAGAAGGAGTATCAAGTCTAATGGAAGCAGTTTAATTCTTTTGGAGTTTTTTGGAAACAGTGCCAAGTCTTTCAGAGACAGTATCTAGTCTTCTGGAAACATTTCAAGTCTTGTGGAAGAAGTATCAAGTCTTCTAGAAGTATTATTGAGTCTCCTAGAAGCAGTATCAGGACTGTTGGAAGCATTTTAAGTTTTCTAGAAGTTTTTATGATCTTTTGAAATGGTGCCGAGTCTTCCAGAGACAGTATCGAGTCTTCTGGAAGCAGTTAAAGCCTTTTGAGAGTATTCTAAGTCTTCTGAAAGCAGTATCAAGTCTCTTAGAGTATCAAGTCTGATGAAAACGTTTTAAGTTTTCTGGAAACATTTAAAGTCTTTTGAAAACAGTGCCAAGTCTTCCAAAGACCGTATCGAGTCTTGTGGAGGCAGTTCAAGTATTCTGGAAGTATTTTAAGTTTTTTAAAAATATTATCAAGTCTCCTAGAAACAGTATTAAGCCTTCTAGAAGTATTTCACGTCTTCTGGAGGCATTTCAATTCTTCTGGAAATAGTATCAAGTCTCCTAGAAGCAGTATGAAATCTTCTAGAAGCTTTTCAAGTCTTCTGCAAGCATTTAAAGGCTTTTGCAAACAGTGCCAAGTTTTCCAAAGACAGTATTGAATCTTCTTGAAGTTGTCTTCTGAGAGCATTTCAAGTGTTCTGGAAGCATTTTAAGTCTTCTGGGAACAGTTCAAGTCTTTTGAAAGCTGTATTAAATTTTGTGGAAAGAGTATCAAGTTTTGTGAAATCATTTCAAGTCTTCTGAAAGCAGTATCAAGTCTCCTAGAAAAAGTGTCAAGTTTGATGGAAGTAGTTTAAGTCTTCTGGAAGCATTTAAAGACTTTTGCAAACAGTGCCAAGTCTTCCAGAGACAATATCGAGTCTTCTGGAAACAGTTCAAGTCTTCTGGAAGTATTTCAAGTCTTCTGGAAGCAGTATGAAGCCTTCTGAAAGTCAAGTTCAGGTTTTGTGGAATTGTTTTAAGTCTTCTAGAAGCCCTTCAAATCTTGTAGAAACATTTCTTAAATGAAAAAAACTCAAATGTTCAATCAAATTAAAAAGTTAATTGAAAATGGTAACTTCAATCTATATTAAACCATTAACAATACTGTATACGTGCTTATGCAATCAGAGAATCCACGGATCCGACGTAAACAATACAATTTAAAAAAACACTACGATACTTAAGATTCAACTGATTATGGCAAATGGATGAGCAATTATTAAAAAATAATATAGGCAACATTTTTAAGTACGGGTCCACCCAGCGTCGGCATGCACAACTTGGTAACTTGCCTAAATGGAATTTAGGCAAGTTACTAAGTTCTTAATTCGAAAAGGTATGTACTTATTAAATATTACAGAAATAATGTGCGCGGAAAGGTGATCTCTCATGGAAGATATTAGTTTACCTCTACTAAACTATAACTCGAAGTTGAAAACATTAGAAACAACTTACTAAAATAGTTTTCAAGTAGGTTGAGGCCCACTTTTACCACATCTTGAAAAATTTATCCAACAGTTAAATATCAGCTCATAGCCAGCGGAAACCATTGGTCGCCATTGGACCCACTATGATTTATCATGGACCACTGTGAGCCATCATCATTGTGTAGAGAAGTGATGGCGTGAAGTGGCCATGATTGGTGGATAATGGGGATGATAATAGCAAAAATGGCTTTGGAGGTCACATAAAAGGATGCCATCATTAGCAATTAACTGAGCAGTATCCACATAGTAGGTTATCATTGCTTAACATATACATACTTGAAAATTAAAATGGAGTAGTCCATTAGGTGGACCATCTAGACTAGGGTTTATCAATCTTCTTTTTGCGATGACCCACAGAAGCGAATTAAATTAAAAATCATGGTCAAAAAGATATTTTCATTTATTAGTTGTATAAATTGGTAGAAATTAAAAATATATACACAATTAAAAACTAAATTAAAAAAAATATCTACACAATTAACAAATATGGCGTACTCTATGATATACTTACAAGTTGTAATACATATGTAGTGATAGCTCTAGTACGCGAAATCTCGAACTCAACTTTCCTAACTACTTTATATGTGCATATACAAAAGGTAACTCAGAATACCATTTACAGATTTAAGCAATATGCTTAATGCTGTTTCAAAATGCTTTACCAATGAGTTGCAAAAGATATTACAGGTACTAATATTGCGCTATCAATATCGTCAGATATGATGGCAGTTCAAGTTTGAAAGCGAGGAATCAAATACACTAGATGGAGTCAGTGACGGCTCTAGCTAATGACTGTAAGGGTGAGAACAGAGTTTCTCCAATTTGGTGCCATGTCATTCTAGAGTACTGGTAATCAAGCGACCAATGAGGTAGCATGAGAAGGCAGCGTTAATGCATTTATCGGGTCAGAGCCAACAGTTGATATATCATTTGCCACGGCCAAACACAAGATTGGCAAAAATTGCCTGGTTCATGCATATATTTGCATATTCACAGATGAATCAAATACACCAAATGGAGTCAGTGTAAACTCTAGTTAATGACTGTAAGAGTGCTTTAAACACACTGATTGGTGGTAATAGAGTCTTCCAGTAACAGAGTTACTGGTAATCAAGCGTCAGATGAGCTAGCACGAGAAGGCGGCGTTATTGCGTTTGTCGGACCACAGCCAGCAGTTGCCGCCAAAGACAGGATTAGACTATGGACTAAAGGCAGACTTCGCCTGTTGTGGACCAGATCTTCTGGAATGAGATATGCGAAATTAAATAACATTATTGTTGTTAAACCTGGGAACATTTTAGAACTTGCGCGTGGTAGTATTAGAGTTCTAATGGGGGGTTTGTATTGAGCACAGTCGATTAAAGACACACCTCAACTTGTTGGGCCTAGACGACTATGTTGAATGCCGAATATGTACGAAGGACGAGGAAATGGTTGAGCATGTCTTATGCCACTGCCCTGCCCCCAGATTGTTTGGATATCTACTGTTTTTTGGAAAAGTGCCTTCATAATTTGGATACAGATTTGAATAGTAACTTTTTGCAACACATTTCATGACATTGTGCTGAAATTTTCATTAACTCTAGCTTCTACAAAAAGTGATAATCTTCGTCTCTAGAAAGTGGATATATCTTTGTGTTAACCAAAGATTTTTTTGACTAACACAAAGCCTAACCTTGAACCTTGATGTGCGAATGGGAATAGAAAAAACTATTTGTTTTATTATATCCGCTGCATCTTATTTACCTTCCGACCTAAGTTCCATTTGTGCAGCATATGTAAGTTCTTCAAGAGAAAGATCAAAAATAAGCTCTTCTGTTTTTCTTCTTTTGGTTCGTTCGCTACAACTTCGAAGGAAACTTGTGGTCTTCGACCATCATCTTCTTCCTCTGCTGAAGTTGATTTTTGTGTAATTACTGTTCCATAAATATTACTGTAATTTTGGTTAAAAACTTTTTGTGGTCACTCTGTAGTATCAATTTTTGTGATGAAAATTCATAATATCTATTTTCTATCTGCAGATGCGCTTCCCAAACAAAAAACACATAGCAAACCCATACATTTTTTTTACATTTTATATACACAGTGTATAATATTATTAAAGGAAAAACCGCAAAATACCGCAAGAAACATTAATAAAGTCTATAATAATACGCCTTATACTACAAGATGTATACAATATTTCTTTTGAACAATGTTAAACAAATTATGTTGTGCCTATCTAAGTGTGGCAAAAAAATATTTTCTCAATTTAACATATGGTGTAGTCAAACAATATTACACTAATTATCGAATTTTCGCATTGTATATATTATAAATACTACTTTTTAACTAATTTTTTACTTAATTATAAACTATTTACTAAACAATCAATTAACAACTAAAATATTTCAGTGGCGATTGTTACAATAATTATAAAGAAGGTATTTGAAGACACCTTAATGTTTGCATTTGGAATCTTATTCCTTATTTTTTTTTCAATTTTGACCGAGTATTTTATAAAATTCGCCAGTGTGAGTCCCTGTAAGAATTTTTATTATTGCATGGACCCTATTAAAAACTGACGATTACGTTATGTATAGGACGATTCATTCTATACATAACATTTTTATTAGCCACTAAAAAAAGGTTCACTGAAATTTCAATTGTTTAGGATTTCCAGAAAGCCAAGTGTAGAAGCTAAAACAAGTGAAGCAGTGCTATAGTTTAACACTAAAAAAATATACCTTGCAGGTTTATTGACCCTCTATCAACCCCTTAATGCTTTAACAACCCCCAGTATCATTTATCGACCCCGTTGAGAAACGTTGGTCTAAAGGCTAACCAATGTTTAATATCAATGCCAAAATGAAATCTGATATAGTTTCGTTTCTTATCACTTATCCTTTCAACATAAAACCATTTCAAAAATAAAGCCGATTGATGTGAGTAGTTCAAAAATAATTTTCACCTTTATTAATATTGAGTCGTTATAAAAACTGTCTATTTTTAAATCGAAACAATCTATCCACTTTACTAATCGATCAAGTACACTCATTATTTCTAAATAAATGATAATTCAATATACATTAAATCTCGCTTTATTACAAAAAAACACTTAACTCAAATGTATAATAAAAAAATATATAACAATAGTACAATTAATTTAACGTAATTACATCTATATCGATACACAATCATATCATTGTTCTTTAATAATTAAGAACAATAAATAAATCAAAAAATTGATTAATATTTTCTTTCAACTAATTTCACTCTAATACCATCTTTGGGTTTTTGTACGATTTGAGGTACTAAAACCATTTTGAACCCGTCAATCGGGAGGAGTTCAAAATTCCTAAGTACGCTTGAGACGACGATTTTCATTTCGTGCATGGCAAATTTCTGTCCAACACAATTTCTATGTCCGGCACCAAACGGCATATAACTGAAGGGTAAAATTTTCGATTGATTTTCCGGGCTGAATCTTTCCGGATCGAATTTATTCGGATTTGGGAAATATTTTTCTCTCCTATGAATACAATGAACCATACCGAGAATGCTCAATCCTTTGGGGAGCACGTAACCATCTAAAAATACAAGTCAATTATAAATAGATTGTTATCGCGAAATCGACAATTATGTGTTATTGATCGAGATTGGAATCCCGTGTCCAAAATTTCAAGGTTTTTATTGGGCACTATCTCTGTAATGTACTTACTGAACTCGTAATCTTCCAATATTTGTTTGCTGATAATTGGAGCAGGCGGGAACAACCTCAAGGCTTCTTTGATAACCATTTCTAAATATTTCATTTCTTGTAAATCTTTATAGGTCGCGGTTTTATTTTTGTCGTCGCCCAATACATCTCTTAATTCTTCAAAAGCTCTTTGTTGCACCTCAGGATGTGTTGCCAACAAATATAAAGTGCAACCCATTGCAATTGCGGATGTATCATGGCCCTGATAGAACCAAATAAAATTAATAAATTATTTAAAAGGATTAAGAATAAAACTTACAGCAAACATAAATCCTTCAACAGAGTTTGAGATATCTTCGTCGGTAACGCTAACGCCTCGGTTTTCTAATAATAAATCTAAATAAGCCAATCTTCTACGCTTTTCTTGATTAACAATGCGGCTTTCCCCGTTATCTAAAGCTTTTTGTTTCCTTTCAATAACCGAGTTGGTGTATCCTTTTAAAACTCTCATCGCTTCCTCTTCTTTTTGATAGTCACTGGTAAGTCTGAAGATCCAATCGTGGACTTTTAAAGGCGAAAAAGATCTCACAGCGATGATTCTTAACATTTCTTGGACACAATGGACGTATTTTGAGACGGAATCGCGTTGCGCATTTACAGAGACCCCCATTGCAGTTTCTAAACATGAAGAAAAAATTAATTTTTTATTTTGATTTAATCATTATAACTTACCAGAAATGATATCCAAAGCGCAGAGATTCACATAATGAAAAATATCGATTTCTTTATTAACTAGTGGTTGTAATATGTCAATAAATTCAGCACTAACAGCGTTAAAAGTGTCAACGAATTGTTCCAAAATTTGGAAATGGAAAGCTGGGGTGACCAATGATCTATGTTTTTTCCATAATTCACCTTCGGCTGTGAATAAGCCGTTTTTTCCCAACCATCTTTCAAAAAGTTTGTATCTGGGTGATTTAACAACGTTTTTGGTGTTGGTGCATAAATATTCAAGAAGTTTGTGATCGGCAACAGCGAAATAATTAATGTTTGGTCCGGGGTGAAGAAGAACAATTCCATCGTATTCATCCAAGAATCCTCCAATCATTTCCATCATACCTAATAAATTAAAAAAAAAAATTAATTTATGAAAAAAAAATGTATTAAGAATTTTTAATTACCGTCTAATTTTCGAAAATGTTTCATATGTTTTATGATGGGAGCCGCTGGTGGCGAAGGCAATTTCTTTAACATATCATTAAACCGCTTATTTTTGAAGTATCTATGCACAAAGTACACCGCGATTGTGGTGACCAATAGAATCAAAACGGTCGACATCTTTTTGTGGTTTTGATCGAGTCGATTTCGCGCACAATATTAAATTTTTGGTGGATGCAATACCTATTTTATACCTCCCCTAAAAACTGGCTGCTATTTAATCAGATTGTTTCGCTTATACTGATTTGATAAAATCACTTTTTAAAATTGTTAAGTTTCTATTGATCAACTCGATACGTTTAAGTGGTTTTTAAAGATAAATTGATTACGGCAACAGATTTATTAAAATGAATTTTACTGAATTTGTCGCGTAGCACATTTTCTACAACGATTACTATTGTTTTTTTTTGTAGAGAACGTAATTTCTGCAAATTTAATGGTTACAGTAAATTTTTTTATATATGATGTTATAAGTCAACATATCATTGTGATCATAGAATTCTTATTCAATTCTAATCTAAATAACGCAACAAACGATTGCTTCAAATGATTTATTGGTGCTTGGTCAATTACTTGTAAAGCCTATTTCATATATCATCGCTATATATCATCTTTAGATTTGACAATGAAATGCTTCAACAATAAATTGGAGTTTGATGGTAATCAGCACATGTTCCTTCCATATTAGCTCTATATTTAAACGTTTCTGCCAAATCACTTTTTTCAGCATAAATCTTCATTTCATCTGTACAGGGTGAATCAAATTCAATGTCCGATATGGGTTATTTCAGAAACTATAAGACTTAGAAGAAAAGTTGAAATAAATTTCATAAATTCCAAATCCCAAAATTGAAAATATCGTAAAATCAGCCAATGCAATTATATTAGTCATTATTACAGGTATTAATCCTATAACACCTACAATAATGACGATATCTACACTTAATCTAAAATTTTGTAGCGAGAATTTGATGACGTAATAAAAAAATTTTGTTTGCTTTAGATTTTGAGATATAATAACCATGTTGTTTTTGAATGGGAAACAACCACTGATTTTTAACATATTAAATTGTTACTCCTATTATATATCATTGTTTCAGAATAAAGCTAAAAATAAGCCTTTTTTAATCTTGCACGGGGGGCATTCTGGTGTTATCTGTTCATCTAGCGTAATTTTTTTCCCGAATACTTTTAAAAGAATGCTATAAAAAGCTCAAAATTATTAAATTCTGTAAAAAACAATCTCTACGTCAAGTAATCTTCAAAGATTCAGATCTCAAGAACTAATTGAGTTATCATCATGAAATAAGAACCAGTTCGAAGCAAATTTTTTTACTATTTAATGTACCAAAGATAGTTTCTCCAAATCTTTAAATCTCCAAGATATGATTTTTTGATTAAAACTCTGCAAAATTGTTATTATATGTGTTAGGCAAAAATTAAGAGATTTTCAAAAAATCGTATCTCAAGAACTAATTGTGATATCGCATTGAAATAAGGCGCAATTTGGAGCAAATTTATTTAGTATTTAATGTACCAAGGTTGTTTCTCTAAATCTTTAAATCTTCGAGATATGCTGACTTGATTAAAACTCTGCAAAAAACTATATGTCTTAGATTCAAGCATTTTTCAAAAGAATCGTAACTCAAGAATTAATTGAGATATCACAATGAAAGAAGAAACAATTTAAAGCAAATTTATTTACTATTTAATGCGTCTAAGATTATTTCTCCAAATCTTTAAATCTCCGCGTTATGATTTTTTGATTAAAACTCTGCAAAAACGTTATTATATGTGTTATGTAAAATCAATCAAAATGTTATATCTCAAGAACTAATTGAGATATCGCAATCAAATAAGAAGCAATTTGAATCAAATTTAATTGAAATTGAATGTACCCAAGATTGTTTCTCCAAATCTTAAAATCCCCGAGATATGATTTGAAAACTGTGCAGTGAAAACAATGCAAAAACGTCATTGTATGTGATAGGTAAAAATCAACCAATATTCTGAAAACCGCATCTCAAGAACTAATTGAGATATTGCAATGAAATAAGGAATAATTTGTAGCAATTTTATTTACTATTTAACGTACCAAACATTATTTCTTCAATTATATAAATCACAGATTTATGATTTTTTGCATTAAAGCTCTGCAAAAACGTAATTATTGTGTTATGAAAAGTCAAACAATATTTCAATAATTAATGTACTAAAGATTGTTTCTTTAAATCGACAAGTTACAATTTTTTGATTAAAAGTCTGCTAAAATGTAATTATATGTGTTAGGTAAAAATCAACCAATTTTCAAAAAATCGTATCTCAAGAATTAATTGAGATATCGCAATGAAATAAGGAACAATTTATAGCAAATTTATTTACTATTTAGTGTACTAAACATTATTTCTTCAACTATATAAATCTCCGAGTTATGATTTTTTCATTAAAACTTTGCTTAAATGCATCTTTATGTGTTATGTAAAAATCAGCCAATCTTCCAAAATTGTATCCCAAGGGCTAATTGAGATATTGCAATGAAATAAGTAACAATTTATAGCAAATTTATTTACCATTTCTTCAAATATTTAAATCTCCGAATTATGACTTTTTGATTAAAACACTGCTAAAATGTAATTATATGTGTTAGGTAAAAATCAACCAATTTTCAAAAAATCGTATCTCAAGAATTAATTGAGATATCGCAATGAAATAAGGAACAATTTATAGCAAATTTATTTACTATTTAGTGTACTAAACATTATTTCTTCAACTATATAAATCTCCGAGTTATGATTTTTTCTTTAAAACTTTGCTTAAATGCATCTTTATGTGTTATGTAAAAATCAGCCAATCTTCCAAAATTGTATCCCAAGGGCTAATTGAGATATTGCAATGAAATAAGTAACAATTTATAGCAAATTTATTTACCATTTCTTCAAATATTTAAATCTCCGAATTATGACTTTTTGATTAAAACACTGCTAAAATGTAATTATATGTGTTAGGTAAAAATCAACCAATTTTCAAAAAATCGTATCTCAAGAATTAATTGAGATATCACTATGAAATAAGAACCAGTTTGGAGCAAATTTATTTAGTATTTAACGTACCAAAGATAGTTTCTCCAAATCTTTAAATCTCCGAGATATGATTTTTTGATTAAAACTCTGGAAAATTGTTATTATATGTGTTAGGCAAAAACTAAGAAATTTTCAAAAAATCGTATCTCAAGAACTAATTGTGATATCGCATCGAAATAAGGCGCTATTTGGAGTAGAGTTATTTAGTATTTAATGTACCAAGGTTGTTTCTCTAAATCTTTAAATTTTCGGGATATGCTGACTTGATTAAAACTTTGCAAAAAACTATATGTCTTAGATTCCAGCATTTTTCAAAAGAATCGTAACTCAAGAATTAATTGAGATATCACAATGAAAGAAGAAACTTTTCTTTAAATCTCCGCGATATGATTTTTTGATTAAAACTCTGCAAAAACGTTATTATATGTATGTGTTATATCAAATCAATCAAAATGTCATATCTCAAGAACTAATTGAGATATCGCAATCAAATAAGAAGCAATTTGAATCAAATTTAATTGAAATTGAATGTACCCAAAATTGTTTCTCCAAATCTTTAAATCCCCGAGATATGATTTTTTTATTAAAACTATGCAAAAACGTTGTTGTGTGTGATAGGTAAAAATCAACCAATATTCTGAAAACCGTATCTCAAGAAGTGATTGAGATATTGCAATGAAATAAGGAATAATTTGTAGCAAATTTATTTACTATTTAACGTACCAAACATTATTTTTTCAATTAAAAAAGTTATTATTGTGTTATGAAAAATCAAACAATTTTGAACAGGATCGTAACTCAAAAACTATTTGAGATATCATGATATGATAAGAAGCAATTTGAAGCAAATTTAGTCAGTATTTAATGTGCTAAAGATTGTTTCTCCGAATCCTTAAATCTTGGAATTATGGTTTTACGATTAACACTTTGCAAAAACGTTATTATGTATTACGAAAAATTGTATCTCAAGAACTAATTGAGATATCTCAATGAAATAAGAAGTAATTTGACCCAATTTTATGTTATAATTAATGTACTAAAGATTGTTTCTTTAAATCTCCAAGTTACAATTTTTTGATTAAAAGTCTGCTAAAATATAATTATATGTGTTCAACCAATTTTCAAAAAATCGTATCTCAAGAATTAATTGAGATATCGCAATGAAATAAGGAACAATTTATAGTAAATTTAATTACTATTTAATGTACCAAAGATAATTTCTCCAAATCTTCAAATCACGAAGAAAAGATACATTTTCTTCATTAAAACTGCAAAAACGTAATTATTGTGTTATGAAAAAATCAAGTAATTCTAAAAAGAATCGTATCTCTAAAACTAATTGTAATATAATAATATAAAAAGCAATTTGAAGCAAATCTATTTGGTATTTAATGTGCCAAAGATTGTTTCTCCAAATCGTTAAATCTTGGAATTTGATTAAAACTGCAAAAACGTTAGATAAAATTAAAAAATTGTATCTCAAGAACAAATTGAGAAATCTAAATGAAATAAGAAGCAATTTGACGCAATTTCATGTTATAATTAATGTACTAGAGACTGTTTCTTCAAATCTTTAAATCTCCGAGTTATGATATTTTGGTTAAAACACTGCTAAAATATAACCATATTTGTTAGGTAAAAATTAACCAAATTTCAAAAAATCGTATCTCAATAATTAATTGAGATATCCCAATGAAATAAGGAGCAATTTTTAGCAAATTTATTTACTATTTAATGTACCAATAATTACGAATTATCATTTCTTGATATCTGAGTAATTATCTCAGTTATGATATGTTAATCGAAACTTTGTAGAAACGTATTAGTAAAAATTTCGCAGTTTTCACCATATCATATCTTAAGAACTAATTGAGATATCGCAATGAAATAAGGAATAATTTTTAGCAAATTAAAATTTAATTTAATAATAATAAAATTTAATTTAATTTAATTTACTATTTAATGTACTAAACATATTTCTCCTAATCTTTAAATCTCCGAGTTATCATTTCATGATTGAAACTCTGCAAAAACGTTATTATATGTTATGGGCCAAAATCAAGAAATTTTCAAAAAATGATATCTAGAACCAATTGTGATATCGCAATAAAAGAAGAAGGAATTTGAAGCAATTTTATTTAGTATTTAATTTGCTAAAGATTGTTTCTCTAAATCTTTAAATCCCTGAGATATGTTTTTTCATTAAAATTTTGCAAAAACGTAACTATATGTGTTAGTTAATACTCAAGCATTTTTTAAAAGAATCGTACTTTAAGAATTAATTGAGATATCGCAATGAAATAAGAAGCAATTTGAAGCAAAGTTATTTAGTATTTAATGTGTCAAAGATTGTTTCTCCAAATCCTTAAATCTTTTTTGTGATTTTCTGATAAAGCTCTGCAAGAACATTGTTACGTATTAGACATAATTCAAAAATTTTTCAAAAAATTGTATCTCAAGGAGTAATTAAGATATTGCATTGAAATAAGAAACAGTTTGAAGCAATTTTATGTTATAATTAATGTACTAAAGATTGTTTCTTCAAATCTTTAAATCTCCAAGTTATGATTTTTTGATTAAAACTCTGCTAAAATGTAATTATATGTGTTCAACTAATTTTCAAAAAATCGTATCTCAAGAAGTAATTGAGATATCGCAATGAAATAAGGAATAATTTTTAGCAAATTTATTTACTATTTAATGTACTAAAAATTATTTCTCCTAATCTTTAAATCTCCGAGTTATCATTTCATGATTGAAACTCTGCAAAAACGTTATTATATGTTATGGGCCAAAATCAAGAAATTTTCAAAAAATGATATCTAGAACTAATTGTGATATCGCAATAAAAGAAGAAGGAATTTGAAGCAATTTTATTTAGTATTTAATTTGCTAAAGATTGTTTCTCTAAATCTTTAAATCCCTGAGATATGTTTTTTCATTAAAATTTTGCAAAAACGTAACTATATGTGTTAGTTAATACTCAAGCATTTTTTAAAAGAATCGTATTTTAAGAATTAATTGAGATATCTCAATGAAATAAGAAGCAATTTGGAGCAAATTTATTTAGTAATTAATACGTCAAAAATTGTTTCTCCATTTCTTTAAATCTTCGTGATATGCTGATTTGATTAAAACTCTACAAAAACTTAATGCGGTAAAAATCAAGCAATTTTCAAAAAATCATATCTCCGGAACTAATTGAGATATTGCAATGAAATAAAAAGCAATTTGAAGCATATTTTCTATTTAATGTGCCAAATATTATAGACAATATAGACGATTTCAAATGGAAAATTAAAAATTACATTCAAGTGGATGGTCGTCACTATGCCATTATTTTTTCCACTTCAATATCTAACTCAAATAATTTTGACCTTTACTTTACAAATAAATCTATTTTAAATTGAAAATCTACCGAGTACTTTTTGTTTTAGATATGCCAAAAATCTGTACAAAGGAAATTGTTCTGTGGCATACTCAAATTTTAGTCTGGTTTCGAACTTTATCAAGGTATTGATGAAATTTTAAAAGTTTTAGAAGCAGAAAGAATATGCGTTGAATTGGTGTATTGTTATTACTTCATGCCAATTAATTCCTATAATTTTTTCTATTCATTGTATCAAACACAGGCTTCAAATTATTCAAAATGATGCGCTTTTGACCCCACTTCATACTTTCAATGTACATATGAGATATCCCTAAAGAACAAATTTGAAATAAAAATGACATTAAAAATTTTCAAACAGTATTGTTTGAAAATGTTTCCTATATTTTGCAATAACTTTCTATATTATGTAACTCCATGAGGACGATATTGTTGTTTCGGTTATAATTCAGTAGTTTTCTTTTGCTATGAAAAAGAATTTACTAATATTTATATGCATGTTTAACTTATTCTTTTAATTAACCCGTCTTTGATTCGTACTTATATTGAAAGTCGGCCATCCTTTTATTTTCTGTTGAGTACAACCCGTCCAGAAATGACTACAATGCGGCATTCGGTCCGCATGCAGTTCTAAATTAACAGCGATGTGATCCAGTAGATCAGTGTCCAGTGTGTGAGAGTTGCGTCCCAAATTAGATCATCCACTTCGACCATCTCCTCCAAGTTACAGAGCCACAAGTGAGTTAAGAAAATTCTTACCGAATGGCAGTTGAATTACAACTGAAAAAACCCGATAAATCCCCGTGGGGTTTCCGTTTAGCCGGTGGCGCCGATTTCGACGTCCCTTTGACCGTCATCAAGGTACAGAGTAAAAAAGAAAGACAACACATTAACACGGTGAAGATTTTTATGTGGAATATTATAGGTTGCTCCAGGAAGTTTTTCCGAAAATGCTGGAATGCAAATTGGTGATGTTGTTGTTAGGATTAATGATGTCGCGATATCACCTTTGACGCATGTTCAAGCTCATGACGTTATTGTTAGCGCCGGAAATGAATTTGTTATGGCTGTTAGAAGGTGTGTATTAAAAAATTTTTGCAAAAATTTAAAGTTATTGATAAGTAAACAAAGAAATACTTTCCAAAAAGTTATCTCATTAAAGCGAATATTTTAATTAAATAATGTGAAACTAACAAGCATTGTATACTTATCGATTAATTTTAAATTAGATAATAGTGCATGATTTACGTTAGTAGTATCTCTTTTATCAGATTAATCCAAAAATTCCTCCATTATATTAATAATGTTTATTAGGATAAAAATGTATTAAAGTCTTTTTATAATTTTTTTCTTTTTTGGGTTAAGTTAAATATTTGATTAATATTGTTCATTAATAAATACAAAATCTATGAATGATTTACGTCTTAATCAAAGTCTTAATGAATTGTTATAAAGAAATCGTAAATATACAAGATAAATAAAAAATACGTGGTCGTGAAAAAAAAAAGTGTATTGTATTCTAATTAATAATTAAGATTTTATCCACACATGACGTATTTAAGGTACTCGACGAACAAAAACAGAGGGAAATAAAATTAACTATTTAGTATACAAACATTATTACGTCCCAATTTATTGTTTCCTTATTAAATTTTTCTAAATAACTAAATAGATAAAAATCTTTAATAATTTTATTATCGCACTTGAGTCAATTGCCTTCGAGTATAATAAAATTGTTAAGGTGGGGATCACGTGGACGGAGGGTGACATTAAGACTGGAGAGTTAAGTGCCAAATATCCGAGTTGTTGGGAAACACTTGGCAAAAACCTCTCGGATCGGAATATCTAGGAACATTTCATTGATTTTATTGGCGCATGGATGCAGAATTTAATTGAAGGATTTCCGATCACAAACAAATTGTTTGTTTTATTTTTTCTTTTAATTTCAGGGGCGATCTTTCCAATTTACCACCAAGACTACTCCTGGTAAACTCAACCCATCAACCAAAAATCCCCAATTTTTAATCGCTTCATTTCCAGTACGATTCCGACGTCGAAAATGAAACAACCCCAAAGGCTGAGGCTGACTTAAACATAACCGATGAAGAAATCGCAACGATAATCGGATCTAACGTTCAATCCACACAAAAGAATGTACAAGAAGTTTTAATTGAAAAAGAGCAAAGTGTGCGTGAAGAAACTAGAAGCGTAGAAGTTAGCGTGCAAAAAAGTCAGGTAGCTCAAGTTATAAAGGAAGAACAATCTCAACAACTGGACGTAACAGCTGAGAAAAAATGGTCTACGTTTCTTCAAAAACCAAAAAATGCTAAACCAAGACCCAAACCACAACAAGAAGAAGCACCAAAAGTAATAAAAAAAAATAAATAAATTATACGGTGACTCATATTTAATTGAGATTTTAGGCGCCACCTTATAGAGTTGTGATAAAGAAGCAACCTAAAAAAAGTGAAACATCCCCACAAGCAAACACAATTAATAATAAACCTGATGATGTTAATAATAACGAAGAAATTCAAGAGCCAGAAAAAACTTGCGAAGAAGAAAACGAAAACAAGGAAGATATAGAAAGAAAAACAGAATCAATCGAAGAAAATGTACCCGAAGAAATTACAAATGAAGTACCGGAAGAGGTCATTCAAAAAGAAGAAAACGAAGAAGTTCAAATTGAGGATGATGAAGAAGCGGAACGAAATGAGCAAATGATGCGAGAACAGTCACAAAAAAGTTAATTATCTTTTTGATTTATTTTTATAAAATTAATTAAATTTGTTAATGTAATTTCAGAACTTTCGGTTAATCTTGAAGAACAACTCGCTGAAGTGCAAAAACAACTACAAGCTTTATCACAATTACCGTCTGCGATTCAACAAACTTTAAACGCCGTGACTAGACAATTGTCAGAATTAGTTTCTGCATCACAAGTAAATAATCTAAAATTATTTTAATTAAAATAAAACCTCGATATAAACGTTGGATATTTTTTATTGAAGAAAAACTAGAATTACTAATATTAATTCTAGAAATAGAAATATTCAGAATGTTTCTGGTTTTTGGTGAAGAAAGTTAATTTTTGTTTTGTTTCTTTAACTAAATTTTCATTGTTTCTTCGAAGTTTCAAAACTATAATCTAATACTTAATGGGTAGTATACTTTATGATTGTTTTGTTTAGAATTTTTTTCATTGCAATTTTGGTAGTTGTTGATATGATTTTTAGTGTAGCTCGTATTTCTTCGATTTCTTCGAATTTCTGTGTAAATAATTTGCAAACAATTCAATCTTACATTTGTCATCCGTCACTTTACCTACATCCATGATTAATAAAGGGGTATATCGTCGTATTCTTTTAAAATCACTTCAAATTGGTTTTGTAATAGGTTTTGATATTCTTCATTTCCCTATGAATAGCATGAGTTATACAATTCAAATTTTATTTCTGAAGGGGTTGGTAAGTGCGTTGCCATTGTCTTCTAATATTTCTCTTTCCTTTGGATGTTTACAGAATATCCTCTTGTTATTAACCAGTGAATTACTTAATGTAGACCTATGTACTGCTTTTGATATATTTTGCATTATCACTCTGATACTGGTGTATATGCTTACAATTGTTAGTTGTGATTCTTCTAGATTTAGGTAATTCATAACATTTCTGAAACTTTTTTTTTCTGAAACGCAAGCAATCTTACTCTAGGTATTTAATTACTTATTTATGGTTACAGTTTCCATAATGTTAGTTTTTGATGACGTGCTATTCCTCTTTTGACTTAGATTGCTACACCTCCTGTTGCTCTTTGCGAGTATTTATAACTCCTAAGTCTTTTCCAGTTGGGATATGTGTTTCTGTTAGACAAGCAATATCGATTTCATAAGCAGCCATATACATCATAAGTACGGATTTTTGTTCTTTAATTCCATTGGCATTATAATTTATGATGATGATTGATATTTGCTGAATCTTGGTTGGTTTTATGAGGACCATTGAGTAAAGTTGGGAGTATGTCAAATGTTGATTTGATGGAAGAAAAATGATAATCGTTTTAAGGAAATTCATGATGTATGATAATATTGGAGGAGTTTTCAATGAGGAAGGGTTCTGTGTTTAAGTATTAGCATTGTTTAAGTTTTGTGTAGGCGAGTTATTAAGAGTGGTTTGAGCATATGACATGGTTGAGTTGACGTAACGTGATGAAATGGGTTGCTGTTGACTGTGAGTATCCCTTCTGGTATATCATGGGTCCTGTTATTGTATATCGATGTGCTCCGTAATTAGTACATTTAGGTGGATCGCTCTTCTTTTTCTTGTCTCCTATGCAAGAAATTATGAGAGATGATTTTTAAAAATATGTGTGGATGCTGGGTGCTGAAAAACAGAATTGGGAAAAGAATCAACCCACGTATGACGGATTTCAAAAAAAAAAAGGGAAAACATCCATGGATTTAGCGTGTATGGTTCAGTTGCAATGGAAATATCTTCTGCTAGCAGTGTTTATAGTTTTAAAAGCAGTATTTTTGAAATCACTTTTGATTTTCTGACATGAACCTTTTGTATCTTTCCAACAGTATTTAGTGGTTTGGTAGTAAAATTTTATCAACAGTCGTACCTTTTGTAATAAAACTACCTTCTCCACTCTTAAGCAATGTTTAGTCTTGAAATAACAGCTCGTGGACTGCTTACGTCAAGGTTTTACATTTTGTCCAATAGTACTTAATATTTTAGAAGCAAACTCTAATGGTTGATCAACAGTATCTTATTTTTAGTTTTTAGTTTTAAAGTAGTATCCAGTCTGTTGGAAGCATTTTCCAGAGGCAATATCAAATCTTCTGAACCGTTTTAAGTTTTCTAGAAGCAGTGTCAGGTCTTCCAGGGGCAGTATCAAGTCTTTCCCAAGCTGTTAAAGCCTTTTGGAATCATTACAAATCTCCTAAAAGCAGATCAAGTCTTCTGGAAAGATTTCAAGATTTCTGAAAACATTTCAAGTCTTTTAAAAGCAGAATCAAGTCTGCTAGAAGCAGTATCAAATCTTCCAGGGGCAGTATCAAGTCTTCTCGAAGCAGTTAAAGCCTTTTGAAACCATTTCAAGTCTTCTGATAGCATATCAAGCCGTCCAGAGGTGGTATCAAGTTTTCAGGAACCATTTTAAGTTTTCTAGAAGCAGTATCAAGTCTTCTGGAAGCAGTATCAAGTGTTCCAGTGGCAGTATCAAACCTTTTCGAAGAAGTTAAAGCCTTCCGGAATCATTTCAAGTCTTTTGAAAGCATACCAAGCTTTCTATAGGCGGTATCAAATCTTCTGGAACCATTTCAAGTCTTCTAGAAGCAGTATCAAATCTTCTGGAAGCAATGTCAAGTCTTCTACAAGCAGTATCAAGTGTTCCAGGGGCAGTATCAAATCTTTTCGAAGCAGCTAAAGACTTCTGGAATCATGACAAGTCTTCTGAAATCATATCAAGCCTTCCATAGGCGGTATCAAGTCATTTAGAAACAGTAGTCGACAGCATATCAAGCTTTCCAGAGGTGGTATCTAATTTTCTGGAACCATTTCAAGTCTTCTGAAATCATATCAAGTCTTCCATAGACGGTATCAAGTCTTCTAGAACCATTTCAAGTTTTATGAAAGCATATTAAACCTTCCATAGGCGGTATCAAATCTTCTGGAGTCATTTGAAGTCTTCTAGACGCAGTATCAAGTTATCTAGAAGCAGTATCAAGCCTTCACCGAGCAGCATCAAATTTCCAGGGGCAGTATCAAGTCTTCTGGAACCATTTCAACTCTTCTAGAAGTCTTCTACAAGCAGTATCAAGTATTCCAGGGGCAGTATCAAATCTTTTCGAAACAGTTAAAGCTTTCTGGAAGCATTTCAAGTCTTCTGAAAGCATATCAAGTCTTCTGGAACCATTTCAAGTCTTCTAGAAGTAGTATAAAGGTTTTTGGAAGCAACATCAAGCCTTCTACAAGCAGTATCAAGTCCTCCAGGGGCAATATCAAATCTTTTCGAATCAATTAAAGCTTCTGGAACCATGACAAGTCTTCTGAAAGCATATCCAACCTGCCATAGACGGTATCAAGTCTTCTAGAAGCAGTATCAAGTCTTCTGGAAGCAGTATCAAGTCTTCTAGAGGCAGCATCAAATCTTCCAGCGGCAGTATCAAGTCTTTCCCAAGCAGCTAAATCTTTCTGGAACTATTTCAAGTCTTCTAAAGGCGGTTTCATATCGTTCAGGAGCAGTATCAAATAATTTCGAAGCAGTTAAAGCCTTATAGAACCATTCCAAGTCTTCTGAAAGCTTATCAAACAGTTTAGGTCTTCTGGAAGCAGTATCAAGTCTTCTAGGGACAGCTTCAAGTATTTTCGATGCAGTTAAAGCCTTCTGGAACCACTTCAAGTATTTTAAAAGCAGCATCAAGCATTTCAAAGGCAGCATCGAGTGTTTTGGAAGCAGTTCAAATTTTCTGAAAGCATTTCAAGTCTTCTGAAAGCATCTTAAGTTATTTTAAGTCTTCTGAAAGCATGTTAAGTTATTCAAGTCTTTTAGAGACAGTGTCTAATGTTCTGGAAGCAGTTCAAGTATTCTGCAAGTATTTTAAGCCATTTGGCAGCAGTATCGAATCTTCTAGAAGCAGTGTCAAGTATTTCATTATGATCTAATGAGGGACATCCGAATGTTTTAAGGTCCAAGTTCTAAGCGTCATTTAGTTCTAACTTTACAACTAACACAATTTTTCATATAAAGAAGACTTTCTATTACAACAAACATTCTCTTCCCCGCATTAATTCGTTATATCGAGGTTTTGCTACAAGAATATATACTAAAATAACGATTTCTTAGGAAGTTTCAATTGAAACAAATGTAAGAATAGAAGAGGAGGAATCAATTGAGGAACACACAGAATCTGTCGGTGAGTTTTTTTCTATAAACCTCCGAAAACTCTTTTCATATTTTTTTTTTTAATTTTAAGAATACCGTGAACAGGCTTTATCGGTTCTTGAAGAAGCGAGCTGTGAAGAAGAAGAAACGGGGCAAGTGACCTTTGAAGCAGCAGTAGCCCGAACGGAAAGTGATGATGAGCAGGAATTATTCGAAGCGCTCGAGAGAGAATGCGAAATGGAATCGCAGATAATGACCGAGGAAGAGCTGGTGGCCCATCAACTCGAACAAGAAAGACTGGAAAAAAAAGAAAAGGTTTGTGTAATTAATTTTTTTAATTTAAAATTAAACGAACCGGATTTTTTAAGTTTTTAATTAAATCTAATTTATTTAATCTCGAAAAGTTGATGGTCCAAAATTAATGATTTTTTTAAAGTAAAACAAAAAGATTTAGATTTTTTATTAGAGCTAAGAAAATCGTTACAGGAAAGACGCGGCTCTTCCTCCCAACCTTTAACACCGTTGCAACGTCCAATAATATTACCCGGTGGTAGAAAATGGTCCGATCCAAACGATGTGACGCCAAAGTTTCGAAAACCATCCCTTACTGATGAACGAATAGCAAAGACCATCAACTCGTACACTGAAGTGGTTGCCGGGCGCACTATGGGGTAGGCAATTTAAACTTTCTTGAACACTAAGCTTCACTATTTTCAGGTTAACCATTGGAATGATATCTGGCCTTGGTGTGACGAAGATAAGCCAGTTTATCGGTAGGTAAAATTAGATCATTAACAAAATTAAATAAGTTATAAAAATTCGATCAGATTCTTCTTCATTTTGTAGTTTTATTATTTTTCATTAAAAAATATCTCATAGAAATCGATTTGGATAAAATTATAGGTAAGTTATCGTAATTAAAGAAAAGTCTTAACACTAATTACTTGGAAATAAATAAATGTAAAGTAAGTTAATTTTATTTAATTGTTTTTTTATTTGATTTAAGTTGATAATTAATTTAAACTTATATTAATAATTGTTTTTGTTTCAGCATAAATTTCTTGAAATACCAACCACCGCCGAAAAACCTTGATTATCTTCAAAAAAGCGCCGTTTACCGTTTGATTCACGAGATGGATCCCCCTCCACAAGGTATCGTATCTCGAGATATAACAGTTTTGGCGGAACAAGACTATTACGGTCAAGTAGAAGTAAGCCAATCTTCAGCGGACCTAGTTTAATAATTATTAGACCATCTTTATTTTCTTTTTCTTTCCAATCTTATTCTGATTATTATTTTTTTTTGAAATTTGTTTTTCTCTTTGCTTTTACCTTGTTGATTTTCAATAATGTAGATAATTCTTTAGTATAATAGTATAAATAAATTTATATAAACCTAAATTAATCTTTTATTATTATTATTATTAAAGCATTTTATTGTTTATTTAATATACAATTTTTAAAGTCGTCTACTCGCCCCCATCACCTCCCTCATCCATCTTCACCTCTTTCCCTCAAAACCTGCTTCCTGTCCATTGCCTCCTCCCTTAGCTCACTACACCCTCTCAGCATCGTCCGCCCAGTATCTATTTCCCTTCATCATCCCCCTCCACAAACAAATACTTTGGCCGCTCCTCTGTCACTATCTCCCTATACCTTTCATTGTATCTCTCTTCTCGTATCTGTGACCTTCTTTCCTGCCTCTGTATATCCCTGTCCCTATCTCTCAGTTCCCTCCACATTTCGCGTCCTTCCGCTCTTCTGTTTTCGATGCGATTTAGTGAGTATCCCACCCTTCTATAATATTTTTCCCTGTATCTTTGCCCATAAATCGGCATTCTCCCCTTAATTTCCCTCCAACACTATCCCACGATCTTGCACTGCGATCTTGCTTCTATCATTTCCTCATACTTCACCGCTCTTCTCCCCGCCTCCACCCTTACTGCATCCACCTTAATCTCCTCCCTCACTCTATACCCTGAGGTCTCCCTTGCTAACCCCAGTACCCATCTCCAATATCGTGTTTGTATATCCTTCAGCAGACTTTGTTCTCTCCATCCCCATACTTCTGCGCCATACATCATTGCACTCCTTACCAAGCCATCAAACATCACCTTTCTTTTTCCCACGTCCCTTCCAAAAGTTCTTTCTCCCCATCCCCAAACTTGTCCCATCACTTTGTTACCTTATTACTTTCAGTGAAACCATATCCCAGGTACGCGTACTCTTTCACTTGCTCTATCTCACTTCCCTGCCACCTCCACTCCTCCTTCCTTCTTCTCCCCCTTTGCAGAACTTCATTATCTTTGTCTTCTCAACGTTTGCCTCTAACCCCTTCGCCTTAAAACATCTTTCCAGGAACCTCATCATCTCCACCGCCTCTCTAGCCACGACCACCAAATCGTCCATATACGCGTGCACCTTTGTTCCTCCTATCACCACACCATAGTTAATCTTTTATTGTTGCTAAGTGGAACGGGCTACACTTAATATTTTCAAATTATGTCAATTTAAATGGATGGAATTTAAATGGAGAATACTATGTTAATTTGAAATATTGCTAATATTTACTGAAATATCATTAAAAAAGTTCAAATAGCTGAGATTTAAAAAAGGATCAAAATCAAAAAAAATAGTTATATAAATTAGGAATCCTTGATCATAGACAATACAAAAGTCATATCTACGGAAAAGATCAGTATGATAGACCGAAAGATGTACAGGAATACTTGGGACACACTATCCTAACCTGAGGTAGCGTTAGGGATAAGCCTAAGGGATAGAGTAACAGATAAAGAAATTGGAAGAAAAGCAAAAATGAGTGATGTCTTAGAAAGAATTGGGAGGGCGAAGTGGTGATGAGCGGCCCTCTATAACAGTGGTATCGATAACGTAGAAGCCATTTTGAATCATTCGCCAAAATCATGAATCTGGAATATTTATGTAAGCATGTAGGTAAATATGATACGATAACCAAGTAAATAAAAATGAAAGGTGGGCTTTAAAATGTAAAAAAAAACATTTTAAACCATTCTATCAATCTTGGCAAGATATTTATTTAGATTATTATAAAAAGTCGATCTTGGTCCAAAATTAATAGACACCACTGCTCTTTAGAGTTTAGTTTTTCAAAACAAGAGAAACCAAGTGGTGTAGGAGGTAAAGTGGTGGACATTAATAGCTTCATGTTGAGGTTTAATGTGTACATTAACGAAAAAGCTGGATGGAGGTTACATCCATCATAACGCCGAAATTAGTAGAAGGTACCTGAAATTAGTACTTTTGATTATCGATTCAAAGGCAGCTATTGACAAAGTAAATAGGGTAAAATAATGGGATACAGAGAATATCGGGAAGCATTTAGAAATGAACGTGAACAAGTCGAAAATGATGAAATTGGCCCTTGTTCACTATGGCTCATGATGGACCACTAGAATGGTCTGCATGATGGCTATCATTGATGATAGATAACATATTTGTTCCACACAGTGATACAGTCTAAATTACCCATCCAATGGACCACCCCAAACTTAGTTTGGTCAATAGGTGCTATTAAAACCTTCAAAAAAAACCTGCCAAAAGGTTTGATGAACCTTTGATGTGTAATGTCCCAAAGCACTAACAAGGATGAATGACAAATTAGAATTTTGGCAGCGAGGCCAAATAAGGAGTTCACCTGCAAAACCTACTTTAATACTTTTCATATGTACTCGCATAGATTTTATGGTTTGTACCGTTTGCTAAATTCTATTATAAGTAAAAGCCGATATATCACACTCTAATATCTTGTTATGTGTTATCTATCTTTAAAGGCAAACTGTCAAAAGCTTTTCCCGTTTTTTGGCACTTTTAAAAACAGATATGTCCGGTTTTGCACATTACGATTATGGGACATGTTCGGGGATTGGATGAGAGGATTTTTGGAAAAATGTGAGAAAAAGCAATTTAATGATTGAGAGCTTTGAGATCCTATTAAGATGATTAAGTGAAAATTTCCCTGTTGACTATTCTAATTTGGTGCACTACTTTCTTTTATGTTGTTGTCCATTCTGTTCTAAACCAGTTTTAACTTCTGCTAACACTCTTCAAAAATTTTAATTTCCCTACTGTGCTCCAGTCTCTAGTGTGACTCTCGTCCTCTCCTCTCAACTTCTCTGCATTCTTTTCCCGATATATTCCGCAATCTCTCTACTCAACCTCAAGACTCATAACTAATAAAAAGCGTGATGATTTATGGAATGCAGATCTGGGGATAAATAAAGGCCCTTAGAAAACCAGTGCAGACCAAATACTGGTGATGAGTCTTCGGGCTGGCTAGGGAGGTTACGGGATATATACAAGCAGTGTGTTTTAAAGAGATTGAGGTAAGTAAGAGGTGGTATGGGCAGCAAGAAAGGAAGAATACGAAATAAGGGTAGGGTATTCCATGGAAAAAGTGAACATGAAGGAAAAGAGAAGATTCAGCTCAATAGCACTAACACGAATGTGGAAATGCAAGAAAGAAGGGCGGCGATAAGGGAAAACAGATGCAATCAGAAATTTAGTGAAATTGTAATAGAGAGACTACCAAAGAACCTGAAATAGAGAGGTATGAGGAGGAGAAGTGATTGGGATACAGGTTTTGGTGTGGGAATAAGGAAAGAGTCAACAGATGTTGGATGGAAGATGGGGAGAGGTTGTGCAGATTGTGTGAGGGAGGCTAGATGTTTTCTAGAAGGTCTTGGAAAGATATTTATATAATAAATCGATCTTGATAAAAATAGCTAAACAGGAGGAGGCCAAGTGGTCGAAATGAATTCCAACATGGAGGTCTAATGTGTGCATTAAGATAGAAGTTGGACAGAATTAGGTACTGGATGTACATGCCGAAATGTATCGATTTAAAGGCGGCTTTTTACAAAGTAAATAGGGAGAAATTATGAGAAGAGATGCAGAGAATGGCAATATTGAGAAGGGTTTGAAAGTGAACGTGAACAAAACGAAAATGATGAAGTGGCCCCTCTTCACTATGGCTTATGGTGAACCACTAGAATGGTCGCCATCACGGTAACCTTTGTTGTTAAATACCTTGAAAAATGATCGAAATGGTTAAGCAATGATGGCCCCTGGTGTGGATATGTCACTGAGTAGATAACTGCTCTCAAAACCATTCTTTGTCATTACCAAAGCGCGACGATTTTAGCTTACACATCTCTCACCATAAGAAACATCTTATGCGACAATGAGAGACAGCTTCAGATGCCTTTAAACATTGGGGCCGGAATGGGACGAATTTTGGAGCCGTTAAGTTAAACTCGCCGCGCTCTGAACGTCCCCTCTACACAATCTCGATGGCTCACAGTGGTCTATGACAAGCACTAGTGAGGAGGGGTCATAAGGGAGGTTGAAAGAAAATTGGAGATATGAGGGGAAGGTGATTGGGAACGCACATGCTTGGAGTATACATTTAAGAAAACCAACAAAGAGGGAAGACATAATTTTGGCAGCGAGGACAAATAAGGATATGGCACAAGTTCCAAAATGGGGTTTGAGGATTTTTGGAAAAGATGTGAAAAAAAGGAAATTAATGATTGAGAGCTCAGAGCTCCTGTTGAGATGATTGAGTGAGGTTTTCAATGTTGAGTATTCTAATTTAATACACCATTTCCTTTTATTATCCATACTCCCCTAAACCTCCCGAAATACTCTTCCTAAATTCTAAATTCGCTACTCTCCAGGCCATCTTCGTACTTTATCGCTTTTCTAACTTCTGCCACCTTCTCTTGTCCCAACTTCACTGTATTTTTTTCCAATATATCACGCAATTTCTTTACTCAACCTCAATACTCATAACCAATAAAAAGCGGGATGATTTATAGGGTACAGACAGGGAGTTGGAAAAAACAGAGGAGGTGAGTCCTGGGGTAGACTAGGGAGGCTACGAGATCAGGGAAGAAATGAAGGTAGATAAATTGAAGGTTTAAGCATTTAAACAAGAAGTGTGTTTTGAAGAGTGGATGGAAGGTAACAGTTTGAGGTAGGTAAGAGGCGTGATGAGCAGTAACAAAGGAAAGAGGCTACCAACATACCTGAAGATTGAGGAGGATGAGGAGGGGAAGTGGTTGGTACCAGCTTTCGCTGTGGAGATAAGGAGAGAGTTAACAGATATTGTGGAAGATGGGGATAGGTGGTGCAGATTGAGTGAGGAATGAAATCTTTACATCATCCTCTGATAGTGTGTACTAAATTGAGAGAGGAGGTGATGGATTACAGGCATATGGGGAAGGAGATGGATGGGAGAGGTTATGGCAGCGAAGAGAGTAAGGGAGACGGGGAGAACGGGCTGGTTAAAGAGATACTTGATATGAGCTATATGTATTGTGGTATTATTATAAAGGAGGCATATGTCCAAAAGTGGATGAGTAAATGCTGAAAGAAAAGACAAAAAAGAAGGTTAATAATAGTGAATATAATGCTTATTTGTCTATCAAAAAACGTCAAAGCTAGATCAAAAAATAATTCTGACACTTTGTAACAGAAATCTGAAAGAAATCATATTAAATGATTCAAAAATTAATATATTTCCTAACCAATTCCACAACTTTTTTTGATCAATTATGTTTTACCAAGTCTTATTTATGTCTAGCATAATTTAACCGGCCATGGAGGTTATGTTAAACCTATCACTATTGAATCTACATATTCGGGAAATAGGGTTGGTAACAATGTAAAGTCTACAATCAGTAGAAGTTATGAACGATGGGGACGTTGGAGGCAGTTCGACACTCTGGAGGGGTGCAGTACTGGACACATTAGAACCTCTGGGGACAGGTACCACCGTCATACAAGCGGAATTAACTGCTATTAAACTTGCTGCCGACTTTATCATTGAGTCAAATAAGCAAGGTAAGTGTTTTACTATTTTCACAAACAGTACACTATTAATGAACTGTCACCTAGCATTAGAAGAGGCCACGAAATTCAATCATATCTCTGTCCAATGGATCAAGGGATACTCCAGCTCTGCTGGTAACAAACGCGCGGACAGACTGGAAAAGCGCGCTGCTAACATTATTTACCTACTCATATCAATATGATCAAGCGTTTCAAACACAAGAAGTTCTTAAACGCGTGGGACATACCCCGGGATGCTATCTCTCGAAGCAATTGCTAAAATATCCTTCACTAACAACAGCTCAGCTTCTTCTAGGGCGAGGAAAAACAACTTTCAATTAGCCACAAAACTCCTCACGGGGCATTGTAAGATAATCTTAATAACTTGAAGCCTGCTGACTCTCCTCTCTGTCTAGCTTGCCAAGAGGACGTCTTGTGTGATTCACCCCCTCTCTGACCGACCTCAGATTGAGGACTCTCAAGGAGGTCTGGCCGACCACAGATGACATCAGGGATAGCCTCTGGGTCACCTCGTAGTCTTTGGTAATTTCTTAGGCTTGCTGATGCGACTGGAGGTCACTACCTCCAATATTTACAAGGGGTCCGATGGGGCCTAAGTGCTATGTGCAGAAGCATGCATTTCCTATTTCCAATAAAAACATTCCCTATTCTTATTGAATTGGACATCACAAAACAAATTCAAAATCGAAACTATTAACTACATTGCTGCGGAAAATAGGCAAACAAGATATATTAGATTCTAACATTATTCATTATGTCCGGATGAAATGATTCCAATCCAGTATGCAGCAAATCAATCCATTACAGTGCTGAATTAGATCATATCACTCACATTATTTCAGTCCTCAAAAAATACTACTTCGTATTATTCAATCTATCCACAATTTTTGAAACCATTATATTTCGGTGCCAGTTTATATCATTCAAGTGGAATTCCAATAGTGGTTTCGATCATTGAAGTGGAATAGTATTGGAGTAATATGATCAGGCATTAGTCTTAGTTAGTTACTCGTACTGATACTTCTGCTGTATGAGTGTTACTTTTTCTCTAAAAAATCTTTATTATTTTTCGACCAGAATAACATAATTAACATTAACCTAATTAAATCCAACGATAAAGATTCTAAATTAAATTCACAGGTGTTATTAGCAACAATTACAAAACGATTAATAAACCAATCTATGTAGAACATTATTCGAGATAAGATAGTGTTGATTAAAAAAATTAACAATCGTGAATGAAAAAATATATATACGTATAGATCATAAACTTTGACATACCGCACTCGATCGCGTGCAAAGATATAAGAAAACGATTCTTTAAATAATTGAACCACTTGATCTAATTGCCTTTTCTTATCACTAATCGCAATCTTATAAATCATTTTTTTTTGAATTGCATTCTTCATGATAACTTTTTGTTTATATTTAGTTTTAAAATTAATTTGATTTGATTATATTTACACACATTCGTAACGTGTTTTTATTGATAATAACATATTATTTATAGAATTACTGTTACCGATTAAATTTAGAAAGTGACATAAAATAGTGGTGTTGTATGCAAAACATAGAAAGTTGCCCTTTTTGCTTAAGTATCTATAATTAACGTTGTGTGTATGAGTTTAAATTTAGTTTCATCCCAGCTGTGTAACTACATGATCCACTTTGGGAAGTTAAATTCGAATCAAAACTATATTGATTAAAATTAAAGTATTTTAGAAGAATTTTTTGTTTAATGAGTGAGTAAAAATAAATAAATCGATTTAGTTTAAATAAATTTTATTTTGATACAAAAAAGTTAAAAAAAGCAATTAAATCAAAACGATTTTTCATCCATTATTCGGAATTAAATTTCCAGCTTGTCCTGCTAAAGATCCAATTGGATTCGACCCCGATGGAATTGGATTTCCTGAAATAGCTCCGCCGATTTGTTGGGCTACCCCTTCAATTGGATTCGATCCTGATTGTAAAGGATTTCCTGGGATTGCAGATCCTATTTGTTGGGCTACTCCTTGTAATGGGTTGTTTCCGACTTGTAATGGATTCCCTGGGATTGCAGAACCGAGTTGTTCGGCAACTCCTTGTAAAGGGTTATTTCCCCCAACCAAAGACCCAATTGCCGCACCCGGATTTTGAAGGTTATCTGTGATTTGTTGACCAACATTTGTTAAATTTGGCGGGATAGTAGGAATTGAAGGAATACTAGGAATTGATGGAATACTTGGGATGGTTGGAATGGGATTAGCTGTTGTTGATGACGTATCAGATGGTTTTGCCGTTGATTGCTGAAAAGGATTTAAATTATTTAAAGCGTTTTGAATCGCTTGAAAAGGATTATTTTGCGTTGAAGTTTCATCCCCACTCGGACGATTGGCAAAAGGATTCAAATTTTGAAACGCTTGACCAATTGAATTAGACAAACTCTGAATTGGATTTGGGGGCGACGTGCTTTGATCGGCTTGATTGTTTTGTTGTTGAGGATTAAAAATGTTATTTAGGGTACTTTGAGCTTGCTGTACGAAGCCTTGAATCGGATTTGTTGGAGCTGCCGTACTCGGATTATCGCCTAAAATCGTTGCCGATGTGGATTGTTGTCCCGAAAAAACGTTGCTTATTCCACTTTGAATTTGGGATATTCCATTTTGGAAGAATCCGGCGATGTTTTGTGGAAATCCGGGTTGTTGCGAATCTTGGGGCACATTATTGTTTTGCCCGGTGAATTGGCCGAAGAAGTTAGAGGCGAAGTTTTGGAATTGATCCAAAATTGATGAAGAATTCGAATTTTGTCTCAAAGCATTTCTATTTTTTATTGATTGAAGGAAATTTTCGACCCCTTCATTAAAGGAATTCCATATTGCGGGTTGAACGACTTCTTGAGATGATTTTACGTCGGATTTGATTGTTTCGACGCCGTTGTTAATAATTTCTTGGATCTTCTGATAAAGGTCAATATCATTCTCTAAATTTTCGTCGCGGTTATCAACGGTGGCTTCAGGAGGGGTCACGATTCTCAATTTTTTCTCTTCGGCCTTTTCTTCTTGTTCCAAAGGGAGTCGTCTTGTCGCCAGCGACAATTCCTCTTGAGATAATTGCACCTTTTCTTCGTGGTTTCTTAAAGCTTTTAAATTTGCAGCTTCATTTTTTTCTGGTTCTTGAATCGGAGTTAATTTTTGTATTTCTTCTTGAGTTGTCTTATCCAAATTCCTTACGTAAAGTCGATGGGTGACTTCTTCGTCATAAATCACTTTAACAGGAATTTCACCGTGGAAGACCGAAGCGGCTTTAGCCGCCGCCAAAACACTGAAGAACAAAAACCACTTGTGTTGCATCTTGAGTCGTACTGATGCTCAGAAACCGCAAACGTTTGGCTTTATACCCAAGTCTTCTTCGGCAGATAAAGCGAAACGCTACGCTAATAAGAAGCAAGGACCGGTTCCTCCAGTTCTCCGATTCCCTTCTTGCTACTAAGGGGACACTTAAGGATGTCTCACGGAGCAAGCGATACAAAATCGACTTCTTGGAAAAAAATTAACTTAAAATAAAAATTTCAAAATTAAAGAAGAAAATTTTTGCCCAAATTATATGTTTAAATTTATTGCGGTGCTGAGAGGTCGAGGACATTCTAACTGTTAAATTTTAAGACGAGTTCACATTCTCGTCGTTTTTTTCAATATTATATTTAGGTGAATTCGATGAACTCTCTTCTAAAGATACGACAAACATAAACATCACCATAAATTATATGAACATCTCGTAAAAGCGAACGTTCGAGTCGTTTCTTGAGTATAACGGTTCATTTTAGATTTTATCAAGCTAATTGATGTTGTAATGAATAGTACCAAGATTAATGTTGATAGTTATGTATTAACTTTTTTTACATTTAGTTATTATGCAGTGTTAGATTAATGAACATTTTTTATTAATCTAAATCCGCAGGTCTTTTAAGAAGGCTAAGTTTCTAATTTTCGATTTAATGTTAGTTTTGATGCTAGAATTAAAATTGGAACAAAAAATAGATCAAGAACTAGAATCGTATCTTTAAGTGTTGAGATAAAATAAAACCAATAACGTCTTCTTCAAACAACATTTATTTTTAATAAAGTTTAATTTTAAAGCTTCAAATAAATATATCATTAAATAACCGTCTTATTGTAATCCCATCATTTCTTCCAGTATTTCGAACAAAATTGCGAATTTTTTTTTCAACTCCATTCAAAACTCCCACTCGATTTGAATTAAAAAAAAGTTAGCCCTCAAGTTTATTCGCAAATTAATTTGTGGGGACAACACTTGCTAAATGGTGCATACCTCCAATTAAATTATTTCCTGATTCAACAGAATTGGAAGGAAGAGCCGAACTCGTTTCACCACCCAACGAATTTCCCGGTAAAGGAGTACTTACTCCATTTATAGAATTGATTTGATTTAAACCAGGATTTCCAGTAATCCCAACCGGAGCTATACTTGGACTAAGAGTAGTTGTTGCAGGCATCTTCGTTGTTTGTCGAAAAGGGTTAAAAAAATTTAAAGCATTTAAAATCGGACGATTTGCAAAAGGATTTAAACTTTGATTATTCGAATTTGACCCATTTTGAGTTGGTAAATTTGGAGGTAAAGAAGTTTGCGCATTACTTAAAGACTCGGTGTTGATTACACTTGTTGATGATGAATCTGGTTTTGTTGTAGTTTGCCGAAACGGATTAAAATAGTTTATAGCGTTCAAAATGGGACGATTTGCAAAAGGATTAGAATTAGTTGTATTCACAACATTTTGAGATGGAGGATTCGTGCTTTGAACAGCTTGGTATGGTTGTTGTTGAGGATTCAAATCGTTAGTTGCAACATTTTGATTTGTTGATGTTGTACTTAAAATCGTCGCAGAGGTTGTTTGCGGCCTTGAAAAAATATTGCTTATACCACTTTGAATTTGCGAAATTCCATTTTGGAAGAATCCAATGGGAGTTTGAGGTGATTGCTGTTGGGATGTGTTATTATTTTGTCCGAATTGGGCAAAAAAATTATTTGCGAAATTTTGAAGCTGACTTACAATTGAGGTTGAATTCGAGCTTTGCCTCAACGCATTATTATTTTGCACCGTTTTAAGAAAATTATCGATTCCTTCATTAAAAGAATTCCACACGTGGGGTTCCACCGCTTGATGAGAAGATTTTAAGTTATTTTCAATTCCTTGAACACCATTCCTTACAATCTCTTGAATGCTTGCATATTCGTATTCATCTAATTTTTGTGTTTCTTCTCGAGTAATCTCATCCAAATTCCTTGCGTAAACTCGATGACTAACACCTTCATCATAAATTACTTTTACTGGAATCACACTGCTGAATACCAAAGCAGCTTTGGTTAAAACACTGAAGAACAAAAACCACTTGTATTGCATCTCGGGTTATACTGATGCTCGGAAACTGTAAACGTTTGGCTTTATACCCAACCCTTCTTTCAGATGATGCGAAATACAACTGTAATAAGTATTAACGACCGGTTCATCCAGTTTTAAGTTGTGCCGTGCTCCTAAAGGGATTTTTAAGATGGCTCATAATCGATTTGGCGGAAGAAAACCAAAAAATCAATTTTTCGAGGTCATTCTAACTGTTAAATCCTAAACATCATTGGGATAAACCCACTATAAATCTCATGAAACATCCCATAAAAGTGAACGTTTCAACGGCACCGATAATAATGTATTTACGCTAATCTCGTCTAGCGGTTCTTCTCGATTCTCTTCAAACGGTCTGTGGTGGAGTCGAATTTCTTTCTCTTGCCTAACGATCAAATGCTGAAACAGTTAAAAGGTACCGTGCTCGTAAAACCGATCACAGAAAAAAAAAAACATCTCCAGTATCCGCCGATTTATTGCATCAGGGGCACGAGGCAGGTGTGTTCTTCGTTCTTCGTTCGCGCTGTCGACCGTAAAGGCCAATGACTTTGTCGCGGGATTCTGGTACCTCGAACTCTATTGATACTCAACGTACTAATTTCTTAAGCGAACAACGTTTTCTTAAGAAATTCTTCGCACATGTTTGAACTTTGTAAATATTTTCCGGGGTGTGTAACGATTTGTATCTTGTGTTTGTTTGGAATAATCAATCTGCAGATTAAGAATACAGATTTAGATACTTAGAACTGTCTTGTAACAATCTATTCAGTCTTGTCAGATCTTTCTCACAATCAAATATTTGAACTAAAATTAGAACTAACACTAGAACTGTTACTAATAAAAGTAATCCTACATCCGAGATTAGATACTTTTGGGGTTTGATGTGCGTTTTTTGAACCTTCTTCAAGAACTGGTTCGAAATTTTTCCGAAGACTTTTGTTAGTACTAGCCTTGCTTATAGATATACATAGTTACCCAAAGAATTTAGTTAGTGGTCGCGATGCCTATATGGCAGGGTGACTTATGTGTCGCCATTCATAAAAATTTAAATTTTACTATTCGCGCCTTATACCCGTTACTACGAAATTGTAAAATAGGTTGCATATATTTCAATATCTCTTGTACACAAAAAAACAATAATGTGTCCTTCAAGAATTGTTGAAGACTGTTCGTCGGTAAAATATCGATTTGTAGACAGCAAATTCTTTTACGTAAGTGCATGACCAGGAAGAGTATATTAAAAATATTGGGCAAGGCATTCGAGTGGAGACATGTGGAGAAAAGGCTGTTACTTAATAATAAATCTGAAATTTAAATTTGTATTTTAATTCATTTTTTAACGTGCTCACATGCTCGAAATTATTATTACTAAATTTCAATGTAATTGTTAAGGTCACATACCGCTAATTTTTTTCTTCTATTGTATATATTGTAAATTATTATTGTTAAATGTGTATTTCATGTCTTTTCTTGTATGTATATTTTCATGTAAAACCCGTTTTGTCGTTTTGTGTAAAAGTTTGTCCGTCGAAAAATAAACTCTCTTTGTCGTCCAGTTTTCGAGTTATTGCAAGCCGTACCGAGAGACTTGGAATTAGAGAAAATCAAGATTAATTCGCAAGTATAGACAATTTTATTAATTTCAAACGCAAAATCATAATAATAATACAAGAGCGAACTGAATAGCCAAAAGAAGAAAGATACAGAGAATTAGACGAAAGCATATCAGTGCGGAGGAGGAGGTGACAGCAAGGGAGGAGTATAGACTCACAAGAAAGGAATTGATAAGAGTGATAAAGAATAATAAGGAGAGCAAGTGGAAAAGTTTGTGTCATGAATTAGAAAACAACATGTGGAGAACGGCGTAGCAGATTGTAAGGAAACGAATGTGAATAAGAACGAGAGAGAGGTTAGATGAGGAAACAGTGGTAAACCAATTCAAAAAGTTATCAACAACCAGAAATGTTTACCATAGAAGAACTAACAGTCTGAGTCAGCTTAAAAGACAAAAAAAAGCAGCAGGAGAGGATAGCATAACTAATGAAGGGAAGATGAAAGAAATATCGATGATGGTGGCCTACGCGGATGATTTGTTGGTGATGGTGAGAGCGGAGTCGGAAGAGACGATGATATATTGATGATATATATGAATATTGTATAGGAGAAGTGGTAGAGAATATGGGAGAGCTGGGCATACTACTAACGTAAGATAAAACTGAGATAGAGATTTTAGAAAGAAGAAGAAGAAAGCTGCAGACAATAGAGTTTAGAGTAGGCTAACAAATCATTAAAGCTCAGAATCGATAAAGTACTTAGGAATCCATTTAGACAAAGATTTACGTATGACGGCGCATATTAAAAAAGTCTCAGAGAAAGTCGGAAAAATGTATAATAACTTAATTTATTCACTTAACGCGGTTGATGCCTAGAAAAGGAGATCCATTGGCGACAGTAATAACATCGGACACTTTATACGGAGCCCCAGCTTGGGAAAGCGCTAAGAAATATTCTAAAATGTATATCGTACCATAGCGATGATAGCTGTAAAAAGGCTGTAGGTACACTGGCTGGACACGCCTCTATGGAATTGTTGGCCTGAGAAAGAAATAGAAATTTGAATACAAAGGGAGAGAAAGCAGAATAGAACAGACAAGACATGTATACAAAGTGGCAAGAGAGACGGAATCGTTATGAGGGATGTGCAAAACCGTGTATAAAAGATGTAAGAGAATAGCATAGCAAATGGCCTCGCGTAAACCTTTATACCACCCAGGTAATGCAACACCCAGGTAATGCAACACCCAGGACATGCAAGAACGCAGTATACTTCGTGAAGATAAAGAAAAGTGAGTTGAAAAGCTGTCGATTTGGATGTCAAGACCAGACACACCTCGACACACAATTTTTGAATTTTGTTGCTTCGAAAGAAAGAGGATATAAACGATCACGGAAGTGGGACAATCTGTTTTAGAAGAAAATGTAGCCGACCTTTTTGTGATCAACAATGAGCAGCGTGACGCATAATGAGATAGTGAAGAGAGGTGATGAACATTAAGGAGATGGAAGAGAAAAGGAGTGGGGAAAAGAAAAAGGGAGTTAAACAATAGAACAATAGGAAGAAATAACAATACAATCGCCAAGACAATCTGCTGTAATGTGTAAGCTGGTCCGAAATGTCAATATCCAATAGGCAAGGAAAAAAACAGGAGTGTTTTTTTAGTGGTATAACCAGCAAGAGGTCGGCACAAAAAATCCCTGTCGCCGGCGGAGTCGTACATTCCTGGTTAGATAAAATTTCCTATCATGTGCATATCTGACCATAAAACATTTTTCTCCTCCTAAGTGCAAAAAAAATGTTGGGTTGTTTGGTTAAGCTATCAATCTTAACCGGGATAACTCAACTCAACCCAACCAATCAGCTGAGATCACTTCTTGTTTAAGAAAGAAGTATCAAAATATTGTTCAATTTACGTGCGGCAGCCGACGTTTTCGAAGTCGACTCTCTTTTTCCTTAAAATTGTTAATAACATTGAAGATGTAATCCCAACTAGCTATTTAGCATAAAATGTTGTTGGCATATTGTTAACTAGTTGGGTTGGGTTAACACTAGTTATTGTTTGAGGAAGAAATATCAATGTACTGTTCATTGTACTTGGGTCAGAGGTTGGAACCTTTTTTTTAGAATCCACTCTTTTCCATGACCCAGTATAGTTAGGGCGTAGAATACAGCTTAAGTGAACTTTTGCTGATGAAAAGCATAGGTTATGCCTTTGCTTTCGGTACCCATATTGACAGATTATAAGCAGTTTGTTATAGTTTGATAGCCTATTATTTTTTTATTGACAATGGTGATTTTGATAAGGTTGATAAAATAGATATTGGTCTATAATTACTTTGTAGGGCATACACAATAATTATAGACCAATAATATATAATATATAACATGACATTATATATAATATGTCACGTTTTTTGTATGTAGGTGTTATCTTCGTCAGCTTGAACTCTTTCGGAAAGACTCTCTCCGCTAGATAATTGTTTATGACAAAACAGAGATGTTTGATAAACATTGGTTTATCCTGTCGTATTTTTTTGCTTTTTGCTTTGTTCATTAATACAATTGGTCGAAGAGTTTTGGATGTCATCCGGTTTGGGAGAAAAGCGGATAACTTTTCAACATTTAATGCTGGATCTTTTGCTGGTGTTTCCTGGATTTTTCAGTTTCTCGTTCAGACAAGTTTCCAGGCCGATAAAATTCTCTCGTGACTTCGATTACTATGTGCAAACCGTCTAATTTATTTTTTAATTATTCTATGTTTTTAGCTTTCCATTTTAGATTTGTACCTCTCAGAGATTTTTTAACATTCTTCTCAGGGAACACATTTGGACAGCATTTGATAACATATTTGTTATATTTGTTGATGTCTTGAAATAAGGTTTTAATTACCTCAATGTTTTTCTGAGAGAATAAAGTTTGTAAGTAAAGTTCTAATTTACAATAAATTCATCCTTAACAGGTGCATCAATATACAGTATGTATGTATAATAAAATTAGAAACACTTGGTTTTTATTTATTTAATTGATTCGAATTAATATTTCATAATGTTTAAAAGAATTCTAACGAATTCAAAAAAGAATTTAAAGAATTCTCAATGATGAAATAATGACAAACGAATTTGTAGACGCAAAGTCGTTTATCCAAACTCAAATAGTTGCAAAAAACTTTATTTACCTACTAGTTCCGATTCGTGTGTCGAGCGATTACTCAAAGGAACCCTCGGCGCCTATTATGTCTATAATAAAGCTTGTATAATTACAATATTACTTTAAAAAAATATATATTTGTAATTGCTCCTTCTAAAACAATTCCATATTATTTATAAAAAGTGTTTTTGAGTAAAGAAATTTAATATGAAATCATAAGAAAGCCTTCGTACTGATAGAATCAAATACGTTTATTTATATAAAACATAGTATAACAATAAAAATGATAACAATCATCAAAATCTTATTTTAATCCTAAATATAAAAAGTATAATTTGAATTTCGCCTTAAAATATGCAACCCAAATTACAAGTAATTTTAAAATGTTAATAAAACAATTATTTAAATTTATATATTATCTTTTCATTAACTTTAAGTTTTATAACCATAAACAAAAACTAAATTTATATAATAAATTAAAATTTAAAAATAAAATCAAAAATATTGAAATGACTTTTTAAAAGCCAATATAACCTCAAAATCAAACGTCATCTACACGTGGTCCCAAATAAACAATCTTTTATTTAGTTAATATCAATAATAACTCATTAAAAATGCCTAAAATAAAAACTGAGAAGAAATCAAGAATACACAATGAAGTTGCGAGGCAAGGTACCATCATAATTATTTAAAAATAACCACTTATACACTAATAACCACTTTCGTAGGAATTATGTTTAATAAGGATTTTGGTCAACATATTCTCAAAAATCCAATGATAATTACGGCAATGTTGGAAAAATCTGGATTAAGATCGACTGATGTTGCTCTTGAAATAGGTCCGGGAACCGGTAATATGACCGTTAAATTAATAGAGAAAGTCAGCAAAGTCATTGCTTGTGAAATTGATACACGGTAATTAATTTATTGATCATATTATGATGATTTAAATTAATTAATGATTTAAATTATTTATAGATTAGTGGCTGAGTTACAAAAACGTGTTCAAGGCACCCCCATGCAACAAAAATTACACATCATGGTTGGAGATGTTTTAAAAACTGAGTTACCTTTTTTTAATGTTTGTGTAGCAAATATCCCTTATCAAATATCATCACCGTTAGTATTTAAGTTATTATTACACAGACCGTTTTTCCGGTGTGCTGTCTTAATGTTTCAAAAAGAATTTGCTCAAAGATTAGTAGCTAAACCGGGTGATAAATTATATTGCAGATTATCAATTAATACTCAATTATTAGCCAGGGTCGATATGCTTATGAGCGTAAGTAAAAAAATAAGAAAAATTAAAATAATCTATTTTTTAATTAAAATTTATTAGGTTGGTAAAAATAATTTTCGCCCCCCTCCGAAAGTGGAATCTGCTGTTGTTAGGATAGAGCCGAGAAATCCTCCACCTCCCATTCCTTACACAGAATGGGATGGACTAACAAGGATAGCTTTTACAAGAAAAAATAAAACTTTAGCAGCCGCTTTTAAACAAACTTCCGTTTTATTGACTTTAGAAAAAAATTACAAATTGTATTGTAGTTTACATAATAAGGTAAAGTTTATTAAAATGATTTATTTAAATTTGATTAAGTAATTTTTAGACTGTACCTGAGGATTTATCTATAAAAGAAAAGGTTGAAGAAATCTTAAAAAGTATAAACGCAAATGAAAAGAGAGCAAGGACTATGGATATCGATGATTTTATTCAGTACGATTTTAATTATCTTATTTTAATCTTTATGATATTAAACATTAATTTGTTACAGGTTACTTCTTGCTTTTAACAAAGAAGATATTCATTTCTCATAGAGAAAATGAGAAAAAATTAACAAGTGTATAGCTAATGTAATAACAATTTATTATGTTTAAAAAATATTTATAAATAAAATGATTAAGATTAAATTCTACAATAAAATTCAACATTTAATATAAACAAATATCTTTGGATCCATTATCTTCAATAAAACGAAACTTTATTTCGATTACTTTATTAATCAGTGTTTCGTCCTTTCAAGTTCTTCAAAGAATTTGATTCGGTTTTTTGTAATATCAGCTGGAAGTAATTCTTCGTCTTCTTCATTTGCTGGTAAATTTTCCTCTTCTGCAAAAAAATTAATGAATTAAATTTTAAATAAAAACACTCTTTGATTAGTCATTTTTTTTATATCTCTCTTTGAATTCTTTTAGAAACCATTAAAATCTCGAAAAATTTTATACATTCATTAAATGTTCTAGAGAGAACCTTTTTGTTCTAATTCTGGGACTGAATTGCATCTGCTGCAAACATTTTTGTTGAAGGACACGTATTTTGAATTGAAGGTGGATCAAGACTTCTACAAGACTTGATCCACTTTCTGAAGACTTGCTACTGCTTCTAGAAGACTTGAAATGCTTCCAGAAGACTTGAAGGATTCTTCAGAAGGATTCTGCATGTAGATAACCAAAGAAGAATTAACACCGCTTCTAAAAAATGTTTTAAATGATTTTAGAAGAGGTGATACTCCATCTAAGAGATTTTAAATGATTCCAAAAAAAGATGATATTGTATCTGGACGAGTAGAAACACTTCCAGAAGACTTGCCATTGCTTTCAGAAGATTTCGAATATTTCCAGAAGACTTTGAATGTTTCCAAAAGACCCGATACTGTCTCGTAGAGACCTGATACTGCTTCCAAAAGACTTGAAATGCTTCCACAAGACTGAACTGCTTCCAAAAGATTTACTACTGCCCCTGGAAGAGTTGATACTATATATCTAGAAAACTTGATATAGCTTGCAGAAGACTTGATACTGCTTCTAGAAAACTGGATTCTGCATGTAGATAACTTGAAATGCTTCCAGAAGACTTGATATTGCCAAAGAAGAGTTAATACCGCTTCTAAAAAATGTTTTCAACAAAGAAAGAAGAGTTGATACTGCACCTAAGAGATTTTAAATGATTCCAAAAAAGATGATATTGCCTTTGGACGAGTAGGAATGCTTCCAGAAGACCTGATACTGCCTCTAGAAGACTTGATATTGCTTCTAGAAGACCTGATACTGCTTCTAGAAGACTGGATTCTGCATGTAGATAACTTGAAATGCTTCCAGAAGACTTGATATTGCCAAAGAAGCGTTAATACCGCTTCTAAAAAATGTTTTCAATGAAGAAAGAAGAGTTGATACTGCACTTAAGAGATTTTAAATGATTCCAAAAAAGATGATATTGCCTCTGGACGAGTAGGAATGCTTCCAGAACACCTGATACTGCTTCTAGAAGACTTGATATTGTTTCTAGAAAACCTGATACTGCTTCTAGAAGACTGGATTCTGCATGTAGATAACTTGAAATGCTTCCAGAAGACTTGATATTGCCAAAGAAGCGTTAATACCGCTTCTAAAAAATGTTTTCAATGAAGAAAGAAGAGTTGATACTGCACTTAAGAGATTTTAAATGATTCCAAAAAAGATGATATTGCCTCTGGACGAGTAGGAATGCTTCCAGAACACCTGATACTGCTTCTAGAAGACTTGATATTGTTTCTAGAAAACCTGATACTGCTTCTAGAAGACTGGATTCTGCATGTAGATAACTTGAAATGCTTCCAGAAGACTTGATATTGCCAAAGAAGAGTTACTACCGCTTCTAAAAAATGTTTTAAATGATTCTAGAAGAGTTGATACTGCACCTAAGAGACTTTTTAAATTTAACGGATTCAAAAAAAATGATATTGCTTCTGGACGAGTAGGAATGCTTCCAAAAAAACTTGATACTGGTTTTAGAAGACTTGATATTACTTTCAGAGGATTTCTAATATTTCCAGAAGACTTGAAATGTTTCCAAAAGAGTCGATACTGCCTCAGGAACAATTGGCGCAGCTTCCAAAAGACTTGAAATGCTTCCAGAAGACTGAACTGCTTCTAAAAGATTTACTACTGCCCCTGGAAAACTTGATACTATATCCAGAAAATTGATATTGCTTGCAGAAGACTTGATACTGCTTCTAGAAGACTGGATTCTGCATCTAGAGAACTTGAAATGCTTCCAGAAGACTTGATGTTGTTCCTGGAATATTTGTAATGCTTCTAGAAGCCTTGATACTGCATCTAAATGATTTTAAATAATTCTAGAAGAAGTGATATTGTCTCTGGAAAACTTGAAATGCTTCCAGAAGACTTGATACTGCCCCTGGAAGACTTGCTACTAAATCTAGAAAAGTTGATTTTACTTGCAGAAGACTTGATACTGCATCTAGAAGCCTTACTACTGTATCTAAATGATTTTTAATAATTCTAGAAGAAATGATATTGTCTCTAGAAGACTTGAAATGCTTAAAGAAGACTTCACACTGCCCCTGGAAGACTTACTACTAAATCTAGAAAAGTTAATATTACTTGCAGAAAACTTGATACTGCCTCTAAAAGACTGGATTCTGCATCTAGACTTGAAATGCTTACAAAAGACTTGATATTGCCACAGTAGACTTAATACTGGTTTTTTAAATGCTTCTAGAAACGTTGATACTGTACCTAAAAGATTTTAAATGATTCTAGAAAAGATGATATTGCCTCTGAAATGCTTCCAGAAGACATAATACTGCTTCTAGAAGACTTGATATTGCTTTCAAAAGACGAAGTATTTCCAGAAGGCTTGAACTGCTTCTAGAAGATTTGAAATGCTTTAAAAAGTCTCGATACTGCCTCAGGAAGACTTGATACTGCTTCTAGAAAATTTGATATTGCTTTCAGAAGATTTCAATATTTCCAGAGGACTGGAAATGTTTCCAAAAAACTCGATACTGTTGATACTGGAAGAGGTGGTACTGCTTCCAAAAAACTTAATATGTTTCCAAAAGACTATAATAATAATAATAATCTTTATTATCGTAATAAGCCAAAGGCTTACATGCGTCGTTACATGCTTTGGTGGTATAATTTACCACCAAAGCGAAAAAGATAATAAAATATAACAATATAAAAACATTACATATAACAAATACACATTAATAATAATCCGTGTCAAAACAGTAATCTGCTGTTCAATAAGCTTTACGTAATAAAACAACCTTAATCCTAGTTACAAAAGCTTTAAATGTTGAACTCCTTTAGCTACCAGGCAGATTATTAAAAAATTTTACTCCATAATAATGTAATTTTACTCCATAAATGCTGGATGTCCCTCCAATCCTAATCTTGTAATTGTGAAAATCACCTATTTTTTTAGTTGACAATGAAGTAACGTTGTAAATTTCAAATATTTAAAGATATACAAGACCGGTCCGTAACTAATGAAACACAGAGCAACACTAAATCCTTGTATAAAATTATTACGATTTAACCCAATTTACCTTAGTTCTATTGTTAATAATAAAAAAGATACAGATAGTTAAAGTTAATATTTTATCTTCGTTTTTCTTAAATAATTTCGTAATCTCTTACATTATGTACAGGAAAATTAGTACATTAGCATTTTTTAAGATGGTAAATAGAAATTTGTTATTAGTTGATATATGACAAATTGTTGATTACTAAAAATATTATTATCTTCAAAATATCTGATTAATTGATTTAGTTTTTAATTAATTTAATTATTAATGGTTTTTCAACAACTTTTGTTAGTACAGGTAATGTACTAGTTGGTCTGTAGCTCGAAGAGCCTCATTAGTATCACCTTTTGAACAAAGGTATAACATTTGCAATCTTAAATTCGTCAGGAAAGTAGCCAGCGGATAGACATCGGTTAAACAAATCCGTCAATATTGAAATTAGACAATTTTTAACTTTTTTAACATTATTTTAATACTATTTTAACATTATTGAGTTCAGACCAAAGAAGTCAACAGTTTTTTCAGATCTCAGAACATCGAAGGAGACTTCAGGATTCTCAAGCATTCTTTACACAATTAACATGTTCAATAAATAATGACAACGGATCAGCACCATCATTTATGCCTTTTGCTAATTTACCAGGGATACTCAAAAAGGAATTATTAAGGTGCTCAGACTTAAAATGCTTCCAAAAGATTTACTGCGGCCTCTGGAAAACTTGATAGTGTATCTAGAAAACTTGAAATTGCTTGCAGTAGACTGGATTCTGCATGTAGATAACTTGAAATGCTTCCAGAACACTTGATATTGCTAAAGAAGAGTTAATACCGCTTCTAAAAAATGTTTTAAATGATTCTAGAAGAGTAGATACTGCACCAAAAAGATTTTAAATGATTCCAAAAAAGATGATATTGCCTCTAGAAGACTTGATATTGCTTTCAAAACATTTCAAATATTTCCAGAAGAATTGTAATGTTTCTAAAACTCGATACTGTCTCAGGAAGACTTGATACTGCTTTTAAAAGACTTGAAATATTTCCAGAAGACTGAATTGTTCATAAAAGATTTACTACTGCCTCTGAAAAACTTGATACTATATCTAGAAAACTTCATATTGCTTGCAGAAGACTTGATACTGCTTCTACAAGACTTGATACTGCAGTAGTATAGATTAGCCGATTCTAGAACCTCCTCCTCGAACCTGCGTCCGAGGAGGAGGTTCTAGAATCGGCTAATTGTTGGAGGAGGAGGAGGAGGAGGTTGTAGTATCTACTAATTGTTGGAGGAGGTTGTAGAATCGGCTAATTGTTGGAGGAGGAGGAGGAGGTTCTAGAATCGGCTAATTGTTACAAACCTACTAACCTTAAAAGTTGTAATGTGGGAGGAGTTTCCAATTAAGTTTTAATTATTTTGCAACCTCCTCCCAAGTGACACCTTTAAATAGGGAAACCAGAGAATAAAATAATAACGCTCTGTTGACGTGTCAAGACATGTTCGTAGATGGTCACTCTTCGTCGTCTTCCGATAGAATGAAAAATAATCTTGTAATATTTACTAATATATACTAATTAAAATGATTATCCCATCCTACCTGATTTGGATGATATAATGTGGGAGTGTTTAAGTGACTAATTGAAAATCGTGTATATCGAACTTGCTTGCAAAAAGGTTTTAAATCGGCCGTAATTATTAAATAAGAGTAGGGTTTTTTATAAATTTATTCAGGTAGTAATACTGCCCAAGCAAGTTTATGTAAAAAAAATGTATGCAGATAAGAAGTGCTGTTTTGCTCGAAGAAAAGGAATGAGTCATATTTACCTGGCATCATTTGGGTTCATTATGTTCACAAAGAAACCTCCTGCATAAAACTCCTGCAAGAATTGGGAGGAGGTGGAAAGGTTTATAAACGGTGGTAAAGTATCACAGGGACGTAGTTATTCGTTGAGAAGTGAAAAAGAATAAAGTCCAAAATGTTGGTGTGTGATAATTGCGCAAAATGTTTCACCCGATCCGATAACTTGAAGAGACATCAGCGGCAATCATGCATTGGTAAAAGAATCAAACTTGAAGCAATATCTAAATCAAATATGGCAAAATGTGATGCGTGCGATAAGTACGTAAATAAGCAATGTTATTCTGCACATTTGCGCAGTAATGAGCATAAACGCAATGCGTTTGTAATAATTGACGATGGAGTTGAGAGAATCGCTGGGGCATTTGGCGATAAAATAGTAAGCTACAGAATAAACGAACCGGGAACTTTTGTGGATTTGAAGGAATATTGGGATAGAATTCGTGAAAAAATCTTAAATCTAATTCAAAGCGCTATCGATATTCATGGCAGCATTAAATTAAATCTAGAATGTTTTGGAATGTATTGTTTGCAATCCAAAGAAGATTGGGAAATAAAATCGTTTAATACAAAGAATAAAGTAGCATCTTTAGCAACAGATTTGTATAAAATTTATAATGACTTCATCGATGAAATATCATCAAAAATGTCGGAATTTCAAGAACGTGATTCAGGTAAGCGCTTTAAGGTGCAAGGTTTGAAGAATACTAATTAAAACAATTTGTATACAGGGTGGACACTATTACAAATACTGTATATGGAGGTTAATCTCAACAAATATAACCCCACAAGAGCTTCGAGCTACATAGATCTGCCGTACCATATAAAAGCTAAGCGTGCTGTAATAAATATCCAAAATGCTGATGATGCATGCTTTGCTTGGGCGTTAACATCAGCAGTGTGTGAACCGAACGGTTTACCACAGCGGATTATTATTATCCTCATTATGAAAATTGTGGCTTTGACTATTCAAATATAACATTTCCGGTTAAATTACGAGACTTGACTTTATAGAAGACTTGATTCTGTATCTAGAAGAATCAAGTCTTCTGCATCTAGATAATTTGAAATGCTCCCAGAAGACTTGATATTGCCACGGAAGACTTAATACCGCTTCTAAAATATCTTTTAAATGATTTTAGAAGATTGCCTCTTGAAGACCTGAATTGCTTGGAAAAGATAAGACGTGATATTGCTTTTAGAAGACTTGATATCAAGTCTTCTATAAGACAATGCAATATTGCTTGCAAAAGACTTGACACATTTCCAGAAGGCTTGTTAATGCTTCTAGCACATTTGATACCGCATCTAGAAAACTTAATATTGCGTGCAGAAGACTTGATAGTGCATCTAGATGACTTGAAATGCTTCCAGAAGAATTGATATTACATCTGGAAGACATGAAATGCTTCCAGAAGACTTGATATTGCTTCCAAAGGCTTTGTATTGCGCCTGGAAGTCTTAAAATGCTTTCACAAGGCTAGAAATGCTTTCAAAAGAGCATTTTTTCAATTGTTGTAATTTCTTCAGACCCTTTCACATCCAATTCAGATTTTTTTTGGAGAGCCGTCATTCGTCGTTCTCAAGGGAGTCTATTAAACGCATGTATAAATTTAATTTCATTGGGGGTTCTTTAAAATTATTTTAGCCCTCATTAACTTCCTTACTATTAAAGAAAGTTTAAGTAGCCTTGGTCTAAAGTTGAAAAGAATTTCCAGATTACAGACCAAAGAAATACTATACCTCAGCAAAGGGAACCTGATGTCTGGCTAATGCATCGTGGTCCATTATGTGCATCTTGTATGCCGTCTGTTTTATATTGAAGAAGCTAAGGCTGCTTGTGCAACGGAGAACTGGAGATTTTAGAGTTTGGGGATTCGTGCCGATTGGCTTAAGCTGCCAATCCGCAACCAGATCAAACTTATCGAGTTTGCAACGACGAGTCAGAGATACCGTCTGAATATGTCACTAAAGATCACCTAAAATATAAAATTTAGGGAAAAGTTAACATAAAGGACCGAAACCTTTGAAAGACCACAAAAGTTTTTATAGAACAGATTTGAATGTTAATATTAGTTATAGTTAAAATGAAACAATTTAAGGATGTAAAAATGTTATCAATCATTTTAAACATACATAGTTTATCGATTTTTTTAAAAGACTGTCTCCCTATTCGATTGAGGGTGATCTGTGTATTATTATTGCTGTTGGACTGAGGGGAGCAGCCCCTTTTGTCCCGGAGCCTATAAGATCTATTCTAATTTTAGCTCCCTAAAAGTTTGGGGCAAATGTAGATCCTTATTAAACTTTAATTTACACCAAGGTCTTTTTCTTTTATCGGCATAAGTGTCAAAAGTTTTATGGGTAAAAGAAAAGTCGGCCAATTTTTGCGAAGGGTTTTAGAAGGGGGATCCCCTTGTACAGAGTGGAGTAGAGCCTCTAGTCAGACCAGTAAAGTTTTGGGGAAGAGCAAAAGAAAATTCAAGATTCGAAAGACCGAGATTTATTTTTGTTGGGATTCGAGATTACAGTAAGAATAGAACAGTTATATTCGAGCTGAAAGGGAACAATGTAATATGACGACTTGATCCAATCATGCATATGGCCAAACAAGGACTCCTCTCTTTAATTGAGGCCCCCCATCTTTCTTCGAATCATCCCTGCCTTATTCGGCTGGTCCTTATTATTATGTAAAAGCACGGCTTATATCATGAATTTGAAGATTCGTTAGCTCTTAAATCTGCTACGTTTTGCAATTCAGCATCAATATTTTTTCTGAGAAAGACATCTATCTGTATTAGTTGACAAATTTAAGATAACATTAAACCTAGCAGGTGTTTGTATTGATCTTTTGCATCCAAATGCATCAATATTAAAAAAAATAAGATACAATCACTAGAAAATGTTAGAGGCCCTCCAAAAGTCCCTAAGTAATCAAGAACATTAGCAGATAAATAGTAGAGAGATGGATCAAGAAATCTTTGTACATTAAAGTCTTTCAGATTCGGATTGTCTTTTCGTTATCAATGGCAATCTAATCTCGGCACGGTATATTGATGAAATTTTGATTGAACACGTAGTTCTTATCGGCCCATTTATTGGGGACAATGTCTTCTTTATACACTTTACATCTTGTAACTTTGGTGTTAACAACAATAAAAAAATTAAACAAAAACAGAAGTGCTCATAACAGACGAGACTGCAAGCTCAATATGTTTAAAATTAAATTCTTTTTTTGTCGGTGCAAAGGAAACTTCAAATGCGTAAAAATAAAACACTATTGCTTAAATTGAAAAGCGCCAAAATGGGGATGGATTTATTAAGTCTTCATTTTAGGTGAAGCCTTTTTTGTGCCGCTAAGATTTAATTTACCTTTTTCCTTTTTATGAACTTAGTTTTGTTCAGAATAATTGTATAATAATATAATTAATAAATAAATTTGAAATACCTGTTTTAACACATAAATCCTCCTCATTTCTTAATTGTTGAGTAATACTTTTGGGTAAACTCCTCGCCGTTAAGCTGTACACATTAACAACATCCTTCTTTACTTCGAGGATTTCCTAAATTACATAACAAAATTTAAAAAAAAAACTTAAAATTAAATAAATATTTACCGGTCGACGATCAAATATTTTTTTCAAATTTTGTACCGAAGGAATATGACTATGTTGCTTATCATCATCATAACCATTTTCTTCTAACTCAACTTCAATCAAATCTTCCCCATTTTGGACGATATTTTCCAACGAAATTTGTTTTTTAATTTCAATTTCATCGTTTTTCTTTTGTGGAGTGGACGAAACGTTCGAAATACTTTTTGAGTACCTTCCCAACAAATCCTTTACAAGCTTCTTCTCTTTCAAATCGATAATTTCCGGATCAGTTTCTAACGCACTTTCGGGTCGTGAAGCGTCGTCCGTTACATCCGTGGAATACTCCAAACTAAAATCTTTATTTTCAAAGGATTCCTCTTCGGAATAATCGGACGTTTTCGTCGCGGGTTTATCATCGACCAAACTTTTAACTTCTCCGAAATATTTCGCGGGGATTTGCGGATAAGTAGAGATGTCTTTCGTTTTTAAAACGAAATCGAATTCTTGAACTAAGTTTTTATCCAAGGCCACATCAATTTCATCGTGTCCGTTTTGATTTTGATTTTGGTTTTGGTCGTTGATAAGATTGTATTCGTGGGTCTTATAAACGATTTCTTTGGTGTTACTAAATTCGTTTGTGATATCGTCGAATTTGCTTAAGCTTTTCTTTAAGCTCGGTGCTATGTCGTGATGTTCTTCTTTTATAGTGATGGGTTTTTCGAATCCGTTGGAGATTGATTCAAAATTGTATGGCACATCTTCTATAATACTAGCGGTGGTTGCTACGATGTCTTCGATAATCGGAGTACTTTGATCACTCTCCGTGGTTAATGATCTCAAAAATTCTTGTTTTTTGTTTTCTTGCTCTTCGATCGGTGTAGATTGATTATGATTTTCATCGATCGGTTCATCAAATTCTTTTTTTATATATTTTAATCCTTCGGGGGTTGTAAAATTGTTGCTACTCACTGAAAATTCTTGGGTAACACCTCCTGAATTAACTATCATCGTTCCAGTTTGGGGGTTATAAATCCTTTCGATGCTCATATCCGAATCACTTGATACATCCAAACGATTTGGTCTAACTGGAGGTGTGTTTGAAGATTCACTCATTGATGGGAATTGATATTGATCCTCTTCTTGATATATAACCGCTGGAACTGCTGTGACTAATGTCTCATCATCGACTTCGTACCCGCGTATCTACGTAAAATAAAAAAAAAACCAACGGTTAAATAATGAGGTATTTACAACTTTCGCGGCTGTATATGTAGATAGGATTCCGGTGTATTCGATAGGAATAATAAGTATTATGTCTTAGTCATGGAATGTTCAAGGCGCATTAAGAATGGGTACGTGGTTTGTTGAAGGATTTCGCACGTGATTAACTAGATTAAAACAGTGTTATCTTTAGATAAAACTGTTAATACTTTTAGTTAATTCGATGGTTTTATTTTTTTTATTAAACAAAATAAACGAAATTCGTACGAAAGCTTAATTATCATTTAATGTTTTTCGTGGCAAAACAAAAAACATTTCTAATTTTAATTTTAATTTAAGCAGCAAAGGAAATGCAAAAATTTTATCGTAACGATGATGAGGGGAAATTGTTAATATTATTTTGCGATAACAAAAAATTGTTAAGATAACACAGTAATAATTGATATGATCGATGTTTATTTAAGATGAATTAACCTTTATCTCTCATGTGATTTATAAGTTTTCTTTTGATGATACGATAAAAAATAAGCATTTGAGTATTGTTAGTATTGCAACCTCTCCAATGACTTAAAAAATGATAACTTACCAAGTTTTCTATTAACTTAAAACGATCTATTTAAAACGAGGTACATGTTGATTAATATTAAAAAATAATTCATTGTAAATTTTAATTTATTTTTGCTAAAACAATATCAACAATACCCAACATAATACATCACAGTAGCTAATTAATTATTCATTAAAATAAATCTTATCCCCCTACTTTCTAATTTATAACGTCTTATACTGTTCGTTAAAATGCAACAAGGGATTTTTAGCAAAGTTTCTACTTGAATTTCTCGGCGAATACAGCCTTCTGGAAACACTGCCGTGCAAAAAATTTCCTTCTAAAGTCACCAAGGTTTCTTTCAAACTTACCTCTTCAGTTGCAGCGGCGTAATCTTTCTTACTAATACCCGCGGATCTACTCGCCTGCCGTATATAATAATCTCTTCCAAATCTACACAAAACCAAAAACATACAATTAATAGAAAGTCGAAGCAAATCTTTTTACGAAGTTTTATTTTCTACCTGACATTTTTTTTTCTGTCAGCGGCAAAAACTTCAGCTAACGTTTTTCCCATCGCACACAAAACGCGAACTTGATACAGTTAATTGACACCGTCCGCACCGAATAATCGCGATACTTTTTCGCGTTTAATTCTTATTTCGATATTATTATCTAAATTATCAAAATGATAACGCAACATTCCGTTGAATTTGATTATGTTGTAAACAATCGGTGATAATAATTATTAGTGCGATAGGATTCAATTGCACGCATGTTCTTTTTTATCCAGGAAAGTTTCAAAACATTTCAACTTTATCCTAAATGTACAGCCTAATATCTAATATTTATATTTATATGTAATAGATATAACAAAAATATAAACAAAGTACTTAAATGATTAATTTGAAAAAAATGTTGATCTTTTAATTTATTGCTGCATTGCTAAACTTAATGGATGTGCTTTTTGTGTTGCAATTTATTTTTAATTTCATTGAGTAATATAAGCAAGGTGTATTTCATAACTATTTCCGTGGTGATCTATTATTAGTGCACTATTATACATTTTATTTATTTTATTACATACTTGCAATCTTATCTTTGAAATTAACAGCTCTAATGCAGAGATAACATGAATAACACAAATATTTCGCAGAATTAAGCCGACAGGCTTTCTTTCCTATGTATCATATTACTATAGATTATAAATAGTGTGGTCAAAAACTACAATCGATTGAGTCTTACTGAGGAATCAAAAATATCCTGAGAAATCATTACAAAGTTGGTGATTTTAGTAATCATTTAAATGTAGATAGTATGTTAATCATTAACAAGTTGATTTTTTGAAGGAGTTAAGTTTAACAGAAGTTGAAGATTATTTGAATCAGATTGGAGTCTAGAACAACTAAGAGGTAAAGAGACATGGATAAAGAGATTTACATCGTCAGCATACCTTGAACATTGGGCATATTGAACGACATGAAATATGTTATTAACAAGTGGATTAGATAAAAACCATTAACTGAAACAATATGGCATTCTTCCTTCAGATAGGAAGCAAACCATTGAAAAAATTGAACATGTACAATGCAACATGTACAGCGAAAGTTAATAGACGTGTTCTGCAAGCTGCCCGTAAATATTTCGCTTTTATGTTAATATTTCATACAAACAGTATTTTCCCCTTTTAAATACATCTAATACTAATAAATGCTACAATATTTTTATCCACAATGAGACTTTCTTCTGCGGATACAAATGAAATAGTTCAGTTAATAAAATCGACGCTCCTTGAAGTTTTTAGTTCGGATACTGGTGATGGGCAAAAAATAACCAATAACGTGTCCCGCGCAATTATGAAAGCAACCAACAAGTTGATTGAAGAACAAAAAAATAATATTGAGGCGTTGGAGATTGAAAATAAAATTCTTCATATAAACTGGATAAATTGGAACAATATACCGGGCGTAATTCAGTGAGGATCTTCGGTGTTCCCGAGGAAGAGAATGAACAACTAGAAAACAAGGTGATAAATATCATCAATGAAAACTTTAAGAACACGAAAATAAAGAGCACATCGACCGATGTCATCGAGTCGGGAAAAAACCAACCGGTAAGATCGCTACTCGTGTGGTGAAACCTGCTTAGCCTCCTGGTATTATTATTAAATTTACCTACTATAAATATCGACAAAGTTTCTTCAATAATAAAAAATATCTTAAGGGAACCAAATATATAATGAATCAAATAAAATATAAAAATCTTTGCTTTGTATTTTAACTGGTCTTTTATTTTAAAAAATGTCTAACTAGTTTCGGCTAATCGCCATCTTCAGAGACAAGTCATAGTATTTAACTCATGTTCGTCAACTTTGTAATTTGAGTTCTACGTCTTTATTACATTTTAAATTGTTTTAATTAACTTATAATTGTGATTATGAAAACCGACTTACATATTACAAATAAATTTCTTATATTGACTTGTCTCTGAAGACGGCGATTAGCCGAAACTAGTAAGACATTTTTTAAAATAAAAGACCAGTTAAAGTACAAAGCAAAGATTTTTATATTTTATTTCATTCATTACACGTTACTGGTAAAATGGATATTCAAACAAACTATAATCAAACCAAATATGTGATTCGCGAAAATCTTACTAAAGAAACTTTAAATATTTTGATTCCGCAATTGATAAATTCGAATATAAAAATGTTTGGTCTTTTGATGGCACAGTTTATACATCTATTAATGGGAATAATCTCTAATCTCTAAGAAATTAGTATTACGGCATTATTGGAACATTATCAACTTTACTTTTGTCTTTTTATTACTTTACTTTTTTACTTTACTTTTGTCTTTATTTATTTTTAAGAAAGGAAAACTCTTTAAATAAAACTTTTTAGACTTCTTTCTCTTTCTTTTAAGGCCTTACAAAAAAACTTGTTTATTATATTTTTTTATAAAACAAATAAATTTAATTTTTTTCTGTTATTAATAACTAATTTATCTTTGCTTGTTTATATTACACTTGTACATAACATCACTTGTTAATTATTGAAACTGGAAATTGTGCTTTCTTATCCTTCTCTTTTTTGTTTTTCTTAGTTAACCTTGTATTTCCTTCTGTTTCTACTCTTCTTTCTTATTTTTTTCTCCTTGAATCTATTTCTTATAAATGAAATTTGGACACTTGAATGTTCGGTCCCTTCCGGCTCATTTTTCGGCTGTTAGAGATATAATTATTCAGGGCATTTTGATGTTTTTGCAATGTCAGAGTCTTGGATATATTGTGATACTAATCATGTTTTTATTCAATTGCGGGTTATAGAAGTTGTTTTGTGGGACGTTCTAGACTAACTGACCGTGGAAATCTTGGTGGAGCAGGAGGAGTTGGGTTCTTCATTAGACATAATTTGATATACATCACTCGATTAGAAACTGTTTCTCAACATATTGAATGCTTATGTATAGAGATAGTCAGTAGTGCTGTGTGGATGGTGGTGAGGGTGTTATATCGTTCCACCGGTACGATCTCGTAATTTTTAACTGAATTTGAAGACATTCTGGTTACAGGATCTGAAAGATTGATGTATCTAGGTGAATTCAATATTAATGGTGTTTACGGTAATACATTTATTTCTGTAATTGAGCAATTTAATTTAAAGCAGATAATTACGCTGCCTACACGTGTAACTCCCTTCTCGTTAACACTAATCGACTTCATTCTTCTTGATGATGATGCTCCCATTGAGGATCATGGTATTCTTCCTATTTATGATGTTGCTAACTACAATCTAGTATATAGGATCTTCATTCTACCAGCCTTTACTATAAGATTTTAACTACCAAATGTCCACCGTACTTATTTAACAAAATTCGGCTTCGAACAAATGTCCACAACATTAATATTAGGCATAGGCACACATCAACAATACCTCAGCATAGACTGGAAAGTTTTAAAACAGCATTTTCTTAATTTATGCCTAAATTATTAAACGAATTTACGCTTTCGGAGCTGTCGGAGAGTGGGTGGGTTTTTAGGACGAAATTCAGGTTTGAGCTGCTCGAAAGACAAAGTGGAGACCGAGTATAAACCAGTATGTTTTCTTTATTATTACTGTTTTTCTTTTCCAGTTTTCTTGCTAGCATGTATACATATATATTTGTTATAATTAAATACATAATACTATAATAGCGTAACAGAGAGGGCCAATGAAAAACAGCAGACCGTTGGAAATGCTGACTTGGCCCCCTTTAACCCATAACATTTTAATTAAGTTTCTTTTATGTTACACTGCATGATTGGTGGGTTAATAAACATTATTATTATTATTAAAGTTTATCCTGTAACTTCGTGAGTGCAAAAGTCTTACTAAAGTTCGTATAAACTGAATAAATTTGATAAGAATCAACAAAGGAATTTAAAATATATTGGGTTTACTATATTGGGTACTCAACCGAGCAGTCAGCAAAAAACTAAGTTAATGATGAAATGATTTTATTAAATTTTGTATCAGTGCGACTTGTTTTGACTATTAATGTTAGTCTTTTTCAAGCACGGTAAAAAAGATAAAAATTATGAAAACAATTATATCACTATGATCTAGAAAAAAGATAATAATTACCGTTAAGTATAGATAAAAAACATTTTTGTAATACGTAATACGTTTAAAAAGAAATAAGGTAACAACAAATACTGTATACTTCAAATTTAACCTCAAGCTGGAACTCACGTTTCTACAAACTAAAAATTTTAACATTACATCAATAAAATTAACAATATAGTGTCGCTGTATGTATAATAGCAATAGAAAACGTGAACTGTTAAAGAGTAAAATAGTCTAAAGTAAAAAGATTTAAATGGACCAAAAATATTAACCGGTACATGTAAGAATTTTAGCGGATCTTGTTAACCTGAAGAGTAAAAACGGCGAAGCAAGTCGAATAAGAATGAGTAAGATGCGTAAGACCTAACGTAAGAGCGTATTTAAATTTGAGTTCAAAAACTTACAAAAATTTTTTAAAAAGTTTATAATCTGTGGAAGAATTATATGTCACCACCTTATGGTGGTGAATAGGATGTTAAACAAATACTGGCAAACTAGATATGGGACGGTCAGGATTGGAAAATACATGTTTTTTATTGTTTTAAACGTTTTTCTTTTTGTTTTAAACTATTTTATGTAGTACTTTAAGGATTGTATTTTAAACAAATAAAACTTGTTTTAAACCTCAACCGCAAAACTTTATATGTTAGAAATTAATATTAATTGGGGAAGTAATGAACCCCGTCCATTACTAAGCCAATACACCAAAACATCGATTTTGAGGAGCAAAATTTCATTAGGGACAATTAAATAGTGAAAAGATGTATGCAGTAATTATCCAGAAGCATAGATTGTGTGAGTTCTCTCAGAAGACTTGAAATACTTCCAGAAGATTTGAAATATTCCTAAAAATACTTGTAACGCCTCAAAAGACTTGATACTGCTTCTAGAAAACTTGAAATTCTTCCAAACAACTGGATATTGCCTTTGGAAGATTTGAAATGCTTCGAGAAGATTTCATACTGCTTTTCGAAGATTTGATATAGCTTCTAAAAGATTTGATACTGCATCCAGAAGACTTGCAATGGGTTCAGAAGGATTGAACTGCTTCGAAAAGGCAAAAGGTTTAAAAAGAAAAGTTTATTTTATTTATTAATACAGCTAATAGACAACGAAGGCCCAACAAATATAAGCTGCAAACAGCATACTTAAATATAAACAAAAACAGAAGAAGAAATAACATAAAACCAACATATACTTGAACTCACGCCCACATATAAAGCAGTACAACAAAAATAAAACATAATAAAAAATAAAATTCACTCTGGACCCGGGTGACCTCGCATCTCAAATGTACCGTTTAGAAGATTTCTCCGGAATTCATAAATAGATATTCCAAATACGTCCATATTGACAACACTGTCAGCAAGTCCTATGACTCTACGCATCGGCAAATGTTACGTTTATACTTATAATTGATAATAAATATGATGCATCTATTCTGGAGTGAATTATGTTATGCAAAAAAATAATGGAATGTACTTTGCGCCTCTCACGAAAAGAAGACAATCAAATTCAATAAGTTTCGAAAGGAAATTTGCGAATACCAAAAAGGAAAGGAATTGTAAATACCATGTTTTTTAAAATAAAGGTATCTCAAAAACTTTTTCAGTACTCGCTCAGTTGCATCAAAATGTATCCTGTAGTACGAACAGCACACTACGCTGGCGTACTCCAAATGTGGTCTCACAAACGCATTAAACAATTTTATTAATGATGTTATTGTTTTGAATTGAAGTGAATTGCACAATATGTATCCTAACATTCGATTACCCTGCTTCACGCAATGCGAAATATGGTCCTTGAATGTCAATTGACCATCAAAAATGACTCCGAAATCTTTAAAAGACGGTTTTTTTTTCCAATGAAGAATTTTTAATATTGTAGATGAATTCAACTGGATTTTTAGTTCTGGTGAAAGACACATAAAAGCATTTGTTTGCATTCAACTCCAATAAGTTATTATTGGCCCACACGGTTACCGAATTAATGTCCTATTGTAACAGAATGCCTAACGTAATCCGTAATGGCAAACCCTAACGTAGGAGATTAATTCTGGAGATTAATTAAGGACTTGTAATGTTTTCAGAAGACTTCATACTGCATTAGGAAGACTTAGAATACTTCCAGAAGGCTTGATACCGTTTCTAGAAATCTCGAAATGCTTCCAACAGAGTTGACACTGCTTCTAAAACACTTGATACTGAAAATATTAAGTACTATTGGAATGATACAAAATTTTCATGTCAGAAGTTGAAAAAGCGGCATTTAAAAACTAGATACTGCTTGTAAAACTGTAAACACTGGTGGCAGAAGATATTTTAGATGCCAAGTAAGTGGTCACCCAGCACCCATACGTCTAGTCTCCTAGAAGACTTTATACTGCTTCTAAAACACTTGATATTGCTACCGAAAGGTTTGCATTGGTTCCAAAAAAATTCAAAAAACTTGATACTGCTTTTAGAAGACCTAATATTGCTTTCAAAAGACTTGAAATGCTTCCAGAAGGCTTTATACTATCCACACAAGAGTTAATACAGCTTCAAGAGGATCTGATTTTCCTCCCAAAAGATATGAAATGTTTCTAAAATACTTGTAATGCCCCAGAAGACTTTGTACTGCTTCTAGAATACTTGAAATCCTTCCACAAGACTTAATACTGCATTATACTGCAAGATTCTGTTGATAAACTGTTTAAGTTGCTTCAAAAATATTAGAGAGTTAAATTAGAAGAAGAGTTAAATTAAAAAAAAAAGATTTAAAAATCGAGAGATTTTTGTTTCAGTTTCATTTTACTTTTAACTACATATTAAGTTTTAGCTTTTATGTAGGTTTGTCAATAAACATACATAAAGAAAAAATGGAATATGAAAGACATCCATACTCAGTGAAGTATTAAATAAAATAGTTAAAGGATGAGACAAAGAGTAAAAACATTTTTTAATTAAAGTGTTAAGTTTTTAACTAAATTGGTGATTATGGATAACAAATTGTTCTAATTTAAAAATTAATTAACTTGAGTGATTTACACTTAACATTCCGATATTATTTTTTATCGATAAGCTAACAAAATTTGTAAAACGTCAACCAAAAGATGATAGAATTAAAGTTTTCTGTAATTTTGACATAATTTAATTATTAAATGGGGTGATTCAAAAGCAATTATCAAGAGTAGGTATTACATGAAAAACTAAGGTGAATAATTTTAATATATAAACTCGTGAATGCCTCCTTAACGATATATAGGACGATTTAGTTTCGTTAAAATTAATATTATCTGTAATAAAAAGCCTTTTTTAAAATTTTGCCTATGTCACTGGTAATTTGGTCAAACGGGCAGTATTTAATGTAACTTTGATTAAAGCAACAATTGAAGAAAAAATCAAGGTTAAAGAAAATCTGTTAATTCAATTTCTGTAAATGTTAACATTTTAAACATCTGACGAACAACAATTTCATCATTTTCAACATGTCCAACGGGTATTATGGCAAGAATACCCATGAGGACTAGAGTGGTTATATGGCTGCTTAGAAAACTATAAATTACTCAAAAACTGTTGCTTTAATCAAACATTTGTAAGGAAATTGCAAGATAATTGATGACATATTACCCAAAAATTGTACCAGTTTGACAAAATTAGCAGTGGCGTAGAGAATATTTTTTAAAAAATATTTTTTACTGCAGATAAAGTTTACTTTTAAAGAAACTTTGACCTCTATATCTCGTTAACGAGGTATTTACAAAGCCATGTATATCAAGACTATTCATCTTATTTTTTTATGTAATATCTGCCCTAGAAATCTGTCAGCAGTTTTTTAAATCATCCTGTATAATTGAGGAGCTCGCGTGCAAAACCGGATATATCCATTTTTAAAAAAGTATCAGAAAATGCGAAAAACTTTTGACAGCTTGCCTTTAAAGATAAGCAATGCATATTTTTAACTAGTTATTAGAGTGTGATATATCCGTTTCTTCCTGTAATTGAATTTATCAAGCGGTAGACAAAAAAATTCAAAAAACTTGATACTGCTTTTAGAAGACCTAATATTGCTTTCAAAAGACTTGAAATGCTTCCAGAAGGCTTTATACTATCCACACAAGAGTTAATACAGCTTCAAGAGGATCTGATTTTCCTCCCAAAAGATATGAAATGTTTCTAAAATACTTGTAATGCCCCAGAAGACTTTGTACTGCTTCTAGAATACTTGAAATCCTTCCACAAGACTTAATACTGCATTATACTGCAAGATTCTGTTGATAAACTGTTTAAGTTGCTTCAAAAATATTAGAGAGTTAAATTAGAAGAAGAGTTAAATTAAAAAAAAAAGATTTAAAAATCGAGAGATTTTTGTTTCAGTTTCATTTTACTTTTAACTACATATTAAGTTTTAGCTTTTATGTAGGTTTGTCAATAAACATACATAAAGAAAAAATGGAATATGAAAGACATCCATACTCAGTGAAGTATTAAATAAAATAGTTAAAGGATGAGACAAAGAGTAAAAACATTTTTTAATTAAAGTGGATGAGATATTATCAGTGCCAATACTGTCAATAACGCGATGACCATGAGAGCCTCCTCAACCTCAATCATGTTAAACTGCATCTGCCTTAAACTAAGTGCTGAGATTTGCCAATATTAGCATATCAAGTTTGCCGAAATAGATTGTTCGAAACATTACTCACGAGCTACCACTGCATACCGACAAAGAAATTATAACTAATATAAGACATTTCGCAATAAAATAAACATAGTGATAAAAAATAATACTAATACTGTATAAGGAGTATTATATTACTATATAAGGAATATTATATATGCAAAAGGAGATTTTGGTAATTTTAGATGATGAAAATCCTTAAATTGTTGTTTTTGAACTCTCTTTAACTTAATTCAACTAAAAATAGAGCACTAACTCAAAAATGTTTGATGTTTTTCAATTTGATTTTTTCAAAAAACGCACGGCAAAGCCCGAAAGTTCGTAGTTTTAGATCTAGTATTAGTCCTAGTGATAGTTATAGTGTTAGTGCTAGGGTTAGTTCTATTTTTAGTTCAATTAACAACGGTCGTCAAAGCCTTCGTACTTATACACTTTAACTTAAATTGTAAATTTAAAATGTTAGGAGACTATGTAGTAATTGAAAATTATTTCTAATAAACTAACAAAACGTTATTCAAAATCTAATATAACTAAATTATGGCCATTATTAACTTAGAATTAAAAATTATAGTTGAGAATGCTATTTACAGAATTCATAAACAATTTCAGATATCTCAAATAATAAATTGGCGATTATGAATAACGAATTGTTCAAATTCAAAAATCAAAATCAATCACTCAAAACTTGAGTTGTTTACACTTAATTTTATATTATTTTTAAACGATGAACTAACAATGGTCGTAAAATGTTCACCAAACGATGATAGAACTATAGTTTGTTTAATTTAAGAGTTACACACCATAAAACATCTAAATTGAAAATTGTGGATAGCAAATTGTTCTAATTCAAAAACCACTTAACTTTAATTGTATGTTAATTATTAACACTTTGTATTTATAAAGGAGTGAAGTTAATAAGTTTAAAAAAGAAATAAAGGTATACTTCAAGTACATATCAGCAATTAGAAGGAGGTAGAAAAAGGCAATTTGCAACGACACAAATATTCCGGCAAGGAAGTTATAATTAATATAAGATAATTCGCTATAAAACAAACACGTTGATAAAAACAGTCGGCGATTTTAAATGATAAAAATCTTTAAATTGCCATTTTGCACAACTTTATAATATAAATTGCAACAGCAAATTATAAATTGTAGGAGAATATGTTGTAATTGAAAGTTTGTTCATAATAAACTAGAAGGTTTTAGAAACAAAACATTTGAGATTTAATACATTAATAAAATTATGGTTAACTCAAAAATTATGACAGAATAATATTAACAAAAAATGTTCATAATAAATCGCAAAAATATAATCCATAAACGATTCCATTCCGAGTATTATTTTTAATTTTTTCCAAGTGTTAGTACTTACACGCACTAAAATCTCCAAACCACTAAATTGGTGATTATGGATAACAAATTGTTCTAATTTAAAAATTAATTAACTTGAGTGATTTACACTTAACATTCCGATATTATTTTTTATCGATAAGCTAACAAAATTTGTAAAACGTCAACCAAAAGATGATAGAATTAAAGTTTTCTGTAATTTTGACATAATTTAATTATTAAATGGGGTGATTCAAAAGCAATTATCAAGAGTAGGTATTACATGAAAAACTAAGGTGAATAATTTTAATATATAAACTCGTGAATGCCTCCTTAACGATATATAGGACGATTTAGTTTCGTTAAAATTAATATTATCTGTAATAAAAAGCCTTTTTTAAAATTTTGCCTATGTCACTGGTAATTTGGTCAAACGGGCAGTATTTAATGTAACTTTGATTAAAGCAACAATTGAAGAAAAAATCAAGGTTAAAGAAAATCTGTTAATTCAATTTCTGTAAATGTTAACATTTTAAACATCTGACGAACAACAATTTCATCATTTTCAACATGTCCAACGGGTATTATGGCAAGAATACCCATGAGGACTAGAGTGGTTATATGGCTGCTTAGAAAACTATAAATTACTCAAAAACTGTTGCTTTAATCAAACATTTGTAAGGAAATTGCAAGATAATTGATGACATATTACCCAAAAATTGTACCAGTTTGACAAAATTAGCAGTGGCGTAGAGAATATTTTTTAAAAAATATTTTTTACTGCAGATAAAGTTTACTTTTAAAGAAACTTTGACCTCTATATCTCGTTAACGAGGTATTTACAAAGCCATGTATATCAAGACTATTCATCTTATTTTTTTATGTAATATCTGCCCTAGAAATCTGTCAGCAGTTTTTTAAATCATCCTGTATAATTGAGGAGCTCGCGTGCAAAACCGGATATATCCATTTTTAAAAAAGTATCAGAAAATGCGAAAAACTTTTGACAGCTTGCCTTTAAAGATAAGCAATGCATATTTTTAACTAGTTATTAGAGTGTGATATATCCGTTTCTTCCTGTAATTGAATTTATCAAGCGGTAGACGCCATATGTCGCTTGCGAATTCATATGCCAAGTAAATCGTCAAAATGTGAATATAATTATGATAATAAAAAACGTACTTTTTTCCCGTGGGTAGAAAAGTAACATTTTACAACCTGCCAATAAAGATGAAATGTAAAATATTTCTGCAATATAAAAATCAAATAATTTTATAAACTATTTATTAATTTCGACGACAAGCTTAACGAATTTATAGTCGACTACTGATTTTTTCATGATTTTAAGTAATATTAATGCTTTATTACATATTCATAATTCATGCTTTATATATTCGCTTAGTTATTCGCAAAGATTTTTAAAAAATAATAAAAGTGAAAAAAGTTTTAGAACTAAATGTCACATGAAATGTTACGCGACATAATAGTTTAAAGATTGGGATTTAAACCAGCAACCGCACAACTGTTATAAAATTATATTATAAAACTTCAAAAAATCGTTACTAAAATCATTTAAACAAGAAAGCATTAATAGTGATTTTAAAAAGTTCAAGATAGTTTAGTCCAGCTCATTGCTTAACCAATTTACTAAAAAATCGATTTTGAGAAGCAAATCCTAATCCAGAACCATGAAATAGTGTAATGCAGTATGTAGTAATTATTCAGTAGCATTGATTATGCGAGTTCTTTCGGAAGACTTGAAATGTTTCCAGAAGACTTACAATGGTTCCAGAAGACCTGAACTCCTTCCAAAGGACTTGATACTGTCCATAGAAGACACTACTACTCCTAGAGGACCTGATACTGTTTCCAAAAGATTTGAAATGTATCCTAAATACTTGTAACGTCTCAGAAACCTTGACACTGCTTCTAGAAAACTTGAAATGCTTCCAAACAACTTGATGTTGCCTTTGAAAGACTTGATATTGCTTCTAAAAGACTAGATACTGCATCCAGAAGACTTGATGTTGCTCCAAGAAGACTTGCAATAGCCCCCGAAGACTAGAACTGCTTCAAAAAAACTAAATACTGCTCATATAAGACTTAATATTAATTTTAGAGAACCTGATATTGCTTTTAAAGGCTTGTAATGTTTTTCAAAAGATTTTATATCGCAGATAATGTTTACTTTTAAAGAAAATATGACAACATACATCTCGTTAAGAGGCATTTGCGAACCCATGTATATCAAGACTATTCATTTTAATATTTCATGCATTATCTGCCCTAGAATTCTGTAAGCGGTTATAGCTTATAGAAAACTTATAGAAAACTAACTTTTTTTCCGTGAGCAGAAAAATAACATTTTAAAACCTGCCAACAAAGATGAAATATAAAATTTTTCTGAAATGTTAAAATCAAAGAATTTTTTTTTTTTTGATCAAATTTAACAAATTTATAGCCGACTACTGGCTTTTCCATACAATACCAAGACAAAGTTTTTCAAAAAATAATAAATGTGAAAAAGTTTTAGAACTAAATGCTACATGAAATGTTACTTCGTCAGAAACGTTTACAGTACCATTAGCCTTAATCAACCCTTTGAGATCGTTCAATTGATCTTAACTTGCTACCAATTAACATCCTTGGTACACTGATAACGTATACAAAATTTTTCTAGCGTGACTGAAATATTAAATGTTTTTAAAAATTTAAAATTCGATTTTGAAGAGCTATTACTCTTCAGATGTACAGTTTTCTTAAAATTTGTTATGGAAATAGAAACATTTCATTATGACGCTGCATTAAAGCTACTGATGTAACAGATATTCACATCTGCATCCGTAACTGCGGATAATCCGCATTGTTTTCAGAATCTGCATCCGAATCTGCATATATTTTAATAGAGCTCCGGGTCGTGGCAACACTCGGCGTTAATAAATAAATATTTTAAATAGTTTGAGAAGCAATGTCACTAGAACTGACACTAGACATATAACTAGAAACATCCGGGTTTAGCTGTGTGATAACTGTTTTTGATGTATTAGAATTGTTTTGGTCAATTTAGAACTTCAAGTACCAAACCTTTTTAAACTTTATGAATTTGGAGCTAATTAAGTTTGTTTGAACTCTGTTTACCTTCTTATCTTAAGCCAAAGTAAATACTTCGATTTTTGTGGAAGCCAATATAAAAATATTACATCCTGCTTTAAACAGGGAATGTTTAAACCTAATCAACTTGAAATGTGGAAGCATAAAGACGGGTTCTAGTAAGTATCTGAGATTCCCGAAAGCGACCAACATCTTCGAAATCGACTGTGACTTTGCAGGTTTAAACTTTGCATTTTAATCCAAACAAAACCATTACGATTTTTATGGAATTTTGCACTTAAAGTATTGCATTTTGCTCTGAGAACTTCAAATACCAAACCAATTCTTTGAATTTTACGAATTTGGGTCACTCAAGTTGAAATTTAAGACTTTAAACGATTTATTAATAGTATGCATTCTTGAGCTGATTTCAACAGTTTTTATCTGAAAAGATCCTTTCCATCATTTTTAATTTTTGAGATACAATCCACTGATGTCAAAATATATCATATTTGAGGTTTTTAACGATTATTAAGTCTTGGGTTGGTAACAATGAAAAAATAATACGCATTTTTAGGACGATTTAAAAAGTTTTTTGTGTGAAAAGATTCCTTCCATCACTTTTTGAAATACAACGCTTTTTGTCTGAAATAGAGGTATATAATAATAACATAATATTATATTAATAATATATATAATTAATAATATTATTGAATTTTGGGTTGGTAACAATGAATAATTCGCGAATATTATTAATGATTTCCTTTCTAGGGATGATTTAACCAACTTTTGTCTGAATAAATTATTTCTATTATTTTTCATTTTTGAGATAGAATTCCTTTTGATGTCAAAATATGTCAAATTTGAAATTTTTAACGATTATTGAATCTTAGATTGGTAAGAATGAATAATATGCCAATATTATTAATGATATGCACTTTTGGGTCGATTTAAAAAGATTTTTGGGTTGGGTTAAAGGATTCTTTCCATAATTTTTAATTTTTGAGATTTAACCCTTTTTGGTGTGAAATTTTTGTGTGAAAAGATACTTTCCAGGTTTTTAATAATTATTGACCTCAGAAAACATCTGGAAATCCTCAGGGATCATCATGGGTTTTTTCAACATCGCTTAAGTATATACCAAGTGCATTAGAAGCATTTTAGTGACGACCAAACGATATATTTTATAACAAAGAAATTTGTATTTTCTGGAAAAATCCCATTTAATAATTCTTTCCTTTTCTTTTTTTCATTTAATACATCCGTTAAATCCGCATCCAAAAATCAGCATCTACGAAATTAGAATTAAAAAATCTGGTTCCGCACCCGCTAAGCATACATCCGTAATATCACTAATTAAAACGACATGTTATAGTTTATTTGGTGCATTTGCCATTGTCTTCTTAAAAAAGGTTTGGATTAACATGTTTTCGAGTTATAAAGAATAAAAGAATTTTCTTTACTAACTTTAAAGTCCCCTAGCGGCGAAACGAAGCAACTTTGGATATAAATAATTTGCCCACATTTTGGAAACACCTGTGCCCGTGTAAAAAAATGATATTAAATTTAAAAAAATTAAAACGCCACAATAACGCAGCAAGGTGCCGGTAAATCTCAGTCGAGAAGGGGGTGGCTTAAAATAATTTATGGGCGCCAGTGGATTCGCGATAGTCCACCTTGCATTTATCAATCACCTCAAGATCCACTCCGAAGTGCAAGATAAGCGACGTGAACAAAAAGGAAATCAAAAATAATATGTTTAACAGTATATTTAAATTGATGGAAACAAAAAGAACATTTTTGATAAATTACTGACAAAATTAAGAATATCAATAAAAAATTAATGATATATATACAGGGTGTCTCACGTAACTGGTTCATTAGAACTTTTTTGGGTTACACTATTCCTTAGAGGCTTAAAATTTTGGTAACATGGGTTGTTCATTCCGATCTATTAATCTAAAATATTTTCAAGATGGCCACCACTTCCGGTCTACCGGAAGTATACCTGAACTTCGTTATTTTAAATGGAATGCTATAGTTTTTACAACACCATTCAATTACTCGTCAGAAAATATGTTGACTTTCATAACAGTTATTGGTACCTAGCGTTTTTTGTTTTCGAATTATTTTGATTTTAAGTGTTTTTTGTCCAACATCACCGTGCTCTTTACAAGCCCATATCTCAGCCAACGTTAATTCAAAAACGTTTTGCATTGGTACGATAACTCTTTATATGCTGTTGAATAGATTGTCACTTGCTGTATTAGTATGTCTTGTACAGGCTGGTCAAAAATTGAGTTACCGTTTCTGTGTATTCAATTGCGTGAAAGTCGAAAATTTTAAATGGAATGCCCCATATCTTTTTAGCCTATCTAAACGGGAATTTAATTCTCTACAAATTATCTGTAAGTATTCCTATACCTATTTATTATATTTTTCTTGCTATTGGAGGAATTTATCAAAATCAAACAAAAGTGCTAGAGACCGTTTGTGTTTTTGTTAGAAGACCATGACATTTTGACAGTTTTTTGGTTAATTTATTTAAATTATTATTAGTATTATTTCTACAATGAACTGCGATTGAATAAACTATGGATTGCAAGTTGTTATTTACCAAAAATAACCAAAAGAAAACCGTAGATAATTGTTTGTTGTTTTTGTACTTTATTTAAAGAATGGTATAAATTATTTTTGTTCTACTGGTTTCGATTTCGATCAGATCATCATCAGGAACTCCCGAGAACACGTCTATTGTTGTTATCAGAGCATTTCATGAAACTCTTCTATTCTATGAGAAATTAATTTTAGTTATTGTTTGTTGAATAGCTTCGAAAAACGTTTTTTTTTTCTCGGGAGTTCCTGATGATGATCTGATCGAGATCGAAACCGGTAGAACGAAAATAATTTATACCATTCTTTAAATAAAGTACAAAAACAACAAACATTTATCTATTACTGAAAAGATGGAAAAAAGAAACAAACTTAACAAAAGAAAACCGAATAAATGAAACAATGAAAAACAACAATTTAATGACAAAAATTAAAATCAATAACATAAAAGAATGAAAAACTAAAAATTATAAAAATAAATGCCTATTTGTTCTAGTTGCCCTCATATTTGGAAATTAATGGAAGTATGCAATGTTGGAAAGCTTCTGATTTTACCTAAGAGTCATGGAGTTTTGACAGTTTTTCATCCATATTTATGTTATTGTTGTCATTACTTAGTTGTGTCATCATTTACATCTGGTAATGTCTTTGAATATCATGGCGCATTATTCCAACAACAACATTTTAAATTCGTTTTATATTCATGGCGGATGTAAAAAAGTTTTGGATACGATCTGTTTCTTAGTTTTGGAAAGATCAAAATAACAAGAAACCATAAATTTCTATCACCAGCAGCTTAAGATAATAGAATAAATGTTTTGTCATATTTTATTGCTTTACCAAATTCTTCGGTAAGAGGTGGTTCGGTGGATTTAGATGAATAATATTTTACAAGAAAGTACCGTAAATAAATAAACTGAACTCTCTAGGAACATCTCGCGCATCATTACGTCGAACATTACGCCATATCATTGTTTTTCATTGTTTCATTTATGCGTTCTTCTGCTGGTTATTTTTGGCAAATAAAAGCTAACAAACTCAAATTTATTCAATCGCAGATCATTCTAGAAATAATACCAATGATAATTTAAAAAAATTAAACAATAAACTGTCAAAATATCATAGCCTTCTACTAAAAACACGACCGGCTTCCAGCATTTTGTGTAGGATTTTGATAAAATACTCAATATGAAGAAAACTATAATTAATAGGTATAGCAATGTTTATAGATAATTTGTAGAGAATTAAATTCCCTTTTTGATAGGCTAAATAGATATGGGGCGTTCAATTTAAAATTTTCGACTTTCTCGCAATTGAATACAGAGAAATGGTAACTCATTTTTTGACCAACCTGTATAAGATATACTGATACAATAAGTGACAATCTATTTGACAGCATATGAAGAGTTATCATACCGATGCAAAACGTTTTTGAATTAACGTTGGCTGAGATATGTGCTCTTAAAGATCATGGTGATATTTGACAAAAAACACTTAAAATCAAAATAACTCGAAAACAAAAAACGGTAGGCACCATCAACTGTTATCAAAGTCAACATATTTTCTTATGTATAATTGAATCGTGTAATAAAAACTATAGCATTCCATTTAAAATAACGAAGTTGAGGTCTACTTCCGGTAGACCGGAAGTGGCGGCCATCTTGAAAATATTTTAGATTAATAGATCGAAATGAACAACCCATGTTACCAGCGTTTCAAGCCTCTACGAATAGTGGAACATAAAATAGTTCTAATGAACCAGTTACGTGAGACACCCTGTATATACAGGGTGTTCCCTTGACTCGGGGCATAAAATTAACCACATATACTAGAGCAAAAATGATGATGATTCGTGAAAAAAAATTATTATAAAAGTCTTCAAATGGCCAAGATATGGGCCATCAAAGTTCAGAAATTTTAACACATTTTTCTAAATATTTTCAAAACCATTAATGGTAGAGGGTTGAAATTTGGTACAGAGTAAACAAACATCATGCAAAATCATTGAACCAATTTTGACTTTGGCCGGATGACGGCAACCATGTTATACAGGGTGTTCCTAAAATTTGTTTGCTCAGAACTTTTTTGTTTGTTCGTAACCCTACATTTATTTTTGTAGTTTTTAATAGAAAATTTATTTTCGAAACTTTTTTCACTCTTTGAAAATTTTGATAACATTGACTGTTTTCGAGTTATACGCGAAACTGTTAAGCTTTGATTTCAATCGTAACAAATAAAACATATTCCGCAAGATCTGAGAAGGCGATGACAATTGAAAAACGAACTGATCTAATAACCATTATTTGCATAAATTTCTCAGTGTAGATTTAGTTAAATCCAGTGTTAATTTATTTTAATTGAATAAAAGAATGTAATTTCCTAAAAATTTAATGTTTTTAACAATAAATTTAATTTTCGCGGTAACAACAAACAAGAACATAATAAAAATTCTAACAAAAATATGAACAAGAACAATAAAATTATAAACAAATGGTAATAAATAAAACAGAACAAAAAAAATACTAAAGCAGATGTTCAAAAACACTCCCGCCGGCTTCAATGCACGCCTGATATCGCCGTCTTAAATTAAAGCGCACTCTGCTGAGGACGTTGATTTCAGTTCGAAGTTGATCAAATGAATCAACAATTCGTAACCTCAGTTGATCAACTGAAGTTATTTCAACGCAGTACACAAGCGATTTAATGCGTCCCCATAAATAAAAATCTAGAGGTGTAAGATCCGGCGATCGGGGGGGCCAACTTATCGGTGCATCCACTCCTCGTCCAATCCACCGTTCCGGAAACCGTTCACATAGAAATTCTTGGACAGCATGTGTACTATGCGCAGGAGCACCATCATGCATATACCACATTTCTTGTCTTGTGTTTAAAGGAACGTCATCTAAAAAATCATTTAATTGCTCTAAATGTCCCCTGTATGTATGGCCATCCAGCCTTGACGGCAAGAAAACGGGTCCTATAATGACATCGCCCACAATGCCAGCCCAAACGTTAAGAGAAAACCTCCATTGCGATTTCCAAGCTTTCTTAAATCTTGGATTTTCGTCCGCCCAACTATGTGAATTTCTCAAATTGATGATTCCATCTTTAGAAAATGTCGATTCATCTGCAAAAAGTATTTTTTCTAAAAATTGATCATCAATTTGGATTTTGTGCTGCATTATTTGACAATATTGCAGTCGTAGTGGGTAATCAGCCTGTCGAACTTCCTGAACTTTATAACTATGATATGGATAAAGCTGTTGCTCGTGAAGAACACGCCAGATAGTTGTTTTTGACGTTAAAAAATGCCTCGCCATATCCAAAGTACTAGCTGTAGGATTTTCTTGTATGTAGTCTAGAATATCTTCTTCTAGTTCGGTTGTTCGGACTGATCTGACTTTACCGTTGTTACTAAAATTCGGCTTAAACGTCCCATTTTCCCTTAAACGGGTTTCAATTCTTAAAAATGTTTTTCGATTGGGCGCTCTGCGGTTCGGAAATTTCTCCCGATAACGGTTAGCGGCTGCTACGGCGTTTCCATGACATTCTCCCAATGTCAAAATCATGTCAGTTTGTTCACTAAATGTGTAATTGTCCATTTTGAACACGCAAAATTAATAAAAACTTCATTAACAAACAACTTTATGTTTAAACTACATAAGCAAGTTGACGGCTCAATTTGTTTTTTTTTTAATTGCCATGGCCAACTTTTTCGAAAATTATTGTGTTTAGTGTTACCATTGAAATCGAAGCTTAATATTTTCGCGTTTAACTCGCAAACGGTTAATGTTATCAAAATTTTCAAAGAGTGAAAAAAGTTTCGAAAATAAATTTTCTATTAAAAACTACAAAAATAAATGTAGGGTTACGAACAAACAAAAAAGTTCTGAGCAAACAAATTTTAGGAACACCCTGTATAACATGGTTGCCGTCATCCGGCCAAAGTCAAAATTGGTTCAATGATTTTGCATGATGTTTGTTTACTCTGTACCAAATTTCAACCCTCTACCATTAATGGTTTTGAAAATATTTAGAAAAATGTGTTAAAATTTCTGAACTTTGATGGCCCATATCTTGGCCATTTGAAGACTTTTATAATAATTTTTTTTCACGAATCATCATCATTTTTGCTCTAGTATATGTGGTTAATTTTATGCCCCGAGTCACGGGAACACCCTGTATATATAAAAATCAAACTAACCAAGGGTGTACTCGAGAAGCCTTTGATTTTACAAAAAGCAAAATAAAATAATGAAATAATTAATAATAATGATAAGTACAAAAAAATCTTTTTTCTAAACGTGACTAACTGGCTTATTGCACGACGTATAAAAGAAAATGTCTGACTTTTCTATGTTGATAACTTATTATTTTTCATTCTTTTCCTTCAAAAAAATATTATTCCAGCGGAGATCTCAAGATTAAAATGGCAACATTAAGGATCGATACAATCAATATCAGGACGTTGACGGAAAAATTCAAAAACAAATTATATTCGGGCACGTTGCCGGGAAAAATCCAAAAACAAATTTTATTCGTTACAAAAAAAGCTAAAAAACATCGGTAAGAAAAGTAAAGGAAAATTTTATTCGTTTGCTTAATTATGGGCAAACGAAATGGTTCGCAACCGAAAAATTGTAAAAAGTTCGCAAAAAAACGCGGCGTGGTTGTATTAAATCCTCCCAAAGGAGTATCGACGAAATCGCAAAACACAAAATTCCATCAAATTACCATTCGCAATCCCAAATCCCAAGAATAATTACTTTGGAGGGCATAAACACTTAACCTTTAATTTGGATTGAATTTTTGAACCACGATGATGTTAAAAATCAAATATTTTTCTTACAAGGAGACATCGCAGTTGACTCTTCACCAATCTGGATGAATCTTTTTGTGGTGAATCTATATCAGTTTTACCAGAGCTTTTGATCCATTGGCCTTTCTAAGAGACGATATTTATTTTTAAAAAGTTTAAGCGTATTTAAAATTAATTTCATACATCGCAGAGAAAAATCGATTTTCAAGAACCAGTATAGTTCGGTGAATAATCGCCAAGCTTACGATCTGAATTCTTAGGATTTAGTTTTTTTCCAACGTATTTTGCTATTATATTGAATGTTTTTATAATTTATACATATATATTTTCTTGTAAATCAATAATAAATTCAAAGTTACAGTTTATGTTTGTAATTAACATTATCTTCAATATTGTTAAAGGAATGTTTTTTCGTCTTGAACAAATTAAAGATTAAAGATATTTTTATTTAATTTTGTACTTTTTATTAAGACGAAATGAGTTGTTGTGGTTCTACCGGTTTCGGCCCTGTTTAGGCTATCTTCAGGAACTTTCGTACACGTCTATGTTCATCTTCAGATTATATAAAATCTTTTTAAAATTTCAAACATCAAAAGGTAAACGTATGTAAATGGTTGTTTTTATAATGGCGTGCTCTATTTTATGACGTTATGAGTCATTGTGAAGTTAGTTATATTTTATGTAATGTGAAATAAAAATAGGATTAAAATTAAAATGAAATAAATTCAAATTGAATATTTCCCAACCAAAAGTTCAAATGTTTGAAATTGAAATTGAATTTGGGAAGGGAATATGGGGATATGCTGTTACTGTGGCTTGAGGTCCTCGTACATGTTGGGGTTTTTTTTATTTTTAGATGGAGTATATGGATTCTTCAGATACATATATAGAGGTCTTTCTGTGTTGTTTATCTGGTCATTCAAGCATAAAATGTGTGGATGATTATGTTTAAATTTTCTTATTTCGTGTAGTTCAAGTATTTCCAAAAGATTACTTTTGTTTTTCTTGTGAAGTGATGTTATGTTTTTGGTTTCATGGAATTGGTGTTCTTTGTTAAATATGATATGTTCTCCAAAGTTTGATCTCTGTTGTATTCTATGTACTTTTATGCGAGTTTTTAAACATCTGCCCGTTTCACCAATATAAGTGGCTTTACATGTATCATATTCCAATTTGTAAACTCCATTATCGTTCATTTTATTGATTCTATCTTTGATTTCGACTTTAAAAATAAATAGTCTCTTAGAAGGGTCATTGGATCAAAAGCTCTGGTAGAAACGATACATATTCAATACAGATTCACCACAAAAAGTTTCATCCAAATTGGTGAAGAGTCAACTGCGCTGTCTTCTTGTTAGCTCAAAACGACAATTTTATTTTTAATCCCCTCTCTCTTTTCATCCGACCCCCAAAATCTTTGTCACCGCAAAACCCGTTTCGCCAAAAAAAAAAAAACGTTATGCGATATTATAAGGAAAAATGTAACCCTCAATTCATAATTTAAATAAAATTAATATAATATATTCTAAATTATTTTAACAAAAAAATTTTACGCGTTTTAATAAATAATAACAAAAAAATGTTAGACCCGAACATAATATTCATAAATAAAATAGTTTGAGTTTTAAACATTATTGCCTAATATTATAATTTAATATTTGTCAACACAATTTTAAGGCGTATTGTTTCTTTTTCGATCATATTTACAATTTTGAAAATAGGGTGTGTCTTACATTCGAACAAATGTACCGTATTTGTTTTGCCTCAAGTCAAGTCAAATATTTTGAAACTTTCTTTAAATAATTTTAAAGCACTTTCTCATTCAGTTTCCTAAACCATTTTAAAAACAACTTTTTCAAGTAATTGTATAACAAAAATTAATTAAACATGACTGTTCTTTTAATGCACAAGCTTTAATTAAATTATGATTGCTTTACTTACAAAGAGCTGCTTGTTGATGACGAATTACTTAATCGCCTTTCTAAATTTTCCGGTGAATACGGATTATTTTTCAGATCAACAGCATGTTTCCACTTCTCTTTTTCTTTCTTGCTATAAGAACCTGCAAAAACAATTTTAATGACCAAATTATTAAATTATATATTTTCATTTACCTTCAAAAGCAATTAATTCTTCGCTAATAGAATCCCCGTTTAATTCTGACTTATCTTCAACTCCATTTTCTTTAAAACCGTTAGTTTTAGTTTCTTCTGCTTCAATATGCCCGTTTTCTTTTGTTTCTTGATTCATTTTGGCTTTTCTTCTCGAAGCGTAAGTTCTTGGCACGGGTTTGGGTTCTTTAATTATCGTTCTAGGTAAAGAAGCGTATTGCTCAGTGTATTCCGTATCTTTTTCTGTTTGACTATCGATAGATAGCAATGATACGTCCTGAGTTTCTTCACTCACTAAAAAAAATATTTGGTGTAATCGAAATAAATTGATTAATAAGAATTCACCTAAATGAGCCACTTCAAAATTATTTTCATCAACTTCACGAGGATTTTCTCCGACTAATCCATTTTCGTTTACAACAGAATTGATTTTCTCACCGTTTTGAATGTTCTCAATATCAGCAACCACTTCGACGTTTTCAAGAACGTTTTTACCCCCGATTATAGTTCTTGAATTGACTAGAATGTGTTTTATATCGGGGATAACTTCAGCCTCACCATAATCAGATTCAATATCAGATATTTCACCAGCTTCTCTATCCCCAATATAAACTTTAGCTTCCTCGATCGGGTTTGGAACCAACATTGGGACGGGAACTGGAGAACTACTACTTGTTAATCTTTTTTGAAAATGCCAATTTTCACTCCAAGCATCTTCGGCTTCGAGGCTATTTTGATTTGATTCTACATCCGATATTTCATCACAACTTAAATCATTTTCATCAATATGCTGCTTAATCTTAATTAATAAAAATTGTCGGCAATGAAGAAATATTTAAATTAATATTGATCAACTTACAGTTAATGAAATTCGATCAACGTATTTAGCTGATCCGATACTAGAATCACTCCTAACCCACTCATCTAGACTAGAAACCGACGAGGTATCATCATGTTGTTCTTCACGATTATCGGCGTTCCTCCATTTATCTTCCAAAGTTTCTCTGGAAAAGAAAATATCTCTCCCGTTCGTACTCGGAATTGTTCTTCTTGAAGCCCGACTTGAAACGCTATCTGAATTCGATCGAGCACCATTTTGACTGCACTGAACCACCTGAAAAGAAGAAAATCTTCTTTTATACGTGTAAAGTTCTTCGAGAGGTTTAGATTTGTGATGCACCAGAACTAAAGCCATTTTTAATTCTTACTGGAAATACTCTGATTATTATCGATTTCACGCGAAGCCATAGTTTTCGAATGGGATTTAAATTTATTAGATTTGCTCTGCTATTAGTACTTGAGCACGTCATTTTCGTTGAAGAACTAATTGGGAAATGAGTGGAAGTCGTTAAATTAATTTTTTTGATAATTTTATGGAATTTTTTTCGATAAAAATGATTAACTTTTTAGTGTAGTTTATTTTAAGCTTACATATTTTAGAACATTCCATTAGTTAAAATTAAATTAAAAATCGATTTGACCACCTGGCAAGATACCAATTAAACTCGAGGATGTCCGTGTCTAATAAATAATTTTAGCCTTTCTACATCGTGATTCAAAATTTTCTATCATTATAGTAGTTATCTATTTAATTTCCTCGTTGACGACATCAATAATCATAATATTTCCTTTAACTAACCCACAAAGTCCAATGGCGTGAAACGATCGAATTTTCCGCGTGGACAATAACAGATAATAGATATAATTGCCGTAACGAAACGTCCTTGTTCGATTTCCTATCGCACGGGCAGACATCTAAATAATTACACTTATTACTCAGAAACACGTGCAGTTAATTAAACTTGCCTTATTCACCAGATTAGTAAAAATCTAATGTTAATGACCATTTTAAATTAAAAATTTTCTCCCGCTTTTATGTTGTAATACTTACAATGAATTAGCTAACAATCGATACATACTTTCAGAAACGAGATAAAACAATAAGTGTACAAATATAGATTTTATCTAAACATACTAATAATACAAACCAACAGATTTTCTAATCACAATTTAAACATAAAAAACGAAATTTACCTTATTTATTATGGCTGTGGATAATAAGTCTTCATAAGTCCTATCAGAAACTTCTTCCTGAGGAGTAGCAGGATGATCCTGAATTCTCTTTAATTCAGGTAATTCGCCGGCTTCGCTGGTGAATCTCTGAATAAGTTGTTTTAAAGTTGCGTGGGCTGTACAAGGAGATTGTCCAGTAATCGGCAAATCTATTTTAACAACATAATCGTCAACAATTTGAGTCCCAATGATTCTTAAAAAATTAATTGATTAATGATACTAAATTATACGGGTTTTCTATAAAAAAAGCAATAAGAAATAACATGAATGTACAAAAAAGAACCTTGCACTTTGAACTTGGAAAGAATTATTTGACAATGTCTGAGTAATAAATTGTTTATAATGACGTAAGTTAGTAAAGTTATTAATTTCTGTTGAAAACTTTATGGATGATATTCCGGTTTGGTGTTTACGTTAAAATGTTAATTAGATACTTATTCTTAGTATTTTTTTTGATTCTACGATGTTTTAATTAAATTTCGTTTTCTTCTTGTAAGGAGATGTTTACGGAAATGTTTTGCTTGATAAAGATAAATTCAACTCCCGTTATCATTATTTTGTTACAGACTTACTTCAAAGTCTATTACTTGTAATTTTTGTAGATCATTTCGCACCTTTTCTTATTCTTAATTCCTGATTAAATTACTTAAATTTTCGATCATATTCTTGCTATTAGAACTTTATAAAAACTGTAATAAATATCCAACAGTTCATCTTTGCAATGTTATAATTACAAATACTAAAGTAAAAATAATGATGATTCGTATACAAATTGTTGGTTTATAAATGGTTAAGATATGGGTCTTCAAAATTAAGAAATTTTTAGACATTTTCTTAAATAATCTCAATATAATTCAATAACAATGCTTTATAGGCTGTTCACAAATGTTACTTCCTAAAACGTTTTGTTATGTCCTATACATTTAAATATTTAACTAATTCCAAAAGCCGGTTTCCTTTTAAAATTAATTTTACTCTTCGATTTTCCACGATTTATCAACGATAAAGAAAATCTTTTAGAAATCCTACATATCTAGGTTGAGTTCAAGAACTAATATATCAAAAATGTATTGAGATACTCTCACATATTTACGTTATAAAGCACAAAAAAATCAGTATGTCTTAAAAATTAGATTTTTAAGTTTTTTTAAATAATTAAGGAAATTGTTAATTTTACGAAATGCTACAATTTTAGGGTGAGTTAAAAGTGATATCTGAAAAATGAAGTAGATACAATTTTTTAAAAAGGTAATCAATGAAATTGTTAATTTTATGAAATACTACAAATTTAGATTGCGTTTAAGAGTTGATATCTCAAGAACCAAGTGAGCTATTCATGTATGGTTTTGTTCTGAAAAGAGTATATATTAATATATATAAGAGATATAATTTATATCTCAAAAACGAATTGAGATATTCAAGTATGCTATAATTTACAAAAAAAAAGTACATTTATGAATCACAGAAAAATTCATTAAGATATCTTAAGAATTCGATTTTCTGCGATTTTTAAATATAATCAAGCAAATTGTTAACTTTATGAAGCGCTACAATTCTAAGTTAAGTTTAAGAGTTGATATCTCAAGAACTAAGTGATATACTTAAATATGGTTTTAGTCAGATGAGAATACATACTTTCCTTTATAATCATAAAAAATCTCATCAAGATATCTTAAGAATTTGATTATCTACGATTTTTCAAAATTAATCAAGACACTTGTTAATTATATGGAATGTTACAATTTTAGGATTAATCAAAATTTGATATCTCAAAAACGAATTGAGATATTCTAGTATGGTGTAATTTACGAAAAATGGTACATTTATAACTTACAGAAAAATTCATCAAGATATCTTAAGAATTCGATTTTCTGCGATTTTTTAAATATAATCAAGCAAATTGTTAACATTATGGAACGCTACAATTTTAAGTTAAGTTTAAGAGTTAATATCTAAAGAACTAAGTGATGTACTTAAATATGGTTTTGATCAGATGATAGTACATACTTTCCTTCATAAGTCATAAAAAATTTCATCTAAATATCTTAAGAATTTGATTGTCTACGATTTTTTAAAATTAATCAAAAAAATTGTTAATTTTATGAGATGTTACAATTTCAGGATTAATCAAAACTTGATATCTCAAAAACGAATTGAGATATTCAAGTATGGTCTAATTTACGTAAAAGGGTACATGCATAAACTACAGAAAAATTCATCAAGATATCTGAAGAATTCGATTTTCTGCGATTTTTTAAATACAATCAAGCAAATTGTTAACATTATGAAACGCTAAAATTTTAAGTTAAGTTTAAGAGTTGATATCTCGAGAACTAAGTGATATACTTAAATATGGTTTTGATCAGATGAGAGTACATACTTTCCTTTATAAATCATAAAAAATTTCATCAAGATATCTTAAGAATTTGATTATCTACGATTTTTCAAAATTAATCAAGACACTTGTTAATTTTATGAAATGTTACAATTTTAGGATGAATCAAAACTTGATGTCTCAAAAACAAATTGAGATATTCAAGTATGGCCTAATTTACGAAAAAGAGTACATTTATAAATTACAGAAAAATTCATCAAGATATCTTCAGAATTCGATTTTCTGCGATTTTTTAAATACAATCAAGCAAATTGTTAACATTATGAAACGCTACAATTTTAAGTTAAGTTCAAGAGTTGATATCTCAAGAACTAAATGATGTACTTAAATATGGTTTTGGTCAGAGGAGAGTACATACTTTCCTTTATAAATCATAAAAAATTTCATCAAAATATCTTAAGAATTTGATTATCTACGATTTTTCAAAATTAATCAAGACACTTGTTAATTTTGTGAAATGTTACAATTTTAGGATGAATCAAAACTTCATATCTCAAAAACGATTTGAGATACTCAAGTATGGCCTAATTTACGAAAAGAGTACATTTATAAATTACAGAAAAATTCATCAAGATATCTTAAGAGTTCGATTTTTTACGAATTTTCAAAAATGATTAAGGAAATTGTTATTTTTAAGAAATGCTACAGGTTTAGGTCGAGTTCTAAAATTAATATCTCAAAAACGAATTGAGATATTCAAGTATGGCCTTATTTGCAAAAAATGATACATTTATGAATCTCAGAGAAATTCATCAAGATATCTTAAGAGTGCGATTTTCTGTAATTTTTTAAAAATAATCAAGAAAAATGTTGATTTTATGAAAATGTTGATTCTATGAACTTAGGTTGAGTTTATGAGCTAATATCTCAATAATCAAGTGAGATACTCAAATATGGTTTTCTTCTGAGAAAAATACATTCTTTCCGTCATAAATCACAACAAAAATCATAAAGATATCTTAAGAATCCGATTTTTACGATTTTTAAAAATTAATTAAGAAAATTGTTAATTTTATGAAAAGTTACAAACTTTGCTTAAGTTTAAGAGTTGATATCTCGAGAACCAAGTGAGGTACTCAAGTATAGTTTTGTCCTGAAGAAAGTTCATCCATCACAAAAAATCATAAATCATTAAAATGAGTTGCCCTCTAAAAATTGATTCAGACAATTAATGAAAATATTTAGGAAACGAGCTTGAATTCGTAAACGATGCATAGAGTTTTTGCATGTTTCTCTCGTTGCTACCAAAAACTTATTCAGATATCCAAAGAATTGTTTGAATTGTTTTGTATGTTTTCAAGTAACAGTATCAAGGTAGATTCTAAGGCTGAATCAGGCCGGACTGTCTCAGAAGGAAATTTTGAAAATAAGAGTAGTTTCCTATAAAAGCTGCAAAGAGAATTATCCTCGAAATGGAAGACCAAACACTTCCATAACCTCTATCATGGTTATACGTGTCCACGACAAGTTCCAACCAATTTTTAGGATTCTCAGAAAGTGGCAGAGGAACTGAATATCAGCTATAAATCTTTGCAAATAATTATCAAACATTATTTGGACTAAACAAAAGATTTACAAGACATTTGAAATTATGTTCTGATTATTGTTCCAAATCTACCAATTAATCGCATATACAAATCACCTTTGGTAAAGTGAAACAAACTGCAAAGACTTCAGAACAACTGCTTACGGTATATTTTTGATCTCGATAGATTTCAACACATAACTCCATACCGTAACTACTTACAGGTATTAACCTGCTAGAACCGTAGACCATTTCGTATATTGACTATGTTACATAATGTTCTTCATAATCAAACACCAAGGTACCTGTACTGTATATTTCAGCGCTTGTCGTCGCATGGCTTACCCAGAAGATCTCAGCTTGATTCTCTGCTTATGTTCTCGACCCATAATACCGAATTTTTCCATAACTCGTTTACTTTACATGCGATAACTCTTTGGAACAATCTGCCTACTGATATTCGTAATATTCCTCACATTACGACATTTAAAAATCATCTAAAGCGCCATTTATTTGCTTGCCAATTACCTGTCTGAAAACTTCTAACTTTTCTTCTTTGCTTTTCTTCTTCTTCCCTTGCTGCTCTTCTTCTCTTATTCTAGCAACCAATATAAGGCATCAGTATAGTTACCATAAATTTAACGCTGAAGCTTGCCATTTAATTTTTTTTGTAACACAGTATACAGTTCATTGATTGGGTCCTTTGGAAGGTATCGTTTATGCGATAAATTGATTCTTTTGCTTATATCTCTATATTCAGTTGTGATATATATACATTAAGTTGTATTTTCTTTTTTCATTATGCCAATAAATTATTATTATTCAAGCTTTGGTAACTATCCTAAAATATATGCATTTTGAAGTCTTTAATCAAAATGTATTGGAAAGACATGTCTCTATGTATTCCTGGAGCAGCTAAACTAGCAACCTTAACCTTAAATTTGGCGTGAATCTGGACGCTATTAAACAGTTACTTTTTTTTGATGTTTTGGTCATTGCACAGACAAATGGGAGGACATGAAACTTGTAGTGTGACATACAAACAGGTATCTTGGAAGACTACCATTAACCCTATCACGCTTATGCGCGTCTGACAGACAGGAGTCTCAGAAAATGGCAGAAGAACTGAATATCAGCCATGAATCTGTGTACGTGATTGTCATGGGAATACAATGTAAGAATTGCATCCGTCCAGTCTATCTGTCTTCAGGTGTGAAAGAGCATATTAAAGATAAACTAATTCGGTTAACAGAAGTGAGATTCTATCGATTATCATAGAGTGGAAACTATTACTTTGGCCAAACTGAACCTATGTTGATCATTCTCGAGATCAGGTTGAAAAATAATACCAACCAAAAAATAATCACTATCAGATTGAGCCATTCTGAACTCAAATGTTAAAGTTATGCATATATAAGGGTCAAATGACAGATACAAAATGTACTCCAGAAGAACAGCTGTGAACAGCGTGAGGGAAGTTCAGGTAGCAACCGAACAAGACAAGCAAACAGAGAACACGGTAAGAATTGTACTAGCCCAGTTTATCTGTCTTTAGATGTGAAAGAGCCGATTATAGACAAACTAATTCGATTAACGGAAGTGAGAATCATAGAACGGGAACAATTATTTTTCATTCTCGAGATTAGATTGAAAAATAATAATAATCACTAGTTATTCTAAACTCAAAAGTTAAAGGATATCGTAAGGTTGTGCAACGCAATGCATAGCTGAAGTTTCATTGAAATTCATGCTAAATTTAAACCTATGTAAAGGATAATCCACGCCAACCCAAAAGGAAATTTTAAAGTAATTTGAGTTTATTTCAGCTTTTGCTTATATTTCTTAATCTCCAAACTTTTCCGGATTTTTTTTTATAGAGATTTGATCTTAATCCTTTTTTAGCATTAACTTACTCTTTATAACACACGATTACTGATGACTCTAAATTTTACTTTTAACTTCATCAATTTATAAAAAAAATTATTTAAAATAATGTGTATTTAAGTTTTTATCTACGAAATTAATCTTAAAACAATATTTGAGTCAATAAAACAATGTTATATCGCCCTTTTAAGTCTAGAAAAAAAATTTTATGTGCAAAACATCCTATATGATAACAATATTTTCTTTTATACTCAATACTTGAAACAATTAACATAAAAACTAATTTAGTAGCAAAAAACAATATCATTAAAAATGTCCTTTTTAACTCACCTAAAACAACTTCAACAATATAATAAAAATAGTACATAGCTGTACTAATAGCAATCCAAAATCCAAGAAAATAAGCGATAAAAAATCCGGAAAACATGTTTGCACAAAACTCGTACATCACTAACATTACATACAGTCACGAAACGCGTAACAACTTGAAATTAACGAAAAAACGAAAACACTTTTCTCACAACTCGGTTAACGTGTGTGTTATCGTTGGTGTTATCGCGATCTGATTAATTTACATATCTTTGATTCTATCATCGCCGCAGCTAAAGGTAAACTGACGATGAATAAGCCGCGACTGAAAGTAAATAAGAAAAGCGTTGTTTACACTTTGACTCTAGATGCATTTCTAGTGAGGAATTCCTCGGTTGTGCTGCGAGAAAATAAGACGAATAAACGTCTTATTGTATAGTATAGAACGGGTGAGATACCGCGAAGATAAAAAGTACTGTATTTCCCGGGGCAGTAAGAATTGAAAACGGTATATACAATCGGTGTTGAATGAGCAAGGTTCCACAAGATCCGTTGGTTTAATTTAGAGAATTTGATTAACGGAAAATTCTTGGTAACGATTATAATCGATAGATTTAATTACACAAAAAGCGTTAATTAGAAATCGTTAATATGTTGTAAATAATTTTAACATCTTAACTTTTAACTTTCTATATGAACCAATAGAGAATAGTTGGAAATCACAGTTTCCTTGCTCCGGGCAAGACGAGTAAATAAAATCCCTCAATGACTTTATGCGGAAACGGAGAGGTAATCAAGCTTTCTTCAATATCTTTTTTGAATTGATGGAAGTTATGGCTAATCGTAATTGGCAGAATGTGAAACTGTAATTGCAGAGGAATTGCAAATATCTTTTTATTTAATAGCACTAATTTAATGTTGTTGGCTAAAAACGATTTAAATTGAAGAAAACCTTTCACAAAGTGATGATCTAATCTTGTATTCAAACTAAATAAATAAAACATCTGTGAATCAGTTTTTCTTAATCGTTTTTAAGTCGAAATCTTTGTATGGATTTTATTATAATTATAATCAAAAACAATGATTCACATACGATTATGAAAAAAAAGGATTTACCAAATAATTTGTAAATCATGATATGAACGTAATTCTCCCCCAAAATATGTTATTCATTTTACATATTATTATGACGTCCATTTATATGATTAAAAAATTCTTGATTGAACGCAATTGTTGCGTTAAACCATCTATCATGATTTATTACTTATTTCGTAAACCCTTGAGATTGAAATCGTAGTAACTCGATGTACTTCTTGTCAAATACATTTGCTGAATAAAACTTAATGATTAATAGATAAGATGGGAGTATCTGAATACTTCATTATTTTCATAAAAAAACCTCAATACCAATAACATGGACACAGTGAGAATAAAGGTGTGCTTGAAGGATGCTACTCTCTCCAGATCTCTTTAAGATATATGAAGAATACATTATAAAACAGGCATTAGACGAATGTAATCGATATATATCCATATAATTTTACTCATTTACTTAATAAATCATCAGATTTTTAACATTTTGCCGGACCTTAAAAAATATATCTGGTTAGATTGTATTGCTTTATTAATATATCCTCCTAACACGTTAACTCCTAACCTCTTTCCTCCAAATTTATTAATTTTTGAAAAAGCCTCAAAAAAAAGAACAGACCGAGTGATACTTTTAAGATGAACGCAAGAAGTTTGTTATGAAACATAGATGCTAATCCATATCTAGACACTACCTAGATATGAGGACTATCAAAAATCTTCAAAATGTCATCATGTAAGACTCTTACGACAAAAATTAATTGAAACTCAAAAATTAAAACCCCACAAAGAAAAATCATCGAATGAAAATTATTTGTTATTGTCTATTGTATTTGCCTAGATTTATAATTCATAACTCGTTAGAATTTGGTTATTACAGTTTTGCAGCAATAATACCAAAATCTCTAAAATATCATAATTGATGATTTTTATAGTAAAATTCTTTCAATCATAATAATGATCTGGAAAAACATAATCCATAACCACTTATAATCTAGATATGAGAAGATAACATTACAGGTTTTCAGCATAAAAATCCGAAATACTTCTTATATGAATAACTACCTGTACCAGCCATAAATCGCCAAGAAACAGATTCGAAAACAGATCAGAAAAGAGATCACCATTTCTAAGCTTTATAAAAAGAAGAGAAAATGAAAAAGTGTTATTAGTTTGAAGAATTTTTGTTATATCTCAATTTATGCTTCATTATGGTCTTCCTTTCATGTGAGAAAGATATTCTCAGAAGAGTAGGACTAATTTAAGATCTGATCTAAATAGATCAACGTTTCGATCTATTACAAAAGATGGTACTAGTTTAATCACTGAGTTTCTTCAACTCCCGATATTGGGTTGAAACGTAGATAAATCAATAGACAGAATGATTTTGATTTTGTGATTGAAAGAATTTGAAATGTGGAGCTTTAAACGTATTCTTAGTGTATTGATCATCCAGAATAGACTAGACTTTATTACAACTTGACAGAATGGTCGAATTAAGAAGACTACTTCATTCATATACTTCATTTTAAATAAAGTTAAATCCTGAAGTTCATGGTGGCATCATTGCTGATGATTAAAACAAAAAAAAAGAAGAATCTAGCCTCTTTGTTAATTTAGTTGGAGAATATCCTGAAGTTTTTGGACACATCACTCGAATAGATGATAATAATATCGAGCTCTAACTTGACCTAACTTGATAGAAGGGTCGAATTAAGAAGATATATGTACTTCATTGTAAATCAGATTAAAACCTGAAGTTCATGGAGGCTTCATTGCTGATGATTAAAACAAAAAAAGAAGAATCTAACTGTCTCTGTTAATCTAGTTGGGAAATTGTGATGGTTAAGAACTTTTAATCTGTTTAAGTAGATTTATTAGATATTTATGTGGACTAATATTATTAATAACGTCTTAAAGAGCAGTTTTTAAGCAGAACTTCTAAATTAGACAATTCTCAGATCATTTTATAAGACTCACAAGTCTACCAAAAAACATACAATTTTAAGAATTCTTAGATTGCTCATTATATTACTTGGCCTGCTTCATTTAGCCAAACACAGTTCCTGAGTATACCATAATGATCTGCATCAAATCCGAGATATACATTTAATAGCCTGAAGACGATATGGTGTATTTTCTAAATTCAGTTTAAACTGAGAATAATAAATTTGGTCTTAAAGTTAATGCAGAGAATTGCAATTTTTATATGTTTTATACAGATTTAAGCAGAATTGATCATATACCTACAAATATTACAACAAATATTAATAACACATATAACAATATCACAAAACAGTAGAACTAGTTTAAGATCAGAAAATAGAGATCTATTGCAAAAAAATACTAAATTGGGACTAGTTCAATATCTGGACTTTTCCATCTTCCAAAAAAAAAACTAAAATATGAACAATTAAATAAATGGTTAGAATGATTCCCATTTTGTATTCTTTCGTGTCATTTTGAAGGAATTTTTTTTTCAACTATGGTGCTTTAAGTGCGTGCTTCAATCTCGATGATGACGCACATTGAAAGAATCTTGGCGAATTTGGCGAACATCCAGAATAGACTATCATTTGGACGATATCTTTTATTTGTATTGAGAATATCCTGAAGTTTTTGAACACATCTCACGTCATGATAATATTATGGGTAGGGTTGCCAACACCCCTCCATTTCAGTTGAGTTTTCTGTATTTAATAGGTAATCTCCTACCTTTTCTAACATTCTTTAATACTTTCCTTTTCTTACAATATTTCTTCTATTTCTTACATATTATAGAAAACATAGAGATATAAAAATTTGATTAATTTCGTTGCTTTACAAAATTTTAATGGTAATACATGGAAATCGAGGCATGTTACAAAAAAACTTTTAGGATAAAACTTGTAGCAAATTCGATTCTCAACACTATGACTTTTTTCCACTTTTGTTCTTACATCATGCATAGATATGAATAAGGAAAGTACGAAAATATGAAAATTGAATGATTTTGGTTGTTTTATAAAATTTAATTTTATAAACAACCAAAATCAAATAATTATCAAATAATATAATTTTAGAACTGATTTAAAAACTTTTAGTTTTAGTGTTAGTCCTAGTAATATTTCTAGTTCTTACATTTAATTTTAGTTCAATCAATACCATTCGTGGTAGCCTTCGTAGTTATCACTTTAAGTTATGATTTGACATCAGTTTTATGACTGTATAAAAATTATAAATGACTATTAAAAAAAATCATTTAACAAAAAAACATGTAAATGTAACACACAATAATACTAACATTTGAAAAATATAATGTCATATCTATTGTTTTTGAATTTTCCATATATTTTTTTAAAGAATCTCATTTACAGTTACTTTTAAAAGATGGCAACCCTAATTATTGAGAGTCCCTAACTTGATAGCAAGAGGAAATTAATAAGATTATAAGCACGACGTTGTAAAGTCGTAACTCGGTAGGTTAGTTATTTATAAATTAGATATTGTAGTAATACATGATCATATTTTTTAATTCGAATGTATTGATTTATTCACAAAGAAATTAAAATATCAGTTTGTGTGGTCAGTAAAGAAAAGTATAAATATGCCAAAAGTTCTCAGGTCTAGTATTAGTTATACTATACTTTTAGTTTCAGAAGAATTTACAAGAATCAGGCACTGATCAATCAATCAGTGTGAAGACGCACGGCTAAACCGAAACTTTCTAATACAAGGTCTAATGTAAGTTCGAGTTTTAGTTTGATGCAGGTATTCAATAATTTAAGATTGAATAACAACTAAAAATAGAGCCAACACTTACGCTACAGCTAATACTAGACCTAGAACGAACAACATTTAGGTTTAACTGCACCTCTCTTAAGACTGAACCCAATCCAACCCAACCCAACTTAGCTTCAGAACTAACACTAGACTTAGAATTCAAAAACATTAGGGTTTAAAAGTCCAAAAAGACGTACGGCTAAATATGGGCTAAATGCTAATATTTCTAGTTCTAGTACTGCAGCTAGGTTGTAGGTGTAGTATTAGTTATATTTTTAGTTTCAGAAGAATTTACAACAATCAAATACTGAATGGCAAACAAAATTAGAACTAACACTAGATCTAGTACTAGAAAGATTCAGGTGTAGTGTTAGTTCTATACAACAATTCAAGGCTGAATGAACCTCGCTTCAGAACTAACACTAGATATGGCTAAATCTTAATGTTTCTAGTTCTAGTCTTCAGACGCACGGCTAAACCGAAACTTTCTGGTACTAGGTCTAGCGTTAGTTCTAGTATTAGTTTGACACACGTACACAACAATTTAAAACTGAATAACAACTAAAATTCAGCCAACACTAAGGCTAGAACTAATGTTAGCCTAGAACATCTAATCTAATAATACCTAGAAAATCTAATAATATCTAGAACGAAAAACGTTTAGGTACGTCTCTAAAGACGAAACCCAATCCAACCCAACCTAGCTTCAGAATTGACACTAGTCTTAGAACTAGATTTACAACAATCAAGCACTAAATGGCAATTAAAACTACAATTAACGCTAAAGCTAATACTAGACCTAGAACGAAAAACATTTGGGTTTAGCCTAAATCTTAATGTTTCTAATTCTAGGTCTTTAGTTAATACTAAAGCTACGTTGTATATCTGTATAGGGGTTGCAATACCGAACCAAAATCTCAATACCGGTATTCGGTATTCAAAATTTTTAAAACCTGGATACCGGTATTATCTGAACAACATCCGATTATGAATTATGTATTCTTACATCAATATAAACAATTTATGTTGAAAATTTCTTGTTCCAACACCATTATTTTTTGCATTATCCTCACTTTTAGTAATGAAAATGATCTATATTGAAATGTTCTAAGATATGGATTTCCAATATATATATAGATATGGAAATTCTAGCTACACCATTATAAACAATTTATATTCAATATTCCTTGCTGCAAAACGTTACTTTTTGAGTTATAATCGACCCTAGTAATAAACACCATCAACTTTGATATGTTGTGGATTAAGAGATTCTAGCTAGAGCATCATCAGCAATGAACAATATACAGGGTGTCTCACGTAACTGGTTCATTAGAACTTTCTTAGGTTACACTACTCGTAGAGGCTTGAAATTTTGGTGGGGTGTTCATTATGGGGTGTTCATTATGATCTTTTAATCTAACATATTTTCAAGATGGCCACTACTTCCGGTCTACCGGAAGTAGACCTCAACTTCGTTATTTTAAATGGAATGTTATAGTTTTTATTACGCCATTCAATTATACGTAAAAAAATATGTCGACTATTAAAGCAGTTGTTGGTACCTACCTTTTTTTGTTTTCGAGTTATTTTAATTTTAAGTGTTTTTTGGCAAATATCACCATGCTCTTTCCAAGTACATATCTCAACCAACATTAATTCAAAAACGTCTTGCATTGGTACTATAACTCCTCATATGCTGTTAAATAGATTTTCACTTGCTGTATCAGTATGTCTTATACAGGCTGGTTAAAAATTGAGTTACCGTTTCTCTGTATTCAATTGCGCGAAAGTCAAAAATTTTAAATGGAACGCCCCATATCTCTTTAGCCTATCAACACGGGAATTTAATTCTCTACAAATTATCTATACATAATAACATTGCTATACCTATTTATTATAGTTTTCTTCATATTGAGTATTTTATGAAAATCCTACACAAAATGCTGGAAGTCGGTCGTGTTTTTATTAGAAGGCTATGACATTTTGACAGTTTTTTGTTTAAATTATTTAAATTATTATTAGTATTATTTCTACAATGAACTGCGATTGAATAAACTTTAGATTACTAGCTGTTATTCACCAAAAATAACCAAAAGAAAACCGAATAAATGAAACAATGAAAAACAACAATTTTATGACAAAAATTAAAATCAATAACATAAAAGAATAGAAAACTTAAAATTATAAAAATAAATTAAGGGAATTAAATTCTCTACAAACTATCTAGAAACTTTCCTGTGCCTATTTGTTCTAATTAAGAGGGTAAGAGGTACTTCAGTCGATTTAGATGAATAATATTTTCCAAGAAAGCATCGTAAATAAATAAAGTGAACTCTCTAGGAATATCTCGCCCATCATTAAATAATACCAATGATTATTTAAATAAATTAAACTATAAACTGTCAAAATGTCATAGCCTTCTAATAAAAACACGAACGGCTTCCAGCATTTTGTGTAGGATTTTGATAAAATACTCAATATGAAGAAAACTATAATAAATAGGTATAGCAATGTTAATTTGTAGAGAATTAAATTCCCGTCTTGATAGGCTAAAAAGATATGGGGCGTTCCATTTAAAATTTTCGACTTTCTCGCAATTGAATACAGCGAAACGGTAATTCAATTTTTGACCACGCTGTATAAGGTACACTGATATAACAAGTGACAATCTATTTAACAGCATATGACGAGTTATTGTACCAATGCAAAACGTTTTTGAATTAACTTTGGCTGAGATATATGCTTTTAAAGAGCATGGTGATATTTGTCAAAAAGTACTTAAAACCAAAATAACTCGAAAACAAAAAACGCTAGGTACCAACAACTGCTATCAAAGTCAGCAAATTTTCTTACGTATAATTGAATGGTGTAATAAAAACTATAACATTCCATTTAAAATAACGAAGTTAAGGTCTACTTCCGGTAGACCGGAAGTTGTGGCCATCTTGAAAATATTTTAGATTAATAGATCGCAATGAACAACCCATGATACCAAAATTTCAAGCCTCTACGAGTAGTGGAACCTTATAAAGTTCTAATGAACCAGTTACGTGAGACACCCTGTATACTTATGAATTACGTATTCTTACACCATTATACACAATTTATGCACAACGTTCTTTGCTCCAATTTTTCGTATAATCGGATATTCCTTTGTGCTATCATAATATATATAAAGTGTAGAATAAAAAAATGATCACGTTTTCAATGAAGAAATGATATCCTCAATATTGATTATGCCTGTGTCTAACAATACTTTAAATCAACCAGCTAGATCAAATAACCTGAGGAATATCTGGTTATACTTAAAAATTGTAGAACTGTGCATGAATGGTGTAAGAATACACAATCCATAACTAGATATGGCTTAATTATGATTACATTCTGACTAGAATCTAAAAAAAATACAATATATAAATATATCACAAATATGCTAATTATTACTCTTAATGTTATTAATATGATGTACCAAAATCGATTAAACGATTATTTTTTTAATGATAATACCGAAATACTGGTATTTTACTATCAATACCCGTTTTTAATACCGGACAAAATTTCCGGGATCTCAGTTTTCCGGTATTGCAAGCTCTATTCTAGTATTAACTATACTTTTAGTTCCAGAAGTATTAACAACAATCAACTACTGAATAGCAATTAAAATTACCACTAATACTAGACCTAATACTAGTACTACCCTTGAAAAAAAGACCAAAAAATTGAGTTTTTTTTAAAGTTCATGGGAAGTACTAATGACTAAAATAAAAAGAAAGAAGAATCTAAATTCTTTGTTAGTCTAATTGGAAAATTGTAATGGTAAGGAATTTTGAATCTATTTAAGTAGATTTATTAGATAGTTAAGTCGACTAATTGTATGGATAATATTTTAAAGAGCATTTTTTTTATGCAAAACCACTTCATTAGGTAATTCTCAGAATATTTTATTAGAAAATTCTCAGAAATTAATTCTTAAATGAACCCCACTCTCAAACCAACAAAAGAAAAACAAACAATTTTAAGAAAATGAACGATAATTAAACTTTCTTAGATTGTCGATTACAATAAATCACGTCGAAGAATGTGAAAATCTATAATATAGAGAAATTGCGTCCGTTTACTTCCACAATATCTCTCGTTTACTCATTTTTTTTTTGTTAACACATTTTTGTTTAGCTAAAAAATGGAAATACTAATGAGGTATTGTAGTTTTGTGAAAATCTAAAGAGGAAGGAAACCATTCACAAATGACCTTCATAAAATTGGGTTACCAGTGAGAGTTAAGATGTTTATTACTTTTTGGTTAACCAGAAATTATTCAAAATTTTTTATGATCACCAGATATTCTTGATACACTTGGTTGCGCATTAACAGCATTGACCATTAATACAAAATGAAAGGTTTGAAATGGCTAAATAAACTTTTAGTTAAACGAAAATTGTTTTATACGGTAATTATCGCTAAATATGGTAAAATAATTTAAAGATTTCGCTGTGTTCAACATGTGTTGAAACACAATTAAAAAGACGAGTTCTAGTTCGATGATGTCACTTGGCCAGATGGAAAACGGCCGATCTGACACCTTTTACGCACGCGGTTTACCTGTAATCAATCGTTTTGTCACAGGTAATAAGTTACCATTTAGTCACAGTTTTCTCGTAACATGCTCAAATCGGTCCCGGTTTCCATTTTTATGGCGCTTTTAATTATTCGATTATTACATGACTTTTCAATTACGAGGGAAATTAAACTTTGTTCTTACATAGATGTTACAAAAAAAAAATTAACCGATTATTGTTAGTCAAGGATAAGTTTTAGTTTAAAAAGTGTGTTCGTCATGTAGTATATGTGCAATCCGAATACTTTGCGTTGTTTAAATTTAAATTTGTAGATATTGAAGTTTAAAAATAAATTTAAAAAAAGTAATTTAAGTAACAATTGTTGAGAATTTGCAATCTTCGTGTTTAATAGAAATAAATTATCTCTTCAAACAACAAGTGAAGAAACTGCAAAACAACAACAAACCAACGGAGAGGATCCGGTCTCACTTTTCTCACAGCACCTCCGAAGAGTTCACATTCACACGTGATAAAACTATTCTAAAATAGAGTCAATTTAAATCAAAACCACCTCTATAATTAAAACTAAACCCGAAATTCAAATAAATTAATCCCGGTTTAAATGAAAAATTAAAGTGGTTGATGTCTCACTAAAAATTTAAATAACCGCTCTATGTAAGGTTCGATCAATGAATGAACGTTTGTAGTACGAATCGTCCTTCTCGACCGACTTTGTCAGACGGACAAACTGGAAATGGATTTTCACCACGTGCGCTGTTGCGGAGAGAGAGAAACTGTCGTTTCGATCGACTAGAAACGTTTGTCGGTATATATTTTCCGATAACGGGAACTGATTGGAATGATGATAAGGAATGTTTTCGTGTAGTTCTGGAAAATCGTGCGAAATTTGAAATAAAAGGAAACTGGAACAAAATTTTCTTCTAATTAATAAGTTAAAAATTTCTTGAATGTCTTCTTATCAATGAAGACAAAAACAATTTTAATGTAATGTGATAAAAATTAAAAAGAAATGTTTATCTGAAGGGGACCAACTACCGAAGTATAAAAATGGCAGGAAATTGTTCCAAAGTTAAATTGTAGATGGTGACATATTGAAGATAAATAATATAGTAAAAAAAAATTCGTCCGAATGTTTCCACACGCTACTATAACTAGAATTAACACTACTCATAGAACTAGAAACATCCGGGTTTAGCTGTGCATCTGAAAATTGTTTTTGGTGCATTAGAACCGTTTTGGTCGAAGGAGTATTATTGGAGCAGTTGTGGAGTAAAAACACGGAACAAGGGGTGGGGATAGGCTGGGATGACTTCAAGAACGAAGTCAGAATACTGTTTAAGGCGGGCAGAATTTAAAGGGGGGTGGTAAATTATGTTATGGAAGTGTCAGGAAGAGTGAGAAAGGAGATAACCAGTTTTGGGAGAGTATATATTGGGTTGTCGTCACTAAAAATAGTAGATTTCATAGACGTGAAGATATGCTATAGATATCACGGTTTCGGACACCTCCAACGGTTCTGCAAATCGGAAATGGTATGTGGGCATTGTGTGGAAAAGGGTCACGAGTTTAAAAACTATGGGAATAGGGAGAGAGGCGGACACGAAACTAAACGGGGGAGGGGAGGGGCCAGAGAAGAGCGAGGGGCTGAAAATGGTGTTCTGAAATGTAGCGGGGGATCACAAATAAGGGAAGACAGTTCTGATAATATTTGAAGGGATTTGAGGTGATTTGCATGGTGGAGACCTGGGTCGATGAAAGAGGGTGGGCAAAGATTGAGGGAATGTTGCCAGAAAGCTATAGATGGGATTGCGTGTTTGCAGAGAGGAGAAGTAAGAGAGTGACGGAGGACAGTAGGACAGAGGAGAGATGGAGGCAGAAGGGAATGGTAAAAAGGCAAATCAAGCTAGAGGGAGAGAAAGCGCAAGTAGTCACAGTGTGTAGAGGTGGGTAGAGGAGAGGGGATGGGAGGTACTGAATGGGAATATGGAGGAAGGAGATGAAGGGGAATATACCTATCCGGGTGCAAGAGGATAGATAGCGTGATAGATTATGTGGTAGTGATAAGTAGATATATAGAGGCCAGGAGAAACTACAAAGAAGTATGCAAGAAAAAGAGGAGGGAGCTGAAGGAAAGGGAGGCCGAGAAGATTAAGGAATTGAAAGAGGACAATGAGGTATGGAGATACTTAAAGAGGAAGAGGAAGGGAAGACAGGAAGTCAGCAGAAATATACAAATGAGTGAATGGAGAACCTACTTCATAGGATTGTTGGGAGAGGTGGAAGAGAGAACAATGGGAGAGCGAGAGCAAGGTGTGCAAGGAGGAGAAGCGATAACAGTGGAAGAAATAGAGGCAGAGTTACGGGGAATAAAGAGGGAAAGGGCGCCAGAAGAGGATGAGATCCAACATGAAACGTGGTTGGAGGCGACGGAGACAGTGATTAAGAAGCTCATCAAAGTTTCGTTTCTTCCTGCTAGCACAATCAGTAAATTACAACCATTGGATCAAGGTATTATCCAAAATTTTAATATTTTTATTGTTAAATTGTTGTAAAACACATACTAAAATGTATGAAATAAGTAATTTTAAGGGAAATAAATTTATTGTAAACTATGCTAAAAAAGCTTGGTTTCAAGTAACCGAGATAGAAATTTGATAAATTTTATTGTTACAAAAAAAAACTATTAAAACAAAAGCTGAATTTCGTTGTTTTACAAGATCTTAATGAAAACACTTGGCAATAATAATAAGTAAACTTTAAAAAATTATTAGATTACTATATACACTTCTGAAAGGATAAGTTCTTGACTCAATAGTACATGCTATATTGCTAATTTAGTGTATATTGCTCCATATTTTCAACGAAAATAAAAAACTTTGTTAAACTACCTACGTCGCTTGTTACCATTATCTTTGTCTTAAAAAAAAATTGTCGTTTGATTCCTTTCTGATAAACATGGTGCAAGTATAGATTTATGGCTCATTAATGTCAAATAATAATGATAAAAATCCTTTTTTTTAATCGTAAAACACGAAAATGTTCAAGTGTGCATATATGGTTATAAATATTTTTTTTATAGTAAATGAATTTCAAATATTTGATGTCGATGTAAAATTAGCTATTATAACGTATTGCTATTAATGAGTTTATGAGGTATGGAATCAATTGAATCGACGGAATTTCTGTAATTTATAATAAATTTATAATTATGAGTTTAAAAGTGGTGTTGAAAATTAAAATAAATTTTATGTTATTTTAGGGTAATCTAGGTCATTTATATTAATTAAGAAATGTATCAAATTCTAACTCAACCTCCATCTAACAATTCAATGTTGTAACTAAGATTTAGTTACAAGAATAAAAATAGAGTTATTTACTAGCTTTATTCTAACAATATATGAAGAAGTTGTTTTATTATAGTACTCTATAAGTAAAGAAGTACTCTATTTACTTTAATAGATAAAGACATTTCATTTTAGTTTAACTCAAGAAATGTTTTAGCTACCCAACTTAACTATTATTATATACCAGTGATGGCCAAAGTGTGGCTCGGGAGTCGCATGCGGGTCTTCGATGATATTATCACGACTCAACTAACAATTCAAATAATAAAAAAATGTCGAAGAAAAAAGATTTCCCGCACATTTGCAGAGCAAACGTCGTTACTTGTGACGAATAAGGAAGCTATAAATCAATACTATCACGACCCTATACGGTAATTGTGTTTGTCAGTCTCTTTTCTTGAATAAAAACGGTAAGTAACGATTTAAATAAAATACTTCACATTATATGAATGTTATTTAATGTTATTAATATTTACTATTATAGGTAAAATGTATGCCGACGAAAATCGGAATTGTAATGAGGAATGGGAAGAAGATCATGCTTTTACAGAAAAAAATGGCAAAGCTGTCTGACTAATTTGTAACTCAACCGTGAACAATTATAAGGTAGGAAATTTAAAACGTCATTATGAAAAAGTCCATTCCGAATTTATATCTGAATATCCGGCAAAATCGGAGTTAAGAATTAAAAAACTACAATCGCTAAAGTCTTCAATTAGTAATCAGGTCAATTTTATGTCCAAATTTACTGAAGAATCTGTAACAGAAGCTAGTTTTGAAATAGCGTGGAACAGAGCAAGAGCGAAACGGCCACATACTGAAGGAGATTTCTTTAAACAAAATATTATTTATACAATTAAATCATTAGATACCAATAATACAAAACTTTTAGAGTTGTGTAGCATTTAGTTTGGCGCTTGATGAATCAACGGATATCACCGATTTTATCACCAATTTTTATTCGTTTTTCGTTTTTTTTTCGCATTTGAAGATGGAGTCACGCGAGAAAAATTATTAGATCTCATTGCTTTAAAAGATACTACACGTGGTATCGATATAAGAGAAGCTTTTGATGCGGCCGTTAAAGATATTCCGAAAAACAAATTAATAAGTATAGCAACTGATGGAACAGCTGCAATGGTAGGGAAAAATGTTGGATTAATAGGGCTCCTGAAAAAAGATGAAAATATTCCAGATTTTATTCCCATCCATTGCATTGTACATCGCAAACATCTTATCGCCAAACAATTTAATTTTAATCATGTGTTTACACCGCTCATCAAAATCTTAAATTTCATCCGAACTAAAAAAAAATCATCGCCAATTTCATAATTTTATTGACGAACTTCATTTTAATGAACAAGCAAATGATTTAGCATTATACTGCATAGTGAGGTGGTCATCAATGTAGGATGAATAGGTTTATAATATTGTTAGAACCAATTATTGATTTTTTTAATTGCAAAAAACAAACATATCCGCAATTAAAGGATAAAAAATGGCTCTGTGATTTAATGTTCTTCACTGATACAATGGAGCATTTAAAAAAAAATTAAATTTATTGTTGCAAGGTAAGGACAAGAATATCTCAGAGTTGAGTCAAAGCATTTTCAGTTTGAAAAGAAAGATACAACTTTTTGAATAAGACGTAATGGATAAAACATTCAATCACTTTCCTCGATTAAAGGAAGCTGCTTCAGAATATGATATTTCTTTAACACTCATCATTAATCATCAGACAAAATTAAAAAAACCTGTACAACGATTTTGAAGATCGATTTACGAATTTGGTTGCACTGAAACCATCAATTGCATTTTTGTTAAATACGTTTGAAATTGATATCCACAATAATTTTTTTAAATTATTAAAATGTTTACTACCAGAGACGGTTTCTGGAGAAATAGAATTAATTGACATGTAAGAAGATCAAGGTCTCCACATGTTACACAAATCGGCAAAATCAATAAATGAATTCTGAAAATGTGTACCAGCAGTTAAATACAACAATCTAAAAATTGTAGCTTATCGATTACTATCAATATTTGGATCAACATATGATGTCGAATCATTGTACTCAACAATGAAACTAATTAAATCTAAGTTTCATTCACAATTGACTAACCAACATTTAAAGGAATTAATAAGATGTTCAACTAACAATTATCAACCTAACTTTCAAAAATTAACTTTTACATTACAAACTCAACCTTCAACTAATAAGAAATAAATATGTAAAAATTACTATCATTAAATACATTGTGACTTAAAAAATTGTTTTTTTTATACCAAACTCTTGCGGCTCCCAATATTTTCAGGTAGTTTACTACGACTCTTATTACAAAATGTCTAGCCACCCCTGTTATATACCATTTTATAGAAGTAATCTTCACCTTTAATTTGCGATTAAAACCAGTTTTTAATTTTAATAAATAATCATTCTACGATTTTTTAACTTTCGGCTTGCATTTAACAAAGTAAATTAAAAAGAAAATCTATTATTATATTCGATTTTATAGAAGAAATCGTAATCTATAATTTGCGTTGCAACCATAATAATTAAACTTATACTTAAAGAATATATCATTAAATGATTTATTGAAATATAAAGATACAATTACAGTTATGAGATATTACCACACTACAAAACAAAATATAATTAATTATAAATGAAATTTTAAAATATTCTATTTACTCGATAAATTTAATACAGGAAAAAGATATATAAATAGGATCCTCATTAGGAAAAACTGTCCTTAATACATTTTTCGATATAGGTTGAGTTTCGATGAATGTACCCCAATCTTGATAATCCAAAGTTTGATTCGAGCGGGAAAAATTAACATCGCCTTGATTTAAACAAACATCATATTTATATTTACAATATTCTGTTTGGTCATGTAAACCCCAAACAGAATACCATAAAACCGTCGAAGAAATTTTAATTGTGATTACATAAACTTTTTCATCGTATAGTAATAATCTTCGATACACCGAATGTTCATCGATATCAATCCGCATTTTTTCCAAAGGTTTGATTATTTTTGTCGGATGACTCTTTAAAACATGCGAGGGATTTTTGTGCATGGGTCCTGTCCAGTTGCAACCATCCAGTAAACAATTTACCGTTCTGAATTTGCAAGAAAATTCATGTGTCGTAGCGGAATTAAATTTTAGTAATTCAACACAGCCTCGTTGGTAATATCGGCACGGGAAAACACCATTTTTTAAAACCGTTTCAATTAATGTAATTACTTGATCCCTGTTTTTTAACGGTGAACCTAACGCCGGACATCTTCCGCACAACAATTTTCTATTAACCAACCGTATCGGTTCCACGTTAAGAAAACAACCACATTTGAAACATTTAAAATCTTTTGATTCTTCTTTCGAGATGTGAAATTCTTTAACAAACATATTTCTATCGAACCGATGTGATTAAACGAGTAGGAAAAGGTGACTAAAACTTGTTATTATCACGTGTAATACTTAAGAACACGATAAGAAAAAAGTTGTTTTTGAGGCGGAAATAAAAATTCATTTTATTTTAAATGGAATGAAATATGATAAGTTTACAGTTAGAAATTATTATGTTTAGATATGATTTATATGGATTTGTTATTTTTTTAGTTTAAATTAGATACGTTTCAACGTGCAATTAGTTTAATAATATAAAATTATTTAGAAACTAAAGCGTTACAAGAAAATTGTTTATGTTGTCGTAGCAATTGCGAAATATCAGTATTTTTGCATAAATATTAGGATTTTCTAAAATAATCGAATGTTACGTAATATATACGTTTTAAGTATTTATAATAATATAAACTATAAAAATGGTTCCAGATTTAATTAATGAAAAGCTATTGCGGAAGTGGAATTACGTTCTAGGTACTTTTGACAGTACAAAGTAACTCAAGTAAGCAAATTTATTTACAAAGCTTAAACTGAACCAACAATTACGTCTATCATATTTTACATCAACTTAATTGCAAAGTCATCCAACTTCACACCAAGGTAGTTCAACGATAAGGAAACTTAATCACAAGGAATCCACCTTCCTAGATAGATGAGATATCTCTCAAACAACGAAATTAGGTAATAACTCAATCGTAATGCGAATCAACCCAACTCAATCTAATCCACACCAACGCAACCAAACTTAACTATTTTTTACGAAGTCTGGGAAAATGTGCTATACAAACACTGACCCTGGATGATGGGTGGCCAAATAATGTGGGGTTGGGGCTAAAGACCTCATCCAATTCAATTCAAACCAACCCAAATCATGACAATTCAAACTTGAATCTAATTTAAGTCAACTTTAAACTAACTCAGCAGCTCTCAAAATAATACAGTGATATGGTATTGCAGGTATATTTACATAAATCAGTCACGTGTCAGTTCCGTATTATTTCAGTGTCAGTAAAATCTGTGTAAATAAAAGTTCGTCGGCAACGATATTTTTCAAATTCCAATGACATATTTTTGAAGGCGTTTTGACGTGTAATATAAGCATAACTATTTAAGCTGGTGCAAAAAGAATTAAATCATATAAATGTAAGAAAAACAAAAAGTAATATTAAAATTATAAGCAAGAAATTTTAGATTAAGAAAATGAACAAGGTGGACCAAATCGGATACATTTAAAGAGGAACTCTTGTTTCTATAAGATAGATGAAAAATGATATCAGGGTCTGAGCCTCGATTTTTATAAGAACAATGCCGTCCTAAGATAATTGGCGCCCCAGGGACGAAAAATTTTGTATGAAAAGGGGTGCACTCGACCCCTTTTCATACAAAATTTTAAAAAATCAGATTCTTGTTCTAAGTCTGGTGTTAATTCCATATTTACTTCAATTCAAATATACGGGATTTCCAAATCAGTTTGTAAAGTACTCTGTTTCAGAAACTATTTAAAATGTCCTCAGATGCGGGACTAAACCCCACTCAACCCAACCCTGTATATTGAAGTAAAACTAACTAAAAACGTAATACTAGAATCATTCGGGATTTAGCACTCTTGAGAAATGTACGGCTAAACCCGAATGTTTCTAGTTTTAGATTTAGAGTTAGATCTAAAGATATAAAACTAGAACTAACATCAGTTCTAGTTTGCAGACGCACGGCTAAACCCAAAACTTTCCACTTCTAGGTCTAGAGTTAGTTCTAGTTTTACTTCAATTAAAATACACAGGGTTGCCAAATCAGTTTGTAAAGTATTCTCCTTCAAAAATTATTCATTGTAGAGGCCGTCGTTAAAAAAGTCTTCAAATTCATGGCTAAACCCAACCCAACCAAATCTTGTATATTTGAACAAGACCAGTCAGCTTTCTATTAATTCTGTACAACATAACTTAATCATTACTGTAGTGCACGATCTGATGACGTAGTAGAAACCACGAGACCGGTAATCGATATCAAAATAAATAATTTCTTCAGAAATTTCATATTTTTTCATATTAACAATAATTCGTTCTGGAGAAAAATGAAAGAATTCATCAATACATTTTGGGGGCACCATGCATTTCATTGCAAAAACAGACGCCCCCAGGAGTTAGCGTCCCAGGGCTATAGCCTTAATATCCCTTAGGTATACGATGGCGCTATATAAGAAAGTTAATGGTGAAAACCGCACATCTATATCACCTAACCGCACTCAAAGAAAAATGCAATTTCAAAAAACATCTCTTGTTGTCTTGTCACTTTATTCATAAATGTTGTTGCTTCAACCACTAATTCTTTATAAAAAGTTGCAAATTCTCGTTCAGCGTCTTTTTTTGTCCATGTTTCATGCATCCACCTTCGCTCCTTCGCCTGCAGCAACTCTTGCTCTTCCTTATACAAAATTTTAGCAACCATTGCCAACTGTGTCTGTAAACATCTTGATCAATAGTATAAAAGAAAAGAGAATGTGTGTAGATATACGTCACTGAGAAATTATAAATATCACCCACACTGAACCAATACAGAATTAATGCGAAACTGACTAGGCAGTGATGTGTGTAAATGGAAATTTGCACTGACACTGATGCAATACGGACGGCAAAAACCACAATACTTACTCTTTCTGGATGCATCCTATGATTTTTCTAGTGTATGTTTAATATGGCCGACGATTGAAATATTATTATACTTTATATTATACTATAAGTACTGAGATTTGCAAATCAAAATTTGCTCCATCATCAGTACAAAGTATGCAATACATACAGCAATGATCATGAATATCAAGCATAAGGAACAAACGACCTATTTCAATAACGCAATAAGAGCTTAAAGGTTTAAGATTGTTTAATTTTAATACTATAGAAAGGATTTGTAGAAGAATCTGAAGTTTGTGAAACTGTAATAATAATTTGGGTATGTCCTGTTATCATTAAAGTTCTGTTTTCCAAGTTTTTTAACCTTCATAAAATTTGCTTTCCATTCTTTTAGACAAAGTTTGCAGTACTTGTTCTCAATTTATCTGACTGGTTATTTGGAATTAACTGATAGAATAACCAGATATGAAAAGAGTGGATACATTCGAAAAAAATGACATCAGCTAAAATCAACCTAAAACTAATATTTATAAATAAATCGAACGCAAAGAAACGCTAAACGGAGTTATGATAGGAAAAGACATAATATGAAAAGACATCATGTGGAGGGGTGATGGGCTCGACTTAAGGACTCAGAGAAGAAGAATGGCAGCTGGGCATTGAGCGAAGCGCTCAAAGTTAAGAAACTGTTAGAGACTCCTTAGAAAAGTTAAAGAAGAGTAGAAATTAAAACAACTAGCGTTTATCAAACTGTATCTACCAAGGTGTTCCGTCAAATATTCTTATTGACTTACTTTAAACAAAAATCACAAAGTCGATTAACAGGAACAAAGCAACTAAGGAAGCAATGGAATAATGAGAATCCAGATGACGAGAAGAGTAAGAGTAAAGCTAAATGGACAGAAAAACTGATACTAACACCGTTCTAACTCAGTTTATGAGTGAATATATCTGTTTCAGAAGATACTTTATAAATTTAAAAGAACAAGCGAGTACGAAACATGTCTACACAATAAAAAAAGTGTGGCGACGCGGAACATAGCTTCCTCGTGTGTAAGAGATAAAGAGAGGAAAGAGAGAATATTAATGGAAAGATCTCGAAAAGGATACACGAAATTCCATAGGTTCGGCAATAGAAACAGGACGGGGAGTCACAATGGCTCTTCCTATCCGGTACATGTTGTAAGTATAAGTATTTTACAAATGGTATTTTATTATTTCTAACGATCATTGACATGAGGGAGAAGATGAAAGAATTGTACCGTGAACGAATAAAACGAGGATTCACAAGGCCTTCTACAACCCGGTACACTCATACCTCATTATACGGTAGTGATACGTTCCTTGAAAATTGGTCGTATAACGAAACTACATTTATATGTGTTATTTCGTGAAGAGTATTTTACTCTTCTCAAACGACGAATGATGACTCCCTAAAAAAATTCTTAATTGAGTCTGAAAATTTTCAAAATTCTTGCGTACTAAAAAACATTTGCAGTAGATGTTTGTACTGAATTGGGAAGAATAAGCTCATTAAAATTAAAAACTAAATTATAAATAAATAATAAATAATAATAAATTTTTTCAATCCCAATAAAACCATTAACAATTTTGTATGGATGCTCTTTTGATAGCATTTTAAGCCTTCTGCAAGTATTTAAGCTTTTTGGGAGCAATTCAAGTCTTTCAATATCAAATCCTTCTGAAAATATTTCAAATCTTCTAGAAGCAGTATTAAATCTTCTGGAAGCAATATCAAGTCTTATATTATAATTATAGTAGTATCAAATCATCTGGAAGCATTTTTATTTTACCAGAAGTAATATCAAGTACTCTGAAAGCATTTAAAATCTTCTAAAAGCAGTATCAAGCTTTCTGAGAGCATTTCAAATTTTTTGGAAACATTTCAAGTTGTGCGGAGGTAATATCAAGTATTCTGGAAGCATTTCAAATCTTTTAAAAGTAATATCAAGTTTTCTGGAAGAATGTGAAGTCTTGTAGACGCAGAATCAACATTCCTGGAGGCATTGTAAACCTTTTGAAAACATTTTAAGTCTTCCAGAGGTAATATCTACTCTTCTGGAACCATTTGAAATCTTCTGGAGGCTTTTGAATCTTCCAGAGACAATATCAAGTTTTCTAGATGCAATATTAAGTCTTCTGGAAGCAAATCAAGTCTTCTAGAAGCAGTATCAGTATGCTTGTGCAACCGGAGAATCCACCTATTTCGCACCTATTCTTATGGGTGCTCAGCACGTACAATAAATTTTGTATAGATGCTTGCACACCCAGAGAACCCACGTATCCAACGCCTATCTTCTTTATAGACCAATATAGCAATACTTTTTTCAACCATGTTAAATGAGCATTTATTTCGAATTATTTTGAAGAAGGATGAATATTCCTTGTCCAATATGCGTAAATGCATTGGATAACTTTTTTAAAATCAATTATGGAATAGTGATGTCATCTACTTCTTCTTCCGCATGAAGTGTTTCGTTCTCTTCGTGTTAAATTAACTCAGAATATGTATGTAGGTAGAGATCAGCATTCAACAAATTCACGGCATCATCTTCGAAGTCCTCAAAACAAGCTTTTTTTGCTAACCGTAATATGATATGTCTAATTAGTAGCAGGTCAAGGATATTATTGTCAGCTTTTTTATACGCCGTTTAATGTTGTTGATTTCAACTTATCCTATATTGTCTACAGCACCTTTTATATTGAATTGCCTCCAAAATTCATTATTGACAATTTGCTATGAATGTTTTCAGCTTGATCCATTGGCTAAATCAGGACAGTTGTACATTTAGATGGATAATCAATTTGCATATCTTCAAACAGGTTCAATATAATGGCGAGATTTCCGAGAATATTATCCAAGACAATCAAAATTTTTTACTCAAATTGTTCTTCCTAAGGTAATATTCTTTTCAAGACAAAAGTGGTTAGAATTGTTTGACTAGAGTATCACTGATTATGAATGTTTTCATATTTATGAATATTTATTTAGCCTATGTTGACCAGTGTTGTGAAGTGGAATGTTATAGCAGCAGTTCTGGTTAAGAGAAGTATAATAAAGAGAGCTAGAAAAGCAGGTGTAGGACAAATAGTCTTAGATGTGGATCAAGGAAGAGGGTCTGGTTATGTAAGGTTTAGATCTATTTTAAAAAGTGTTTCTTGTGGGGTGTTTGTCTATTTTCGCTGGCGGATGAATGCAACGAAAAGGAGATTTAAGTAATAATTGAGAAAAGAGTACAGGCGCTGTCAAAGTGGACCAAAGTGTGAAGAAGATAAGGAAGAGGGTCACTCAGAGTCAACACCTGGATGAGCAGAGATTTAAAAGTCAGTAAAAAGTCGTGTAGTATATTTGTTTTCAGCATTAGACGAACGAGCAGAGAGACCTATGAAGGGAAATAACAGAGACAAGGTGAAGTAGAAATGTGCATAACCTCCCGCGGTAACCGTTAATCAAAACGCAATAGCTAATTTTCGACTTTTTCATTTTCACTCTTAGTATGTGACCCAAAGATGAGCACCAACCCGACACTACCTAATTGACCAATATCCCAAATCTGGTGTCTGTTTATGGTACAGCTCTTCCTAGACATCCCGAAAAAAAAATGTTGGTTCGTATTCCAATTGAGTTACTGTCTAATTTTCTATGATGGTTTTCCAACTACCTTGGAAGGTGAACTTCTTATGATTATCTTTCCTTAGCGTTAGATTGTTTCCTTAACTTTGATTAGACATTGGATGGCTTTGTAGTTAAGTTGGTGTAGAATTAATATTGAATTGGGTGAATTTTCGAAGACTATTTTTGAAAAAAAATCTTTTTATAAACTTAGCTACTACACCCAACGTAATGTATATGTTGTTAGATCTATTCGAAAGTTCCGCTACATTCACAAAGCTTTCAAATCTTTTTTCATCGATGTCGTTTCCCCATATCAGTGAAATTAAATTTCTCTAGTGCACAATCTAGTGTACGACATTGTTACATCGACTTTTGATTTCATAACTATCATCATCCACTTCGTTTTAACTTTGTTCTTAGATTAAAAGTGGATAATATGTAAATATATACTAGTATATATTTATTTACATCTTCAGTTGAATTGCATTAAAATTTTATTGAATTAAAATTTGAGACTTTACTAAAATCAACTAAATTGTTAAAATGCAAAATTCTATCGTAAAAATATGAATTTTTTCTTATTACTGCGACATTATCAATATTATGGTTGATTTTCTTGCAACAACAGTTAATTATTTAGTTTTTTAGCACTTACTGGATATGGAGATATGCAAGGCTGACCCAAGGTCTGTTAAAGCGTTGCTGAGATCTGAATGATACCTCTCGAACAGAGCATCGTCTGTAAACCCAAGTTAGTAATAACCACAAAGCGAGTAATTAGTATTGTTTCTTGTTACAAAATTAATCACAATGTACCTAAATATTATCTATACCAAAATGAATAAAAAAAAAATAAACTTACATTTTCTATCGTTGTATAATCGCCCTATATTTACATCATCCAAAGTGCCACCTAACAAAGACTCGACTAATCGTTCGATAAAATCGCGAACTTGCTCGCGTTCTTTTTTCCTTAATTCCCTCAAGTCTTCATCTAATTCGTCGATTCCTTCTTGGTCCATATTTGAAAAAATCGTTCCTAAAAGGTTAAAAATAAATTTAAAGGGCAAAAAGTTAATTAAGGGATGAGTACCTTTATTTGGATGTATGGCATTTAAAATTGCTTTGAACCAAGCTTCTGGTTGCTGACAATGCAGGCAAATCCATCCTTTCAGTGGATCCCGATTGGAGCATCGAATTTTGCAAATTTTTTGTTTGCATTTCGTGCACGTTGCGACTCTTTCAACCTCGAGAACTCCTTGGATCGATCTAAATTGTCCACCGCAAATGTTACAGTGCCAAGGCCTCGAAGCTTTAGAATTTCTTAAAAAAAAGAAAATAAAGGTTTTAATCATATTTAGCAATACAAACAACCATGACATGTTTAAATGTAACAATGATATCATCTCTTATCTTTAGTATCAAAATATTTGCACGTAAATATTTCACGATTTTGATATAATATCTTTGTTAAATATGCAGGTTGATATAAAATACAAAATAAGTGCGTATTTTCCGAAACACTTAATATATAGGAATGTTGAGAACAACAAACTTGTGTTAAAGAGCCAAAAATGCCCAAAAAATAAATTGAGTATTTTAAAAATATTTCAATGAAATTAAAATCATAAAATGAGAAAACCCTAAAAGTTTTGTTACCCAACGAAGTTACGTAACACTCTCATAACTACTACTGACACACATCTGATTTTTCCTCCAATCCAATCCAAAGAAGAAAGTGGCGAACCGCGACGTATTCCGCTTTTACTTTCTTCCTTTAGCCAACAAACAGCGTGCAACGTGAGTGCTCAGCAGTTCAGTTTGGTACGGTAAAAACAGCCGTTCGGGTCGAAAACGGTCGCAATTTGTACCTGTACTTAAACCAAGTACATCAAGGTAGAAAGAAAGAAACGTTTTAAATCCCATAAATGGGGCGCGCGGAAGGCTACAAGTTATTTGTTGAAATTGCTGTGGCGGTTCAAGTCTGTGATGTTGTTCTTCGGTCTCGTGACGAATCTCGATGAAATCACCGTAAAACATACGTTTAATCCGGCTTTACAGAAAATTGGACACGCCGGGATGGACTTTTTTATGATGATGTTTATGATTTGCGCAATCGAGGCCGTTATCGTTAAGATTCTTCTCTATGATCATCAACAAGAGGCTACAAGGACCGCATCTGCAAGTGTTTTCTTCGATAGAAATTGAGAAATTAATTAAGGCTTTTTAATGTGAAATAAATTTGTGATGTCTACCTTTTAAAACGCTTTTTATTTGATCCTTAAAAATGTTAATTGTTAAAAAACCGAAAATTTGGTATTACCATTTTTTTGTTGTTTTATTTTTATTGTTTGTTATGTAATAACAAGAAGTGTAACCTGGTTTAAAAGTACTGGTACTTTCTCTTCAATTGTGACGCTCTAAACTCTAAGAGCATTATGTAATTTTATAATACTAATCAGTTAACAAGTTAAGTATGAAGATTTGTGATTAAATACAACGATAAGAAATTAAAACATTTCATAAAATCTAAATTGCACAAAATTGCATTAATTGAAGCATTAAATTATAGGTTATTAACGAGGATACATATTAAGGATTAAGTTGTTATTGTATGAAGATATAAAAATTCGTTTATAATAATTCGTATAAAAAAACTTATTTCTCAAATAAAAAGTCTGTAATGTTTATTGTAATACTTTCTTTTTCTTTCTTGTAAAAGTTTTTGAGATGCTATGACGTTATGTATGTATCACGTTGCAGCTTTAAGTGTCATTGCGTAACAGTTGGGTTGGGTTAATTATTGAAGCTTTCTTTTATCATTTCGAAATTATGTAACTCAAGTAGCTCATCAATATCAGGATATTGGAAGATGAATGGCATCGATAAAATCTTTGATGATTCATTTATCATGTTTATTATACACAAGAAGGGAGGATGTGAAGAACGTGATAAGTAACCGACGAAGTTTTGAAAGATTTATTAAGGATCTCAATGATGCCTGAAGAAGAATTTAAGAAGAATCTAGAGGAAATGATAAAGAAGAAGAAAGCGATTACGATAATTTTGAACGGAGAAGAAGAGTCGAGATCTTGTTGACATATTTGTATGATACCAATTGCATATTTGTCGATTGCAATAATATTATATACAGGGTGTTCCAGTTTCGAAACATCCAACAGAGATCGTTCTTTGTTTCCACCCTATTGGCAAAAATGAAAAATTTGGGAAAACGATAAACGTGAATACTTCAGTAGTTACCAAAGGTGGAGTGTTATAACTAAAACATTGTATGGGAAAATTTCTTACGAACAATTCAATGGCGTAGGTGGATTTCTTCCCATGCATTATTTTCGAGATTTTACGAGTAACTTAACTTTTTTAAATGTTGATTATGGCTTAAAATATTTCATTCTCTTTTCCTGATAATAAATTATATATAATTCGTTAGGAATATTTCTTATAGTTATTCAATAATTAATAAAAATTCTTGTTCTTTCTAACATAATTGTTTGTATGCATTTAACAATTGACGTTGGTATGGTAATAATCTTACTATAATGCAAACCAATTTTCTTACATCACTACATTTTTGGGTAGCAGGCTTAAGTCGATATTGAACTGTTTCAAAATACGAAATTTGATGCTTGTGTAACATAGCTTATTGTTAATAAAACTTTATATTAAATTTACACAAAATGTAATTGAAATTGGCTTCTTTATAAAATCACGTGCAAAAACATATCAAAATGAGTTTCAGTTACATTAAATTAATGTCCTAGCTACAGTTTTAAGTTATCATTGATATCTAAGTTTACAAAATACTTTTTATATGTTCCCAAAGAAATTTAAATTTAATGACGATTTTAGTGACGGAATCATGACATATAAGCTACTTTTTTTCCATCCCTCTTAGTTGCGGGGATAGCCTATGCGGACATCGAAATTGGGAGACCCTGCACATTATGTTACAACTTTAAGTGTCATTGTGTAATAGAGTTAGATTGGATTGAGTTGGGTTCTATAAGCTTCGATATCTGAAAATTGGAAGATCAGTGACTAAAATAAAATCATTGATGATATTTAAAAACTTTCCTATCGAGAAGACAAAGTGCAATAGGGGAGAAAGTGTTCAGGAAGTGAAGAATATGGCAAGGATTATACGAAGTTTTGGAAGATGAATATCTCAACGCTGTGAAACCATCTAGGCCAGTGATGGCGAACCTTTTGAACTGAAGGTGTCAAAGTTTTCATAACTATAGTAAACAATATGCTGCTATGTCAGATAAAAATTTTAAGACATAAAAATGAGATACAAAATAATTGAAACAGACCTCCTATTATATGCACTGTATCATTTATTTTTACATATGGTAATATAACTTGGTCTATGTATAGGGAGTTTATGCGTGAAGAAAAATGTTTCCACTTTTTCAGATTCAGATTCAGATTCAAAAAATCCACTTTTTGTATTTTTCGATTAGTCATCTATTTTAAAACCTTTTTACGTGTTGGTTGTTAAAAACGTGGATGTCCTGGATCGAGAACATTACCAAACTTCACCTTTTGTTTATTCGACGATAAATACTGCTTTCAGCAGACTAGATATGAAGAGGACTTAAACTGCTTCCAGAAGATTTGATATTGCTTTTAAAAGACTTGAAACGCTTCCAGAAACTGAATACTGCTTCTAGAAAACTTGATAGTGCTTCCAGAAGACTTGATACTGCATTGAGAAAAATAGAAGTGCTTCCTATACACACGATACTGAATAGGGAAGACTTGATATTACGTTAAAAGACGTAAAATGCTTTCAGAAGGCTTGATACTGCATCTAGATGACTTGAAATGCTTGTAGAAGGCTTGAAATGCTTCCAGAAGGCTTGAAATGCTTCCAGAAGACTTGAAATGTTTCCAGAAGACTTATATTAATTCTGGAACAGTTTAAATGCTTTCAGAAGATTTGATATTGCTTCCAGAAGACTTGATACCGCATCTAGAAGACTTGGAATACTTGATACTGCTTCCAAAAAATGTAATACTGCTCATGGAAGACTTATACTGCTTCTAGAAGCCTTAATATTGCTTCCAGAAGACTTGAAATATTTCCAAAAAACTTAAAACTTGCAATGCTACAGAAAACCTGATTTTGCTTCTAAAATCCTGAAGTACTTCCACAATGTTTGATATTACCTCTGGAAAACTTGATACTGCTTCCAGAAGACTTGATACTGCGTTGAAAAAAATAAAAGTGCTTCCTTTACACACGATACTGAATAGGGAAGACTTGATATTGCGTTAAAAGGCGTAAAAGAAGGCGTGATACTGCATCTAGATGACTTGAAATGCTTGCACAAGGCTTGAAATGCTTCCACAAGACTTGAAATGCTTCCAGAAGACTTATATTAATTCTGGAACAGTTTAAATGCTTTCAGAAGATTTGATATTGCTTCCAGAAGACTTGATACCGCATCTAGAAAGCTTGGAATACTTGATACTGCTTCCAAAAAATTTAATACTGCTCATGGAAGACTTATACTGCTTCTAGAAGCCTTAATATTGTTTCCAGAAGACTTGAAATGTTTTCAAAAAACTTAAAACTTGCAATGCTACGGAAAACTTAATATTGCTTCTAAAATCCTGAAATACTTCCAGAAGGTTTGATATTACCTCTGGAAAACTTAAAATGTTTCCAGAAGACATAATACTGCTTCAAGAAGATTTGATATTGTTTCCAAAAGACTTGAAATGCTTCAAAAAGATTTAATATTGTTTCTAGGCGACTTAAAATGATTCCAAAAAAATTGATACTGCTTCTAGAAGACTTGATACTGTTTGTAAAATTGCTAGCAGAAAATGCTGTTTATTGGACAAAATGTAATCTTGAAGAAGACATTTTTATTGCAAAATTTTCACGTCAAAAATTCAAATAGTGTCAATTAAAAGCTAGATACTGGCAGTAAAACTGTAAACACTACTAACACAAGGCATTTTCATTGTAAACCAACCATAGGTGCCACATGTATGAGTATTTTCACTCTTTTTTTGAGAATCGTCATTCGTCGTTTGATCCAATTCACTTTTTTCAGTACCCATACATATTTTCAAAAAAACGGCGCCTATGAAGCTGCGAAGATTGTGTTAGATATACTACTGACGTTCTTAAGATAAATCAGTTGAGTACAGAATTTATCTAATCCTATTCTATTTCACCATCATTGTTGTTACACAAACTGCTGGCTCTGGCCCCACTACCACATTAGCACTGCCCTCAAGTACTAGCTCAACTACCGATTGATTGGTAGTAACTTCAGAGCGACTTGGGACCCACATCAGAAAAACCATGCTATCACTCAGTATGGTTAAATCGTTGAACCATTTGAGTCATCAGTATTTCCACAGAAATTTTGATAATTCCCTACTTGATTTCGAGTTTTGTGGAAATGATTTATTTACCTTCTATCCTCGTTCAATCACAAGATCGTCCTTTACTTCAATCGCACAATCAAAAGTAAAAAACGGCCAACATGATCATATTCACAAACTCACTTTTACAATGTTATGTATTTAGAAATCTGAAACTAGCAACTGACGCGGTTAACTACGATAACATTTTGTTCTGAAACAATACTTTAACGTCCTTCAACACCGGCCAATTCAGAAAAAAAAGAATAACAAACTAGAGCGTCAGTTTCTATGTAAGGTTTGTTATCTTTATTAGCTATTTTAACGAAAACTTATTTTTGAACATAAGCCCCCTTTTCATAGACTAGGACACATATATTTACTAACAGGAAGTCATCACAAAAAAAGTGCTCTTGTCTTAGTGGTCTCAGTTCTCATTCAAAAACTATTCGGTGTCATTTCTAGCACGCATTTCATAGGTTCTCCATCCCTGATCTAGGCGAAATGATGAAGAAATCTAACATGAAATCTTGTTAATAAATTGTTCATAGCTCCAATCATGTTTTTCTATTACAATAACAGTATGTGCATACATCACGTTGCAACTTTAAATGTCATTGCTTAATAGATTTCGGTTGGCTTAATTATTAAAGTTTTCTTTTGTCAATTCAGCATTATGTAACTCAAGTAGCTCTTCAATATTTGAGATTGAAAAATTAATGGTAAACAACAAAATTGAAAATTACAAACGTTGGATTTATCATAATTCATTTAAAAATTTTGGAATGGTTTTATATGGACATGGTAAGAATTAAACGAAAGTTTGGCAATTTGGGTAAAATTATAAGGACGAAGAGTATTTCAAAACTTTTGTGACAGTAATTTTGAATTGAGATGAAAAGACGTGATCTAGTCGGGATATTTTTATGGCTCCAAATGCATGTTTTTCTATAGCAATGACATTATGTACATAGAACACTTTGCAATGTAAACGCTAAATTGAGTTCTTTACTGAAGATTTTTGTTATCAATTCGAAATTTGCAACTCAAGTAGCTCTTCAATATAAAAATTGCAGAGGATGAATAGAATTAATTAAATCCTTTCTTTTGCCAGACCAGTAAACTAATATTACTATACGTGACTTGTTCTTACAGAACATAAATTTCAACACTACACAACTATGTATTGTCATTTACAAAATAAGAAGCACTCAACGTATTCTTAATCCAGGTAGATGTCTAGTGGTATATTTTTTTGAGTAAACAGTGAATGTTTTTTTAGCCGAGGTTGTATGGCTGCAGTACTTATGAGTATGGTATGCGTTCCTGAAATCAGGTCATTGTCGATATAAAGTCTACGATACTGTCCATTTTTAATTCGTTGTGCAATTGTTCGTGCGCAACTTTGTAAAGTAGAAAATTGTTTTCGCAGTTGTCTTGTTCTTCTATGTATCAAAAGACATAGCTACTTTAATTTTTCATAACCCCGATTAACTGTTTAGAGTATATGGTACGTCTATGTTAATTTTATATAAAGGAATAGAGCAAGATATGTTACAGCTTCGTGCAAGTCATTCCATCTAATAGGTTCCCCGTTAATTGTTATTTCCGATGTGCTTCCTTAAGTGCATACATTTTTGCGATGTACTTCAATGAATTTATTGCTATATTCTAAAAAGACTTAAACTATTTGACTATGGCCCTAGTTTATTAATTATTTTAATTTATAGATTTTCAGTTGCATCTTTATGTTCCTAGCTTACGCTATTACGTTTGAAACATTTGGTTGTGGCATATCACTCATGTAAATGTTAAACAGGATGGGTGAAAGCACACTACCTTAGGGTACCTCAGAGAATTTTTTTTTATTTCGGAGAGGGATTTATGCATTTTAACATAAAAAGAACCAGAAATTATCCGGAATCCTAGTATGTAGGTCTTAATAAGTCCCATTTTTGATAACTATCTCTAGTCTATCTATAATCAGGAACCAACATCATTATCAACACACGCAATAACGATACCATCTTGTTCTACATAGAGGTCATGGTGTTTTGTTGTGGATATGCTTTTAAGCTAAAAAAATAAATTTTTTCCATCTTTACGAAATTTTGAAGGAATCAAACGTAAGTAGTTTAGTAAAGTTCTAAAAAATCCTAAATCAAAAAGGTGTGCTTTGCCTTTATATGTATATTAAATAAATTCCATACAAAATAAATTATACCAATGAAAGTTGTGAATGGAGAAGCAAACCACGTAGTCCGTCATGTGAGAAAATTAATATTAATAAGAAATCATCAATAACCTGTTGTAAGAGGAGATTGGCTTTCAATACTTGATAGAATAAATGATAAAATAAAACTTTCTGAGGGGAAAAGTAGACAAATATAGGTGAAGAAAATATTACTAATGTAATAGGCAGTACAAAGATTAATTATTAAAGAATAGACACGTTTTTATCAATTTTGATTACTGACATCATAAAAGCAGAAAACATTCATATTTTTCATATTTTCTATCAAAGTATCACTACAATTCTAGTTCAACAGTTTAACAGTTTACTTTACATAAAATAGTTCATGCATACAATTCTCAAGATAGCATTTAAAAGAACGCATTACAATAGCTATTGTAGAAAATTTCTAAAAGTTGTCATTTTATCACTTCATTTCTAATGTTGACATAAAAAAAATTTCTCTTTATCTTCTCATTTAACCGCTTAGTTACTGTTTGAAAAATCTTCATTTAAAAAAGTAAATAAATAACATACCACAATTACCAACCTTAATAAATCGGAGCTTTCTATTTTAAAACATTTAGGTTACTAGTACTATTTTAGAATATGTGAGTAAAATCCATGAAACAACTAAGGTCGAACGATGAAAGTGCACCGAAGCATGTATTAATACGAAACAAAATCATAATCGAAATAAAATTTTCCCATTTAAATTTAATGAATGAAATTGTTGCGACTTAAATCATTACTCACTGTTGAAGATTTTCTTGAAATTCTCTCACGCTTCTTACGATAATTATGAATGATTAAACGGTTAATCCTTTAGAAAATATTCACACTGATTTGTAATAACACAAAACGAATTAATCCAACCATAAACTTTAAACCGTTCCCGTAAACCAACAACACAATTACTAAACTACATAATCACAACTATTTCGATTATCTCATTTATTGTAAATGCGATTTGTAAGATTTAATATTAACCGAGGTGGAAAATCCGTTTGAAAATGTTCTTTATAATTTACAATATAAGTTAACGTTGATTTTACAGTCGGGAGGTATAACAACGGTATGAGCTTTATAGAGGACTGAATTTCGCCGGAAGTAAGGTAATTACAAAGTCGTTCTGGTTGACCGGAACAACAACACATAGGTAACTGTTTATAAAAAGTGGTGGCATTTATCGACTACCTCCATTTTTTAAATACCCATGCATGTTGTCTCTATTAAATTTTTTTAAATAAGACAAAACTAGTTTTTGGGGTACTCTTTGAAGCGTTCAATTTGAATTGCTAATTTTTCGATTAGAATTAGTATCATAGTAAAAATTAGGACATTTACCTCGTAAAATTTTTTGCTTATTTGCTTACCATATACCAATGTTCAGTTAATTATTATCAACGCGCCATATGATGATATAATAAAGTGACGGTTTTTATTTGCATAACTTAACGGTGTTTTAGCGTTAACGTCGTGATAAATCTTACGAATAATTTTATTACAAAATATGTATGTTAAAAAACTCATCTGATATGTAGGACAGACATAATATATGAATAATTGTTATAATTTGAAACAGTTTTAAATTTCAAACTATTTTACTAAAGTAACGAGTCAATCATCAAAATCGAAATTTTAAACAACAAAATATGCTTTTCAAATAAGTGATTTCAAGTTGCTCTGGAGTTTGTCGTTCAAACATCTGGGTCAGTTAGACTAGACCCAAAGTGATTTGTGGTTATTTCGAAATACTAACATCTGTTCCTTAAGAATGTGGTGTTTTGAATCATTAAATAATTTTTGGTAATGAAGAAAAAACTAGTTTGAAATTTTAAAATATTTTTGTTGAAGAGGAAATGTAAAGACAAATTTGAAGCACTGGAATCAAGAATATTCAATTTCTAAAATTTCTAAAATAAAATTTCTAAAAATTTCTAAAGATTAAATTTTTAAAGGTTAAAAGAGCTTTGAAAGAAGTTTCATAATAATGGCATAAAATTTCGAGAGAGGAAAATTTATTTAGACCAACAACGGAAAATAAATAATATAATAACAAGTAATATATGAATTTGTAGTTGGCCCACAAGGGCTATCAACCATAGTATTTCTACCCGGGATATTCTTACCGATGTTCTTTGACATAGAGGAGTTACAAATAGGATCTTTAATGATTCAAAAGGGAAGTTCTTGACAATAGTATGGGTTAAAAACTGCAAGCCATGATAAATTGAAAGTATTTCGGTATGGTGATAAAGCAGTTGACTGCTATGTCTGATATTGTGAGTGACGAATGCGTGAGATGCTTTTCAGAGACCTTTCAGCAACTTCTAGATGGTACCTGATTTACAGATTGTCTAACAGATATGTGAGGGTCATTTCGTTAATATCCCATGACCCTGGCAACTTAAATATCTGAAATACTTCGAGCGGTTTGTCGCTTTAAGTTAGACTTTGATGGCATGATCGAAAAATTTTAGTCTTCTGTCCATCCATATTCCCAGATATTTACATGTTGTGATAGGAGATAAAACCATTGATTGCATCATAGTATCAAGGTGGTGTCATCTGCGTACAGAAGAGCATATGAATCCAAATCACAGATGTCTGGGTTGGGATGGTGAATACCGTAGCAAAATAAGTTATACAGGATTAAGGAGAGCGGAGTTACCTTGGTGAAGACTTGCTCAGGGGAGAATTTGCGACATATGAAGCTTTTAACTAGGCAACATGAAACATTCAATTCATTAAGTTTGAATAGTAGTACCCGATGCCATATTGAGCCTGGAATGCAGCAATAAAGGGATGTTTCTGGAGAGGTGCCACTTGGAAGTTGGAAATTAGTACTTCCAGAGCTTGAAAACAAAACTGGAAATTTGGTATTTTATTAAAGACAACTTTTAATAGGTTGTTCTTGATGTGAGTTTTCAAGTTCTTACGGTAACGGGAAGGAGAGAAATAGGACGATAATTGGATGGATCTGATAATGAAAATTCCTTTTTGAGAGCGCCAATTATAACAAGAGACTTCAAAACTTCGGGGAAATGTTGGTTAATGAGGCAGAAATTTAATATTGTTATAATATAGGCATGAATAAGAGGCCCTAGCTGTCTGAGGATGTTTCTTATGAGATGGTTGCGGAGCAATGCTTGTATCGTTAGTTATGATTAAGAAGTATTGAATTAGGATTTGCTGATGTTATTGCAAGCTTCACTGCACTTTTCGCTTTTGAATTGTTTAATTAAGTACTGAATCTGTTTGTTTAGTGTAAAAAAAATTCAATGAACTAAATTCAATTTTTTTTATGTCTGGAATCTCCGATATTCTAAATACTCCGTATAAAGGCCTCCTTTCCTTAATTATCCTTACGATGAAGTGAGGTAATGCGAAATTATAATATATTCTGGATTATTAATTAATTATTATATAACAGATCTGTTTTGACACATACATGGTAAACTATCTCAGGTTTTGTTTAATGAATTAAAACTAGATATTAGATATATATTATTAAACTATAAGTATAATAAAACAATGTATGAAAAGCTTTATGGAATGCGTTAAGTCACTTCCTCGACGTTAGTGATATACTCGTTTTTGGGTTGCTGATATTTCTAAACTACGATAAGTTATGTTCTTCCCATACCTTTAATTGCAATATTTACACTATTTGCTATTCCTTTCTTATCTTTTTCAATATTTAATTTTTGCTCTCCGATTTCACTCAAATTGTAAGCATTTCCCGGTCAATTAGAACTTTTTTGTTCCGAATTACAAACGCATTGTACACCACAATGTCCAAATAATACATACGGTAGCCGGATACGTGGGTGCTCTGGGTGAAGGTTTCTAGACATGAATAGCTTCCAGATAACTTGATATTGCTTCTAGCATACTGAATCTGCTTCTAAAAGATTTGATACTGCTTCTAGATGGCATGATACTGCTTCTAAAAGAATTAAAATGCTTTCAGAAGACTTGAAATGCTTCGAAAAGACTTTTGATGCGTCCACAAGACTTGATATGTTGCCATAAGATATGAAATGCTTCTACAAACTTGATACTGCTTCTAAGAGACTTGATACTGCTTTCAGAAGACTTGAAGTGCTTCCAGAAGATTTTCAATGCTTCAAGAAGACTTAATATTGCTTCCAGCAGACTTGAAACCCTTCTAGAAGACTTCAAAAACTGTCAACAAACTTCACTTGTCACTGTTCCAAATTTGCTGCATGGCAATCACCATAGCCGTAAATGTTATTATTTAAAAACGGCCACAAAAAGTCATCAGGAGCTAAGTCTAGAGATCGTGCTAGCCATTTAATTAGTACTTAATTACAAATCCACCTTAAAATTGCTTCTGGGGGGAGTTGATACTGCTTCCAGAAGACTTGAAATACTTCTAGAACACTTGCATTGGTTCCAAAAGACTAAATATTGGTTCTGAAAGACTTCAAATCGTTCCACAAGACTTGATACCGATTCTAGAAGACTTAAAATGCTTCCAAAAGAGCTGAAGAACTTCAACAAAACTTGGTTCTGCTTCCAGAAGACTATAATACTGCTTCTGGAAAACTTGAAATGCTTTCAGACGACTTGATATTACTTCCGGAAGACATCAAATGCTTCCAGAAGATCGAACCTTATATATCGATTAGTCTGGAATCGCTGGGTCTGAAAGATTTGAAATGTTTCCAGAAGACTTGATATTCAGTCGAGTACACTATTCTGTTTTGAAAGATATCTGATGGTCACAATCTTTATATTATAAACTTGCATATCGCGTGAGAATAGTAATACTAGAGAATATATGTAAGGACAACAACATCCAACTTTAATTTGGTATACTATGTAAACAATAATTGTTTTCGGGTCATTATTGACCTAAATTTGGTCGTACAAGGGTTTTTAAGGGTTCAATGGCAGAATTAAATAGCTGACATTTTAATGTGTAAATAGTAACTTAAAATAAAATAAATAGAAAAATAAGTAATAAAATGAATAAATAGTTGATACTTTAATGTATTGAATTCTTCATTTATTTGGATTTTTTTAGAGAGGTGTATGATGTTCGATAATATGTAACGTTCATAATGAAAGGAATAAATTCGATAAATTTTTAGAAATTGCTCTAAAATTGCTTACATTTTTTATTTGTAGCTTATTTAGGAGTTTATGTTAACATCAGATATTAGTTGTAGACCTTAACCTAACCCAACTAGCATAAAATATTAACCCAACCGAATTATTTAGCTAGTTAGCCCTAGATATTAATTGGATTGAGTTAAGCTATTAATCTTAACTCACTTCAACCAACTACTGAGCATTAAGTATTAGTTAGTTTGGGTTAAACCATCAACCTTATCTGAACCCAACCTATCTAGCCATTTAGCGCAGTTAAAACTGCGCATTTAGATAGCGCCGTTTTGTTCCCCAATTAAAGCGTGAAGAACCTTTTGTTTACACCTGTCAATCATCTATTGTCATACTAAGGAATGTTAAGACAGGTAGCTTGCTTTTGTTCTCCAATTATACCATGAAGACCGCCTTCTTTTGTTCCCCAATTAAAGCGTGAAGAAACTTTTATTTACACCTGTCAATCATCTATTGTCATACAAAGGAATGTTAAGACAGGTAGCTTGTTTTTATTTCCCAATTATACCGTGAAGGCCGCCTTCTTTTGTCCTCCAATTACAGCGTGAAGGATCGTTTGTTTACACCTGTCAATCATCATATAATAGGATCTTTATAGTGTGAAAGAATGTGATTTTCTTTTGAAATTTTTTTCTTTTATCGAAAACTTTTAACTAAATTAGATAAAAAATTAAAGGTTTCTTAAAAACTGTTTTTGCATAGCATCCAAAGAATCTGATTTTTCACGACTTTTTAAAATTAAAAGATTAAACATAACGTTACAATGTGAACAAAATCAATTTACATATTGATACTTCATCGAAATGTTCATAGTTTATAAACGCATATGGTGGAAACTGAATGCTGTTTTCCAATTTATATTTCAAGAATTAATTGATATTTTCAAAAATTTTTTCATTAAATAGCTGACACTTTAATGTACTATTTCTGAACATTTCATAACTATAATATAAAAATTCAAAACGTTACAATGTGAGCAAAAGCAATTTACAAATTGATATCTCAAAAACTAAAAGATATTTTGAAACACGGTTTTTGCTTCATCAAAATACTCATAGTTTTTTTTAATGATTGGTGGTAATTTGGTAAAGATTGAGAAAATTTTGAGCGAATTTTTAAAATTGATTAAAAAAACCTTTATGATAGAAAATAAGAACCGTTTTAAAATTTGTATCTTAAGTACTAACTAATAGTTGCAAAAACAATTTTTTTTAATAAAAAGTTGATACTTATTTTTAAATCTTATGATTAATCATAACAATTATTATAGTCATTAAGTTTACCAAAATAAAGCATCAGATCATTCGTGATAAACAGGATTATTAGCAGTTTTTAAAAACTTATTTACCACAACGTTAACAATGAAAAATAAGTTATTATAACTTTATTATTATTCTCCAAGGACTTATTTAAAAAATTTCCAATACAGATTTTTAAAATTATTGAAAATAATAAATCAAGCAAATATTTTCTACCATATTAAACAATAAATCTACAAAAATTAAAATGTGTTTAACGCCCAAATAATTAAATACAAATACTTTTTGTAACACAATTAAAATTCATAAATTGGGCTTTTACTTTATCTATAGAAAGTTAACACAATCACGTTCAATTTAAACGCTTTTTACACCTAATTAATTTAACTATGGTAATTGTATAACATTCAAACATACAATTTAATCCCATTATAAAACCATGCTACTTATTAGATCATCGTTTAACAAAACAAAAAATACTTGCAATAATAAAAGTGATTGTTAAATAGCTACGTTTTTCGTAATAACCGTATTTATGATTCTTATTCCTATAAAAAAAGGAAGTGAGTACATAATTCTTATATTAACCAGAACTAAAATAGATATATATGATAATGATGCCTTATGTAAGCAAAAAATTCTACGTATATCAATTAGTTTATTAAAATGTGATAAAAGAAATCGAGTAATTATGATGGAAAGATGAGATAAACACCTTTCAACGCTCGTTGGTGCATCGAATTGAGCAGTTATAGCCGACATACTAAGACTATAAAATATGCAATTAACTGTGTTATTAATGATTAATCTGCATTTTCTATTTTCGCAATTACAAGATGTAATTAGGTAAAGATAAATTCCTTGAAATAGATGAAATTGAAATAATTTTTTGAAAATTTCTTGAAGTGAACGTATAATAATAGTCAATTAAGAGCAAGTACCTTCCAACAAATGGGAGAAAATATTGCAGGTATGTATGTCGAGAGGAAAGCTAACATTAACGATGGCAGATATCATCATGTTTGTAGGACGATAATCAACGATAGAAGATGAAGAGAATGTAAAAAATTCCTTACAATCAATATTATTAAAATGAAAAAAAATTGAGTTAATTGAATCTTCTTTTATGTAATTAACTTGAATAGTATGATAAAAAATAATCCATGTTTAACCTTAGCTATAAAACTCGCGTAAAAAGTACATAAATCGTAAATCACTAAAGTACATCGCCAACATCGCAGCATCGGCGTCATTCATCACGTGCCAAATTTATATTTAATCCGCAAACATTACGTAAATTTTTTTTACAATACCTGCGTCTTCCCAATCCTTGGCTTAAGATATAACAAATTCCCGAAAGGAGTCCAGCTAAAACGCTCACACCCAACCCAGTGGTAACCGCCACAGATAGGGCTTCTGAAGGCATCTCGAAAAACATGCACCACTTTAACCCTCCATTAAAACCATTCCAAAAAAATCTTCACTTTTTTTCAAAAAATTTTTTTTGTAATCGATGAAATTCTCTTGATGATCAACCGGAGACTAAAGAAAATCGTACAAGCGTAGAGCCGTCCGTATACACAACTCGGAGGACTTTCACGTCTTCTGCGCGGTCCAGCTGAGAGAATCGAGAAGGTTCTTTTTGGGGTTCAACTGGTCGTATCGACGACCTTCGTCGTTGGTAAAACGAGCCGTTGGGAGGCAAACGCGCGAATGAACACCCGTTGTAGTCGGGAAATCGGATAAATCGCATAGAAGCGCACTTGAAGGTTTTCAAAACGAGCTGGCGACGAATAGAGGGACAACTTTTATTACATGAAGTCTATTTCAGGTGAATAACGAGATGAGATACTGATTCTTGAATAGATAAGCGCTTTGGTGTAGCTTCACAATGATGACCTGGTGAGGACAAGACACGTGATATTGGGTTTAGGCGAAACTAAAAAGATTATTCTAATTGATTTAAATAACAAGTGGATTTGATTAGTTATACGGTTTGAAATAAATTTATTATTGAATAAAAAAAATTTTGTTTAAGATTTATATAAAATTCGGAATTTGGGTTAAACGATTCTACAATTCCGTCTTATAATTAAGACGCCTTAGGGCAAACGTGGTTCTAGAAGATGAAAGCTTTATTTTGAGCAATAATCCGTAAATTTATGAACGATAGACAATTCATGCATTATTCAACATGGATATCTTTACTACTAAAGTCAATAACCTACAAGTAAGAAATCTTTGATAAGGTCAATTATGTTTAATAAAAGTGTTTTCGATACATTACTCTAGTTTAAGTTGCAATCTACTCGATATCCACTCAAAATATACTCATGATTAGAATATCTCAAAAATAGCCAATCATGTCATTGTAATGATACTTCAAAATAAGGAATTTCAACATTTCTATACTCCGTAAGGCTTATGTTACACAATGATCAAAATCAGCGTATAAAATATTATCTTAAAAATAAAAATATGCTTTGAAACTAGCTATTTTTTAAAATTGCTATTTTTAAAATATTAAGATTTGTATCTTAAGAACTAATTGATTGACATTTAATGTGACATTTTAATGTTTTACTTCTAAAATTTTTATAACGATTACTTAGCAATTCACTTTTTCCAAATTTTTAAAAATTAAAGTATTAAACATGACATTACAAAGTGAGTAAAATCACTGTACAAATTAATATCTCAAAAACCAAAAGATATTTTAAAACATCATATGTTTCATTGAAATAGTCGTAATTTTCTTTATAATTGGAGGTAATCTGATAAAGATCGAGTAAAAATCTGAACGGAATGCTATATTAAAATGTGTATCTTAAGACCTAATTAATATTTTCAAAAACTGTTTTTTTAATGAAAAAGCTAGCACTTGTATTATTTCTCAACTTTCATTTCTTAAAATCAAATGATTGAACATAACACTAGAAGGTGAGCAAACTAACTGTATCGTTTAATTTCTTTAAAACCATGAAGCTTGGCTCCCTTAAACCACATCACGACAACGACAATCATCACCAAGATTATATTAACGAATGGTACATAAGATTTCCAACTATGCCAACCCACGCGAATAAAGGAATACTAGAAATAACTCAAGAAGCATATGATAAACACCTATCAAAAGGCAAAAGTTTATGCCCCGGATTGGATTTAATAACCAAAAAACTATTGAGACAACTAAACCCAGAAATATGTAACTTAATCTAGAAAATTTTCAATTTTTGCATACAAAACCTTACATTCCCATCAATATGGCAAAAAGCTACAATTATAACATTCCCCAAAGCTACCGCTCTATCACCCTCCTATCTATAATAGGTAAAATCCTCGAAACTATTCTTAACTCCAGAATTCTTTACCTCATTAAAGACAAAATTCCTATATACAAATTCGGACCAATTCAAACAGAAATAATTAACAATTCATCCACTCATTATTCTCACAAATAATATACAAGTTACGAACCCACATCACTGAAAAACCGCGATCTTATTTCTGGACATAAATAAAGCCTTCGACACTTCTATATAAGATGGTCAAATTAGGAATACATACACCCTACCAGAACATTATAGATAAATATGTTTGCGACATATTGCATACTAAACTTTAAAATTAATAATGATATATCCTTCCCTTTCTTCCCTTTCCAAGGAGTACCTCAATGGTTCCTCAATCAGCCCTACCCTATACTACGTCTGCTGCTATGATATATGTATACTAGGGGTAGAATGGATATCCGGCAATTATTCGACCTAATCGACTATTTTTTAAAATCCGACCGGATACAAAGTATTCTTAATGGTTAGGTCCTTAAAGCTTTTTCTTCTAAAAGTAATGAGAAAAATTGTTATATTTATAAAATGCTACATATTTAGGTCGAGTTCAAAAGATAATATCGCAAACACAAATAGAGTTTTTTTAATACTGGTTTGTTCATGAAAAAGTACATACTTTTCTCTACAAATGTTCATTATTCAATTAATATATCTTAAGAATTAGATTTGTTACGATTTTTTGAAAACCATTGGGGCAAATTGTCATTGCGTAAGCTAAGAAAAATTCCGATTGAGTTCAAAAATTAAAATCTCAAAAACGAATAAAGTTTTTTAAATGCTGTTTTGTTTATGAAAAACTACATACATCATTTTATTAATATATCTTAGGAATTAAATTTTTCATGATTTTTTTAATATCATTGGAGAAAATTATTATCTTCGTAAACTAATAAAAGTTTCGATTGATTTCAAAAATTTATATCTCAAAAACGAATAAACCTTTTTAAATGCGGTTTTATTCATGAAAAGATACATTCTTTTCTTTTTTATAAACAACCGAGATTTCATTAACATATCTTAAGACTCCGATTTTTTATGATTTTTTGAGAATTATTGGAGCAAATAGCATCTTCGTAAACTAATAAAAGATCTAATTGATTTCAAAAATTCGTATCTCAAAAACGAATGGTTTTTTAATGCGGTTTTGTTTATGAAAAATTATTTTTCTGAATAAATGCGGGAAATTGGTAAAGATTCAGAAAAAAATTCAATTTTTCACGATTTTTTAAAATTGCTTCGTTGCTCCGTTAAGAACTAATTGATATTTTCAAAAACAATTTTTTTCCGATTGAGTTCAAAAATTGATGTCTCGAAAACGAATTGAGATATTCAAGTATGGTTTAGTACGTATAAAAGTACATACTTTTCTTCATAAATTATAACAAATTTCATCAAAATATCCTACGAAAACGATTTTTTTTGAAATGATAAAAACATATTTAATAATATGCTATAAATTTAGCTTGATTTCAAAACTTGATATCTCAAAATATCTCAAAAATATCTCAAAAATGGAAGTACATACTTTACTTTATAAATAACGAGAAATGTCATCAATATATCTTAGGAATTAAATGTTTTACGATTTTTCAAAATTATTAAGGAAATTTTTATTTTTTGAAAATTTTAATACAAATTTATATCAAAAGATATCTCAAAAACGAATTGAAATATTCATGTACGGTTTTGTTCTGAGAAAAATACATACTCTCCTTTATAAACCAAGGAAAAATGTTATCAAGATATTTTGTGCACATGTATATTTTCTAATCCGGAAGATAACGAACACCCATATATGATATAAAACTGTTTTTGAAACCGACAGTTACATATAATGACCGGATAGATACGCCGGATAACCGGGTAGTCGCCTGAAGATCATGCCGGATATCCGGTATACGGCTTCTCGTAAAATTACTATCCATTCCATCACTAATATATACCCTCCAACCCATCCAGGCACCAACTATATTGATCCGGATAACTACATACTTCAACACGCAGATTACACTACATTAATATTACATAGTAAAAACCTTCAAAAGAAAAAGAATTTTACAAAAGAAAACAGTTCGCTTGGGGCGAAAAAAACGAAACTGAAGAAAACTATTTTTCTTTTAATTTTTGTTTTAAGCTTCACGTTTTTAAATTGGCCCTCCTTTTTTGTTTTTTATTTATTTTGTTACTATTCCCCTTTGTTTTTTACGATGATAATGGTCATAATAAATTTTTAACTTGCTCCTAAAGCTTTCACGTTAACATTAAATAAATAAAGGATTGTTGTTAAATTTTTGTAAGTTCCTCGATGTTTTTAAAGAAACATGATTATTTATAAATCTGGTGAACTCTCACTTTTTTGACATTTTTGTTTGACATCGTGCTTGATATAGATTGTAAACCGATCGAAACTAGTTGCACAGAAATATTCTGTTTTAATAAACATACAAAACTACAAAAAAATACAAACAAAAGTAATAAAACGACTAAATATTTGAGATGTCTGACCTACAAAGACGGGGGTATTTCTATAAAATCGGTAACATAGATTTATAAAATGCCGACCACTCCTCGATTACGGATATCCCATAACTCTATGTTCCCCGGAGTAAACAATGAAAGTAATCAGGAATACAGAAAAAAATGTTTGCGAATTCTAACAAAAATTAGACACTCGGACTTCCTCATCTAATATCAATACCAAGTATCTAGGCAGCCCCTCCGTAATTATGTCCCTATATCCTTCGTTATACCTTACCTCTTTTATTTGTGTCCTTCTTTCCTGTCTCTGGACATCTTTATTTACTCCCTCCTGTAATAATTTTCTCTGTCTCTTTAGCCATATTTGATCTTTCTTTCTAACACTCCCCCCAAGATACTGCAGTTTGGCCTCCCTTCTATTCCTTCTTCATATTTCACTGCTCTTTTACCTCTTCCCTTACTATATACCCCGGTATTTTTCTCGCCACCCCAAGTACCTATCTCCAATATCTAGCTAGTACGGATTCCTCCAAGATTCTCTGCTCCCGCCATCCCCATACCTTTTACTTTTAGATATTGATTTTAGCTGTTATTCAGTTTTAGATTATTGTATACTTCTATCGAACTAAAACTAGAACTAACACTAGATCTAGATCTAGAATATTTCGGTTTAGCCGTGCGTCTGAAGACGAAGTATATATCGGCATACTGCTGAAGTTTTGGTTTAAACAGATCTTTAAAGCTTTATGGGCGTAATTTCGATTTTGGACATGTTTCTGCTAAAATACGGCGGAAACCGAAACATCGCCGAAATCCCTATTTTAGGTAATAATAATAATAAAGATATTTATTATTAGGTATTAAAACAAAAACCGAAATTTCAGTCAAACGCTACATAAATGTACCATTATTTTATAATTATTGTAAGCGAAAGGACACTATAACGGTCGATAGGTGAATGAAGTTATTTTCTCTCTTTTTCTTCATGAACCTCAGTTTTAAATATAGAATTCATTTTTCGTCTATAAATGCATAAATAAACTAAAATTTTCTATAGCTTCTATGAATAAATTGATTAAAAACATGGGTGGGTATGGCCATCGAACCCAAAAAAACAAAGTCATCGTCCGAACTCGAATTGACTCTCGAAGTGATAGTTTTACGATTTTCTCTTTCGATGCGAACCACGCAAGGTAACGTTATATTGCAGCAAAGGTGTCACCTTTCGCGGACTTCTCGTCCCATAAAAAAGAATCGTTCCAAAGCCATAAAGGGGCTCGATCAAAACTCCACTTAAAGACCTTAACCGCTGCAAGCCGGTGCTTCTTTATCCAGTTCCAAGAGACATCTCCACAACTCAACATCTCAAGAGGAATTTCTACTTTTCCTTTCAAACCCGACAAATTTAATGCCAAACAATGTGTACGTGAGAAATTTTTTGATAAAGTTTCTCTTTTTTTGTTTGTCTTAGAATTATTTTGTTATTTTTTTTTACTTACTTGTTAATGGACCTCATTGGATACGTTTTCGTACAACCAGGTTTAAGTTGTTTTAAAATATTCTTGTATTCGTCACTTTGTAACGCGGCTGAAAAAGAGACGTTGTTAAATTCTACTGTATTATTACAACTGAAACGATTATATTAAATTGATGGTTATCAACTTATCTCTAGTTAATAAATTAATATTAATGAAGTCCGTAATAATAATTCTTAACGAATTGGGCTTATCTCGATTTACCTTTTTTCGCAGGGGAGATTGAATTCATTGTTTTTCTTGCAAATCGTAAATCGATACTGATGAAATAAACAATAATCGATATACGTTCTGCGTATGAAATCATAGGAAATCAATACGTGATATCCTGTTAGGACACAGGAAAACGTCTCTTAAAGTTCAATTGTATTAAGAAATATTGTTGGGTTGAATCCTAAGTTGTTTATTGATTGTTTTAAAAAGATTTAAATAATTATTTTTTGATCAATTATTTTTAATTTGAATTTGAAATTTAAAGCTGTTTTAATTCGGCGCCATCTATCGGAAAATTTTTGGATTATAAATGATTTGGTGAAAATTGTAAATAAATTTAAATGAATAAAGTTAGATGAAAGCGATTAATATTTTATTAATTTAAATAATTGTTTAATGTTTAAATATTGAACAATATTTTTTAGAATAAAGTGATTATTGCGAAATAATCAAGTGTCACCACCTTTCGGTTTCAAACAAAAGTAAAATTAAGTTTGATTTTGTAGTTTTGATTAATTAATTAATCATAAATTGACTCAAAGGTTAATAATTCTTTGAATAATTTCCGAATTATAAATAAAACATGTGACCTTCAAATAGTTTTATTTTATTTTTTAGAATAAAATGATTATTGTGAAATAATCAAGTGGCACCACCTTTCGGATTCTAATAAAAGTAAAATTAAGTTTGATTTTATAGTTTTGATTAATTAATTAATCATAAATTGACTCAAAGGTTAATAATTCTTTGAATAATTTCCGAATTATAAATAAAACATGTGACCTTCAAATAGTTTATCTTTAGAACAAAGTTGTTTATTTATCACTATCGGTAATGCAGAACGCACTAAACGGTTGCCATCATTGACGTTTTTTGGCGTGCTTTCAGCCGACTTGACAAGATGGTTCCGACGCGTTATATCAATAAATAACGTAACGAAAGAAGCCCTTTTACGCGCTTTTAAGACCTGTAGTGATTAAAAATGAGTAAGTGCACGTTTAGAATGACGGTAACGATTAGATAGGGTGCGCGAAACTTCGTTTGTGGTCTGAACGGGACACTTTTCGGCGCGGCTTTGGTGTTGTGCGGCAGCCACCCATCATCATCAATCTATAAAGGCGGGCAAAAACTATTAAAAATAAAAAGGAAATAGTGTACGGAGATTGTATTCTAATCTTATCTTAAGATAGCTTTTTGTACGATGTAAACGGAAGTTAACACGGTCGAGAAAGACAAAAAAAAATTAGATTTTTTTGTATTATGTTTTGTAAATATTCATTGTTTTTTTTTAATTTCTTATTTTTAAACTTTAAATAAAGGTATTATTAACCCTGTTATGCATTTATGTTAATATTTGCTTAAAATCCTCTATTTACTTTCAAATAAAGGCATTCAAATAACCCTCATTAATTTTTATTAATTATTAATCTTTATTGGAATTTATGGATTTTAAGCTAATATTTACGCCGTTTTATAAAATAAGAGGATATTTACGTCAAATTTTCGTTTTGTAGGTTAGGTTGATACAAGTGATGGCGCATTCAATTGTTAAGGTAACTGAAAGTCAAGGAAATGACAGTTTATTGTTGGTAATTGGTGAAGATGGTACGGTAACTCCTGATAAAGAAACAGTTCAAACTTATTTAAGTAAGTTTTGATTAGGTTCTAGTTAAAAAAATGGACTTTAAAGTATCTTAAGTAATTTAACTTGAAACCCTGACAGATAACAGACCAGGTGCAACAGAACTTCAAGTGATGCATATGAACAAAACCGATGGGAGAAATATTGATATTACACTAGATACATTAACATATATTCACTCTGAAGAAATTATAGGTAAATATGAAGACGTTAATTAATCAGCCTTGATTATCTAATTGACATTTTTGACAAAAGCCCTAAAATATAAACTCAATCAATTTTTAGAAAGTGAAGAAGACATGGATAACTTGCAAAGAAATTTAATTAATTTCCGTATGGACCATGATTACACACCGTTAACATCTCCTAAAAGGCAATCGCCATCCCCTACTCATCCAGAAACAATTGATGAATTAGCACATACATTAAGTTTATTAGATGGGTCAGTTGAAGAACCAGTTAAAATAAAGCCGAAACCAAAACCAAGGAAGGTTATTTCTTTATCAATGAATCAAAGAAATCAAAAGGCTAAGATGATAACAACATCCCAAAATGTAGCCAAACCTAAACAAATAGCTGTAATCAATAAAATCACAAAAATTTCAAAACAAGAAGAGGAAGAGCTTGAAGATGACATCGAAAGTGACGAGAACTTCCATGAAGAAGAAGACGATAATGATTCAGACTTTGAGTTGGAAGAGAAGCCAAAAATTATTAAGAGGGGGATTCCAATGAGAACAAGAAGATCAACTGACACACCAAAAACGAAAAAACCCCTCAAAAAAGAACCTAAACCTGAACCAGAATCGCCTAAAGCCGAAAAAGAACTTGAATTAAAATTAGAATCAAAGCAATCTGATAAAAAAAATCAAAAAAAAGAGAAAAAAGTTCCAAAACCACCTGACGATTTCGCTTTATTTTCAACCCCCGATATTATACGCAGAGTTGGAGGGAAAGAACCCCAAACTCCAACAACCCCCACCACTCCAGACACACCAAAATTAACAAAACCAGCCAAAATTTCAATGGAAAATCGCAGCAAAAGTAACGACGTTAAAAAGCGTCTTAGTCTCGACCAAAAAAGGGCTTCATTAGATGAAAAAACGCGAAGACCAAGTTTAGACAAACAAAGCAAAACAGAAAAAAAAGAAAGTCGGGTTACTGTTCAAGGGTACGATGAGTCCCTTGGAAGTAATTCGAGTGAATCCATGATGGACTCCCAATTAGAACCGCTTCCTTCCGCAGAAGATATTCGATCAATCATACAAAATGAAAATACGAAATCTTTTACGACTTCTTTAATAATTCCGGATCCTGATATAGAAAGTAATGATCAAAATCAATTGGAATCCGCTGGATTAGAATTGGATCAATCGATTTTGGATAATATCAACACTGATTTGATATCGGAGGATATTTTGTATCAAGTTGCGCAATCTTTGGCGGAAAATCCCGATTTACAAAATGTAATTGACAAATCGATCGTTGATGGGAATTTAATTTTAGATCCGTCGCTTCAAAATTTAAACGAAGATCAACCTTTGCAATCAAATCAACAAACACAATCGAATAGCGTTCAGGTAATTTTCGTCTTTTTGATGTATACTAAATTTAATAAAGCGCTTTTTGTATTTGGATTTTTTCCGTTTTTTCCTTTATTCCGAAATTTTAAATACAAAGAAAAATAAATTGATTAATAAAATTTATTGAAAATACCGCAAACGTAAAATTTTCCGTTTATTTTTCCCTTTTCATTAAAAGTAATCAAGTGTTACATTTGAATTTTTTTTATATTTGTAGCACCAGACATCATCTTTCGGCGAATCATCTAATACAACCCCGAAAGGTACTCAAATTATTCGTCCGGATGGAAGGGTGTTGGTTTTACCACCAATTGAAAGACCAACTACAAGAAGTAGGAATCGAAGAGGAGTCGATAATACGGAAGTTAGGCAAGTTACAAGGTCTGTTTTGATATTATTCTTTTTTTTTTCATCTTTACTAACAAGAGTTTTGGTAATTTTGCTTATTTTAATATAACCTAATTTTTTTAATAACTTAATAAAACTTTTTTATTAATATATCATTTTAAAATATATAGGTCTTACCTCTAATTAGTAATAAGAATCTTGTCTTAATAGCAAACTTGTCGGTACTCACCAAATACAAGCGCCCATGTCGAGTAATGCAACGAAATGCGCTGGATTGTAACGACATTATTTGACATGTATGATTGCATTTTGCGAATATAGGATGAGTCAAAGTAGTCGTTAGAGCAAGACTAATATTTAAAAATATGCTTAACAAGTAAGGGCCGATTCAACAGACGTTAGATGAACACTTAAATAAATTTCAGTATAACTTTGAAAGTCAATTTTCTTCACTTTAAAGATCGATATCTTAAGAAACGCCGATGAAAAAATTGCGGTTAGATTTGCCGCATTCACTGAACAATTCTATACAATATACAGGGTGAGTGAATAGTGCGAGGGCGGAAGATAGTGGCTTTACTGTTGAAAATAAAAAATGTTTTTAAATCGTCATAAACATAACTTTTTGGAAACTTTAAGAATGCATATAATTTTTTCACCATAGTTTTTGCAATGTACTTCATTGTATAACATAGACTCGTGCAGAAGGATCCGTTTCGTCTTATTAATTAATTTTACTAAAATGTGAAAATACTTAAAGCATGTTATCAACAAAAGTAACTTATAATTCAAGGAATATCAACATAATAATCAGGCATACAGAGTGACCTAATACTTGGCTTGAAAACCCTTGTTGATCACAGTCTGGGATCTATGGGGATAGAATCAGTCAATACATTGGGTGGTTGTAACTTCCCATTGGTGGAAGTAGCCCGAATTTCCGAACTTGCGTTAAAGAATATTCCACAATCAGTACATTATCATCACTCGATATTGCGCGAATTGGGATGTCCCTGTATGTGGAACAGCCAAAACTGAGAATATTTTTGCTTATATTTTTTATTCAAGTATAGTCGTCTACACCAAGATCCGAAATTATGATATGGCTGTAATAGACTCTTAACAATGGAACGGGCAATAGTTTTATGCTGATATACATCAGGGGTGCTCAAGCAGTCGATTGCGAAAATATAAATTCATCCAACATTGTCCATGAGTTGTAAAAATTAGGTTACAAGAGAAGAATTTTTGGCAACGATTCCTCTGAAGAAGAAAGCTCGTGGTGAGGATATATACAATACTTTTATAAGTTATACCTCGTTATACGACGATGATACGAAAGTCGGTTGTAAAACGAAATGCCGTATGACAAAACTACATTCACAAACGATATGTGTATATAAAGTGTACATATCTATGTGTTTGTAGACCAACGTTGAAAAATTTTTCATTTTGAACCCCTGGTATCTGCTTACCACTGTGATAATACCACGAGAAATGTTGGCGCCGCGCTCTTTATAGAGATCTTTCTAAAGAAGGATGGATTCTTGTTCAAAATGTGTAAGTGCGTTGGATAACTGTTTTAAATTCAATTATAGGATTGTGATGTCAATTATTTCTTCTTCCGCCTGAAGTATTTCGTTCCTTACAATTAACTCGTTACTGGAATGTGGCTGGTCAACAAATCCATGATCTAAGTGGTCCAAAAAACCAACGTCTTTTGCTAAACATAATATGTTTTGCCTAATCTTTGGAGGTAGATTAGAGTTACTGTCAGTTGCAGAACTAAGACAATTGATTCCATTAGTATGCAACGTTTTCAAAATGTTATCCACAAGTAATAAGCTTTGAATGTTTTCAGCCTAATCCATTAGCTGATTCGGAGCAGTTCCATTTTTTGGCAGACAATAATTATCCAAAAGAAGCACATATCTTTGTACCCAAATGCCAACCATTTGGGTACAAAAATAATAATTTAAGTGTAGGAAAATTGTTGAGGTTACGCCGTAAATCGAAACATTGTGGGCTGTAAACCGAAATAGACTTATAAGGAGGTATGAACTAGCGGTTTACAAACTTGTATGTATAACTATAGTCATGAGAAGCTCCAGTCTTGATCAAAAAGGGTTTGTTGCTTTGTGTCGTGCTAATGTTGACTGTCTACCATTCTTCTTATTTCAGTCACTCATTATGCATGAGCAAGTACTTTGTTCAAAAGTGCTAGGAACATTGCAATCAAAACTGTTAACTCCATTCGAGCCCACAACTTGTAATGAGGGCAACCGATTAAGTAAACTGATTTACTATTACACATTGTAAGATGGTCGATATATGTAAAGGTTTTAAAGAGATTTCAAGAATTGCCACCCGAAATAATCTCTTTTTTAGAAAAAAGAGGTGATCTTAGGTTACTTAGGTTGCTGAGGTAGTTAGAACGAACTGGCTTTGTAATTTAGCTTCAGTTACGTATAGTTGTGCTCTCGGTAAATGCATACCGAAGGTTAAGAGATGTTTTGAGATTCGACACGCCACTAATTAGACGAGATGAGCCGAGCGCACACAAAGCTCATGGGGACGGGACTTACGGCATGTGGGATCTCACTACAGCGCTTGACCTTCTGTACGCATTTCTCAAGAACACCATTGTATTCCAATGCAGAAGAAGTATACAACATTCTATATCATGCGTCGACCTCTCGAACTCCTACGTAGTTACTATTATAAATGTTTGTTTTTATTTTATTTTACAGTATCAATAGAGTAGTGTAAAGGAATTCAGGGTGTTACTTTGCAATAAGTAACCAAAACTCCACACTGACTTCTTTCTTTTTTTTGGGTCGTCGATCGCTTATTGCGAACTTTTTTAGCCGTAGATAGCTAACGGTGCAAGTATGAACACCCCTGGTGTATGTAAACAAGTAATAAATAAAGAGATATTTTTTATGTTAAGTATAATGAAGTCTGAGAAATTCGTTGGTGGTACCTGACTTTCTAAACTATACGGGGTACTCGGTCTCGTGTTACAATAAGGTAAAAATGGATAAGTACCCTTAACCGCGCAGAAGCAGAGGTCTACAATTTATGGGGTTGTAATTCCGGTTCTTCCTGTGGACCACTCTACTTATGGCGAGCTAGTAATGCGGATCAGCGAGCACTGACGGAACGATTTACTGTGGAAAGTAGGTATTTCAGATCGAACCGAGTGCTCGTAGGATAATGTATTCACGAGTATTCACGAATTAATGCCATTAATTTCAAATAACAGGTGCCTGATTTCGTCGCTCCACAAGTCGGTCCACTGGAAGTGCGTCTTTTCCTACTATACATGCGAAATCCTGCTTTTAGCTAAAATGAGTGGTCTGTGTACCAGACCTCAACCAATAAGTCTCTCATTTTTCAGCCTCCACCGTCGATTTAGGCGGTTGGCGAGTGTCCTGTACCTTTTCAATTCAACGAAATTGTTGATTATGAAAGCGAAAACTTTGTGACGAGCTGCGTCAAGATCCTTTCTTTATACAGATCCAGTCCAGATTTATACAAATAGTAATGTATTATAACGTTCAGAAAATATCATGTGATAATAAGTGAATAAGTGGTCACTTAATAAGTAACCACTTTCAACCAACTTCTTAAGTGGTCAGTTCGAACCAGTTTATGAAGAAGGTTACAACAAGGCCTGATGTAACCTTCTCCATGTTATTAAAGGATCAGAACTTAATAAAAACATATTAAAAATATCTTCATTGCAGTTTACACGCCTATTGTTTCTGGAATAGCGTTCAAGGTACCTTTTAAAATCCTTATTACACGCTTCTTAAGCATCTTCAGTCTGTAATGGGCAATAAAAAGGAGGCTGTGATTTCTAACCCGTCAATAAAAAATTTGTGTTGGGCGCATACACTATCATGAATATTTTTCCACAAAATATGTAGCATATTCTCGAAATTTATTCACATCATTTGTGACCAGATGATACAATAATTAAAATGACGTGCATTCTTTTAATCAAATTAATGTCTATGTGTTATCATCATTTGTATTTCCAAATGCTGAATATTTCTTTTGGTTTGAAAGAAATATAGTTAATTTTTTGCTACTATTAGTTTATAATAGGATATACCATTTACATGACATACATTTATTATTATTTATTATGGATTGGTTCATCTATATAATAAATGAGGAGCTCGCGTACAAAACCGGTTATATCCTCATTTTGACGAAATTTACTTGGCATATGAGTTCGCAAAGAACATGTGGCGTCTACCGCTTGGTAAATTCAATTACAGAAAGAAGCGGATATACCAAACTCTAATAACTAGTTAAAAATATGCATTGCTTATCTTTAAAGGCAAGCTGTCAAAAGTTTTTCGCGTTTTCTGACCCTTTTTTAAAAATGGATATATCCGGTTTTGCACGCGAGCTCCTCAAATGTATGTAAATGTAAAGCATTCAAAAAAACGAATCGAACCAAAATGTACTGACATCAATTGTAAATAATCAGATTTTATTTCTCTATTGATCATTTGATCAGTAGAATTAAAGTTTTTCAATGTCGCTCCACAAATATAGCATTTCTGTGTAGAAGAAGTGACTAAAATAAATTTTCCATTATAAGTGAAATCATGTTCTGTAAATTGGTGATTGCTTTATCAACTCAATTTTTTTTCTAGCGTTGAATCTTTTGAAGACTCCTTAATAAAGTGGGTTTTTAAAGGTCTGCAGACATCTTTTTGTACTTACTGTACAAACGTTCTATAGTATATTTTTGTAAGCTTGTAATTTAAGTGGAACTACTGCTTGCACTCGTTAAGAATTAAGCAATAAGCTTACTTAATTCTTGTAATTTAACTTCTGCTGAAGTTGCTCTGATATCTACACTTTCCTTATTTGGATAGCATTTCTTTTTCTCTTCCTGTACAACTTTGTAAGATGGGTATATGCCAGGCTTTCACATTCTAATGATGTTATTTGTTATTGTTTCTATTGATGTTTAATGCCTTATTTACCTCATTTCAATTACATAATCTCAGACAGATATACAGTGTGTCCCTGCATTGTGTCCCCGCAAGATATAGTTGACGATAAATGTTTCAATTCAAATTCCTTCTTTTGCAATTAAAGTCTGGATGTCATAAAACGAAATATAAACAAGTTTTACATCAAATGTCCTCAAAGAACCAAAGTTAACCCAAGAAGTTTGTTAACCGTTGCAGATAATGTGGTTTTTCTGAGCGATGTACAACAAAAATTCATTAAAATAAAATGTTTGTTATATTAAATTATAGCGATATGCTGAATGTTATTATAGCATATAAAAGAAAAAATTATTTTTTTCTTGAAAATTGTTTTCTAATATTCCGTTTTACAATAAAAAAATGATCAGAGCAAACAAGACTAACAATGATCATTGTCAAATATTAATTGATCACGTTTACATTACAACATAAAATATTTATAATGCAGTGTTATGGATTGGGAAACATTACTTACAATGCAGTCTTAAGGTAATTTGAGGAAAAATTTTATTTTTTTTAGAAAAAAACAATTAAGAGGTGTTAAAAGATTTTCGAAACGGGCAATATGGAAAATAACAGGAAGAGAAAAAGCGTTTAGATGAACATGCTGCGGTGTCGATTGTTGCAGTAACGAACGCAATGGATTACGGTATGGTGTTGCTAAGAAAAAAGGCAGTTACAAGAATTTAAAACCACTCTATCAAATTAGGTGTTTAAAACCGTTTAGATTATTGGTTGTGGCCCGGATACAAGATTTTGAAAGACAACTTTTTTAAACACATAATATTATTGAACAAAGCATCGTTCACCACTAATGAAGTGGTTACATCACAAAATTGTCGATTCTAGTCAGCTTGTAAACGCCAGTATTCCCAGAATGTGAATATGATGTGGGCTGTTTGGTGGGACACCGTTCGTGAATTGGATCTAATTTGAATTAACACCAATTTTTGGAAATACTAGAACATTATTTATTTATGTATCACCGTACTAGAAAAAGTAGGAAAAGGGCTGAACTATGTGTTAGTGTTTTTGGTGTTATCATTGAATAAGCTTTTATGTTAATTTAGTTTAGATTCAAAACGTTTTGTTACATTATGATCTAAAAATCTGCATTTTGCGTTTATATCCTAAATTAATAAATTCAGCAGATTGCTATAATTTAACACAACAAACATTTTATCTTAATCAAGTTTAGTTGTGCATTGCTCGTTGTTGGTCTTGCAACGGTTAACAAACTTCTTACGTTAACCTTGGTACTAACTGCAACAAATTGCTGGATTTAATCCTTTCGTTAAAATCTTGTGTTATTAGTTTTTTTTTATATGGATAGGCAAAACAGGCAAGATTTAATAACTTTTGTTAAAAGTACAAGAAGTAAGGATTATGAATATGTGCATATCAGTGCTTGATTACCTTTGGAACTTATTTCTATAGAATAAGGAATTAAAAAGAAAATATGTATAAACTATGTAGTTACATACCTGAACAAGAAGTCTGCATATTAAGTTGATAAAGCTTCACTGGATTAAGATATTGTTACTAAAGATTGATTAATAAGTCTCTTTTCAAACCTCACTTCGTACTTCAGTGTAAACGATTGCACTGCATCACACTAACACTTTTAGACTACCAAACAACTCAATTGTTTAATCCACAAATCATAGCCTACTCAAGCTAAAATCTAGTACTTTTTTGCTACATAACTATTTTTTAGTCAACTTTTGACCAAAAAATATACTTTAGACATAAAAAATCTTAAGGGATAAAATTCCTGCTCAAATGCGAGAGAGATGAACATCATTTAGGTTATATTGAAAAGAGATGGAATACTTTTGTAGGTTATGTTTTGTTTGAAACTGTCACACTGCAAGCGCTATCCAACTGACAGTTTAACTTGTTTCATACTTGTACACTGCTGTTTAAATTTCTTAAATTAATTCTTTTAATTTTCAACTTTAAACTCAGTATCTTTCATTCCCGCACTATTGACTCACCTTGTATGTGAATTTGAAAATGTTCAACTCGGCGGTTTACTTTTAACAGGGCTGACAACTTTATCCACTTAGCGATTTTTCTTTCAAAAAAAAACTTCACAAAAAATCAACTTTGAACAGGTTGTGTCCTTATATGTTTTTAATGAAGGGTGTATTTTATTTTTTTGAAATCCGATATAAGTTTATCTAAAAACTGTAGAATCAGCCCTAAATTTTTTTTTCGTTGTAAAGTTCACGCATGTGCATATACCACGCGTACCATCAGATTGTCTGTGCGCGTGTGCTACTCGTTGATAACTTCGCTCGCTACATAACCGACACTTACTCAGCAAGTTGTAACAAGTTCGGCAAAGTTCTAAAAATGTCAGCTATTTCGATCACCGATAATAACAAAACGATAACATTCTTATTAATGTTAGTATTAATCTATTAACAATGAGTATTGAGTTGAAGCAAAAAATTGGGGTTATCCACAGTTAAAAAAACACGTGGTTCTAACCTACGTGTTAGAACATGAAGCCAAAATATTAATTTTTTTTTATTTTTATTTAGACCTGTGAAACCATTAGACGACCAACATGTCTCTGGGAACGAATTGGACAGTTCAGACGAAGAAGAAGAATCTGAAGATGACCCAAATAAATTATGGTGCATTTGTAATCAACCCCATAACAATCGCTTTATGATTTGTTGCGACACCTGCGAAGAATGGTACCACGGTAAATGCGTTAACGTTACTAAAGCAATGGGGCAAATGATGGAACAAGAAGGAAAGGAATGGATTTGCGTATATTGCAAGGTAACTAAAAAAAATAATTAATCAAAACGATTGTTAATCCTTATTTTGTTAGGATCACTCTTTAAAACGACCAAGTGCCGCAGCCAGACGAGTCCGAAAGGCATCCCGAGCATCACGCACCTCAACAGACAGCGCTAGCAGCCAAAGGAAGTCAACTTCCGCTTTATCATCGGAATCTACGAAATCCCCCGCTTGCATAGTATGCAGAAAATCCTCGCGAAGCAATTCGATTTATTGCAGCGATGAGTGTATCCTTAAGCACGCTCAAGGCGTCGAAAAAGTAGTCGTTTTCGATCGCAGAACCGGTAAAACTTTGTCTGGAAGTGCAGCTCCTTCAGCTGCCAATTTGGAAAAGTGGCTTAAAGAACATCCCGGCTTTGAAGTTGCTCGGCCTAGACCCAAGAAAATGATGCAATCGAAATTACAATTAGTCAAAAATTCCGGTAATGATGGAGTTTCTTTGGCGGTCAATAAAAAAGGGGTTAGTATCGGTGTTTTGGAACATTCTCCGAAACAAGAACAAGGATTGAAATCAAAATTGGTAAGATAATTTATGTTTTTTTAATTTAGTTTATTCTAAAATAGCTATAATTAATATTTGGAGTTAGTCTTGGGTTAGTTTTAGTTCAATTAAAATTAAGGTTGCATCCAAGAGCACATGTGTCTTGGTGTAAGATAGACCAATGTCAAGATATTCACTTTGTAAATCAGTAGATAAATTCGCCACTTTTTTAGCTTAATCTACTGTGAGCGTCAAAAGAAAGTAAACAGCTGTTGTTTTTCTCTTAAAAGGTTAATAAAAATGTAGTTAATAACGAAAATCAGAAAGTATTATTGCTGTTATCACAACTGATATATACTACATTTAAGTCAATAAAAACATGAAAAAAAAACAAATCATTAACCGTAATAATTTAGTTAATTGTAAAGGTCTACCGAATTTACGCGTCAAAAGAAAGTAAACAGAGTACGTAAATAATAGATATTGATTACAAAAATAAATATAACATCAATTATTAATATTTGGTTTGAGCTCCTGTGGCCTTCAGTACCTCCCTTAATCTCTTTGGCAAGGATTCCACAAAGTTTCTTGTAACATCTGGAGGGATTTTCATCCATTCTTCAGTTAACGCTTTTTTAAGGTCGTCTTTATTTGAAATGGTCCTTTCTCTGATCTTATATAGGATTAAGGGTTATAGGACTTGGTATAGCAACCATTCCTTCAAAATTTTGGAAATGAGGAGTGATTTTTCAAAAAGACTTTAGTTCATTTATGTTTTTACTGAGAAAAATGAGAATAATTATTTTGCAGAACATTATTTTATGTTCATCACGATGATGGTGTTCAGTAGGTCGATTTCTAAATTAAACTTCTCGGACTTTTTGTTTATGCACCTTTTTTTGGTAATTAATTTGCATAAAAAGGTTTTAGAAAAGAAATCAGGATAAAAAGCTTTTTGGAAAATCAACGGGTGGATAAAAGCACTTTTGTTAACAAATAAACATAAATAACTCCACAGCTGATAATAAGCGTTTAATAGGAAAACATTAAATAAAAAAAATCAAAAACATGTACTTCAAACAAACGCAAACTTAAACTTAGAATATAAGTTTTAATATTAAATTAAAATAAAAAAGGGAAATTTAAATCAAAATCAAATTTATTCACACTAACACTCCCCATCAACTTCTAAGCAATCGCAGTAGTTATCTTCTAAGCTTTCTTCTTCTATATTGTTAGATGTACCTGCTACAGAAGCATTAGTGATTTTCTTATAGAAACTAGTTTCAGGTAAGCTTTCCCAATCGTCACTATACTTTTCTAGTAATGTTTTCAAATTGTTAATTTGAATCGAATCTTGTTTTATTGGTCTTTTTAATTCAATCTCTTCGATATGTATATTTTCCATACTTTTACCTTTCTTTAAAATACTACAAAAGTTTTTCGTAATGTCATCATTTCTATAAAATTGTTCCATTTTTAGTTTTATTTCATTTCGTCCTCTTACGTTTTCTTTTTTAATTATAATTCTTTTCATGTCTTGTATGCCATCTAATTTTTTAAAGTAAATCTAACACTTTTTTTATAGTCTGATATTTTCCAATTTTCACCAAGATGATTGTAAATACCGATTTCTTCATATACAGGTGTCTCACGTAACTGGTTCATTTTTGGAACTTTTTAGGTTCCACTATTCATAGAGGCTTGAAATTTTGGTAACATGGGTTGTTCATTCCGATCTATTAATCTAAAATATTTTCAAGATGGCCACCACTTCCGGTTTACCGGAAGTAGACCTCAACTTCGTTATTTTAAATGGAATGCTATATTTGAACTAAAATTAGAACTATCACTAGGACTAACACTAGATCTAAAACTAGAAACTTTCGGGTTTCGCCGTGCGTTTTTTGAAAAAATGTTTGATGTTTCGGATGCCATGTGGCAACCTTCTTCAGGAACTGTTTCTAACTGGATGAATGCTATAGTTTTTATTACACCATTCAATTATACGTAAGAAAATATGTTAACTTTGATAACAGTTATTGGTACCTACCGTTTTCCACCATGCTCTTTACAAGCCTATATCTCAGCCAACGTTAATTCAAAAACATTTTACGTTGGTACGATAACTCTTCATATGCTGTTAAATAGGTTGTTATCTGTTGTATCAGTATATCTTATACAGGCTGGTCAAAAATTGAGTTACCGTTTCTCTGTATTCAATTGCGTGAATGTTGAAAATTTTAAATGGAACGCCCCATATTTTCATACCCTATCACAAAGAGAATTTAATTCTCTACAAATTATCTATAAACATTTCTGTACCTATTTATTATAATTTTCCTGCTATTGAGGAATTTATCAAAATCAAACGTAAAATGCTAAAACCTGTTTGTGTTTTTGTTAGAAGGCCATGACATTTTGACAGTTTTTTGTTTAATTTATTTAAATTATTATTAGTATTATTTCTACAATGATCTTCGATTGAGTAAACTTTAGATTGCTAAGTGTTATTTACCAAAAATAACCAAAAGAAAACCGAATAAATGAAACAATGAAAAACAACAATTTAATGACAAAAATTATAATCAATAACATAAAAAAATCAAAAGCTTAAAATTATAAAAATAAATTTAAAAATTTATTAAATAAACTAAATTAATTTTTATTTAAAATTTATTAATTAAATTAAACTATAAACTGTCAAAATGTCATAGCCTTTTAACAAAAACACAAATGGTTTCTAACATTTTACGTTTGATTTTGATAAATTCCTCGATAGCAGGAAAACTATAATAAATAGGGATATGAATATTTACAGATAATTTGTAGAGAATTAAATTCCCTTTTGAATAGGCTAAAAAGATATGGGGCGTTCTATTTAAAATTTTCGACTTTCTCTCAATTGAATACATCGAAACGGTAATTCAATTTTTGATTTCACGCTGTATAAGGTACACTGTATATAACAAGTGACAATCTATTTGACAGCATATGAAGAGTTATCGTGCCAATGTAAAACGTTTTTGAATTAACGTTGGCTGAGATATGTGCTTTTAAAGAGCATGATGATATTTGCCAAAATATAAATACTTAAAACCAAAATAACTCGAAAACAAAAAACGCTAGGTACCAACAACTGCTATTAAAGTCAACATATTTTCTTACGTATAATTCAATGGTTTAATAAAATTAATAGCATTCCATTTAAAATACCGGAAGTGGTGGCAATCTTGAAAGCATTTTAGATAAATAGATCGCAATGAACAACCCATGTTACCAAAATTTCAAGCCTCTACGAATAGTGTAACCCAAAAAAGTTCTAATTACGTGAGACACCTGTATATTACGATATGAATCAGGATTTATAATTACGGAGTGATTTCGCAATCTTTTTTCTATCCTTCCAAAAACTCGGTCCGCTGGAAAATATGAATGACCACGAACTGGAAAAATAACCGTTATTTCTATTTCTAGGGGGCGCAATGGCTCAGCGTGTTAGCTTTCGAGTTAACATGCAGACGTCCCGGGTTCGTATCCCGGTGTAATCACGTTGGGCCGCCCCCCGTCCTTCGGAGGGGACGTTAAGCCGTCGGTCCCGGCAACCAGTCGTTCATCTCTGGCTGTCGTTATCAGTATGTGTGTAAGGGGTTTGAACAAAAATGGCTGAATGTGCGTTAGCGCCCTGGAGGCCGCCGGCACCTCGTAGGACCCCACGAGGATGTGGTTGTATCCTGGAGCGGCACCTGACAGGGGCGAACCCACACTGGTCCTGTGCCATAGCACGCCCGGTTTGGTGGGGGGTCGGTCAGGAAGCGGAATCAACCAAAAATCGAGTTATATACTCGCATTTAACATCTCAAACCTCTTAGAAGGAACCAGTGTACAAGGGGCCCGTTGTGGTCTAGGTGCCGCGTATAGAATACGCACTCCTCACTCCATACATACAACTGTTATTTCCTTTAAATAATCCGGCGCTGCTTTGAATAACCACCATCTTTGAATAACCACCATCCTAATGTATTCATAACAATAAAGTTCTTATTCTGACCACCGCAACCATCCGCGAAGAGTCTTAATCTCATGCAATTCATAGGAAAAGAAAAATTAGAATAATAAGAAAATCTGTGAGAGCAGAAGAAACTTCATTGGCTCCACGACTGGCCTGGTTTGCTGTCCAGCAATAAAAAACAGGTTGCTTGGTATCAGCAGGTAATATGCTTCGCCAACAGGTAACTTAGGCAGTGGCTGCACCTGCTACATGTCAAAACAAAAGTCGATAGTGTGCTCTCTTCTTTTCTTCATAAATTTATGAAATTGTTTAGATCGCAATTTGTGTATCCTTAGTTGGGTAAGAATGCTTGCCCTTTTTGATGACGTATCATTACAGTGATTTAGTTCTATTTTTAATTTGAAACAGAAACTGCAAACATCTGTTGCAGGCGTTCCAAATCCAATATTAAAATTCTTCTGAAAAATTGTTGAAAAGAAAGTGTACTTATAAGTACGAAGGCTTTCACGACCGTTGTTAATTGAACTAAAATTAGAACTAACACTAGCACTAACACTAGAACTATCACTAGGACTAACACTAGATCTAAAACTAGAAACTTTCGAGCTTTGCCGTGCGTTTTTTGAAAAAAATGTTTGACGTTTCGGATGCCATGTTGCGGCATCCGAACTTCAGTTAGAACCAGTTTCTGAAGAAGGTTTCGAAACGACAATATGCCTCTAACAGATACTTCGCGCTCTTTACATGGCAACGCCACCTGTAACTCATTTTTGAAAATTTTGGATAAAAGTCGTTCTGAAAAATCACTCCTCAAATATGCTTTGAATCGTTATCTTGTTAAAAGATCCAGTTCTCTAATAAGCCCAATTTATCAACTCTCGGGGAAACATTGTTCTTTAAAATGTTAAATAGTCCATTTTATTCATTATTGATTCTATGAAAACTAGATTACCAATCTCCGATGCCGCCATACAGCCCCAGACAATAACAGAGCCTCCACCGTGTTTGATAATATTGGTTACAAATTTCTCTTTGAAGGCCTCATCTTTCAGATGCAATATTTTTAGTGGTTTTCTCTTACGAAAAATTTCAAATTTACTCACGTCGCTGAACATTATATTTCTCAAAAAAACTGGAGCATCGTTTTGATTTTTTTTTACGAAATCAAAAGGTATTCTTCCATGTAGGCCACTCCTATGGAGTGTTCTTCGTATGGTACTGGCACTTACCGATGTGCTATTTTAACCGCACTCGAACATGGACTATTCTTCACTTCTCTTACCACTATCCGCTTCATTATGTCTTGCATACTTATCCAAAGTTTTCTTTACTGTGCAGTAATTTCTTCCAAAACTTGTTTTTATTTAAGTTTAATATAATTTTACATATTTCAATACTTGTTTGTTTTTCCCATGATGATTTTTGATATTTATAATTAACTTCGACCTTTAACCACTTGCTGTATCTCCTAAAATGTTCTAAAGTTTTCATGACAATGGTATAACATCGGTATAATAGCTAAATATAAGATGAATTTACAACAATCGGACCAGCTGGACCAGCTGTTTACTTTCTTTTAACGCGTAAAAATCGGATTATTTTTACCTTAAAGAGAATTTACCACATTTGTGGGGGTTTTTACTTAACTATTTTCTACGAAGGGATAGCCCACAAATAAAGTCGTAAATTCTGGAATATAATGTTTTATTGTAAGCTTACAGAATGGTAGTAAAATGGGTTTTTAGAAGTAAAAAACTAGTGTTTAAATTCTTTTGACGCTCACAGTAAGTCGTGCTTAGTTTACTTTATTAAAGACAATATTTGATAGTTACATTCTCTTGCAATATATTTTCTTATCTTCAAGAAAAAAAGACATTAGCCCTTTTCGTATTAACCTTTTTACACCAAGCCACAGATATTGATTTTTGATTAATATGTTATATTAAAAAGGTATCAATCATTAATTAACCCCATTATTGATAAAGTCAAATGTCAAATAGAAAAAAACGTTATAAAAGAGCCAAAAGTTCCTATTTTTTAAGATAAATTATTTTCTTGTCACTTTAGATTACTGGTGTAAAAATTCTAAATAAAAACGCGCCATCAACACCTCAAAAAACAGTCAAATTAATTCAACCTGTACCGATAACAAAGCCGCATACAACGGGAACGAATACAACAACGCCAACAAAACCGAAAATTTTAAATCCTGGTGTGAGACAACAAACGACTCCGCCCCCAAAAGAAAAAGTGACCGTGATGAAAACCCCCAAATCACGACAAGCTGAAGCTAATCAACAACCGAAAACTGAAAATGTACGCGATAATGTAAGAAAAACTTTAATGGAACAACTAATGAATCGATTAAAAATGACCGACGATTTAAAATTAACCCCAACTGAAGTAACAAATATTTCTAATGATATAGAAAGTCAACTTTATAAATGTTTCGGAGATACAGGGCAAAAATATAGAACGAAATATCGTAGTTTAATTTTTAACATAAAAGACGTTAAAAATCAAACTTTGTGGAGGAGGATTTGTGAGAAAGCGATCAATCCGTATCAATTGGTGCGTTTATCGCATGATGATTTAGCTAGCCAAGAATTAGCACTTTGGAGACAACGGGAAGCTAAACACCAATTGGATATGATTGAAAAATCTGAATTGGAGTTATTAAATTGTAACCGACAGTACGTATTTAAAACTCACAAGGGTGAGCAAGTTTTTGAAGACGATCGACCGAAAGATCAAACGGTAACGGAAGTAATAACCGCGTTAAATAACGAAGCTGAAAAGGAAGATGGAAAAAAGGACTCCTCGAAAGATAAAGATAAAAAATCCTCGAAAAAACGCGAAAGAAGCCGGGATAGAAAATCGAGTAAAGAAAAAAGCGATAGCAAAGAGAGAAGAAAAGATCACCGTTCGAGCAGTCGAGATAGGGATAAGGAAAAAGATAGGAGTCGGGATAAAGATCGCGATAGGAAGAAAAGATCGCGTAGCAGGGATCGTTCTAGGCACAGTGATAAACATAGGTCGAGAAGTCGCGATAGAGATCGTCATAGGAAAAGCTCTCATAAAAGTACAAGGCACAAAAAAGAGCCGACCACGGAAACTAAATTGGATAAGAAATCGAAGGAAATTTTGGAGCAACTTGTTGACAAACAAATCGTTCCACCGCTTGAAGATCGGTTGTGGAAACATGTACCGCAAGAGGATGTTGCCGTTGGTAATCCGGAAAGCGATAGTGATCACGAACCTAGTTCTACAGTTACAATTCCTACACCGCCAAGAAATAGCGAAAGTGATGAGCCACAGAGTACGCCAGTTATGACAGTTACAAATGAGAAAACAGGTATAAATTGTTATTTTTTTATTTTGTTTTAATACCTCATTTAAGAATAAGTAATAAATATACTATAAATATTATAATTATTGTTACGTACTAACAGAAGGAAAATGTGGATTTTTAAGATAAATTTTCCCTGATTGACTAATAAATAATAATAAATAAATCCATTTTTTTACGTTGACTACGTAGTTCACTACTTTTGTAGTCATAAAAATAAAAAACTGCAATAGTTTTTCTGAAGAAAATGTATTTTATTGATTTCGTTCTCGACAACCGGTTTCGAGACCATTCTCGTCTTCAAGTCTATTGCTACAATAGGAAAAATCTTATCAAAACATTTTTATGAAAAGGTGCCTCTTTACGAAGTATTTTTATCTGGAAAACACACTTGTTTAACTTAAACTATTGAAAAATATAAAAATCATATAATAATCATTAAAATGTTTACCATCAATTCAGCTTTGCAGTTTGAGTTCATTAAATTTTTTTCTTTTCTGGGTTTTCTCTGGGTTCTCTCTCTCAAACACATTGTTGTTAAATAGCTTATGTTATCAAATTATTATATAGAAATTATGTGGATAATTGTTTATTCTTATCAGATTGGGGAAATATTGAAAAAAACTTAATTTTCCTTAAGATGTCGAAGTCGTCTATTTGTGTGTAGCGTTTTGGGTGTGGGTGGCGTGGGTGATTATGTGATTTTTTTATCACTATAAATAACTGAAGAAAGAAAGGAGTCTTATCACAGAAAAAACTTTTGTAGTCCTTTTCAATGTAGTTTTCAATCCTCCGCTTGAAATCGTCTATTCTTCAAGCCAATAGCTGTTCTTAGCACTTCTTGGCAGATGGCATCGTTCAACTCGTTGTAATACGTGATTTTCCTGGACGCTCAATTTTGCGTTTCGCCGATATTCTATGGTACTTCAAGGTCACCTGACATGTCAATATGTAATTTTTTTCTCTGAGGATTTCTAAAGAACCTTGAGTACACTCATAGCTAATAGCCTACACAATTTGCTAAGTTGAATGATCCTATCCAAAAAAAAAATGATCATGATTGATCATGAGAATGATAGACGATTTCATGCGTGGGATTGAAAACTGCATTTAAGAGGATGATCATACTAACACAACATTATCTTTTGCGCGAATTTAAATAGTATATCAAGTTGAAAACCTAACAAGTACTCTTTGTCTTAAAAATGTCCAACTCCCGTGTGTCATAATACACCATTTATATTACCTGATGTGTTTGTACTGGGATTTTTAATACATGTAGGTAGTTTTAATAATTAAAAAAATGCAAACAAAAAGAAGCTTCTTGATTCTATCATAAATAATTTTTTTTAACTTTGTAATTATAATTAACTTCTTTTTTGAACATGTTTTGTGTAATTATTTTTAAAGTACATCTAATTACCAAGCTCGGCCTTTTATTGGGTTTCAATTTTTCAAAAAAAAAATGTGCCTTAAAAGTGAAGATTATGCTAATGTCCCCTAGAATAAAGTTGTATGTTATGCCAAAACAACATAATCAAAAGATTACAAAATCTTGGGAAGAACAACCAATGGGTAAGATGCAAAATCAAGAAAACAGCTTCCTTTTTTCAATATCCAAGCTTTCGCAATAATTTATTGCTAGATCAGGGAACACTACAATATTACAACAGTAGATGAGCAACGTTACAAAAAATCTTTAAATTAAAGTTTCTTAAATTCTACTTAGAATGGAAGTTAGAAATAAGTTGACTTCAAAATCGACAATTCGATAAAATTAATTGGTAGCAAAAAAAAATTATTTTTAAAAAATCACATTTACTTGACACAATAAAATCAATGATTTTAATAAAGCAATAAATTATTGCGAAAGCTTGGATATCGAAAAAAGGAAGTTGTTTTCTTGATTTTGCATCTTACCCATTGGTTGGTCTTCTCAAGATTTTTTTTAATCTATTGCCTACAGTACAACCTGTACTCCGTTTTTGTGTTAAGCATAATCAAAGTATCTATCAGTTGTGGAAATTGAAATACTTTGTAATTTACTTTTACACTATATTTTGCTTTAAATTCTTTATTGAGTATAGAAAAGTGTTTGTAGAGGCTAATTTTTTTAAATGGACAAAAAAACTTAACTATGTGATCTATGTTGTAAGTTACTGTTCCAAAGATAAAAACAAAAAGGCTTCTTGCTTGCGTAATTTAATTAAATAATTATCGGTACCGATTTCGAATGAATAAATTCATCATCAGCCGAATCTAAATTAAACATAAAAAACACATATAAAAATATTAAAGAGATTTCTTTTGTATAAAAACTTACTGTCACAAAGGTACTATTATAATAAAATTACGTGAAAATTCAAATGAATTACAACACATTAAAAAATTTTTGAATAACAAAATAAAACGTTCTTTAAAATTCCTCAATACAAAAGCCAGAACGACAAGAATTTATACACAGAATAACCAGACAGAAGAATTTAAAAATAGAGTGGTCTATTTTAAGTAAATCAGGTTTTTGAAATTTTACTTAAATATTAAAAAAAAACTTAAAGTCGTAAACATTGGCGAGAAAACCAGACAATGGCATACCCATCGATAACCCTTCGGTTATGTTATAGTAGCCATCGTCGAAGGTGCAAAAGTTTTGTGTGCAAATGTGTTTCAATATCTCATTGAAATGATCTATTTCTTCTGGGCTACTGGAAGCCGAACGAAAGAGTTTTTTAGTTAAATTAACCGTGAATTCAATTGGGATGTTGGAGTAAAGGTTAGTCTATGAATTCTCTTGAATTAACGACAATGAAATTTGGTTTGAAATTGATCATTTTTAGTATACATTTTTTTTTGCTTTGTTGTGTTTTGATGGGACCGGGCATGACCCAAAGGCGGACAGACCGGTATATCGAACTTGTTCAGGTCCGCATTAAGGAAAAATACAAAAGCAATATTTAACAATTTAATAATTAAAGCGCCAAAGAGACCTTGTAAATATCGATCGTGAATCGTATATTACGAATGAGTTTTTAGTCCTTAGAAGGGTTTTAAGTAACAATTGATACCCGCAAGGTATCAGTGTCGAAAGTATCGGAGTATCGATGTATCGAAGGAGGGTCGAAATATCGAAAATTGGTTTTTATATACAGGAAATTGCGTTTACAGTATATTTAAAACGGTGATTCTACAAAAAAAATATTGAGATAACCAAGATAGGGAGCCGAGTTACTTTGAAGTTGAGATTCAATATGTGATTATTGCTCATTAGTTCAAAACTCGTTAGTGTTAAAAACACGAAATGTTCGAGTACAATAAACAAGAAAATTATGAAGAACATATGTGGGAATAAGGGTTAGGGCCATAGGCTCCGGTTTTTCAAAATAATGTGGGTATTGGATGATGAAAAGAACTGAACTGGAAAAAGACTGTATGAATAAGCACGTATCTTGCGCCTATGGTTAGGTTGCAAAAAAAATGTCTTCTGTCAGCAGTGTTTTGAGTTTTACAAGCAGTTTCTAGCGTGGGCTTGGCAATTTTTGAACTTTTGAGATGAAGATATTGTATCTTGCCACTATTTGGCATTTTGGAAGCAAAATCAAATTTTATTAACATCTTACCGTTTGTATTAAAATTGTCTTCTTCCAGCAGTATTTAGAGCTTAGTAACAGCTTCTGGACTACTTACGTCAAGATTTTGCATTTTGTCCAGTAGTATTTAATATTTTTTTAAATAAAGTCAAATGGTTTATATTGTTTTTTGCGATGAAAAAGGTTTTCTGCCAGAAGTTTTACAAGCAGTATCAAGCCCTCAGGAAGTATTTTATTAAGTATTCTAGAAGCAATATCCAGTCTTTTGGAAATATTTTAAGTCTTTTAGAAACATTATCAAATCTAGAGCCTTCAGCTCACTTCAAGTCTTCCAGAGGCAATGTCAAGTCTTTTGGAAGCATTTCAAGTATTCTACGACCAGTATCAAGGCTTTTGGAAGCAATATAAAGTCTTCTATCATTATCAGTCTTCCAAAAGGAATAATAATAAGTCTTTTGCAAGCATTTCAAGTCTTCTACAACCAGTATCAAGTCTTCTAGGGGAAGTATCAAGTTTACCAAAGGCAGTATTGGGTCTTTTGAAAGTATTTCAAGTCTTCTATAACCAAATCTTCTGGAAACATTTCAATTTTTCTGTAAGCAATATCAAGTCTCCAAGAAGCAATATTAAGTCTCAATTTATAATACGTGCTCTCAAAATGCACGTATTCGCAGCAGATGGAGCTAGGACTAAATTGGTACATTAAAATTAATGGCATATAATGATAATCTTCAATTCAGATAAAACCGTCAACAATTTTAACAAGTTAGAGTGCGTAATTTGTTTCTATTTCTTTTTACTTTTATTCTTTCCACCATTTTAACCATAAAATTAAAATCTATGAAGAAAATAAACAAAGAATTTACTTATTATGTACTTCCTATAGTATTAAAATATTATTTCCTACAAATTGATACTTTGAATAGTATACCACGAAGGTATGGATACTTAATACTACCTTATTTAGGTAACTAGGGCTGGGCGATACCTGCCCAGACCTAGATTTAAGTTTGAGTTTAATATACAGTTCATCACATCTACACAATTTATATTTAATAATTTTAACAAATATTAATATATTTGAATATTACGTTAAAGAACACAGTGCTTTCTGGATATTCTGTTCAGATTTCTATGATAGTAATAAACAGGATCAAATTAAAATTTGTTGAAACTAAAATTATTTAATCCTATTATCTCTCAACAATTTGCGAGAAAGGTGCCCCTTTTAATTCGGCCTTTAGTCAATAATCCCGTTTTTGTCCACAACAGTAAAGAGACGGCGTTATAAAAACCGATCATTCATATCAAAAAAATACTTGTACGTTGTTATCTATACCGTACTTTTTACAGGTATTGAGAACTTCTGTACTACATTTCGTTGTTTTTTGTTGCTTGTTTATTCAAGGAAAACGAAATAGAACAAAATTCAATTCAAATTTATGATGAATGGAGGAAAATCTTTAAAACGTTACAGGATATATTACCCATAAGAATATGCCAACATTTATTATTTATTTCAAAATATAATAAATAAAAAAAACTAAACACTCTGTTAATTCTGCCATTTTGTCAAACACGATTAATTAATATTATCTAATCGAGCGTTAGTCACATGAGTTACGTCATTTATGTATGATTTTCACGTGAGTATCGTACGTGACCCGCGTGGGTTTTACTCCCTGTTCGCACCCCCTTTTTAAACTTTATCCTCGCATACTTTACTAATGGCCGGTTTCTCGTACGTATTCACATGTCGATATCGAACCCATATTGTGCTGTTGATCGATAACTCGAGCGATATCCGTCAATTGGGTTTCTGAAAGAGCCCAATATAAAATAGGAGATATCTGACCGATATAAAACCGATAACTATATCGCAAGCAACAAGTACCCATATCGACTCAATAAATGTGATTAACGACTGTGACGTATGTCAAAATTGATAGTTTCTATTTTCAAATTTATATTTACATAAATATTTAAGTAATTAAACATTGTGCATTATTTTGAAATTTAAAAAAAACAAGGATTTCCTTGCCTATCGATGAGAATGCGATTAAAACGTAGGACGATATTACTTTCAATTTCTGCATGTGTAGTTTTACACAATATCTGCATTGGAAATGTTGCCATATTTGACGAAAGAATTGAGGAAAATATTAATGAATCCCTTATTAAATCCATTTGAATCTTTTAAAAATGAAGGAATTTTTTGGGACTTTACTAATTACTGGACGTTTCCGGGTATTACTCGAAAACAAAAACTATCTGTGGGAGGAAATGTTTCTTGATAAATTCATGGACATTTTACGACTTTTGCGTTTTGTTTGCTTTCTAACACAGAAAGAAACAAAAAGATCCTGGAAGACACACAAAATTTGGCAAAAATATAATTACATGAATTAGGTAAAATTCGAACATTTTCTCACAGAATTAAATCTCCAACGAATTCAGGTCGATTTTATCAATTTCAAGTTCATCCAAACACCCATATTTTAAAAATTCTAGACTTTAACCAAACTCACCTATGATGGATCATTATAATGATAACATGTTGAGAACCGAATTAGAAAAACTTTATTCGATTTGAGATAAGGATTATTTAAGTTAACCCAATTTTTTATGATTTTTTTGAGATTTTTAATCTTGCTTTAAAAAATCACGAAAAATCGTATTCTTAAGATATCTTAACAAATTATTCATGACTAATAGAGGAAAGTGTCTATTTTCTCGTGATGAAAGCGGATCTTGAAAATATTTATTCGTTTTTGAGATATAAATCATTAAATTCAACGTGAACATTCATGGCTATCTCAAGTTAATTAAAAATCAGCAAAAATCGAATTCTTGAGATATTTTAATGAAACATTCAAAATTTATATAGGCAAGTGTTTATTTTGTCATGGTGAGAACCAAATTTGAAAATCTTTATTCGTTTATGAGATAAAGATTATTTAAGTTAACCTAATTTTTTATGATTTTTTGAAATTCATAATCTTGTTTTTAAAAATCTCGAAAAATCGAATTCTTAAAATATTTTAATGAATTATTCATGATTTATAGAGGAAAGTGTTTATTTTCTCGTAATGAAAGCGGATCTTGAAAATATTTATTCGTTTTTGAGATAAAGGTTATTTAAGTTGACCTAATTTATCTAAATAAATATAATTTACCTACAACTGTTCTCAAACAAGTAATCGATTTTTTGACAAAATTGTCAAAAACCGTTCGATAACTATTGTGTGTAATATCTATCGATCAGCTCCTACCAGAACACCAATAGGCGATATTGACTCGATAAAAGATATCGATCCAATAACTGTCGCTCCGATATCTACTCAATACTATAATGTACGAGAAACCGGGCATAAGCCTTTTACCCTATTCCTTATCCCATCCCTTCCGAACTATTTCTCCAGATCTGCTTCATCACCTTCTTCTCCTCCATTTCAAATCACGATCTCAAGTCTCTCCTCTTTGCCTTTCTTTTGGATCATCCTCCTCTTTTCTTTATCTCTTTCCTCACGATATCCGCATCTCGTTTAGATTCTTTGTCTACTATCACCTCCATTCGTTTCAACCACTCCAACACCTCCGCCTTAAGGTATCTTCCTTCTGTAAATCATTTCCTTTCTCCCTCTGGTCCTCAATAACCACAATATACATTTGATCTCCTTCATCCTCTTCACAATTTTTGACTCCAACTTCTCCCATTTTTCATGGTCTCTCTCCCTTCTATTTCCCTAATCTTGATCTCCAAATCTACTACTATTTCCTCTATTCTATAGAACACCTCCTCCCCAAGATCTTAAGAACTTAGTCATTTTAGTACTTATTTTCTTATAATTTATTAAAACCACTAAAATGCTATTTTAATCTAAATTACAGAAAAGAAAAAACCACTAAAATCAATATCAGTAGAAACTATTGAGTCAATTTCTCCTAAATCTGAAAGTGTTGAGTCTCGAACAGCTGAACATATTTGGACTGGGACAATTAATATGGTAGATGTTGCTCAAATATCAATTACAGCACATGAAGTTTCAGGTAAAATTTGATCAACAATTAAAATATAACGCCTTAAAAAAATAATTTTTTTAGGAGACTGTAATGGGCTGAACGATGAACTTCCACCATCATTAGATATAGTTGGAAGAATTACTCCAGAAACCGTGTGGGATTATATAGGAAAAATGAAGTGTTTACACAGCAAAATGATCTCGTTACTACGCCTAAACGCGACTAATATAGAAGAAAAGATGCCTTATATCGCGTTGTACAGTTATTTATCAAGCAGAAATCGCTTAGGAGTCGTTAAAACCATTAATAAAGCTGTGAAAGATTTTTACATTTTACCACTGGGTAGTAATGATCCTATTCCGCCAGCTTTACTCCCAATAAACGGAGCGGGTAAATTAATATTAAAATTAGTAATCCCTTAATTTTCTAAATTTATTATTTAATTTGTAGGTTTTGAAGAAAATCGCCCTCCTTTATTGGTTGGAATAATCGTGCGAGATAAAAGAAAACGACCAATGTTAGATTCGATCACAAGCGCAGTTTTGAATAAAAAATCAAAAATTGATTCATCCGTTTCCTCTCCTACTATTAAAGCTCGTTCAGCAACGCCTCCACTTCCCCCCACAACCACAAGATCTTACACTCCTCCACCGAGTCGTGATCCTCGATTAAAACCTGTTTATAACGCATCGTCACTGCCAACTCCTTCAGCAACAAGTACCGCTGATGAAGATGAACCTTATAGTCCTGAAGATTCCGATCCTGAAGCAACAACTCCACCACTGCCATCTACAGACTCTCCTAATAAATCTGCTACCCAAACGGCTTCTACAACAACAGCCTTAATAAATCCAGTTATTAAAAGTAATTCATCATTTCTTTCGTCGCAAACCTTTAAACCTTTTAGTAATAAATTTGATGATATACCAGGTAAGTTGCATTGAAATTAACTTGAGATTATCGTTTATAATTTTTTTGTGGGATTTTAGGCTTAGATTTGCAAGACACCAGCGCGCTACCTGCAAGTACGTTGGAGTTGCAAAGAAAAATGGCTGAATTAGATCAAAGAATCGCGATGCAACAAGCGGAAATACAAAATATGTCGCAAGACATCGTTTCGTCAGCTTCAGCCACAAGTTCCGACATAGGAACGTCAGCTTTAGCTAATATAGCTTTACCAAATAATCTCCAACAGATTCTAGAAAACATAAAAATCATAGGGGCACAAACAAAAACGGAATCTGAACCACCAGTAAGTTAAATATAACCTTAATTAATTAATTATTTAAATTTGATTATATTTTTAGATCAGTAAAGCAGTGGCGTCCCCACAACAAGATTTAACAATTCCTTTAATGCTTCCCAAAATAAGTTCTCGTACAAATCAAAAAGTGGAATTATCACCAACGATTCCGTTAAATCTCCCTAAATTAAAAGCAAATAAACAATCGGCTGCTAACTCTCCTCAACCGTCTGCAGAAACTGATAAAAGTTCGAGTGTGTTGAGTTCCTTGTCTGAAGAGGATTTGATTAGAAAAGCGGCGGAAATGTTGGGAGAAACTGAAACGCCGGTGAAAAAACAAAAAAGAAATGAACCCGAAAAAGAGGTTCCACCTCCTCCGATTTATACTCCAAGTCCGAGTTTGTTTTCTCAGCCTCTACCATTAATGGTCCCCCCTCCGCAAGCACAAAGCGTGTGTCCTTTGCAAAATAAAAGATCTCGGGACATGAGTCAACCTCCAATTCCAGGGTTGGAAGATGAGTGTTGAGAGTTAAAATATTGAATTTTATGAATGGTGTAAGAGAATATTTTTGTTGGACATTGGTGCTAAAAAGAAGATTCATTAATTTTTTTTTTCATCTAATTAAAAAGGTTTATCTCCGTTTAGTTAATATAAGTACAAACTTTAATTTGTTAATTTGATAAATGAAATAATTTAAATTAGTTTTGAATGGAAAAATTACCTAATTTATCTGATATGTAAAGAATTTTTTGGGTATATGTAAATTACCTTATACTGTTTATAAACTCATATATTTTTTGTACAAATTGTTTTCTTGGTAAGTCACTGTAGCTCTAGAATAGATAGTTTAGGTATTTTTAAGTTATCTACACTCCATTTTGTAAATACATTATCAATGTTTTATTGTAATAATTAGGAATATAGTTGTTTTTAACAATCCTAATATGTTGAATTATGTTAAAAATCTTGTTTTCTTTTCTCTCCTGGAACATTTTCTGTAATACAACATATATTGTACATTAAATAATGATTTATGGAATCCAATAATTGTTGTTTTTATCACCAAAAATTAATTAATTTTATATAATTAATCTTAACCTTACTTTCATCTGTCAAAGAAAAAATCTAATTTCAAATATTTCATCAAATTGGATTTGTTCTATCAAAAAATAGTGATTTATAAGAGGATAAAGATTTATGGATCACAATAATTATTGCTTTTAATCACATACAATTTAATTAATTTATATTTTTTCAATATTTAATTAATACTAACCCTACTTTTACCTGTCAAAAAAATAGCAAACTTGAAATATTTCATAAAAACTCATCTTTTGTATTAAAAAGTAATGATTTATAAGTAAATAATGATTTATGGGTCACAATAATTATTGTTTTTGATCACTAAAAATTTAATCAAATTTAATTTTTCTTACACCTAAATTAATCCTAACCTCACTTTTATCTGTCAAATAAAACTTAACCTACAAGCCTCAAACATTTTAAAGAAATTAATTTTCTATCAAACGATTTACGATAATAAATCAACAATGGAAATGCGTGATATAACATACCGAAAAGCTGATTACGTAGAAACAGCTTCTGGTAACAAAGTAAGCAAACAATCAGTTCTGTGTGGTTCGCAAAATATAATTCTTCAAGGTAGAGTTATAGTTCAAGCTGATGCTATAATTCGGGGCGATTTGGCGAGTGTAAAAACGGGGCGTTACTGTGTAATTAGTAAAGGAGCAGTGATTCGACCCCCCTATAAAAAATTTAGTAAAGGAGTCGCTTTTTTCCCATTGATTATGGGGGATAATGTGTTTATTGGTGAAAATTCTGTGGTTAATGCAGCCGTGGTTGGATCATACGTGTATATTGGGAAAAATTGCGTTATAGGGCGACGATGCCAGTTAAAAGATTGCTGTATTATAGAGGATAATGCTGTTATTCCTCCGGAAACTGTTATACCACCGTTTACGAGGTATAAAGGAAATCCTGGGATGCAGTTTGGAGAAGTTCCCGAATGCGAAATGGATTTGATGATTGATTTTACCAGGGCTTATTATAAACATTTTGTTCCAGCTAAATGAATATTATTAAATTTATTAATAATATGTATTAATATTTATTATAAGAATAATCAATTATATGCATTTTTTTAAATCTTTGTTAAGAATAAATATAAAGTAATAACAATTAAAAAATATTTTTTATTAGTAATAGTACAATTATAAATATTTACATAAGATTTAGATGTATTAACATATGGTTTTTTATTACTTTTTGGATTTACATGACTAGGTGATTCACTTGAAATTTTTGGGAGTGCAAAAACGGGATAAACCCAAGATTGCTGCTCCACTGAGTTAATAAATACAATAATATACAATACAATATAAGTAATATACCATGTAAAAATTAGTCAGTATCTACATTGAAGAAAAGAAATTTGAGAAAAAAATAAAAAGAGAAACAAGAAAGGGGAGAAACAGATTTTGAAACAAAGCATTATATGTGAAATAAAACTAAAACCGCTCGTTCGCATTTATAATAATGTTTGGAGCATACCTTTATTTACTAAGCTCAAATAAGTCAATGCTGAGACGGTCCAGTTTTCTCTCCATTCTAATAATAGACGAATTTCTATAAGCGTTTGGACGAGACGGAAGATAAGGAGAATCGCAAAGCCTATTGAGTGATCTATACAAGAACATGGCACCCGCAAGTCAGCATCAAGTCTTTATAAAGTTGATGTGATTTATAAAAAAGAAACCTTAAGAGTTTTGTCTAAATCCTCTCAAGTCTGTTGATATACAAAGAAAACTGGGGATTCCAGATTACAGTTAAGTATTTAGAAATATTTAAAACAAGACAGTTATCAGAACAGAACTTGTATAGATCATCAAGGTCACTTTGTAATCTAGCGCAATTACTTACACTACAAATAGGAAGAAATAAAAGATTAAATTTATAAATTTATGATTCATTAAAGACGTCATGTCAATGTGAAGAAGAAACAACAAAGGGCTCAGATGGCTGTCCTAAGGTACACCAGAAGATATTGACAAGGCATGTGAACAAAATCCACCGATCAGGATGTAAGAGGTAAACCAATCCAGCAAATATCCAGTAACACCAGCGAGATACAACTTACTGCGTAACAAGTTATGATCTACCTTGTCAAATGCTTTACTAAAGTATGTGTATACCGCGTCTTCTTGGACATTGTTGTCCATAGAAGAATACAGAAAGTCAATATACTCGAGCATGTTTCACTCGCAAAATAGAAATAGAGTGGTAATTCTTGGCCAGGTGTCGGCCACCAGTTTTGTATATTGAGACAATATTCGCGCGTTTCCACATCAAGGGAAAGACTCCAGTACTTATGAACAAATTAAGAATTTTCATAAGAGAAATAGAAAGAGCAGCAGCACAGTTAATAATAAGGACCGAAGGAATACCATCTGATCCCGGACCCTTACTGGGTACTATCCTTTTAAGCTCAACCTCAGCCTCGATAACAACCCCTGTGTTAGTACTGCGGTCGGGGGTGCGAGGTCCACTCACCGTTGTCCCAGCCGGAGTAAATACGGATAAAAAATAATCGGCGCAATAATAAGCTGCAATAATAATACAACAAATTTCAACCACTCGTCCAGCGGACTTTTGTCGGTTATTACAGACATTTTTTTTAAATACATTGTTATTGCTCAAAAATTAATATTTTATTTTACGTAATTTCCAATTGGTGAAATGTTTTTAGGAATGCAATCAATAAGGCGGCAGGAATTAAGGCCTTCCTTTAATATATCCTTTCCTACTTTCGTCCATTAATTCCCAAATTCAGCTTACTCAACTTTCTCAACCTGTTTGTGATGTCGAATCTGTGCTAGTGTGCCCTTTTTGGACTCACTCGTCATCAGAAAACCTGATCAACACATTGTTTAGGATTGGTATAGGAAGTCCATTTTTTCATGTCGTTTTACCAACTTCCTTTCTTCTAATTACAGTCACATCAAGGTTAACATCGTCAAGGGTATGAAAAGCAGGGTTATTCGCATTTTCGACCATGAGTTTAGAGAAAAGAATCTTACGTTTCCAGCGGATTTCTTCTGCAATAATGGGTTTCCTCGCTCACTGGTCAGCAGAATTCTCTACTTGCCAGCTATTAAGCCACATTATGGCCCCAACCGCACTGCCTTGTCTCAACTTGATTGGTTGTTGACATATCCATTTAAAATTAGCAATGCACACTAACAAACCGCGACAAACTCTCCTCCTCCACCAGTTTAACCTGGTGTATTCGAATTTATGGGTTGTGATAGTTGCTATGTAGGTATCACTTCTCAGTGCCTCAAATTCAGAGTTGAACAGAATGTCCCTGGCGCGCCATGATAAAAAAGGGGGCGCTGCTTTGAGCTAAAATTCTTTGTAGGGAGGGTGTCGATTGTTAAACTGACACCCAGGGTCTTATTGAAATTTACTGCCGTCTGATTGAACTAACCAACAAACCTCATGTTGATTCACTCATGTTTGAACTTTGCATGGGTTCAATATGGTTCTACTTGATTCTTGATGTTCTCTTCTTTCATTAAAAACCACAAGTTTGAAAACCAAGTTGTGTTTTGGGCTAATTACTGATTCCCTAGTTTAAATATGTTTTTGTGGAGACCATATTTTCTACCTTCAAATTTTTATCTCTAAATATCAGTTTGTTCTGGTAAGCTGATTTTGTTAATCGCTTTCCCATATTTTACAGTGTACTCTAATGAAGATTTTAATAAATAGTTAAAACTAGTTTCTATTAAAGGAGGTTCTTAATTCCTACTCCGTTCTTGATTGCATTGCCAAAAACTCTTAACCAATAACTTTGAGGATTAAATTATTAATTAAATTAAACCAAATTTATAAATTTACAATTAACATGACATTGTTCAAAACAATTGAACAAAATCTGCGGGTCCGCAGATCAAGAAAGGTTGAGAAACGCTGATCTAAAGGATCATTATTGATTCTTTATTTATTGTTATATGCAGTATGTCACCGGATTGAGTTACAAAGAGGAAAAAAATTTATTACTGATTTTTCAAACTTAACATAAATAATACGTCGGATATGTTCAAATCACATTTTTTGGCTGTTAATATTTTGTCACAAAGTCATTAGTTGGTCAATTAAAAGCTGATCGCTTTCGATGACTGTAACTATGAGGAGAAAGGGGTATGAAAAAGAAGTTATCTGAAAGAGGCTCTTATATTTTTGCTTAAGAATTAGCTTTTAAAATCTTCCGCATCAATTTAGAAACACCCTCCTGTGTTATCTTTTATTATAATAATATTATTTATTTATTATAGTATAGTGCATTGGTTTGGATGGCGATAATAGTTATACTTTTTATAGCCGCATGAAGAGAGATGGGTTTCTCGCTGCGTCCAGACTCAAGAGGAAATCTGCACCGGTTGGCTCTGTTCTTGGTATGACCATTAGAAGTGTTGCGGAATGATGTTGCGTTAATGAGCATTTATCGCCATCCAACAAGCTACGTTTCGGGAAAGCAGGGACCTCCGCAAGGAAAAAAATTATAAATATGTATGAACAAGAAATTGTCAGTTTTTTGTTCGAAAAATTCGCTTTTTATTACCAGAATGTTTAGCGGTCAACAAACAAAACTGGATACTTTGCATAATAACCTTTTAAACTGTCATTATAATGTTGTTTGTTTGCCTGAGACGTGGCTGCATTCTGATATTCACTCGGAGGAGGTTTTCCTAGTAATTTCAATCTTTATAGATGCGATAAAGCCAACAGTAATCTGAATAGCGTCTTGGGTAGAGGTACTCTAATCCGTGTTTCTTCCAATATACCCGTTACCACCCATTCTGAATGGATACAGAATCATTCTGCACTATATTCTCTTATATCAACTCACTATCTTGCTTCAAAATTTTCCCAACGACAAATTCCTTATATGTGGCGACTTCAATCTACCTGAGGTAAAATGGGTACGTAAGGCGAACACTGTAATGTTCGCTCAGTGGATTTCCTTGATGCTCTATCTCCATGCGGCCTTACTCAACTCAACTATCAAACCAATGCATTTCATAATACTTTAGATCTAATTCTTGCTGACTTTCATACCGTAAGTGATATAGTGTTAAGTGATCGCCCTTTCATTTAAGGCGTTCACGTGCACCTAATCTTAGCTCTAATTCGTTCATTTTCTACAATTATCGTAAAACTAATTTTGAGTTACTCAATACTCACCTGACAATGGTAGACTGGAGGATGGAGCTGTGCAATGATGACGTAAACTTTTGCATTGATGTTTTCTATAATCACTTACATAATGCCATTGAACAATTTATTCCTATGTTTCGGAAACATGTTAAAGAGTACCCTTTGTGGTTTTTATCAGCTACAATAAAAATTATTAATGAGAAGGGTGCATAAGAGATGGAAACGGTATCATTGTCATGTTGATTACCTCTTCTTTTCAGTGTTGAGGGGTCGGGCAAAGTTTTTAATCGATCACGATAAGAAGCGTTATGTTCAGCGTTCGGAATTTAATATATCTTCCAACCCTAGGTGTTTTTAGTAATTTGTCAAGCAAAGGAATGGTTGTAATATTCTCACCACTGTCTCATATAATGGCTCGGTTGCCACTGGTGCGGCAACGGTGCTGTAACGGTCTGTGTTCACTGTTTGCAACTTACTTCACTCAGTCTTCAATACCGTACAGTGAAGAGTTGCTGCTGCCACATTTTGTAATGGTTCTCTTGTCGATGTGGTGTATTTGGAGCGGCCAGAGGTTGAGGAGGCACTGAGTGGAGTTGACGCTACGAAGGGGCGTAGCGCAGATGGCATACCAGTATTTCTTATCAAGAGCTGTTTCATCTGATTATCACTTCCGTTAATGTTACTGTTTAATAAATCACTTCAGTCTGGAGTTTTTTCCGCGTATCTGAAACCAGGCTCATTTTCTAAAATTATGTGGAGTTGAGTGGAGTTGAGTGGAGTTGACGCTACGAAGGGGCGTAGCGCAGATGGCATACCAGTATTTCTTATCAAGAGCTGTTTCATCTGATTATCACTTCCGTTAATGTTACTGTTTAATAAATCACTTCAGTCTGGAGTTTTTTCCGCGTATCTGAAACCAGGCTCATTTTCTTCTAATATTCAAATCTGGTGATCGCAGCAACGCTGTTAACTACAGACCAATATCGTTGTTAGCGATGTTTACTAAACTACTTGAAAATATATATAAAAGATTATTTTTCATGGTTAAAAACCTAATCGATTCCAGACAACACGGTTTTTTCGCAGGTCGCTCGGTCGAGACCGCAACTTGCTGGAATACAGTAATTACATATTACATGCTGTGCATGAATTATATCCTATCCGAGTAGATACTATATACACAGATTTTAGCAAGGCGTTTGACCGGGTTGACCATAATTTATTAATTTCTAAACTTCCCTTCACCACTTTGGTATCGGTAGCTACTTAATCATATGGTTAGCCTCCTACATGCACGGAAGAACTCAGACAGTGTTAATTAGAAGGCACAAATCAAGTTCATTTTTAGTGCTACAGGGCAGTCACTTAGGACCCCTTTTGCTCAATATTTACATCAATGATATATCTGCTTTCATAAAACATTCTCATTGCTTAATGTATGCCAATGAATTGAAATTCTATATGCGCTTGACATCACCTCTGTATTGCTCCTCGTTGCAGCCTGATTTTGACGCTTTGCAACAGTACTGTGACTCGAACCACATTACGCTCAATCAGGACAAATGTCATATAATTTCCTTGACAAGGAAAGGTTACCTTTGAGAATCATGTTGATGGAGTGGTTTCCAAAGCGTGGCTTATGCTTGGCTTTGTTCTTAGAACAACAGCAAATTTTGCAGGTATTAATGCTATTAAAAATTTTGCATATACTCACAGTGTATTAAATTTTTATTAGCTTTATTAGCAGAATTGAAGGAATTCAAAAAAAATGTATATACTACTTAGTAGCAGGACGCACATGCAGTACATTGATTACAAATCTGCTTGTCCTAACGTTAATCTACCATCACTCCGTCAACATCGATCTTGTAATGATAACTTATTATAAAACAATAAATAGCTTAATTGATTGTCCTCATCTACTGGGAGTGTTAACATTTGTGTCCCACACCGACTACTAAGACTAGATTATTTGTCTTTTATTCCACTACAAACCGTACAAATGTTTCTCAAAACTCTCTTATGTTGAGAATGGTTCACACTTGCAATCATTTTCAGCGTACCGACTTGGGGATTGTTATTTTTTCTCATTTTCTTTTTAGGCAATTTAAGCGACTAATTTCTTTGGCATCCATCCTCTGGTCACCTATTCCGATTTTGTTGGCTTTTATTTTATTTTGTTTCATCTTATTATTTTTTTGTGTTATAATTTAGTTTTGCGTAATTGTTACTTTTGTTTACTATTATTATATTAATTTTTTATTTTCTTTTCCTTTTGTCATGTTATATCAAGATTATGCATATTTTGTTCTATTTTTTGTTGTAATTTTTGAGGCACAGTTGTTTTGGATTTGTTGCGTTTTGTGCCTAATTTGGTGTAAATAAATAATAAAATTATCAAAAGTAAAGTCATCGTTAAAATTAACTGTATTACTTAAAATGCCAATTTAATCGTTTTAAATTGAATGAAATTAAACAATTTGGAAAGAAATCAGCAAAAGTATTATGTATATTTATATCAACAATAAACACAATATCACGTAATTTGCAAAATTCGCTCGCTTCATTCCTTCGTTTTGACAAATATTACGTTCGTTATACAAAATTAGCCTTTTCATAACTCTTTACATAAATAACTATTACGCCCGGGACGAATATTACGTGAGTTAAATAAAATTAGCCGTTTCACAACGTGCTAAGTACAAAATTTTAGATTTAATATAAATCTATTAATCTAATAAGTAAATTCATTAAATTTAAATTCATTTGACACAGTGTCGTCAAATTTAATTTGGTATGATTACGTTAAATTTTAAAGCAGGGTTAGATAAAATTCTGTACTTGACACGTTATGAAACCGATAATTTTGTTTAATTACGTGAGTTACAAAAATATTAAATTATTATTTATAATACTCGTTCTCTTCGTTCGCTCGTTTTGGAGATCACGTTCGTTAAATAAAATTAGTCCTTTTCATAACTGGTTACGTAAATAACTATTAAACAACTAGTGATATTCGCCTCGCTCGCTCGTTTCGGCAAATATTACGTTAAACAAAATTAGTCTGTTCATAACTCTTTACGTAAATAACTATTACGCCCTGGACGAAAATTACGCGAGTAAAACAATATTAGCCGTTTCAAAACGTGACAAGTACAAAATTTATCTAACCCCGTTTTAAAATTAACGGAACTATACGTATTTAAATTTAACAATGCTTATATGTCAAATGAATTTAAATTGAATGAATTTGCTTGGAAAAATCAATAGTAACACCTACAACCAATAAATAATCAGTTAGGTAAAACTTCATTACACAACGAGTGATATAATGAAAGAATACATTTTACAATGGTGTAAAATGAGACGTTAGAAAACGACAAAAAAATATGTAACACCTAACATTTCCTAGCGGCGTTAGGTAATAACACTAGTTTACAAATTTTAATCAATTTTTTCCTCAAAATCTGAGATATTTTTTTTATAACGTAGAATGTTGTACTGATTGTACCCAAAATTGTGGAAAATCGTAAATTAATAAACACAGTAGCGGTTCATGTTCAGTATATTTGTTATTTTGCATAGGCTACTTCTGTAACGATATAGACATGAAAGTGGACATCCAGCCGAACATTTTAAGATATTGACGGCATAAATCGGATTTTCCGTTATTTTGCTACAGCCTAAAACAACTCAACAAAATCAAATTGTTTGACATTTTTGTTATTTTCTTTTCATTTAATCGCACCGTAATGAAAAAGAATCGTATATGAGTAAAAAAAAGTTAGCTATTGTGTCCTATAGAACTTTTAATTCTCTAAATTTTGAAGCATTGAACATCATGGTCGAATGTATATTACCTGAGATATCGTTAATTTAAGACAATCGTGCAAATTTTCATTTTTTGCAATTTTCACTGTATTGTTGAAACATTATTACATACAATTGTTTTTTAATAAAGAAGTATTTTAACTGTTCCAGGCACCAAGTATAAACATTAAATTCACTAAATTCAATATTATTTTATCTGTTCTAAATGTTGAACATTAAGCATAGTTGGTCAAGAGGATTTGATTTTGGCAGAATTCCACTACATGCATTATGGTGTTTGGTTGATCTTACAAACGATATTTTTTTTGTCTTTTTATTTATATTGTCTAGGTTTATATTACAGAACTTTTATGGAATTAAATTTTTTATTTAAAGTATACAGCTTTACTTATTGTTAGTATAGTGCGGGATATGATTACTTTTCGACAATTTTTTGTATGTCTTTGGATCGAATTCTTTAATAACATTCCAGAGATAATCTCCCATCATCCTTGCGTCCCAGTAACATTGATAACTATTTCCAATATCATTAAATCTTGATGGAACCGCTCGTCATGTTCCGCTCCAAGATTGCATGAAAAGAAATCTAAGTACAAATGAAGAAAATGGATTTTGAGTGAGATGTTTGCATTTATGGCATGGTAATCGTGCAATAAATTAGAAATTGCAGAAATTATTTCGCGAGAATTCTCATCCTTATGATTTTCTAAAAATCCATGAACGGTTTGTTGGAAGCTAATCCACGCCTTGCTTCTTTTGTTGTCAAGGTTGACATTAATTCGTTGTCATTTATTAATTTTCCTATTTGATGGCCAACATATGTGTCTTCTTTTAGTTGAGCGTACGATATTTGTGGAAAGAGCTGGGAGAGATATTTAAATATCGGGCCTTCCAGATTCAACGTTTTCGCAAAGTTTTTCATTAAACGCAGTTTGATGTGTAGTTGAGGCAATATGACAGATACTGGTGTTACCAGAGATTTATTTAAGATATTGAAAGCATCGTAATGTTCTCTAGAAAGTCAGTCTTTGCGCACATAATGATGCTCTCTCGATCAGCTATCCCACAAACAAAGAAAACAGCAATATTTTGTAAAATCGCCTTGTAAACCTGTAACCATTACGATTAGCGGAAAATCATAGAAATCAATACTTAAAATGTAGAAATTAGTAAATTTCTTTACTGCGGCAACTACTTTTAAATTATTCAAGCGGCTCATAGTTTTTATCAAACGTATCTCACAGATATCCTTCAGCACGTATTTTCTGTTGTGGCGGATACTTCACATACAGCCGGATTAGCTATGCACGCCACGATTTTAGCATACGTCTTCTCATTGGTTGAGGCGAATAAGATAAACTGCCAGCTTGGACCGCCTGGAACGGATAATGTTCTATATATACAAGAGTTTACAGCATCTTTGTTAAGGGGAGTTTTTCCGCATTTAACATTTAATCAAATTAAGATTACTGCACAAGGGATGTTATAATACGGACGCCCTGTTATAATAACATGACAGGGTTTACGGATGGGATCCCCCTGAGTGGTCACCTCAGGGGGAAGAATATAATAAGAATAAAAATATAAACATAACAACAAATTACATAAAAGTGATAAAACCAACCATACCTACAATAGATAATACAATATACAGGCTGTCTCACGTAACAGGTTCATTAGAACTTTTTTGGGTTCCACTATTCGCAGAGGCTTGAAATTTTTGTAACATGGGTTGTTCATTCCGGTCTATTAATCTAAAATATTTTCAAGATGGCCACCACTTCCGGTCTACCGGAAGTAGACCTCAACTTCGTTATTATAAATGGAATGCTATAGTTTTTATTACACCATTTTAAGTGTTTTTTTGGCAAATATCATCATGCTCTTTAAAAGCCCATATCTCAGCCAACGTTAATCCAAAAACGTTTTGCATTGGTACAATAACTCGTCATATGCTGTTAAATAGATTGTCACTTGTTATATCGTTTACGTTATATCGTATTACTATATCGTTTAGCAGATATTGATGCTAAAGTGGACTACTTTAATTCTAAAATTATTAAGCTCTATGATAGACATGCCCCGCTTATACAACGCAAGATGAGGCATCCGCCTGCACCTTGGCTGAGTGATGAGATAAGATCTCTTATGCGACTGCGTAACCATGCAAAGTTGGTATTTAAACGTACACCCTCTAGTACTAATCGGGAAAACTATCGAATTCTACGCAACCGCTGTAATCATAAATGCAAGTATGCTAAGAGATCTTATTTCTACCAGAGGCTGTCTGGAGTCGCGCCGAGAACATTTTGGAGGACTATGAGGTCTCTCGGAGCGATAAACTCTCCGTCTGACCAGATGGATCTTGATTGTGAGTCGCTGGTAAACTTTTTTGCAAAGCCTCCCCTGATCATTGATGACGTAACTAAGGCGGCTACAATTAATGAAATTCTTACTGCTCCTAAATCGTGTTTCTTCTCTTTTACGCTTGTAACCGCGACCGAAGTGGGTTATGCTATGGCATATTCAAAGTCCCCTTGCGTGGGTTCTGATGGTATCGGTCTCAACCTTCTTCGTCCTATACTGGATATAGTGCTTCCACCATTAACACATATTTTCAACTTTTCTTTTGAACAGTCTTTATTTCCCTTTGTCTGGAAAGTAGCTCATGTCGTCCCCATACCTAAATCCAAGTCCCCTTCATGTAACACTGATTTCCGTCCGATTTCAATTTTATCCGTACTATCAAAAGCTCTTGAACGTTTAGTTTATTTACAAGTCTAAGGATATCTCGAGAGGTTTAATTCACACAATGAGTTGTAATCGGGTTTTCGCAGTGGGCATAGTACGACTACTGCCCTCATTAAAGTTACTGATAATATTAGGTATGCCTGTGACAACAGATGTGTTACTGTGCTAGTTCTACTCGATTTCAGCAAGGCTTTTGATTCTGTCGACCACAACCTACTTTTAGCATCTCTTTCTGCCTACGGATTCACTCCTTCCTGTGTTTCTTGGTTTCATTCCTATCTTTCCCATCGCTCCTTGTGCGTACGCGCTAATTCTTCAGTTTCTTCTGCTTGTGCAATCAAATGTGGTGTTCCTCAGGGCAGTGTATTGGGACCGTTACTTTTTTCTTTGTTCGTTAATAGTGTTACTGATCATATCTCGTGTAATTATCATTTGTATGCTGACGAGCTCCAAATATACACTACTACAACTGTTGCTGAATTTCCGGAAGCTATTGTGCGACTTAATAATGATCTATCTAACGTCTTGAACTGGTCTCGGAGATACGGACTTAAGTTGAACGCAGTTAAAACGCAAGCTATTGTGTTTGGTACTCGTCAATTACTTGGTAAGATCAATCCATCTAGCTGCAGTGATCTAATGCTGGATGGTACTGTCATACGGTTTTCTGACACAGTTAAAAATCTCGGAGTCTTTATGGATTCTTCACTGTCTTGGAAACCGCAAATTCAACATGTTTGCAGAAAAGTTTATGCTTGCTTCCACTCTTTAAAGAGACTTCGTTGCTCTCTTCCTCCTTTGGTCCGTCGTAATCTTTGCTATTCACTTATATTTCCTCACTTCGACTATGCGGACGCGGTTTATCCCGATCTCTCGGTAACTCTCCTGGATAAATTGCAGCGGCTGCAGAATAATTGCATCCGGTTCATATTTGACATAAATAGATTTGAGCATGTAACGCCGTATCGCAATTACATTCAGATGTTAACTTATGAGAGACGTAGATCCTTTCGTTTATTAACCATTTTATTTAAAATTCTTCATAACTGCACCCCAAAGTACTTATCAGATAGGTTTCAGCAATTATCATCTCATGAGTTTGCTACTCGTTCGTGTTCTGATGCTATTCTTACATTTCCCGTTCATAGCACTGAAATTTATCACAGATCATTTACAGTACGGTCGATTGCGCTGTGGAATGGACTGCCTTCTGAAATTCGTAATATTTCTAATATTGCTAATTTTAGACGTGTTTTAAAGAGCCACTTGCTTGCCCTTCAATTGTCTGTTTCCTGATTCTTTGTCCTTTGTCTTTCTCTTTTTCCTCTCTTCAACTGCTTTCACTTGTTGGCAACTGATATCCGGCAAATTCTTTTGGTTTTTTCTAGCTTCTGTCTCTCTTGTCGTATCTTTTTCTTTACTTTTCTTCTTGATTAATCTTATTTGGTGATAAATGTTAATGATATCTAATTATCACTACTTGCCATATTAATCCTAGGATAATTTTGCTTTAGTAAATACTATTTTGTTTGTTCTGTTGGGTCATTTGGCAGATATCGCTTGTGCGATAAAATGATCCATTTGCTTATACTGTTTAAGTTTAAGTTTATTCATTGCTCGACTAACAATCGACAATGGGATTATGTATACATATATTTTGTTCTTATTTTTTTTTCTCTTCTTGTGTATTTTATGTAGTTTTGTATTTTTATTTGTGGCAATAAATGGTAATAATTATATCAGTGTACCTTATACAGCGTGGTCAAAAATTGAATTACCGTTTCGCTGTATTCAATTGCGAGAAAGTCGAAAATTTTAAATGGAGCGCCCCATATCTTTTTAGCCTATCTAAACGGGAATTTAATTCTCTATAAATTATCTATAAACGTACAATACAATACAATAATAACAATAACAGAATAACGCATTACAATAACAGAATAACGCATTAATTCAAATGCGTTATTCTGAATTAATATCAAAATAATAATATTGGTTTCAATGAATTTAACGTTTACAGTTAGTGCCTGGAACAGTTAAAATACTTCTATATTAAAAAAAATTATCCGTGGTAATATTCCACAGCAATACAGTGAAAATGGCCAAAAATAAAATTTTGCACGATTGTCGTAAATTAAAGATATCTCTGGTAAAATTCATTCGATCATGATGTCCAATGCTTCAAAATTTAGAGAATTAAATGCTCTACAGGATAGAATATAAACAATAACTCTTTTGTTCATATATAATTATTTTTTATTACGGTACAATTAAGTGAAAAGAAAATGGGAAAAATGTCAAAAAATTTGATTTTGTTGAGTTGTCTTAGGCTGTAACAAAATAAGGAAAAGTCCGACTTGTGCCGTCAATATCTTAAAATGTTCGTCTGGATATCCACTTTCATGCCCATATAGTTACGGAAGTACCCTATGCAAAATAACAAATATACTGAACATGAACCGTTACTGTGTTTTTTAATTTACGATTTTTCACATTTTTAAGTATATCTCGAAAACTGGACGTGATGGCGAAAAACTGAAGACGGATTCAGAATCAGCGCAACATTCTACATTATAATAAAAATACTACAGTCTTTGAAATTTTTCTTGTAAATTACTGTAATTATATACGTAACCAACATCCAACGTAAGTAACGTCCAATTAAATTTATTACACACTTACACATACTTACATTAAATAATGACTCATTTAATGAAACCCTTACAAAAGTTCCCAAATACGAAATGATTGTTATGACTGATTTTTTACTAAGGCTTATTATAAACATTTTGTTCCAGCTAAATGAATATGATTAATTTTATTGATCATATGTATTAATATTTATTATAAGAATAATCAAGTATTACACGCATTTTTAAATCTTTATTAACAATAAATATAAACTAATAACAATAAAAAAATCTATTTTTTATTAATAATAATAGTACAATTAGTACAATTATAAATATTAACGCAAGATCCAGATGTATTAACATACGGTTGCTGATTCCTTTCATTATTTATATCATTAGACGATTCACTCGAAATTTCCGGGACTGTTGCAGTAAATGCTGCATCATTAGTCTCATTATCATCTAATGGATCACTATTTGGAGAAATTTTAATCTCAGTTTCCATTCCATTTATCATTATAGTATTCGATATATTATCTTTTGTTATAGTAAAATTATTAGTAGCAGAGTCGTCGATAGAATCATCGTTAAAATTAACAGTATTAGTTTGAACAGATTCCATCGCTCTATTTTTTTTGGTACTAGAATACGCTTCGTCCACGTAACGCCTAGCTATCGAAGATGTTCTCCATCCAACAAATCTTCTTAGAGTAAACACATCAGCACCAGCACTTGCCAACCATAAAGCGGACGTTCGACGAAAACAGAAACCGGTGTATTCTCGTTGATCCGGTAATTGTAAGTATTTTGCGATTAAACTGGGAATTTTTGAAAATGTGTTGATACCAATTACTTGTACGGAACATTTTCCCATTCTGTAATTAACAAAAAATGTGTTGTGTTCGCAGTGGCTTGGCCTTAATGAGACGTATTCTCTGTAAAGTTGTAATGGTTCTATTCCGTCGAACATATCGTTTGTAATCGTAAATGTTCGCAATTTTCCATTCGCGTTTGGTATTGTTATTATTAACATATCATCTTTATCAGCAATATCTTTTACTTTTAATTTGCGCAGTTCGTCTCTACCACAACCTCCAGATATTCCAATTAATAAACAAACCTGAAAATTGAATATATTATAAAAATATACATAAATAAATTTTTTAAAATAAAATTTTAATTTTAATTAATTAGATTAATAACTTAGTTAAGGTTTTCTTAATTGCATTGAGAGATGTTGAGATAAAGGGATATCTGTATATTTACTTCGTGCTGTATATCGGACGGATGCTTATATCATCAATTTTAGTACGATAAATAAGAATAACAATACAAGATCGATAAGTGTTACTTAACTGTAACTTAAGTGGCAATATATAATGATTTTTTATGGTAGTTGTAGTTTAACCAGACTCGTTATAACGTAATTAGCTAATACATCATCAATTTGAGCCCGGTAAGTGAGTTATAACAGTACAAGGTCGGAAAGTGTTACTAAGATTTTTTATTTGTAACTAAAAATGTCGTATTTCCAAAGCTTCAGTAAAGTTCGATAAAACTACGACAAAAAAAAGGTAAGTGAAGTCACTACATTAACCCTCTAGCAGGTTTGAAAAAAACAGTTTTTTTAATTTTTGAACAAAACACCTGTTTTTCATTGTTTTCAACAGTTTTTTTTGTTTTATATTTATTTTACGTGGCGAAAAAATTGTATTTAAACCTGTTTTGAACTATGTTTTAAACAAGCTGTTGGAAATAATAATAATAATAATTTATTGACACCAAGAAAATACAAATACAAAAAAAGGGGTGTCTCTGAAATGCGTGTACAAATGAATATATGCTCTTATTAACATATTCCTCATAACTCGAACACGCGATAGTTAATCAAAACCATTTTTGAGATGTAAGTTCCTAGGTTCAATTAACGTCTCTTTATGGTTTTAGGTGAAGTTTTAAAAATATAGAAATGATCGAAAAGCCATGTCTCCAGCAGTTATTACTCCATATTTTTTTTTGCTGAGTAGGCAATGACTACATAATTAAAATTTCTGAATTGCCCCTTTAGTTTTGGATTTAACCCAGAAAATTGGAATTTTTGAAGATCTGCAACCGATTTTTACGTCATTGCAATTACAAAATCTTATGGTAATTGGTACTGATTTCTCTGGGAGGGGCATTGAAATCAACAGTTGATCCTCTACAGTTAATAATAATAATAATAATTATATTTATTAAATCACGTGGGCTACATAAGTAGATGTGACAAGTCAGTACATAGAACATCAAAATACAACAGCAAATTATACAATCTGTTAAAACTAACATAAGTCACTACATATCTAAAAATTCTCGTTTAGAGTAAAACACAGAATCCAAGAGATATCGTTTTACATCTTGTTTATATTTCTTTGGACACTCCTGAGATCTGATTGAACGGGGTAATTTATTATATATTTTGGGTAAGTCATAAAAGGGACTTTTTTCAAATGTGGTGGTGACATGTTGAGAGAGAACCAGATTATCTCTACCACGGGTATTATATTCATGAGTGGACATTTCAAAACGGCTCATATTAGTCTTCACATATAACAAGGACTTCAATAAGTAAATAGATGGCAAGGTGAGTATCGACTGTTCCCTGAAAACTTCCCTACATGATTCCCTGCCATTTAAATCGAACATTAATCTAATGATGCGCTTCTGTGCCACAAACACGCGTTTAAACTCAATGTCAGTTGCAGCACCCCACACCAGTATATTGTAGGAAATAGCAGAGTAGCACAATGCGTAATACATACTTAATAGCGAATTTATATTTAAACTTTTTTTCAATTTCAAAATTGCATAATAGGCTGAGTTCAATTTTTTGCACACAGTTTCTATGTGATTAACAAATGAGAGTCTATCCAACACCAAACCAAGAAATCGCGTACTATGGGCAAATAAAAATTTATTTTCAAAACTGGCCGGCAATGAGCGACGCTTGTAAAAACTAACGCAAACTGTTTTATCCACGTTTAACATAATCCTATTACGCTCACACCATACAGAAAACGTTTTAATAGTTGATGTAATTTTTAAATTTAACGTATCCGGATCCGCATCTGCAACTGCAACAGATGAATCATCAGCGTACATAACCAGCTGAGTAAGAAAGTCAGGTAAGTCATTAATGAAAAGTATGAAAAGCAAAGGTCCTAAAATTGAACCCTGTGGAATCCCCAAGTCAACAGATGACCCATCCGAGCTAACATTCGACAACACAACTCTGAGAGAACAGTCGGTTAAGAAAGAAAGAAACCAGTTCAAAATAGGACCGCGGATACCCATACAGTTTAACTTCCTACAAAGGAAATTTGGATTGAGGGAATCAAACGCCCTACTAAGGTCAAAAAACAATCCAACCACGTAATTTCCCTGATCAATATTGTCATAAATATACTGGACAAACTCAATTGAGGCAGTCTCAGTAGATAGTTTACGTCTGAAACCGTGCTGGCAGCTACTAATTGTACCCTGCTTGTCAAGAAAATCTAGAATCCTGTTACTAATTATTTTTTCGAATACTTTAGAAAATATACTACAAATTGCTATCGGTCTATAGTTCTCAATACAGGTCGTATTACCTTTTTTTAGAATCGGTATCACTTTAGCAACTTTAAGGGATGATGGGAAAACGCCCGCTGTTATCGACCGATTTAAAATGAGCGCAAGAGGTTCAGCAATATCGCTGGCAACGTATTTGACAACTCTCACACCAATTCCGTCAGTACCCACACTGCTCACATTCTTTAAAGCACTGATAGACTCAACTATCTCCTCAGGAGACACCGGCCATAAATATATACTGCAAGAAACAGTTATACCCAACGTACATGAATCCACAACAAGAGAACCAAAAGCATATCGCACCTTATCAGCCGCTACCGTCGAAAAATATTCACAAAATGCGTTGGATAATCGTTTTGGGTCAGAAATTGAAACCCCGTCAATATTTAACATTATATCTCTCTCATCATTACTCCTTCCCAACTGTGTGTTTATATATCGCCATAAACTACGTGTTTTGTTGGAAGCATTAGAAATTTGATTAGCTATAAAAATCGTTTAGCATTATCAATCAGTGATTTATAAGAAGATTTCATATCGTTGTATTTTGCACGTTGATCACGGAACCCATTTCTAATTAACCAATGCATGTTTCTTAGACTATCCCCAGCTTTAACTATCTCAGGAGTGACCCAACTACTACGCCTAACGCCTACTGAAACTTGATGTACAACTGGACAGCATAACTCAAAACAATAAGTAAAAATATTAAAAAAACGGTTAAAAAATATCGTCAACGTTTACATCCAACATCACATAAGAAGTAAAGCTAGACCAATCCTGGGATATAAGTGAGCGATACAGTTCGTGTAAACATGAATCACTCATTCTTCTACCAGCCAATTCTCCGTGCGTCTCGACACGCGTCCGAGTAATAAAACTGTCAGTATAATTAAACACCAACGAGCCAGTAAAGTGATCAGCAATATTCGCGTTAAAAACATTAAAAATACACATTCCAATCGGTAAATTGGTTACCATATAATCTAAAGTTGGCTCGGTACTTTTTCCATTAAGTTGAAAAGAATCAAATACATCCCGCAACATTTTTGACATTGAACAATCTCTATTAACATCCATGTTCAAATCTCCACACAATACAAGATTTTGAAAATTAATTGACACATAAGACAGTAGCATGGACAGTTTATCGATAAAAGTTGACTATGAACAAGAATTATGAGGAAAAACTTCCCTAGTATTCACTTACTTATTTAAATGCCAAACACATAATGATTCTGTAGTCAAAATGACATAAATAAGGGTTGCAGATACTCAAAAATTCCTTTTTTCTGGTTTAACTGGTTACGTAATCAAAATCTTATAACAGACAAAAAAGTTTCAGAACTACATGGGCAATTCAGAAATTATAATTATGTAAGCGCCGCCTACTCAGAAAAAAAATTATTTCCAAATTTTTAAAATTTTATCCAAAACCATAAAAACACGTTGATTGAACCTAAGAACTCATTTCTCAAAAATGGTTTAGATTCATTAACGTGTTCTCGAGTTATAATGAATAAACGAATTTTTTTTGCTAACTTTAAAGTCCTCTAGCGGCGAAACGAAGCAACTTTGGAAATAGGTAAGATAACGTAAATCGGCCTATTTTGCCAAGGAATCTGTGGTATTGCGTTGTACACGCATTTCAGAGACACCTATATACATTATTCTTTAATATTAGTACTAGGCTAACAAAAGGTTGATTTATCGCCAGAGGCGATCTTTCAAAACGACCCAACCAGCAATGTATACAAGAAAAATAAAATAAATTGATATGGCGAATATATGTAAAAAAAAACAAAATAAGTTTATATGTCAAGCAGCAGCAAAAGAATATGAGAGAATAAGAAGGTAAGAGACTGGAACAAAGCGAAAAATGATTGGAAAAGAAAAAATAAACCTGTCAGCTGAGAACGGAAAGAGAAGAGGTTATATCAGGAAACAGTTTGAGATAACCGTTGTGACAACAGGCGATCTCTAAGCGATGCTCTGAATATGGAAAAACGGCGGGCTTCCCGCAACTCAGTAGGTAAACTATTCCACAGAGTTATAGCTTGTGCTATATTTCGACCCATGATATATTTCGATATACGATGAATCGGAAACATGAGTGAGACACCAGATTGTGCTGTAGTAGGAAGACTGCAAGAGGCCATGACCTGAAATGCAGTGAACAGATAGATCGAAGACAGAGGAAAGAATCTTGTATAAGGTAGTTAGTATGCGGAAAGATCTACGGTTCTCAACGGTAAGCATTTCGAGGTGATTACGATAACGTGTAACATGTTCATATTTTCTCAGGTCGAAGATAAAGCGCACACAATTATTTTGTAACCTCTCCAATTTGTTACGACGACCAATCGAAAGGTCCGGGTATACGGTATCGGCATAGTCCAAATGGGGAAGAATTAAAGAGTAACAGAGGTTACGACGAACAATAGGTGGAAGGAAACAACCAAGCTTGCGTAGGGAGTAGAAACAGAAATAGACCTTCCTACAGATAGACTGAATCTGGGGCTGCCAGGACAATGCAACTGCAGGACAATCCATCACCACACCCAAGTTTTTAACGGTTCAAGAGAATTGTATAATATTACCATCAAGTGACAAATAGGTATTGTTAAGGGAGTAAAATTTTGTTACCAAAGACCTTGATCCAAAAGCCTGAATCTTTGCTACATTTAAACCCAAGCCATGGCATCTAGACCAGTCCAGAATGCTAGCAAGATCCCTATTAAGCCGCATTACTGCTGCTGGAAGTTTATCCACAGCTGCAGTTGTATAAACTTAGAGGTCATCTGCATATAGGTGAAAGTTGCATTTAATTATTTTAGAAATAGAGTTTATAAATACTGAAAATATTAGTGGACCCAAGACACTGCCCTCAGGCATACCACAGTGGCTTGTAACTGCAGACGAAGATGATGAAGAGTCACGTACACACAACGAACGATTAGAAAGGTACGATTGAAACCAAGCGACACAGCTCGACGAAAAACCCATAGAAGAAAGAATTGCCACCAACAAACTATGGTCAACAGAATCAAATGCCTTGCTCAAATCGAGCAGGACCAATAAGGTCAAACGCCGATCATCACAACCACGTCTAATATTATCAGTAATTTTGATGAGCGCCGATGCTGTACTATGGCCTGGCCGGAAACCTGATTGAAAATCAGTGATAATTTTATGCTCATCAAAATACTGCTGCACCTGCATATATACCAAGCGCTCTAGTGCTTTAAAAATTACAGAAATAATGGATAGGACAAAAATCACTCAGACAAGTGGGACATTTCAGTTTAAGTATGGGTACAACATAGGCTAGTTTCCAATAGAGGGGAAGGTGGATGTCTCAATGGAGAAGTTAAATATATGGATTAGTGGAGGAATTATTACATAAAAAAATATAAATGAAATATTTAAGAATATTTTTAAACTAAAAATCGAACCTTTACGTCCAAATTATGCCTTATATAAACTTTAACTCAAGTGAGATAAAGTATAAACTCTTGTTATTGAGTATATCAGAATAATTATTTTTATTTTTATATACAATATGTAAAATTTCCAACAATACAAAAAAAAATTTAAAGTCTTTTAAAATCTTTTATAAAAAAATTAACAAACATCATTTATGATATATAATAACCTTAAGATTCTTCAACATTTGACGATAAACCCTCTGATGATGGCTAAAAATAGCCGAAACATGTAAGGGACGAAAAATAAATAATAAATACCTCGATTAAAAGTGAAAAAAACGAAGAAATTCATTTTAATCCCAATTTATTCTTGTTATTGAGGTTAAATTGAATAATCTAATTCACATCATCATATCTCAAAGACAAATTGAGATATCGCCATGAAATAAAAATCATTTTGAAGCAAATTTAATCTAGTTTTAAAACACCAATTATAATTTCTTCGATTCCATAAATTAAAAAGATACAATTTTTTTAAATCACCTCTCTTGTTACTGAGGTTAAATTGAATAATCCAATTTATATCATTATATCTCAAAGACGAATTGAGATATCGCCATGAAATAAAAATCATTTTGAAACAAATTTAATCTAGTTTTAAAACACCAATTATAATTTCTCCGATTCCATAAATTAAAAAGATACAATTTTTTAAATCACCTCTCTTATTATTGAGGTTAAATTGAATAATCTAATTTACATCATATCTCAAAAATTGAAAAAAATTAAGGAATTAAATAACAAATAAAATTTAAAAAAATGCTCAAGTTCTAGAAATTTTAGTTTAAAATGTTATTAAATGTATTTGAAATTAGAAGTAAATGCTTTATAATATTATTTATTATGTCGTTTAGAAATAATCCTTCACACAAAGTCCTATGATTTTAAACAAATTTAGTTTAAAACATATTAGGTTTTATATGTTAGTGTTTTAAACATGTTTAAAACAAATAGTTTTTAACAAATCGTTTAAAACTAACAACCCTGCCATCTAGTACTGGTGCTTTCTTCACTCGCATGAATGTGAGTTAGTATTTTTCGGAAACTGTTATTAAAAATTGGCTTTAGTGTAATGCTTAAAAACTGTCAAAACGATACTTTTTTGTTCACAAGACGTAATAAATATTTATGTATTAAGGGCGTAATGAAAGTGTTTGTAGCCCTCGCCATGACATTATAATACTCTAAGGTGCATAAACACTAATTATGCCTGTGGTACATACAAAATTTTATGCCCGGTACAAATTTTGAATTTTATAATAGTTTACGTAGATGCAATTTTAAAATTACGACATAAAAATTGAAAAAAATTAAATAAGTCAGTTATTATTATTAGTAACTTCATAAACAAGGGTATGCATTGTTAATTTAGGTGGTTGTTCAGTTTTTGTAGTGAAATATTTAATAGAAAACTCCAGAAAAGTGGAAATAACGAAAGTATTTTTTGTTAACGACGAAGGAGATATGGTCGTTTCAGAGGAAATATTTCAAGCAGCCAAAATACTTACTGAATGTCTTCTACCATCTAAATCGTCCACAATAATTACAAATTGTACCTAGTAATTTGATACCACCAGAAATTCATATTATTAAGTGTAATAATGTTGAAGTTACTGTTGGTTTTTCGTTGAATTAAAACTGTTGAAGAAATTCTATTCATAGAAATTCTAAGAATTTTATTCTCTTATTTTTATGATTTCGATTCTAGCGGGCGGTAAAAACATTTACAACCCTAGAGCTGTAATATACTGAATAAAGCACTAAAAACTAGTCTCCAAGCCGTAAACCGCCCGAGCGGACATAAAAGTCTTTTACGTTCCGAGTGTAATATTATTTTACGTCCTGCAGTTAAAAATTTTTTACGATCCGCGTGTAAAAACTTTTACGTCTCGCGTGTAAAGGGTTTTTGTAATTCGCGACGGAAATGAAAGCTATTACAGTACTCAAACAAGACCTGTAATGAAATTTTTTACTAAATCCGAATCTGCAATGAGATTGTAGTAACATTGTATGGAACCAGTTGAACTTGGTGATATTGGGTCATTATTTTTTCTAGTTATTCATGTGACAATTTGAATTGAAATTCATACCTAGTAAAGTTTTAAGTGTCATGGAACGTGTTTTTTTTTGTATTCCCGTTTTTATCCTATTTTTGAAACAAAAATAAAATAAAATTTGACAATGTAGGAAAATATGTATATAGCAGTTGGTAGCACCGTAACACGTTTATTATAAAAAGGATAAAAACGAGAATTATAAAGAATACCATAAAAAACACGTTTCATAAGGCTAGAAGCACTTATTCATTAAAAAACGCGTGGCTTCATCACTCGTTTTTCAACTTGAATTCCTGCATTTCAAGCATGTCTTACGAAACTAGTTTTTTAATTTGCGTTGTTAATTTACAACGCCCAGCTACGAAAATCAAAGAATTTGGTACGGTTATTAATTTATTGTTACAAATTGCAAACACAACATAACTAATTATTAATTGTATTATCGTTTCATTTCATGTTTAAATGCAAATTTATTATAATAAATTTGTGACGTTCAGTAATAAATAGTGGATTGACAAAACGTTGAACAAATTGTAAATGTAATTATTTAATTTGGTTGTTTTATTGATTAAAAAAATCGAAAAAGAATTTTACATTCGAGAACGAATTTTTTTGCGAGCGTTAACGAGCGTTGCGCAAAAAAAAGTTATGTATTATACACGGGAAAAAAATTTAATTTTAGCGTTCCGTTTCCGTTTTTTGTTTCCTTTCACGTCCGGAAACGGGAAAAACACAACCTCGAGCTAAAATCTAATACTTTTTTCTCTTGTATAATAAATAACCCGGTTTTTCGTCTCCATTCGCTTTGCGTAGAAAAACAACACAACCTCGGGCTAAAATCTAAAGCTTTTTTCCCTTGTATAATAAGTAACCATTTTAATATTAAATCATTGTTTTTCCTGTTACCGAAAAAAAAAGATCTTTCACGAGAAAAAAGTATAATTTTAGCTCTCCATTTTTTGTCTCTCTACGCTTCGCGTTGGAAAAGATACAACCTCGAGCTAAAATCTACTACTTTTTCCTTTGTATGAATAAATAACCATTTCAATATTAAATCATTATTTTTCTCGTTATCAAAAAAAGTAATGTACTTTACGCGGGAAAAAAGTAAATCTTTAGCTCTCGGTTTTTTATCACTCTACGCGTTGGGAATGGTTATTTACGTAACCAGTTATGAAAAGACTAATTTTGTTCAAGGAATGCAAATATTTGTCAAAACGAGTGAGCGAGTTTTGTAAATTACGCGAGTGAAACAAAATTAACAGTTTCTTAACGTGTTAAGTACAAAATTTTATCTAACCCCGCTTTAAAATTTAACATCATACGAATTCATATTTGACATAAAGTTTATGTATTAAATGAATTTACATTAAGTAAATTTACTTGAGCGTTGACATGAATGTCCATAGTAACATACAAAACAAATCAATATTCAGTTAGGTAATATTTCATTATACCGCTAGTGATCTAATAAAATAATAGTTGTGTAATGAGAAGTGACGTTACAAAATATCAAAATGAGCTGAGAAACATCGAGCTATAATTGACTGAATTTCCCCTTGTATTAATAAATAACCATTTCAATATTAAGTCATTGATTTTCCCGGTACAGAAAAAAGTAATGTATTGTACACAGGAAAAAGTTAAATTTTAAATTTCGGTTTTTCGCTTTTTTGTCGGGGGATAACACAACCCAAGGCTAAAATCGATTTTCTCTTGTTCTCTAACTCTTTTTTCATTAACGGGAAAAAATGGACACTTCATTCCTGCTAACAGGTAGTAAAATGCCACTTTTTCCCTATGGGAAAAAAGAACGTTTTTTCTCTGCGGGAAAAGTAGTAATAAGATTTTACAATGGTAACAGAGATGAAATGTCAAAAAAAAATTGTTTTTCAATATTACATCATCTTTCCCAGAAAAAAATTATGTATTATACCAACACGGGAAAAAGGTACCTTTTAGCTCTATGTTTTATTACTCAGTTATTTTAGCTCTCTGTTTATTTTAGTACAAACTCATGATAAATTTTACTTTTTTCTTTGTATACTATACAGGGTGAGTCAATAGTGCGGGGACGGAAGATTGTGGCTTTACGATTGAAAATTTAAAAATATGTTTTATGTTATCATACATTACTGTCAAAGGTGCATCAACTAAAATTATTTTCAGATATACAGGGTGTTTCACTATTTTAGGCCCGCATTCAACTTCATTTTTTTAAAAGGAACCCTATGTATCTTTTCACATATGCTGATTAGTTGTCTTATGGTGGATTCATGCAACGTGTTTTAGTTTTAGTCATAGTCTTAATCTTAACCGTTTCCGTTAGCTTTAGTTGTAAGGAAAGATATTGGTTCGTGCAATATTTAAGCATAGTACATTAAAGCAAAATTTGAACATATATACAATCGTGTCAAATTAGAAATAGAAAAAGAAATCTGGAGTGAAACAGGTTTCAAATGTGTTAGAAACATTTTGTTTCTAACATTATTTAATATGAATAAAAAGAAAATTGTTCGGGATCCCTGGATACTGGAATTGTTCCCATAATAACCAAGTACCGAAAATCTTCAACAAAAAACAAAGATCTTCAAAAATATGTAAAAGAAGAACATGGAAAAGAACTGAGACTTCAACTTGACAATATGACAGTCTAAAGTACTGTATTATATACATTAATGACAGTGAGTTCCAAATTATGAGAAGTTGGTTTGATTTTTAGATCGGGTCAAAGTAACTGTTGAAGGTATTTGTCATCGAGATATGAATCTTAATAAAGCAGATATTGCTTTAGAATGCATGCTGCAAGAAATTAAAAAAAAGTGATGCTCCTTTAGAAAAGAGCTTTGAAGATTGTTTGAATCCGATGATTTAACAGCGTAAGACTATATTCGTCTTCGTTCAGCCTTTTTAATATTCCGGTAACGACAACCCTTTCCTCGATAAAACTAACAATAATAAGGGTACAAGAAACGTATAGATGAAAGAGATTAAAATATAATAGAAAGATTTAGAGGAAATGAAGGTAAAAATGACAAAGTCGACCATGAAGAAGAATGCGATATTTCGCCGTCTTTCTGGAGAAGAAAGTTGACCAGGAGAAACCGAAGTCTTTTAAAGAAACACTTGAAAACAGATAAACCAATCTCGAAATCAATCCCGGGATCCCGGCTTCATAAAATCTAATCCCGAGATTGTGTATTTGCTTCGGAATTGTAATCCCTAACTTGAATACAGCTTTATTAATCGCACAAATACAAAACATAAAGATTAATTTATTTTTATGATCTTTGTGTGCTGTATCATAGAGATATAAGTATCATAAAGATATTGGTACTCTTGTACCAATTCCATTAATTTTAAATCAATTTGATTTGGGTTTGATTCCATTAAAATCAAAGCTGGAAAAACATGTTTTCTTTTTAGATCGTTTAGAAATGACGTTAACAAACGGTCATTACTTGATCAATATACTAAAACGTCGATTTTGAGGAGCAAATATTAATCGGGTACAATTAGATAGTGTAATTGAATATGTAGAAATGAATTATCTATAAGCATAGGCTGTCAATGCTTTCAAAAGACTTGATACTGTCCATAGAAAACTTAATACTGCTTCTAGAAAACCTGATACTGCTTCCAAAAGATTTGAAATGTGTCCAGAATACTTGTAATGCCTCAGAAGACTTGAAATACTTCCAAAAAACTTGATATTGCCTTTGGAAGACTAGAAATGCTTCCAGAAATTTTCATACTGGTTTTCGAAGACTAGTACTACTTTCAGAAGACTTGATATTACCTCCAAACGACTTACTACTACCCCTGGACGACTTGAAATGCTTTTAGAAGACTTGATACTGCATTTGAAAAGGCTTGATCTTGCTCTCAGACGATATGAAATGCTTTTAGAAGATTTGATGTAGCGGCCAGAAGACATGTAATGACTTGCAATAGTCACAAAAGACTTAAACTGCTTCCAGCTTAAGTCTTTTTTTTTAAAAGTTCCAACATTTGATATGCCCATAGCAGATTTAATACTGTTTCTAAAGAACATGATATTGCTTCCAAAAGACGTGAAATGTTTAGAATACTTGTAATGCTTTAAAAGATTTAATACTGCTTCTTGAAGTTCTTCCAGAAAACTTGATATTGCTTTTGGAAGACTTAAAATGCTTCTGGAAGGCACTTCTTCTAGAAAAGCATATATAGCCTCTGAAAGACTTGATACTGGTTTTAGAAAAATTGAAATGCTTACAAAAGAATTGATACTGTTTCCAGAAGACTTGATATTGTTTTTAAAACTTCTGGCAGAAAACAGTTTTATTGCAAAAAACACGATATTGTTGATAAACTGTTTGAGTTTCCTTCGAAAATATTAAATACTATTAAACAAAATGCAAAATTTTGACTGGCAGATTGATCTTTTTTTATCTCTTTGGATGCTAATATATTAAAATTATTTTAATAGCTACATTCGATGTAGTAGCATCATCTGCCAATATTAAGCAACTTTTACTTCCTAGGACGTAATACCATACTTTAAGCAATAGATTAGGAATTGATAAAGCAGCAAAAACAGTTTTCAACAGTTAAATGGAGTAAATAATGCATCTAGCGGAAACGGGTAACAATTTTTTTTAAGTTTTGTTTAAGTTTTTAATCATATATTAAGTTTTAGTTATAATGTAGGTTTGGGGATAAACATACATAAAGGAAATGTTCTATTTTCCTGCTAATTTTTAAACAAAAGTATTCTTTTAAAAAACACCCCATGTTTTAAATCACCTTTTGAACTGTTCGAAACACTGCCATTAAAGGCGCGAAAAAGAAAAGTGCGTGCATGCGTTAAATTGCGACCGAAGGTTTTAGCTTTAAGAAGTTAAAAGTTGGGCAACTATTGTGACTAAAACAAAAACCGTTTTAGTCACCTTAACTTTTCACTCTTATGACTATGACTACGACTAAAACACGTTGCATGAACCCACCATTAGATGCTATAAGTGCATATCTTGTTTTCAAATTTTAAATGCAGTGTTGCCAAGTTATTAATCATTTTGTGAAAATTTTGGATGAATCATGCGGTCATTTAAAATTCGTTACCACCATCATTATTAAATATTGAAGGATGTAATTTGACATATCGATAAACAAAGCTCTACTAATAGTATTGGATAATATTATATAGGGTTGTTACTAGAACCGGTTAATTTATGGAATGTTTGAGGGACCATAACTTTGTTATCTTAAATGGAACACCCTATATTTTTCAATGCCTCAGAAGGCTTTATTAATCAACTTTCATTTTTGTTAACATATGGTATATCTAGCATGTGTACTTTTTGAGATAATTACGCTATTTCAAAAATATCCGCATAAACTTGATTTTTTCACAAGCAATAAACTACGAAGAAGACATTTTTAAACAAATGCAAATGCGTCTATTTTGTAAAAGATGAAGAACAACAATGCATCTGTGCATATTCAGTACAAGAAAGACTAGAATTTTCGAAATGGGTATTAGAAAAAGATCATCAACGATGTAATTTTTACGATAATCTTCTATACAACAAATAAGCGATGTTTTGTAAAAATAACTATGTTAACCGCTTTAATCTTCATTACTACGATATTATCAACAGTAAATTTATATGAGAAGTAGCCCACTAACAACAATGGTGCTAAACTATCTGGGCAGGAATTCTATAATCTTATTTGATCAGATCGTATTTCTTCGAGGCAACCGTGAATGGATAATCTTTTTGAATTTCTTAGAAAATCAATTGCCAAAACTTTTAGAAGATGTTTAACGAGGCGTTTGACAAAGAATGTGGTCTCAGCACGATGGTACACCTCCCCACGATGATAGGATGTTTGCAACATACTTAAATAGAATTTTTGAAAAGTTGTTTTCTTAATATTATTGTCTGTGCACAGATCCATACTTTTCCATCTTTTACGAAATAAACCTCCTTGCATTTGTTTAAGAATGTCTTCTTCATAGTTTATTTCTTGTGAAAAAATCAAGTTTATGCCGACATTTTTGAAATAGTGTAATTATCTTAAAAAGTACACATGTTAGATATACCGTATGTTTAACAAAAATGAAAGATAGTTAATAAAGCCTTCTGAAGCATTGAAAAAATATAGGGTGTTCCATTTAAAATATCAAAGTTATGGTCCCTCAAACATTCCATAAATTAACCGGTTTTGGTAATCAACCTGTATAATATTACCAAATAGTATTAGTGGAGTTTCAAAGACCAAAGCTTTCTTTATCGATATGCTAAATTGCAATCTTCAATATTTAATAATAATGGTAATAATGAATTTTAAGTCACCACAAGATGTTTAAAAAATTTTCACAAAATGATTAATAAGTTGGCAACCTTGCATTCAAAATTTGAAAAGACGATACGCGTTTATAGCATTTAAGACAGGTAATCAACAAATCTAAAAAATGTATAGGGTTCCATTTAAAAAAATTAAGTTGAGTAGGGTTCTGGAGTTGTGAAACACCCTGTATAGTTGAAAATAATTTTAGCCGATGCAGCTTTGATTGTAATATATGATGACACAAAAACATTTTCTTCATTTTCAACAGCAAGGACACAATCTTCTGTCCTCGTACTATTGACTCACCCTGTATAACTGATTTCTGTGACAGGAAAAAAAGTTTAACATTTTATTTCAAAGAATAAAAGAAAATAGTTGCTGTTGACTCTTAAGTAGTGTTAAATTAACTCTTAAGTAGTGTAGGGTTTCTTAAGTAGTGATGTAACGGAGGCTTCGGTCTGGTACACTCGGCATTAATAAATATATTTTTTTTAATCGTGTGAGAAGCTATATCACTAAAACTAATACTTGACATTGAACAATGTTTTTGGTGCATTAGAACCGTTTTTGTCAATATATTTGATGACCGAGAAGTTTTGTATTTTCTGGAAAACGTACCATGTAGTATTTATAATTATTTTCAATGTCAAATAGATTTAAATTTTGAAATTTAAAATCAAAACTGTTCCAATTCTGTACTTATTTACAGGTTTATTACATTAAAATTTGCTTTACATGTTTCGACAAAATGTCATCTTCAGAAGCGTCGTCAAAATACATAAATTACAACTTCACAGTGACGATTGTACTTTTGAGCACATTTCAGTATGTCTACGTTTTATATGTGAACCACTTTAAAATTTGATATTAATATATTTATTTTTGTGTATTTTGAATGTTTTTCTTGTTGATTTGACGACGCTTCTGAAGATGACATTTTGTCGAAACATGTAAAGCAAATTTTAATGTAATAAACCAGTAAATAAGTACAGAATTGGAACAGTTTTGATTTTAAATTTCAAAATTTAAATCTCTTTGACATTACATATATGTACCGGTAAAATGGATAATTTAATCAACATTGAACTCATAATTATTTTCGTCTATTAAACAACCTGAAGATGTTTCTAACCAATTATTGCTATTTTAACACATGCTAGAAATCTTTTTCTAGCTCTCAACATCTTTGTCACTCTCTCTCAAAAACACCAAAACCACGGATGCTTAATCGAACACTTCAAATACAAAAAAAAATACCAACTCTTTGAGCTTTATATTAATTTTCTACTAATTAAGTTCGTCTAAACTCTGTTTGAAATTTTAAATGGGAACCCCCATTTTTTTATTGCAGATTCCGATTTTACGCCATACGTAAAAAAAAACGTACCTACTTGGTACGTTTTGTTTGAAACTTTTCTTTCTATTCTTAATAGATTGTCCTATAATCGCAAAAAAACATGATTGTGAAGGTATAGAAAAAATGCACAAAAAAGAGAAACAAGACAAACATGATTTTGTTTCTTTATTTTTCAAAGTTTCAAAATTTCAAAGTTGTTCCCCCCACTCTGGAGGGTTGAAGTGGGGATCGGCTTCGGCACCATTAAGTGAGCCCTTTGGTTTATAACAAATTTTATTAAGAACTTTTTTTGATTTGATGCAGTGTTTTAGAGATTTTCCGTTGTCTCAATACAAAAAACTCACCATGTATAATCAAAATTTTATTGCATTTTCTGAACATGTCATTATTTGTCAGTGTTTTTTAACTGTTTTGAATGGATTAAGCAACCTAAAGATGTAAGATCCAATTTTTGTCATTTTGATACGCTCTAGGAAGCCTTTCCTAACTTTTGACATCTTAAAAGCTCTTTCATCAATTTTAAAGTCAATTATTTTAAGTTTTTCAACACTGGTTAAGTGTCTAAGAAGTGCATTGGAAGATGAATTATATTAATTCATCTTTCATAAGCAAAAAATGTTGTATTTTCTGAAAAACATCCCATTTAGTACTGTTTAATTAATTTACACTATATTTATGTTGCTTACCTAAATACCTTTTCTATTTATTGACATATTAGAAGTTCTTTAAAAAATTTGAAAATTTCAATTTCATTTTTCAATAAATTTAACTTAAAAATTATGCGGATCCGTTAAATCCACGTCCGCTTACGCATCTTCGGAAATTAAAAATAAAAAATCCGTTTCCGCATCCGCTAAACCCACATTCGTAACATCAACATTCTTAGGTAAGTTTTAAGTCGTTCGAGAATGCAAAAAAGAAATTATAATCGTGTATCAAAAAAGATTTTTTCGATAACGCTGTGATTATACATATAACCGAAGTTCGTTATAGGAAAAAAAATTATAAATATCATGAATTAAATGTATTTAAATTAAAATTGAAAGAAATCAGTAAGAACATTCAAACACATCACGTAATTTGCAAAACTCGATCGCTTCGGTCCCTCGTTTTGGCAAATATTGCGTTCGTTAAACAAAATTAGTCTTTTCATAACTGGTTACGTAAATAACTTTTACGTCCGGGACGAAAATTACGTGAGTTAAACAAAATTAGCCGTTTCAGAACTTGTTAAGTACAAAGTTTTTTCAAATCCTTCTTTAAAATTTACGGAATCATACAAATTCAAATTTCATAACGCTTATTTGTCAAATGAATTTCCTTAAGCGTTATGAACGTTCATAGTAACACCCAAAACAAATAAATATTTAGTTGGGTAATAGTATATTACAGTACAATTGAGGAAACTAAAATTTTTCATTGACGCATATGTCGGATTTCACACGAGCCGAAGGCGAGTGTAGAAAGACATACAAGTTAATGGAAAACTGTAGTTTCCCACGTGTGTTGTATAGCGTTTTGTTCAATCCTACTATTTAGAGAAAACTCGGTCTTAAAATTCGTTAATTCCTGGGTAATGTCATGTCGATATGTCGGAGGTGTCAGTTTTTAACATTGTCATGCTCTTAATTGATTGATAAAAACTAATTGTGTTAAATTGTTAATTGTCATCATTACGCATAAAATCAATAAATTAATTAAAGTTAATAATTTATACAACTACTCTTTGTTACGCTTAAACAGAGAGTTGAAGAGAAATATTGAAGAGAAAATATTTTCACTCACTCGTTGCTAGGAATGTCAGCAGAGTGAGTGAAAATAACAACTTTCAACACTCGTCTCTACGCTAGAAACTGACAATTTCGAAGGTAGGATTGAACAAAGTTTTATTACACGAGTGATTTAATGCAAGAACAGTCGTGTAATAGAACGTTAAAAACGTCAAAAAAACTTCTAATTTGGAGAAGTTCCCGAATGCGAAATGTGAAATTTAATGAATGCACTAACGTGGTGGTCCGGTAAATGTCTCTAACATGATCTAAATAAGTATTGTTATAACCGGATTCGTTAAAGGCAAGTAAATAATAATCCGGTTATAATGAACTTTCGGATGTATTTAATTTATCGGTTAAAATAATGTCAACAATGAAGCAAAAAAATTTGATAAAGAAGACGATATATCGCTTATACAGTTTATTTTTAAAAGTTGTATTGGTGCCATCAAAATGTATTTTATATAAAATACGTAAATTGCAATGAAATTGTGGCAATTTCGAACTTTTAATGCATAACGATATTGCTGCTACAGTCAAGTTGTATTGGTGCCATCAAAATGTATTTTATATAAAATACGTAAATTGCAACGAAATTGTGGCAATTTCGAATTTTTAATGCATAACGATATTGCTGCTACAGTCCTACATAAAGAGACTTGCGATATTTATAAGGACTATTACTGGGAGAGTATATTAAAAATTTAGTTGCGCAAGAGACGGTTGAAATGCACGAATTCAAGATGAAAAGCTCTTTTAATGAATAAGTACTTTAAGTCTTATGAAACGTGTTTTTTTGTAATTCACGTTTTTATCCTTCTTTTATTAACAAAAATAAAATAAATTTTGTCGAAAAAATAACATAAAAAAAGGACGTTGCATAAGGCTTAAAATTTTACTAGGTATAAATTCCTATTTAAAATTTCACATTGACAACGAGGAAAATCAATGACCCAATGTCATCAACTTAAATTGGTTCCATAAAATAGCACTAAAATCTTATTACAGCATCAGTCCCTTATGAAGTCTCATTACAGCACCCATTTGATACTGGAATAGCTTTCATTAACATCGCGAATTACAAAATCGTTATTTACGTAACCAGATATGAAAAGACTAATTTTGTTGAACGAACGTAATATTTTCCAAAACGAGCGAGTGAAGCAAGCGAGTTTTATATATTTTATCTAACCCCGCTTTACAATTTAACGGCATCATACGAATTCATATCCGACACAAGGCTTATACACTCAGCAGCAGAAGTCTGCGTACAAAAAACTTGTAATACTTTAATTGAAAAAATAAGAGTCATAATCTAATGTGATAAACTTGATTTTTTTTTTATTTTGTATATTAACTACATATAATTCTATTAACAAAATATGCTTCAACAAAACAGAAACAGTAGTTACAGAAAAAAATCTAAACTAAAAATTCTACAAATAACGGGTATGTAAAAATCTGCGTACAAGTCAGGACAGTATTTATAAAAAATTCATAAATGAGATCATTGTTTCTATATTAATATGAGGTCGGATAACCTTTACGTTTAATGACCTCCCTTAAACGTTTAGGCATGGAGTGCACTAATTTCTTCGTTTCGTCCGAACTGATTTTGGCCCATTCCTCAATCATAACATTTTTTAACGTTTCCTTCGACGTTATGTTGTGTTGCCGAATCCTGCGCTCCAGTAAATCCCAGAGGTGTTCGATGGGAGTCAAGTCCGGCGATTGTGGAGGTGTTTTAAGTTGCTTTGGGGTATTGTATAGTAGCCAAAGCTTGGTGTTGTGGGCGCAATGTCTGGGGTCATTATCTTGTTGAAAAAAGTATTCGGGCCCCAAGCCCAAGTTTTCAATGCTAGGCTTCCAATTTTCTTTTAAAATGTCTATATACATTTTATGGTCCATTGTCGATGTTATGAAAACCAACCTTCCCACCCCTTTGGTGCACATACACCCCCAAACCATAACTCCACCACCTCCGTGTTTTACAGTCGCTTTCAAATTTTCGGGATTAAGGGCAGTATTAGGTTTTCTCCATACAAGTTGTTTACCCTTAATGCCGAAAATGCAAAATTTGCTCTCATCTGTAAAGGCGATCCGCTTCTGACGATTGACCTCTGACACAAATGGCTTTTTTCGTGCAACGCGACTGTGATAGTTAGCTTTTTTTAACGTCCTTCTTACCGTATCTTTGCTGATAGTTTTATGAAATTCTTCTTGTACATTTTCTACTATTTTTTTTTTGCCGTCAGCCTAGGTTCTTTTCTAACCTGCTGTACAATTTTTCGCTTCTCTCGGTCAGATCGCGGACGTGAGAGGTAATCTTCAGTGTCTTTATAATTATTAATTACTCTTTGAATGGAAGAGTGTGACCTGCCGACAGTTTCTCCTATTTTTCGAAAAGATTTTCCCTCTTTCCATAACTTTACAATAATTTTTCTCTCTCCCAATTCAATTTCCTTTCCTTTCGTGTCCATTCTGACTTTTAGCTTCTAAGCCTCTGCTAATATAATTGACACCGATTATCTTTTATTTAAATCGGAAAGCGTACATCGCCAACTACGTATTTAAGTAAATAAGTATATTTTGGAGAAGGCGTCTTTATTTGTACGCAGATTTTTACATACGCATTATTTGGAAAATTTTTAATTTTAATTTTTTTTTGTAACTAATATTTCTGTTTTATTGATGCATATTTTGTTAATAGAATTATATGTAGTTAATACACAAAATAAAAGAAAATTGAAGTTTATCACATTAGATCATGACCCTTATTTTTTCAGTTAAAGTGTTAGAAGTTTTTTGTACGCAGACTTCTGCTGTTAAGTGTATGTCAAATGAATTTAAATTGAATGCATTTACTTGGGCGTTGCTATGAATGTCCATAGTAACCTCCAAAACAAATCAATATTCAGTTAGGTAATACTTCACTTCACTTCAATTACCACTAGTGATGTAATGAAAGGACAATTGTGTAAAATGCGGCGTTGCAAAACGTTGAAATGATATGTAAAACCTGACATTTCTTAGCGGCATTAGATAGACTAAATTAAATAACGAAGTCATTAAAAAATTACCCAACTATAAAGTGATGCGCTCGCTTCATCACATTCGTTAAACAAATTTACTCTTTTCGTAATTGATTACGTAAATGACTATTACAATACTTAGTTATGAAACAATGCGTGAAGTGCTTCTTGCACACTCACGTAAAATACATATAGCACTCGTACAGAAAAAGCTAACTTTACGCACTGTTTCATACAATATTTTATCTGCAAACTAAAAATTAATGTTAATAGAATTGTTATAGATGTTATAGAATTATATGAATATAATAGCATTCAAACCTTAAAGTCAATTATTTTAAATTTAATTTTATATAACCTTAAGTTTTTGTCATTATTATACCTGTCAAAGTAATGACTCACTGTTTTTTAAGTATTTTCGTATTATCTTATCTTTTCTCTGTGTATCTACAAATTTGCTTAGGCATGCATATTGCGCAAAATAGAAGTGTAATACTTGGATGCTATAGCATCTGTATTGGACATTGAATTTACGAAAACTTTAATTCATAATAAAAGTACAAATTTTAAAATATATTGAAAATGGAGATGCCCAAAATTCATTCAAACTTGTCAAACAATCCATTATATTACCGTTCCAATTGTTATTCACAATTTTTGAAGTTGTTAAGAAATTATTTGATAGATTCGTTAATTTTTGTTACTATGAAAACGCGTTAAACGGTGCTGCAAAAGCGTGCGTTAAAGCAAACCCCATTTGAAATACATTACTTTACGCACTGCTGCCCATAATAACGTAATTTACAAATTGAGAATGCAACGATTCGTAAAGTACGTAAGATGACGATTTTACAAACGAGAGTAAATAATAATATTATAGCGTGTACCACAAAGTGATAGCGACTAATCGATTTTCATTATTATTTTCGTTATACGGTACAGACTGAAATAGTTTTTAGCAAGTACGTCTGCTTCATACATTTTTACGCAATGACACTATCAGTTTTCGTGATACGGACTATATCTATTCTAATATAATAGTTATTTATATTACAAGTGGGTTAGAAATATAATTACTGTACGAGTGCGGAGAAATGCAGGACGAGGTCGTAGACCGAGTCGTTGAATCACACGAGGTCGACAACCCCGCCGTGCAATTCTCCACACTCGTACAATAATTATATTTATCGTCAACCGGCAGTAAAAGCATAGTTTATGGTATCCATTTGCGGCAGTAAAGTGACACTTTGTGTTACTGTCTAGTAAAGTATGCATTTAGCAGCAGACAAAGCACTTTACCTGCCACTAATTGCTGTCAATTTGAAAAATCCGCAAACAACTAGATTCAAACCCGACATGAAAGCTAAACGATTTTCCACTGGATTACCGACCTGCTATATTTAATGAATCATTAACGAGGTATATTAATGAAACAAATCGTTTGTCATATATTTTGATAGATGGGCTAAATACTACAACGGACAGAATTTTCATATATTTAAATATTGCGGTTGGTGATAAAATGTATGCACCACGCCAGCAAAGTGTCTTTATCGAATTTGCCTTTTACTGAACTCGCTCTCTTCGTTCGCTCGGCTCGTAAACTCAAACTTGTTCGATAAAAATACACTTTGCTGACTTGGTTCATAAATAACTATTATCGCTAACCGCCAGCAAAAGCATACTTTATGGTATCCATTAGCAACAGTAAAGTGACATTTTATGTTATTTTTCCTGTATAAACTAAAAATTAATAATTATTCACAATTTTTGAAATTATCAAGACTTATTAGAAAATTATTTGACAGTCGTAAACATTAGAAGTTATCAATAGATCACAAACAAAATACTTAAGAGTAATAACAAAGTTGCGCCATCCGAATATCCCACTACACATTATCCGAAATGATAAGCTGTATGAAAAAGCAAACATAACAATCCCAATAAAACTTGTTGTTAGTGATAAAATATGAAATATGGTATTATTATGTAAATTATAAATCATTATAATGTAAGAACAATGTAGCAATGGCGAAAGGACCCGTAGTCCGCTATTGACCAACCTCCAAACGTAGGTCAACAGCATAATAATAGTATATTATTCACCAAAAAATATAATGGCGGTTGTTACCTATGAAGATGAAGTTGTAGCACGAGCGAGTGTTGTACTCTGAGTGGGGAACAGCCATTATACGCAACTCGACTACTATACTTTATCTACTATTTAATTTTGAAAAAAAATCTGACAAAAAACATTATACAATTAAATGGAAACTAATTAATCAAATACATAATGAAGTTATGGTTATATTATTTAACTTTTAATCAATTTACTTTAAAAACATAGGTTGATGACATGAGAAACATTTCAGACATAACCTTTATTTCTTCATGAGTAGCCCGTGGTCAGAACTGTGGTATAAAGGCTTTTATTCAACACTTTGTCAGTCATGGTTAATAATGATAGTCATTACCCCTATTATTAATCCGAATCAATTAAAACCACCTTAATTAAGATTATGGTGACGCATGCGGATTATTGTCATTAAGTCATATTTAAATGTTGTCAAAAAATCTTATAAAATTTATAGATTTATTGTACTGAATAATAATAATAATAATATCTGTAGTTTATCTTGCAGCACATATGATACACTGAAGCATTTATTAACTTCCTCACTTTTAATTCGTTTATCCCAGCATTTTCATGGACAGAACTGCCTAATTTGCTGCAGCAGAATACTGATTTCTTTTAATTGTTGAATGGACAATGGAATGGCGTCATAAGGTTCCTCTTCACTACCGACCTAAGATATTTGGCGCCCCAAGGATGGGTTGGACGAACAGAACGAGTGCACCCCTTTTCGCACAAAATTTTAAAAAAATTATAGTTCTAGGTCGAATGTTAGTTCTAGTTTTACTTCATTTCATACATTGTAGAGGTTTTCGTTAAAAAAAATGCCTTCAGATGTATTGCTACACCAAACCAATCCAACCTTATACATTAGGATTTAAGTACAACTAGAACTAACACTAGACCTATAACTAGAATCATTCGGGTTTAGGCGTTTTGGGAGATGTACTAAACCCGTGCTAAACCCGAAAGTTAAAACTTCTAGATCTAGAGTTAGATCTAATGATGTAAAGCTAGAACTAACACTACACCTAAAAGTGGTAAGTTTTGGGTTTAGCCGTGCGTCTGAAGACTAGAAGTTAGTTCTAGTTTTACTTCAACTGAATCATACAAGGTTGCTAAATCCGTTCGTAAAGCACTCTATCCAAAAACTATTCATTGTAGAGGCCTTCGTTAAAAAAAATGGCTTTAAATACATCCTATATAAACCATATATATTTGAACCAGGCGCCCCCTGAAATGGCGCCCTAGGGCTGTAGCCCTATTAGCTCTTTAGATTTAGCATGGCGCTGCTCCTCTTCCTCATCTGTCTATCTAAATTCATTTTGTAAGTAATATATAAAATAATATATAATAGCATTTTGTTAATAAATTGCAAGGATTGATAATGGGAAGTATCAAACATTAGGACTCAGCAATTTTAATAGAAGCCCTTCAGTGCCCTTCAATTCCGATTAGTGCCAAATTTACAATGCAAATTTTACATTTTCTAATTTTGTTCGGATTACAAGGGAATTCGGATTCAATATTTGTAGATAAAGATATTTTTCTTGCTTTTATTAGATAGTTGATTGATTCTTGTTGCATCATTTAGCGCATTTCCATAGTAACAAAATACAAATAATTGGCAAACAATTTATTGACAGTTTCAAAAATTGTGAATAATTATTAAAATGTATTAGTTTTCGAATTTATTAGTTTTAGATAAAATATTGTATGAAACTGAGCGTGAAGTGCTTTTTAAAATAAGCTAACTTCACGCACTGTTACGTAAATAATTATTGTAGTAGTATAAATAACTTTTTGTAATTCGATACGATAATGAACGCTGTAGTACTCAAACGGGTGCTGTAATGAGACTTCTTACAGCATCCGATGCTGTAATGAGATTTTAGTAACATTTTATGGAATCAATTTAAATTGGCAACATCGTTAATTTTTCTAGTTGTCAATGTGACAATTTAAATTGAAATTTATGTTTACTGTTAGTAAAAATTTAAGTCTTATAAAACATATTTTTTATTCTAGTTTTTTTAATTCGTGTTTTTATCCTGTTTTTTTAAACAGAAATAAAACAAAATTTGGCAGGGAAATTTGGTATACAGTAGTTGTTAACATCGCTGTTAAAGTAAAAACGGTAATAGTAAAGCTAATGAAAGAAATTATGCTATATTTGTGTATAATAATCATATATACCATCATCTGCGACTGCTTGACGTATCCAAGCATCATTACCACACTCATTTGAGGTGATTAGAGTTACGTAATGATATTCATTATTGTATTGGTTTCAATACGTAACGCATTTTTAGCTCAATCAGAAGAGACTTAATTTATTGAAACGAGCAATAATACAAAGATATAATACAAGGACTCACAGGGTACTATAGCAATCCGAAAAGACGGTAATTACACCGCCAATCTTATAGAAAGTATGCTATTACTAATGACTTCTCATTTTTCAGGCTGTGCCTTTACTGACAATCGGATATAGGAGAAAGAACCTGTATGGAATCTTCGGCGTTGGATTGGAGACTGGAGGCTAGCTAATCTTGTGATGACTGAAACCAAAGTTGGCTGGGCCATACAGTCCTTCTCACTATTTAAATCTGGTGGTCCTGATGGTATTCAACCTGCGCTACTTCAGTGGTGTAGAATGGATTTATTACCACACCCATTAAAAATATATAAAGGTTGCTTAGCATTCCACTATGTTCATCAATCAGTTTTCCTCAATTATCGGGAAGGCACTTGAAAGGTTATGCGAAAGACATATTAGAGAAACAACACTGGAACGGTTTCCCCTGCACCCAAACCAGCACGCATACACTCTAGGAAGATCAACAGAAACGGCCCTACGAGAAATTGTAGGAGCTATCGATAGATTTTTTGACCACAAAGAGACCACTCTAGGAGTTTTTATAGATATCGAAGGAGCTTTTGACAGCACAGCGTTCCATACAATTAATAAAATCCTCAGAGCCAAAGGAGTCTAGCCTGCACTAGCGGGCTGAATTTTAAATATGGTTTCAAACAGGGCCGTACATGGTATTATTGATGATAATAACAGTAAAAACAATAAAATAAGAGCGACCAGAATCTCACCCTGGACAGTCTTAAAGAAAGCTCTTTCGCTTATGCTGAACCTAGCCGTTCTGGATGTTTAACCGTTCTGGAAGTACGAAAACGTCCTATGCGATCGAATTCAGGCTGGATTGAAAATAATCAAACGTTGGTATCGAGACAATTCTCTATCGGTTAACCCGATTAAGGCAAAGATGGTGCTCCTCATAAGAAAAAGAAGCTGGGGACCCTTAGCTCCCTGGCTTTGCCAAGCTCCCTTCCGCTTTGCCAATGAAGTGATGAAAATGACTGAAATAATAAATGTAAGTAGATGTAAGTAAATGAATGAAATATCTGGTGCTAACCATGGATAAAAAGCGCACTGGGTTCGCTCAGTGCAGAAGGGATATTGGAATCTTCTGGGGCTTAACACCCAAAATATCCCTGTGAATATACACTGCTGTAATACGTTCAACGTTAACTTACGGCGCCTTAAATTGGTGGCCAACAGTTAGAAATAAAACATTTGTTTTGCAACTACAAAAATTGCAACGTGTGGTTTGTCTCTACGTTACAGGCTTGATGATAACCACACCAACAGCAGCAATGGAGAATGTAGTATGCATATCTCCTCTCAATTATCACGTTAAGGAGGTGGTGATCGCTACAATGATCCGACTACGAGTGATTAGTGATAAATATCTATATAAATGTGAAAAATCGACTAGCCAACCATGGGGATGACGCCTGTAACAATGATATGTACTGTGGTGGTCATTTCTCTGCCGACTGAAGAAATTTTCAAAAAAATTATGAAAGAAAAATTATAATATGTTCTAATTCCAGAGAAGCACCCGTTTCACTGGGACGGTATTACTGTATATCCTCGTTGCTTGAAAACTACCACAACAATCTTTATGAGGCAGCCGTTCGTAATGAGATCACGATCTGCAGATCAAAGGGTCATTCTGGAAATAAACTTCATGACATGGCTGACAAATTAGCGAGGAAAACTGCAAGTGAATTTCCAGGATCACCAGAACCATTCATCGCCCCAACATAGTCTTTAATAGAGCTTCAAAAAGAGGAAACACGTAAGATGTTTCTAAATTACTGGAACAGATCTCTGATGTACACTGACCCCACAAACGAACTGATTCATACATGAATTTATCCATGAAAAACCTACGTTTGATCATAGGTCTATCTGGGCCACACTGGACACTGGCATTTACAGAGATGTGGTAAGGAGGAAGAATCGGCGGAACACGTATTATGCGATTGCGTTGTTCTCCAGCATTAAGGTATTCCATTTTAGAAGCTGGTTAAAGAGGAAGTAAGTACAAGGAATCTGCTGAGGTCATAGTGCTGCAGGCGGTAATAAAGCCTGCCTTCCCATGAATCCAGAATCCATACTCATCACTAACTCATTTGAGGTGATTAGAATTACGTAATGATGTTCATTACAGCACTGGTTTCATTACGTAACGCATTTTTAGCCTAACCAGAAGAGAATTAATTTATTGAAACGAGCAACAATACACAAAAAGCACTGTCTATTTAAAGAGAAATAATAGTATTTATAATAAACATTAATTATTATACAGCAATCGCTGAAATTTTATTTTAGTTGTTATTTCAAAACTGACATTAATTCAAAAGCATAATTACAGCACTCGTGATCACGACCTCGTCGTGCAATTCTCCACACTCGTACAGTAATTACTTTTCTAGTCCACTTATAATATAAATAACAATACAACACAAAAAATTTAAAGATAATTGCATCATTTATCATGAAACAATTGAGCCTTTTTATTTACATTAATTGTAAATTTATATTTAAGAAATAAGTAATTATTATTCGGTCATGTTGATTATCCGTGAAAAATGATGATATTATTATATACATAATAATCACCATTTTATTTTAGAAAACTCATTTATAAGATATACGCATATATTATAAGTTAGGCGTGAACAAAATAACATTACTACATCGTTGAGAAAGTTGCGTTTTCTACTCAACTACAGGGGGCGATGAACTCGGAATGTCACTCCGGGTTCATCATTCTGTGAATTTGATGCGTATAGGGAGAGGTGTGAAACGACGTCTATGTTCTAAGTAAACAATATTAATATGAACAAGCCATAGTAACGCCGTTGTTATAGAAAAATGGAACTTTTTCACAAAATGTCACTTTTATCTTTTGAAATAAGGAAATATTTTTCATCGTTTTACCGGGCTCAACGATACAAAATAAAACGTTATATGATACAAGTCTGGCGGGTTTTGAAACTAGTACTCTTTCTACATTCCAACCTCGACTTCTTCGTCGTCTAATTCGACACGTCATCTATCGGACTTGTAACGAAAATAACTATAAATTTACTATCAATATCATGAACATAAATTCTCAGTATAATTAATTCTCAATTTAATTAAAAATTAAAAATATTACAAAATTTCCGACGTTTCGAGCTTATAGCTCATTATCAAGGAATCTAAAATTTAACATTAAAATCAATACAAACAGTACAATTATAAAGAAACAATTTAAAACGTAAAAAAATACCATATTTAAAATTACATACCATCTATTTTTCTGACTGCAACGTGTTGGATGTCATTTTACTTAAAAAAAGGGAGAATCTTATATTAATCATCTTATATTTAGCTATTATACCGATGTTATACCATTGTCATGACAACTTTAGAACATTTTAGGAGACACGGCAAGTGGTTAAACATCGAAATTAATTAATTATAAATATCAAAAATCATCATGGGAAAAACAAACAAGTATTGAAACGCGTAGAATTATATTAAACTTAAATAAAAATGGTAAATCCTTACGCGAAATAGCAAAAACATTTGGAAGAAATTACTGCACAGTAAAGAAAATTTTGGATAAGTATGCAAGACATCATACTGTAGCGGATAGTGGTAAGAAAAGAGAAGAATAATCCATGTTCGAGTGCGGTTAAAATAGCAAATGAAATATCGCAAATAGCAAGCACATTGGTAAGTGCCAGTACTATACGAAGAACTCTCCATGGGAGTAGCCTACATGGAAGAATACCCCGTAAAAAGCCTTCCATTTCTAAGATAAATAAACAGAAACGTTTTGATTTCGTCCAGTTTTTCAACAAATATCTTCAATACATTTTATATGCCATTTTTTTCATTATAACGAAAATTCATGGTAACGAACTACGAACAATTATTTCATCTCATAAGTATGATTTTAATACAAACTATTATCGTTATTGCGAACACGAATTTTTTTGTTCTCTAGGTAATGTAAGACTAGTTGAGGTAGGTATTCCCTGAAGATCTAAGATGTGATATTCGGGGAATAACTTGTTTGTCTGTAGGTCGATTGTTTATCGACTCGAAGTCGTATTGCAGTTTCAAATGCAAGTATGTGGTCTTCGAGAGCGTACGAAGTGTTAAGGTTTAGAAAAAAAGTGTTCGTTCAGTGTTAATTGAAAAAAAAAATTAGTTTGAAAAGGACATCAATTCCTTTAAAAAGGAAATTAGAAATATTGGAGGATGTTGAAAAAATGCTATTACAAAAACTAAAATTGCGGAAAAATTTAACATATCAAAATCAACGCTATCAACAATTATAAAAAATAAAAACCGTATTGATAGTGCCGTAGCGTCTGGTAAACATACGTCTCCTAAAAAGTTGAGAACTGCATTTCCAGAACTAGAAAAAAAATTAATAGAATGGTTACCGAAATGGGAACATAAAATGTTTCCTTAACAGGACCATTCATACATGATAAGGCAAAATCAATCGCTGCTGAATTGAACATAATAGGATGTGATTTTTCATCTGGGTGGTTGCACAGATTTAAGAGTAGGCACGGTATTTCAGACCACGCCTTATCTGGAGAAGGAAATAAAGTTAATGTGCTTACTATAAATGAGTGGAGACAGGAGTTCAAATTTATAAGAAACGCCTATCTTTATCTATCTTGATAAAGATGTTTTTAAAATTGATGAAATTGGTGTTTTTTATAATCTTATGCCAAACGGTACTTTGGATTTTAAAGGTAAAAAGTGTTATAGTGGCACTAAAAGCAAAGAAAGAGTAACAGCAGTTTTATGTTGCAATGCAGATGGAAGCGAAAAATTAAATCTGTAGATCGTTCCCATTTACCGTGCCATTATAGTAATCAAAGAAATGCGTGGTTAACGTCTGTGACATTTCGAAAATGGCTTATTCGTTTCCAGCGAAACATGGCAGCACAAAACAGAAAAGTATTGCTAACGATGGACAATTGTGCTGCACATAATGTTAAAGATATCAATTTGGACAATGTGAAGATGATTTATTTTCCACCTAACACAACGAATGCATTCCAACCTCTGCATCAAGGCATAATTGCGTGCATGAAGAAGCGATATCGTGCTCGTCTTGTAAGAGCAGCAATTTTGGCAATAGAAGCGAACGAAGAAAATCCGAAATGGAATATTCTACAAGCGATACGAGCGTTTTCGGATTCTTGGAATTCAGTAACATCAAACATAAAAAATTGTTTTAACAAAGCGTGGACAACTGACTCTCAAGAAGAAAATGAAGAAAATCAGTTAACGATGGCAAGCATTCAGCGATAATTAGTTCTTCTTAGTCTTCTTAGCATTGTAGGCTGAATTTACTGATGTAGAATGGGAAAATTATCAACACATCTTGTCAGTACCTAAACAAGTTAGTTTTGATGAATACTGCACTATTGACAGTGAGGTAGTGACTTCAGAAGCAATTGAAATCGATTTACCATTAATAAATGCAGGCCAAGAATGGAGAGAAAATGAAGAAAGCGATTAAGGTGATGAGGAAGAAGAGGTAAATGTAACATCCCCTAAAAGAGCTGAAGTTTTAGCGGCTCTCTATACTATACAAAGGTAACCCACATCTGATTTGTTATCGAATTCATTATTTATATCACAATTTAAAGGTTTGCTGATACAGAAGAGAACATTTCCGAAGGTTTCGCGATTTCTTTGAATAAAATTACTGAAGAATGATTAAGACGAACAAAACCCATTTTAAAGCAAAGCGCCATAAATGATTACTTTAAAAAAATATTAATTACAATATGAACAAAATACAAATAAACTTATTACATAATCGACGTTAATATGTTTCTAAATACCCCAACATCCTATTCATTATTGAGGCGTTGAGTGCAAAAGTGGACTAACCCCAGCGTATAATATATGTGACTAACGTCCACTTTTGCTCTCAATGCCTCTATTATACATAATATACAGGTGTCCCGCATAAGAACGGACACAGAGCAGGGGCATGTAGATCAACCTAAAATATGATGATTTAACGCAACTTGCTTATACCAAGTTGCACCCATGAGAAGTTATAGGCCTTCAAAGTTGAGTCTTAAATTTCGAAAAAAGTAATATCTCAGTAATGGATAGTGTACCAAGGGCATTAATTGGTAGAAAGTAGGGATCATTTAAAGTATTTCAAAGGGTTCGTTAGGGATGATGGTACCCTAAAATTTGAAAGCCATTTTTAACCTGTTAGCGGGTTTAAAAAATTCTTATTACATTTTATGGCAAATTTAATTTTAAAACTTTTCTTTTCTGTTATTATTTTTTAAAAAACCTAGTCGTTTTCACAGAAAACCCGAAAAACTAAAGATACGTATTTGACCAATCTTAATTAAAATCACCGAAAATTGGCGATTTAAACGAAAATGGTAGCCATTTTGAACAATACTTCTAAATTACTGTTACCAAATCGTTTTTTTTTATTTAAATTGTTTGATTTTGTATTAAATTATTTCTTCTACCATGTTATTTATTATTTTTATTTGTTTTACTTGTTGTATCTTCTTTATTTATTTATAAAAACTGTTTAAAACTAGTTCTTTAAAAGTAATGCCATAAACAAAAATTAAAAATGAAATTCCCCATAAATTGTTTTAAATCTGTCCAAGCAATCACATGCGATACTGATCAATACTTTTTCTGCAGTTTCGTTCACAGAAACTTAACATTAAATAACATATCATCTTATGCGCTGAATGAAAACTTCCTAATATTTTCAAAACAAACATTAAAAAATTACTAAAACCAAATAATTTTTTCCTAGTTGTCAAATTTGACGTAAAATTTCATCTCCAACTCAACTCTCCATGGTTTTAATTAAAATTACTAAAATACGCGTCTTTAGTTATTCGGGTTTTTTTATGAAAATGACTAGGTTTCTTAAAAAATAATAAGAGTAATAAAAGTTTTAAAATTAAATTTCACATAAAATGAAATAATAAGATATTAAATCTGCCGACGGATTAAAAAAGTCTTTCAAATTTTATAGTACCATCATCCCTAACCAACCCCTTGAAATGCTTTAAATGATCCCTGCTTTCTACCGATTAATGCCCTTGGTACACTCATAACGTATACCAAATTTGGTTTTTCTAACTTAATCCATTACTGAGTTATTAATTCTTTTCGAAATTTAAGACTCAACTTTGAAGGCCTGTAACTTCTCAGGGGTTCAACTTGGTATAAGGCAAGTTCCGTTAAATCATCATATTTTAGGTTGATCTTCATGCCACTGCTCTGTGTCGGTTCTTATGCGGGACAGCCTGTACAACGAACTAATTCGTTACAGCAAAATTGCGAACATTTCATTATAGCGAACGGCTTGCATTCCCCCCTGTGTGTTCGCTATATCGAGGGTTTACTGTATATCTGAACGTGCAAAATATAAACCAGTATCTTAAAGTGGGGGAAGGAAATCTTTTAACCTTTTCGTCCCGGATGGTACATATGTGTACCACAAATGTGTGAAAACCCCTGGAACCTAAAATGATCGCTCGCTTTCAGTGGAAATTCTACCAGGCCGTTGTTTATGCGTTTGGCTTTGAGGTTATGTACAAAAATCGCACGCTGTCTGGATGACTCTAGCTTTTTTTAGTCTAGCGCTAATTTCCATTGTCTACACGTGGTTTTGTGCAGTTTTAGTGTTAAAACTTGTTTAAAAGTTGTTGTAATACACTATTATTATTGAATTTTATTAGAGTAAATCACCAGAGAGTAAATTACAAGTAACTGATCAAAATAGTTTGTAATTAATTTTTTGGGTGGATATTTTCTTTATATAGTACATATATGTACCAGCATAGAGCTACCATGAAAAGAAAGAAGATTACTAAAGGACCTAAAAATGATGAAAGTACTCAAGACAAAGAATCAAGTAGTGAAGATGATTCGGACAATGATGATACAAATATTGAGGTAGAATCAGAAACTTGCATTGAGGAGCATACAAATCGACTACCTGAATGGATTGTTCCAAGCAATACATTTGTACCTGCAAAATCTATTCCTTCTTCAAGACCTTGTAAAATTTATGACATTAATAGAAATTCTCGTCCAATTCAAGTGTTTCATAAAATGTTTCCACATTCACTATATCTTCAAATTGTTAATTGTACAAATGAACGAATAAAGATTTTGAATAATGTAAAAAAACAAAAACACCAGCCTACTGACAAGGGTGAATTACAGAAAATTTTAGCAGTTATGATGGTAATGTCCTATAATTATCTGCCATCTCTCAAATATTATTGGAGTAACAAAGAATCCATGGGAAACAGACTGGTTGGGGGAATAATTTCTCGCGACAGATACATGGTTGTAAGATCGAAACTGTATTTTTCTCTTCCTGAAAAGCCACCAGACGCAACAAAGACATACTATGTTGATGAATTACTTTCTTGTTTGAAACACACATTTAGAAAATATCGCCAGAATAGCCCTTTTCAGAGCATCGACGAATCCATGACAAAATTCAAAGGGCATTCTTCTCACAAAACAATATATGCCTCTCAAACCGGTGAAACGAGGCATAAAGTTATGGTGCCGTTGCGACTCAGATTCCGGGTATACCTACGATCTAAACGTATACTCCGGAAAGGAATCTCAACCTATAACAGACCTTACTCTGGAGTCTGGTGCCCTTACTCTTGGAGAGCGAGTTGTTAAACGTCTTGCAAGTACAATACAAGAACCTGACGTGTGTTTGTGCTTTGATCGTTTTTTTACTAGTGTCAATTTGTTAGAAACATGTGGTTATGCCGCATTGGGTACGTCTATGAATAATCGCAGAAACTTGCCCAATATACAAGGAAAATTGAAACGAGGAAAATCAATGTTTAGAAGTAATGAAACGGGACTTCTGTTAGCTAAATGGCAAGACACAAAAGAGGTCTTTGTTCTAAGTAAGTGCCACAAACCAGAAACAACTGAGATCCTCAAAAAAACAAAAACAGGCGAACAAGAGCGTATCGACTGTCCTGAAGCTATTACTTTTTATCGAAAAAGAAATGGGTGGCGTAGATAGAGCAGATCAGTATCAAAGTCTATATGATTACGACCGGAAATCCACAAAATGATGGAAAAAGGTTTTTTATACCTGTGTCAACATTTGCACTGTAAACGCATGGATATTATATAAAGATTTGAAACGAGAAAATAAAGATGTTTCATATTTGACATTTTTGATAGATCTGGCAGAAGAACTAGCTGAAGAAGGGGTAAAACTTTCAAATTTGCCGTTGCCTAAGAAAAGGTCTCCAATAAAGTGAAAGACAAGTGCTTTGCATTTACCAATAGAAGGAAACACAAGAAGAAGGTGTATTCGTTGTACAACAAATCAAATCCAGAAAAGAACAAAAACCATATGCAAAGAGTGCAATGTTGTACTATCAAATTATGTTTCGCCCCATATCATACCGAGTAAAGATTTTTCTATTTTTATAAATTGCATTATATAAATAAATAGAATATTGCAAAAAATTGCGTGTTTTACTTTCTCTTGATACATACATGTTCCCTATATAAAAACCTGGTGGTACATATATGTACCACTGTAAAAACCGGCTGGTACATATATTTACCACAACCCTTTCTCGATTTTTTACCAACCCCTAAAAGATTTTCTAATGTTTATGATAAATAATATCTATTATATAGCTAGTGCACAGTAACGTGTATAAATTTTTGATAAATTTCATGTTTTAGTATTCCGGGACGAAAGGGTTAAAACTTAAGTTTGTTATTTTTTATTTTTTACTTTTTTAAAGTAAAATGACATCCAACACATTGCAGTCAGAAAAATAAATATTTTATTGTTAAATGTACGCTCAATAATGGTATGTAATTTTAAATATTGTATTTTTTTACGTTTTAAATTGTTTCTTTATAATTGTACTGTTTGTATTGATTTTAATGTTAAATTTTAGATTCCTTGATAATGAGCTGTAAGCTCGAAACGTCGAAACGAAATAATAACAAAATTATAGAACATACTCCCTTCCTAAAAAACTCCATCAGCACATACTTTAGTAGCAGCTTCTTCATACATATGAACTCTAATATTCCTAAATTGTAATCCCTCCCAAAGCTACATTAACATAACATTCCGACTCGCCCAATTACAGTTACAATTACGCCCCTACTACCAAGCTTGCAAATTTTATGATGAGAATTTTTCAAATGACCAAAGCCTAAATTTTCCATAAACAATACCAAACAATTTATCGATATGAGACAGAACATAAACCTAAAAACAGAACTCTAAGCCCTCACTTGAGCCTCTAAAGAAACTTTTTAAAGAACATTTTGTCGATCCCACAATGTTGAGCAACTCATTATCATATTTGAAAATATTGTGACCCAGAATTATTGCTCTTTTGATGGTGAAATATACACCATCAAACAAGACAATTTTATTATCAACAATAAAAACCGTTTTAATAAATCAATAATAAAATTGATTTATTAAATTTTCATAATATGGGAGGGAGACACTGATTCTCTTTAATCTTTTCACGATTTTGTTAATAAAGTACACGATAAAATAAAATTCAGCATTCAAATTGAAAAAAAAACAATAAGCTTAACTTCCTTGAACTATCTCTTAACACATCCTCAGAAAATATTTCATACATTTTATACAGGTGTCTCACGTAACTGGTTCATTAGAACTTTTTTAGGTTACACTATTCGTAGAGGCTTGAAATTTTGGCAACATGGGTTGTTTATTCCGATCTATTAATCTAAAATATTTTCAAGATAGCGACTACTTCCGGTCTACCGGAAGTAGACCTCAACTTCGTTATTTTAAATGGAATGCTATATTTTTTATTACACCATTCGATTATACGCAAGAAAATATGTTGACTTTGATAACAGTTGTTGGTGCCTAGCGTTTTTCGTTTTCGAGTTATTTTGATTTTAAATGCTTATTTGCAAATATCACCATGCTCTTTAAAAGCACATATCTCAGCCGACGTTAATTCAAAAACGTTTTTCATTGGTACAATAACTCGTCATATGCTGTCAAATAGATTGTCACTTGTTATATCAGTGTACCTTATACAGCGTGGTCAAAAATTGAATTACCGTTTCGCTGTATTCAATTGCGAGAAAGTTGAAAATTTTAAATGGAATGCCCCATATCTTTTTAGCCTATCAAAACGGGAATTTAATTCTCTACAAATTATCTATAAACATTGCTATACTTATTTATTATAGTTTTCTTCATATTGAGTATTTTATCAAAATCCTACACAAAATGCTGGAAGCCGTTCGTGTTATTATTAGAAGGCTATGACATTTGACAGTTTATCGTTTAATTTATTTAAATTATCATTGGTATTATTTCTAGAATGGTTTGCGTTTGAATAAACTTTGGTTTGTTAGCTTTTATTTGCCAAAAATAACCAGCAGAAGAACGCATAAATGAAACAATGAAAAACAATAATATGGCGTAATATTCGACGTAATGACTGGGCGAGATATTCCTAGAGAGTTCAGTTTATTTATTTACGGTGCTTTCTTGGAAAATATTATTCATCTAAATCGACCGAAGCACCTCATATCCAAGAATTTGGTAAAGCAATAAAATATGACAAAACATTTATTTCATTATCTTTAGCTGCTGGTGATATAAATTTATGGTTTTTTGTTATTTTGATCTTTCCAAAACTAAGAAACAGATCCTATCCAAAACTTTATTACATCCGCCATGAATATAAGACGAATTTAAAATGTTAGCGTTGGCATAACTCGCTATGATATTCAAAGACATTAACAGAAATAAGTGATGACACAATTAAATAATGACAACAATAACATAAATATGGATGAAAAGTTGCCAAAACTCCATGGCTTTCTAACATAAAAACAAGAAGCTTTCCAGCATTGCATGCGTCCATTAAATTCCAAATATGAGGGCAACTAGAACAAATAGGCACAGGAAAGCTTCTAGATAGTTTGTAAAGAATTAAATTCTCTTTATTTATTTTTATAATTTTAAGTATTTGATTCTTTTATGTTATTGATTTTAATTTTTGTCATTAAATTGTTATTTATCATTGTTTCATTTATTCGGTTTTCTTTTGGTTATTTTTGGTAAATAATAGCTAGCAATCTAAAGTTTATTCAATCGCAGTTAATTGTAGAAATAATACTAATAATAATTTAAATAAATTAAACAAAAAACTGTCAAAATGTCATGGCCTTCTAACAAAAACACAAAAGGTTTCTAGCATTTTACGTATGATTTTGATAAATTCCTCAATAGCAAGAAAACTATAACAAATAGGTATAGGAATGTTTATGGATAATTTGTAGAGAATTAAATTCCCTTTCCGATAGGCTAACAAAATATGGGGCGTTCCATTTAAAATTTTTGACATTCACGCAATTGAATACAGAGAAACGGTAACTCAATTTTTGACCAGCCGGTATAAGATATACTGATACAACAGATAACAACCTATTTAACAGCATATGAAGAGTTATCGTACCAATGCAAAACGGTTTTGATTTAACGTTGGCTGAGATATGGGCTTGTAAAGAGCATGGTGATATTTGACAAAAAGCACTTAAAATCAAAATAACTCGAAAACAAAAAACGGTGGGTACCAACAACTGTTATCAAAGTCAACATATTTTCTTACGTATAATTGAATGGTGTAATAAAAACTATAGCATTCCATTTAAAATAACGAAGTTGAAGTCTACTTCCGGTAGACCGAATGAAGAACCCACGCTACCAAAATTTCAAGCCTCTACGAATAGTGGAATCTAAAAAAGTTCTAATGAATCAGTTACGTGAGACACCCTGTATATGAGAAACCAATTATGATTCTACAACCATCCTTTTACCCATCAAATAGCGAATTTTCCATAATTAATAAACAGGGCCTTCCAATTTCCTTTCCCAAAATGATTTAATTGCAGAATTAGTTAAATAGTTTATTATTCTGTAGTTAGAGTATAAAATTTATGTGATTTGAACATAGTCGACGCATTATTTATGCTTACAATTAGATAAATTCGAAAAATCAGTAATAAAATTTTTTCCTCTTTGTAATTAGATCCGAGGATATACCTCTAAGAACATTTTCGTATTTTTCGTATTTTTGTTTGTTATGAAATTACTTTCAATTACTAATTAGAGTATCTACTTTATAAAAATGAAGTTAATTATGAGATATCTCACTCAGTTCTTGAGAAATAAATTGCTGAACTTAATTGGGATTTTTCCAAAATTTGAATAAATTGAAAAATTCTTGAAGAATCGATTTTTTTGGAAAATTGTTATAAAATTACTTTCAATAACTAATTGAAGCATCTACTTTTCGAAAATGAAGTCAATTTTGAAATATTTCACTTAGTTCTTGAGATATAAGCTGCAGAACTTAATGGGGATTTTTCTAATATTTTGTATAAATTCAAAAATTCTTAAATCAAAAGAGAGAAAACAAGATTTATTCAAGCCATAAAAAAATAAAAAATAACAACAGAGAAAAAAAATAACAATAATAAATACATATATAACAAAAACGCCTGCTTAAAAGGGCTATCGACCGTGGTCTTTCTGCCCATCTTAAATCAATTTTTTGGAAAATTGTTATTCAACACGTTGCAGTCAGAAAAATAGATATTTTATCGTTAAATTTACGCTCAATAATGGAATGTAATTTTAAATATTGTATTTTTTTACGTTTTAAATTGTTTCTTTATAATTGTACTGTTTGTGTTGACTTTAATGTTAAATTTTAGATTCCTTGATAATGAGCTACTGTGAGCGTCAAAAGAAAGTAAACACTAGCTGTTTACTTCTAAAAACCCTTTTTACTACGATTCTGTTAACTTACAATAAAAATTTATATACCAAAATTTACGACTTTATTTGTGAGCAATCCTATCGTAAAAAATAGTTAAACAAAAAACCCCACAAATATGGCAAATCCCCTTTAGAGTAAAAGTACCCCGATTTTTACGCGTCAAAAGAAAGTAAACAGCCGGTCCGGTTGTTGTAAATTCATTTTAGATTTAGGGGAAGTACCGCACTTTTCGTATAAATACTTATAAACCCCTCCCAGGACAACTTTAGAACATTTTAGAAGAAACAGCAAGTGGTTGAACGTCGAAATTAATTATAAATACCAAAAATCATCATGGGAAAACAAACAAGTATAGAAACGCGTAAAATTATATTAAGTTTAAATAAAAAAGGTAAATCCTTACGCGAAATAGCTAAAATAATGGGACGAAATCACTGCACAATAAAAAAAATTTTGGATAAATACGCAAAACATCATACTGTAGCCGATTTACAACGCGTTGGACGACCAAAGCGCCTTACAGAAGCACAGGCTAGAGCAGTGGTAAGAGAAGTGAAGAATAATCCATGTTCAAGTGCGGTTAAAATAGCAAATGACATATCGCAGATAGCAAACACAACCATAAGTTCCAGTACCATACGAAGAACACTCCATAGAAGTGGCCTGCATGGAAGAACACCCCGTAAAAAGCCTTACATATCGAAAATAAATAAACAGAAACGTCTTGATTTCGCAAAAAAATATCAGAACGAAGCTCCAGATTTTTGGAAAAATATATTATTTAGTGATGAAAGTAAATTTGAAATTTTTGGTAAAAGAAAACCACCAAAGATATGGCGACCAAAAAATGAGGCCTTCAAAGAGAAATTTGTTACCAATACCATCAAACACGGTGGAGGCTCGGTTATGGTCTGGGGCTGTATGGCGGCGTCAGAGGTCGGTAATCTAGTTTTTATTGAATCAACAATGAATAACATGGACTATTTAACCATTTTAAAGAACAATATTTCCCCGAGTATTAATGAATTGGGCTTATCAGAGAACTGGATCTTCCAACAGGATAACGATCCAAAGCACACTTCCAAAATTGTGAAGGAATGGATGCTATACCGAGTTCCTAAAACCCTTGATCATCCACCGCAGTCCCCAGACCTTAATCCTATAGAACATCTGTGGGATCACCTTGACAGGAAGATCAGAGAAAGGATAATTTCAAATAAAGACGACCTTAAAAAAGCTTTAACTGAAGAATGGATGAAAATCCCTCAAAATATTACAAAAAACTTGGTGGAATCCATGCCAAGGAGATTAAGGGAGGTGTTGAAGGCCAAAGGAGCTCAAATCAAGTATTAAAAGTTAATATTATATTTATTTTTGTACTTAATACCTATTAGTTCCGAATTCTGTTTACTTTCTTTTGACGCGTAAATTCGGTAGATATTTACTATAATCTGAATTATTACGGGTAATGATTTGTTTTTTTTTCATGTTTCTATTGATTTAAATATAGTATAGATGAATTGTGAAGACTGCAATAAAACTTTTTGATTTTCGTTATTAACTGCATTTTTATTAACCTTTTAACAGAAAAACAACAGCTGTTTACTTTTCTTGAGGCTCACAGTATAAGCTCGAAACGTCGAAAATTTTGTAATATTTTTAATTTTTTTAAAATTAAGAATTATACTGAGAATTTGTGTTAATCATATCGATAGTAAACTTATGGAACCTCAGTAAAACAAGAAGAATTATATTAACTATAAATTGTTATTTCAGAAATTATAAAATAAAAATTTTTAAATTAGTAAATATTTACTTCATAATATTTTAAAGTACGAAAATCCTATGCGTTTGCAATAAAGATATCGTATAAGCACCACTTAATAAATAAATATCAATAATACAAAAAAAAATATTACCTTCCACATCAAATATCTTTCATTAGGGGCTTCCCGCAAAAATTTCAAAATCTCTTGTGGCGTAAAAACCTTCGACTGCTTACTTTTATAACCAACATTCTGTTGCTTAAGAAATGAAGTAACTCTCGTATACAATCTAATATCAATTTTGTTTTTCATCAACAAAGTCGATTTTAACATCGAATAAACGGCCCATAACGTTGTTGGTTTGCAATTTTTCGCCAGGTACGTAAAGTACCTTAACATCACATTTTCGGTATAATGGGTTTCTTTATTATTCGCACACCACGTCGTAAATAACTTATATCGCTTCTCGTACAAATTATGTGACTTTACCGGTAACGATTCGATTCGTGATATATTTGGTGGCTTTTGTAATGTAAGCTCGGTGAGCGAATTATTTGAAGAATCACTGTCTTCCTCCATCATTTCGCACAAAAACACGCTTTACTGTTATTTAAACAAACATTGCCATAGCAACTACAAGTAGGTTGAATTTTTATTTTTTAGAGAGTCAAAATGTAACTTTCTAAACGCTTCGGCTACTAAAAGGAGACTGAAAAGTACAGTTTTAGCCACACCAGACTGTAACACATTTATATCGCGGAGATTGCGCACACGACACTAAAAATAAAATAATCAACAAAAAATAACTAAAAATCGGTGTTAATTAATTTTAACTAAAATAAACGTGACATTAAATAGAACCCAAATTTATAAATAATAATTGCATTAAATTTGTGTAATATATCCATCTCTTTTACTTTCAACCCCACTCCATATTCAAAGATATCAATGAACAACTCGAATGAATACAATAACCTAACTTTTTTGACAGCAAAAACGTCATTTTTTATTAGAAATGAGTCACAATTAATTAGTCATTAAAACCCTGTACTTATTATTATCTAAACTAAGCTCACAGTATAATTTCAAAGTGTAATTCGTAAAGATGTTTTCGAGCGGGCCAAATTATACAAAACTAAAAACGCACTTAAGATTATCCATTAATAGGTTAAAACTGCTTGAGAAGAAGAAAAGTGAGTTGACTCAAAAATCTCGGCGAGAAATCGCCGATTTTATTCAAGCGGGGAAATATGAACGAGCTAAAATTCGGGTTGAACATATTGTTAGGTCAGTATTAACCCTTAAATCATTACTAAATTAATAAAATCATTTTTTAGAGAGGATTACTTAGTTGAAGCCATGGAGGTTGTGGAAATGTACTGTGATTTATTGTTGGCACGATTTGGCTTAATCGCCCAAATGAAAGAATTAGATGAAGGAATTGCGGAAGCTGTCGCTAGTATAATGTGGGTTGCCCCTCGTTTACAATCGGATTGTCCAGAGTTAAAAGTTATCGCTGATTTGTTAGCGGGGAAGTATGGATTGCAATTTGCTGAAGCATGTAGGAATGAGTCTGATACAAGAATTAGTCCTAAATTAAAACATAAAATGTCAATTCAAAGCCCTCCAAAACTTCTCGTTGAAAAATATTTGATTGAAATTGCTAAAACTTACGATATTCCTTATGACCCAGATCCTCAAATCTTAGGGGAAGGAAATCGAGATGGGTTGTTAATAGATTTAAGTGATAAAAATAATTTAGGGGGTGGTGGAGTTTATCCGCCTGGATTTATTGGGTATCCACAACCTCCTCCGTTACCAGTGCAAGTTCCATTTAATTATCCGGTAAGTAAATTTGTATTTGTTGATGTAAAGTGGGGTAAATGTAATTTTAAAAAAATGTTAGTTGTGCTTTAAACTTTTATAACAACTAGAAATAATATTAGATTTGTTTTTCTTGCAGAACACAGCTTATTTCAATATACAAATTAATTGCTGCCATATTCATTTATTTTTTATGTACCATATTTTTTTTTATTAATGTAATTTACAAACACATATTCCGTATTGCACTTGCTAATAAAATATTCTGATTCTGACAACAAAAAGATGTACAGTAGAATCCAGATTATCTATGCTCCTTGAAACTGGATAGTTGAAAAGTACAGATTATCCAAAGTTTTTGAGCAAATAATTAAGATGAAATGATTAGATCACATTGAAATTAAAGATCCATCTGTAAAGTGTATACAGGGTGTTTCTGTAAGTCGTGGCATAATTTTAATCACAAATGCTTGAGTTAAAATGATAATGATTGTGTAAAAATTTTAGCTCTAAACCCATAAATGGCTAAGATATGGGCCTTCAAAGTTAAGAAATTTTTAAACTTTTTCTTAAATATCTTCAATATGGTTTGTCTTAGAAAGATGAAATTTCGCAGACAGTGCAATGTTATAATGAGAAATCGTTTAAGATCACTTTTGAACACATACACTTAGCAGCAGAAGTCTGCGTACAAAAAACTTCTAACACTTTAACTGAAAAAATAAGGGTCATGATCTAATGTGATAAACTTCAACTTTTTTTTTATTTTGTGTATTAACTACATATAATTCTATTAACAAAATATGCATCAATAAAACAGAAATATTAGTTAAATAATGCGTATGCAAAAATCTGCGTACAAATAAAGACGCCTTCTCCAAAATATACTTATTTACTTAAATACGTAGTTGGCGATGTACGCTTTCCGATTTAAATAAAAGATAATCGGTGTCAATTATATTAGCAGAGGCTTAGAAGCTAAAAGTTAGAATGGACACGAAAGGAAACGAAATTGAATTGGGAGAGAGAAAAATTATTGTAAAGTTATGGAAAGAGGGAAAATCTTTTCGAAAAATAGGAGAAACTGTCGGCAGGTCACACTCTTCCATTCAAAGAGTAATTAATAATTGAAGACATAAGTGGATAAAGGTGTCATGTCACATTTTAAAACTTTTGAGTAAACTAGCATAACACATCTTAAACTGGAACTTTCTTGTGAAGTTCTGGATTCAATTTATTGTAACCTCAAAAAATAGTAATAAATAGAATATTTCCTATCACGTACTTTCTTATTAAAGAAAAACATCCTTTTCTGGAAAAATTAAGATATAGTGTACATAACACCTTTATCCACCAACTCTCAGCTTGAAATGTTATTTCTTTTATCATGAATGAAGGTGTCATGTAACATCTAAATCTATATATTTTTGAAGATATAGAAAAAAAGCAAGATGACAGAATGAAAAACACTTCAATTTATAGTTTAAACTATTTTATTTATAGAAATTTATAAACTGCTTATGAACTTAAAATATGAAACAAATAAAAAATTTAAAGTAAATAGGTATAGATAAGCAACTAATATGATGTTCTCCTTTTCTGCTTGGGATTTAGACTAGTTTGTTCCAACATCTTTATAGTACCATCTGTAATCCTCTTCAACGAACTTTATTTGTTCTTTCAAGTTGGCAATTTTTTCGGTAGTTAAACCCCCACATTTAGGTAATACGCTTAGAGTAACTTCCCCAGTTTGAATTTTCCTTGCACCTTTCTTATATAAATCAACCTGCAGAAACGGTGAATGAGAGTCTAAATTTGTTTTATATAAATAAACTCCAAAACTGTCTACTCTAATCCATTTGACACTGTCTCGTAGATTAATCTTCCCGTTAATAGTGTTCTTAGTTTTTTTATATAAATGAAGTTTCATTGGAAGTTCTTCTAAATTATAAAAAAAATTTTCCATATTTAAACATAAACTATGTCTAGTACTTGCAGATCTGATATCTCCCGATATTGGTCCGGAATAAAAATATTTTGATGCTTTCTGAGTTCTTTCTCAATACGACCAAAATCTCGATCTGAGTCGAGGTAGCTGTGGCCAACCTCAGGAAATTTATGATCTATGACTCTGAAAATCTTGTTTAGAATAAAATACTGGTAAAGACAAAGGATGGAGAAATTCTTATTTTGCCCTGCACATGAATCAGACCAAATTATCAAGTGATCGACATCAGGGTGTTCTTTTTTGAGTAATTTGCAGAACCTTAATAAACAACTTCCAATTTCGTTACTGCCTCTATTGGCAATGTCTTCTGTCCAATTAAAAAAATATGACTTGTGGTCTGAATGAGTGATGCAGTGAATACCAAAGTTGTAAAGCCACATTTGTCTCAAGTAGAAAGCCTTTGATGTTGATAATTTGGGTAATGGCATAGTTTGTTGTAAATCCATGGTTATGTAACATTTTGTTCTATCACTTGTTGGTATTTGCCTGTCTACTTTTTGGGAATAAAAGGCATATTCCCAGTTGTTTTTGTGTTCAACTGAATTTTCTCCAGCATCACATATGCTGCAAGTGTCACTTTTTGGGTGACCAAAAGACAAATTAAACTTTGTTTCAAAAATATGTCTATAGAATGAAATTTTGACCATGTATTTATCATCCAGTTTGTTCTCCTTGCAATGCTGTATATAAAGCTGGTAAAGTTGATTCACATTAAGTAATGAGGACAGATATTTTTTGTTATGATTTTTGTTACGGGAGTAATGTGATTGTTCAGCAGGAAACATATTAACATGATTAATGATGTAGTTGATAACATCCTCACCTATCTTATGAGGGCGATTTATATGATGCCCTCGCTTATCTGGAGAAGGAGCAGACTGGCCAAGTTTTAACTGTTTTTGTGTTATTTCAATTTTTTTTCTTCCTATTTTATATAGAGAGCATAAAGCATCTTTACACACTGGTATCAGCTGCTTATCATAAGTAATTGCATATTTAAATGAGTAATTTTTTGATGTCTTTCTGCCTAATCGGTGACGAAGAACTGGCTTAATTTCGACGCTCTTGAAAATCAGGATACTCTTACTATTTACATCTAAGCTGTAAAATTTCTTCAAAATTGCTTTTCTGTCTTCAATGTTGAATTTATCAGAACAATTCATGCGACATTTCTGTTTGCAGAGTACTCCTTCCTTTATTGTCTTTTTTTCCATAACTCTTCCAGTTTGTGATACATATTCTTGACCCTTTTGCCTTAATAGAGCAGCTTTTTTCCGTTTCCATTTTTCTGGATTACGGGTTCTTTTTTTGGAAACCTTAGGCTGCAATTCAAATATCTTCAATTTTTTAACTTCTGGGCCTTCAGCAATATCATGAATAGCATTACTTGTTTCTTGTCTGTTAGAAGAGTCTATATCTTCCTTTTCTGCTTCGATTTCTTTTAGTTTCAATTCTGTATTTAATAATTTTTTCTTAATATTCTGCTGCAAGTTGACATCCGAGTTTTGATTATTTATCACTTGTACTAACTCCAGCATCCGTTTACCCCTAGATCCCATAATGGTTTACTTATATTTGCTAATAAAAATCGCTTTTTAAATGAAACACTCTATAAACACTGTCTAAAAATAATGTTACGCAAGAGGAACATAACCTCAAAATATGACATGATACTTCACAGCTAACCTGAACCCTTCAAATTTTGAGCTGATAAAGGTGTCATGTAACAAAAACGTAACATAACACCTTTCTCCACTAGATAATATATGTAGCATGTGCGACATGACACCTTTATCATCTGAAAACTACCAGAAAATATCGGAAATAAGGAATCCCTGTTTATTAAAGGTTAGATCAATATCAGGGGGTGCCCACAAATGCATAGTCATTTTTTGAAAAAATGAGACATGACACCTTTATCCACTTATGTCTTCAATTATAAAGACACTGAAGATTACCTCTCACGTCCGCAATCTGGTAGACCACCCCTTTTAACAAACCGAGAGAAGCGAAAAATTGTACAGCAGGTTAGAAAAGAACCTAGGCTGACGACAAAAAAAATAGTAGAAAATGTACAAGAAGAATTTCATAAAACTATCAGCAAAGATACGGTGAGAAGGACGTTAAAAAAAGCTAACTATCACAATCGCGTTGCACGAAAAAAGCCATTTGTGTCAGAGGTCAATCGTCAGAAGCGGATCGCCTTTGCAAAAAAACTCTTAGACAAGCCCATTGAATTCTGGGAGAAAGTTCTCTTTACAGATGAGAGCAAATTTTGCATTTTCGGCATTAACCTTTATCTTACTGAATTTATTTGAATGGGCATGCGCCGGCGGCGTGAATTAAATTTGTATCAGGTGCGATCATTGTAGACATTAGCAAAAAATGATATAATTTTCGTTCTATTTGCACTAGGATTATGAAATAAAAAAGAAATAAAAGAAAAATGATTGTTTTAAATTTCTATTTAATAACAAAAATAAAATTTTTTTTTTAATTTTTGGCTGAACGTAAACTAAAACTTCACTCGCGTATGCCACTTCGCGAAGCAGTCTACCACGCACAACCCAACATCGCACTTTTTACAATAATAATTTGTTCGTGAACGTTTATTATTTGCAGAACACACACGACATCGTTTTTGATTTTCGCACTTAGACGGCCAATGCTTTGAGTGCTTTACCTCAAGGCGAGTCAATTGCGTTGTAGCAGAGCTTGGTCTTCCTACAGATTTTCCTCTATTCGCAACATTTGTATGATGTGTCTGAAAAATTAAATCGCGCACTAATTGTTCCCGAAATTGTTTATGATTTAGTTTTCCTTCAACAGACTTATGTAGAAGAAAAGCATTTAAAATGGAAATATCAAGTAAATGAAAGAATAATTTGTTTGTCCATTTCCATGATCTTCTACTTATCCCATAGCTATTAGCCATTCTATCCGACTTGTCAACATATCCCATGTGCTTGTTGTAATCTTCTACAATGAGGGGTTTGATGGCATTACCATTTTCATCTTGGAAGTTTCCTTCCACAGGAGGTACGTGCATGTTTGTAAGAAGAAAAACATCGCGCTTATCTTTCCACCGAAGAACGCTTAAATTTCCCTTCACCCTCGTAACAATGTCCCCTCTTTTTGTTTTTAAGTTCTTCGGTGCAATATCTTGGGGAATACCTCTACGATTATGTCGTACTGTTCCGCAAGCATTTATATTTCGTCTGAATAAGTCGGCGTACAACAATGGGGATGAAAAATAATTATCCATAAATAATTTATGGCCTACACCTTTCACCCTCCTAACTAATTGTAGCACTGTTCCGTGCGTTGCTGTTATATCGCCATGTGCTTGTTTATTTTGTTTGCCTAAATAAACGGCCATATCATACGTATATCCCAACGAATCACACAGCTTGTACATTTTTATTCCAAATCTTTTATGTTTTTTAGGAATATATTGTCTGAATACAACCCTTCCCTTGAACGATATAATAACTTCATCGACGGCAATATGTTCAGTCGGAAAATAAAATTCATCAAATTTATGGTTCAGCTTATCAAACACTTCCCTGATTTTCCACAGTCTGTCATAATTTTCGTCTTCTCTATTCGGAGGATTAGCGTTGTCGGAAAAATGTAGAAACCGCAGAATAAACATGAAACGATCACGCGACATCGTGTTTTGATAAAAAGGTGTGTGGTATTGTTCGTCTTTCGACCAATAATCCTTGAAAGAGTCTCTTAGGTCATGACCCATTTGAATGACTACAGCGATAAACTTATGAATTTCTTCCATTGTTACCTCAGAAGGTTCTACGGATGGTCCTGGAACGTCTCGATTGGCATAATATTGTTGGCAATATTTGTTACTTTCCACCACTAACAGGGAAAATATTTCCTCAAAAAAAAGTGATAAAATTGAAAATGGCGACGAATCGGCATTTATATTAGGGGCAGCTGTTTTATTGATACCTACATGCGGTGCGGTAAACGGAAAAACACCACTAGAATCCCCGTCTCTTCTACACCGAAATCCAATCGGAACATCTTCTTCTTCTTCACTTTCTTCGGAAGAAGACAACGCTCTAACATTTTCGTCTTGTAACTCTTCCTCAGAATCATCATCCATTATGATGTTTTGAAATTCATTTTGTACGTTTTCCATGGTACACAGTATAAATTTATGCAATTTAAAAATTGTCGATAAACAATAAAAAAATTAATATTCAACTAAAACTAACAAATATAAGAAACTAACATTTAAGAAACTAACACTAAGAAACTAACAAATATTCACAATAAATTTATTTTAGACTTGGTTGGTAACGTACGAATGCTAATATGCAACTAATTTTAAGATTTTACGCTTCAGTTTTAAGGGTATAACATTTCAAACAAACAAGTTAGGGGAGTATTTCTTATAACTGCATTTATGGCTCTGTTTATTTACTTACCGACCCTTTTAGTCGGTCAATACGTTTGTTGTGCCGAAGTAAACGACAAAAAAAGGTCGACCTAAACCGAAACCTATAGATAGGCCGCTCGGCCGTCCGACAATACAAGCCGCGGCCTATATATAGGCCTTTAGTAAGATAAAGGTTAAGGGTAAACAACTTGTATGGAGAAAACCTAATACTGCCCTTAATCCCGAAAATTTGAAAGCGACTGTAAAACACGGAGGTGGTGGAGTTATGGTTTGGGGGTGTATGTGCACCAAAGGGGTGGGAAGGTTGGTTTTCATAACATCGACAATGGACCATAAAATGTATATAGACATTTTAAAAGAAAATTTGAAGCCTAGCATCGAAAACTTGGGCTTGGGGCCCGAATACTTTTTTCAACAAGATAATGACCCCAAACATTGCGCCCACAACACTAAGCTTTGGCTACTATACAATACCCCAAAGCAACTTAAAACACCTCCACAATCGCCGGACTTGAATCCCATCGAACACCTCTGGGATTTACTGGAACGCAGGATTCGGCAACACAACATAACGTCGAAGGAAACGTTAAAAAATGTTATGATTGAGGAATGGGCCAAAATCAGTTTGGACGAAACGAAGAAATTAGTGCACTCCATGCCTAAACGTTTAAGGGAGGTCATTAAACGTAAAGGTTATCCGACCTCATATTAATATAGAAACAATGATCTCATTTATGAATTTTTTATAAATACTGTCCTGACTTGTATGCAGATTTTTGCATACCCGTTATTTGTAGAATTTTTAGTTTTGATTTTTTTCTGTAACTACTGTTTCTGTTTTGTTGAAGCATATTTTGTTAATAGAATTATATGTAGTTAATATACAAAATAAAAAAAAATCAAGTTTATCACATTAGATTATGACTCTTATTTTTTCAATTAAAGTATTACAAGTTTTTTGTACGCAGACTTCTGCTGCTGAGTGTACAACCACGGAATCATTGCTATATGGAGTGTCCACAAAGTTTATTTCATTAAAACTTTTTTTTATAACGCAAACTCTTAAATTTTACAACTGATTCCAAAAGCCTATTTCATTTTAAAACTATTTTCAATCTTAGACAATTTTGATTAGATGCATCCTTTTCGAGTTATTCGCAAAAAGATTCAAGCTTGTTTTTTACGATTTTCATTAATCGTAGGCGCCTATGAAAACAAATCGTAAGTAAAGCAATTTGGCATTATTAGTAAATGCGAACAAAGTGAATTTATTAACAATAAAAATAACAAATTACAAAAACAACAACAAAAACAGCTCTTCAAACGTAAATACCAATAAAAAAGTCAGTTAAGAAAACACGGTTAAATAAAATAAAAACTTGAAAAACAACAACTAAAGTGGATAAAGTATAGTACATATTACAGTAAATGCTCGAAGTGTCCTCCGCCTGCTTCAATGCAGATTTCAAAGCGACGTCTTAAATTAATACGTAATCGAGGCAATGCGTTTTCTTGCCGTGTTATTGTAAACGACTCCACAATTTTTGGCGTAATTGTTCAACAGTATTAATATTCGAATTGTATATCAAATCTTTAACACGTCCCCATAAATAAAAGTCTAGGGGAGTTAGATCTGGCGATCGAGCCGGCCAAGTGATATGGGCTTCTGGTCCTCGTCCAATCCAACTCCCGGGAAAGTGTTGATGTAACCACTCCTTAACAGTATTTGTACAATGAGGAGGCGCTCCATCATGTAAATACCACATTTCAAGTCTTGTTTCATATGAAACATCGTCCAATAACTCTCCCAGATTTTCCAAGTGTTCCAAATAACTAACACCATTAAGTCTGGAGGGCAAAAAAACGGGTCCGATAATAAATTCGCCAACAATTCCAGCTCAAACGTTTACACTGAATTTCCATTGCGATTGACGAACACACGTAAAATGTGGATTTTCTTCAGCCCAATTATGAGCATTTCTCCAATTAATTGTTCCATGTTTTAAAAAGGTAGATTCATCTGTAAATAGTATTTTTTCTAAAAGCGCACCATCAATTGTAAATTTTTCCACCATAGTACGGCAAAACTGTACTCGCAATGGATAATCAGTAATTTTTAATTCTTGAACTGTGGACAAGTGGTATGGATATAATTGCTGTTCGTGTAGGACACGCCAAGCTGTAGTTCTAGATATTCTAAAATGTCGTTTTATATCAGCAGTACTAGCAGTACTATGATCTGCCACAAAATCCAAAATATCTTCTTCCAGTTCGGGTGTACGAACTGACCTCTGATTTCCATTATTTACATACTTCGGTCTTAAATTTCCTGTCTCGCGTAAACGTCTTTCGATATTAAGAAATGTTTTTCTGTCAGGTTGTCTGCGATTGGGAAATGTTTCGCAATATCGTCTTGCTGCTGCGTTAGCGTTGCCTAAACACTCTCCCAAAATTAAAAGCTTGTCAGTTTGCTCACTAAAACTGAAATTATTTGCCATTTTAAACAATAATTAACGACTAACGTATGTTGGGTAATAATTTGACAGATTGCTTTACTACTTTACTTACAATTTGTTTTTATAGGCGAATACGATTAATGAAAATCCTAAAAACAAGCTTGAATCTTTTTGCGAATAAAAAGAATGCACTCTTTGCCAAATTTTATCTTTCTAGGACAAACTATATTCAAAATATTTAAGAAAATGTTAAAAAATGTCTCAACTTTGAAGGCCCATATCTTAGCCATTTATGAGTTTAGACCAAAATTTTTACACAACTCGTTATCTCTCAAGTATTTGTGATTAAAATTATGCCACAACTTACAAAAACACCCTGTATATTAACACTCTTCTTATTTCAGTATTCATAAGACTATACTTATGAATTTTTATATAAAAGGAACTAATGAAAACTATGTATTCAACTTAAACGCAATTTAGAAAAATTGATAACATTGTCATTAATTGAGTTGAAACAATTAGACCACATTTAAATTAAAACTCAATATTGAAAGCCTATTTATGACCAATCTCGTTATTTCATTATTTATAAAATAACGCTTATGAATTTTTATATAAAAGGAACACACCTAATCAAAATTCTTATATTCAGTTTAAACTAGAGATGTCCGCGATGTGCCATACTAAATCGTTGGTCTAATCTCGCTAAAGCTCTAAAAAACAACTTTCGTTCTTGAATACAAAAGTGTCATTTCGCTATCTAGAATCAAAAATAACTATTTGTGAAAACAGTTAATAAAAATAAATAAGCCATATCATCAGTTTCTACTTAGTTATTCTCTTTTCTCTGTATTGACCGGTGTTGAAGGACATCTAGGTATTGTTTTAGATCAAAATGTTATCACAGTTAATTATAGCTGTAATTGTGTATACAAAAGCTGAATAAATCATCTCCACAAAGCCCGAAGTCAAGTAGCGAATTATCAAAATTTGTGTGGAAATATTGATGACTCAAACAGTTCGTTGCTTTACCCACACTGAGTGGTGATTGCAGGATTTTTCTGATCTGGATCCCAAGTCACTCTGGAGTTGCTGTTAATGAAACTGCAGTTGTGCTAGGATGATAGGGTAGCGCTAATGCATTTGTGGGGCCAGAGCCAGCAGTTTATGTAACATTTGTGATGAACAAATAGAAGATTGAAAAAATTCTGCAGTTAACTGATTTATTAAGGCGTCTATGGTATATCTACCATAATCTTTGCAGCTTCAAAGGCGCCCGTTTTTGAAAATAAATATGGGTGCTGAAAAAACTGAATTGAGTCAGGCGATGAAAACGCCTATACAGGTGTCCCACATAAGAACCGACACAGAGCAGTGGCATGTAGACCAACCTAAAATATGATGATTTAACGCAACTTGCCTTATACCAAGTTGCACCTCTGAGAAGTTACAGGCCTTGAAAGTTGAATCTTAAATTTCGAAAAGAATTAATATCTCAGTAATGGATTAAGTTAGAAACACCAAATTTGGTATAAGTTATGAGTACCAAGGGCATTAATCGGTAGAAAGCAGGAATAAGTTAAAGCATTTCAAGGGGTTGGTTAGGGATGATGGTACTCTAAAATTTGAAAGACTTTTTTAATCCGTCGGCAGATTTAATATTTTATTATTTCATTTTATGTGAAACTTAATTAAAAAACTTTTTTACTCATTATTTTTTAAAAAACCTAGTCATTTTCATAAAAACCCGAATAACTAAAGACGCGTATTTTAGAAATTTTAATTAAAACCATGGAAAGTGACTTCGCTATGAAATTTTACGTCAAATTTGACAACTAGGAAAAAATTTGGTTTTAGTAATTTTTTACTGTTTGTTTTGAAAATATTAGTTCTGTGAACGAAACTGCAGAAAAAGTATTGACAAGTATCGCATGTGATTGCTTGGACAGATTTAGAACAATTTATGGGGAATTTCATTTCAAATTTTTGTTTATGACATTACTTTTAAAAAATTAGTTTTAAACAGTTTTTTTAAATAATTAAAGAAGATACAACAAATAAAAATAATAAATGACATCGTAGAAGAAATAATTTAATAGAAAATCAAACAATTTTAATAAAAAAAAACGATTTGGTAACAGTAATTTATAAGTATTGTTCAAAATGGCCACCATTTTCGCTCAAATCATCAATTTTCGGTGATTTTAATTAAGATTGGTAAAATACGTATCTTTAGTTTTTCAGGTTTTCTGTGGAAATGGTTAGGTTTTTTTAAAAATAATAAGAGAAAAAAGTTTTAAAATTAAATTGCCCATAAAATGTACTACTAATAAGAATTTTTTAAATCCGCTAACAGGTTAAAAATGTCTTTCAAATTTTAGGGTACCATCATCCCTAACGAACCCCTTGAATTGCTTTAAATGATCCTTACTTTCTGCCAATTAATGCCCTTGGTAGACTTATAACGTATACCAAATTTGGTTTTTCTAACTTAATCCATTATTGAGATATTAATTTTTTTCGAAATTTAAGACTCAACTTAAAAGGCCTATAACTTCTCATGGGTGCAACTTGATATAAGGCAAGTTGCGTTAAATCTTCATATTTTAGGTTGATCTACATGCCCCTGCTCTGTGTCGGTTCTTATGCGGGAGATCCTGTATATCTGGCACCTATGGTTCATTTGTAATGAAACTGCCTGATACCAGTTTTGTTTACAATTTTACAAGCAGTATCCAGTCTTTATTTGATATTATTTGACCTTTTGACGTGAACATTTTGTATACTAACAATATTTGGTATTATGGAAACAAAATCAAATCTTATTAACAGTTGTTTGTCTTTTGCAAAAAAAATGTCTTCTTCAAAATTTTGCATTTTGTTCAATAAACAACATTTTCTATCAGCAGTTTTACAAGTAGTATCAAGTCTTCTAGAAGTAGTATCAAGTCTTTTGTGATTATTTCAAGTCTTTTGGAAGCATTTCAAGTCTTTTGGAAACAATATCAAATCGTTTAGAAGCAGTATCAAGTGTTCTGGAAAAATTTTAAATCTTCCAGAGGCAATATGAAGACTTCTGGGAATATTTTAAGTTCTTTAGAAGCAAAAGATTTTCTGTAGCATTGCAAGTTTTCTGGAAACATTTCAAGTCTTCTGGAAGCAATGTCAAAGGTTCTAGAAAAAGTATCAAGTCTTTCAGGGGCGGTATAAAATCTTGGAAACAGTTCAAGCCTTCTGAAAGCATTTAACGTATATTAAAAGTAGTATCAACTTTTTCCGAGTCAGTATCGAGTCCTGAAGGAACTTACAAAAGGAAGCAGTTTAAATCTTCTCGAAGCACTATCAAGTCTTATAGAAGCAGTATCAATCATCGATTAAACGAAAGATCAAGTTTAGTAATGTACTTCAACTAGGAAAGGAGCAAAATCCATGTTTTTAATAACCTACACGTAAAAACGTTTCTTCAAGATAGATGACTATAATAGAAAATACATAACAATTGAATTTTATTTTGTATTTTATTTTTTTATTAAAATCAAAAGTATTTTCTTTTTGTTTAGAATTGTTTTTCTTTTAGAAGTTGACTTTTATCTGATTCTGTATTTTCCTAACGAATAATTTCTGTTTGTTTCGTGTTTGTACGTACTCTTCTTTCTGTTAATTTTTTAGGAAACTTTTTAATGAGCTTTAGGTTTGTGGTTTTCATCCTGTAAAAGAGCGTCTCAAAGCTCTCTGTTCGTAAACCAGATCACATATCGTAATAAATTGTATAACGCATATAATAGGAAATTAGTTTATTTGTTTCTCATTTTTATGTCTTAAATAACATATATATTATGTTATTTAATATACAGTGAATTCCTTGCATAAAATTATTGCGATTTAACCCAATTTACCTTAGTCCAATTGTTAATAGTAACGAAGATACAGATGGTTAAAGTTAATACTTTATTTTGGTTTTTCTTAAATACTTTCGTATTCTCTTTCATTATGAACATGGAAATTGGTACATTAGCATTTTTTAAGATGATGAATAAGAATTTGGTATAAGTAAAAGTAAGTAAAAGCTTCATCCAACAAATTCTTCATCTTTTCGGTAAATGCGTGTTCTGATCTATTGATTGTGCAATTAATGAAACAATACGAAATTTCTAATGGAAGACCTTAGAATTACAAAAGAAAGGCCTTTTGGGGCAAATATTCCTTCTTCAAATACAACACTACTTTAAAAATAAACTTCTTACAAAATCAACCTTGGAAGCTGTTTGTAGTTATCTAGTTGTGAATTTGGAATGTGTGTCACAATTTCACAGTCAGTTTTCCTTTATGATCTCTAGACGCGCTGGAACAACACATCATTGTTATATGGTTTTTACTTTGTTGGAGGTTTTTTTGTGCTATTAGAAACTTTCTAACATCGCTTCTCGATCTGTGCTACATTTCCAAATGTTCATAAAAAGTATCTGCTCATTTAGAACACATTGTGCCTTTCGACCTTTTTTGAAGAAACCAGTTAAAGACCGCATCGTCAAGTTGTTGAAAAGATGAGCCTTTAATTAATTTTCGTGAAGATATTTTTTGGAAGAGTCAGATGAATTTTAAATTTGTACTTAATGTTTGATGATATCTCGTACTGTTTTACTTTATCAATTATACATGGAATGCGAAACAAAGTTTGTAATAGAACTTACGAAATATCTAACAAAAGCTATTAACATTTCCTACAGATGACAAAATATTGATATTAAAAGTTAGAAACAAGTTATAATAAATGTTCAAAGTGATGACCGTTCATATTCAAGTATATAAGTATGTACTTCTAATGTTGCTCTTGGCACTTCTTGAGGAGAGAAATTGCCGAATACAGCTTATACGAAAATTCCTATTTCTTCCACGTGTTTAGAAGAAGAAAAGGTGTGTGGCAGACCAGTTGCTTTATACGTTCCTTCATTACAACCTCATGAAGTCAATATATTTTTATTGCACTAACAAAGTCAACATAATGAACAAAAACAAACCATAAATTACATTTAATTGCAAAGAAAACAACAAAAACAAATCAAACATCTTTCTAACAGTCCTTTGGATGACAAGTGTTCATATATTGGCTTATAGCTGTTGCAACCTCTGGATGGAGGCTAATAAAACTGAAAAAAACAACAACCAAACAAAATGAGTAATACAAAATGATTTGAAACAATTAAAAAAAAACAATTTTTTAAAACATAACGCATCTTTTATTAGAATAACTACAAATGAAATAAATAAACAGTAAAATATATAACAATAAACAAAAAATGTATTCTAATAATATTAAAACATAGTTTTAATAAGTTTCTTCATCACTCGATATAATAAGTCGAAGTCGTTTGTCCGAAGGTTCTTCATCCTTTTCTTCGGTAGGGTTTTTTCCATCTTTTTCCTTCTTTATAAAATCTGATATTTTGGTTTGCTTCGAATCCCTTGTAAGTGCTTGGTAAATTTCACTATAGGGTGATAGGGCATTTTGCAGTTGCCGCTTAAATTTTCAGCTCCTTTCAGAACAAGGATCTTCGCTTAAAATGGATAATTCGAGATCTTTTACCAAGTTTAGTACTTTGTTTTGGAATTTTTTTAATTTTTTTTTTGGAATTTTCTTCATCAGTGCTGTCTTCTGATTATATGAGATCATCTTGTAATATCATTAGCACTAAATCATTAAAAATTGGACATCTTCAATATTCATATTTGCAAAACCTTTTCCTCCGATCGTCTTAGCAACTTCCAATATATCTTGCACTCCATTTTCTGTTAATGTAACACAACTCTCCACCGATGATGGCCATATTTTCTTCCAACATCCATTTAGGGTTTGTTTTTTAAGTTCCTTCATGGCAAGCAGAATAATGTCCATGCATGTTTCGATTGAGAATTCCTTCCACGCTCCCATTATATCATTAGTTTTTCAATGCATTGCTTCTAAAATCCATTGAAGGGATCGTCGTATATATTATGACTTAAATGTGTAAATAATGCCCTGGTCTAAAGGTTGTATTAACGACGTTGTGTTTGGTGGCAACAACTCTATCCTGACGTTGGGATGGCTTAGATCCTGAGGGTGACTCGGCGCGTTATCGAGCAGCAAAGGTACTTTGAAACTCAAATTGTTTTTCATTAAATAATTTTCCATCTCCGGGACAAAGCAGTTAAAAAACCAATCCTTAAATAATTCTTTTGTTACCCAAGCTTTCGAATTTGCTCTCCAATGTACCGGTACATTATTTTTATTTACACCTTTAAGCACACGAGGATTTAACGACTTGTTAACTAACAAGGGTTTCGTCATTAGATCCCCCGATGCATTACTGCATAAAAGTAATGTTATACGGTCTTTCGAAGCTTTAAAACCAGCTGCTAATTTTTCCTTTTTTGATATAAATGTCCTGTTATGCATTTTTTCCGCCAGAGCGCAGTCTCATCAGCATTAAAAACTTGATGAGGTGTGTAACCTTGTTCTTCAATTATTTTTTGAATTTTATGTGGATACGTTTTAGCAGCTTCGTGGTCAGTCGACGCGGATTCCCTTACAAATTTTACGTTATGTATTGCATAACGTTTTTTAAATTTTTCTAACCAACCCTTACTTCCCACAAAGTCCGGATTTATAGAAGATTCACCAATTTCTTTTAATCGGTTATAAATTTTGACAGCCTTTGCTCTAATCATATTACAACTTAATGGGATTCTTTTTGTGCAGCAATCGTCAATCCAAATGCTAAGCGCCTTTTCCATTTTTTCAATAATGCGCATACGTGGGCGAGCCGAATATCTTGCGGATGTTGAAGATCCTGCGGCAACTGCAGACCTAATTTCTTTTTCATTTTTTTTATGGTACGAATTGTTGCTTCATTTAGATTTAAACTTTTTGAAATATCAGTTACTCTCTCTCCATTTAATAAACGATTAAGAATGGTTATTTTTCACTTAAGAAATAACTACGTTCTCTTAAAAACTACAAAGCTAATCTTACCTATTGTTTGTGTAATTTTTTCAAAATAAGAATATCGGGAATATTACTTCTAAATCCCAAGCGAACACACAAGATGCACTACACGACACAAAAAGAATTGTGATGTGAATTACGGGTAGTCCCCGAAATATTTTATTTTTACGTATAAAACGAAGTTGGCTACTCATTACAGTTAGCTATTTTTTAACTGGTAGTACCCGATGTTTAGTACTCTTTTTAGTTTTGTGTAGTATAAATACGAAGTTTTCTACACACTATAGCAACTACTTTTCCCAAACTGAGAAAAACTCCAGCGAGTAGTTTGCAAAATTTAATTTTTTTATATAAATTTGTATAAATACGAAGTTTACTTCTTATTATGGTAACTTAGTGTGCCATTTGAAAAAAATAAAATTTCTGTTTTTACAGTGTACCGTGTTACAGTGAAACCCACTAACGTGTTAAAGGAGGGCTTCCGCAATTTTCTAATCGTGTTAGAGCGAAACCGTGTTGGGGAAAACCGTGTTATAGGAGGGTTACCTGTACAGTATCAAAAGAGTTCTATTTTCGAATTTTGAACAATAAAAATATAATTCTTCTTCACAATCTTGTTTACAATTGATAAAAAACAATAAAAATTTTAAAATGCTATAACAATAAAAACAAAGGATCAGATTACATTGATTACATTTCACCCACTTTACCCTATTTTCTAATAAAAATTCTTTTTGTTTAGCCAATGGGGGGAAATATTCCCGATCAAGGGGGTTTTGTTGGCCCATTAAACCCATCAGCCCCTTCTTCAAGTAATCACCCACCTTACGGACCCCCGTTTTCTTACAACATTCCACCAGGAGCTGAATCGAAAGAATCAAACACCGACTTTGGGGTAAATAAAAATTTTTAATTGCACCTATGAATCATATTATCTCACTTAAAAAATCATTCATTACCTTTTTATTCGATTGCACATTTTTTTCGTTTTGTTTTTTTAATTAAAGGAGTCTTTACCACCACCTTATTCGTCATTACCACCAGACAACTTTAACAAGGTGTGTATTTATTTCTTATTTCATAATTTTTTCTTATTTCTGCGGATTTAGAATAAAGAACAACCCAAACCGGCTCCGCGGACGAAAATGCCGGAAGGAAATAATTATCCCGATCTACCCGAGTTGCCTTCAGTACCAACGGATGATCATTTAACTTCGCCTACTAACAACGATGACATCGATTTCGACGATTTAACTCGTCGATTTGAAGAATTAAAGAAAAAAAAGTAAATGAGCACAATGTTATTAACGAAATGATACGACTTCTTTGTTAGAAATGCTTAATGATATATATTTTTATATTTAATCACAATTGTTATTTAATCACTTGGACTTATTATGAAGCTAGAAATGTATGTTTCAAATAATGACGAATTATTTAATAGAGTAAAACCTCGATATAACGGGTTAATACCGATTTTTTAATGAAAATTCTTTTTGCATTTTAAACTGTTTAAACGAGGTTTTGCTGTATATGTAAAGTGTAAGGACTTAATCACATATATTTAAATAAAATTAATGTTCTATCAAATCTGATTAATCTTACTCAACCCACACAAATATCCTGTAAGAAATGCAGTTCACTTTGTTATAATCAATGGTCATTTATAATGTATCAACATGAATTTGACAATTTTTGACTCCTCAGTTCTTTTTTATAGCGAGTTAATCTTAAAAAAACATCGATTTTTTTGAGATTGCCATATATAACATTATTTTGAACTTTTTCATAAAAAACTAGAACAAATAAATTTGGTACAGAGTTGTTACAGATTGTTGAAGCACTTCTGAAAAGACCATTAGGTATATATCTTATCTTATATATCTTTTCATATATATCATATTGATTGTTATTAAACAATCAATATGGTAGAAAGTGTAAATGTTAGGGAAAATTTGCCTTAACCTTTGAAATACTTGTCCACAGAAAGAAATTTTGAAGACTAAGTTTTTTGTCATAATGTCCCAAGATACAATGCTTAGGTTGACATTTTTCAATAGGATTAGATACATTTTTTATTATTGTGGTCGATGTATCCGTTCCTCCTGTTGGTGCCCTGTGGAGACGAGTAGTAATATTGTCCCTTCTAAGGGCAGTATTTTTGCCCCAATCACCAATAAAAATAAATATAACCTCAAATCGACCACAACACATACTTTTCCATCCGTGAAACACTATGCATTACCACATATTTTGAAGTCAAAATTAATTATCTAATAAATTATCATCCTTCAGGTCAGAAAATAGAGAAAGAAAGATCGTTAACATTAACTGACAATGACATTAAGGAATTAATTCCTACCCTGGGAATTAGAAAAAAATTTATTAAAGAATATACAGTATTGCATAAATAATCGAAAGAAATTCACAAACATGTTTCAAAGAAAACTTTGTCTTCCCTGAAGACAACTTTGAAAATCTAAACTTAAAGAGCTTATAGCTGTTAGTTCCGTACGGAAAAATTATTTTGAATAATTACGAAAAGTGCAGTATGTTAACAAACACGGAGAGAAACAAATTAGTTGATACAATAATTACACAACTTTATGAGTTTATTAGTAAGTGGTTTTTAAGACTTAAAAATCAAATATCAAACATTTACGTTTCAGTCGTCTCACTCAAAATCAATATCAAATATTAACTAAAAAAATCGTAACCCTATTTCCTACTGAAGAGGAAACAACCCCTGACAACAACTGTAACATGCCTTATATCCCTGCAAGGTTTTGAAAGGCCCCGTTACTATTTGCAGCTGGAAAGTTGCATGCCAAAGTCCGGAACGTATTGCAACTGAATATAGCGAAGATAAAGATGACCAAAAGAACGAAGTTGATTGTAATTTTTATTCATATTATACATGTAACTTTGTCTAATTTTAAAGATGGGCAATGCGTCGGAAATAGTGAACTACAGACCTATTTCGTTTTGCGGCTTTTCCAAGACCTTTGAGACTATTCTCTTCAAGCATATCTCATTTCACTTAAAAACCTGGTTAAGCCTCTTCCAGCATTGTTTCGTTTCTGGACGTTCTACCGTCACAAATCTCTCTTGCTTCACTCAATACATGGTAGATCTCGTTGATGCTAGATATCGTAACCAGGTCGAGGTCGGGTCGACGCTATCTATTTGAACTTTCAGAAGTCGTTTGATCTACTGGACCATTTTATCTTGCTTAACAAACTACATAATCTTGGATTTGGTGCAACACTGGTACTGTTAACGAAATCTTATTTACTGGGTCGTCAGCAGTTTCTTCGTTACGGAAGCTCCGTCTCAGAGTTTTTCTCCGACTTCAGGTGTTCCGCAGGGTTCCAACCTTGGACCAATACATCTCCTGACATTCATCAACGATTTAACGGATGTCTTGGCCTGTGAAAAGCTTTTGTTCGCGGATGACTTCAAAATTTTTTCGTTCATTAACGATGTTAGTGATTGTGAATGCCTGCAGAATGATCTTGTGATCTTGATTCCTGCAAGTGCACGAATGGTGCTGGTGTAATCGCTTAATGTATCGAAATTTCTTACCAAAACTTTCACTAGGAAGTTAGGCGCGGTCAACTATGTGTATTACTTAAACCTTGGTGTTTTGTTCGATTGTGGTCTTATGTTTAATGAACACATTATAAGCCTTGTTGCCGAGTGCTACAGTATTTATGGTTTTATAGTTCGTAACGCATCCGTGGTGAACCCTGTGTATTCATGCGATAATCCTCTTGTGGACTTTGATAATCATCATCCCGCTATAGAATTTTTATATCAGTCTAAGCGCTCTCTCTATTTATATAATGGTCCGTCGTCTACTTTAGTTTTTGGTCGTGCTGACTACGAAAGTATAAAAACCGCTCCATACGAATTGAAATGATTTATTTTTTGGTATTGGTGTCAACCTTTGTGTTGACAAATTTTACGGCCAGTTGAACTGAGTTATCGATGATTATGTCCCGCGTCTTACTTTTAGTAAACACCGCTACCCTAGTTGGTATTCTAATTCCACAATTAAAGTCATTAGAGAAAAATTAAAATTTCATAAAAAATGGAAAAGATGGGGTAATCATGAGGATTTTCTTTCCTTCAAAGTGCTACGTAGCAGGTTTCACGCATTGATCTCGAATGACTACAAATTCTATTTAATCAACATACAGTCCACATTGATCGACTTGCCCTCACAACTGTGGTCTTATACTAAACATAAAATACGTTGTTCTTACAGTTTTCCGGCTTGTATGGACCACGATGGCAATTTGGCAGATGGTGGTCAGCAAATATCTAATTATTCGCTTTTTTCTTTAGTTCGATATTCATTGACGATAGATTCCAACAACTTGCACTTTCTACTATATCCTCCAGTTTCCAGCCATGGTTCTCAATCGAAGATGTAGCGCAGAACCTCATTAGCATTGATAAAAAGATGAGTGACTGAAGAGATTTTCCTAAAAACATGCGCCTCTAAACTGGCTGAACCACTCTTCATAATCTTTAGTCAATCAATGGCGCATTCAGTATTTCCATTAGAGTGGAAAAAAGCATTTGTACTTCCCATCTATAAGAGTGGAAATAGAAATTGTGTTTCAAATTACTGTCCAATTTCTATTTTCTCCATTTTATCTAAGGTTTTTGAAAAAATTGTTTATGATAAAATATACCGTTCAATTCAACCTTTTCATATCCAGCAACAACATGGTTTTATACGTGGCCGATCTGTGGAATCCAATCTCGTATCCTATGTAAACTACATTCAAGCTTGTCTGAATGAAACTAATCAGGTCGACGCGATTTACACCGATTTCAGTAAGGCCTTTGACAGGTTGCATCATGAGGTACTTCTGACTAAATTACATAGATTTGACTTGACTGATGGGTTATTAATGTGGTTAGCATCTTATATATTTGATAGGTGTCAGGCTGTAAAAATTAATAATTACTTATCTAACTTTTTTCCAGTCACCTCAGGAGTGCCTCAGAGTAGTCACTTGAGCCCGGTTCTATTTGTGGCTTATGTAAATGACATCTATGACTGCTTTCACCACAGTAATTTTTTGCTATATGCAGATGACTGTAAAATATTTTCCAAAATTGAATCTTCTTCTGATTGCGATAAACTTCAAACGGATTTAAACCGTTTACAAACCTACTGTACTAATAATTATCTTCTTTAGAAACTATGGTAAATGCAGTCAAATAACTTTTACCAGGAAGAGATACACTATAAATCGCAACTACAGCCTTGGTCATCGTCCCTTAAGTGTGTCATCTAAAGTAAAGGATCTGGGCTTAGTGTTATATTCCAAGCTATTATTCTTCTATCATGTAGAAGAACTAATTAGCAGGACGAACAGAAGCCTAGGTTTTATTATTAGGTTGTCAAAATCATTTACCAATCTACAGTGCATCAAATCTTTGTACATGGCTTATGTGAACAGCATTCTTAATTTTGCTTCAGTTGTTTGGAATCCTGCATATGCTGTGTACATTGATCGCATTGAGGCCTTGCAGGTCAGATTTGTGAGATATCTCGCTCACAAATTCGCATTGCCTTATTGCTCGTACGAGCAGAGGTGCGCTGTATTTGGTTTACGTACACTGCGTGGACGTCGAACTGCTACTGATTTGATGTTTTCGTTCAGGCTAACGAACGGCTTAGTTGATTTGCTGAGCTTCTGAGACACATTCCTTTTTGAATTCCCAGTTATCCCACTCGAGATAAATGTGTTTTCCGGTTGCCTGCTTCTACTACTAATTATTATTACAACTCACTTTTACCGCGATTGATGCATTGTTATAATCGTCATCGCTCATTTTTAATTCTTCATTGACGTCTTTCCGCAAGAGTGTATTAAGTTTGGCTATATGTCATTGAATATATTCGTGTTCAATCTGGCTTTTATTATTAACTGAGACCACCATTTTTTTATTTTACTTTATTTAGAGTTTGTTACTTATTTTTACTGTTACCAGATTTTTATGTGGAATTGTTTGGTTGTTAATTCACTGAATTCGTTTATGTTGTTACTGAATGTGTTCTGTTAGAGGATATTATTGTGGGAGAAACCCTGTTTGTATCCCGAATAAATAAACGGTAGAGTTAGGGTTGGGTTGGGTTTTGTCCGTTATTTTACTTATGGTTTCTTAAGATTGTGGTCGCCATTCTCGATATTATGGATTTTGAAGAAGCAGCAGTGTTACTTTTTATTTTGAGGAGAAGAAGAAGAAGACGTAGGAAGGTACGATCGCTTTGGATCCATCCACTTCTACTTTCACGATGACAGGAAGGAAGTTTTTATAATTTATTTGATAAATTCCAGCAAGACGAAAAAAATTTTCTAATTACTTTAGAATGTCTATTAGATCATTTGATGAATTAGTCAGAATTTTAAAACCTAAACTTAAACGGTTTGACACCAATATGAGGACCAGTATTTCAGCTGAAGAAAGGCTTGTTATAACTTTGAGGTTAGTAAATAGATAAATTAAATTATGTGATCAATAGGTAAGTATGCCTGGAATTCATTATTTTACAGATATAATCAAACAAAGTAGGTAGGTACAGATTTTATTTATTTTCTGTTTCGACTATGTATCTATAATTAAAAGACATCTTCAAAAGATGAGTTTGTATGAGCAGAGTCTATAGACAATGTTGAACCCTGCGGAGATATTAACGGAGTAGCAATATTGGTAGAGGGAATTGTTTGATTATTACTACAGCGCTGAAATTGTCCGGGTGTGGTAGGTATGGATAAATTAATGTCATGGCTTATTGGGTGAATTTGTAATGCACTGGTGTTGTAACAGAACGGCTAACTCGTGTGCTGGTTGTAAGGGTTTCGAAGCAGGTTGTTTCTTATGTTTTCCTCGGTAGAAATTGTAGCTGCTCTTGCCTTAAATTTTTTCAACACGTTGAATCGGTCGCGTTGCGGTTGAGTACGACTGCAAGTTTATGGTTCGTATATGGCAGGAGAAGCGCGCGCGATTGTGAACCACCCGGCGGAGATCGGCCGCAAGTTGACTGCAGATGCCCGTTTCGACTTTTGTAAACGCCCGTGTACGGATGATACAGTATTTCTTATGGTGGGCTTCAGTTCGCTGGAACGCGACGGCAATTCTGTGGTCGGTCCGACGGCAAAATGTGGCTCGTGTACGGGGGCCCTTATCTGTGCAATGCTTGTGCTCTTTGTTCTGTGCGCTGATTTGACCACGTTTAGAATATGCCGCGACTATTTGGTCTCCTTTCTACATATATTATACAAACATACTTGAGTCTGTTCAAAGATTATTTTTAAAATACTCATGCTTCTATTCTGACTTTGTATACCCACCTCGAGGCTTAGACTGCAACTTACTCTTCCTTGATATTCTTTGAGCAACGTGGTCGGGATTGCTGTCGAGTTTACTTAACATGTTTCTTTGATTGTTTATTAATGTTATTTGCTCTTTGTTTGTATCTTTAGCTTTTTGGTACTATGTTTAGTGTTTGTAATATAATGTATTGTTTATAAGGCTATAAGTATGCGCTTACATTTATGTTTTTGAATTTTGTGGCTGGGTGGTGTAAACCTGTAGGAAAAAGAAATATTATTATAATAATAATACCAGAAAGAGTATTGAGACTGCCAAATTTGAATTGTATAATAATTATACAATTCAAATTTGGCAGTATGAAACAAAATTGCATGATTGCAAAATGTCATTACTTTGGTTCAAAATTGCTCCTGGAGTAGGCTTTCTATAGCGTCTTCCAATTTATTAATTTACACACCATTAATAAATAGGAATTATGGGTTGTATAATTCCTTTCTTGTATTTTAGGTTAACAACAATAAAAATTCTGTATTTACCCAAAAATGTATTTATTTTGCGTAATGACCTACATAACAAAACAATAAGTCAAATTAAGATACACATTGCATTGAAAATATTCTTTTAACGAACGAAAATTAAAAGAAACTAAGTTTTGGTGTAGATATTACACATGGAAATAGCGTGAAAAGAAAAAAAGCTCAAAAATAAATAAACTTAAAAAACTAAATTAAACCGTACAGCACAGAAAAATAAAATAAAACTATTAAAAGAAAACTTAAAGGAAATCGGGAATTGGGCTTTTAAGGTAGAACTAACGTTATTCGGACGCAGTCGATGGTCGAACCAACTGAACACACTAAAAAAATTAAAAAGAAATAATAATCATATTGGTATATATTACAGTGCTGCTTCTTCACCTGCGGCTACTTCAAAAAACAAAAAAAAACTTAATTATTTAGCTATTGTAGAAACTGAAATCACATTTATGGCAAATACGGTACATATCATATTTGTAGTTCATCAGGACTGTTTATATCACCTTAAACTATTCATTTTTTTATTTTATGTATTTATATATAGAATATATTAAAAGCTAGAAATATAGTAAGTCAGGCATTCCACTTCACACGCCTAAATATTATTATTATAGCCTATTTTCTTAACTACATACTTATTTAATATATATTTTTTTCAAGACTTTTTACGTTTTTCTTTTTAATCCTGCGGGACGAGATAAAGTAAAAGTAAGGCAATCGCGATTGGAAATTGTCGCTTTTGGTCGACCGATACTTCTCTTCTTCCAAAAATAACATTCGAAACAATTTAACTTGTCCTTAGTAATAATAAAAAACGAACCTAACCAACACATTCGCATTCTCTCTCTTTATTAACGACAAAAAACGTTTATCAAATATCGTATAACGGAAAAACGGCCTTGAAACAAAACGAGAAGCAACTACCATTTTATAATCGGTAAATTATAACACCTCCTATATACAAGAACAGAATGTAATTACCGATCAATTCCAAAAGTACATATATATTTATATACAAATCGGCTAGCAAAACGGTATTTGATGTAAGGCAGACAAACCTGCTAGACGATATGACTGTAAAACGTATGTATACATATGCAATAACTAGGGGTGTGTGTGTGGTTGTGGTTCTTCATCTTTTTTCTAAAAAAACTCGGGGTAGGAGTGAAGGGCTGAAAACAGCAATCGAAATATTCTTATGATAAATAACTAGGTACAGCCGCATAATTCTTCTGTATCTGGTCGTAGGTAAACTTGACGAATGCGTCGTATTGTTCAGCGAGTTTTGTCGTAAGAACATTATCGTATTCTTCTCGGATTTCGGATTCTTTTTCTCGAAGCATACGTTCACAAATCAACCCAACCTAATTAAAAAAACAACATTTTATTGAATTATTCAAACATTTCATTTAGTAGATAATAATAAATGATTCATTTTTACCTGTTTGAAGGTGAACAACGGTTTTTCTGAACGTGAATCAGTTTGTTCACCGCCCGAGCTACTACCATCTGAGGCATCTGAGCTGCAACTAAATTGTAACTGCTTACGCCTTTGTAACCTCTTGAATTCAGCGTGAATATTCGCCGCCATGTGTTCTGTAACAAAAAAAAAAACATTTATATCAACTTTCTAAAAACATTATGACGTCATAATTTATATTCATCACTTTATATAAAAAAATATTATAATTTATTTTGTGGTTTTGTTGTTAATGATATATGTTTTAATTATTTTGAAATCATTGAATAAAATTGTGAAATCATCTTATCGATAGTTTTTTTTTAGAATTTGATTCAAGAATATCTTTGGTGTAACATGTTTCAATTATGAGCGTGTCGTTCTTATGCTGGATATCTATACTGATGTGAGTGCCACTGTTTGTCCTTCTTAACATATGATGGAACCTTTCACAGTTAACCCTCAAGTACTATCGTGGGGTATTTTGACACCCCAGACATCAGTTTTTGCTTTGTATCTTTTAAACTATTTTTTTCACGGTTTATTGGTTCTAGCTATCCTCCTATAAGATAAATACGTTCACTATGGCATGATTCTATATTATTTATTTTTAATCGTTATCTAAAGAAACGGCCGCACAGTGGGCTGAATTACGATTCTAGCTGGACAAAACCAAAAAAACAAAAGTTTAAATTTGGAAATTCTAAGTACATAAACTCTTTCTGAAAAGTTCATTTACCTAAACAGCACATATCCTAAACCGATCAAGTAAACTGTTTTGCCGTGAGGCTGCCTTCAAAACAAAATAATTAACTTAAGTCGTACACTCTCATTAAGACCGGTAACGCGTCATATTTACAGGTGTTATTTTCAGTAAGTAGTTAATTTTTCGTTGCAATTAGTTTGTGCTGTGTGTTTTTACAACTGTCAAGAACAAATTTCATCCAGTATCATCAAAATATATCCAAAAGTAAGTGAACACCACCCGTATTTCGTGCACTCAGTTTTTTTCTAAAAATAAATGAATGTGACATTTTTGTAGAATATAACTTTTAAAGTTCGACGAAGTTCGCTTTCAAATTTTGTACAGCGTTTTTATATAGAGTATTAATTACTATACTAAAAAATTGAGAGCCACAATTAACCACTCTACGAGTAATAACGAGTAGTAACGAGTAAAAAAAATAATTCAAGTTCAGTATGACTGCTGAAGTTATAATTACGAATCATATGTTATGCAATGTTTTGAAAGACAACAGATCATCTTTTTGGACCAAATCAGTAATAGAAAATGAACATTTTTTACTGGGACATATAGACAGTCTCTTAAAAATGGACAAATCTTCGACCTGTGATGGATAGTCGAATTCATAGTTTTGTGATAAATTTAAAATCTAAATTGATACTATGTAGACATAGATTGGATTATTTCGAAGCTAAACATCAAAGTTGGTTAGACCGAGCCTTTAACACTACAAGAGGAGATATCGAAATAAAGTCTTCTAGCGGTAGACCGTTAACAAAGTAAAAGAATCACTAATGATTTCCTTAATCCGTAGTTTGTTTACTCTACTTGCTTTTATTCAACTTTCTCATAGTTTCTCAGAAGCGTCCGATCGCACCAAAAGGCGTAAAACAGAAGAACTGCGTGCTACAACTCCTTCAAATCAAATTTATTTCGCGGCAAAAGTGGCACTGCAAAAAGAAGGAAAACGTGCTGCTGCAAAATTGTTGGAGGAAGCTACTACAGCTTCAAATGATACCCCTATTAAGATTTTGAACGTTTATCGAAAATCTTTAAAACGTACAGATAAAGTAGTGCGTTTTACTGAAGATGAAGCTCTGGCACATATGATTAAATGTCGACTTACGAAAGAATCATACAAAATTACAAGATTAGCAATGAAGGAACGAAAAGCTGATGTTTTTCCTTCGTATGACAAAATTCGGGCAGCTAAGCGACGATGTTACCCTTCAAACGACGACATAAATATTACAAACTTAGGTAAAGTAAATATGAAAAACAGTAATTTTTACAATTAACATATTCGAATTAAATACTTATGTATAATTTTAATCTATATGGCTTTTAGGCGCTTCAATAAAATTACAAAGCCTATTAAATTTAACGTGCCAGCGCCTATTCGAAACATTAATTTTTCCAGTGGATGAAGCATATGCTCAACAATTTGAAAAGTTCGAATTTTTATTTAAATGGGGATGTGATGGAACTTCTGGTGTTAATGAATACATGCAATTGTTTCACAGAGAAGACTCAAATGTTTCGGAAGAAAATGAAGAGGAAGCAATAGTTTACTCCAACAATAGTATTTTTATGTTTTCTGCAGTGCCTCTTCAATTTCTTGCAATTGCAAATGGTACCCAAGAAAAAGTGATTCAATGGGAAAACCCACATCCTTCCTCGACTAGATATTGTCGTCCCATAAAGTTTCTCTTTGCAAAAGAAACCAAAAATTTAACAAAACAAGAGATAAACAAAATGAAAGAAGAAATCGCCGCCCTTCAACCATTAGAATATCTCGTTAACGGTAACACGGATAAAAATTATTTTTGGTCCTCTTGTTTCATTATATTTTTTTGCAGGAATACCAATTAAAATTCATTTTAAATTAGTCTTAACAATGCTTGACACTAAAGTCATAAATGTCCTTACGGATACCTCAAGCCAAACTTGTTATCTGTGTGGCTGTAAACCCACAGAAATGAATAATTTAGACCAAGTAAGGAACCGAAATGTTAACACGGATAACCTCGAATATGGACTAAGTACTTTACATGCTTGGATAAAATTCTTGGAGTGTATTCTCCATATAGCCTATAAATTAGAAATTAAAAAATATAGTTTGAGGGGTACTTCTGAAGAAGAAAAAAAAAAATGTGATTTAAGAAAAAAAGAAATACAAGAAACCTTGTGGAAATCCATAGGCATCAAAGTGGATAAAGTGGTGCAAGGAAGTGGCACGTCAAATACCGGGAATGTGGCTCGTAGATTTTTTAAAAATGCTGATGAAGCTGCTGCAGCTACGGGTATTGACAAACAATTGATTTCAAAATTTTCGACGATTCTTCAGGTATATTTTGTCTGAAAAAAAAACGTTTAAAATAACTTTTGCTTTTTTTCGGAGGTAGGTTATTTCCAGCGGATATCCCATAGATGAAAAGAAATATAACGAATTTGCTTTTAACACCGCCCGACTATTTGTCGATTTGTATGGTTGGTACAGAATGCCACCTACTGTACATAAAATATTAGTGCATGGGTCTCTTGCTATAAAACACGCGCTTGTGCCTATTGGGCAATTATCTGAAGAAGCTCAAGAAGCAAGAAATAAAGATTTTAAAAGATATCGTCTGCACCACACAAGAAAAACAGCACGTAGTACCACATCTGAAGATTTGTTGCACATGCTCCTTATTTCGTCGGATCCTGTAATAACCAACCTCAGATCATTTTCTGGTATACCCCCTAAAGAACTTGATCCTGAAGCGCAACAACTGCTTCAAAAAGAAGAAAAAGCACGGGATTATACCAATAAAAGCCCGACAATTTCGAGTAGCAACACAGAATCATCGGAAGATGATTCCGATTTTGAATTTCCGTCGGTTTAAAAACAAAACGACCAATAATGTATAAAGTTAATGTTGAATCTTCTTTTGAACCCAACAGATTTAGTGCGACGGAATTTTGAGACATAGATCTGTATTATTTTTAACACTAACTGTGATAAAATGCATTTAATTGTAATATTAATATCAAATACTCAATATGTATGCACTCATTTTTCTACATCAAGAAATAGATCAAAAGAAACAATTTAAATACGAAAAAATTAACGTTGAATTTTGTTAGCACTTTTTTGATGTTCTCAGATGTCAAATATATCCGTTGAACACATAAAATAATTTTGTCCATCTAACATCCTAATCCAGCTCACTGTGGGCCGTTGGGGTGTTTCTGCACCCCACAATAGTAGTTGCGTTAGTCCTTTTTAAAAAGCGTAATATTATTCACTTGGAGATTTACTACTCAATGTCGCATTTACGTATTTTACCTAACTGAGGAAATCACAGCATCTTATGCGTGATAGTTTTTACGTGTTATGCGTCGGGGATTTACACATGTATATTGCATTCCGGTCTTATAAGGGAATATGATTTTGTAAATCCTCTAACTTTTTTGCCAGCTATATATTCTCAAACCGCCGTCTCATTTGTACCGTTCGGGGGCTATTACTTTACTTTATTATATTCCTTACAAAATGTCAAAGTTTCTAACTGAACAGCAGCTTGCTAATTTAGTCGAAAATTTTTATGAAGACATTTCCAATGCTGAGTTACCTCGTGAACACGATTACGACTTGAGCGATAGTGCAAGTGAACATAGTGATCACGAAACGTCTTCAAATTTTGAAGTTGATTTAGAAGAAGACGGTCAAAGTCAAGTTGATGATAGTGAAACAACAGCACAACATTACTATGGTCGCAATCGTTACAAGTGGTCTAAAAATCCTCCTGCTCCTTCAAGGACTAGATCATCAAATATAATTCTTCACTTGCCAGGAATAAAAGGTCCAGCAGTAAGTGCTTCTCTTACAACACCCATGATGCGTGGTCTCTTCTGTTTACCGAAGATATTCTGCATGAACTTTTAGTACATACCAATACAAAAATCGCGGTTGCAAACGTTGCGTACGGACCAACATCTAGTTACGTAGGACATTTGCATATAATTGAACTCGAAGCTTTTCTAGGACTTGTGATTTTGGCTGGTGTTTTCAAGTCAAATCACGAAGATACCAGAAGCCTTTATGCAAGAGATGGCACTGGAAGAGATATCTTTAGAGGTACAATGTCCGAAGACCGTTTTTTGTTTCTTATGTCAACACTCAGATTTGACAATCAAACAACAAGGAGTGATAGAATTAATAATAATAATAACAAACGACTTTATTGATATGATGAATATAAAGCAATATAAAAAAAAATTAAACAAAGTAAATATATTCAGTGAAGCGAGATCCAGCTATCAATAGCTGCTCAATCTAACCCCATTTTAACTAAAATAATATAATAAAACAAATAAAAATTAAATTAGCCTGACAATAAAAATAAATATAACTTGATGTTCCTCACGTCAACGCTCGCATACGGCAACAACTTAGCATCTACCCCCGAGATCACACTGTTGTTGAAACAATGACTGGAAAACCTTTCTTTTAAATTGCGCATGTGAAAGGTGCTTTATATCATCACTAATTCCATTGAACATTGCATAAATCTGATATAAAAATAACCGTTTAAAAACTGCCAGTCTGTGTGCAGGTGGAGAGAGGCGGCCTCGGAATCGAGTGTTAATCGCATGCACATCTGTCCCAAATTTAATCAGTTTATAGAGATATCAAGGTGACTTAAAAGCGAGTATCTTGTAATACAGGGACAAGCATTGTAGTTTTCGCCTATTGCGCATATTTAACCATTGTACATGTTCTAATTTATAAGACACATGATCAAACTTACGAATCCCATATATGTAGCGTAAACAAGAATTTTGTACTCTCTGAACCGTTACCACATCAGCGCTGTCCAGACATGCATTATAGACAGGTGTCAGATAAGTAAATTGCGATAGAACAAGTGACTCGCATAACAGCCTCTTCAAGCGCAAAGGTAACACATTCCTGAAGGGAAATAGTTTTCGCAATTGCAAGTATGAACTAGAAACGTATTTCGAAATTTGCTTCTTATATCTAAATTTATTGTCCATAACTAAACCCAAATTCTTAGCATCAACAACCAGTGGTATCGGAACTCCTTCGATCTCCAGCCGTGCATGTTCCGCCAATGCCTCACATCCACTTCCAAACAGCATCACCGCCGATTTGCCAGCATTAAGAGTAAGTGCATGCCTCAATGCAAAATTATTAACACTATTTAAATCCTCCTACAACCTACGGAAAGCGTCTTCATAGTTCCACGGTTCAAACGATATATACAGTTGTAAATTATCTGCATACATATGATATTCTGCATGTCTCAACTGACATGGAAGTTGGGAAGTATATAACGAAAATAGTAGTGGGTCCAAGATACTACCCTGTGGGATCCCTCTACTAATTGGTTTAGGTTTCGACATGCAACCATCAATCTTCACAACTTGTGATCTATCAGTAAGATAACTTCGAAACAGCTGTCGCAGCTCACTCCCAATCCCCATGTAACGCATAGCCGAACACAACACATCATGACCAACAGTCTCGAACGCTCTACTAAAATCCAACAATACTACAACTGAATTTAGTCTTAAATCCCGGGTAGTTAGAAGATCACCGGTTACTTTTAACAAAGCTGTCGTGGTGCTATGTCCCTGACGAAATCCCGACTGACATTCTGGCAATATGTCATTTCCTTGGACGTATTCATATAATTGCTTAAAGATAATTTTCTCAAAAATTTTAGACATAATGGGCAGTAAGTGAATTAGTCTAAGGTCCTTCGCCGCTACAGGGTTTGATATCTTAGGGAGAGACTTGACTAAAGACGTCTTCCAGATCTTAGGGAAAACAGAATGTTCAATACAAACATTAATTAAATGAACAATGTACGGTAATATATGAGACAAACACAACCCCATCATGGACATATCAATGTCGTCACAACCAGCTGCCTTGGATGATATACGGTGTACTGCATTTAGCACATCAATGTCACTAATTAATTTTAAGTTGAAATTATTGTTGGTGAATGATCTGTGTGGTAAAGCATCATATGAGAAAGGCGGATCAGAGCAAACAACAGGGATCGAGTTAATAAAATAATCGTTTAATGTGTTGGGATCCTTTTCAGGTATAATTAACTGCGACCCAGAGTGGATACCTTCCCTCTCGAGTTGTCTCCATAGTATTCGAGAATTAGCTGTAGAAGCAATGTGTTGAAAATAGGCTTTTTTCTCATTACGGATTACTCCTGTAGTAAAATTGCGAAGCTCCTTGTAATACTGCCAGTCCAAATCTACTTTCGTACTCTTGTATTTCAGCTTAGCATTATCTCTTAGCCTCATTAGATATTTGGTGTTACTAGTAATCCAAGGTTTAAATGGTTTTGTTACCCTTCTTACGACTAAAGGATGGCGATAGACTTGCAGCAATATCAAATATATATAATATGCCGTTGTTGATGAAATGCTCGTTGGATTTAGGGGTCGTTGCAGATTCTGGCAATACATTAAAAGCAAACCTAAAAAATACGGCATCAAACTAATGATGTGTTTGTGTGATGCAAAAACACACTATTTAATAAACTCATTTGTGTACACAGGGAAAACAACGGAACCTAATCCTACAAAACTGTCAGAGCCAACACGAAGTGTACTAAAGTTAGTTGCACCAATTCAAAATACTAACAGAAACGGCACTGGGGATAATTGGTTCACTTCAATAGAGCTGTTAGAAGCACTAAAACAAGTTGGACTGACATATGTTGGAACTATACGCGGGAATAAACGGGAAATTCCACCGACATTTACACAATCTAAGAATTCATTAGTTAATTCCTGTAAATTTGGATTTACACGTGACAATACATTAATTTCATATGTGCCAAAAAAAATAAATGTGTTTTGCTGGTGTCTTCAATGCATCATAATGGCAATATAGAAGAAAACGGAAAACCAGAAATAATTAATTTTTATAATAACACCAAAGGGGGAGTTGACGCACTCGATCAAATGTGTTTAACATATTCGTGCCAAAGAAGAACAAGACGATGGCCCATGGCCGTATTTGGCGCTCTATTAGATATTTCACGTGTAAACAGTTACATCCTTCTATTAACCGCAGTAGAAGAATCTTTCAAAATGACTCAAAGAGAATTCTCTATTAATCTAGGAAAGCAACTTATCAACGACCATGTTAAGAGACGATATATCATACAAAATCACTGTCAAGAAATCTACATTCAGTTATAGAAAACTTATTGGGTATTGATTCTTTAATACAAGCTCGAGAACCAGGACCTACAAGAACATACAAGAGATGCCACTTGTGTGACCGAAAAAAAGACCGTAAGGTAAAAACTACCTGTGGTGAATGTTGCCAAAACACCTGCAGACAGCACTCGGAAACAATGATAATGTTTTGCTTGTTTAGAAAGGTAAGATATAGTTTATAAAGTTTAAAGCATTTCATTTGAAAAATAGCATTTTTGAAATATGATGAGAAAACAACATGCCTGTCAGAATTTTTTTGCGTAGTGCTAAGTGAAAGTTTTTCTTACAGGTCTTAATAACAGAGTTTTGGAAACTTCGATATAGACGACAACTTCCAATAAATATGATTTTAATATTTTTATTTTTTTTTTCCTGTTTATATAAACAGTTCATATAAACAGGAAAAAAAAATAAAAATATTAAAATCATATATATTGGAAGTTGTCGTCTATATCGAAGTTTCCAAAACTCTGTTATTAAGACCTGTAAGAAAAACTTTCACTTAGCACTACGCAAAAAAATTCTGACAGGCATGTTGTTTTCTCATCATATTTCAAAAATGCTTTTTGTATGCTTCTAAGAAAAGCTTATTTTTTTTGTTTAACTTTTAATAAAGTTCAACTTTTAATCAATCAAAGTGTAAGATAAATGATTGTTTTAACACCTACCATAACCAAAATTAAATATATCTACATATAATATCAAAAAAGTAAAATCAAATAATGGGGTGTCAAACACCCCACCATAGTACAAGTGTAACTTGAAAACACGATAGTACTTGAGGGTTAAAAGAGTACAAGATTTTGTTTAAAAGGATCATTCGGATCGTCCGCATATGGCAACTTAGGCCACTCGCGCACCAACGCTACGCGATCGCGACGATACTGCAAACGCTATTTTATTAGAAGCGATCATACGGCGACTGATGAACTAGAAGCTCTCCACCAACGCTACGTGATTACGAGGATAGCGTTGAGTGCCTTTAAAATTTTCGATTTCTAAGAAAGATGTCATCAAGTGATGACAATATTATTGTAGCGTACAACTACTACCAAAAAAGAAGCAGCGTCGTTGTTGCATACTCCATAACTTTATTCGTAAACGAGATGGTGTAATGTACGAAACGCTTACTAGAAATTACGATAGCATTCATTCAGAAAAACGAACGAGTATTACTGGTAGTACATCAACATTATCAACGAAGACCTGTTCGAAAATCTGTTCGAAATTATTTGGCCGATTATTTTATTACAGATGTAGCTGCATTACCTTGGCAATGGCAATGCTGTGTATCTGAATAAACCGTTTATGCTTATTTTTACTTTATAACTAAATAAAAAAATATCTGTTCATCAAACCTGAATACTTCATTTGTTTAGAAATCTCAGCCTATCTTTTCGGGAATAATCGCCTTGATTATGATTATATAAACAGGGATATTGGACAAAACAAAGGTTGCCTTCTTCAACCATTTTATCAACTGGTCACCAGTAGATTCAGCATGCTGAGAAGAGATCTCTATCTAAAATAATGTGCCGAGACTGCAATTCGACATCGCGTAGCGTTGGTGTGCGAGGGGCCAACGTATGAAAGCAAATAACATCGTATGAAAATTAACGCATTGAAACTGTAAAAGAATTCTATGACTTGATAGATATAGAGTATAAAAAAATGTTGGGCTAGAATAAAACTAGATAGCTTGTATTAATGATGATGACCTCCATTTGAAAAGTATTATTGAAGAGTAACCCCAACTGCTCAAAAGGATTATCAGAGGTAGCATGTCTTCTTGATGAATTAATCAAGGATGCAAAGGTGAACACTCGTTCAACAGCTAGTATGCTGATGGTATGTTGATTTATTTTATAAATATTTGCTTCATTAAATACCCGGTTATTTATTTTCAATTGAAAATTCCTAGGATATGTACCCAACCCAACCCAAGATGATTAATTTTAAATAAAAATTTAAAATCTGTACAAAGGCAAAGACCATTGGGAAGGTAAGTTTAAAGACCAAGTTTAATTTACAAATACAGAAACCTATAAAAATAATCATCAGGGTTTTTGAAAATACATATGGGATGAGTTGGGTTGGGTTGGCTAAATTGGAAATAAAGGGTTTTACAAGCAGTATCTAGTCTTTAATTGTCAGTTTAAACATTTGATATGATGAACATCGTATTTTGCCAACAGTATTTGGTATTTTTGGGAGCAAAATTAAATTTTATTAACAGTTCCTCGCCTTCTACAATAAAAATGTCTTCTGCCTACAGTATTTAGCCTTTAATTAACAGTTTATGGACTATTTACGTAAAGATTGTGCATTTCATTAAATAGTATTTAATAAAGCATACTCAGTTGGTTTATCAACAGTATCCAAATTTTACAAACAGTTTTATTAGTATCAAGTTTTTTGGAATCATTTCAAGTCTTCTAAGGGCAGTATCAAGTCTTCTAGAAGTAGTCTCAAGTTTTCTAGAAGTATTTCAAGTTTTCTAGAAGCATTTCAAGTCTTCTAAAAGCATTTAAGTTTTTTAGGCAGTTCAAGTCTTTTGAAGCACTTCAAATCTTCTAGAAGCAATCTCAAGTCTTCTGGAAGTAGTATGAAGTTTTCTAGAAGCATTTCAAGTCTTCTGTAAGCATTTCAAATTATTTGGAAGCATTCAAAGTCTTTTGGAAATAATAAGAAGCCATCTAGAAGTAGTTCAAATCTTCTGAGAGCAATATTAAGTTTTCTATAAACATTTCAAGTCTTCTTGAAGTAGTATTAAGTTTTCTAGAAGCATTTCAAGCTTTCTAAAAGCATTTTAAGTATTCTGAAAACATTTCAAGTCTATTGGAAGCAGTTCAAGTCTTTAGGAAACAGTATCAAATTTTCTAGAAGCGGTATCAAGTTTTCTAGAAGCATTTCAAGTCTTCTGGAAGTAGTATTATGTTTTCTAGAAGCATTTCAAGCCTTCTAAAAGCATTTCGATTCTTCTAAAAACATTTTAACTCTTCCGAAAACATTTCAAGTCTTCTGAAAGCAATAACAAGTCTTCTAGCAGTAATTACAAGTCTTCTGCAAGCATTTCAAGTTTTTTGGAAATAATGTCAAATTTTCTAGAAGCGGTATCAAGTCTTGTAGAAGCAATATCAAGTCTTCTGGAAGTAGTATCAAGTTTTCTAGCAGCATTTCAATTCTTCTAAAGGCATTTCAAGTATTGTGTAACCATTTCAAGTCTTCTGGGAGCATTCTAAGTCTTCTAGAAACAGTTCAAATTTTCTGAAAGCAATGTCAAGTTTTCTAGAAGCATTTCAACTCGCCTTTTACTTGCTTTGCTCGCTCGACTCGTAAACTCAGACTCGTTCGATAAAAATTCACTTTGCTGACTTGGTACATAAATAACTATTAACTATTTTTACAGTTAACTACTGCCCAGCTCTGGTCAAAATAAAATCAAGATTGTAATAATTGAATCTACAAAAAGTACCTGAGTGAGATAAAGTACAATAAGTAATTGATTTATTAGTTCAAAGGGGATTTTTAAAGCCAGAACAAGACACAGCAGTGTCTAAAGAATTTTTACTGATTTTGGAGTATGTAACACTTGGAGTTTGTGACTCAGCATGGAATCATAAGAATGTTCTAGTGAATATGAGTAGTATGAATCGTTAGGTAGAAGTACCAACACATTTTCATGCAAACCAACTAAGTTATTCCAATTTCACAATTATAATAAAATATGCTATTATTAATTATGCAAAATTAAAAACACGTTTTAATAATTTTAAAATGTACCTGATCATCAACAAAAGTACCTAGAATCCCGTTTTCAGTCGAAATAAAAATTGTACCGTTATGTATGGATACTATTAAAGTACCCGAACACGCGATTTTTTTGTCGACATCAGCTCAAGATTCTTCAAGAGCTCAAAAGAGCTTCTCTTTATAAAAATAACACTTTATAAACATAAACACCTATATTACGAAAGAAAATCGGATACATTTGAACTTGTTACAACAAGAGTATGTGACATATAAGGGCTTCCAAAAGTATCCAAACGAAAGTTGAAAATCGTAGTCGGCCCAACCTTAGTTATAACTGATGCCAAGATGAGCGGCATCCGATTATGAATTGAGCTTTTTATTATTTTGTTTATCATTATTAGTTTAGAAATAATACTGATATCACTGCTGATTTTCAATAAGAGTTAGAAGTACAAGAAGTAGCTTATATATCATGATCTCTTTTTTAAAGAAAAATCCAATGCTGAAAACCTCAACTGCAATTAGGTTGGTTATTATTATTAGTAGAGTATGATAACTCAGACATTATATGGACACTTTTAAAATTTTTTCTGATTTCAAAAATATAAGGTTCGATAAGTATATTTCTTATTGTTTCAGAATAGAGCTAAAAATAAGCTTTTCTATAAAATTTTCAAACACCGCCATCTAGTGTTGTTTAATGTAAATAGTTTATTATCGAAAAAAGTAGTAATTTAACAACAAAAACTAATAATTTTGAGGTGGTCAATCTGAGCATTTTTTATAGCACTATTTCAATAATTTTGGGAAATAGAATGGTTAGTAAAAATAATAAATAATAAAAAAATAAATTAACAACGCCGTAAGTTAAGAAAACTGGAAATTTAGTTGCTTCGACGACACTAGATGGCGGCGTTGTTTAATTTAATATTTAAATTTTTTACTAATCATTTTATTTTAATTATAATACTGTTGATGTTTTTAGAATATTTTCACTTTTAGCGTCTAGCGGAAAAACAAAAGACGATAGCGCTTTAAGATTTTCAGCGTTGGATTTTTTTGAAAAAGAGATCATGATATATAAGCTACTTTTTATCTAACCCTAACATCTATTTTTATGTTGAATAACATGGAGGGTAAGTTGATAGAACCTTTTTTTCAAATATACGGACAAGCTATCACATCCTGAATTTCTGCGCATATATTATGAAACACCCTATACCACAGCCATAATAATGATTACGTGTAATATTCAGATTTACTTTGCGGACGTAGCATAGGAATATTGACAACACATTGCTTATCTAAAGTACAAAAAAAATTCGTTGCTATACAATATTTTAATGATAGCACTTGGAAATTAGAACATGTTACAAATAAACTCTTACAACAAAATACGTGACATGGTCACAAAAACAAACAGGTCTTTGTTTATGAACTTATGATGAGTGAGCTCTTCATGTCTCAAGTAGTAAATATCGTTAGAGTACACCTAGTTTTTTTTACGATTTTTCTGTGGTTAAATGATTAAGGAAACTTTTACTTTACGAAATGCTGCATGTGTATATTTCTTTGACCCAGAAGATAACCGAAACCTTTATATGATAAAAAAACAGATTTTAAAACAGATCCGGCTTTTCGTAAAATCATTATCCGTTCCATCACTAGTAATTGTATGATTGTATCGTTCTACCTGACCATTTATTTGCTCTTAAAGTTGATGTGGCATTCTTAATATGAATGATATGGTTATCTCTATAATATTCTTCTCAGTTGTTAATGCAGTAAAAGATCTAAATATACAATCCATTCCAATTTTAGTGTTTTTTACAGTCTCCGTTCCCTCTTTGGTACTCTTGGGAAAGTATCTCAAGTGATCAATGTTGATGGTGTGGGATGGAATCGATTGTTATGCAACTGCTACTGTAATTTCTCTGTTTTAGTCTTGTGATAAACATAATTTGTTGCATAAATCTATATAAGTTTCACAATTTTCTTATTCTAGCAAACCAAAATGTTTCGGCAAATTTTGTCGGGTTCTATGTAGTATGCTTTGTAGGGTTCCCATCCATAATACCCCACATCATCATGACTGTCTTTGGTCATTCACCATCGCTCATTAGAAACTACTCATCTTTAGTTTTCGTTCATCTTTCGATGTCTGTTATGTCAGTTGATAGTCTTCATGAATTTGTTTATATTTGTTGGTTTGTGATAGTTTCCTTAAAATATCGAGTATATTCTTTTCTTTAACTTCCGACCTTGGAGCTGCATGAATAAGAGCCAATCGCTGCTATTAATACGAAAGGTGAGTACATTAACGCCGGCAATTTTAACTTCTCGGGGTGGTTGTTGCGGATTTTTTCAGATGTGAAGATGGTAGTATTTTACAAGTTAAAGCCACAGTCGCTGACGGTCGAGGTTGTGGATTATTTCATAGTAAAAAGACTTTCATCTTATCACATCCATGATTATGTGTAAAATTCCGAGGTCACTTTTGAGCAAGGCATATAACATTGACATCAATACATTAGCAATCATAAAGATAGAATTTTAGAACTTAAGACCGAGGTCGTTTGCGGGGGAGATTTAAGATAATTCACAATACATCAGTCATTGCGAAGATAGAACTTTTCAAATGACTAAATGTATGTTAAAGATGATGTCTTTATCGCATCCTTTTGATAGTATGAATGCTTTAGTACCGATGGATGATGAATTATACTAAACAGGCTTTGTTTATGTACTTGTTGCTGTAATTTGGAATAAACTCTGTTTTGTATAATTCATTATACACTCAAACAAACACTCAAACTTGTGAACTCTTAACTTTATCGTATCATAACACTGAAAAGCTTTTTTTGTTTATTGTCTAATTCTTTAATCTTCTAATTACATCCTACTCATCTCCAACATTGAACATATTCTATGTATTTGCGTCGCCAAAGTTTGCTTGTCGTCCTATTGATACTCAAATTGGTTGAATGACTCTTAAACATATTCCATTGGCTAAGGCCAATTGAAATTACTGGTTCTCGTCCGAGCACCAAAGTTAACCAAAGTTGAACGCAGATAGAATACTTGGATGGGTGACCCACTAGTCATGTACTGGCACACCTAAGTAAGTTAGTGCAATGTATTAACTCAATACCGCTTCATATCCGTAAATCTTTAATAGCTATTTGGCAAATATATCAGTTTTTTAGGCATGTTAAACTCCGCAATATAAGAATATGTTATGGTGGCGGTGTACAGAATGTGAAAGATGTACATGACGCAAATTATATTTGTTCATTTGAAGGGCTATACTAGGATAGTAAATCTGACAGCTCTGTCGCATAGCATTGAGAACTTTGTAGAGTTGGAAGTAGAAGTGGGTGAAAATATCGGCCGCCTGCGTCATATCAGTTATGCGCTAAACTGCTTTAGGTCTAGGAATTTGTTGCGTCTATCCATAATAACTTTAGTAAGTCACGTCAGCGTCTGCTATTATTCAACGGTGGTGCAATTGAGGTGACTCATTTTAATGTTAGGTATCAGCGTACATAACACACTGTACTGAGTTAACTCAATTGCGCAGCGCAGCCATTATTACACATCATTAGTGACCACTTAGGAACACCGCGTGCCGTTGCCTTTTGTATTTTTTCCATTAAAAAAAATCATTGCCATCTTTCAATAATTTTTTAAATAATAAACGTCTTCAACTTTTTAATTTAAATCTCTGGTGTCTCTTCCCTAAACTATAATTTCTTCAACATTGAACAAACTGAACATATTCTATGTACCACTTGGAAACACCGCGCTTGAAGTGACTTTTTCTATTTCTTTATTTTTTCATTTAAATAATAAAAAGGACCAAAGATTCCTATTTGAATGATATTTCTATAACACCTCCTCTAGGTCTCTAGTCTACCATCTCTTTAACATAGAACGACCTGAATATATTCCTTGTAACTGTACAGCCAGCAGAGGTTGCTTCGTTATGACTTCTTCCCCCTGATACTCAAAATGATCGAATTTATCTTGGCACCAAACATAATCCATTGGCAAAGGTCATATCTGACTTTGAAAATATCGGTTCTCGTCCGATCACCGAGGTTAAACAAAGTCGAGCGCGATTAATACTTGATTGGGAGTGACCACGTGGAAACACTGCGTGCCATTATCTTTTTTTATTCTTTTCCATAAAAAAAGTTGATACCCATTCATTTAACAACAATTTAATATATCTTATTAAGTAATAACACGTCTTTAACTTTCAATTACACTAATATCCAGTTCAGCTCCCCAACTTCACAATCAATATTTCAAGTAACGTTGTAATAATAACCATATTAAATTTCAACTTACTGTGAAGTGAAATTTTTCGAAAAATTAGATTACCTATCGGTTGTTTTTCCAACATCTTATCACACGATACGTAAATAACCAATAATTTTTCGATTACTGTTTTCAATTCTCACTAAACAGTAACCAAGTCTCACTGTAATCCAATACTTAAAACGATTAAGATAATTGAAATAAAGAAACAATGTCGTTTCGAAGTAAGTCCAATTAAAAGTTAAACACAAAACTCAGCGCAGATACAGGTTAGAATATAAGTAAGTAAAATGGAGAGATGATACACATCTGAAATATTAACAAGTCTAAAAGATCTGAATTAAGAAAAGAAGTTAGGATTATTAAGATATTATATTATTAGATATTATGAGAATATTCACGAATCAATAATTGTTCCACTTCATAAATGTCATCAAGTAGGTGGACAAGCTTCAAGAGCTTTCCTTTAAATTGAGTTTCCATTTCAGATATTATTTGTTTTATTTAAATTTTATATTTTTTTGGTAATTAACCTAATAATAATGAAGCTGATAATTGGGGTGAACCTGACTATATCACGTAAAAAAGTTTCTTTCACTTCCTACCAAACTGACAGTGATATTTGGCTATACAACATCTAAAAAAAATCTGAAATTTTATAATATAGCATTTTTGCCAAAGCGCAATTAAAATTTTATTGCTTCATCAGAACGCATTGTATGACTTAGATAAATCTGAGATGCTATCAAGGATAATAATGTAAGAGATAATTGGGTCGGAGATTACACTTCGCCAGAAAAAGTATAGCGAAAACCTTTATGAATATTTAGAAGCTGATAAAGATAAAGAAGGAAATAACATACCTTGAAATGTCGTTTAATAGGAAGCTAAATGTCAGTAAACAAACCCGCAAGAGATTAGATATACAGGGTGAATCAACAGTGCAAGGACGGACGCAAAAAAATTATATTAAAAGTAAACATATTTGATATTTAAACCATTAAAGAAGCCTCAGAAAATACAAAATGTTTAATTTAAAATAAAAAAATTATGATATTAAATTATATTATTAATTATATATACCCTGGCCTAGGGTAAAAACACAAACGGTACTTAACCAATTAAAAACTTATAGTAATACATGAATGAATATATTTTTTAATTCGAATGTTAACTTATTCACAAAGAAGAATATCAGTTTGTGTAACACTAGACAGAAACATTAGTGTTTAGTCGTCTTAAGAGATGTAGGGTTAAACCCTAATGTTTCTAGTTCTAGGTATAGTTTTAGTACTAAAAATTACTTTTTTAGTGGTCTTTGTCTTTGTTGTACTTATTGGGTAAATACTTTCGGGTATATACCCAGGGTATATTCCCTTGAAAATAAAACCCGGGTATTTAACAACACTTATGCATATGTAGAAAGATATACAAGTTTCCATTAAATTAAAAAATGAAGTATGGTCACCTGTACGGCTGAAAATAATTTTAATAAATATAGCTTTGATGGCAACACATTATTGCTAGATAATCTATAGAAGTCAAAAAACGTTAATTTGAAAAAATCGAGTTTAAAAATTGTTTATTTCATTATGAATAAATTATAGAAATTATATTTTCTTATGGCTTTTTTTACCGATAATAATGTCCCTTTTTGCATATATTGAGATAAATATTTTACATTTTTAGATGTACCTGAATTTTATCAAATATATGAAGATATGAAAATATTTTTTTATTTTCAGCAGTAAAGCCACAATCTTGTATATTGATGTACTCACCCTGTATACAGAAATATGGCAAAGAAGTCGTTATAAGAAGATAATTGCGACTTTCGACAGCAAAAATAAGGATAATAGAATCCAAACAACGCCATAGGCAGTAAACGCATTAAGTGCTTGGTACATAAAATGTGACGTGAAAGTAAAGCATATCCAAACATTGTTCTTCAGACGACACTGATACTCAACTCTATCCAGACTTAAATAATGTTAAATTGAGTCACAGGACCCCTGAAACATTAAAATTTCAAATCATGAGTCTACAGATCTCCAAATATTTGAAAAAATTGTTACGTTTATTACAAAAAAAATTAAGTTCCTTCTCCAGAATCAGCGTTATGTGAGTAAGTGGGAAAATTCCAATAAAATCAGGAACTGGCCTTAGAACGATGAATTTAAATTTTATTTTATTTTTATGTGTTACAGTGTTTCGACCTCTTAGTCATCTTTGGACACAACGTCAACAGTTTCAGCTGACCACATGGAAGATCAAAAATAAATTATTAAAAAAAAATTTTGTTTTGTTTTTTTAAATGTTATACATATTTTACAACTTTGGATAACAAAGAAATATAGTATACCACTACTTGAAAATTTTTTATCGATGGTTTCTTATAAAAATTAAGAGCGATTTATTAGGAATTCAACCAAGACGGGGAACCCAATAAATCGCTCTTAATTCTTAACAAGTGCAACCAGTTTTCTTCCACCCTAGTTTCTTATAAAGTAATGAAAGGTCTTTATTTTGTGTCATTCAACATTTCAAAGAGTTTACTAAAAAAATTGCAAAAAATTTACAGTCAAAGATTATTTAACACATAATTATGGATCTTATTCCTATTTCCTATTTATTCTTGTTATGATTTTCGACATTTTGGCGCTGTGTCTTGATTTTTATACTATTTGTATTTTCTAAATATACTACCCTTGAAATGTAGTTTCACTTCTCATAAAAAATCATAACAAATTCGATTGACAGCTGAGGAAGCCCTTGATTTAAAATTACCCCTTAATTTAACTAAAACCAATGTTTATAAGAGACAATGTTTGAGAAGATTCGAGAGACGGCCAATGGACATGGACATGACTTGTACTCCACATATAAAAAATGAAACTCACTAACAAAGTTTGCGAAATGAATTCACACCTGTAAAAAACATTGAAATGTTCGAATATGCGGTTAGAAATAGAATGAAATTTAACGTTACATTATAAATGGAGGTTTAATGGTAGTGGAACTTATACTACTTATAAGCAAAAATTCCAAAGTGACCCAAATAATGACTCTGTATTTCTGTCGTCACTAGTTTCATTGCTGCTAATAGTTCGTGCAAAAAGTCAAGGCCCATCATTTTACATATCGATACTTTCGTAACTGCTTAATGAAGAAATAGCAGTAAAAAAAAGTAAAAAAAGTTTGTTATAATCAGTGAGCCTATTCTGCGTATTAGATATTAATTTGGAAATTATCATGACCATGGTTTTTTTTATCGCGAGTTAAGTGAAATAAGTACTCAGTTTTTTTAGAATGCCTGCAATTTTATCTACTTTGAGTATTTGACAAATATTTTCATATTTGAGCTGGTTGTAAATCGACGTGTTCTTAATGTATGAAATATTTTATTTTATCGATATTTCATGTAGTTGCGAAAATCGCGGTTATTTCGAAAATGACCTGGCGAATTTCAATTCGGGTTTTTATTAAAATATGTCGTTTGTCGGATTCCGTTATCAGGTATTCAAAATTAGAGCTTGAAAATCCGCTTAAAATAGAGCTTAATTAGAGCTTAAAATTTCTTTTTTTTAAAAATATGCAGAAACATATGCGTTATTTTATTAGGTGGTTTCGATGGTATCGATCTTTAAACTGATCTTAACTTTTTGCGCGGACTTTAGAAAATAGTAACCAAAGAATATTGTGGAAGAACACTCGAACACCCATCGTCCATACGTTTTTCATGAGCTACAGTGGTTGAAGGGTCGCGAAAACATGCGAGACTTAGTTCCGATCCATTAATTAGTAACTTTCATAAACAAAGGAAGAAAAAGTAAAAAATTTGAATCAAGGCGCAAACAATTTAATTGTATTGGACGAATCTCCAGAAGAAAATGGTAAAGAATATGATGATGAAGAAAATGAAAGGAAGCGTATCAGCATATAAAACAGAAGAATTCGGCGTTTCAAATGTTTTTTCATTCAAATTCTATAGAATACAGCAGATTTTTTGAGTGAAACTTCCATGGAATTAATTTATCTAACTATTAAAGCAGTTGAACTAAAATTAGAACTAACACTAGCACTAACACTATAACTATCACTAGGACTAACACCAGATCTAAAAGTAAAAACATACGGGTTTTGCTGTGCGTTTTTTGAAAAAATGTTCAACGTTTCGGATGCCATGTTGCAACCTTCTTCAAAAACTGGTTCGAAGTGTCACTTCGAAAACGTTCAAACATTTTTTCAAAAAACGCACGGTAAAACCCGAAAGTTTCTAGTTTTAGATTTAGTTTTAGTCCTAGTGATAGTTCTAGTGCTAGTTCTAATTTTAGTTCAACTAACACCGGTCGTGAAAGCCTTCGTACTTATATTATTAAAGCAGTCATTTACGGTATAAGAGGAAGTGATATCATGTTATGACACTCAAAAGAGAGGTCACTTTTTTTTCTTTTTACCTTATGTCGATTTGCCAATTAATAAATATGTACCACATTTTTTGCTATTATTGTCTGTACCACGAGAAGTGAGAGTGACTCATCGATTTCTGTAAGAATTTTGCGCATACGTTACAAATATTATGCCCATGCGTTGACGTGTGTTAGAGTGAAATGATTTCTAGCGCGTACATCGGTTCCGTATACTTTTAGGCGATGAGTCATTCTCACTTTTCGTGGTGCAGACTATATAGTATGTCCCAGATCGAGTTACAAATGAGAAATTTTTTTTTAATTAAAATTAGAACTAACACTAGAACTATCACTAGATCTAAAACTAGTTCTAGTGTTAGTTCTAATTTCAGTTCAATTAACACTAGTCGTGATAGCCTTCGTACTTACATGAAAAAAATTTTCATTACTGATTTTTCGAACTTATCTCAGAATAAATAATGCGTCGGACATGTTCAAACCATCAAATCGCACAAATTTTATGTTCTAACTATAAAAATTAATTATATATTTTAATTTTTCTGTAAAAATTGGAGTTTTATCTAAATTAGAACATTTCCAAGTTCAATTTATCATATGTAACCATAAAAGTTACAACTTATGTGAATTATGTCAGTGAGATTAACTCTCTGCATACAATGTTAATAATGAAGGAAAAGATTTATTTAGTACAATGCTATGATACTTAAGAATATCTCAAATTGCGGCTCGCAAACTTATAAAAAATTTTTTGGAAACGGGTTCTGTATTAACCATAAACAAGCAGAAAAAAAGCTGAATGAGAAGACTCTGCTTCTCTAATAGCAATAAATTCGGTTCAAGAAACTCTAAAATTATCATTTCGAAAAAGAACGTTACAAACTGAAATCAGTAAATCGCTCCTCTCCAGAATTTACAAAGAAAACCATTTAGACCGGTTTTGGATGCCGGCGATGATTGGATTCTTGTTTTGAGATTGATAATGAAATATTAAACAACCGAAATTTTCACAAATTTATTGTATTTTCGTATAAAAGCACTTTTTTAACAAATGGCATTGTTTATTTACAGCATTATCATTATTAGAGTGATGTAATTCCAAACTTTACACCCTCCATATGAAGTCAACATTTCAAAAAATTTTATATGCGGTGTGCTATATCATATCATAGGGTAATTGGGCCATATTTCTTTGATGGAAATGTAAATCAACTTGAAATATTTGGATATCTTATTTACAAAATTATTTCAGTGAAAAACTTGAAGATTACTCTTTAATTTTACAGGGTCAATGTACTTTCAGCAATACAGCTGCCCAGCTTACCATTCACTTATTGTAACTGGATGGTTAAACTTACAATTTCGTGAAAAATGTATTGGACTAAATGGTTCTATTTTATGGCCAGCTCGTAGTCACAATTATGAATTATTTTTGTAGACGATTTAAATAAATTGTTTACCGCGAACCATTACAAGACGATGTAGAACTGTTAAAACAATGAATAATTAATGCAATAAAATCTCTACCACTGGTGGAAATTCGTAATAGAATTTAAAGCTAGTCTTTAAATGTGTGCCAAATGAGGCGGTGATCTGTTTGAATTTATGGTTGATTTGTTCATTTAGAAATATAAATAATATTTATTGTTTACATAGTATATTACTACTTAACACATGAAATGTGCAGGGCCTAACACATAGCTGGCTCTAGTTTTATTGCAATCACCTTTTTTTCAGTTAGTACTAACCTTCAAAAGACAGCTGTTAAAATTTCATGATATATTCTATTCATTATTAGTTTGTGTGTTATTGTTGTGTTAAGAGTGGCGCTACTTTTGTTATTTTCAAAACAATGGATCAAAAACAATCTCGTGTTTTAATTTTACACTGCTTCTTGATGGGAAAAATTACGTTCAAGCGAAGTAATGGCTTGAAAAGTGTTATGGGGACTCTGCTTCATCAGAAACAACAATAAAACGTTGGTTTGCTGACTTCAAACGTGATCGTAGACACACCGATGATGCAGAACGCAGTGGACATCCAAATGAGGCGATAACACCAGAAAACAAAAAAAATCCACAAAATCGTTTTGAATGATCGAAAAGTGAAATTGCGTTAGTTAGCTGACATCGTAAAGATATTAAAAAGAACGTGTTGGCTTTATATTGCATGAGCATTTGACTATGAGAAAGCTTTGTTCAAAGTGGGTGCCGCGTTTGCTCACTGTTGACCAAAAACAAGAACGTGTTGATGATTCTGAGCAGTGTTTGGCCATGTTTAAACATAACAAACCGGAATTTTTGCGTCGATATGTGACAATGGATGAAACATGGATCCATAATTTCACTCCCGAATCAAAACGATCGTCGTCTGAGTGGACAGCAACTGGTGAACCTTGTCCAAAGCGCCCGAAAGCACAACAATCGGCTGGAAAGGTTATGGCCTCTGTATTTTGGGATGTGCATGGTGTAATATTCATCAACTATCTTGAGAAAGGAAATACCATCAACAGTGAATATTATAAGCGTTATTGAGGCGTTTGAAGGCCGAAATTGCAAAGAAACGACCGCATATGGCAAAGAAAAAAATGTTGTTTCATCAAGACAACGCACTGTGTCACATGAATTGAACCCTCCATATTCGCCAGTTTTGAGTTCCAACGGCTACTGGCTGTTCGCAGACCTCAAAAAAATGCTCGCTGGTAATAAATTTCGCACAAATGAAGACGTTATCGCGGAAACTGAGGCCTATTTTGAGGCAAAAGATAAATCATTCTACAAAAGTGGTATTGAAATGTTACAGAGGCGCTGGATGATTGAGTTGCTCTTGATGGAGATTACATTGATGAATAAAGCTAATTTTGAACCAAAAAAACCGTGTTTTCTTTATTTAGCCCAGGACTTTTCAGCCCATGTGTTAAATGTACAGGGTGGGCAAATTTTGGTGTTATTATAGGGTATCTCTGAAACTATAAAAGATACCAAAAAAATAAGTGCCATGTCCCGGTCTCTTTTTTCGAGAAATATTCAATGCCGCAAAAACAAAACATCCATCTTCTTTTGTTTTCAAGTTATAGCCAAAGACATATTTTCACCATTTCAAAAAATGCTCCTATTTCGTTTACTTTTGAAATTGAAGAAATGCGGTTAATACATTCTTAAGACACTTTTTTGAGTAGAATGTAATGCCGTTGAAAAATTTTAAATAAAGTTGATAATTTTTGAGATATAACACAAAGTTGTGTTTTTTTAAATACAGCCAATAGTTGATTATGGTGTTACTAAAAAGAACATATTTTTAGCTTTCTAATGAGGTATCGCATGTATGGTGTTATTTCGGAAAATAAGCGTTATTTTTCAATTTTAGAAGATAGAGGTTTTGTCTTTGCGGAATTAAATATTTCTCGAAAAAAGAGATCGGGACATGGCACCTATTTTTTTTCGTATCTCTTATAGTTTCTGAGATACCTTATAATAACACCAAAATTTGCCCACCCTATACATTTAAAATATTAATCACATTTTACTTCAATTTGTCCATATATTTTTCACTAATATCAGTCATAATGTTTACACTTAGCAGCAGAAGTCTGCGTACAAAAAACTTCTAACACTTTAACTGAAAAAATAAGGGTCATGATCTAATGTGATAAACTTCATTTTTTTTTTATTTTGTGTATTAACTACATATAATTCTATTAACAAAATATGTATCAATAAAACAGAAATATTAGTTACAAAAAAAATTAAAATTAAAAATTCTCCAAACAATGCGTATGCAAAAATCTGCGTACAAATAAAGACGCCTTCTCCAAAATATACTTATTTACTTAAATACGTAGTTGGCGATTATATTAGCAGAGGCTTAGAAGCTAAAAGTTAGAATGGACACGAAAGGAAAGGAAATTGAATTGGGAGAGAAAAATTATTGTAATGTTATGGAAAGAGGGAAAATCTTTTCGAAAAATAGGAGAAACTGTCGGCAGGTCACACTCTTCCATTCAAAGAGTAATTAATAATTATAAAGACACTGAAGATTACCTCTCACGTCCGCGATCTGGTAGACCACCCCTTTTAACAAACCGAGAGAAGCGAAAAATTGTACAGCAGGTTAGAAAAGAACCTAGGCTGACGGCAAAAAAAAATAGTAGAAAATGTACAAGAAGAATTTCATAAAACTATCAGCAAAGATACGGTAAGAAGGACGTTAAAAAAAGCTAACTATCACAGTCGCGTTGCACGAAAAAAGCCATTTGTGTCAGAGATCAATCGTCAGAATCGGATCGCCTTTGCAAAAAAACTCTTAGACAAGCCCATTGAATTCTGGGAGAAAGTTCTTTTTACAGATGAGAGCAAATTTTGCATTTTCGGCATTAAGGGTAAACAGCTTGTATGGAAAAAACCTAATACTGCCCTTAATCCCGAAAATTTGAATGCGACTGTAAAACACGGAGGTGGTGGAGTTATGGTTTGGGGGTGTATGTGCACCAAAGGGGTGGGAAAGTTGGTTTTCATAACATCGACAATGGACCATAAAATGTATATAGACATTTTAAAAGAAAATTTGAAGCCTAGCATCGAAAACTTGGGCTTGGGGCCCTAATACTTTTTTCAACAAGATAATGACCCCAAACATTGCGCCCACAACACGAAACTTTGGCTACTATACAATACCCCAAAGCAACTTAAAACACCTCCACAATCGCCGGACTTGAATCCCATCGAACACCTCTGGGATTTACTGGAACGCAGGATTCGGCAACACAACATAACGTCGAAGGAAACGTTAAAAAATGTTATGATTGAGGAATGGGCCAAAATCAGTTCGGACGAAACGAAGAAATTAGTGCACTCCATGCCTAAACGTTTAAGGGAGGTCATTAAACGTAAAGGTTATCCGACCTCATATTAATATAGAAACAATGATCTCATTTATGAATTTTTTATAAATACTGTCCTGACTTGTACGCAGATTTTTGCATACCCGTTATTTGTAGAATTTTTAGTTTTGATTTTTTTCTGTAACTACTGTTTCTGTTTTGTTAAAGCATATTTTGTTAATAAAATTATATGTAGTTAATACACAAAATAAAAAAAAATCAAGTTTATCACATTAGATTATGACTCTTATTTTTTCAATTAAAGTATTACAAGTTTTTTGTCTGCAGACTTCTGCTGCTGAGTGTATGGCTTCTATGGTTAAATATTATAAATTGAAATTAGAAAATTTTTAATAAAAAAAAATCCTATTTTTACATAAAATTGGGAATAATTAATTAACTTTTAACATGTCTGACGCATTATTTATGCTGATATAAGTTTAAAAAATTAGTAATAAAAATTTTTTTCCTCTTTGTAACTCGATCCAGGGACATACTATATATATAGGTAGTTTCGGTTACATAACTTCATGAAAAAATGTGAAATAATATATGTCTAATGATTTGTACAATATTTTATAGTAGTAGTCTTTTTTGAAGCCCTAATTTATCATATAACTATTTCCGGTTGACAAATTTAATTCAAATTTTGACACAACATTACCCTTTTGGTCTTTTAATCATATACCTATGATATTATAATTGTAAACAGCAAAATATAATTTCAATCAGGTTTTTATGCTGTTTGGACCACTGTGTGATGTTGTGTCCGAAGATGAACAAGAAGTCGAAACACTGTAACATATTAAAATAAAATAAAATTTAAACTCATCGTTTTAAAGCCAGCTCCTGGTTTTATTGGAATTTATTAGAAAAACAAAAAAAAAGATTTGATTGGATGTTTTGCATATCCAAATAAATCCAAAAAAAAATTAATGAATAAGCATTACACATCACATTCTTTTGCCAATACTAATGATTGGATTTCAATAAAAAGATAATTAAATTAGGCTTAAAAATGTAAAGTACATTTTTTTTTAATTATACATTAATTTTACCATTGTCCTGATACGGTATCTAAAGGATAGTTATCATTGTTGATTAAGAGCTGGAAATAACATAACCTTAAAAACTGGTTTAAGAAAAGTAAAATTAAATTATCCAGTTTATCATATAAACAAAATAAGTTAAATGAATAAGTAATGATGATCAATAAGTTATGTTTATAAACAAATTTGATGAAATTCTTAAATAAAAGCAATAAAATTGAATGATTTCACACCCACAACATGTGATTCAAACATGAATAACACTAGAACATTCCAAATTTCGTTTCATTGTTAAATGAAAGGATTTAAATCTTGCGAGTTAATAAATAATTCCTTTTTTTTTTAACATAATTTTAAAGGAATAACATGACGCCCACAACGTATGATTCAAAACTAGAAATAACATTCTCATAACTCCAAAAATATGATATAACTATATATGTTATAATACGTATAAAATTTTCCAAGATTAGAAACATAACCTTAAAAATCAAAAAATTACTTTCTTCGTAAATGAAATTTTCAAGTATAATAAATAAATGTATTAATATTAGCAATAATTTAGCATGATTAACTGCAACATGCACCGATTAAGCAATTATAAAGAATTAAGAAGAAAGTTGTTGACAGAAAATCACAAAGTCATCAGTTGTGTACAAACAAAAAGATCTAATCAGCTGACATCAATCAAATGTCAACAAGAGATCACGAACTTAACTAAAAAAATATATAAATCAAAAAAAGTTTGTTCAAACGGAAAAGCGGTTCTTTCTTTAATCGGGTAAAAACGCATCAATTAGAATATAATCGGAATTGTAAATTACCTGGAGTGAACTTTTTGCTAACTACGTCAGGGAAAATGGATTTTGAGGGCGTCGTGCTCGAACTGGGGCTGCTTGTTTGGCTGGTACTCTGCTTGTGAGAAGGGCTCGCGCAAAATGGGATGCAACGTCTCCTTTTTGCCGGTCTCGTCCCCAAAACGGGTTCCCAATCTAAGGACCTCTTCAGTGTAGCACACGCCATATTTAATTTGGCTTTCTACCGTCTCCAACGTAACGACTATATCGTCCGGCACTTGTTATACGGCCCTCTTTGTAATGATTCGAAACGATTTTGCGACTAAACGGCACCGAACAAACGTATTTCTAAGGTTTATTAAGAATTTAATGCCGGGTTTTAATGGTTTATTGGTTAGAACTCACTCCGGACTCGTCAATATGGCGATCGCCGACAACGAAATGGAACCCAGTTTCATTTTAGACTCCAATCGCCTCCTTGAAATTTTAATAGGAGCGCATGCGCGAACGCTTGAACTAACTGTATGTGTTCACAACGATCGGCATTCATGTAAGGTTCGATTAAGTTTACGATTTACTTCAAACTAAATTAAAATCGAAATACCACCATAATTAATAACATTAATTATTACGTGACTTAAAGATATTAAGATGAACGTTTATATTGAGGAAGTTGAATTAATTTATTTAGAATAATAATAATTGTAGGAATTTTGGTCACCTCGTCAATCGAAACTTTCCGATATTACCAACTTAAATTAACGTCATAAAATGTCAACCTAAAATTATAATTTTATCTGTCATCTATGTAGATATTTTAAAATGACTGTTTAAATTCGAAACGCCGTTTCCTTGCGAAATTTTATGACTTTCTTTATTAAACAGGAATTTTAATGAGACATAAATCATACATTTTAATTTAAATAAGCCCTGTCATGCGCAATTCCCTCCTTATGTTTATTTCAGGTATTGTGGTTAGAATCAAACAATAATTTGTATAATTCAAAAAGTATAATTAAGTTTAATTATTTTATAAAACAAAGTAATGGATTTGGATTTAAATAAAATTTGCCGTGTATGCATGAAAGACGGCATTATGATGCCAATTTTTAAAGTAAATGTTTCTAAAAAGTTGATGTCTTGTGCTGCAGTACAGGTACAAAATTATATTCTTTATAATTGTACAATAAATAACAAATTTTAAGCAGGTTTGGCCAAACGATAACCTCCCAAAGCAAATCTGCAACAAATGTTCAGCAAAACTACACATTTCCTTTCAATTCAAAAAGCTGTGTGAAAAATCCGATGCAAAACTTCGCCAATACATAACAAAAATAGAACAAGAAGGTGAAATTCTCCGCCAACAATCCACCCAACCAACAATTCAACAACAAGTCCAAGTCAACACAGTGAACGGCACAGGAAATTGCGTCTTCATAGAATGTGCTCCCATCCTAGATATGCAAGGCGAAGAAAAATTCGTCCATTTCAATACAATCAATCAACCTCACGAAACCCTAACACAAGTCGATTATAATATTCACACTGATGGTCATCACAGTTATAATCTACAAGCTGTCCAAGTTTATAATGGAACTTATACGGTTCCAGTTCAAGACGTCCAACCAGGAACTATTATTCAAAATCAAGTTATTACCACGCAAATTCCAATTCAAAATCAGATAGTCCATCAACAACAAAACGCTGTAATTGAAAATGAAACTTTAAATCAGTTACAAGAACCTGATAAAGATAAATTAAAGAAAGAATTAAAAATAAAAAAGGAAACGGTTGATGGAAAAATATGCAGAACTTGTAATAAAATGTTTTCTACTACAGCTAAATTAACTAGGCATATGAAAATTCATTCGGCTGATATGCCATATAAGTGTAACTTTTGTAATAAAGCGTTTACACATAGCAGTAATTTTAAAATACATTTAAGAAGTCATACTGATGAAAGACCTTATAGGTGTTCTGTGTGTAATAAAGGGTGTAGACAAGCTCAGGATTTAGAGAAACATATGCGCACTCATACAGGTTATTATTAAATAAACATAAAAATAATTATTAAAATCTTAATGTAATGAATTTTGGATGTTATCGACAAAACATTTTTAAATGTATAACTAATACTAAACTAAATATTCAAGTTTAACTGTTTTGATAGATATACAGCTAAACTCAAATATTTTTAGTTAATTATGTTAGCTCTACTATCTATGCCAAATGTCATGGCCCTTTAGTTTAGAGATCGACATCTTTGTAACCCCTTGATGATGGAAATTTAGGTAAAGTTTATTATAATTGATTTTTCAGAATTTTTCATTGTGTCAGTAACTTTGTCTGCTGTGCAATTTTTTTTCCAAAATGTGTTTGAAAATTCAAATTTGTCGTAAGAGCCTTCGTACTCACATTTTATTTTTCAACGCGGTTTTGACCAAAATATATTGAATAGTGAATTAGATCCTAATTTTTTCAAGAGCGTTTTAATGGAATAAAAAGAATATAAATTAAGGAGAAGCAGAAATAATTTTGTGGGCTGGTATTTGTAGGGGAAAGTGGGGCAGATTCATGCAAAGGGCACCATCATACTAGATATATCTTAAGTTAGGTGGATGTAAATGGAATAAGGTTTGCATGTGTGCCTAGCTATCTTATGTATGTAGTTGCTAATGGAGTTTAACAGCAGTCAGTGTGAAATGCGTGTCTATGTGATACCAAAAGTGATTCAGCCATGCATTAGTAAATTTCTGGTTTCACTATGAACGCCTTTTCTTAATAAATGCTGCATTCTAGATTAATCAGTATTATTTTACTTAATAGAGAGCTCAAGTTTGTGACTTGATCTGTAAACAATACTGCATCTGACTGACAGCTTTCTAGAAAACGTTAATTTTCATTTTTTTGTAATGGGGTAGGTTGATACACCCATTTATCTATTTTGGTTTCTGGAGCGATGCCTTAATTATGTTTTGCTGAATGATTATTTTCAAAAATTACAAAAAAATGTTGGCAGATCTTCAGCTTTAACAAAACAGCAGTGTAATACTAGAACTTTACTGGGACTAAAACTGCAAGCTTGCAGTATAAATATATCGAGATGTATAAATTTGTCTTATACCTGTATGAAAGTACCCCAAGTGTTACAAAAAGTCATACATGTAAATGTAGGCAAATATTATGTTTTTATTATAAAGACAGGTAGTTGAATTATTAACTTTTGATGAATCGAGACAAAGGTCAACAACCAAATTAGTTCTATAAGACGAACTGTATGAAGCTGCCCTACCTTCCCCTATACATCTAGATAATAGAAGAGGTATAATTGATATCCGCCAACTATTTGACCATTTTTTAAAATCCAGCTGGATATTAAGGACTTTTATTTTCCTTATACAAATGTTCTTATATTTTCTTATAAGTGTGGCACTGGCCTAATATCTAAAAAGCATGTTTTAAAGAAACTTTTAGAATAAAAGTTGTAGTAAATTTTATTCTTAACAATGTTGGTATATTATTAGGTAATGAAGGAATGGAGAGTTCAGGTTTTTTTATGATAAAGTGTATGCTTTCTTTTATAAATCAAGAATGCTTCGTCAAGATATGTTAAGATTTCCACTTTTCACGCCTTTTTAAAAAATGATCTCTAAAATTTTAGTTGATTTAAAACATTATTATGTCTTAAACGAATAGAGATATTCAACTGCGGGTTTCTTCATGATAAAGTGTATATGTTCTTCTATAAATCAATAATGTTTTATTGAAATATCTTAAGAATCCAATTTTTTGAAGATACTTATGCAAAATTGTGCTCTATATTAAATCATAAAAATCAGGTCGATTTTAAAAATTATTATCTCATGAACCAATGACGATACTCAAGTATGATTTGCACCATGATAAACAACATGCTTTCTTCTATAAATTGAGAATGTTTCGTCAATATATGGTAAGAATTCCACATTTCCCGAATTTAACAAAATGATTCAAAAATCGTAAAAATTGTGGTTGATTAAGAACATTATTATCTTGAATGAAGAGAAATATTCAATTGCTGTTTTTTTCATGATAAAGTATGTACCTTCTTCAATAAATCGACAGTGTTTCATCGTGATATCTTAAGAATCCAATTTTTAGTGATTTTTTGGAAAATGATTGTGCAAAATTCTGGTCTATATTAAATGTTAAAAATTATTTCGACTGAAAAGTTATTATTTCATGAACGAATCGAGATATTCAAGTATGGTCAATATATGTTAAGTAAATTCCACATTTCTCGAATTTAACAAAATGATTCAAAAATTATAATAATTGTGGTTGATTTGACATATTATTAAATCTTAAACGAATAAAGATATTTAATTGTAGGTTTCTTCATGATAAACTACATACTTTCTTCTATAAATCAGCATTGTTTCATCGAGATATCTTAAGAATCCAGTTTTTGGTGATTTTTTGTCAAATTATCTATATCAACTTATTAAAATCAGGTCGATTTGAAAAATTATCTTATGAACGAATCGAGATATTCAAATATGGTTTTCATCATGACAAAGTTCATACTTTCTTCTCTAAATAGAAAATGTTTCGTTAAAATGTATTAAGAATTCCACATTTCACAAATTTAACAAAATGATTAAAAAATCTTTAAAATTGTGGGTGATTTAAAAGATTATTATGTCTTGAACGAATAGAGCTATTCAATTGCGGGTTTCTTCATGATAAAGAACATTCTTACTTCTGTAAAATCAACAATGTTTCATTGAGATATCTTAAGCATCTAATTTTTGTTGATTTTTTTAAAGATGATTGTGCAAAATTCTGATCTATATTAAATCATAAAAATTACGTTCATCTGAAAAATTATTGAACGGATGGAAAGTTTATACTTTCTTCTATAAATTGAGAATGTTTCGTCAATATATGTTAAGAATTCCACATTTCACGAATTTAACAAAATGATTCATATATCATGAAAATTGTGGTTGATTTAAAATATTATTATATCTTGAATGAATAGAGATATTCAATTGCGGATTTCTTCATGATAAAGTACCTACATTCTTCTATAAATCGACGTTGTGTCATTGAAATATCTTAAGAATTAAATTTTTTGTGATTTTTTTAAAGTTGATTATGCAAAATTCTAGTCTACATTAAATCATAAAAATCAAGTCGATTAAAACATTATAATCTTATTAATGAATAGAGATATTTAAGTATGATTTTTTTAAGTATGATGACAAAGTTCATGCTTTGTGTTATAAATCGCGAATGTTTTGTCAAAATATGTTAAGAATTCCACTTTCATGAACTTAACAAAATGATTCAGAAATCATAAAAATTGTGGTTGATTTAAAACATTATTATGTCTTCAACGAATAGAGATATTCTATTGCGTGTTTTTTGATGATAAAGTACATATTTTCTTCTATAAATCGACAATGTTTCATCGAGATATCTTAAGAATCAATTTTTTTGTGATTTTTTGAAGATGATTGTGCTAAATTGTGGTCCACATTAAAACATAAAAATCCGGTCAGGTTGAAAATTTATTATCTCATGAATGAATGGAGGAGATATTCAAGTTCAATTGATAGTTTATAACTAATAAATCATATATGTACATTTTTAACAGGTGATCGTCGATTGTTTTGGCTCCGCCCTATTTCTGTAACTTTGTTGTTTTTAGAGATAATCTAGTCGTGTTTGGGCTCATTTTAAAGGATTCTTCCTTGCGATTAATAATTTTTTAGACGTAAGCTTATGCTGGATATCCGGACTTTCATAAAATCACTAAATAAAGTGATGTTTAAAATTGCAGATATCAATATTTTGTTACAAATTTAGTTACGTTTCATTTTGTATTCTTTTCTTCATTCTTTAATGTAGAATCTCCCCTTTAAATGTATTGACGCAATTTCCGCCCACCTGTATGTACAATGTAAGTTAAATTAGTTTCCTTTGGGTAATCTTGTGTTGTCTTTGTCCCTGTTGCAGTCACCAATCTGGAAAGTGCATAAATAGGATTTATGACTTCAGAAGGGTCGAAAACTTTGTTATCGTTAGTGTTAATGTTTTATATTCTCTCTTATTAATTTTTTTGTTCAAAAGGCAATCAGGAATTCATGGAACATCTTACTCTTCATCGTTGTTTTCACCAAACATCATTTCAGAAATGTCGTCTGATGAGGTACTGTTTCATCCGTATTAAATATCTCTTCGTACATGGCGATATCGTCTTTTCTATGTATTTATTTTCAGTTTTCTTAACATGTCTGACACAATTTTTCCAGATTTGATGTTGAAGCAATTCATTGCATTGCGACACAAATTGAGAATGTCATTAAGTTTATGGTGAAGTTGTTGTTCCTCCTCACTTTATTTTTAACATAAGAGCATGTTAATTCTACTGCTTTAAATTCACAGTTTTTAAATGGTAACCAAATCGGTTTTACTTCATCACCCCTAATATCTTGTACCAAAGTATCTGACAGATAATGGCTCTGATAATGATAAGGACGTGACAATTGCAAAAACTATTGTCTGGTCATCGATGAAAATGAAGTATGAACTTTAGGTACTGACAATTCTTTTTTCCTGAAGCCACCTGATGATACTCCCTTCTTTTCATGCTATAGTTAAATTTTTTAAATTGAAATTCAACATATTATGATATGTGGATTGGTCTGTCATGATGACAGACTTTGCAGGAATTATGGACAATACATGTCTGATGACGAACAACTTTTCATAATTTTCTCGATTCATTTCATGATGGTAATCAGCTTTAGCCTTCTTTTCTCACAAATAAAATATTTCTTTGTACTTTGTAGAAATCCATCTTGACTGCCAAAGTATAAGATAACAATTCTTTGATCGGCGTCTAATGTGATTTTTATTCTTCCTGTATAACGTTAATATCATATTCAGGAATTGCTCTTAAATGACATTATGACATTATTCGATATATTTTGGATAAAACCAAGTTGATTTCGAAATAATCGTATTCTAACAAACCGCGATTTCCGCGAAACTATATGGAATATATATAAAATAAAAAGTGCCTCACATGAAGAATACATCGAGTTATCGCCAATTCAAATTTGAAGTTTTTTCGCCAAATAGGTTTTGAGAAAAAAAAATGCAAACTGGATTGTAGTTAGTTCAACAATTGGGTACTTTTTTATTTAATTCGTGATAAAATAAAAACCGATTATCCAAATATTTTCAATTTAACTTATGATATACAGAAATATTCATTGATTACAATAAAATTAACCACAATTTTTTTCATGGAGAGATTATGAAGATATTAATCTCTAAAATGAGTGGCCTTGACTTTTGGCACGGATAGTGTTAACATTTCAAATTATTAAGTTTCTAAAATAAAAAAAGATCTTTATTTATTTATTTTTCTTTAAAGGTGAACGTCCTCATAAATGCGATATGTGTGAAAAAGCATTCTCAACAAGTTCAAATTTAATTGCTCACAAACGCATTCATACCGGTGAACGTCCTTATGTTTGTTCGGTTTGTCAAAAAGCTTTTTGCCAGTCAAATGAACTTACAAAACATATGCGAACTCATACAGGTGAAAAGCCCCACGTTTGCGATATTTGTCATAAAGGTAATTCCTTTTTAATCCCTTTTAAACTTTAATTACATTTTTATTAATTTCTTTTTGTTAGCTTTTAATGGTTCAAGTGCTCTTATAGTCCATCGAAGATCGCATACAGGTGAAAGGCCGTACATTTGTATTATTTGCAATAAAGGATTCATCCAATCAAGTTGTTTATCACTGCATTTAAAACGACATAATAGGGAGAAAAAGAAATTGGACGAGGAATTGGTGTGTCACGTTTGCGACGAAAGATTTACGACGAAAAGCGAATTTAAAGATCATAATTTAAATCATTTTGAGAGAACGCAAGAATTATTAAGTTAATATGTTTGTAAAAATTTAAAAAATGAGGTAGAGTGAGACTAATTTAGTGTATAAATGTTTGAAAAGCCTTTTTTTGTATTTAATTTATTTATTGATTTTGTATTGGTTTTAAAAATCTTTATAGAATTGTGTGTAATTCGTTTATTTAAAATAAAAATTCTTAATATATAAAAAATTTTATCGATAATATGCGTTTTTTTATCCACCAAGCAATTTCAACATAAAAAATTTATTAAATATAAATAGATCCGTGGAGGGCCAAAGTTAGTTATGATTTTATGATGTAAGTAGTTTATGGTGAATTTTATGCACTGAATCTCGTTTACCCCACTTTTGAATTTCGATTCGACGCGGTCATTTCGTGATATAATTTACTCGTTTATAAAGCGACTAAATCTATTTTCACCTCTTTGATATTGTATTACCGGCGAGGGCGACCGCAAAAAGTGAATTATATAATTTAACAGTATATAAGGAAATTCTATTCGGACCGTTTAAATAAACCATTAGCTTAGTTCAACTTGTCCGTGTCTGTATGTTTTCTAATACCATGAAGTCGACTATTTTAATATTCTGTGTAAGTAAAACCTCTTTTACTTAAATTTTTTAATTGTTTAACATAAATTTAAATGACTAAACTTTCACTTTAACAAATTTAGATCAAAATAAAAGTAAGTACTTATTACATTCTCTTTATAGATTATTTCAGTTACATCACCTTTTCCAGCCAAACAACCCACCGATGATAGTGTTTCATATCATAGATTTAATGGGCCTGTTAGTGGTGATATTAAGGAGGTTATTTTACCAGATCCCACGGCTCATAATCCAAATAGATTAGCTAAAGATTTTGTGGTATATTAATTTCGAAATTGATTTTTACGTTTTTTAACAATTTTTATAAATAGGCAAAACCAGATTATCAATATTCGTATGGGGTAAGAGATCCGGTAACGGGAAACGCGCAAGAACACCAAGAAAATCGAGATGGAGACGCTGTTCATGGACAATACACGGTTCTCCAAGCTGATGGAACCATGAGAATAGTGAGATACACCGCAGATGATGCTCAAGGCTTCGTCGCTGAGGTTGAATATATTAAACCTGATGGTACAAGACATAAAGAAAAGGTTTAAACGGACAATATGTTATCGGTTTAGTCAGTTTTTTTAAATAATAAACGTTAAAAAAATAATTTTTGTTAAATTCTCTTCAACAAACTTTATATTTACGAATAAAAAATAGTACAAAAATACAAAAAGAAAAACAGGAATACAAAAAATTCTTAAAATGCCTCTTAAATAACTAAAGATATATTTTAATATAAAACAATAAAAAAAATACTTAACTTAACATAAAAGATAATACTCATGTTGTACGAAAATACATATTTAACGACGGCATAAAATAAAAATGTATAAAAATAAAACCATCAAACGGCCATATCGGAATAAAAAACTGAAAGAAATTCGTTTAATGGTACGAATTTAGAAGTCCGTGGGAATTAATCGGTATTGAAATTTTCGGTGCAGCAGCCGGATGTGAAGCATGTCCTGTTTTAGTAACAACCGCATTAAATCCGTTATGACTGTCGGCTTCATATTTAACATTTCGAACCGTTCCGTCTGGCTCGACCAACGAATATTCTCCTTTTACGTGGTCGCCGTCTCTTTCTTCAGTTTGTTCCTTAATATCACCAGTATGACTATCTTTAACACCATAATTAAATTGATATTTTGGATAAGCCTAAATGATTGAAAAGAAAATCGACTTAAAATTATATTTGTTATTTGACTTTGATTACAATCAATCAATTTTTTGGTGGGATCAATTTTTGTTTCTAATATTATGCGAGAAATTTGTGTAAATAGATAATTAAAGCGTTTGGACTTCAGTATTAAGTGTAATGATTGGATAGGTATTGGGTATTATGAGAAATGACATCTTAATTAGGTAAATGTGGAGTGCCCATTAAAGCATGAGGCAGGTATTTTAACTTGATTAGTGAAAAGTAGATTACTAATTCTGTTGTTGAAGTTTAACGTACTGGGGACTATGGAATATTGCATCGAACAGATAGATTTCGATAAAAAGTATTGGTCGATTTTTTTGTCAATTGGCTTATTAGATATGAATTTGTACTGAATCCAATATTTTTTGTATTAGATCATTTTTTGTATACCATTCCTTACTCTATCTAACCAAAAAAAATTATCAACTCAGGTTTTGAAGGACGATATTTACTGTGCTGTTGAATCAGAAATAAATTTATCAAGTATTTATTTAGTTGTTGGACGTAATTTTGTACTGAACACCTCATTTAATTCTTCTACACTCTAGGATACAGTAAGAAATCCTATGCCATAACTCGTTTGACTGAAAAGTATTTATTCTGCCAATACATTAATTTTTTATTTTTCTACTCATTGAATAGAAATTCTCATAAAGAAGAGCTGACTTACGTTTTCAAAAAATACAATTGATAAGCGTCATTTTGCAATGTGGATTTATACCAACAATGATAAATTTCTAGGGGTGAAACTATCCGGCAATAATGCAGTATTCGGCCTATCTGGTCATTTTGTAAAATCCCTCCGGTTATGGGATAGCTGCTGAATATCTGACTTTGACCATGGACATCACTCGAAAGATAATTTTATTTTGTCTTTAAGAGTGTAAATGATTTTATGAAACATCGAATATAGAATACAATAAGTCCTTTATAAATCACAAAAGATTTCATCATGATATTTTAAGAATTATATTTTTACGATTATTTTAAAAATGATTATGAAAATTGTTATTTTTATGAAATCCTACAAATTTAGGTTGAGTTCATAAATCGGCTTTCCGAAAACTAATTGAGATATTTAAGTATGGTTTTGTTCGCAAAAAAGGGGACACTTTGCTTTATAAATGACAAAAAGATTCATTAAGATATCTTAAGAATTCGATATTCTACCATTTTCCAAAAATTATTAAGGAAACATTATTTAGGTTGAGATCAGAAATCTGTATTTCGAAAACGAATTGAGGTATTCAAGTATGGTTTTGTTCTGAGGATTGTACTTTATAAATCACAGAAAATTTTACAAAGATATGTTAAAAACTCGAGTTTCTACGATTTTTCAAAAATTATTAAGGAATTTGTTATTGTTATGAAATGTTACACATTTAGGTCAAATTCGAAACATGTTATCTCAAAATGGAATTGAGATATTCAAGTATGGTTTTGTGTGTATAAAAGTACATACTTTTCTTTATAAACTATAACAAATTTCGTGAAAATATCTTAGGAATTTGATTTTCTACGATTTTTCAAAAATTATTACGGAATTTGTTATTGTTATGAAATGTTACACATTTAGGTGAAATTCAAAACATGGTATCTCAAAATGGAATTGAGATTTTCAAGTATAGTTTTGTGTGTATAAAAGTACATACTTTTCTATGTAAACTATAACAAATTCCATCAAGATATCTTAAAGTTTCGATTTTTTACGATTTTTCAAAAATGATTAAGGACATTTTTAATTTTATGAAATGCTACAAATTTATCTCAAAAACGAATTGGGATTTTCAAGTAAGGTTTTGTTTTTAGGAAAGTACATACATTTCTTTATAAATTACAAAAAAATTCCTAAAGATATATAAAAAACTCGATTTTCTACGATTTTTCAAAAATTATTAAGGAATTTGTAATTATTATAAAATGTTTAAGTCGAATTCGAAACATGGTATCTCAAAATGGAATTGAGATATTCAAGTATGGTTTTGTGTGTATAAAAGTACATACTTTTCTTTGTAAACTATAACAAATTCCATTAAGATATCTTAAAGATTCGATTGTTTACGATTTTTCAAAAATTATTACGTAAATTTTTAATTTTATGAAGTACTACAAATTTATCTTAAAAAAGGAATTAAGATATTAATGTATGGCTTTGTTCTGAGGAAAATACATACATTTCTTTATAAATTATAAATAATTTTATAAAGATATGTTATAAATTCGATTTTTTATGATTTTCAAAAAATCATTATGGAAATTGTTATTTTTATATAACGTTACACATTTAGGTCGAGTTTAAAGCATGATATCTCAAAAACGAAATGAGATTTTCAAGTATTGTTTTGGGTGTATAAAAGTACATACTTTTCTTTGTAAACTATAACAAATTTCATCAAGATATCTTAAAGATACGATTTTTTACGATTTTTCAAAAATGATTAAGGACATTTTTAATTTTATGAAATGCTACAAATTTATCTAAAAAACGAATTGAGATATTTATGTATTGTTTTGGTCAGGAAAAATTTTATCAACATATATTCTATATCTGCATATACCTCTGATCCAAAAGATACCGGATACCTGTATATGATATGAAACTTATGTTGAAACTAACAGTTAGAGGTAATGGCCTAATAGATACACAGAATAACCGGATATCTGGCTAAAGATGATGCCAGATATTCGGTATTCTTTTCGTAAAATATTTATTGAATCCATCACTAATGAGTTCTATCTCATAATTGGTTTAGTGATATGATTTCATCACTGTTTTGAAATATACAATACTGCTGGTTTTTTGCAGCTCTGGTAACAATAGCTTATTAATTAATCCATGATCGTGATTTTGCACATCTAATTGACATAAAACCAGTCGATCAATTTGTTTCTTACATAGCGTCAATGTCTAAAATAATTATGTTAGCTAATCTGTGACTGCCTATCCAGATATGCGCAAATGAACTCATCTATAATTATGAAACAGGACTTCTCATTGAATCCACCATTTCAAAAAAATCTTCTTGAGCGTTCCCAATTCTGCCAATACACTCATTGAGTAGAAGTAAATTGAATTTGTAAATATATTGCAGCTAAGCCAATTGGGTTGAGTTGAAATCAAAATAAGATTATGTCGATAGAATGGTGACATTAGTGTGGGTGGATGCAGTGCAATTACAAATTTAGTACCTTCTTAAGCGTTCTCAATTCTGCCAATACAATCATTGAGGTGAAATAAATTGAATTTTTAACTATATTGCAGCTAAAACAATTGGGTTGGGTTGAGTTAAACTCAAAATAAGATTATGTCGATAGAAGGGTGACATTAGTGTGGATGGATGCAGTATAATCACAAATTTAGCATCTTCTTTTGCATTTTCAATTCTGCTAATACACTCACTGAGTAGAACTTCTCATAAAGTAGCAGAATTGAGCAGGGTAAAGTAGCATCCACTTTTACTGTTGGTTCCCCTTGGAAGGTAGTACGTTTAGCTAAGATCTTACTAAGCATCTTCAATGTGTTGTTAATCTTCCGACAGGAAGAACTTTCCAAAGGGAACCAACAAGAAGAACAGATGAAACCTCGAATCTACCACAACACAAAATAAGTTTATGTCGATAGATGGGCAATATTAATGTTGATGCCTACAATCAATCACAATTTTTTTGCATTTACTTAATCATTTTCAGTTCCGACCAATTCTAATAACCCCAGATCAATCTGGACTCTGATATTTAGGCCAATCCACATAACTATAATTATAGTATGTTCGTTTGGATTGGAAAGGATAATCAAACAAGCGTTTGAAACAAAGTAATCAATACATTGATTCGTATACGAAATGCATACTGTATTATATGTTTTCAAATGATTAAAGCTGGGATCTCAGTGATAACATTTGTAGAATAAAACATAAAATATGTTAGTATAAATTAAATTAATATTAATTATAAAGTCATTATTTAATTTTCTAATTGTTAATGACAATGAAGAGTTCAAGAGTTATAACAATGGAGTTTAAAGTTTAAACCATGAATGGTTTAAATGTCTTGGGATGTTTCGCTTTCTATAAAGTTACCTTTTACGTATCAAAAGCGTGATCTTATTGATTTTCTCCGCATTAGTACATCATCGACACGGCCGGTTTAGTTTATCAAAGGAAATAGAAAGTAAGGAAAAGAAAATTGTTAAATTCTTTCGAGATATTTAAGCCAAATTTGGAACAACAATTAAAGTTCAGGATTAAGAATTTTTGCGTGACTTACGTCTGCCTCAACTTTATGAACGGCCGGTGCTGCTGAATAAAGAGATCCATGTAAACCGGCGTCGTAACCGCTTAAGTCGATGGGATTAGTAGTTACAAGTGTAACCAAACCGAAAATAATTAAGTAATTCTAAAAATAATTTTCTTAAACAACTATATTAAAAAAATTTAGGCTTACCTTCATATTAAATTAAATTAAATTTTGTTTGACATATAAAACTACGGAATACAAATCGAAGATTACTTTAACAAGTTTACTCTTCACTGGCGATGTTCTATCGTATTTATACACAACCGGCAAATGTGAATCCCACCACACTCGTTTTCTTCTCTCCCCTTTACGATTTGTGACTTCTCCTTTGAGTGTCAGTTAGGTGAAATGGGGGACGATAAAAAAAAACAAAATTCTTCAGGAGATCTCTGGACGATTAAGCTTTATCAACGTTTAACAGCCGTTTTCCTGGATTTATTCCCATGTCTATTATTTAAACACAATTGCATAACGTGCTCTATGGATTTGTACCGTATACTTTAAACTTTAAAGTTAGATTTGCACAGAAACGATGTGATATAAGAAGACGCGATTGGTTTAATTGGTCTATTGAGGATTTATAAAAGAAAGTTCAAAATTGTGTTTTTTGTAATTAATTTTTTTCACATTGAGGCTTTTCATTCGTTGAAAATAAAATGATGAGTTTTACGTAATTGTGGTTTTGTTTTCGTTAAATGGCGACTTTGAAGGACTTTTCTATGTGGTTCTTCAGAAAGATTAACCACGCTTTCAAATTGTAATTATTATGAAATAATAAATTGCAGTTGTCAGTTTAAATTAACTTTTATATTACGGGAATTTTATTTATAAGTAATTACCGACATATTTAGATTGTTCTAAATTCTTAAGAGAAATTAAGAGATTTTTATTTTCTTGAAACACCATATTAGCTATGGTATTTTACGTATAAGACCTGTTGGGATTAATTAATCAATTTCCCACGTTCCCCAAAAATGTTACATTTAATGTTCCAAATCGTGTAGCACGTTTTATCGCCCTCAATACCAGAAACAGGTAGTCATTAATACTTTGACTGCCGCGTAATATTCTAGCGTAACAACCTCTATTCACTTAACAATTTCTGTTCTATAACAACCTCTTTTGGGTGCGCCAAACCGGGAACCGTCAGACGTTCGTACAGCTTCTTAACGTTTTATCCCACATTCGTTTTATAGCGAAAGCGAAAGTAGAATGATGACAGAAAAAAAGCGGGTGTCGAGAACCCACCGAAATTGCTATTACTTCTGTATCTAGATCGTCCGGTGCGCAATTTGCCTTATACGAGACCATATAAGACGGGACTCCTTCTCCGTAGTGTTACGTTGAAGCGAATTTCTTCGTCGCAAGGGATACTTCCTAATTGTGAGTGCATAATTTACGGCGTCCTTGTTATTCGCACGGTTTGGATAACTACGTAGATCTTTTGGAGAGACAGACAGAATGCCGTTTATGGTGTTTTTAGTCGGCTTCAATGGTTGAAATGAGGCAATTTCTAAAGATTTATTTCTCTAACTACAACTTCACCCGTTTTAAGCGGATTTCGGAAAAGTGAATGTATGTAATCGATGGTGTAATGTAATTTTAAAGAATTTAAATTAAACATTTAAGTCAGTATTTACACTAATTACACTTTATTTCTTGTGTAAAGAGTAAATTTTTCTAAATACCACGTTTCTCACGGTGCACATTAAGATTATCCAAATTTTTGAGAAAATATCTCAATGTGGCGTTTTAAAGATTTGAATATCAATTAAAAGTTGAGATATTCTTAATATGTTATATTCCTTAATCTTAAATTCTCCATGCCAAATACATATCATATACGATTAACAAGACGCTAAATATGTTTGAGCGAATAAGAATGTGACTTCAAACATGAAGAATACAATTAAATACAAGGGAAACACAGTTATTCGTTTCGTTTAACCGAATCAATGAAATGTCTCCAACAATAAATATTTTGGGCAAGAACGTTTCTCCATCACCTACTGACACAGATATTTGTCAGTATCTGTATGCTATTCGATGGTAAATACAAATTACCGTGTCTATTCCATCAAAACAAAGATGTGTCATTAGTGTATAGGAACAAAGGCATTTCACTCAAAGTAACAACCCAATTTTACAAATCCATCTATTGGCTCTTGATCGAATACGGAATAATATTTGTATGGTTTTCTACTCCAAGCACAAGACAACATTTAGAAGAAGTAGAATGTAATGCTAAGAAAGATCACAAGATACATTAGACATCCAAACATCTCATTGCATAACCGTTCCAACCATTTTGTGTATGAAACAACTAGAATCATACAAATTCACTAACAAGGAGTACGACTATCAAAGAAGATTAGCAAGAAATTTCCAGAGTGGGTGCTTGAAAGGTTGATGAGGACGAGTACAGTCAACGTTACAAAATTTCTCACACTTTTTCACAATATCTCAAGAATGAAAAACACTGAATAAGAAACAACAAAATTGTACATTATTTATCTCAGGCTCGGTTGATAGCCTATTAGGACCTAGTTTAAATTTAGTTTATGATCTTTCACATTGGTATAGATGTATTATATTTTGGGTTCGTTTATACAAAGATTTAGAAATAACCATTTTAATCACTATTACATTGAATTACATTGGGCAATTTGGGAACAAAATGAAAGAAATTTGATTGTTGGATTGAAATTTGGAAAGTTGGATTGGGTTCAACTTCATACCATCCCACATATTGAATAGTATGAAGTTAGAACTTACTCTAACTCAACTTAATATCATCTCTTCTATTGAATTGAATAGAGAAGATTGGTTGTTTTGGGGTTGATTTTTTTAGTTATGTTAGGTTGGGTTGAGCTTCAACATTGTACTTTTCGTCATATTGAATGGTATGAAGTTAGAACTTCACCCAATCATAGAAGAAAAATAAAGCCCAAAATTTGAAAATATTTTTTATTTTTGTAAATACTATGTGATTTCTATGTATATTATTCAATATGAAGGATGGTATGAAGTCGAATCTCAACCCAACCTAACCATAAAAAAGAAAGTTACCATCCTTCATGTTGAATGATATAAAGTTAATCTCAGTCCAACCATAGAAGAAAAATCACGAAATTTCCAAAAATTTTTGTTAGAATGGGTTGGGTTTCCAGTAAATGCAATTACTTTTACACTGAAGGAACTTTCAGTTGCAGTAGGTAACCTAAGAAAAAAGAAAGCTCCAGATCCAGATGCCATTCCATTAGAAATAGTTGGTTTGTTGATATGAAACCATTCAAATGATTTTTAGAAGTGTATAATGACTGTGTGTCAAAGGGTGTTTTTCGTAGATCTGGAAAAGCGCAAGGTGAAAAAAGCTGGACATGCCTTGGCCTACAGGCTTCATTGTCTTGTTGTTGAATGCGAATGGGAAACTTTTGGAGGGGTTTGCTAACTGGAGTGGTTTTCTATATGAAACCATTCTAGCTAACTTGTTACCTCCAAAATAAGGTAACCAGTAAGACGATGTTCATGTGTGTTAATTTTTAAGGTTGATGCTAAACTTAGATGGTCCAAGATCAAGGCGTAAGAAACTTCTAGCATTGACGATTTTTATTTACCAGCCCTTAAATTTAAATGTTACCGTGAAATGTTGACCAGAGTCAATCAAAAACTCGCTATAGGAATAAGTTCAGCTTATCGAACGGTTTCTGCACGAGGGATTCAAGTTATTGTTGGTTTGAAAATATAGACAGAGTAGAATACACATTATTTGTGTGTGAAAAGTTTAGTAGTAAAAGAAGTATTTGTGAAAGAAAATGTGTCCGGTTCTTAAACCGAGAGAATACAATTAAAGTGATGTTAGAATCAGAAGATTTATAGAATACTGTGAAAGACATGGTGATAGAAATAATGAAGTTTAAAGAAAGCCATGAAAGGCTTTTAGAAAGAGTTGGAAATGGTGAAAATGAGACGTTGGATAACATAAATTTGTACATTCCCCGAAGTAATGCCCTGAGGGGTGGTTCCTGAAAGAGAGGGGGAAGGGACTTAGACAGTCGAAGTTCTTCAATTCGTCACTATCTAGTCACATGATCTCTTCAGGGGCCGTTACGGTTCGATTTCCACTTTGCAGAGTATGAGTGCTATAACTTTTCAAAAATTAATGTTTTAATTTGTCCCCCAAAATACGAAACAAACCACCGACGCCAGAAGAAGAGAAGAGAAAGGAAAAAATAGGTTCAGGAGCAACTTCCACTTCGGTGAAGGAGGGGGGTACAATCCCCGCTCACACGGGTGCGTACGAGTGTTATAAGTTTTCAAAAAGTAATGCTTTAATTTGTCCCCCACTATACGAATCAAACCACCATCACTAAGAGTGGGAATCATTACGGTGGGGTTCCAGGAAGGGAGAAGAAGAAAAGAGAAAGGAGGAAAGAGGTTTTGGAGCGACTTTCACTTCAATGGGGGAGACATGTCGATACCCTGATGAAAGAGAGGGCGGCTCCGAGGAGACGAGGAAAGGGGTTTTTAGTGGGTCGAAGACCCAAAGATAGGCTCCATTCCCACATAGGGTGTCTGATAGTGAGATCGCTGAGTAGATTTTCCCCGACCTCGAAAAAACGAAAGGGTTGGGTTGGATTAGGTTTGGTTCGGTTGAACTCCAACTTTACATCATACAATTTGAGGAATGTAATGGGTTGGGTTGGGTTCTGTTTGATTAAGTTGAGTTGGGTTTGGTTAAATCGGATTTAATTCCAACTTCACAACATTCAATGTAAAAGATAGTGCGAAGTTGGAGCTCAACCCATTCCATAATATTTCTCAAAAATCATTCTAAATAAAAAAAATATTTCTGCTTCATTGATGACAGAATAGATAGATCAACTAGTACTAATGTATTTTGCTTAGGGATTCACTAGAAAACAGGGAAGTGTTCCCTTTAATAATAATTAGTGCGTTATACCCGAAAGATCGATGTAACCGGATTGGTTATAGGCAAATTTAGTTAGATAATATTAAACAGATATTTTCTTATTTATTGTTGAAGTTGCATTCTTAACTTTACTTCAAAATATCAAAATGATTAAATTTATACATTGGAGGGCTCTTTACAAACATTAAGAAATGATTTTCGTCTTAAAATAAAGTTTAAAAGTTCTTTTTCAAGAAAAATAAATTCCATGTTGAGCTGTATAAAGAAACTTTCCAGAAAGGAGACCTTAATCTTGCAAAAAGTGTTAAAATAATCTAATTGTTGAAAGAAAAGATTAATCGCTTTGCAGCGATGTTAATACAAAATTAAAACTGAGTTATTTCTATTTCAAATGTTATATGACTTGGTATGCAATAAAAGTTAAGTTTCACACATAGGAGAACATAGGAGAGCATACAAATAATCTCTATTTGTGAAGATTATGATATTATTTTAGGCTAAAATTAATGTTGATAATATCTTCTTTAAAAGATATATGATTCTAATAAAATGGATTATTAATTAAGAGTTGCATTCTTAACGTTATCAAGAAGTATTAAAATCATTAAATTTAAACATTGAAGGGCTATTTATAAAGATTAAGAAATGATTTTCATCTCAACTTAATGTTTAAAAGTGCTTTTTTCAAGTATCCTAAATAGTATGTTGAGTTGTACAAAGATACTTTCTCGAAAAAAGATCTTTATGTTGTAAAAACTTAAGAAATCATGGAGAGATTGTTTGTGATGATTATGATGTTATTTTAGGTTGAAATTAATACTGATGATTTCCGCTTTAAATTGATAAACGCTATTAGGGTTTTTAATACCGATATTAATACCGACCGAACTATAACCGGTATTGAAAACCGTCCTAAAACTACCAGTAATTTGATGTTTAAAGAGATTAACGAGATTAACTAAAATTAAAGAGATTATTAGATGATTTCTAAAGAATTTACAAAAAATTTGTTACCATTAGTAACAGGTCTACACTTTAACTTATGGCGATGTTATACGGCTTAACAAAATTGATTAAAATTTTTGTTGAAAAGCACAGAAAAAGCGATTTACACGGTTCATTTTTATGTTTACATATCTCAGTTGGTTTAATCCAAATTGAGAGGCAGAAATGAACTGTGTAATATGACCATTAGATGCACGTTCAATTTTGCTTGATTAGATGTGTTATATCTTCTATCGTCGTCAGTATTGGTTAACAATAAAATAAATTTAAGTAATTGAAAATTAATGTTTTTTAACCTAGCTCAATGCAATGCTACGACTTATGTGGGACTCATCTGTCCCATTACCAGAATCTGTCTTCAATTTATTCTTCTCTTAGCTCAATACATCCTCTCAATATATGTTACTACCTCTACATACTATACACTACCTCTCTTCCTTCGCAAAGTATTTTAGAAGCCTCTCCGTTATTATGTCTTTATATGTCTCATTGTACCCTCCCTCTCTTATCAGCGTCCCTCCCCTGTCTCTAGACGTTCGGATACCTGTTCCTTACCTCATTCCACTAAGTAGTAATGCAAACCAATACAACTCAACCCAACATAACCCAACTTAGCCCAATCCGAATCAATGATACGACTTAAGTGGGACTAATCTATCAAGTCATTAGATAAAGTAAACACCATGGACAAGAAAATCTTTAGTGATCACAGAAAGGGGCATGGTGAATAGTTTGACATTATTTCACAATAGGAAAATGATGAAATGGTCTTCATACATATCTAAAAATATTGATTTGCGTATTCCTTAATCAAAACGTGGTCCATGTGTGAACGATGAACATAGCGCACCTAAATAAAGTAAGGTAACAAATTGATTTAACAAAAAAATCGAAAACTTGTCGAGGTAATATAAAATATGATAACTCGCGATGGCCTATTATTTGTTATTTACAATCACCTATGTTTTCATTTTGGACGAGTCAAAAACCTAAAACTAATATCGGTGTTAATAAAAGCTTCCTGGATTTAAAATGATAGAAATACTAAATATCTGAAAAAAAATGTGAAGTTACATTCTTAATTTTCTCTCAAAATATCAAATTTAAATATTGAAGCTTTCAAGTTACATAAATTGCGTGTTGAGTTGTATAAAGAAAAGAGATCTTAAAGTTGTGAATACTGTCAAAATAAACATCAAGATATAATTACTTGTTGAAAGACTAGATTAATCGTTTTGCAACGAAGTAAATACAGAATTAAAACTAAATTATTCCTCTCTTCCAAATGATGTATGACATTATCACAAATTAATGATTTCATCTTTAAAACGACATAATACAGACTTAAGATATTGAAGATGCTATTAAATAATAATTTGATAACGAGGCATGCAGTAATGTAAAGAACTTATAATAAAAAATGATATTTTTGTCACATTTACTATATTGCGACTGAGAGTGACGAATTAGGAAAGTAAAAGTAATTTCTTACAAAAAAAGAAGTGAATAGCAGACATTAAGTGAAATAAAAGGAGGAAGAAAACACCCACGTTTGCAGACAAAGTGAAAACATGAATTCCTTTTTACATATCATTTGAATTTAGAGACGCCAAAATAGCGTAACACTACATAATTTCCAGATTTTTTCCACAGCTGAATATGCAATGTGATATGACCTTATTTGTAATCAAGCGGAAGATTGTAAATCAATACTTAGTACTCGATGAAACCTAATATGTATTTTAAGAAATGTACTGTGAGCGTCAAAAAAAAGTAAACAGCTGTTGCTTTTCTATTAAAAGGTTAATAAAAATGCAGTTAATAACGAAAATCAAAAAGTTTTATTACAGTCTTCACAACTCATCTATACTATATTTAAATCAATAGAAACATGAAAAAAAACAAATCATTACCCGTAATAATTCAGATTATTGTAAATATCTACCGAATTTACGCGTCAAAAGAAAGTAAACAGAATTCGGAACTAATAGGTATTAAGTACAAAAATAAATATAATATTAACTTTTAATACTTGGTTTAAGCTCCTTTGGCCTTCAACACCTCCCTTAATCTCCTTGGCATGGATTCCACCAAGTTTTTTGTAAGTAGTTGGGATTTTCATCCATTCTTCAGTTAAAGCTTTTTTAAGGTCGTCTTTATTTGAAATTGTCCTTTCTCTGATCTTCCTGTCAAGGTGATCCCACAAATGTTCTATAGGATTAAGGTCTGGGGACTGCGGTGGATGATCAAGGGTTTTAGGGACTCGGTATAGCATCCATTCCTTCACAATTTTGGAAGTGTGCTTTGGATCGTTATCCTGTTGGAAGATCCAGTTCTCTGATAAGCCCTATTCATTAATACTCGGGGAAATATTGTTCTTTAAAATGGTTAAATAGTCCATTTTATTCATTGTTGATTCAATAAAAACTAGATTACCGACCCCTGACGCCGCCATACAGCCCCAGACCATAACCGAGCCTCGACCGTGTTTGATGGTATTGGTAACAAATTTCTCTTTGAAGGCCTCATTTTTTGGCCGCCATATCTTTGGTGGTTTTCTTTTACCAAAAATTTCAAATTCACTTTCATCACTAAATAATATATTTTTCCAAAAATCTGGAGCTTCATTCTGATTTTTTTTGCGAAATCAAGACGTTTCTGTTTATTTATTTTCGATATGTAAGGCTTTTTACGGGGTGTTCTTCCATGCAGGCCACTTCTATGGAGTGTTCTTCGTATGGTACTGGAACTTATGGTTGTGTTTGCTATCTGCGATATGTCGTTTGCTATTTTAACCGCACTTGAACATGGATTATTCTTCACTTCTCTTACTACTGCTCTAGCCTATGCTTCTGTAAGGCGCTTTGGTCGTCCAACGCGTTGTAAATCGGCTACAGTATGATGTTTTGCGTATTTATCCAAAATTTTTTTTATTGTGCAGTGAGTTTCCCATGATGATTTTTGGTATTTATAATTAATTTCGACGTTCAACCACTTGCTGTTTCTTCTAAAATGTTCTAAAGTTGTTCTGGGAGGGGTTTATAAGTATTTATACGAAAAGTATGGTACTTCCCCTAAATCTAAAATGAATTTACAACAACCGGACCGGCTGTTTACTTTCTTTTGGCGCGTAAAAATCGGGGTATTTTTACTATAAAGAGGATTTACCATATTTGTGGAGTTTTTTAAGCTTAACTATTTTTTACGATAGGATTGCTCACAAATAAAGTCGTAAATTTTGGTATATAAATTTTTATTGTAAGTTAACAGAATCATAGTAAAAAGGGTTTTTAGAAGTAAACAGCTAGTGTTTACTTTCTTTTGACGCTTACAGTATGTTTGAGTGCGCTTAAAATTGTATACTGATTGCTTTAACTTTTTAAATTGTTAATCGACGTGTCTTCTGAAGATGGTACTATAATTGTCGAAACCGGTTAGGACAAAAATAAATGTAAATATCGCTTAGTACATGGTAATATTTTATATTTCTCTAACTTATTAGTGATAATGGATAAAACATAACTAAATTAAACCTAATAGGTTACTTTATAGTTACTCTTTATAGTACAGTAGAACCCCTCATATCCGACCTCGGGATATCCGACTCCTCGGGATATCCGTCACCCCTCCCTACTCCCAATTTTGTTCAAATGCTCTAATGTACGTTTTTGTGAATCCCAAGAGACCCGACTTTCCGTCGGGGAATTACTTGATTCGCTCAATCTTGATGTTTGCCAAGGGTTGCGCAACTGTGTTCATCATTGTGAATATCAATTGTATGCATATTTACAATTGTTATAGTAAAAGTGATTATGGCTACCCAACAAAAACGAAAACGTATTGTATGTACACTACAGAAGAAATTGGAAGTTATTCAGAGGCTAGACAATGGCGAGTCAGTTCAAAAATTATCTTCTGAATTAGGAATAGGCGTCACAACTATTAAAGACTGGAGGAAAAACAGAAAGAATATCGAATCGTACTCTATGACAGTGGAAGGGGAGGAGGGTTTAAAAAATAGAAAGATGCTTAAAAAGCCTAAATTTGATGTTTTAGATGATGCTCTCTGGATATGGTTTTGAAAAGAAAGACACAAAGGAACTCCTTTGTCAGGTCCTATAATTAAAGAGAAGGCAGCGATTTTACATAAAACAATAGTAGGAGAGGAAGGGGAAAATTTCAGTGCAAGTGAAGGTTGGCTTCACCGATGGAAACGTCGCCATGGTATACGTCATGTTGTTATTTCTGGAGAAAAGCTATCAGCTGATGATGACGCAACCAAAGAGTTCGTGAAGAAATTTGAAGTTTTTATTAAAGAAAACAATATGCATCCGGATCAAGTGTATAATATTGACGAGTCAGGGTTAAACTACAAGATGCTCCCACAAAAAACTCTTGCTACAAAAAATGAAAAAGTAACAGGGACAAAATTATCCAAGGATAGACTAACTTTTGCAACTTGTAGTAATGCAAGTGGAAACCATAAAATGCCATTGTTTGTCATTGGAAAATCTAAAAAGCCCAGAGCGTTCAAACATGTGAACATGGCATCATTGCCTGTTTATTATAAAAATCAAAAATCTGCTTGGATGGACAGTTCTTTGTTTAAACAGTGGTTTTTTGAAGAGTTTGTACCAGATGTAAAAAAACACTTGAAAATGAAAAATCTACCACTCAATGCAGTCTTGATTCTTGACAATGCTCCCAGTCATCCTTCGGAAAACGAACTAACAATGGGAAACATCAAAGCTATGTTTCTACCTCCTCGTGTGACACCTTTAATCCAACCTATGGATCAAGGGGTTATTGAGTGGTTGAAGAAAAGATACAGGCGAAAATATGTCAGCTTCTTATTAGAGCAAACGGAAGGAGGCGGTAACCTATTTGAGGCAATGAAGACTTTTATTATAAAAGATGCCATTTACATTGCCGCACAAGCCTGGGACGAACTCAATCACACCACTCTACAAAAATCTTGGAGAAAACTATGGCCAAGTATTATTGAAGGTGAGAGCGCAATCTCTAATGAGTCTGAAACTTTAAATACAGATGAAGCAGAAATTCTACAAGATTTACAGACCATCGATGCCCAAATCCAACCAGCGGATATAGAAGAGTGGCTATTGGGAGGGGACATAGTTGAAGTCACTACGAGGATCTGAACGACGAACAAATCGTATCCGCAGTTTTTAAAGTTGAAACAGAGGAAGATGAAACGGATGATGAAAAAGAAGAACCTGAAAATATCAGTCATACGACAGCTACAGAGGCTTTCGAGATTGCAATGAAATACGTCGAGCAACATCCAGAAGCAACACCGATGGATGTGCTGTGCATTAAAAAGTGGAAAGATATCTCAGCTAAAGCAAGATTTGGTAGATTAAAACAAAAAAATATAACTGATTTTTTTAAATAAATTTACATGTACATACATGGATTTGTATACATAATTAAATATATGTACTCGTTTATGTTTGTCTTGTTCATTTTTGTTGTTCCTCGGATTATCCGACCTTTTTTGGTAACCGACCATGCTCCGGTCCCATGGGTGACGGATATGAGGAGTTCTACTGTACTTTATTTCATTTTATGAGCACCTATGTGAATGTATAACATAAAAGAGCTTGCAGTGCTATTTTAATCGATCTTTTTAGGTAACAAACATCTATAAGAGTCGATATTTATTATTATTTTATAATTAATACAAAATACATTTTATTATTTTCTATCAATCTTTATAATATATTCAATTAGGCAACCAATTTAACACATCTGAAAAATAAGTTTCTTTACGTTTGAGACAATTAATTATTTATTATAAGTTATTTGGTATTATAACTCATTTTATAATATTAAAAAATTTAATTACTAACATTTTAAAAAAGTTTAAAAAATATTTCTTATCGATTAATTTTGTATGTTTTGATTAATTGTATGAACTATAGATAGTATATAAAACGAACAATATGACGTACGAACATAACCTTTAAAATGTAACTGACAGTTGAAATTTCAACCCTATTGCACCTGTAAATAAGTGGATTGAGTGCTCAGTTCACTTTTGAACCTGAAACGATACCCACCTGAGAGCAAAACGTTGGTAAATAGTCTCGTAAATGGTTTTGTCTAACGTGTCAAGTTATTATCGTGCATCGTCTTGTGACTAGTGATGGTGTGAATTTTTGTTTCTACTCGTAAAGTGTTTGAAGGAAATTAATTTTTAATGCTATTGCGGTTTACGAAAAAATGTAAAATGAAAGTTTTCTTTAAGTTGAAGTTTTTCGTTTGTTAATGCCGCGTGTTTTTATTGGATTTTTTTAAAGAGATATGGCATCCGTTTATAAAAGATCCCACAAATTGCGTAAGTATCTAATCAACTTAGGTATATATTATTATTTACCTCCTTTGTTTGCTTTCAATTAAACATTATCTCCGATTTTTTTTTCAGAGGAGTTTGTAGCTCACAATGCCAATGTTAATTGTTTGTCTTTGGGGCGCAAGTCTGGGCGCGTTATGGTCACTGGTGGAGATGACAAAAAGGTTAATCTATGGGCAATTGGTAAACAAAGCTGTTTTATGAGTTTATGCAGCCATACAACTCCTATTGAATGTGTGCAATTTAATCATAGTGAAGAGGTAGTGATTGCTGGCTCCCGAGCTGGGGCAATCAAAGTATGGGACTTGGAAGCTGCCAAATTGGTGAGAACTTTAACGGGACACACTGACGGTATTAAGTGTATAGATTTTCATCCTTACGGTGATTACTTAGCATCTGGAAGTGCCGATTGTCTAGTTAAATTTTGGGACAGTCGCAAAAAAGGCTGTATATTTACTTATTGTGGACACAAAGGTCGCGTGAACAGTTTAAAATTTAGCCCGGACGGTTATTGGCTTGCCAGCGGTAGTGAAGATGGTAGTGTTAAAATTTGGGATATTCGCGTGGGACGCATTTTAAAAGAATTTAACGATCATATCGGTTCTGTGACCAGTGTTACATTCCACCCCCATGAATTTTTATTAGCCACAGGCGGCACCGATAGAACCGTTAATTTCTTCGATTTAGAAAATTTTAATTTGGTGTCTACGGAGAAAAACGTCGGATCAATTCGTTGTTTGTGTTTCAATCCAGGTGGAGAGTGTTTATTTAGCGGAGTACAAGATTACATGAAGGTTGTCGGGTGGGAACCTACTAAACTTTATGATACTGAGGCTACCATGTGGGGCCGTGTTTGTGATATTTCTACTGCTCAGAATCAGTTGGTAAGTATTAAATGGGTGTTAAAAAGTAATACATGTAATTAAAGTTAAGAAAAATGTTGAATCCTTAACTGGTTATTTATGGTAAGAGTCTACCTGCAAACAAAGTTCTTTGAAAACAGCCAAGGTTATACCTGTTTGATGACTCAGTGGAAACTTCTTCCACAAATACCCCATAAAAGACATTGTTGCGTCTTTCATGGAACAAAAATCGTAAAACTCGTCTTAAGACACTTTCATCCGTAATATTTGAAAATTTCTAATGGAAAATTTCAATTATTGATGACTTTTAATTTCATAAAAATACCTAACATAAAATTCTTTTGTTTATAATCCTTGACATTTTGTTATCTTATTTAATTATTTGGGTAACCTTTCTTTAAAAATTGAAAGGTGTGGAGATTGCTCCAAACTGACAAAAGGCTGATTCATACAAGAGGGTCAATAAGGTATGGTGTCACGTCATTTTAATTATAATTAGTTATCTATATGCAAAGTTTATATAATCAAAATACAAGAGATTCAACCGATTATCGCCGAGCATCCCGAAAATCGACCTATGCGAAGTTAGCCTCCAATTTTTCCAGCCCCCAACTAAATAGGACTTTACATGTATAGTATTTTGATTATAAGAAGAGAACCACTCAACCGATTTCGTTAAATAATGTCTCATTCGAAAGCTTAATCCATGGCCAATTCGAAAGTGGAAATGCCCGATTCGAAAACTACCCAATTCCGCTGAATCGCAAAAATGTTGCCAAGGTACACGACAATAACACAAAGATGCCGATTTTTACGTTATCATAACTCGTAAACGACGTATTCGATCACCAAGATCAATATGTCATTCGAATCGGTATAGTTTCTTCTATCGAAATCACAAAATGCCCGATCTCAATTGTCTTCCGTTAACCTTGGAAAGCCCTCGAAATGTCGCGATGTTCGGCTTGTTGTTTATGAAAGTATGAACGCCTAAAAGTCTAGCCCCCAATATAAAAAAATAATTGAAACTAAATCTACCTCAATCGAAAGGTTACATCTGACTGAATGCTGTTGTCGAAATGCCCGATCCGAAATATGTAAGGGTTTTGATTGAAATACAAAAAAATTAATTAATCATATACACTTAGCAGCAGAAGTCTGCGTACAAAAAACTTCTAACACTTTAACTGAAAAAATAAGGGTCATGATCTAATGTGATAAACTTCAATTTTTTTTAAATTTGTGTATTAACTACATATAATTCTATTAACAAAATATGCATCAATAAAACAGAAATATTAGTTACAAAAAAATTAAAATTAAAAATTCTCCAAATAATGCGTATGCAAAAATCTGCGTACAAATAAAGACGCCTTCTCCAAAATATACTTATTTACTTAAATACGTAGTTAGAATGGACACGAAAGGAAAGGAAATTGAATTGAGAGAGAGAGAAAAATTATTGTAAAGTTATGGAAAGAGGGAAAATCTTTTCGAAAAATAGGAGAAACTGTCGGCAGGTCACACTCTTCCATTCAAAGAGTAATTAATAATTATAAAGACACTGAAGATTACCTTTCACGTCCGCGATCTGGTAGACCACCCCTTTTAACAAACCGAGAAAAGCGAAAAATTGTACAGCAGGTTAGAAAAGAACCTGGGCTGACGGCAAAAAAAAATAGTAGAAAATGTACAAGAAGAATTTCATAAAACTATCAGCAAAGATACGGTGAGAAGGACGTTAAAAAAAGCTAACTATCACAGTCGCGTTGCACGAAAATAGCCATTTGTGTCAGAGGTCAATCGTCAGAAGCGGATCGCCTTTGCAAAAAAACTCTTAGACAAGCCCATTGAATTCTGGAAGAAAGTTCTCTTTACAGATGAGAGCAAATTTTGCATTTTCGGCATTAAGGGTAAACAACTTGTATGGAGAAAACCTAATACTGCCCTTAATCCCGAAAATTTGAAAGCGATTGTCAAACACGGAGGTGGTGGAGTTATGGTTTGGGGGTGTATGTGCACCAAAGGGGTGGGAAGGTTGGTTTTCATAACATCGACAATGGACCATAAAATGTATATAGACATTTTAAAAGAAAATTTGAAGCCTAGCATCGAAAACTTGGGCTTGGGGCCCGAATACTTTTTTCAACAAGATAATGACCCCAAACATTGCGCCCACAACACTAAGCTTTGGCTACTATACAATACCCCAAAGCAACTTAAAACACCTCCACAATCGCCGGACTTGAATCCCATCAAACACCTCTGGGATTTACTGGAACGCAGGATTCGGCAACACAACATAACGTCGAAGGAAACGTTAAAAAATGTTATGATTGAGGAATGGGCCAAAATCAGTTCGGACGAAACGAAGAAATTAGTGCACTCCATGCCTAAACGTTTAAGGGAGGTCATTAAACGTAAAGGTTATCCGACCTCATATTAATATAGAAACAATGATCTCATTTATGAATTTTTTATAAATACTGTCCTGACTTGTACGCAGATTTTTGCATCCCCGTTATTTGTAGAATTTTTAGTTTTGATTTTTTTCTGTAACTACTGTTTCTGTTTTGTTGAAGCATATTTTGTTAATAAAATTATATGTAGTTAATATACAAAATAAAAAAAATCAAGTTTATCACATTAGATTATGACTCTTATTCTTTCAATTAAAGTATTACAAGTTTTTTGTACGCAGACTTCTGCTGCTGAGTGTATATCAATTATCTCCGAAATTAATCAACCAATTTCATTCTTCAACATCTCAATCGACAGTACGATCTAAAGCGAATGGGAAAGTGGAAATGTCCGATCTCAAAATTTACTAATTACCCTTCGTACAGCTATTGTAATGATCTCGCGAACGTGCTGACTGGGATACTAGCCCCCAATATGAAAAAAAATAATTTAAACTAAATCGACTATAACTAGAGAACGGTTAGACCGATTTTAATCATTTATACCTCAGTCAAAAGCTTGCATCCGACTGAATGCCCGATTCAAAAAATGTAAGGGCTTTGATCAAAATACAAAAAACTAATTAATCAAATACATCAATTATTTCCGGAATTAATTGACCATTTTCATTCTTCAACATCTCTATCGAAAGTATGATCTAAAGCAAATGCGAAGGTGGAAATGCCCTATCTCAAAATTTACTAATTACCCTTCGTACGGCTATTGTAATGATCTGGCGAACGTGGCGACTGGGAAGCTAGCCCCCAATATGAAAAAAAAATTTAAACTAAATCGACAATAACTAGAAAACGGTTAGACCGATTCTAATCATTTATACCTCAATCAAAAGCTTACATCCGACTGAATGCCCGACTCAATGTAAGGGCCTTGATCAAAATATAAAAAACTAATTAATAGCCTCCCAGACGCCACGTTCCCCAGATCATTACAATAGCCGTACGAAGGCTAATTAGTAAATTTTGAGATCGGGCATTTCCACTTTCGCATTCGCTTTGGATCATACTGTCGATTGAGATGTTGACGAATGAAATTGGTCGATTAATTTCGGAGATAATTAATGTATTTGATTAATTAGTTTTTTTTGTATTTCAATGTATTTCATGTAACCTTTCGATTGAAGTATAAACTATTAAAATCGGTCTAACCGTTCTCTAATTATAGTAGATTTAGTTTCAATTATTTTTTATATTGGGAGCTAGACTTTTAGGCGTTCATACTTTCATAAACAACAAGCCGAACATCGCGACATTTCGAGGGCTTTCCAAGGTTAACGGAAGACAATTGAGATCGGGCATTTTGTGATTTCAATAAAAGAAACTATACCGATTCGAATGACATATTGATCTTGGTGATCGAATACGTCGTTTACGAGTTATGATAACGTAAAAATCGGCATCTTTGTGTTATTGTCGTGTACCTTGGCAACATTTTTGCGATTCAGCGGAATTGGGTAGAGTTTTCGAATCGGGCATTTCCACTTTCGAATTGGCCATGGATTAAGTTTTCGAATGAGACATTATTTAACGAAATCGGTTGAGTGGTTCTCTTCTTATAATCAAAATACTATACATGTAAAGTCCTATCTAGTTGGGGGCTGGAAAAATTGGAGGCTAACTTCGCATAGGTCAAAAATCGGTCGAATGAATAATCCGATTTGTACACGTTCTCGGTTTCGCTAAGGATGTTAGTAAACAAATCAACTCTTACATTGGCTTTTTTCACTTTTTTGCTTCTTCTGCACAAATTATACTTTAAAACTTCTTCGCCAAAATTAAAGAACTTTATCACCTCCAAGGTAATAAATAAGCATGCTGGAATTGATAAAGAAATGCAAGGAATTCGAACTAACATTTATAGCAACAAGAAAGTGCAAAATTTCACACAACATTCGAGATTTGATTATTGGTTTACGAAAAAATTAAAAATCGCTAAGTAAACTACCAAAATTAATGAATAAAGATCGTTCGTCAGTGTTCGATGGTTCACAAAAATACAGTTTAGTATAAGGCGTCCTAAAGTATTGTGTGTTCGAGATTATTGTGCATTATTAAATAAAATACGTGAAAATCCTAAGATAATTGCTCCTAAAATCGCCAACGAACTAAATTCTGTATCTGAAAGTGCAGTAAGTGCATAAACAATTAGAAATATTTTCCACAAAAATGGATATTATGGCTGTATTCCTAGGAAGAAGTCTTAATCTCTAGTCTCTATCATAAAAGAATGATGAGATTGGAGAGCAGTATTTTTTTATGATGAAACAACAATTAACTTATTTTTTTAAGCATTCAAACAAGAAAATTTGTGCATAACAGAAAAGTATTGAGGTGGTGGAGATATGTTGTGGGGGTGTACGTCAGTTGCAACAGGCAATATGACCTTTATAAATGGTATAAGGATAAACGATATAACCTTGATATTTAAAGAAATAATTTATTTGTAAGTGCTGGAAATTCTGCATCATTTACTTTGATAATAATCCAACCCTAGCACTCAATTACTTATCACTTAATTAGTTTAGGAATTTTGCTTCGATTAATAATAGCAGGCACACATAACTCATTCGCAAGAGTTTTGAGATATTTTCTTCTCTGATCGGTTGATATATGTTGTGGGTTGTGTTCCTGATAGATAATATACGACGCCAAACCTGCAATATCAATCATATTGAAAAAGAAAGCCAACGGCCAACGGTTTGTACGTCGTGTCACTGTATATGCCGCCAACATTTATCCATTACATCAACTCCCCCTTTAGTTTTGTTACAATATTTTATTATTTCAGATTTGGCAACGTCAGTCTCCTCAACTTCTCTGTCATATGCATTGATGAGAGAAGAATAACTGACTTATTTTTTTTTTGGAACGTATGAGCATATAGTTGCATTTTTGCTGTATGCAAAGTTTGTAGAATATACAGATCTTTCTTTAGAGGGTTGCATGTTGAAGGGTATAAATGTCTTATTTTTCCTAACAGTTTCTACCAAAGACATTTTCCAGGAATTGAGAGTCTGCACTAGCTGAAAACTTGTGAAGAAATTATCTGTTGTTACGTTTCCTCCAGAGTTCTTGTATTTGGCCACCAAGTCTAATACAGTCCGTTCCCCAATATTTTTTTGTCGTATACCATCTGACGGTTTTCCTGTATAAATTTGGCCTTGTAAAGGGTAACCATTCGACGCATCGCACGCCCAAAATACTTTTATTCCATACTTTGCCGGATTTGATACTGGGTAAATTTTATGTGCCCTCGATAAGGAAACAGTTGTTCATCAACCGTTATGCATTCTTTTGGCATATAATATTCGTCTAAATTCTTATTTAGCATCATCTAAATGTCACGGATAGGAGCAGCTTTGTCCTTCTTAGCACGTTCAGCACGAGTAGTTTGGCTGTCAAAACGTAAAAGGCGTAGAAACATTTTGAACCGATCGCGAGACATCGCTTCTCGAATAAGTGGCAAAGAATCGCATTTCCACATTTCGGTAATATGTTCGTTGTTCGACTTATGAACGCCAACAATTATGAGAATCCCCAAAAATGTATCCAATTCTTCTTGAGGAAATGGCTTAAAAACTTGAGGTTGCCTTTTAGTACAACCTTGATATTTTTCTAAACATTTGTGTTATAATTTTCTGTTATCAGTTGTCCTTTTGCATTACTTTCTCGAAGAATTGTGGAACAGATGTCCTTGGAGATTATAGTTCTAAATAATTCTTTTGTATACGTAGAAGTTACTGCCGTTACACCCATTTTACTTCTCAAAATATTGCGGCTAATTGTTTGGGCCTGCCGTTGTGGTACAGTGTTCCAAACAGTGCCATCTTTGCTTGTCAAAATAGTAGATTTTGAAGAGCACTCTAATTTCACTTCGTGTTTATCGTAGTCACTTTCATCTGACGTATCACATTGTTCAATAAACGGTTGCTCTTCAATATCGGACGCTTCTAAATCTAAATTTTCGGGAACATATTCCTCTTCATTTGAAGGAATAAAAGGCTCCTCATCAGATGACTCGTCTAAAGACGCCGCTCGTCAGGTGTTAACCTTCAGTGGATATAATTATTATATTTACTATTTTCTTACCTTTTCCTTTGACATCTTGGCTTACGCAATCCAACGATAGTATCTGTCATTTTTTTATCAACACCACAATACTATTATATAGCAAAATATTATAAACATTAATTTATACCATGTTTATAATTGTTTCTTATAACTACAGTTATTTACGATGCACCATGTCTCAGATGTTACGATATCAGAATCAAGATCGAACATGTTTATAAACAGGTCTAAATACATAAATGCTTACTTATGATATGTTAACACAAGTATGTCTTAAATTCATTGGATTCTATATGTTATACAAAACGATTTCAATATCAAACATTAAGATTATCGGTATGTAGTACCTGGGTACTATTCTCGTCATTAGCCGGTGTTTTATTTCTCAGTCACATAAAGGTTAAATGGGTGTTAAAAAGTAGTACATGTAATTAAAGTTAAGAAAAATGTTGAATCCTTAACTGGTTGTTTATGGTAAGAGTCTACCTGAAAACAAAGTTTTTTGAAAACAGCCAAGGTTATACCTGTTTGTTGACTCAGTGGAAACTTCTTCCACAAATACCCCATAAAAGACATTGTTGCGTCTTTCATGGAACAAAAATCGTAAAACTCGTCTTAAGACACTTTCATCCGTAATATTTGAAAATTTCTAATGGAAAATTTTGAATTATTATAGACTTCTAATTTCATAAAAATACCTAACATAAAATTCTTTTGTTTATAATCCTTGACATTTTGTTATCTTATTTAATTATTTGTGTAACCTTTCCTTAAATATTGAAAGGTGTGGAGATTGCGCCAATCTGACAAAAAGGTGATTCATACGAGGGGGTCAATAAAGTATGGTGTCACGTGATTTTAATTATAATTAGTTATCTGTATACAAAGTTTGTATAGTCAAAATACAAGACCTGGTTTGTTTATTAAATCGTTAGTGAAACCGTGAACTTCTTTTTAGTGAAACAGATCAGACTATCGTACAATTCAACCGATTGTCGCCGAGCGTTTCGATAATCGGAGGAATGAATAGTCCGATTTGTGCACGTTCTCGGTTTCGCTAAGGATGTTAATAAACAAATCGGGTCTTGCATTGGCTTTTTTGGTTTGTACGTACTCTAAGACCTAGCCATTATTTCACAAAGTCTTTGCTGCCTCGATAGTCTCCGTACAATTGAAACTTTAATCTTCTACGCCAAAAAAAATAAGAAAATTTCGGAAATAAATAAATAACTTCTATCACACTATGAAATTAATTTATTCAGTACCGGTATCGGCTAATAAGCTATGATCAGCTGAATTGTCAGATGTATAAAAAATCAAACATAAATTAATAAATGTTTAAAAATTTTTTAAAATATAATAAAATAACACGATAAACACACCACAAAAAAACCCTTTTTTTGTGGTAATAAAATAATTTTATAGCGTGATAGAAGTTATTTATTTATTTCCGAAATTTATATTTATAACACGTAATATGGATTTCCAAAGAAAATTAAAGAAAGTATACCTCTAAGATAATAAAGAATAGGCTGGAATTGAAAAAGAAATTTAAAGAACTCTAACTAACATTTATGGCAACAAGAAACCGGAAAATTTCACTAAACATTCGTGATTTGATTATTGGTTTACGAATAGATTAGAAATCGCCATGTGAGACTGCCAAAACTAATAAATATTTTGTTTCTTTATTTTCTATAATATGCAATGCAGTATATTATAGAAAATACACAAAAAAATGGGGTCCATAAAAATACGGCTTGGTACAGGGCGTTCTAGAGTATTGAATGTTGAACAACTATCGAAATGAACAAGCATTATTAAACAAAGTACGTGAAGATCTTAAAATAACTGCTTGTAAAATCACCAATAAACTAAATTCTGTATCTGAAAGGGCATAAACAATTAGATATGTTCTTCACAAAAATGGATATTATGGCTGTATACCTAGGAAAAAGTCTTTTATATCACAAAAGAACGATGAGTTTAGACAACAGTAATTTTTTATGATGAAGCAACATGTAACTTATTTCATGATTTGCGGACTCAAGTTTGGCGAAAACGTAACAAAGCATTTAAACGAGAAAATTTCTGCCCAACAGAATAATATTGAGGTGGTGTAGGTATGTCGTGGGGGTGTATGTCAGTTGCAACAGACAATATGACCTTTATAAATGGTATAAAGAATAAACGATATTACCTTGATATTTAAAAAAGTATTTACTTGAAAGTGCTGGAAATTTAGGATTAGTTACTTTTCAACAAGAGAATAATCTAATCTTAATTATACTTATTGCTCATCAATTACATATCTCTTCACAATTTCCAGATTTCACTCCCATAGTATAGGTATTAATGGGATGGGATAAAGCACAAAAAACACCTAATAATAAAATTAAATTAATTAAAATAGAGAATAAGGAAAATTGGTACTTTTTATGTTGAGATTATTATATATCAAGAGTAAGGATCATCCAGGATATCCCACTAGTTATTAAGAATTATTATATATTTTTCTTAAAATTTTTTTGCTGTATGGAGACTTGCTATGCGTAAAATTTAGGCTTTTTCATGTATTTTTAAAAAACGTTTCAATTGTTTTGATTATCTTGGCGGTTAATCTTCTTCATTTTTTATTATTGAAGTTTTAACATTTAATGTTTACAGATTCTTTTTTGAGCCTGTGTACGTTTACGAAGTAAAGAAATTAAAAGTTGGGTTATAATTTAAAGATACATTTGTCGACCTTGAGCACAAAAAAACGTTTCTATTTTTCGCCTCTAAATCAATTTTCATAAAAAATTTATCACCACATTGAATTCTACATTGGTATGTAAACAATTACCATGGTTTACGGTCTATAAAGCAAATCTTTATTTTTAACAATTTTTTTTCAAAAAATATTAAAAATAACTGGTGATTCATAATAACATATCAGCCTTAGCATTGTAACCCTTATCGAATACGTGAAGAACAGTATCTAGCGGTATTTCAGAAGGATTCTTGAATTTTTTAAGGCTACTTTAGAACTCACATTGACGACCATAACGGGTCAGTTTAGTTTTTCAGTTAGTTTTTTAAACCATCTTAAGTATTGTCCAAAGCATAAACACTAGATATTGTAGATTTGAATGAGTAAGTTGTCTTTATATTTTTTTTTGATCCCGTTACCAATGCGAAGAGAAACAATAATTTTCAGGACTAGGATCTTGGACAAAATTAAAACAAACTAAGTTGTTTAACAAACTACTCCTGAAAATTATTGTTTCTCTTCGTACTAGATATTGTACTAAATTTATTATTAAACTGTAAGTACAATAAAGCTATATATAAAGCTTTATAGAATGCTTAATCACTTTGTCGACATTGATGACATACCTATTTTTGGGTTGCTGATGTTTAGAAATTTAAATAAGTTATTTTTCTTCCCGTACTTTTCATTACATTTATATTGTTTGCTATTCCTTTTTCAATATTTGATTTTGACTTTTCGATTTAAATCGAATTGGAAATATTTCCAACCCAATTAGTACTCATTTTGTTCTAAATTATAAACGCATTGTATGGTGCAATGTCAAAATAATTCATAAATAATACATATGGCCATCTTTTAGCAGTGTTATGGCAATTATACTCTTGAACATGTTTCTAGATGACTTGAAATTGATTTTAGAACACTTGATATTGCTTCTAGTTCACTTGATTTGTTTCCTGAAGACTGCTTCTAGATGAGTTGATACTGCTTCCAGAAGACTTGAAATGCTTCCACAAGACCTGGTACTGGTTCTAAGAGACTTGATAGTTCTTCCAGAAGACTCGATACTGTCTCTGGAGGACTTGATACTGTATTCAAAAAACTTGAAATGCTTCTATAAGACTTAAAATGCTTCCAGAAGAGTTGATATTGCCTCTGAAAGACTAGAAATGCATCTAGAAATCTTGATATTACTTCTATAAGACTTGATATTGCTTCTAGAAAACTTGAAATGCTTCAAGAAGGTTTGAAATGGTTCCAAAACAGCGCCCATTCAAGATTGTTAATAGTTTTGTCTGGATTGAAGTTTGGCTTTCAGACGTTTGAGTCTTTTCCAATTTCAGATTTTTTCAACACTCATACGTATTTTCAAAAATCAGCGCCTATGTTCTCGAATGAGTTTGTTCAAGACCCTACTCTTTATTTCGTTAAGACAATGTTTGGTTTGTAATTTACTACAATAATTTAATAATATAATTATCATATAATAATTTGTAATCACGAACATCATCATATAAATCAAAAAATATAAATCCTCTTGATATACTTTCACCACGCGTACAGTTTTCGAAGGCCCATAAATTACATTTGCAGATTCTTTACACCTTTCTTGCTTTTAGTGGTAACTGGAAACTTTTCATTCCCATTCATCTGCTCCTTATTTATCTTTCGTTTTTCTTTTCTAAGATGCTGTATAATATACTGCACTTTGTAAATTTTCAATAGAATTTTTAGCTGGTGATGTCGCATCTATGAAATGTTCATCAAATTTGATTGTATCTATCGGCCAAATATTAACTACCCGAAAACCATTTGCTACTTTCTCTATATTACTAATACGATTGAAAGTTTTCGTAAAAAGTTCGATCACTTCATACTGTCTAATTTGTCGACCTACATTTTATGCCATGTATAAGTAGCACAATCTATTGTATGTAGTCTTGAGCAGTCCAAAAAATGTTAAGTCCAGTGTGTGCGGTAGAAGGAATAACAATATTATTCCATTTTGGCGACAAACCAGATAGCAAGCAACACTAACATGACTTTCATGATTGTCCAGAATGAGTAGAATTGGCTCTGCCACAGTTGGCTTAGCATAAGAGTTGATCCAACCTGAATCATATCAGCGTTGCCTCTCGCTTCTCTTAAAAATAAAAAAGGATTAATATATTTTCCTGAAGCATTAAATGCGCAAACAACTGTCCTTGTCGAGTCCCTTTCGCCACTTGTTGCCATGCTGTCTTGTTTCTGGCCTTTAGGTGCAAAAATTCTGGAGTTTCTTTGGACATTGGATATACCCATCTCGTCAATATTATAAATACCACTAGCATCAAAATGGTGTTTTGTTTGCAAAGCTTTCAAGTTGTTGAAGAACATCTTTGCTTCTGTTGCATTAAAAACTGCAATTCTATTGATAGAAGTTGATTCAGGTTAATGTAATGAAATATTAGGATGGCTTTTTTAATCCGAGAATCAATCTTTTTCTGCTGTTTGGGATATTTTGTCAAAATTGTGCTTCTAATTTTTTATTTCGACAAATTTTAAAGCTATTTTCCGCATCATTTTTATGGTTAAATCATAAAATACTTTATTGCATTCTATAATATGTTCTTCTAATTCACTTTCTTGGTCTTCTGAAAACATAGCCTTCCGTTTTTGATTGCTTTATAACATTTTTCTTGAGATGGTTATGTATAGTAATTTTTGGAACTTCAGCATATAGTTAGATATATTTTTAATTAAAAAACATGTAATAAAATGCAATATGTAATAAAATAAAAAATAGTACTTTGGTTGTTTAGGGGTAATTACGGACGGTCGGGATTACCCTACTTAAACCGCCCGTCCTTAACCAACACACACAATAACATTAAACTATTTTTTTGTTTAAGGTTAGAAATAGAAGAAGAAACTCGTAATGCATACGGCGAATTTGTAAAAAGATAGTTGAATTAATATCTATAATTCAGAAAGGTGATACCGGATTTCTATGTTATACCTACCTAAAATGTTATACACTTATTCAACTTTACCCAAATATTATATAATAATGTCGAAAAATATGAAATTATTTTTATATTTGTTTGGCACTGCGTTCAGGGATCTACTCATGATTCATTATTGAGAATATCTTCCATTCTGTTCTAACATAGTAAAATAGACGTTTCCACGATTACCCCGCATCCGTGTATACTTCACTCTCCCTTATGTCTTTTGCAGATTAGAATCAGGAGGATGAATAACAAGTTCGGTTTTTTATTGCAAGTAATATTTTTAGCAAATCCTATCTATTTTTAGGAACAGTCCTAAGTAATGTTAATTTTTTGCGAGAAGTTCTACAGCTAACGATATCCACTATTATTTTACAAAATTAACAAAAAAATTGTGATAACGATCTTACTACTCGTTGACCTTGATATTTCTCAACTTTTATGTCTCTGCAATTTCCTTGCAAAAAGTCAGCAACTTCTAGAAATACAAGCTTATCAAATAATTTTCGTGGTAGCCTGATGAAAAGTTAGTTGAGTGCACTACTCTAATTCCAAAATTGTCCGACGATCACATTCTTTGTGGTATAAACTTACATATCGCATGAGAATAATAATATTAGAGAATATGTGGAAAGACAACAACATCCAGCTTTGATTTCGAATATATATATATATATATATATATAAACAATTACTGTTTTCGGGTCATTATTGACTCAGTTTTGATCGTACAAGGATTAATTTGTGCCTGAAAATGATTTAGTACCGTTAGCACAACATGAAAGGAAAAAGCGCAGTACATTTTTCATGTCATCTTGTTTTTATAGTTGTTGTTTTGGCACCTTTAAACTTCAAATGTCAGAGGAGATTCATCTAAATTCGCTATTTGGCTTACAATTGGTTCTACACAGAGTTCTTTCGATGTTGAATAATAAAGTGATGAAAAGAAAATATTTTCTTTTCGATTCTTGTCAAATTTTTTGTAATATAAAAAATCCATAAACTTTATTAAACTCATTTCAATACGTCACTTTGTACTTCTTGGTCATTTTGTATTTAATCTCTTATTTGCATATTTAGTCACCCTCTTTCTTTCTGCGTGTATTCTAGGTTTGCGAGATAGAAGACAATTATGTCATTTATATTTAAAGATTGTTGGTCATCTTGCAGTTCATTTGTAAAATTGATAATCGTATCGATACTCGTTTAATCCCTTAATACACATGACCGAATGTGACTCGGGCACCCAAAAATGTCGAAAATCTGCAAACGCGAGTCTCCTTCAGAACAACATTTTTTCGTTATTATATTCAAAAATCTGCACCTGCAAATAAAGTAATGTGATCGTTCTGTGAAGTATGTAGTATAAAGTCTTGTTTTGGTCGTGAATTATTACGAGGAATAAGCAGTTTGGTTCATAAAAAGATTTATTTATATTATTCTTTATTTTATAGTAATATTTTGATTACACTAATTTGTTAAAAAGCGCCTGAGAGATAATGTGTTAGTGATTATGAGTTTGAAACGGACAGTTTGACAGCTAATGATGATATGATGATGAGTGCTGGATTAAAGTGGACTGAAATACATAAATGCAGATCCAACTGGTTCTGTACATTTAATTTTAATTAAGATGAGTACGATGTTTATCTCTCATCTCTTTATATTTCAAACTTTTTTTTGACATTAGCTTATTAAACGTATTTGAAAATGAATCTAATAAATATGCTGAATAGCAGCCAGGAGGATCAGCAAATGCGTGGAGTACTTTCAAATTCAAAGGTACTCTAAATATTATAATAACACAAAAGCAAATATGAGGCGATGAGAATAGAAAGGGCGAACTCAATATCGGACCAAAAAATTTTTTTTTATTTTTCATTCATTTGTATGATGAGGAATAGTTCTATCTAACAATTATGTTAAGTTTGCCCTTTTTTCCCTTCGAACACTCGAATATTACGCAAAACCGATGTTCGATTTTAAGCATCTGTATCACATTGTGTTTCTCGGATTCAGGGATGAACGGCGAACTCCTCAACAAAGGCCTGTTTACTTTCTGCACGTAGGCCATATTTTTATTTAATTTAGTTGACTGATAGCTTACAAAGAACATATAGATAGAAGATTATAACTAAAAAAATGGTTATCAAGAAAAATGTATTTTATCGAGTTCGCCCTTATGCAAAATATTAAAAACACGGTTTTCTCCAAATCAGATTTTATTGAATTCGTTCTTTCGAGAATAGAAACACCTCATTTTCTGGACAGACTTGGAATCTTTTTATAGTCATATTTGCCGTGTATTTTTAAAATTTTTAAGGAAAAAATGTACGTATAGTCTAAAAATTTATTAGTGACTTAACAACAATTAAAAAAAAATAATTTTTTAATCAACTTTTGTCCAAAAGAACGTATGTAACTATACACTTGAAAGCAATTTATTGTTTCGCAGTCATTTTTCTTATAATTTCCTAGTATGGGGACGTATCATCTAGTATAGTAGGACGTATCTATGGTAGAACAGTATCCCCTACCTTGAAGTACTTTCGCTTTTATCTTTTTTAAGTTTTCGTATTCATCTTCTTGCTTTTCTCTGAAGAGTGCTTTAGAAGACTTTTGTTTAGTTTGTGGAAGCTTTCGTGCCACACTTTGACTAAAATTGGCACGATATTTGGGAAGATTGTTAAGCAGATACTGAATGCCAGTCTAAATCGATTTGGGCTTAAATTATTAATTTCTATTGTCTATCTCAGTCTTGAGGTTTGCGTTGAAGATGTAGATCACATAACAAAACCCCTTTCTAAGCAGATTCTTTAGAGTCTTTAGAGATTTTGGTGGTTCATTTTTGTTTTTATGTTGAAATACCTATTTGTTTACTCAACAAATTACTCATAATATTGATATGAACTCCACATATAATTCTCAAAACAAACAAATAAAGGTTATTTTAATTTCAATGAATAACAAGTAATGACGATTAAAATCAAATGATGAAAAACTGTTATTGTTCAATTAGCAATAATGAGTCAAATTATCTTATCTTTATTTCGCAGCATTTCTCTCCATTGATTTCCTATTTGACTGTTTTTTTTAACTTCCTTGATAAGAAACCTTTATATCTTAACCAACCATCGTTACATTTCCTCTTCTTTCTTCACTCGAACGCAATCTCTAAAAACCATTCTCTCGTCATAATCTTTTTGTTGTGGTATAATTTGTGTAAAAAGCGATGCAGGAAGAATCGCCTGCGTTTTAATTAACATTAAACGATCGTTAAAGAAAACTTTAATTCCCTTTCGACTGTTTGAGTCGTTTATAAATATTTATAATCGAACTTTAACCAGCTGGCTAAACACAAGCATTGTATTGTAATGCGTATTGCAGCACACCAAATTGAATAATAAAAGGTATGGATTGAAAGCAAAATTGAATTGAATTAAAATGAGACGACGGCCACCTCCTCGTCATCCAGAAAGACACTTTCCAGGTCAACGGACTTGGTCGGCATTTGTTTTTCCTTCGTCCGTTCCGGCAGGCTGTTATTTTAAAGGCTTTATATTTAGATTTGAATGTAAAATATATTATTTTTATAAGTCCCAAAACTTTCTCAAGTTCCTGGAAAAAGAACTTGACGTACCATCGATCTTAACGACTTCAAATTTAAAATTTTTAATAAGCTCTAATTACTTAAAACGAGTTTTTAAAAGCGAATGGTAATTAACGACCCATTAACCACACTGTGTGATTATTACCCGTTGAGCGAACCAGAGAGTTTGTCATCGAACCTTCTTTGACGATCCCATGTTATTAATGTCACCATAATAAGCCTTATTACGGTGATTATCTTCGCTAAAAAGAAGGCTAATAATTGCCCCCGTAGTCCATGCGAAAAAGGATCGTTTACGTTGATAATGGTTTATTTTCTGCATATTTGAGGAACAATGTCACTTACGGTACAACGGTGGCGGGTCTCGTCCCAGATCTCAAACAACATTAAAAGTCATTAGATTTTTTTTCTTATAGAGATGTAGGAAATAGGTAATAATGCCACTAGCTCATGGTACGGTCATATTGTTTTTATTAAAATTTATGATTCATTAACTTTTTAAACGGTTATATCACCAAAGAAATAACTCCTCGGCCAAGTTGGTTGTTCGTCGTCCTTCACTCTCCCGCCATATAAAGCACTTTTATCCCGGAACAAAGTCAATCGTTCGGATTCTTTGTAATCCAAGAATGAGCCGATAATATAACCCGTTATGGGTAATATAATCCAATGAAAACCTTTTGGCAAAATCATTCTTCTTGGTAAATGTACAAGATTTTTTGATTGTGCTTCTTTTTTGTTTTGATTTACACGTCAGATTGATTAATTTGTGAAACCATAGAAAATTGCTGATAATATTTTGAAAGTTAAAAGTAACTTTTACCCAACAAAAATTACTAAGCCCGATACATTCTAACAAATTATGCAATGCTGTTCGCAAGGTGAATTGTAAGTAGCGTTGTTCGGTAGAGCACGCGATTTTTCACGTAACACTACCTTACTTACACTTTTTGAGCATTAAAACTTTTTATAAAATAAAATTTATCCTGTGAGTTGAAAGTTTATCATTACAACGTTGAGTTTGTGTATTTACCTTCAAGAATGGGTCAAGCGTACTAGAGTTTCGAATTATAATGATTAATAACAAAATCATTGTGTTGCACCTCTCTTATTATACGAACGAATGAATTAACAATGACAATTTGTGGGATTTTTTCTTTAATTTTTTTAAATGTGTTTTTAGGTCAAGCTTCAATGTTCTTTTTAATTATGGTAGAAAAGTAGTAGAATAATAGTAGAAAAAACCAACTCAGGAAATTAAAAAATGAAGAAGTGATTGCTACTGGAAACGATCCTTTTACTTTAACGAACGATGACCTTTTGAGTGCAAGGTCTTCCGTAACGAGCGTGTCCTTCAATAAACGTCGACGTCGACGACGACGACGTCAGTCACAAATCCAGTTCACCGGCTTTTTATCGATTTCTACCTGTCTGGTTGCTTCCGTATTTATTCTTCGCTACACACAGCCTTGACACTGCACGTAAATGGGGATTGGACGGCTGGCTCAATGCGGAAAAAAATATCATTACACCCAGAAAGCCGGTTTGTAATTAAAATCTGCCTATTCATACACTTCAACTGCGAGGCCTCTTTCACTATATGAACTAAAACCAGTTATTACGTCAATGGCTTCAGAACTAACTGTTAAACCTACGGGTTCAGCTAACGTTATTCTACGCTTCATTTCCTAGACCGTATACACGGATGAAATACACTTCCGTTCGTGTAATTTAAAATATTAAAATATGAATTGCTGTAAAACTTGGATATAAAAGATCTCGTTAAAACTCGGTTAGTGTTGGTTCTAGTAACAATGCTAGTGTAAAACTGGAGCTGATACTCGACCTAGAATCAGAAAGGTTGGGGATTAGGAGTGGATCTTTAGAAAAAATATTTTATAGCGAGAACTGTATGTTACCTTAAGTTTTCATGTTGCCTAGTAGATTTAACTAGCTTACTTGAATGAAATCGGGTCAAATGCAAGAAATAACTCGCGCGGAAACCATTACAAGCAAGCAAATATTGATTAGCAACAACGGAGGCGTCCTTCGAAAATATTTGATTATTACGAGCACGTTAATCGACAAGATCAATATGGAGAATCGGATTTGTTTATTGTTATGGCAGAGATAATGTTTAGATATGCGTAGATATTATTGTGCAATGACATTGAATTTATGTATTTAATAAAAAGTACACTTAATTATCAGATTAATATAAATTAATACAAATTTATCGAACACTTAAATAATTTTTGGACAGGTTAAAAATTCTGATTATACACTAAAACCAATATAATGTTGCTCTCTTCCTGTCAATTGCGTGTGTTTCACTCGACTAGATATTTTTTAAATATCAGATTACTTTGGATAATACCACGTAAAATGATATTTGTTTCTAAATTGCGAATAAATAAAATTTAATGATACATTTCTATATATGACTTAGTTGCAATGAGTCACCTTTAATTAAATATCACACTGATTGCATTGTTAACTTGGTGAAATTTTTTTTGTTTAAAAAATGTCCGTCATATCTGTTGTGGTAATTATTTGCAAAGCTACTATGGTACAGCACTAAATATAATCATTATTATTTTAATAGTTTAATATTTACGTTAACATTTGCTGTATAATATTACGTGTTATCTTAATCCAAATTGCGTCGTACCAGTAAACAGGTGGTGTATTAATCCAGCAATACCAATTAAATGTAGGATTCTAAGAAAAATAACCTTTACATCCGTTACAGTTAATAAATAGTTATTTTATAATTATGCATGCAATCTCTTTGTAACCTGTTCTATACAATGTATAGGGCAAGATCAATTATATCATTTATACCGGTAATTAGATATACCGGTATAATTGCTCATGTACATTTATTTTTAAATTATTGTGCATGACGTTTTGATCGTAAATTGTTATGCGCAAATCAGTCTTCTTTATTCTAATTGTTAACAAGCCGAATATCCTTGGTGTTTTCATGTAATAGATTTATTGCTGCTGGAGACCGTCTTAACGGTTTCCATGTTAAAATCCTTATGAAGATCATTGATAGCGAAATCACTTTGGTATTATGTTGTAAACTTGTATGTTGGTAACCCAAATATACGCATCCAAAATTTTGCTGTATGTATGTATTTGATTAGAATCATTTTTAGAAACCCTTTGGAATCAAAAAAGGCTAGAATGTTTGCAATAATGAAATAAAAAAACCGTCAACCCTTAAATTTCAACGGAACCTCCTTTATTCAACGAAAATTCTGTTTAACTCTTCAACCATCTAGGCAACAAACATTTGAAACTGACAAAGGATTCTTAGAAAATGAATTAAAACTAGGACTAATACTAGAACTAATACAGTAGATCCTAAATCTCTAAAATCTTTAAATCGTGGAATCTCTAAAGTTAAAATTAAAAATTAGGTAAAGATAAAAGCACCAGTGTTTGCAGTACGGTGTCATAATGAACTTCTAAAATAAGAAAATAGATATATTTATTAAGAAAAAAAAGAACATGTTTACAAATTTATCATAGTGTCTTCTAAAATAGAACTTGAAGGTTAAAGAGAATTTAGGTTTTTTAGGCATAACAAACGCGTCTAAAGTTGTGTTTTTTGTGTTCTAAAGTCTTAATCTTCTTTGTATGGCGACCCCTTTTCGGAGAAAATAATTGAAGAGGGCTTTTCCAAATCTAACTAAGTCCAAAAAATCGAATATCGCGTTTTTGTGTTTAAAATAAATACAAAAAGGTTGCGTTTGATCTATAGGTTTGTTTCATAAAATTTATACAGGCTGTTCCGTAATGATATGCGAATATTGAAGGGGGTGATTCTACATCAAAAATTAATAATAGTTTCTTATATAAACAATGGTCCCAAAATGTTCCGTTACTAAAGTACAGGGTGTTAAAGCTTTAAAAAAAGGATATTAATTAATATTTTCGGAATCGCTTTAGGTATTTTTATGAAATTTGGTATATAGTGACATTTCAAACCACTCTTTGTAGTTAAAATCTGTTTACTGTTAATACCTTATTTGCAAATACCTTTTTTTAAAACTTTAACACCCTGTATTTTAATAACGGAACATTTTGGGACCATAGTTTTTATAAGAAACTATCATTAATTTTCGATGTAGAATCACCCCCTTCAATATTCGCATATCATTACGGAACATCCTGTATACACCTCAGTTTATTTTGATATAACTCCTAAAGGTTTGTTCCAAAAGTAATCCAAATACAAAAAGATTATATTCAAAAATTGTCATAAGCATAATATGTTTATACAGTATGAGTCAATAGTGTATTCAACTTCATTTTGTTTTAAATGGATCTTTGTCCATATATCTTTTCACTGATTGATGAGTTGTCTTAAATGCTATAAGTGCATATCCTGTTTTCAAATTTTGAATGCAAGGTTGCCAAGTTATTAATCATTTTGTGAAAATGTTTGAAGAATCATATTGAAGATTGTTATTTGGCATATCGATAAACAAAGCTTGGGTTTTTCGAACGCTAATAGTACTATTGGGTAATATTATAGAGGTCGGTTACCGGAACCAGTTAATTTATGGAATGTTTAGGGGAATACAAATTTTGTTATTTTATTTATTTATTTTTTGAAACCGGTTGAACGCAATAGTTTTTACATACCAATCCTTAAATAAGTACAAAAAAAGACAACAAACATTTTGTTATTTTAAATATAACACCTTATATTTTATTTATGCCTCCAAAGGCTTTAGTAATTATCCTTTGTTTTTGTTTAACATATATTCTTCATAGTTTATTAAGATTTATTAATATTTAAGATTTAGTTTATCTTGTGAAAAACTCAGGTTTATGCGGATATTTTTGAAATAGTCTAATTATCTCAAAAAGTACACATGCTATAATCAATCTATACACATGTTACAATCATTATATGTAACAAGATGCACCGTGTAAGAGAAGAAATACCCTATACAACTGAAAATAATTTTAGTCGATGCAGCTTTGATTGTAATATATGAGACATAAAAACATTTTATTTCAACAGTAAGGCAACAATCTTCCCTTTTCGCATTTTTGACCCACCCTGTATTTATCGCCGAAATTGTTAGTTAAAAAGTTCCGTCTACTCCTTTTAGTCAGTATTATAAAATATTCGCTAGTATGTTTAACATTGAATTTGAAAATCCACATTCGGACGAATATTGCTTTTGTGAACAAAAACAGATAGAGGTAAATACTACAAACATGAGGATCTGAACTTGTCAGTCTCTCCATAAAACTTAAAGAACACGAATTACGCGCAAATAAATTTTATGAACTTTTAATAGAAGGAAAGCCTAGTGATATATTTATTAAATGAGACAGTTGTGGCTGTTTAATAATTACTTTTGTTATTATTAAGCTCATTAGAATAGGGAAAATACGTTCTAGTATACATTGATCGAAAACGAAAGTTGTGAAGGGTCAATCGATGTTTGTTCTGCAATCAAATAGTTTTGTAGATTATTAGATTCAAGATACGTTCACGTCAATCCATACATATATACCATAGATCTTGGAGCTGTTCTCCAATTCATGCCTAGAGCAGAACAAGAACTCGGCTATTATGTTTATGCTACTGTAACATGTGCAAAATAGTATATTTACCGAAATTGGACACATACAAAGGTAAAAAACAGTATATGTCAAAAGCACTTATAGTGGTTCTCTGCTCTCCCATAGCGTTTTGAAAAGTAATAATACAAATCTCACAAATTAAATAATGTGAAAACATCATCGTCCATTAATAAAATTAACGTGCAAAAAATGAGTAATGTTCAACAAATAAATAAGAATGCTTTGCTTTCACGACCGGTGTTAATAGAACTAAGATTAGAACTAACATTAGCACTAACACTAGAACTGTTTATGAATTATATACCTGTTGTTTGGAAGAGAGAAATAAAAAATAAATTAGACCTAAATAGTCAAGAGGCACCATCTTGACTACAAAATATAATATCATTTGATACATTAACATATTCGTACTGAATGTGTTCTATACAACTTTTTACAGAAGTTTAGTCACTTCTACGAATAATTATTTTGGGCTTGGTGAGTTTTGTAAAAGTACTCTTCAATTGTAAGCGACCCCAATCAATATCTTGTCTGAAAGAGTTGCTCTAAAAAAAGCATTCAAATGTCCCAAAATAATATCATCGAAGATAAGTATTCATACTTATCATACTTACTATAAGTATTTATACTTATCATACTTACCAATCAATCATAATAAGAGTTTGATGATACTGAAAAAGTTTAAATCACTTTTAGGAAACCATAATTACTCTAGAAATTTTGCAACCCTCCTTCAACTTCTTCGCGAGCTACAGTTTAAGCGGTCTTGTTCTAAAGTGCACCCGGCGTGTCCCGTCATTGTCCCAATATTTCATTTTTAATTGAAACTTCGGATAAAATATCAGAAACAAAAAAATAACTATCAACTTGTTGGCAGCATGAGCTATTATGTCACCAAACTCCTACTCATCACTTTGAAGTCTGCCAACTTGTTGACCGTTACATCCAAACATTGTATATTATCTTACGGTCTGTCAACTTGTTTGCAACATAACCTTTTTTGTCTCCCAAGTCCTGCTCATCAGTTTGAAATCTGCCAACTTATTGACAAGATGAGTTATTACAGTTCTACAGATTATATAATATTACAGTAACTATCTAACTTATTGGCAGTATGAGTTATTACTGTTCCAAACACTGTACATTATTTTAAAGACTGACAACTTGTTGGCAGGATGAGCTGTTATGTCACCGTAATCTTGCTTATCAGTTTGACTTGAGTTATTACTATTCCAAAGAAATACTGTACATTATCTTATAGACTGCTAATTTTTTGCCAAAATAGCCTATTATGTCTCCAAAGTCCTGCTTATCAGTTTGAAGTCTGTCAACTTATTGGCAGCATGCATTTTTACTGTTTCAAATAATATACATTATGTTAAAAACTGCCAACTTATTGGAGGCATGAAGATATTATCTCCATAAACTCCTGCTCATCATTTTGAAGTCTGCCAACTTGGACGTTGTTGTCTATTCCGTACTTTTTAAGGTTTACAACTTCTACACTATACTTCGGTTTTTGCTATGATACTTGTTAATTCAAGGAAATTTTTTTAGGGTTTCTGTTGGTGTTACCTAGGATCCGAACAAAAATTTCTGATCTTTTTCGGATTATTAGTAACATTTTCAGTAACTAAATGTTAAGGACAAACTTCTAATCAATCTTTAAGTAAATACGATTTTAGCAAATTTAAATTTATGATCATTGAAGGAAGTCAACTTACCCATTGACGGGAAGACGTTAAAGGAAGAAGTACCCATAAGAATATGCCAGCTTTTATTATTTATTTTAATTTTGTAATAGTTTCATCTATTTCAAAACACTATAAATAAGACTACACAGTCTGTTAATTCTGCCATTCTGTCAAATACGATTAATTATTAATCAAATTAACAAATAATCAAAACATTAATTAATAAAACAAATTACGTGAGTCACGTAATTTAACGTGACCCACGCTTGAGTCACATGATTCATGTATGATATTCACGTGAGTGCCGTGCGTTACTCGCTTGGGTCTAGTTCGTGAGCGAGCATAAAAAGTCACTCACGCGCACCTCTTTACTTCATAATAGAATTTTCAACGTTGCAACGAACATTTTCACCGATTTCTTTATTTGGGTGATTATTAACAGCTGCTTTGCTAAGGAAATCCCGAGCTTGAATTATTATATTATATTTCATCCGTATTTACTTCATCAACAGTTTCATTCATTTTTTCTCAAGCTTTTAAATCGTCTGTAGAAAGGTCATCATGGGATTTCAGTAATTCATTTATGACATCAACTTCTACATTTAAGCTAAGATCTGCATCTATCATCACGATATGCTTAATGTCTTTAACATATCTTTATGGATAGATTAATCATCAGCGTTCATTGCTAAAAAGGATTTGAAACAAAAAAAAGATTTAAAAATGGCAATTATTTACTGATACACCGGTTGTAGAATTAAGGTTTTGTTTGGGTGAATAAATTTTACAGTAATGCAATCAAAATCTGTATCAAGAATAAGAGATAGGTTAGGATAATAGACTAATCCTAATCCTTTACCATGGGACAAATGTTGTAACAAAGCTGTCTTTATTAAATTTTTCTCTTTTAAATACTATGATTACTCTATGATTGATAGAGTGATAATGCAACGTAGGTTTTAATGTCATGTTTCAGAGGAATTGCACGGAGAAGTGTTTTCCTATCTTTTGTAGGTGTATGACCTGGAAGGCGCGCCGTATCCTGTGTGAGATATGTTCAGTTAGATCACTTTTTCAGAAAATTCGGTTTCATCTTCTTAAATATCTGTTGCGGAAGGAAACTGTAATCTTCTACAAATTTTGCGAATTCGGTTATAAAACGTTCTGCGTCCTTTCTGTCCGCACTTGCAGTTTCTCCATGTCTATCTAATCGATACTGTATATTGTGGTGCATACTACCACAATAACGACCTTTTATTGTCGTTATTACATTAAAACATATATTTTTTATTCCAGTTTAAGGAATACGCCAGATAGGAACTCCCCTCTCATCTCTTTGACTTTAATATAAATCTTTATTAAATTTTCTTTTATGGTAATTACGAAATTTTCTGCTGTTTATCATAATTATGTCTTTATGTTTTATTATAATTGAAATAGTAGACGAAGAATAATCACCCATAATCATTTACTTAGTCTATGTGTTATTTCTTGCTTTTCTTTAATACTTATTCTTTTTCTTAATTTCAGTCCCATAATGTTCGCATAAACTAGTATTTTGAAATTACACAATTTGAAAATCGATTAATAGTTGAAAACTGATGAACTTACCCAACACCTGTTCACTACGAAGACTCATTTAGTACATAAATTGGATGATGCGCAAAAAGGTATATTTCGCAATATTGCAATCTCGTAAGTAGAGTTATAACCTTCGATGTAAAATGTTTCGTAAGTTGAAATACTAGCAGGTAAAGCTCTCGTAACTCAGGAGTTTACTGTACTAAAATTAATACTAAAGTCCAAAACTAGAAGTTTTCTGGTTTTGAAGTGTGAGTTATTAGTCCTAGTGTTAGTACTTATTATAATTCACCGATCTTTGTACTTAGATTCTCAGAAAATTATCGTTAAAAAATTCCGGGACTTACTGAGAAACATCGCAAGCAACATGTCCGCATGTTTTCTAATGTAATTAATGATACATATCTCATTAATTATTATATCATGAGTTCATGATGATGGATAAAGTTATTAATTCCATCTACAATCATCAGAGATGACTTTTTTTAGTCCTTTTATGACTCCAAGAAGTTAAAAGCGATGCATTATACTCGATGTACCTTTTTTACGACTCTTGACACTAATCCACTGAGTCTTGTTAGCGAAATCTTCTTCGTCTGCACATTTATTTTAAGTCGAACTTTGCCCAATGCTTTTTTTGTTCCCTGTATATTTCGTTACTTTGAAATTTATTTTCGTGTTCTAAGTAGTTTGTGTACCAGTTTTCCTGAAATAATTCTCTAATTTTATATATTTTTTGAAATTTTTTGATTTAATTTAATAAAAAGTGTTTTAATTATTTACCATAATTTGGTTTTGAAACTTCTACTATATATGTGTTAATTTTCGGCAACTTTGATTTAAATGTCCCCTCCTCAAAGATGAGTGGGTAGCTCAACATACAAAATTGACCTGAATAAAACCCGGAACATCTGTCTGTTAACGCAAGAGTACACACTGAATCATTTGTCCCTACAAAATCAACAGTTGCCTTTTAGTACAGTTTTATCTAGTGTATTTTTGTATTTAAATTTCTATTTTAATTCATTCCGAATAAATTTGATTAAAAAATCGATTTGAAATATATTTTTAACATTATTTCACAATTTTCTTTTAATTTAGATTAACAAAAAGGATTTAACTCTACAACATAACGGTATTTTTTTAGAATTTCATAATGTATTAAAATTTTATTGAAAGATTAATCGGAAAATTCTATTGGAATATAAATCGATTTATTATCGATTTATAAAAGCACATAAATAGACCTTTCAATATAGAATTCGAAAGAAATGACGATGTTGAATGTAGAACATGAAAGGAATCTTTGGTCAGGCGTATAACTTGAACATATCGACACAGTATTAATGACATTTTGCGGTTACACATTCAAAGCCACAGGAAGGTGCTTAATATATTGAATGCGAGTCGGTATAAATGTTTTTTTGTATGTTAATGTTGGAGAGATTAACCTTAATTTGAGATGATGGGAACGATTTTAATTGCAAATATGTTATGACAAATATTGATTAATACTTACATAAATTAAATAATCGTCAATTAAAAATATTTTTGAGTGAAATTTTGCTATTTTACGGTATGGTTCGTCTGCCAGCTGGAATTCATTTTGCATACCATAAGGTGTTACACGCGTACCATACCTGAGGAATTTTGTAATAAATTAACTTTAACTTATGCAAGAGTTTAAATTTATCTTCCGGTAAGAAATTACGTGATAGAATGTAAATTCTTTTTCCGTAAATGACAATTAATTTGTTCTGGAATAATTTCTCAGATTGTGATTTGTTCATATGATCGGAACTTGGTGAGGTGGGAGTCGGGCCTATAAATATTGATGATATTCCATGAAAACGAAAACACACTTATGAAACCCGAGCTATTAACATATTTTTTTTAGGTAACTTTCCCTTTTTAAATACCGTCGCCCACATGTTTCTATACCGCGTTCATAAAAAATCTACGTGAATTGGTGCATGTATTGTGTTTGTTTACGACAATGAAAGGTTTATTTATAACTTAAAAATAAAATTGATTCTTATCTTAAAAATATTTTCTCAAATCATCTGGTCTGGGTTCAAATGTGTTTCGTTTATGATAATACCTTATCTTGAATTCTCAATTGCAGTTGTGTACAGTCATCGAACTCTTACATAACAGTGTAGCATTTCATTTGCATCCGTAAGCGGAGAGGTTTCTCCCGCAAGCATATTTTAATAGTTACTTAGAAAATACATAATACAAAGTAGTACACAACAAGTTCTTGACTTCCTTTTTGTTTCAACGTATGCCGGCCAACTCTTTGAATGCCTAAATTAAATATATCGGACCCAAGGAGACTCGTATATTTATAGTCCGGGGCAGTGTCACATATTTTCCGTACCACGAATAATTGAAGTTATATTTGTGCGAAGCCCCGCGAGCCAACTTAAAACCGGCGGCAATATCGTTTTGTTGTTAGATATGTTACGCTTCTCTGGGGCTTCGTGTTCTATGTTTACAGAATAGAGACGCTTTCGATTTTATAACGGGGCACGAATCCGGATTTACACCTGTATACGTGTTGTATGTACGTCTTTATCTTTGGGAAGCAGTTAAATTCGTTCGTGTTTGTGTTTCTCCAACCGTATTTAACGGTGGGGGCGGGCGTCTGTTTTTCTTGAAAACCAACGCACCACCCAGTCATTGATGGACTGAAGAAAGGTGGTTTACAGAGCGATATAAGATTTATTGCAAAATGTTATTTTAGATTTTAGAACTTCAAATATGTACTATAAGGGGCATTAACCAGATGAACTTTGTAATTTTTATTTATTAATCTTTTTATTTTTGAATCGCAATATATTTTGTGTTTTTTTAAAATTTAATCTAATCAAGAGGATGTGGTTTTACATTTTTATTCATGTATAGATTTTATTTTTGTGAAATTTAAGTTGGGGGCTTTTATTTAGAAACTGTTTGACCTACTTTTATAAAGAAAATATCGGCGTGCCCAAAATATTTTGGGTTACACTTCGAACAACTGCAAATTCACCCAATTAAAGTCACGCAACCTGAACACAAAAGCGATCCTTGCGAAGAATAATTGTTGCTTTCACATAATAATATGTTAACATTGATTGTATCTTTATACAATAAAGTTACCAATCACTTATATAAGATATTTCAAACTAAAAATCCTTAGATTTTTGTCTTAATTGCAGATTCATTCAACATCATTTAATAGGAGAAATTGGATTAAATAAAATTGAATTATTCTTTTGCAATTTGCATCACGTATAGAACCCTGAAACCGGGTTAAAACACAGCACGTTTACTAAAAACTTTTCTAGAAAGTACATTTTTACGATGTCTTCGAAAAATTTTTAAATCTAGTCATTTCCTTTTGTTCCTTTTAATTGAACCCAATTTACAAAGTCATAAAATCCATCGGATATCGTTTCAAACAATTTAACAGTCTGTTGATTCAAATAATTTCCAATCAATTTAGTGTCTTTTCCACTTAAAAATTTTTTACGTTTCGTTTTAGATGTAATTGCCTTTATGGTTAAGATCGTAAATAGTATATAACGTTAAACGTTACAACTTCTTAGAGGCTAATCGGCTTGTCCTACTTCGGGAAAAATCAGTTTTCCACTTTAACCGACGCGACGACGGCGTTGTCGGTAATTTTTTTTAAGTCGATAGCTTCGTTTTTCCAGGTTAATGCCATGCGACCCCATAAAGATCCTTGTTCCTAAAGGGTGTTGACCACCTTACGGTCACGTTATAACAATCGTAATTTATCTTATTCCTGCTGCTTTATTATTACCTTTTATTTTGTCGGCCTAGTTTTTTCTTTCATTTTTTTTTAATTCTAGACAGGGTACAACCTTGGTTCAAATTCAACGCTGGATTACTTTACTTTACCTTATCCTTCACGGTAACATGACTGTACACTATTCTAAATGTCAAGAAATTGGTTAATTCATTCAGTTTTTTAAGTAATTCTATCATTGCGCTGTATCTTGATGAGAGTTGTTACGAAAGGTTTCATTACGATTTTCTGTATGAATCGGGGTGTTAAGAAATTTTCTTGCCCATTAAATAATGCATTGTGGATCAATTCAGAATGATAGTCTTGGTTGTAAAGAGTTAGATGGTTTATAAATATGCTTGTTATTTGCATTACATGAATTAATTAAATAAACTGTTAAGTCAGAATTACGCAGATAACATTCGTTTTGTTTAACTGCGGTAATTATTATCTATAGTTATTTGAAGGTTATTACACTCGTTAAATTATAATGTTTCACTTTGTCAAATACGGTGGAATTAGTTAAAGGTGTATAAAAGGTTTTATTTTATTTTTTAACGTTCATTTTCATTCGTACGTTTTCATAATTTTTTGTAGAAATTATTCTGAACTTCTTACAAACTTCGATGAAGTTGCATCATTTAATGGAGATTTTGACTCAATGTATGAAGCAAAGGTAAAATGTAGAAAGAAAAAAAAATTAAAAGAGCATATACTTTCATAACTAATTCATAACTAGAAACCGGATTTATATACTTTTGCATATTTTGCATATAACTTTATATTTTAGCATTTTTACCACATATAAATTTAGTTATCAATATACAGTGCCGTCCAAAGATATTTGTTGCTCCAGGGCTGGGTTGAACGAACGAAACAAAATACATAAAAAAATCTAGTTCTAGGTCTAGTGTCATTTCCAGTTTAACTTCAATTGAAATATACAGGGTTGCCAAATCAGTTCAACCCAACCCTGTATATTTGAACTGAAGTAAAATTAAAACTGGCGCTATATCTAGAACTAGAATCATTCGGGTTTAGCCGTCTTGAGAGATGTAAGGCTAAACCTGGATGTTGCGAGATCTAGAGATAAATCTAATGATATAAAGCTAGAACCTAGACCTAGAAGTGGAAAGCTTTGGATTTTGCCGTGCGTCTAGTGTTAGTTTTACTTTATTTGAAATATACAGGGTTGCTAAATTAGTTCTTAAAGTACTCTATTTCAGAAACCACTCATTATAGAGGCCTTTGTTAAAAAAGTGTCTTCAGATGCACGGCTAAATTCCACCTTGCATGTTTGAACTTACTGAGTTTTACTACAAAAACTTGAAACACCATTAAAAGTAATATTATTGTAATTGTTACTGATGCAAGTATACATTTTTTTTTGGTTTTACCACATATTTTGACCGATTTTAAACACATAAAATACTTAAATATATTGTTTAATTTTATCGTATATAAATCCGGACTTTATACGTATAAGGACCTTATACGTTATAAATAGTTCAAAAAAGATAAAATTCTCGCTATTTCAAAAGATGCTCAAATTTCGTTAATTTTTGAAATTGAATAAAAACGGTTGGTACATTCTTAAGACCCTTTTTTGAATAGAATATTATAGTTTGAACATTCTTAAACATAGTTGTTAATTTTTGAGATATAAGAAAGTTATGTTTTTTAAAATAAAAATTATTATTTATGATGATATTAGCGAAAGGATTTTCTCCAACGAAATCATAAAATTATTAATCTTATTCATCAATGCCAAAATATTAAAGATTAATATCTGAAATGATACCAACCCAACCCAACATATGATATCAGAAATTATTCAGAATAACGATTTAAATAAATATAATAATAAATGTAAATCTAATGAATATCCAAGATAACATGTGTCTGACAGTTGAGTTTTGTTACATTGGGGTGATATCATATCTAATACTAACATGACCTTTGAAATGATATCAGAAATTATTCAAAATAAAGATTTAAATGAATATAATGAATATCCCAGATAAATTGTTTCTGAAGGCTTGGTGAGGTTGGGTTGGGGTGATATCATTTCTAATACCAACCCAACCCAATCTTCGGGAATGATATCGGTTATTCGATTTTTTGATATTACCTTATTTTATAGTAGCTTTTATAGAGAATTTAAAAAAACAGCGAAATGTTTCAAATTAAGATTTAAGATAAATTTAAAGCTAATTAATATCCAAGATAACTTGTTCCTTATGGTTGAGTTGTGTTGGGGTGATATCATATCTTAAAGCAACCCAACCTATCCTTTGGAATGATATCAAAAATTATTCAAAATAAAGATTTAAATAAATGTAATGAATCTCCTAGATAACTTGTTCCTAACGGTTGGGTTGGGTTGAACAGAGCCTAACCTATCCCAATCTTTGGAATGATATCAGAAATGATTGGAAATAAACTTTTAAATAAATCTAATGTTAAATGTAACTCTAATGAATGTACAAGATAGGTTGGATTAGGGTAATATCATATCTAATACCAACCCAACCCAACACAACCTTTGGGAATGATATCAGAAGTTATTCGAATGTTTGATATTACCTTATTTTGTAGTAGCTTCTATACAGAACTTAAAGAAAGAGCGAACATTTTCAAACAAAGCTTTAAGACAAATTTAAATCTAATGCGCGTCCAAGATAACTTGTTAAGTTGGGTTGGGTTGGGTTGTGTTGGGCTGATATCATATCTAATACCACCCCAAACCCACCCAACCTTTGGAATGTTCATCAGAAATAATTCATAATAAAGATTTAAATAATTCTAATAAAAATCCTAGATAACTTGTTCCTAAATGTTGAGATTGGTTGTGTTGGGGATGTTGGGGTGATATATCTAATACCAACACAACCCAACCTAAACCAACCTTTAGAATGATGTCAGAATTATTTGATTCTTCGATATTACTTTAGCTTAAATACAGTTTTAATATGAATATAAATCTGATGAATATTCAAGATAACTTTCGCCTGACGGTGGATTGAGTTGAGATGGCCCAACCCATGGGTCCAACATCAGAAATTATTCTTCTCAAAAAAGTATTTTAAGAATGTGTTAATCATTTTCTTTAATTTCATAAATAAACGAAATACGAACATTTTTCGAAATCACCAAATTTTGATTTTTTGGTTATAACTTAAATACAAAAAAGAAAGAGGTTTTGGTTTTTGTTGATTGTGAGTTTGATTTGCTTCGAACAAAGAGGCCGAGACATGGCTCCTACTTTTTCCATTCTTGTAATTTTGTAGATAGGCTATATATATATATATATATATTTTATAATAACATTTAAATTAACCCACTCTGTGCACAGGCAGAGGAAGAAACGAAAACTAAACGAAAATACAAAAGGTTTATTTTTTTCATTAAAAATTTTATTCTGTATTAAAATTTAAAATGCCTCATAACAAATGTTACAATTAATCTACCTCTCAAGAAAATATTATGCTTACATTGACAGTTTATCCAATACATGTTTAGCAATTACATATTTTATTCCTTAAATCAAGTAAACGCAAATCTAAACTAGAAAGCTACAGCCAATTACTTTATTCTGCACGTTTTCGAAAATTCTTGTGAAAATTATAAAAAAAGCGATTGCTAAATGAGTTAAATTGACAACAGATATTATCACCTTTTCAATTCGGATTCAGAAGTAATCAATCAATGCTTCTATCTTTTCTGACAAACCGATCTTTTTCCAACAAAATCGTCGACTGCTTCTCCTCAATCAAAAAGTCACCAATGCGGGCAGGTTTTCTTTCTGTAACGCAGTATTTTGTCCCCCATTCTTTTGAATATATAAAGGTGTCCCAAAATTAACGCAAGATTTGAATTAAATAGAAAACAGTTTTTAGCCTTTTGATTGTAATTTTTTTATTGATTCATAAACTTTCATAGGATTGGGTTATTTATGGAGTAACACCTCGTTCTGCATAAATGTAGCTGAGTTTCGTTGATGCAACGTTGAATCTCCTCCTTTAATGCAGGCGTGGTTATGAGCTTGTTGACGTAGACATGTGATTTTAAATAATTCCATAAATAGAAATCTAATGGTCTTAAATCACACGATCTAAGGGGCCAATTCTGATCATCGAAACAAGAGAATATTCGACCTGGAAATGTCTCGTGCAGTAATTGAAGTGTTTCATGGGCTGTATGCCATTTTTCACCGTCTTGTTGAAACCAAATATTGGCCACATCAATATCAACCAATTTCAGTAGATCAGTAGAAGAATGGTGTTATCATGATCGCGTCATCGAGCACCAGTAGCAGTCAGTGTTTAATAGCCTTATTTTCAAAAAAGTGTGGTCCAGACCAAATTTCAGTGACACGTTGTGGATGCATTTGTGTTTTGACAATCACATGTGGGTTTTCAGAACCCCAAAAGCGGCAATTTTTTGGTCCAAAAATTAGAATTCATTTGTGGTTGCCCAATAATCCATTCAACAAACTCTCTTTACTATGTGTGGTCATTGGGATTCAGTTGTGTTAATTGATTTTTTAAGCATTTTTTAAACTTCTTGAAATTTGACTTGCACATACTGTTTCAATATTGATATTTGAACGACCTTTTTTGGACGACCGGTGTGTATGGCGTCTCCAACAGATCTTGTCTCCCAAAATGTTTCCATCTCTTCACGGTTGACGAAGTTAAAACACTATTCCGACCATATTTTGTATGAAATATTCGAACTGCGGCTGCCAAGCATTCATTATTTTTGAAATATTGTTCAATAATGCAGACACGTTCTATTTGTAACGCTTCATTTTTATTAACCCTAAACCCAACTGTCGATTTATTTTTCTTTTAAAGTTATCAACACCTTACTGCATAAATAGCGGCAAATTCAAATCTTGCGTTAATTTTGGGACAGTCTTTATACAGGATGTCTCACGTAACTGGTTCATTAGAACCTTTTCGGATTCCACTATTCGTAGAGACTTGAAATTGTGTAACATAGGTTGTTCATTCCGATTTTTAAATCTAAAATGCACCGCTTCCGGTCTATCGGAAGTAGACTTCAACTTCGTTATTTTAAATAGAATGCTATAATTTTTATTATAGATATATAGTTAGATATTAAAATAAGGGTAAGGGTTAAGTACGAGAAGAGATACGATATTCTCTGAACTTCGCCTTTTCAAATCGGCAGTTGTTATTTAGTTACTTTGTATATCACATCATATATTTTATGACAGTTTTCTCTCCAGTTCCTACTTTTTTTATAATATTGTTAATTTTGTACATTGTTCCTTCTCTTTTTTACTTCACGCTGGTTTGAATAAAGTCATTTATTATTATTATTACGCCATTCATTTATATGTAAAAAAATGTTTTTGTTTTCGAGTTATTTTGATTTTAATTGTTGTATCGTGCCAATGCAGAACTTTATTGAATTAAGGTGAGCTGAGATATGGGCTTTCAAAAAGCATGTTAATATTTGCCAAAAAACAATTAAAATCAAAATAATTTGAAAACAAAAAACCGCTAGTTTTTACGTATAGTTGAATGGCGTAATAAAAACGAATTTAAAATAACGAAGTTGGGGTCTACTTGAGGTTTACTTGTTCGACGATTCAAAAGCTTTTCATTTCAATGAAAACCAAAAAGTTCCATGAACGAGTACGTATGTGTGAATCAACAAACTTAACAATTCGGCTACAAGAAATATGCAAAGGCGACTATAACGGAGATTATCCTAAAATCTACACTTACTGTAAATTAAATTTCCTTTATTCTACAAGGTGCTTAGGAGCACGAAGGCGATTCCTTATGTTGTATACTATGTACATTATATGTACTATTAAATAATAAAAATGCCACGTATAGCTATACAACTGGTCTGGTAAATAAACATAGCAAACAAAAAAAAATTCAAAATATTTTAGAGGAATTTTGAATCACCCTGTATATTTATTTGAATAATCGTTATTGCAAAATACACAAACAAACAGGAAGTTAAAAAAATAATGGTTTCGATTTATTTTTGACCCAGTTTTGGTAGTACTGTTATTTTATAGCTCTGATCTAGATTTATGCAATATGCCATAAATTTGCTACTAAAACATGAACTTTAATATGTAATACAGTTTCGTTTTATCAATAATTAAGGTTAAATTTCTCTTGGTAATCGCTTGGTATCCTAAAATCACAATTGTCTTTATTTCTAAATATTAATTTTTTCAATTCCAAAGTAGCAAATTCCAAGTATTATGTAAAAACGTTACAAAACCTGTTCACTCACTCCGTGACATTGCAACCTTGAGAAAAAAATACAACTACACTTTACACACCATCTGGTGTAATCTGTGCACATATCCTTTTTTAGATCTCGAAGTTACCTAATTTCTAACGCCTACGTTCAGTTTTTGAATTCTTTTATGAATTATCTTGGAATATTTTCTCCAAGCAAAATAAACGTAACGAAATAAAATTGTCTAATTAGAGTCATGAAACGAATTATTACAACTTGAATTTCATATAAAATATTCCGACTCAACTTCTTATCGTTTCTTCGAATACTTTTAAAAGTTGTCTACTAAATTCCCCACAACAAACCAAAACGGTTTAAAACGTTCATCTTGTCGCGTTTCATTTATACGAGATAATCCCGTCTTGATAACAACCTTGCAATTTCGCAAAGTTGTTGGTACAAAGTCGTCAGTGTCAGGGTCATAAATAGCGAGTTTCTATTTACTATTATGGGCGCACGTGGACACCTTAAGGCTATTATTTTATGACGTTATCACTTAAAAAAATCGAGATTTTCTTTAAAGTGAAAAGTAAAAATTTCAAATTCACTTTTATTTTAGTATAGATCGATCACAATATTTTTTAATTAAACTGTATTTTTTGAAAGAAATATTGCGCCGAAGGTGTCTTTAATCCTTAAAGTCACGCTAAAACGCCTCTAATTCATCCTGGCGACTGTTTGCATAGGTAATTATCCGAAGAATCGCCGCGATACGCGCCAACGAAGCATCAAGAAAGCGACATTACTTTCTAAAAAGTACCCCGTTGATAGAAAGTTCTCAGATTTCAGAGTCGATTATTACCTTTTTTCGGTTAATTATGCTTAGTTTCAAGTTGAAGTAATTTTTAATTTTGTACTTGGTATAAATAAGTCGTTTAAAATATTAAAACACATCATGACTAATTCTTCTTTCCTTTTCCCGTTAGGAAATGAGATCAATTAAGTTATACAAATTAATTAATCAGTATCGTGTTCCTTAATAGCCAATGTCTCGTGTATAACGTACATAACGACCTGTTACGGATAGTTTATGTTAATGTTCGTTGACTTTCTTGGATATGAAGGTGAAGGTGGGAAGAAATTTGTTTTTAAGTTAGGGAGCGAAATAATTTCATTGTGAAAGTAAATGGAAGGGATTATTTGCGTAGTTCCTTTGGAATTCAAATTAAAATAATTGTAGATCAGCAAAGAGCTTTTAATGATTTATAACGGATGAGAAAGTTAAGATAAGTTTTGCACGGAGGAATTCGAGTTTTATTTGTTGTATTAAAGACATTACATTTTAAGTCATATGGATCATTTAAAAGATAAGAGTTTTAATGAAACAAGTACCATTATAAAAATTAAAGAAGAGAGGAGATCATCTTATCGTTAACTCTATTGTCTTATCTTTTACTGTTCAAAAATAATAAAATAATATCTTGTATTTATTATTTTTTTAGGTTGGTGCATCATTTCATCAAACCAACGTAGCGGTCTACCTAATAGATTTACAAAAGGTTCGACCAATAGGAAGATCTAACGATGTATTCAACAATCCATTTACGCCAAATCAAAGTACAAGAAAAAGTTTTTCCAAAGCCGAGAAACCCGTTGGATTAAGAAATAAGTCAACGATTGAGGTGAAAACAATCGAGGAGAGTACATCTGGCACCGACCCGGAAGAAGATTCAACCGCTGATATCACCAACTTGAAGGACTACAACGAGATCTTCCACGGGAGGAGCTGTAAGTATGAGAAAAATTCGTCGTGTCTCGGTCCGTTACTGGAGCACAATGCGTAAGAACCGTTTCTTGAGTGGGCAATTTGTGGAAAATTAACGGTAACGACGAAATTTAAAGAAAAAAGAAATTCGCGAAATTTTTCTCACATTAGAGACAATTTCCTTGACATTATTCGTCCCTATAAAGTTTTATAAATCTTTTGTTGCGATACAAACTATAAATGGTGTTTAATTCAAGGTTGGCCTTCCGCTTGAACAGACTTTGTTGAACGTTTTGTCCACGATTAGTTTCGATTTGGATGATTGGCAACATATGGTAAACGTTACAGTTAATAGGATCAAATTACAATAATGACTATTATTTAAATTCCGACATTTACGACAATTTCCATTTTAATGCAGTTTTATTAGATTTTTTTATTACGGCTTTCAATAAGAAATTTTATAACTTCCTATTAGTAAAGTTATATGTTGGTTAAAATGTCGTTAAAACGGACTTCCAATAAAATATTTGCAGTACCTGGGTAAATACCCAGGTACAGAATGTACCCGATACCCGGATAATTTCTTGTTAGAGTACTCGTTACCCGGTTACATTTAAATGATGAAAAGTGCCCGTACCCAGATACAATATTCGGGTACCTTTGTAGAATATTTGAGTATCCGGGTACAATATTTGATTATTCGGGTATTTTGCAAGTACCCGGGTATCTCGAAACACCCTGGTATTTGAAAAGGGTGTACGTGGGTAGGATTATGCCGTTTATCACATCGAAAATTATGTTCAGATTCTGATTTATCTTCATTGTTAAATATTTATAACAGTTATGTTAAAAGTGATTATAATCTAATATTGTTTATACATACTTTTTCATAACCATAGAAATTTCCATTTGCATTTGAACTAGATAATTTTTGGTATCAATTATAGAGTAGTTTCAAGTACAGTATAAATCGAGATGAATATAAATAATGATAATAATGCTTTTGAAGTCATGTTCTAAGAATATGTCTGAACTCTACGAAGGAAACATTACTCAAGAGTCTCAAAACAGCAAAAAAATCGTAAAGCAAGTTTTCCTTTCGAACTTTATTGAAAGTTGGTAGTATGATAGAAGCAAGGGGTAACAGTAAGTTCTCAGAAACAATTAAAAAAATAACGTCAATTATTTTAAATGGTACGTATTTTAAGATCATAGAACGAGAAAAGAGAATTGTAAAAGCTCGCTGTAAGCTGTGTAATTCAAAAATTAAAATTATTTTTGGTGCATTGGATTCAACTTCGAATACATTAATTATACAAATAAACAAAAAGAAAACAAAAAGGAGTATCAGAAGATGAAGCTGTAGCTGTGAAATACTTGAAAATAGAATATTTTATTATAGATGTATTGTTTCCATTAAATACTGTTGAAAAGGAGAGATTTGAGCGACTTTTTTGTGTACTCACCCCCACAATATAATGAACTGAAAAGCACTAACAACAAAACTTTCAAATATTTCTAACGATCAACAAAGATATCATCAAAAACCAAGCTTATATTTGCATAACCGCACATGTTTGGTCTACAAAATACAGCAGCTTTCTAAGAATTGCTGCATATTGGATAAACACCACTTCACTGCAAAAAGGAGCTGCAGCCATATTCTGTCTGTAATAATATTCACCCTTTTAGATTTTTTAATGTTCAAAAAATAGTTTATAAAAAATAATAATAAAAAAAATAAAATTGTTTACTAAAAAAAATTACAAAAAAAGTCAGTGAAACAAAAAAAAAGAATGAATATTGATAATTAATAAATAAAAAATAATTAAGACGTGGTGTGTGGTCTAAAAACACAAAAATTTAATTTTAAAAAATAAACGGAACAAAGAAGAAATAATAGAAGAAAGGAACTAGAATTTGTAAATATTCGGTTCATTAGTTAGAACCTGCTTGCCCTGTATTGTATATTTAAATAATAAATAAATAATCATCACAATTTTTGGCATCCAACGTGGGGCAGACAAAGCAAACAAAGGCTCACAAATAAAGGAAGAAAACAACCGATCTTCAAAAGGAAAATAAAATGGCAGAACGTAGAAACAGATCCAAAGTTTCGATTGAAGAAGGAACTCGAGATATAGAATCAAGAATAATTGCTACTACTAGTTTTGAGGATGAAAAGAAAAAAAAGGAAGAAATATCGATAATGAATATGATGAATGAGAAATTTAAACAAAATAAAATGGAAATGAATCAAATTAAAATAAAAATTAATAAAAAATTAGAAGAGAAATTGGAACAACATAAAATATATAATTGAGAAAATGTAAAAAAAAAATGGAGATGAATCAAAATTTAGAAAAAATGAATCAAAATTTAGAAGCGAAACTGGAACAAAATAAAAAGGAAATGAATAAAAATTTAGAAGGAAAATTGAAAAACAATCTGAGTAAAAATCAAAGAAAATTTAATGAAACAATGCATAGTTTAAGCAAAGAAATTATCATACAATTGGAAAATAGTAACGATGTTTTACAACGCGAATTAAAGAACAATATACAAATCTATCGTTATATGTGGAGAAAAGAGTGGAAGAAAAATATGACATTACATTAGAAGAACAAACTTTAGAATGGTATGAAATGGAAGGGGACAAATATAACAACATGAATGATTTTAAGAATTAATTTGTAGAACAGTTTTGGAATAGACCATCAACACCGACATAAATAACCATTAAACGGAAGATGTAACTATACAAAATTTAAAACAAAAAATTTTAGGAAATGGATTAATAATTAAAAAAAGATGAATTGTAAAATATCCTATACTTATGTTTGCAAAATTTTCAATGTTGAATATGGAAAAGTTGTAATAATATTCACTCTTTTAGATTTGTCAATGTTAAAAAAATAACAATAAATAATAATAATAATAAATAAAATAGTTTACTAAAAAACAAAATGACAAAAAGTCATAGAAGCAAAAAAAGAGAAAGAATATTGATAATTAATAAATAAAAAATAATTAAGACGTGGTGTGTGGTCTGAAAAATAGAAAATTTTAATTAAAAAAAATAAACAGAACAAAGAAAGCGAATTATTAATAATAAACTAATTAGTAAAGAAGAAATAATAGAAGAAAGGATCTGGCATTTGTATATATTCGGTTCATCTACCTGCCCTGTATTATATACAATAATAATTAAATAAATATCTTATGTCGTCGATTTAAAGGAGCACATACATACAATGCAATTGAAGAACATTTAGATGAAATACATTATGGTATTATAGAAAAAATGCATGTAGGCACCGTAACGGATAATGGAACGAATTTTGTAAAAGCTGAAGCTACTGGTTGAGATAAAGGTGAGGACACTGCATCGCATACATTACAGAAATATATAAGATGTGCGAGTCATACCCTTAACTTAATTGTTACTACAGACTTCAAGAGTGTTAATAGAAATCCAACCTAAAAAAAAGCAGAAATACAAAAACCTTTTTAAAGTGTAGTGAACTTTGCAAAAACTGTAGCTACCCAAAAAGTGCTGAAATTCTTAAGAAAACGATAATTATTCATCTAAATCCGCCTGTTATGACACGCTGGAACTTACCGAAATTTAGCCGCCTTTAGAGACGTGCGGTTAAACCCGAATGTTTCTAATTCTAGGTCTAGTGCTAGCTCTAGTTTCAATTCTAGTATCAAAACTAACACTGCCCTTGAACTAGAATCATTCGGTTTTAATCGTCTTAATTATAATATCGGCTTTAATCATCTTAGATCAATTCCAATCATTGCATGATTTATATACGTTATAATTATCATCTTAAGAGTCGCTAAACATATGACATTGAATACAAGAAGCATAATTTTCGAACTGTACTTGACGATTGCAGTGAACACCACAAAAAAAGATAAGTGGCTGGCCCAATTACGTGATTTGATCAAAAAAGAAAGGAAAAACAGCGAACCTGTGAAAAATAATTCAAAAAATTATGTTTTTTTTTCGTCAAAAATAGGAAAAAATACGAGAAACATGTTATCAAAAGGAAGCTCTTAATGACCCGGGCCATCATAAAAAATGATTTTGATGTAAACGCATTTAAAAGTTTAAACATAAATTATTCATTAAAAATTAATACTTGCCCTAGTAATCTGTGCCTAGCGCGCACAGTATATCTTCAGCTTCATCATAACACTCATTTTCAGCTGTCCTTCGAGTCATTCTTTCGAATTTGGAAGCCTCAGATGTCCTCTCTTCCGCTCTCGAAATTCTAGCGTTATCATACATTTGCGCAAAGTTTCTAGCCTCTCCACCTATTTGAACGCCCATAACTCCCATAATCTTCAGCAAAGTTAAATGATCTTCATTGACTGTAGCAATTTCTAGAATTTTTTTTCCTGTAAAAACATGTTTTGGAGCAAGGTTCCATACGCAATTATTAAAACTGTCATTATTATTTTGAGTGTTTTCTCTCAAACATCTTTGCATGAGACTGTCGGCCGATAATTCATCGTAAATGGTTTTCAAAATTGCTGTTACTTTTTCATCAAAAGTTGGTGGGTGTTCAAATTTACTTCTTTTTTGCTCAGCTGCATGTTTCTGATGTTCACAGCAAGAAGATGCAAGATTATGTGTATTTCGTTATGATTGCAAGTCCGTAATAAATTGATAGTTTTAGCATTAATTTTATTTGTCAATTGTATGTATAGTTTTAGGCTTCGTTTTCGCAGGAGTTGATGAATTTCGCTTCGTGAATCTGCGCTTTCTCCAATAACTTTTCAACAATCCTTCTCCAATAACTTTTTGAATGTTTTTGTGTCACCATCGCCTATGTATTTCGCATATTTCACGTCGAATAATTCCACAGATCTGCTAAACATTTTACTTACACCATCTACCTCAATTTTTCCTGCGGTACCATTGTAATTTGCGGTACATACACTCTCGTGTTCATCATACCAAGTAGCGTATTCAACGGTTTCTTTTTTGCCACTCCACTTTTCCCAAGTCTTACATACAATTGATTTTACGTTTACATCTAAGATTTTGTTTGAATATTTTCCGATAAGAGAAACAATGCCCAAAAGTTAAGTAAATGCTGGTTTAGACCATGATCCATCGCCTAAAACGGTTAGTCCGTTTTCTGTATGACCGTGTTGACGATGTTTTTCTTTTTCTTCTTTTACTGCATTTTTGAATACTTTATGTGCGACGGCTTTTACGGCAATGCTTATTTGGTTTATGATTGAATAATAACCTGATTTACTAAAGCCTTTACCGAAATCCATGAGAGAATAAAACAGTTTGATGCCACTGAAACCAACACCAACTAATCGCATGATAAAAGTGAAACCTCTATTGATTTCCTAAACATTTTTTATCATCGGAGAAGAATTGATTAAATATTCTCGACACCGGCATTTAAGAGATAATTTAAATCGTTAATCCTTGCTGTGACCTTTTCAAAAACAGTATATCGCCATCACATAATTTATACTTTACTCATATCTGCAAAGTTTTGAACACCAAACTGAAGCTCAAAATACAATAACTGAAACTGGGATCAAAATTAACGTCAAAGTCATCTTGATTTAGCAGTTTTTCGACAGATGTAGTGACAAAGTCTTTATTTTTTTTGGTAGTATGCCGGTTTCTTCTGAAATATCTCTTCTTAGCGGGATCTTCTGGAGCTCCTTTCTTATCCATTTTCACTCGATATTTTCAAGTTGAAATAAAAATGATTATTGTACTAAATGACTTGCATAAATATCAAGTAAAACCCGGAAACCGGTTTTTGCAGCTACTACGCGTATAATTATAACTACGCCTATAACTTCGTTAATATCTCGAGTATCTGTCTGAAATTTATTCAAAATATTCTCAGGGTATAATACTTTCAAAACATATAACAAAAAAATCGAAAATTTTTACTCTGGACATGAGACTACCCCCTTAACAGACGTGCGGCACTCACGTATGGTTCTAGTTCAAAGGCTAGTGATACTTTTGGTAAACACTAACACTAGACTTAGAACTAGAAACATTCTGGTTTAGCCGCACGTCTCTTAAGACGGCTAAACCGGAATAGTTCTAGTTCAAGGCCTAGTGTTAGTTTTGGGTGCTATAACTGAAACCAGAACAAAGACTAGGCCTCGGCCTTCTTTTTTAATGAAGGTCTCTACAATGAATACATTCTGAAGTAGAGTACTTTACAAACTGATTCAGGAACCCTGTATATTTGAATTGAAGTAAAATTAGAACTAACACTAGATCTAGAAGTGGAAAGTTTTGGGTTTAGCCGTACGTTTGAAGACGTCTGAAAACGCACGGCTAAACCCAAATCTTTGCACTTCTAGGTCTAGTGTTAATTCTACTTTTATATAACTAGATCCATACTAGATCTAACTCTAAATCTAGAACTAGAAACAGTAGGGTTTAGCCGTCTAAAGAGACATGCAGCTAAACCCGAATGTTTCTAGGTCTAGTGAAACTAGAACAGACACTAGACTTAGAACTAGAAATATTCGGGTTGAACTAGATTAAGAGACATACAGAATGCTTCCACTCCTAGATCTACTGCCACTTTTAATACATATTTGAGTAGTTTAACTAATTTGACTACTTATTTGGTGCTATACTAGTTGTAATAAAATATGATTAATACAGAATACAAAGATATGAATACTATAATAATCTATAAATATACATTTTTTTTTAATGACCTTCAATAAAAGAATATAAAAAAAATTTTAAGTTATCTGTAATTTAAAACTTCATTTTATTACTTGCACTTAAAAATATTACATCACTGCATTTTATTGTGCCGGAAACAAGTCAGACGTTAATACGTGCTTAAATTACGGACGTATCGACGTTCTTACGCACCTCAAGTTCTCGCAATCGCATTGGGTGTTTATTTTAGAGAAAGCCCCCGTTGCTAATGAGGTAGTAACTTTCTGCGTTCTAGAGAAATGTACTTTATGAAGAAAATTTCTGTTAGAATCCGTAATTTAACGGGATGCACCTCCGCCGATTTAATGAGGAAGTAAATTTATTTCATTGTTTTATTATTCAGTAAAACTGTTTTTTTTCGCTTTATTATTCTACGAATGCAACTTTTAAATGAATACATTTAAAATTTTTGGTTAAAGAGACACAAAATAAATTATTCATTTCGTTTTGAATGCGTTCATTTTGTATTCTTCATTCAAAACGAATAATTTAATTTAACTTTACGTTTCCTCGTTTGCTTAAATTGGAATGAATACAAATCACTTTTAATTCCGAATTTGTCTTATTAATTCTTGTTGCGCATTCTCGTTTTAAGTTCAATTTTGAAGAGGTTGTTCTCGATTAATAGCACAGAAAAAATTGATGCTTCATGTAACACACAATACACACTCGTATACGATGCGTTACACAATAGAAGAGAGGATAACAATAGGAGTTTCATTTCGTACAAACAATCGTATCGTAATAGGAGATCGTTTGAAATTCTTTTTGGGTAGTGGTAAACGTCAACGAGAGCGCGACTGCTTCAACTGGGTGAATGAGTCAGTCGGCCGTATTAGCTTGACCTCCAAGACTTATTTGGAAAGAGGAGGCTGCTTTACCTGGTTACAACAACCGCTTTGGAATCATTCCATAGATTGCCTCCTGTATTCAATTGAAAATTAAATGAGATTATTATAAAAATTAATTAAAAAGGCCTTTGTCATTTCGTTGTGGTTTTGATTTTTAATTGGTGCTTAAGAAACTTGAATTGCAAAAGATTTTGATCTGAATTCTATTAAGTTTTGTTATTTCACTCGATTTTATATGGTTCTTATAAATTTTAGATTATAGGTTCATGTAGTCTATATGATAATAATAGATGCCTTACTTAGATTTATTTGGGTACTATATATACTATATATAGTACCCAAATAATATGTACTATAGGTCACCATCAGAAAAGTAGTAATCTATGTTATTGATATTATCTCCTGCAATAATATATTTATTTTATTTATAATATTATATATTTTATTATATATTTTATTCTGATGAAATATTAATTCGATGCGACAAATATTGCTTTGTTACTGATATGTAAAACACTTCGCGGTAGATTATTTAAATGTACCCAATGTCTAGGAATGTCACAAAATAAGCAACTTTAGCTTCAAGCAGTCTTCTTGCATTCCATAAAGACGTCAGTACCAAGATATTAAAGCGATTCTGATTCTTAACGATTTCGCGAGTGTATGTATCACCTCAACGCAGATGTACGATTTGGAATGATACTTAGCCATGTAGGGCGTCCAATTTCCGGGACCAAAAATGTTTTTAGGATTCGAGACTAAGTTCTAAAGTTCTCTTCCTGGTATTTAGGCTAAAGCTTGTGACATTCCCGAAAGTAGTCCTAGCATCTGGTACTAACGTTTGGAGAGCACGTATTTTGTATTGAAACTTGATCCTGCTTATAGGAAATTTGATACTACTTTCAGAAGACTTGAAATAATTCCAGAAGACTTGATCTTGCTTCTAGATAAGTTGCTACTGCTTCCAAAAGACCTTAAGACTTGATACTGCTTTTAAAAGACCTGGGCTACTTCCAGAAGACTAAATACTGCTTCTATATAAGTAGATACTGCTGCCAAAAGACATGAAATGTTTCCAAAAGATTTAAAATGCTTCCAGCTTACTTGAACTGTTTTCAGAAGATTATATTCTGTCTTTGAAAGACTTAAAAATGCATCTAGCAAACTTGATATTGCTTGCAGACGACTTAAAATCAGATCTTCTGTAAAACTTGAAATGCTTCCAGAAGACTTGATACTTCTCCTAGAAGGCTCAGTACTTCTTCTAGAAGATTTTAAATGTTTCTAAAGACTCGATACTACCTCTGGGGGACTTGAAGTGCTTCTAGGACTTGATATTGCCTCTGCAAGAGTTGAAATGCTTCAAGAAGACTTGCAAAGCTTCCAGAGGACTTAATACTGCATCTAAAACACATGAAATTCGTCCTGAAGTTTTGATACTGCTTGTAGATAAGTAGATACTGCTTCCAAAACACATGAAATACTTCCAGAAGACGTGAAATGCTTCCAGAAGACGTGAAATGTTTCCAGATTGCTTGAACTGTTTCCAGAAGACTCTATACTGCCTCTGAAAGACTTGATGTTGCATCCCGAACACTTGAAATGCTTCTAGAAGACTGGAAGTGTATCCAGATGGTTTGAACCGTTTCCAGAAGCCTCGATACGGTACATGAAAGACTTAATACTGATAGAAAACTTGATTTTGCTTCCAGAGAGACATGAAATGCTTCAAGAAGACTTAATACTGCTTCTGTAAAACATGAATTGCTTCCATAAAACGTGCTACTGTTCCTAGAAGGCTTGATACCTGTTCTAGAATATTTTTAATGTTTACAAAGGCTCGATACTACCTCTGGGAGACTTCCACAAGACTTGATACTGCTTCTAAAAGATTTGAAATACTTCCAAAGGATTTGATATTGCCTCTGGAAGACTTGAAATGCTTCAAGAAGACTTGCAATGCTTCCAGAGGTCTTAATACTGCTTCTAGAAGACTTGCTACTGCTTCTGAAAGACTTGATATTGCATCCCGAACACTTGAAATGCTTTCAAGTTTCTAGAAGACTTGAACTGTTTCCAAGTGGCTTGAACCGTTACTAGAAACCTCGATACGGCATTCCAATGACTTAATACTGATACAAAACTTGATTTTGCTTCTAGAGAGACTTGAAATGCTTCAAGAAGACTTAATACTGCTTCAGTAAGACATGAAATGCTGGCATAAGACTTGCTACTAAGGCTTGATACTACTCCTAGAGGGCTTGAAGTGCTTTCAGAAGACTTGATGCTTCTTCTAGAAGATTTTAAATGCTTCCAAAAGACTCGATGTTATCTCTGGGAGACTTGAAGTGCTTCCAGAAGACTTTATTCTAGAAGATTTGATATACTTGCAAAGGGCTTGATATTGTCTCTGGAAGACATGAAATGCTTCAAGAAAACTTGCTATGCTTCCAGACGATTTAATACTGTACCTAGAAGACTTGATACTGCCTCTGGAAGACTTGAAATTCTTCCTGAAGCCTTGATACTGCTTCTGCAAGACATGAAAAGCTTCCATAAGACGTGGTACTGCTTCTAGAAGACATGATATTACTTCCCGAAGACTTGATACTTCTTCTGGGAAACTTAATATTTCTTCTGGGAGACTTAATACTTTTTCTGGGAAACTTAATACTTGTTCTAGAAGATTTGATACTTTGTCTAGAAGATTTTGAATGCTTCCAAAAGACTTGATACTACCTGTGGGAGACTTGAAGTACTTCCAGAAGACTTAATACTGCTTCTAGAAGATTTGAATTACTTTCAAAGGACTTGATATTGATTTTGGAAGACTTGAAATGCTTTCAATAGAGCAGCCATACAAAATTGTTTATGGTTTTATCTAAATTGAAATTACCATTTTCAATGAGTGTTAGAATATTATTTAGCTTTGTTTTTAATTTTGCTGCGTACGTTTTTGGAGAGCATGTATGATATTTTCAGTTTTTTCAGACCCAATTCAGGCTTTTTGTTTGACAGCCGACATTTGTCGTTTGAGTTTATTCCCAATTCAATTTTTTTCAGCACCCATACGCATTTCCGATTCAATAACATATAAAATGAGAGTAACATAACAAAAAACACAAAATAAGAAATTCAAAAAAAAAAAAAAAATTAACCATGGTTAAAGATTCTTACTTTTAAAGATTTATCTTCTAATACGGAGCATATTTTCATTTCACAACAATTGGCGATAGAAAAATCGTTCCGGATATTTTAATTTTGTCTCAATTTCGAGATTTTATAATCTTGGGATTTTTTTAATGGTTCTAGGTCATCAAATCTCGGGACTGCACTATGTCATGATACACTTTATAACATCATACGCTGTTATAGTCCACAAATAAAAAATCAAATTTTATCTTGCTATAAAAGATTAAATTTACAAAAAAACGTATTTAGGACAAACCCGACATTAGAAAAGTAACACCATAAAAAAATGAACGAGAAAGTGAATATCCTCTCCTTTCATCATAAAGACCGCAGACTCTTCATTAAACATTTCGGCGTAATTCTCAAACAATTAAATGACCTTAAATATCTCCCAAAATTGAAAGTAGGAAATACAAAATGTACGATGATAATATTTTTGATTAAAACCACAAAACCACGATGTGGATTTCTAATTGTCTTAAGATGTTAAAATCGAAAAGGTTTTCGTTCTGCCACGTTTGGTTTAATGTTTCGAGCGCGTGTAATGGTAATTGTTGTTTGTGGGTTGTCCTACTTTTAGATCGATATATCTATATCAATTTTTTTCAGCGCTTTCTGTGCCTGGCATACGCCTTCACGCGTAAATTAATTCAATGGCGCAAATTAAAGCATTGTGCGAGTTCTTATAATTTTTATAATCAATTCAAAAGAAAAAAAAATTCTTTGTTCGCTTTTGTTATAATTCTCAAAAATTTCCGCTGTGCCATCATATTAAATTTAATGATTTCAACATCTTTTGTTCATATAAGATACGACTTATTTAAGCATTACGGTCGTTCACCAGCGAAAACATGCAACGGATTACGATTTATCTTGATTAATTGAGCTCAATTCAATTTCATTCAGAGTTGATTTAAAAAGGAATGATTTCTTGCTTAACATTTATGGTACACATGCAACCCGGTTGGTGTTTCACTTTCATTCTAATCTTCTATAACGCAATAAATTCAACCGTGAAGTGGCTAAGAATACGGGTTTAGTTTAAATAATATTGGTTCACTTTGTTACTGTTGACTTTACCTATTGCATAAGTGAATGTCGTGATCGTACCGGATTTTTATAGAGCGTTTAATGCCAACGGTACAATTTCGTGTTCGAATTGTTTTTAATAGAACCACTTTAGAGAGATAATGAGCTCTCTATTGTTTGCAATCACAATGCAAAAGAATTCATTCAACAGGATGTATACCCGATTTGGGACAATTAACGGTTACTTCCTTTTTCATGTTCGACACTATCTTTATTAGATGTCGCTTATCTTTAAGGACTAAAAGAAACGTGTTTATAAATTTGACGATGTACTACAATTATGTTTTTCTCTTGTTTTAGTAGTCCGAACACCACCACCTTTAGACTCGTATCTTTACGAAGAGAACGGTATAGAAACAATAACGGGTAATTATTATTTAAAATAAGATAAAAATCGTTGCTTAACTTAATTTGTTTGTAGATCCAACAGCACCACAAATTTTAGTAAATGAACGATGGAATAACACGGAACATCCATCATCCTTAGATGAACGTATCAATTGTGTTCCATTTCCAAAGCCCGTAAAAAATCCACCTTCTCCATACACCCGGTCTAAATCAAATTTGGATCAAGTATATTCAACGAAAATTTCGAAAGCTGAAAAAGATGAGGTGCAGTCGAACAAACCGAAAGTACAACAAGCACCGAAACATGCAATTCAACGTCAACACAGTCGGGGTAATGCTCAAGAGAAAAGTAATAATCATAGGAATAATAACGCGATAAAACATAGCGCGTCTGATGCGAATATCAGTAAAACTTTATCGTCGGCAAGACAAAATAACCACGTGCGAAAGAATTCGTTTTCAAAACCCAATAGGATACTAAGCGTTCCGAATGTAACGTCATCGAAAATACCGTTAAATTCAAACAGAAGTGAGCATAATGTGCCTAAATCTGTCCCTATTATGCAAACGCAACCAATCGATATTTATGTTAGCCCAAAATCGTCGCCAGAAGAAAGTCTACAAAATAACGAATTCGATGATTTTATTCCTGTTTCTATCGATAAACCTGTTGGGCTTGATTTGGACGATTTTTTACCCGTAAGTTTAATTAAATTTAATCAGTAAAATTCTTGCACTTTGTTCTTTTCCATTTCCAAAGGAAATCTTATCTTAAAACTCCCACTCTTCAAACTTAGAATTTATTACCACTTAATATTTAACCCACCATTATTCTTAATCGTTCTTTTATTGTGTTTGTTTCATAGAAATCGGCCAGATCATTTGGGATGCAACAACAATTACCGGACATGTCGGAAACGGAAGTTTTGGGAGTTATATTGGGCGGACACGTCCCAATGTTGACGGTGTTAAAAAGTAGGAAACGCCAGCTTCAAATCGTTTTGACACAGTACCACAGCAAGGACATGAAGTCTGGTGTTGAAACGGCTCTAACATTTAACGATTTAGCTCTAATTATAGACTTATTAGGAATCATCAATCAGAAATAGTAAGATTTTAATTTATTTTTTTGTAATGTCATTATCGTTTATTATTTACTTTTAGTACTTTATGGAATTTGGATATATGTGTCTTATTATTACCAAAAATTGAAGAGCTGTTATTGACTAAGTATGAATCGTAAGTACATTATTTAATTTTTTTCATTTTAAAAATTTGTGGTGTGTAGGCAACTTTATATGCAAGTTTTGATTGATTTCAAGCTTTGTAAGCTTGGTTGACATTTTGTCAAGAAACGTTTAATTGGACTATAACAAAAATAATAATAAGGAATAAAACGTTGGTATAAAATGCAATTTTTCGCATTTGTTGTTAATATAAATCGACATAATTTGATTACTGTTTATTAAATTAAAGCTTTTTAATTTGTTGAATGCGCCATCTATGGATTTGAGAGTCAACTATTAAAAGCTAAAAGTTTCGTATCTTATGCATAGATGGCGCTGATTACTTATAATAACTTTCAAAGCAAAGGATTTCATTAAGAAATTAATTGCTGTGAAATAGATTGGTAAACTTTAATAAAATCAATATATATTTAGTTATCATAATTAAAGTTATCATAAATGGCAAAGTTCTTTATCAATAACTTTAAATATGTGTAATACGAATCAAAGCTTGTTTGTATATTCTTATTTTCAAAGTAGTGTGTATTATTGGCATTGACATAGACATAGTCGTCGGTTTTTGAAGATAGTTATCAGTGCTGAGTAAACTTCAAAGATCAAGCTTACAAAAAATTTAAATTCAGCATTTAAGTTCATTTTTTTTAATTGAGTAAAGACACAAACGATAAATGATGACATTGAAACTATTCAAAAAACTCCCATGAATGATGACTCTTTAAAAGACTCTCTAATTAAAAAGAAATCTGCATTGGGTCTGACAAAATTCAAAATATGTGCTCCCAAAAGGGAAAGTTTGTGGTAGATGCTGGGATAGCTCATTAAAATACATTGAAATTAAGAAAATAATTGAAGATGGTAACTTTGATTTAGATGAAGCCATTAACCATTTTTTTTGGGCTAATGTTGACTCAATGTTCATCGTTATAAAACTAAATATATGTGAATATTTCCAAAAAGAACAGTTTTTAGACGATGAGATGTTAATTTATTATTTTATTACCTCAGCGCTACAATTGTTTCGATTAGCTGGTCAGTCTTCTTCAGACATTTCGTCATATACTTAACAGAGAAGAACAACCAAACTTGACATTTAAAATTAAATACTTACAGTAGTAGAATTATAATGCTTATCTATTTATAAAATCAAAGTATTGAAATTATGAGGTTTGTAGAGTTCTCAACAACATTAAATAAACTTGTATATGAAATTAAGACAATAGACTATAACAAGAAACGAATTAAAATAGATAAACAACCATGATAAAATTAAGCAGAGGAAGAATTTTTGTATAAATATTAACAGTAGTAGTTGAAATTATTGTTATTTCTAAATCATTTTTATATAATAATATGAGCGGAGCACAATTCACAAAACGTGGCAACATTAAATTACAAAAACATTAAATGTACTTAACAGAGAAGAACAACCAAACATGACATTTAAAATTAAATACTCACAGTAGTAGAATTATAATCCTCATCTATTTATAAAATCAAAGTATTGAAATTATGAGGTTTGTAGAGTTCTCAACAACATTAAATAAACTTGTATATGAAATTAAGACAATAGACTGTAACAAGAAATGAATTAAAATAGATAAACAAACATGATAAAATAATGCAGAGGAGGAATTTTTGTATAAATGTTAACAGTAGTAGTTGAAATTATTGTTATTTCTAAATCATTTTTATGTAATAATATGAGCCGAGCACAATTCACAAAACGTGGCAACATTAAATTACAAAAACATTAAATGAACTTGTATATGAAATTAAGACAATAGACTATAACAAGAAACGAATTAAAATAGATAAACAACCATGATAAAATATGCAGAACAAGAATTTTTGTATACATTTTAACAGTAGTACTTGAAATTATGTTATTTCTAAATTATTTTTATGTAATAATACGAGGGGAGCACAATTCAAGTTTTGTGACCGATAGTCTACAGACTAACTATAGTCTGTACCACGAGAAGTGAAAATGACTCATCGCCTGAAAGTGTACGGAACAGATGTATGCGCTAGAAATCAAAAAATCGAAACAATCGTAGCGCTGAAGTAATAAAATAATAAATTAACATCTCATCGTTTAAAGAGTGTTATTTTCTTTTTGGAAATATTCACATATTTTAACAATTTTGTATGTTTACTCTTTTGAAAGCGTTTCAAGTCTTCTGGAAGCATGTTAAGTCTTCCAGAGGCAATATCAAGCCTTCTGGAAGGAAGTTAATTCTTCTAGATGATGTATTAACTCTTCTGGAAGCATTTCAAGTCTGCTAGAAACAGCATTATGTCTTCTGAAGCAATATCGAAATTTATGTAAACAGCTTTAGTCTTTTTGAAGCATTATTAGGCTTCTGGAAGAAGTATTAAGTTTTTTGGAAGCATTTCCTGTCTTATAGAAGGTCAAGTCTTCTGAATGCATTGCAAGTCTTTTATAAGCGTTTAAAGTCTTTCGGAGGTAATAGCAACTGTTCTGGAAGCATTTAGTCTTTTACAAGCAGTATTAACTCATCTAGAAGCAGTGTCAAATCGTATCAAACCAGATCAAATCTTCTAGAAGTAGTAACAAGTCTTCTGGAAGCATTTCAAGTCTTTTAGAAGAGGTGTTAAGTCATCTGGAAGCAGTATCAAATCTTACGATACCAGATCAGGTCTTCCAGAAAAAGTGTCCGGTGTTCTGCAAGCAGTTCAAATCTTCTAGAAGTATTTCATGTCTTGTAGAAGCGGTATCAAATTTGAGGAAACATTGCAAGTCTTCTAGAAGCAGTATTAAGCCTACCGTGGGCAGTAGCTACACTTCTAGAAGCATTTCAAGTATTCTAGACGCAATATCAAGTCTTCTAGAAGCATTTCAAGTCTTATAAGTAGTTTTACATCATCTAGAAGCAATATCAAATCTTATGATACCTGGGTGCTGCGTGCGTAAAAAATTTTGCATTGAGTAAAAACAAAAATGATGAATTACTCTTCAAAAGACTCCCAATAAAAAAAAAGTCAGAATTGGGGTAAAATGTCAGAAAAATGTCTGACAAAATATTACGCAATCCATAAAAAAAATCTTGCGAGTCAAGATCACAAATAAAATAAAACAACAAAAAGGACTAATACACTTCACTATAATTATCTCTCTCTGATATTGAAATTAATTATTTAAATCATAAATTTATTTACATTAAATTTTCTCTGCTATTAGTGATGATGATGTGTAACTTATCTTATGATGATAAAAAATATTCGTTGTTAGAATCAGTCATCTGTCCATAAGTAATTACAATCCAACCAGTTGTTAGAGGTAGTTCCAAACAATAGATTATAATGATATCAGCTGGACTTATCTCAAAGTACCATCCAAGACCTCTAACGTAGATAGGAAATTCAAGGTCAACCAGAAAATCCCACGCTGACCATATTTATAAGATAATTTCCATGGGAAACCAAAGTACTTCCTAGATCTCAAGGTAACCTTCTTCTTCCGCAATAAAGAAAAGCTACAGAATAGAATATACGAATATTAGATTCGTGTACGATATTAAAATGAAAATCTTACTAATAGCTGCAATGGATGAAATGTGGAACTAACCCTCAAATCCGAAAATATCAGCAAATAAGCAATCCATAAGTTGAATTTAGCAAAAAATTTTACATCCGAATTTAACGCGTTAGCGCTTGCGTACGAGCCGAAGCATCAATAACTATCCCCAAAGAAAATTCTGAACATTGAATGACCAAGATGATGTTATGAACAACTCTAATGAAACTAAAAAGAAAAATAAAATTGAAACAATAACTTTATACTGAATTATAAGTGAAACTTATAACAAAACGTTTCAAGTCTTCTAGAAGCAGTGTTAAGTCTTCTGAAGCCATATCGAGATTTGTGCATACAGTTCAAGCCTTTGGAAGCAATCTCAGGCTTGTGGAAGTACTATTCAGTTTATTGAAAGCATTTCCTGCCTTCTAGAAGCAGTACTAAGTCATCTGAATGCACTGCAAGTCTTTTGGAAGCATTTGACGTCTTCCAGAGGTAATATCAAGTCTTTTAGTGGTATTAAGTCTGCTAGATGCAGTATCAAGTTTTCGGGAAGCATTGCAAGTCTTCTAGGAGCAGTATTAAGTCTTCCACAGGTAATAGCAAGTATTTTGGAAGCATTCCAAGTTTTGTAGAAGCAGTATCAAGTTTTGAGGAAGCATTGCAGGTCTTCTAGAAGTAGTATTAAGCCTTTCGCGGGCAGTAGCAACTCTACTGGAAGCATTTCAAATCTTCTAGACGAAATATTAAGTTCTTTGGAAGCATTTCAAGTCTTTTGTAAGCAGTATTACATCATCTCGAAGCAGTATCAAGTCTTATGATACCGGATCCGGTCTTCCAGAGGCAGTGTCGAGTCTTCTGCAAGCAGTTCAAATCTTTTGCAAACAGATCAAATCTTGTGCTAGCAGTTCAGGTTTTCTGGAAGCAGTGTCAAGTCTTTTGGAAGGATTTCAAAACTTGAAGAAGTAGTTTTCAAGTTTTCTAGAAACATTGCAAGTCTTCTAGAAGCAGTGTTATTTCTTCCTCAGCCGGTAGCAAGCCTTCAGACGCGATATCAAGTCTTCTGGAAGCATTTCAAGTCTTTTGGAAGCAGTATTAAGTCATCTAAGTATCAAGTCTTACGATATCAGATCAGGTGTTCCAGAAGCAGTGTCGGGTCTTCTGCAAGCAGTTCAAGTCTTTTGGAAGCATTTCAAGTCTTCTGGAAGCAATATTAAGTATTCTAGAAGCAGTGTAGGTATTGTTGTAAGTATTGTAAAGTATTGTTTATGAATTTCAAGTTTTCTGGAAGTAGTATCAAGTCTCCTAGATGTAGTATCAAGTCTTCTAGAGACATTTAAAGTCTTCTGGAGGTAATAACAAGTATTGTGGAAGCATTTCAAGTCTTGTAGAAGCGGTATCAAGTTTTGAGGAAGCATTACAAGTCTTCTAGAAACAGTATTAAGTCTTCCGCGGGCAGCAGCAAGTCTTCTGGAAGCAGTTCAAGTCTTCTAGACGCAATGTCAAGTATTCTGGTAGAATTTCAAGTCTTCCAGAGCCAATATCAAGTCTTCTGAAAGCATTTCAAGTCTTTTGTAAGCAGTATTACGTCATCTAGAAGCAGTATCAAGTCTTGTGATACCGGATGAGGTCTTCCAGAGGCAGTGTAGAGTCTTCTGCAAGCAGTTCAAATCTTCTGCAAACAGATCAAATCTTGTGCTAGCAGTTCAAGTCTTTTGGAAGCAGTATCAAGTCTTCTGGAAGCATTTCAAGTCTTGAAGAAGCAGTGTTAATTCTTCCTCAGTCGATAGCAAGTCTTCAGACGCGATATCAAGTCTTCTGGAAGCATTTCTAGTCGTTTGGTAGCAGTATTAAGTCAACTAGAAGCAGTATCAAGTCTTACGATATCAGATCAGGTCTTCCAGAAGCAGTGTCGGGTCTTCTGCAAGCAGTTCAGGTCTTCTGGAAATATTCCAAGTCTTCTGGAAGCAATATTAAGTATTTTAGAAGCAGTGTTAAGTATTGTTTATGAATTTCAAGTTTTGTGGAAGTAGTATCAAGTCTCCTAGATGTAGTATCAAGTCTTCTAGAGACATTTAAAGTCTTCTGGAGGTAATAACAAGTATTGTGGAAGCATTTCAAGTCTTGTAGAAGCGGTATCAAGTTTTGAGGAAGCATTGCAGGTCTTCTAGAAACAGTATTAAGTCTTCCGCGGGCAGCAGCAAGTCTTCTGGAAGTAGTTCAAGTCTTCTAGACGCAATGTTTATGAATTTCAAGTTTTGTAGAATCAAGTCTCCTAGATGTAGTATCAAGTCTTCTAGAGGCATTTAAAGTCAAGTGATATCCGGAGGTAATATCAAATATTGTGGAAGCATTTCAAGTCTTGTAGAAGTGGTATCAAGTTTTGAGGAAGCATTGCAAGTCTTCTAGACGCAATAGCAAGTCTTCTGGTAGAATTTCAAGCCTTCCAGAGGCAATATTAAGTATTCTGAAAGCATTTAAAGTCTTTTGTAACCAGTATTACATCATCTAGAACTAGTAGCAAGTCTTATATTACCAGATCAGGTCTTCCAGAGGCAGTGTCGAGTCTTCTGCAAACAGATCAAATCTTCTGGAAGCTTTTTTTAAATTTCAAGTTTTGAAGAAGTAGTATCAAGTTTCTTGGAAATATTGCAAGTTTTCTAGAAGCAGTGTTAATTCTTCCGCGGTCATTAGCAAGTCTTCCAGACGCGATATCATCTTTTGGAAGCACTACTAAGTCATCTAGAAGCAGTGTTAAGTCTTACGATACCAAATCAAGTCTTCAAGAAACAGTGTCGGGTCTTCTGCAAGCTGTTCAACTCTTCTAAATGCATTTCAAGTCATTTAGAGGTAATATTAAGCATTCTAGAAGCAGTGTCAATTATTCTTGATGTATTTCAGTTTTTCTGGAAGTGGTATTAAGTCTGCTAGATGCAGTATCAAGTTTTCGGGAAGCATTGCAAGTCTTCTACGAGCAGTATTAAGTCTTCCGCGGGCAATATCGAGTCTTCTGGAAGCTTTTCAAATCTTTTATAAGAAATAGTAAGTCATCTAGAAGCAGTATCACACGATACCACATCAGGTCTTGCGATACCAGACCAGGTCTTCCAGAAGCAGTGTCGAGTCTTCTGCAAGAAGTTGAAGTGTTCTACAAACAGATCTGTATCAGTTCTGCTATCAGTTCAAATCTTCTGGAAGCAATATTAAGTCTTCTAGAAGCATTTAAATTCTTTTGGAAGCAGTATCAAGTTTCAATTCAAAATAATATCATCCTATGCTTGGCGTTTATGATTGTAGATAACTTTTTCTAAGATTGTTCTAAGATTGGCTTAGAACAATCGCGGTACAACAGGATTATAGTTCACTTGATTCAACATTATTTAAGATTTTCTTTAAGCTGTATGATATGGCACCAATACCAATTAATAACTGAGTGAATGTTGAGATTGTCTTACAGTAAATCTTTTAAAAGTTAAAGACATTCATTGTAGAGATAATATCTAGAGTACACGCAGTGATTTTCGATCTTTATGTTTTTATTAACTAATTTATAACTGAATTATGAGCGTTAGGATGTTTATTACATCGCGTAATATTGGTTGCCTACCTCTATAGGTACATGCAGACAAAATACTCTATGTGATACGCAATTCTTATTATAGATTTTAAGATTTCTCTAAATATTTATGTATGAGATCTATACAACTACTTATTAGATAAATAAATATGAGAAAAGAAATCACATTAAATCATCAACAATTTGTTATTAAAAAAAGCAAATATCCTGTTAGAAATTGATGAAACGGCTCAATTTATTATATTAAGTATTAATGAATTATTTATGAAAATGTCGAAGAGGGAAACATATGATATAATCGATATTATTAATCTAATTAATCTTCTCATATCATTCTAAATCTTCCCATCTTTTTATTACATGCTTACATGGGCAGGCGTTTTTTATTTACGGTTCGGTTAATTTTGTTGATAAATAAATTTATCGATGGTAATTTCTGGTGCTAATTGGCGGTGTAACTACATATTATTATTAGAAACTACAAATACCGTTCGTTCGGGTTTAATTTCTTTTTAATGATCACTACAAAACGCGAAACGCATGCAAATAAACCTGGCGCGAAGCCATAATATTAAATACGCTTAATTGGTTACGTGATGTTTCCCCATAAAAAAATAAGTAATAAACATAATTATTTATAACATTAATTTAAAAAAAGGGGAGTTTATATCCGTTTAAAATGGCATTAAAAGTTTTCTTGTCGTGTTTAATCAGATATAAATTAAGCTTTATATTTAAAAAAAAATAACTCATCGAATCGGATTTCGTTTTTCTCTTTATATATTATACGTTTCTGGTTTATAAATCAATTTAATTTTTTTCCACGTTTCCTTTTCCTTTCTCGCTTCCTTAAGAATTTCCTTAAGACGTTTAAATAATTTTATCGTAATTGTATCGACAGAGATTTTCATATAAATTATTAATACCTATTAATCTTCGTAATTTTTTTCATTAATATAAGCGGAAATCTAATTTATTGCCCTTGTATCTCGATTAAAGGTTAATCTGATTTACTTCGCAATTTTAAAACAAAAAGAACTCAAGAGTTAATGGAGGAGTTTATTAACAGTTTTTGCTTAATTAGGATTTCTTGATAACAAGCAAAGGAATAAAGTATCTTGTTCGTATCTATATAATTTATTTGGAATTTTTAAATATTTTAAAAGTCACAAGTAAAGTGAAAAATAATCTTTTTTCAAATTATAAGTGAGTCTGTTATAGAAAGAACTAAGTATAAATTAATTCCTCATCATTCATCTCTTTTAGTGCTTCTTATACAAGTTAAATTTACATCATCATTATTTTTATTCTTTTTACTATTATGGAGCGATAATTATTATGTCGAAGTTATAATGAGAAACGAAAAAATATATTTTTTTAAATCAGCTTTAGTCCAAAGAAAATCTGTTCTTGTAATCTGATTGAACTCGCTCCTTTCGATTTTTTCATCTTATTTACAGTCGGGTTCGGTGTAAAGAGGCCGAGATTTGCGATGGAAACCGCAACGCGGCTTCTGTCCCACGAAATCCCGATCGTTAAACGTTACCGCGCCGCGATTGTAGTATATAAAAAAGAATAAACGCGTTCCTCCTCCACACCGCGCGCGTTATTGTGCAATTACCCGGCCATTTTTCACAGACGAGTGACTGCGCGTAGATGCCGAACAGTATTGGAAAACGTGTACGAGCATAATGGTACCAGAAAAGAGTCAGAAGAAGAGTAACCCTTTACCGGCGGGCTTCTCCTTGCCTCCTCACATTGGCCCCTTTTAATTCGGCTTTGCACGGATCATTTGTTGTGTTCATTTTTTTCTTTATTCCTTATTTTTAAGGAGAAAACTTTTTAAGAAATTGAGTGAAGTTGTGGTTTCAAGTAATTAATATAATTTAAATTTGCATTAGTTTCTGTTTGGGTTGCATTTAGTTAATTACCCGTTAAATTGTATATTTGTAAGAGCTAATGGTAATTCAAGGTTAAGTGTAAATTAATTTAGCGCTTGATTGTATATTTTATTGAATGGAATATGAAACTTAACATTAGATCTACAATTAAAAGCAGGGTTATTAGTTTTAAACGATTTGTTAAAAACTATTTGTTTTAAACATGTTTAAAACACTAACATATAAAACCTAACATGTTTTAAACTGAATTTGTTTAAAACCTGTTTAAAATCATAGGACTTTGTGTGAAGGATTATTTCTAAAAGACACAATAAATAATATTATAAAGTATTTACTTCTAATTTCTAATACATTTAATAACACTTTAAACAAAAATTTCTAAAACTTCAGCATTTTTTTTATTTTATTTGTTATTTATTCCTTATATATGGAAACTAATTTTGCTGCTTTGTCGTTCCCTAATCTATTTCTGATATGGGAATGTACTAAATCAAAAGACGAAAAAATCCCTTCTATATATTCCCTACATCCCATAGAATTTGATGAACTAAACCGAAAATTTTATGAAGAAGTACAGTTCAACACAATAAAAAGTAAGAAAACCAAACGACTTAAATTAGAGAGACTGATAAAGGATAAGTTAATTAAATCCCATAATATTAATAATAAACATGACAATCATAAACCATATAATATATATAATAATAAACATGTAAATTTCAAGAAGCCAAATGTAACAGACTGTGCTGTTCCAGGGGTAAAAACCTTCACCAAAAAGAGAATAGATCACTATAAACCCATTCAAAAGATATAATTAAATAATTTAGACAACATTTCATTCGCTCCTAATTTTACAAACTTAAGTAAAACTAATTTTACATCAAGAGAAATAGATATTTTAAATTTAAACCACAAATTTTCTATGTTAAGATTTATTGATTCCATCTTCACCTTGTTGTGTAACCCCTTAAATAAATTTTCTATACCCAGAAACATCAAACCTTTAGATTTGGCTATAAAAATAGAGTCTCAATTATTGGACAATGTTAATATAAAACAAATCTTCATTGAAAACAATGAAATTATAAACGGCATTGGTAATAAAAAAGAAAACAAAATGTTCAAATTCAACTCGATGCACAAAGATCTTAGAACCCTCAAACAAAGATTGAATGATAATATTATTATCACGATGGGTGATAAGAACGCAGGATACGTAATAATAGATAAAAATATATACATAGAGAAAACTAGAACTTTCTTTAAAGATAATAACATAACCACCATTACAAAAGACCCCACTAACAAATTGAACAATAGATTAAAAAAATTCCTTAAAGATCATCAAAATGAATTGAACAGATTTAACATTAACGCTTATAACTCAATAGTTATGAATCCCCTAACACCTACACTTAAAAGTTTAATTAAATTACACAAAGAAGGTAGAGGCATAAGACCTATCATTACAAACTACAACACTCCTTCCAGTAAAATTGCCAAAATAATTCAAGACTTTCTATACAAAACATTGCATAGTAAATTGTTTATACAACATAAAAAATTCATCACAACTGACTGATCGAACTTTTAAAAAAGTTACACATCACAGATTTATTTCTCTAGACATAAAAAACTTGTACACAAAAATACCCATAGATAAATCAATTAAGGTTATTAAACAAGACCTAATTGCTAACGTTCACAAATTAAATTTAAACATATTAGAAATTAATTCATTAATCTCTATTAGAAATTGTTTGCGATACAAAATTTCTTCCTTTTTAATAATCATATTACGTGATGAATCAAGGTCTCCCCATGGGATCACCCATATCAGGAATCATCTCAGATCAACTCTTTAGAAAACGAACTTTTCTCTAATAAACATGCTTTATTCACTAAAGATATTTCCTTTTACGGTAGATATGTAGACAACGTCCTAATAGTTTATGAAGGGAACGACGCTAAACTAGTAGGGCTTTTAAACATTTTCAATAATTTAAGTAATCTACAATTTACTAAAGAAATAGAAAAACAAAACAGTATCAATTTTCTAGATCTCACAATTACAAAGAATCTTAAATATAACACTCTAAATTTTAACATTTACAGAAAAAATACTACCACAGACTCTATTATCCCTAAAGATTCTTTCAACTGTAAACAGCATAAAGAAGCTGCATTTAGGTTTATGTTTAATAGACTTTTTAATACACCTCTCAATGAAAGTGACTACCACTTGGAATTAAAAACCATAATAAAAATTGGTCTTAATAACCAATACAGTGTCAATGATATTCAGTCAATCTATAATAAAACTCATAGATCATACATTAATAAAATGCTTTACCCATATTTCGCGGCCCCAATCAAATACATATCTATCCCTTATATCCCATTACTTGAATTTGAATTCAAACAAAACCTTCAAAAATTTAACATCGTTCATGCGTTGTCATTTAGCCTAAAAATCAGCCACTACATTAATAATACTAAACATAGATTCAGCATCGAACAATCGAGTGAAGTTTACGAAATCAAATATCCCGATTGTAATATGATATATATAGAACAAACCGGCAGGAACATAAAAATTAGATTTCGAGAACACATAACAAAAGAATCATCCGCCGTATACAGACATATTTCCAACAATAAACATAACATAACTTTTCAGAATGTAAAACTTTTGAGGGGTATGGGAAAATCAAGGTAAATGGACTTGTATGAGGAATTTTATATCTACAATAATAAAATAAGAGACGTAAATTTGGTCATGAACAAGAACAACGATCTCGTTAATTACAGACATTTCATTAAATTCGTCTAATTTTTGTTATAAACAATTTTTCATTTCTCGTTTCACTTATTTTTATTTATTTAATTTCTTGTTTTACCCCTTCTTTTCTGATTTACGTTCTCGCTTTAAATTTTAGTCATTCTCAGCGCTTCACACTAAAATAACCTGTTTTTTGGGTTTTTGGAATACATTTTCGTTGAATTTCTTTCTTTTTTGGTTTTATTTCGTGTTTTTCGATGTTAATTGGTAAGCTTCTTTTGTTTTCCCTAATACATTTTAACTTAACACCCGTTTATCCATTTTTTTCAGTTCATATTATATTAAGCACATGCTTTTCACGTTTTTATTTTCTTCCGAACCAGACATTTATATGAAAATCCATTACAGTTCTCTCTTTAGTCGATGTACTTTCAATGACGGTAAATAACATCAATAATTTATAGTTAACTTAATTACTAATATTATTTTCTATTTTTACTTTTTTATGTTACTTCCATAGTCGTGCTTGATAAAGACTGATTTAACAGTTGAAACATTGTTGGCTTTTACTCTGGCTTTTATTTAATTAACTTTAGCGATGAACATCGAATCACAAATTTCCAAATTATATTTCTATACCCAACTCTTTTTTTACACGGTCTTTTTTAACACGATTTTGAAATAACATGGTTCACCAATAGACTTTTTACACGATTTTTTTTGGGATTCGTGCTAAAACAGAAAATTCGTGTAAAAAAATTTATTGGTGAACCGGGTTTAATTCAAAATCGTGTTAAAAAAGACCGTGTAAAAAAAGAGTTGGGTGTATGCAATTTCTGAACCAAATTTAAAATAACTGGATCTAAACCAGGCTAAGCGGTTGACGTTGTCTATTAGTTGTTTAGAAAACGTATATTTTTTAAACGGTGTACTATTTGCTCGAATATATTTTCCGGATAGCACATTTGCGAGAATGTATTTATTACATTTTTTGCATTTAGCTTTTATTTTATTGTTAGGTCCTTTAATTGCTTCGAAAAAAGACTAAATGGAGTCTTTCTTACGTCCCGTTGTAGACATGACGAACTTCTTACACCAACGATAACGAAACGAATACTAATGTAACGTTTCTTATATAAACGTTTCTTGTGTGAACCGGGTAAATCTGAAATCAGGGACAATCGCTTGAAGCTGTTGCAGTATTCAAATTAAAACGATGTCTGTTAAAAGACTATTGGTTTTTTCTATTTACAGCTCTTATACTACATTATATTTGCTTCAAAATGATTTTTATTTCATGGCGATATCTCAATTCGTCTTTGAGATATGATGATGTAAATTAGATCATTCAATTTAACCTCAAAAACAAGAGTTTATACTTTATCTCACTTGAGTTAGAGTTTATATAAGGTATAATTTGAACACAGTTTAAAACTGGTTTAAAATATAATCTTTTGGTAGCAACGTAAAATAAGTTTAAAACAATTAAGCTGTTAATTGTTTGTTAAGGTGTTTTGTTCAAAAATTAAAAATACTGTTTTTTTTCAACCCTGATTAAAAACATTCGGGTTAAGACGATTAAATCCGAACGATTTTGATTCTAGATAAGTTATAGATAGTGTTAATTTTAGTAACAGTTTAGCAGCTCACTTCTTGAGAAGACTGAATCCAAAATGATTATTGTTGTGGGTCTAATATTAATTGGAATGTTAGTCTTAGGTTTATTTTTAGTTATTATTCAGCATTAGATTGTTGTACAGGATGATTCACACAACAACCGACACAGAGTTATCTCTATATTAAGTTGCATCCCTGAGGAGTTTTAGTCCTTCTAAGTTGAATCTTCAATCTTTAAAATATACGAGATCTGACTAATAACATTATCCTAAAAAACAAATTAATGGTTTTAATTGGTAACAAGTTGAGATCAATTGAGACATCTACAAGAGTTGATTAAGGGTGATAGTATCCTAAATTTTGATAGATTTTGTCGTCTTTTGACGAATTTGATACCTAATTATTTCATTTTATGTAGAATTTAATTCAAATTCACTCTTATTGTTTTTCTGCAATCTCTGTCGTTTGTTTAAAAATCATGTAATATGTAAAAGCACCTGGGTGTATATCTGGGTATATTGACCCATAATGGGTATTTTGAGGTATTTATAAAATTTAAAAAAAAGTATAACAAAGACAAAGACCACTAAAACGGTAACAATGTTTAGTCGAACAATACGAATTCTTTTTTAATAAAAATCAATAACAATAGCTATTTACACATATTACACAATCTTCTTCGATTTGCGGCTCCCCAAATAATCCGCATTTTTTCCGCGGCGCCCTAAATTTATCGAAAGAACGACAATAGCGGTGTTATCCAGGTCAACTCCAATGAAGACTTGTGCAAACTACAATAGCTTCCTTCATGTATATATAATTTTGTTATTTTTTAAATTCACAATGTCGTCTAATAATCTCATTTTTACTATCAAAACTAACGCGAGTTACGCAGGATTCTACTTTCTATACAAACTACTAAATGCGGATTTGGATGTTGTCGGCCTTACGGCGACCTGGCTTTGTTCCGGGATTGAATCTGTAGAGTATTTTCCCGATTCATATGTGACTTTCTGGCGTGACCGATACATGAATGATGTATCGACGTGGAGGAGGTGTATTGTTGGCTGTGTCTAGTAACTTTTCCAGTGTGGACCGACCAGGTTTGTTCGCACAGATTGAAGCAGGTTGTGTTGCATTATCTAATACATCTTTAGTGCTTAACATATGCTGTGTCTATATTTCTCTCGTGAGAAAATGTTTCACTTTCGCGTTTTTCCCGGTCCTTAGATGATGTTATTGATCGACACCCCAATGATGGTTTTCTCATTTGTGGCGATTTCAATATCCCGGAAATCGGTTGGTCCCTTGATCCTGTTCGCCGTTGTTGTGTCTTGTCCTGGGTAACTTCCGCAAGAGCTATGGAGTTCTTTGACTCCGTCTCCTTGGCTGGTTTATCGCAATTGTATGATCATTGTAATGAATTTGGTAACATTCTTGATCTTGTTATTTCCTATAATATACTTCATTGCGAGGTTGCCTTGGTGCTGGAGAACCGTTCTCGTATTACGCTGGATATATCATTCAAATTTTTAATTCCCAGAAATTTATCCTATTGCTGTGAACCAATATATAATTTTAAATTAGTATCATTAGATCAAATCTATATGCTTAAGTGAGGTATCTTGGGATCGTCTCAGTGATGGAACCGTGGCTGAGGTTACCACTTATTATCATGAAGTGTTATTTGACGCTTTTAAACTATTCGTACCGCGCAAACGAGTCTTTGGAACCGGTTTTCTGTATTAGTTCTCAAAAGACACTTCAAAAGTAATTCGTGAAAAACGTAAAATGCATAAGAAGTGGTATGGAAATCGCCTTGACTATACAACTTTTCCCTTTTGAGGAGTCGCTCAAAGTTCCTAATCGATCGTGACTACCGTAATTTTTTTGTCAAAACTAAGTGCAGTATACGGTATGATCCCAAACGGTTTTGGTCTCTGTATTCAATTCCTCGCGGATCTCAAGGTAGGAATGGCTGCGGTGACCCGCGTTATTGCACCTGTCTCTACAATTTGGGCAGGTTGAAGTCTTGAAAGTTCTTAGAGCCGTTAACCTTTCCGAGGGCTAGGTGGTGACGGTATACCTCCTATTATAATAAAAAGTTGAGCAGCTCTTAGAAAATCGTTAACAATCTTGTTCAACAGATCTCTGAAAACTGTGTCTTCCTACAGATCTGCAAGCAAGCCACTATTATACCAATTTTTAAATCTAGCTGTAGAAGATTAGTTGGAAATTTCTTTGTTACCTATTTTCGGCAAGGTTCTTGGGACCTTAATTTACAAGCCCATTTAACATTGTTTACACTGTAAACAATTCCGATCATTCAATAATTAAAACAACTCTGGCACAAATGATATCGATGAGGTAGAAGAAGTCATGTTTCAACTAAATAAAACATTAGGTACGGTTGGCTTTATGGCGTGTAAATGCCGTAAACCCTTCATTTAGTAAATGCTTTCATTTATTGCCAGACTGATCGATCCTCTAGGCTGGCTATCTCCGTTGATAGTTACAGTAAAAATCTTTATGCAAGGTTTATGGACTCGAAAGCTTGATTGGGACGAACCATTACCGAGTGACTTATCTCTGAAATGGATTTTAATTTCTTCTGCTGTTCAGCGAGATCTAAATGAACTTGCTCAATATTGCTGCACAAACTTCATTACCAAAATTACATCAAATGCTTTACATTTACCTTCACAAAACAAAAAACCTGGTTCTTTACGCTTTGACTACAACATTGAAGGGATGTTGTCGAACAGGGTTGGTCCCGATGCGTACCACTTACGTGAGCGTGCGTGATCGTGAGTAATTTTGGTTTCGACGGGACCTGGCATGATCCGATTGGGTCGATTTTTTAATTCTTTAATAATAATATTTTACTGAACACCGGACAGACAGGTATATCGAACTTGTTCAGGTCCGCATTAACGATTAATACAAAAACACAATACAACACCAAAGAGATCTTATCGAAAGTATCGGAGTATCAATAGTATCGAATTTGTCGAAATATCGAAAATTGTTTTTTATGTACAGGAAGTTGCATTTACAGTATATTTAAAGGGTGATTTTACATACAAAATATTAAGAAAACCAAGATAGGGAGCCAAGATGCTTTGAATATGAGATTTCGGAATGAAAACGGTTTTTCAAAATAATATGGGTAACAATCACGTTGTTCACAAGTTTTACAAGCAGTATCTAGCGATTAATTGGTAATTTTTGTACTTTTGAGATGAAGATATTGTATCTTACCAACAGCATTTGGTATTATAGAAGCAAAATCAAATTTTATTAACATATTTTTGCTTTTTGTATTAAAATTGTCGTCTTCTAGTAGTGTTTAGAGTTTAATTAACAGTTTTTGGACTACTTACGTCATGATTTTGCATCAATATTTTCGCGAATAAAGTCAAATGGTTTATATTGTTTTTTACGATGAAAATGTTTTCTTTCAGCAGTTTTACAAGCAGTATCAAGCCGTCAGGAAGCATTTTGTCAAGTCTTCTAAAAGCAGTATCCAGTTTAGAATCAGTATCATGTTTTGCAGAAGAATTATTAAGTATTCTGCAAGCATTTCAGGTTTTCTAGAAGTATTTCAAGTCTTCGGAATGTATTCCAAGTATTTTGGAAACCTTCTAAGTCTTCTAGAAGCAATAATTAGGAGTATTAAGTGTGCTGGAAGCATTTAAAGAGTCTTCCAGAGGCAATACCAAATGTTTTGGAAGCATTTCAAGGCTTCTAAAACCAGCATCAACTCTTCTGAATATATTGAAAGTCTTCTGAAAACCTTTAAAGTCTTCTAGAAATAGTATTAAGTGTTCCAAAAGAAATATTAAGTGTTCTGGAAGCATTTCAAGTCTTCCAGAGGCAATGTCTAGTCTTTTGGAAGCATTTCAAACCTTCTACAACCAGTATCAAGTCTTCTAGGGGAAGTATCAAGTCTTCTAAAAGAATTTAAAGTCTTTTGGAAGTTGTATAAAGTCTATCAAAAGCAGTATCGAGTCTTCTGAAAGCAATTCAAGTCTTCTATAACCAGTATCAAACCTTCTGGAAGGATTACTAGTCTTCTGGAAACATTTCAATTTTTCTGAAAGCAATATCAAGTCTCATAGAAGCAGTATTAAGTCTCAATTCATAATATTTGTTCTCAAAGAAACATTCGCAGCATACGCTAGGACTACGTTGGGTCGAAATAGCTTAATGGTACATTAAAATTAAAAATATAATGAAAAATGATGATAACCTTCAATCCAGATAAAACCATCAACAATTTTAACAAGTTAAGGTGCGTAGTTTGTTTCTCTTTCTTTTTACAATTATTTCCACCATTTTAATCACAAAATTAAAATCTGCGAAGAAAAATACATAAATGCGCTTATTCAACAATTCGATACTTTGAATAGTATAATACGAAGGCATCGATACTCGATACCTTACTTAAGGTATCGCCCAGCCTTAGTTTTAGGATTGAGTCCTAAATATCGATTGGTGTATTCGATCACATCTACACCATTTATATTTTCAAATATATTATGTTAAAGAACACAACGCCTTATGAATTTCTTGTAAGATTTTTACGATAGTAATAAACAGGATCAATTTAAAATTTATTGCAACTAAAATTATTTAATCCTATTATTTCTCCACAATTTGCCAGAAAGGTATTGCCCTATTAATTCGGCCCTTAGTCAATAATCATGTTTTGTCCACAGCGATAAAGAGTCAGAGTTATAAAAACTGACCATTGCATATCAATTTTGCCAATGTAGATTTAATGTTCATTGTTGTATGTATTGTATTTAAATTAAAATATAGTTATATTAAAATAACTATATTTTATTTATATATTTTATTAAAATATATAGATATAGTTTTTTCAACAATGATTTTTATTCCTTAATGTAAGTGCTATAATTATTTCGAATGCTTAGCATTCGTCATCAGGCACGACTACGAGAGAGACAACAAAAGGTTAAAATAAGTTAAAATATATAAAATATAGTTATAATTACCGTCAATAAGAGTAAAATTAAACACTTTTTTGCACATCAACCGTGTTTAAAAGAATAAATATTGGGAAACAATAAACGTCTTGAACATTACATATTAAATCACATGAATTGTAAAAGACAATATTACGAACATTTAACATCTGAACAAACTGGATGACAAGAACGAACTGTGTTTTTTAATGGAGCGTACGTATTCAAAGCGTAAAAAGTTGTTATAACTTGCTCCGGAAAGCAACATAATTTATATGAATCTCATAAAAGTTCGGGTAACGTTAAATTCCGTGATGTCATTTAATAAATTAGGGTTGTTTTTATTTTTATGTATAAATAATTCTTCATAAAGATCCATTTCTTTAGATTTTTTAAATTTTTTTAAAAGGGATATATTATTTGTAGTAGTTTTATGATTGTGTTCTGTTAGATGTCGATAAAAATTTGATTTGGATTGAGTTATGTGTTCTTTAAACCGTGTATTAAGGCTTCTACCGATTTGACCAATATAGTAGCTATCACAGTTTTCGCAGCAAATTTTATATATACCACTCAATTCTAGATAATTAAACTTATGGTTGTTATTTATCAAAATGTTTTCGATGTTATTTGTGGAGGAAAAAGCTATTTTAGTATCATATTTAGCTATATTTCTTTTAAGTTGGTTTTGAAATCTAGGGTTGTATGGAACAGTAATATATTTAGATTTGGGGTAGAAACGAGGATATATCATATTGTTGATGTTGTTTTTATGTATTTTGTTATATATATATATACATTGTAGATTAAAGATATCGTATCCATTATTTAATCCGATATTCAATATTTTATGCAATTCTTCAATATAATCATCATTATCCATTGGAATATTATTTAATTGATTGAAGTTTAAGTGTTGTATCAAATCGAATAAGGTTAAAAGTCAAGTAAAAATTTTTTTTTTTTTGTACTTTAACTGGTCGTTTTTCAAAAATATTTATTTATCTAACTAGTTTCGGCCTTATCGCCATCTTCAGAGATAAAAAGTCAAACAAGAAAATAAGAGCATGTGAATACTAAATATAAACTCATGTACATTTTGATCATGTGGAAGGCTTTACATTAATACATACTGAGTTAAAAACACACTTAACATTTAATTGACAAGAAACGTGGTACAAACTACGAAGAATTGTAATGGCGCCATTACAATTCTTGTATTAATGTAAAGCCTTCCACATGATCAAAATGTACATGAGTTTATATTTAGTATTCACATGCTCTTATTTTCTTGTTTGACTTTTTATCTCTGAAGATGGCGATAAGGCCGAAACTAGTTAGATAAATAAATATTTTTGAAAAACGACCAGTCAAAGTACAAAAAAAAATTTTTTTACTTGACTTTTAACCTTATTCGATTTGAATATTATTTAGCCGATTAAAGAGAAAATGGAACGTAACGTCTTTATGTTGTTTCGCATTGTAGGAATGTTTAGGTATGATATTATCTGTGGTTGTATTTTTTCTATATATTTTAAAATTAAGCGATTGGTTATCAATATTTCTAGAAATTTTCAAATCTAAAAAGTTAATACTACGATTCGATTCTATTTCGGTTGTAAATTGTAGTTTATTGATATTGTTCAGGATGTTTTGTATGGCGATAAGATTAGCTTTAGTTCCATTATATACAATTAATATGTCGTTAACATATCGTCCAAAAATAAATTAAGGGAAAACTTTAGTAATATTAAAAATATCGAATCTCATAATGTCAATACCAATAATAAATACAAATCCATAAAAAATAACGTAAAAGACCTAAAGCATAGAATAAACAAAGAAAATGTAATTGTTACTTTAGGGGACAAAAATGTAGGCCTCGTGCTCTTAGACAAAGAAACTTACCCAGATAAAACCTACAACTTCTTCAAAGACAATAATATAAAACAAATTAAATACAATCCCACCAAAAAATTTAACACAAACTTGAAGAAATTAATTAAAGAACATGATCAATCTTTGAGAAACTTTAACATAACACAGTTCAATTTCTTTGAAATGAACCCACTAATTCCCACATTAAAATGTTTAATAAAGCTCCATAAAACAGACAACAGTATTAGACCTATTATTGGTAATCAAAATACTCCCACATGTTGTATAGCTAAAAACATACAGAAATTTCTATATAACACTTTTAATATCGAAATTAAATATAAAATAAACAATTCAATAGATTTAGTAGAAAAGATAAAAAAGATTAAACTAGACAAAAATTCAATACTTATATCATTTGATATTAAAAATTTATACACTAACGTCCCTGTTAAAGATTCTATATCTATCATAAGAACACACCTAATGAACAATAATCACTAAATTTAAAAAACAAAGATATCAATAGTTTTATAACAATATTAGAATTTATATGTAAACAAAATTTCTTTGCATTTAACAATGACGTTTTCATAATGGAGGATGGTCTTCCAATGGGATCCCCATCTCAGGAATTATAGCCGATATATTTGTCAACCATACTGAGAAAGAATTATTTTCAAGAAAATATGAAATATTTACCAAAGACATTAGATTTTTTGGACGATATGTTGACGACATATTAATTGTATATAATGGAACTAAAGCTAATCTTATCGCCATACAAAACATCCTGAACAATATCAGTAAACTACAATTTACAACCGAAATAGAATCGAATCGTAGTATTAACTTTTTAGATTTGAAAATTTCTAGAAACATTGGTAACCAATCGCTTAATTTTAAAATATATAGAAAAAATACAACCACAGATAATATTATACCTAAACAACATAAAGACGCTACGTTCCATTTTCTCTTTAATCGGCTAAATAATATTCCAATAGATAATGATGATTACATTGAAGAATTGCATAAAATATTGAACATCGGATTAAATAATGGGTACGATATTTCTAATCTATAATGTATATATAACAAAATACATAAAAACAACATCAACAATATGATATATCCTCGTTTCTACCCCAAATCTAAATATATTACTGTTCCATACAACCCTAGATTTCAAAACCAACTTAAAAGAAATATAGCTAAATATGATACTAAAATAGCTTTTTCCTCCACAAATAACATCGGAAACATTTTGATAAATAACAACCATAAGTTTAATTATCTAGAATTAAGTGGTATATATAAAATTTGCTGCGAAAACTGTGGTATATAGCTACTATATTGGCCAAACCGGTAGAAACCTTAATACACGGTTTAAAGAACACATAACTCAATCTAAATCAAATTTTTATCGACATCTAACAGAACACAATCATAAAACTATTACAAATAATATATCCCTTTTAAAAAAAATTAAAGAAATCTAAAGAAATGGATCTTTATGAAGAATTATTTATACATAAAAATAAAAACAACCCTAATTTATTAACTGACATCACGGAATTTAACGTTACCCGTACCTTTATGAGATTCATATAAATTATGTTGCTTTCCGGAGCAAGTTATAACAACTTTTTACCCTTTGAATACGTACGTTCCATTAAAAAACACAGTTCGTTCTTGTCATTCAGTTTGTTCAGATGTTAAATGTTCGTAATATTGTCTTTTACAATTCATGTGATTTAATATGTAATGTTCAAGACGTTTATTGTTTTCCAGTATTTATTCTTTTAAACACGGTTGATGTGCAAAAAAGTGTTTAATTTTACTCTTATTGACGGTAATTATAACTATATTTTATATATTTTAACTTATTTTAACCTTTTGTTGTCTCTCTCGTAGTCGTGATTGATGACGAATGCTAAGCATTCGAAATAATTATAGCACTTATATTAAGGAATAAAAATCATTGTTGAAAAAACTATATCTATAGTATTTTAATTTAAATACATTGCATATCAAAAAAGACTTGTATGTTATTATCTATACCGTACTTTTTAAATGTACTGAGAACTTCTGCACTATATTTCATTCTTTTTCTATAATACTTGTTTATTCAAGGGAACTGAAATAGAACTAAATTTAATATAAATTTATGATGAATGGAGGAAGATCTTTAAAACGTTAAAGGAAGTATTACCCATATGAATATGCCAGCTTTTATTATTTATTTCAGAACATGATAAATAAAAAAAACTAAAGACTCCTTTTAGAAGGTTAATTTCCACCTTCTAAAATAGGAATATATGAACCTTTTTATAATCAAAGCTGTATTATGTACTTACAAAGATTTTTTTGATCCTAACAAAAACAGATAATCAATTTTGATCAATTCCCTTTTTATATAAACAATTTACTTAAATTAATTTCAATATTGGCTGTTTTGAATTCTTATTTACTTCTAGCCATAAATTTTCTTCTTAGATACCAAACGCCGCTGCCCACTTTCCTATTTTAATTGGTCCCCCGTAAGAAAGTGGGAAATGATAACCCGTACTGAAGTACATTTGCAAAACATACACGTAGTTATAGCAAAAAACAATGCGCGGCTTAATTGAGAGCGAGCAATTTGAGAATTATTTCTTATTCAATAGAAAACGGAACACGTTGCTTTCTACGTATAACCAGGCCCCTTTTTTACGCCGCATAATATTATATTTAATTTATGGTGTACGTAATCGAGCGTTAGGTTGAGTGCAACGCGAGACTCGGTCGTGTCAACTTCTGACATATTTTAACAATCAGAGAGAAAATATGGTAATGAGTTAAGAAAATTAGAATAAACTTATAAAGGAGAAACCGAAAACTTTTTTTAGACCGGAATACATTTATTTAAAATACGTTAATATTTTTTCGTTGTTATGCTTCGGATTTTGCGATGAAGCGATTAATTAATCAAATTTGCATATAGATAGAACACAAGTTTAAACGTTCGTTTAATTACTATGCAATAATTTTCGATTTATACATATTGGATGTAATAAATTTTTGATTAGAATTATGCAAAATCCGATTTAAAATAATTAATTAAATGATTTAATTTCTCGTTTTTGTTTTAAATTTCAGTTACATCACGAGAGCTTGTAATTCCCTGAAGTTAATTTTACGACATTTCGGATCTGTAATCAAGTCAAATATTCAATCACCCGTGGGATCGTTTGGAGTTGATATACCACGAGAAGAACGTTATAGAAAATCGCAAAAATGCCACGAAAGCATAATGAGTATTAAATCGGTACTTGGTAAGAAAATTTCAGTACCAGGTAACGTAGGTTCAACTATAAAAGAGATTTATACGCAAATTAAATCGATGTTTGACTGACAATAAAATTGTTTGTTAAAAAAAATTAATGTATCATCATCGGATCTCTTTAACAGGTTTAACTCGCCTTAGAATACTTTTTTAATACGTACAATTCAATAATAATTAGTCTCGAGAAGAGCGCACAAAAAAACATACTTATCGCTATTTATTATTAACAAAAAAATTAAAATAACTAATAAAAATAAAAAATTTAAGATTAAAAGATCCGTCCAGTAGTTATATCACGATAAAATAATAATAATAATAGCGTTTGTAATAACGTATTTTTACACGACTGCATTTGTGGCATCCTAAAATTTATTGAATACTAGTGATGAGTGACGGCTAAAATACTTAAACGACTTTTGTAACAATAATTACGTCAAATTAGAACGAAAGAATTTGGAAGAATGAAAAAAAATGTTTTTGAGAAAATTGTTTTTCTATTTACGTTTAATATCCTAGTGTTTGTTTTTTTAACGTGTGTATCTTGCCTGATATACTAATTTTGTGCCATCGTTCTGTTTAATTAATTTGTATTTGCCCGAAATTCGTTTTATGTCATGTTTTACGAGGGGCTGGCCTTATAAAGAATTAAATATGTTGAATTAATGATTTTCTAACTCTGTAATAAATTGTAAGATACTACTATTGTAATAATATTTATAATAAAAATGAGTAATTATAAATTTGTAGTTTTTTTAAACATTTTAATCTGAGTACTATCCTCTTCCTTACTTGTTATCACTAATTGTAAGTCAATCATAATTTAGTATCGTTGCAAATAATATATCCTTCAGATTTAATCTAAATTAGTGATGGAACTGACAGTGATTTCGTCAAAATCTAGGTACCGAAACATCTTTTTCCGATATACGAATATAAACAAGAAATAAAATAAATATCACCTTACATAAAGTTGTATTTCTTAAAAAAAGAAACAAAAAATTCTAATGAACTAATATAGGAATAAAAAAATTATAGCTTTATATACAGGGGTCCGGAAAGTACGTCTTTATATTTATGGAGTGCCATCTTTAAAGAGCTTTAGCGCCCTTAGGACGGATTTTCTGACCGGATTTTGTATAAACATTTTTTCATGATATTTGATGTAGGATCACCCTTATTAATATACAGGGTGAGTCAATAATGCGGGGACGGAAGATTGTGGCTTTACAAAGCCACAATCAAAGCTGCATCGATTAAAATTATTTTTAGCTATACAGGGTGTTTCACTATTCCAGGCCTGTATTCAACTTAACTTTTTTAAATGGAACCCTATGTATCTTTTCACATATGCTGATTAGTCTTAATATGTCCTGCTATAAGTACATACAGTAGGGCCCCGACATTCGCGGCTTCAAATTACACGGATTCGCATATTCGCGTTTTAAATTTTGCTGCCTTTTTCAACATTCACGACTCGATTATTCGCGAATACATAGCAAGTATGTATGTCATTTTTTAAAAATTTAAAACGAAGTTTACCGTAGATTTACTGTACAAGCAACCAGCTTCACATATGCGTTTCTCTGGGAATCCCTCATTTATGATCGATTTTAATGTTTGTGTTAGGTGCTTATTTTTGTGTTCTGTATTTCGTTCAGGTTAGTGTTTCGCCCGTTTTTTTACTATAATTTTATAAACAATAAATTAATCTCACAACAGTACTCAAAATGGGTACAAAAAGGCCTGCGATGGAAATAAATTTAATTGCCAAACGTGCAAAGTCAGTTATGACTCTAGAAAGAAAAATTCAAGTTCTTGATATGCTCCGGGAAGGAAAAAGAGCTACCGAAGTAGGCCGGGTCTTCGGTGTCAATGAATCTACGATAAGATCTATAAAGAAACAAGAAGAGGTAATTAGAAATAGCGTAAAAAGTGGCATACCGTCATCATTAAAGGTAACGTCACAAGTTCGTGATGTTAATATTGAAAAAATGGAGAAGTCTCTTTATCTTTGGATTGAGGACCATGGTCGCAAAAATATACCATTAACTAGGGCTAGATTAATGGATAAAGCCAAGGAACTTTATCAACATTTTTCGTGTGGAATGGACTGTGCTGAAGACGATTGTAAATTTAAAGCCAGCAGAGGATGGTTCGAAAGATTCAAAACTCGTTTTAATCTCCATAACATTAAGTTGTGTGGAGAATCAGCTTCAGCAGATCATCAACAGGCTGCAAAATTTCCTGATGAAATAATAAAATTAATAGAAGAAAAAGATTACCGTCCTGAACAAATATTTAATGCGGACGAAACCGGGCTTTATTGGAAACAAATGCCCACACGAACATACATTTCAAAAAATGAAAAGACAGCACCTGGTTTTAAATCGGCTAAGGATAGAGTTACAGTTTTATTTTGTGCAAATGCACGCGGAGACTTTATTACAAAACCAATGTTAATATATCGAGCAGCTAATCCACGAGCTTTAAAGAACAAGGACAAAGAAGCTCTTCCGGTCTATTGGCGAGCTAATTCAAAAGCTTGGATGACTTCTCAGCTATTTATAGAGTGGTTTAAAGAGTGCTTTGTTAAAGAAGTGGAGCGTTACCTAAAATCTAAAAATTTAGCATTTCACGTTTTATTGATATTGGATAACGCCCCATCTCATCCAGTAGATGCTCTCAAATAAGCTCATCCATGTGTCGAGGTGGTATTTCTTCCGCCCAACACAACATCCTTATTACAACCTTTAGATCAAGGTGTTATAAAAGCTTTTAAAAGTCATTATATCCGGCACATGTTCGATTTTGTACATGAGAAAATACAAAATGATAGTGTTTTCTCAATAAAAGATGTGTGGAAATTATACAATATTGACCATGTGATTACATCTATAAAACTTGCTTTAAATGACATTAAAGTATCAACCGTAAGTAATGCATGGAAAAAACTGTTGAAAAAAGACACTGCGCAAAGTGTAAGCGAAATTGATGAGGCAATAGAGAGAGCTGTTCTTTCTGCACGGTTGCTACCGGGAGATGATTTTCATACCATTGTACCAGCTGATATCGAATCTCTCGTCAATGATCAAGAGGAAGAGTTGTCCAGTGCAGACTTAGAAGCGCTACTAATAGAAAATGTTTCAGGAACTTAATTTATTTACACAAGAAGCAAATAATCTTGCTGAAAAAATAGTAGAATATGATCCATCAACGGAACGAAGCACAAAATTTAAAAATGGTCTGAATACTCTTCTTGCTCCTTACAAAGAGCTTCAAAAGGATATGCAACACAAAGCATTGCAACCTACTATCCTTTCATTTTTTAAACCATCGTGTTCTAAAGCAATTATTATTGATGAGTAGAAATGTTAACTTTTATTTCTTTTTTTAGTTTATTTTGTTGCAGTTTGTTATTGCTATCGAGTTTAGGTTTTTTTATATTTTAAACAATTGTAATTATTTTAATATCTGTATTAGTTCCGAATACAAAAGTTTTAAGACCAGTCGTTTTATTTTGCAATTTTAAGCGTTTTATTTAGTATGTATAATTTATTAATTTTTGAAATTTTTAATTTTTAAAATTAAATTAAATGAAACTTTTGGCGTCGGTGACCATTTGGCGGTTAACGTGTTAAAAGAACATAGAAGTACTAGTTTATCCTTCATAATATCTAGTGCTTCAATATTCGCGGATTCAACATTCGCGGCGTATTTTTAGAACCTAACCCTCGCGAATGTTGGGGCCTTACTGTATCTTGTTTTTAAATTTTGAATGCAATGTTGCCAAGTTGTTAATCATTTTGTAAAAATTTTAGAGGAATCATGTGGTCACTTAAAATTCGTTATCAGTATCATTACTAAATATTGAAGGATGTAATTTGGCATATCGAGAAACAAAGCTTGGGTCTTTCGAACGCCACTAATAGTATTGGATAATATTATATAGGATAGTTACTAAAAGCGGTTAATTTATGAAATATTTGGGGGACCAAAACTTTATTATTTTAAATGGTACCCCCTATATTTTGTCAATGTATCGGAAGGTTTTATTAATTACCTTTCATTTTTGTTAAGTATATGGTATATCTAACATGTGTATTTTTTGAAATAATTACACTATGTCAAAAATGTCGGCATAAATTTCATTTTTTGACAAGAAATGAACTATGAAGAAAACATTTCTAAACAAATGCAAGTGCATCTATTTTGTAAAAGATGAAGAAGTATACATGTGTGCATATTCAGTTCAAAACAGACTAGAATTTTCGAAATGGGTATTAGAAAAAGATCAACAACAATGTAATTTTTACCATTACCTTCTGTACAGCGAATAAGTGATGTTTTGTAAAAATAACTATGTTAACCGCCTTATTCTTCATTACTACGATATTGTCAACAATAAATTTATATGAAAAGTAGCCCTCTTACAACAATGGTCCTAAACTATCTGGGCAGGAATTCTAGAATCTTATTTGATAAGATCGTATTTCTTCCAGGCAACCGTCAATGGACAATCTTTTTGAATTTCTTAGAAAATCAATTGTCAAAACTTTTAGAAAATGTTTTCGAGACGTTTGACAAAGAATGTGGTCTCAGTACGATGGTACACCTCCCCACTATGATAGGATTTTTGCAACATATTTAAATAAAATTTTTAAAAAGTTGTTTTCTTAATATTATTGTCTGTGCACGGATCCATACTTTTCCATCTTTTACGAAATAAACTTATTTGCATTTGTTTAAATATATCTTCTTCATAGTTTATTTTTTGTGAAAAAATCAAGTGTATGCCGACATTTTTGAAATAATGTAATTATCTCAAAAAGTACACATGTTAGATATACCATATGCTTAACAAAAATGAAAGGTAATTAATCAAGCCTTCCAAGACATTGAAAAATATAGGGTGTTCCATTTAAAATAACAAAGTTATGGTCTCCCAAACATTTCATAAATTAACCGGTTCTAATAACCATCCTGTACAATATTAACAAATAGTATTAGTGTGGTTTCAAGACCAACGCTTTGTTTATCGATATGCCAAATTGCAATCTTCGATATTTAATAATAATGGTCAAAACAAGATTTTTCAAAAATTTTCACAAAATGATTAATAACTTGGCAACCTTGCATTCAAAATTTGAAAACAAGATACGCATTTATAGTATTTAAGACAAGTAATCAACATATCTAAAAAGATGTATAGGGTTCCATTTAAAAAAACGTAGTTGAGTAGGGTTCTGGAATTGTGAAACACCCTGTATAGTTGAAAATAATTTTAGTCGACGCAACTTTGCGTCGAAACTTTTAACAGTACGGCCACAATCTTCCGTCCTCGTACTATTGACTCACCCTGTATAGACGCAATTTCCAGACAGCCTCTGCATACATATATTTATTGTAATGCAAAAAAATATAATATACCCAGATATCTCTGCATTCCGAATGAGCTAAATTAATACAATCTTGAATACGCTAGATATATTATAATAGACTTTAAATTTAAGTTTAAAACCATTACAGATGGAGATGTGTTGAATATCATTGATCATCTGAAAAGTGGGGCGGCTGGCCATGACGAATTAAATATTCAATTTATTAAGTTGTGTTGTCTACACATCGTACTCTATTTAAGACACATTATAAATGAGGCTATTGTGCAATCCACATTTCCGGACATGTGGAAGTATGCTCTTGTTAAACCTCTACCTAAAGTAGCGAATCCTAAGACATTTCTTGAGTTGCGTCCGATAAGTACTCATCTAGTAATATCAAAGATCATGGAGCGGATTTTGGCTAGTCAATTGCAGAAATTTATAACGGAAAAATATATATTACCTTTAACACAATCGGGTTTTCGTTCGGGGCATAACTGTACAAGTGCGTTATTTTGCATTATGTTGTGTCTGGTTTGGATAAGGGTAAAGCAACGATTTTATGTTTGATAGATTATTCGAAGGCTTTCGACACCATCAATCATGAATTGTTAAGATCTCTTCTGCAATTCATTAGTTTGGACGATTCTGTTGTATCTGGTATCCCTCAAGGCTCCGTATTTGGTCCTTGTTTAATTACATACTATATATACTAGTCAAATTAGTAGGAAGGTTGAACACTGCACATCTCACTTTTATGCGGATAATACGCAGATTTATTACTCATTTTTTAAAGATTCAATGGCAACAGCTTGTGATATTATTAATGATGATCTCCATCGCCTGGTCGCATCTACACGACATGGATTACGGATAAATCCTGTTAAATCGGAAATCATTGTTTTTGCCCCGGAACGACATAGAAATGTTATTAAGTCAAAATTAAACATTTCGATAAACGGTTCACAATTAGAATGCAGAGAATCTGTAAAGAGTTTAGGTTTGATAATAGATGAATCCTTAAAGTTTGCGGAACATATAAACAAATACACACAGAAAGCTTATGTGAATATATGAATGTTATTCAATAGTAGACAATTCATCAATAAAAAGAATAGAATACAATTGCATGAGTCCTTAGTACTATTTCATTTCAATTATTGTGACGCAGTGTATTCTCCATTCATAAGTTGTGTATCTAGTAAAAAATACAAAAGATTCAAAATTCATGTTTGAGACTGATTTATGGAATTTGCAGAAGAGACCATATTAGTGATAAATTTTTTGAAACTAAACGGCTAGACATGATGAATCGTAGATGTTTACATTATGCTGTATGGATTTTTAAGGTGATAAAATCTGAACAGCCGCCATATCTCTATAACATGATACAGTTTAGGTCTGATGTACATAATATGAACGTTAGATATAAAGGTACACTGACGCCTCCAGCTCATGTCCATGAGTTTTTCAAAAACTCATTTAGTTATCAAGTAACAAAGATATACAATAATCTGCCCCTTGAATTAAAGTACTCCTTTAATGTTTCGACCTTTAAGTGTGGCTATGGAGTATACTTGCTGCGTAGGCAGCACGTAGGTGTTATGGTTTGATCTCGGACTGAGATGTTTGTGTATCTATAGAGTATTTGAAGTTTTTCTCTTCAATGTTTCTTATTATTGTGTGCTATTGAATATTGATTATGTGTATATTGATCTTTAAGCGCAATGTTTACGATCTATAAAGATATATGTATTGATTTTGTTTTTTTTTTGTTAAGTATGGTTAAGTTGAAAAGCAGAAATGTAGCTGAACTTCGCCTTTTCCGGTATTAATTTTCGCTTACAGTTTTTGTAAAATTGTTAATTGTGTTTTATACGGAAATAAAGTCATTATTATTATATGTTAAACTATTCAATTTAGAATCATTACAATAATAATATAAGTATCATTGTGTTTATGTTATACCAGGTTAGCATTTAAATTGAGATGACCTTATAAATAATATTACAAATAATTTGTATTATTAACATTATATTTCAGAGGCGCCATCTATGCCTTTCGATTGTTAAGTCAATTTTTTAAATGGATACATACATTTTTTACATCACTTCAGTTTGAAACATTCTTTGATTTAATCAATATTACTCATAATAGATATTCAAAGTGCTGCTGATCAAATTTTCACATTTTTGTATTTTTCTCAATATTAATATATTTAAACGTAAAATACCAAAAATGCCATCAAACTTTGGTATTTTGCTAGTTATTAACGAATCTGAGAGCAAAAGTATAAGCGAGCAATATTGCTAAAATTTATGTTTTCAGTTTTTTTGTGACATGCTCCAATTCATAATTCATTGAGATTGTTTAAAGCAACAAAATTCATAAAACTTTCATATTTTCGTATTTTTCTCGGTTTTTACTAATTTAAAAATAAAAGTACAAGGGTTATTGTTGGGAATAAAATTTTCTACAACTTATGTTCTAAAGTTTTTTTGTGAAGTTTTCCTACAGTATTCCTTAGCAGTGTTTCCCTTAGCAACTTATAAAAAAAGTCATTAAACGTTCACATTTTCGCATATCGTAAAGGTACAAGATAACAATATTGTTGAAAATCAATTTGTTACAACTTATGTTCTAAAAATTTTTTTAACATACTTGGATTACCAAGTGTTACCATTAAAATCTTGCAGAGCAATGAAATGCATCAAATTTTCATATTTTTCCAATTTTTATGTACTTTGGAGATATTAAGCCGACCATACTTAATGAACACTTGTACAGGTGTCTCAATAAGAACGTGTGATTTAATTTAACAATAAAACGGCAAATTTCTGAGTGAGAAATGTTATCTTTACTGCGTCATAATTTTTATTTTAACATTTACTGCCTGCCGTTGTTCTAATCACAGAGCCTTGCAGTTTTCAGTAAATTTTCAATGTCGTTTCGGCAGAGATGCAACTCTGCGTTTACTCGTCAATAATCCGTTGGGTCTCGACCATGAGATCGAGAATAGCCCGTGGCGCATTAGCACAATCGTGAGATTTCACAAAACCCCATTGGAAGAGGTGATCCATTTTGATGTTTATCCTGCTGGACGGCGCGATCTACTACAACCATACCGTCCAAATGAAGTCACAAGGAGCAGTTTGATAGCTCAAAATGTCACAAAGTTTACGGACAGACTCAGCGTCAAGGTCCGCTTATATCTACTAATATTTACAGGCATCGAATGTGTCAGACTCGTAACGTGACAGACTCGTAACGTGACAGACAAAATAATATTGTTCTACGTAATCTATATGAACGTATTTATATCTATGGTAATATGACCGCACAGACACGGACAGTATAACCGCACAGAATATTTTGTCTGTGCGGTTCATGTCTGTATGTGTCTGTGAGTGACTGACGGACAGTGTGAAAGAACATCAGAGACGTGCACACAGGTTTTGATTTTTTTACAAAATGGATAAAGAAAATCTAACTCATAAAGGGGTCCAAACAATGATGATGCAAAATTTAAAAATGTTTGCATACAAGCAAATTTGAAACGAAAATGATAGAATACAAATAACGAACAGCCATTTCATAAAAAAAATAAATAATACGCTACAAATATTAAAACAAAAAAAAAAATAGTATGAACTATGTTTACACGTACAAGCTTGCACACGATGGCTTGCGCAAAATCGAACTCAGCAGCATCGTACAATGTCTAAACCTAAAAGCAGTTTCAATATTAGAGCATAAACGATCACTGTTTCTCGTCCGCATCAGCTCTATTTTGAAAATGATACTGATTCATATGAAAATATTTGAAAAATGTTTGATCGTCAATAAATTCTTTAGACTGTGTCTAATATTTCGCTTCTAATTTTCTTGCGCATATATTTATCCGGTTTTTTATCCTGTTTTAGATTTATCCTGGTTTTCCTCCTCTAGTAAGTGATTATAGATAATAAAACGTGCAAAAATATAATGTGCTTTCAACTATTCAGTAATAACTTCGGCACCGTGACCGCATTTGACATCGATATTTATCGCCTGTCTTGCGGCCTACAGGACACGTTAGATGTACAGGTCATCGTGTGCAAGCTTGTATGTGTTACAAGCTAGATAGTTCAGATAGATAAGATAGTTCATACTATACTGTTTGAAATGGCTGTTCGTGATTTGTATTCTATCATTTTCGTTTCAAATTTGCTCGTATGAAAACATTTTTAAATTTTGCTTCATTATTGTTTGACCCCTTTATGAGTTAGATTTTCTTTATCCATTTTGTAAAGAAATCAAAACATGTGTGCACGGCTCTGATATTCTTTCATACTGTCCGTCAGACACTCACAGACACTTACAGACATGAACCGCACAGACAAAGTAGTCTGTTCGTGTCTATGCGGTCATATTACCATAGATATAAATACGTTCATATAGATTACATAGAACAATATTATTTCGTCTGTCACGTTACGAGTCTATCACATTCGATGCTTGCAGATATCAGTAGATATAAAGAAACCTTGACGCTGAGTCTGTCCGTAAACTTTGCGACATTTTGAGCTATCAAACTACTCTTTGTGACTTCATTTGGACGGTATGGTTGTGGTAGATCGCGCCATCCTGCCGGACAGCGCGATCTGCCACGAAACCATTCATTAATTGGACTTGGTGGACTTCTTCTAATGGGGTTTTGTGAAGTGTCGCGACTGTGCTAATACGCCACGGACTATTCTCGATCTCATGGTCGAGACCCAATGGATTATTGATGAGAAAACGCCGAGTTGCAACTCTGCCGAAACAACATTGAAAATTTACTGAAAACTGTAAGGCTCTGTACTCAGAACAACGGCAGGCAGTAAATGTTAAGGCAGCAAACGATATTTATCGCCTGTCTTACAGGATACGTTAGATGTGAATAGACAGCGTCTGTCGGTGTCCGCCTCAGTACGTGTCTGACATATTCTATGTCTGTAGATATAAATGGACACCCCATATTTGTAATGGGTTTCTACAATTATAACACGTTGTTCCTTTGTGTAACGCTTCATAATTAGTAATCGGAACAATCGTAGATGAGAGCTGCCAAATTTCTTCACTTGCACAGAAAACAAAATACCATTAAAATGAAATCGGGTACTCTTAATGGCCAATGCTGGATATTCAGCAATTATCCAGTATCTGGTTGGATTCTAAAAAATGACCAGATAGACCGGAAATCAGATATTTTCCGGATAACCGTTCTACCCCTAAACCAACCCGTCCAATGCGGATGTGAATATCTTTCCATGAATTACATTCTCACTCGCCTATTCTCAATCTCATCCATTTGTGTGGGTGACTTTTTTAACCTCAATCGTCCTTGAAAAAATTGATTGATCATGATTGAGGCTTCTGTCGCCTAATACTGGAAGATCATCCATCGCTTCATACAACTCTGTTATTAAGCACGTTATTAATGTGGTAGGTGACAAGGGACCTTTAAGGTCTGTGTGGGTTCTCGCTTCCATCTCGCTGCAGCTAATTCAGATCAGACAAAATTCATATTGAGACTCTCTATATGGATAAATTCCATATTGGAACCCTACAAAAGTATCCTGTGTAATTTTAAGCACTCAGATTGGAATTGTTTCATATTCTTATTCAAGTAAGGAAATTAAGGTTGTTTATGTCCATTTCAATTTTCCAAATTACTTTATAAAATAGCAGACCAATTTTTATTCCATGGTTCAGCTGTAATATGACTCTGGGGGAACTAGGATTTGCGATCATGATTCAGATAGATGTGAATGGATCAATTTGTTGGCCCAAACACTTTTATAATGTTCCTGCCTTTGGGTTGATTCTTTTCGCTACCCTTAATATAGAACAAATCTTCATCATGGTAACAACAGCCACCCAAATTGAATTTACAAGATTTAATGACAACCTAACATTGTAATGATTTCGCCACTTCTTTCATATTCTTCTTAGTAAAGTATAGAAATTAACGTTGTTTAAGTCCATTTCCATTTTCCAAATTAATCTATACGATAAGGGACTAATTTTTGTGAAAACTGAGTTTGTGATCATGATTCAGACAGATTTCGATGCATCAATCTGTTAGTACTAACACTGGTATGTTTCTGCTTTTGGGTTGATTTTTCTGCCACCCTCAATATTATACAACAAATATTGGAAAAGACTTTAGTGACATTTAAACGTTGAGTGGTACCTCACAAAGTGGCGCTTGTTATCCAATTGATTAAGTATATTTGAGTTCAGGTGATAAAGAAAAAGTGACGAGTATTTAATTTAAGCAAAGCACGCATAGTTTATATGAATTGCTGAAATATTGAAAAAGCATTTTCAAATTAGATTTGGCACGAGGTATTTGAAGAAGAATTCAACAAGTGCAGGTGTTGTTGGGGATTAAAGACATTAATGTATGAAACAATTTTAATTTAGTGTTGAAGTTGAATATGAAGCCTTTATTGTGCACTTAATAAATCTGAGTGCTTTCTTATATTTTATTTTATCTCATAATTTAGTTTGAACGTAAAATAACGACTTTAAACTATTAAACGTTAACGGTGAACTTCCTGAACTTCCCTATTCATCTAAACGCACAAATTTTCCATTTCACCGCACATCTCGTCAAATAAAATCAAACAAATCAAACCAACCTATTATGATTCATAATATACAGAACCCACACCAACAATATCACTCTTTTCATCAAATATTCCATCTCAATTTTCTTTTTTCCTTCTTCGTTAATGCCTCCATAAAACCTATTAGAGTCAATTACGTCCACTTTTTTAGCAAAACCGAAAACCGCCTCTCTAATTATCTCTATAAGATGATGAGGAAAACATCTTAGAGAAAGAATCTGCTCCTAAATGGACCCCAATTAAGCGCGAGGATTAATTAATTCGCCGCATCAATTACTAATAACTGCTACGGCTACGAAGGTCTCTTGGTGAATTAATTAATTAACGATTCTCGATGCTTACACGCCATCTGCGCTGGCTTAACACAGACGCGGCGCCAAACCTCTTCCGATTTAATGGTTAACACACGCGCGAGGTCCGGCGAAAACGTGTTGTTGTGCATAATTTAAAACGTGTAGGGTACATTTTGTACACTTGTTCCTGTGCTTTAGTAATTAAAGTCAAACATAGGGTTCGGAGAATCAACTAATTGCCCCCATGGTTTACGACGATATGCATATCATAACTGCTTTGCATAGTGTTAATGGGCAGACTCAACATATGTGGGGGAGTTGAAAGCTTCCGTTTAAGTTTATTTATTTCGTTTTAAATTAAAAATAATTAAGAAAGATTCGAAATTAAAATATCGTTATTTATTGAGACCTATTTTTGTTAAAATCGGACACTAAACCTTTTGTGTTTCTATGTGAAGGGTTCCCTTTCTATGATTGTATAGATTAGGGAGCGTTGAAACGCTTAATACCTATAATTTTGTAGGTACGTATAATGTCCCTATGAGACTTCAATGAAAATGGGAGAACATTAGCCCTGGTTTTGAAACGCGCGGGCGTATATTGTGTTGATTTTGCGCTAACTGAAACAGCCGCCCCCGTTGTACGAACGACGTCAAAACGTCAATTTGTGCCGCAGTGAAAAGAGATTTGTTCAATGATCGACATGCGAGAGAGCAATTTGTGCATTTGACAGTATAATTATACCTGTCTATTTTTCGTATAATTGACTTTCTATTTGCTAATCGAAAAGCGATCAAAAAGTTCATTTTTTTAAATTAATTATAAAAATAGATATATAGTAGTAATTATAAACAGACATACCCATCGGTGATGGTTAATTAATTTTGTAATTAATTTTTTGTTAATTTTCTTTAAAAACCAACAAGTTAATATTATTGCATTACTTTTTTAAATCTATTCCATACCAATGGCGAGTTTAATGAAGAATAAATTGAAATAATTGATTTGAAAAATTGGATAAAGATATTAGCAATCAAAAGAAGAGCTATTACCACTGTGAGCAATTAAATTTTTAATTAAAATGATGAAATTACACGGCTACCATTTGATTAATCTTGGGCGGTTCGCCTGAGTGGCTAAATACTTCTTATTACTAACTGGATATATATCATTTAATCATAGCGACTTATTATTAGTAATAATATAATTTCGGTAAATATATGCGATGAATTTATACCATATTTCCTGTTAAATGCCGGTTGTCGGTCGTAAAATGATTAAATTGGACTTAATAATTTGCTTTATCGGCAAAAAATACAAGTAAAGTTTGAAATAAATTGATTAACATTAAAAGATTGATCTGAAATGCCGCAAGAGTTTTTAATATTAATTCTATAATTACAAATTTTATTAAGAAAAATAAATTTTTCGAATTTCAAAATTGATTAGCGGATAAATTCACTTTATGATTGGTGGTTTCTTGCTGCTTAAATTTTACCCCCATAAATGAATCAAGTGATAAAAAAGGAATTTTCAAATTTGTTAATTTCAATGATTTTTTAGGAATATTTTTCTTTTTATATCAGTTTTACTATGTACGTTAATTGTTGATTTTATTAACAAACATTGTACAATTTAAATATTTTGTGATTTATGTTATATCAAAAAAATTAGTGGTTAATAAATATGCAACGACTATGGATTATAATTTATTGATATAACAAGAATATTTTAACTCATAACGTCTTTATGAATCAGTTTTAGTTCTTAGGGTACATTGAATTTTGGAGTTACAGAATTTAAAATTTTGTGGATTAGAAACTGGTGATAGATAAATTCGAAATCATTTTAGATTGTGATTTATATTGTTCAAAATCAGGCTTTTTTATTTATTGATGATTTCATTCTTACGTTATACTTAGATTATGTTTGGTTTTATTAAGAAAAATCGACTAATTTTGACGTTCTGTGATTCATGCTATATCACTAGAAACTAGATTATGATTTATAAATGCATTAGGAATATTATTTAGTCATAATGTTTGCTTCTATCAGTTTTACGTCATACTTGATTTTATTTAAAAAAATCGACAAATTTTGATATGTTGGGATTTATGCTATATCACTAAAAACTGATGATATATAAATGTGAAACAACTATGGATTAAGATTTATAGATATGCCAGGAATATTTTTTAGTCATAACGCCTTTCTCCAATAGTTTTAGTTTTTATGCTATACTTGATTCTGTTAGGAAATATCGCCCAATTTTGACAGTTTAGGTAATTATGGTACATCACTACAAACTGGTGATAGATAAATATGAAATAACTATGGATTATGATTTATTGATACGTGAGGAATATTTTTATTCATAACGCCTTCCTCCTTCTTATGCTATACTTGATATTGTTAAAAAATCGTCAAATTTTGACATCACATTTTTAGATTTACGCTATATCACTAGAAATTAGTGATAAATAAATTTGAAATTATTCTAAATCATATCATATCATTCATTTTTCATTGATAACATCTTACTCCATCAGTTGTACTACATATTTTAAAGTTAATTTATCTAAGAAAAATTATACTATTTACTTTACATAAAATTGTATTTATTTTTGACATTTTAGATAATTATGCTCTATCACTAGAAACTGGCGGTGGATAAATTTGAAATCTTACTAGATTATGATTTATAAATGCATTAGGAATATTATTTAGTCATAATGTTTGCTTCTATCAGTTTTAGTTCTTACGTCATATTTGATTTTGTTTAAAAAAAATCGACCAATCTTGATATGTTGTGATTTATGCTACATCACTAAAAACTGGTAATATATAAATGTGAAAGAACTATAGATTAAGATTTATAGATGCGTCAGGAATTTTTTTTAGTCATAACGCCTTCCTACAATAGTTTTAGTTCTTATGCTATATTTGATTTTGTTAGGAAAAATCGCCCAATTTTGACATTTTAGGTAATTATGGTACATCACTACAAACTGGCAATAGATAAATATGAAATAACTATGGATTATGATTTATTGATTATGATTTTATTCATAACGCCCTCCTCCTTCTTAGACTATACTTGATATTGTTAAAAAAACCCTCAAATTTTGACATTTTTAGATTTATGCTATATCACTAGAAATTAGTGATAAATAAATTTGAAATTATTCTAAATCATATCATATCATTCATTTTTCATTGATAACATCTTACTCCATCAGTTGTACTACATATTTTAAAGTTAATTTATCTAAGAAAAATTATACTATTTACTTTACATAAAATTGTATTTATTTTTGACATTTTAGATAATTATGCTCTATCACTAGAAACTGGCGGTAGATACATTTGAAATCTTACTAGATTATGATTTATAAATGCATTAGGAATATTATTTAGTCATAATGTTTCCTTCTATCAGTTTTAGTTCTTACGTCATATTTGATTTTATTTAAAAAAATCGACCAATCCTGATATGTTGTGATTTATGCTACATCACTAAAAACTGGTAATATATAAATGTGAAAGAACTATAGATTAAGATTTATAGATGCGTCAGGAATTTTTTTTAGTCATAACGCCTTCCTACAATAGTTTTAGTTCTTATGCTATATTTGATATTGTTAGGAAAAATCGCCCAATTTTGACATTTTAGGTAATTATGGTACATCACTACACACTGGCGATAGATAAATATGAAATAACTATGGATTATGATTTATTGATTATGATTTTATTCATAACGCCCTCCTCCTTCTTAGACTATACTTGATATTGTTAAAAAAATACCTCAAATTTTGACATTTTTAGATTTATGCTATATCACTAGAAATTAGTGATAAATAAATTTGAAATTATTCTAAATCATATCATATCATTCATTTTTCGTTGATAACATCTTACTCCATCAGTTGTACTACATATTTTAAAGTTAATTTATCTAAGAAAAATTATACTATTTACTTTACATAAAATTGTATTTATTTTTGACATTTTAGGAAACTCTCTATCACTAGAAACTGGCGGTAGATAAATTTGAAATCTTACTAGATTATGATTTATAAATGCATTAGGAATATTATTTAGTCATAATGTTTGCTTCTATCAGTTTTAGTTCTTACGTCATATTTGATTTTATTTAAAAAAAATCGACCAATCTTGATATGTTGTGATTTATGTTACATCACTAAAAACTGGTAATATATAAATGTGAAAGAACTATAGATTAAGATTTATAGATGCGTCAGGAATTTTTTTAGTCATAACGCCTTCCTACAATAGTTTTAGTTCTTATGCTATATTTGATTTTGTTAGGAAAAAACGCCCAATTTTGACATTTTGGGTAATTATGGTACATCACTACAAACTGGCGATAGATAAATATGAAATAACTATGGATTATGATTTATTGATTATGATTTTATTCATAACGCCCTCCTCCTTCTTAGACTATACTTGATATTGTTAAAAAAATCCTCAAATTTTGACATTTTTAGATTTATGCTATATCACTAGAAATTAGTGATAAATAAATTTGAAATTATTCTAAATCATATCATATCATTCATTTTTCATTGATAACATCTTACTCCATCAGTTGTACTACATATTTTAAAGTTAATTTATTTAAGAAAAATTATACTATTTACTTTACATAAAATTGTATTTATTTTTGACATTTTAGATAATTATACTCTATCACTAGAAACTGGCGGTAGATACATTTGAAATCTTACTAGATTATGATTTATAAATGCATTAGGAATATTATTTAGTCATAATGTTTCCTTCTATCAGTTTTAGTTCTTACGTCATATTTGATTTTATTTAAAAAAATCGACTAATCCTGATATGTTGTGATTTATGCTACATCACTAAAAACTGGTAATATATAAATGTGAAAGAACTATAGATTAAGATTTATAGATGCATCAGGAATTTTTTTTAGTCATAACGCCTTCCTACAATAGTTTTAGTTCTTATGCTATATTTGATATTGTTAGGAAAAATCGCCCAATTTTGACATTTTAGGTAATTATGGTACATCACTACACACTGGCGATAGATAAATATGAAATAACTATGGATTATGATTTATTGATTATGATTTTATTCATAACGCCCTCCTCCTTCTTAGACTATACTTGATATTGTTAAAAAAATACCTCAAATTTTGACATTTTTAGATTTATGCTATATCACTAGAAATTAGTGATAAATAAATTTGAAATTATTCTAAATCATATCATATCATTCATTTTTCGTTGATAACATCTTACTCCATCAGTTGTACTACATATTTTAAAGTTAATTTATCTAAGAAAAATTATACTATTTACTTTACATAAAATTGTATTTATTTTTGACATTTTAGGAAACTCTCTATCACTAGAAACTGGCGGTAGATAAATTTGAAATCTTACTAGATTATGATTTATAAATGCATTAGGAATATTATTTAGTCATAATGTTTGCTTCTATCAGTTTTAGTTCTTACGTCATATTTGATTTTATTTAAAAAAAATCGACCAATCTTGATATGTTGTGATTTATGCTACATCACTAAAAACTGGTAATATATAAATGTGAAAGAACTATAGATTAAGATTTATAGATGCGTCAGGAATTTTTTTTAGTCATAACGCCTTCCTACAATAGTTTTAGTTCTTATGCTATATTTGATATTGTTAGGAAAAATCGCCCAATTTTGACATTTTAGGTAATTATGGTACATCACTACACACTGGCGATAGATAAATATGAAATAACTATGGATTATGATTTATTGATTATGATTTTATTCATAACGCCCTCCTCCTTCTTAGACTATACTTGATATTGTTAAAAAAATACCTCAAATTTTGACATTTTTAGATTTATGCTATATCACTAGAAATTAGTGATAAATAAATTTGAAATTATTCTAAATCATATCATATCATTCATTTTTCGTTGATAACATCTTACTCCATCAGTTGTACTACATATTTTAAAGTTAATTTATCTAAGAAAAATTATACTATTTACTTTACATAAAATTGTATTTATTTTTGACATTTTAGGAAACTCTCTATCACTAGAAACTGGCGGTAGATAAATTTGAAATCTTACTAGATTATGATTTATAAATGCATTAGGAATATTATTTAGTCATAATGTTTGCTTCTATCAGTTTTAGTTCTTACGTCATATTTGATTTTATTTAAAAAAAATCGACCAATCTTGATATGTTGTGATTTATGTTACATCACTAAAAACTGGTAATATATAAATGTGAAAGAACTATAGATTAAGATTTATAGATGCGTCAGGAATTTTTTTAGTCATAACGCCTTCCTACAATAGTTTTAGTTCTTATGCTATATTTGATTTTGTTAGGAAAAAACGCCCAATTTTGACATTTTGGGTAATTATGGTACATCACTACAAACTGGCGATAGATAAATATGAAATAACTATGGATTATGATTTATTGATTATGATTTTATTCATAACGCCCTCCTCCTTCTTAGACTATACTTGATATTGTTAAAAAAATCCTCAAATTTTGACATTTTTAGATTTATGCTATATCACTAGAAATTAGTGATAAATAAATTTGAAATTATTCTAAATCATATCATATCATTCATTTTTCATTGATAACATCTTACTCCATCAGTTGTACTACATATTTTAAAGTTAATTTATTTAAGAAAAATTATACTATTTACTTTACATAAAATTGTATTTATTTTTGACATTTTAGATAATTATGCTCTATCACTAGAAACTGGCGGTAGATACATTTGAAATCTTACTAGATTATGATTTATAAATGCATTAGGAATATTATTTAGTCATAATGTTTCCTTCTATCAGTTTTAGTTCTTACGTCATATTTGATTTTATTTAAAAAAATCGACTAATCCTGATATGTTGTGATTTATGCTACATCACTAAAAACTGGTAATATATAAATGTGAAAGAACTATAGATTAAGATTTATAGATGCATCAGGAATTTTTTTTAGTCATAACGCCTTCCTACAATAGTTTTAGTTCTTATGCTATATTTGATATTGTTAGGAAAAATCGCCCAATTTTGACATTTTAGGTAATTATGGTACATCACTACACACTGGCGATAGATAAATATGAAATAACTATGGATTATGATTTATTGATTATGATTTTATTCATAACGCCCTCCTCCTTCTTAGACTATACTTGATATTGTTAAAAAAATACCTCAAATTTTGACATTTTTAGATTTATGCTATATCACTAGAAATTAGTGATAAATAAATTTGAAATTATTCTAAATCATATCATATCATTCATTTTTCGTTGATAACATCTTACTCCATCAGTTGTACTACATATTTTAAAGTTAATTTATCTAAGAAAAATTATACTATTTACTTTACATAAAATTGTATTTATTTTTGACATTTTAGGAAACTCTCTATCACTAGAAACTGGCGGTAGATAAATTTGAAATCTTACTAGATTATGATTTATAAATGCATTAGGAATATTATTTAGTCATAATGTTTGCTTCTATCAGTTTTAGTTCTTACGTCATATTTGATTTTATTTAAAAAAAATCGACCAATCTTGATATGTTGTGATTTATGCTACATCACTAAAAACTGGTAATATATAAATGTGAAAGAACTATAGATTAAGATTTATAGATGCGTCAGGAATTTTTTTTAGTCATAACGCCTTCCTACAATAGTTTTAGTTCTTATGCTATATTTGATTTTGTTAGGAAAAATCGCCCAATTTTGACATTTTAGGTAATTATGGTACATCACTACAAACTGACGATAGATAAATATGAAATAACTATAGATTATGATTTATTGATTATGATTTTATTCATAACGCCCTCCTCCTTCTTAGACTATACTTGATATTGTTAAAAAAATCCTCAAATTTTGACTTTTTTAGATTTATGCTATATTACTAGAAATTAGTGATAAATAAATTTGAAATTATTCTAAATCGTGATTTATGGATGCATTAGGAACATTTTTTATTGATAACGTCTTACTCCATTAGTTGCACTACTTACTTTAAAGTTAATTTAACTAAGAATTGTACTATTTACTTTACATAAAATTGTAGTTATTTTTGACATTTTAGGTGATTATGCTTTATTTCTAGAAACTGGCGATAGATTGCTGTATTTTGATTTACTGATACATTAGGAATATGTTCTTTATAATGTCTTATTCCACCAGTTTTAGTTCCTAAGCTGTGCTTAGACTATGCTTGGTTTTATTAAGAAAAATCGCCCAATTTTGGCATTTTGTGATTCATACTATATCACTAAAAACTGGCGATAGGTAAATTTAAAATCATAATAGATTATGATTTATAGATGTACTAGGAATATTTTTCCTCATGCTCTATCAGTTTTGCTATTTCCGTTGATTTCACTAAGGAAAATCGTTCAATTTCGATATTTGGTAATTGATGTTATGTCACATAAATTAGTGATAAATAAATATGATATGACTGTTGATTATAATTTTTTGATGCATTAGAAATATTTTTTATGCATATCATCTTGGTCCATCAATATTACTATTTACGTTACAATTGATTTTAAAAGAAAAATCGTGCATTTTTACATTTACTGATGTATTATACAGGCTGTCTTCAAAATACGTGTACATCGGAAGACCACAAATTCTTTGGCTCGAAAAAGGTAGATAATATCGAAAGTTGCTTCGCTTCGCCGCTAGAGGACTTCAAAGTTAGCAAAAAAATGTCTTTATTAGTCATAGCTTCAATTAATATATTTTAATGATATCAGATGCAGTTTTAGAAACATAGAAATTATGAAAAAAGCATGTGTTCAACAGATTTAAGCTTCTACAATTTACTACTACAACTTGCTAGTGGATTTACCTTGGTCTAGGGTAAATAAACAAACGAAATTATGTACATTTTCGAGAACAAAACAGAATTTCTTATCTTAATCTATGTTTGAGATATAATGTTTTAAATTCAACCTAAATTTAGAGCATTTCGTAAAATTAAGGATTCCTTTATCATTTTGCAAAAATCATAATAAATATATTCTGGAGATATCTTAATGAAATTTTCATTCGTTTATAAAAGAAAGTACGTATTTTTTCAAGAACAAATTGAGACAAATAATTCAATCCGTTTTAGAGAGATCAAGTTTTAAGCTCAAACAAAATTTGGTGCATTTCATAAAATTAATGATTTTGTTAATCATTAAAAAAAACTAATTTTTAAAACTTCTTGATGAAATATTCTGTACTTTATAGAAGAAAATATGTACATTTTCTGGAACAGAACTATATTTGAATATCTCAATTCATTTTTGAGATATCAAGTTTTCAACTTAATCTGAATTTGTTGCATTTCACAAAATTAACGATTTCTTTAATCATTTTGAAGATACCGAATTCTTAAGATGTCTTGAAGAAATATTCTGTCCTTTATGGAGGAAAGTATGCACTTCTTTTGGAACAAAACTATATTTGAATATCTCAATTCGTTTTGGAGATATAAAGTTTTCAACTTAATCAAAATTTGTTGCATTTCACAAAATTAACGATTTCTTTAATCATTTTGAAGATACCGAATTCTCAAGATATCTTCATGAAATATTTTGTCATTTATAGAGGAAAATATCTACTTTTTCAGGGACAAAACCATATTTAAATATCTCAACTAGTATTTGAGATATCAAGTTTTGACCTCAATCTAAATTTGTTGCATTTCACAAAATTAACGATTTCTTTAATCATTTTGAAGATACCGAATTCTTAAGATATCTTCATGAAATATTTTGTCGTTTATAGAGGAAAGTATCTACTTTTTCAGGGACAAAACCATATTTAAATATCTCAACTAGTATTTGAGATATTAAGTTTTGAACTCAATATAAATTTGTTGCATTTCACAAAATTAACGATTTCATTAATCGTTTTGAAAAAAACGAATTTTTAAGATATCTTGACGAAATATTCTGCACTTTATAAAAGAAAGTACGTACTTTTTCGGGAACAGAACTATATTTGAATATCTCAATTCGTTTTTGAGATATCAAGTTTTCAGCTTAATATAAATTTGTTGCATTTCACAAAATTAACGATTTCCTTAATCATTTTGAAGATACCGAATTCTTAAGATATCTTCACGAAGTATTTTGTCATTTATAGAGGAAAGTATCTACTTTTTCAGGGACAAAACCATATTTAAATATATGAGCTAGTATTTGAGATATTAAGTTTTGAATTCAATATAAATGTATTGCATTTCACAAAATTAACGATTTCCTTAATCATTTTGAAGATACCTAATTCTTAAGATATCTTCATAAAGTATTTTGTCATTTATAGAGGAAAGTATCTACTTTTTCAGGGACCAAACCATATTAAAATATCTCATCTAGTATTTGAGATATCAAGTTTTGAATTCAATATAAATTTGTTGCATTTCACAAAATTAACGATTTCCTTAATCACTTTGAAGATACCGAATTCTTAAGATATCTTCATGAAGTATTTTGTCATTTATAGAGGAAAATATCTACTTGTTCAGGGATAAAACCATATTTAAATATCTCAACTAGTATTTGAGATATCAAGTTTTGACCTCAATCTAAATTTGTTGCATTTCACAAAATTGACGATTTCGTTAATCATTTAAAAAAAAAACGAATTTTAAGATATCTTGACGAAATATTCTGTACTTTATAGAAGAAAGTATGTACTTTTTCTGGAACAAAACTATACTTGAATAACTCAATTCGTTTTTGAGATATCAAGTTTTCAACTTAATCTAAATTTGTTACATTTCACAAAATTAACGATTTCCTTAATCATTTTGAAGATACCGAATTCTTAAGATATCTTCATGAAATATTTTGTCATTTATAGAGGAAAGTATCTACTTCTTCAGGGACAAAACCATATTTAAATATCTGAACTAGTATTTGAGATATCAAGTTTTCAACTCAACCTAAATTTGTTGCATTTCACAAAATTAACGATTTCGTTAATCATTTTGAAAAAAAAGCGAATTCTTAAAATATCTTGATGAAATATTCTGTTCTTTATAAAGGAAAGTATGTACTTTTTCATAAATAAAACCATATTTGAATTTCTCAATCCGTTTTTGAGATATCAAGTTTTGAACTCAATCTAAATTTGTTGCTTTTCACAATATTAACGATTTCCTTAATCATTTTGGATTAACCATTGAAAAAAAAACGAATTCTTAAGATATTTTGATAACATATTTTGTCATTTATAGAGGAAAGTATGTACTTTTCAGGAACAGAACTATATTTAAATATCTCAATCCATTTTTGAGATATTAAGTTGTAAACTCAATCTAAATTTGTCGCATTTCACAAAATTAATGGTTTCCTTAGTGACTTTGAAAAAATCGTAAATAATCGAATTCTTAATATATCATGATGATTTTTTTTGACATTTATAGGGGAAGATGAGGCAGCTTTATACAGTTTTTATATTTTGTCTCATACAATTCCTTTGAGTACTGACATTTATCTCGATTCTTCAAAACTTTCAATACTCTAATTATCTGTCTTTATAATAAAGACATAACTTTGCGTCAATTTACTTGCACTACTATGTTTTTTGTAACACTTTTTTCAAAAAATAAAAGATGTGTGGCAGCAAGAAACAGATTTATACATGAGAGAAAATATACAAGTTGCACATAAAATGTTTCTTTTTACTTGTCAAAATCAAAGTATGAAAACAGACTCGTATAGTTAAGCATCTAGAGAAGAACTAATAGTAGAACTATTACTAGGACTAATACTAGAATTAATTATTTATGATATCATTAGGATATCATGTTGCAACCTTCTTGAGAAACTGGTTCAATTGATTCAAATAGTTTATTTGAACCAGCGGAATGTCTGAAAGCAGTGGAATGATATTGATGTCTTAGGACAAGCTTGGCTTAATCACTCGACATTACGCTGATCTGTTGACGACGTCCCTGGAACAACGTTTGAGATCATTGCCTTGCTGGAACACCTAATCCAGTTTCATGTGTTTGTCATTTATGTTCGGTTTGTGGGTGATTTGAGGATAAATATCTTCTTATGACAAATTGTGCTTTTTCCAAACCATATAAAACACGATTTAACGTCAAATCGCTGAGGTTACCTACAGGTAATATATGAAAGTATAATGATTAGTCTTGATGATGTTAAGTCATCCCACACTTCCAGAATGACGATATATCGACTATATGCCATCATTTCCAAATATCAAACTTGCTCTTGTTCCATCACATAATTTGCGCCCAAACTGTTTGCTCCAGTTGGGAGCAGCTTTGATTCATTTGAACTAGTTTCTGAAGAAGGTTGCAACATGGAATTGAATGAGATTACAAACTTTTTTTCTAAAGGCACAAAAAGCATAACTTCCAAAAGCTTTCAGTTCTAATTCTTTTATTGGTTCTAGTATTAGATCTAATTTTAATTCAATCAGCACCATGAGAACCTTTGTGCTTAAATCATTCATTGCTATTTTGTTAAAGCTTAATGATCGGGAAACATTTTTTTTGTAGTGGCTGACCATAAGTATTCAGCAAAATATAATTATGGCATCACTTCAATATCAGAAATAATAATAGATATAGATAGATATTTTTCACAGATCAATTCATAAAGTTAAACTCTCTATCTTTTATGTAAAATAATACTGATCTGGAGAGGAACATTTAGTAAGAAAAGGTGTTCAAAGAAAAATTGGAAAAATTACTAATGCGTGGCTAAATCATGTTTGGTGTCACATAGACGTGCGTTTCTCATTGAGTATTGTTAAACTCATGTTAAACTTCAATGGCTGTGCATACACGTAAAAGTTCCTCATTAATATACGCCTAACTGAAGATATATCCAGTACATGATGGTGCCCATTGTATCAATCTGCCCGCTCTACCCTAAAGGAAAGTATGTATTTTTCCGAGAATAAAACCATATTTGAATATGTCAATCCGTTTTTGGGATAGTATGTTTTGTAGTCGATCTAAATTTCGAGATATGATCCTAAGAGTGAAGCCATAACAGGAGATTGACAGAAGATATTTAATTCTCAACAGATTATTGTTTTACAATTTGATAATTAAGTGAAATTTGTTTTTTTGTTGCTAACATCAACAATTTTAAACAACAATACACGAATATAAGATGAATCGACGTAATTTAGATTAGAACAAGGTATCTATCGTAATTATAAACCTAATATAATATATTTAGAGCTTATTCTTTTATTTTTATGGATTTGTACTATTTTTAAATTTTATAAATATCTCGAAATACCCATATTTGGTAAATACCCTGGGAATTTTCCCTTGATAATAAATACCTGGGATATTAACAATACTGGTTGTACACGCATTTCGGAGACACTATATTCAAATTTGAAAAGCATCTTCACTGATGGAACTCTCGTAATTTCGGGGTGTCATATTTCAGAAATTGTTGGAATCATGACTGAAACTATTTTGGCACTCACGTAGAATAAGAGGCACCTAAAAGTAAAATTGCACAAGGTTAGCTATGATATCAAAATGAAACTAATTTTGTAATTGGATCATCTCTTAAAGGGATTACAGCAAGAACTCATTAGCAATGCTAAAGCTAAAACGCGTATCAACGTTGTTTGGTCGAAGAAAAAATTGAGTGTTGCCAACACAACAATTATCACACATAAACTACCTCCTTCATTTAATCTTTAACCATCAGCAATTATCTACTTAGATAACAATCTTTCGAGTTCACTTAAGAAACCCGCCTCGACTAAACATCGAATATATTAGAAAACTAGACCTTTCTACAAAACCGACAAAAGGCTTCTCCTTTTCCGTACTTTAAACACGAATGAACCAATTTCCGTCAGCACAGACGTAATGTAACGTTTTTACGCGAGTGAATCAGAAAATCAAGTGGTGCATCGTAGCAGACTGAGTGGTTCCTTATGCAACTGACGGTAACCGAAAACTGTTTCCAGGTAAAAGGAAGCGGCTCGAGGTAGTAATTTTCGTGTTACACGGACCATATAATTTGAAAAAACGCCGTTTTTCGGCACCCGAGCTGTTCCAATCGTGAGCATGATCTTGATAACATTCTACGTGCAAGGAAGATTACGCTTTTTCTATAAAAAGAATGTTGATGTTTCGACCCTATTGATATTTTATTTTATTTTATCAGATGTAATATCATAATATAAAAATTGGTTCTAGCTTTGTAATGGAACCTCTTTATGTAATCTATATAAAAGAGGGGATCTTTTATGTTTCAATTATGAACGGTAACACATTTTGGAATAACCCCTTTTTACTAAACGGGAATGTGTCTCAACGGAATACGAACCCTTTTTCCTTAAATCTGTGAAATTGCTTGCATGCGTTCGACTTTTTGTGTTTTACTTCGATACACTTGCCCCTTCTATTTGATTTATATCCAATTCTATATAAAAAGAGGGAACTACTTTTCAATTTTTAAGTCAATACAGGAACTGGGGCATTTTGTTTAATTTCTTTTTTTTCATTCCTGAATAAGTTGTATTTTATGACCTTGTCACGGTTGAATAGTAAAAAATTTCCAATTTACACCTGCCTCTCATCGCATAGTTCAAGTCAGTAGATCAATGACCATATCTGGAAGCCGTTCAATGGACCGACACAACAACCAGAGGCAGGCAAGTCGACAACGAAGAGACGTTTCTGCGAAAAGGAAACTGTACATATAAAGAAAATCAAAAGGGATTCGCCGACAATTCGCTTTTGTTATTATCGTTTTACCTGCACCGGGCATGAAATCGCACACTGTAAACAGAGACGTGTTTATTTTTAAGAAATTTTACACCTTAATTTTCTTTTGGCACGCGATATAAATTATTTAAGCTATTACAAACAAAAATTTCCTAAAAAGTAGGTAAAAAGAGGGTTTTAAAAAAAGATAATTTTGAGAAATGTTTATTGATGAACTAGTTTGAATCTAAGTGTAATTTTTCCGGCTTAACTGTAATTTACGACACCAAGTTTCTTAGTATGTTATTTTTGCGTTATTTATGGCACGTATAAACTTTATAAACCTCGCACAGTGTCGCCTTAATTAAACGTGGTCAAACAAGTGCGCTTAAGGTCCTTTTAGTGAGGTAATTACCAACTATCAGCCCGGTCATAAATATTGTTTGCATTGGAATTTCTTAACAGGCGATTAGATAAGTACTGTATTCAGGCTATTGAATTTATTAAAATAAAATGAAAACAAAATGTGAATAAGGCGATAATAAAACGCGTTATTATTTTATTGCGATTCTTCTACACAAAAAATATTTGATTTAATGTCATTAAATGTATATCTCTTTAATAAGTAAAAACTATTTTAATAAAAAAGTTTTTTTATTTCAATACGTTCCTGTTGTTTTATTATATAACGAAGACATTATTTTCTTAGAAGTGTAATTATATAAAATAAAAAATGACAATTATTATTCTTAATTGGAAACAATTATTCTTACATATTTTACATATGTACAGGTGGGAAAAATTGGAACCTTTTAAAGGGAAATTCCTCTTTTTCTTGATATATGTCTTAGTCTTGATTTTTATAAAAAAATTTAATGGTGAAAACCACATATCGATATCAATTACGGTTTCAGAGATACAGGTATTTTTCAAAAAAGTGCAATTTCGAGAAGTCGTCATAATTTGTACACAATCTTTTGTTGAATTGTTTGGAATAAATTAGATTTCTTTAAAAGCAATATTTTAGTACTTATTGACATAAAAATGATTTTATTAACCGGAACATATTTTTGCAAATTCGAGGAGTGTATAAAATTTTCTTTCCAAAAATATGACACACTTAATATTTTGTTCAAACACTAATATATACAACTTTAAAACATATATGTGCAGATTTTGAAAAAGTAGGTTTAGGAAATAAAACAAAAGCGGGATTATATTTATAACTAGTATCAAGTTAGTTGGTTACAATAAATTAAAAAATAAATTCTTAAGCAAGAAGCAGATTAAATTAATAAAACTTATCATAAAGCAACAATATGCCAACAAATATAAAAATATTAAATTTAATGAATATTTTAATTTAATACATTCATTCGTTACGATTTATGAATTAATCTTGGAAATACATACAGATGTTGCTAAAGTAAAATGATTTTTGTCTATATAGAAGTATCCAGTGGCACCAATTGGTATAAAACAACTGCCATCTATTAAATGACCATGACCGTCTTAATATTTTCAACCTACTTGATGTAAATTGCGGTGTTCCCTGGTTTCCTTAAAAATTGTTTATTTTATTATAAACATATAGTGATGAATAGCATAGTGATGAAAAAAAGATATGTTAATTATAAATAAACTAGTTAGCACTAAATATTAGTTGGATTGAGTCATCAACCTTACATCAATCCAACCGAAATATTTAATTATCTCTGAATATAAATTTGGGTTGGGTTGAGCAATCACATTAACCCACCTCAACCCAACTAGCTAATTAGCATTAAATATGAGTTGGGTTAAGTTGAGTCATTAATCTTATCCCAACACAACACAACCAGTTAATTACCACTAAATATTAGTTGAGTTGAGTCAACAACCTTCTCCCAATACAACCCAACCCGCTAGTCAGCACTGTATATTAGAATTAGCACTAGCTGGTTAGCATTAAATATTGGACTCAATAAATTAGACTCGAGATCACAGTGAGTATTAAAATGAGTATTATATAATGTTCCAAACGGCTACACTCACCACTGTAATCATAGAAATTCAACCACATAGAGCACATATGTAAGCTTTTTGGACCGCAAAATTTGGAGGCTGAACATTAAAAATAAAAACATCTTAAAAGCTGTATTATTCCTAGACAGCTGATTTTATATTCAAATACAGTTTAGAATCTGACATATTATAATTTTCGAGAACTGGGAATATTTATCATTGAACTAAAATTAGAACTAACACTAACACTGACACTAGTACTATCAGTAGGACTAATACAAGGTCTAAAGCTATAAACTTTCGGGTTTCGCCGTATGCTTTTTGAAAAAAAGTTTGACGTTTTGGATGCCATGTTGCAACCTTCTTGAGAAACTGGTTCCTACTGGAAAAAACTGGTTCGAACCAGTGGACCAGTGTTTCGAAGAGGAAGAAACTGTTTCGAACAAGTGGACCAGTGGTTCGAACTGGAAGAAACTGGTTCAAACCAGTGGACCAGTGGTTCGAACCAGTTTCTGAAGAAGGTTACAACATGGCGTGCGAAACGTCAAACATTTTTTCGAAAAACGCACGGTAGAACCCGAAAGTTTCTAGTTTTAGTCCTACTAATAGTTCTAGTGATGGTGCTAGTATTAGTGCACAGCAATGTGTGTTAGTTCTAATTTTAGTTTAATTAATACCGGTCGTTAAAGCTTGTAAGGTTTTAACTTGTTGGATTCAAAGCATTTGAGATCCCTACTTGATATACACATGTTTTGTACCCCCTCTTCTTTACGTGTTAGTGCGTTTTAGCTCGCTATCATTAAATTCATTTTTGATTCATTCCATATATCAACTTAAATTTTGTTATTATTGATATGTTTCATTCGGACATTATAAAGATTCATTAAAAAATTTACTAACTACTAAAAGACATAGATGTCGCTTCTAAAATGCAATGAAAACCATTGTCCAAATTTATATGAAGAAAAATATAGAATAAAATACAGGACAAAAGATTAAGAGTTACTATGGATTATCATATTTTAGTCATTTTTGGTCATTTTAAAAGCATCTGAGAATGTATCCAACAAAAGCTTCCTTACTTTTCTAAAACTGTAGCCAAATACATTGTAAATATGCGGTACTATTCTTCTGCATCCGACCCAGCTCCGTTCTACTATGCTTTTTGACAAGATGTAAGTTGCATGCAAATTGTTCATTGCGTGTATTATTTCTGACAAGACTTCGGTCAAGTTATTTCTCCATTGAAGACCAATTGCCGTTAAGATTTTCATTTCTGCTAGTCTTAACCAGTTCTCGATATTATTTGTGTTTTTCGTACTTTACTGCTGTTAGATATGATTAGGCAGATGGAGATTTTGCATATCCGTACATTACTGTACGCACACATTTGTTTGACTAAACACTACCTCATTTAGCAGCGTTTAACACTAAGTTTGGAAATTCCATGAATTCTTCGATGGGCTATTGTTAATTGATAAGTTTTCATCTTATCGACACCCTATTTTATTTAAGGATTCACGAGTTTGGTAGAGTCTCCAGAGTTGTCTCCCTTTCTCATTAGAAGAGAGTAACTAATCGCTTGGGCTCTAGTGAGTCCTTATCTAGTTTTGGATTTAGTCATAAGTTCTTTTGTAGCTATATCATGAGCAAATTTCTTTGATATGTTGCCGGTTTTAAAAAAATGTATATCAATATTCTAATTTTCAATTTCTTTCAGAATTTTTCTATCGGATTAGTGATGTTGTAATTACGTTCATCAAGATTATCGTTTTTGCAATGCCATGTCTTGAAAAAATCTGTCCATTCAAAGTGTGGGGTGTCTATATTCAAATATTTATATTTCATGTACAATGTTAAAGACGAATTAATTAATAAAAGCAACAAATACTAAGAAAATATTTACTTATTAAACATGATCAACATATTATTTACAAAATTACAAATATTATATTGCACATCATTCGATGTCAAGAAAACTACACATTCATACAAACATCCAGTTTTGTATTATGTTTGGTTCAGCACACATTTCTATTTTCCCAGTATTCCTAAAACAAAGAGAACGATTTTAGTAAAAAACACTGAAGGAGTAAAAAATTTTATTTACCTCTTGTCTTGGCATTTCTTGTGAAATACAATATTTACTTTTTTCATCACTATTGTGCGATGTCGTTTGGTGGCACCTTTTAATTTTCTCCTTTAAAATAGCGTCTTCGTATTCACCCTTTTCTTCGTCGTATTCCAAATATCCGATCCCGTCTAAGATGTTAACATCAATCCATCCTTGAAATCGAACGCAAACGGCGTTCATTATAAACGAGGAGTTGAGATAAATCTGTAAATAAAAAATTGATTAACGTTTGATTTTAAATTCACTGCTTTATTTCCTTCTCCAATTATACTTTATCCATGCTAGTTAAATGGAAAATTTAAATTGGCGTCGTTGCGATATATGATAACAAATTTCTAATCGAATTGATGACGGATATTAATTAAATAGACTTTCACGAAGATTTGAATTTGAATTGAATAAATTTAATAATTACTGGTAAATTTTAACTTACAAAGCTATTAATTAACGCTAATTAACATATTTGTTTGTATCCTCTTTACCTTTTCTGGGGGGTTATTGACATCAATACTTTGAAGCGATACAGCTAATCCAATGGTAATTCCTTTAGATATAAAAGATATGTCCACATGGCCATTTACGCAATCTGATAAAAAACATTTTCGACGTTGGTCTATATTTAAGTCATTTCTTCCACTGTATCGAATCTTTAAAAAAATTTAATTAATTTAATAAAAAAATTAAATTAAAGTGTTGAGCTTACCTCTGATTTTATACTGAGTGCTTTAAATGTTTCATCACTTTTAAACTTTGATTTCTGATTTAAAACGACTCTTGGTAAATGATACATGACTCTTGGAGCAGGTGGAACATCTTGATAACTATGTATGGGGGTGTTATAAGGATACGCGTAATGAATTGGTATGTTCATGATTTTTTGAAGAAAATTTTTAATCAATTTCGTTTAAGATGCACGTGGTTTTTCGCACCGATTTTTAGTCCACACTTTGTGCTTCGATGTCAGAACTGAACTGACGGGTAAAAGTGACCCGAAGTGATCTATAAGGGTGCAACTTTTTTCCCTTTGAGGGCGGAGTTTCTTTGTACTTTTGTACCCAATCCGAAAGAAGAGTAAGCTAAGGGTAAACAATTCTTTGCGCTTTGAATTTTTCGTCTCCAACAATAATATGATACTGCCATTAAATATTTATTTCATTCTTATACATATTTTATTTTATAACCACATGAAACGCGATAAGATATGAACTGGTTTCCAGGAAGTTTTTACATTCCTATTTTGATAATTTACATAAATTACCAAAAATTTACGATAACACGCTTAATTAATTTTAACTTTTAGGTGTTTATTTAAAAATAAAGTGACAAAATATACATAACAATATAAGTAAATTTGTGTAATTATCGTAAAGCTTCCGCTTAAAACTTTTGGAGATCATCATAAATAACGAAACAACTTAACTTTAAATGTCAAACAAGATTCTTAACTCTGTGTACAAAAGCCTTTTCGGCTTTGGTAATTAAAAAGGATCCCCCAGTTTAACATGGTTATAAGGAAAGAGAAAAAGAGTCAACCCAACAAATCCATTAGGCGTTAAATTTATACGTGACATTTGTCCCGGGGGATGGTTGTCAAAAGGTTTTTCGATTCGCTTAGTTGGACGCCGACGTCAATGTCTATATTTAGGATTGGTTGAAGAGAGGAAGTTCTCGTTTGAAAGAACTTAAACCGGTATCTACTGTATCTATTGCGAAATAACCCGTCATCAAACCCGACTTTGTACAATGCGTGAAAATTTGTATTTCACACCGTATTAGTTTTGCTCAAACATGGAGATAAGTCATTCTTCTTTCGAGCCATATTCGAAGACGGCAAAAAAATAAGTCGCGAACCGTTCTTTTGGTTTAAACGTATTTGGATGTAAGGGACTCTTTTTTTATTGTGGTGGTGGTAATTTTAATTAAAAAATATCCTTAAAGAATCAACGTTAATATGTAATAAAGATTTTTTTAATTTTTTCAAATGAAATAAGGAAAAATTAATGTTGATCGTAATTCTAAATAAAAATGGAAAGCAGTGTCGTAGCCAAATTAAAGATTTTATTGAAAGAGGATATCAAGATGTGATTTTTTGGATGCAGAATTATATAATAATTAATCCGCCTTTGGTCAGTATATTCACCTTTGGTTAAATTTGACTACTGGATATTTTCCATGGTTACTGTAATTTCAATTGCTTTGATTGGCTATTTGACCTGTAATTATGGTAAATATCCAGTAGTTAAATTTAAGCAAAGGTGAATATACTGGACCTAAGTAAATTACATTTATTCTTGACAATATTGCACCTTTGGTTTGTGATGCATCAATATCAACAAAAATTCGAAAGTGTAAAAATTGTATAAAATCGTTATTTTGCATATTGTTGTTGATAGTGCACGGTTTTTTAAGCTAACTTTTAATATAGAAGTTGTAGCAAATATACCCAACAATATTGATCTTTTGCATGATTGCGTTCATATGCATCAATAGTGAGAAAAAATAAAAAAGTGAAAATTTGGTGAAGTCGTGGTTTTGCAAAAATCTTGGGAAGAGCAACCAATGGGTAAGATGCAAAATCAAGAAAGCAGTTTCCTTTTTTCGACATCCAAGCTTTCGCAATAGTGTTCCCTGATGAAGCAATAAATTATTGCGAATGTTTGGATATCGAAAAAAGGAAGCTGTTTTCTTGATTTTGCATCCTACCCATTGGTCACTCTTAACAAGATTTTTAATTTATTGTACACTGTATAAAAACGAAGCAAAAACGAAGTCCCGGGACTTCGTTTTTGCTTTACTATAAAAGTTGCAGATAATTATGTTATTAACAATATCGCTTTCTTACACTTTTCGTTTCACAATCAAATGCTTCAATGTTGAGAAAAATTTGAAAAAATGAATTAGATGAAATCATGGTTTTCATCCAATTTATGGTAAATCCCCTGATAAAGTTTTACTATAAAAGTTGTAGATAACTTTATTCCTAAAAACATATTGCTTTTTTACAGTTTTGTTTTCAGATGCCTCAATATTAAGAAAAAAATCGAAAAAATGAATATTTGCTGAAATTGTAGATTTTTATATAATCATGGGTAGAGCACAGGAATCGAAACGATTTAGAAAAAAGCTTTAGTATGAAAGTTTTCGATAGTTTGATTAGATAAGCACATTGTTGCTGGTAATGCAACTTAAAATGTATTCTTTTCAAAACAACTTTCAAGATAAAAGTTGTAGCAAAGTGAGTCTTTGCTCTGAGAATCATCAACATCGCGAAAGAATTCCAAATAGTGGAAACTTGGTGAAATTGTGATTTTACATACAATTATTGGTAGTGTTGCAGAATTTGGAACGCAACAAATTTGCAAAATTATTGTTTTTGATTCTAGATATCGAAATGACACTTGTATACGAGAACGAAAGTTTTTTCAGTGAGCTTTAGCTGGTTCTAGATCTAGAACTAGAAACATTTGGATTTGGCCCGAATGATGATTATAGTTCTAGATTTAGTGTTAGTTGAATTTTTATTTTAATTCAGGTATAAAGGGTTGAGTTGGGTTGGGTTGGGTTGGGTTGTGTTTAGCCGTGCATCTGAAGACATCTTTTTAATGAAGGTCTCTGTAATGAATAGATTCTGAAATGGAATACATTACAAACTGATTCGGCAACTCTGTATGTTTGAATTGAAGTAAAACTAGAACTAAACTAACTTTTAGGTCTAGTCTTAGTTCTAATTTTATAGCATAAGATCTAACTCTGTGTGTGATCTAGAATTAGAATCATTTGGGTTTAACCCAAATGATCTAGAATTAGAATCATTTGGGTTTAGCCGTACATCTTAAGATGGCTAAACCCGAATGATTCTAGTTCTATGTTTACAGTGAGTTCTAGTTTTATTTCAATTCAAATATATAGGATTGGGTTGGGTTGGGTTTAGCCACGCATCTGAAGACATTTTTTTAATGAAGTTCTCCACAATTAATAGTTTCTGAAATGTACTCATTATTTAGTTTTTGAATTAACTTAGAACATTTTGCAGAATTGTTACTTTTGAATGCAACCCTGTGTAATTAAATTGACATAAACTTAGTTGTTAAATATGATATATTTTAAGCTTACAAAGCAGTGTGGAATATTTAATCACAGAGAAACTGAAGGCAATGATTAAAGAACAGTTTCTTTAAATCTAGTTGCTCTTTAAAGTCTCATGTTTTAAAACCGGCCATGACCATGAAAATTCTGGCGTTTTGTAACATATAACCAACATGCATAAACCGATCTCGTCTTTTTATTAGTTCATTTGCATAGAGTAATAAGACAGAACATGTTTTTTATTAACATTATCACTGCCGTTTCAGTGTTGCATGATTTTTGGATGAAATTTCACAAAAAATTTTAAATGACATCTGAAAAAACTGTATCTACTGAAACTTAAGAGAAATCAACGCCAGACTCCGATCAAATTGATAATATGATGAAGTCATAATCTTGAAGAACAGCGGGATTCACATTATGATTAGCTGATAATTGATGTGTTTATGGAAATGTGCGAGCAAAAAGGAAACTTTGAAGCAGTAAGAGTGCAAAATTGTTCTATTATAATACGATGGCGTTTTAATTGATAAACATGATATGTTCAAAGCTGATAAAGCACTATGGCTTTACCCAGAGAAACTGAAGGCAATGATAAAAGAAACTGAATCTATCTGCCCTTTAAAGCATAGAGACCTTTTCAGGTCTTAAAACCGACAATGTTTGAGGTTCGAAATTGGTTCTCGAATCCAATTGGTTCATTGACTTTTGACATGAGTATGAAAGTTCTGAAGACGCACGGCTAAACCCAAAAGTTTCCACTTCTAGGTTTAGTGTTAGTTCTAATTTTATATCGTAAGATCTAACTCTAGGTCTAGAACTAGAAACATTCGGGTTTAGCCGTACATCTCTCAAGACGGCTTCGACGAAAGTTCTAGTTTTATTTTAATTCAAGTACACAGGATTGGGTTCGGTTGGGTTTAGCCGTGCATTTGAAGACATTTTTTTAATAAAGTTTTCTACAATGAATAGTTCCTGAAATGTACTCATTATTTAGTTTTTGAATTAACTTTGAACGGTTTGCAAAATTGTTATTTTTGATTCTAGATAGCGAAATGACAGTTCTGCATTAGAGAAGGAAATTTTTTTATTAAGCTTTAGCTAGTTCTATATCTAAAACTAGAAACATTCAAGTTTAGCCCGAATGATAACTCTAGTTCTAAGTCTAGTGTTAGTTTAAATTTTTATTTGAATTCAAACATACAGAGATGGCTTGAGTTGGGTTGGGTTTAGCCGTGCATGTGAAGACTCTTTTTAATGAAGTCTTGTATAGCCCTGTGTACTTCAAATGAAATAAAACTAGAACTAACACTAGACCTAGAAGTGAAAAATTTCAAATCTAGGTCTAGTGTTAGTTCTAGTTTTATATCATAAGATCTAATTCTATATCTAGAACCAGAAACATTCGTGTTTAGTCGTACATTTTACTACTAAAAGTACTTACGTACTTTTACGACCACTGAACAAAAAAGTGATTTTCAAAAAAAAAAAACTTTTTAACAATTAATATAGTTTCCATCATTCCATCGTTTTCATCATAGAACATTTTCTATTTAAACTTTAAACTAGATATTTCGACCAAGAAATTCTCCACTATTATTCCATCCACGGGGGTGGAGAATTGCTATGGCAACCGTGTAAATGGCGTCGGAATTTATTGATTTCACCTCGCCGACGCGACGTCGACGAAATAAGCCATTTAAACAACCCGTCTCGAATCTTCTGCGCCGCACGACCCCCCAGCTATCGAATATTTATTATTGTCCATACAAACGGGGCGGGTTCGAATCCAACGGGATCCCCATCCCTCTCTATGTGTTAAACAACTGTGAAACTGTCCCTTCGCATTTACCCCATGCATAAGTCACTGTCGATAGGGTTGCTTCGGGTTCATTTGCATGGGTAGCACATCGGATTTGCTGCGCTTTTCTGCGAAGACAAAGAGAGACCCCGACAACGGGTCAGCGGCAATAGTTTTTTATTCTATGCTGACACATATATTAAGTTGTAAACAGATGTTTCGAATTATAAAGAAACATCGTTTATAAATGTCAATTTATGTAAATTAAAAAATAATTACTTATTTAAATTAAATTACTATAAAACTTTTAATGCAACAGATCCTTGTTCAATAAAGGTATTTTACAAACTGGTGTTGTATAATGAGAATTATAATAGTTCTAGGTTCGGTGTTAGTTTTAGTGCTAGAATTAAGACATGACAGAACCATACAACTGGTCCGCCACGACGAATCCATCTTGCAGAAAAATGATTGTTTAACCCTCGTATTCCGGTGCCTGGGTCTATTTGGACCCAAATAAATTTTTGCGAGAAATTGTAATAAATAGATTTGTCGTTACTCAAGGAGTGCGTTAAGTTAGATCGGCGTCAAACGGACGTCCCGACGAAAAAACGACGAAAAAATATGTCTCGACCGTTTCTTTACAGCGCCAGGCGTCTGTCTGTGTAAGAGGCTATAGCGACAATACAATTGCCATTAAATTCTTGATTTAGTTCACAGAAGGTGTATTTTAGAGCAACGATCTACATCGAAAAATAAAATGTTTGCTAATTTTGTAAATAATAATGATGATTATAACAATGAAGTGTCTTCTGATGATGAATGTGCGTCATTGACTTTTAGTGATGCAGTACCAGAAGAAGAGGATTATGAAAGTGATGAGTTTAGTGGTGAAAATAGTAATAATATGTCACACTGTAAAGACCAAAATGTTTGTGGACGAACATGGAGATATATTTCCCCCACAAACAGAGATGCAGAATTTGGTAAATATGATGCTACACTCACAGCAAATTCTGAGGGTGTAGAAACCATGGAACAATGTTTTGATTTATTTATAAATGATGAAATCATGGACATTATAATTACTTATACAAATGAAAAAGCGGTTAAATATTATGAAATGTTTTCAAATAATATATGGAAGCCGGTAGACCGTGTTGAATTGAAGGCATTTTTTGGGATTTTACTAATTACTGGCCGTTTTCGGGAATCACGTGAAAGTAAAAAAGATCTATGGAAGAAAAAGATTGCTTATAGTCGACAAATTTATCGAGCATCTATGTCTCGTGATAGATTTACAAACATTTTACGATTTTTGCGTTTTGACGACTTTCACACACGAGAAGAAAGAAAAATGACCGATAAGTTGGCAGCTTTGAGAACCATTACAAATATTTTAACAAGAAATTGCAGAGATAATTACCGAGCGTCTAATGTAGGCACTATTGATGAACAATTAGTAACATTTCGAGGAAGATGTCCATTCAAGGTGTATATGCCGAGCAAGCCGGGGAAATATGGGCTGAAATTATGGGCCCTATGTGACGCTACTACATATTATTGTTGTAATTTTGAAGTGTATTTAGGAAAATGCGGAAACACACCGGAGAAAGGACAAGGACAACGAGTAGTTAGAGTTCTTTCAGAGTTTTGGAAGGGATCTAATCGAACTATCACAACCGACAATTTTTTTACGGATATCTCACTTGCAGAGGATTTACTCAAAGATAACATATTTATAGTGGGAACAATGCGGAAAAATAGAAAGGATTTACCAAAATCTTTGATAACAATATCCGGAAGAGCTCAATTCTCTTCCGATTTTATATTTTCTAAAAATCTAACACTTGTGTCGTATATCCCAAAACCAAGAAAATGCGTAGTTTTACTTTCGAGCGTTCATCGAGAACATGCTATTTCTGACGATAATAATAATTACAAACCTAATATTATCAATTATTACAATTCAACAAAAAGTGGAGTGGATGTTTTAGATAAAATTCTAAGAGAATACACTTGCCGGAGATGTACACGACGTTGGCCTCTGTCGCTTTTTTTACATTATATAGATATTGCAGCCTATAATGCATTTGTACTATGGCAACTCAAAAATCCGGATTGGGCAACTGGTAACATAAAATCAAGAAGAAAACAATTTATAGAAAATTTGTCTGAACAGTTAGTTGCTGCAAACATAGATTCTAGAGCTAGAGCATTTGAAACCAATGCAGTAGTATTTTCGAGACACATTGTGGACGCCATCGAAAGTACAGGCCGAAAAATAAATAAACAAATGAGTACAACATTAGAAAAACGCTCAAGATGTAGCTTGTGTATTGGAAATGACAATAAATATAAATCAAAATGTGATGTTTGTCATAAATATGTATGTAATATACATTCAACATGTACAAAAAATATTTTGTGTACAAATTGTAATGATTTAGAATAAATATTTTTTATGTAATTTTTTTAAAATTTTATTTTTATGTATTATTTTATATCCCTAATAATAGTTCACCTTTAAAATAAAATAAGTCAAAATCATAATGGCAAAAGCTTTATTTTTTATATTCTACGTAAACAAAAACTGTTCGGGTCTCGGTTGACCCAGGCACCGTCCGCAACGGTTGGCGAAACGTCAGTACTGCGAGGGTTAATCAATTTCATACCACCCTACCATGATGAGCTGGATAACCATCAAGTTGAAACCAGGCCGTGCTTCTTTAGCTTAGTTGTGTTGACAAATAGTAACGTCCGAAAATATGGTTGTTATAAACCCCAACCTAGACGTGATACTAAATTCATATTGAAGGTTTTTTATGAAAGGTAGAATTGCGTGGCGATTTGTGAAACATGATTCTATTCACATAACATTATTTAAAAAAATTCGATCGTTTACTGTTGCATTAGCAAAATTCATCGATAAAACGCGATATATCGTTCTTCATCGCCTGGTTGCAATCCTTGCACAAATTGTAAATGATAATCATGTTTATGATCATGTTTTAAAACTTGATGAACACGCACCCTAGAAATCAGTAGGGCATTCGAACTCTTCTAACACTAGTAATGGGGTCTCTGTCGCACTTTTGCAAAATTTTTGTTTTAAAATTTCTTTGCTGTTTAACATTGTTATAATTACTTGATCATTATTTAAAATTTGTTCAACTATTTTCCTATTCTTTTAGAAACACAAAAGGTTGTGGATGTCGTTTCTGTTAGCAAACCCATAAATAAAACGATTGCTGTTGAAAATTATTTTATTTCCATGGCATAGATTACTATATCTAACTTTAACTATCCTCTAAAAAATTGGTCTACATCGAATAATAGAAAGCGGATTATCTTGAAAACGATCAACTTTAGCGCACTTTACTAAGACCGCCTTTTTTAAGTCAAAAAGTATACTATCAGAAATGTTATGGTTATTTTAATTCATAAAGAACACGTAATGCTTATAGTAAAACAGGACCCATAATCAGACGATTATTCTGATGCCAAAAAAGAAAACCTGCGTGTACTAAATTTGAATAAAATCGTTTGCCAGCCTGCGTTTATGTATATATAAGGTTTTTTTGTTAATTTTAAAAAATCTACCAACTGTTAAAGTTCAGTAGAACTTTTTGTAGCAACAAAAACCTGAAAATTTCCGATAAAAAATATTTATCCAATGATGTGAATAAAGATATACGGAGGAATTAGAAAATCAAATGACTTATGAAAATCAGAACATACATGACAGAGTTACAGGGGCGTATATTTGTGTGACCCCTGTACAATAGTAGCATTTAATAAATTTTAATTAACTTACTGTTTTTGTCGTAATAGTATAGGCGAAATATTGGATTATTTGGAGATGATTGTTATTCAATCTATCGATATTGTGAATTGGTACTAAGAGAGAAATTCGGTAAAAAAGCAATTACAAGTTAAAGCTTGAATTAGGTATCACTGAAAAAGAGACCTCCAAGCTTTATGAGTTTGTTTAGAGATATTTAATAGCAAATTCACGGAATGAATGTTGTTTTCCTTGATTTTCTCTTGATAATTCAGCTGAAAAAAAGCAACAAATTAGTTCATTGCAACAAAAAATAAATAATTACAATACTACTTAACATCTGTAATAAAGTAATCCAATAATCCCAACATCACTAGAATAGATTTCGTGTTAATCACATAAAACTCCGGCATTCTCGTAATGTTCATACAATACATATAAATCATATAATATAATATATATAATATATATATAAAGTTCTATTTTGAAACACTACTTGATCGGTTAAAGCCCGCACATCAATTATGATGTGATGGTAGGGTACCAACTTTTATATACAGTGCACTTGTATACCTAGGTTTATACATGTGATAACTTAAAAATTATGATTTACAATTTCTATTCCTTCAATAAATGAGACGGCCATGATAGAAAAATAAACGATATATACTTTACTTACAATACGTACTTACTAATATGTGCACACACTTGCTTTTACAGCAAATACCACTATTGGCACCACCCCCACCCCTTTATTCATTATTTCAACAAACTTATCACAGTTTTGATAGCCCCTAAAACAGTTCTAGAGTTCTGGAACTTGGTACCTTAAACTTTTTATCGAGCGCCATGTCCCAAGGAGATGAGAATTTTGGAGTTCTGATAAGAATTCCAATAGCCCCCCAAACCATTCTATGGATTGCTTTTACAAATTAATGCTCTAAAGTATAAGATTAAATATTATGATTAATTAAATTTTTACAATCGTGAAGTTGGATCACTTTATTTTACAGATAACTCTAGTACTCTAGTTTGAGAAGATATCAATCATTCAGTTTTTTTAAATATTGAAGAAAAGGTCCAAATTCACACACATCCTTTTCATACGCATCAGCAGTCTATCAAAATTGTTCTTTCATGGCCGTCATCTGTGGAGGGAATAAAAATTGTAAATCTTAATTTCTAAGTAATTACAGGTACAAATCTAGATTTACAAATACATCACTGAATAGGTAATAGTAATATTTCATAGAAAATGTAAAACTATATTGGTCCCATAAAAAAAGGTTTTATGATTTCATCTCAGATACCATAAACTTGGCAACATTGTCGATAGAAAATTTGAATTCACAATGTTAAAATAATTCAGCCTATATACACCATTCTTTGTGCAAATTAATCAAGATTCTTTTGGTATCCATACTTTTCGCGCACACTGTATATAGATATTATGTTGGCATATGTTATATAGAAACGATTATGACCACATTACACCACAGTAACATCACGGAGAATAATAAGACAAAGATTATTCAGACCCATTTGGATCTGCCGATATTGTGAAAAGGAACTAAAAACTAAAATTTGGAAAGTAAACGATCACAAATCAACGTTTAACCACCACAAAAATTCTGGCGTTAAGCATTGAAATCTGAACGTATACGACATAGTGATAGTCTGATCTTGCGCCCGAAAGCTCACAGCAAAGCAAACTTTTTGCTCCACCAAAAACTGACAAAACTTGTTTCTTTTTTTGAGTAATCTCGTCGCTGGCTTTGTTGTTAAGATCAAACAACTGTCTTTAATTATTATTTTTTAATGTTAAGACCAAAACAATGATAATAATATACATGATGTATCTGAATCTGTAGGGTATAAGAAAGCACCCCTAAAATTTGTTGAAGAACCGAATCCTGAAGTTTCGGATCGTCATTCAGATAAACCTGTATAATAATAACATTTAATACATTTATTTGTGTTTTATTGTTTCTTTTATGGTAATGCCATACGTTTGCTTAATATTGTGCAAACGTCTAAATCTACTTCTGTGGAAAGAACAAAAATTCAAAATAGAAAGAAACCATGATTCTGCGGAATGTTATTATCAAACGATTTGTCTAACAACGTTAATATCTTAATTGATATTAACTACAACCATCACAACAATTCGTTAGATAGCCATAAGTGTGTTGGCTGCAGCCCCATTGAAGATGAGACCTCCTATATTGCTGCCAGATGCTCCCTTTTCATTCTACAATTTCAGTAGGTTTTTAAACCTTATTAATGCTCTTTTGTAAGAATAAGCTTTCCCACACAAAAGTAATTGAATTATTTTAAATGATTTTTACAAAATTGTTTTAGTTCAGATAATCCGTTTTCTGAATAGCGTTGAATAGTGTTATCGGATTTTGTATAATAGTATACCAATTAAATCGCAGTTTATTAAGATATGTTTTGAAAAAAAAACTAAAAATTAATAAACTTCAAGAAGACTCACCGAACGGATATTGTCTCCATAACTCAGCTGAAGAAAAGACAATCAAATTACTTTATTGCTACACTAAATAAATACGATATCTGCTAATTTCTTATATATATCTTGTACTAATTTTTTCATTTTAAAGAAAAGTTTTGGTTTCGGTTTCGGCCTAAACTAGGATTATGGTCGAATTTCTGTTTCGGTTTTGGCTCAAAATTGAGCTTCGTTCGGATACAATTTGCGGGTTTGAAGGCCATATGAGGTGCTTGAGATGTTAAAAAATAACTTATTTGTTGAATAATTTGATGAAGTGTTTTTATAATCAAAGAATTTTAAACCTACGTTTACAAAAGTTCACTTCATTATTTAATTTTTAGAACATTTATTTTTATTTGTTGTTTACATTTGAAAAATTTGTGTTGAAAAATTTTTCATTAAACGGTGTTGTTGACTGTAATTAAATAATATTAGTTCGTTATATTGAGGCTTTCCTATATTTGAAACAATGTTGTGTTTAACAGGTTAATATGACAAATATGTAATTAGTATCCAATTTATATCTTCCACATTAATATCTCAAGAAAGTTGTAAATTCCTATAACTGTTAAATGCGATGTGATAATTAGTTTTGCCATTTTCTGTGGCTTTCTCTAATTTTAATGAAATAATAATTGATGTTAGATATTAATTTTGTATTTTTTGTTGATATTAATGTGGGTTATTAATGAAGGTTATTATTATTTGTTATAAACTAATCAATTCTCAGTTTTACTAACTTTTGCCAGTTATAAAAATTGCATTCACATTGTTACAAAACAGAGAAATTTTTAACATAATCTGTATCTACGCCAAAGAAATTACTTAAAATTTTGAAATAGATGTTCATAAAAATCAGATTGTTTAAAGTTAACATAGTGACGAAATCTGTATTTTTAAACAATCGACATATTTAAAATGTTATTCAAGTTAAAACGTATATTATAGTGTATTCTATCTAGAGAAGTCAATATGTCGCCAAGCTAACATTTGTTTAAGTGTAAATTTCAATATTTGTTGTAAACTGATTAATCAATTGTAAATGAGCTCTATAATAATCCGTTTCAATGAATATGTTTATAGACGTCACCCCTGTATAACATCTTTGAAATGTTTGTTATAAGTACATATACCTCAAATATCAATTTTAAGAATAATTGGTTATTTCGATTTGAACGAAAAAAAAAAAACAAAATAAGAAATATTTTAAGTAAACGAGTAATTTAAAACGAGGGGCAACACGAAATTAAAAAGGGAAGATAATATTATTAAAGTTAAAAAATAAACGGAGAGAATTGTAACAATTTAAGTCATCGGATTGAATTGTAGGTATAGTAGCATCGGTTGAGAAATTACCATTAATAGGTAGATTGTTTGATGATAATATTCCGCAGTACTGCAGTTTTCTTCTATTTCGTTCCGCAGAAGAAGATTTAGACATTTGTACAATATTAAGCTGTGACATTACCACAAAAACAATCATCAATAACTGTTATCAATAATTAAAATGAACTGAAGAAATTAACTGAAGCATAACGCAAATTTTGGTATTCCGATTTTTTTTTAATAACTAAATCGAGTTACTGACGGAATTGCTTAACAGAAGGGCTAACTTCGGACATTAATGTTTTTGCTGTAGCACTAAATTTGTTTTGCTGCTGGCTTTCAGGACACAAAAGCAGATTTCCTTTAACCCTATTGATACTACTATGTCGGATAAAATCTGATTTTAAAAGCTAATGTTTATGTTTATAAGACTACGAGATTTGATTTGTGATCAACTTTTCAAATTTTGATTTTTCATTCCATTTTACAATATAGACACATCCAAAAGCATTTAAACAATCTTGTGATATTACTCCCCGAAATGTAACTCTGGAATGATATACCGTATTCGTTCGCATCTAAGACGCACAATTTTTGTCAGACAGATGTTCCTAATCCCATTATTAGGAATATCTGTGTCTTAGTATAGAAATTCGTCTTAGAATCGAACGCTTCTTAGATTCGGACGATTTGGACCTATTTCGACTACTAATCTAAAAATTCAAAATATGGTAAAGAAATAAATTATAATAGTTCATGGTAGCGCATTTTTGAAAATATCAAGTATCAAGTGTTTAGGAAATACATCAAGTCTTCTGGAAACATTTCAATTCTTCTGAAAACGTTTCAAGTCTTCAAGAGGCAGTATCAAGTCTTCTGGAGGTATTTTAAGTCTTCTAGATGCAGTATCAACTCTTCTAAAGCACTATAAGTCTTTTAAATACCAAGTTTGTTGGAAGCACTATCAAATCTTCTTCTGAGGTATTACAAGTCTTGTGGAAACATTTTAATTCTTCTGGAAGCAATATTAAGTCTTCTAAAGTTTTCTAGAAGCAGTATCAACCCCTTTGGAAGCATTTGAAGTCTTGTAGAAGCAGTATCAAGTCTTCTACACCAACTTCAAGTCTCGTGAAACTATTTGAAGCCTTCTGGAAGCTTTCAAGCCTTCAAGAGGCAATATCAAGTCTGATAGAAGCAATATCAAGCCTGCTAGAAGCAGTATCAAGTCTTCTGGCTACAGTATCAAGTCCTCTAAAATAATTTTAAGTCTTCTGGAGGCATTTTAAGTCTTGTGGAAGCATTTAAAGTTTTCAAAAGGCAGTATCAGGTCTTCTGAAACTGTTACAAGTCCTCTGCAAACATCATCAAGTCTGCTAGAAACAGTATCAAGTTTTTTACGCATGAGATTAATGCCTAATAATTTACGCCAATTCATAAAGATATTGAGCAACTCTGCGTTCCACAACACGGTAATAAGTTCAAAGTAAGCTCAAAGTGGATTCCATGAAAACAAATTAAATATCGTTTCAGTTAATAGGCTTCAACAAAAAGACACGAAGATTACAAACAACATTTTTAACAGTAGTTTAACAAATGTGGTAAAACGTTTTTGCGTTAGTAACCACCTTTTGAACTGCTTAAGTCCTCTTTGAAAATAACATCAAAAGAACGTAAGCACCCTGTAAATAACTTAACTTCCGTTGTACACTTATTTTGAAAACACTGTATACTGGGTATCCCATTTAAGCTGACAAAACTGAATATCTCAAAAACTAGGCATTTGACTAAGAAAAGTTCCGGATAAACTTTGTTCGTTTTGAAGGGGGACATTCAGTGGTGGCAAAGAAGAAGTCGTCTCTCACCCCGGGAGAGATTGTGATGGGAAAAAAATTACAAATTTTGAATACGAACCTTTCTTCAAATAATCGAATAAATTTTATCCGAAACTTCTTTCTAGTCCGATGCGAAGTTTTTAAGATACTTTCATAATTGTTTCTGTCATGTACCAATATAATATCTAAAGCAGTTGGTACCCTTGCCATTACATCTTAGAAGATATGTGGGCTTTGATCCATTCAGTAGTTGTTAAAATATTACTTATAACTAACAATAAAACTTATTACCCGAGTGCCAGTGTTTTATGTGATGAATACGAAGAGTGCTTTAGTGATGTTGGAAAGTTAAGTGGTATTATACAAAGTCAATTATTTTTTGTTGCAAAAAAATATTTGTTGTTGTTTTGTGTAGTTGAGTTGTGAAGAGAAATCAAGGAAAACAACTTCCAATAGGTGACTTAGTAGTAAATACAATCATTTTTAGTGTTGAAAATCGCATAAAATTATGTTGTAAATAAATTTATAAACAAAACTGCTGAACTTAAAGAATGAGGGGCATTTAGTGGTAAGATCAAGCACTGGAGGTTTTTTTTTCTATGCTACCTGATTCAAAAGTTTTTGTGACTTCAAGCTTTGATTTGTAATTGTGTTCTTTTTTGTTTAATTTTTTTCGAGATTCAAATGCATCCGACCAATTAATAAAAGTGATATTAGCCCCTGAGATGTTATTCTGGTGTGATGTACTCAAAATATTTTAATATTAAATGGTATATTAAATGGCATTAATTTATTTTCTGTTGCAATAAAGCAATTGTTGCTTTTATTCAGCTGAGTAGAGAGAGATTTAAATTCTACTGTGATGTACGGCTATGTTCAGAATTATTTCTAACAACATGGTCCTATATATATCCATATCTACAAAAGATATGCCAGAAAATGTGTATGACTATCTCGACATCTATCTTGATATGATCATATTGATTGATATGATATAAACGTTATCTTGAATATCTCAACTCGTATTTATCATTAAATAGATTGATATTTATGCACATGGCCTAAGCTTTCTTTAATGTGCGATCAATCTTATAAGAAAACTATACCTATATATCTTGCCTTCTTGTATATCGTCCGAGACATCGTATTATATCAAACTGGTTTTTATCATGTCTTGATATAATCGTGATTTTCTTCCATTTATTCCCCTTATTTATATCTATCAATGTTGTATTTGAAACTTATGTTTATAAATAGCAACATTTGAATAATTAATATATTAACATAAATTGATTACGAATCAAATTTCCTGAACAGAAGTTCGAACATACGAAAGGAGGAGTTATATGGTAGCAGGTGTTGCCGTCATAAATAAAAAACGTAATTCGCATCTAGTTTCTGAGAACTTAACAGAGATGATTTCATTAATACTTATTTTCTTATATTATATTTTATTATATTCATTATAAATAAGAAATAATTATCATTAAGATTATAACACTTTTCAATTTAGAGCAATTCCACCCTAATCTCCATTCGTCCATGTAATTGCGCAGTAATCGCTTTGTAAATATTGGAGGAGTAATTCAGTGTTGGCACCCGGCGAAGGAAAAATATGTGTGAAAGAGGCACGTGTTCAATGGGACACGTTGGGGATCTACATCGATTTTGTTTTATTAGTTCTCTTAATCCCAAGGTTTTCCAAGGGAACGTTTTCAACTCAGGAACTTGTAATGAATCATCAAGATATAGTTTAAAACTTTTTCTAAGAAAAAATCATAAATTTTCTTTCGATAAACTTGTCTAAATATACACAATATTGGATTTGGCCCCTCTGAATCAATGCGATCGCATTTCAACAGCCCAATCAGGACGGTAGCCCTTCAATAAATCATCTGTCCGGCAAAAAGGGCATTATAACCGAGGCTATTTGCTGCAATTCCGCATCCTGCTCGGGCAAATGTGCGCACAATGGGCTTGTCCTACACCGGCCAAACTCTCCCCTGTCAATAGTTAAAAGTACTATACATGTCCATTCTGTTCATAACACAATAACGTCGGAAGTTAAGTAGAAGTCATTTCAACATATATCGATCAATTCAATCTATACATTAAAAGTTTTTACCTGCTTTTTCAACATATCGTTTATGCTTCAAGAGATTTTAACAAAAAAATGGATTTTTTTGTGTTCATAAACTAGAAATAGGGTTTTTGTGATTTTATTAAAACCACCTCTAATTATAATTAATTTCCTAAGAATTCCAACTATTTCATTTAATTTTTTTCCTATAAATAAATATAAATATATAAATAACAAGTAATTACAAAAACTACGAAAGAAGAAAATAACAACTCGTGGGCAAATATGGTTTTAAATGCCAATTAACGCATACTACCGGAGATGGAATTACACGTGGAAATTCTTGCACGTTTCTCTCTGAAAACCGATCGATCTTAATCCGGAATCAAGGCGTTGAAAATCGCCTTTACCTACCTATCATTAGACGCGATGTAATTGCTGACTGCGAGAAGAAGCCAATTTGCTGAGCCTAAGCGCAAAACCTAAACGGGGTTAGGAGAAATCCGAGATTGTATAGACGTAGAAACATTTTCTGTGCAGAAATGATTTCTGCTACGGTCACCGACGGGTTTCGTCTCGGTAAATCTCTTGTAATCCCGGTAACCTGACGATTCTGGTAGTTAGTGTGTTGGGTAGACGAAATGCTGGTAAATAATAAAAGCCGTCAGCTGGAAAGCGAGAAAAAATTTTTACCGGAAGTCGCCAATTAGTTAGTAGCAAATAGAGCGCGATCGTGACCAAGACCAATTAATATTTACAGCCAAATGTTTTGTTTCAACTGTTGGATCATCTGATTTTAATGAGCTTTCGTTTTTTACGTAGAAAAAATTATGTGACGGGGATGAATCGATCAGGACATATGTTGCTTTAACATGCAATGTTTTTTAAATGTTTACTTACCTAAACAGGTAATAAATTTATCAGGTCTGCAAAAAAAATTAAATCACTAATTAATTTACCAATTATTGATGATGTGATTCTTATGTCGAAAACTTTTAATATATCTACACTAGTTATGTTCTGGTACTAGATTCTAGGAAGTGTTTAACAAATAGTGCAGAATAAAAAACAAAATGTACAAACAACAAAAGAAGGCGATTTAGTGTCTATATAGTATCACAGTTTACACAATATACAGAATGTCTCGCAACGATTGTACAATACTTCACCAGCGCAGTCTCTTATCTTAGAGCTATTATATGATTACAATGGTTACGATGGTTAGTAAAAACCTTATTATTAATAATTTAACATAATAAGTAACAAATATTATTGAAAAAAATCCTTCAATCAGCATACAAGTAACGAATAATTAACAAATTGGAAAAGAATGATATAAATGTTCAATTTACTTCTAAATACAAACGGATTTTTTTTAAATGGACTTCTAATGTGTCAAAGATACCGGGAATTTGTTACACTACGTTAAATGGTAATTTTATGTTTCTATTTTTTATCTGCCATTTAAGTATGCTCAAGTAGCGCGTGCATAATGTGCTGGTGCTCCATCGTGCATAACGTAGTAGTCTTGTGGTATTTGTAAAGGTAATTCATCAAATACCTCTGTAGGCTCATTTTGTAAAAGATTTGTGTAAGTATCGGCTGTCAATCTGTTCGAAAGAAAAAATGGACCTAATAACGGGTCACCTACAACTCCAGCCAATACACTAACACTGAATTGTCATCAAAATTATATTAATCCAAATTATTATGGCTATTAAAAGTTTCGCTTTGAGTAAATATCGCTTTATTTACTCAAAGCGGAAGATGTAGCGGAGATGTTTGTAGTATAGCCCAATTACAAACATCTCTAGCTTTTCGCCATCATTCTTTGTTGAAGCTTGAACAGTGTTGTAGTGATACGAATCAAATAACTAGTCTCTTAAAGTGCGGGTAACGATTTCTTCGATTTCTTGATATTTTCTTATGCAGAAATCCTTCTAATGCTGGTTGAGACATATCCATCAATTCTTCTCAAAACAGCTTCTTTTAATTGCACCGGCTTTGTGTAATTGTTGTATACTAAGTCTTTCCGTGGAATGGTGATGGGTTATGTTTACGCTTATGGGTTTCTTTTAAATTAAAAATTTTCATCGTTGCTCGAATTATTTAGTATGTACGTGAAGAAGTTATATCTCAACAATGGTCTACTTTCAGATCTATGTTTTTTCGACTTTTTGTCTGTTTTCGATAGAGTGTACACTGAAAACACTTAATTCCAGCGTATTCAAAACACTAGAATCCAGTGCAACGATAGCAACAAACCTCCCAGAAACAAACATATAGCTAGTAATGTTATATCTATTTTCTTAGGTTATATCTTCCTCATTATTAGAGATAGCGAAAATGATGATGCACCGTAATCTTGCTTCTTTTCCTATTTAAATCTAGTACTTATCGTCTGACTATAAATATATATCAACAGGTCAAGTAAGACAACGACGGCACACCAATTTTGATGCAGATCGTTGCAGTCATAGTATGGATCAAAATAAGGTTTACGTATTTTTGAACGTGCGGCAAAAACTCCTGAGCCGAATTTTGGGTGGTTGAAAGTTTTGGTTGGGTTGGATTACTTTTCTGAGGAACTAATAATTTGGAATCTCCTAGAGATATATTGAGACGTTTAAGGAGTGCTTAAATATCTCAAAAGAAGGTTTTTAACGAAAAAATGTTTGTAATTTATTTTTTATTTTTAAATATATGAACTAAAAAGGTTTATTTTCATGGAATCCACTTTACAACACTTGTACACAGTTATCTCCGTGTTGTCGAATGCAAAGAGTTGCTCGACGTATACATGAATTGGCATAATTGGTTACGATGATATTCGTAATCGATATCTAAACCAATTTTCTCGTTGGTGTGTACCATGGTCTTTGTAGCGTACCATAAATACATAGAAATCGAGGGGATTAAGGTCAGGTGACCGAGGAGGCCATCAAACAAGACCGCCGACCAATCCATTTATTTTCAAACACATTATGCAAATGCTGGCGTACTAAATAATTAAAATACGGCGGTGCGCCTCTTGAAGAAACCACATTTGTCGTCGTACATTCAAATGAACATCCAATTCTGTCTAGTTGTTTTGACCTCAAAGAGGTCAATAAGTTGTCCATTGACCTAAACGCTTATCGAAAATCTGTGCTGAAAATGACTACGATGTGTAGCATGTAGATTTTTAATAGCTCAGATATGAGTATTACGTTAGTTAATTTAAGTTAACAATTTCATTTTCCGTGTTTTTGTAGAAACCATTGGCAAAATTGTAATTTGTTTTGTAAGGAAAGGATACAATTGATTATCATGCGGTATTCGCCAAACAATCCCGTTTCAAACATGTAACTGGCGTTGTAGTTGTCGAGTACTATTGGAAGGATCTTCTTCGACAAGATTTAAAATGACTTCTTCGGCTTCCAAAATTAGTTCGTGTCGACCAGGTCCACTATTCCGACCTTGCTGTGTTTACAAACACAGCAAGGTATATAAACTGGTATACTACAGTATACCAGTTTATATCGTAAACATCCTGTATAATGCCATCAAAACCGATAGGGTGGTTTTTAAATAAACATAAATATAAGGGTAGTTCGCGTCTTTTTGACCGGTGGTATATGTGTCATATATCAAATGAAAGCTTATTAAAAATGAATATCAGATTCAATTTATCAAATTAACTTCGAAATATAACCAAAAGTGTACACTTTCCGCAAACTTTTAACCCCAAAACTCGACCCATTTTGGTCCATTCTCTGACTATACCAAATTTGATCAAAATCTGTGTATCATAATTGTGTTATTCCCTTGTAAGATTAATTAAATATGAAGAAAAATGCTTAAAAAGTTTGTGGCCAAATACTGCAAAATTCATATGTTATAGCTATATTTAGCTGTATTAACCTAGTTCGAGTCGATTACTATTTTATATGAACAGATAAAATTAGATAGAGAAAGAATTAAGCCTTAAAATGCTGCATTTACTTTTCGTTCTCTCTAATAATAAGGCAAATATCGGTTAAGAAAGTAGATATGAATTTTTGTGCTACTTTACACTTTTATATTAACTGTTTATGACTTGAAATATGACTTATATAGTCCATAAACCACCAAAAACAATTTCTCCAATACACAATTTGACTATCATCTGGATCTACAACAAATCCCTTTCACCCGGTGGTATATGTGTGATACATCAAATGACGGCTTATTAAAAATGAATATCAGATTCAATTTATCAAAATAACATAGCACTCTTCATTTTCGAAATATAATCAAAAGTGTACTCTTTCTCCAAACTTTCGACCCCCAAACTCTATCCATGTGTAAATCTTATTTTGGTCCATTCTCCAACTGTACCAAATTTTATTAAAATCTGTATATCACAATTGTGTTATTCCCTAGTAAAATTAATTAAATATGAAGAAAAATGCTTAAAAAGCTCAAACATGAAACCTTTGTGCAATTGTTAGTAAAACGAATTTTTAAAAACAGTGATCTTAGTTAGAAAGAACCTTCCTTCGATTATAAAAATCAAAAGTTTCTTCCTCAAATTGGAACTGGATCATTCCTAAATCACCCTTAATATGTATAAAACTCCCCGTAAACAACTTTCTTATTTAATAGAGGAAGAGAAAACTATAGAAGTGATCTTACCAAAAATGTTCTACTATTTTCAACGGTGTATAACATACGTTAATCGTTTACACAACTAGGTTTGTAGCCAAATACTACAAAATTCATATGTTATAGCAAGTTTTAAATCTAGTTCGAGTCGATTACTATTTTATATGAACAGATACAATTAGATAGATAAAGAATTAAGCGTTAAAATGCTGCATTTACTTTTCGTTCTCTCTAATAATAAGGCAAATATCGGTTAAGATAGTAGATAGGAATTTTTGTGCTACTTTACACTTTTATATTAACTGCTTATGACTTGAAAAAAGACTTATATACTCCATCAACCACCATTGTGTCATAATGCACCAAGCTAAAGAGTAGCAGTTTCTCGTGCTACAAAAACAATTCCTTCAATACACAATTTGACTATCATCTGGATCTACAACAAATCCTTTTCACCCGGTGGTATATGTGTGATACATCAAATGACGGCTTATTAACAATGAATATCAGATTCAATTTATCAAAATAACATAGCATTCTTCATTTTCGAAATATAATCAAAAGTGTACACTTTCGACCCCCAAAACTCGATCCATGTGTAAATCTTATTTTGGTCCATTCTCCAACTGTACCAAATTTTATCAAAATCTGTGTATCACAATCATGTTACTTCCTGTGTAAAATTAATGAAATATGAAGAAACACGCTTAAAAAGTTCAAACATGAAACCTTTGTGTAATTGTTAGTAAACCAATTATGGCTACTTTCCGTAAAGAAGTAGTTTTTTTGATTTAAACAAATCCTTCTATATTTCAGTAATATTTTTCTATGCTTTGTTCTGCTGTTGTAGTTCTGAAACAAAACATTTATAACTTCCTCAATTTAAAAAGACTGGACAAGGAAACTTTATCTAAAATGGGATACTTAACGTTTGGATGTGGTTTAAAAAAACTTTTAGTAGAAAATGTATTATAAAGTATTAAACAAAAAAAAATTCTTACCCTAGTCCAAAAGAATCCAAAATGGGATTATATTTGTTTGGACAGATCCCATAAGAAATAATCTTCGTTGTCTGATACTGTATCTGATACAAACATACTCTTTAGAAAATCTACTTTACAATAAAACCACACGGAATTTTCTTCATCATCATTGATTTTATGGCTGATCAGTGAAACCAGCAGATATAAACATATCATCATTGAAAACGTAACTAATGTAACTACGTTGTAAACCCGAAATTTAAGAAATATCAACAATGTGCACAACAATCATATTTAAATTACGACTTTTAAACTTTTTATTACTTCATTAATATGTGAACAAACAATGTCTACACATTTTCCAGATAAGAATGTAACTTTAAAATTCTCATCAACCACAAAATAATTAGGGTATCATATCTTATCACAGTATCCTCCTTTAGGTAAATTTACCCTATATCCAATAATGCGAATTTATATATTGTTATCTATAAACATTAATAATATTTATTACACTTTATCAGAGAAAAAAAATTTTGTTTAATGTAGTTAACTATTAGTAAAAACAACAATATTTACAAACATTTATTTTTGAACGAAGAAATATTTTTTTGTTCCCAATTGGGAATAATGTGTGTAAAGTACAATTTTCCAAAATTTATATTAAAGTTAGAAATGTAAGAGAAATCAACAAGATAACCATGTAAACATAATATTCGTGGTTAGTGGCATAACTGTGTTTATCATCTCAATGAAATTGTTTAATACAATTATTGTATTTATGAAAACAAAGGTGCATTCTACATTTTGCACACATAGCTCGAGATTTTTTGTAACAATTGTGGTTGTTTACATCTTTCGCGATTATCCATGTGTAAAGACCAATGTCTAATGCGGTCAGACTTGAAAGGATAAGAAAGAACAATTGAGGAGCTCGCGCGCAAAACCGGATATATCCATTTTTAAAAAAGTGTCAGAAAACGCGAAAAACTTTTGACAGTTTGCCTTAGATAAGCAATGCATAATTTTAACTAGTTATTAGAGTGTGATATATCCGCTTCTTACTGTAATTGAATTGACCAAGCGGTAGACGCCATATGTCGCTTGCGAATTCATATGCCAAGTAAATTTCGTCAAAATGTGGATATAACCGGTTTTGTACGCGAGCTCCTCAATTACATTTAGACCGATTGGTCGTATTTTTTATATCACTTAAATCTTAGGATGATATATGGCGAACAGGGTTAGTACTCTATTTCAAAACTATTCGTAGAGGTTTTCATTAAAAAATGTCTTCAGATGCACGGCTAAACCTAACCCAACCCAAAACAACTCTGTCACTCTGTGTGCACTAGACGTAGAACTAGAATCTTTCGGGTTTAGCTGTCTTGAGAGATATACGGCTAAACCGGAATGTTTCTAGTTCCACATCTAGAGTTAGATCCAATGATATAAAACTAGAACTAACACTAAACCTAGAAGTGCGAAGATTCGGGTTTAGCCGAATCAACACAAAACATTCCACTTCTAGGTCTAGTGTTAGTTCTAGTATTATTTCAAATGAATTATACAGGGTTGACAAATCAGTTTGTAAAGTATTCTACTTCAAAAAGTATTCATTGTAGAGGTCTTCGTTAAAAAAATGTCTTCAGTCTTTCACAACTGAACCTAACCCAACCCTGAATATTAGAACAAGAACCTGTGGCACTCAGAGAAATCATACCTAGATTTATAATTAACTTTCCACTTATAGGTCTAGTGTTAGTTCTAGTTTTACTTTAAATGAATTATACAGGGTTGACAAATCAGTTTGTAAAGTATTCTATTTCAAAAACTATTCATTGTAGAGGTCTTCGTTAAAAAAATGTAGTCAGATGCACGGTTAAACCCAACCCAACCTAACCTAACCCTGAATGTTAGAACGAGAACCTGTAGCACTCAGAGAATCATATGTAGATTTATAATGTTTTGCGTTTGACCCAAATTATGAAGAAGATATTCATTTTGTAATACTGGCAACTATTCTAAAAAAGGAGAGAGAAGATATTGGGTTCATTAAGTGAATAGAAAGAGAGAGCCTAGAGGCGAATTTCACTTCCTGACTGTCAAATTTTTTAAACTTGAGAGCGATGCTGATGGATTTCATCAATCAGGAACAGTTCAACGAGATTCATTCAAATTCAGAAAGAAGAAACGCAAATCTGACGAGTTATAAAGCAAGTTTAAATTTGTCTGATCTACTTTTATGCCTCATTTTCAACTCAATAAAAATTTCCAACTCAAATGACATCCGTCAGAGGAGTGGATCGAGATCGTTGCTGATGCAACCAATAAGGCACCACAACAGGTCAACTAAATGTAAATCCAGTTTTACCCTCATAATCAGCATCAGAACGTTGGGAGCCCTCACTTTCTGATGGAATTCTAGCATCCATTGCGATTATATCATACGTTGTTCCCAATTGGGAATATAGCTTTTAAAATATCGTACGTTTATAAGAGCACAGAGAATAAAATTGATGTAATACAGATTTTAAATTGATAAATAAATTGATATTTACAGATTTAATGCAGATTCAAACAGACACTTTTTGCATTAGTATAATTAATAAGACATCCAGTCAGCAATCAACGTTCGCGCCTAACACATAACTTTTGATTTCAATAATTATTTATAAATATATATTGTATAATATGTGGTAAACAACACTAATCACACAATTTGTTGAAATTGTTTAAAATGAGGATGTTATATATGCAAAATAAAGGTTCCCGATTGGGAACAATATGCAATAAAGGCTTAAATTTATGGTTAACTAAGGGAACGTTATAAAACTCGACCAATGCTTTGGATTAAATATGATAGTCTTAATTTATAGTTTGACATGCAAATGTGCGGCTGCACGGTTAAAATGTTTGTCCAAAAGCTTACCAGGGTTTCCGCTGAAACCCTATCGAAAGGGTTTTATGCCACTAACCCATTCTGCAAACATCGATATTAATCTAAATCCCACACCATATTTCACGGTATTTATGTCTTAATTTTACGTTATGATGTGTCATTAAAATAGAATTTCCCAAAATTTACGATTCTTTGTTAAATTTTCGACATCGGCGCTGTTAGATGATAATGATGTCTGGAGGAATGAACAAAATGATTCAGAAGATTTAAAATAAAACGTTTAATTTTATTTATTTATCATTACAATTATTTAAAAATATTGATTTTATATTAATATATCGAATTCGAAAGCGACGTCGGCGATTTTACTTGATACCGGTTTTTTGATGTCTTAAAAAGCTAACCACGTGTGAATGAGCAGTATACACAGAATTTAAATAATATGTTTAATTAATTATTCAATAATTAATTTTTATTATGACCTCTTTTTAATAAGTTTTAATAATTTTTTGTTGGCGTTACTAAAGAAGTAAAGGATTAAATGAATCCTTTTTGTAACCTTTCTCTTTAAATTTTCTTGTTTGATTTCAAATAAAATGAATAATTAAGCTGACAGATGAGGGGTTAATGAAGGATTATTTTGGTAAACAGATAATCCATTATTATTTTTGGATTAAGTTTTTAAATTTAGTAACATACTTTGATTTCACTCACAACGTAGCGAAAAGTTATTAAAATTAATTATTCTTTGTCGAGAACAGTATGAATCTTATTCAGAATATAACACCAACCACTTCACCACAAAAAGTAATTGTTTATAGCTCGACATCTCCAATACAACACACGCAGCCGAATTATGATATATTGTTTTCAAACCGCAAAAACGTTCAGTTTTTGAGGTTCCTGTTGCGGTCGTCTCAGATTTACTATCCATTTAACAATTTTAACCCTAACTAATTATTCGAAGAAACGCAACCTTCATAAAACTACAAATGGTATAAAAGAATTGTACCACTTTAATGAGAAACGCGTTCAAAAAGAATTTTTAAAGTAATTATATTGTAATATGTGATACAATATTGAAACTAACAGTCTAATATAGGAGACCACAGACAATTATGGTAAATGAGATTCAGAATGTGGAGTGGCTCGTTTAATAAGTATGTTAGTGTCGATATACTGAGTGTACCGCGTAACTCGGTTTGGTTTGAGACCGCGTGTTCGCGATTATGCGGGATAACCAGACGTATGTGGTAATTTACAACGCTTATGGATCGGTTTTAACGGGATTGAGTTGCGGCGGTAGTTCGCGGTACTTCTTCTTTCAGAAATCCACCGGTTATTGCGAGGCAAGTATGCGGAATAATCGGCCCGTAATCTCCACAAACGAGACCAAATGGATTAATACAGAAATCCCTTGCGTTTCAAAACCAGACGTTGTTAGTACCAATGTTTTATACCTAAAAAGGAGACTATTAAAACTGTTCCAGCTTAGATAATTAGGAAGATATTAAAAATTAAATGACTCTAAGTAGCTCGCGTTCATACGCAATCGATTAAATTCATTTATTTCTTATAGGCGTTAAGGAATTTTAATTTTTTGTTATGGTTTATTAGAAAAAATAGATTATAAAAAGAATCGATGTCAGCCTCTAACCGCCTTACAAGTAATAATGTCACACGTTACAACATAATTAAACCCACCGTGATTTTTTTCCGTTAGATTTAACACTCACAATAAGCAAAAAGAAGGGTTGAATCTTTTTTACCAATAGGTTGAATTTAAAATCACTCGACTAGAATAAAGAGTATCGAACTGTACAAAATTTAATTTAAAAAACAGCTACCGGAACTTTTGCCATTTTACAGATGCTCTATCAAAATAATTAAACGATTCTTTTTGTGTTACTCTTAACGACTTTTTGGTTAAATAACATTATCGAATAATTAACTATAATCTATGCTAAAATCAATAAAATCCTATATGTAAATTATGAAAAAGGGTGTTTCATGCAAATACATTTATCTGGATACGCTGTGTTACAGTTTGATGGACTCTAGTCATTTGCATCTCGTAAAGTTGACGTAAGGAAATGAACACCGTTACTAGCATCTTCGCTAATATCACATTAATGTCTAATTGGCGTTACAGGCGTCGGTATGGAATCCAACTCAACGAACAAAACAGGAAGCATCGTTCATTTTTTGTTCATGTTTCTGTTAATCAAGTTGTTCGCCTACATTCGGAAATTAAATGAAATGTTTTGATGATAAATGTACTTTAATTAGTCATTTTTACATCAATGTTAAAAAGTTGATTTTAAAAGTTTATTAAAAAAGCTGATTGGTATGAATTAAAATGATCTAATTGATTAAAAAATCTTTAAATTGATTCAAAACATTTTGGGATGCAAAGCATATTAGACAAAGCGCTTATTAGGTCCAATAATTCGGTTAATCGGTCCAACAAAATCTCACATTTCAACTTCTATCTCAATATTCTTTTGAATAAAATAGCAATTATCATACATCAATTTAAGCTATGATTTATTTCTTTATAAAATTCTTATATTTTAAGTTCTTTCTAAATAATTTTTGGTTAAAATGTGTATTATCTTATATCATTTTAAAGAGGACATTTTGGTCTTAAATTCGATCGATGAATCATCCCATTATCTCCATTGTTTTTTTATCCATGGCGATTTTTTTTTAATTCTTCCATTTTCATTCTTTTATTGTTATCTAAGTTAAGACGCAATCTCACCTATTTCAATTTTTAACTGAATAATTTTTAAATTAATTATCGGTTATCATACATCATTTTAAAGATGACATCTTCATTTTCAACATAAGTTATGATTCATTCCTTTTCTTCATCATTAAATCTATAACAATTTTTTAAAGTTTAAATAAGTTAAACCATAATCTTAGACATTTTAATTTGCATCTTAATAATTTCTCCTTGAAATATCAGTTGTTATATATCTTCTAAGAGACGACAAGTTATTTAATTTGAAATACAATCTTATACATTTTAATTTCTATCTCAATAATTTCTGGTTAAGTATCCGACTGAACCAATGGACGAATTTAGTATCGTTTAATTGGGATAAATTACACGAGGCCCAAAGTGTTCCAATCAACTAAAATGCGGTGTACTTATTGAAGTAAAGTTAAACAAAGATAAAATAAATTAAAAAAGGAAATTTGAAATTGAATGAGTTAATGAAAACAAGTTTGGGCTTCATAGATACAGATAGTTGATGTTTGTAAGAATACTAAAAATTGGTTAAAAATGTTTGACGATTAATTGCCAAAAATTAAATAACTTAGAAAAGTGAATGGGAATATTTGACAACGTACCAATTTGCCAGAAAATAGATAAAGAAAAAAATCATAATAAAAGCTGATTAGTGTCAAACAAAAATACCTTAGTCGACTTTAGTCGATTAACTCTTCTGGAAGCATTTCAAATCTCAACGGATGACGGCTCTCCTAAAAAAACTTGAATAGGGCGTGAAAAGGTCTGTAAAAATTCAAAATACGTGCTCTCCAAAAAAAAAACGTTCACAGCAGACTAAATTGGGAAGAAAAGTCTTCTAGAAACAGAATCAAGTTTTCAGGAAGCATTTCAACTCTTCTGGAAGCATTTCAAATCTTCATTTACCCTTGTGCTTCATCAATGTATAATTTAATCTGTTTACTGATCAAAAATCAATATCTTGTTTGTGTATTTTATTACATTTAAGCTATGTAGGTACGTTGTCAGTGACCAAAAATAACTCTTCCAAAAGACGTCTACTCTCTTAGTTTTTTGGTCATAACTTCTAAATAGGCAAAAGTTTGCAGCTAATTTTTTTAATGTTTTAAAGAAATAAATAGACTTTAAAATGATATATATTTTAGACTATTGCTAACTGTTAAAACTCTATCCAAAGCTTGAAAAGTCTCGAAATTGATAGCATCAGACAATCCGACGCGTATTATTAAAATGCAACCATAAAATTACTTATTGATACCTGAGTTAGATTCTCTATTTAATAAATTTTTCGGAAAGATATGATGGTATATAACTTTTATGCTAACATTTTATAAAGTTACCGAAGTACGTGAGATTAAAGATATAAAACTTTTATTTATTTTTTTAATACGGATTTAACGGATTTATAAAAAAAGTTAAGGGATGATATAAAGGTTTTCTTTTATGGCTGAGTTGGGTTGAGCTCCAACTTCAAATTATTAAATATGAGGTGAGTTAGAGCTTAACCCAACATAACCACAGAAGAATTTTGGATTAGATTTTTTGTTATATGAGGGATGGCATGAAGTGGAAGGTTTACACAATTCAACTATAAAAGAAAAAATCAACATATTCCGTATGTTATGTATTTGGGTGGAGCCCCAACTTCACACCATCGCTCATACTTAATAATTTGAAATTGGAGCTCAACCCAACTCAGCCATGGAAGAAAACCTTCATATCATCACTCATATTGAATGGTATGAAGGTATGAACTATAGAAGAAAAAATCACGATGATGATATGAGAGTTAACTCTTAACTCTCTTAACTTAAATTTTAAGATTAATACAGTTTATATTGGTATATATGTGAAACTCTCTAAAACTAGTTAAATAGTGTTTCTCAACCGATTTAAAAAATTTATTTATTAATGCTGAATGCAGATGCGAATTCCTAAAACAATGCGGATTATCCGCAATTGTGGATGCGGATGTGGATATCCGTTACTTCACTAATTTTCACTATAAGTTTTCATTGAACTCAAATTTTTTTGAGTTCAATGAAGTTTTTGAGTTCAATGTTTGAACTGCTCAAATTTTCCATAGTGCGCTGTATCAAGTTTTTTGGAAGTATTTCAAGCCATCTGGAAGCAGTATAAAATCTTGGTCCGGAAGCAATTCAAATCTTTTGGGAGCATTTGAAGTCTTCTAGAGGCTACATCTCGTCTTCTAGAAGCATTGCAAGCCTTCTAGAGGTAATATCAACTCTTCTATAAGTAGTATCAAATCTTCTGGATGCAGTGCAAGTCCTTTGGAAGCAATTTAAGTTATTTGGAAGCATTTTAAGTGTCCTGGAGACAATATGAAGTCTTCTAGAAGCATTTAATGTCTTTTATAAGATGTATCACATCTTCTTGAAGCAGTTTAAACCTTCCAAGGACAGTTGCAAGTATCGAGTCTTCCAGAAATAGTATCAAGTCATCTAAAAGCAGTATCAAATCATCTAGAAGCACTATTAAGTTTTATAGAACCCGATTAAGTCTTCTAGAAGCAGTATCAAGTCTTCTGAAAGCATTTCAAGTATTCTGGGAGCATTTTAATAATAATAACTTTATTGAGCCAAGAATAAACAGAAAAGAAAAATATACAATAAATCCAAAAAAGAACAAAAAAAATACTATAATACTTATTCTTATTCCAAGCCCAAAGATGCAGGAGCAGAAAAGACAAAATGCCACTGATTTTACCTACACCCAATGAGAACAGCAAATATCACTCTACTAAAATAAAACCCAAAACAAATAGCGCATTATAAAAATAAGTCAAAAATCCTCTCACGCAAAACAATATGTCTGAAAACACGAGCCAAGCCGACACACCTCGCAGAAACGGGAATCAAATTCCAAAGACGAGACACCTGCTAGGAAAACGAACGCTGAAACCTGGCAGATGAATGAAAAGGGACGTTAACACAAAATCTATGCCTGAGATTCAGATGATGAATATCCGTCTGGAAAGTAATCTTACGGCAGAGGTAAGGTGGCTTACCTGTTGAGATAATTCCATAGATAAAAGACAAATAATGAAAAACAAATCTCTGCCTCATAGTCAGCCAACCACTATCTAATAATTTTATGTCTTCTGAATGAATTCCAGATCTTCTAGATGTATTTCACGTCTCGTACAAGCAATTCATGGCGTTACGACAAGTAAAAATCAAATTTGTTTTAGTCGTTATGATATAGTTATTATAATCGCAAACATTGCCATGTTTACATGGTGATATTTCGAAGCATTGCAAGTCTTCCAGAAGTACTATCAAGACTTCTGAAACCCTTTCCTGTCTTCAAGATGCAGTATCAAGTTTTCTAGAAGTATTGCAAGTCTTCTGTAAGCATTTCCAGTTTTCTGTAAGCAATATCAAGTTCTATGGAACCAATCAATCATCTAAAAGCGGAATCCAATCTTCTAGAAGTAGATCTAGTCTTCTAGAAGTAATATCAAGTCTTCTGGAAGCATTCTAAGTATTTTGGAAGCATTTCAAATCTTCTGCAAGCAATATGTTCCATGGAACCAAACAAGTCACCTAGAAGCAGAATCAAATCTTCTAGAATCAGATCAAGTCTTCTGGAAGCATTTCAGGTCTTTTGGAAACAGTACCACGTTTCCTAGAAGCAGTATCAAACCTTTTGATTTTGGGATTATTTTCGGGAATTTTGGGACTTTAGCCCCGAAGTATCGGGATTTAGAACTTAGTCCCGAATCCCGTAATCATTGGTTCCAGGAATTAGACCCTATAAACGAGATGGTATCACAAAAATAATTGTTTTTAATGATGCAGATTGATTTTAAACAGATCCATACAAATAAAGTATCTATCAATTAAAATGTCTAGGAAGTGGTCAACAATTTAATATAAAATACTGGAATGGAGCTTTTGGGGATATTCTGGTTATCTTTAAAATATGTTGATAACTATTGTGCTCTATCGATTACAACCTTAGAGTAGTGATGAATTATCCAAATTAAATTGACCTTTCTGTATTTAAAGGATAGCAGAGTTATTTCAAGATTCTAAGAACGATACGTTTGTTCTTTTTTTCTCAATGAAACCGTTCGCATCACGAAAGTGCGTTATCGCTCAATTACAAGCCAATTTTTCACACGGCACAAACTGAAACGTTACGGTGAGTATTGGTTTCGTGAACCGGCATAATATTTCTTCGTTTCATAACGAAACAAATAAATTTTTGTTGATTAATTTAAACTATGAACCTGTTTTAATTAATATAGATAATCGAATTTGATTTAGTTTTCAATTAAATTATTTTATTGGGTTCGACCCCTTTCGAAAATTTCATTAACCACCCCTCCAAAACACTAACAGCGAGGGTCCGCTCTTTCAAATCGAATCACAATGGAATCTATGTAGATTCGAACAAAAACTAAGTGGAATTCCTGCTGATTTTTTTGAGCCCCCTCGAGAATCTTAAAAATTTTAACATACTCTACCTGAATATATAAAATACCCACTTAGATTGTAAAAAGGATCTCTTTTAAGGGGGATTCTGCAAAGTGCATCTTGGATATGATAGCTTTCGGGGATGGTAATGGAAATATACATTACGCAGGTGCTTACTTAATCGGATTAAGGATATTCAACGAGTTTAGGTTGGTAGGTAAATCGGCGTGGGAGACAGCACGGTGTATAAACAGATTTTATTACAATAAAGTCCCTCTCTTTGCCCTAAAGGTCAGCTCTAGATTTTCAAGGGGGAAGAAGACTAGTATTTACTCAGCCCTAGGGTATTTCTGCGCTTCAACGCTTTTGCGTTGGGAATTATAAGATTTAATGGAATACACTTGCTATATTCACTAAATTGCGTAATATTTAAAACCTTTTAAGATTGCCTAAATTTATTGAATTATAACAAAAAATATAAGATCATCAGAGCAAATCGAAGCATTACTCAAATTCATTGACGGTTGACTTTAAAACACAATTTCCACGAAAATCACTAAAATGGAACCAAACAAAAACTGTTCAACAATAAAAGCGACCTAAAGAAGTCTTGCGCTAAACTAGAACTTCTCGATTTAGCAGTTGACGACCAGGTAACGGAATTCCATAGAAAACAGGTCAAAACTGACTTTAAACCGACAAACGAAAGAGTCCCATTTTTTTCTTCTTATGAATACTCTTTTATATTTTCTGTTTGATAATCCATACAAATGTGATTATATATTTCAAATCAGTTAACACTTGGTATAAAAAAAGCAAACAACATAAAGGATATAAGGGACACGATGTCCGCTACATTTAAACAATGCCCATGACAAATGGACAATGTAAACGGTGACACGGTTATAATAGAAGGTGGGTATTAATTTTTGACCCCGCGCGTTAGGGTAAGATGGCTACCCTTTAAATGGGCGCGATTAAAAGGGTAGAACGGTTAGACAAAGGGAACGGGGTTCTCTAATTGTTCGTACACATGTTAAACTGGTTAAACTGACGTTTTTTCTTATTTTTTATAGTCCGGTGATTTATTATTGTAACTGAAACTGTTTGATTTTTTTGTTTGTTCGTCGTCCTTTTTGGTCCTTCTCACAAAAAGGAGTTACTGAATACTATTCTTGTATTTAGGTCATTTCTTCTTTGTTTCTTGGGGAGGAAATTCTGGGAAAATTCCAATTTTTTTTTAATTTTAGAGGCAGAATTAACAAAGGTTTAAGCGTTTTTATTGCTCAGTGGCACTAAATACGGTAAAAATTCGGTTGTTTTAAGGCGATTTTCATTGTTTTTATTGACTTTAGGTAATTTCTAGGTAGCGGCTACTTTCTCATTTTTTTACCTAACTACTAAGTAAAAAAGAAAAGTTTGTTAAATTTTAGCCTTCCGAACAACCCCCTTTTTAGAATATCCGACTGTTTTTATTTACGACAACAAACCCTTCCCATTAAAAAATTCGTCTCGGGATCCATCACCTGGTGCCATCATCAATCCTCTTCCTCGTAGAAGGGAAGAGCTTAATATCAAAGTAATTTGTCATTACACCATTTGGTGGATATTAACTTTCACTTGTCACTTTGTTATTGCTCCAACCCCATCATAAGAATACCCTTTACTTATAGATCTGAAGTGATAAATGTTGTCAATTATCTTATTTAGAAAATTTTAATCCTTAATTATTATTAATTGGACGAATAAGAATTGATAGATGTAAATCTGAGTGATTTTTAGACAATACAAATCTCTAACTAATTTCTAATAAAGTTAATTTATTTAATATTTTAATTCCATTATTAATAAATACTTTCAGAATAATTAGTGATATGGTTTTAACACTAAAAAGTATTATTTGTGAGTTATAGTATAACTATAAGGGAATTAAATTAAACTTAACTACACTATCGAGAACTAGTTGTAAGCCTAGAAACGAAATAAATCTATTTTAAAAAAGTGCTTATCAAATTCCATAGAATGTTCAAATGAATCAGTTCCACTTAATTCTTTATTATTAAATACATATTTTTACTTTCTACTGTATTAAAGTAGTCATTCATAAATTTATAAAGGTGTTTGCAAACGAACTCTTTAAGTTACAACGAATTTAAGACCTTTGTAAGAGCGAGCTTTAACAACACTTCGTGGGATGTCAATTACTGATTTGTTATTGGTGCAATAAAATAAATTAGATGAATGAGAGGTCAGTAAGGGTAAGAGCACTTCAATTGAGAGCCTGTTTAGAACATAATAATTACACATTAATTATAATTTTTGCAATAAATCTTGCTTAATTGAAATGAATTTCAAATTTTGTAATTCGATGTGGATCTGCTTAAATATGGAATATAGTTACATGATTATAAAACGACGACATACATAAATATAAAATTAATTCTAGGTTTTAGCGATTGATGATTAACAACTTTCCGTGGATTTGATCGTTTAAGTTGTCGTCATATCAATCAACTTTATTTTAATTGAACGTGTTGTACATCCTTTTCTCCATATTCAACGAAATGGTTATAAAATATTTATGCCATCTGGAAACCGATGTAAATGTACGTTAATTAATATCGATTAAACATGGAGAAGGAAATGTTAATGTTCACAAATGTATCAAAACCAACTAAAGTACTAGTACAGTAATATCTCGATATAATGGACTAACACGGGTAAGTGAGTGTCCTAAAGTCGTCGCAAAATCATAGTCCATAGTTATTTCATTTTTATGTATAACAATTTTCAGTCAGAGCATAAATTACAGTTTTAAATATGGACGATTTATTTTAATAAAATCAATATAATGTAAGTACTAAAATGGAAGGAGAAACCTTCTAATAAAAAAATTGGTTGGTAATAAAAAACAGCCGGGGAATCCCCTCTATGCAAATACCTAAAATCTACATTAAAAAAATTAGCTGCCCAGTAGTTTTAAGGTTTCGTTAGTTGATTTGAGTTTAGTTAAGTACGAAACACGAGCTTTGAAATTCATTTACGCGTTTATCGCCTGACACCTTAATGCTTAGTTGTTGTGTTTGGCAATTCGTGTAGTGCTTTCTAGAATAAGACCTTCTTGTTTCTAATCTTGATAACTGTGTTATAATAATAAAGAAGTGCACAAACCGAGAAAAAAAAAACGATACTGGGCCTAATGAGGCTTTCTCTAGCAATTCACATGAACTAAAACGTTAAAAAATTGTGAGAAAACATGGTATGGAGTACAGTAAAACCTCGATTATGAGCGGAATTGGGTGGCAAGAGTAAGTGGATAGTGAAAATCGCGGATAAACCGAAAAAACACAAAAAATGATGTGTAAACAAGAATAAGTACTATATTTTAAATCACTGAAATAAAAACAGAATAATAAATAAAAAATAATGAATGCAAAAAAATGTTTAGACGTACTGCTAAACCTAAAATATTCTACTTCTAGGTTTAGTATTGGTTCTACTTTTACATCAATTCAAATATACAGGGTTGCAAAATCAGTTTGTGAAGTACTTAATTTTATTGTAGAGGCCTTCATTAAAAAAATGTCTTTAGATGCTGGGCTAAATTCAACTCAACTCAACCCCGTACGTTTGAATTGAAGTAAAACTAGAACTAACACTATACCTAGAAGTGGAAACATATGGGTTAAGCCGTACGTCTTGAGACGTACGAGTGTTGGTTCTAGTTTTACTTCAATTCAAAATATACAGCATTGCCAAATCAGCTTGTAAAGTACTCTGTTTCAGAAACTGTTCATAGTATACGGCTTCGTTAAAAAAATGTCTTCAGCTGCACAGCCAAAGCTAACCCAACCCAACCCTAAGGGGTTATACAACAACCCTCTATATTTGAAGCAAAGCTGTCCTCAGATAAGATATGAGTGTCCGTTTCCACATAAAATTCAATACTAAAAGATAGATCCGCACCTCAATAAGGACACTGATTACCATGATGGGGACACCATGCATTTCATTGCAAAAACAGGCGCCTCCCAAGAGTTGACGCCACCGGGATGTAGCCCTATTAGTTCATAGGTTTAGGACGGCGCTGGTTGTCACCTACATGACAATGTTCAAAGCAAACTCAACTTAAATCTTGAAAAAAATATGTATATCACGGCACCCGGATCTTCCGCCCGCATATAATCGGAGCTCTATTGTACCTAAATCATCATTCTGAATGCTGCGAAATATGTTACTTATGCCGCTTCTTATTTGATTAACCTGAGAGTCACCAGAATATATAATCACACCATTGGCGAGAATTTAGTGTTGCCATCGATTAAAGATGCTGTTTGTGCAATGCATCCAGAAGTTGGGAGATATGCAAATAGGTATAGGAAGAGTTAATTAAACATTGAGTCAGTCGTAAGTATTTTAATCTACAACCGGATGAGTTTACCGACGTGCAAGGTACTTGTTTTCGTGCATGGTATGTATATGGAGAAATAATGCGCTTGAAGACATCTTGTCTTGCAAAGCAATTAGTCGTGGAACGACCAATGCAACTTTTAAAGAATCTCAGCTATATCTGGAAATAATAGCAGTGTGATCATAAGGATTCTGGAAAGAAATTCCTATGCTTCGTGTACTCATTGCAGCTTGCATGGATAAAGACTGATTGCAAATTCATTGCCCGATGATTTAAAAACAGTATTAAATACCTCTGTGAAAACTGTGAACCATATCAAATCAGTACCGTTAAAAACAACACGTTTATTTCAAAAGCTGTATGGTAAGATGGGTTTGCCTTAATCTCTTCTTTTGTATACAAAGGTACGTTGACTATCTAAAGGAAAAGTTTTGACATAATACAGAGCAGAGTGGTCCGACATTTTTGCAGTTTGAAATAATGTGTGAACGTTCATGAAAGACTTGTTGATAGAAGAGATGCATCAAGGAAGACAAAGGTGATTTTTTTGAAACGTTTCAAACATTTATCATAGAGAGCAAAATATAACCTGATTGTTTTGAAACGTTTCAAACACGAGACTAAAAGCAAGTGAAGGACTTATTGACTTATAAGAGACATATCGGTAAAAACTACCTTTAATCGTAAGCAATTAATGAAATTTTGGCTTTCACTTGATGAAACCCATCCTGGTTTATTTAATGAAGCCATAAAAGACCTCCTTTCTTTCATTGCCTCATATTTAAGTGAAGTGAAATTTTCAACTATGGTTCATACTAAAACCATGTTCCAAAATACATGACATATTCATTGCGATTAAAAGTAACTAAGAATGGGTAATGGCATGAAGTAGGAAACAAATACATCCTTCTCATTGAATTATCACAACTTATTTGTATTTAGTACATATAAGATACCATATTATTTTATTATCATGAAGATGCTGTAGTAGCAATAAACAACGCTGTTTTTTTTTGTTAGGCAAGGGTACGTTAGTTAGTTTTTACAGTAAACTCACCTTCGGTCTACCTTTATTCCATATAAATATGGTTATTGTGTTAGGTGAGCCCCGAACATTTCTTGTGATGGATGGTGGTCTTACATCTTATAACTTTGGGAAACACTGATTTAGCATAAATAACGTTATGTCAAAATTGAATGATTTTTCTTAGTAAGATCAACTATAACCTAAAACTGATGGAGAAAGATGTATGTATAAAAATATTTCTAATGGATCAAGAAATAATAATCCATAGTTGTTTGGTATTTATTTGTTACCACTATCTAATCATATAGCATGTATCAGAAAATGTCAAAATTAGACGATTTTTCTTAATACAATCAACTATAATTAATGTTATATAGGACATTATATATAAATATAAATCTTAACTTATAAATATTTCTTTGGGTCAAGGAATGCTAATTCATAGTTGTTTCATATTTGTCTCTTAACTGTGTCCAAAGTCCGTGAAAAAAGTCGGGGCCCCTCACATTAGAAATCGATATCTTTGTAACCGCTTAATGAAAAAAAAATACGGTAAAGCTTGTTACAATCAGTGAACATTTGCGTATCACATATTAATTTGGAAATTCTCCTGTCTTTAATTTTTCTTTTATCGCAAAGTAAGTGAAAAATTATGCGCTTTTTGAGAGTACTTGCAACTTTGTTCAATTTTCGATTGGTTTCTTAAAAACCACTTAATGAACGAAATCGCGATTTAGTAAAATGCGGTTACTTCGAAAATAACATGGCAAATTTCGACGTAGTTTTCACCAAAATATGTCAAATAATGTTGCTTGTTGAATTCCATTATCAGATTTTCAAAATAAGGGCTCTCTAATTTTTAGGAGCGATTTAATGTCATTACAAATCCAAAAGAAACAGAAATAAGCCATACGCGGAGAAATTCTCATTAGGAAGACCTAATGTTGAAAAAGTGATAACGAAATTCGACAAACGACATAATTTCAAATATTTTGGTAATAACCGCGTTGAAATCCTTCCAGTTCTTTTCGAAATAACCATATCCTACTAAATAGCAGTAGATCAAGAATGAACACATCGTGTTACCACCAGTTTAAATTTGAAATTTTTTCGTTAAGTTTTTAAGAAAAAAAAAATCATAATGAACAAAGTTGGGTGCACTCTCAAAAAACCGGTAATAAAACCACATAGCATAAATCACGAAATATCGTAAATGTTATTAACGAGTTATTTTTAATAAAATCAATCATAACGTAAATACTAAAATTGAGGAAGAGGAACGTTATTTTATTTATAACGTAAATAAATAATAAAATAAAAATAAATAATAAAATATAAATAAATACTTCTAATGGACGAAAAAATGATAATCAATAGTTATTGCATGTTTATATATCAGCAGTTTCTAGACATATAAATCTGGACTTAATAAAATCAAATATAACTAATATAAGTACTAAAAGTGATTGAAAAATACGATATGAATAAAAAATATTGCTAACGAAACTATGTTCTACCGTAGATGAGTATGGGCATCTTCTCTGAATAATAAGTAACTAACAATTTACAGCAGAATAACAACGAGGTTTGTTATATCGAGGTTTCACTCTACAGATAATTTTATTTTGTTTTTATTTTTTTTGTTATTTTAGTATTTTTGTCGACACACGATATCTATTTGCGGTCAGCGATAGAGTTGACCAGATCCGCTTTCAGCGGTTTCCGCTCTCAGTTATTTTATCTGGTATCAGTTTTCGTCAGTTGGTCGTGTGAACGACGAAATTGAAAAGAAGAAAAGATGTAAGAAATTGAAACATAAAAGTCGTTTTATTTAACACTTACTCGACGTCTTTAACAAAAAATGCCTATAATAACTGTGTCATAAAAAGGTTCTAATCTCGTAGATTTTCTCGTTAGCACGGGTCCCATGTTAAGCCTTGTCTTTAGAACAATGCACCTGCAAGATTTACGACTTCCCTAAACTAAATTGGTCACCGAAAACCGGTATAATCTTTTAAAACCGTTTAGTAACTGGAGTCGACTTCTTCGTGCCAACGCAATAATTAAAGGCGTTAGCTCAAGTTAAAGCTCCTATATCTATACGATATCTATACACCAAAAAAAAAATAAATGTTATAAAAGTGGATAGTTTAATAAGTCTTGGAATGCAGGAAATTGTAAACCGTTCGATTTCGATGCGTTTCGTTACGGTGACACGAGCCTATTGTTGGATAACATGGAGAGAATTACGATGGTTTTGATAAAAAAGTAGTGGTCGTTTTCCGTTCGAAGTTCGAGTGGTTCACCGACCGATCCAACAACGGTGCGGTTAACATTAATGAAACGCCAAATGTCCTAATAACTAATTAACGGGACGTAAATGAGATACTCGTTTTTATAACTTGACTAACCTCAGAAGCTGGTCTTCACATTGTTTTATTGCAGCCGCGTCTCGGTCTTCAGTTAATGAGTGAATTTAATATTTTATTGAATACACCACACTTAAAGTTTTTTATGCTATCTTAAAAGTAATACATTTAAAACAATTATAAAGCTGATGCATTCCGAATTCGAGGTATAATCAAAATGTTTCTTTTGATGTTATTTGAGCCAACAACAAAAAGCTTTAACGGCTTTTACGTTTAAAAACAGACATCCACTCTTAAAGCTTCTTCACGAGACAAGGCGGAGCTTCCATTTACATTGCAGCACCAATGGGCTGTGTTAGCATAAAGCATACGGTTCTCGAAGAGCGTACTAATACTATTAACGGGGATATCCATGTCGGATTATATTGGAGTGTATTCGGCGGACCCCCGGAGCTACTCCCATATAGCGAATTATCTCCAATCTCCATCCTTTTTTAACATTTTTTCCTAGCATCTGCAGCTTCCTTACATCCGCTTTTATTATTTAGAGAGCGGGAAGTTTTTGAAAAGACATTTAAAGTATCCGTTTTAAATTTCAGGCACGATTTAAATAGGGCGATGTCTTCCATAACATTTTTATAAAATTTATAAAAAAAATTATAAATTTCCAACATCTATTTAATTTTGTGCACTAATTGGTGATATTTTCAAAAAAAAGTTGATCCTTCATGCCCAATTAAATAATTATTAACGACGTGTGCCCTGCGAAAGGCAGAACATTTTAAAAGACGGTGTCCAGATGGTGTTCTTAATTTTAAGTCGTTATCCGCACGCAAGAACCATAATTGCGATTATCCTTTCATTATGTTACACCCTTTTGTTAATACTTTTTCTTTCTTGTATAATGCACGATATTTCTCCACGTCAACGCCGATGACGTTTCTTTGGGGCGATTTCAAAACCTAAATTTCTTTTGTATCGAAAACTTTATGTTTGTTTATTTAGGATCGGGAATGAATAGATAAGGAAACTTGTGAGTTATATTTAGAGGGTTGGATTATTATATGTTACATTGTCGATAATAAAGGTTATTATAGATTTTTTTTGTTAGGAAAGGTTTTTGGTAAAAAGGGATAATTTTTGATTTATGCGGTTTGAAGAAATTCTATCTAAATTCTTTAGGTGCAATTGCAAGGTTGTTGAAATATAGTAAAGTTGTATTTATTAATTATGAAATGTTTTATATCATAACTTTAGACTGGGGGTGAAATGTATATTAAGGTTGGACTTACTATGATTTTGGCCGACTAACGACTATCTGACTATTCGGCCCTAAAAGGGACTAGCCGGATGATTAATAGGCCATTGCCAATCATTTCGATCAAAATTCAACACTTTCATTTGGATACTTTTGTAAGCGCTTATATGTATGATTAGGTTGTTAAATTAATGTCATGTCTTATATGGCTGCAAACGATGCAAACTCGGACCTTCTCTCAAATGCTCCTCTTCTATCAGATATTATTCTTCTCGGATTACCAAAAATGTTAATGATATAACCACGTGAATTTACTAAAAGCATCTATGACGGCAAAACTATACTTATAGTTCTTATTGGTAGAAAGAAATGATCAAGGTGGCCATAAATGATCCATCGGCGTGGATATTTATCATCTTCAGGATTATCCGACTTTTTCTTCACCATGATACACGTTATATAATTCGTAAGACAATTTTCCATTTTCTTTCTAAGTTTTAATATCCAACATTCTTGTTCAAGGATGTCAATAATTTTCTTTAAATCTAAGAATCCATTGTTATCGTGACATTTCTTGATGATATCTCTTGACTATAAGGTTTTTGCTACCATCAGTAATTGTTGACCATTCTCATACCTGTACAACACTTTATATTCAATAGCATAGTTATCATCTGATGTTTGGACATTCTCACTTCAATCTCTTGTACCTTTGATGGAAGTTAACATCACTGGGTAACAACTGAGAGCATCGACATGCTTCATACGTTGTCCTGGTCGACGACCAATTATATACCGAAATTACTCTAGTAAAAACTCTAGTACACAGCTCTTTTTCTGTAATGTTTTACTAAATGTTGAATAATTTGTAATCAAGGGCAATGCCCAATGCCAGCACCTCTAACTTGTAACTAGAATACTTTTGTCGAGTGGGTGTAGTCTTCCGACTCGTATAGTAAACAGGATGTAACTTTTGATCATCTTCGTATTCCTACATTAATATTGCACCAGACTCAAATTTTGAGGCATATGGTCTTCAGTTTTCCAAAGGCCTCCCTCTGAATCATTCTGAATCAAAACACCTGATTCTCTTTCATCAAATCGCTTAACGGTTTGAATATTAGTGAATAGATTTTGACGAATTTTAGAAAATAACCAGAAAACCACAAAAATGATTGGAGTTGTTTCACATTTCTAGCATCTGGAAATTTCGTTATTGCTTCTATTTTTCTCGGAGGTGGTCGAATACTATTAATTATTTCATAATCCAGATACTTCATTTTTGACTTCAAGAATTGACATTTTTCCAATTAATCCATGATTTTCAGTATCTTTTTATACATTTTTCAATCTTTGGAGAGCCCGCATCTTATTTTCAGCCAAAATTGTAATATCATCCATGTATGTCAGAATCATTCCATCCCTTATCAACTCTCTGAAAGTATTGTTAATAAATCTCTGAAATATTGCCGCTGAATTGTATAGTTGGTGTTCGAAGAAATTGATATTGGCCAGCAAGAGTCAGAAAAGATGCAAACTTTGTTCTTCTTTCTTCAACGGGGACATTGAAAAATCATTCTCTGGATCTAGCGTAGTAAATATCTTTGATTTTTACAATCTGTCTAAATGGTCTTTAATATTTGCTTACAGTTCAGTTGTTACGCGATCTTCCAGTCGATATTTGTTGATCAATCTTCTAACCTTTTCTCTTAACTGTATATCTTTTAACTAAATTAAATTGTTAATCGTGTCGTCATCAACAGCAATATCCATAATTTCAAATTTTTCATGTATCTTCGTGACATAGATTCCAGACTTGTTAACCAATACCAGAGGTATTATGAGAGTAAATCATCACCCAACAGTAACTTACAACTGCTAACGTTTCAGGTACAATGTGTATTGGTACACAGTTTGATACACATCACCATCTATAATAATGTTACACATAAGTTGACCCCAACTCTTAATGTTGTTCTTTCCAATTCTAGTAAGGGCCGGTCTTACAAAATAGTTTATACCGCTTCGTATACCAAGAACAACTAAATGTTTGTATAATCATTAGAATCTGCCCTTGTCCACAGGGAACAACCAAGAAGATGAACGGATGATACTTCGGATCAACCAGAATACATACTTCTCCATCCGTGAAGCACTATGAATTACCATTAGAATAAACGTTTATATAAGCTTACACTAGGAATAAGCCAGAGACAGTTTGTAGGTTAGGGCACATTGATTATTGTATAAAATGATCTAATCTGTCGTCTCCTATACCTAATCTCGTCATCATTGTTGGAGTTAAACATATCTACGTTCACATTCATATTCGTAAGGAAGTAAAATGGAAATAAAAACAGAATAATGTTAAATAGTGTTAAACACAGCTGATCAATTTGACTGTCATCAAACGGACGCTGACGTTAGCAACTGTACTCAGAATAAAGCTGAGAATAAATTATTCTGGGAATAACTATTCCATTGATTATACCAATGCTTGTAAGATTGACCGTAAGTGTTATAAACATTTTTTCACACCGTGATAGGTTCAATCGAAATATTCGTTGATGCAAATTAGATTGACTAAAAAGGTTGGCATTTTTACACTTGTAGTATCAATCAAGGTAGTTATTGCTCTTTCTTCTAATATGCTAATATCACTTCATTATAATTCTTTCCTATTTCATTTTCGATATAATTTGCTTGAAATCTCTTTTCTTTATTACATTGAGTCGTTTTATGCCCATAATGGTTATATTTCAAGAATTAATTGCCTCTTTCTTTCTTTCTTTGAACACTCATTGGATTTGTGACCAACATCACCACAATTTTAACATAGGATTATTGATTTTGTACCTGGCATGTTATTGAGGTTTTGGTGCTCTATGAATTACTGATTGTTTATGTTTGTTATATTTCCCGCTAAAATTATTTAAATCATTCTCGAATCGTTTCACGGCATCAGTCTTCATCTTAATCTTTTTGTTCATTATTTCATAGAATTGTAACTTTCTTTTGAATTCTTTAATAGTTCTTTCACCATAAAGCACTGCTACAAGAAATATCATCAATAATATATTCCATTAATGCATCATCATCTACTTTTCCTCTATCAGCCATCGCCTTCATTTTTAAAGAAACTGGATGGTTTCATTTTTTTTTTCATTTTTTATTTAAGAACATTTCCTGTAAAGTAGCACTACCATTTTCTTGGAATACTCGCCCTTCAAAGGTTTTTTTCAATTTGTGCCTTGAAGTTATTCCCCTTTCACTTTTGATAAACAATTTTGCTAAACTAGTTAATGATTTCTTGGCAAAACATTTCTTGATCATTCCATTCCATTATTACTGCCATTTCTTTAAAATCTACTATCCAATCAGTCACTGGCACTTCATCTTCACGAGAAAATGTATTTAAAGAATCTTCTACATCATGGAACGACAAGGTAAATGTCGGTTTCATTGAATGTCTAACAATTCAATGTTTCTTATCCACGTTTATGGTTTCTTGGTCGTCATCGGAGTCTTGTACAATCTATCTTTTTTTTCCTTGGTATATTATTTGCGGTATTATACTAAATGCCGACTAATGGCATATTAAAAACTGGCCAATATATTAATCGGTACTACCTTAATGGATATCCAGCAACTACCCGTTATCCGACCATTTTCTAAAATCCAGATACCGGATAGTTGCTAAATATCCGGCTTTGGCTGGAATTTTTAATTTTATGAAACGCTACAAATGTATCCCAAAAGGCACCTCAAAAAGGAATTGAGATATTAATGTATTGCTTAGTTCTGAGAAAAGTACACATAATTTAAACTTAAAGGTGATGCATCAAAACTGTTACATAAACTCTGTTTATACAAAACACCACAATGCAAATCGAAAAATATTTTCTGTTTATTTGCATGTTTACATATCGGCTCTTACCTGCCCCATTATGATCATTATAACAGGATGGCATATTCAAATCTGAAGAGTTCTCCTAACACGTCATCTACTCGTTGAAGTGTTTTGATGTGAGCAGTAACCCGACACTCGGTGTCTAGTCCGAGTGTGTCCCATACCGTGTTACATAATGAAGATGATGGGCGAGCGTATGCTAAAGAGTTGAACTGGTTGAAAAAAGGGGGCTTAGTAAAGACCCAGCTGGCAACCCTATACCCTTTTTCAGTTCCATCCGAAGCTAATTACTTCAGAATAACGACGACGATGACGGCGCGGCGCGTTTTGTTCTCTTCGATACGTTCTATTTACGGTTTCTGTAAAGATATATTCTTATCTTGGTGTCTTCTAACGATTGCTTCCTGTTTCGCTGTGAAAACGATGATCTGGCAAGTTAGAAACGGTACTGGTGTTGACATAAGGGTGGCGCTAGACGGCGCCTCTGTAAATGTCTAGGTTTATGGATCGTTTTAAAAAAGATCGGTGTAACATTTCTCGGTTTTATGATCCAAGACGTTTGAACTTCATTGAACCGACGAAGATTAATGTTGGATATTAAGAATCGTGTGGTGGTACCGCAAACATTTTTGTTAGTCAAAATTAATTTAAATGCATGTAACATCTAAAAAGTTATATCGAATTTCTTCGAGGTGTAGCGGTTTTTATTTTTTACGACTTGACTTGTTCAAGTTTACATTGTTGTGTGGTTTACACATTTTTGCGGTAAAATAAAATACGTAAAATTGGTTGCATATAAATAAATTTTTCATTTTTATTTTTCATAATAATTTTCAACGGATACGTCTTGAAATATCTTTCGGCACTATAGTGCACATAAATTTTATTACGTTGTACGTCAATCGGAAAATTATTTGTTTTAATTGCTTGGAAGCAATTAGTTATCGTTAGATGTGCAGAAAATAAAACTGCTCCTCTACTAAATGAAGACATTACGTCGGATTGATGTTTTTAGATTTTAATAGAGAGACGAAAATGAGGAAATTGCAAAGCTGTAAACCGAGAAGACAGAATTTCGAATTAAAATCGTTTTCTTCGTGCTACCAAACCGAGCAAAACTACACCACTTAAATCGTGAATAAATCAACATCTATCGCGCAACTTTCTTGAATCCTAAGAAATTTATGTACGATGATTCGTATGTAAGTAAGTATATATAAATAAATAAAGTGCCAAATAACAGGTTTTTATCTTTAAAAGCTTTCTATTTAACACTTAAAATAAGGAGGAAATGAGTTAAGTCGTAAATTACTTTTCTGTGTAACATTGCAGGATTTATTAGTTATTTCCGTTTATAATATGTAATCTAAATAAAGGATATCGAATTAAAATCAACACAAACTAAATTAAATGAAGTATGTTTGAATGATTGCATTATTTTTTGTTATAAGTATCGCGTTAGTTTGAGTTTTAGCTAACATTCAACGTAAAATTGTTATAATTGTATATTTAATACAATATAAATATGTAATATTTATACAATTGTATATTTTCATTGAAATAAAATTGGAACTGAAATATAGGTGACATACAGATATTATTATAAATTCTATTTCTAGAATTAATAATAATATCATGACATTATTGCTATGGTTCTTCCAAAATGATAATTTCCTGATGTATTAGTACTTATACGAGATAAATGAGCGAAAATTATACTTATTATTGTTAACGAAATTGAAAATAAAAATGAATCCAGTAAAGGCGAAGTTCAGTCGTTATTACAATAATTATTCGATTTGATGTTGTGGACATCTGTTCTGAAATTAATCTTGGCAGAGCTTTCTCGGTGACTATTTTATGCGAGAGACAAAGCAAATGTAACTTTGTACGATTTTATATGTTTAACCAGATTGCTTGCACCAGTGTGAGGTATTCTATCAAATTTCCTATTCCCATCAATAAAGCGAATAAAACTGTTTGAATACTTTGAATACGATAAACGTCAAGCAAAACAGAAACAAAACATGGCCCATATGCAGTGTCGGCATGCGTAAATAATGACAGATTATTTAACTATGATAGATTAACTACCAAAGTACGCCTGTATGCGTATAGAGATCTTACGGTTGTGTATGAATTTTTAATACATACTATTACGTGATTATTAAATTTTAAGTTTACATCAAAAACAACACCCAAATTTTTTGCCTTTAACGATATTTCCAGAATCTCGTTGTTGAGAGATATACCAATATTATCCCGATCATAGCCATCACAGATCACCATTTTGATTTTGATGGATTAAGTGTTAGATAGACTGTCTGATTAATCATAAATTGTTTGCAGATCGGTATTCAGTTTTGCACATACGTCAGTAACATTTCTCCCATTGAACTGTGCATAAAAATGTCTGTACGTCATCAGCGTATACAAAGCCGATAGCACCGAACCCTGTGATACCCCAAATATCTAAATTCACAATCTGTCTTCTGTCATCAAAAAAAAAAATAAGTTGCACCGAAAATTTATTCAGGCCTAAATACTTAAATATTGTTAACAGCATCTGACCATAATCTCTGTAGTGACAAACTCAGTGGTGGGGACTTCCAAAAAAAGGGCATAGACACAAAGCTCAAAATACGTATGGCTGCTCTCTCCAAAAGAAAGGTCGCTACTTATTGTATTTAATGGATATTGACTTCTAACTGCAAGAATCGAATAATTTGAGAAGAACGTGGGTTGATGTTGGAGTGTTGGTGATCGACTGTTTGAGCACCCTTGGTATAGTAGGACAAGAATTGTATCCATTCCTTTATCTTTAGCCGTTAGTATGTCTTCCAAAACTCTTTGGAGCGTTATAGAGCAGCTATGATGCGAGCAAAAACCCTGAATTTATCGCAGGCAGGATATTTTTAACATAAACAAATTTTTTTAGTTAGACTTCTATGCACTTTTCCCTTATCTTTGATATAAGTAGTAACACACTAATCGGCCTTAAGTCATTCATAATGTTAGATTCCTTCACCTTTGCTAAGTGAGTTATCCAAGTTATTTCCCATTCATCTTGAAAAGCTGATTATTCAAAACAGCAATTAACTATTGATTAGAAAAAAATCAATTGTATTCATATTTGGGATCGTAGAGGTATGAACGTATGCAATTCGCATACAAATTCATCATCACTTAAAGTCCATTTATTTCGCATATCAAGTTCATACAGATTATTGTTAAGAGGTATGCATTCATAGTTATTAAATAAATCATTTATTAGACCGATAGATCGATTAGATCCTTAGATTATCTTTAATTACTGATTTGGATTCACGACTAACGTTCATCATAGTGTTTTCCACATTGTATTGATGATATGTTCTACAATTGCTGCAGGGACCTGAAGAAATTATATCATTAACCCCCATCGAAGAAAAAGTTAAAGGTCAATTTACATTTACGACTATTACGACTGTTATTAAATTTTACGGCGAAAACAATGGATCACAAAACCGTTAATAAATTTACATTTAATTTATATTAAAATAGATAAAAATGTAATGCTTTAGACCTCATACTATTATTGGTTGTTGAAATGCCGTCAATACACAATTCTAATGATATTATAAATTCCAATTGATTGTTAACTGGGTTAGCAGTTACTGATGTAGAAGACACAACTTCTACATCAGACTGCTCAAATCGGAACAACGTTGCATTGGTTTCTACATCAGTAGATCGAAAACACCTTAGTCTGAATTAAAATACATTTAGAAAAATTCATCATAAAAATTTAACGAAAATGTTCATAACCACCCCAAAACTTTTTTCTGGATCCGCCCCTAATCACTGCTGTGGCGACAATTACAGAGTGCAGTCTGTGAATAATGAAGCAAATTATTATAATGAAATGATATAACTTCTTTTCTTTTCCATGTACCATATTGGCGTACTTATTTTGGTATCCATAACCTCCTAATAAAACTTTATTTGGAAATTGTCCGTTATCGAAATAGTGCATAAGGGTGTTGTTACTAAAAATTGTTTGGTTATATATCGACCCTGGTACCTAGCAACAATATCTAATATTCGCATATTGGCATCAGACAAAGTTTGCACATTAATTGAAAAATATCCTTTTCGGTTTAATCAAATCAAACATTAATATTGACATACCTTGGGATTTAATGCATACATGAGTACAATCGATTGCACCAATCACACATGGACATCGTGCAATCTCATAAAATTCCCTCTGAGCAGCGGTTATTTCATCACCCTGCGGAAATTTGCAATACCTTGGTCGTAAATTGGCAACAGCACAGCTAACGTCGTGCACTACTGTGAATGCCCATTGCACACAAACTCCTGCTAAATCTGCAATGTAAGACAACATGTTGCCCATTTACATAAAATCGTAACGTCAGTAACAATCGGTTTGCAGGAGGTACAGTATTATGGCTAAAATATTGGTGTTAATGTTAGCACATTAAATTATAAAATTTGTATGAATTACTTACGTCATTGGTGATTTAATTGCTTCCTCTATTTGTTGGAGAAGAAAATGAAAAGTTTCTTTCGAAAAACGGAATTTTTTCATAAATTAATAATATCTATTGAACTAAAATTAGAACTAACACTAGCACTAACACTAGAACTATCACTAGAACTATCACTAGGACTAACACTAGATCTAAAACTAGAAACTTTCGGGTTTCACCGTGCGTTTTTTGAAAAAATGTTTGACGTTTCGGATGCCATGTTGCAACCTTCTTCAGAAACTGGTTCTAACTGAACCAGTTAGAAGTTAGAACCAGAGTTAATTTTCTAATTTTAGTTCAATTAACACCGGTCGTGAAAGCCTTCGTACTTATATTATTAACCTTTATGGGTAGGATATCAACAAACAAATCAAGGACTTCGATAACTCACGGATTAGACAACGCAAGCTGTTAAGCAGTTTAGCTTTTTTAAGTTAGAACCAGGTTCCGAAGAAGGTTGCAACATGGCATCCGAAACGTCAAACATTTTTTCAAAAAACGCACGGCGAAACCCGAAAGTTTCTAGTTTTAGATCTAGTGTTAGCCCTAGTGATAGTTCTAGTGTTAGTGCTAGTGTTAGTTCTAATTTTAGTTCAATTAACACCGGTCGTGAAAGCTTTCGTACTTATAATAATATCTAAATGTCGATTCAGATGATTTAGTCTTCTACGAATTATGCGTTCACTTCTTATTGGAAATAGATTGCTTATTTCCTCGGGAATCATTTCTTCGTCCCCAAGGTCCATAAAATTAGTCATATTTTATGTATTAGAAGTGAATCACATAATAAACACGTGTGCCTTTAAAACACAGATTGTTGTGAAAAATCGGCTGTATTTACGTGGATTGTAAATACAGCCAATAGCGATCTTTTACCATTGGACTTTAATAGAACTCAGATTTGTTCAATATCATCATTCATATACCCAAACTTGATGCCATGATCGAAGTAACATATAGAGCTAAGCCACCTTCTCTAGCACTCCAAGTCTTTCGAATGTCAAACCAAAGTTAAATCCCTCAACAAACTAACCAGTACAATGCTGGAAACATCATCACTCAGCCATATCTCAGAGATGCACATAATAGTAAAATCCTGGAGAGTAAATAACTCATAAGCAATCTTAAGAGACATACGACTGAACCCAACCGGAATGTATCTTCAAATGATAACTCTAATGCTACTATCAGTTTTAGTTTCAGTTGTTACTTAGCATTAGATTGTTGGATATCAAATGTTTCTAGTTCTCCATTCAATGTTAGTTTTGGTGCTAGAACTAACAGTAGACTTAGGACCAGAATCATTCGAGATTAGCCCAACTTCTCTTAAGACGGCTTAAGCTAAATTCGAATATTTCTTAGTTGTAGATCTAGAGTTAATTCTAACTGTAGTGTTAGTTGTAGTTATAGTAGTAACTCAATGCTGGTGTATTATACTATTAAAACCAGAAGCAACTTATTTACCGATTGCATGAAGAATGAATAAGATCTTTAGAAGGGGAGTAAAACACTAATCCAGCGTTTATTAAAAAAAGGCGACGATGATACCGTCAATTTCATCGAATATAAAAAATGATCGATTGGGTACGCTCACTCGATTATCAAAAAGGATTATCGCTTGTCGGTTGTAGTAGTTCTTTTTTTACCCTTCCGTTCTTGTGTTAAAAAAGGGAAGTTTTGTTATGTTAAGCTGTTTTCTAGGGGCGTACGCCTACAACACCACGTGTCCTGATAACTTTTATCGGCCCAAAAAAAAACGAATGAGAACCTTTATCTAAAAGTGATTAATGTTCCCCTAAATAAAAAAAAAAACGGGTGGAACAGAAATCATTACCAGCAAATTTTTTGTTAAAATGCGATCTAATGTGAAGTTAAAAATAAGGTTTAAAAAATTAAAATTACATCACGTACTTCCAAGAGAAAATATAAACGTGATGTCGTGTTTCGAATCCGCAGATCAAAAACAGTAGCATTTCGTGACGGTTGTTAAAGTTTTATGAGTAAAATTGTTCGGTGAACTGAGGGTTAAAACAAGTATTAAAAAAGAATCCAAAAAAATAACCCAAAATTCATCGAAATACAATAACAACAATAATAAAGAAAATAAGATACTTATAGTGTATCTCTTATTACTCAAAAATTATTCAATTTGTAACGATAACGACACAAGTGATGATTTACAGGCGTGTCATTTAACATAATTTTTTAAAAAGGGCGCAACGCGTCCAAAGTGAAATACGGTCGTCTCGTAAACGTCCCGGAATAAGTTGCTTTTTGAATCGAGAGCGGGCGTCTCATCGCTCGACCCTCATTATGTATTCATTGGTGTGAAAACGGCCACGCGTTTTGGACCTTTCGACCCCTCTTCTTCTTTTTTCGGTCGTCCGTCGTCCGTAGTACGCGGAATCGAAATATTCGCAATTCGACACGGGCAACCCTTTCGAATTACAGTGTGAGAAAGCTACCAGGTCACGTTTCGTGTTCTCATAAAATTCACAACAACGATTCAGTTCTTCAGATTTTCAATTCACTGCAATACAGCTTGATAAAAAGAAATTATTTCAATTGGAAAATTTTTTAAATCATATGATCTCTGTACAATTCTCTTCTCTTACAATTAGTTGGCAAAGAAAAAAATATGTAATAAATAAATTGGTATACAAATAATTATTGTACATTGAGAGGTGAAACATTTATTTATTGCTCATTAAGAAGTTATTTGGGTTAGATTGTATTGTATATGTGTATACTCACACCAAATGTACACATGTTTTAGTTGTATATTTATTATTTATTGATTCTCGAAAAGTATCAGCCACAATGGTTGCATCATTTTTCATCAATCTTCATAATTTCAAGCAACAACCAAGTAGTGACTGTTAGCATTGACCGTTTAACGAACCAACATTTTTGTTGAGCACACGTTATTTTAATCTATCTAAAGTTTATCTAAAAGAAAAACGTTCATTTTACCATTAATTTAAATAAGTACTCTACTTGTTGTTGTTGTTGTTGTTGTTGTTGATTCGTTTGTTCTTTGTTAGAGGAGGACTATAAGTAGCCGCTTAGAAATTATTTTATAAGATCAAGTTACTTACAAATTGCTAACACGTATTTATTTATTGTTGTATAATTAATTAACAATTTATTGTGTATCATCCATACAGACTATTCCAAATAAAATTTATATTTTACTTATAATATGTGTATGTGGATTAGTAACATCACCACAGAATGAGTTGGGTTTAAGGCTTTTAATACCGATATTCCAGGATTCCAAATACCAGGAGCGGTATTGAAAACCGGTATGGTAATTGCAGTCTTGTGATATTAGTATAATTTACAAAAAAAATAATAAAAATTGACATTTCCAGGTAAAAAGTTATTAATAATACACCACAAACAACCCATTTTAACCCAACACAATCGAATCCAACCCAATGGTACGAGTTAGGTGCCTTCAGTTTCTTTCAAACATATGTTCTAGCGTTTTCAAATCTCTCCTCATAGCCAACACCATCTTTCCACACTATATGCTACAGTACCTGTTCGCTCTATCCTCATTGATATCCTTAACTCACTACATTTCTTCACAATGTATTTTGGAAGCTCCTCCTCAATGATTTGAAGACCAAAAATCTTTTATTGTATCTTTCCTCTCTCAGTGTCTTTCTTTCCTGTATTTGCACAATAGAGATTATTTATAATATATCCCACCATAAAACCACTCAGCCGATCATTTATTATCGTCAATATTGAACTAATTATAATAATGATAAATGTTTCCGGTATTCCAGATTTTGGTCCGGTACTCAAAAAACTAATTAGGATGGATTAGCTTGGTTCAAGTGGTTTGAGTTGGGTTGAATTAGATTACATTAGGTTGGGTTGTCAACAGTTGGTCATTATTCGTGCAATTTGGACTTGACTGTACATAAGTAGATTGTATATATTTTGGTCAGATCTCAAGTCATAAATCATTAAATCCCTTCAACAGTGTAGATCACACTATTGTTTCAGCATGGAGCATGGACAAAATGCAAAATACTTTAATCTCTTTTTCATATTATGCTGTTTTTTATCTTAAGGATTCTTACATGAGTCGTAAGAGGGGGAACTCTGTTAAAATGTATAAACCCAAGCTCTGTACTGCATCTACACACAGTGTTAAGACATTACTGACCATAATATGATTTTACTAATTTTATTAACATTATTAATCAAGTAACTAAGTTTTTCTAGTTAACAATACTTCTCCAACACCCAGTAAAAAGGAAATTAATAACTATTTTGCAAAGTTATTATCAAATGAACTTTATTTATTAACATCACTTTAATTACAATAATACTATAAAATATGTATCTCGTTTGCATTTAAAATTAGATGTAAGCCTTCTATAAATGATTGAATAAATAAGTCTATTGATTCTTATAAGAATCAGAATTTCTTATGTTGTAAATAAAGAAATCCTATTAGTGCATGAACTTAATCTTGTGCTCAACAAATTTTTAATACCAGATTCCTTACTCAAGACCAAAATAAGGAATATACCTTTAATTGCAAATTGTACAGAAATGTTAGATTTAAAAAGTTTTACTTGAAATAAATTTAAATTCTATCCTGACCTTGTCTGATCTGGTTTTATTTACTCTAATCTGGATCTGGATTGTGATAAAAATCGATGTTATTTGAAATAGTAGCTCCATACTAGTTACGTAGCTTCAAAAACAGTATTTGATGTGTTGAAGAAAAAGCAGTAGAAGAAGAAAAATACTGAAAATAGCAACTCAGCAACAAAAATTACTGTGTCATGCAATGGAACGTGGAAGAAAAGGGGTTTTAATCCTTTATTTGGAATGACGACTCTCATCGCAAAGTATAATGGACAAGTGATGAACTTTGTAGTAAAATCGTTATATTGTTTGGATGGATGAACATCCTTTCTGTGCTGTATATGGCAGTGGATGCTCTGAAGTGAGGTATACGAATTTTGTTGGCGATGGCGAACCAACAACTTTTAAAACCTTGTTGACTATGTAGGAGATATAACGATACTAAACGTTTTAAACCTCATTTAGTTTTTTGGCGTGGCATTCATGAATTCATAACACTGTGCTACGGTTCTACAGGCTAATGAACATTGTTCATTCAAACTCGGTTCGTGGACACCTAATTGTCCGAGATAGCTATATGGATTCTTATGATCAACATCAGATAGTTCATCGATAGCCAAATTTGCTAGAGATAATAATAACAATTTTTATAAACACATCATATTTTATGAATTATTATTATTCATTATGTAGAATACCATCAAATTTTTGCAATTAACTTTTCAACTGATCATATAGGTACAATTGATTCATTTTTATTATCATAGTATCATCCTTCTGGCGATGATACCAGATTAAAAGAATGTATTGGTCACGTTGAAAGGTGCATGGGCGCAAGCTTAGAAAACATAAAAAAAAACAGAAAAATTGGTGTTAAGAATAAGTTGACCAACAAATTAATAAAGGAACTAACAATGGACCATGGATTAGCAATAAGGAGACATCCAAATTCTTTTGAAGATATGTATAATGCGTTGTGGGCGATCTACTGCCATAAATTATTTTCAAACAAAAATCGATAGCATATGTACTGCCGAATTGGACCAGAAAGTTGTTGTAAATGGCTTCAACCACGAACTGATATGCCATCCAGAGTCATCCAGAGTTGTCATCAAAAAAATTGTCATAAAAAAACAACAAAAGAAAAAACAAGAACAATATCCGCTTTTAAAACAACCAGCATGCAATAAAAGCTGTTTCGATATTTTAAAAGTTATTGATTTTTAGAATCAATGGGAATTAAAATTGTTGAATAGACTAAAATTCATGCCAACTCTCAGGATGAAAAGCATTTGGAGCAATCGGCATAACGAAGTCTTCAAACGACAAAAAAGCTGGTACCAAAAAATAAATGGAACAACAGGAAAAGGAAGATTTCTATGAGCAAGAAGGAATCATATACGGCTCTGCCATAGCAGATTAGCCGTAAGTGTTCTATATAATTTCACAAATTGTACTCAAAATTTTAAATGCATTTTCTCGAAACATACTTTTTGCATCTGGTTAACATGATATCTAAAAAACTACTTAATCGATTGACTTGAAATTTTAACTACCCATTCAGAAAAATCTTTCTATCGTTCGGCCTACAGCAAAACTGATACCTTACATAAATATGTTTTCTTTTTTTCCACAAAAGCTGTGAATTTTAAGAGCAAAAGTTATATTATTTTAAAAAGGCGTCATTTTGGAATTAATTTTTTTTCGCAGAATTTTAGTTCAAACGATAACCACATGTACATAGAAGAGAACACCATTTGATTTTTCAGATTGAGATCATTTCAAAAGTAAATAACGTATCAGCCAACAATTTAGACACTTCACGCATCAACGTTGTTGGGGAACATCAACAATGTCATCAACAATCAATCAAATAAATTTGTTATAAACTCAGGCAAAAGATTAAATTGAAACACCATATAGTTTGGCAGCCAAAGATTCCTAAGGATATAGCTTTATTTAATAGAAAGAAAGAGATTTACCCCTTAAAGGGTCACTATGCATAGCATATAGTGAATCATAAAAATTAATGGTAGATTTTGCATATAAACGCTTCAAAACATATCGGAGCTTGAATAATTATACACCTTAGAAGATATAAAGACTGGTTTTCAAGAAAAATGTCTAGAATACACAATATTCAGAGATATTTTTATCTGACTATTAATATCTTCAAACCACATTGTAACATCATTTCATAGCAAAAAATCAAGACTTATGACTTCTGTCCTTTAAAAATGATAAAGATAGAAATAAATTTTCATTTAATGACTTGTATGCAATATACGCTGTAGAGAATATGTATATTGATTATAGAGATTGTTTGTAAATTGACGTGAAACATTTGAAGGAATGATTATTCGACGAAAACTAACTTATTGTTGGGGTAGTATGTTTTCGGGATTACATTAGTACAAACATTTAACCCAACCCACAACAAAAACTTTGTTTTGCTTTAATTAACAGACTTCCATTTATAATCCTATATTTTGTTTTAAGCACTGTCTATAGATGAAATAAATCCTAGCTAATCATTAAGGATATATAACGGTATTAAACATTTCAAATCTCATTTATTTTTTTGGCGAGGTATTCATGACTTCATAACACGGTGCTACGGTTCTACAGGCTAACGAGCATCGTTTACAAACTGGGGTCGTGGATACCTAATTGTCTGAGGTATACGCAGTTTTATGATCTACATCAATAGCCAAATTTGCTGGAGATAATAAAATCAATTTTTATAAATCATCACATTTTATGAATCATTATTTTATTATGTAGTGTTTATTGTAGAATATGACCACATTTCTTGCAATTAGCTTTTCAATTAATCATATAGGTACAAATTGATTAATTTTTAATACATTTAAGCAATTAATAAAATAGGTAAAGTTTATATACAGTTTACTCATAAAGATTAAGTAATAGAAGAATTATTTTATGATTTGTAATGATAGCTGGATCTGATGCGATTAGATTCGACCTTGCCGTCAGCAATTTTCTACCGAGAACCACTGCTGAGCGCGGTTTTTTTCAGGTGCAGCAGCAAACATACCAAGACACGGTCCGTCGGGCATCCTTTGTTTAAAGGAAATGGATCGAGAGCCGTCTTATGCCGTTCCAGTATTCCACTTTATGACCACCACCGCCTCTTAGTACTTACTCTTTTTTTGACTAAACACTTTCCGCCGTTCTTGCCACAGTTGCATGCCGTTCACGGTCACCGCAACGACGAGGCGATTGTGTTTACTGTCTCGGACTTTGCCAGGCTATATCTTCGGGATTATTACCGAATTATGATATACTGTACGTTGACCGCAAGCCTATTTCACTTTCAATTTCGAGTTGCGGTTTTCGGAATAATTACGAGAACCATTCGGCACAACGTTGTACATCTGCTTAAAAAAAATAATACAAAACGGAAATTTTATTTTAACCGTATAAAATGTAGATCAGTCTAAACAATAATTTATTCATATTCAATAAATTACATCTTGTTAATACCTCCTATATGATAAAAATCAATTTGCGTCCTATGCAAATATCTGCTAACCGGAAGGGTTAAACGCGTATCCAAACAGCCCTTTGTCCCCTTTAGGTATTGATTCCGCTCCCCGCATAACTAATCACATCTGCATAAATCCGAGTTAGCCCCGAGCTGCTGACGGCTTTATTTCAAAATCTGACTACGGGATCATGATTAACTACCGTTATCCGATATGGTTCATTTGAATTTATTAGGGATTATATTTTTTGAAATACACCTGCTCAAATAAATTTCTATAAAATCTTTATTTTAATTTATATAAAATTAAAATTATCGAGAATATATTAAAATTTATTTTATTCTAATTTAGATAGTATAAAATAAACATAACAAAATGCAAATCGTTCGAAACGTATGCAAATCACGTAATCGGGATATAATTGTCGTGTCATAAGGGGAGTTTTTTTTCTATTCAATCTACACGAAGTCGCCAACAAGTGAAGTTTGCATATTAAAAACGTTCCGTATGTACACGACTACTGACTGATTTAACTACTTTGGGACACTTGTTCGGGCGCGCGTGATCTAACACCCCAGCAGATGGTTGAGTCGAAGGATTAATTACCATTCACGAACGACGTAGGTAGTTTATATCGACGGCGGCGGCGGCGGCATTCGTTACACATAAAACATCGCCCCCGTTTATAAACTCTTTCTGTTCGGCGTTTTAATGCTACATAATTTTACTCTTCCGCCTTTTAAAAGAAATATATATAATAAAATAGGAGACCGGGCACCAATTATACAGAACATTACTTTATATGCTCGGGTTGTAAAGTACACGGTTCGTGAGCATTTCTTGTTTATGGGATTAGCAATTTTAATTTATCTTCCAGGTTAATCTAAAAATTTAAAGCTGTAATAAATTTATTAACGTTCCTATAAAATTTATTGATGCAGATATATTGCGAAAAGATTTTATATAAATTATTAAGATTTGCAATGAAGAAGTATTTTGCTCTGAAATAATCTTTATTAATTAAACAATAAAATAATTTTTGTGGGTTTTTATAATTAACTGATTAACTGTTGCAGATTTCTCAAAAAAATATTTCGTTGATAATTTCGAACACTGTTACTTTATTGTGTCTCAACCACGTTGAGACACAACAAAGAAAGGACAAAGACGAATATTTTTATTTAGTACAATAACACAAATACATTGAATGAATATTAATGTGCAATTCAAGGTAATATGATAACTTACTAAAATGGGCGTTGAGATTAACATGATAATTACCAAAATAGGTAGGAAAAGGTCACATCATAATAACAAAACAAGTTTGAATAAAACGAGGTTATCGATATTGAAGATACCAATTTTATTACACGCTACGGGTTGGACGAACGAAACCTTTTTATACAAGATTAAAAAAGATTGTAGGTGTAGTGTTAGTTTCTAGTTTCACTTCAATTCAAATATACAGGTTGCCAAACCAGTTTGTAAAGTACTCTATTTCAGAAACTATTCATCACAGAAGCCTTATTTAACAAAATGTCTTCAGATCCACGGCTAAACCCAACTCAACCAGAGCAATATAAAGTGTGATCCAGATTATGAAGAAGATATTTTATAATACTGGCAACTCTCTTTTTCAACTTTTATCTGATCAATCTTTCTGTGTCACTTCCCAATCTACTCTTCTGACAGATATCGGGATTGTTGCTGATGCAACACAACACAAAGCACCATAACACGTCAGCTAAATATAAATCCGGCTTTACCTTTATAATCAGCAACAGAAAGTTCAGAGTCCTCACTTTTCGATGGAATATATACTATTATGACATTGTTCATAATGGACTACATAGTTTTTAAAACATCATAATTACATAAGTGGTTAACCAGAAAGTCAGATTTTTTAAATATGTAGGCTTTTTTTACGTCATTGCAGTTGCAAAAGCTGATCGTACTTGACAGTGGTTTCTCTTAGGGCACTGAGATCAACAGTCCCCTTGCCTCTACAATTGATAGTAAAGTGGGATTATGAAGAAACATTTAGGTAGTAATTCCTTAGATAAGTGCCAACTACGTTGAGATTTTGTAGTTGAAATGACGTAAAGCTTGCAGACATTCAAACATTCTTTCATTTTTGAGCTTAACCACTTATATAATCAAAATATTATAAGAAACCGATTCAGAACTAAATGCTGATCGAGCTGAATACTAGAATAGCCTAAAAATAATAAGATAACAAGATGTAATGATGTTAAAACCCTATGCTATTAACTTTTTGAAAATTATTTAACAGCGAGATACTTTTTGCACGAACATTGTTTGTAATGAAGCAAAAATGCTAACCAGACCCAACATGAATATGAAGACTCTGGGGAATTGTCAAAAACCTCCAGAATATTATCATTTAAGAGTCTTGCTACAAAAATTATAGGAACTGAAAAATTAAAATCGATCGAGAAACGTCTTATACATGAAAATTACTCGTTATGGTCTGAGGATGCATAATCCATTATTCGTTAGAAATTGGCCATTACATTTTTTACTGCAAGCAAAATTGTAATTGCCAAAATCTCTAAAATACAATTCAAATTATTTATAATGATGTAGAAAAGCATAATTCATAACCAGTAACAACATAGATATGAGAAAACATAGATGGAGTTTTCAGGATAAAAAATAACCACAACTCAAAATCTAAAGTAGATAGAGAGGTTTTTTGCTTAAATATTGTTGACAATGAACCATAAACACTTAGTCCATAACCAGATAAAACCAAAATAAAAACAAAAGTCAAAAAGTAAGAAATCTCAAAATTTTGTCATTTAAGTAGAACTAAGTACTCTAGTAGTACTAAGTAGAATAAAGTATAACTTCTTATATCTACAAACAACAAATATAGACATCGTTTTTTGACATTTATCCAATTAAAACACGTAAATATGCTCAAATATGCAATGTAACAATTAATATACATTGAAACAAAAAAATATGCAAATTAAACGATTTATTTTTACGTAATTCGTGAAGATAAACAAAATTTTTTTTCGTATATTCATGTTACCAAACATATATTTTACATATAATCACAGCTCTAATTATAAATAGTTTTAAGCGTAAACAAATTATATTTGCTCCAAATTAACATAAACATATAAATTAATCTAACTCAAACAGACACTTTTTACCTTTTGATTTTAATAATTATTTACGGATATTTTATGTAATATGTGGTACACAGCGCTAATAGCACAATCTGTTGAAAATGTATAAGATGAAGATATTTTGTTTTTTAAAATGCAGTTGTAATACAGCTGTTCCCAATCGGGAACAATATGCAGTAGAGGGTTAACATACGTGAGTTTGCATATCTTTCCTTAACAAGATATAGGACGTAAATTTTCTTTAAAATTAAACTTATCTGTAATTAAAACTTATTTAAAAAAAATTTCTACGCCACTGCAGTACGAATTATAAATATTCCGTTCATGAAATATCAGATACGTATCTATGTTATTGGCTTGCGAGTTTCGTTTCATATGATACAGGAAAATGTTTCTTGCACGAAGAACACCAAATCAAAAAAGTTTGGTAATATCCATAGAAGATAAGAGAAACAAATGAAACCCAATCAAAATTAATTCCGGAGGATGGTTTTATGCTAGAACTCTGGAATTTGAGGAAGTGATTCTCAAAACAATAGAAAATAATATTGAAGTTTCTGAAAATTTAAACATCAAGTCCTCTGTATGCAGAATAGTTTACGTACGACAACTGCATCTTCATCATTTTAAACATTTACTACCGCAAAATTATTAAGTTGTTTGGAAAACTGTAAATTACTCAAAAACTGTTGCTTTAATTAAACTTTTGTAATAAAGCAATTGATATACAGGGTGTTCCCGTGACTCGGGGCATAAAATTAACCACATATACTAGAGCAAAAATGATGATGATTCGTGAAAAAAAATTATTATAAAAGTCTTCAAATGGCCAAGATATGGGCCATCAAAGTTCAGAAATTTTAACACATTTTTCTAAATATTTTCAAAACCATTAATGGTAGAGGGTTGAAATTTGGTACAGAGTAAACAAACATCATGCAAAATCATTGAACCAATTTTGACTTTGGCCGGATGACGGCAACCATGTTATACAGGGTGTTCCTAAAATTTGTTTGCTCAGAACTTTTTTGTTTGTTCGTAACCCTACATTTATTTTTGTAGTTTTTAATAGAAAATTTATTTTCGAAACTTTTTTCACTCTTTGAAAATTTTGATAACATTGACTGTTTTCGAGTTATACGCGAAACTGTTAAGCTTTGATTTCAATCGTAACAAATAAAACATATTCCGCAAGATCTGAGAAGGCGATGACAATTGAAAAACGAACTGATCTGATAACCATTATTTGCATAAATTTCTCAGTGTAGATTTAGTTAAATCCAGTGTTAATTTATTTTAATTGAATAAAAGAATGTAATTTCCAAAACAATAAATTTAATTTTCGCGGTAACAACAAACAAGAACATAATAAAAATTCTAACAAAAATATGAACAAGAACAATAAAATTATAAACAAATGGTAATAAATAAAACAGAACAAAAAAAAATACTAAAGCAGATGTTCAAAAACACTCCCGCCGGCTTCAATGCACGCCTGATATCGCCGTCTTAAATTAAAGCGCACTCTGCTGAGGACGTTGATTTCAGTTCGAAGTTGATCAAATGAATCAACAATTCGTAACCTCAGTTGATCAACTGAAGTTATTTCAACGCAGTACACAAGCGATTTAATGCGTCCCCATAAATAAAAATCTAGAGGTGTAAGATCCGCCGATCGGGGGGGCCAACTTATCGGTGCATCCACTCCTCGTCCAATCCACCGTTCCGGAAACCGTTCACATAGAAATTCTTGGACAGCATGTGTACTATGCGCAGGAGCACCATCATGCATATACCACATTTCTTGTCTTGTGTTTAAAGGAACGTCATCTAAAAAATCATTTAATTGCTCTAAATGTCCCCTGTATGTATGGCCATCCAGCCTTGACGGCAAGAAAACGGGTCCTATAATGACATCGCCCACAATGCCAGCCCAAACGTTAAGAGAAAACCTCCATTGCGATTTCCAAGCTTTCTTAAATCTTGGATTTTCGTCCGCCCAACTATGTGAATTTCTCAAATTGATGATTCCATCTTTAGAAAATGTCGATTCATCTGCAAAAAGTATTTTTTCTAAAAATTGATCATCAATTTGGATTTTGTGCTGCATTATTTGACAATATTGCAGTCGTAGTGGGTAATCAGCCTGTCGAACTTCCTGAACTTTATAACTATGATATGGATAAAGCTGTTGCTCGTGAAGAACACGCCAGATAGTTGTTTTTGACGTTAAAAAATGCCTCGCCATATCCAAAGTACTAGCTGTAGGATTTTCTTGTACGTAGTCTAGAATATCTTCTTCTAGTTCGGTTGTTCGGACTGATCTGACTTTACCGTTGTTACTAAAATTCGACTTAAACGTCCCATTTTCCCTTAAACGGGTTTCAATTCTTAAAAATGTTTTTCGATTGGGCGCTCTGCGGTTCGGAAATTTCTCCCGATAACGGTTAGCGGCTGCTACGGCGTTTCCATGACATTCTCCCAATGTCAAAATCATGTCAGTTTGTTCACTAAATGTGTAATTGTCCATTTTGAACACGCAAAATTAATAAAAACTTCATTAACAAACAACTTTATGTTTAAACTACATAAGCAAGTTGACGGCTCAATTTGTTTTTTTTTAATTGCCATGGCCAACTTTTTCGAAAATTATTGTGTTTAGTGTTACCATTGAAATCGAAGCTTAATATTTTCGCGTTTAACTCGAAACGGTTAATGTTATCAAAATTTTCAAAGAGTGAAAAAAGTTTCCAAAATAAATTTTCTATTAAAAACTACAAAAATAAATGTAGGGTTACGAACAAACAAAAAAGTTCTGAGCAAACAAATTTTAGGAACACCCTGTATAACATGGTTGCCGTCATCCGGCCAAAGTCAAAATTGGTTCAATGATTTTGCATGATGTTTGTTTACTCTGTACCAAATTTCAACCTTCTACCATTAATGGTTTTGAAAATATTTAGAAAAATGTGTTAAAATTTCTGAACTTTGATGGCCCATATCTTGGCCATTTGAAGACTTTTATAATAATTTTTTTTCACGAATCATCATCATTTTTGCTCTAGTATATGTGGTTAATTTTATGCCCCGAGTCACGGGAACACCCTGTATAATTGACTACTTTATACAAAAATTTTTCCGGTTTGATAAAATTAGTAGTGGTCTAGAGACTAGATATTGTTTAAGATAATGTTTAGATTTATGACGTCTTATATGTCGTTAAGGGAGGGGGCATTTGCTAGGCCATGTATCTGCGCTAGAAGTCTCTCAGCAGTTTTTTGAATCACCTGTAGAATTTAATTTTATTTGTCTTCTCTTTTTAATAACACCGATCATATATAGTAGTATTCTCAGATCAATTATTGACCTCTCTATCTTTTAAGTAAATAGATTAATTAGTAAAACAATACGATCTGTCTATGACTGCTACTAAACTTCGTCAGCAACCACACACATAAGATAGAACCGTTATCCTGTTTATGACCTAACTATACATGTATCTAGTGTCCCTTCTACGAAACTGCACCACTTCTCCCTATATAATTTAGTAATTATACCTAACCTGTCTTAATCTATTTAGCATTGCAGACAGTGCTACACAAATTTTATAATGTACTAGTACTGCGTAAGAAAATATACTAGATTGTAGTACATCCATATTGTGGACAATTTTCATTGTGAATATTATAACTAGGGTATCCTCATGTCCTCAAACTTCAACCCGGATATGCGATAAATAAAACCAGTAAATTATAAATTGGTACCTTCACGTATGGGATATATTTTAAGGTACATACCAGTAGATGACGCCATGACAAGACGTAACTACAATTCTCCATGCCACATTTAAAAATGTACTAAATTAGAGATAATACAGCTTGGTTTGTACTTTTTCACTATAGCAGCAAAATTTACTGGATTTAGTACAATTGTAGAACAACGGTATCACTGATTATATACGACCACAACCTCACCCAACATTCTTTAGAGTTGGCTATAAAATTGTTGTTAGTAGACAAATATTTATTTCTTCCTGCTATGTTCTTACATATAGTTTGTTTCTTTCTTCCTATTGTTAACTTTTTAGGGTTTCTATAGATGGCGATTTTAACGAAGAATATATTTATTGTAAAAATGAACCAATACAATACAACAAAATACTTTTTCTTGAAAAACAAGTGACCAATAAACATCCCAAAATAATTTTTAATCATCGTTATCCTTCAAATAGTCTTTACTACCTTCCAAATCAAAGACTTCGATGTTTATGATGAAGAGATCTTTAAACGAAGTATTACATGAGTAACATTATTAAGCATTCTTTTTCGATTAAATTCTGCTGTTCAATTTAACAAAGCAGTATACCACGGTACTAACACGATTTCTCTATTTGAAGGACATTGTTGAACATTTGACAATGATAAAGAGCAAGTCAAAATCTTCAATATTATTCTGCAGAAGGAAATTAATTTTACTTTTTGTATTTTGTTGTAAAGATGGCAAGATCTTTTCCAAAGTTGAGCTTTTTCTAAAAATTAGTGTGCAATTTTCTAAAAAGCCTCGTCTGTAATCTGCATTGTAGTAAAGGAAACCTTCTCCTTCTTAATCGAACATTTATAAGTTCGATCTTGTAGCATAAGTTGCATCTAAAAATATAAAATATGTATCTTCCCCCGAATATTTCAACTGTATATAACACATGAAAAATTTTATTTTAGCTGTTGTTCAACCATATCACTTTCTTTTTTCTTTGGCCAGGCGCGCACATGCGATTTTCATGCGATTATTTGTCGCAGCGACATAAAAGTAGTAGTCGCAAAAAATTTGTACGGTCGCGCATTTGCGACTGATTAATCGTGACTAGAGCCTAGTATCAACATGGACTTCATAGAAACCGCTTGTATAGTGGCTCTGTTATTACGAAAGAAATTAAGAAAGCAACGGAAAAGAAAATTTTGGGTGCATCCAATTTTATCTGACAGAGAGCATCGGGGTCAATTTTACATTCTTCATGAAGATTTAAGAAAGCATCCTCGTAAATTCTTTAACTATTACAGAATGAGTGAAAAATCTTTTCTTGAATTATTAAAAATAATAGGACCGAAAATATCGTACCAAAATAGTAAATGGAGAAAATGTATACCACCTGAGGAATGTCTTGCAGTAACAATAAGGTAAGAAGGTACTTACCAGCTTTTGTTTTGTGTCGTCGTTCTGCCAAATTAACTAGATATTTTCTGCAAACTACTATTAGACTAGATATATAGAAGTAGATATTAAAAATAAGGTTAAATAATAAATATATGTTCTATTTGTTTAATTTAATTAATTTATTGATTTGACAAGTCAAAATATGCATTGTCACCATCAGAAAAAATGGTTGCTGATGGTGTGGACTGTGCAGAGTTGACCGTTGATGTCGATGGCGCGGAGTAAATACTTTCATTGCCTCCTTGTTGCTGTTGTTGAAAATTTGATCTTGGAAATTGCACTTGGTCTACCGGACGGTTAGGATAAAGATGAGAATAAGATTGTTGCATTGAACTGTAAAAAACTGGAGGATTTCCGACGTTTTTTGCATTTTTCATGATATTTAAAATTTCAATTTTCGCATAATGTTTTTGGTCATCAGTTAATTTTTTGAACATTGGAACAAGCATAAGTGAAAAATTTTTATCTTCGTCGATTGTTTCACATTGCTTATCCTCCAATATTTTCAGTAACTTTTCTTCATATGGAATTGTTTTAAGCACAGTTTTTCTTGCAGCCCTTCTTTTAGATATGGATGTACTTTCCGAATTTTCTGTATTGGTTGCTAAAGAAGGAGAAGATATCATTTCTTGATTTTCTTGATCAATCTCAATTGATTGAGAAGGTCCGGTGTTGCTGGTAGTTGGTCTATCTTTCATTATTGGGAAAAGGAATTGCAATTGGTCGAAATAAATATATCTTCTTTTTTTTTGCTGCTTGCCCAGACACTGCTTTACGCTGGGCTGCTAATTCCCTAACGAAACAATCTTTTAAAATTTTCCATTTTTTTTGAATAATTTTTCCTGCAATAAAAAACAGTTATTATTTATTTTTCAGATACCTTGCTACCGGCAATAGTTTCAATTCTTTACACTTAGAATTTTTACTTGGGGCTACCACGATAAGGGAAATTGTTGAAGATACGTGTAACCAATTATGGAACTATTTACAGCCTTTATACATGCCAGAAAAGTCTGAAGAAGATTGGATAAATATTGCCAAAGAGTTTTACGATAGGACAAATTTTCCGAACTGTATCGGTGCAGTCGACGGCAAGCACATTAGATTACAGAAACCAAATAATACTGGTTCCGAATTTTATAATTATAAAAACTTTTATTCGACTATTCTTTTGGGTATAGTAGACGCCGACTACTGTTTTACAGCAATAGATGTAGGAGCATATGGTGCTGGAAGCGATTCCAGTGTTTTTAAGAATTCGAATTTTGGTCAAAGATTACATAATAACCAATTAAATGTTCCTACTCCACAAAAATTACCAAACAACGAGATGGGAGAACCCATACCTTTCATGATAGTAGGAGACGAAGCATTCAGGTTATCACAAAATGTTTTACGGCCTTATCCTCGAAGAAACTTAACAATGAAACAAAGAGTCTTTAATTATAGACTGACTCGTGCACGGCGTTTGGTAGAGTGTACCTTTGGTATTTTAGCGAACAAATGGCGTATTTTGCATCGATCATTAGACGTGCGAGTCGAATTTGCCGACCTTATCATTAAAACATGTTGCATTCTACATAACTTCGTGCGAAAGAAAGACGGTGTGCAAATGGAGGACGAATTTTATGAGTGTTTATTACAAAGCTGTCCTCCAGCTGGAATAAGACCTAACAGAGTTGGTCTTAATATAAGAGACTATATGGCAAATTACTTTACATCCCCCGAAGGTTCAGTTCCGTGGCAATATGATAAAATTTAAATACTTATCTGCACAACATTTATTACATAAGATTATTAAAAACTATTAAATAAAAACAATATCACGTACCTCTCTTGTGTTTTTCTTCGGCCGATAACTTGTTCCAAGTGGATATAACTTTGCTATACACTTCTCCCCACAATTTTTCCTTTAAATTTCGGTCACTATACTCTTTCAAATGTTTGTTGTAAAGAGCTGGTCTTTTTCTACCTCGATAATAATAGTTTCTGTGTCTAAGACACTAGATGTCAAGTCATTGTCACTATTATCAGACACTTCTGAAGATTCAGTCATTTTTAATAAATTTGTTGTAATAATTATCCTATACACCAACTTCGACCTGTGCTGCGACTACGACTGAACAGTCGCATGTGCGTGCATGTTCATTCTTGTTCATGTGATACATTTAAAGACGCGACAATCGCGTCGTTACAAAAATGGAGCAGGTTACATCTTTTTAATCGCTGCTATTATTTAGTCGCATATGCGCGCATTTGTATTTAATGATATGTGTGTTATTTTTGCGACCAAACAGTCGCGCGACAGAAAATCGCATGTGCGCGCCTGGCCTTTTGGTCTGTGCAAATTCCAAAACACATTACATATTTTACAAAGACGAATGATAAGTTATTGTTGTTCCGAGATATCAATCTTCAAATCTGTAAGTCAAATTTTGAACCTTAAATTAAACCAATCATTTTAGTTCAACTCCAAATATGTTGCATTTTTTTCTTGTTCATTTTATATTAATTTTATCACTTTTAAACGTCGATGTGAGATACATATGTATTTATTCCAAAACATGATCAAACAAAACCCCTTTCTTATTTAATTAACATTACAATAGTTTTGCAGGTATAATCGGTATTATAGAAATAAACGAAGTATGAATTTATAAAATAGTTATGCCCAAACGACTAGGTAGGACTATGGATGACATGATTTTTAAATGAGGTTGTTATAAAATACATATCTAAAATAAGAAGTAGTTTATTTACCAGAACCGAATATCATCTAGATATTATTATGATGAAATATGATAAATTCGATAGTTATTTATTCTGTTGATAAATAAGCTGTAATTTAGAATAAAATCGATGTTGAAAACAAGTTTTTTTATTAAAATTCGTTTCTTTAGCTAAGTTGTAAAATTCATTTCTAACATTTTTTTTATTATTACGTCTTTTTCATTCGAAACTAATTCAAATATTAATAACTCATTACAAACGATACCTCGCAGATTACATTACGATTTTTTTAATCGATAGGAAATGATCCAAAAAGGACATTAAGCACACTTTCGTATTAAATCGGTCAAAACCTATCCTACAAATAGTTTATTACTTAACCAAGCACCTAATAAATCTAAAAATAGAATAATTTTCACAAAATCTGTCAAGATTACGACTCATATTTTCGACACCAGTTATTGATGTTTGACCACTAATTTCCTGTTATTAACCCAACCCAATATTGCACATAGTTACGTTTCTTTTAAGAATTTCCTGAAACTATACGAAACATGATACAACATAATAACATTATTTTTTTTCGAATCAGAGTCGAGCGAAGAATGTCGCTACATAGATTAGATAGATTATCTACCAATATCTGAATAATGTATATAATTATAATTTTTAATAATGTGATTTTTCAGAATACTCAAATTATTGTATACATCGTCACCTGAGAATTATTTTGAATCAATTCCATTACGTCTAAAAAATAATAACCAGAACATTATATTACGTATATTCAGTATTCAAGTAAAAATATAGAAAAAATGTCTTCTCAGCTAGTAGCCATAACCCAAAAAAATTTGTAGCTTTGCTACAAATTATGTAATTAATTAATAATGTGTCCAAATGCACAACTAATGTGCATTTGGGCACATTATGTTGTGTGTTGTTAGGATTTTGAATGCAATTACATACACACGGCAATCATTTATTTTTCTATGATATACTCACTGTACAGTGACCTCTTCAATATTTTCAGTGTTTCTCCAATGTATTTCTTTCTAGGTCCAGTATTAGTCTAGCGTTAGTGTTGGCTCTATGTTTAGTTTTTATTCAGTCTTAAATTGTTGTATGCTTGTATCAAACTAAAGCTAGATCTAACACTAAACCTAGTACTAGAAAGATACTATAAACTTTCTAATACTAAGTCTAGTGTTAGTTCTAGTTTTAATAGCCATTTAGTGCTTGATTGTTGTAAATTCTTCTGAAACTGAAAGTGTAACTAATATTAGACCTACAACCTAGCTTTAGTATTAACACTAGACCTAGAACTATAAACATTATGATTTGGCCGTACGTCTCTTTAGACGCCTAAAGTGTAATGTGTTTAGTTCTAAGTCTAGTGTTAGTTCTAAAGCCAGGTTGGGTTGGGTTGAGTTCCATCTTAAGAGATTTGCGGCTAAATCCAAATGATTGTAGTTCTAAAATCTAGTGTTAGTTTTAGCTCTACTTATCGTAGTTATTCAGTCTTAATGTGTTATATACTTGTATCGGTCTAAAACTAGAACTAACACTAGACCTAGAAAGTTTCGTTTGAATGAACCTGAATCTTTTTAGTTTTAGGTCTAGTGTTAGTTCTAGTATTAATTCTTATTTAGCTCAAGATTGTTGTAAATTCTTCTGGATCTAAAAGTATAACCAAAATCACTTCAAAAATTAGTATTGGCCCAAAAAAAACCTTAACACCTTAGGAAGAAATTTTCAGAATTGTATAACTTTTTTCTTTTATTGCCAAAAATTATCGTGTTCAATTGAAAAAGCTGTAATTATCAATCTAAACTTCTTAATTCAGGATCTTTATCATCTAAACCAAAAGTTTCCAATCTTTTGCGGTTTGCGGGTCCGAAAACAATCGGATTTTACTACTTTATACGTATTTACTACTGGTTAACATCTTATTTCCAAGTATACTTTGACCTATCCTAGCATCCTCTAAATAGAAAAAATCTAAAGTTTTTTTTTTAATTTCTAACGTAATGGAATATTAATATGAAATAGTATGCATTTTAAAACTCATTTTTTAATAGTTCTTTGTTATTTCTTGAGTTTTTTCCTTAAGCTAACAATTTTCCCGATTCAAATCTGAATCTGTGTCTGAACCATCCTGTATAAGACAAAAAATAATGCGGTTTAAGGCAATCTCATATCATTTTTAATTTATTTTTTTTTAATATATATTTCTGGCAGAATAAAGTTTTTTTCTTCAAGCTAACAGTTTTCGCGTAAAAATAGCTAATCGTTTTTTTAATAGTAAAGATTCCCGATTCAAATCGAGACCACCCTGTATATGACAAAAAATAATGCGGTTTAAAGCAATTCTATAGGATTTTTTAATTTAACTTTTTTTAAATATAAAATGCTGGCCATTAGAGTGATTGAAATTTTTTATGCTATATTTGGAGAGTATTGAGCAATTTTTATCGATACTTTGTCATTTTATTGAAATATTTCTAATAAAAAAGAAGCGGATTAGATGCCGTTAACTGGATAATTTTTCTTGGACCGTGAAACTGTTACCTGATAGACCGCTTATTAACAGATCGAGATCGAATAAAAAATATAATAAGAATGCAATAATTGCTTTAAATAGTTCTTCACATTTTCATGTCAAAATAAAGTTTTTAAATATTCTGTGTTTAAATATTCATCTCATCTTAATTTAATCCATATTTATTTACACCGTCTTCATTTTTATTTTTCTGCTCGATATCTTAATGCTTCATATGTGATCGATTTAGACATCTTTAAGCATGATTGCTCACCCTCGCCTAGTATTCTTTTTATAATCGAAGGGATTATCCAACGCTGGTGCCCAATTAACCCAGGATTAGATCGACGCGTGCACGTGCCACCGTGGGTGGTCACGTGCTTCAATACAAAGCACATCTCATTCAGTATTCATGAATATACGCGTATTTTTCACCCAAGTAAATGGGCACCTTCTGCAACTTATAAAGTGCGCGCTATAAACGCGGAAACGTTACCTCGATTTATTCGTCGTTGTAGGCGATATAACGTGATGGGACAAGTGAACGTGAGCCGCCGGTTCATATAGTTTAGAGTTTAGAATGTCAGGTGTGGTCGGTTTTCACAACCGAACGGATTGGATTTCACCTCAGAGGCGAATGACGATCATTGTTTCTTGGTTCAATGAGCAATAGGGAGATCATTTTTAGTTAGGTAAGGGAAGCTTTTAATTAGTATTTTTATTGATTTTTGAAACCAAAATAAAGAGTTGATCGAATTTGACCCTCTATAAATAACCCTTTAGGATTTATATGATCCTAACACCAAAAAAAAGAATAGTTTTCAGTTCCTTTTTAAAATAAAAATTCAAGTTTTTTCTTAACAATATGATACAGGATTTCGTTTCCTTTTCATATCATAACTGCTAAGAAGGCGACAAAGTGGTGTTTATATAACTCCAAACGCTACCGTATGACACTTGGTCGTTGGTGCCATTGTCACCCTATCTAGAGATCTATTCAAGTCCCATGTTGACAATAAGACAGGTAAGCTTTTTCGTAACATTACCCTGAAACCGGGCTAAGTAGTGACACGTTTACAAAGTAGAATAGACCTTTCTTTTTTTTCAAAAACGGAAGAGGGATTCTAAAGGTTGCACAATTTCGATTGACACTCCCTCGTTGTATCAAAGGTTCAAAAAATCCTTGAAATTAATACGTTTAAAGCCCGTCTAAATAAATCTGTTGGAAAATAAATTGAGACCCCCATTAAATTAAATGGTTTTTGAATTTTGCCGACAAAAGAAAAAAACATTTCTAAGAGATAAATAAAATTAAAAACAGCAATAATCTTAAGAATTAATTTGGTACTAAATTGAAAAGGCACAAACAACATCATTAGTAGTAATAAAAAATGGAAGGAAGGGATGCACCCTTATTTATTTTCTTAACTCGGGGACAATCCCTGTAATCCTACAAAAATGCCGACGGGACTCACAAAAAAAGGAGCAGATTGTTTATGTAACCCCCATTAAAATGCGCCGACTGAACACTACTAAAAAGATCTCGAAAAGAAAACGATCCCGATAAAGCATAGAAAGAAGACCGAAAGAAAAACGATTTTCAAGTTTATTTCGATACATTTTGTCGTCGTGGATTAGGATTTTTTGATGCGTGTAATAGGCAAATAGAAAAAAACGTCTTAAGATGTTTCCTAAAATCTAAGCGATAAAAGTATTAAAATTCTTCATTTCTCATTTCTCTTTTTATCTATTCGTTCGATTGCAATTAAGTTTGAAGGCAAAGCTTTTTCCTTTTAACGAAAAAGGGCTCGCTAGGGTGGGCCTATGGAATTGGCGGAAGCTCTCTCGGCGCTCTCCCCATTATTGCGAGTTGCCCTTTAATTTGCAAGGGTCGCGCCCCTGTGCTCGCCCACCCTCGTCGCTTGTTAGTGATCGCTCACTGCTCTCTGTTGGACAACAAAAAACTGTCAGGAGTGTTTTATGCATACACCGTAGAAACCCATTGTTCGCAATCGCGGAGATATTCGCTCTATTCCTACTCTCTTTCTACCATCACATCTGACCTTATTTCTCTCCTTCCTTTCCCTTTATTATTACTTTTTTTTAACGCAAATATCAAACATGGATAGAAAAAGAACTGTTGGTTGTCGACAACTTTTTGCCTTTTTGTGTAAATTTCTTTTGATATGTTGATTTTGCTACCAAAGAGAAGTAGCTATTATACATTTTCGAAAGGTTCGTTGAAGAGGGTTCTTTTGTGAACGGATGTTTGCACGAATGTTACGGTGAATTGTAGAATTCCCTGTAGGAGATGGATTTAATATCATAATGGTACAGCAACGATTCCTGATGATTTATGGAAAAGCTTTTGTAATGTAATATTTAAGCTCACCCTTATATCTATATAAATAAACAATATTTGGACGTTTCGGTTATATTTACGATTCTATATTTAATGTAGCGTTAATAATATACTTACAATTTGATACAATTCTTTCCTAAAAGTAATTAATTCAGAATAGTTCATTAATTTTAAATAGCACCGTTTTCAATATTACAATTAATTTACTAAGACAATATAGTATATCATGCTTTAAGAAATTATACAAGGAAATAATATAAAACGTGATAACCAATTTATTAGTGTTTCATCCTCATTCTGGGTAAGAGTTATTTTTTCATATAGAAATTCTTGAAAGAAAGCAATCAGAGGGAAAAACAAGCCGTTCCTTATAAAGAGAAGTTCTTCCCATATAACGAGTTAATTCATTATAATGAATGACAGTGGGAAATTAGTATAGGGATAATATATTTTTTGAAACAGTCACTTATGATTTTTGTTCGTGAATCATTTTATCAAAAGAATTTTTATAACAAATGGGCCCGGTTTAGATTAATTTATAACACATTTGTTACTAGAGTTGCGAATAAGTAACATCTTACATCTATTATTTACTTTATTTTCGCCGAAACAGACATACGATATAAATAAGTGATTCCACGGTCACAAATTCTCAATCATAGGATATATTACGCCATTAGTTAGCGAGTCGTAGCACGCTACATTTAGTGATGGAGCGGACAGTGATTTTATGAACACAATTGAAAAACGTTTGTTGGTTTTATACTTTATTAAATAATTTTGAACAAATTTTAGTTTTACAGGTTTCGATCTGGATTAGATCGTCTTCAGGAACGATTAGGAACACGTCTAAATTTGGTTTCAGAGTAGTTCATAAATATCTTTTATCTCTTCAAAAAACTATTTTTTGTTCTTATTTTGTTTAAATATCTTCGAAAGAAATTATGGTTCAACGTGTGCTAAAGCATAAAATGAAGTTATGTTTCGTTTACTCTGAAACCAAATTTAGACGTGTTCCTAACGGTTCCTGTAGGTGATCTAATCCAGATCGAAATCGGTAGAATTAAAATTTATTCACCATTCTTTAATAAAGTACAAAACCAACAAACGTTTTTCAATTGAATTCAAAAGATGGAAAAAAACAAACTCAACAATATTTTATGAACAGCCGAATACTGGATAGCCGGCATCATCTTTAATTGGATATCCGGTTATTCGGCCATCTATCTGGTCATTATGTATAATTGTCAGTTTTAACTAGAGATGTGCGCGTTAATGACTTTATGCCCGCTCACGATAAGACCCACACGGGTCACGCACGGGTCACGCCGCTCACGTATAATACATGAATTACGTGACTCACGCATGGGTCACCTCAATTCGAATTGAAATAAATAATAACAATTGGTATATTCTGATTACTGATGTTACGGATGTGTTGTGGATGCAGAACCGGATTTTTTAATTCTAATTTCGCGGATGCGAACTAAGAAAAGTTTCGTACTAACATTTTAATGAAAATAATATTTCCATTGCAATTTTCCTATTTTATATCTGTATATCACCTCCAGTATTCTATCCAATACCTAAGAAATTTGCGGAATAAATTCCTTATAAGCCAAAATTTCAGAAAAATCATGAATTAAATGTATTGCAATTATATTAACCATTTTAATGATTATTAAAACGAATGAAATTAAGCAATTTTGGAAGAAATTACAACTTGATACAATTTCTCATATTGAATTGAACTTGATTAAACTTGACTTTATAATTGGGTTGAACTCAACCCAACTATAGAAGAAAAATCAAACTTAAAATATGGAAATCACGGAATATTTCAAAAAATTAAATATTATCCCAAATTTTGGGTATGGACCTTTATGTTGGAGGGTATGAAGTTGGAGTTTAACCCAATCTTAATAACCCCAACTTTAATCCAACAGAAGAATTTTGGATTTGATTTTTCGTTATACGAGAGATGGCATGAAGTTGAAGATTAACACAACTCAGCTATAGAAGGAAAAATCAAAATATTGCGTGATTTTTCCTCCTATATTTGGATTGGTTTGAACTTCAGTTTCATACTTAATAATTTGAAGTTGGAGCTCAACCAAATTCAACTATAAAAGAAAAAAAATATGGAATATTCCCAAAAAACTTAGAAGATTCGTTAGATTGGGTTAACCTTCAACTTGATATCATTCAATATGAGGAATGTTATGGATTGAGTTGGATTGATTGCGTTCGGTTTGGTTAAGTTTTAACGAACTCACACAATAGTCCAGAGAATGTCTCTGTTTAACATAATCTAAATAAATTTACCTATAGCGAAAAAGATTATAACGAACTTTGGGGTATAACCAACAAATTATTATTGAAGTGGTTCTAGTCATAACGAACACTTTCCTCTTTTCGAGTGAATCTCTGAGCAATATACTATGATAACAACGAAGTAGAAATGTTTAATGAAGAAATAGACAGGACACTTACAGAGTTTATTTCCAAAGGTTGTATCGGTCTATGATTTTTGAAGAATGTTATGGACTGGGTTGGGTTAGGTTGAGCTCCAACTTCTTATTTTCCTTCATATTGAATGGTACGATGTTGGAGGTCAACCCAACCCAACCCAGTTCAAGATCATGGTCTAATACAACTTTTGCAAATTGCATTGAAGAATGTTACGGACCGGGTTGGGTAATTTTGATATTTTTGCAAAAATTTCTAACGTGTCGTAAGTCTTCTAATATAAGATGATAGCAATTGATTCTATACATATTCAGGTTGCTTAATCAATGTAAATCAATTAAAAAATACTAAAGAGATGTTTTCTAGAAAATACAAAAAAATTTTAATTCTGAAGTGTATTGATTAGTCTTAACAATCAATATAATTTAATAACAACAAAATATTGTGGAAATCCATTTTTTCGAGAATATTAGTGGAATTATCACAAATCACTATTTAAAGCTTGTACTTTTCAGTGATAAAGTTCGTTTAGAAAAATCGTTCCGAGATCTTGAGATAGAAACCTTTGAACTCAAAATCATTTTTTAATCATTTTTTTACTTATCGAGATAACTATAAAAATTTGTGAAAATCAATTTTTCGAGAATGTGAAATTGTCGCAAATCACTATTTAAAGCATATACTTTTCAGTGATGAAGCCCGTACAGAAAGATCATTCCTAGATCCTGAGATGCAAGCCTTTGAATTCAAATACATTTCTTAGTCATTTTTATACTTATGGAGATAACTTTAAAAATTTGTGAAAAATCCACTTTTTCGAGAATGTTTGTGTAATTATCACAAATCACTATTAAGAAGCATATACTTTTCCGTGATGAAGCCCGTACAGAAAAATTATTCCTAGATCTTTAGATATAAGCCTTTGAACTCAAATGCATATCTTAGGCATTCTTTATACTTATGGAGATAACTTTAAAAATTTGTGAAAAATCAATTTTTTTGAGAATATTTGTGTACTAACCACAACTCACTATTTAAAGCATGTACTTTTCAGTGATAAAGTTCTTTTAGAAAAATCATTTCTTGTTCCTCAGATAAAAGCCTTTGAATCCAAAGGCATTTCTAAATCATTTTTATACTTATAGAGATAACTATAAAAATGTTTGAGAAAATCCTTTTGCCGAGAATGTGAAATGGTCCAAATCACTATTTAAAGCATATACTTTTAAGTGATTAAGCCCGTTTAAAAAAAAATTTTCTAGACCTTGAGATACAAGCCTTTCAATTCAAATGCAGTTTTGAATAATTTTTATATTTATGGAGATAACTATAAAAATTTTTGAAAAATCTATTTCTTCGAGATTGTTTGTGTAATTATCACAAATCACTATCTAAGGTAGGTACTTTTCAGTGATAAAGACCGTTTAGAAAAATCATTCCTTGTTCTTGAGATACACGCGTTTAAATACAAACGCAATTTTTAATCATTTTTGTGCTTATAGAGATAACAATAAAAATTTGTGAAAACCCATTTTTCGAGAATGTGATATTGTCGCAAATCATTATTTAAAGCATAAACTTTTAAGTGATGAAACCCGTTTAAAAAAATCATTCCTAGATCTTGAGATACAAGCCTTTCAATTCAAATGCATTTTTGAATCATTTTTATATTTATGGAGATAACTATAAAAATTTGTGAAAATCCATTTTTCGAGAATGTGAAATTGTCGCAAATCACTCTTTAAAGCATATACTTTTAAGTGATAAAGCCCGTTTAAAAAAATCATTCCTAGATCTTCAGATACAAGCCATTCAATTCAAATGCATTTTTGAATAATTTTTATATTTATGGAGATAACTATAAAAATTTGTGCAAAATCTATTTCTTCGAGATTCTTTGTGTAATTATCAAAAATCACTACCTAAGGTAGGTACCTTTTAGTGATAAAGTTCATTTAGGAAAATCATTCCTTGTTCTTGAGATACAGGCCTTTGAATTCAGAGTCATATTTTAATCATTTTTATACTTATGGGGTAATTATAAAACTTTGTGAAAAATCCATTTTTTCGAGAATGTTTATGAAATTATCACAAATCAGTATGTAAAGCGTCTACTTTTCAGTGATAAAGTCCGTTTCGAAAAGCCATTCCTATTTCTTGAGATACAAGTCTTTGAACTCAAACGTATTCTTTAATCATTTTTATACGAATAGAGATCATTATAAAAATTTGTGAAAACCTAATTTTCTCAAGGATGTTTGTGAAATTATCACAAATAACTATTTAAAGCATATACTTCTCACTGATGAAATCTATTTAGAAAAATTTAGATATTGAGATACAAGCCAGACGTAATTTTAAAAATTTGTGAAAAATCCATTTTTTTTTATCCACGCCACTACTAACTGCAAACTCATTAATGATTCACGCAAATCAGTTCATAACCACACAGAAATTGATTTCAGTCATCTAGTGATTTGAGTTTGCTGTTCCAAATAATCCATCATGATGAATAATCCCTAAATGTCGGATTTTATACAATTTTCAGCTTCCAACTACAGGTGCCTAATCTCACAACTTTCAAATAACTTTCTTTTGGGTATTCTGTAGAATATTATAGACTTAACATCCAAAATTTTAAGATTCTTCACAGTAACAAACAGTGGTAATAGATGTTTACGTCGATCTTGTGAGAATATTGAATACTTGTATGATGAGATGCGTTGCTGCTATTCTAAGAAGAGATATGCCACTGTTATAAGAAAAATTAAACTGAGAAATGATGTGAATTCTTGATCAATTTAAGAGTTATTGCTGGTTACAACAAAGACTCAGGAAATAACCCTATAAATACAAACATTCACATTGATAATACTTAGTTTTAAATCAGCTAATTGTGTTCAAAGTTGATAAAAGTTGATCTCATCACGATCTGAAATAAACAGGATTTATAGTAAATATATTTTTTTAAATATCTATTTAAAACAATATCTCCTGTTTCACTCAATTTTGACACACAGGATGAAGCGATAACATTAATAAATTATCAACTTCCGAAAACGTCACCATTAGGGTGAGATTTATTTCTGACACTTGTCCCCTGAGGGAAAGTGTCAAAGCGTGTATCGTTTACTACTAAATTTTCAGTTTTAAAAATAGATTTAGAGGGAAACAAATTCATTCGATGAAAGATAAGCCGTCTTCGTGTTACGCGCACCCGCCGTTATTTCGTTATTGGTAAGCTTCCTTTCGGATTTCGTTGCATTTACCCGACGGCGTTCCGCACCAATGGGTTCTCTCTCGGTTCCCTTTTTTTTCTACACGTGCATTGACGGATCATTGACCATCGGTATCTTCGGTTACCGTAGACCGGTCAACAATATCCGATATGATTAACATCGTTCGTCACGTGATCCACTTCTTTGAATAACGAAAGCAACAAAGATTTAAGAGAGCAAAAAAAGGAGGAAAAGTCTTACAACACTTTTGAAATATCTTTCGGAAACCTTACAACTTTTTCATTTAGAAAAGCTTAAAAGATAAAATATTATTGTGAGTATGAAATTTTTGTCCAGTCACTAACAACGTATTAATAATAAATAAGCACAAGAAGTTTGTCGTATTGAGGGGCTGTATTTAAATCGTACGCCCTTATTAGACGCCCCGAGGGGGGTTTTCGAAAGTAAGAGAAAAAAGGGGATTCATAAAAAGGGGCAGTGGTAGCAGCCCCTGGTAGGATTGCGTCGTCGTTCCGTCGACAATATTGAGCACCACGGGACGTGCATTGACGCTAGAAAAGGTGCCGAAGTGAAAAATCAAAGAGGGGCTTCGTATCTGTGTTTATGATGCCCCCCGGGGACTCGTCGAGTTTGGCTACGTTTTTGTTACAAAGTACATTTCATGACGGGCATATGCCTACAGTATAGGCCTTCGAAGCATCATAATAAGCCTTCGATTCTCCGCCTGTTACCTTTGTAACAGAATTTGACGGTCGGAGAATTTTTTCCGACAACAATCGAAATGTAAATAGGTAAAGAAACTCCGGGAGTCCGGTCTACATCTATAAAAAAATTTTAGATGACTGGCCTTGTTAGAGATAAAATAATTCCTGGAATTGATTTTTTTTTAGATTTATTTGAAGAAACTATGAAATAGTTTAGTTTTATTTTTTGATTATTTTATTTAAGGCAATTATTAATTTATATATAAATTAACCATCACTTATTTCCCACCGATTATACGTCGATATCGTTAAATAGACGCTATAATTATACACTTTCTATCGTCATACGTAATTTACCTTTACGACCGTGTTCCTTTGCGAACTTCGATTGCTACTGATGCCGCGATCTCGGGTTTAATGTTGTTTTCTATGCATAAAGCCTTTCTCGGTGATCCAACTTTAACTTTGATGTATCTATTAGAATTAATATGACAGGGCACCAAATGTGTTATTAGAAAGGAAGAAATTTACCCAAAAAGATTTAATAGATCTACTAAATTGTAAATTAGTGGCTTGGACTGAATGTTCTATTTCTATTGTTTTTTTTAGGAACAACTAAAGATAACTTAATCTAATTTTTTTACAAGTAACAAGAACCTCATACAATTGATTTTGAGACGTATGTGCAATTAAGCATCACGTAAGGTAGAAATTGATTTGATTGAATTTCTCCCATACTTAGAGATCGAAAAATTTCTGATCATTTCAATTGGGTTATCTTGGCTTTTCAGAGATTACACAAACAACAAGAAACTTTTCAGTATCACAAGATGATTCAACCATTTATTACTAAATTGGAAGTCTATGTTCTGATCTTCTTTGCGTAATAATGCAAGATTTTATTAGTTTTTTTTAATTATTTATTTAAAATGAACCGTTAAGAACCGGAATTTTAGGTAATATTTTATTTGAAGAATCGATACAAAATGTACTTCATATGATACATTTTTCATATACAAAGTATTGATAACATAGACCACCACTTGAATGGTGGTCCCGGTCCTCTCAAAGATTAAGAAATACAGCGAAATTTTTCAAAATAAGGACTATTTAGGATATTCATTACAAAAATAGACAAAATTACAAGAGTTTGAAAAAGACCTATTAATCAAATATTGTTTGTAATGAACCACAAAACCAAAATTTATTATTAGTTACAACCTAAATATGAAAAGATTGCAGAAATACAGTAAAAATGTTCAAAGTATCATAAAAATCAACCACAACATAAAAACTAAAACGGGTATACAACCTAGGTGTGACATCTCTGGGGAACTGTCAAAAATCTCCAAATATATCATCATTTAAGAGTCACTATAATTAATCGAAACATTTTATATACAAAATTTCTAGTATGCTGGTCTGCTGAAAGCTGTATAATAACTTCTTACGCACTATGTTTCCTATAACAACAATCTTTTTATAGAATTAGATTTCCTGAAGTCTGCCTTAAGAAAAACCTTATATTTGCAAAGTATTGACATTGTTCTTTTAACTTTTATTCTGCTAGAATCCAAACACAGTCCAGCATGCGCTGAGTGCTTCCTGTGTCAATCATAAATGACTTCAAAACCCCGCCACTTGCAATTTTACTTCTCTGTGAATTACTTAGATAGATTTGTAATCAGCACCCAAAAGATCTCACAAATTACAAGTTTTATCATAATAATCAATAGCAAATAAAAAAGTGTGATCAGTTTTGTATGGATAATTTTTGTTATATTTAAATTTATGGTTCATTGTGACTCCTTGTTGGAATATGTGTGGTTTGGCCTACAAATAAGCAGCTTATGCATGAAAATATAATGTTCGACCTTGTTAGTGATTCAGACTCAAACTCTAGATTCAAACTTTCTATCGCATGTTAAAATCTAAAAAGTCATAACAACAAATACATCGAATTGTAAGATAAAAAAACATGATTATATTTCAGAGAAACTTATACTAGGCTTAAAAAACATGTTCGTCACATGTTCGCAAAAAACAAAGTTTAAAATATGTTAATTTTTGTATTTTTCTTCGAACTAATTTTTCTATTTACATGTAGGTAGTGAACAAAATGGACCTTGTTCCTTTCGTGATTCGAGCACATCATTAACCTTCGTCATTCGATATCAATTTTTTCTTCGGTATATAAACTAAGTTGTGAATATTGTAATAGATACCACTGACTCTCTAAAGATAATCCAGTTGCTGTATAATTCTCGGCATTCGCCGGCCAATAGGTTTTATTAACAGGAGCTGAAATGACTAAATAGACATCCTAACTCTCTGCAAATTGCTTTGTTTTTAGAGTCTGTGCATCATAAAATGATGGAATTGTGCTACGCCAACCAGTGACTTATAGAATATTTTAAGATAGCTGTCCTATTCATACCAAGCAACTTTCTCGGCCAACACAGCTTTATTATAATCCCCTGGTGAGGATTGTAACATGCACTGTACTAAATCTTCATATGTGTCAATGTTACTAGGGTTAGCTGCAAACTTTGTATGACCAGAATGGAGAAAATTGAATAGAATGGTTTTTTTAAGTTCTCGAACTAGACGCCATTGCAGATACGATAGCAGAACCTTTATTTTTAATTCTGTTCACTGCAATTGTCCCAAAACAGAACGAGTGTTTAGTCTTTACAGTGGGTTTGTAGGTGATAATGCAGGATGCTTACAATGTAGTGTTTGGTTCTTTGTCTACGTCTTCTTTTTCATCTGTCAAATAATTATACTGTAAAAAAATATCAGCAAAATCATGTGAATGCAATCAATTTGAGTTTTGAGTTATAATACAATTTGGAACCTAACCTGAACTTTCTGTTTTTCATCTGCAATTCCACACTTCTTCGTTGCTTCGTCGTATCAAGTTGTAACGAACTGATAGAGTAATGAACGGTTTGAGCAACATCAAATAATAGAACCTTTGCCTTTACAAGAAGCATTTCCATACCAATGTTGATACTATTATAGTTCATAGCAGCCTTTCTCTTCCAAAGGCAGCATAGTGTCTTCTGGAATCATTTTAAATCTTCTAGAAACGGTATTAAATTTTCTGGAAACATTTCAAGTCTTCGGGAATTATTTCAAGTCTTCAAGAAGTAATGTCAAGTCTTCTGGAAGCATTTCAGGTCTTTTGCAAATAATATCAAGTCCTCTTGAAGCAGTATCAACTCTTTCAGGGGTACTAGAAAATCTTTTGGAATGATCCCAAGACTTTTGGAAGCATTTCAAGTCTTTTGGAAGTAGTAATAAGGCTTCCGTAGGCAGTATAGAGTTTTCTGGAAATATTTAGAATCTTGTAGAAGAAATATCAAGCCTTCTGGTAGCAATATCAGGTCTTCTAGAAGCAGTATCAAGTCAAAAATCAGACAATTTTTTGAAAGCAGTTCAGGTCTTCTGAACGTAGTTCAAAACTTCTGGAAACATGCCAAACCTTGTAAAATCAGTATCAAGTTTTCTGGGCGCATCTTAAGTCTTCGGGAAGCATTTGAAGGATCCTAGAAGCAATATCGAGTCTTCTGGAAGCATTCCAAGTCTTTTACAATTAATATCATGTTTTCTAGAAGCAGTTTCAACTCTTTCAGGGGCAGTAGAAAATCTTTTGGGAACAGTTCGAGTCTTCTAGAAGGATATCAAGACTTCTGGAAGCATTTCAACAGTATTAAGTCTTTTGGTAGCAATATTACGTCTTCTAGAAGTATCAAGTCATCGGGAAGCGTTTCGAGTATTCCAGAGGCAATATCAAATCTTTTAGTAGCATTTCACTATATTTTGTAGTTGTATTGTATCAGCTGTATCAACTCTTCCAGATACAATAGTAAATCTTCTGGAAGCAGTTCAAGTATCTGGTATGTTCTTAATATTTTTTTAGAAACGGCATTTTGGGCAAACATTTTTAGTCCTAAAAAAAATGTACGATAAATAGGTACGTTGTAGAAGATAAACTCTTATGCCTTGTAACTACTCTGCCCTACATTGACTTAATATCACAAATCGAGACTAATTCTTTGATAATTCTAAACAGTTGTTTCTCGTATTCTCAATCATTTTTCTTGGTATCATTGTATGGCAAAGGTTGATGTGATAATCATCAACCTTTTGAGATAAAGTTCGTTATCAACTCCTTCTCTTCTTCACAACAGCAGATAATTCCAACGTAACGAACCTTCGTTTCATATTATCTTCTGCGCAGAAAAATGTTGCCCATCATCATCGCCGTCTGACGTATTTTCATTGTCCTAGCTTTTCATGCCGTCTATAGACGGCAGTAAACTTCTCATACACACTCATTTTTTTATTATTTTTTATTTATTTATTTAAATGTCATTACGTAAAAGGCAGTCAAAATCCAAATTTAGCAACTTACCCGATTAACTACAATAATACTCTGAATTTAAACAAGACTTTGACACCGCTAATACACAGAAAAGATAACGTTATTTTCGAACGAAACTCCTTGTTCATAGATCATTAATAAAAAATTCTCCAAATTTGAAATCAGTATCTCTATCATCTAATGAAAAAAAGTTGCGCGTTAAAATATAAAGAATTTTTCAATTAATTTAATTTCCATGACCCAAAATTACAATTTCTTATATTCGAATAGGTTGAACATACCTTCTTCAATCTGACGTTTTTAGTTCTTGAAACTCCTTCATAAAAGTATCTAAACAAGTTCGTTTAAACATAATTTAAGTAGAAAAAAAAATAAAAACCTTATTGTATATCACTCACTAAAACCATCCAAAAATCGCACCTTGAAAAAGTAAGCATTTCCAATTTTAGAAGAGAAATTTTACAATTGGTCACTTAAAGAAAAAGAAGAGTATTGACGAGTTTAAAGAAATATACCAAAACTAACGGCATTATTATTATAAAAATAGTTCAATATTGATACTTTCACGATCAATTAGAAAATCGCAAAAGAGAGTTTATGAGGCAACCCAGATGCAGCATGCCTTTTAAAGATCTAAATCGTATGATTCAAAAGCCATAACCTAAAACAGCATCAGATTTATAATGTTGATGATACAGTACAAAACTTATGTCTTAGCAGAAAAAACTGCTCATGGATTAAAAAATGCGAAACAACGACTGACATTTATGGGTTGTTAAATGCTTCAGCATTACATAAGCTGAAACATCTACTGATAGGGAGATCAAAAACTCCAAGGTGTTTTGGAAACTTTAACAACCCACTGTTAAACAAAAACACAAAGAAGGAATAGATGACCGAATGATGCGATGATTTTTGTAAAATTTCTATCTCCTAGTGTTACTTTAATATGGACCAAAATATTTCAAAGCTCATTGAACTGTACCATAAAAACAGTTTGCACAATTCTGTTGTATCTATGTAATCTGTTAGATCTTCCAGATATAAGAAGTTATCTTAACTATTGTTCTTGATATAAGAAATGCCGGCTGCCCCAATTATTCATCGTGATGTAAGACAAAACCACGGCCAAATTCGAAGAAATCGGCTGTTCTAAGTTGTAAGACAATAATTGGGATGTCTATGAATTTGCCTGAGATGATAAATGATGAATAACAGAAGAACTGAATGATCTAAAAGTGTTTGAGAGATGATGAAAGAATGATTTAGGAGATGTACTTTACGCTCGAAGATTTGGATGTAGCTACAGCACTCAGTAAGATTTAACTGAAAGATGCAAGCATACTTTTTTGTACAGCATGGAAGAAACTTAGCTCAACAATAATCGAGCAGACTTGGAGATACATCATCTCAAGTTTTAATCAGTACAATGAGCTTCAATAAGTTAATGCACAAGTGGTTTTAGAAGTCGATACAAGAAGCCACTACACTACTGATTACACTAGGTGTAAAACATTTGGACAAGGATTAGGCAGCAGATGTGGAAATGTCTTCAGATAAAGATGAAAATGAAAGCACTGAAAAAAATACCATTCCGATGCAATTAAAGTATGTAACGTTGCTGTGGAGCGATCAAATCAGAATTCCGTAAATATGAATAAGTGTAATCACGTTCAAAGCAATTAAAGGTAAATTATTCAAAGAATGTTCAAAGAACTTGCAGATTTTTTGAAGTCGTTTAGACTACACTAAATAAACTTAATTTATTTAATTACATCCTCGTTCATATCACCGATGCACTGTATTTTTGTGTTCACACTATCACGAGTAAACTGTATGTAATTTTATGTGTATACAGATAAAGCATGTGGTGAAGTATTAGTCATGTATATTTTTACCCTGAATGAAACAATTTTATAAAAACAAAATGCTTTATTTCATAATCAGTTGTTATATACACAAAAGAAAATCATCAAAAGAAAATGAAAAAGGGTTCTGGAAAAGAAAAAAAAATATAGGTATGAAAAATAAAACTAAGCGAAGCGTTTCAAGTCTTTAAAGTCTAATTTAAATAATAATTATGTACAAATAAAATAAAACTTTGTTGAACTAAAAGGTAAAATCACTTATAATACAAAAATGTACACATTTACGACGACACACTTTGGTAGTAATTTGTTTCTAGCTCCATTTTTCTTAATAAACCCTTCTTCTATTCGACCACACCTATAACAACGACACAACACACAAATGAAATAATTTTCAACAAAGCAAATATAATTCTTACATCTAGGTCTTGATCGGCTCTTTCTTGTTGACTCCTATAAGATCTTTTATCCTCAAATTCACGCAGCCTCTGGTTGTACCTTTCAATTTGTTCTTTAAGAAGCGCATCTTCTGCTTGAGCCCTTTCTTCGTTGTATTCTAAACATCCAAGACCATCGAGTCGTTCCAAATCTATCCAACCGCGCCATCTAACACAAACCCCATTCATGATAAACGACGATTTTATGTGAACCTGTAACAATAAATAATATGTAATGAGATAAAATGTGTTTTAATCTTTAATGATTTGAAATAAACTAAATAAACCGCCGATTATTTAGACGGAGTGAAGACGAGTGTAATGACGCCGAATCGAGGCGCCTCGACGCCATAAACCGTCGTTTTAATAGTTATTTAGCCCGACTGCCACGGCTGAGTTACAATAAACACACGGTTTATGATGGAGAGAGTTCTACTTTGAAGAGCCCGCGTAGATTTTATTGGCCCCTGTTTAGTACCGAATGCACTACCACATGGCTTTGTATGCAACAGCGTGACGGCTGAAGAAGGAAGACAAGATGAAGAAAAATTGACTTCGCCGACAGATATTGTTATTTAGGGAGAACGTTTCGGGTGGGTTCCTTTTGTTCTTAATTGGTCTTCTATGGCTCTTTGGATGTGGCGGTGAAACGCCCACATCCATTTACCGGTTACGTGAGAAGATAATTTCGAAAGGAGATGAAGCTACAAAATACGATTCGAATAATATATGCGATATTATGGTATCGATAAAAAATTGAATTGATTCAGTTAATATTGGTGGGTGTGGTTTTGAAATGTCCAGCCTTGCTGACCAAGGGGTAGCTTTTGTAACGGACATATGACTAATATAATTCAAAAAGGGTGAAAATAAAACCCGCCCATTTCAATCCAATATCAAAACTCCTAAATTGAAATTCTACGCAAAAATAATAACAATAATAGAATTTATTCTAAATCATGCTTAATTAGTTCGTTAATGATTAGGAAAAAATTCTTTTAAGTTTGTTAAAGTTGTTGAAAAGTCCATTAAGTGAATTAACACTATTAAATTTGACGCATCGAACAAAAGCCCCAATAGAGCCCAAGTCAAAACGTAGTAATATACCCAGCGGGATGTTAAAATAAAATCCGTCGGGAGCCTTCAACCCCAGCAGCACACGTCTAGCCAGATGTTCTTCGTTCCCAACTAAAATACAAAAAAAATCTGATGACATAATTTTTCGCACGCCTTTTTCTAAGCATACGATACAATGTCACCATACGAAGAAGGGGTTCCTCATACCCCTTGTAACGTAAACTAATACAGCGTGACGCCAAACTAACTTTAATCATGACCCTCAAGTCTTCTTATGTAGACATTTCTTTAAAATCGCCGCAAGTTACTTCACCTTTTAAATGTATTAATAAATCAAACATAAACGTCTGGGGGTTTCCCATTTTTTTAATGTAACTATTTATTTTTTTAATAGAATAACGCAGGGATTTCACTTTGTAAGAATAGTGGGAGCGTTTGCGTAATCATTTTCTAGGTAAAATCCGTCATTTGTATGGTGGCAAGGTCGCAAGAGTCAATATGAGCAAGTCACCCAGTCACGGCGTTAACCAGGACGACGCGACGGTTCACTCGAAAAAACGATGAGTAATCCGCTTCGGGCATTTGAAAGAGGAAATTGAATTAAATCGGAACGAAGTACAAATCCATAAAATAGACCCAGAGTGTGTTCTGTTTCTATTTTAAACAATTTTTTTTATGATGCTGGGACGTTCCTATCAATGGATATTGGAAAGTTTTTTTTTTAATTTCCGCTTTTTATAGTGCTGGAATCGGTTTGTCAATGAAGAAAATTCGATTCTGGGAATTAAACGGTTTTCAAGGATGATTCAACAAATTTAACCCTTTAAGTGTAGTTTTTTAGGATTTATTTTATTTTAAAAGACATTTTATTTTTGTTATAAGCGATATAAAGATAAATTGTCTTCAGTTAATTTAAAAAAAATGTGGAAAATCGATTTTCAGTTCAAATGGATTTTAATTTAATTTATTGAAATGCATTGTTTTTGACATCTGCTTTTAATTTTCATATTGGGATAAATTTTAAAATGTAAAATTTATCCAATTACCCAGTTACTAATCCAGTTATTAATCCAGTTACGAAAAGAATACAATTTTAATCGCAGTTTTTTAAGTTAAACATTTCGGTTTAACCATTCCAAGAAATGTGCGGCTAAAAAAATGTTTTTAGTGCTAGGTCTAGTATTATGTAGTATTGGTATTAGATCTACTTTTAACTGTTATTCGATTTAGATTATTGTATACTTGTATCGAACTGAAACTAGAACTAACACTAGGACTAGAACTAGAAAGGTTCAGGTTTAGCCGTGCGTCTGAAGACGTTAGTTCTAGTTTTAGTTTTTGTTTAGTTCTAGATTCTTTTAAATTGTTCTGGAACTAAAAGTATAACTAATACTAGGCCTACAAGCTAGCTTCATAACCAACACTAGATGTAGAACTAGGGACAGTAGGGTTTAGCCGTACGTCTCTTAAGATGGCTAAAGCCTAATGTTTCTTGTTCTAGGTCTAGTATTATTTCTGAAGCTAAGTTGGGTTGGATTCGGTTCCGTCTTAAGAAACGTACGACTAAACCCAAATGTTTCAAGTTCTATTATTGGCTCTAGTTTTTGTTATATAATGTATAATGCTGCGGTACTGATGGATTATGTTTTCGTGTAGTTAAGCAAAAATTCCAACAAAAATATCTGAACACAAGAATATTTCATGTTGGGGCATGCACTATATGATATAACTGCACTGAATAACTAACCACTGTTCACTAAGAACACTGGTAGGTGGTAAATAGAGATATTTTAAGGCAATTTATCATAAGATAGGGTACGGTCTGGAATCCCAATATGAGTATATATCGGCATACCACTGAAGTTTTGGCTCAAATAGTTCGCAATTAACCTTTATGCCGAACCCGAAATTTCGGTCGGACATTAGTCAAATTCAAGTTTTCAATTTCAAAGAAACTGAAAAAATGTCTTATCTTGGGATGTTGTCAAATAAATTGAATGATTTTCACGTAACTCTTAAAATTTATCAGTTTGTTGCACAATCTCTATGCGGTTTCAGTTAAATGACAAATTTTTCCAGATAAATCTTCAAAAAATTTGTGTCAAAATTGACACAAACGACTCTACGTGGTCCAGAATCTACAATTGTAGACTATTGTGAATAAACTGATAAATTTTAAGAGTTATGTGAAAATCATTCAATTTATCTACATCGTCTAGAATTTACAATTGTAGACTCGTTTCTGAATAAGGCCCTAAAACTGAATTAATCACCAAAAATATAAATAATAAATTTAAAAGAATGAGTCTGTACATATTTTGATATATACGTTTCTTCATCGAATTACTAACTGTTATTGTATAATTAAAGCTACTAATTTTCTAACAAATAACCTTTAATCCAAAACAGCAAAATTTAGTGTACCATCTGTAATTGTTCAAGAATACTCGATTATTCTGTTCGTCAATTGATTCAAGTTGTCAATTTCATTATTGTAAACTTTCGTTTTTAAATAATTCGAATAAAAATGTGGTTTGGTGTTAAATCAGGTGATTTCAAACAACCGTTTTAAGAAAATATTCTTATTCTTGTTGGCATTGACTCTTGAAGTTCTTGATGACTTTCAAATTTAAATTAGTGATACTTTCCATTGTTCAATTTAGTCCCTTATAGTCCCTTATCCCTTATAGTCTTGCCAATTGTTTGGTAAGAAATGAATTGGTAATTTCATTATATTCATATTAGTATCTAATGTCTTCCATGTACTAACAGAATATCATCTATGATATTTTCCACTGTGTTTCCCAATACATTTAGATAACCAACTGAATTTCATATTTGATCAACGAACACAGATGACAATATGTTTCTAATACTGTATTATTAATATTATTTCTTGTAAAAACTGCTTCGCCAGACTAAATAATTTACTTTTCATAGTTGTAAGAACTATTCACAAAATTGAACCCTTATTAGTTGGTCACCTGGTTGTAATTTTTGACTGGCTGAATATGATAGGGATAAAACAGTTCTCGATATGACGGTCGATGCACAAGAGATTAGGAATGGCCAAGTGTTGTGACTGAAAACTTTTCTGGTGCAATGGCTGGTTGGAAAGTTCATCAGTAACGATGTCAACAAGGATTTCCTCTGTCTTGAAAATTGGGGAGATTTGGCTTTAGAGGTGTTAGCTTGTCATGGATGAAATCCTATCTATCAGGGAGGCTGGGTGGTTCCGTGAGGTTCATGTGACCAATGTTATATGTTGGGTATACTGGTCAATGATTGAAAAAACATTTAAATTAACACAGAAGTGATGTTAAAAATTTAAAAGGCGGATGTGCGTTAACACGCATAGCTTGGACACAGGTTATTCGTTTGATTTTGAGGAAACTAAGATTTTGGATAAAGAAAACTATCAAAAACGGGTGCTTTTAGAGATGTTTCATATTGTCAACACCAATAATACAATTAATTTCAGAACAGACGTCAACTTCGTAAGTAATGTATTAATTTTTGAAATTCATAATGATATTAACAGCACCTTTGATCCTTAACCTTCTGGTTAACACTTTCTTGATTACTTTTCCCGCTTCACAAGAAACATGTGTTTTACTTTCAAAACGTGTTGTTGTTTTCTTATTCGTATTTAGCCAACTTTTTTAACCTCTATGGTTTTTTACATGGTTTTGAAATATACGTTGTAGCTAATTTTATTCATTTCTTCGCCCTATTCAAATCAATTTGCAATTTTTTGAACATTTTTATTAACTTTAAGGTGATTAAAGAATTGATTGTAGAAATTGCAGAATTTCAAACCGTGAAGAAGCTTTAATAACTCGAAACATTACTAATTGAAGAAACAAATCTCCTGATACAATATGTAGTTGTCCACAATGAACAAGAAATAAAAATAAGATCAGTCTGGCTGAGAATACTTCAGGATGTGAGGTATGTAATTGTGTTGCCACAAGGATGGAGAGCTGTAGCACAAATCACTTACTGTGGATCTGAATATACTTGCAAATTAGTTTGAAGCGCACAACATAAAGTTAAGTATAAAAACAGGAAAATTGTTCATTATCACTTATGCTTTAACCAGATCATGAGAAGGTTCAAAAATGGATCCTGGAATATTTTGGATCAGTTGCATTGATTTCCTTGCTTGCAAAATCAGTCATTTCACATATACTATTAGGATTATATCCCGAGCAACTGGCATTGAGCCATCATGAAATAACTATTATGCATATGTTCATTCCTTGCTAAGACACGGAGTTTTCTTTTGGGGCTGTGGTGTTGGTATAGACAAAATCTTCATATTAGAGAAGAGATGTATGTATAAGAACAGGCTTTAGTCTAAAAGATACTGATGCTGTAAAAGTTGCTTTAGAAAGTATAAAATATCTACCTTGTATGGAATTTATATTCTGAAATGTGCCGTATTGATTAAGAAAAAAAATGAAATATTACATTCTCAAGACACAAGTAGGAAGACGAACTGCTATCTGGTGCCAACAAAAAAGCACCTTACTAAGAGCCACTTTTACCACCTCTTCATAAATTTATCTAAGAATTAAAAACTGGCTCATAGCCAATGGGAGCGCTTAGAACCGCTGTAACCACCGCTAGTTAGTTTAACTGGAGGTTGGTAAATGTGGGCCTAAGATATTTCGGACGGTACCAATGCCAATTCTAATATTCCGGAGAGGACTGAAAATATAGTCACGGAAAATCCGATGTGTACCATTGACAAGTTTTTCTATTTAAATATTTGAATTCAGTTTGTATTATATTACAAAGAAATCCTTGTTAAATTGACGCATTCTGTTTTTTTTTTTGTAAAATTATGGCGAACACGTGGATCTCCACCATGTTTTTGGGCAATACTAGATTCGCGTCATCTACTGTACAACCGTGAAAAGAGCTTTAAATATACTATGATAGCAGCTAGGACGATTCTATTGCAAAAACGATAAACAGAAACTATGCAGCATAGTACTTGATTAGTTAATTTTAGCATGATTACTAATAATTTTCAATTATCAAATTGAAGTTATTTACATAGCGTTTTCATGACAACTCTTTTATCAAAAAACATTATTACCTATACAGCTTCTATGCTTAAATATGCAAAAATATGTATAACTTGTGTAACTGTTTGTAAACTTATTTTGCATCAGAATCCTTCTTAACATAGTATATCTTAAAGTCTTCTAACTATTCTTCTCTTGATCTTGTGTATGGAGTCGATTTCAACTTTTAAAATTGTATGTCAAAAATTTTTCATAAGCCCTTTCCTGTAAATCATGAGATCATATGTCTATTAATATGCATCAATTTTGTATCGATATGACATTAACTGCAACAACAAACCTCAGGAATCACACGAACTCGTTCATTTCGAATAATTTGCAATTCTAATTATAAAACACGAAGTAAATGTACAGCACTAATGAAAAATAATTTATCTTATCAGACAAATATTAAATAATTTTTTTATTGACATGATATTAATTGCAAAGTCTCAGCAGCATAACCGACCTCGTCTAAATCACGCATTTCCCACTCGGAAATGTGAAGTAAACGCATATTGCTTTCATGAAAAATGGTTTCTATTAGAATGCTGTAAAACGTAATGTCACTAGTCATAATCCACATTCATATTTTTTCTTTAATTTATGATTTAAATGAAACACATCCATAAAAATTCTTTAGAATCCTAATCATACTAATAACCTACTTAGAATGCATTAACTTTCTTATAATACGACTTATAAACATAAGTAATGAGTACATCGTGAAAAAATAGATTATAAACATCAAATGGACATAATATCCTTAATGAAAATCTGGAATTCCGCATAAGTAGGGTACTCTTGGACGCAAACAGCAATTTCTTTGCTTCCTGGTGAATCTAATCAATTTCAAATAAATGCAAATTATAAAATAGTAACGGTCAACGCAAACGTTGCTTCCAATCAATCCCTCCAGATTTACATTTGAAATTATAGACGAACACCGAAATTTCCGTGACTTTCGTTCGCTCCAGGTGAAACTTACGAGAAATAAATAGTGCGGTTATTATTTATTACAAGAGATTGATTCGAATGATAAGATTTAAGTAATCGTGTTAAATCAGATTAAATTAATTAAAACATCCACATAAAACAAGATTATTACAGTAATGATAGGTAAGGTGTAATTTGCAATTTAGAGATGTCTGGCGGCGAACACAATAATAAAAATATCATTGAGATATCACGAAGTCTTTATGAGAAGAAGATGTGAAATCTGTAAGTAAGAAGACGATTACGACTCAATCAACGACGTGTTACCGACGACGCTTCGTCGTCATGACTTTCATTCAACCTTATTTGCATTGGAGTGTCGAGAAACGACGCGAGGCGCCGCATCATCGCATTGTGTGCAAAACGCGGACCCGGAGTTTGACGCTCGTATTGTAAGCCGAATGACGAATGCTCGGGCACGTTGCCTATTTTATGTCGTCGACTCGAAAACAATGATATTTGTCACACCTTTTATTGTTTAATTGCTACCCGCCGACGGCGGCGAACTGTTTATTAGTTTCTTTATCGGCTGACGAGATCTCATTCGGACCTGGGGGCAATGGAACTTGTACGCTGTTGAACCTATATCACATAAAGCCTATATTGCTATCTGATATATCTAGGCTTTTCTATGTCGGAATTGAAATAAAAAAAGCTTTATATCTGTATTCGACATTGTTGTTGCGTAACAGTTTTGGAAGGAAGTATTTTTAGTTTTATCTAATGAATTTTAAGCGACATTTTTTTAAACTAATGGCAAATTACATGTATAGTCGAAAATCACTTTACATAAATTCCAACAAATTCATACATTTGCATTTTGTATTTGTTTCAGTTCAATAAAAATATATAACAAATAACAACTAAAATCCGAGCTAACACTAGCACTAAATCTTAAAGTGGGTCTACAAATAGTAACATTCATCTAACGTTGAGTAACCTAACACAAACATTCAGATTAGTACTAGACATATATCCAGAATCATTAACACTACCAGAATGTTTGTAGATTTACCTTTAATTTATAGAAACATACAACAATCTTGCGATGAATAACAATTAAAATTACAACTAATACTAGACACCCAAGCAATTTGGGTTTAGCCCTGCGTCTTTATTTTTTTAGTTCTAGGTCTGCTCTTAGTTCTTTCTAGCTTTAGTTTTAGCATCAAAGCTAACATCAAATCGAGAATTAGAAACTTTTGGGTTTAACCGTCTTAAAAGATGTGATGCTAATCTAGAATGATTCTACATTTAACCCATATTATCCTAGAGCCTCATTTAGGGAGCGATTTTATTTTACCTAAAAGTCATATTATTTAAATAGTAACCAGTTATTTGAATCTTTTGCCATTAATTAGATGATATATCAAACGCACGAAGTACTTGTTACTGCTTAATATACAACAATTGTTGAAGTGAACTTCAGCCAAGAGTAAATTAGAGTAAGTTATTTTATAAATGTATTTTATTGCAAAACTGAACTCATATTGTTTTCATATAGTCATATGCCTGGTTTTTAAGTTAATATATGGACAATAACAATATTTTGTAGTTTTTACATAGAATTAGTAAATTTAAATTTTCTTTATGGAATTTCATTGAGATTCAATTTTTTTTTGTGTTTTAACCGACGTTCTTGCGATACAGTTTGAATGTTCATGAAAATCTATAAAATATGGGCTTTGGAAGAGGACAGCCCAGTAATATCATTTAACATAATTATCACTCCACCGGAAAAAGTTGAATGAAATGATGAAGATAGAAGAAATGAGGATTTAAGGGACATTGATTGATAACCTTGCTCGTCAATAACTGTTAGCTATCATCTGAGGGAGGATTCCTGGAAACCTATGAAGGTATGCCTCATGAGTCAGGATGAACAGAACCACAAACATCTTCGTCTGTGGAACCGCCTAGTGAGAAAGCTAAAATTGTAGTCAAAAGAAAATGAAAACAAAATGATATAACATCAGTGGCGAATCCAGAAAATCCATTTATGTTCAGAACAATTCATCATAAAAATGTAACAAAAACCTCCAAAACTTTTCTTTGGACGCCCCTGGGTTTAGCCGTACGTCTCCTAAGAGAGAACCCAACCCAACCTATCCTAGCTTTAGAACAAACATTAGACTTAGAATCTGAAACATTAAGGGTTGGCCGTCTTAAGAGAAGTACGGTGAGATCTAGAACTAACACCAGACATAGAACTAGATCTTAGATTCAGGTTTAGCCGTGCGTCTGAAGACGCCTCTTAAAACGGAATCGAACCCAACCCAACCTAGATTTAAAACTAATACTAGACCTAGAACTACAAACATTAGGATTTTGCCGTACGTGTCTTAAGATGTCTAAACCCTCATATCTCTATTTCTAGGTCTAGTGTTAGTTCTGAAGCTGAATTTCAAACAATATAGAGCTAAGAAAGAATTAAAACTAGAACGAGGTCTGGTGTTAGTTCCAGTTTTAGTTCTATACAAATATACAACAGTCTAAGACTGAACAACGAGAAGCTAAGCTAATACTATAACTAGAACAAACACTAGATCTAGACCTAGAATCATTCGGGTTGTAGCGGATTGAGTAGGGCCGCCTCTGTAAACATCAAAGCTAGCAGAAGAATCTGAATGAATAATTTTTTAGACGGTTTTAGATGACGATGATGAAAACATATCATATGTAATATTGACATACAAATTAAAAACAGGAAAAAAGAAAAGAGAACAAAATAACTCAAGCTATACATCTTCCGAGAAATTCATTTATTCTGTATAAATGCCCTAAGTAATTCTTAACAAAGAAGCAGTTGACTTCTAGAACTTCTCGAATTTTGTGGTTCAATATTCCCGGTTATTTTCAGTCGGTATAGTGGAAATTTTGTGTATCGCCAAATGTTCTCAATAACTGTCTCTCCTCTTTAGATTGAAAAATGCTCAGATTGCGCTCTTTCGTAATAGAAAAATTCGCTCTGCTGCTGAAGGCATGCCCAGAACAGAATGCCATACGTTGCTACGCTGTGGAAATTGAGATAATACAGTGACCATTTAACCTCTTGACAATATTATCTATATGGGTATGTCATTTTATCCTTGTATAGATATAGTCAAGGAATATGATATAATATAATGTGATAGACCTAACAACTTGAGGGATTCTCAATTTGAGGACGTCTTTTCTTCGTTTACCATTAAACCATTCTGTTGCAGCGTGCATGGATTTGCTGAAGTTACTTTGAACATTTTGTATTTATTTGCTAGTTGAAATGGTAGTTGTGTCGTCTGCATTGAGGCAAAAGTCTCAATGTGGTATAATGCTTGGCATGTCATTTATTTATGTGATAAATAGCAAAGAACTTAATACTGAACTCTGATGAACACTCACTAAGACCTCTGTAGCACTACACTTCCTCCATTCACCACCCCGCTTTTCATCATAGCATTCAAGTATGACTTTATAACGTCATGTGCAACACCCCGAATACAGTAATCATATAGCTTATCTAGGAGTAGCGCATGGTTTAGACCAGTGATTCCCTAAATGGTCCTTATCGACCCTCAGGGGTCTATGCGAACTTGCGAGGGTTTTTAAAGTTTTGGGGGTCATTGAAATGAAGAAATGAAAATGGGGGGTCCACAATGGTGGATCTCAACTTACACTGTATTGGTAGTAGTTAATCTGAAGACCAAATAGAAGGTCACACGGATATAAAATCCCACCTCCACAAATCGGGTTGGAGGCTTTTTTTTTGGTTATTAGAACCAGCCCATTCAAGTATTTACTTTTTTTGTTTTTATCGCATACTTTACTCCATAATTTCAACGGTAGCCGATCTATCGAAAACCGAAAAACGTGGCCAGCAATCCACGACACAAAAAACTTTGGCAGCCTCTGGTTTACACTATCAAACGCTTTTGATTGATCAACTCCTACCAACTCTACAAATTTTCTTTTATCTATCTGCTTATAGTATTTTGTTTAGGGTATTTTGTATAGCCGTACAGATTTATCTTTAATTATATTTCACTTTTCAAAAAAGAGCTAAAGAGCAGCCCAATTTTCAATTGTAGAGAAAGTGAAGAATTATTTTCCTTCTGGTATCGCTATGAAATATGATGAATGAAAGATAGTTGAAGTATTTATTACCTTATTCCTGAGTAAAATTAGTAAGTATAATGACCAGTTAAGAAAAAGAACTAAATTTTTCTTTATGATATTTTGGAACTTTATTGCTCCTTGGACAAGTAAAAAACTACTAAACGGAAAAACATACAATGAGAAACCAATAATCAACTACCAGCGGTTAAATACCATAACACAAAAGGAATCACAATTTAACATACAATTAGTTTCTAAATCAGCCAAAATAAAAACACGCTGACACACATCTCCATCAAACCATCACAAATAATTGTAAACGATAAATGGTAAATAAAAGCTAGCATAGCACTAAGATATAAAATAAACGTAATGAAATAGTTCTTAAAATCATAAAGTGAGACTACATAAAAACAAATCGGACGGAACAGTAACTATATAAAGTATAAGAAGGTTCTAAGAAGAGCCTTTCAAAACAAAAACAAATTCAAAAATTTTTTACCACGAAGTAAATATTAGTATTATCTTATAGATAAACATTTATAAATTGATGAGTGAATACACATCCAGTACTAGGATGTGTATTAATACAGGAAACATGAACCAAGCAGCATAATTATGGCAAACCAATGCGTTCCGGATATAAGATTTGGTCGCTTTGCACTCGATTATTATCTTATCTATGTTAGGTTATCTTATCTATGAAAAGCCTGAAATTGGCAACACTAACTCAAGTATTGACATAGGTGCTTCTGCGGTAACAAGTTTGATTTCAAAGTTGCGAGGTGATGTACAACCGATTTACAACACCGATTTTTATAAATAACTTTTTACATCTTTAGGTTTACTTGATGAAGTGAATTTGCTTCACATGATGTCACACGAAATTTACGAGCTAACATATTTGAAGGAGCGTCATTTAAAGATGTAAAAGAAATTAAAAAAACTGCCAGAGATTCGCACCATCAAGTCACGGATGGAAATTCCAACATGGTGTTTATGCACTGCAATGACAGTAATGTTGTGACTATAGCCTCAACTGTGAATGATGTTCATATACTTGGTAAGGTAAAACGTTAGTGTAATAATAGACTACTGGACATCGATCAACCGCATTGTTACCAATTGTATAACACGGTCATCTGTGGCGTAGACACACTTAATCAAAATGTCGAATAATACAGAATTGTGATTAGGCTGAAGGGGTGGTACTGGCAAATGATGATTTAACTGTAAATGTATGTACCAATAACGCATTTCAATTATACGGAATTTTGCCTGTAGGGTAATCTATAAATTCTCATTTTTGTCGTTTACTAGATACATAGTTCACACTTATCTCATGCTTGCAAAGTAACTACATCTTTCTCAAAACGAAGTGAAACCAAGTTGTCAGTATCACTCAAGAAAAAATTGTCTGATTCCATAATACTGGACGAAAAACGACATCACATTATTAAAAATGAAACTCAAATTCGATTCCGTCAATGTCATAAAAACACTAACTTTAGATGCAGCAAATGTATAATTAGAGTACATCAATTCCATTGTGTTAGTTCCGAAGCTTTAATTCAATGCAAAATATAGCACGGAATTGCAACTAAAAGAAGAAGTAACATTAGACCTAGAACTAGAAAACCTGAATGTTTCTAGGTCTGGTGTTAGTTCTAATGTTAGGTTTAGTTTAAGATACAGTGAAAACAATGCTGGGTTGTTGTATATTCCTATATTCGAGTTAGGTTGCATCCAGCCGAAACTTGAAGTTTGTTTCTAACGAGGTCATTTATACAAGATATTTCCATAAATCAATTTTAATCACAAATGCTAGAGATAAAATGATTTTCTATCTAAACCTAAGATATGAGCCTTCAAAGTTAACGAATTTTAAAACATTTTCTTACATATTAGCATTATGGTTTGCTTTGAAACATAAAATTTGGAAAATAGTGCAATAATATTATGGGAAACCGTTTAAGATCACTTTTGAAAATATGAAACTACGAGATCAATGCTCATACAGGATGGTCACAAAGGTTATTTAATTAAAACTTTTTTGTTGTGTCGTTAATCCTTAACTTTTCCAACTGATTCTAAAAGCCTATTTCATATTAAAATTATTTTCACTCTGAAATGTTTAACCCTCGTACGACCAAAATGATTGAACGATACATTGACGATGATAACGGGTCAATTTAGACCCATGCATGGTAAACCATCTTAGGTTTTGTTCAAAGCTTTAAAACTAAATACTGTATTAGAAATTTTGATAGCATCCCCGTTTTTGGGTTGTTGATGTTTCGAATCTTCGGTAAGTTATTTTTCTTCCCGTACTTTGCAATATTTATACAATTTGCTATTCCTTTTTTATCTTTTTGAATATTTGATTTAAATCGAATTGCAAACATTTCCAGTCTAATTAAGACTTATTTGTTCCAAATTACAAAGGCATTATACGCCGCATTATCAAAATAGTTAATAAATTATACTTATGGCCATCGTCTTGTAGCTCCATGGCAACTATATTATCGAAGATAGGCATCGGAACATATTTTGAATTGAGACTTGATACTGCTTTCAGAAGGCTTAATACTACTGCTAGAAGGTTTTCTTGAATTGAGACTTGATACTGCTTCCAGAAGACTTGATACTACTGCTAGAAGGCTTGATATTACTTCTAGACGATTTGATCTGCTTCCAGAAGACTTGATACTGTTTCTAAATGTCTTGATACTGCTTCCAAAAATCTTTAAACGTTTCGAAACGACTTGAAATGCTTCCAGAAATTTGATACTTCTTCTAGAAAACTTCAAATCTTTCCACAAGACTTGATACCTCTTCTAGAAGAGTTGAAATGCTTCCTCTGGAAGCATTTCTTGACTATTACTACTATATACTTGATATTGCTTCTAGAAGAGTTCAAATCCTTCGACAAGACTTGGTACCGTTTCTATAAGACTTAAAAGTTACTTGATATTGCTTCTAGAAGAGTTCAAATCCTTCTACAAGACTTGGTACCGTTTCTATAAGACTTAAAAGGCTTCGAAGAGAGTTCGTATTGCTTCTGAAAGACTTGATATTGCTTGCAAAAAACTTGAAATGCTTCCACAAGACTTGATACCGCTTCTATAAGACAAGAAATGCTTCCATAAAAATTGATAATGCGTCTCGTAAGATAGTAGGCACCGGAACAAGAGTACATATTTTGAATTGAGACTTGAACTGCTTCCATAAGACTTGATACCACTGCTAGAAGACTTGATACTGCTTCTAAATGCTTTAATACTGCTTCCAAAAAACTTCCAAGAAACATTTCGAAATGACTTGTAATGCTTCCAGAAATTTGAAATCTTCTAGAAAACTTCAAATCTTTCTACAAGACTTGATACCGCTTCTAGATTCCAGACTTGATCCTCTGGAAGCAATTCTTGACTATTACTATTACATACTTGATATTGCTTCTAGAAGAGTTCAAATCCTTCCACAAGACTTGATACTGTTTCTATAAGACTTGAAATGCTTCAAGGAGAATGGGAATTGCTTCTGAAAAACTTGATATTGCTTGCAAAAAAAACTTGAAATGCTTCCAGAAGACTTGATACCGCTTCTATAAGATTTGAAATGCTTCCATAAAAATTGAAAATACCTCTGGAAGACTTGAAATGCATCTAGAAGACTTGATACTGCTTCTAAAAGATTTTATATTGCTTACAAAAAATTTGAAGTAAACTTCAACAGTATTGTTGGTTTTATTTATCAGTATTGTTGGATTATAGATTTATGTCCTTTGCGGAATAGAGTCAGGATAAATAAGTAGGGCAATAGTTTTAGCAAATCTTTTACATTTCTTCGGACAATCCCAAGTAATGTTAAATTTTTGGTGAGAACTTCTGCAGCTAACAATATCCACCATATTCCACTATTATTTTAAAAATTAAAAAAAAATTAATAACAATTTTACTATTCGTTGTCCTTAATTTTTCTCAACTTTTATGAGCCTCTCTGCAATTTTTTTGGGCTTATAGGTCTCCTAGAAACTTGATGCAGTATTCTGATTCCAAAGCAGTCTGATGATCACAATATTTGTAATATGAACTTGCATATCGCATGAGAATAGTAATACTAGAAAATATGTGGAAGGACAACAACATCCAATTTGTATTTCGTATACTATTTAAACAATTATTGCTTTCGGGTCATTATTGACCCAGTTTTCGGTCGTACACATATTCACTTTTAGATCAAAAAAATTTTAATTTATTATTTTTTTCATTTATTTATTTCTAATTAAATGTATTTTTGAATATTCTCTCTAGGTGGTTCATTTCAAAGGGATTTTGTTTTGTTTTATAAGATAAAAGCTCGTTGTTAGTATTCTCAGACACGAAAGCGTGATATGTTTAAAACAAAGGGATCACGTGGAGAGTGTCACGTGCCACCCCACGAACAAACGGTACCAAATAATAGCTGCCTCCTTAATACAAAAGCGACTAATTGACGTGAAAATAAGGCGCTAGCTGTGCTAACTAGCGTACGTTCGTTTATTGTGGGTGTATTTTGATGAAGTAAAACGGAACTGTCAGCTCTCGTTATTAATCATATAATGGACTTTTTATCTTAATTATAAAGGTCGTTAAAAATGAATTTTTATTGGGATTATTAAGATGTTTTTTGTTGTTATTGTATTGTACTAGTATTTCGATTGAGTTTTGACCAGTGGACAGTAAAAATGTAGGCAATTTTGCCCGACCGGAAAGAGGACCGTATAGACGGGGTTTTGATTCGCTAACGACCGGTTTTGCTAATTGTGTTGTCAACGGACCCAGAAAGGAGGGTACCTGGGGCGCATAATCATGACTTGATTACCTGAAATTTAGAGTGATTTAGCAGGACCACCCCAAAATCCGAAAATACACAACAAATCAACTCCAACAAAACAAGATTCCAAAAAAAATCACTTCCTTTTTTCGTAATACTAATGACATTATCATTAATTTTTTAGCTCATCAAAATTACTGCAATAAATTTTTTATTAAAACTTTGATTAGAAAAGTTAAAATTTTTCTTTTGTTTACATCAGTGTTATTTCTATCTGAAGAAATAACCAAGAATTTTTTATTTCTTTTTGCGGTTTTTCTTTACTCCACCGCAAGTAAACTAATTTCGTATAATTGTTAGGAAATAGCATTTATACGCTCGACATACCAAGACGAAGGGCAATTAACTAATTATTACGAACACGTGCTGGCTTGTGCAAAAGAAAAACAAAAACTTTGAAGGTAAAAAGCAGGAGCTTAACCAAAATGAACCACCAGATGACGCAAAAACCAAACTCATTACCAGCACGCACTATTAATGAAATTAACTTTAATTTACAAAGAAACATTTTTTTTATCTTAAATACCTAAGCATAACGGTTCCGGCAAATTAACCAAAGTGTTTTAAATACTTCAATATGACGCGTGCTGTCCGCCTTCATCCTCCCTTTATCCATCTTGAACTACTTCCCCAGCTGTTATCCTCTTCACTCGAAAAATTTACAAAAAGGACTCCTTTTCCACGCGATGTTTATTTCCGTAAGCCTAGTAAACAAGCTGACCTTACACGAAATGATCTTTTCGAGACCCTTCTTGGAGGTCTCCGTTGACAAATTGCTCTCTTCCCCATGCAAAAGATACGTCAAAATATAACACAACATGTGTGCGCGGGAATTTTTACAAAATTTATGTTTCTTTCTGCATGGAAGAGGAGATGGGGAAGACAGTCCGAGACGGTCCAATTTTAAAAGCGCCGTAAATCTTGAGGGCCTCATTGTTTCTAAGACAAGGGCAGAAACCCTCCAGCGTGCCTACAAAGAAATCTTGGAGATTAACCGTTTTAAATGAGCATGTTAATAACGTTGTAAACCGTTTTTAGACAAAGATGAAGGAAAATGTCACTATTTTCTCCTTTTTATTTAAGGATTGAGAAATTGTTGTATGCTGTTATGAACAGTGGCTAAGGTTTATAGTTTCGGGTTTTATTTCCCGGTCATTCGTGATTGGAATAATGAGAATCCTTTCGGGGAATACTACTTATTACGAATCATTCGGGCGGATTTTCCAGACAAACCTTGTCCTTTGTTTTTTAATCAACATTTTTCTCTTTTTGTCATGCGTTAACATATGTCGCGACCTTGATGTTTAAACTAGAATAGATAGTAAACAGCTTTAATTTTATTTATTTGATTGTGCGATCGTTTTTTGTGAAGTGTTACAAAACAAATGGAAATATCCACCTTTTAATGACGCGAGTGTTGACGTTTTCTTCTTGTCACGCTTTCTTTAAACATTGTGATTAATGCTAATGATTCCATTGAAGTAATAATAAAAATAATTGTTGAAAATAAAATTAGATTGTTTCTTGAAAAATTATTGAAAATTATGCGGTATGAAATGTTTACTAATGAAGATATGGTTCTTGATGAATGTTTTATGGAAATTATAATTGTGCAATTGTTCGTACATTATGAATGGGCGATTCCTGGTAAAAAATTAATTATGTCAAGTTATGTTTTCAATTTATAAACATTTTGGATATTTACGACAATTTTAAAATTTTTAGTACAATTTTAATCAAGAAATTTTAACAATCCTTTTTTAATTATTGAAGTTTTTAAAAGTTTTTATATTTTCGTTTTTCTTTGTTTTTTTTGTTCAGTTAGAGACAGAGGTCTCTAGTATTCTTTGTTCCATAAGGTGACATATAGATATATCTCTACGACTAGGGTGTCCAATTTCCGGGAAAAAAAGATGTTGTCAGGATTTGGGACTAAGATCTAAATTCTTTCACTTGGTCTAAAAATCCAGAAATTCTCAAAAATAATCCCGAAATCAAAATACGTTTGAAAAAAAACTTAATCTACTTCGAAAGACTTGATATACTGCTTATAGATAACTTGATAGTACTTCCAAAAGAATGAATAAAATGCTTCCAGAAGACTTGAGCTGCTTACAGGTTTACTACTGCTCTTGAAAGACTTAATAGTGTTCCTAAAAAAGTTGATACTGCTTGTAGAAGACTTGAAATGCTTCCAGAAGATTTGCAATGCTTCCGGAAGACTTGATACTGCATGTAAACATTTGAAATGGTTCCCGAAGATTTGAAACGCTTCCACAAGACTAGATGCAGTATCAGCATCTAGATGACTTGAAATGCTTATAGAAGATTTACCCTGGAAGACTTAATACTGTTTCCATAAAAGTTGATATTGCTTCTAGAAAACTTGAAACATTTCGAAAAGACTTGAAATGCTTCCACAAGACTTGAGCTGCTTACAGAAGATTTACTACTGTCCCTTGAAGACTTAATACTGATTTTAGAAAACTTGATTTTGTTTGTAGAATACTTGAAATGCTTCCGGAAGACTTGATATTGCATCTGAAAGACTTGATAATGATTCTAGAAAAATTGAAGTGCTTGCAGAAACTTGATACTGCATCTAGAAGATTTGAGCTGGTTCCAAAAGATTTACTACTGCCCCTGGATGATTTAATACTACTTCTTGAATTTGATATTGCTTGTAGAAGACGTCAAATACTTCCAGAAGACTAGATATTGTCTCTGGAAGACTTGAACAGGTTTCAAAAAAGTTGAGTTAATTTCAGAAGATTTATTATTACCCATAGAAGACTTAATACTACTTCTAGAAAGCTTAATATGCATCCAAAAGAGCACCCATCCAAAATTGTTATTGTTTCATCAGGATTGGAGTTAATAAACATAACAAAAAGCCTAAATAGAAATTTAAAAAAATAAATTAAATGCCTTGGAAGATTTCTCTTTTAATACTGAGCATATTTTTTTGCAAAACAACAGGCGGTAAAAAAATCGTAGTCGATATTTATTTTTTTTTAATTTTGAGAGTCTAAAAATCATGGGACTTGTTACTGGTCCCGGACATACCAATTTTTTTTATGAAACCCCGGAACGGACCTGAGACCAAGTATTACCATATATTAGGTGTTTATGGGTTGAGATCAAAAGTTTTGATTACGAATCGTTATCATTTTATTTCTAGTATTTGTAATTAAAACTATGCCACGACTTACAGAAATAGCTTACATAGTCCATATTCATGTAATGTTGTTTGAGTGTCTTATAATTCAAAATGATAGTATTACGACTATCAATTTGAATTTTTTGATTTTTAGAATTAGTTCGAAAATTTAACCACATAACAAGAAAGTTTTAAAGAAATAATCTTTGTGGATTCCCTGTATAGCATTACACTGAAAAATGTTTAAAAATTTCTTAACTTTGAAAGTTTATATCTTAGCTATTTATGGGTTTAGATCAAAAAATTTGTCACAAATCGTCTCATTTTATCAGTAGTATGTGATTAAAATTATGCCATGACTGTAATAGACTGTATATGGTACCAAAATCATTATTGAATATTTAATCATCAACTATGGTACTTTATTTTTAAAATATTCTTTTTCTCATATTCTGTTATGCATCAACATCCTCCTTAGTATCCCTATGTATCGCCTTAACATAACCGATAACATATCATCTTATAAGGAGCATTTGGCTGATCCAATAATATTAACACATTTTCCAATGATTCTCTAAAAAATGCTCTGGTGGAGCTTGACATAAATCTCCAATCTTATTATTACAATAATGAATGCACCTAGACCAACCCAGACATCCTAACAGTAACATTTCGTAAGATATCATCAGAATACACAGAGTTTGAATATGAAATCAACTAGGGTAGGATCTGATGTATTCTTGATGTGTTTAATTTTTGTGTTACAGAATCAGCGTTTCCAATGTCGTGAAGACACGAACTCAAATAGAAAAACAAATCCCATCATTAAAAAATCTGGCTACAGGAAAAATTGTAGTTGTGGTATAGTGTGCTGCTGGATCTGACTGACGATAGTTTTGGTGGGTTAGATACAGATAGCTCAACATTGATAATTTTGCTTGATTTCACCAAGGCTTTTGATACACTTAATCATAGCCTATTGCCGAGTTTTCTAAAATTTATTGAGTTGGATGGTAAAGTGGTTAGATTATTCAATAATCTTCTTTCGGGTAGACTACAATTTGTAAGATCGATACAATCGAATATTACAATTTTTTCATCGGAGATATAGTAAAGCTTCGCTAATCCGAATCAATTAAAACCAGCATAATTCAGATTATGGAAGCATGCGGATTATTGAATCATATTCAGATATTGTCAAAAAAGTCTTATAAATACGTATTTATAGAGTTATTTTATTAAGGCTCGGTACTACCATCTTCTGGCTAAGCTATCTAAGGGGTTATTACCATAGTTATGGCTATTTTCCGTATTCTGATTGGCTAGTAGATGGACTAGTGGTGACTACTATCTTTTAAATAAATTTATCTTATAGATAAACCCACCCATTAGCCAATCAGAATACGTAAAATATTCGTAACCATGGTTAACCACGAGCCTAAGACCCAGTTTATTCACCTTTGGTTAAATTTATATCCAATTAAAAAAATAGCGAATTATGGTGAAATTACAGTAACCATGGAAATATCCAGTACTTAAATATAACCAAAGAATATATTAAAAGGTGAATAAACTGGATCTAAATGGTAGTTCTCTTTGCAGTTTATCTTGCAGATAATATTTTCTTGCTATTGTCTGCAGTTTATCTTGCAGCACATATGATATACTGAAGATTTTAGTTGCTTCCTCACTTAATTCGGCTGTCCCAACGCCTTTATAGAGAAAACAGCTTTTTTTTGCGAAATCTTACTGTCCTTTCAATTTATTCTCGAAATTAAGCCATGCTTCATTCTATCAATATGCTGATGAAGCGATCTTCCTGCGATATATGTCACTATTACTGGTGAACTAAAGATAGTGTGTGCAGAGATTACTAAAGTTGTTTATCGATAAATTTCATGTAAGTGTTTATACACTAGTTCAGCCAATATACTTTTTAGATACTTTATCTTGAACAATCAATTGAAGTTTATTAACCACATCAAATTTGTGTGGTTGTTCTTATAGTGTTTTGAAGCATTTCTATTCAAATCGAACTAGTTTATCTGTCAGGCTCAAGCGTTTTCTATGTAATGGTTTAGTTTTATATAAATTTAATCATTGTGGTGTTATCTTTAGTCCTTGTCTATCTTATGAATCCAAGCGAAGAGTGCAGATCATTTAAAACTCTAGTTTACGTTTCATTTATGGTATAAAGCGTAGGGAAGACATCTCACCATTCTTATTATCAAATGGTTGGCTAAACATAGCACAGAGATTTCTTAAATATTACTTATGTCAAGTTTATGAAATTGTTCAGCCAGTAAACCTCCTTATCTTTTGCAAACGGTAACGTTTCCCACGCATATACATAACATAAATTTAAAACATACATTTAAAATGATAATACCAATTTAGCAATCTGCTAAGTTTTGTCACTTTTATTCATATCAAATTCCGCGTCTTTAGATAACTCGATCTTGCAATTTAGCCCACTTATACATCATAACTCTCTACATATGTATATTTAAGTATAACAATGGTTGTTGTCTACAGGTTTTATTGTGATATTATTTATATACTGTGTATCTACAATATTTCACCCGCGTATTTTTTGGACGAAAATTGACAAAAAAGCCAAAATAAAAGTAGGTGAAAAATGATCCATTTTATAACTGATACTTATTACCAAATCTGTTATTTATGTATGGTCAAATAGCGTGTACATAATGTGCTGGTTCCATCGCGCAAAGAGATGCAATCTTGTTGTATTTGCAGAGACAATTCATCACATGCCTCGGTATGCTCATTTTATAAAAAAATTATGTAAGCAACGGCTATCAATATCTTTACTTCTTTAAGTTGTCAGCTACAACTCCGGCCCATACATTAACTCTCACTAATAATGGTCACTGACGATAATTTTCTGGTATTGCATACTCCAAACGTGCGCATTATGGACATTAAAAATTCCGTTTTTAGTAAATGTTTAGTAAATATCTCCCAAAATAGCAGAAAAATTCTTGGCCTTCCGTAACATCTCCCCCATCATTCATTAATATCAAACCTGGTACCTATTACTTAACATAATCTTTAGTCTCAATGTTTGTTGAACTCTATCGACATCTTCTCCATTATTAATTAATATCATTTGGACTACATCACTTTAGATAGTTATTTCCATATACTTCAAAAGATTCTAGGTATCCCTCAATAAATTATCATTTATTTATGAATATCGTCCTTTATATCCTTTATATCGTCAAATCATTCATATTATCCGACAATATTGACACCGCCATCTTCTTCAATATATTATGTTTGTCTATCATCATCCTTCAAATTATCTCTAAGATATTCCGTACTATGTAGCCTCTCTCATCTGCATCTTGAATATCACACATTATCTTTAGTTTTCCTCGTCATTATTAACTGCATCTCTCAGTTTCACAACATTTACATCGATTAATATCGTTCTTTGATTAATATCGTCACATGTATACATGCTCATTATACATAGTATACACAGTTATATATATATATATGTATACATAGTAGTTTTCCGACTCGATTCCCAATTAAAGCACAGCTAAATTAAAAAGAAAATCATAAATATAGATGTTGGTATGAAAAAAATAGAATTTAATTGATCATATCGTTATCATAATTAAGAAAATTTGTAAGTTTTATTCGTTTATTAATGATTCACATAAACTCGGTAAAAGCAAAATGCGTCATCACAAATACGTAAATAAAACATCTTTAATGCTTTTAAGAACATCCAATATTCATTCTTTTCAATTTATTGTTGGTTCATCGTTAACTAAAAATACTTATCTCTTTTCAGTTGAGATGAAAAAGACTAACGTATTTATGTTGTACAAATAGCATTTAACGTTGTAATACATTTGAATGCGAATTGTTTTCACGCAAGAACGAACACATTAGGATCCCGTTCACTAGCGTGGGGCTCGTGTGTCGGAAACCCTTCAGGTAACAGTTTCTGAAGGGGATCCGATCCCGATCGGACTCAGGGTGGTCCATGAACATGGTGTAACGTTCAGAAGCGATGTGTCAATTTCACTTATTAACACATGAATGATCGCAATGCGTAAGAAAATCGTATAAAATTTTTTTCTTAACTATTTTTTTTGATACACCCTAACAAAAGTAATTCACCACTAAAAATGGCGTCTAAAGAACGATCAATAACCGACGCTGGTTAGCTATTGGTTGGTTTAAAAGCGTCGGCGTCACTGGACGCCATTTTGGACGCGGAGGCGTCGTTTTTCGGAATATCCAGGGGGAAGGGAACAAGAAAACAGAAAAAATCAATAAAACGTTGTCTCTATCTGGAAATGAACCTACCTTTCCCGGTTCTTTGTCGAAGTCGCATTCTTTCTCTGGCATGTAACTGTTAGTTGGAGGCGAAAAAACGAGTTGTAAATTTGTCCCTGTCGTCGAAAATGCTATTTCTGTGTGTCCTTCTCGACAGGCGTTCAAAAACCTTCCTTGTCGTTCCTCTTGAGGTCGATCCCTGTAGCCGGTGTATCTTACCTGGAACAAAAAAAATTATGGGTTCTCGTCTTTTCTTAATAAAGACATGAAGATGTCAAGTTTTTAAGTTAAAGCTTTTTAAGTCCAAGCCATTTAAAAAACCACGCAACTTTAATAAATCCAATTTCATCGTGTATCTAACATTAATCATTATATTCGCTGTTTTCTAGGCTATTTCAAATTGACATGTGAAAGTATTTCTGTTGCTGTAATGAAATGTTTGCCAAATTGGTTTCTCACGTTTGCGAGGAAACTGAAATAATTTACCACAACGGTTACTGTTAAACATTTATTTTATTAAGTCATATTTGTTTTAATTATTATTGACATCTCAGTATTCATAAAGTAAGATTCTAGTTCGTGGTGATACAACAAAAATCACGGTAACGTAAATATTAAAACTGATGGAGAAATAAAAAAAAATGTTCCTAATGCATCATTTAATCATAATCCAGAATGGATTTATATTTATCTATCACCAATTTCTAGTGATAGATAAATATGAAAATAAGCAGATTTTTGTTAATTAAATAAATTATGAGATAGATATAATGAAGAAAACCGTTATTAATAAAAAATATTCCTAATGCATCAATAAGTCATAATCTAGAATGATTTCATGTTTATCTATCATCAGCGTCTAGTGATGTAGCATAAATCAAGAAATGTCAGAATTGGGCGCTTTTCTTTAAGGAAATCCACTATAACGTTATGGAAAAAGACCTTATATTATTCCTAATGCATCTAGCAGTCATAATTCATAGATATTTCGTACTTATTACCGGTTTTTCGTGATATAAATCGTAAAATGTTAAAATTTGATCATTTTTCATAAGTTTCTGGTGATACAGCTTAAATCACAAAATGTCCAAATTAGACAAATTTTCTTAATAAACTCAACTATCGCGCAAGTACCTAAACTGATGAAGAAAAAAGTTATGAATAAAAAATATTTCTAATGCATCACTAAATCATAATCCATACTTATAATTATCTACCATAAGTAGAGACCGGATTTATATGTTTCTGCATATAACTTCATATTTTGCATTTTTATCACATATTAATTTAGTTGTCCATATACATCATCATACGATATTTGGTGCCTCCGGGCTGGGTTGGACGAACGAAACGAATGCGCTCCTTTTTACTTCAAACTAGAATTAACAATAGAACTGACTCTAGACCTAGAACTAGAATCAATCGGGTTTAGCCGTCTTGAGAAGTGTACGGCAAAACCTGAATGTTCCTTGTTCTAGAGTTAGATGTAGTATTATAAAACTAGAACTAACACTAGACCTAGAAGTGGACAGCTTTGGGTGTCCACTTTTAACCCGAATCTTTCTACTTCTAGGTCTAGTGTTAGTTCTAGTTTTACTTCAATTGAAATAAAAGGGTTGCCAAACTAGTTGGTAAAGTACTCTATTTCAGAAACTATTCATTGTACAGACGTTTCTTAAAAAATTTCAAATGCACGGATAAACCCAATTCACTCCAACCCAACCCTATATATTTAAATTGAAGCAAAACTAGAACTGACACTAGACCTAGAACTAGAATCTTTCGGGCTTAGCCTAAACTCGAATATTTCTAGTTCTAGATCTAGAGTTAAATCTGCAAACTTCTTGTGACATATAAAATTAGTCTATGCTTGAAGTCTCCCAACCCAACCCAACCCAACTCAACTACACAGTTTTACAAAGATCTCGAAAATGTTTGGTATAGAACTAATTGTAAGTAATTAGCTATATTCATTGCCTATAGTGCAAGTATGCGGTATCAGACTTTTGCAAAAATGATGTTTACCTACATCATAGTAAATGATAACATACTCTATATTCTTCTATTTTGCCTCTGAAAGTGCAACCAGCCAATCTAACTTCAAGAAATGTACAAGTGTTGGTATACAGGATAACTTTCATGACAATGTTAGCAAATTATAAGTAACAAAAAATCTGATTTTTTATTTAAGTAAATTCTAATATCGCTCTCTAGGCAAATATCAAAATAAATACATGGTGTACAAAAAGGATGGAATAATAGCTCTACAGCCTTACCTTCAACTTATATTAAAGAAAATTTAAAATAAAAGTTACTTGAAACTATTTTCCGTATATCTGGGTGTAGGAATAAAATAAAAATCATGACGGCACTTTGAGTTACGATATGGTATTTTCAGACATTGTTTTTTAAATGGAATAGCCTCAATATTTTAAGATTTTTGGATTCCTTTTGACATGATGTTGCAAAATGCTATAAGGTTTTAATGCTCTTTAAACTGCATCCGTTTTCGAGTTATTGAAAATCTCTTATTTTCTCTTATTTAATCTCTTATTTAATAAGATTTGACACAGTGATAACTAAATTATGGTTATTATTATTCTGATATCAGTACAGGATCAATTCAAAACATTTTGAAAAAAGAGAAACAACATCACCTCATTATCAACTACATATACGTAGGCTTTTAAATGAGGTATTTTTGAATTGTTGGATATGGGTCTTGTTATGTTGTCCATATGGGGTAGGTGAACCAATAAGAGCAAAGTATACCAAAACCAACCTAATAATTTCACAGAATTAGCTAGGATGGCGAATACGGCACAAAGTATTGCCGGAACAAAGGGCATGATCTTTGTAATCAACCCAACACACATATTTATAGTGATAAATACTTATTTCCCCGATATTTTTAATATCTTTTCCAACAAAATGCGAATTAAAAAAACACCTTTTTACACGGCAGTGAACGAAAGACTCGTGTCAATTAAAATCCTTATAAATTTGCGTTAGCCCAAATGATATAAACTATCTGTTATGATAGTGTTTTGTAGCTGGAAATATAACTTGGCATTGATCTGGTGGCCTATGTGAATGACCTGATTGTAGTCATAAAAAATAACACTAAACTTGTAGTTGTACTATCTCTAAAATATTGAAATTAAGATAGGTACTAAAGACGGACATGGAATCATTGCTATTCTGTATGTAGTGTGAAGCAAGGTGATGACGTACCGACATGCGAAACATATGGATAATAGTCATAAAAGTGACTGCTCGTTTCGAAGTTAAAAAACTTATCTGTTGAAATAACATACCATCATAAGAGCCAGATACGCGAAGGCTCTGGATAAGCAACTCAAAACTCCCATACAGACCCATACAAAATTTTTAATAGATGATTGAGTAACTTGATATTCCCTTGAATAGTTTCCAGATGACTTGGTACTGCTATCTCGATACTGCTTCCAAAAGACTTGTTATTGCTTGTAGATGACGTGATATTCTTTAAAAAAAAATAGAAATGCTTCCCTAAAACTTGATACTTCTTCTAGGAGACTTAGTATTGTATCCAGAATACTTTAAATGTTTCCAGAATACTGGATTAGATTTGAAATGCTTTCAGAATATTTGAACTCCTTTGGAAACTTTTGCAAGTTACTTCTACAAGATTTGATACCAGTTCTACAAAACTTAAATTCCTTTCAGAAGACTTGACATTCCCTTTGGAAGAATTTGATACCTCTTCTCGAAGAATTGAAATTGTGAAAATACATACATACTTTTTTACAATTAATACTTTTAGTGATTCTTTAGACCACTGCCTTGACCACAAATGGACAACATTTTAGACATTTAATATGAAATATTATTACAAGTAAATGTAGTCACCACTTCTGTTCTTATTTATTTAATATCTACTTAACAATCATACACATAACATAGTAACAAACATAACAATCCCATAATGATGTCATAATTTGGTTATCGGTTTGCCAAATTTTGTAAAATAAAAGTCTGAAATCACGAGAACTTTGAGCAGTTTAAAAAAGCATTGAAACGTTATGGCATTTTGCAACACAATTGTCAAAAGGAGTCCAAATACTCCTTTTTTAAATTAATGAAATTTATTTAAATGATTTCCAAAAATAAGATAATGTTGATCTAAGAAATCCTGCAGTCTGTCAGATTAACTCCAGACATTTTGTGACTTATGATGTTAGACTATGTTTTGGGTTTACCAACCCAACCCAACGCCATTGTATGTTTGGTAAGTAGTTGCAATGTTTGTAAGAAGTTGTGGCAGATTGTGAAAGTTGTACATCAATGAAAAGTGAAAAAAATTTTCTACATGTGTACTAAGACTGATGTTTTGCAGATAATTCTGCCCATCTTGACTGTCTTATAATTGTCAGCAACAGTATTTTAAGCTAGTAATCGATCTAGATTTAGCACTATTTATCTTATTTTTTTTATATCACGTTTGATTTTATTCATAAACACTACGAATACGTGTCTAATGTTAGTTCTAGTTTTACTTCAATTGAAATATACAGGCTTGCCAAATCAATTTGTAAAGTCCTTTATTTCAGTAACTATTTTTTGTAGAGGCCTTTGTTAATAAAATCTTTTCAAATGAATGGATAAATCTAACCCAACCCAACCCTGTATATTTAAACTGAAGTAAACCTAAAACTAGAATGTTTCTAGCTCTAAATCTGGAGTTCTATCTAATGATATAAAACTAGCACAAACACTGGACCTAGAAGTGGAAAGATTCATCGTCTGAAGACGCACGGATAAACCCAGTGCAACCAAATCCAACCCAACGCTAAATATTTGAACTGATGTAAAACTAGAACTAACACTAGATCTAGAACTATACGGGTTTAGCCGTCTTGAGAGATGTACGGCTAAACCCAAGTGTTTCTAGTTTTAGAATTAGATCTAATGACATAAAACTAGAACTAACACTAGATCTAGAAGTGGAAACCTTTGGGTTTACTTCAATTGAAGAAGAGGGTTGCGAAATCAGTTTGTAAAGTACACTATTTAAAAAAATATTCTTTATAGAGACCTTTGTTAATAAATGTCTTCAGATAGGCAGTTAAGCCCAACTCAACCCAACCTTGTATACTTGAACCTGTTAAAGTTCTACTAAAAAATTTGAAACACTATTAAAAGTAGTATTTTTGTAATTCTTGCCGATGCAAGTACACTTTTTTTTTGTTTTACCGCATAATATTGTCCATATTTGCGAGATATTACTGCATATTTCGATCAATTTTAAACACATACACTCAGCAGCAGAAGTCTGCGTACAAAAAACTTGTAATACTTTAATTGAAAAAATAAGAGTCATAATTTAATGTGATAAACTTGATTTTTTTAAATTTTGTATATTAACTACATATAATTGTATTAACAAAATATGCTTCAACAAAACAGAAACAGTAGTTACAGAAAAAAATCAAAACTAAAAATTCTACAAATAACGGGTATGCAAAAATCTGCGTACAAGTCAGGACAGTATTTATAAAAAATTCATAAATGAGATCATTGTTTCTATATTAATATGAGGTCGGATAACCTTTACGTTTAATGACCTCCCTTAAACGTTTAGGCATGGAGTGCACTAATTTCTTCATTTCGTCCGAACTGATTTTGGCCCATTCCTCAATCACAACATTTTTTAACGTTTCCTTCGAGGTTATGTTGTGTTGCCGAATCTTGCGTTCCAGTAAATCCCAGAGGTGTTCGATGGGATTCAAGTCCGGCGATTGTGGAGGTGTTTTATGTTGCTTTGGGGTATTGTATAGTAGCCAAAGCTTAGTGTTGTGGGCGCAATGTTTGGGGTCATTATCTTGTTGAAAAAAGTATTCGGACCCCAAGCCAAGTTTTCGATGCTAGGCTTCAAATTTTCTTTTAAAATGTCTATATACATTTTATGGTCCATTGTCGATGTTATGAAAACCAACCTTCCCACCCCTTTGGTGCACATACACCCCCAAACCATAAGTCCACCACCTCCGTGTTTTACAGTCGCTTTCAAATTTTCGGGATTAAGGGCAGTATTAGGTTTTCTCCATACAAGTTGTTTACCCTTAATGCCGAAAATGCAAAATTTGCTCTCATCTGTAAAGAGAACTTTCTCCCAGAATTCAATGGGCTTGTCTAAGAGTTTTTTTGCAAAGGCGACCCGCTTCTGACGATTGACCTCTGACACAAATGGCTTTTTTCGTGCAACGCGACTGTGATAGTTAGCTTTTTTTAACGTCCTTCTCACCGTATCTTTGCTGATAGTTTTATGAAATTCTTCTTGTACATTTTCTATTTTTTTTGCCGTCAGCCTAGGTTCTTTTCTAACCTGCTGTACAATTTTTCGCTTCTCTCGGTTTGTTAAAAGGGGTGGTCTACCAGATCGCGGACGTGAGAGGTAATCTTCAGTGTCTTTATAATTATTAATTACTCTTTGAATGGAAGAGTGTGACCTGCCGACAGTTTCTCTTATTTTTCGAAAAGATTTTCCCTCTTTCCATAACTTTACAATAATTTTTCTCTCTCCCAATTCAATTTCCTTTCCTTTCGTGTCCATTCTAACTTTTAGCTTCTAAGCCTCTGCTAATATAATTGACACCGATTATCTTTTATTTAAATCGGAAAGCGTACATCTCCAACTACGTATTTAAGTAAATAAGTATGTTTTGGAGAAGGCGTCTTTATTTGTACGAAGATTTTTGCATACGCATTATTTGGAGAATTTTTAATTTTAATTTTTTTTGTAACTAATATTTCTGTTTTATTGATGCATATTTTGTTAATAGAATTATATGTAGTTAATATACAAAATAAAAAAAAATTGAAGTTTATCACATTAGATCATGACCCTTATTTTTTCCGTTAAAGTGTTAGAAGTTTCTTGTACGCAGACTTCTACTGCTAAGTGTATAAATCCGATAATCATGAATGATACTGTATTAAAATGTCGGTTATAAGCAGTTTGAAATATCGATTAACACCTCTAATTTACATAAAAACTTATGATTACCACTCCATTTCTTATAAAAAATTGAAACAAGCACACAGGTTACATAACAATTCAATTCAATATTACATTGTAAATAAATAAGGAATAAAAGTCGTCTTCGAAAGACGATGTATTATAATAATAATTTGTCTTGTTAATTTGAACGTTATTGTAAAATTTTTGTGGTTAATATAATAATTATGGTATCATATATAAGAAAGAAAAATAAACAAAATTATTTTTTTAATTTTTTTATCCAATTAAAATTTCCTCAATGTAGTTAATTAACTTTTATAGTTAAAATCATTCTGTAATAAACATATTCGATTACGTCGCGATGGAAAAATTTGCTAATGGAACTCGTTAGTGTGGAAACGGTGATGATTTTAAAATTTAATAACCGAATCGGATAAAACGATGTAATTAGAAAGGACTTATTTATAATTTATTATAAAATTTTAGTTTACTTTTTGTTCCCAAAATTATCTTAAGGTTAAATTCGATTTGAAAGTAGAATTGGATAAGATAAATTGGTTAACGTGACTTCCTGGTTTTGTTGGAAGTCGATTTTCTGTTCGGTCTAGATTAATAACAGAATTACAGAAAATCACAAGTTAAGTGCAAAGCACGCGTGCCATAATTCATAAGGTTATTGCTGCTGGCAAACTCCAGAAACCTGTGTTTATGTGGAACGGTTATTTTTGAGCGTTTACGAGCTTCAAGCAAAAGCTTCGTTTCTTAGTTAGTAGAAAGTTAAAGAAACAGAAATTGATATCGGCGAGTTTATGAATTGAGTAATAGGTTTCTTGGAAATTGAGAGAAACCCGAGATGAGATAACTTTTTAAATTAATTCCGGACATTCCTTAAGTTCTTCCATAGTAACTCACCAAATAAGAATAATAATAATTTATTCACTTAAATAGAATAAATAAAATCTACATAACCGCAATATTAGCCAAACGAAATAATCTAATTTGCGGTTATAATAATTTTTTGTATTTACTTTAATTTTTTAATTTGAGGTTGTAGTTTTAAAACCAAAACTAACAAGTTAATCGTGACGCGTTCCATAATTTTTAATGTAAGTTAACATTGAGAATCCACCTGTTTCAACTTCTCATTTTGTTAAATACCCAACAGTCAAGTGTCGATTATTACGAACACATTAACAGTGCGTGACTGCAACTGCCAATGATTGTAAAGTAAAACGAGTCGATTAAAAATAAACGAACGTTCCGGTAATAGAAGCACATTAGCACGAACAGCATGTAATTTCCATTCGGCTTACATAAAATAAACGAAACGAATTAATGTTTGACGAAGAAGCAGTTCTTCGAAATTTTAGATACTATGCGTCAGCCTATAAAATTTATGTTATTAAATAATTCAACGGTTATCTTTTCTTGTTTAATAATAATGAGGAACGATCTTAAAATGATCTTTTTTATGTGCGATTTGAGATTTGCAATGCGAGGAATTTTAAACGGTTGTTTTGTTATCTATTGCTTCTAGGTTGTCGTTGATAGGAATTTGTGGTTATGACTCACGAAGATAATGTTGTAATTTTTCTGTGTAGTTATGGTTTCTCCTTGTTTTGTGTGTTAAATCTGTCTGTAAAATCTACATTATTTGGGAAATAGAGTAAAATTTCGATACCCCTTTCGTATCGAGGTTCAACAAAACTTCAAAGATGAACATTAAAGTTTTAGTTTTATTTAATTATTGTGTACTAATTCTGCTGGTTTAGTATCTACATCATTATGCTATATCATGATACGTCATTTAGTCAACAAATTGTAAATCGAATACAGCTAAATCAATAGTAATAATTTCTTCATACAAAATGGTTTGTTATAACCTTCCTTAGCAACAAGTTCGAACCTGTGTTAGTGTTAGATCTAGTTTTAATTCAGTTAACGCCGGTAGAGGTAGAAGTCGTATATGTAGTAGATGTTTAACTATTTTTCTGTCTTCTGAATCTATCTCCCAATGTCACTGCCAGAAATCCACAAATGTTTGCATGCTATAAAGGATAACTTTCAAATTACATATCAATAACAAAAAACCGACAAAATCTAATTTTTAATTCAAGGACATTCTAATATCGTTCTTCGAACTAATATCAAAATAAATATATTAATATGCCTAACGTACCTAATGCAGATTTTTGCATTGCTACCTGTTAATGATATAACCCTGGAAGAAAATTTTAAAGAATATGATGATGTTGAGCGTAGAATTTCGTTGTCTGTCAGATAAATTTCAGACTTTTTGTGACATGATATTAAACTATGCTTGAGGTCTTCCAACCCAACCCAACGTCATTATAATGATCGCAAAAATGTTTGATATAGAACTAATTGTAAATAGTGACTGTACTCATTGCTCCGTATCAGATTTTCGCAAAAACGATGTTTACCTCACACATACTCTATATTGTTCTGTTGGTTGCGTCTGAATGTACAATCTGCAAATCGCATTTCAAAAATTGACAAACCTATGTACAAGATAATTTTCAAGAGAATGTCAGCAAATTACATATAACAAACAACCCACAAAATCTAAGTTTTAATTTTAGGACAATCTAATATCGCTCTTCAAACTAATATCAAAATAAATACAATATTCATATGCCTAAAGAAGATGTTTGCATTGCAAGCTTTTAATGTCCTAAACTCTTGAAGAGGGTTTCAGAAAATATGATAATGTTTTGGGCAGAAAGACTACGGTTGATAGCCCTTTTAGGCCAACATATATTTTTTTTCTGTATATATGTATATTCATTTGTTATTTCTTTTTTCTTTTGTACATCATGTTTTATGTTACTGTTGGCATAAATAAATTTTGTTTCTCTCTCTCTCTATGATAATGTTGATCAAAGAAATTTCGCAATCTCTCAGAATAACTCCAGATTTTTGTGACATATATAGATATTAGACCAGCGGTTCACCTCTTTTGACTTGCAGACCTTAGTAGAATTTGTCAAAAAAATGCGCGAACCAGTCAACTATTTTGAACAATGTCGTGTTAATCATAAATTATGTAAAATGAAATATTAATTATTGGACAATAATAATACAGTGTGTTCATGATAAAACAAATAAATTCAATAAAATTTTGAGTGCTCATTTGGTCAATTTTTAATTTTGATGGCTCAACCCAGCCTAAATAGTTAATTGGTATCAAGTTGATGGCTCAATCCAACTAATATTTAGTACCAACAAGTTAGTTGGGTTGGGTTAAGATTAATGGCTCAACCAAGCCCAACTAATAATTAGCTCTGACTAGCTACTTGGGTTGGGTTGAGTTCAGATTAACTTGATAGTTGAACCCAACGCAATTAATATTTAATGCTAACTAGCTAGTTGGGTTGGATTAAAGTTAATGGGTCACCTAAACCCAATTAATATCTAACACTGATTAGCAAGGTTGTTGGGTTGGGTTCAGACAAAGTTGATGGTTCAACCCAACATAATAAGATCAAATTTATGGTTGAACCCAACGCAATTAATATTTAATGCTAACTAGCTAGTTCGGTTGGGTTTAAGTTAATAGCTCACCCCAACCCAATTGATATCTAGAGCTAACTAACTAGTTGGGTTGCGTTTATATAAGGTTGATACCTCAAACTAACCCCATTAATATTTTGTGCCAATATTATGTATTATTGGTAGTTTGTAGTGCTTCACGGATGGAGAAGTATGCGTTCTGGTTGATCCAAGGTATCATCCGTTCATCCGTAGTCTCCTGTCTCAGTCTGTCAACAGGAGAGTTCGAAGCTACAAAGCACTGAAGATGCCAAGTGAGATCTTGGCGAAACGTCTGCCCCTGTCCACAGGGAACAACCACGATAATGAACGGATGATACCTCGGATCAACCAGAACACATTATGTATTATTAGTTGAAAATCATAGGTCTTAGGATCCTCAACTAATGTCTAGTGTCAATACCTATCTAAATCAATCACAAATAAAAGTCGTTTTTTAAATTCGCCAGACGCGTTTTTTCTGCGAAAAAGCAGTTGCCAAAAATGTGCTGAATCACTTCCTCTCAACAGATGACCATCCTAAAAGTGATAACAATTCCGAATAACTAATAATTTGTTAGTTAATGTATCTAAATAATAATAAAGAACATCTAGTAGAGTAAAATCTGCCATTAAAGGCTTAGTGGTGAAACTCACGAACAATAGTGTGAAGGATTTTTGGATTAATGTACCTCATTTATCCATTGTAAAACTTCATTGAAATCCTTCATAATCAGTTTTTGAAAAATTATGAAAAAAATGTATTAAAAGTATTTGGAGTCAATGAAATGTATGTTATTTTAATTTTTTGTTGCAAGAATGTGAGTTTTTGAATCAGCTTACTACCTAGTAAAATCTAAGTGATTTTAATCATTAGTCTTTAACATGCTATGCAAAGGTCCACCCTATTCATATCGCTAGCAATAGATTTTCATCCTGCATAAACCGGAGAATCAAATTTTCAAATAAATTGTTGTTAATTGCAGATGAAATTGAATTGCAGTACAATGTTATTGTATTACTTATAGCCTTCCATAATCTGGGCCAAATTAATATCATGTTCAAGTATCCTTAATAGTATTAGAAAAGCTTTATTTTAGCAAAAACGCGAACAGTGCCAGTTTTTCAATAAAATAAATATAATATTAATATGATTAACGTGCCTAATGAAGATTTTTGCATTACTAACTCTTAAAGACCTAAACTCTCAAGAGAATTTTAGGGAGTATGATAATGTTTGATCTAAGAAATCTCGCAGTCTGTCAAACTAACTCCACACTTTTTGGAACATATGATATGAGACTATGCTTGTAATCTCCTAACCCAACCCAACGTTATTGTATTAGCAAAATCGCAAAAATTATCAAAAACATAGACACTCAAAGATACTCCTTGTTATTATCTTATTTCCAAGCAGATAAAGGACTTTTATCATGAAGTACCTTTAATATGACGTACGATACGGTTGGTGGTATTGCAGACTTGGTTTGAAAGGATGATGATTCTATTGCATGTGGTGATCAAATCTGTTAAAGTAGCGGTAAGTTGCAATGTATGGTCGAAGTACTCTTTGCAGAACTGATCAGAAATTCATTGTCAGCAGTGAAAATGTTTTTTATGTTATTGGGCATTTATCATCGATATAAAAAAAACTGTTTTGAAAGAAATTTAACATCACATGTAATCAAAGTCCATGATCTAAAAGCAGTAGCATACAAAAAGTTTGCTTAATACAAGAGTGTCGTTTCTGATATCTTTTTATTTATATTACAATATGTTAGATGAGTTGTGGCAAATTGTGGAAGGTATACATCATGATGATCATACATATGCGCACTAAAATTCATGTTTTACAAATAATTCTGCCCATACTGAATGTACAAATAAATGAAAAGAATGTCGGCAAATTAAATATAACAAAAAAATCCACAAAATCTGATTTTTAATTTAGGGAGATTCTAATTATCGTTCTTCGAGTTAATATCAAAATAAATATAATATTAATATGCCTGATGGAGATTTTTGCGTTGTAAACTTTTAAGAGAATTTTAAAGAATATGATAATTTTGATCCAAGAAATCCCGCAGTCTATCAGATTAAGTCCACACTTTTTGTGGCATATTATATCAGACTATGCTTGTAGTCTCTTAACTTTCTCAACTCAACCCAACGTCATTGCATAATGAATATTGCAAAAATGTTGAAAAATATAAAAATTTAAAGATACTTCTTGTTATTCTTTTAATTCCAAGAAACAGAAAAAGAACTTTTACCATAAAGTACCTCATACGCGATGCGGTTGGTGGTATTGCAGACTTGGTTTAAAAGGATGTTGGTTGTATTGCGTGTGGTGTTGTAATATAGCACGCAGTACGACGTACATGAAGGTTGGTAATCTGTTGAAGTAGCGGTAAGTTGCAATGTATGGTCGAAGTATTCTTTGCAGAACTGATCAGAAATTCATTGTCAGCGGTGAGAAAGCTTTTTATATTACTCGCCATTTATGAAAACTGAAAATATTTTTCTACATGCATACTAAGACTCATGTTTAACAGAAAATTCTGCCCATACTTGCTCTATAACTCTTAGCAAAACTACTTTAAGCTTTTTTGGGAGATTTAGACTTAATTGATTCAAGTAATAAATAGAATAATTCATTATCACATTCTTATGTCTTCAAACAAATCTTATGTTATTACTCATCATTACTACAAATTCTGCTCCTTAGATTTTATTCATAAACAACAAGCCTCAAAATCAAATATTCAAGAAAAAATAAGTTGTGTGAAGATGTTGTAGGCAAATTTTGTCTAAATTGAAAATTAGTACCATATTTTTGCTTTTCTTAGATATGGAACTTTATTTTTAAGCTTCTTATTTCATAGGTAATAAGAAGCAAGTACAGAAAACGTTGCAAATATGATATTTTGAAAAACTTGCTTATATTAAAGATGATTCATGTATTTCAGTTTCACTTTCGCTTAAATTAGGAAACTTTAAAGTCATATATTTTTTATAACAAACCTATGAGTCTACGAATAACCATTATTGTTTATAGATACATATAGCTAGCCAACCGAAGTGTTTATCCATGTGGTCCATAGTTATGACTACCAGATGGCTGGATATATTTGAATCGTAGTACCAATAAAAATACGGCAAAATAATATAAATCACGTAGAGATCATATAAAGTTGGTTTAGGTGTCAAATTTCACTAAAACAACACATTCAACCAAATGTAGTTGAGTGATCCAATAAGAAATTGTTTACAAATTTTTTGCAAACTTTCTCTTTGAGTAAATTTTTTGAATACATTAACGATATGTTGCATGCTTGATGAATTTATATGCCACATTTTGCGACAAGCTCAAGTCATCATGTTAATTTAATTGACACTCAAATAGTGGATTTGCATAATTCTGAAGATAATATTAGCAGATATGGATGGTAGCAAACGTAGAATGAATTATATTAAAACGAAACCACAAAAATCATGGTTCTGTAACTTCTCACCACGATAAATAAATTAATGTCTGAAACTAACAAAAAAAAAAACATTTCTGTACGGCGAGGTTTTAATTGAGGAGTTCTTAATGATTGCTTAGTGATGCATGAAATGTGTCAGGTAAAAAGCACATTAAATTGATACAAAATATTCCATTTGCATCTACAACTTTATATTAACATTTTGTTTTGTATAAATAAAATATGATATACCGAATTCGATATTCTAAGATATCTTTTGAATGAATCAAAATAATCAAGTTATAAGCAATTCTTCGGATAATGTTATTAAAAAGTTTGCTTTGATATTTTGATAAATATCTTACCTCAGTCTCTCGACTCAACCGTCGAAACAACTCATCAGATTCAAACTTGGATTTTTGATCAGGTACAACCCTCGGCATCTTGAAGATGAACCTCGGTTTGGGTTGTTCGTACAACCCGATGGAATCGAAGGGTAGCATCCCGGCAAGGGCTGCCGAAGGATCATTCATTGCATGCATCATCAAAACTTATTTTTGATAAAGTCCGCCACCGAAAATAACGAACAAGATGTTCGGAAGATATTGACGGAGAAGAGTCCGATACACAAACAACAAATCAAAAAAAAGAACCCACTACGCAGGGTTTAGCACTGCTCGTCGATTTAAATGAATCTGAATACCGTCTCTCGCAAATCCGGAGTTGAGGCTCAACTGTTGAGCAACGGAGCCGCACTGATCTGGAAAATTGATCGCGGACAAACGCGGGGCTGCGGAGTCTGGGAGGAGTGCACGTTCTATGGAGGCGTGCCTGGCTCGATAAAACGCTGCCAATCGGAGGGTTATGGGATCTGTTTGGGGGCTTTAGAAACGACCTATGGGAGTCCTCCGGACTTGTTTCTGGGGGGGTTTTATCGTTTTAAATCACTTTGTACAATAAGGGACGGTCTGGATAGGATACTCTGGGGCGTTCGTTGACGGTCTTTTGTTGGAGGACAAGAACCAAAAAAGAAAAATAATAAAAAAGGGGATGAATACATTTGATGTAAAAGATACCGGGTTAAGTATCTGTTATAAATCAAAAAGGTTTCATGAATGACGATGAGATTATGTTTTTTGATTGACAGATGGATGTCTTTTTTAAATAAATAAAACTCCAAAAAATGATATCTTAATTCCGTGAATTATTTACACGAATAGAATAATTATCAGTAATGATAGAATGTTATAGACATATAAAGTTAATGTAAAATTTAAATTTGATGCTTTTAATAGAAACAATAATTTTTGGAATAATGCTACGAATTATACTTGATTTGAGATTGTCATATATCTACTTAAGAATGTTATGATTGACTAGCATTTATTAAAACTGAGTTGCATTTTTAATGTTTTATCAGAATTTAGTATTATTAAGTATTTGAACATCATCATAATTGTATTTGTGTAGATGCAACCCTTTCATATTTGCGTAATTCTTATCATTTTGAAACATTGTTGTAAGAATTTTCTATTTTTTTATATTAACATTTTCAAAAATATTTATTATTAACTAAACTGTGCTAGATATTAATTTATAGGCAACCATATTCACATAATATCTCTAATCTGTTTTAATGAGAATACCATAAAAACTCACGCAATCATATCACGGCTTCCATTTCAGAACATAGTCATAGCAAACAAATGGTATTTGAAAAGATGGTAAGGTGAAACGATTTCTAATGTTTAAAATGATACGGTGATAAGATTTCTTATCATTGGATGCGCATGATTCAATTTTTAAGATTGAGAGCTGGACAGCGGCAATTATTTTGCTAAACGATTCGGCATTCATTGTTCTGTTTCTCCCATAATAAAGTGTTTTCATCGCTTTAAAGATGTTCGTATCAGTCCTTTAGTGTATGTTTTATCATATCTTATACATTTTTCAGGCAAACTGATTATTTCTTGATTCTATATGGACTCAAGTTCTATTCGTCTTCACCACACCCATCAGATAGCAGGATATTCTAGGGCGTTTCTATCTCTTAGCAGTGTGGGCTCTTGCTTCCATCGCACATGTAGGGATTGATCTTACACATGCTTTCTATATTCTGGCCTCGTATACAATTGGTAGATGTTTATTCCTTCGTAATCCTTTCGCAAAGTGTACCTGATATTCTTGTTTGCTTTACAGCGTTAAATCGTTTAGATTCTCACATGCATATGAATTCCATAAAAGTATAAAAAATCAATTCACATCATTGTTTTGCGGACATAGACTGAATTATTAAATAGTGAATAGAATCTTGTTAAACTTCAAATTATCTACTACTATATTAGAAATTGATAAATTTGTCACTCTTCAATAATTGGTCAGTTATAGAGAAAGTACACCCAGCAGCATAAAGAACGCATCACCTAAAATGATGACTAGTCATAGATGTCCATGAAATTTAATTAAGCTGTGAATCAAATTAAATGGAATCGGGTTTTGAATTTTCTAGCGATATTCGGAGATCATCTAGCATTGGTATAGCAGCTCTAATACGTCTCCCTAGCATATCCTTCATGTGTTCTATATGATTTAAAACTTGAAGCCCATTCCATTCTGTTACTGATACTCCAATATCTAGGTATTGCTGGCTGTATTTGCGGAGCGTGCATGACAAAAAGGTTGTCACCAATAAATGGGCCGAAGTGAACCACATGTTCAATCCAAATTTCATCATTATACTGAGCTGTGGTTAGATTGCCGTTGAAAAGCTCCGTATGTACTTCGAAAGAGATTCTTACTGAAACTATTGCAGATCCTGCCAGGTATTATAGTCTTTCAGAAAAGATGCTCTAAGCATAACGCTGGAGAGTGTAAGTCGACCTCGATTGATGTAAGACAGCATGTTTTATCTTTCCGCTGCACATTGGTCCGCTGCACATCTCGTGCAAATTGTAATTGAGCAACACAATGTTCTCGAAGCAACGGTAGTCTAGTTACTGACCTCTGTAATTTCTATTTCGCTTATATGTTGTATGTAAGAGAAGAGGAGGGCATCTATACACACGCAGCACTTAAGCTCGAAGGGGTCCATTGTACATCCTCTAAGCACTCACGCCGGGTATATTAACCAACCTAGGGAATTATCGAAGGATAAGACCTAGCTTAGAGGTTTATCTCTGATACGATCCGTAGTAAGCTATTCTTCTATTAGCTCTCTCAATTTGAGATCTTGTAGGGCGGAATAGTCACTTAAAATGTAATATCTTATTAATCGATGATATCTCGTCATCTTATTCATAAACACGAAAGAGAACTAAATTTTCAACTTATCCCCTGTATTTTGCATACATAATATGACGTTTTTCACGCCTACTATAAAAAAAGTTTTCATTATTATCTTTTAATATCTTAAAATTGAAAAATAACGCTTATTTTCCGCAAATATACCATGCATGCGATACATCATTGGAAAGCTAAAAATGTGCTCTTTGTAGTAACACCATAATCAACTATTGGTTGTATTTCAAAAAACACAACTTTGTGTTATATCTCAAAAATTATCAACTTTATTTAAAATTTTTTAATGGCATTACATTGTACTCAAAAAAGTGTCTTAAGAATGTATTTGCGCGTTTCTTCAATTTCAAAAATAAACGAAACAGGAATATTTTTTAAAATGGCGAAAATATGACTTTTTGGCTACAATTTAAAAACAAAAGAAGATAGAGGTTTTGTCTTTGCGGAATTGAATATTTCTCGAAAAAGGAAACCGGGATATGGCACCTAATTTTTTCGTATATTCGTATCTGAGAAAGCCTATCACAACACCAAAATTTGCCCAATCTGTACATTCGGCAAACAAGGGTAGTGGAAGATTACCAATTTTTCGCAACCTTGTGAAGAGAATTAAGTCAGTCTTAGTGGGGTTTATCGGGGTTTATTAACTTGTACCTTTCACTCAATCCCGCTTATTTCAAACAATTTCTTATCTCAACTATTCATTACCATTAAGTCTTGCTGGTAATTCAAAAGGTCCAATTCCAGCCCATAAGTTCACCTTGTAAATTTTCGTTTGACCGCACAAAATTTCGTAGCCACTCATAAAATTGCAGCTGCAAAGGATAATCAGCGAGAGCCAGTCCGTGCACTTTTTGCAAAAAAGGTAAAGGTATAATCTTCATTACTTTTCAATGTACACAGTTCTGGGATACTTCGAAATGTTCTAGAATTTCTTGTTCCACATTAACTTCATGTCTTTTTGCTCTAGCGCCACCAACACTTTTCTTAGGTTGTAAATTTCCTGTCCCTCTTTCCCGCTGGATTAACTGAAAACAAGTTTTCTGAAGGTGTGCTGCGTTTTCGTCAGCAGCTCCATAGACAATAAAAAGATCAACCTATTACCCATTGTCATAACCTGCCATTATATTTTTTGATTTGTAATGTTCTAATTTTAACTTATAAATGGCATATCCGATGGTATATGTGGCGCTTTAACAGTCTTTTGAATGTCCATATTTACCCTTTTACAAAATTTTGTGAAGCAAAAAATTCTCGGGCATTAATTCGGTTTTAACGTTCTATAACTTCGGGATTATTGAGTAATCCGAACGTTATTAAGAAAATGCTTTCAATTTCTCAGTACCTACTCTTTCAGTTTGCTCCATATGTTGTAAATCACCTAGTTTATTAGTCATCGTCTTAGGTTAGATTCTTATCTTCGTCCTAACCCAAATCGTGTTATAACGTTTTTTTTTTTGAAAAATTTCATCCACAATTCTTCAAACGTATAAATGATAAAATACAATAATAATTTTCGCTATTTATTGTTGTACTGTTTCTGGATTAATCATTAATCTAAAATCTATACTACTATACATTTTTGTTGTTTGTATATTACTATACTAAACAGTAACCCAATCTAACTCAACCCAATCAAACACATACGTAATAGGTGGGACCGGCTAGGATTACGTAGTCGTATATCTGGATAGGTTGAAGCAACATTTATGTACAAAAGAAAGGAAAACTGGAGTCACATTCTAAAACAAATTTATTTATGCATTCTAATAACAATATGAAACAAACAAGAAAAACAGTTAATATTTTATTTATATTTTGTAGACTAATTTATTTAGATTTAGTCATTTAAATTGGACGGTTTTATAAAACTGGTGATGGTAGTGTTGTGACATAAATATAATATGAAATGATAAGTAATAAAGTGGTGCCGAAGCCAATCTTCAAATAAAGAAGCAGTAACCCATGATTTTCGGTTTGATCATCAATTTACTGTCAATCTTGATTTGGATTTATTTTTCTAGAACACTTAGCATAAACGTTAATCAATACAATAAAAGTTCTTCGTGGCATTTACAATGAATATACGCCTAATCAGAATCTTTCCACTTCTAGGTATAGTGTTAGTCTTAGTTTTATATCATTAGATCTAACTCTAGATCTAGAACTGGAATCTTTTGGGTTTAGCCGTACATTTCTTAAGACAGTTAAACCCGAATGATTCCAGTTCTAGCTCTACTGTTAATTCTAGTTTTATTTCAATTTTAATATACAGAGTTGGGTTGGGTTGGGATTGGCCGTGCATCTGATGAAATTTTTTTAATGAAGGCCTCTACAATGAATAGTTTCCGAAATAGAGTACTCTACGAACTGATTTGGAAATCCTGTATATTTTTTGAATTCTTTTGAAGTAAAATTAGAACTAACACTAGACCTCGAAGTGGAATGTTTTCGGTCTACAACCAGAACTGAAGCAATGAACTAGAAATATTCCTAAACCCAACCCAACATTGGTTAGGTTGAGTTTAGCCGGGCATCTGAAGATATTTTTTAACGAATGCCTATACAATGAATAGTTTCTAAAATAGAGTACTTTACAAACTGATTTGGTAATCGTATATGTTTGAATTGAAGTAAAACTAGAACTAACACTAGGAAAGTTTGAGATTTGTATCATTAAATCTATCTATATAACAATATATTACGAATATATTTTATCTATACTAGCAATTCATGAATTTCTGCTCACAAAATGTCAGGTTATTTGATTTGACGACGTCGTCGAAATTTTGCCCATACTTTGTTTTCTGGGTAAACTTTGAAAATATGGCGAACATTAAGATCTGGATTGGCACAAATTTCGCCAACTTGACAATTGGCGACCTTAATGATTTGAGGCTTAATATTTCCTCATATGGCTTGGTAAAGATGCAAACTTTAGCTAGGAAACTATATATATAGCGCCACAGAGCCGATGTCACTTGCGGGCGAGGCGCAAATTTTCTTATTGGAATAGGAATTCGTCAACTTTGGAAGATATAACACCTCGCTTGCAAACTAGTTTGGCGTTTTGACACTTAATCTAATAATAACAAAAGTTCTAGGCATAATGCGTTATGTTGAGTTGAGATGGGTTGGGTTGAGTTAAAACTCGCCATCGGAATTTGTTCCGCATATCGAACGGTTTCTGCCGAAGGGATTCAAGTTATTGATGATTTGCCTCCGCTGGACTTACTTGCTGAAGAACGAACAGCGTTATATAGGAGAGGCAAAGAAGCAAATTATTGAAGGCCTGGCAGGAAAGATGGGATCTATATGAGGGATGGACAAGAATCCTTATCCCAGAAATAGAACCATGGTTCGATAGGAAGTGGGACGAGGTCGATTTCTACTTGACTCAGGTTTTGTCAGGTCATGGAGTTTTTAAAAAGTATCTTTTTAAAATAAAAAAATCAGAAAGTGAGGTGTGCTGGTTCTGTGATAGTATAGACACAGCATACATTATTTGTTTGTGAAAAGTTTAGTGGTGAAAGAAATGTTGTGGATGGAAATGTGGTCGGTTGTTAAACAGAGAAAACATAGTGAAAGTGATGTTAGCAACAGAAGAATTGTGGAACATAGTACAAGACATGGTAGTTAAAATACTGAAAGTAAAGGAAAGCCATGAAGACTCCTAGAAGAAGTTGGAAATGGTGAAGATGAGACCTTGGAGAACGTTGTGGAAAATGACATTGGAGAATAAATTTGTATACTGTTAATATTTCCTGAAGCAGTACCTTGACGGGTGGTTCCGGGAAGAGAAGGGGAAGGGTTTTAGACGGTCGAAGTTTACTTCAACCCGTCACTATCTGGCCACATGATAGCTTCGGCCAGATGTCTATTTACAGATTTCCTAATCCCCTTTATAATAAAAAAGGGTTGGGTTGAGTTGGGTTGGGATTTTTCATTCGAAATATGACGAATATTAAGATCTGGATTAGCCCATAATTTGGTTAGGATCCATCTAGAAGTATTCCTGCGATTTAGTCGTTAAAAAAAACAAATCTTTCTGGGTAAAGTAACCTCGGCCGGCTTCGAAGACGTCGACAACCCAAAATATGACGAAGATTAAGCTTGGGTTGGGTCATATAATCTCGCGAACTATACCTGCCTTCTTGTATTAAATTCTCTAATTATTATTATTGCGGGTAATATTGGAATATTGCACTTGGTGCAATTATATACCAATCGCATCTTTTTTTTAACAACGAAACCAATCTCATTGCTGGCTGAAAAGGTTTCATCTTTTGCTTTGTCACCAATTTATGTCTTTAGTTCTTCAAAAATCTGTTTGGCTTGCATATACTCTTTTGGCCAACTGGACAATTCTTGACTTTTCTTGGTTTCCGCACCTTAATTTTAATGTTAAGATTCCATTTTCTCTATCAAATCATGCCTTTTTCGTATTATATTAGAAGTTAACGGCTGAGCATTTTTAACTGCGTCAACAATTACTTTATTTCTAATGTTCTCTTTGACATAACTAATATGAAAGAAAATAAATTAATTTTTTAATTAATGGTTACGTATGCAGTATGTATAAAGTAATAAAATACTTACAAACTGACTGAGTAATCAACTCTCAACAAAGAACTCTTATCCCTCCGTCTGTCGGGTGTGGTCTACGAGTCCACGACAAAATGATTATGTGAAATATTTTTTTAATTATTTTGCTCAAAACTTCTACGGTCACAGTACTTTTCAAGTATCTGAATATCAACTGTTTTCGCTATAAAAACTGTTTTTCAAAATTCTAAATAGTCGCTACATAATATTTTGTCCTGACAGACCCTTCCCGATCAAATGTGTAACAATATTCGCAGATGTAGTCTGTAAGAATCGTATTCCAGTTGGAACTCTATGCGTTCTTTTTGTGTTTGTAGGTGTATTACCGAGTTATAAAACTATACCTCGGAGTGATCGCAATATAGTTCGGTAGTTCCCTTAATAATTACTATATATACGGTTACTGTATCGTTGACACGCCAGTTTACTATTGAACCCCATTTTGAGGCGTTGTGTTATGTGTTATTTATTTTACAAATAAAGAGAATAGAAAAGTGCATAAAAACTATCTATAACTAATATCAAATATCTAGTTAGCAATCTACAAATAGCATACTTACAAATAGGTAAGTAGTATCACACAATTTTCTGATATGATTTGATAAAATAATAAATGATTTATTATTTGATAGCATTGTGATATGGATCCTTATGAAAGGGAGAGAGAAAGATTACAGAAATTGTATGAAGAAGTTAGCACGGGCAGTGAAATAGAAGAGTCTTTCGATAGTTCGATATCAGATCCAGATTTTGTAAGTATCAGTGATCATGATACAGAAACCGAGCAGGAAAACGTAAATGAAGATGCAGATATTATGCATCAGTATGACGGCGAGGATGATGAAGATGAACAACCCGTGATTCGTGATAGATGCTCGTATTTTTTTGTAAAGTATTTTTTTAGAAATATTAGAACTCGCAACGAAAACATAGTGTCTCACCTGCCGGAGGTCATCGGTGAATCACGTGACGCATTATATCCCATTCAATGCTGGATGTACATGTTTGGAAACTGCATTGATATTGTAGTTGAAAACACTAATTTATTTATTGATAAAATTTCTGTTAAATACCAAGATAAGACTGAGTGTAGACCTACCGACTCTGTAGAAATCCAAGCGCTGACGGGTTTGCTTTATTTAGCTGGGCTCCATCATGGATCAAGGACACATCTAGCAGAGTATTGGTCATCAGACGGTATGGGATATGAGATATTTCCTGCTACAATGGCAAAACGGAGGTTCGTCTTCTTATTGAAATGCATTCGCTTAGACGATACCACAACTAGAGGTCAAAGAAAGGAAATGGACAAACTAGCAGCAGTTCGTACTACTGTTGACAAGTTCAACGACAATTGTAAGAAAACTTATTCTGTGGGCGAGTATGTAACATTAGATGAAATGCTGCTTGCCTTTAGGGGTAGGTGCAGTGTCCGAATGTACATTCCAAGTAAACCAAACAAATACGGATTGAAAGTCTTCGCCGTTGTTGATGCCAAAACATTTTTCACTTCACACATAGAAATTTACGCTGGTGTTCAACCCAATGGTCCATATAAAACTCTACCGCTGCAGTAACTGAAAGAATGTGTTCACATTTATTAGGATCAGGAAGAAATGTTACAATAGATCGTTGGTTTACAGGATATTCAATTGAAAAGAAACTGCTAAGAGAGTACCGCCTTACTGTGGTTGGTACAATTAGAGTCAATAGAAGAGAACTACCTCTTGAAATAACACAAGTTAAAAACAGGAAATTATATTCTTCGTTATTCGCATTTAGTAATGATATGACTGCAGTTTCATATATACCAAAAAAAGGAAAGAATGTTGATGAAGCTACCGGTGATCGGAAAAAGCCCGAAATAATTACTTTCTATAATAGCACAAAAAGTAGAGTAGATGTTGTTGATCGAATGATAACATCATACAATGTTGCAAGAAACACAAAGCGTTGGCCAATGGTAATTTTCTATAAGCTCCTCAATATAGCAGCAATTAACGCTTTTGTTATCTACAAAGGCAACATACCAGATGGTGAATTTGCTAAAACTCGCAGACTGTTTCAAAAAAATCTTGGTATGGAGTTAGTGAAAAATAACATGCAAAGAAGAGCCGTTGATAAGCACTTGACCAAAAGTGTGCGTACTTCTGTTTTGAGGCTCTCACGTATTGAAGAGGAGATTATTCCAGAGCCACAACCAGGGAAAAGAGGAAACAAATATTGCAAAAGATGAAAAACTCGTTATTTTTGCAAAATTTGTAAATGTTGGTTGTGCATGGAGCACATAACAGCGTGCTGCAACGATTGTTTGGGAAATATGGAGACCACAGTTTGAAGCCTTCCAGTTTGTGCACACTTTATACATTTTTAAATAAATATTATTATAGATCGATTTTCTTTTCTTTTATTTAGGCGTTGTTTCCAAATTTTGAAAAATATGTGATTAAATTGTAAGCATTTTTTTAAAATCAAATTAACATAAAACGTGAGTTTGGAATTGGCCCTGTATTAGGCTATTATATAGTACAAGCATCATATAAAACATATTTATGAGAAATTAGCACTGGAGGACACGTTGGCGTCCTTTAGAGTTTTTTTTTCTATTTTGGACTTCACAGACCACACCCGATCGAAAGTGTTAAGAAAGCGCGCCCGACAGACGGAGGGTTAAGTTAAGATTCCATTTTCTCTATCAAATCATGCCTTTTTCGTATTATATTAGAAGTTAACGGCTGAGCATTTTTAACTGCGTCAACAATTACTTTATTTCTAATGTTCTCTTTGATATAAATAAAATGAAAGAAAATAAATTAATTTCTTAATTAATGGTTACGTATGCAGTATGTATAGCATAATAAAATACATACTGACTGATTAATCAACTCTCAACAAAGAACTCTTATATACTAAAGGAGTTAGACAATTTTGATTCAATTCCCTGTTGAACGAAACAGGGGAATACCCGACAAAAAATATACTGAACAAATTCGTAATTACGTAAGTCAGGGTTGAGTACTTAACCCTTAATAAGGTACTAACAGTTACTATTTTAGTCATTAATAATAATTTATTTTATGAATAAGACTTAAAGTCAAATTTTTGAAATTATTGGAAACTAATTTGTGAAAGATATGCAACCAAGTATACACATATATTTTAAATTTACGTTATTAATAATATTTTTATGAATTTCTTTGAAACAACTAAGAATTATCAATTAAAAACCTTTTATTTACAAGAACAATAAAGAATACAATACATATATATAAAATGTTGAATAAATACATATTGTAATATAATAGTCATGGCCCACAGTCTTATGATATGCATAAATCTCATCTAAAATCGTTGTTTTCTTAAAGAAAATAAATCATTTATTACACTTTGGCCGCAATTTCCCCACAGGCTCGGTATGCAAAGTATGAAAAAAAGCACAGCGCGAAGTTTGACAAGTCTTCATCTGGAATGTCCCGTTCGGCATATCTGCCAAATCTGGAAAATATGTATGATATGGCCGCAGCGATGCCCCACATATTTTCATTGTCTAAATAAGAAAACCAGCTACAAAAAATTGCAGTTATAGCGGTTAGCAAATCTACAAAATCTTCATTAACAGCGCATCCTTCAGTAAACGCCAATACCAAAGGAATTGAAGAAACTACAGGAATGGTTATACCAAAAAATTTATCTTGTTTAGCTTTTATAATCATGTGCCCTGTTATGCAAGATAACACAAAAGCGTTTCGAACATGTGATGTTATATCGAAGAATTTTGAAATTTTTCCACCATAATCAGGATTACCTAAAAAAATTTTTTGAAAACTTTGTTGTATATTGAGATGTTTTCTTACCCCATCTCCATACACCCAATAATGAATGAAAGACAATTACACCAAAAGTAATAAATGGTAAATCTAAATTATCAGTAACATCATATTTTGTATATTTTACAATACAATAAATTCCTGTCCCAGCAAGTAAAACGTAAGATGTTGCTGTAGAGTATCTATGATGAGATGACATCGCAAAAAATGGAAGAAGATTAAGGAAACGTAGATTTTCTTTTTGGAAGCAGATAACCTAAATTTTTTTGAGATACTTTATCCAAATCTTCTACGACTACTCTAATTATTGACTGTTATTTTATGTGATGCTCCAGCCTTGGCACTGACACTCGAACTGATGGGGGCCGGTTAATTTTCATCACACCAAGGAATGTTGTAATTTAAAACGTCAACAAACAACAATACTATATACGAAAATGGAAGTGTGGGAGGAATTGGAGGTTACCTCCAGCTATTTTCGGTTTGACATTCGATCATTTAATTTTTTTCTTTAACAGTTTTAGTACAAATATAAAAGAAAAACCATTAAATAAATAATTAAAGTCAATTAATTTACACAATTTCATATTTTTTATCTAATTCTTAAGTGGATTTTTGAAATGTTTTTGTTTGCCTCAAAAGATGTCGCTTCAAAAACCTGACCATACCCAGCACTTTATACGAGTCAGCTGATCCACACGGGACCATCACGTTAGATGGCGCTAATGATCGTTAAAATCGTAATCGTTACCTTGTTTAGCGGCTATTTGGGAACAGTTTTTTGTGTTTTTTGGAATTTATTACAATCTGTTCTCATTAATGATGTTATTTCCGGCAATTTTATGTATGGTGAGTGTATTAAATACATTTTTTTTTAAATTCACTTTAAAAATTGTTCATAATCTCTTCATCAATTGAAGAGACAATGAGCGCTAAAAATTGCGCTTTGAACGAATACAGACCAAACCCGAAATTACCAATATTTCAAAGGTGGATTGAACAAATATGATGGAATCAATTGTGGCAATATGAAGAAGTGAGAATTTATAGAAATATTTATGGTTTTATATTATTATTATTATTTAATTTTATAATTCTCCTTAATTAAGCTTAAAAAATCATTTAATTTGATACCAAACTCGATTAAGGTATCATTTATTATGAGATTGACGTTTGGCATTAACAGATGTCATATCCGCCATTTTGAATTTTAATAATACAATTTCATTAAGCTCTCCCAAGCTCGTTTAATTTAATACCAATCGTTAAAAAATCGTCATTTAAAAATCGCAGTTAATTTAACTTAAAAAATCATTTAATTTGATACCAAACACAATTATGGTATCTTTTATTATGAAATTGACGTTTAACATTGATAGATGTCAAATACACCATCTTAAATTTTAATAATTCTACTTAATTAAGCGTAAGAAAACATTTAATTTGATACCAAACTTGATTAGGGTATCTTTTATTATGAGATTGACGTTTAACATTGACAGATGTCAAATACGCCATCTTAAATTTTAATAATTCTACTTAATTAAGCTTAAAAATTCATTTAATTTGATACCAAACTCGATCAGGGTATCTTTTATTATGAGATTGACGTTTAACATTGACAGATGTCAAATACGCCATCTTAAATTTTAATATTTCTACGTAATTAAGCTTAAAAATTCATTTAATTTGATACCAAACTCGATCAGGGTATCTTTTACTATGAAATTGACGTTTAACATTGACAGATGTCAAATACGCCATCTTAAATTTTAATAATTCCACGTAATTAAGAGTAAAAAACTTTAATTTGATACCAAACTTGATTAGGGTATCTTTTATTATGAGATTGATGTTTAACATTGACAGATGTCAAATACGCCATCTTAAATTTTAATAATTCTACTTAATTAAGCTTAAAAATTCATTTAATTTGATACCAAACTCGATCAGGGTATCTTTTATTATGAGATTGACGTTTAACATTGACAGATGTCAAATACACCATCTTAAATTTTAAAAATTCTACGTAATTAAGCGTAAAAAAACTTTAATTTGATACCAAACTTGATTAGGGTATCTTTTACTATGAAATTGACGTTTAACATTGTCAGATGTCAAATACGCCATCTTAAATTTTAATAATTCCACGTAATTAAGCGTAAAAAACTTTAATTTGATACCAAACTTGACTAGGGTATCTTTTACTATGAAATTGATGTTTAACATTGACAGATGTCAAATACGCCATCTTAAATTTTAATAATTCTACGTAATTAAGCATAAAAAAACTTTAATTTGATACCAAACTTGATTAGGGTATCTTTTACTATGAAATTGACGTTTAACATTGACATATGTCAAATACGCCATCTTAAATTTTAATAATTCTACTTAATTAAGCGTAAAAAAACTTTAATTTGATACCAAACTTGATTAATGTAACTTTTATTATGAAATTAACGTTTAACATTGACAGATGTCAAATACGCCATCTTAAATTTTAATTATTCTACTTAATTAAGCGTAAAAAAACTTTAATTTGATACCAAACTCGATTAGAGTATCTTTTATTATGAAATTGATGTTTAACATTGACATATGTCAAATACGCCATCTTAAATTTTAATAATTCTACTTAATTAAGCTTAGAAAATCATTTAATTTGATACCAAACTCGATTAGGGTATCTTTTATTATGAGATTGACGTTTAACATTGACAGATGTCAAATACGCCATCTTAAATTTTAATAATTCTACGTAATTAAGTGTAAAAAAACTTTAATTTGATACCAAACTTGATTAGGGTATCTTTTGCTATGAAATTGACATTTAACATTGACATATGTCAAATACGCCATCTTAAATTTTAATAATTCTACTTAATTAAGCGTAAAAAAACTTTAATTTGATACCAAACTTGATTAATGTAACTTTTATTATGAAATTAACGTTTAACATTGACAGATGTCAAATACGCCATCTTAAATTTTAATTATTCTACTTAATTAAGCGTAAAAAAACTTTAATTTGATACCAAACTCGATTAGAGTATCTTTTATTATGAAATTGATGTTTAACATTGACATATGTCAAATACGCCATCTTAAATTTTAATAATTCTACTTAATTAAGCTTAGAAAATCATTTAATTTGATACCAAACTCGATTAGGGTATCTTTTATTATGAGATTGACGTTTAACATTGACAGATGTCAAATACGCCATCTTAAATTTTAATAATTCTACGTAATTAAGTGTAAAAAAACTTTAATTTGATACCAAACTTGATTAGGGTATCTTTTGCTATGAAATTGACATTTAACATTGACAGATGTCAAATACGCCATCTTAAATTTTAATAATTCTACTTAATTAAGCGTAAAAAAACTTTAATTTGATACCAAACTTGATTAGTGTAACATTTATTATGAAATTAACGTTTAACATTGACAGATGTCAAATACGCCATCTTAAATTTTAATTATTCTACTTAATTAAGCGTAAAAAAACTTTAATTTGATACCAAACTCGATTAGAGTATCTTTTATTATGAAATTGATGTTTAACATTGACATATCTCAAATACGCCATCTTAAATTTTAATAATTCTACTTAATTAAGCTTAGAAAATCATTTAATTTGATACCAAACTCGATTAGGGTATCTTTTATTATGAGATTGACGTTTAACATTGACAGATGTCAAATACGCCATCTTAAATTTTAATAATTCTACGTAATTAAGTGTAAAAAAAACTTTAATTTGATACCAAACTTGATTAGGGTATCTTTTACTATGAAATTGACGTTTAACATTGTCATACATATCTCAGCCAACATTAATTCAAAAACGTCTTGCATTGGTACCATAACTTCTCATATGCTGTTAAATAGATTTTCACTTGCTGTATCAGTATGTCTTATACAGGCTGGTCAAAAATTGAGTTACCGTTTCTCTGTATTCAATTGCGCGAAAGTCGAAAATTTTAAATGGAACGCCCCATATCTCTTTAGCCTATCAAAACGAAAATTTAATTCTCTACAAATTATCTATAAACATTGCTATACCTATTTATTATAGTTTTCTTCATATTGAGTATTTTATGAAAATCCTACACAAAATGCTGGAAGTCGGTCGTGTTTTTATTAGAAGGCTATGACATTTTGACAGTTTTTTGTTTAAATTATTTAAATGATTATTAGTATTATTTCTACAATGAACTGCGATTGAATAAACTTTAGATTACTAGCTGTTATTCACCAAAAATAACCAAAGGAAAACCGAATAAATGAAACAATGAAAAACAACAATTTTATGACAAAAATTAAAATCAATAACATAAAAGAATAGAAAACTTAAAATTATAAAAATAAATTAAGGGAATTAAATTCTCTACAAACTATCTAGAAACTTTCCTGTGCCTATTTGTTCTAATTAAGAGGGTAATAGGTACTTCAGTCGATTTAGATGAATAATATTTTCCAAGAAAGCATCGTAAATAAATAAAGTGAACTCTCTAGGAATATCTCGCCCATCATTACGTCGAATATTACGCCATATTATTGTTTTTCATTGTTTCATTCATACGTTCTTCTGCTGGTTATTTTTGGCAGATAAAAGCTAACAAACTAAACTTTATTCAACTGCAGATCATTCTAAAAATAATACCAATGATTATTTAAATAAATTAAACTATAAACTGTCAAAATGTCATAACCTTCTAATAAAAACACGAACGGCTTTCAGCATTTTGTGTAGGATTTTGATAGAATACTCAATATGAAGACTATAAAAAATAAAACTATAATAAAATGAAAACTATAATAAATAGGTATAGCAATGTTTATAGATAATTTGTAGAGAATTAAATTCCCGTCTTGATAGGCTAAAAAGATATGGGGCGTTCCATTTAAAATTTTCGACTTTCTCGCAATTGAATACAGCGAAACGGTAATTCAATTTTTGACCACGCTGTATAAGGTACACTGATATAACAAGTGACAATCTATTTAACAGCATATGACGAGTTATTGTACCAATGCAAAACGTTTTTGAATTAACGTTGGCTGAGATATATGCTTTTAAAGAGCATGGTGATATTTGTCAAAAAGTACTTAAAACCAAAATAACTCGAAAACAAAAAACGCTAGGTACCAACAACTGCTATCAAAGTCCAAATATTTTCTTACGTATAATTGAATGGTGTAATAAAAACTATAGCATTCCATTTAAAATAACGAAGTTAAGGTCTACTTCCGGTAGACCGGAAGTTGTGGCCATCTTGAAAATATTTTAGATTAATAGTATATAACTATAGTAATATATAACTACTATTAATAGTAATAGTAGTTAGAGTAGTGGAACCTTATAAAGTTCTAATGAACCAGTTACGTGAGACAGCCTGTATATACATAGTTATTCAACCGGTCGAGTTGGGTTGCTCTAGCTTGTGTTGCCTCTAATGGCAAACGAAAGCAACTGTATTTATGAATGAATTGGAATAATTCAACTTTCATATAAGTTGTATACTCAATCTAGAAAATCAATATTATTAAACATAAAAATGTTTACACAAAAGAGACTTTTCATAAATAATATGGAATTATTTTCTAAGAAAGATGTTGTACTGTACTGTTGGTATTAGCTCTACTTTTAGCTGTTATTTGGTTTTAAATTATTGTATACCTGTATCGAACTAGAACTAACACTAGACCTACAACTAGAAAGATTCAGGTTTAGAAGTACGCCTAAACCGGAACTTTCTAGTTCTAGGTCTAGTGTTAGTTCTAGCTTTACTTTTTGTTTAATTCTAGATTAAGACGTACGACTAAACCCAAATGTTTCAGGTTCTACTGTTAGCTGTAGCGTTAGTGTTGGCTCTAGTATTAGTTGTACATTGAACAATGCTATGGTAGTGGGGGATTATGTTTTTGTGTAGTTAAACAAATATTCCAGCAAACATATCCGAACACATAAATATCTCACGTTGAGGCACGCAAACTTACTATTAATTATGTGATATAACTATATGAATAACTGCACTGAATAACTATTCAGTCTTCGGAATCATGTCAGTCATCAATCATGACAGTCATCATGTCTTCGGAATCATTTTTGGCAACTTGAGGTCTGCCAACTTGTTGGCAGCATGAGCTGTTATATTTCAAAAGTTCTGCTCATCACTTTGAAGTCTTAAAACTTGTTAACAGTATAAGCTATTACCATTCCACAGACTATATATTATTTTGATTTTTAAGCTATTATTATTCCAAACACTATACATTATTTTAAAGATTTATGTCTCCAAAGTCCTGCTTCTCAGTTTGCAAACCCTCAAAATACGGCATAAAAATTGTTGCTCTAACTGATGCAAGGTGTTTCTATACTGTAAATTTAGAGGTTTATGTGGGTTTGCAACCTGAAGGACCTTTTAGTAAAAGCAATAAACCAGAAGATATTGTGCTTCGATTGATAGAACCAGTAACAAGAACTGGTAGAAATATTACATTTGATAACTGGTTTACCAGTTACAACCTGATTCAACGATTACTAATAGAACATCGTTTAACAGCTGTTGGCACTGTTACAAAAAATAAAAAAGAATTGCCAAAACCTTTGATATCCACACCAGGAAGACCATTGTCATCAAGAATGTTTGGATTTCAAAAACAAATCACTATGGTATCGTACATGGAAAAAAAGAATAAGAACGTTTTAATGTGGTCTTCGCTCCATCATGACGATAAAATTGATGAATCAACTCGACATCAAGAGAAGCCTGATATCGTAACATTTTACAACTTGATTAAAGGAGGTGTTGACACACTGGACAAGCTTTCAGCTTCCTATGACGTTTCAAGAAATTCACGGCGATGGCCACTAACAATATTTTATTCGATTCTCAATACTGCTGGGATAAATAGTGAAATTGTCTACAGAAATAATGCAAATGATTATACCACCACCAGACGACACTTTTTGAAAAACTTGGGCAAGGAACTAATTGCAGAACACCAGGCACGTCGTCTCAAAAATAATAAGCTTCCCAAAGATCTTCGCTCCCAGCAATCTGGAAATTCAGGAACTAATCAAAATGAAACACCAAAAAGAAGACGATGTGAATTTTGTTCACGTAATTCAGATAGAAAATCACAATATTTTTGCAAAACCTGTAAAAAAAAACCATTCGCTCGTCACACGCAAATTTTCTTTGCAATGAATGTATTAATAATAATTATGATGATTACGAAGAAGTGTAAGTGGTTCTAACGTTTATTTTGATAATTTTTGATTAGTTTTCTAAACTAATCATTTAGTTAGCTGTTCTACAGCCATGTCCAACCCAAATTACTCTTCGGGCCAACATTTAGGAATGTACAAGGCACTGGCCCGCCACCCACCTGAACAAGAAAATTTCAATTCCAGCGCACACTCGCGCTCAAATGAGATACGTATACACAAACTAGCATGTACACAGATATACACAATAATATATAGGTATTTCAGTAAATTACAACAGATATTTAATGTGAAACTTGTTTATTTATTTTATTTGAAATTTTTTAATATCAACTTCTAATTTTGTTGTGGCACAACGTCACTGATTCGTCAAATTTGCGTCGGTGAGCCTGTTACGGTCTTTGGTTAATTTCTTCCCTGAGGTTCCAAAATCTTAATAAACATTTTCCACGACTCAACCATCGTATTTTGGCGTAATATATTAGGTCACAGTACTCGGACTCCAGTTCGCGAAGGTATTCTTGAAACTGGCGGTGTTTTAATGAATTATTTTTTATTTTGTTAATAATATTAATTAAACGATTATTCGGGGTGCACGGTCCAGGTCAATTAATTAAACAACTTTTTAAAAAGCTAATATTTCGGTTATATTTTTTAACCTTCCTCAGAGCATTTTCATTGCTACAAAAGATCTTACAATTAAAACCGCAACAAATTCTAAATCAATCAAAAAACTTACTTGTTTCAAAAAACCACCACCATTAAAACAACCAAACAACATCAAGATCATCAAACAAATCTAAATTTTTTTTTTTTTTTTTTTTAAATTTAATCTTTATAATTTTTAATAATTTAATAAATTGGAAAGAACTGCAATATCTTTAACAAAACTTCAAAAAGATGGCGAGGCGTTTAAAATGTTAAAAATTAATCACAACGTGTGTGCGTCTCAAAACTTGAAATTTACAAGAAAAACCACTTTTACCAACACCGTGTGCAAAACGGGTCAAGTGCGCAAGCGTTAAAATCTGAAATGTTTCTCGGTGAAGCCGCCAAATTTAAGAAATGAACAAAACAAGTGAATTAACAAAACACTGAAAAGAATCTTCTACAAGTCAAAACAAATAAAACAATTTAAAACTTTTATCAAAGTTAAAATTATCATTAAGAATCAATGACTGAGTGATCAGGTGACATTCTGGACTTATCATTCGCGAACAACAATGCATAAACAAGACTGAGGTTTTGAGTGTCCGTCTTAAAATTAATAGCGTTTTCAGTATAATTAATGTGAACCATCTCTAAAAATAACCTATTGTGATAATTTGATTCATTATCTACTACTTTAACATCATCAAAATCAAACTTATGTCCTGTGTCAATAGCATGTTGGGATAAAGCACAGGTGGACTTTCTCAATTTGCAGTCACTTTTATGTTTGGATACGCGTTTTTTCAACCATTGATCAGTTTGTCCGATATATACCCCATTACATGCACCACATTTGATGCTATATATAATCCCTGATTTAAGTTGGGGATCCGTCTTGTCTTTAACACGGGTGAAGACTCTTTGTAGCTTGTTATCATAGCAATTCACTATCTGTACATCATTTAATGGATTCAACACACGTTTTATCTTATCACTTAAATCAGCAATGAAAGGAACTTTTTTGTATTTAAGTGTCGTGTTTTGTTCAATTATACCGCTGTTACTTAATTGACTATGCAAGTTAGATGAAAACAGAAGCTTCCTGACTAAGTTAGACGGATATCCATTGTTCAAAAAAGTGTTACACAAGAACCTCAAGTTTTCTTCAACAAATATCGGATCACTGATGTGTATCACTCTATGTTTCATGGCTAAAACTGTCGATATTTTATGTCCAAAGTTATGGTTTGAATGAAAATGCAAGTATCTACCGGAGTAAGTGGGCTTTACATACCAATTAAAAAGAATGACGTTATTTTCATTACGTATTAATCTGGTATCAAGAAAAGGAATAGATTTATCCGTTTCAACCTCTAAAGTAAATTGAATGCTCGGATGAAAGTTATTAAATGATTCCAAAATCAACTCAACATCGTCCCTGTGTACACCCAGAATTAAGTCATCAACATATTTTTTAATAAAATCAACTCTTTGGCGGCTTCACCGAGAAACATTTCAGATTTTAACGCTTGCGCACTTGACCCGTTTTGCACACGGTGTTGGTAAAAGTGGTTTTTCTTGTAAATTTCAAGTTTTGAGACGCACACACGTTGTGATTAATTTTTAACATTTTAAACGCCTCGCCATCTTTTTGAAGTTTTGTTAAAGATATTGCAGTTCTTTCCAATTTATTAAATTATTAAAAATTATAAAGATTAAATTTAAAAAAAAAAAAAAAAAAAATTTAGATTTGTTTGATGATCTTGATGTTGTTTGGTTGTTTTAATGGTGGTGGTTTTTTGAAACAAGTAAGTTTTTTGATTGATTTAGAATTTGTTGCGGTTTTAATTGTAAGATTTTTTGTAGCAATGAAAATGCTCTGAGGAAGGTTAAAAAATATAACCGAAATATTAGCTTTTTAAAAAGTTGTTTAATTAATTGACCTGGACCGTGCACCCCGAATAATCGTTTACTTGCTACTCACGTTGTGTCGGTCGAAGATACTTCTTTTCCAATAATATTAATGACAACTGACATCACGTGAGACATATTTAATGACTGAGCACATAGATTTTCTATATGTAAAAAACAATGACAAATAAATAAATCCAAAAATGATGTATTTTGTCCCAAGCTTTCAATATGTTTGCAAATTAAAGTAACTGCTCCTATGTTTCTTCCTATCATTGATGGTGCTCCATCGGTTGTATTACCAATAAGTTTTTTTAAATCTAATTGTCGATCTTCCGCGCTTTTTAGAACAGCATCTTTAATGTCTTTGCCCATTGTTGTATCCTTCAGACTCACAAGATCAAGGAGTTCTTCTGTTACTTTCAGCTTATTATCAACTCCGCGAATAAATATAGCAAGTTGTGATGTATCCTTGATATCGGTTGTTTCATCCAAAGCTAATGAGTAGTACACAAATTGTTTGGTATGTTCATTGAGGTTTAGGGAAATTTCATTGGAAATATCATCAACTCTACGTGCAACAGTTTGATGAGACAGACTTATTAGTTTATAAATATGAACTTTTTCCGGGCTAATATCTTCAGCTGCAGTAATTAAACTTTCTTTGATGTATTCTCCATCCGAGAATGGTTTCATTTTTCTAGCAATAATTTGAGAAATTTTTAAACTTGTACTGACAATGTCGTTTGATTGTTGATTTTGTTTTTGAAACACATTTTGTTGAGACTTTAAGTTAGCTTTAAGTAAGTGTAATTTGGCCTTGCGTTCATCACCAGAAAGTACAGAAAGTTCCGTATGTTTTTCATAATGTCTTCGTATGTTATAAGTTTTAACAGTAATCGTTTCACGACAAACTAAGCATACAGCATTATTTTTTACTTGCAAGAAAAAGTAGTAATCTTCCCAATTATTTTTAAATTGTCTGTTTTCATCTTCTAGTTTTCTTTTCTTCCTACCCGACATCGCACGTCAATATTATGGACAATTTTATTTATTCTGGTATAATTACAGAAACGAATAAATTTTTGTAGGACTGCAAATTAAAATAAAATATTACTTACTTTTATTTTCACAACCTTTTTAAAACAATAAGTTTATCAACTCTGTGATTAATCAACTCTCTACGAAGAACTCGCATAATCTGAAGGGACTAGAAAATTTTATGATTCAATCCACTTTTGAGCGAAACAGGGGAATACCTGACAAAACGGACAAATTCGCAGTTACGTATCTCCGAATCTACGTAGGTCGGGGTATTTACTGTATTCGTAAACGCCATACATCGAGATTCGCTATTGTGCAAATTATTTTTTTAACATCGTCATTGCCGCCACCTCGGCGGCGGTGTCAAAAAAATTAAGATGAAAGGTTCTTCCCAATATAAGTATTAAGCTATGTGTTTACCAAATTTGGTGAAATTCGGCCAAGGAATAACTGAGAAAACCCAACCCAACCCAACCCACATACATACAAGATTCCATTTTTATATATTAAGATATAGGAGTTTTATAAAACGTCATTCGACCAAGTAATAAAAATTATTTGTATTATCGATTATTAAAATTTAAATATTAATTTGTGCGATTTCCTTTTTTTGTTATCGGGCCGCACAAAAATCGCAATCGGGATGCAGGCGGCCCGTGGGCCGCCAGTTGGACATGGCTGGTTTAGAAAGAAAAGTATCAAATATAAATTTGTAGCTATTTTTGACTGTTAACTGTTAAGAATAAAATAATAATAAATGTATTCTATAAATTTAAGATATTTTATTTCAAGTTTATTGATTATACTGTGTGCATTTCCAACCTAGGCTCTATAAAATTATTGGGGTCTGATATACCCCAACAGACTGAACTTGTCCGTTGGACTACCAGACTTCCGGCTGGTTAACATTTTTTAGGTGGAATAGATTTTAAATTGAAACAACGAGTTATACATCATTTCAAAGGGGAGGAATCAACCTTCAATTTGAGTCCAATTTTATCTGGTTTTTCGTAACAACAATTAAATTTGTCGCATTCTTGCACCAGATTTTTCAATTATACATGAGAAAACATTTTAATTTAATTTCTTTTCATTTCTCTTTCAATTAGATTCCACAATCCACAATGTATGCTATATCATCACGGGAGGTTTTGGATTAGAATTAGCCAATTGAATCACAAAGTTGAATTCTTAGACGCCGATTCAATAAATTGCGATTACCGTAGAGTAGCCACAGCGCACCATAGGCTTGCTTAAGCAAATTGGATATATGTGCACGAAATCTTAATGATGAATTGATGGTAACACCCAAGCTCTTTGCCTCATTGCTGAACTGTAAATTAACACCACAAACACTAATGTCAAAGGACTCTCGAACATGGGCAACTGCACTCTGATTCCCAAAAACCATCATGGATGACTTAAGTAGTGGTCACACTAGGCTGGTGGCAGCCGCTGCTAACCAGCGGCGGGCAGTAGCACCAGCAAGCAGCGGCAACCTAATCACACTGCATGCTACTATTCGCATCCGCTTATTTATATAAACGATTGTTAAGGGTAACGACGTAGCATGTGCAGGTTTACTCGCCGCTGACGTTCTCATTGAATTGTCACACTGCCTGTTACTATTCCCCATTTTACTTTTTTGTAAAACGTTTTCAGCAAGTATGTTGTCTGTGAGTCGACGCAAACAATTATTTAAACGGTTATTAAGGGTGGGTGTTAGTGTGATTGGTTTACAATTACTTCACGAGCATCAGTGCCAACTGAACCGTAATCAAAGACGATGGTGGGTTAGGCCATGGACACAAAGAAGAGAAGAATTAGGAGCGCCAAGACTTCTTCAAGAGCTGAAAGAAGAGGATCCGCAAACATACCGATATATTTTAAGAATGACGGCATTACAGTTTCAAGAATTATTGCTGTTAATTGAACCTTTTATCAAAAAGATATTGTATTTAGACCGGCTATTCCGAGTAGAACGAAGTTGGAAATTACTTTAAGATGCTTCGCAAGTGGAGAAAGTTTTAGATCTCTAGCGTTTAGAGTACCTCATTATTCAATTTCCTTATTTTTCAATATTGGCTGCTATTTACGAAGTTCTTAAACTTTAAGATTCCACTGTACAAAAAATTCCTTCCAATGCTAAATCTTGCAATAAATTTTTATATGCCGCGTCTTTCACGTTTCTATTTAAGTAATCTTTGGATGAAGTGTCCCACAAACACGTATAATTTTAAAATTTATTTAAAAAAGAAATTACTTCTTTCCAGTCATCTTTAACTCAGTCATTGTTAATAATAATTACCACGTGTGCAACATGCAAGTTTACTCGCCGTTGATGCGCTCCTTGAGTTGTCAGATTTGGCTACTCGCTCATGATAGCAGTTGCGAGTAGCCGTTACCTGGTTACTAAAATTGAACATATTCACGCGCCAGCCGCTGACAAACAGTCGCTGGCTGGCGTTGCTTGCGTCTGACGTCAGCGAGCGAGTGCCAGCCGCTGCTAATCAGCGGCTGGCAGCAGCCTAGTGTGACCCGTGCTTTACTCGGATTAATATTTAGGCACAGTTGGGAAGCACGATGAATTAATTTGTCTAAATCAAAATTAATATAATTCTGAGCAATATGCATTTGAGCAGGATCAAAGGAATAATGAAGCTGAGTGTCATCAGCATACATATGCATATTGCAGTGATGCAACATACCAAAAAGATTACTTGTATAAATTAAGTAGAGAATTGGGCCTAAAATAGATCCTTGCGGAACGCCAGACAACACAACAGCTTCATCAGACCAGTTACCATCAAAAGAAACTCTCTGTCTGCGATTCATTAAGTAATGCTTAAAAAAAGCACAGGCATTGCGCGATAGACCGGAATTCCAAAGAATTGCCAAAAGCGCTCTATGGTGTACCGTATCGAATACCTTGGAGAAGTCAAGCAGAACAAGAACCGTGGTCTTGCCAATATCCCTCCCTCTGATAATAGTATTAATAACCTCCAAAAGTGCAGTAGCGCAACTATAACGCTTTCTGAAACCAGACTGGGTATCAGGTAATATGGAGAAGGTTTCCAAATGTTCCCTTAGTTGACAAGCGACAAATCGTTCTAAAATCTTAGATATTGCAGGTAATATACTGATCGGTCTTAAATCATTATAATTGGAAGGATTAGTCGTTTTCGGCATCGGTGTAACCAAAGCAACCCTCAAGCAATCCGGAGAAAATAGAAAACTCAAGACAAAAGTTGACAATGTGACATATATAAGGCAAGATAACTGGACAACACAGAGCCAGCATTTCTGCACTGACACCATCGAAACCAATCGCATTTGTTTTTATTGAAACCAACATGTCCATAACCTCCGCCTCTGAGGCTAAAGAAAATTTAAACTTTTCAGTTATCGTAGGGATTACATTTGATGAAAAGAAAGTGATTAAATTAGTATCACCCTGCGAGTTATTCTGAGAGGACAAAAAGAAATCATTTAAAGCATCGACATCAACAAGACCTTCAGGAATAGAACGCTGTCTAGTATTTAGAATACCCATCCTTCTGAACCCACCCCACAATTCACGACTATTTTTGGTATTCAGCATATACTCAAGGAACACTAGAAATAGTAAAATTACGCAATTCCTTATAATCGCGTTCACACTTAGTCCTCTTAAATTTCGATTAAGCATCATCTCTAAGTTTCATCAACAATTTAATGTTATCCGTTATCCAAGGACGAAAATTTTTCCTTGCTGAGATAACCCTAAAGAGAGCATGGACATCGAATAAGGACAAAATAAAATGATTAAACAGGCACACCTTGTCATCAATATTTTTAAGGTATATGATCTCATTCCAGGGAATTTGAGATAAATCACGAACAAAATTGTTACGGTTAAAATGTTTAAAATCCCTAAAACTAATTGGTCGTGGCTCAGAAGTAGGCCCACCTGCGAAGCATAGCTGTATACAAACTATCGCATGGTCTGCAACCATGCGATTATTGTCTAACAAGGGGACCTTACGGGTTCGGCATCACCGATTTTGTTCATATTTGCAAGGATTGAAGATGAGTACTCGGACATCACTTTCCTGAAGCAGTACGATGCAATGCTCAAAAATACTCGAGAAAATCGACTTCAAAGTACTCAAAATATTTTGCAGCAGTAGATATACAGTAAATATTTGGTTAATATCGTGTCGTCCGTTGGGTGAGGGACTGTGAACGCAGGTTCATATCGCACAATATGCAATTTTTTTTTAAAATTTTTATTTTATAAAATCAGTATTTTTTACATCTAACACTCTATGTAAACAAAGGTTTAGTACAATGTTTTCTTAAAATAACTGTCAAAAAAAAGAACTGATATCTTGTGTGCGCGTAAATATCCTAGTTAATTTTCTTTTTGTTCTTTAATAACTTTTTTTTCGTTCATTGTTAATAAATCATTAATATACGTGTTATTATAAATATATAGACAATTATGGAATTTGTTCGCGTTGAATTGAATAAATTAACTTTAAAAAATGCTGTTTATTACTATGAAAAGCTTCTTACAGAAAATAACTTGATAGCAGAACAACATTCTTCCACAATTAGCGAAGAATCTGTGTTATTAGCAGAACAACTATATAAATGTACTTTACAAAATCTAATTGGTGGTGAGAAACAATTTGTTATGGTGGAAGAACTAACAATGAATGAAGAAGGTGACAATAGTCAATTTCACCAAATCACCGATAAGGAATCTGATGATGTGAATAATTTTAAAGAAATTAAAGAAGATGAGGAAAAAAATGCTGAAATTTTGAAAAAATTTTGAAAAAAAATTTTGCTTGCTTGTTGATTCATGGGGAGGGCAAACCAAGCCCGAAATATATGACCAAATTTTGTTAATGATAATGGTTTGTCAATATGCAGTATTAAATTTATACCGCCAAAATGCACACCATTGGTGCAACCCTGCGACGTTTACTTCTACAGGCAGGTTAAAAACTTTATTAAGAAAATTCAAAATTGCTCGGTTTTGATTGAGCAAAATCGTGAGATTAATTCTCGTGAAGATTGTATTAAAATACATTCTATCATTCATCACCAGCTATCGTCTTCAATTTTTTTTAATATGATTCAATACGCATGGTTTGCTTCTAAACTTTGCGATAATAGAGAAGTGTTTATGAATGTCAATCAGGTATGTTTTTCACTAGATAATTTAAAAAAACCTTGTGCATGTACCCAATCCGCTTTTATACAGTGTGCTAGATGTCGTGATACTTATTGTTTTAGCTGTTTTTATGATAATTATCACCCTGGTTCTTGTACTGATTAATAACTGTTATTAACTGTTTTTATTAGATTTATTGTTATATGTACAGTGTGCCCTAGGATTGATTCTGAAGTGCACAGTATATTTATTTATTTATTTTCGTATTATTCGTATATCGTGCAATTTATTTGTATTGTTTATATATTTCATATAATATTTATTGATTGCTGGCGTTTTTCACCAACAATTAGATTTTGTAAAGTATATGTGTATATAGTTGTTCTGCTAACAGCTCAGATTATTCACTAATTGTGGAAGAAAGTTGTTCTGTTATCAGGTTATTTTCTGTAAGAAACTCTTCATAATAATAAACAGCAATTTAACAACAAATCAAGTTCATTTCAATTCAAATTTAATTCTACGTGAATAGATTTCACTATAATTATCTATATACTTATAATATAACGCTTTAAACAACATTTAATACTTTTCCTAATCATTTATTTATAATAAACAAAAAAGTAGGATCAACTCGAATACGCTTGTGGAAGACATGAATTAATATTTTTTTAACAGGTATTTTAAAGACATTGTAAAAATTTCTTGTTTATACAGTGTGTTAAATGATGTCGTGAACTGATTTACCTTTTTTTTTCATAAAATAAAATATTAATTAAAAAAAAAATTGCTTACAGTGCGATGTGAACCTGTGACCTCAGAATTTAAAGCTACGTTCACAGTCCCTTACACAACGGACGACATACAAGTAACCAAATATTTACTGTATATCTACTGCTGCAAAATATTTTGAGTACTTTGAAGTCGATTTTCTCGAGTATTTTTGAGCATTGCATCGTACTGCTTCGGGAAAGTGATATCCGAGTACTGATCTTTAATCATTACAAATATGAACAAAATCGGTGATGCCGAACCCGTAAGGTCCCCTTGTTTAAAGTTTTTTTATTTTTCAAAGTTGTATTTTTATGTTACAACAATCAATATTTAAATAAAAGTTTTAATTACAGAACATATGCGTCTTAATTGTCTTAAAATTAATAAAAAATATTTAAATGTACATTGAAAATTGAATTTGGCGGTATTTGATAATAGTTAGGAACCACTCCGTTCGAGGGCGTGAGTAAAAGAAAGTTTAATGCTTTTGGCACATCTATAGGTTATCTATGAACCTGACAGCTGTCACACTGACATAACCTAATTTTTATTTGTAAAGATTTAGGGTTAGAATTTAAATTGTGGTGTGATTTTATTAAACACAACTTTTTTAAAATGCCAAGGTTAAATTATGAAAATAAATTAATTTTAGCCCCTATGGTGCGTGTTGGTTCATTACCCATGCGGTTATTAGCCTTACATTATGGTGCTGATATAGTTTATTCAGAAGAAATAATCGACTGGAAACTTTTAAACTCAGTTAGGCAAGTAAACGGTAAGATAACGAAGCTAATTATAATTCAAAAACATGTTTATTTACTTAAATTTATTGAAACAAATATTTACAATACTTTGTGTTAATATTTTTTGTTGTAGACGTACTAGGTACAATAGATTTTTTGGATAAAACAGACGGAACAGTTATTTTTAGAACATCAAAAACAGAACGTGATTGTGTTGTCCTCCAATTAGGCACATGTGACCCAAATAGGGCTTTAAATGTGGCTAAAATGGTCGAAGATGATGTAGCGGGGATTGATATTAATATGGGATGTCCAAAAGAGTTTTCTATTAAAGGTGGAATGGGAGCAGCTTTATTAACAAATCTCCCTAAAGCCAAAGAGATTTTAAAAACACTTGTGGAAAATGTAAACATTCCAATAACATGTAAAATCCGAGTTTTTGAAAATGAAATTGATACTTTAAACTTGGTGAAAGAATTGGTTTCAACAGGAATTGCTGCAATAGGGATTCATGGGAGGACTAGAGCTGAAAGGCCCCAACATTCTAATAGAAATGGTTTAATTAAGTTTATTGCTGAAAATATTAATATTCCAGTTATTGCAAAGTAATTTTTGTTAACAAAGTAAAACCTTAATATAACCAAAATTTGTTATATCAAGAATTTATTGAATTTATTTATAAATATGATTAAAAATTATTTTTTTTTAGTGGAGGTTCTAGAGAAATAGAAAAATATTCTGATATAGAAAAATTTAAAAAAGAATGTGGAGTTTCTTCTGTGATGTTAGCGAGAGCCGCTCAAGGAAATTGTTCAATTTTTAGGAAACAGGGAATGTTGGATCTTGATACTGTTATATGTAAATATCTTGAATTTGCCGTTAATTTTGATAATAGCCCTAACACTACCAAATATGTCGTACAGAATATACTTAAGGAATTGCAAGAAACTCCGAGGGGAAAAAAATTTTTAGAGTGCCAAACTTTACAACAAATTTGGTTCGTTTTTTCTTAAATAAAATTAAATAAAAATTATATATTATTATATTTTTTTATAGTGAAATATGGGATTTAGGTGATTACTGCAGAAAAAAAGAATTGGAGTTTTTTGAACGAGGCATGACTTGTAGAAGAATGATTACACCCGATATGTTTGAGCCTGCTAAAAAAAGGACGAAACTCGAGCAATTCGATGATTGTAAAGAATTAAGATGCGCGTTTATTAGAGTTAATTATGTTAAAGATACAGAATTACCTAAAAGCATTTTACTTGCTTGGTGTTTAAAGAATAAAATTGAAGACAAACCTAAATACGAAATTATTCACCAAGGAAAATTGTTTAGAGCCGTTTTATCATTCAATGGGGAAAAATATACTTCATCTTATTGGTAAAATAATTTTAATTTTTAATTAATTATGTTTCAAAACTTATTTTGTAGGGAGAAGAATAAGAAATATGCTGAGCAAGGCGCTGCTCTTTCATGTATTTATCACTTAGGATTAGTTAGTAAAGAGAAACTTATTGAAAGCGGAAGTGTTATTAAATAAGTTAAATTTTATTCTTATTTTTTTTTTTTAATTTTAATGCTTTTTATATAAATATATTAATATAAGGTGAGGTTGGGTGATTGGAATTCAGTTACTGGGAGAAACTCTTAAAATTCAAATTCAAGGTTTCATAAATAATAAGAATATACTTAAATATCCTAAATATTACTTATCTTTACTCTAAAAGGAGAGATAGCCACAAATTTGAATTCAACTTTTCAAGATAATTTATAAAAAATATTGAGCTGGAAGATGCAGTTACCCCATGTAAAGGGTAATTGAAACTTCCTCCTATACTTTTCATATAATACAATGTAGTGTTTGTTGGGTTGAGGTAATTGATTAATTTTTGCACTCCTAAAGAATGAAGAAAAACATCCAAAGTGCTCATTATCCTAAAAAATTTCTTTCCTTACCAAAATTAAATTCCATTTAATGTCGTTTTAATAACTCTCACTATTTTAAATCTGTTACCACACTACCAACCAGTTGAAGATCATGCAAAAAGCACAACAAAGAGCTATGGCAGCTACATTTGTAATAGATGACTATCCATTTCCTAGACAGACAAGACTGCTTAGATATTACATATTGGCTGCTAGGAATAACAAAATCCAATATGGACAGATCTCCAAGAAGATGAATAGACGACATAAAGAAAATTAAGAGAAGCAGGTGGATTGAGGTGAACCAGGAGAGAAAAACATGAACGTTTTTGTTTTTACTGCATATTTCGACCAATTTAAACCGCATATTAACATAATTAGTGAAGAGATGCGATATCTTTCATTGTTACTTACAAAGAAGACAAAACAAACTTGGAAACATGGAATATTTTGGTTTTGGTATCTAAAACGAACGTGAAGCATATACAGGTGTTTCTGAAATGCGTGTACAACGGAATACCACAGATTCCTTGACTCAAAATAGACAGTTAACTTATCTATATCCAAAAATACTTCGTTTTACCGCTAGAGGACTTCAAAGTTAGCAAGAAAAATTCGTTTATTCTTTATAACTCGACATCGCGTTAATGAATCTAAACCATTTTTGAGAAGTGACTTCCTAGGTTCAGTCAACGTTTTTTTATGGTTTTGGAAAAATTTTTAAAAGCATGAAAATGGAAAAGCCATGTGTTTAGCAAATATTAGTCCATTTTTTTTCTGAGTAGACGACGCGTACATAATTATAATTTCTGAATAGCCCATTTAGTTTTGAAACTTTTTGTCTCTTATAAAATTTTGATTACATACATGGTTAAGCTAGAAAAAAGGAATTTTTGAGTATCTGCAACCCTTATTTACGTCATTTTGACTACAAAATCTCAATGTGTTTGGCATTTAAGTAAGGAATTGAACACTAGGGAAATTTTTCCGTGTTATTCTTGTTTAGAATCAACTGTAGAGGCAAGGACTTTTGACTTCAATGCCCCCCAGAGGAATCAGTACCAATTACAATAAGATTTTGTTGTTGAAGAAAGGCTTGCACAGATTCAAAAACTCCAATTTTCTGGCTAAACCACAAATACACTCAGCAGCAGAAGTCTGCGTACAAAAAACTTGTAATACTTTAATTGAAAAAATAAGAGTCATAATCTAATGTGATAAACTTGATTTTTTTTTATTTTGTATATTAACTACATATAATTCTATTAACAAAATATGCTTCAACAAAACAGAAACAGTAGTTACAGAAAAAAATCAAAACTAAAAATTCTACAAATAACGGGTATGCAAAAATCTGCGTACAAGGCAGGACAGTATTTATAAAAAATTCATAAATGAGATCATTGTTTCTATATTAATATGAGGTCGGATAACCTTTACATTTAATGACCTCCCTTAAACGTTTAGGCATGGAGTGCACTAATTTCTTCGTTTCGTCCGAACTGATTTTGGCCCAATTGATTCCTCAATCATAACATTTTTTAACGTTTCCTTCGACGTTATGTTGTGTTGCCGAATCCTGCGTTCCAGTAAATCCCAGAGGTGTTCGATGGGATTCAAGTCCGGCGATTGTGGAGGTGTTTTAAGTTGCTTTGGGGTATTGTATAGTAGCCAAAGCTTAGTGTTGTGGGCGCAATGTTTGGGGTCATTATCTTGTTGAAAAAAGTATTCGGGCCCCAAGCCCAAGTTTTCGATGCTAGGCTTCAAATTTTCTTTTAAAATGTCTATATACATTTTATGGTCCATTGTCGATGTTATGAAAACCAACGTTCCCACCCCTTTGGTGCACATACACCCCCAAACCATAACTCCACCACCTCCGTGTTTTACAGTCGCTTTCAAATTTTCGGGATTAAGGGCAGTATTAGGTTTTCTCCATACAAGTTGTTTACCCTTAATGCCGAAAATGCAAAATTTGCTCTCATCTGTAAAGAGAACTTTCTCCCAGAATTCAATGGGCTTGTCTAAGAGTTTTTTTGCAAAGGCGATCCGCTTCTGACGATTGACCTTTGACACAAATGGCTTTTTTCGTGCAACGCGACTGTGATAGTTAGCTTTTTTTAACGTCCTTCTCGCCGTTTCTTTGCTGATAGTTTTATGAAATTCTTCTTGTACATTTTCTACTATTTTTTTTGCCGTCAGCCTAGGTTCTTTTCTAACCTGCTGTACAATTTTTCGCTTCTCTCGGTTTGTTAAAAGGGGTGGTCTACCAGATCGCGGACGTGAGAGGTAATCTTCAGTGTCTTTATAATTATTAATTACTCTTTGAATGGAAGAGTGTGACCTGCCGACAGTTTCTCCTATTTTTCGAAAAAATTTTCCCTCTTTCCATAACTTTACAATAATTTTTCTCTCTCCCAATTCAATTTCCTTTCCTTTCGTGTCCATTCTAACTTTTAGCTTCTAAGCCTCTGCTAATATAATTGACACCGATTATCTTTTATTTAAATCGAAAAGCGTACATCGCTAACTACGTATTTAAGTAAATAAGTATATTTTGGAGAAGGCGTGTTTATTTGTACGCAGATTTTTGCATACGCATTGTTTGGAGAATTTTTAATTTTAATTTTTTTTGTAACTAATATTTCTGTTTTGTTGATGCATATTTTGTTAATAGAATTATATGTGGTTAATACACAAAATAAAAAAAAATTGAAGTTTATCACATTAGATCAAGACCCTTATTTTTTCAGTTAAAGTGTTAGAAGTTTTTTGTACGCAAACTTCTGCTGCTAAGTGTATAATCAAAATCTTATAAGGGACAAAAAAAGTTCCACAACTAAATCGGCTATTCAGAAATTTTAATTATGTAATCATCGCTTATTCAACAGAAAAATATGGGGTAATAACTGATGAAGACATGGCTTTTCCATCATTTCTCTGTTTTTAAAATTTTACCTAAAACCATAAAAAAGATGTTAATTAAATTAATTTAAAAAACGATTATCACGTTTTCGAGTTATAAAAAATCAACGATTTTGTTTGCTAAATTTCATCCAAGACAATTTATGCATACTACTAGTGATAACGCATAGACTGGACACCATGATGATGAAAAGGGGCACAACCAACCAATTGAAGATAATACAGAAAGCACAAGAAACAGCAAAATTTTTATCGATGACTATCCATTTCCTAACCAGACGAGACTACGTTAGATGTGACGTGCTGGCTGCTAAGAATAACAAAGCCCAGTGTGGACAGTCCTTTAAGAAGATGGATTGAGGACATAAAAGGAGAATTATGAGAATCAGACGATTTGAAGTGGCGCAGGAAAGAAATACATGAGATATGATGATGGAGATGAGATATGAAAATTTTCATTGTTATTTACAAAGAAGAGGAAACGAAGCAGGAAACAGTAATAGATATTTTATGAACATTATTTTGTCTTTGGCAAATTAAAAATCTGCCGAATATTAATGCGCAAAAATCTGCAACAAATGAAGATGAGAAGCTGGATATTTTCATAGAAATCTTCAAATCGTTAAGAAACTCTTACAAGCTTTTTATGATAGGTTGTTCTATTCCCTTGCTACTGCTTACTGCAATTAGTGACGAACATTTATTGCCGTGGAACATACCAACTAACATTATTTTCCTCCAGACTTAGGTGGTATACTGATACATTGGCAGGTGACGTCATAGCAACTGCGGAGCAGGGGTAGCAACTTCCGGTCCATTTGTCTCGGAAGTTTCTAACATTGGAAGTATCTAATCGGCGTTTTTATACTACTATTGTTTTATTTTAGTATGTAAATTTTAAAAAAATATGTAAATTTAATTTAAGGATAATAATTCTTCTATAGATGATCTTGCATATTGACGTTTAAATGTTAATATTTGGCCCGCTAATATCCATACACTCAATGAAATAGTTTCCACATTGTGTCATTGATAATTTCGAGGTGTTCTTTGAAGTACTCCTGCATCGACTTGCGTGAAGAGTATGTTTTCAACGATATGTATGGCTATTTATGGCCCGTGAAGCTGCTTTCTGTTGTATGTATGATGAAGTGATGCAGCTGTGCAGTAGAGGAGCTGTTTGACAAAATGTCATTGCAAACGTTATATCAAGACATGGTAACTGCTGAAATTGTTCCGGCTATTCTTGTGCTATGTTAAGATTTGTTTTTAATCACTAAACCAGGGTAGGCTTAGGTGAGGGGTATTCTATTGTGTATCATTTCCTAACTCTTTTGGAATAAACCGAAATTTTCTTTCTGCTTGTTTCGATTTTATGTTCTAGAAATGCTTTGTGAAAAATAGCCATTATGAGCCATACCAAGTAAGGTATGCAATCCCGTAGCAAAATCAAAATCCCGGAATTGAATTTTCCCGAATACCGAAATAGAAAATATAAGTTTAATAACAATTGGATAATCTTAAAAAATGACACCTTCTAAACTAATTTATTGCTTACTCGAAAAGATAATACAGTTGTAAATACTGTAAACATTAAAACGATTTATTCATAAAAAGAAAAATTCCATCTACAACTGATCAATAAAGCGTGAAGATACAAATCAAAGTACACTTAATTCGTGTTTTTGTTGCTTTAAAAAATGCACCTATATTTGCAAGATTTTTAATTGTATCAGAAAAGATTCTAAATATTGTGCATAGTGATCCAGAGGCGAAAGATACTCACTCCGATTAGATAGACCAAGACTTCCCCACTCTTTCAACAATAGCTAATTCATTTTTATTTAGGCTTCTTGTTTCAATATCTATATTGGAGCATAGAGCCACGATTTTTTGTAGTTTTCTTCAATTCTTCTTCCATTGACATATATACTTTCATTGTTATCGCAAACTTCTTCTGGCGTTGGCTCTAACTCCAATACGTCATCATCAGTATCACCACCATCATCTTGTGATGGAACCATTTTTTGACTGTTCTCAGAATGTATTATATAACTGTGCTATCAACGAAACATCGACAGCACTGTAACAATAGTTTTATGGATTGAGGACTTGTTGGGAATTTTAAATAAATCATTATTTCCTCAATTTTGGAGTTGTGAAGGTATCTTAAAACTCCAGAAAGGTCTTTATGACGCCGCTGATCAATTCAAACCATGTAATACCGAAAAAATCATGCATGAAATACCGGGATATTCGGAAATAAGATTTTGCTGGGTTTCCAGAAAAAGAACTATTTTGATACACACCAGCAAGCTATCTCCCTTTTTTGATTCTTTTGAAAAACTTAAAATCTTTTTTCTGCATACTTCGATTTTAATTAAGTGTTCTAGATATGTGTTTTGTGAAAAATTACCATTATAAGAGATACCTTTACCCATTTTACGACCCTTTTGAGAAAAGCTTATAAATTGTTTCTGTATAATTCGACCTTAATTAAATATTCTACAGATGTTTTCAGTGAAAACAAAAATCATTTTGACACACACCAACCACCTTTTTCTATTTTCTACCTCTGTAAGAATTCTTTTGAAAGATATTTCCCGAAAAAGAACTATTTTGATACACAGCAAGCTATCTTCATTTTCTGATTCTTTTGGAAAAGTCTAAAATCTTTTTTCTGCATTCTTCGATTTTAATTAGGTGATCGAGAGATGCTTTTTAGTGAAAAAATAGTTATTTATGTACCAAGTCAGCAAAGTGAATTTTTATCGAACGAGCCTGAGAAATGCGGTTGGTGGTAAAAACATTTTAACACGCACTGAGCACTTTTATCAATATTCCGAAACTTTTTGAAAAAGCTCAAAATTTGTTTCTGTATAGTTCTTACATAATTAAGTGTTGTAGAGATATTTTTAGTAAAAATAACCATTTTGCACACATACTACATACCAACCAGCTTTTCGTTTCTATTTTCTACCTTTCTTAGAACTTTTTTTGATTTTTAGATTTTTGGTCTCTTTTTAGAAATCCAAAAATTTTGTATCTTCTGTACATTCTAGAGAGCTTTCTGCATGTCCCAAGATTTTTGGAAAAACCCAAAATCTTTTTTCTGCATACTTCCGTTTTGATGAAGTGTTTTAAAAATGTTTTAGTGGAATTTTCTTTCTGCTTGTTTCGATTTTATGTTCTAGAAATGCTTTGTGAAAAAGAGCCATTATGAGCCATACCAAGTAAGGTATGCAATCCCGTAGCAAAATCAAAATCCCGGAATTGAATTTTCCCGAATCCCGAAATAGAAAATATAAGTTTAATAACAATTGGATTCCGAAACTTTTTGAAAAAGCTCAAAATTTGTTTCTGTATAGTTCTTACATAATTAAGTGTTGTAGAGATATTTTTAGTAAAAATAACCATTTTGCACACATACTACATACCAACCAGCTTTTCGTTTCTATTTTCTACCTTTCTTAGAACTTTTTTTGATTTTTAGATTTTTGGTCTTTTTTAGAAATCCAAAAATTTTGTATCTTCTGTACATTCTAGAGAGCTTTCTGCATGTCCCAAGATTTTTGGAAAAACCCAAAATCTTTTTTCTGCATACTTCCGTTTTGATGAAGTGTTTTAAAAATGTTTTAGTGGAAAAGTTGTAATGGTATAATGTTATTTTTTGCAATAAATATGATTTTCGAGATCTGAAAAGAACATCCAAAATGCAATTAAATATCTTCAAAAAGTCTTTTTAATAAATAACCAATATTTTGGAACTGTAAAGGAAAATCTGTGAAAGTAATTTAAGTAAGACAAAGAACAAACTATATTGCAAGAACAATCTACCACTAAAAAAAGTTTGTGAAGTTGGACAAATCATCTTCAAAGCTACTCATATCCTTGTAATGGGCCCATTTGATTTGTTGGTACCTTTTGTTAATTTCTGGACACTATCTTTCGGGAAACACTCAATTCTTCTTCAGTTTCTAATAATTTCTAGGAATTTCATATTTGACCATGTTGTTTGTAAAATTTAAAGTTTAACTCATCACCATAGTCTTTCAAAATATAAAAAAATATATACGACATAATGTTTACAAAAGTTGACTTATTTACTATAAACTTTGGTAATAATTTCCAGGTTTTAGTACATCACTGATATTAGCGTTTTTCAAAAAACTGTATTGTTCATCTTCTTGATTTCTCTTAGAGAAATTGCTTCATTCTTATGCTTTGAAACCAACGATTGAGACTAGTACATAATCAAAAATTGACATTGTAACTGGAGTTCACTCAAACTTAGTTGCACAAAGCTAGTGTCCAGTTTCCCTTTGATGTTTGAATGCTTTCAAAAAAACTTTAGGATTCATCTTCATTTTCATGAAATGATATATCATCATCATTGGCACTTCATCTAATTCCTCACTTTTCATTGAGATTAGTACACGACCAAAAACTTTGACATTGTAACTGGAGTTCACTCGAGCTTAGTTACACAAAGGTGGTGTTCAGTTTTCCTTTGCTGTTTAAATGCTATAAAAAACACTTTAGGGTTTATCTTCATTTTCATGAAATGATATCTCATCATCATTGGCACTGCACTCTACTTCAATTCGCTTTTGCTTTTTTTTTTGCTTTGAACCTATGATTGAGATTAGTATATTTATTTATTTACATTTTATGGGTACAGAGACAGGACAAACCCAAAAGTTCTGTACCACTAAAAAATTATAATAACAAAGAAAACGTGTAACAAAAGAAATCAAAAATTGCCTTAATTAAACAATTAAAAATCAAATTAAACTTAACAGTGGACTTAAATGTCATTAAGAAAAAAGAAATTATAATAAAATAAAACAAACAAAATAACATAGCAAAACTAAAAAACCTTTAAAACAAAATAAACAATGCCTACTAATAAAAAATAACGGCTAAATTAAAGTACTTCAATTAACAAGAGTCTCAAGCTATCAAAACGTATGAGGTAATTCGCTGACGGTATCAAGAACTAATCGCCTGAAGGTAAAAAAGGAGTGCTGAAATAAATCAATATTAAGTTTGTCAGTCAGGCGAGCCATTCGCAACATAGGAGAGTTCCGAAAAGCATTGGTGCGCGGAATAAGCGTACAGAACAAGAAATTAAAGCGAAGTAGGCGGGGAGGAACATGAATATTAACCGACTCCAAAAGAACTGAGGAATCACACATATTGTGTAAGACCTTGTAGAAGAATAGTGCGTCATTACACAGACGACGCTGGCGAAGAGGCATTAAACAAAAAGATCTGCAAGACGAATCGTAATTAATGTAAGGTGTGAAAGATTTAAAGTTTAAATATTTCACAAATCTAGATTGAATTTTCTCAATTCGATCAATATAAATAAGGTATTGGGGATTCCAAACTACAGTGCAAAAATTGAGAACACTGAAAACATAGGCAAAATACAAATTTTTGATAGCGTCAACGCTTGTAAAGGACGAAGTGGATCTCATAATAAAGCCAAGCATAGGCCAAGCCTTATTAACAATGTTGTCAATATGCTGAGCGTAGAGAAGCTTGTAATCGAGAGTCACACCAAGATCTCTAATGAAGGAAACGCGTGTTAAGTTTTCGCCAGCGACGCTGTAATCGTAATGAAGGGTACTCTTTCTTCTCGAAAAAGAAATAACGTTACATTTAGATAAATTTAAAGTCAAATAATTCTCAGTGCAAAAGTCAGAAATCCTGAGAAGGTCAGTCTGCAGCTTTGAACAGTCCAACGGAGAGGAAACACGCAGATAAAGCTTAAGATCATCAGCGTACATAAGACATTCACAATGTTTCACAACATTGAATATATCATTAATATAGATGTTAAATAGCAAGGGACCGAGGTGGCTGCCTTGAGGAACGCCAGAGGGAACTGTAATAGGGTCAGAGCAGTATCCATTAACAGAGACAATCTAGCTCCTACCTCTCAAGTATGAATCAAACCAGCGGAGCAACCCACCATGAATACCAAAACCATGAAGTTTAGTTAAAAGGAGGCTATGATCTACACGATCAAAAGCCTTGCTAAAATCTGTGTAAATTGAATCAACTTGACAATATTCGTCAAACGATTTTAAAATATAATTAGTGTATTCAAGTAGGTTGCTCTCCACTGACCGATTCGCAAAGAAACCATGTTGTCTGGTATCAATTTTGGATTTAAGAGTAAAGAAAAGTCTAGTATAAACCAGTTTCTCCAAAACCTTACCAAACACAGGCAATATAGATATCGGGCGATAGTTAGAAATAAGGTTACGACTACCGGATTTAAAAATTGGCAAAATATAGGCTTGCTTCCAAAAAGTGGGAAACGTACCTTCCGTTAAAGATTTATTAAATAAAATGACAAGAGGTAGAGAAAGAGATTCAAGACAAGATTTTATTAGAAAAGGAGGGATTCCATCAGTGCCCGGACCTTTATTTATATTCAAGGAGGAAAGTGTCTCCACAACCTCAGACTGCTCAAAGCGCATCGGACCCAAAAATGTAGTATCATTAAGGCCAATGTTAGCAGAATTAAGTAGATTAACAGAGGGCGAAATATACACGGAAGAGAAATATGTTGCGAATAGCGAGCAGATACCCTTACCGTCCCCGGCAATAGTACCATTTAATGACATAAGTGTGGGAATTGTATCCGCACCTTTCTTATTTTTAATATAAGACCAAAAGTATTTAGGATCAGCCTTAATACTGTTCTCGACACCACCAACATACTGCCCATAGTCGCGTCGAATGAGAAACTTGGAACGCCCTCGCAGTAATGAAAAGGACAAGTAGTCTATTTGTTTACCATACCGTTTCCACTTAACATGAGCTTTTCGCTTTTCTTTGATCACTCTGATAGTATCCCGCGAAAACCACAAAGGAAAACTACTGGTGATTTTACGCCTAAGCGGAGTAAATTTTTGAATGGCAACATTTAAATGGTAATAAAAGAAGTCAACAGCAGGATCCATTTCGCGAGTATTTAGCTCTGTATCCCAGTTAATAGTAGATAGGTACAAATCAATCTCAGAAAAGTTAGCACGTTTGAAGTTAAACACATTAGATGATTCAGCAGGAAGGCGGCGTGGCATTTCAAGCGAGCAGAAGAATTCCAAAGTGGTATGTGCACCATCCTCAGGAACCAGAGGATGGGTGCTTAATGTAATATAAGATATATTAGAAAAATTAGCAAGAATTAAATCAATAGTATTATGAAACACATTCATGTGAAAATTAAGTTGGTTAAGACCACATAAGGCAAGGGCATCCAAAAACTCACCCGAACGAGCAGAAGATGTGACCAAAAATATATGACCAAAAACTTTGACAATGTAACTGAGGACTCCACGAAAGTTTAGTTGCACAAAGTATGATGTCCAGTTCTCCTTTGTTATTTGCACACAAAACTCTTCCTTTACCCTTTACTCTACTTACCCAAATGAATGCATTTGCGTTTAAGAAAGTCTTTCACACTTTGTAATACAAAAAATCGAATTCAAACTTAGTTTGCAAACAGGTCGCTATCAAATGGCATTTTATAGTATATTTTTGTTGTTTTAAATGATTTATTCCATGCATTAGTACATTTAAATGTTCAAATGAACAAATTCAACATTACCCGGAAATGAGTTACCCCATATCACCTTTTTGTTTACTTAATTTATACATAAATTTTTCTAAGTTTATATGATGTATGCAACCCAATTGACAACAATTTAATTCTTAAATCAAATTTTAATTTTGCAATATAAATTATATTTATAATACAACTAACTCCGATAAATCATTATCAAAATTAATAATAGAAACAACATTAATTCAATTTAATTTAAAAAAAATTTAATTTTAAATTTGAAGTTGACGTTTCTCTGACGTTTACCATAACCTATCTTTTTCAATTTAACAACAATACAACAATAACATCAGTTTTATTGTCAATAATTTCGAAATTGTCGTGCAATAATTGCTATCAAGATATATAAAAATACACCCACCTATCAACTTTTCCAAGAAATAACCACACCATTGTACTCCTATCATTAAATTTATGTATGTTGTGACACATCAGCTGTTCTTGTAGGCGTGTATGGAAAGTGGGAAGTAAAAATTGAGTTGAAATCGTCGAAATATAAATAATGATTGGGAAGGATTCGCGTGCGAGTGACGATGGTGACGTAACTATTAAACTTTCCAGTCGAAATCGAATTATTCGTTTGTTGTACTACTTTCAAAACGTTTTGACAATGTGAATGTTTTATTATAACAAGAATGAGTAATGATAACGGTAGATTTGTCATCAAGTACCAACAGCTTCTTCGTGATTTGAAGACTACCATCGAGGGACTTCTTGTCAGCCAGGTACCAAACTTATGGTCCATTTACGGTGGTTTAAACAGATTACATGTTGATGTAGAAAAAATATTTAAGCATGGATGTAAGGCGAGTACAGAAAATGTATGTTGATTGTAGTTAAATTTGTGTTAAGATCTTAATCATCTTTTTATTTTTTGCAGCAAATTTCTGGGTATTATCACTTTATACAAGGATTAGAATGGCTCTATCCCGATAGTTCAAAATCAACTTTAGTTGTAGATTGTGAATATAAATCTCATTTCCCCCAGCACATAAAGAATGATAAAGCTTCAATATGGTTATATCGTTCGTTAGAAAATCATTCACTCTCCCAGAAATTATCGTGGTTATTATCTGATAAAACTCACTTATTAGCTTGTTATCAATCTTCGGCATTCCTTTGTCAACCAAAGTATTCTGAGGCAATCTTAATTTGTTTAAGAGCTGTTGAAAGAAATGAACTTAGTTTGTTATCAGAAATAGATCCATGTTTATTTCTTCACAAAGAAACTGTGCAGGTTTATGAAAGGCGACATCGAAGATGTTCTTCCTTGCCCGATACGCGTTTTAAAAATGTTTTAATAAAGCCGTCCAAAACGCTGGGTGATCTAACAAAAGAAGAAAATCCAGTTCATAAAAAATTCCAAATTAGTATTTTTAAAGCTTGGAGTAGCACCCCAAATTTAGGCCCAACAAAAGCTAATGTTGTGGAAGCAAAAAGCCACACTAATCCATCAACCCCTGTTAATCACAACAGGAAAATATCAATAAGCTCATTAAAATCGCCAGTTTTATTAGAAAACGATCAATTAAGTATTCAAAGTGTTGAAATTGATCAATTAACGCCATTAAAAAAAGAAAGCGTCAAATTGCGACCTGTTATTATAAATAACGCGGATATAATCGAACATACACCACCATCAACAAGTCAGCAGCAAAAAATAAATAGCGTGCAAGATTTAAAATCGCCACTAAAAGGTCGATTTGCGAAATCGCCCGATTTAGGGTTCTTAAATGCTTTAGCAGGCGAGAAAGATTTTAAACATAAACCGAAAAAAACTTTTATTGAAGATGGGGGAATGAGTATATTACCAACATCAACAGGGTAAACAAAAATTTAAATCTAAAAATAATCTTATTTTTACGTATCTATTTATTTAAAGATATTTTCCGCGTCCTAAAAAAGGTCAAACTCTAACGTCGTTCTTAACGTCTAGTCAATTTAGTCGCGCCAATGCGGAGTTGGATCGCGAAAACGCTCACTTCAGTATTTCCGAAGCGATGATAGCGGTGATCGAGCAAATTCGATGCGGAAGAAGTCTCAAATTAATCGACGAACAAGTTGACGAAAGCGACGAGGAAATTAACAATCTCAAACAACGAATTCGATTGCGAAGGAAAGAAAAACAAGAAGAAAAGCAAAAGCGGCTTCTTTTGAATAGCTTGGCTAGTGAAAGATCCGATTTAAATCCGTCGGAAACGAGTCCATATTCTTCTTCTCCAGCGACGAATTCTTTGAGTTCTAGTGGGGGAGTTGAGGATATGGATATTGATGAAGTTAATGGTTGGTTATTGGAAAAGGAAGGTTTATCGATGTCAATGGCTTCTTTATATTCTGAAGCAGATGTTTTGAAGAAACCGAGAGGTGCGCCAGATGGAGCTTCTGATATTATGTCGGCTGAAGGGGTCGCTTTGTCGCTTATCAGCCGATTTAATGAGAAACAATTACCAAGGTAAATATTTCTCTTAAATGCTTTAATTATAAATAATAATAATTAGGCGTGTTTTAATCGAATTTTTAATTAGTTTTTAATAATATTAAAATGATTTTTGATTGGTTTCGTTTAGAAGCGAAATTGTGGCGTCAATCCAATGACTATTGACCAAAATTTTTCCTCATTGATTTCAATTTTTGAGTTTCAATTAATTTTTAAAGGCTCTTAAATGATAACATTTAGGAGATTTTTGACAATTTCACAGCGCTTTTAATATCTACATTATACATTAAATATTGCAAGAAGAATCTACCACTAAAAAAGTGTGTGAACTTGCACAAATCACCTTCAAAACTAATCAAAGCCTTGTAATAGGCCTATGGGATTGTTCGTTAGTTTCTAATGGTTACTAGAAATTTCATTTTTAACCATGTCGTTTGTAAAATTTAATGAAAATAAAATATTAATGTTTATAAAAGTTGGCTAATATCAGCATCTTTCAAAGAACTTCAGGGTCATCTTCATTGTCATGGAGTGATATCTCATCATCATTGCCACTGCTCTCTTTTGCTAATTCCTGCCTTTTCATTCTTAATTTTTTGATTTCTCTTAGAGAAATTGCTTCTAATAATAATAATAATAAATCTTTATTGACCATCCAAATAAAATAAAATAATAATAATAAAAATAATAATAATATAAATAATAAAAACAAAATAAGCATTAATACTAAGGATTGCCAAAAAGGAACGAGTCAATATGTATCCACCTAGAGCAGATACTATTATTTTTCATCGTCCCTTAAAATGAAAAAAAGAAAAATGAATGTAAACATATAATACGTAAATACAACAAAGAAAAAAAGCAATCAAAAATGAAAAAGAAATACAGTTTTGAAGAAGCCGAGAGGTGCGCCAGATGGAGCTTCTGATATTATGTCTGCTGAAGGGGTCGCTTTGTCGCTTATCAGCCGATTTAATGAGAAACAATTACCAAGGTAAATATTTCTCTTAAATGCTTTAATTATAAATAATAATAATTAGGCGTGTTTTAATCGAATTTTTAATTAGTTTTTAATAATATTAAAATGATTTTTGATTGGTTTCGTTTAGAAGCGAAATTGTGGTATCAATCCAATGACTATTGACCAACATTTTTCCTCATTGATTTCAATTTTTGAGTTTCAATTAATTTTTAAAGGCTCTTAAATGATAACATTTAGGAGATTTTTAACAATTTCACAGCGCTTTTAATATCTACATTATACATTAAATATCTGTTACAGGTAAAGTGTGCATTTCAGTTAATGTATACATTAACTAGTCAATGTATACATTTACGTAACGTTTTAGTGAAAGTATTTACTAATCATAGAGTGTATACATTTACTAGTGAATGTGTACATATACTAGGTAGTGTATACATTTATTTATTTATTTATTTACTTCAAGGGATGCAAACAGGGTGAACCCCCAGCGAAGCATCCACAGTACAATAACAAAATTATAATAAAGAACAGAACATAAAATAAAAATAGAATACACAATAATCATACAATAGCTCTAACAAAAAAAATAATAATAATAGAAAGAATCAAGAATTACATTTTTATAACATTATTCAATTACATCCCAAAATTACGAAGTAGTAGGTATAAATTGCAATGAGGTCATTCCGCTTATGCCCCACAAAAACCGTCTAAACGCAGTATACGAGATATTAAACAAGTCGATACTTCGACAGTGAGAATCAAATGAGTACATAAGTCTTTGAAGAGGCGAGTTAAAATGAGCGTTGGTATTTGATCTATCAAGTCTAAAAACCCGACCACATCTAGTACGATAAGACGGCACCGAAAAGCATAATCCGCCGAGCAATACCGGAGAATTGATAAAATTGTTTGTTAACTTAAAGATGAAAAGCAGATCATATCTCAGCCGCCTAACTTGCAATAACTGTAAGCCTAGCACCCTGCATCGCATCTCGTAATCGCAGTAGGGTAAGTAAACTTTACGGGCCAAATACCGCAAAAAACGGCGCTGAACAGACTCAATGCGATTAATGCAAACAGAGTACTGAGGATTCCATATCGCTGACGAATAACCGAGAACACTACTCACATACGTCAAATACAAAACTCAAATGCAACTAATATTCGAATAAGAACGACAAGTTCTAATGACAAAACCCAACCTCTTCAAAGCTTTGGATGTGATATAATCTACATGCAAATTATATGAAAGTTTCCCATCTAGTATAATCCCCAGATCGCAGATGTGGTCGACAGATTGAAGATCTGTACCGCCTAGATTGTAAAAAAAATTCAGGGGGTAACGTTTACGCGAAAATGAGATTTTAGAACACTTTTTAAAATTTAGGAAAAGACAGTTATTGAAACAGTAGTTGTAAAACCGGTTCAGATCACTCTGAAGTTTAAGACAGTCAGAGTTACGCTTTATGTTCAGATAGATTTTACAGTCATCTGCGTAAAGTAAAAATCTTGCGTGCTCAAAGCAGGCCATCACATCATTAATATATACCAAGAAGAGGATGGGGCCAAGGTGACTTCCCTGGGGAACACCAGATGTGATTCGGCGAAAAGCGGAGACACAATTGCCAACACGTACGGCCTGATAACGATCAGTGATATATGAACTCAGCCACGTTAAGAGACCTTGGGGAATATCAAAAAGTGAAAGCTTGTCCATCAGTATATTGTGGTCAATCTTATCAAAAGCTTTGCTGAAGTCAGTGTAGATCGCGTCAACCTGCTCAGATGCGTTAAAAGCATTATGTATGAAGTTGGTGTAGGTCATTAAGTTGGTTTCAGCAGACCTACCCTGAAGAAATCCATGCTGCTCAACAATCAAATGCGGCTTCAAGATGTACAGTAATTTAGAATAGATAATTTTTTCAAAGATTTTAGAAACTATAGATAAAATTGAAATTGGACGATACTGACAAACATCACTACGGTCACCAGACTTAAAGACAGGCAAAACAAAGGCCCTCCGCCATTCGCCGGGGAAAGATCCGGACTTCAAGGAAATAGAAAAAATTATAAAAAGTGGCTTTGCTAAGCTAGCAGCACAGTATTTAATGAAGCAACCGGGCAATTTGTCCGGACCAGCTCCAGTTTTAGAATCAACCTCCCTGAGAGCACGCAAGACATTCTCCTCGCAGAACCAAGGCGCCAGGCCACCACCCGATGCGATACGCGAAGAATAAGTGTAGGTACCGTCAATGAAAACAGAGTTAAAGTATTGAGCGAATAAGGAACAGATACCCTGGGCATTATCGCTAGAATCGTCAAATAATTTCATCTTAGCAGGAATATCAGAGCATTCGCCCCTTTTATGTTTTACGAAAGACCACAAGCGGTCAGGGCATTCAATAAGCTGCGATTGTATTGACCTGACATACCTGTCATAATCAGACTTAATTAAAACTTTGGAATGCCTACGCAAAATTGTAAATGATAAATAATCAGCTTTATTTCCATAAATTTTCCACTTCCGGTGCAAACTAAGCTTTTCGATATTTGCTAACAAATATCTGTAAAAGTTGTTCCAAAGGACGGTATAATTTTCTTAATAGACGGAATTGCATGTGATGCAAGTGGTAAGTAAGTATAGTAATAAATAAATTTTTGAAATAATATCAAAAACAGAAAAATAACTGGAAGCTTTTTTGTACTAAGATATGTAACAAAAATTTAAATACGGATTTTTTTAATACAAATATTTATTTCTTAAAATAAAAATACAAAAACAAACAATATAAAGAACAAATCCGTTCATCTATTAATGCAAATACAACTTTTATTTATTACAACATGGTAAACTTTGGTGGCACTTCGAATTGCACAACATTTTTTTCTTTACACATGTGCATCTATTACCATTACATTTTGTTTTGCAATTGCATTTTACAAATCTCTGTCCACTTCCTACCGATTGATCTGTGACCACTGTTCTAAGAGGTAATTGTTGTGGTGGAATACCATCGATGTTTAGTATCTTCTCTGGACATACACTAAATTGGGATCTAGTGTAAAGACCTTTCAAAATACCATTCCTTGTTCCTATTTGAAAATAACCATCATCGGTTTTTTTCATTATACATCCTAAGATTGAATGAGAATCTCCTCTTCCCCTGTCTACATCTGGTACTTTAATCCGGACAGTCATTCCGTTTTCTGCTGGCATATGAGAAGCATCAGATATTGTTTTCATACGTGTAGCTTGAAGTTTTAAATTTTCTTTGGCTTCATTTCTGTTATTATTAATTTCATGTAGACGCACGCAAACATTACAAATGGAATTATCTTCCGATAATAACAAAACCTCACATTTTCTACACTTCTTCTCTTTCAATATATCGTTATTTTCTTTATCAACGCACGTTGTTGCTATTTCCTCTACTAGCAAAATTTCTTCTTGTAAAGCTTCTTTTAAGGTTTCTAAAGAACTTTCTGGGATAGATTCCTGTGAAATAGCAACATTGCTATGAAAAGTGATTTCAATTTCACCTTGTTCTTCTGTATTAGACGCATTAGAAGTTTTTATTAATATGTCCAAGTCATCCTCAGTATTAATTTCTTTAATAACATCTCGTGGTAGTGAGGAAGAAGTAAGTCCAACCTTCGCTGTCTCTCCAAACATTGCTTCATATGGACTTCTTTTGATTCCTGCATGAAGCGCCCTATTTTTCATAAATTGCACGAAACCCAAACCTGAAAAAAGATTTACATGATACCGCTTTTTATTGTAGAAAAAAAAGAAAGATTTGATTGAAAGGTTTTTACCTTTACTCCAATGGTTAGATTTTTCTTGTAGTATCCAAGTGTTCAATATATTTTCTACATCTTGATTGGCGCGTTCTACACTGCCTTGCCATTGACTATGTCGCGGTTTACCATGAACAATTTTTAATTCAGGCCATAGTTGTTTTAAATCTTCTATTATATTGTTTACAAATTCTCGTCCATTATCAGACTGCAGTATGGATAGGGCACCAAATAATAAGAATATACACTCAGCAGCAGAAGTCTGCGTACAAAAAACTTGTAATACTTTAATTGAAAAAATAAGAGTCATAATCTAATGTGATAAACTTGATTTTTTTTTATTTTGTATATTAACTACATATAATTCTATTAACAAAATATGCTTCAACAAAACAGAAACAGTAGTTAGAGAAAAAAATCAAAACTAAAAATTCTACAAATAACGGGTATGCAAAAATCTGCGTACAAGTCAGGACAGTATTTATAAAAAATTCATAAATGAGATCATTGTTTCTATATTAATATGAGGTCGGATAACCTTTACGTTTAATGACCTCCCTTAAACGTTTAGGCATGGAGTGCACTAATTTCTTCGTTTCGTCCGAACTGATTTTGGCCCATTCCTCAATCATAACATTTTTTAACGTTTCCTTCGACGTTATGTTGTGTTGCCGAATCCTGCGTTCCAGTAAATCCCAGAGGTGTTCGATGGGATTCAAGTCCGGCGATTGTGGAGGTGTTTTAAGTTGCTTTGGGGTATTGTATAGTAGCCAAAGCTTAGTGTTGTGGGCGCAATGTTTGGGGTCATTATCTTGTTGAAAAATGTATTCGGGCCCCAAGCCCAAGTTTTCGATGCTAGGCTTCAAATTTTCTTTTAAAATGTCTATATACATTTTATGGTCCATTATCGATGTTATGAAAACCAACCTTCCCACCCCTTTGGTGCACATACACCCCCAAACCATAACTCCACCACCTCCGTGTTTTACAGTCGCTTTCAAATTTTCGGGATTAAGGGCAGTATTAGGTTTTCTCCATACAAGTTGTTTACCCTTAATGCCGAAAATGCAAAATTTGCTCTCATCTGTAAAGAGAACTTTCTCCCAGAATTCAATGGGCTTGTCTAAGAGTTTTTTTGCAAAGGCGATCCGCTTCTGACGATTGACCTCTGACACAAATGGCTTTTTTCGTGCAACGCGACTGTGATAGTTAGCTTTTTTTAACGTCCTTCTCACCGTATCTTTGCTGATAGTTTTATGAAATTCTTCTTGTACATTTTCTACTATTTTTTTGCCGTCAGCCTAGGTTCTTTTCTAACCTGCTGTACAATTTTTCGCTTCTCTCGGTTTGTTAAAAGGGGTGGTCTACCAGATCGCGGACGTGAGAGGTAATCGTCAGTGTCTTTATAATTATTAATTACTCTTTGAATGGAAGAGTGTGACCTGCCGACAGTTTCTCCTATTTTTCGAAAAGATTTTCCCTCTTTCCATAACTTTACAATAATTTTTTCTTTCGTGTTTTCTTAATTCTTTCGTGTCCATTCTAACTTTTAGCTTCTAAGCCTCTGCTAATATAATCGACACCGATTATCTTTTATTTAAATCGGAAAGCGTACATCGCCAGCTACGTATTTAAGTAAATAAGTATATTTTGGAGAAGGCGATTTTTGCATACGCATTATTTGGAGAATTTTTAATTTTAATTTTTTTTGTAACTAATATTTCTGTTTTATTGATGCATATTTTGTTAATAGAATTATATGTAGTTAATACACAAAATAAAAAAAAAATTGAAGTTTATCACATTAGATCATGACCCTTATTTTTTCAGTTAAAGTGTAAGAAGTTTTTTGTACGCAGATTTCTGCTGCTAAGTGTACTAAGTAGTTGATCTGCTACTTCCAATCCCTGCTTACTTTTAAGTGCTCTAAGTATCACAAATTTCGTCAGATGATCTTGATAGACTAATATAAATTTAAATTCTCCGTCAGGTTGTGATTGAAAGTCTATTAAGTCTACTTGGCATCTAGAGTTAAACTGTGAAAATATCATCGGTTTAACCACCAACCCTTTCTTTTCGTTTTTTCGCTTTTTCAAACATAACTCGCATAAATTTAGAAATAGTTGTATTTCTTGAGTTGTAATATTTTTATACCTTTGTTGAATTTCCTTCTTCATATGGTCACGTCCACCATGGCCTATTGATTCGTGAACTTCATACAACATATCAAATAATTCTTCAACAACAACATAATACAACACTTTATCATTTGTAATTGGTACAACTAGCTTTTCCACATTTTTAATTGCAACGACATCGTAATGTTTTAGCAACCAAAAATGGCGGTTTGCCTTCCGAGCTGAGGCCTTTGCAATTTTTACTTCATCTACTAAATTACGATATTTTGATAAACTCATTCGAAAGCTATTACTCTTTTGTGAAATATTTTCAATACAACTATGAAATTTAATTTTCATTTCATTTTTATCCATTTTACTAACTTAACAAGTTAACCGAAAGATAAAGCCTTATTTTGAAACTTCCTGAAAACTACTGTGTCTTTTTTACATTGATTTTAAAGCGAACAAATATTATAACCTAATCTATTTTACCATTCAACAGAACTGTTAAAGAATAGGTTAAGTTGGTTGGTTGGTTACCTATCGTTGTCTATCGATCGAAGTTTTTTAGTTATAAGTTATTCTGATTTTTTATATTTCAGAGTCTTCGCTTCGTTTTTTATTTAAAACAACTTCTACAACTTTTGTTATATAATACATTTTAAACGTATATTAAACTTTAACTGAGTATCGTTAGTAATTGTATACCTTAACTAGTAAAAGTTTACATTTTGTATTTTATATACACATTAACTAGGTAAATTAGTTAATGTATGCATTGTCTAGATAGTGTATACATTCACGTAATGAATGATTTAACTGTAACATATCTACACAAACAATGTTCATGCATAAAGTATCTCACTGTCTGTTTTAGTTTTTGAGTTGAGATTGATTTTTATGCTAAAAACCCGAAATCATAATATTTTGAAAACTTTTGCTGTATTCCAACAAATTCTTTATGTTTAGATTGTATGGATTATGCTTTTCTGGAAGTACTAAATTGCAGTCATAATTTCATTATTTTGTCTAAGGAATTTTCCCGCAAAATGTCACATAATATATATGAACTTTAACAGGTTGACTGCGTTATCGATCCCCGGGGACTGGCGGCTTACTTCGTTGGCTTGCTGTTGTATATATTCGAAATTTTTCGCAAAGTGCGGAAGTTGTATTTTCGTTAATATAGCTTTCCTTAGAATGTTACATGTACCTTTTGGTTTATTGCTACATCTAGAAACTTGTAGACTATGAAAAAGTTTACCGGTCGCGGAGGACCGGTAACGCACTGATCTAATATTATATTACTTGTGTGCGGTACCACTCGCCCGGGACCGGTGCTGCTTTCATTGTAAAACGGGTGGCGACGTCTGGATATGCAATATTAATAAACAGTAAAGACGTGTTATAACGTGTTCTATAGTGGCTCTTGTTCCACGTGTAACAAAATGTCGTCACGTTCAAAGAAAATTTTGGTTTTAGCCCAGTGCGAAGTAGAACAAACTGGACAGGAAAAAAATATTGATGCCGTTGATTATCCTAGTCAGTGTGAAGAACCTAGTTCGTCGAAAAACATTACAACTAATAAACCATCAAGTGATGCTATTAGTGATGACGAATAAGACTCTGATATTGATATATTTGATTCTGATGACACCGATGACTCTGAGTTTCTTGACAAAAACTACTGTGAGCGTTAAAAAAAAGTAAACAGCTGTTGTTTTTCTATTAAAAGGTTAATAAAAATTAGTGGTGTTACGGATGTGGGTTTAACGGATGCGGATGCGGAACCGGATTTTTTAATTCTAATTTTGCGGATGCGGATGCGTAAGCAGATTTTTGGATGCGGATTTAACGGATGCGGAGTTGTTGAAAAAAGTTACATGCTAAAATTTTCTTGAAAATATCTAATGCACAAATAAAGTAATTAATATTCATAATTTATTATAGGCAAATTATATTTTAAAAACAGCAATTTTGATGCCTTCTCTCCTTTCAGACTTTTTCTTTTATCTGTGTATATTAACGATGCTCCACTGAATAGCTGTTCACTGGTAAAGCTGCTTGGTGGTGTTGATAAATATTGTCGAACAACCGGCAATAAAACGGTATATTTGTACCCATTTTGTCGCCACCACATTAATGGATCTTTTTCTAAAGGTAGTCTTCTTTCTTTAATATAATTTTGGAGCACAATTTTCAGTGTTATTAATTGGTCATCTTCTGCCTCGCTTTCACTTGAACTTAGAACGGATTGTACTGACTGCAGTAGTTTGGAAGAACAACAGCTAGAATTAGTAATAATTTGTTTATCAATTTTTCTTTTCTTATGTATCGGACTACAATCAAATATTAAAAAATTTGGTTTTATATCTGGGATCTAAGTACGTGGAAATCGAACATAGTAAATTTCTATTTAAATCGCTAAATCTTTCACTTATTACTCGTATAACTTTAACAAAAAGTGCTTTGATATTTTCTGGCGTATTTGAGCTATCTTTCTCAGCTTTTAATATTGTCAAAGTAACGTGCAGAAGTGGTATAACCATAGAAATGCTGTTCTTCGAGTTACTTAATTCTTTAGTAAGGTCTTCAAAAGGTGCCAACAATTTTAACAACAGTTCAATTGTTGACAAATCATCCGGAGAAAATGACACAAGTTGTTTTGTAGTTAAGTATAGAAGTAAAGAATCTTTTATTTTAACAAAACGTTCCAACATGTAAAATGTGCTGTTCCACCTGAAATGAAAATTAGTTATACTTTTTAATTTATAGACAATCGTTGGCTTACCTAGTGGGACAATCTTGTATTGTTGACATTGGAGGTTGCTTCAATCTTATTACCTGTATAGCTTTTAATTCATCTTGTGCTACTAGGGAATGATTAAAATGTGTTGACACTTTTTTCACTTTTTCAATTACTTCTTGAACCCATTCTTCCGATAATATAACATTTTTAATGCAACACTGTATTTGATGAATCACACAATCAAAATCAGTAAATCCAGATATCAGCATTGCTTTAATCATGTTGCTACCACGATCGCGTACCACACAGTGAACATTGTCCAGTTTTATACCCCATTCTTCAAGAATGGTTTCAAGTTTTGTCGAAATAGCTTGACCAGTGTGACGGCCTTCCATTATTTCACATTTCAAAATAATTCTTACTCTTTCAAAACCTTCGTTTATACCATGAGCAGTCAAACTAACTAATGAAGTCCCACAACTTGTATCTGACCAAACATCAGTTGTAAAGGATATTTTCTTAAGATCTTTTAATAGTGCTTTAATTTTATTTGCCACACCGTTATATAAATCGTCACATACAAGCGACGTAAAAAACTGACGTCCCCTTAATTTATATCGTGGAAGTATTGTATTGATTAATCGCCGAAAACCAACACCTTCGACGAAGTTGAATGGTAAGTCTTCCAAAGCAATCATTTCGCCTATTAATCGATCCGTATCTTTGGATTTTGTATATGAGAAATCCCAACATACATTCTTCGTTAAACATTCTTGTAAAGTAAGTTGTTTTGTTGTATTTGGACCTGTATCTGTAGATGTACTACAACTTGGCTGGTTCTGTTCTGCATTTTCAGCTATACGTTTTTCTAACTCTTCAAATATTTTTGTATGCTTAGATTTCAAATGATTTTTTAAAGAAGATGTGGTACGTCCTTTTCGTGAATATTCCTTTTCACAAATCTTACAACGAGCAATCAAACTGTTAATTTCCGAGAAATATTCCCAAATAAAGCTTGTTTTTGGTTTCATTTTAATTAATTTAATTTCGATGGATAGCAAACAATAAAACGAATGACGATAAATGCGCAAAAGCATACATACAAGTTGCCATCCGTTCAACAACTGATCGTCTTTAGGAATTAAGATCTTTTAGAGCGCTATGCATTGGCGCCCCCGATTTGAGGCGTTGCGGCGCGACAATATAGGAGTCGTATCGTCCGTCGCCACATCGCGATTACCTCACGTGTTCGTGCATGTTACAATATCTAAAAATTTTTTTTATCTAAAAAATCGAAACAAAAAACTGTCACTATTTTACCGGAGCTCCGTTAAAATATATGCGGATGCGGATGCAGATGCGGATCTTCAAAACAATGCGGATTATCCGCAGTTGCGGATGCGGATGCGAATATCCGTTACACCACTAATAAAAATGCAGTTAATAACGAAAATCAAAAAGTTTTATTGCAGTCTTCACAACTCATCTATACTATATTTAAATCAATAGAAACATGAAAAAAAAAAAAACAAATCATTACCCGTAATAATTCAGATTATTGTAAATATCTACCGAATTTACGCGTCAAAAGAAAGTAAACAGAATTCGGAACTAATAGGTATTAAGTACAAAAATAAATATAATATTAACTTTAATACTTGGTTTGAGCTCCTTTGGCCTTCAACACCTCCCTTAATCTCCTAGGTATGGATTCCACCAAGTTTTTTGTAATATTTTGAAGGATTTTCATCCATTCTTCAGTTAAAGCTTTTTTAAGGTCGTCTTTATTTGAAATTGTCCTTTCTCTGATCTTCCTGTCAAGGTGATCCCACAGATGTTCTATAGGATTAAGTTCTGGGGACTGCGGTAGATGATCAAGGGTTTTAGGGACTCGGTATAGCATCCATTCCTTCACAATTTTGGAAGTATGCTTTGGATCGTTATCCTGTTGGAAGATACAGTTCTCTTATAAGCCCAATTCATTAATACTCGGGGAAATATTGTTCTTTAAAATGGTTAAATAGTCCATTTTATTCATTGTTGATTCAATAAAAACTAGATTACCGACCCCTGACGCCACCATACAGCCCCAGACCATAACCGAGCCTCCACCGTGTTTGATGGTATTGGTAATAAATTTCTCTTTGAAGGCCTCATTTTTTGGCCGCCATATCTTTGGTGGTTTTCTTTTACCAAAAATTTCAAATTTACTTTCATCACTAAATAATATATTTTTCCAAAAATCTGGAGCTTCGTTCTGATATTTTTTTGCGAAATCAAGACTTGCTGTTTATTTATTTTCGATATGTAAGGCTTTTTACGGGGTGTTCTTCCATGCAGGCCACTTCTATGGAGTGTTCTTCGTATGGTACTGGAACTTATGGTTGTGTTTGCTATCTGCGATATGTCGTTTGCTATTTTAACCGCACTTGAACATGGATTATTCTTCACTTCTCTTACCACTGCTCTAGCCTGTGCTTCTGTAAGACGCTTCGGTCGTCCAACGCGTTGTAAATCGGCTACAGATATTGTGCAGTGATTTCGTCCCATTATTTTAGCTATTTCGCGTAAGGAGTTACCTTTTTTATTTAAACTTAATATAATTTTACGCGTTTCTATACTTGCTGTTTCTTCTAAAATGTTCTAAAGTTGTCCTGGGAGGGGTTTATAAGTATTTATACGAAAAGTGTGGTACTTCCCCTAAATCTAAAATTAATTTACAACAACCGGACCGGCTGTTTACTTTCTTTTGACGCGTAAAAATCGGGGTATTTTTACTATAAAGTGGATTTACCACCATATTTGTGGGTTTTTTTGCTTAACTATTTTTTGCGATAGGATTGCTCACAAATAAAGTCGTAAATTTTGGTATATAAATTTTTATTGTAAGTTAACAGAATTGTAGTAAAAAGGGTTTTTAGAAGTAAACAGCTAGTGTTTACTTTCTTTTGACGCTCACAGTATTTGTAATGCCTTTAATTTTGAGCATAAACATATTTTCTATAAATCCGGTCTTTACTTATAACGAATACTCAACCTTGAACTGAACCATATCTTCGAAATTGAAATCTAGATTTCTAATCTCTTTGTAATTAGAAATCGATTAAATACTAAACTTCCTTTACATTGTTTCTTATTTCAAGATAATATCTCATTTAGCTCTTAAATTACTATCATTACTTAACTACTTGTTTTAAAAAATAAATTCAACAATATAAATTTAAGATTAAGCAGTATTAATTTGAAATAATTAATTCAATTTTAAATGATTCTATAAATATTTCCTTTTGTTTATGTATTATTTCTTAACCATTTTAAATATAAGCATTTAACTAGCAAATCGAAGCTTGATAAAACGATATCTGAATTAATCTTATCAAAAATCTTAATCCCCTTTTTTCTAACAAATTTCACTAAAATATACGTTTTGTTATTTCTCATAGAAAAACAAGTTCGTCTTAATAGCGTTCGTAAAGCAATTGGAAAGTTTCTTCTTGCGTAGCCTTTTTATATTGTTACCATAACGTGACGTCATGGGTCTGACTAATCAGTTGTTATCAAATTAGGTTTCACGTTCTCTCCCATATTTTATTGCTTAGTTTAGTTTTATTTGTCGATGGTATCGTTTAAGTAGAATAATGAATTACCTTCCATTGTTTTTTTATAAGACATTTAAAAAAATTAATTGTGAGGAACAAGAAGGATGGTAATTTATTTTGGTGAAAAAATTTAAATTCAAATAAAAAAATTAATTATTTTTTAAGGGCTTCCGAATTGGAGTGGATAGTTTCTGAAGAAGATGCTCCTCAAGCACTATTACCTCTACCAAAAACATGGCTCGATGATTCACAAGATGTTAGTACAATTTCATTAAGGGGTACTCAAGATTGGGCGCCTCCCAGACCACAAATTATTTTTACTTTACATCCAGCACCAATGTAAGTATTAATCTAATTTTTTTTAATGATGATTTATATTTAAATTTTAGAAGAAAACAATTAATGCCGAAACAAGATTATAGATGCGCCGGATGTGGTATGCGAGTAGCCCCCCAATACGCATCAAAATTCCGTTATTGTCATTATCTTGGTAGATATTTCTGCACTGGATGTCACACGAATCAAGTGTCTATTATACCAGCAAGAATAATACAAAAATGGGATTTCGCGCGATACCCAGTTTCAAACTTTTCCTATAGATTAATAGAACAAATGTACGTCGATCCTTTATTTAGAGTGTTTGAGTACAACAAAAACATAGCAAAAAGGAGCGCGAATCTTGCTACGTGTAGGACTTACAGGATAGGATTGCATTACATGAGAGATTTCATTCTTAATTGTCGTTTCGCGGAAACGATTCAAGATTATTTAAATTGTGAACGAACGTTTTTATTTAACGACCCCGAATTATTTTCTTTAGAAGATTTATTAAGTGTTAGAAGTGGTGAAATGAAGAGCCATTTGAGGTGTGTTATTGAGATGTGTTGGAGACATATTTTAGAATGTCAGGTAAATGAAATTTATTAAGCAGTAAAATTTCAATATGATATATTGATGGATTATTAATTGAATTTAGAGCATATAAATTTGAGCTTTCCTAAGAGATGTACTGTTGAACCCAAAATTTTCTCGTTTGTTTTATTGAGGTTTTACTGTATTATGATATAAAAAACAAAGTTATCAAACCCTTCAAAATTGTTCAATTTATTGTAAAATAATTTCAGTTATGTTCAGCACGTGGATTTATATGTGAAATCTGTAAAGATCCTCAAGTAATTTTTCCATGGCAACAACGCACAGTTTCTAGATGTGAAAAATGCGGGACATGTTTTCACTCCGTTTGTTGGACGATAGACACACCTTGCATAAGGTGTGCCCGAATAAATAAACGCAAAACTAGCTTACAAGATAATAAATTTGATAACTGATAAGTTTTTAAAGATAATATAAATCAATGTATTTTATGTAACATAAAGCTAAAAAATACTCAATTATATTTATACAATTTTTATTTTATGATAATAAGAAATAAATTTGTTGAACACTGTATATTATTTTTATTATGGTTTATAATAATTCCTAATTTAGTCTCAGCATCTGCTAAAAACGTTATTGAAGAGCACTTATTTTGAAATGAAACTGATACTTAAACTGAAATTAGAACTATCACTAGGAATAATACTAGATCTAAAACTAGAAACTTTCGGGTTTTGTAGTGCGTTTTTTGAAAGAATGTTTAACGTTTTTGAAAAAGATTGCAATATGGCATCCGAAACGTCAAACATTTTTTCAAAAAACGCATGGCAATACCCGAAAGTTTCTAGTTTTAGATCTAGTGTTAGTCCTAGTGATAGTTCTAGTGTTAGTTCTAATTTTAGTTCAATTAACGCCGGTCGTGAAAGCCTTCCTATTTAGATGAAAATGATATTGCTTCCAAGAGATCTAAAATGCTTCCAAAAGGCTTGAAATGGTTCAAAAAGACTTGCAATGCTTCCAAATTGACTTGATATTGCCTCTGGAACACTGGAAAAGCTTCCACAACACTTGACACTGCTTATAAAAGACTTTAAGCTGCTTCCAGAACACTTGATCTACTTTTAGAAGACTTGATACTGCTTCTAGATAACTTGATACTGCTTCTAGACAACTTTATACTGCTTCCAATAGACTTGAAAACGGTTCAAGAAAACTTGCAATGCTTCCTGAAGACTTGATATCGCCTCTGGAACACTTGATATGCTTCCAGGAGACTTGACATTGCCTCTAGAAGACTTAAAAAGCTTTCATAACAGTTGATACTGCCCATAGAAGTCTTAATATTGCTTCCCGAAAGACATAATACTGCTTCTTAAACTTGATATTGTTTGTAGAAAACTTGACATGTTTTAAGATGCCCAGCAATGCTTTCAGAAGACTTGATACTACATCTAAAAGAATTGAAATGCTTCCAGAAGACTTGATATTGCCTCTGGAAAACGTAAAATACTTCAATAAGATTTGAAATGATTTCAGAAGACTTAATGTTGCTTCTTTATAGCTTGATACTGCTTTCAAAAGACTTGAAAATGATTCAAGACGACTTTCAATGCTTCCTGAAGGCTTTATATTGTCTCTGGAACACTTGATATGGTTCCAGAAGGCTCGATATTGCTTCTAGAAGACTTCAAAAGCTTCCATAAGACTTGATACTGCTTCTAGAATTCTTGATATTGCTTCCCAAAAGACTTAATACTGATTTTTAAACTTAATATTGTTTGCAGAAAACTTGACATGCTTCAAGAAGACCTGCAATGCTTTCAGAAGATTTGATACTACATCTAAAAGAAATGAAATGACCTGCAATGCTTTCAGAAGACTTGATACTACTTCTAGTTAACTTGATACTGTTTCCAAAGGACATCAACATAGTTCAAGAAGACTTAATACTTCCTGAAGCAATACTTCCTGAAGGCTTGCTATTGCCTATGGAACACTTGATATGGTTCCCGAAGATTTGATATTGCCTCTGGAAAACTTGAAAAGCTTCCATAAAACTTGATACCACTTCAAGAAAACTTACAATGCTTTCAGAAAACTTGATACTACTTCTAGAAAACTTGAAATGCTTCCCAAAGACTCCATATTACCTCTGGAGGACTTAAAGTGCTTCCATAAGACTTGAAACGATTCCAGAAGACTTAATGCTGCTTCTTAATAACATGATACTGCTTTCAAAACACTTGAAAATGGTTCAAGATGATTTGCAATGCTTTTTGAAAGCTTGATATTGCCTCTAGAAGACTAGAAACGTTGAAATACTTCCAGAAGACTTGATACTGCTTCTTGAAGGCTTGATATTGCATCTGGAACACTTGATATGATTTCAGAAGACTTGATATTATCTCTGGAAGGCTTGAAAAGCTTCCATAAAACTTGATACTGCTTCTAGAGGACTTGATATTGATTCCCGAAGAACTTAATACCGCTTCTTAAACTTGATATTGTTTGCAGAAAACTTGACATGCTTCAAGAAAACTTGCAATGCATTCAGAAGACTTGATACTACATCTAGAAGACTTGAAATTCTTTCAGAACACTTGATATTGCGTTTGGAGGACTTGAAATGCTTCCATAAGACTTGATACTGTTTCTAGAAGACTTGATATTGCTTCCAGAAGAGTTGATACTGCTTATAGAAGGTTTGAAATAATTTGAAAGGACTTGATATTACCTCTGGAAGACTTGAAATGCTTCTGGAAGACTTGAAATGCTTCTGGAAGACTTGAAATGCTTCTGGAAAACTTGAAATGCTTCTGGAAGACATGAAAAGCTTCCATAAGCCTTGATACTGCTTCTAGAGGGCTTGATATTACTTCCCGAAAAACTTAATACTACTTCTTAAATTTGATATTGTTTGCAGAAAACTTGACATGTTTCAAGAAGACTTGCAATGCTTTTAGAAGACTTGACACTGCTTCCAGAAGAGTTGATATTGCTTCCAGAAGAGTTGATACTGCTTCTAGAAAACTTCAAATACTTTCAAATTATCTGATATTATCTCTTGATGATTTGAAATGCTTTCAGAGCGCAATTGTTAATGCGTTTATTTGGATTGATGTTATCATTTTAAATTAATTTTTTTGTTATGTTGAGCTTATTCTTCCCAATTTAGCATCTGCTGTGAAGGTTTTCTTATTTTCAATTTTTTCAGACCCAATAATAATATAAAAGCCTGATTTATTATATTATTACTTTCAAAAAACTTGATATTACTTCTGAAAGACTTGAAATGTTTCCAGAAAAGTTGATGCTACTTCTACAAGATTTGATATTGCTTCTAAAAGAGTTGATACTGCTTCCTCAAGATTTGAAATGCTTTCAAAGGACTTGATATTGTCTCTGGAAGACTTGAAATGCCTCCAGAACTCAATTATTAATGCGTTTTTCTGGATTGAAGTTATCATTTTCAATGATTTTTTTTATTTTATTGAGCTTATTTTTCCCAATTTAGCATCTGCTGTAAAGGTATTTTTATTTTTCAATTTTTTCAGACTCAATTCAGGCTTTTTTAATTCTATTCCCTGTTCAGCTTGTTTTTCCCAAACCAAATTGGTTTGTAAACGAAACCGTTTGCATTCGTTTCGATTTTTTTGAGCATAGAACCTAAGGACCATAAAGCATATTATGGTTAATGGTATAATAAGCTCTATAAAGCAAAGAAATAAAGAATAAAATTGAACGAAATCATAAGAATTTAAATCTGACAAAGCTTAGGTGTCAAATGAATTGAAATTGAAAGAATTGCATTGCGTTAGGTAATATTTCATTATACCACTTGTTGTGTAAAATGTGACGTTAGCAAACGTCAAAATGACATGTAAAACCTGGCATTTCCTAACAGTGTTATATAATAGTTATTTACGTAACCAGTTATGAAGACTAATTTTGTTTAACGAATGCAGTATTTGCCAAAACGAGCGAGTTTTGTAAATTGCGTGAGTTAAACAAAATTATCAGTTTTTTAACGTGTTAAGTGCAAAATTTTATCTAAACCCCGCTTTAAAATTGAACGAAAGAAGAAAGAAATGCGTTGCGTTGCTACAAATATCCATAGTAACATCCAAAACAAATCAATATTCTTCTCATTCTAATATATGTTATAGGTAAAATTTCATTACACCACTAGTTGTGTAAAATGTGATGTTACAAAATGTTAAAACGACATGTAAAACCTGACATTTCGTGTGATATCTGTAAAGATGTTCAAGTAACATAAAAAGGGTACTCAATTACATTTATTCAGTTTTTATTTTATGATAATAAGAAATAAATTTGTTGAACACTGTATATATGTTTATTATGGTTTATAATAATTCTCAACATAATCTTTGTTATAGATAAATACATAATATAAAACTGGGAGATTTATTACTAATATTTCCTAAATATGTGAATACGAGAGGTATATAGTCAAATAATTCAGATTACAAGCGATAGGAGAATTCTTCATATTCCCTACTTTTGATATCCTGTTTTGTGGAATATTGTTTAGAGATACATACACACTAAAAGTTAATATAGCACAAACGTATCAACAAATAACTAGATCACTAGGACATTAAAATTAATGAACAAAAAAAATTATATAAAATATACAGGTTCGCCTAAGACTTGCTTTTTCTTTTCTTTCTGAACACATGTATATTATAATGTATATCACCTAATAAAAATATTCAGTACATTTACACGGCCGAAAATAAAATTAAAACTAAGAAATAAACTTAAAAAAAAATAATAATAGAATACATTGTAAAAATTACTTTATAAGTTACGACTTTAAAACGTCGCTTTTTATCAATGGGACTTTTGCTACTTCGTAAAATATTTCGTGAGAGTATTTATTTCGAACTGTCATCGTTTGTTCTTTAGGTTTTTTATGAAAACCTTCATTTAAAATATGTACAATTGGCATTATCTCCTCCAAAGTGTAACCTAAATAAAAAAAAATATTTTTAAACTTTAAATATACCCAACATTATTAACCTGTATAAAATTCTAATGTTGACGTCCAACCACTAATTTTCTTCATTTGCAATGCCAAATATAAAGCAGCAGCAGCCAATTTCGAATCTGATAACGTTACTGTATCATAATCCATGAGGGAATATTCCAAAATGTATCTCGTCAAAGTCAAAATTTTAAAGTACATACAAAAATTCAGGAACTTTATCTCAAAAAGTAATAAACCGATCAATATGGAAATTTGTAGTATGAGTCTTATGAAATTGTGAAATATATGAATTATAATATGTGAGATATCATGATTTGACGAGCGTATTTTTTGCATAATTAGTAAAAAAACTGTAATGTTAAGTACGTTTTTCCAAGACCTCAAACTTTTTAATTTTCTATTTGACTTTGATAACCTTGATATAAATTAGCGGGCATACGTTGAAATCTATGAAAATTTTAATCTACCCCTATTGCAATCATAATGTTTTCCAAATATGGTTTTTCTAGCCTAATACATTACTGAGATATCGAATGTTTTCAAAATTTAAGATCCAACTTTAAATTCTTAGTGTAGAAATAAGTTATGTTAAATTATCTTAATTTAGTGTCTTCTACATAACCCTGCTTTGTGTTGGTTCTTATATGAATAAAAGCAGTGCGTACAGAAAGAAAACCCTCAATGCATATTTTTATTAGGTGTATCAATTATGATATACCTAATAAGGCAGTTCTCTCCATGTTTGTGCTGGGATCAGTTTAATTAAATTAATTAAATGTGAAACGTGAGGAAACTAGTAAAAGCTTCTATGTATCATGTGATCGGCAATATTGTCTACTTTGCGATTTTCTTTTCAAAAATTAATGAACTATTCGACGAAAAAATTTCAAATTTGAATTGGTGATACCAGATGTATTCTTAATGTGGGACATATTTTATTTTATCGATATCGAAACCGCGATGAAATCCATCCGGTCGTTTTCGAAATAACCGCACATTACTCAACCGCGATTTTCTGCGAAACTACGTGGAATATCGGTAAAATAAAATATGCGTCGCATTAAGAACACTTCGGGTTACCACCAGTTCAAATTTGAAATTTACTCGTCAAATAGTTTTTGAGAAAGAAAATCGTAAAGTAGACGAAGTTGCCGGCACTCTCAAAAATCGGGTACTCGAGGATATATGATACGCAGAAATGTTCGCTGATTACAATAAACTTTACTACAATTTTTTTTTGTCGAGGAGTTACAAAGATATCGATTTCTAAAGTGAGGGGCCCTGACTTTTGGCACGGACTTTAGTGCAATAAATCTATAAATATGTATTTATAAGACTTTTATCTTGTTCAAGAAAATCCACTTTTTTGAAAAACGCCAGCAACCTTGAAGCCGTAAAAAATGTCGGTATGTGGGTTTCCGCATTAATTTCTTTTAAAAATCGAGCCTCAGATATCATCGATATTTTCCTGTACCTCTTACAGAAAGAGTTTTCCTTTAAAATTGTCCAATTTGACCCATTACAATTTTTTCGACGATCCGTTTCCGAGTAAAAAAATCGCAGTTTCCGAGTAAAAAAAGTCGAGGTTCTATGCAGATTGGCCGAAATCGGGTACATTTTTTCATTACACCTGTGATAATTACTATACAAGGGAGGAAAAATTTAAAATTTCTTCACTTTATAAAGAATTAAATTTCGCTTCCAACGAAACTGGGCTCGATTTTTTCTATGGGGTAGTTTTTCTGTTATTCGCGTTCAAAGTGAGGGGTAAAATTGTTTGAATCCGATAATAATAGATCAGTCAACTATAAAGATTATTTATCTTTGTCTCAAAAACGAATAAAGATTTTCTACTTTGGTTCTCACCATGTTATAATAGACACTTCTATAAATTTTGAATGTATCATTAAAATATCTCAAGAATTCGATTTTTTGTGATTTTTAATTAACTTGACATAGCCATACATGTTCATGTTCACTTAATGATTTATATCTCAAAAAGGAAGAAATATTGATAGAAAACACATCAGTCTTTTGTTGCAGCGAGCCTACAATACTCTTCGGTTGTTATATAGTAACAGACATATATTTAGTAAACAGATTAAAGTTCATCTTTGCGAGACCATTGTGTTGTCTCTATTTAATTTTGGAGATGTGCTGTATCATCCTTGTTTGGACAGTGTAGATACTTCTAGAATTCAAAGGGTGCAAAATGCATGCCTACGGTTCATTTATGGTCTTCGCAGGTGTGACAGAGTACCGCATTTTCTGGACAAGGTTGGTTGGCTCAGTATGTTGCGGAGGCGTGTACTTCATTCCGCGTGCTTATTTCGACAGATTATTCTGTTCAAATGCCCACCTTATTTATATGAGAAAATACGGTTCCGCACGGACGTGCATAACATTGGTGTTAGACATCCTCATTGGCTGGATATACCACGCCATAAGAGTCAACTTTTTAAGAGGTCATTTTTTTATTGCATAGCAAATATAGTAAATAAATATCACGCAGATATAATGACTGATGCAGCTGGGATGAGCACCTTCACTTTCAAAAACAGTTTAAAACGTTTATTGTTTATGCAGTAGAGGGATCGGCTTGCGTGATCCGATTGAGGCTTTATGGGATTGGTTTTCTATATGAATTATTCTCTCAATTGTTTATTTGTATTTATTTTGTTTAGTTATTATCTCTCACATTTATTTATTTTTATTTTGTTTTCCTGGTTTTCAAAGGGTCGATGAAAAACAATAGTATTCTATATGGATACATTGACTCGGCTTTTTTTGACAAATAAGTTTTTCGTTTTGTTAATTGTATTGCATATATTTTCAAATTTGTCAATAAATGTATTATTATTTTCAAGATCCGGTTTCATCACAAGAAAATAGACACTTTCCTCTATAAATCATGAATAGTTCATTAATATATCATAAGAATTTCGATTTTCGTGTTTTTTTAAAACAATATTATTAATTTCAAAAAATTATAAAAAATTAAATTACTTTAAACTTCAATAACTTTTATCTCAAAAACGAATAAAGATTTTCTAATTTGGTACTCACCATGGCAAAAGAGACACTTGCCTCTCTAAATTTTGAACGTTTCATTAAAATATCTCAAGAATTCGATTTTTTGTGATTTCTAATTAATTTGAGATAGCCATAAATGTTCACGTTGAATTTAATGATTTATATCTCAAAAACGAATAAATATTTTCAAGATCCGGTTTCATCACGAGAAAATAGACACTTTCCTCTATACATCATGAATAGTTCATTAAGATATCATAATAATTCGATTTTTCGTGGTTTTTTAAAACAAGTTTTTTATTAATTTCAAAAAATCAAAAAAATAGGTTAACCTAAATAATCTTTCATCAAAAACGAATAAAGATTTTCTAATTTGGTTCTCACAATGACAAAATAGACACTTGACTTTATAAATTTTGAACGTTTAATTAAAATATCTCAGGAATTCGATTTTTGGTGCTTTTTAATTAACTTGAAATAGCCATAAATGTTCATGTAGAATTTAATGGTTTATATCTCAAAAAGGAAGAAATATTTGCAAGATCCGGTTTCATCAGGAGAAAATAGACACTTTCCTCTATAAATCATGAATAGTTCATTAAGATATCATTAGAATTCGATTTTTCGTGGTCTTTTAAAACAAGATTTTTAATTTCAAAAAATTATAAAAAAATACGTTGACTTAAATAATCTTTATCTCAAAAACGAATAAAGATTTTCTAATTTGGTTCTCACCATGACAAAATAGACACTTCACTTTATAAATTTTGTACGTTTCATTAAAATATCTCAAGAATTCGATTTTTTGTGATATCTATTTAACTTGAGATAGCCATAAATGTTCACGTTGAATTTAATGATTTATATCTCAAAAACGAATAAATATTTTCAAGATCCGGTTTCATCACGAGAAGAGAAAATAGACACTTTCCTCTATATATCATGAATAATTCATTAAGATATCATAATAATTCGATTTTTAGTGGTTTTTTAAAACAATATTATTAATTTCAAAAAATCAAAAAAATAGGTTAACCTAAATAATCTTTCATCAAAAACGAATAAAGATTTTCTAATTTGGTTCTCACAATGACAAAATAGACACTTGACTTTATAAATTTTGAACGTTTAATTAAAATATCTCAAGAATTCGATTTTTGGTGCTTTTTAATTAACTTGAAATAGCCACAAATGTTCATGTAGAATTTAATGGTTTATATCTCAAAAAGGAAGAAATATTTACAAGATCCGGTTTCATCAGGAGAAAATAGACACTTTCCTCTATAAATCATGAATAGTTCATTAAGATATCATAAGAATTCGATTTTTCGTGGACTATTAAAATAAGATTTTTAATTTCAAAAAATCATTAAAAAATTAGGTTAACTTCAATAATTTTTATCTCAAAAACCAATAAAGATTTTCTGATTTGGTTCTCACCATGACAAAATAGACACTTACTTCTATAAATTATGAATGTATCATTAAAATATCTCAAGAATTGGATTTTTGGCGATTTTTAATTAACCTGAGATAGCCATAAATGTTCACCATGAATGTTCACTTTGAATTTAAAGATTTATATCTCAAAAATGAATAAATATTTTCTAATTTGCTTCTCATCATGACAATATAGACACTTGCCTCTATAAATTTTGAACGTTTCATTAAAATATCTCAAGAATTCGATTTTTGGTGATTTTTAATTAATTTGAGATAGCCACAAATGTTCACGTTGAATTTGATGATTTATATCTCAAAAAGGAAGAAATATTTTCAAGATCCGGTTTCATCACGAAAAGTAGACACTTTCCTCTATAAATTCGATTTTTTCAAACAAGATCATTAATTTCAAAAACTAAAAAACTAGGTTAACTTAAATAATCTTTATCTCAAAAACCTTGTCTTAAAAAGTTTTTCTAGTTCCGTTCTCACCATGATAAAATAGACAAGATAGTTATACCATAATGGATCATCATAGGCGAGTTTGATTAATGTCTAGAATTTTTAAAATATGGGTGTTTGGATGAACTTGAAATTGATAAAATCGACCTGAATTCTTTTGAAATAGAATTCTTTGAGATGTTCGAATTTTACCTAATATATATAATTATATTTTTGCCAAATTTTATCTTCCTTCCAGGATTTCTTGTTTCTTCCTTTAAATCTTCATATTGTTTAAAAAACAATAAACCAATCTCTTCAAAATTATTTAATTAATTAAACATAATTTCTTATGTTCAGTGATTTCTGCAAAGATGTTCAAGTAACATAAAAAGAGTACTCAATTACATTTATACAGATTTTATTTTATGATAATAAGAAATAAATTTGTTGAACACTGTATATATGTTTATTATGGTTTATAATAATTCTCAACATAATCTTTGTTATAGTTAAATACATAATATAAAACTGGGAGATTTATTACTAATATTTCCTAAATATGTGAATACGAGAGGTATATAGTCAAATAATTCAGATTACAAGCAAATACAGCAGCTCGTTGCTAGGGTTGAAGAGTGGGTTTTGGGGGTGCCGGATTCGGATAATTCATCTAAGGGCAGATCTTTCGGCTACTTCCAGATGGTATAGGACTCCTCTAGGTGCGTCGGCCAGAATCAGCGGTTGATATGCCGCGTCCCTGGTAAGTTAACGATCTGAAGTGCTTTGCCCGAAATGTCGCTTTCATCTTAACCTTGATAGCATGTTCGGAAAATTTCAATCTTCTATCTAACGACATTCTCAGATATTTGCAGTTTATAGAGGACGAAATGACCGTGGATTGGATGGTTACGGTGGGAGAAGGAGCGTTCATGGAAAGAAATGGAACGAGAAATTGTGTTTTGTGTGGATTGAGTTGGATTCTCCATTTTCGCAGCCAACTTTCCGTGGATTGGATGAGAGTCTGTAGCTTTTGAACTGCGGATGTGATATTTGCGCCGTGTGCCACCAAAGCTGTGTCGTCAGCGTACAGCAGAGCGTAAGAATCCAAGTTGAAAATATCTGGGTTGGGATTATAGATGTCACCACAAAAGAAATGTTCACGTTGAATATAATGATTTATATCTCAAAAACGAATAAATGTTTTCAAGATCCGGTTTCAGCACGAGCAAGTAGACACTTTCCAAAAATTCATAAAAAATTAGGTTAACTTAAATAATCTTTATCTCAAAAACCTTCTCTTAAAAAGTTTTGTAGTTCGGTTCTCACCATGATAAAATAGACAAAATAGCTATATCATAATGGATCATCATAGGTGAGTTTGATTAATGTCTAGAATTTTTAGAACATGGATTTGGATGAACTTGAAATTAATAAAATCGACCTGAATTCTTTTGATATACAATTCTTTGAGATGTTCGAATTTTACCTAATACATGTAATTATATTTTTACCAAATTTTATCTTCCTTCCAGGATTTTTTGTTTCTTCCCATCTTAGAAAGCAATCCAAATGATATATGAGAAACAGGCTATAAATCTTCATATTGTTTAAAAAAACAATAAACCAAACTCTTCAAAATCATTTAATTCATTAAAAATAATTTCTTATGTTCAGTGATATCTGTAAAGATCTTCAAATAACATAAAAAGAGTGCTCAATTACGTTTATACAGTTTTTATTTTATGATAATAAGAAATAAATTTGTTGAACACTGTATATATGTTTATTATGGTTTATAATAATTCTCAACATAATCTTTGTTATAGATAAATACATAATATAAAACTGGGAGATTTATTACTAATATTTCCTAAATATGTGAATACGAGAGATATATAGTCAAATAATTCAGATTACAAGCGATAGGAGAATTCTTCATTTTCCCTACTTTTGATATAATGTTTTGTGGAATATTGTTTAGAGATACATACACACTAAACGTTAATATAGCACAAACGTATCAACAAATAACTAGATTACTAGGATATTAAAATTAATGAACAAAAAAAATTATATAAAATATACAGGTTCGCCTAAGGCTTGCTTTTTCTTTTCTTTCTGAACACATGTATATTATAATGTATATCACCTAATAAAAATATTCAGTACATTTACACGGCCGAAAATAAAATTAAAACTAAGAAATAAACTTAGAAAAAAATAATAATAGAATACATTGTAAAAATTACTTTATAAGTTACGACTTTAAAACGTCGCTTTTTATCAATGGGACTTTTGCTACTTCGTAAAATATTTCGTGAGAGTATTTATTTCGAACTGTCATCGTTTGTTCTTTTGGTTTTTTATGTAAACCTTCATTTAAAATATGTACAATTGGCATTATCTCCTCCAAAGTGTAACATAAATATATAAAAAAAAATTATTTTTAAATTCTAAATATACCCAACATTATTAACCTGTATAAAATTCTAAAGTTGGCGTCCAACCACTAATTTTCTTCATTTGCAATGCCAAATATAAAGAAGCAGCGGCCAATTTCGAATCGGATAACGTTACTGTATTATAATCCATGAGGGAATATTCCAAAACGTATCTCGCCAAAGTCAAAACAGGCATCGTTACCTTACAACACTAAAAGAAAAAATTTTATATTATTAAAAAAATTTTTTTGTAAACATTACTCTGGCATATCTTCTTAAGAAGCGATAACTTAACGGAATTCCCAAATCAAAATCACACCCTCTAAGTAAATTAATCTCCATTCGAATGAGTTCTTTACGCGTATAAGCTCCATCACAAATGTAAAGGAAATCTTCAACGAGTGGTGGAATGCGTTCGTCATATTTACTATTATTATTTACTACATATCTCTATTATTGTTTAGAGATACATACACACTAAAAGCACAAACGTAGCAACAAATAACTAGATTACTAGTACATTAAAATTAATGAACAAAATAAAAAAATAGAACATGTATCTCTTTCAGAAAGAGGAGTTTTCCTTTAAGAATGTCCAATTTGACCCATTACAATGTATTCGACGAACCGTTTCCGAGTAAAATAATCGCAAAGTCGATGTTCTTTGCAGATCGGCCGAAATCGGATACATTTTTTCATTACACATGTGATAATTACTATAAGAGTGGGAGGAAAAATTTGAAATTTCTCCACTTTATAAAGAATTAAATTTCGCCTGCAACGAAACTGGTCTCGATTTTTTCTATGGGGTAGTTTTTCTGTTATTCGAATTCAAAGTAAAGAGTGAAATCGTTTGAATCCGATAATAATAGATCAGTCAACTATAAAGATTATTTATTTTTATTGCAAAAACGAATAAAGATTTTCTAATTTGTTTCTCACCATGACAAAATAGACACTTGCCTCTATAAATTTTGAACGTTTCATTAAAATATCTCAAGAATTCGATTTTTGGTGATTTTTAATTAACTCGAGGTAGTCATAAATGTTCACGTTGAGAGAGAGAGAGAGAAACAAAATTTATTTATGCCAACAGTAACACGAAACATAGCGTACAAAAGAGAAAAAAAATTACAAATGAATATATGCACAGAAAAAAATATTTGTTGGCCTAAAAGGGCTATCGACCATAGTCTTTCTGCCCGGGAAGTCTTCGGTGGAATCTTGTTCGTGGAGTTAGTTCCGTTGTAATTTGCGAAGAAGAAGAAGAAGGGAGTCGTGCGATGATTGACTAGGGATGAGTAAGTTTTTCAACAAGTTAAAAGGGAAGTTAATGGCAGCATTATGGCACAGAGATTTAAGGCGGGATTTAATTGGTGGGATCTCGGTAAGATGATACAGCAGCTCGTTGCTAGGGTTGAAGAGTGGGTTTTGGGGGTGCCGGATTCGGGTAATGCATCTAAGGGCAGATCTTTCGGCTACTTCCAGATGGTATAGGACTCCTCTAGGTGCGTCGGCCAGAATCAGCGGTTGATATGCCGCGTCCCTGGTAAGTTAACGATCTGAAGTGCTTTGCCCGAAATGTCGCTTTCATCTTAACCTTGATAGCATGTTCGGAAAATTTCAATCTTCTATCTAACGACATTCTCAGATATTTGCAGTTTATAGAGGACGATATGACCGTGGATTGGATGGTTACGGTGGGAGAAGGAGTGTTCATGGAAAGAAATGGAACGAGAAATTGTGTTTTGTGTGGGTTGAGTTGGATTCTCCATTTTAGCAGCCAACTTTCCGTGGATTGGATGAGAGTCTGTAGCTTTTGGACTGCGGATGTGATATTTGCGCCGTGTGCCACCAAAGCTGTGTCGTCAGCGTACAGCAGAGCGTAAGAATCCAAGTTGAAAATATCTGGGTTGGGATTATAGATGTCACCACAAAAGAAATGTTCACCTTGAATATAATGATTTATATCTCAAAAACGAATAAATGTTTTCAAGATCCGGTTTCAGCACGAGCAAGTAGACACTTTCCAAAAAATCATAAAAAATTAGGTTAACTTAAATAATCTTTATCTCAAAAACCTTCTCTTAAAAAGTTTTGTAGTTCGGTTCTCACCATGATAAAATAGACAAAATAGCTATATCATATTGGATCATCATAGGTGAGTTTGATTAATGTCTAGAATTTTTAGAACATGGGTTTGGATGAACTTGAAATTAATAAAATCGGCCTGAATTCTTTTGATATACAATTCTTTGAGAAGATGTTCGAATTTTACCTAATACATGTAATTATATTTTTACCAAATTTTATCTTCCTGCCAGGATTTTTTGTTTCTTCCCATCTTAGAAAGCAATCAAAATGATATATGAGAAACAGGCTATCAATCTTCATATTGTTTAAAAAAACAATAAACCAAACTCTTCAAAATCATTTAATTCATTAAAAATAATTTCTTATGTTCAGTGATATCTGTAAAGTTCTTCAAATAACATAAAAAGAGTACTCAATTACATTTATACAGTTTTTATTTTATTATAATAAGAAATAAATTTGTTGAACACTGTATATATGTTTATTATGGTTTATAATAATTCTCAACATAATCTTTGTTATAGATAAATACATAATATAAAACTGGGAGATTTATTACTAATATTTCCTAAATATGTGAATACGAGAGGTATATAGTCAAATAATTCAGATTACAAGCGATAGGAGAATTCTTCATTTTCCCTACTTTTGATATCCTGTTTTGTGGAATATTGTTTAGAGATACATACACACTAAAAGTTAATATAGCACAAACGTATCAACAAATAACTAGATTACTAGGACATTAAAATTAATGAACAAAAAAAATTATATAAAATATACAGGTTCGCCTAAGGCTTGCTTTTTCTTTTCTTTCTGAACACATGTATATTATAATGTATATCACCTAATAAAAATATTCAGTACATTTACACGGCCGAAAATAAAATTAAAACTAAGAAATAAACTTAGAAAAAAATAATAATAGAATACATTGTAAAAATTACTTTATAAGTTACGACTTTAAAACGTCGCTTTTTATCAATGGGACTTTTGCTACTTCGTAAAATATTTCGTGAGAGTATTTATTTCGAACTGTCATCGTTTGTTCTTTAGGTTTTTTATGTAAACCTTCATTTAAAATATGTACAATTGGCATTATCTCCTCCAAAGTGTAACCTAAATATATAAAAAAAATTATTTTTAAATTCTAAATATACCCAACATTATTAACCTGTATAAAATTCTAAAGTTGGCGTCCAACCACTAATTTTCTTCATTTGCAATGCCAAATATAAAGAAGCAGCGGCCAATTTCGAATCGGATAACGTTACTGTATCATAATCCATGAGGGAATATTCCAAAATGTATCTCGCCAAAGTCAAAACAGGCATCGTAACCTTACAACACTAAAAGAAAAAATTTTATATTATTAAAAAAATTTTTTTGTAAACATTACTCTGGCATATCTTCTTAAGAAGCGATAACTTAACGGAATTCCCAAATCAAAATCACACACTCTAAGTAAATTAATCTCCATTCGAATGAGTTCTTTACGTGTATAAGCTCCATCACAAATGTAAAGGAAATCTTCGACCAGTGGTGGAATGCGTTCGTCATATTTACTAGCGATAAACATTGCAGCCGCCCCGACTAATTGCAGCGTTTCCTTGCCTACGGTCATTTTGCTTAAATAGCAATCGACTAGTTTCACACCTAAGTAAAGAGTTTCATGGTTTAATTCAAAACTTTCTTGAATTTCAACCATCCAATCCACTAATAATGATCGCATCCATTTTGACAGAGCTGGTTGTGAAGGCATGTAATCTTTTATTCCAAACATAGCCTGGAAAAAAATCATTAAATAAGACAAAAAATTAAATAAACTTGAAATTATCACCTCTCTAGTTTTTAAATAATTAAAAATATCCATGGCGTAATGTGATACTTGGAAAACATCATCCCAATTTTCTTTATCAAAATCTTTTACGTCTTTAGGCACAACAACCTGATCAAGCTTCAAATTTTTTTCTAATCGATCGGCCATCAATGTAATATTGGAGGATGACTTTTCAGTTGAAGATTGAGCTGAGAAGAATTTGTTAGAAGTTGTGCTCTTTTCCGCAGTATTTCTAAATTGAATCGTAAATTAAACAAATAAATAAATCAATAAAATAAAATAACTTACACATCTTCTAAGGCCGAACAATACAAAGATTCACTAGTTTTTTCAAATTCATTGCTCAATCGCGTTTTCACCTTGGTCGGAACGACAATATCTTTTGGATTTTCCTTTGGTTTTTGTGCAGTTTGAGTTGGTGCTGGGGCAACATGTCGAAGCGAAGCCCTCGTTTGTACTTTATTAGCAGGTGCGGCAGGCGGGGGGAGATTTTCATTTTGCCTAGTTTTAACAATTGTTCTAACCGATGGTAAAACCTTCTCTTTTACCGTAACTTTCTTAGCCAGAACGTTACTTTTTGGTAAAATTTTGTTTTTAATATTAAGAACTTTATTCTTATTAGCTGCGTTGGAAATATCTCCCAACGCCGAACGTTTAACTGCATTTTCTTTTGCAGGGGATCCGTCGGCTTTACGTTTTGATCCGACATCTTTATGGATTGTGGAGTGTGTTTTACTGCGCGTTGTAACTCCCCGAAGATTTACACTAGGTATTAAAGTTCTTGTCGTTTTAGTTGGTGCCATTATTCTTCTAGAAGTATTCACTAATAAATAACCTGTAAAGAATAATATTTTCAATGTACTTAAACACAAAAACTTTCTTTGTTAGCGTTACATATTGAGTTAATACATCATAAGGTTTAGGAAAAATTGATGTAGAGTATCATAAGGGAAGAAAAGGACTTAAAATAACAAGTTTAATCAACTACTTCGAGTATAAAAACAATAAAAAAAGTCGTATAAGTTTTATGTCATTACTTTTGTTTAATATTATTGTCGGTTCATTAAATTTTTTTGTAAACTTTTGCTCCAAAGTGTTTTAGTAGTTTTTTCCTTGCTATTTAATCGCTGACCCATATACTATATACCAATGTACTATGTATTCTCATAATACACAATCAGTTTCTTCTCGTTAACATCCAAGTCTCATACCATCATCACTCTTCTGGGAACACACAGTTAGTTTATCAGACATTTTCACGTAATTATTAGACTAGATGCATCAAATCGTTTATGGAGAATTCATTCAATTCAAGTCAAAAGAGATTGGTATAGTTGATATGTAATGCTCTCTGTTTAAATTGATGGCTTACTTACACATCTTTTGCCATGATAAAAAATCGCATCTTGGGGTGCGATTTTCGTCAATATTAACCGTTTCGTTAATATTCACGGATTAATTGTTTTCTGAAGACTTTAATTTAAAAGGATTAATCAACCCTTAATCAATCCTCTTAAATGCGTCAATCGATCGCTCTCGTTATTTATATGCAATCGATCAAATAACTTAAAAAAACTACACTCTTTAAACTACCTATTTCTTCAACTGCACTTCTTCATGTAAACAACCCTTTTCGTTTTGTAAACTTTATTTCCTCGTGTTTTTGTTGAAAACATCTTTCTGTGACGGACTCGACCATTACCAATTGGTAAGATTAAGATAGAGAAATTATGTTAATTAAATGTTGTATTCATAGATTTCAATATAATAGCTGCATAAATATGAAATATAGTTTCAGAAACTGCGCTTGTCTATTAACGCACTTGCCCCACTTTACCTTGTTTAATTGCGTAGTCACATTTAACGTATTTTTAATTTAAGAAGATATCTTGACTTAAAGGAATAGTTCATGTAGTTCATTTGTATATTATATGCGTTCATAAAAACAGGAAGTCGTTATAGATAAAGTCAACGTTACTGTCAATTTTTAATTCATTGTGTAATTGTTCATTGGAGGATATACTATTCGGCGTCTAATTAGAGATTTTTATAATTCTTGGCTTGTTCTTCTGTATGTCAAGGGATAGAGTTGTTTCAACTTGTTATTTCCAACTTCAGCGTGGGTCTGCGATGCACTTAGATGGGTTTATTGCTATATTCCTCGCTTAAACGATTTGTCTACAATGTTTATAACTATTTGAAATTTTACTTGAAAATGTAGCTCTGCGATATTAAAATAGCATTATTTGCATATGCTAGTACGTGAAGGTTTGGTTGAGCCATATCAGTTAGGATGTGGCTATTTATACATACAATATGTATACGCAATTTGCTATTTACACATACAGTATGTATATGTAATTGGCTATTTATACATACAGTATGTATACGCAATTGGCTATTTACACATACAGTATGTATATGTAATTGGCTATTTATACATACTGCATGTATACGCAATTGGCTATTAGTACATACAAAATGCGTACACAATTGGCTGTTTAGATATACTGTATGCTTGGATATATACCAATTACAGCTCTTATAGCAATTAAGTTAGGAATTTCTTTCAAATGCAGGCTTGTACTATATATACGAGTGTATATTTGGAAAATATTGTCGCATATACGGCTTGGTCCAAAAAGTGTAACGCCATAAAGTGTATTTTCTTACATAAATGCCCTATATTTTTTGCATATTTTGAGTAGCTGTCTTAAATGCTATAACTGCACATCTTATTTTCAAATTTTGTATGCAAAGTTACCACGTTATTAACCATTTTGTGAAAATTTGTGAAAATTTATGCAGTCACTTAAAATTCGTTATCAGCACTACTATTAAACAGTGAAGATTTCAATTTGGAATCTTCACTTGGATAATATTATACAGGGTGGTTACCAGCACTTGTTAATTTACGCGTTGTTTGTGGGATCATAACTTTGTTATTTTAAATGAAACTCCCTACATTTTTTATGCCTCAAAAGGCTTTATTAAGTACCTTTCATTTTTGTAAGCATATGGTACATCTGAGACGTGTACATTTTGAGATAATTATACTATTTCAAAAATGATTTGATTTTTTCGCAAGAAATGAGGTATGTAAAAGGCAATTTTAAACAAATGCATGTAAATTTAGATCGTAAAAGATGAAAAAGTATACATCAGTGCACAGACATTCTGAGTAGCTGTCTTAAATGCTATAACTGCACATCTTATTTTCAAATTTTGCATGCAAAGTTACCACGTTCGTTATTAACCATTTTGTGAAAATTTGTGAAAATTTATGCAGTCACTTAAAATTCGTTATCAGCACTACTATTAATCGGTGAAGATTTCAATTTGGAATCTTCACTTGGATAATATTATACAGAGTGGTTACCAGAACTTGTTAATTTACGCGTTGTTTGTGGGATCATAACTTTGTTATTTTAAATGAAACACCCTACATTTTTTATGCCTCAGAAGGCTTTATTAAGTACCTTTCATTTTTGTAGGCATATGGTACATCTGAGACGTGTACTTTTTGAGACAATTATACTATTTCAAAAATGATTTGATTTTTTCGCAAGAAATGAGGTATGAAAAAGGCAATTTTAAACAAATGTATGTAAATTTAGATCGTAAAAGATGAAAAAGTATACATCTGTGCACAGACAATAGCATTAAAAAAACAATTTTTCAAAAATTCTATTTGAATGGCTTGTTTTTTATTAAATTTTTTTATATCAATTTTTATTAATTGATTTTCTAAGAAATTCAAAAAAGTTCTCCGTTGACGGTTGCCTTAAAGAAAGCGGTAGATCAAATAAGATCCTACAACCTTGTATAAAATTAGTCACTTATCCGCTGAATACAACAAAATCCTAAAATAAATCTGTATGGTTGGTGAATCTGTGTATAACGTATCTTTTTGAACGGACCCACCCCTGCTCTACTATCTTTGTTGAAAATTTTATTTCCAAGCTAAATCCTAAAATAAATCTGTATGGTAGGTGGATCCATATGTAACGTATCTTTTTCAACGGACCCAAACCGGAATTTGAAACCCACAATTGCAGACTTTTTTAAGACGTGCAGTTATAGCATTTAAGGCAGCTAATAGCTATACAATTATAATAATAGTTTCATTTATTAAAGTTAGTTTTCAGTTTTTTGTATGTATAAAGCCAATTGCGTATATACGCAGTATGTATAAATAGCCAATTACATATACATACCGTATGTGAAAATAGCCAATTGCGTATACATACTGTATGTATAAATAGCCAATTACATATACATATTGTATGTATAAATAGCCAATTGCGTATACATACCGTATGTATAAATAGCCACATCCTATCAGTTAAGTACAGCCAACCCAAACAATATTGGCCCGTCATCTGACGGGCGCATCTGCGCAAAAGAAGGAGTGAGGCGTTAAAGGGTAGCAAAAGTGTAATGCGTGGCACCAACAAAGCATTCTTACCTTATTATAGAAATATGGGTACCAACCAGGTAAATAAGGTAGTAAATAGTGCCGTGCTAAATCTAAGGGCATATAGGATTTTTTATATAGAGCTTCAGCTCTGCGGCGCCAACTCCTTGGGGCGTTTTTTTTTGTAATAAACTAACTTATTATCATCGTAACGTATACCAAATTTGGTTTTTCTATTTTAATAAGATATCGAATGTTTTAAAAATGTATGTTTCAACTTTGAAGGTCTATCCTCATGGGTACAACTTGGTATAAGGATAACCTGTGTTAAATCATTTTAATTGAGTGTCTTCTACTTTACCCTGCTCTGTGTTGGTTTATATGTGAATTACCCTGTATATAGCACCAATGCAATGTCACGAACGTTGACGGTATAGACACACTAAGAAAATATGTAAATTCAAATTAATACGTTCCTAGTGTACGGAGGAGCATAAATTCAAGGTACAAAGAAAGCAAACCCCAAGTGCAGTTTTTGCAAGGGTGTCGATTTATCAGCAGAGGTGGGTACTTCTGTTGTACAAAGAATATGTCTTGAATTTCTCAACCAAACCAAGATAAAAAGCGACATGGCAATTTACAACATTTCTGTTTTTGAAGAGTAGCCATGACGGTCAACAAGATATCGAACAGACAAGTTTCTATCTACGTTGAATGATGACATACATTTTTCTAAGTTACTTAGTAAAGATTTGAACACAAATGGAAACCAAACGGCTACCCAATCCAAGCGAAATTAACATATAAGAGAGCAACTAAACCTAATATTATAGTACGTTTTCTTAAACGGATAAGCGAGAGACTGCAAGTGGAGCTTATATATTTCAGGTTGGAAAAACGTCAGAGAGTTAAAAAAATTCGTCCCAAAAGCGAAACGTTTCGATTGAGCCCAGTTATTAACGTACTTCAGAGGAACGTACGATGTAACGTATGCCATTCTCAAGAAAATAAGATTGAGGAAGATCCTCAGTCATATCTAATGATACTTTTATTTCTGCTTTATTGGGAACATTACTTTCCAATGTGCCCTTTTTTAGTATGCATTTCTCTGAAAAATCTAGTTAATGTAATGGATAGTAGGGTTCAGGTACTTATCAATATTTGTGGCTTGGTGCAGAATGGTAACATAATCTAAGAAAAATGTTACATATAAGAAAGTAACTACGTCTCATGCTCGAGTAAATTCTATTAAATGAAGAAGCGACACCTCTCGCGGATCTCATTTTATTTCAGGATACAAGAACACTTAATTTAAAAAAATCATACAACAGAAGCAGGTTTCTATAAAGTCCAGCTTAAGAAAATGAGACAGAGGCAAGTGCTCATTCATATCTAATGATTGGTGTGTTCCTGCTTCATTCGAAACACCATCTTGCATTGTGTCTTCTCTGTTGGCAGTTCTTCTTAAAAAAAATCTAGTTAGTATAACTTTACATATAAGAGAAGTCTAGTAAGTTCTGTTAACCCTTTTAGGATCATAAGATTTCGGAGGTTGCATACGGAGGTTATGCAACCACGTAGCATGTGACACTAACAACCTGTTTCCAGTTAAAAATACACAAAAAGGACTTATAAAAAAAGTATATACATGTCCCCATGGTCGTCAAGTGAAAAACGCCTGAAACTTTCGTTAAAAAAATTTTAAAATTCGTCCCACAGAGACAGGTTTCGATTGAGTCTAGTTAAAAATTAATGTCGAAGTAATGCACAATATAAACGTACTATTTTCCATGTTGTCGCTTTTAGCATGTATTTTTTTGAAAAAATATCTACTAAGGCCCGCATTTATCAACCTCCAGTTAAACTAACAAGCGGTGGTTATATCGATTTTAAGCGCTTCCATTGGTTATGAGCCGGTTTTTAACTGTAAGATAAATTTATCAAAAGGTGGTAAACGTGGTCCTTAATGTAATGGATAGTACACGGATTTAAATCAACTTGTAGAATGTGTTTTGTTTGAGTATTTTTTTGCTACGCATGTTAAGACATGGCTATCAGTTCGGCAGGTATCCATCTTTCCAAAGAGTCAACTTGGGGAGCTGCATTTGTCGTTGTTATTTGGGTTGCTTTATGTTTTGCTACTCTAAGTAATAAGGAAGCATCATTCCCCCTTCTAGCAGTACCTTTTGGTTTCACCGGCTTTTCTTTTAGTGTTAAATCTTTATTTCCCCACATAGCGAAGTAATTGAAGACAATACAATGCAACAAATAGATCACTAGTGAGGCTATAATAATCCACATACTACGATATTTATGCAGTTTTTTATGAAGAAAGCATTAGCTAAAATTTACAAAGAAGTATAATCCAATTATGTCCCAAAATCAACTGCACCAGTTAGCAGTAACTTTTTTGTAAATATATTACCTACTACCTGGTTAGTTTTGTATCGGTTGCTATTGTTATCTATAACGCAGCCATTTTGAATAAAGTATCACCTTAATGGCAACAATCAATCTCAAGAGGAACTTTTGGTTATAAAACTGCTTTCATGTGTTTATTCCAACCATCGGATGAATTTGTTCTTGTAATTTATTGTATCTAATAAATTCCAAAAATTATACACATACATATACAGAGCGCATCTGAATGATGTTCCCAAACTTCTGGGGATGATTCTTACGCAAATTTTAAAGGTACCTCCAAAAATGACGGAAAATCTTGATTAAAAATATAAGCTTAATTCATAATAGGGTACGTTTTTAGCTTATTTGTACTTTTAACATTATCTTCTAAGTTACTGAAATGTGAAAAGTAATAGCTCGGGTATCGAAAAATAGATCTTAAAATCTTTCAAACTGAATACTTTCGTACAAAATAAGTTACCAATATAAATGTATACCTGATGAGCTATTAGTATCCCGGCGGACGATAGTCGCTAAACCGTTTGACAAGGAAGAAAAAGATTTATACAAAAGTTATTTGACTTATCACCTTCTGTTATTTAAACTTATTTTCACTTATACAGCGTGTTCTACTAAGCGTAACGGACAGTATGTCAATTTTTTTAAATGGAACACCCAATATATTTTATCATATTATGATTACTACTAAATTTGTTAATACAGCCGTGTATGCTACTAATATATCGAGTTTATGATTTCTGTGATATTCAATTATTTCTTCAAAATGTGCCCATTGCAGTATCTTTTTAAAAATGATGTAAACACGACATTTTTTCAGATATTTCTTTGAATCTATGCCAGATAATAGGCAAAGCCAACAAGTATATGGCACTACCCACGCTATACAGCGTGTTCATAACGTTCAGCTACTTTTGATATTTTTAATAAAAATACAAAAAATAAAATAATATTGCATCACAATTGCATGTTTTATAACATGAATGTTTTTAAATTTCATAAAGTACTAAGTCGCATTTAAATTGGATATATGGCAGCAAAATGATTTTACATTATAAAATGTTAATCAAATAATAAATAAACTACAAAAAAAATGATAAAAAGAGACAGAATATAATATTAAGTGCAATAATGGCGTGTTTTTTTAATTGTAAATATCAGGAAGATTATTAAATTTAGACATATGATATACTTATTATTGATTAATATGAACTTGATGAACAATTCAACCAACACAAAACACTCTCCGTTACACCTAAATAGAACAGCTGTATGAGGAAAAATAATTTTAAGTAATAGAAAGTTGTAAATTAAACAACTTTTGTATAAAACTTTTTTTCCTTGTCAAACGGTTTAGTGACTATCGTCCGCCGGGATACCAAAACCTCACCCTGTATATAAAATCATATAGAAGATTTTCTTCAAATTTTGGACACAATTTTGTGGGATTTTTAACAAATCCTATATGGCTAATGAGTGTAACTTATTTACCATATACTATACATATACAGGGTGTCTCACGTAACTGGTTCATTAGAACTTTTTTAGGTTTCACTCTACGTAGAGGCTTGAAATTTTGGTAACATAGGATGTTCATTCCGATCTTTTAATCTAAAATATTTTCAAGATGGTTACCATTTCCGGTCTACCGGAAGTAGACCTCAAATTCGTTATTTTAAATGGAATGCTATTGTTTTTATTACACCATTCAATTACACGTAAGAAAATATGTTGACTTTGATAACAGTTGCTGGTACCTATCGTTTTTTGTTTTCGAGTTATTTTGATTTTAAGTTTTTTTTGGCAAATATCACCATGGTCTTTACAAGCCCATATCTAAGCCAACGTTAATTCAAAAACGTTTTGCATTGGTACAATAACTCGTCATATGCTGTTAAATAGATTGTCACTTGTTATATCAATGTACCTTATACAGCGTGGTCAAAAATTGAATTACCATTTCGCTGTATTCAATTGCGAGAAAGTCGAAAAATTTAAATGGAACGCACCGTATCCTTTTAGCCTATCTAAACGGGAATTTAATTCTCTACAAATTATCTATAAATATTGCTATACCTATTTATTATAGTTTTCTTCATATCGAGTATTTTATCAAAATCCTACACAAAATGCTGGAAGCCGGTCGTGTTTTTATTAGAAGGCTATGATATTTTGACAGTTTATTGTTTAATTTATTTAAATTATCATTGGTATTATTTCTAGAATGATCTGCGATTGAATAAACTTGAGTTTGTTAGCTTTTATTTGCCAAAAATAACCAGCAGAAGAACGCATAAATGAAACAATGAAAAACAATGATATGGCGTAATATTCGACGTAATGATGCGCGAGATGTTTCTAGAGAGTTCAGTTTATTTATTTACGGTGCTTTTTTGTAAAATATTATTCATCTAAATCGACCGAAGCACCTCTTACCGAAGAATTAGGTAAAGCAATAAAATATGACAAAACATTTATTCTATTATCTTAAGCTGCTGGTGATAGAAATTTATGGTTTCTTGTTATTTTGATCTTTCCAAAACTAAGAGATACGTCTCTTATATTATCCAAAACATTATTACATCCGCCATGAATATAAGACGAATTTAATGTTGGCGTGGAATAATTCGCCATGATATTTAAAGACATTAACAGCAGTAAGTGATGACACAACTAAGTAATGACAACAATAACATAAATATGATTGAAAAGCTATCAAAATTCTACGGCTTTTTTACATAAAAACAAGAAGCTTTCCAGCATTGTATGCGTTCATTAATTTCCTATATGCGTTCATTTTTTTTTAAATAAAAATATGAGGGCAACTACAACAAATGGGCACAGGAAACTATCTAAATAGTTTGTAGAGAATTAGATTCCCATAATTTATTTTTGTAATTTTCAGTTTTTCATTCTTTTATGTTATTGATTTTAATTTTTATCATTAAATTGTTGTTTTTCATTGTTTCATTTATTCGGTTTTCTTTTGGTTATTTTTGGCAAATTACAGCTAGCAATCTAAAGTTTATTCAATCACAGTTCATTGTAGAAATAATACTAATAATAATTTAAATAAATTAAACAAAAAACTGTCAAAATGTCATTGCCTGCTAACAAAAACACAGACGGTTTCTAGCATTTTACCTATGATTGTGATAAATTCCTTAATAGCAAGAAAACTATAATAAATAGGTATAGGAATATTTATAGATAATTTGTAGAGAATTAAATTTCCTTTCTGATAGGGTATGAAAATATGGGGCGTTCCATTTAAAATTTTCGACTTTCACGCAATTGAATACAGAGAAACGGTAACTCAGTTTTTGACCAGCCTGTATAAGATATACTGATACAACAAGTGACAATCTATTTAGCAGCATATGAAGAGTTATCGCACCAATGCAAAACGTTTTTGAGTTAACGTTGGCTGAGATATGGGCTTGTAAAGAGCATGATGATATTTGCCAAAAAACACTTAAAATCAAAATAACTCGAAAACAAAAAACGGTAGGCACCAACAACTGTTATCAAAGTCAACATATTTTCTTATGTATAATTGAATGGTGTAATAGAAACTATAGCATTCCATTTAAAATAACGAAGTTGAGGTCTACTTCCGGTAGACCGGAAGTGGTGGCCATCTTGAAACTATTTTAGATTAATAGATCGGAATGAACAACCCATGTTACCAAAATTTCAAGCCTCTACGAATAGAGGAACCTAAAAAAGTTCTAATGAACCAGTTACGTGAGGCACCTGTATACTTACTGACTGCAATGAATATGTATGTATTTTATCTGTCTTTCATGTGGCAGATAAAATAACGGATTTCAGACGAAAATTGACAATTTCTTCAATACTATAAAATAAATTCAATTGTTTTCCCATTTTAGATGCATTTTTTAAATAAAGAAAATTTAAGAGTAGATAATAACGTTTACTATGAAATTTTACAACATTTGGGGGAACTGCAGTCAAGTCTAAACCACTATTCTCCAAAGTGCTTAGAAGACAATTGTTGGCTGCGGAATCCTTTTATAACAACATCTAAATAGAAAGACATGAATACACCTGCTTATGAAAAATTACTACTGATTTCATATATGTTTCGTACTTACAACAATTTAAGTCAGTACCTTTAAATAAATTTTAGATAAGTGTTTCAAAAGAATATTCGATCTTGTTAAATCAACCTATACATGTTTTACTTTCGTTTGCGATAATCTACTTTTGGTATACAATATTGTACCAGATATCACTAAAAGTTTGCAATTCAGAATACGTGGGGGTATATTGAAAAATGTTATAAATGTTATAAAAAATGTTTTCCTACTGTTAGTGTGACATAATTAAAAATTTCAACTAAAAATGAAGTTGTTTTGAAACCATTTTCTGATATAGCTTTATAGTCGTTTACATAGTCTTACATTTCTTTTTACTTTAGTGAAAATGTTAATTTTTCTAGAGATTTTGACTATCATTAAATACTTAGTGGTAGTGCATTTTTTCCACTGTAGCAGTGATAATGAAAATTCTTATGATAATGAAATTCGTGTTTTAACCACCACTCAAAAAGTAGTGATAGTGACACGCTTATTGCATTTATTTTTTTAGTGCAGTATGTCCAACCAGAGTTGGACACAATGCACCAAAAAAGAAACTTGAATCTTTCTAGTTCTAGGTCTAGTGTTAGTTGTAGTTTTAGTTCGATATACACTTAGCAGCAGAAGTCTGCGTACAAAAAACTTCTAACACTTTAACTGAAAAAATAAGGGTCATGATCTAATGTGATAAACTTCAATTTTTTTTTATTTTGTGTATTAACTACATATAATTCTATTAACAAAATATGCATCAATAAAACAGAAATATTAGTTACAAAAAAAATTAAAATTAAAAATTCTCCAAATAATGCGTATGCAAAAATCTGCGTACAAATAAAGACGCCTTCTCCAAAATATACTTATTTACTTAAATACGTAGTTGGCGATGTACGCTTTCCGATTTAAATAAAAGATAATCGGTGTCAATTATATCAGCAGAGGCTTAGAAGCTAAAAGTTAGAATGGACACGAAAGGAAAGGAAATTGAATTGGGAGAGAGAAAAATTATTGTAAAGTTATGGAAAGAGGGAAAATCTTTTCGAAGAATAGGAGAAACTGTCGGCAGGTCACACTCTTCCATTCAAAGAGTAATTAATAATTATAAAGACACTGAAGATTACCTCTCACGTCCGCGATCTGGTAGACCACCCCTTTTAACAAACCGAGAGAAGCGAAAAATTGTACAGCAGGTTAGAAAAGAACCTAGGCTGACGGCAAAAATAAATAGTAGAAAATGTACAAGAAGAATTTCATAAAACTATCAGCAAAGATACGGTGAGAAGGGCATTAAAAAAAGCTAACTATCACAGTCGCGTTGCACGAAAAGCCATTTGTGTCTGAGGTCAATCGTCAGAAGCGGATGCCTTTGCAAAAAAACTCTTAGACAAGCCCATTGAATTCTGGGAGAAAGTTCTCTTTACAGATAAGAGCAAATTTTGCATTTTCGGCATTAAGGGTAAACAACTTGTATGGAGAAAACCTAATACTGCCCTTAATCCCGAAAATTTGAAAGCGACTGTAAAACACGGAGGTGGTGGAGTTATGGTTTGGGCGTGTATGTGCACCAAAGGGGTGGGAAGGTTGGTTTTCATAACATCGACAATGGACCATAAAATGTATATAGACATTTTAAAAGAAAATTTGAAGCCTAGCATCGAAAACTTGGGCTTGGGGCCCGAATACTTTTTTCAACAAGATAATGATCCCAAACATTGCGCCCACAACACTAAGCTTTGGCTACTATACAATACCCCAAAGCAACTTAAAACACCTCCACAATCGCCGGACTTGAATCCCATCGAACACCTCTGGGATTTACTGGAACGCAGGATTCGGCAACACAACATAACGTCGAAGGAAACGTTAAAAAATGTTATGATTGAGGAATAGGCCAAAATCAGTTCGGACGAAACGAAGAAATTAGTGCACTCCATGCCTAAACGTTTAAGGGAGGTCATTAAACGTAAAGGTTATCCGACCTCATATTAATATAGAAACAATGATCTCATTTATGAATTTTTTATAAATACTGTCCTGACTTGTACGCAGATTTTTGCATACCCGTTATTTGTAGAATTTTTAGTTTTGATTTTTTTCTGTAACTACTGTTTCTGTTTTGTTGAAGCATATTTGGTTAATAGAATTATATGTAGTTAATATACAAAATAAAAAAAAATCAAGTTTATCACATTAGATTATGACTCTTATTTCTTCAATTAAAGTATTACAAGTTTTTTGTACACAGACTTCTGCTGCTGAGTGTAAGTACAGTGAAAGCTTTCCTTGCGAACAGCTGTAATAAGCGGATATCTCTTATAAAGCGGACAAAAAACTTGGAACCAACCGCAAACGGACGCTCTAATAAACGGACGCGGACACTAGTTGTTTCTACATAACGGGCAGAAATTTCTAATAAACGGACGCGTAGATAACTAAACGCACACATCAAAGTAATCTGTAATAGATATTTACCGACATGTATTCGGGGAATCCTCGTTTTACGAGTTCCGCTTGTTAACGAATCCCAAAACACTAGGACATAGTTATTATTAGTTTGTTCGATTCAGTGTGCGTTCAACGTGCGTTGAAATGGCTTCCAAGGTGGTAACGAAAAAGATGCTTATGTTAAAGGAGAAAATGGAAATAGTGTGTTTATTAGATAAAGAAATGTTGTCAGTTCATGATATTGTTAAAAAATTTAAAACCGGGAAAACACAAGTGGCAAAAATAGTCAAAGATAAGAAAAGATTCGAAAGAAATGGCAGTCTGAAGTGTAAAAACGAAGAAAAACTTTTTGAGTAGTGAGGGTTCAAAGATCGGCAAAGCCTGTTTCGAACGGTTTGTGAAAGCTAAAAATCAAAATATTGCCGTATCAGGATCATTCGTAAAGAAAAAAGCAAAAGAAATTGCAGAAAAATTAGGAGTGAGTACCTTTAAAGCGTCTGATGGGTGGTTACAAAAGTGGCGTTTGAGAAATAATGTTGCATTTAAATGTATCTCCGAAAAAGCAGCAGATGTAAATGAAGAGGGCATTAATGAATTTATGAAAAAATTACCGACCTTCTTACTAGGCTATCGCCCAGAAGACATTTTCAACGCAGATGAAAGTGGGCTCTTTTTTCGTGCATTACCAAATAAAACTTTAGTTTTAAAGTCGGAAAATGCACAGGAGGAAAACTGTCCAAAGAACGATTTACCGTTTTGTTCTGTGTAAATAGTGTAGGTGAAAAAGAGGAGTTGCTAGTTATTGGGAAGTCGGCACGTCACCGAGTATTAAAAAATGTTGCTCATAAGGATTTACCGGCTATCTGGAAATCAAACAAAAAGGCATGGATGACACGAGACATTATGACGGAGTGGTTAAGTAATTTCGATAAAAACAGGTATAAAAAAAAAGAAAAATCATTTTATTTCTTGATAATGCTACTTCACATCCACATGACTTAAAATTAAAAAATATAAACATTATTTTTTACCTCCTAATACAACATCTGTCTGCCAGCCCTAACGGCATCAGGGTATCATACGCAATTTTAAATTTTATTATCGCGATTTAATAGTGAGTCACCTATTATCAAAAATAGATTTCGCAGAATCGGCTTCTAAATTATCAAAATCCCTTGACATATTAGAGAGCTTGTACTTTATAAAATCTGCGTGGCAGAAGGTCACTGCAAAGACAGTTAGAAATTGTTTTAAAAAAGCTGGATTTCTTATGTATCAACGAAGTTCAACCGACAGTAACTACAACGAGATAATTTGCCACTTGCGAGACTATCTGATTTGTTTAAATGTAGTAAAAGACTGGGAATGGATAATGTAAAAACAGCAGAAGAATATTTAAGTGTTGTTCAAAACGTCGATATAGAAGATAATTACCTGGATTTTGCGGTTGTCACAAAAAATGTTGAAAATGAATAGAAGAGAATGGAGAGGTAGAGGTGGAGGAGGACGAGGAACGTAATCCAATTACATCTTATAAAGAAGCATTGAATGTAATTTCCAAACTAAAATCATTCGTGAAAAATGATTTTACTGCATTTCAACATGTGAAAAATTTAGAAACACATATTGAACGTTCTCTCTTATTACAAAGAGAAACTTCATTGCGGCAAAGCAGTATGCTAGATTTTATTCAAACGAAAAATAAATAGTTTTAGTTTTAAGTTTACCTTTTTTATGTATGAACGTTCGTTTTTAATAAAAAAATAAAATATAAAAAAAAGGTTGTTTTATTAAAGCGAAATTTTCGAAAACTGATCAAAATAATACATTTACATGTGTATGTATTTGAGTAGTCTTTTCTCATAAGTGGACAAAAGTAACGGAACCGTCACTGTCTGCTTATTAGAGCTTTCACTGTATATTAAAAAGTAAGAAGAGTCTAGTGTTAGTACTAAAGCTAGGTAGTAGGTCTAGTATTAGTTAGTTCTACTTCTAGTTCAATACAAGTATACAACAATTTAAGACTGAATAACAATTAAAAATAAAGCCAACAGTAACACTAGACCTAGAATAAAAAACATTTGGATTAAGCTGTACCTCGCTTAAGACGAAACCCAAGCTATTCCAATCCAACCTAACTTCAGAACTCACATTAGACTTAAAACCAGAAATATTAGAGTTTAGCCGTCTTATAGACGTACAGCTAACCCTAATATTTCTAGTTCTAAGTCTAGTGTTAGATCTCAAGCTAGATTGTAGCTAAAACTGTACGCCACGACTTTAAAAAGGAAGTTTTTCAAGTTTTCAAGAAAGTTAACAATTTACAAAGAAACATATAATATTAAGATTGATGCGGAAAAAAAATCCTATTATTTAAGTACCTGCAAACAGAAAAAGATGGGGAACTTCTGATAAACAAGTATTTAAAAAATAATGTGGATATTTGTGGTCAAGGCCATAAATGGGCTAATATCAACATTTCAAAATTACAGTCAGTAAAATTTTGCCTTCTATGCAGAAAAAGGAAAGAGAGTGTTGTATTATGAAAACATGTTTTCTTATGATAAGAAAGCAGTGTAAAGCATTAATGCTAATAGAATAAAAATTCAAATGTGTTTAGTTAAAAATCATGTTTCTATAAATGTTTAGTGATCATGCATCATTTTTTCACCATCACTAAAACTTTAGTGGTAATGGAATTTTTCACTATCACTAAATTTTCAGTGATAATGGGTTTTGCATTTTAACTGCCATTGTATAAACAGTGGTAGTGCAAAAATGCCCAACCCTGCTTAGCAGTAATATTACACATCATATTAATACATAAAGCTGAAAACCTACCCTATAAATTAAACATATTCAACAAATTTCATTTTCCTAGCGTTTATGGTTATAGCGAAAAAAAAATTAAACCAAACCTTTCCGCCATCAAAAATGGCGGAGACAGGGACATAGCTCCCCAGGGGAACCGCCGAAGTCACCCACAATTTATATAAGAAAGTACCCTTAAAATAGCTAAAGAATCACCCCCTGAAGTTTGGAAACATCATTCAAATACAGCCCAGATAGAAATGGATTGTTTAGCTTGGTGATTGCATGAAGACTTCATCTTCATGGTTCATGTTTGACTAAACACTAAATAATTGTAGTGTGTAGTAGCGTGTAGTAGATCGTGGGGAAAGTGTAAAAAAGCTTGCGGATGAATTAAGTATTGGTGAACAAACAGTGCGTGCTCTAATTAAACGAAAAGATGAGATTTTGAAGTTTGTGTCTACGTCCAGTACATCGGTTACGAGAAAAACAATGAAAAAATCAACACTCGCTGATATGGAGTCTGCTCTGTTTGAGTGGTTCAAATAGAAACGAGCTAAAGGAATTTCGATCTCTGGGCCAATGGTGTGTGAGAAGGTAGTATGGTTTCACGAAAATCTCAAAATTGACGGAATGTTTATTGCTTCACAAAGGTGGCTATTTAGATTTAAAAATCGATATGGTATTAAACAGTTAGACATTCACAACGAAACATTGAGTGGCGATTTAACGGCTGCAACACTATTTAACGAAGAATTCAATTCAATAGTTTCTTCTTTAAACTTGTCTCCTGACCAAATATATAACGCGGATGAGAGTGGCCTTTTTTGGAAAACGGTGCCCTCGAAAACACTGGCTGCACACTCTGAAAGATCAGCGCCCGGTCACAAATCCAGCAAGGAAAGAGTGACAATTATGACGTGCTCAAATGCAACGGGTATGCACAAAATCCAGTTGACAGTGATTGGGAAAGCTAAAAGACCAAGATCCTTTAAAGGAACAGAAACTAGAAATGTGCCATGCAATTATTATTATCACCCAAAGGCGGTACTACAGGGAGGAAGAAAATACGAAAGATGAAGATATAGAAGCCTGCCTCGAGGTATCAGGATAACTTCCTGATTTTGTTAATGTCGACTTAGACGATATTATTGATTGGTTGCAAAACGATGAAAATGAAGAAGGATTCGAACGTTTAGCTGATAGTGATATAGTAGTACATTACATGAGGACAGATACCCCAACTACTATCTCAGATGGAGATTCGCAAAACGATGACAGTGATGATGACAGCGGTTCCAGCTCCAAGGAAGAAAAAATTCAACTAACGCAAGCAATGGAAGCACTTGATATTATTGTGAAATTTTTAGCAGCAAAACTTGGAGTGGAATGACATAATAAATTTAAAAAAAATAGATTTGATGTTAAGACCACAGTCGCAAATTGAAAGAAATAAAAATTGATAACATCATACTATTTTCACACCAATAATAAATAAAATAAAGTGTATTTAGATTAACCGTGGTTATCAGTTATTTGTCTAACCCCGTCCCCGTCATTACCCCGGATAATCAAGGTTCTACTGTATAAAAAAGTACACTTAAAAATAACTAAAGAATCACCCCCTGATGTTTGGAAACGTCATTCAAATACAGCCTGGATAGAAACAGATTGTTTAGCTCGATGGAGACTTCATCTTCATAGGTCATGCTTGACTAAACACTAAATAATTGCTTACAGGTGGCACTCATTGCTCTTGATTAACCAATAATTCTGATTTTGCAGGCTATTAACAAAAATGAAACAAACTTGCTTGAATCATCCATGGTGCCAAAAGGATCTTAGTTTAACTTATCTTAGTTAGTTAATAAAATTAATCGCATTCTGATCCAACATTCTGGAATGAGTTTTCAGAAATACAAAAATTTCAATCCTAAAAGCTAATATTATAAGAGATTTGATATATTTCTTATTACTTAACAAATGAGGTTTCATTTAGGTATCTACTAAAAACTAAGCTGAAGAAAATTTAGTTGGGCATCAATTATATATCATAATTAAACAGAAATTATAAACGAATGTAATTCTAATATTAAATAATTCCAATAATGCACAAAATAGATTGAGAAAAAAAAATATAAAAAGAGGGAAACTAAAGAGAATCTTCCTTACCTTATTAGATGGAAATCAAAGTATTTTAAGGATTGTATTAAAACCTTTTTATATTAAAATTAAATACAGAATCTCTGCATTGTATCTATAAAGATTCTGCAATATCCGCGAAAAACGTGTTCGATGAGAAAAACCAGTCTTCCCCGCCTTTTTTTCCAACTTAACCAAAATGGACGTAAAACGAATAAAATTCTCATTAAAAATCATTCAAAATCCGCTTTAAAATCAAAATTAACTGATTATATACTCACATTAACCCCCCAACCACAGCACAAGACCAAAACGCTTTACTCTACGTGGAAAATTAAGACGGCTTTAAGAGAGGCTAGTTATACTTTTAGTTCCAGAAGAATTTACAACAATCTAGAGTTAAATAGGAATAAAAACTAGAACTAACACTAGACCTAGAATTAGAAAGATTAAGGTTTTCGGACGCACGACTAAACCGAAGCTTTCTAATTGTAGGTCTAGTGTTAGGTCTAGCTTTAGTTCGATACAAGTATAGAACACTTTAAGACTGAATGACAACAAAAAATAGGGCCAACACTAACGTTAGAGCTATCGCTAGACCTAGAACATTTGGGTTTAGTCATACCTGAACCCGATTCAACCCAACCCAACCTGCTTCAGAACTAACACTACTCTTAAGAGACATATGGCTAAACCCTACTATTTCTAGTTCTAGTGTTAGTACTAAGCTAGGTTGTAGCTCTATTATTAGATATATTAGTGATTCCCAAACTGTGCACCGCGGTTTTAAAAAAGAAACTTTTCCAATTCTTCAAGAAAGTTAATAATTTATAAAAAAAATATATCCGATATTAAGGGCGCAGCGAAAAAAATTTGATTATTTAGGTAACCGCAAACAGAAAAAGATCGGTAACTTCTGATTTTTTAACAAGTATTGAAAAAGTAATGTCGAGATATTTGTGGTCATGGCCATCAATGGGTTAATATAACATTTCAAAATTACAATCAGTGAGATTTTACCTTGTGCACAGACGAATAAAGGGGAGTGTTGTATTTTAAAAACATTTTTCTTATAACAAGAAAGCAGTGCAAAGCATCAATGCTAATAAAATATAAATTAAAACGTGTTCATTGTATCTACTACTGAATAAAGAGTGGTATAGTCTGTACTACGAGACTATACCATCATTGCATAAAAGTGTACAAAACGGACGTACTCACTAAAAACCATTTCACTTTAACACACCTCAACTTGCGGGCGTAATATCTGTAACGTATAACGAAAATAATAACGGAAATCGATGAATCACTATCACTTCTCGTGGTACAGACTGTAATGCAATTTAGTGATAGTGCAAAAATGCCCAACCCTGCCTAGCAGTAACATTACACATAATGTTAATAAACATATTCCCCAAATTTCATTTTCCTAGCATTTATGGTTATCTTGAAAAAAAAATTAAACCAAACTTTTCCGCCATTTTTGAAGAGATGTAGTTCCCCAGGGGAGTCGAAGTTGCCCATAATTTATATAAGAAAGTACTCTTAAAAATAGCTAAAGAATCATCCCCCCACAATCTATATAACAAAGTACCCTTAAAAATAACTAAAGAATCACCCCTTGAAGTTTGGAAACGTTATTCAAATACAGCCTGGATAGAAATAAATTGTTTAGCTCGATGGAGACTTCATCTTCACGCTTCATGGTTAAAAAAAATAACGGAAATCGATGAATCACTATCACTTCTCGTGGTACAGACTGTAATACAATTTAGTGGTAGTGCAAAAATGCCCAACCCTGCTTAGCAGTAACATTACACATAATGTTGTTATTTATTAAAGGACATCAACACAAGATTCGATTTGTTTGGATACATTTGAATTCTGTTTTTGTAATAGTAGGTATTCGAAATTATATGATGAATACAATAGAAAGTATCCTGAACAGTATTCAAAGAACTGTATATTCAAATACTACCTAAATGTGATGGGTGGTTACTTTTAGTGACTTAAAAGGAAATACTCAACGTACAAATAAGCTGGAAACCTACCCTATAAATTAAACATATTTAGCAAATTTCATTTTCCTAGCATTTATGGTTATCTTGAAAAAAAAATTAAACCAAACATTTCCGCCATTTTTAAAGAGATGTAGCTCCCCAGGGGAGCCGAAGTTACCCATAATTTATATAAGAAAGTACCCTTAAAAACAGCTAAAGAATCATCCCCTGAACTTTTAATGGGTGTAAAGCACCTATACGCATAGTCGGCAAATACATTCTCTAAATGCACAAGCACTCATATGAAATTGTTTATGGTTTTATTTGAATTGAAGATTATCAACATCTTTAATTGATTTTTAAATTTTAATAGGCTGTTGAGCTTTTTCATCCCAATCCAATCCTAACGTCTGCAGCTAATGTTTTATAGAAAGCACGTATTTTTAATTAAGAGTTAATACTGCTTCTAAGAGACTTGATATAGTTTCCAGGAAACTTGAAATATTTCCAGAAGATTTACTGGACAATATTCAAAGAACTGTGTATTCGAATGCTACAAGAATATGGTAGGTGGTTACTGTTAGCGACTTAAAAGGAAATACTTAAAGTACAAATAAGCTGAAAACCTACCCAATAAATTAAACATATTCCCCAAATTTCATTTTCCTAGCGTTTATGGTTATTGTGAAAAAAAATTAAAGCAAACTTTTCCGTCATTTTTGAAGGGACATAGCTTCCCTGGGGAGCCGCCGAAGTCACCCACAATTTATATAACAAAGTACCCTTAAAAATAACTAAAGAATCACTCCTTGAAGTTTGGAAATGTTATTCATATACAGCCTGGATAGAAACAAATTGTTTAGCTCGATGGAGACTTCATCTTCACGCTTCATGGTTTACAAAAAAAATAACGGAAAACGATGAATCACCATCACTTCTCGTAGACTGTACTACAGACTGTAATGCAATTTAGTGGTAGTGCAAAAATGCCCAACGTTGCTTAGCAGTAACATTACACATAATGTTAATGTTATTTATTAAAGGACATCAACACAAGATTCGATTTGTTTGGATACATTTGAATTCTGTTTTTGTAATAGTAGGTATTCGAAATTATATGATGAATACAATAGAAAGTATACTGAACAGTATTGAAAGAACTATATATTCAAATATTACCTAAATGTGATGGGTGGTTACTTTTAGTGACTTAAAAGGAAATACTCAAAGTACAAATAAGCTGGAAACCTACCCTATAAATTAAACATATTCCCCAAATTTCATTTTCCTAGCATTTATGGTTATCTTGAAAAAAAATTAAACCAAACTTTTCCGCCATTTTTGAAGAGATGTAGCTCCCCAGGGGAGCCGCCGAAGTCACCCACATTTTATATAACAAAGTACCCTTAAAAATAACTAAAGAATCACCCCTTGAAGTTTGGAAACGTTATTCAAATACAGCCTGGATAGAAACAAACTGTTTAGCCCGATGGAGACTTCATCTTCACACTTCATGGTTGACTAAACACTAAATAATTGCTTACAGGTGGCACTCATCACTTTTGATTAACCAATAATTCTGATTTTGCAGGCTATTAACAAAATTGAAGTAAACTTGCTTAAATCATCCATAGTTTCAAAAGGATCTTAGTCTAACTTATCTTAGTTAATGAAATTAATCTGATTCTGATCCAATATTCTGGACTAAGTTTTCAGGAATAGGTATAAAAATTTCAATTCTAAAAAGCTAATATTGTAAGAGATTTGAAATATTTCTTATTACTTAACGAATGAGGTTTCATTTGGGTATCTACTAAAAACTAATTTGAAGAAAATTTAGTTGGGCAATAATTCTATATCATAATTATATAGAAATTATAAAGGAATGTAACTCTAATATTAAATAATTCCAATAATGCACAAAATAGACTACGAAAAAAATATAAAAAGAGGGAAACTGATGTGAATCTTCCTTACCTTATTAGATAGAAATCAAAGTATTTTAAGGGTTGTATTAAAACCTTTTTATATTAAAATTAAATACAGAATGCAGAGAATAGCATTGTATCTATAAAGATTCTGCAATATCCGCGAAAAACGTGTTCGATGAGAAAAACCAGTCTTCCCCGCCTTTTTTTCTAACTTAACCAAAATGGACATAAACGAATAAAATTCCCATTAAAAATCCTTCAAAATCCGCTTTAAAATTAAAATTAACTGATTATATAGTCACATTAACCCCCCAACAACAACACAAGACCAAAACGCTTTACTCTACGTGGAAAATTAGGGTTTAGCCGTCTTAAGAGAGGCTAGTTATACTTTTAGTTCCAGAAGAATTTACAACAATCTAGAGTTAAATAAGAATAAAAACTAGAACTAACACTAGACCTAGAATTAGAAAGATTAAGGTTTTCGGACGCACGACTAAACCGAAGCTTGTAGGTCTAGCTTTAGTTCGATACAAGTATAGAACACTTTAAGACTGAATGACAACAAAAAAATAGGGCCAACACTAACGTTAAAGCTATCGCTAGACCTAGAACATTTGGGTTTAGTCATACCTGAACCCGATTCAACCCAACCCAACCTGCTTCAGAACTAACACTACTCTTAAGAGACATATGGCTAAACCCTACTATTTCTAGTTCTAGTGTTAGTACTAAAGCTAGGTTGTAGCTCTATTATTAGATATATTAGTGATTAACAAACTGTGCACCGCGGTTTTAAAAAGGAAACTTTTCCAATTCTTCAAGAAAGTTAATAATTTATAATATCCGATATTAAGGGCGCAGCGAACAAAAAATTTGATTATTTAGGTAACCGCAAACAGAAAAAGATCGGTCAGATCGGAAATCGATGAATCACTATCACTTCTCGTGGTACAGACTATAATGCAATTTAGTGGTAGTGCAAAAATGCCCAACCTTACTTACCAGTAACATTACACATAATGTTAATGTTATTTATTAAAGGACATCAACACAAGATTCGATTATTTTTGATACGTTTGAATTCTGTTTTTGTAATAGTAGGTATTCGAAATCATATGATGAATACAATAGAAAGTATCCTGAACAGTATTCAAAGAACTGTATATTCAAATACTACCTAAATGTGATGGGTGATTACTTTTAGTGACTTAAAAGGAAATACTCAAAGTACAAATAAGCTGGAAACCTACCCTGTAAATTAAACATATTCCCCAAATTTCATTTTCCTAGCATTTATGGTTATCTTGAAAAAAAATTAAACCAAACTTTTCCGCCATTTTTGAAGAGATGTAGCTCCCCATGGGAGCTGAAGTCACCAATAATTTATATAAGAAAGTACCCTTAATAATAGCTAAAAAATCATCCCCTAAACTTTTAATGGGTGTAAAGCACCTATACGCATAGCCGGTAAATACATTCTCTAAATGCACAAGCACCCATACGAAATTGTTTATGGTTTTATTTGAATTGAAGATTATCAACATCTTCAATTGAATTTTAAATTTTAATAGGCTGTTGAGCTTTTTTTTAATTTTTTTATTTTAATTTATATAAGAAAGTACCCTTAATAATAGCTAAAAAATCATCCCCTAAACTTTTAATGGGTGTAAAGCACCTATACGCATAGCCGGTAAATACATTCTCTAAATGCACAAGCACCCATACGAAATTGTTTATGGTTTTATTTGAATTGAAGATTATCAACATCTTCAATTGAATTTTAAATTTTAATAGGCAGTTGAGCTTTTTCATCCCAATCCAATCCTAACGTCTGCAGCTAATGTTTTATGGAAAGCACATATTTTTAATTAAGATTTAATACTGCTTGTAAGAGACTTGATATAGTTTCCAGGAAACTTGAAATATTTCCAGAAGATTTGCTGGACAATATTCAAAGAACTGTGTATTTGAATACTACAAGAATATGCTGGGTGGTTACTGTTAGTGACTTAAAAGGAAATACTTAAAGTACAAATAAGCTGAAAACCTACCCAATAAATTAAACATATTCCCCAAATTTCATTTTCCTAGCGTTTATGGTTATTGTGAAAAAAATATTAAACCAAACTTTTCCGCCATTTTTGAAGAGATGTAGCTCCCCAGGGGAGCCGAAGTTACCCATAATTTATGTAAGAAAGTACCCTTAAAAATAGCTAAAGAATCATCCCCTGAACTTTTAATGGGTGTAAAGCACCTATACGCATAGCCGGCAAATACATTCTCTAAATGCACAAGCACCCATATGAAATTGTTTATGGTTTTATTTGAATTGAAGATTATCAACGTCTTTAATTGATTTTTAAATTTTAATAGGCTGTTGAACTTTTTCATCCCAATCCAGTCCTAACGTCTGCAGCTAATGATTTTTGGAAAGCACATATTTTTAATTAAGATTTAATACTGCTTCTAAGAGACTTGATATAGCTTCCAGGAAACTTGAAATATTTCCAGAAGATTTACTGGATAATATTCAAAGAACTGTGTATTCGAATACTACAAGAATATGGTGGGTGGTTACTGTTAGTGACTTAAAAGGAAATACTTAAAGTACAAATAATCTGAAAAGCTTGCGAGACTTCATCTTCACACTTCATGGTTGACTAAACACTAAATAATTGCTTACAGGTGGCACTCATCACTTTTGATTAATCAATAATTCTGATTTTGCAGGCTATTAACAAAATTGAAGTAAATTTGCTTAAATCATTCATGGTTTCAAAAGGATCTTAGTCTAACTTATCTTAGTTAATGAAATTAATCTGATTCTGATTCAATATTCTGGACTAAGTTTTCAGGAATAGGTATAAAAATTTCAATTCTAAAAAGCTAATATTGTAAGAGATTTGAAATATTGCTTATTATTTAACAAATGAGGTTTCATTTGGGTATCTACTAAAAACTAATCTGAAGAAAATTTAGTTGGGCAAGAATTCTATATCATAATTATATAGAAATTATAAAGGAATGTAACTCTAATATTAAATAATTCCAATAATGCACAAAATAGACCAAGAAAAAAATATAAAAAGAGGGAAACTGAAGTGAATCTTCCTTACCTTATTAGATGGGAATCAAAGTATTTTAAAGGTTGTATTAAAACCTTTTTATATTAAAATTAAATACAGAATGCAGAGAACAGCATTGTATCTATAAAGATTCTGCAATATCCGCGAAAAACGTGTTCGATGAGAAAAACCAGTCTTCCCCGCCTTTTTTTCTAACTTAACCAAAATGGACGTAAAACGAATAAAATTCTCATTAAAAATCCTTCAAAATCCGCTTTAAAATCAAAATTAACTGATTATATACTCACATTAACCCCCCGGACACAACACAACACCAAAACGCTTTACTCTACGTGGTTTATTAACCCCTATGCTTCTCGGCCGTTATCAGACAGCATGCTAACGGAAACGTTACATCAAAATAAAATTTAATTTTTCTTTCCTTTTATTTTTGTCTTTCGCGGAAAGCCGTAAACGAAAATGATTAGGAAATCCAACACTCACCTATTAGAATTTCACTACGTTGATATACTCGTTTCCGTTTAAATGTAAAATGAATCTACTTGTAAAACGGCAGATCCGTTACCTTCCGCTCTTTAAAGTAAAGTTGTTTTGAAACTGGGAGACAGTTAGAAAATGCTTTCAATCTGATTGGCGGAGAGGTTGCCGATTGACGCGACCTCTAACGTTAAAAAGTCGAACTTTACCAACATGTGCTTTTGACAGTTCAATTTAATCGACCTAACCTAACTTTTTATGCAATATCAAAACAAGATAATTTTGTGATGTTTTAATTGTTACGTTTGAATAATATTTCTTAAAATGTTCGAAAGGACATTTACCGTAAAATATTTATCGTTAAAAAAATGTTTTTGTTATATATCCGATAAACAAACTAGGGCGATTGATCAAGGAGTAAGTTTAATTTTATCTTTCTTATTTACTTCTTCTTAACGATTCTTCAGAATTGAATTAACATTCTTTTAGAGCGCTATTAAATTAACTAGTGGAACAAGCACGTTCTATTTTACGGTAGGGAGCTTTTTGGGTAATTTAAAGGAAACCGAGGTTGGAATCAATGGGATTTATGCCAAAGCTTTAGGACTTAAAGAGAAAGATCCGGTTGTATTTAGTTTATGTAGCAAACCCATTCCTGGGGTTAAAACATTGGATATAACACCCCCTAATAAAGATGATTACGAAATTTTGGTAATTTTACATGAATTTGATTGAAATTCCAAGTAAAAATATTAAATTTACAGTAAATAAATATCAGATTAAAAAGTGCTTAATCATTGTGATTTAATGGAATGATTTATTTGGAGTTTTTAAACTATAATAATTTAATTTGAATTTTATCTCAATTAATTTAAAAATGATTTTTTAAGGAATTAATGGCTAATGATGTGCAATCAACTTTATTAAATCAATTAAGGATTGTTCAAAATAATCAAAAGATTGTCATTTGGATATCAAATTCTTTAAATGTCATAGTTAATGTTGGTAAGATATTTTTAAATCTTAAAAAGGCTTTCATTAAATCCTTTAACAGTGAATCTAAATAAAATAAATCCTTGCAATTAATGCTTAAAAGCTTAGTTGTTTTTAACTGAGATTGTTTGAAATCATTTTTTGAAGTTTTGTAATTTCCCATACTTGTTCAATTTACAAACCCGGAGTTTAATTAAAATGCAATTTCTGGTTTATGTTTGCAATTTTGTGGGTTAAAATATTTTCTTTGAAGTAGCAGTTTCGCCTGAGAAATTCCAAATGTTTCTTTCACATTTCCAGTATAATTCCATATTATTTATTTGTAGTTGAAATTTTGGCTAAGGTTATTCCAGTAATTTTCTTGTATTATGTGCTATTCCTGACTCTTTCTTGTAATTGATACTGAACTGAGTAATTTTAGATATCTTCTTAGAGTCAAAAATCTATAGTCTATATGGTGTGATTCAAAACCAATTCTTATATCTGACATTAATGCAGTGTATCTGAAAAGTGCAATTTCTGGTTTAATATTAAATCTGGAGGATAGTGTAATTCTTGGTTTCATCTTGAAGTCTGGAATTTGATTTCAATTTGATCATTTTAGGACTTCTTAGAATCCAGAATTTGTAATCTATGCGGTATGGTTCAAGACCAATTCATATATCTAACATTCATACAGTGTACTCTCATAGATTATCTCATATGTCGTATGTAGTGCTCAAATATGTACTCTAACTACGTACTCGCTCTGTCGAATGCGCTCTATTAGTATTCGATAACCGCATCGCATTTATAGCACATTATTTGCGGGTACTTAAACAAATTTGAGCTTGTCTGAATTTGCAAACGGGTTTGTGTTTCTTTCGACTTATTTTTTTTGTATAGCTTAAAGAAAAGTTTTTCCGATATTTTTAATTTGATGTCAGAGCCTGCAACTTATTCTCCAATTGATCATCCCAATTTTATATAATTTTTCTGAACGCTTCGAAGAAGTTGGTAATTGGTGTTGTGGAGGAACTTATATTTATTCACGATTGTCTGCCAACCTGGAGGTTTTAGTTGTAGAACACCTGATTACTTCTTTGATTTAAATCAATCCGAACATCTAAACACTTGTAAATACTAGGGCTGGGCGGTACCTTAAATGAGGTATCGAGTATCGACACCTTCGTGGTATCGATACTATTCAAAGTATCGAAAATATCGAATTATTGGGAATAATATTTTAATAAACAAAACATAGAAAATATGTAAATAATAAGTAAATATTTAGTGAATCTTCTTCGTAGATTTTAATTTTGGGGTTAGAATGGTGAAATGAACAAATGAAAAAAGAAAGAGAAATAAATTACTTATCCTAACTATAGATGCCGAATATGTGAGTACTTCCGCATCCTACAAAATCATTAATGGGTGTATAGCACAGATACGCATAGTCGCCGAATGCGTTGTCTAAATGCACAAGCAAATCAACATCTTCAATTACTTCTTTAATTTTAATATGTTGTTCAGCTTTTTCATCCCAATCCAGTCCTAACATCTGCTGCTAATGTTTTTTGAAAAGCACGTAATCTTAATTAAGATTTAATGCTGCTGAAAGTTGAAATGTTTCCAGAAGACTTGCAATACTTTCAAAAGATTCGATAGTGCCTTTGGTAGTCTTGAAACTGTTTCTAAAAGACTTGAAATGCTTTTAGAAAACTTAGCACTGCCCCTGGATGACTTGATACTGGTTGTAGAAGACTTGAAATGTTTCCAAAAAACTTTACATTGCCTCTGGAACACTTGAACTACTTCTAGAAGAGTTGAAACGCTTCCTGAACACTTAATGTTCCCTCTGGAAGACTTGATATAGCTTTTAGAAGAGTTAAAAGGTTTCCAGAAGACTTGTAATACTTTCAAAAGGTTTGATAGAGGTTATAGAAAAATTGGAATACTTCCAAAAGACTTGCTATTACTTCTGGGAGACTTGATATGCTTTCAGAGGAGTTGATACTACCTCTAGAAGACTTGATAGTGCTTCCAAAAGACTTCATAGTGTTTCCAAAAGACTTGAAATGCTTCCAGAAGACCTGATACTGACCAGATACTGTTCAAAAACCACTTCATATTGTCTCTGAAAGACATGGACTACTTCTAGAAGACTAAAAAGGCTTCCAGAAAACTTGCAATACTTTTAAACTATTTGACACTGATCTAAAGACTTGAAATGCTTTCAGAAGATTTAATATAATCTCTGGACCACTTGAAATGCTTCGAGAACATTTGGTCTTACCTTTTCAAGACTGGAAGTTCATACTGCTTCTAAACGACATGATATTGGTTATAAAAAGCTTGAAATACTTCCAAAAGACATTATATTGCACTTAATATTTCCTTTGGAAGACTCGATACAGCTTCTAGAAGACTTAAAAAGTTTCCAGAAGATTTGCAATACTTTCGGAAAATTTAATATTGGCTACAGAATACTTGAAATACTTCCAAAAGACTTGATATTGTCTCTGGAAAACCTAAAATGCTTCCAGAATTGATACTACTTCTGGAAGACTTGAAAGTGCTTCCAAAAGACTTCAAGTGCTTCCAGAAGACCTGATACTGACCAGATACTGTTCAAAAACACTTCATATTGTCTCTGAAAGACATGGACTACTTCTAGAAGACTGAAAAGGTTTCCAAAAAACTTGCAATACTTTTAAACTATTTGACACTGATCTAAAGACTTGAAATGCTTTCAGAAGATTTAATATAACCTCTGGACCACTTGAAATGCTTCGAGGACATTTGATCTTACCTTTGGAAGACTGGAAGTTCATACTGCTTCTAAAAGATTTGATATTGGTTGTAAAAAGCTTGAAATACTTCCAAAAGACTTTATATTGCACTTAATATTTCCTTTGGAAGACTTGATACAGCTTCTAGAAGACTTAAAAAGTTTCCAGAAGATTTGCAATACTTTCGGAAAAATTAATATTGGCTACAGAATACTTGAAATACTTCCAAAAGACTTGATATTGTCTCTGGAAAACCTAAAATGCTTCCAGAATTGATACTACTTCTGGAAGACTTGAAAGTGCTTCCAAAAGACTTGAAATGCTTCCAGAAGACCTGATACAGACCAGATACTGTTCAAAAAGACTTCATATTGTCTCTGAAAGACATGGACTACTTCTAGAAGACTGAAAAGGCTTCCAGAAAACTTGCAATACTTTTAAACTATTTGACACTGATTTAAAGACTTGAAATGCTTTCAGAAGATTTAATATAACCTCTGGACCACTTGAAATGCTTCGAGAACATTTGGTCTTACCTTTTCAAGACTGGAAGTTCATACTGCTTCTAAACGACTTGATATTGGTTGTAAAAAGCTTGAAATACTTCCAAAAGACTTTATATTGCACTTAATATTTCCTTTGGAAGACTTGATACAGCTTCTAGAAGACTTAAAAAGTTTCCAGAAGATTTGCAATACTTTCGGAAAATTTAATATTGGCTACAGAATACTTGAAATACTTCCAAAAGACTTGATATTGTCTCTGGAAAACCTAAAATGCTTCCAGAATTGATACTACTTCTGGAAGACTTGAAAGTGCTTCCAAAAGACTTCAAGTGTTTCCAGAAGACCTGATACTGACCAGATACTGTTCAAAAAGATTTCATATTGTCTCTGAAAGACATGGACTACTTCTAGAAGACTGAAAAGGTTTCCAGAAAACTTGCAATACTTTTAAACTATTTGACACTGATCTAAAGACTTGAAATGCTTTCAGAAGATTTAATATAACCTCTGGACCACTTGAAATGCTTCGAGAACATTTGGTCTTACCTTTGGAAGACTGGAAGTTCATACTTGTTCTAAAAGACTTGATATTAGTTGTAAAAAGCTTGAAATACTTCTAAAAGACTTTATATTGCACTTAATATTCCCTTTGGAAAACTTGATACAGCTTCTAGAAGACTTAAAAAGTTTCCAGAAGATTTGCAATACTTTCGGAAGATTTAATATTGGCTACAGAACACTTGAAATACTTCCAAAAGACTTGATATTGTCTCTGGAAAACCTAAAATGCTTCCAGAATTGATACTACTTCTGGAAGACTTGAAAGTGCTTCCAAAAGACTTGAAATGCTTCCAGAAGACTTGATATTGCTTCTAAAAGACTTGGAATACTTTCAAAAGACTGGCCATTGCTTCTAGAAGACTTAATAGACTTCCTGAATACTCGATACTGCTTGTAAAACATATGGCATGTGTTTTTGTTTTCATCGCAAAAAAACAAGATACAACAAAAACAAGATTATTTTGCGTTTGTTACGTAAGTAGTCTAAAAACTAATTGTACACTAAATAGTGTATAATTATAAGTTATAAGCATGGTAGTCTTCTACCAGGAAGATATTTTTGTTACAAAAGACAAGAATCTGTTAATAAAATTTGATTTGGCTTCTAAAATACCAAGTTCTGTTGGCAGAATACAATATCTTCATCTGGGAAGCTCAAGAACTGCCAATTCAGGACTAAATATTGCCTATAAAACTCTAAACACTTCTGGCAGAAGACATTTCCTGTGCAAACGAATCATAGGCGCAAGATATGTGGTCCCTCATATATAGGGCATGGAACTTTTGTAACAAAATGAAGAAAGTTTCCCCCTCTACTTAGTAGAATTTATAACCACTTAGATAATCTTGGTGATTGTTTGTACTACGATAATATTTTATTTTCAACTAGAACGTCATTTGCAAAAGAAAGTTTAGAAATGATTCTTTGTTTGAATTATAATTCAAAAATATTTTTTTATATTTTTAAATCACTGACAGCAAGCGGAGGGGGAAAATTGTTGCAAAAATGCCGTATCCTAATACAGTCTTTTTCAGCACCCAGTAATCATACGTATTATCAAAAAACCTACGCCTCTGACCCTAACCCTTCTTCTCCCATATGTTCTTGATAATTTTTCTTGGTTATCGTGCTTGTCACATAAAACCAAGTAAATACATAGAATTTCGTGTTTGCAAAGTATCTTTGCTCCCCTAAAGCATTTTAAGACACAATAATCCTTTACTCTACTGTAAACATAGTTTCTACTGTAAACATAGTCTGTATATAAAAAATAATATCCGATACTTTGACACATTCCATACTTCGATACTTTCGACACTTTCGACACTTTGCCCAGCACTAGTAATTACCTCTCAGCTTGCCACTGAAAAGAAAGCAGTAAAAACAATAAAAATTGTGCTACAGCAATAAATGTACTTTTTAAAAGTACCCCAAAAATCTCGGTACTGCTTCGGGTACTGTACAGTAATTACTTTTTAACAAGTAAAGTTCTTGGTTTCTCAGTACATGACACAGCTGTGGTCGTATCCTCTGGAATGTGTCCACTTTCCACATTCTAGTTATTGATTGGTAGCCAATCATGGTATAGGTTTCAGCTGTAGAATACCAGCCAAGAGTTCCAGTACTTGTACTCCGGGTGCTGAATACTTTTAACAAGTAAAGTTCTCGATACTCTGTGCTTATACCTCAATTATGACGAGTACATTTTTTCAGTAATGGCACAGCTCTAGTCATATAGTCTGGAATATATAATTCTGGTTTCATCCTTAAGTCTGGAATTAGATCAATTAGTTGGTCAATGTATTTTTTGTCATTATTATAGTTTAGAGGTTCTTATAATCCAGAATCTGTAATCTATGTCGTGCGATCAAGACCAATTCTTATATCTGACATTTATGCAGTGTATATTCATAGTTTACTTTCAAATGTCGTATGATCTGGAAAATATAATTCCTTGTTTTATTTTTCTCGTTTCAGAATTCGATCAATTCTAGATTAAGCCAATGTATTGTCTGCCATTATTGCAGATGTCCAATACTGAAGTTCCAATTTCATTTATTTCCTTGTGACTAACTTCTTCTCCAGTAGTCTTCACTCTGGTGGGTGAAAATTTGGGTATCTTTCAAAGATACCTAAACAGAACCTGTAATCTAATGTAATTCAAACATAGTGATATAATTCAAAACATTCACGTGTAATCTAGTGTTTGGTTTGTATAATATCAAATGTTATGTAATGTAAGTTATAGCAGATAGTCAAATTAGGCTATAACTAGTACTAGCTATAACTATTAGTTACTATAGCAAATTAGGTAGTTAAATTAGGTAGTATTTATGTTCGAACCAACAATCAACAGGTCAAAACCAGGTTGCCCAGTGAGAATTTTCTAAGAATTCTATGTCTGTGCCAAAGGGTTTGTTGTCCAGATGGTTGAAGAGAGTTTTGTGTTGTTTCGGAATTTTGTTGTTTTTGAGAAATTGTTTCTTTTTTAATGGGAAAGGAAATTCTCTCAAAATGTGAAAGATGATGTTTTTTTTACTTTGTTGCGAACATTTCTGGACTGTTAGATTCCAATTTGTAAGATTTCATCTTTGTCATCCACATGTCCGCACCCCTTAAGAATGTATTAATCGCTTTTCCTCAAGTTGATGCAAAAATCTCATAATTTTCAGATTTTGAGTTGTGCTGATATTTTAGCAAATGAACGATATGAGCATTATTTGAAATAGCAGATATTTGACTTTTGGCTATAACTTAAAAACAAAGGAAGGTAGAGGCCTTTGCATGATTGGATTTGCCTCGGAAAAGAGGATCAGCTCTCGGCATTCTTTTCCAATCTCTTATAGTTTTATAAGTACGAAGGCTTTCACGGCCAGTGTTAATAGAACTCAAACTGTAACTAGGACTGATACTAGAACTAAAACTAGAAGCTTTCGAGTTCTGCTGCGTCTTTTGAAAAAATGTTTGATGTTTCAGATGCCATGTTGCAATTTTCTTTAGAAATTTGATCGAAATGGCGAAATCGGAAAACAATATATCGGTAGAAAAATTAATTAATAATCAATTGATGCTAGTTACAAGCTAATTATTAAGTAATTGTTGCATATGTCTTTATCATGTTCACTACCATCTTCCCTATTCTGCTGAATTCCCAGATATCCTCTCTGCTGACGTTATTTCTATACCGTTGGAATTCTATGGTTTCTGTTGTCAGTCTTTGGTAATATTTGTTACTTTTAGCCAATCTGTTTGATCAAAGTCTATTCGGCGTTCTTGTGCATAGCCATGCAACTGCCGAATGCTGGATTTTCTTCTAACGCTCTTTTATGTCCCACATCCCTCTTATAGTTTCTGTGATAACACCCAAATTTGCTCATCCTGTACATATTTCGAAGTTTTACTCCGTAAAAGTTCTTGACTCATACTGGATTCAAATGCCAAAATTAAAAAATACCCGTTTTTACTCTTCAGTATTTCATTTTGCTATTAATATTGGATTTATTTATTTTTCACACATACAAATTTTTTCCTACATATAAGTAACTAAATTCCCATAAATACAATTCTTGTAGATGGTGTAAAGCCAGTATCTCCAGGGCGTCTCGACCAGTTAACCGAAGTGGTCATTAAACCACCAGTTGTTCACACCAACCCCAAGAAAGTCGACGCAAAAGAGAACGGCGGCGGCATATGGAGCATAAATGGTTTCCTCAAATATTTCGCGCCTAACAAACCCGTCCAAGAAGAGAGTATTCTCGACATTTACAAAGCGATCGGTGTTCCCTTTGTATTTCGTCTCCACCCCTTGGCGGACGTCCTTCGTTGTCCTAGTCCTAATCTGGCAAACAATACCAGTAAGAACGTTTTTAATGTTTACGCGTCGAAAAACGTGTTACCTCGATGTGTGGAAAAACGGGAGGATTTAGTTTTTTCCTTCCGGCCGATTTTGCCACCAAGAGATTTTAAATACGCCGACGATAATGATGTGGTTAATGATATTTTGGTCCGGTTGTGTTTGTTGGATGATATCAAACATGTTATTAGTGATGGAAATGAATATTTTAAACCATTGTTTGTTGATGAGGGAATCTTTAAACATTATGATGTTGAGGTGGGGTCGAAGGTCCTATTAAGACATGTTGATAAAGTTGAGGAGGTGAATAAAGTTGAGATCTGTACTAGTAAAGGATTTGTCAAAGAGATTAAAGAAAAATTTAAATTTTATATTGGGGAAAATTGTAAAGATGGAAAACTGATTCTTAATTCGAATTTTGTTATGAATATTTCTGATGAGCACCAAGTTTTGTTAAAATTTACTCCGAATGATTTGAAATCGTGTTTTGTTGATAGCGATTTTGTAAGAAATGGCCAATTATCTGTTGGTGAATTACAGTTACCTGATGTTTCAACGAGAGTTATTGATAAAATCGAAAACTTTGACGAATTATGTTTGGATTTTTCAAATTTTAAAGAAATTTTAGATGGTTGTTACACTTGTTTGAATATAGGATGTAAAGATATTAATAATTTAGAAAATATTCTTATAACCGGTAAACCTGGTTGTGGAAAAACAACTTTAGCACAACAATTTTCTAAAAAAATTTCATCATCGCCTATTTATATTCACGTTGAAACCATTTCTTGCAAAGAAATTAAAGGAAAAACTGTAGATTCGTTACATAAATTTTTTGAGGCAAAATTTATGAAACTGGTTTATTACCAACCAAGTTTATTAATTTTGGACGATTTACATGTTATTTGTGAGAATGTTATTGACGGACCCGAACCGACGCAACAAAGTTTATTATTTAATAGGTTAGTTTACTTCAAATATTTATATTTAATAAAAATAACACAAAATTTCCTTTAAAGAGCAAGCGAAATCTTGGCGTCTTTATTCAACGATCTTTTAAAAAAACATTTTATTCAAGTAATCGCAACCGCAGAGTCAACTTTAAAATTAAACAAAAACATTTTCGATTCAAGAGGAGTACATTTCTTCAAAAATATATTCACGATTAATGAACTAAACAAATTCGATCGAATAAATTTATTAAAATTCGCCTTCGAAAGAGATACAAATATCGAGGATGTTGATCTCGAAAATTTAAGCTTAAAAACTGAAGGATATGTGGCTCAAGATTTAGTTGACTTGGTTAATAAATGTATTTTCGAATCGTACAAAGATGGTAAGTAAAATTTTTTGTTTTCATTGAAATAAATTGAAATAAACGAAATTAAATCTTGTAATTTTGAACCAATTCACTTTTCCGCCCTCTGATTCTATATTAGAACTATTGATGAGCACATAGGGATAAAGAGGGGGATGAATGTCCTAATTAAGGGGACCTAAGGGGTCCGCAAGTTGGGAAACCTTTCCTTAAATAGTTCACATTGTAAACTAACTTGGTTGAGTTTCTAAAGGGAGAACTTTTTTCACATACTTTTGCAGAACTCACCACCGTTAATAATGACCACTGTTTAAAAGCTTTAGAAGCATCATCCTCGTTATCTTTAAGAAACGTTCAATTGCACAATCCTGGAAATCGGGATTTTTCGGATATCGGTGGATTAGAAGATGTTAAAAAAGTTTTAATTGAAAGCATGTTATGGCCCGCACAGGTATGGTAATTATTTTTTGAGTGTATTTAGAAATGTTTTTTTTTTAATTTGATTTAGTACGCAAATATATTTGCAAACGCCCCTTTGCGGTTACAATCGGGATTACTGTTGTACGGTCCGCCTGGTACGGGGAAGACGATTTTGGCAGGTGCTGCAGCTAAACAATGCAATCTCAGGCTAATTTCCATAAAAGGTCCTGAACTACTATCGAAATACATTGGGGCGAGTGAGCAGGCTGTGAGGGATGTCTTTGAGAAGTAGGTATCCCGCTGAGCAACAGTCATTTCTAATCGTTTGATCTCCTTTTCTGATCTATTTTTCTTTTTTCAATAGAGCCCAAAGTGCGAAACCGTGCATTTTATTTTTCGATGAATTTGACAGTTTAGCACCTAGGTGAGTATTTTATTTATTACTGTTTTTTTGAAACTAACTTGTTAAAAATACAATTCATTCCTAATTAGGGCATGCTTTGGTTCATAACATCCTAGTGCGTTTTTCTCTATTCGTTATTCTGTGTCTTTACTCTGTATTCATCTTTGAAGAGTCAAGAAACTGTAAGATTTTATTTATTAACCCTTAAGTATACGAGTCAAGTTATCAAAGAAAAGTGTATGACCCGCTCTGGAAGACCGTGGTTCGTATTAGGATTATATTGGATCACGAATATTTTTATTGAGATAAAATCTGATATTTATGTAACAAAAAAAACGTAGTTTATTAATTATTTTTTACGAAATAGAGAGTTTTGAATTGCGCGGTAGCGAAACGGCCAAGTATTTTGATTGTATTAATATTATCAAAAAGATTATAAAGGGTGAATAGGTGTTTTTAAAAAAAGAACACAAACTCACACGGGCAGTTTTGCAATTTTTTACAGATTCGTCAGATAATTTCCGGTACTAACTTATCTAATTTTAATTTTTTTGGTCGTGTAGTTTTATCGTCAAATGTTATACATGTAATTGTATGTAGGAATCGACATCTATTGATGGACATGGTGAGATGAAATATCTGCACTCCACCACTCTTGTTCGCCATAAATTGTTTATAATGAGTCTACTCCCTTTGAAAGTTCTAGCATAACTAAAGTTGAGCAAGTTGAGTGAATATCGTCATCTCGTCAAGAATTGAAGATATCATTTCGTCACTTAGGAAACAATTATTTATAATTTATAGGGATCAATAATTTGTAGAGGTCCTTTTAGATTACTGGTATGTAATTTTGTGTTCGTGGGAAATATATTCTCTGGTCTAGCCCTTATTTTTCTAAAACAAGTAATTCTTTATTTTCGTTTGGATTTTCGCTATCTGAAATTTCCTGTTTAGTGTCGCTGCCAGATCGCCGTCTTGTTCTTTCATGGTTTGAATAACTACATTTCCTTCATCATCTGATGCAGAACCGTTTAAATATACTAAAAATATACCATTTAAATGTAAATTTATGCATCTAAGAAAAAAAACTTTAAACATGCCTATTCTTTATCGTAGTCTCCCATTACTAAAATATTATACCTTAAAAAACTCTAAAACTGCACCTCTAAGACTAGAACTAACACTAGCACCAACATAAAACTAATACTGGAACTACCACGTGACCCTAGATACGCAAGATATAATCGTTGTACCTCTCGCCAAGAAACAAAAGTTGGATGGGTTAAACCACCTTGCAATCCTAGATGAAGAAATTGCTTTAACCCTAGATAAAACCCTCTCTTGAAATGGACATTTGCAGGGACTTTTATAACCTTGTAAAAAATTGGGGTCCAGGAAAGGGTCTTTCTTCTGACGGACTATAAAACTGACTTTATGTGACTATGACTGTGGTTAGATCTATGATCACATATGGATCGGCAGCTTGTAATAAGAATCTCTGTCAGGCATCAGTTATCACTATACTTTCAAGAATTCAACGAGTAGCTGGATTGGCAATTTCTGGCACGATAAGCAGTGCCAACTCTAGCAACGGATGTTCTACTTGGCCTAATTCCTTTGCGCGTGCATATAGAGAAAGTGATCAGAACTACCATTTACAGATTTAAGCAATGTGTTCAAATCTGTTCCGACATATCGTACCAACGGGCTGAAGATACTATAGGTTCTGATATTGTGCTATCAACACCATTGTCAGTGCTTATTGTTCAATATAAGAGACTGCCTGATCGGCAGTCTTGGATTGAAAATAAAGATTCTCTAGTTCAGGCAGATGTTTACATTGAAGGAATGATCCATGTTGCAAGATTAATGATCAAATAAAAATCATAAAAAAACTTCTAACTTGCGTTTATTTATTTATAGTTGTACTAGTTTCGGGTTACCCCATCATCAGCGACAAAGCCAAAAAAGCTACGAAAGACGTAGACTGGAATAATTATGAAAGTGAAGCATTTTGTAATCTGATGGATACACGAAATGATAATTCAAGAAGAGGCGCCTCTTCTCATCATGTTAACACAACTTTAATACGATCTTAAAATTTTTTAATTTCATTGTTCTAATTAATATCGTTTCATTTTGGCAACAACCCCATTAAAACAATTTTTCAATCATCATTTCGTGTATCTATCAGATTACAAAATGTTTCACTTTTATAATTATTCCAGTCTACGTCTTTTGTAGCTTTTTTGACTTTGCCGCTGATGATGTGGTAACCCGAAACTAGTACGACTATAAATATATAAACGCAAGCTAGAAGTTTTTTTATGATTTTTATTAGATGTTTACATGATCACAGATGGATCAAAAACAGCAGAAGGAATCGGGGCAAGACTATACTTCCAGATACTCTACCAAAGCTTACACCCTGGGTAGTTATTGATACTGGTTAATGACTGTAAGAGACGTTTAAACACACTGAGTACTGATAACAGAGTTTCTCTGATCTTGGTCCCTCTGGAGTTGCCCGTAATGAAACGACAAATGAGCTAGCACGAGTGGACACCATTAATGTGTTTGAGGGGCCATAGCCAGTAGTGGGTGCACTATTTGCGATGACCATACATAGGATTGTACGTTGGGCTAAGGAAAGACCTTAGCCTTTTTTTGCTCGCAGCAGTATTAGAGTCCTAATGGGTGTCTTCTAATGCTGGTTATACACGTAACGATTAATCGTAACGATTAAACTGTACAGTCCGTTTGCACAGTTTTATCGAAACGTGTGTATGAAAATGTGTAAATAATTAAATTAAATATGAAAAATGAAAATGTACTACTCAGTGTGCTCATAGAAGAACCTATCTACGATATCTTATCAGCTGTCAACAGCAGGAATATGCTCTTGTCCTTCTAGAGGATGTTCTCTCTCGGATCCAGTTGAGGTGCATCTTCGCTCAGTCTACGTGTGTCTTTCGATTCTTAGCTCAAACGATTGGTTTCTGTACTGGATGTCAACCAATAAGTCTTACACTCATCAGCCTCCTCTTGATCGTCCATTTACATTCATTCAGCATACTACAATTCTCTTCCAATGTCCATCGCCTTGAGTCGTGGTTTCAACCTGCTTAACCTCGCGACGTTTTGTCCTCTAGTCAGTTCGAGGTCTACCAGTCCGTTTCTTCTTCACATTTATCCTTAAATCGATATGACAATTTTTTGAGGTAAATTTCAACTCATTTAACAGATTTATATGAGAGTATGGCTTTCTTTCTAGAAGCCAGCCTCTACACCAGTGGTGGGGGAAACTTTTTTTAAGACGGGCCATTTGTAATAACTAGAAAATCGTAGCGGGCCAAAGAATAAAGTTTTTATGCGGGTCGTCACATTACGAAGTAAGAACGTGTTCAAACATTCTCACGACGGCACTCTTAAACGGGCCGGATTAAACCTTTCCGCGGGACGGACTTGGCTCGCGGGCCGTAGTTTCCCCATCACTGCCCTACACCATACACTATGTGATTCTCTTTACTTTTTGCACAAAATAAATAAGTCTAAGACCGCAAGTGTGTCATCGTCTTCTATCGCGGATGATATAATCTTCTCCAAGTTTCTAAGGAAAACTGAAAATCGACGCGGATATCGTACACGTGTAGAGGCACTAGGGACTTTCGATAAAACTGTGCAAACGGACTGTATACTTTAATCGCTACGATAAAGTATGATCGTTAAGAGAATTGCACTTACCTATTACGTAATTTATGTAATGTAATGTAATGCTAGCATCTTTTAAAAAGGCATTAAACGTTTCGGATACCATGTTTTTACCTTATGCAGAAACTGATTTGAAGAAGATCGAGAAAACTAAATAATTTCTGATGAAGATTGTAACATGGCATCGACAAGTCAAACACTTTATTAGAAGAAGCACGGCAAAACCTGAACGCTCCGCTTTCCAGTTTTCGTTCTAGTATTAGTATTATAGTGATACTGTTAGTTGTTATGTTGGTGCTAGTTTTAGTTCAATTAACACTAAAAGAACCTATAAATACGTGTTAAACTTCCGCCGATTTCGGATAATTGCCGAAATACTCGAACATTATGCGAAATGTTTAGTGCATTTGCGCAAATGCCGAAATAGATCTGAATTTCGGCATTTGAACAAGTAATTTTGAACAAACGCAGATTGCGTAGTGAGAAATATAATTCTATTTCTACATTTGTCCAAATGCAACTGAACCTTCCGTGAAATATAACGTAAGTATATAACGTCACGACACGCTCTGAACTCCCACACCGTGATTGCAGCTAACATTGATGAAATGCTGTGTAGAGAGCAAACTGTGGTCCAATTGCAAACTGAACTATAATAATACATTAAGTACTTGTAAGTACTGTGAATGTCGCAATCGTTAGGTGTCAGTTTACTGAAGTGTTAAGGATATGCGGCAATCATCCATAAAGCAAAAATATTACCTAGTTATAATAAGGATTTAAGATAGTATTCTTAAATTATGTTCTGACGGTACTACATGTGGTTCCAGAATCGTGTTAATTTTATCAAGTCAAAACCAAAATTGCTGAACTACAGTTTCTTAAAAGATAAGATAATTTAGCTGCACCTTAGTGTCAATAAATGACAACGAAAGAAATCAGAACTCTTCATCGGGTAACCATTTAAACACGTTTTACAAGCGCAGGTAGATGATAGGCATGGATAGGCATGACCAGTTAGTGCAAGGTATTCTAACGTATATCAAAAAGAACATCCTCACCGCCATAAGTCAAAAGATAATTACATAGATTTTATGGATGAAGTTATCAATTTCCGTGTCAATTTTCACTCCCAATACGAGACCCTTATTGTTTACCGTCTTGGGTTTCTTGTTGTGTAAAATTAACAATTGAAATTCTGGGGTTATGACAAACCGGATTGGACAGAACCCTGTCGTAAATCGAAACTACCTGCGTACGCATTTAACTCCATTATGTTAATTTTAAAAAGAAAAAAATGAATATGGTAAAACCGTTTCTAGTAATTCTAGAAACTTCTTTGGAATTGTGGTGTAACATTTTTGTATGTATCTTTTTTCATAAGTCACCAATCTCAATGCAAACATTTTGCCTTTTATTTGCATATCTATGTCAAAGTGTAAACTATAAACGCAAAATAAGCAAGGAGTAAATAATGATTAATTGTATCAAAAGCTTAAAGAATGCTTAGTAATTCTAAAAACTTCTTTGAAATTGTAGAGTAACATTTTTGCATGTATCTTATTCATAATTCCCCAATCTCAATGCAAAGATATTGCCTTTTATTTGCATATTTATATCAAAATGTAAACCGCAAACGCAAAATAAGCAAGAAGCAAATCATGATTAATCATATCAAAAGCTTAAAGAACGAATGATCCTTATCCGGTTAACCACCCTTACATTCCATATAAAATTGTTAATTTTGAGCAAAGAAGTTACACAGGAAATTTTATTAATTTTTTGGTCCACTTAAAGTTTATTGATATTAATAGCTTTTTAAAAAATTTTAATATCATTAGCTTTTATTTTGGTTTCGGTTTTTATATTTCCTCCATTTTTTGGATGACATATCTTTTTTGTGAGTCAATTTGTAATGGATCTAAATCGTGTAACTTTATGGTACCAATTGGATATGTTTACGAGAAATTCGCAGATGTACTTAATCGAAACGCAACGTTTCGCAATTTATGAATGACGCACCCCAGAGTATGAAAAGCCCGAATTCCCGTAACGTATTTGTCTACGAACGAAAATTTCGTTAGGAGAGGCTGTTTCACCTGCGCCCGGGTACCACATCCTCAGATTTGATTTTACCTGAATTCGACCCTTCTTTTTCTAACCGAAACTTTCTGCGCCACTTTTACCCTTCTTAAAACTTTCGTTATTTCATATTAAATGTCAACTTTTTTTCTAAGTTATGTTTATAGATTTGATCCATTTTTGTTTTTAAATTATAAATAAAATTGCTGATATTAAATACGATTACATTGCAGACGTGGCCATGACAATACCGGTGTAACGGATAGGGTAGTGAATCAATTCTTGACACAATTAGACGGGGTTGAATCCTTGACGGGCGTCTGTGTCCTCGCAGCGACTTCCAGGCCTGACCTTCTCGATCCAGCCCTTCTTAGGCCGGGGCGACTTGACAAGCAGATCTTGTGCCCCCTTCCCGATCAGGTAATTCAATACATAAGTGAACAATTCTTTCGTTTTTTTTCATTCTCTTCTTGTTCGCTTTCATTTTTTTCATTTACATTGAAACCTCTATTTCAGCCGGCGAGGTTGGCAATTTTAAAATCATTATCGAAAACGCTTAAGTTTTCTGATGATGTCGATTTGGGGGAGATTGCTTCTACGACTCATGGATTTTCTGGAGCTGATCTTCAAGCCGTTTTATATACCGCCCAGATGAGTGCTGTGGAACATTTATTGGATGATCCTGTGGTAAGTTAAAAGCCTTTATTGATTTTACATTAACATTTAATAAGTAATGCCATATTATTTTTTATGTAATTTTAATGTGATGAGTTGTTGTGATGGAATTAGTGATTAAAGTAAATAATAAATTATTATATAATATACTTGTAAGTAATACAAAATAATTCTTAAAAAATGAGACTGATTTTGTCAAGCTTTACAACATAATCAAATAATCAAAGTTAATACTTATCTGAATATACTTATATTTCGTTCTAACAAGTATTAAACTGACATAACGTCTAGCTCATAAAGTGAAATTTGTTAAATCTACATTTCGTGGTTTACACCACATACTACATCACTTTTCAGAGGATGTAATGGATAGAGAGTTAAAACATTCAACAAAGTAGTTCATATTTAACTCAATTGGCATAATTCATAACGCAATGTAGCATAGCTATCACCATTTCCAAGAAATAGAGCTATAAACGCCAAAATCTTTATTTCGGATGGTTTTCATTAGGTAATCCACCTCAAAATAAATCATATAACTGATAACTAATTATAGCTTAGCGATTTCCGTTTTCTTGGAATAAAGCGAATATGGACAAAATGTCCATTTCGATTTATATTAAATAATCCATCACTGCTCAAAGATTGTAATCGGTTGTGTACAATAATATACTTGAAAATTTTGCAGTATCTATTACCAGTTACTGCTTAGGAATAACATAGCACTTCCTAGGAATAACGTGAAAATCCACAAAATATCCATTTCAACCGTTTATAGTAAATAATTGACCATTTCTCGGAAATTTTAACCGATAGTTCTTTTATTTGTGTAGATCAGTGTAAAATCATTCCGTTTAATTAATTCATTTTTTTAATACTATCGCGAATGGAGTGTCTATTTCCGGGAACCAAAAAGATTTTTGGGATTCGGGGCTAAGTTCAGAATCCCGGTACTAAGGTTAAAGGTCCCAAAATTCCCGAAATAGTCCTAAGACCAAAATAAGACTTGATACTGCTTCAAGAAAATTTGATCTGCTTCCAGAAGATTTGCAATATTTCTAGAAGACTTAATACTACGTCTGGTAAACTTGAAATGCTTTTATCAGATTCGATACTGATTCTAGAAAATTTGACATGGTTCTAGAAGAATTGAAAAATTGATATTGCTTCTGCAAAAGTTGAAATGCTTTGGAAGTATGCTTGATATTCCATAATACTTAATACTGTTTATAGGTTTAAAATGCTTCCAATACTTCCAGAATGCTTGAAATTTCAGGTCCTCTGGAAGACTTGAAATACTTGCTGGAGACTTAATACAGCTGCTAGAAAATTTGAAATGCTTCCAAAAGACTTGATATTGCCTTTGGAATGCTTGAAATGCTTGCAGAAGACTTAGTACTGCTTCTAGAAGATTTGAAATGCTTTCAGAAGCGATGATATTGCCTCTGGAAAAGTTAAAATGCTTCCAGAATGCTTCCATAAGACTCCATAGGTACTATACCTATGGAAGAGTGCATTACTTTCAGAATGCTTGAAATGCTTCCAGAAGACTTCTGTTGCTTCTAGAAGATTTGACATGTTTCTAGAAGACATGATATTGCCTCTGGAAGAGTTGAAGTGCTTCCAGAAAGCTTGACATACTTACAAAAGACTTGTTACTGCTTCTGGAAGATTTGAAATGCTTCTAGAAGACATGGTATTACCTCTGGAAGGGTTGAAAAGCATCCAAAATGCTTGAAATGCTTTCAGAAGACTTAATATTGCCTCTAGAATGCTTGAAATATTTGCAGAAGACTTGATACTGTTTCTAAAAGATTTTAAATGCTTTCAAAAGACATGATATTACCTCTGGAAGAGTTTAAATGCTTCTAGCATGCTTGAAATGCTTCGAGAAGACTTGATATTGTCTATGGAATAGTTGAAATGCTTGAAATGTTCCCAGAAGATTTGATACTGTTTCTAGAAGATTTGAAATGCCCCCAGAAGATATGATATTGCATCTGGAATGCTTGAAATGCTTGCAGAGGACTTGATGCTGCTTCTAGAAAATTTGAAATGCTATCAGAAGACTTTATATTGCCTTTGGAAGACTTAATATACTTCCAGAAGACTTAATATTACCTCTGAAAGACTTCAAATGCTTCAGGAATGCTTGAAATGCTTCCAGGCGACATCATATTGCCACTGGAAAACTTTCTATTGCCCCTGAAAGACATAATATTGCTTCTAGCAGGTTTGAATTGATTTCAAAAAGCTTGAAGCTACCTTTAGAAGACCTGATACTGCTCCCAAACACTTGTACTTCTGCCAAAGGATTTACTACTGCCGCTGGAAGATTTGATACTGCTTCTGGAAAATTTGATATTTATAGTAGATTATGTATAGTACAAAGAGGGTTCTTAATATATCTGCATTAACCTCTTTTGGTGTTAAACTTGATTTTTACTTGTGGTAACGCCATAAATAGCTTGCAAGATGAAATGCTTCTAGAAGATATGTAATGCTTCCAGAAGACATGACACTGTGTTTAGAAGATTTGAAATGCTTCCAGAAGGTTTGATATTGTGACTGGAAGAGTTGTAATGCTTCTAGAAGACCTGGTATTGCTTCCAAAAGATTTGAAATGCCTCCAAAAACCTCGATATTGCCTCAGGAAGACTCAAGTCTTTTGAAAGCAGGATTGATCCTGCTTTCAAAAGACTTGAACTCCTTCCAAAAGATTTACTACAACCCCTGGAAGACTTAATACTGCTTCTAGAAAGCTTGATATTACTCGCAGAAGACTTGAAATGCTTACAGAACATCTGCAATTTTTCCAGAAGACTTAATACTGCTTCTGGAAGACGTTATGTTGCTTCCAAAAGACTTGAAATACTTCCTGAAAGTTTGGTACTGCTTCTAGAAGAATTGAGCTTATTCTTCCAAATCCAATACCTGCATCTGCAGCAAGCGTTTTTCTTGTAGAGCATCTATGATATTTTGAATTTTTTCTTACCATCCAGACCCTATTCAAGCTTTTTTTTTTAAAGAACCGGCATTCATAGTTTGAGTCTATTCCTAATTCAGTTGTTCTCAGAACCCAACTTCAATACATATTCTCAAAAACTGGACTTACTCCAATTGAATAAAATAACGTTATACAGGTGTCCGGAAACTGCGTCTATATACTGAAAGTGGTGATTCTACATCTAAAATCACATAGAAAAGTTTATACAAAGTCCGGTCCGAAAATGCTTCCTAAGGGTGTTGGAGCCCTTTAATCATGGCACTCAGAAAGAATTTTTTTAGGAATATCTCAAATACGGGAAGGTTTAGAATGCTGAAATTTGGTATGCAAGTATATTTTTATCTGATAAATAAAATAATCAAAAGAAAAAGAATGAATAATATAGAGGTTCCAAGATAACAGGTAGGAGGCGTGTTTAAAGTAGTATAACTTTTTTATCTTTATTTTTTCTGTCGTTTTAATTATATCAATCAATTCAGCGAAAAAAATTACATAAAAAAGGTACTACATCAATAATTACCCAAAACCAATGGTTTTAGAAAATTGCGTTAAACGGTTTACGGCATTCAAATAGATTTTTAAAGAATTCTAAAATCCTTGTAGACTTCTTTCACATTATAATTTTTACCGTTAAACGATAAATTAAATATTTGTGACCACACTTATCTTTGAATTCGAATTGCTGTTAAATCAACAAAATTGCGGAAGTATTTGTTATAGTTTTTTCATAAACATTGAGCCATGTTGAGTACTTCAATAGTAAATTTAATTAAAAATTTGGTGATAAATATTATTTTTTGATTGTCTACAAAATTTTCTTTGATACCATAAATCCTTTAATGTAATTTTTTTTGGAGACTACTGGTTTTAGGCAATTTCATAAGTAGTACCTTTTTTATATATTTTTTTTGCAGAAATGATAGATGTAATTAAAATAGCAGAAAGCCCAGACATAAAAAAAAATATGGTCCTTTAAACGCGCCCCCTATCTGTTACCTTGGAAACTATAAATTCTTTGTTTTTTCGTTTGATTATCTTATTACGTAAAAATATCCCTGAATACCAAATTTCACCGTTCTAACCCTTCCTATTTATGAGATATCCCTAGAAAAGTTCTTTCTGAGTACCATCTTTAAAGGGTTGTTAAATATTAAAAAAATATAAAATTCGAAGAAAAAAATTTTTATTTGCTCTCAACTACCGGTTTCGGAAAACTTTTCCGTCATCAGGTTGTCGCTACAAAACATGATTAAAAATTTTATATATACAGGGTGTCTCACGTAACTGGTTCATTAGAACTTTTTTGGGTTACACTATTCGTAGAGGCTTGAAATTTTGGTATCACGGGTTGTTCATTCCGATCTATTAATCTAAAATATTTTCAAGATGGCCACCACTTCCGGTCTACCGGAAGTAGACCTCAACTTCGTTATTTTAAATGGAATGCTATAATTTTTATTACACCATTCAATTACATGTAAGAAAATATGTTGACTTTGATAACAGTTGTTGGTGCCTACCGTTTTTTGTTTTCGAGTTATTTTGATTTGAATTGTTTTTGTCAAATATCACCATGCTCTTTACAAGCCCATATCTCAGCCAACGTTAACTCAAAAATGTTTTGCATTGGTACGATAACTCTTCATATGCTGCTAAATATATTGTCATTTGTTGTATCAGTATATATTATACAGGCTGGTCAAAAATTGAGTTACCGTTTCTCTGTATTCAATTGCGTGAAAGTCGAAAATTTTAAATGGAACGCCCCATATTTTCATACCCTATCAGAAAGGGAATTTAATTGTCTACAAATTATCTATAAATATTCCTATACCTATTTATTATAGTTTTCTTGCTATTGAGGAATTTATCAAAATCATAGGTAAAATGCTAGAAACCGTTTGTGTTTTTGTTAGAAGGCCATGATATTTTGATAGTTTTTTATTTAATTTATTTAAATTATTATTAGTATTATTTCTACAATGAACTGTAATTGAATAAACTTTAGATTGCTAGCTGTTATTTACCAAAAATAACCAAAAGAAAACCGATTAAATGAAAAACAACAATTTAATGACAAAAATTAAAACCAATAACATAAAAGAATGAAAAACTTAAAATTATAAAAATAAATTATGGGAATTTAATTCTCTACAAACTATTTAGATACTTTCGTGTGCCTATTTGTTGTAATTGCCCTCATATTTGGAAATTAATGGATGCATGCAATACTGGAAAGTTTCTTGTTTTTATGTTAAAAAGTCATGGAGTTTTGATAGTTTTTCCACCATATTTATGTTTTTGTTATCATTATTTAGTTGTCACCAGTTACTGCTGTTAATGTCTTTGAATATCATGGCGAATTATTCCCATGCGAACATTTTAAATTCGTCTTATATTCATGGCGGATGTAATAAAGTTTTGGATAGGATAAGAAACGTATTTCTTAGTTTTGGAAAGATCAAAATAACAAGAAACCATAAACTTCTATCACCAGCAGCTTAAGATAATAGAATAAATGTTTTGTCATATCTTATTGCTTTACCAAATTCTTCGGTAAGAGGTGGTTCGGTGGATTTAGATGAATAATATTTTACAAGAAAGTACCGTAAATAAATAAACTGAACTCTCTAGGAAAATCTCTCTCATCATTACGTCGAATATTACGCAATATTATTGTTTTTCATTGTTTCATTTATGCGTTCTTCTGCTGGTTATTTTTGACAAATAAAAGCTAACAAACTAAAGTTTATTCAATCGCCGATCATTCTAGAAATAATATCATTGATAATTTAAATAAATTAAACGATAAACAGTCAAAATATCATAGCCTTCTAATAAAAACACGAACGACTTCCAGCATTTTGTGTAGGATTTTAAATAAAATACTCAATATGAAGAAAACTATAATAAATAGGTATAGCAATGTTTATAGATAATTTGTAGAGAATTAAATTCCCGTTTAGATAGGCGAAAAAGATATGGGGCATTCCATTTAAAATTTTCAACTTTCTCGCAATTGAATACAGCGAAACGGTAATTCAATTTTTGACCACGCTGTACAAGGTACACTGATATAACAAGTGACAATCTATTTGACAGTATATGATGAGTTATAGTACCAATGCACAACGTTTTTGAATTAACGTTGGCTGAGATATGGGCTTGTAAAGACCAAGGTGATATATGCCAAAAAAATACTTAAAATCAAAATAACTCGAAAACAAAAAACGGTAGATACCAACAACTATTATCAAAGTCAACATATTTTCTTACGTATAATTGAATAAAAATTATAGCATTCCATTTAAAATAACGAAGTTGAGGTCTACTTCCGGTAGACCGGAAGTGGTGGCCATCTTGAAAATATTTTAGATTAGTTGATCGGAATGAACAACCCATGCTATCAAAATTTTAAGCCACTACGAATAGTGTAACCCAAAAAAGGTCTAATGAACCAGTTACGTGAGACACCCTGTATATATATCTCAAAACGTGAGATAATTATTTACCGTCAATTAATAGCGGCCACGTTGTATGTAAATTTTTGACGTTAAAATACTTCTCTTTTTTCCGGCATCATTGAATTAACAAAATTTGTTACAAAGAACTTACACGTTAAAAAATGTGTTAAAATCAAAAATTAGAAAGTCGAATAAAATACAAAATTGTCCTATAATCACAGCTGTCGAAAAGGAACTGGCAAATGAAACTTATGGAACGTTCTAAGATGGAGGATTTTCGGAAACAGGTGTAGGTAGTATATTTACATTTATAAATGGCATAAACAAACGGTAAGGACTTATATCCGTAGCTTCGTTCATTAATAATTCTTTGTTATTATTATTATATTTAGCTATTTCCATTTCTTCATATAAATCTAATTTTTTTAATTTTCGAAGCTGTTTAATAAGTTTTATTGAGTTTTTGTTGAGTTTATGACCTGTCTCAGACATGTGTTTAAATACAGAAGAGATTTCTTTAGATATGTGCTCTCTGATTTTAACGTCGAGGTTACGTCCCATCTGGCCTATGTATACTTTCTCACAACTGCTACAGCTTACTATGTATAAACCGCTCTTTTGTTTTCTTCGATCTTTTGTTTGGAGTTAATAATTAGATTGTTATATCGTATTTCTGTAGTATTTTTTCAATTTTGTTGAATGAATTGTGATAATTTGTTGTTAGATAGTATGCGTCGTTCTTATATGCGGGATAGATGTATTTCATTATATTACGTTTTTGAATCTTATTGTAAACATTTTGTATAAATGCAACGTTATAACCATTATTGAGACCCAGCTTTATTATGTATTTTATTTCTTCATAGAAATTGTGTTCGTTTATAGATGTATTGATAGCTCTATCTATCATATGTCTAAAAACTGCCTCTTTATGATTCTTGCTGTTGTAAGAGCTTTTCAGAATAATAACGTCGGTTGTGGTTGGTTTGTGGTACACATGAAATTCTATTCTTTTTAAGTTGATGTAAAACTAAGTCTAGAAAATGAATAGTATTGTTAAATTCCTTTTCGATTGTAAATTTTAATTCGCTAATGTTATTTAAAATGTTGTAAATGGCTATAATGTTTGATTTTGGGTTTTCATGTATTATTAAAATGTCATCAACGTATCTGCCGTAGTACCTGATATTTTTAGTAAACATGTTATATTTTTCTGAGAATAATTGTTTTTCTATTGAATCTACAGAAATGTCGGCCAGTAACCCTGATAATGAAGATTCCATGGGTAGACCATTATACATTCTACAAGTTTTATTGTTAAAATTAAAAAAGTTTTGTTTTGTTATTTGTTCTAACATTAATTGTATATTTTCGATGTCATGTTCTGTAAGACATTCTAGCTCTCAAAATTTATTTAGAAAGAATTGTTTAGTAATATTTAGTGTTTCCGTGATTGGTACATTTGAGTATAGATCTTTTATGTCAAACGATATTAATTGGATTTTATTATTAATTTCGATATTTTTTATGTTATTTATTAATTGTTGGGAGTTCTTTATTGAATATTTTGATTCGAATTTAAAATGATCTTGAATTATGTTATGAATAGCTTTTCTGATATTTTGTGTTGGTGTATTAATATTACTAATTATGGGTCTAATTGATCTGTCCGGTTTATGTAGTTTGATGAGACTGTACATCAATGGTGATTGTGGATTCATATTATTTAATTTGTTTATATTTATGTTAAACTTACAATGGGTTTCCTTACAGTCTTTGACTATTTATTTTTGATTTTTAGTTTTCCTATTAAAATTTTCAATTGGATTTTTATTTATAACGTTTATATTATTTTCTATAAGAAAATTATTCGGTTTTGTTAATGTATTCTTTCCTATCAATTAATATTTAAACACATGTCTGAGACAGGTCATAAACTCAACAAAACCTAAATAAAACTTATTAAACAGCTTCCAAAATCAAAAAAATTAGATTTATATGAAGAAATGGATATAGCTAAATATAATAATAATAATAATAAAGAATTATTAATGAACGAAGCTACGGATATAAATCTTTACTGTTTGTTTATGCCATTTATAAATGTAAATATACTACCTAAACCTGTTTCCGAAAATCCTCCATCTTAGAACGTTCCATAAGTTTCATTTGCCAGTTCCTTTTCGACAGCTGTGATTATAGGACAATTTTGTATTTTATTCGACTTTCTAATTTTTAATTTTAAACACATATTTTAACGTGTAAGTTCTTTGTAACAAATTTTAATAATTAAAAAAGGGAAGTATTTTCACGTCAAAAATTTACATACAACGTGGCCGCTATTAACTGACGGTATATAATTATCTCTCGTTTTGTGATATATATATATATAAAATTTTTAATCATGTTTTGTAGCGACAACCTGATGACGGAAAAGTTTTCCAAAACCGGTAGTTGAGAGCAAATAAAATTTTTTTTCTTCGAATTTTATATTTTGTTTATTTTTAACAATACTTGTCGAAGTTAACAATGAAGTCCTTCATCAAACAATCTTTAAAGGGCTCTAGCGGCCTTAGGAAACATTTTCGGAAATAAAGAAATAAATTTTAAAAAATCAAATTAAAATTAGTAAAAAAAAACTTTTAACTTTTTGAAATCTTTTAAAATAAATTAAGTACGTTTAAAAATTCCCCAAGTTGCTTTTAAAGATTTATCTTCTAATATGCAGCGTATTTTCATTATTGCAAAAGAAAAATCGTTTCGGATATTTTAACATTTTCTTATTTCGAGATTTTTAAAATCCTGGGACTTCTTAGTGATCATTTTTTTCAAAAAATCCCGGCACCAAATACCGTGACTGGTTACCCTAATCTCGTTTTAAATTTGATTGCATCCCCATCTGTTGAGGAAGGGGCAGAACGTAATCCTATGCTAGATCATCTCTGTAATTATTGTTTTAAGAGATTGTGTTAAATTATTTTTTTAATTTATGAAATCTGATTATATTCAAAACCAAATTTATTATTTAAAAAAATAATAAATTACGCATTTTCAAGCGAAAATGTAATAATGTTATACATAGTATTTAAGTTATTTTCGCTTTTTGTAATGAAATTCCTTATTAAGCTATAAAACTATTCAAGAAAATAGCAATGAATTTTCACAAGAAAACGTCAAGGAATTTGTCGTAAAAGAAATTATTAACAAATTTGCAATATCTGTGGTAAACCTTGATTGTATTTTTAATTTTGATCTTTCTCATTTCTGAACATTTCTAAAGAGAGGTTGTGTAACTGTAGGTTACTGTGAAGTTTTGGTTTAAACTCCCGTCCTCTTAAGTCGGCTATTAGGGGCGCTAATGCCAAAGACTTGAATCTCGTTATAAAGTAATCAAGATAGCGGCTCGCCTCTCCTGTACATAATCCGAATGATATTGTTATCAAGCAATGCGCCCTCGAGTAGTTAGGGCGCGGCGACTATCTTGCCAAGGTTAATAAAGCAAAACGGGCAGGAGAGCGCCTCGAAATTGCCTGGAAGGTGTCGTCGTAACAACGTCGCGACGACGACGTCTTCTCCTTCTCACTATCTTCATCATGGACCAAGGGTGTTAATTTCATAAGATATCATCAACACTATAATGATGCATGAATGCGAAATTAGTATTAACGTATTAAGCAAAATTATTTTTTATTCAATTAAATCGAAAGGTTAATTATGTACAGAAATGTTAAAAGGTTTTGTTAAATTAGTCGTGGGATAAAATCCAATTTCCACGTCGAGTTGCTCCGATTCGTAATAATCGGGGTAGAATAGTGCAACTAATAAACTTCCATTTAATGGCGAGACATATTGGCGTGTTGAATGATTATCTAAAATTATATAATTTATTATTATTATTATATTAAACAACAAAGAGATAATAACCTGATTTTTTATGGTTCGTATTTTTCTTTAAATTAATCCTTCCTCCCATGACAGCAATAATCGCCAAAATTAATACAAAACTAAGTAAAAATGTCTTCATTGTTATAACAATTTATTAAAACTATACATTTAAGTGATAATTTTTTCGTTTAAATATACCTCTTTATCAAATAATTTAAAACATTTTTATTTATTAAAAAAAAGTTTGATTAATAGTATTGCATATAACCAAAGTTCATTAATCATTAATTAATGATCATTGTGCGTTGCAAAAATAATAAATACCATACGTTATTCAGATTACACACTCACCATGATCAAGTTTTTCTTTGGATTTTCGATTATTTATTTTTTAAATTTGTCGTTTTATGAGACGGCCCCGACTTATATAAAAAATGGAGATGTCGATAATTGTAAGATATCTTTATATGTTTAAATTTATTGATTTTTTGAATCAATAATGTTAAATTTAGTTAAACACCGAGATGAGACGTTTTGGAAAAGCTTTTGGGGCACAATGTTTACTTGCAAGGAAAATTGTGTAATTGAATTATCATCGGAAAATATCACTGATACATCTGTAAAACTTGATGACCACGATTCCCCTGATTTAGGTATTTCTTCGCTGTTGTAAGAATTGTTGTTATTTCGACTTGATTTTTAGATGATTCAGGAGATGATAAGGTGAAAGAAATTAAAAAAGTTAATAATAAAAAACGAAATAAATCTAAAAAACGTAGAAAGAAACAATCAAACAAGAAAGAAGTCCAAGATAACGTACAAGGTAATTTGGAATTGATTTAATATAAATAAGAATAATTAAATGATGTTTCTTTTTAGATAAAAAATTGGATGATGAATCTCAAATCGATTTAAAAAGTGATAATAAAAAGGATAATCGAAAGCGTAAATCTAAAAGGGGTCGATCAAAATCAGCAAAGAAAAGGAGGAGGAGGCGTAAGAAAATTGATTCTAATAAATCGCAAAATTCAACGATTCAAGCAGATAAATTGCTTGAAGCTGACCAGAAAGGGAATCAAGATCAAATTAATAATAATGCCACAGAAAAAGAATCTAATCCAATTGATACACTTAATGATAAAGCTAATCATACAATTGATGAGAAAATAGGTCATAAATTTAATGAAGAAGTAGATATTGAGGATGCATCAAAAGTCCGGAACCAAAAGTCAGAATCAACAAAAATTAGTACGAGTGATAAATCTGAAATTGATGGTAAACTAAATGATAAATCTAATGATGAAATGAATATTAAGTTTGGATCTAAAGAACAAGACGAAAAATTGGTTGTGGAACCATTCAGTCAGCAACTAAGAGAAACTACTTCAATTGATAAATCTGAAATTGATGATAAATCAATTGATAAAATGAATGTTGAGGTTGAATCAAAAGGACAAAGCAAACAATTGGAGGAGGAATCATACAATCAACAACGAACAGAAACGACTACAAGTGAGAAATCAGAAGTTGGTGATAAGCTTAATGATAAATCTAATGATAAAATGAATATTGAGGTTGAATCAAAACAAGAAATCAAAAAATTGGATGAGGAACCATACAATCAGGAACTAACAGAAACGACTACAAGTGAGAAATCAGAAGTTGATGATAAACTTAATGACAAATCTAAGGATAAAATGAATGTTGAGACTGAATCAGAAGCACAAAACAAAAAATTGGATGAGGAACCATACAATCAGGAACCAACAGAAAGGACTACAAGTGATAAATCAGAAGTTGATGATAAACTTAATCATAAATCTAATGATAAGATGAATATTGAGGTTGAATCAAAATCACAAAACAAAAAATTGGATAAGGAACTGTACAATCTGGAACCAGCAGAAACTACTACAAGTGATAAATCAGAAGTTGATAATAAGCTTAATGAGAAAACTAATGATAAAATGAATATTGAGGTTGAATCGGAAGCACAAAACAAAATATTGGATGAGGAACCATACAATCAAAAACCAACAGAAAGGGCTACAAGTGAGAAATCAGAAGTTGATGATAAACTTAGTGATAAATCTAATGATAAAATGAATATTGAGGTTGAATCAAAAGCACAAAATAAAGAATTGGATGAGGAACCATTCAATCAGGAACCAACAGAAACGGCTACAAGTGAGAAATCAGAAGTTGATGATAAACTTAGTGATGAATCTAATGATAAAATGAATATTGAGGTTGAATCAAAAGCACAAAATAAAGAATTGGATGAGGAACCATTCAATCAGGAACCAACAGAAACGACTACAAGTGAGAAATCAGAAGTTGATGATAAGCTTAATGATAAAATGAATATTGATGTTGAATCAAAACCAGAAATCAAAAAATTGGATGAGGAACCATACAATCAGGAACTAACAGAAACGACTACAAGTGAGAAATCTGAAGTTGATGATAAGCTTAATGATAAATCTAATGATAAAATGAATATTGAGGTTGAATCAAAAGCAAAAAACAAAAAAATGGATGGGGAACCATACAATCAGGAACCAACAGAAACGTCTACAAGTGAAAAATCAGAAGTTGATGATAAGCTTAATGATAAATCTAATGATAAAATGAATATTGAGGTTGAATCAAAACAAGAAATCAAAAAATTGGATGAGGAACCATACAATCAGGAACTAACAGAAACGACTACAAGTGAGAAATCAGAAGTTGGTGATAAGCTTAATGAGAAAACTAATGATAAAATGAATATTGAGGTTGAATCAAAACAAGAAATCAAAAAATTGAATGAGGAACCATACAATCAGGAACTAACAGAAACGACTACAAGTGAGAAGTCAGAAGTTGGTGGTGATAAGCTTAATGAGAAAACTAATGATAAAATGAATATTGAGGTTGAATCAAAACATGAAATCAAAAAATTGGATGAGGAACCATACAATCAGGAATTAACAGAAACGACTACAAGTGAGAAATCAGAAGTTGATGATAAGCTTAATGAGAAAACTAATGATAAAATGAATATTGAGGTTGAATCAAAACAAGAAATCAAAAAATTGAATGAGGAACCATACAATCAGGAACTAACAGAAACGACTACAAGTGAGAAGTCAGAAGTTGGTGGTGATACGCTTAATGAGAAAACTAATGATAAAATGAATATTGAGGTTGAATCAAAACAAGAAATCAAAAAATTGGATGAGGAACCATACAATCAGGAATTAACAGAAACGACTACAAGTGAGAAATCAGAAGTTGGTGATATGCTTAATGAGAAAGCTAATGATAAAATGAATATTGAGGTTGAATCAAAACAAGAAATCAAAAAATTGGATCAGGAACCATACAATCAGGAATTAACAGAAACGACTACAAGTGAGAAATCAGAAGTTGGTGATATGCTTAATGAGAAAGCTAATGATAAAATGAATATTGAGGTTGAATCAAAACAAGAAATCAAAAAATTGGATGAGGAACCATACAATCAAGAACTAACAGAAACGACTACAAGTGAGAAGTCAGAGGTTGGTGATAAGCTTAATGAGAAAACTAATGATAAAATGAATATTGAGGTTGAATCAAAACAAGAAATCAAAAAATTGGATGAGGAACCATACAATCAGGAACCAACAGAAACGGCTACAAGTGAAAAATCAGAAGTTGATGATAAGCTTAATGATAAAATGAATATTGAGGTTGAATCAAAACCAGAAATCAAAAAATTGGATGAGGAACCATACAATCAGGAACCAACAGAAACGTCTACAAGTGAGAAATCAGAAGTTGATGATAAACTTAATGACAAATCTAAGGATAAAATGAATGTTGAGACTGAATCAGAAGCACAAAACAAAAAATTGGATGAAGAACCATACAATCAGGAACCAACAGAAACGACTACAAGTGAGAAATCAGAAGTTGATGATAAGCTTAATGATAAATCTAATGATAAAATGAATATTGAGGTTGAATCAAAACAAGAAATCAAAAAATTGTATGAGGAACCATATAATCAGGAACTAACAGAGTCGACTACAAGTGAGAAATCAGAAGTTGGTGATAAGCTTAATGAGAAAACTATTGATAAAATGAATATTGAGGTTGAATCAAAACAAAAAATCAAAAAATTGGATGAGGAACCATACAATCAAGAACCAACGGAAACTACTACGAGTGATAAATCAGAAGTTGAGGCTAAGCTTGATAAATCTAGTAATAAAATGAATATTGAGGTTGAATCAAAAGCACAAAACAAAAAAATGGATGAGGAAACATACAATCAGGAACCAACAAAAAAAACTACAAGTGAGAAATCAGAAGTTGTTGATAAACTTAATGACAAATCTAAGGATAAAATGAATGTTGAGACTGAATCAGAAGCACAAAACAAAAAATTGGATGAGGAACCATACAATCAGGAACCAACAGAAACTACTACAAGTGATAAATCTGAAATTGATGATAAGCTTATTGATAAATTCAAAGATAAAATGAATATTGAGGTTGAATCAAAAGCACAAAACAAAAAATTGGACGAGGAATCATACAATCAGGAACCAGCTGAAACTACTACAAATGATAAATCAGAAGTTGATGATAAACGTAATGATAAATCTGAGGATAAAGTAAATATTGAGGTTGATTCAAAAGTACAGAACGAGAAATTGGACGAGGAACCATACAATCAGGAACCAATAGAAACTACTACAGGTGATAAATCAGAAATTGATGATAAACTTAATGATAAATCTGGGGATAAAATGAATATTGAGCTTGAATCAAATGTACAAATAGAAAAAATGAAAGAAGAACTTCACAATGAACAACAAACAGAAGCTATTAAAGAATTAAATAACCACGAATTAACTTCTTATTCAACGCATCAGAGCAACACTGAAAATTATTCAAAAATAAAATCTCCTGATCAAGAGGATGTTAAATAATTTGGCCATTCTGATAATGCTAGTAGATTAAGTGAAGAAAAAGTAGAACAATAATTGAAAATGTTTCAAAATAACAAATTACGAACAAATAAAAATTATCTATATACATGCCTTTTTCTTTCATTGTTGAATTTACATAGAGTGGAAAATTTTATCAATAAGTAGTATAATTAAATAAAATACTAAGTAATTCATTTATCAAATTAAATTAGGTATATCAAAATATGATAAATCAATCATTTCATGATTCATTTAATTCCACATTGCTTTACCTTTTTATTGATAAATTAATTCCTATTTCTGATCGAAATCAATATTTTCTTAACGTATTTCGTTAACGTATCATGTTTCGATCACAAATAAGGTTAAATATGGTTAAAATTTTATTCGCATTGACCATTATCTTTTTAACATTTCTTCCGCTTCTAAAAGCAATTCCTATAGAGATATTAGAAAGTAAGTTATATTAAATATAGTTCTTGTAATATCATTTCCTCTTCATATAAATATTATTAATTAGCCGAAAATGATGTAGTGAGTGCAGATGATGATATGCCAGTGCAACGAATGTCTTCACATAGAAAATACTGGAAAGATTTTTGGGGTGATTTGTTTAGTTGTAAATTTAATTGCTCGGAACCGCCACGTCTTAAATCAATAGGACCCAGTCCGTTTGGTCAACCGGATATTTTACCTAATAAGAATAAGGGCAATAAAATTCAACCTCCAACTGAAATAGATTCTGATAAAAATGAAAAGGAGGAAGAAGATAAAAAGGACGATGAAGATAAGGACAATGTTGATAAGGTTGACGGTGAAGAAAATAATGGAGATGATGATGATGATGTAGATGAAGAAAATGATGAAACTGATAATGATAACGATAACGATGATGAAGATACTGAAAATAATGATAAAAAGGATGATAAGGAAAATAAAAAACTAGATGAAAATGATGTTGAGGATGAGGCAGAGCCTTATCCTTTAAACCCAATCACACCAAAATTTAATTTTTAATAAATTGTTATTTGGATATTTCTAAAACTCAATAAAATACCATTAAAATCATTTATTTAAAATTATTTAATCCTATCGCAAATATTGCGTTTTTTTCGCGGAAATTTTAGTGCGTTATCATTATTATGAATTTCCTTTTTTAATAGCTTAACCCATAAATGTCAAACGGTTGAGTTCCTAAACGTTTTACGACTTATTCTAATTAAATGATTAATGTAATTGTTTGCATTTAACTTTTAATAGATGTTGGCCTTTTTTTAAATCCGTTATTTCGTTATTAGTTCGTCTACTTAAAATGTATCCAAATTTGCCCCCTATTCTTTTATATATTTCGCTCGCCCAGCCACCAAACGTAAATTACCCATTTCAATATGGACTTCCAATGATGGGGGTTTCACAAACCCCATTTGGGTATAATTCTTCTTATTATCCTTTTAATTTGGGCGTTTCATCCCCTGAAAAGGGGAGTTGTGATCAAGGTAGGAATCAAATTCAATTAAAGTATCGTCTAGTTAAAATGTCTACTTTAGGAATGACGCCTAATATGGGTAGCGTGCCTTTTCCTAAATATCCAGATGCAATTCGAAAGGATTTTAGAGGGCCAAAAGGTATCAAAAATTAGGTTGTAATTTGAGTGTATTATTGGGATAAAATTGCTTGTAGAGTCTGATTCGCCTCATTCTGGAGCTAGATCAATGAGCCTTGATGTTCAAAACACGGGAAATTCTCAGCCTATAGTGGAAATGAAGCTTGATAATAATGGCAAAGAAATGAAGCAAACGTTTAAGATGCCTCCAATAAATTCAATCAATAATCAATTTAGACCGTTTGTACATCAACTTCCATATGGTGGAAATCAAAACTATTACCAAAAAAATATTCCTTGGCTAAATGTTGGCGATAAATACGCCCCTCTTCCTGGAGCTCGATCAATGACTCTTGTTCAAAATCAAAAAAATTCTCAACCTGTCGTAGAAATGAAACTTGATGGTAATGGTAATAAGATGGTGCAAACGTTTCAACTGCCTTCTATAAATTCAATCTATACTCAGTTTAGACCGTTTGAGTATCAACCTCAATATTACCCAATACTTTGGCCGAATCAAAATATCAATCAACAAAATGTTCCGGTGTTAAACGTTGCGAATAAAATGGCCCCGTTTCCTGGAGCTAGATCAATGACTCTTATTCAAAATCCAGGATATTCTCAACCTGTCGTAGAAATGAAACTTGATGGTAATGGTAATAAGATGGTGCAAACATTTCAGCTACCTCCTATAAATTCAATCAATAATCAATTTACACCATTTGAGTATCAACCTCAATACTACCCAATAGTTTGGTCGAATCCAAACATCAATCAACAAAACGTTCTTATGTTAAATGTTCCGGATAAAACGGCGCCTTTTCCTGGAGCTAGGTCAATGGGTCTTGCAGTTCAAAATCCAGGAAATTCTCTACCTGTAGTTGAAATGAAGCTTGATGGTAATGGCAAAGAAATGGTGCAAATATTTACAGTTCCTTCTATAAATTCAATCAATAATCAATTTAGACCGTTTGTGTATCAACCCCAATACTATCCAATATTTTGGCCGAATCCAAACATCAATCAACAAAATGTTCCTGTGTTGAATGTTCCGGATAAAACAGTTCCTTTCCCTGGAGCTAGATCAATACGTCTTGCAGTTCAAAATCCAGGAAATTCTCCGCCTTTAGTGGAAATGGAACTTGATAGTAATGGCAAAGAAATGGTGCAAACGATTCAGCCCCCTTTTATAAACGCAATCAATTCACAGTTTATACCATTTGTCTATCAACCTCAATACTACCCAATATTTTCGCCCAATCCAATCAATCAAAAAAATGTTCCTGTGTTAAACGTTGTGGTCAAAAACCCTCCTCTTTCTGGAGCTAGATCAATAAGTCTTGATCTTCAAAACCAACTAACTTCTCAACCTATAGTGCACAAGAAGCTTCATAATAATGGCAAAGAAAAGTCTCAGATTCCTTCCATAAATGCAAATAATAACCAATTTGGTACAAATTCTCCAAATAGAAACGTCAGTGAAACGTCACAAAATGTTCCATCATTCCAAACCAACTCACCCGCCTCTTTAGCTAGAGCGATGCCTCCTACAATTCAAAACTCAAATAATCCTCATCCTGCATTACCAACGGTGCTTGATAATGATAGCAAGGAAATAGTCCAAAATACTACACGTCCCGTAACAGATTCACCTAATCAATTTGGTCATAATTTACCTCAAAAACAAGATGGCAATCAACAGCAACCTCTGCATCCAGATGAAAATCAACAACGACCTCCGCATCCAGATGGAAACCAACAACGACCTTTGCATCCAGATGGAAATCAACAACGACCTCTACATCCAGAAGGAAATCAACAACGACCTTTGCATCCAGATGAAAATCAACAACGACCTCTGCATCCAGATGGAAATCAACAACGACCTCTAGATCCAGATGAAAATCAACAACGACCTCTACATCCAGAAGGAAATCAACAACGACCTCTACATCCAGAAAAAAATCATCATCAAAATATTTCTTCACCAGATGTTTCGCATAAATTACCTGTATCTGCAGCTAAATCGATAAATCGTGCACAAAAGAATCCGCAAAATACTACTACTCATACACAAAGACCACTAAATAATAGTAAAAATGGTAGTTACGAACCGGTACAAAATAACCAACAACCTCACCCAGAAATTTTGGACAAGCAAAGTGAGACACCTATTCCCGGAGCTAGATCTATAAGTCCTGATCAAAAAAAATCTGAAAATTTTGATCCTCCTAAGAAAACGGACTTAGATCAAAACAATCAACAAAATCCAAATCATGAATCCACCCAGCCAGAACCTCACCAATCTGAGAAACAAAATATTTCAGATAATCCGGATAAAAAAGCACCCTTATCCGGGGCAAGATCAAAGAGTCCCGATATAAAAAATGGAAATTCTAGACCTGATGTGGAAAAGAAGACCCCAACAAATCAGCTCATCCAACAAGAGCCGCAGTCTCAAATTAATGAAACAGATCAAAATGAGAATCCAAATGATCCTAAACCAATTAATTCTGAAATATCTAATGAAAAAAATCCAGACGTAGACAATGAAGGTGAATTGGAACCAATTGGAGAGATTATTACAGAAGAACCTCAACTCTTAAATTCATCGACAAACACGAACACAACTAAATCAGGACCGAGACGCACTGCGACAATCCAATTTGCAAATCAATTACAGGTACATAGTTATAATACAAGTATTTTACCAACAATAACAATACACGATGTATTTAATGAAACTATTCCGAAAAAACGTAAACCAACGAATTCTAGACGAGTCACTTCAAAAGTGAAATTATCATCAAATAGAGGAAAACCCAAGGGATTGGGTACAGTGGATGATAAAGTTGATGGTTTTCAATTAGCTCTTATGACGATTTTGGATAGGCGGCAGAACAATAAAGAAACAGAACCAAATTCAGGAAAAGATGCAAAAGGAGGAAGACGTCAAGAAGGGCGAGTTACGAAACAACAGAATAAAGCCGGTGGTGTAAAACCCAAACCGGCTATTGCGACGGAGGATAAAGTCGATGGTTTTAAAATAGCTCTTATGACGATTTTGCAACAAAAAGAAGAAAAAAAGGTTGCGCCTCCACCAAATTTAAAAGTGCTCCGGAGGCAAGATCCAGAGAAATTTAAATATGCTCTTTTTCAATTACTTAATTAATAGAATATAAAGTTATTTGTGATCAATTTTGTTTTAATATTCTTTTTGGTTTAAAATAAAAAATATACACTCATACCAGTTATAACTTTTGAACGTATTGTTCGATTTGAATAAGGTATTTTGTATTTAAAAGGTCAAACTTTCTGGTTCACTTCAGGTTCACTTTGAAATGGTAATACACTTCCTATGCAGTGCACCGGCATGACACTTTAATTTTAAATATAAGTACTTTGTAATCTGTTCTGATGAATCCTATTTTTTGCACAATTTTTTATTATTGTTAGCGCCACAGCTACAACCTCAAAAGCATAACATCGCACCCACAACTCCATGGTGATCGGTATATTGTAACAACCGTGTGGCAAAATCGACATGCCACAGCAGTTGAGATAAGAAATTGTCTCAACATGACTGAACATGACTGAACGCAGTAGGGAGAAAATTTTAATAAGGAGGATTGAGATCACAGAGACCAATAACTAGATCATAGTTGCATCAAGAAGTGGATGCAGAGGCACTAAACGTACTGTTTTCACATTAGTCGACGTTCGATATGTATTTTCCAGCAGGGGATCGTTATGCCTAGTACAAGTCATCTGAAAGACTAAAATACCAGTTTAGGTAAGAATCTGCTTCGACCACGTGGTTCCCTTTGGCCCATTTATTGGTGACAACTTTTTGTTCCCCTACAGCTTGCATAGTGTTTCAATACTAGATGTCTGGATATCAACAGAATAGAATGGCCTGCAAGATTGAAACTCCATAGAACACATACTAGGGAGACGAATTATAATCCGTGGTGCCGTTATATACGATAACCGACGCTAGTTGATCTATAAATAGAGCTAGAAGGAGAGTGGAAGCAGATATTCCAATATGATATTCAATGCATGATTGCATTTTGTTTGATTTACTTGTCACAGTTTTATTAAATTCATCATCATCCAACAAGCTGTGTTATCTTTCAGAACTTGTAACTCCCCCAAGGGGTAATACTTGCATTTCTCCTATGGTACCTTGTAGTGGATGTCTTGTAATGATGTATGTATGTATGATGTTCGAAGTGATGCCGCTTCTTCGCCTGCTCTCACTCAAATCAGGCTGATAATACCAACACCCCCTCAAGCCGTGCTCGTTTTACGTGCGCATCCTTCCAACTACTGCTAAATACAGCTACAATAAGCTAATATGATACAATCATAACTCAACTAATGCAGAAAGCCCTAGTACTTACAACCACTTGGTGCTGGAGTATTGGGCTTGGCATCAATCCTCACAAAATAGAGATAGAAAGGAAGCTGCAATTGAGAGCATCCTTTATGGATGGTAAAATTGTAAACTTCAAAGCAGAGGCTAAGCTAGGTAGCAAATTTAACTGGAACTTTCACTTAGATAAAGTTCACCAGCCAGATCGGGACCAACCAGATCTGCTCTAGGCTCTTTAGGCAGAATTAAGGTCTCAACCCACGAATAGCTAATTGGGCCTACGTAGCAATAATTAGACCTGTAGTCGCCTATGCCTCAGTCGTTTGATGGCCAAAAACAAATCATAAGACAGCACAGCAGCTGCTGGCACAAATACAGTTGCTAAATGCAGCTAATTAAAATGGAACTTCCACTTAGACAAAGTGAGGAAAAAGGCGTTTATGGCCAACCAGATCTACCGTAGGATCCTTGGGCAGAATTGATGTCTCAAACGACGAATGGCTCATTGGGCCTACGCAGCAATAATTACACCTATGGTCGCCAATGTCTCATTCGTTTAGTTGCCAAAAACAAATCATAAGACAGCACAACAACTGCTGGCATAAATACAGTGCCAAATACAGCAAATTAAACTGGAACTTCCACTTAGACAAAGTGAGGCGCTTATGGCCAACCAGATCTGCCATAGGATCCTTGGCCAGAATTTAGGTCTCAAACGACGAATGCCTCATTGAGCTTACGCAGCAATAATTACACCTATGGTCGCCTATGTCTCATTCGTTTGATGGCCAAAAGCAAATCTTAAGATAGCACAACAACTGCTGGCACAAACACAATGCCAAATACAGCAAATTAAACGGAAGCTTCTACTTAGACAACCTGAGGCATTAATGGTCAACCAGATCTGCCATAGTATTTTTGGGCAGAATTGAAGTCTTAAACGACGAATGGCTCATTGGCAATAATTAGACCTATGGTCGCCTAAGCCTCACTCTTTTGATGACCAAAAACAAATCATAAGACAGCACAACAGCTGCTGGTACAAATACCAATACAAATATTTACTCTAAACCTCTGAAGGACTAAAAGTTACAGTAGATCTTATAAATCGCGGTAACAAGAGGGGTCGTTTCCCTCAGCCCGCCAATAATAATAATAATAGAGTTTCTGTTTAAAATTGGTCGAAATATTCAGTAATATCCCGGAAATATGGGCAACATTAAGCGGTGAAACTAAAAAAAAACAACTTAAAAAAAAATACTACTTTTAAGAATGTTTCAAGATTTTCTAGCAGGACTCAATAAATTCAAGTATACGGGGTTGGGTTGAGTTAGGTTTAATCGTGCATCTGAAGAAAATTTTTTAATAAAGGTCTCTACAATGAATAGTTTATAGAAATAGAGTACTTTACAAACTGATTTGGGAACTCTGTATATTTCAATTGAAGTAAAGCTAGAACTAACAGTAGACCTAGAAGTGGAAAGCTTAGGGTTTATCGGTACGTCTGAAGACGCACGGCTAAACCGAGAGCTTTCCATTTCTAGGTCTAGTGTTAGTTCTAGTTTTATATCATTAAATCTAACTCTAGATCTAGAACTAGAAACATTCGAGTTTAGCCGTACATCTCTCGAGACGGCTAAACCCGAATAATGATTGAAACTTATAACTTTCGTGTTAACAGCACTAGAAAATTGAACAAAAAACAGAAGTCATCAGAACAGACGAGACTACAATGGCCTTATGCTTAAAATTAAATTCTTATGTCGGTGCACTCCACGAGAAGCTTCAAAATGGGGCGTCGGGTAGATTTTCCTACAAAAAAAACCTTGTTCAAATCGAACAATACGTCCAAAAGATATTGTAGTTTGACACTAATCATTATTTTATATGATGTGTTTTGTATGCCACTGAATATATTTCTAAAACTAGTAACCATCCTACAAGTAGTCCTAATTAATTCTGGCGAGTTGATCTCAATCTTCAGTGTAAACTTCAAGTTGGAGTAGATCTTACTTACACCTTACCTTACTTCCTTCGATATTTCTAAGCGTGTAGTCTTTCGGCGTTGATGAACATGTTTGATTTTTTTGATATAGTGTTAGAAGAAAACAGTAACATTTGGAAGTTGTTCTCAGAATTTGTATTAACGACAGCTGTAATCATCAGCGTATCAAACAACATTGAAAAAAGTTTCCCATTTTGAATCCAACTGTTCTGGAAAAATTATGTATTATTTATGTCGATATTTTCAATTTATTCATAGCAAATAAGTTCCAGAAATATTTCTATTAAAAAATATAAAAAAATAATAAAATAAAGTTGCAAAAAAATAACTTTATTATTATTTAATTTTAATGAAATACATTCTTAATTTATATTATATCGTTCATGTTTCAAATGTTTGTGAATCATGAATTACTGGATGATGAATTGGTGGATGATGAATTAGTCGATGATGGAGTTGTAAAGTTTCCAAAAAACCAACTGGACGTCGTATTATATTGTCCCGTATTATTTGTAGTTGTCGTTGTAGATGTGTTCCCATCTCGATTTACTAGTAAACAAAAAATTAGAATGTCCATGAATTTCAGTACAAAACCTGATATCTTACTGCGGTGTTTTTTGCTGCCACTTTTTTTGGAAAGCCAAGTAATAACTGCTGAAATTGGATTTACTTCCTGTCTATCGGTGTTAACTTGATTAATCACTGGTACAATTGGTTGGTATACGCTTGGCACACTTGAATTATTTCCGCTAGAATCACGTTTTAAGTGATACTTTTTATGGTGAACAACATGTTTTTTATTTGATTCTGCAATGAAATTTCAAAACATTTCTTTTTAATCTTTCAAAAAACCATTTTTTGTTTAATTTATACCTGCTACAACGGCAAATAATAACACGATAACTAGAAGCATAAATTTCATTTTAACGAAATGCTTAGTAAAGTGTGATCAAAAACAGTTCGACAAGCTTAATGTTTTTTGAGCTAATTACCCAACTAAATTTATAGTAATTATAGAAAATTATTAAGAAATTCCTCAAATTTTTAAGCCAACATCATTTATCTTTTTCACTTTAGTGCGATTAAAAATTTTTATTTTGAATGAATTTTTAAAAAAGTGAATTTTAATTGATTTACGTAATAATAACAAATAACGTTTCATTGTGCTGAGTAACGTTCACGAACTCAATTATTTAGGTGGAATTACAATAATTCAATGGAAAAATAAGTGAAAATGTTGGCAGTTATAAATTATCTCAAATATTAATGCGCATTTTTGTTGTAACGCAGGTTTATGTCAACATGTTTATTTCGGACTATTTTCGTATTATTTAATTATTGTGTTTTTATAAATATGTTTTTTAATTAATTAATCATTCGTTTATAGTTAATAATAAACAATTAATGATGTAGAGAAAGAAATAATTTAAACAAATTAATTCAAAAAAATAAATTTATTTTTTAATTATAGTAAAATCTCGATATAATGGATTAATGCTAAAAGTATAGCTAACAATAGCACTAGAACTAATAGTAAAGCTGATATTCTAATAAATCTACGTTAATAAATCTAGTTCTGTTAACTTAGAACTAAAAAGTTGACTAACAAAATTTGGTATGACGAGATCCTCGATATAACAAGTTATTGCAGTATCCATTACTTAATAGATCATTTAATTCTCTTCTTGTTATCATGATTCTTATTACGTTTTTTATAATAGAAGTCGATATCATTTAATAAAGGGCTAATATCAGCGCTTCCAGAATCAACCTCAGTAGCCAACACCAGAGTGGGTTGATAAATTATGATGCAAGAATCATTTCCCGTATTATTCTTGAAATCTGTATAGTAGAATATTTCTGGATTCGAAGAGTTACTATTTGTACCATTATTATCATTCCAATTCGACCAATCGCGTTTTAAATGAGTTTTCTTCGAGTGTTTTTTATGTGGGGCTAAAATTAAAAGAAAAGAATTAATTATTTTAAGTTAAAATTGAAGCCATAAATTAATTACCTGCATAAATTATTACTAAAATAGTAATAATAAAACTGAAAAATAATATAAATTTCATAATAATGTATTAAGTTCGATCTATGTCTTAATTTCAAATTAAGTAATGACGTGAAGGTGATTTTTTTTTGCTTTTATACTTATTGTTAGTAAATGGAATTTTTTAAAAAAATCATTATTTTGTTCATTTACCCAAACAAATAAAATCGATTATTTTTTCCAGTAATAATTATTTTCAAATCGTTTCGATATAATCCTTCACCGTTGCGACATTTACATTCCTTACATTCTTACCTGACTATGCATAATGCTCATTCGTATTAAATAACCTTGCCGCAATGAAAAACACCCTAGTTCAAGTTTCGACGATGAAGACTACACTATACTTTTTTATATGTTGCCTACTTTTTGTGATTTCTTTGTCTGGTGAGTGTTATTGATTTAAAATAATTTTTGTATTTAACCAATTATTATGGTAGCCCCGCAAACAAAAAATCATAAACACCGCACAAGTACACATCATCATAAACGTGATGGATATGGAGGTGCAGATGAAACTTCCACTGAGTCTGGGAACCTCTTTAACGAAAATGATATTGAAGCATACGAAGCTTTTCTGAATAATACTGGTCAATGGAGAATTCCAATTGCAAATAATAGCGTTCAATTAGAAGATTTATTATAATGTTTGAAGTTTTAAGAAAATAAATTGTTTTTAGTTTAGTAACCATTTTTTTTCATTCTAGAATTTTCTACTTTTTGTTAATGTGGTTAAAACAAAAGTCTCTGTTTTTTTGAACTGATTTACCATGTTATTTATGCGTGTAGCTTAAAAATAATTCTATTTATAGAATAAGAAAAAAATAATGAAATGTTTGTGTTTTTGATGCCTTTTTAAATAATTAAGATTGGATTTCATAGAATATAAGACGTCTCTAGTCCCACTGCGCAAGGTTCATTTTTCTTTATAGAAAGCGGTGTTGTTAGTGTTGGTGTTATTGCAATGAGGACAATACGGTGGTCCTCCCCAATATGGTGGCTTTTCATAACCAACATATCCGTCATCCCCAGTCGTTATAATACCCCCAGTGCAACGTTGTCGTCAAAGTTGTGCCTATATCAATTACATTGATATGACCACAACTTTGACCATATCATACATACTGCCAAATTGCACAGTGTAACAGCCATTCTGAAAAACCTTCAAAGGGTTTGGCATTCACAGCCAAAATCTTTTACTTTACCTTTCATATTTTTTCCTTATTTTGATGTTTTTTGGTTTTTCAGTTATAACGCAGGAACCATTAATGATTTCTCATTTTATTCTTAAGAAATATTGTAGATAAGGCTGAAATAAATAATTTGTTTTAATGCATCTATTAATTTTCGGTAGTAGAGCCAACAGTGAAGTTACACATAGGCGCCGAAATTTTACAACGCATAACTACCGAATACGTGGGTTCTCTGGGCACACATACGCCTATACATGATTTTAAAATAACACGGTTCACCAATACATTTTTTTACACGAATTTTTTGTTATAGCACGAATCCCAAAAACAGATTCGTGTAAAAAAAATTATTTAAATATAAAATATTATCTTGTACTAAGTGATATATAAAATTTATTTACGTCTTGACCGGTTTCGGTAATTACATAACCATCTTCAGAAGAACATGTCAATTAACAATTTAAAAAGTTAAAACAATCACTATACATTCTTAAGCGCGCACGTCGTGGTAATGTAATTACCGAAACCGGTCAAGACGTAAATAAATTTTATATATCACTTAGTACAAGATAATATTTTATATTTATATAACATATTAGTGATAATGGATAAAAACATAACTAAAAAAAAAAAAAAAAATTATTGGTGAATCGTGTTAAAAAAAGAGTTGGGTGTATCTAGATTGAAGTGCATCTTCAATTATATAATTAATTTTAATGTACTATTGCGTTTTCCTTTCCTAATTCAGTCCTAGTATCTGCTGCGCGTGTGTTTTTTGAGAGCTAATATTTCGATATGAGACATGATGAGACACTGCTTTTAAGAGACTACAAATTGCTTTTAAAAGACATGAAATGCTTCCGTAAGATTTGATCTTGCTTTTAGATAGCTTGAAACTGCTTCCCAAAGACACATGCTACTAGAAGACTTCATACTATTTGTAGAAGACACGAAATTCCTGCAACGCCTCCAGATGACTGGACATTACTTCTAAAAGCTTTGAAATACACCCAAAAGACTTCAAACGACAAAAGACTTAGTGTAGCTTCTAAAGGACTTGAAATGTTTCCAGAATACTGCGTCTGAAAAACTTTATACTGCTTCTAGAAGACTTAAAACGTTTTCAGAAGACTTGAAATGCTTTCAAAAGACTTGATATTGCCTCTGGAAGACTTAAAATGTGTCCAAAACACTTGATACCATTTCTATAAAACATGAAATACTTTCAGAACACTTGATACTGCTTCTAACAGACTTAAAATGCTTTTGAAAAACTTGAAATGCTTCTAGAAGGCTTGGTACTGCTTCCAGAAGACTTGATACTGCTACTACAAGACTTGAAATGCTTGCAGAAGAATGATATGCTTCCAGGAGAGTTGATACTGCTTCCTGAAAAATTGAAATGCTTCCAGAAGACGTGATACTGCTTCCTGAAAATTTGAAATGCTTCTAGCAGACTTGATACTGCTTCTATAAAACTTGAAATGCTTTCAGAAGACTTGAAATACTTTAGAAGACTTGATATTGCCTCTGGAAAACTTAAAATGTGTCAAAAGACTTGATACTACTTCTATAAAACTTGAAATGCTACCAAAACACTTAATACTGCTTCTAACAGACTTAAAATGCTTTTGGAAACTTGAAATGTTTCTAGAATACTTGGTACTGCATCCAGAAGACTTGATGCTGTTTTTACAAGACTTGAAATGCTTAAAGAAGAATTAAAATGCTTTCAGAAGACTTGATATTACTTTTTGAAAATTTGAAATGCTTCCAGAAGATTTGAAATGCTTCCAGAAGATTTGAAATGTTTTCAAAAGATTTGATATTGCCTCTGGCAAACTTGAAATATGTCCAGAGGATCTGATACTATTTTTATAAAACTTGAAATGCTTCCAGAAGACTTGGTACTGACTTAAAATGATTTCAGAAGGCTTTAATGTTTCTAACAGACTTGATACTGCTTCCAGAAGACTTGATACTGCTACTAGAAGAGATGAAACTGCTTCCTGAAAATTTGAAATGCTTCCAGAGGACTAGTTACTGCTAGTGTAAGACTTGAAACGCTTCCAGAAGATTTGAATGCTCCAAGAATACTTCACACTGCTTTTAGAAGACTTGAAATCCTTCAGAAGACCTGATATTGCCTCTGGAAAACCTGCAACGCATCCAGATGCTAGACACTACTTCTAAAAGACTTAAAATGCATTCAAAAGACTTGCTATTGCTTCTAGAAGACTTCAAATGTTAAAAAAAAATTGGTGCTGCTTCTAAAGACTTGAAATGCTTGTAGAAGGCCTTAAATGCTTACAAAAGACTAGATACTACTTCCAGTAGACTTGATACTGCTTCCAATATTCTTGATACTGCTTCTAGAAGACTTAAAATTGAACTAAAATTAGAACTAACACTAGAACTATCACTAAGACTAACACTAGATCTAAAACTAGAAACTTTCGGGTTTCGCCGTGCGTTTTTTGAAAAAATTTTGACGTTTCGGATGCCATGTTGCAACATTCTTCAGAAACTGGTTCTAACTGACAAAATCGGGGTTCGTAAAACAATATATAGGTCGAAAAACTAATTAATGATTAATTTATATTAATTACAAGCTAATTACTAATTACTGCGTCGCGTCCGGTTTGGGAGTCGTGTTCGTCTTCACCACCATCTTCCATGTTCTGCTAAGTTCCCAGCCATCTTCTCTGTTGACGTTGTTTTTTATGTCGGTGGATTTCTATGGCTTCTCTTGTCAGCCGTTGATGATATTTATTATTCCTAGCCAGAACCTTTGTTTTGTCGAAGTTTATTCGGTGTCCCTCCGAATGGCAATGTTCCGCAACCGCCGACTGTTGAATCTTCCTCAGCCTCACATCACTCTCGTGTTCCTTGATACGGCATTCGATGTTTCGTCCGGTTTGGCCAACGTAAAACTTCCCACAACTGCATGACAGCCGATAGACACTCGCTCCTTTTAATAGAGGTAGCTTGTCTTTGGCTACCGGGAGTGTATTCCGAATTTTGGATAGTTCTAGTGTTAGTGCTAGTGTTAGTTCTAATTTTAGTTCAATTAACACCGGTCGTGAAAGCCTTCGTACTTATAAGACTTAAAATGTTTTCAGAAGACTTGAATTGCTTTCAGAAACAGTATCAAGTTATACTGCTTCTAGAAGACTTGAAATGCTTTCAGAAGATTTGAAATGCTTTCAGAAGACTTGATACTGCATGTAAAACTGTTCACAGAAAACATTTTTATCGCAAAACAAGATACTGTTGATAAAATTTGATTTTGCTTCCAAAATATTAAATACTTTTTAACCTGATTGCGATAGCAATGAGGCTCATCATCGAAAAGGTCTAGAACAATGTTTATCTACATATAAAGTTTAAAATTTGCTTTTTCTTAATTTTTGTTAAAACTTTCATAGAATTAATGCTTGTTTATACATGGCGGTACAGGTGAAAGAGCGGTTTTGAAGTGAGCTGTAATTTAATAAAAAAAATATTTATAAAAAAGAAAGTTTGCATATTACAGTTAACAATGACAAATTGAAATTATTTAGATAAGTTCTGAAAATTGTGCATTGCGTCGATGGAGAGACAAGAAATATTTGATTTCAACATGTGATAACAGAGCACATACAGCCAAAGTTTCAATGGAAGATATGCATCTTATGTTATCTGGGCAAGTGCCATATGCAACTATTCCTGATTTTTTTATGGAGATAACTTAAGCTGAAGGTGGATAAACTTGGAAATCTGCAAGAGATGGAAAACCTATCAAAAGTGAAGGACATTGACAAAATCCGACGTCATCTGCCGGACAACTTCAAAAAATAATTTTACTCTTTCATAGTTAAATTGCAAAATCTAAACTTGACTTTTTCAAAAGTTATTCTCATTTCAAAGAAGCCCTTCCAATCTGCCCTGCTCTTACAATTTTTAGAACTCGTGTAAAAAAGTAATTTGTCAAAAAGACAAGCTTTTCTAAATAATTTGACAATTTTTTCAAGATATCATTCGATAACATTAACAGTCGAAACTAATTTTTTACATGGATATATTGATAGAAATTGTATATTTAAGGCTTAGCTAAAATTTTCAATCATCAATTCTCTTCTTGAGTTATAACTGAAATACTAAGTAAACAAACTGTAAAATAAGCCAAAACTATTAAAGGTCATTAATAGAAAATTTGGTCGGAGAAGGCTGAATATGGACCATACAACAGTTGCTCAAATATGGTCTGAACAATCAAACTTGTAGCTTCATTCATACCGTCCTTACCTTCAGCTACCATTGAAACCTCCCCATAAAGCAGCCAAATTTGTATGGTCTTAAGAACGAGAAGTGTAGGTTCATCAATAAAATGACATCGTCTTCAGTGATGAAGTCTATACATTGAGCTATGGTTTGGGGAGCGATTTGTGCTGGACGAAGGTCATTCCTTACGTTCATTCCAGGCACATTAAATGCATGTGGATACATCAACAATGTTCTGGAACCGGTGTTACTAGCTTTCATGAAGATATACAAGAAGGATCCTGAAGTAGTTTGAATTGCAAATTTTGCTCAGGTTTGCACGTTCGTTATCGCCGATTGAATATATTTGAGATGGGTCGGCGACCAAGACAAGTATCTAGATGAGAGCCTGCTGAGAATCTAGGTGAATCTCGACACCATCTAGAGGTTGCATAGAATAAGATAAATTAGGAGAACATCGAACACTTAATAGAAAGCATGGGTAAAAAGTTAATGCATGCATAGCTGCACGTGAGAATGCAACCCGCTACAAACTTTTTCTTGAGAAATCTTAAAAGTAAATATCGTCGTTTCTTCAGTTGATTATAAAGCATTATTTTACTGCAGTTTCAAAACTTTAGTCTAATTCTTAATAGGTGTAAAAGTGAGCTTAGAATAAGATTAAAATAATTAACTATTTTTTTAGATGCTTTTTTAATTAACATTAGAATTCATACAATATAAGACGTCTTTAGTTACTAATAAACTCCCAGTGCACAAGGTTCATTTTTATTTTTAGAATGCCGTGTTGTTATTGTTGGTATTATTGCAAGGAGGACAATACGGTGGTCTTCCCCAATATGGTGGCCTGCCATAACCACCATATCCGCCATAGCCGCCATGCCCGCCATAACCACCATGCCCACCATATCCGCCATATCCTCCATGCCCGCCATAGCCACCATATCCTCCATGTCTTTTATCATGTCCTTCCAATTCCTCTACATTTTCATCCAGTTCATCAACTGCATCATAACCGGCATCATCGTTCTCAAAAGCTTCTTGGTTAAAGTCTAAGATTTAAATTAATTAGTTCATATTTTAAGATTTTTATAAAAACAAACCTTCGTTTCGTTTATGATGTTTTTTCTTGTTATGGGAATGAGAAGACCCAGCAACAAGAAGAACGGAGAGGTAAACCAACCCGATAATTATAAGAGTTCTCATTTTTTCAGAAGAAGAATTCAACTGATAACTAAGAGTGTGTAAAATAGCTCTTATATACTTAGTTTGAAAATAAAATTGATGGTTGTAAATTCTTTTTTTAACAAGAAATTTTCCAAATAAAAAAAAAATTTTGTTTAGAATAACGATTATTACTCAAAGTAGACAAGCATACAATATAATCAACTTAAAATTAATGTTTCTAAAATATACACTATTAATTATTTTTATGTAATTGATACTTCATAAAGAATTACTGGACACATGTATAATTTGAAGAATAAAAAAGAATTTGCAACTATTAATTTCATTTTGAAGCCAACCATATAAAAATCAATTTTATTTTCTACTTTTTTAAGTTGATTTTAACTTTGGACGACATGAAAACTCTCATAGTTATTGGGTTGGTTGGTATCTTCGTTTTACTTGTCACCGGGACATCTCATTCCCATAACAAGAAAAACCATCATAAACGAAGTGGAGGTTTGTAAAAATCTTAAAATACTATCAAATTAAGTAATAAAGTTTAATTAAATGTAAATAAATTTAATTGATTATGATGACACTGGTTATGATGAAGAACTTGGCCAGACACCAGAAGGATTTGAAGAACATGTCAAAAAACATGGAGGATATGGTGGCTATGGTGGTTCTGGAGGACGACCACCATATTGGGGAGGACCTGGAGGAAGACCACCCTATTGCTGTCCTTGCAATAATACCAACACTAATAATACAGCATTTTAAATTGGAAAATTAGTCTTGTGCACTGGGATATTATTAATAAATTCAGACGTCTTAGGTTTTGTAAAATTATTAATTAAATAGCATTTGAAAAAGTAATGATTTTAATTTGCACTCAATACTCAAGCTAAATTTTAAAAATTCAATATTTTAAAATTAGAAAATTAATTTTCCAAGAATGAGGAAGAATAAAAGTTCAATTAAATTGTATAGCATCAACTTTATTTTATACTATAATTTTTTTTTTGCGATAACCGTTTATATAATTGGTGTTCCTTCTGAGGTTGATTCATCTGTTACAGTTACTATTGCGCCCGTTGGTATAGGTTCCGTAGGAGTAATACTAGTAGTACTAGTGGTACTAGTGGTAGTCCTAGTACTACTGCTAGTACTAGTAGTTGATGGTTGACAAGGGCAACAATTATAAGGCCTTGCCCACCATGGTCGTATCAAACCAAAACGTTTAGATTCATATAATTCGTTCTCTAAATGCATAAGTAAAGTTATCAGAAATCAAATTATTAGTTATAAAATCCTCTTAAATACTCAAATTACCTTTAACATCGTTAAATTTATGTTTGTTTTCGAGCTGTTTTTTAACATGATGCTCTAAATAGATCCGCTATTAGAAGCCAAATACAATAATAAATTGAATAGATAGTTACCTCCTAAAGCCAGAGATATAAGACAGAAGAAAACAACAATTAGGAACTTCATCTTGTTTAAAATTTGTAATGACATGAAAAATAAACGATTCGGTATTTATATGCATAGGAAGAATCTGAGTCGTTTATACAACGTAGAAAAGTGCTAAAAAGAATTCTTTCCAAAAAGTTTTTAACGGTAAAGTTTTGTCATATTTGAATGGTTTTTTTAAGTGTAGTTATGCATAATTTAAAAACTAACGTGAAAGATATTTTTGAAATAGAATATTTGTTTTAATGATTGTACATAACATTAGCATTTGTTAGCTAATTTTAGTTATTTTAGCTCCTTTATTTAGTTGACTCCTTTATTGTGGTTCAGCTTGACGTAGCACTCCTTGTTGTAGATATAGCACTTGGAGTTGTTGTAAATGTGGTACTTGCAGTTATAAATGTGGTATTGGGATTTGTTGTAGATGTAGTGATTGTTGTAGTTGTAGGGCGTATATAAAAACAACAAAATAACACTAAAGATACATTCGAAATAGAATATTTATTTTAATGCATATACATAATATTAGCATTTGTTAGCTAATTTTAGTTATTTTAGCTACTTTATTAAGTTGACGCTGTGGTTGAGGTTGAAGTAGTACTCTCTGTTGTAGTTGTAGTGCTTGGAGTTGTTGTAGATGTAGTACTCTCAGTTGTTGTAGATGTTGTACTTGGAGTTGTAGATGTAGTACTCTCAGTTGTTGTAGATGTCGTACTTGGAGTTGTTGTAGATGTAGTACTCGTAGTTGTTGTGGTACGACAAGGGCAACAACCCCACCATTTGAAAAATCGTTTATTTCCATGTGTTAAATCTTGATGATGTTTTTTAGCCAAATTGTTTGATGTAGATGTAGTAGTTGTGGTGCGACAAGAACAACAACCCCCCCAATAGAAATGTCGTTTATCTTTATGATGTTTTTTATCCAAATGATTTTCATGAGCTATTAATAAATAATATGTTAAAAAGAGAATGTCAAATATTTAAAGAGGTAATAATATTGGTCAAAGTATACAATAAAGTCTTAATAAGGCCCGAAAATGAACGGTTTCGGATATATTTATGGTGGAAAGTGGAAAAAAAAACTCTGTCTGGAGCATTATCGATTTTTCATTTGCTGCAATTTGCGGAGTTTGTTGATTAATTCGTAATTGCAGCATCTCAGAAGTGTTGTAGACTAATATAATTTCTTCAAATATCCCCAAAGAAATAAATCTAAAGGGGGATTTTGCAAGAAATAGTTCAGATTTCGAAGTATATACGCGAAAAAGTACCCTTATGCTGGACCCACATTTCTTGCGTAAGGGTCTAAGGAAGTGATTCCCAAATTATGCGCCGCAACTCCCGGGGCTTTATATTTAGAGAACCGCAAACCAAAAAAAGATTGGCAACGTCCGAGTTGTGCTTCTATTTCCAGAAAAATTTACAACAATCTAGAGCTAAATAAAAATTAAAACTAGAACAAACATTAGACCGAGAATTAAAAAGATTCAGGTTTAGTTACGCGCTTCTTAAGACCGAACCCAACCCAACCCAACCCAACCTAGCTTTAGAACTAACACTAGACTTAGGCACGATATATTCATCTACCAGTAAACTATTAAGTACCTACTTGTCGGTTATATATACTAGTCAGATTAATTTCATGTCGGGCATATTCACATTATTTATTCTTCCAAGTAGTTACTTTTGAGAACCACATGTTTTCGAAACAAGTAGTATAACAGACCGTTTTCCCGAGTGAAACAAATAAATATGGTCAATGCATACATACGACAAGGACAGATAATATTTACAAGTATATTTTATACTTAAATGTTACAGAATTTATTTTTCTAACCTATCATTCCCGTTCTGTATTCTTGGCAGTTCTGTTTTGTGGTTATTTATTAAAGTTCTATTAGAAAGTTTTGATAGAAGTTATCAGAATTATGCAAAGAATTGCAGATTTTCTTTATTTCTGATCTAAAATAACTCAAAAACTTGTATATCTTCGATTTTTTAATGAATCGGTACAATAGAAATATTTTTTTAACAATTTTTCGCTTAAGAAAAACCGGAAGTGAACCTGAGAAGTAGTTGTTTTGATTTGACGTCGATTTCACGTTGTAAGATATAAAAAATGCTTTAAAATGAGTCCAACTCGACAGGGGTATTTTAAAAAACAAAAAAGTTGTGACAAAATTAAATTAAAAACAAATGAAATTCGGTTGTCGAAATGATCTTTAAATTGATATTTTAAGCCGTTTTTGAAGATAATTAATTCGAGTTTGGACTCATTTGAAAGCATTTTTCGTCTAGATTATGAATTTTTATTAAAAAATTACAAATTTAACCCTTCGTCTATAAACCTGGGTGTTTCGTGTTCGACCTAAACTGTTTAAGTAAAAACATTACTAATAATAAGTTGATACACATTTTGTGGATCCCACTTAAAAATAAGGTAATATGAGATAGAATATGAACTCACAAGATAAAGGTAATGAATATAATGAATTGTATCATATATTTTTTAAATGCATAATGCCATACAAAATCTGCTGAACTTGGAAGACCCACGTTTACAGGCGACAATTTATTTTTAACAAATACAATGAAGGGTTGCCAATGGGTTCTCCCTTGAGTGGTCTTCTCTCTGATATTTTTCTAAACGATCTTGATAATAAAATTTTAAATCAGAATAATCCAAATAACAAAAATATCAAACATTGGCGTAGATATGGTGATGACATACTTATTGTCTGGGATAATAACAATGAATTTACTATAAATCAATTTCACAATTACATAAATAACTTACACCAAAATATAAAATTCACACTAGAAATAGAAAACAACAACGAATTAAACTTTTTGGATCTTACATTAATTAATAATAGAAATAAAATAGATTTCAAAATATACAGAAAACCAACACAGACAGACACAATAATTCCATACAATTCTTATCATCACAAAACTCATAAAATATCTGCACAAAGAGTCTATTTACATAGATACCTTAACACTCTTCTATCAAACTCAGAAAGTATTAAAGAACTTATCATAATCAAAAATATTGCTTACTACAATGGTTTTTTTGATAATACCATCATGATGCTATTACATAAACTTCTAATGCAAACAACAATATAATCTATCTACAAGTTTGCAATTTGTTCGATTATTTTTCTTGTATACCTTCGATTTTTTAATTAATCGTATCGATTAATAGAATATTTTAATAGAAATATTTTTTTAACAATTTTGTCCCTTAAGGATACCGGAAGTGAACCTGAGAAGTAGTTATTTTGATTTGGCGTTGATTTCGCGATGTAGGACATAAAAAATGCTTTAAAATGAAAAAGATAAGTCTTAAAAATAAAAAATTTTACAAATTTTGTATTTTTCTTCTGTTCCAATTTTAAAAGAAATTTCAATTTTCTTACAAAACGAGTAAATTCATTATTTAAAAATGAATAAAGCAACAAAAATTTTCAAATTGAATTTAATTCGTTATTATTTCTTAGTAGTAAAGTTAGGTTGTAGGTCTATTATTAGTTATACTTTTAGTTCCAGAAGAATTTACAGCAATCAAGCATTGAATGGCAATTAAAACTAAAACTAACACTAGACCTAGTACTAGAAAGTTTTGATTTAGCCGTGCGTCCAAAGACGCACGGCTAAACCTGAATCTTTCTAGTACTAGGTCTTGTGTTAGTTCTAGTTTTAGTTCGATACGGGTATACAACAATTTAAGACTTCAGTCTTAAATTGTGCTCTAAAATTGTAAAAATTATAAAAATGCTCTATTTTTAGTTGTTATTCATAACAACTAAAAATAGAGCCAACACTAATGCCAAAGCTAACACTAGACCTAAAACGAAAAATATTTGGGTTTAGCCGTACCTCTCTTAAGACAGAACCCAACTCAACCCAATCTAGCTTCAGAACTAACACTAGACTTAGAACTAGAAATGTTATGGTTTAGCCGTCTTAAGAGCCGGGCCCTAATAATTGACAACCGCTTTTAAAAAGGAAAGTTTTCCAATATTTCATGAAAATTAACAATTAAAAAAAAATGGGCACCACGGAAAAAACTCTGATTATTTAGGGAGACGTAAACCGAAAAAGATTAGGAATCACTGGTGTAATGTTTAAAGTTTTTTAATTATATTTATTATATTAACACCCATATTTATTTATTAAGACTTTTTTGTTTATTTTAATCTATTATTACCTTAAAGAGATAATAATAGATCATTTACATTTTTTAAACACCCTGTATATAAATAAATCTAAACATGTTATACATATTAATTTCAAAAAATAAAGTTTCTATTTACCTGTTACAATCACAGCCCACAATAAAACGATACAGCATATTATTAAAGTTTGCTTCATAGTGAACATTAAGTTTCTTGAAACTATCTATTTGTTCAAAGAACTTGAACAGTATTTATATCATAAAGTAAGCGTTATTAACGTTTTTTGCATAATTGTAATAAAGATAATAAAATAGGACCATCGCATTTCCATGTCAATTCGTTTTTAATATAAATTGCATTTTATTATTATTTCGATCAATTTTAACGTATACTATGTGTTGAATGTGTTTTAAAAGGAGGTCAAATAAAGTTATTAAAAAAGAAATTTAAAGTTCATTATTTAGTATGGTAATTCATGAATACTTTGTGTTACCAAGTACAATAATTTTCATTTATTATTTATTTTTTAAAAGTTTTCATAACAAATAACACAAATAACTTTTCGCACACTAGTCGCATGAATAATTTTTTAATTACCCGCTTAGCCTTCGAAATACAAAAAAGTGTTACATTTTTATTTTTTTACAACCACTATCTGACTATCATGTGGAGGTTCTTCACTTGAAACATTTGTAGTTGATTCTTGATTTGGAACGATGTTAACAGATGGAGTTTCGGCGATGATCACTTCAGTGATTGGAACTGTATCAGCTGTAAAAAAATTTTTAATTCTATCATAATTTTATTGTTATGTTACATACCGTCTCTATTCATATGATGTTTTTTAGCGTGATGATGGTTACGGTGATCTTTTTCAACGTGGCCTATTATAACATACGTTAAGAATAAAAGTGGTTAAAAAAATTAAACATTCTTACGTCCATAAGCCACCGAAACAACAACAAAACACACTAAAACAATGGTGATAAACTTCATCTTAACATATGTTGAAGTGGTGCTTTCAAAAAGTGAACTGGGTTTTATACCTGATGCGAAATATTTAAAAACTTTTTGTAAAAGTATGCATGTTGTTCGTCATAGGTCTTTGTAATCTGAGAATAATGTGACTCAACTTGAAATTCTTAGAGATAATATTACTATGTTAATGATAAGTTTTTTGTTTTAACGTATTTACGTATTGTCTATTTTAAAAACATAACCACGAATATAGTTAGAAATTTTAAACTACGTTTTAGTTTATGTTAGTTTATTCTCTAATAATTCTTATTTAGCTTAATTTTATGAATTAATATGATACGAGTTCCTTAATCCCTTAATTTTATTTTTAGTAAACATTCCTTAGTAAACATTACGAGATTCCCACTAGAGATGTGCAAATTACGTGAGTCCCGATGGGTCATGCGTGACCCACCGTGTGCGGGCATCAATTGTTGTACCACTCACGTGAACGTGCGTGATCGTGAATATCTTTGGTTTCAACGGGACAATTTTAGGCGTTACGCGGTTGGAACAATTTGAGTAGTTAGTAAAGAAAAGTATAGAAAAAATATCAGCTCCTAAGTCTTGTATTAGTCTTGTGTATTAGTCTGAAGACGCACGGATAAATCGGAATCTTTCTAGTACTAGATATAGTGTTAGTTCTAGTTTTACTTTGGTATAAGTATATCACAATTTAAGACTAAATAGCAACTAAAAATAGAGCCAACACTAATGCTAGAGCTAATACTAGACCTAGATCGAAAAACATTTAGGGTTTAGTCGTACCTTTCTTAAGACGAAAAACCCAATTCAACCCAATCTAACGAAGCTCCAGAACTAATACTAAACTTTAGAATGGAACTAGAAACAATAGGGTTTAACCGGCTAAAAAGACGTACGGCTAAATCCTAATGTTTCTAGTTGTAGGTCTAGTGTCAATACTATAGATAGGTTGTAGGTCTAGTATCAATTATACTTTTAGTTTCAGAAGTATATACAACAACCAACCATTGAGTGGCAATTAAATTAATTTTCTTTGTTGTTCTGATTTACTTTTAGAAAATAATGCTAGATATTACGTTTAGTTAAAACATGTAGTTAATTAAGTCATTTAATATTAGTTGTAAAAACGTTCTATAAACTAATGAAATAGAACAAAATTTAATTTAAATTTATGTTGAATAGAGAAGCAACTTTGAAAGCCATTTTGTCAAACACGTTTAATTAATAATCAAATTAACAAGGAATGAAACATAATTCATACATTTGACCATCTGATCGAACGTGAGGAACCAGAATGAACCCCACGCGTGACTCTCGTTATTCATGAATGATATTCACGTGAGTGCCGTGCGTGACACGCGTGGGTCTAAATCGTGAGCGGGCATAAAAAGTTACTCACATGTACATCTCTAATTCCCACTTTACCATTCGTGATTTGGTATCAAACATTCTTCAAGATTGCCTTTGAATACAACATCATTCAGATTATCTTTTAACATTGTCCCTAACATATTTTATTCGGGATATTGTCGTCACTGAATTCTGTCACACCCCGTCATAGTTCCAAACATTCCTAAATTAAATATTTTTATTTAATTAAAAATAAACTCAACAGTACAGATTCAGAATATGTACAATTTATTAAAACTCTGTACAGAACAAAATGTTTGTTCTTTTAATAATTTATTTTTAACAAATACAATGAAGGGTTGCCAATGGGTTCTCCCTTGAGTGGTCTTCTCTCTGATATTTTTCTAAACGATCTTGATAACAAAATTTTAAATCACAATAATCCAAATAATAAAAATATCAAACATTGGCGTAGATATGGTGATGACATACTTATTGTCTGGGATAATAACAATGAATTTACTATAAATCAATTTCACAATTACATAAATAACTTACACCAAAATATAAAATTCACACTAGAAATAGAAAATAATAACAAATTAAACTTTTTGGATCTTACATTAATTAATAATAGAAATAAAATAGATTTCAAAATATACAGAAAACCAACACAGACAGACGCAATAATTCCATACAATTCTTATCATCACAAAACTCAGAAAATATCTGCACTAAGAGTCTATTTACATAGATACCTTAACACTCCTCTATCAAACTCAGAAAGTATTAAAGAACTTAACTTAATCAAAAATATTGCTTACAACAATGGTTTTTTAGATAAAACCATCATGATGCTATCACATAAACTTTAATGCAAACAACAATATAATCTATCTACAAGTTTCCAATCCGTCAGTTTGTAATCCGTCAATACAAACTAAAACCCAGGCAATATGGCTTGCAGTATACAGAGAATTTGAAGTTGATGTTATATTTCCATAAATATAACATCAATATATCTTTCAAAAACAACAATACTATATTCAAAAAACGTTTCAATGCTAAAGATAAAATCAACATTCTAGATGAAAATGGTGTATACGAGTTAAAATATGATACCTGTGGTGCAACTTACATAGGTGAAACTGGCAGATCTATTTAATCTCGTATTAAAGAACATCAATAAATGATAACTCAAACTTTCGTGGACACATGTTAAATTATAGCCATGATTTTGATATTCAAAAAAATGATCAGGTTCAAACTAGAGATGTGCGTGTGAGTGACTTTTTATGCCCGCTCACGCACGATCACGATCTAGACCCACCCGAGTCACGCACGGTACTCACGTGAATATCATAATGACTCATGTGAGTCACGCGTGGGTTACGTTAATTCACGTGATTCACGCTCGATCAGGTAATCAAATGTATGAATCATGTTTGATTACTTGTTAATTTGATAATAAATTAATCGTGTTTTCCAGAATGGCAGAATTAACAGAGTATTTAGTTTTATTTATTATGTTCTGAAATAAATAAGCCTGTTATAAAATTGAAATAAATAATAAAAGCTGGCACATTCTTATGGGTAATACTTCCTTTAACGTTTTAAGTCATATTTTACATATTGTTATAAAAATGAATCTTGATTTTGAAAGTGATAGTTCATGAATTCATGTAATATTCTCAAGTATAACAATGTATAAATTAATATTGAAATATTAATAAAAATATTAAAATATGATAAAATATTAATAAAAAAATAATATTGAAATATTAAATGAAACGTGAAATATTTCAAAAAGAGGCACTTGACAACATCAGTCCTCAAAGTAATAAACATTGTCGTGCGTTAGCAGATATATACTTGAAATGTGGAGTTGAAGAAATGGTAGTACCATTAAATTATCTCAATTTTTATGTTACATTGTGCAACGAAATAAAAAGCAGAATAAATTTCAAAAATGACAAATTAGTTGAAATCACCAAAGTTTTAGATGTAACAAAAATATCATGATCATAAGCTGTGTATACTAAAGTCGGGAAGGTTGGAATGTACAATTTAGAACTTTGTTTTTTACATTCAATACAAATGTTGGTGCATTTCTTTTCTTCTGTGCAGCAACACTGGTAATAATTCATGCTACCAATAGGTTGGCAGACTTCAAACTGATGAGCATGACTTTGGAGATATAATAGCTTATGCCGCCAACAAGTTATTCTTTAAGATAATGTACAATGATGTTGCAGTAATGGCACATGCTGCCAACAATTTGGCAGTCTTTAACATAATGCCAATAACAGGCTGCATATTTTGAAGATAATGCACATAATTTGGAACAATAATAGATCATGCTGCCAACAATCTGACAGTTATCTTTTTGTTTATCTGATACTTTATTCAAAATTTCAATCAAGAACTGAAAAGTTAAAAATCACCAGAAATATGAAATTTGTTTGAAGGTTTAACCATTCCACCAAATCACAAAAAAAAGCATCAGATGTGATGAAATTTCAACCAGATATGTTGAAAATTCATCACATTTGATGCTTCAATATGATGCAACAATACTCATTCGTAATATATGATTCACGACTGATGTTTACAAGACCTCTTTGGCACGTCTATCAGACGCCGGTAAGTAGATGTGATTCGTCTACGCACATAGAGTTTTTTATTTAATACTAAAACTATTTAATTCTAAAAAAATCTGACATAAAACACGTTCTAAAAACTTGATAAACATTTCAGACATAATCTCAATATAAGCAATCTGTCATTTCTGTTGTTATTCTATTTTTTTATTGGTGGCCGGAACTGTGGCGTAATGGCTTTTTAGAATAACACTTTGTCTGTCATACAGTAATGCTACTAATCATTACCTTTCAAAAATTAAATGTATAACGAATAGATAATTTAATAGTTGTAGATAAACACTTAAACAATTACACTAATTACTAATTATTGTATACATTCAAGAAAACAAATTTTAAATAAAATGTTGTATTTTCACACATAATATTTAAATTGTTAAATATAAGGCTTTTGTATTTTTTGTTAATGTGAGCCTGAACGAGTTTGATATAGCGGTCTGTCTGGCGTTCTAAAATATTATTAAAAAATCGATCTAATCGGGTCACGCCGGGTCCCGTCGAATCCAAAGTTGCTCACGATCACGCACATTCACGTGAGTGGTTCAAAAATTGATGCCAGCTCACGACAGGTCACGCATGACTCATCGTGACCCGGTGGGACTCACGAAATTTGCACATCTCTAGTTCAAACTTCTCGAACTCCTTTATACATTTTTTTTCCAAACCCTTTTCCCCAAATAGCATCCTTTAAAACCTACCATCCTATCTTTTATATCTACTTAAAATCCAAATTTTAATGACCTTACCAAAAATTTTTCCTTTTTGTAGATCTCTTATACGTCTTACGATTTTTGTTCTTTATAAGAGCATTTTATAATTTCTTAATATCTAAATCTCTCATACAATAAATATAAAACCATTTTTTTTGTACCATACTGGATCAAGTTTATCTCCACATTTAATAGAAAAGTGTTAATGTGATGTAAAGATATTTTATAAATTTTAACTTTTAAGTTTTTAAATTAATTTAATGTAATGAAAGTTAAATATTCGGAATTGATTACCCACATGTTTTTGAACGATCACATTAAATACGGAAAATAAACTTGACTTTTGTAACATTCACGTGTAAGTATTTAAAATTTTTTATTAAAGTGCCATTTTATTAGAAATTGTATATATTTAAATAATAATAGCTCTTTAAATTCCATTATCTTTATTTAGTCATTAAAAATTTTTCTTGTAGAGTCTCTGAAGATGCTGTAAAAAGCGAAACTAGTCAGACTTACTTTAACCCTTAATTGGTCAGGTTTCAATCGCGTAGTCTGCTGGACTACGCGATTGAAATATTAGTTTCTCAGCGGTTACTAAAAGCGTGTACAAACCTGTCCTTCCGTCTAATCTCCCACCTCTTTGATTGTGATCAATATACAAATTTGTAGCGTGATTGCTATATCTGCTTAAAAGTTATAACGGGTAAGATATCAACAATATTCTCTTAGACTACGTCGATCCATTTGAGTAACTTTTTCCTTAGTGATGTTTTGTGTCGCAGTGAATTAACTATTTACCGAAATATGGTTGGGTCTTCAAAACGAGTAGTTTGTGACGATCCTGATTTTGATAAAACTCTTTTAAAATTGTATCAAGATACTGCATACATGCATTAGAGCACAATAGCGATTCAGAATTGTCTGCTAGTGAGGACTTTGTAGAGGAAACTGTAAATGTAGATAATGTGGACAAAAAGTATGCGTATGGCAAAAACCGGTATAGATGTTGATGTACGTCGGAAGTTTTGCTTTCATCTAGGATCAGAAGCATAACATTATACCAAAAATTCCGATTCTAAAATCAAAGGCATGTAACCTCGGTGATGAAAATGTTAGAACATATTAACAATTCGTTAGAACAATTCGTGAAAGATATTCTGTACAGCCCATACATCATGTTTCATACGTAGATATCACTGAGTTCAAGGCATTTTTGGGACTTTTAGTATACATAATAATTAATTAATTAATTCAATTAATAATTCGCAACGGACAGAAGTGGAAGAGAAATGTTTAGAGCAGTCATGAGTAAGAAGACATTTGCTATTCTCTTAGCAGCTATACCATTCGACAATTCTCAAGACAAGGAAGAAAGGAAGAAGAACAAGCCAGCTGCAGCAATTGCATTTATTTTCAACATATTTATAGAAAATTGTCAAAATTTTTATGGACTTGGACAGTCTGTTACTATAGATGAAATGTTTGTAAGCTTCCGAGGAAGGTGCCGCTTCAAAGTGTACATGCCTAATAAACTGGCAAAGTACGGCATCAAAATACATTGCCTTCTCGATGCACAAAATAATTATCTATATAACGCGTACCTTTCTCGGGAAAAAATTCTGATAGTTTTGACCTCACTGATGAAGAGAAGAGGTTACTAGAGCCTACTCAAGCTGTGTTACGTTTAGCGAAACCAGTTTTTAACAGCAATCGTAATATTACTGCTGACAATTGGTATTCTATACAACTAGTTGATCTGTTATGGAAAAATAATATGACGTACGTTGGTACACAAAAAAAAGAATAAGGCCGAAATCCCACCATCTTTTCAACTCAATAAGAAAAGAGTTGTTAACTCAACACTGTATGGATTCAGGGAACAATGCACGTTGATTTCGTATGTTGGAAAAATTGGAAAAGCCACGATACTAATATCATGCATGCACAACAAACGACGTGATGATCCATTAGTACAGAGACTTGAAATAGTTTGCTACTACAATACAAATAAAGGCGGAGTAGATTCTCTGGACGAAAAATGTTCGAAAAGCACCTCAAGTCGTCGCATTCAAAGATGGCCTTTAGCAATTTTTTATTTTGCCTACTAGACATTTCTATAATCAATTCATATATCTTACACCAATGTTATAGGAATAATCCGATCATTAAAGAAAAAAGTATTTTTGGGATCCACCTAGCAAAGCAATTGGTACAGGATTATATGAAACGGCGTTTGACGATGGTGATTATCCCACGCGAACTACGCAGTACTATTGGTAGAATACTTGGAGTCCCAAGTGCAGAAGAACTCAAAACATATGATCTGATTCTAGAAAAATAAGTAAAATTTGCTACTTGTGTCCTTTAAAAAAACAGAATGACAAAATACTTGTGTCTTACTTGCAAAAAGCCAGTTTGCTTACAGTGTACAAAACCAGTATGCAATGATTGCGCTGAAATATCAGAAACTTTGTTCGATCATGTAATTTTTGACAAATTCATTTTTCCTTTAATTTCTAGTTTGTCTAATACAAGTGAAAAATAAGTTTTTATAATAATTAAGTAGTTGCTATAAAACTAGATTTAATTACCTTTTCAGAACAAATTATAATTTAGGTAAACTGTTTTTATATATTGCTTTAGTTGAGTTTTTTTCTATGCAGACAAATTTCATAATATCTAAAGTAACCAGTAATGAATAAAATATTGAGTTTATTTGCACTTTTGCATTTTTATTGACCTACTAAGTTAAGTAGTTCTGGTGACTATGCCTGACTGTTAGTGCGACAAATGAGTCACCGGGCCAGTCAAGGGTTAAACAATAAAACCAGTTAAAAGTACTGAACTATCATTTATATTTTTTCAAACTTATCATACTGGTAGAATGGATATTTTTAACTTTTCAACCTATTCCTAAATATGGTCAACGCTATACATCATTCCAGCGATGATTTACCGTTTCTAAAACTTTTTATACTACAACATCCCATAATCTAACATATCATAAACCGTAATATCTTTCTGAACACTTCTCAAAATTGTCTCTGATGTCTCATAACATCATACAACATTTTGTAATAGTCCCAAACGTCCTTTGATAATATAAAAAGTACTTCTGGCTATCCCATTGACGTTCCTAGATCCCCATTCTAAATAGTTAAGGTCACGTTTGCAAATTCACACAAATTCATTTTGAAATCTTTTATTCCTAAAATCTTGATGAAATACCTAAATTACAAAATTTTTTTTTACGTACTCGTATGTTCTTTCTTATTCGCAAACATTCAAGCCAAAAGATTCTACAAAGTTATTATAATCAACTGATATGGATAATTAATTAAATTTAATAAACAAAAATACACTTACAATAGAATCTTTATTTCCAAATTTTAATATAATAAAATAATAATTTATAATAAAATAACAATAATTCATATAATTAATAGTGTGTATGTGTGTATGTAGTGTGTATTTTTTAATCTAAAGGAGATACACTTGTAGAATTTGCTGTTGCAGTAGGAGTAGTAGTTGAAATTTCAGTTACAACACTCTCCGTTACGTTCTGAGTTGTTGGGGATATTGTAGTAGATGGACAACGACAACATTTCCTCCATGGGATATGATGCGTTTTATTATGATGCCAATGTTTTCTATAATTAGTTGCATGCTCATCATGATCGTAATGAGCTACAAATTTAAAAACAATCAAAAGATTTATATACTCACCCAAACATAAATTACTCACCTTTTGTAAGCTCAACAACAATAAAAATTGCTAAACACACCAGCAGAAACGTCTTCATTTTCGGTTTAATCTTACACGATTTAATAATGAAATGTAATATGTGATTCCTAACAACCGAATGCCTTCTTTAAATACATCAAAAAGTAGGGCACTTTTTCAGATTTTTTACACATCGTATCGAATTAGATTTACACATTAGCATGCTTTCTGTCTTATAGATTTTGGTACAAAACCTATTTCATTATTGTTTGATTTGACGTTCAATTTGTTAAGTTTGTTTTATCAATTTAGGTCAAATTCTCCTTTTATTGTCATAAAATATTTTAAGGAAGTGAGAAAATTAATCATTATAACCCATTTAATTGAATAATTGATATATATGTTTTTGATGTACATTGATTAAAGTATATAATAAATTTCATTTTAGTAATAGAAGTACTAACACTTATACAATTGTAATATTTGGTTTTGTACTTGAAATGCTGGAAAGATCTGGGGTTGAGTTTGATGAAGTTTCTGCATCATTAACTTCTACAATGGCTTCACCTATTTACAAAAAGAGTAAATTAATCGTTATTTTTTATTAATCTATTAAATTCAATTAATCATAAAAAGTCAAAATTAGATACCTTCCTCTCTCTTTAAGTGATGTTTCTTTTTGTGTTGATTTTTGAAAATCGTTAAATGAGGGCTGTTCTGTTGAAGACAATTCTGTTGGTTGATTTGGGTCAGCTATAAAATAATTTGCAATTACACAATTAATGAATTATTTTTGATAAATACATCGGCAATTTAAATAGGTTGTAGAGAATTTTAGAAATACATAAACGGACAAGAAGGTATTTATGTTGAAGATTCACTTTTACATAAAATAAGGAGCTCTAGAATTTCAAGATCGACATCTTTATTAACTAAAAATATGACTAATCTCATTACTAAAGACCGGATTTATAGAAAATATGCTTATGCTCAAAATTAAAGGCATTACAAATATATTTAAATATCTTTACGAATCAGTTAAAAATAAGTGAAATAAGACCAGGTTAGTTATGCCTTTTTTGCCTTTTTTGAATTTTCATGCCTATTATTTTTTTATGCCTATTTAAAGCCTTTTTCCAACTTTTTGGCGTCTTTTCCCCAAAAATTGGTTGAATTATGAAAAATATTTCGCTGTGCCTCTGTACATTTCCTCGTTGTGCCGTCTGACGTAAGAGCCGGTACCGAATAATAAAATTTTATTGATGGTGTCAGACGCAGCGGCATACATGGTAAAAGCTGCGTCTAATATGAAGATTTTTTACCCTAATTTAATTCATTGTACTTGCTTAGCACACGGGCTTAATTGAGTAACAGAAATTATAAGGTTACAGTTTCCATTAGTTAATAAATTAATAAAAAGCGGTAAACAAATATTTGTTAAAGCCCCTTTAAGGGTAGAATTGTTTAGAGAGAGGTTACCAAATACCCCATTACCACCACAACCAGTTCTAACAAGATGGGGAACATGGCTAGATGCCGCTATATACTACACAAACGCCTTAGATCATTTTAAACAATTAATAAATGAATTTCCGGCTACAAGTAGTAAAGCAATACAAGATTGCCAGGCCGTCCTAAAAGAAGTGGAGCTACAAAATAATTTGACATTTATAAAAAGCAATTACAGTTATATAAGTGAATCTATAAAATCACTTGAAAAGCAGGATTTATCTTTAGTGACTCCAGTAGAAATGATTAAAAAGTTTCAAGACAGCACGTATAGCGTACCAGGACATATTGGTCAAATAATTACGAATAAATTTAATGACGTTCTGTGTAAAAATGAAGGATTTGCCATATTACAAAAAATTGCATCAATTTTAAGTGGTGAAATTGTTACTGGATTTATTATGGATCCCGCATTAATTACAAAGTTCAAGTATGCACCAATTAGAAGTGTGAACGTGGAGAGAAGTTTTTCGGCTTACATGAATACGTTAAGTGAGAGAAGACACAACTTCACAATGGAACATTTAGAACAGCATTTAATAGTTAGTTGTTTTCGTGATTAGTGGTTTAATAATTATATATGAATGTTTAGTTTAACGATGTATTTTTTAATGAAAACGTTATTAAAATACATTATTAATTAGGTATAGCAATTTTTTCGATTTCTAATTTTTATGCCTTTTTAATGCTTTTGTTGCCAAAATTTCATGCCTTTTTAAGTGCCTTTTTACGTCTTTTTTGTGCCTTTTAATCCGGTCTTTACTCATTACAAATTATTGTTTTAGAAAAAATAGGAAATGAAGAAGTACAAGTACAGATTGGATGTATAATGCCACATATTTATTATTATGAGAAAATTTGCGTATATTTTAAAAATAATAATGAAGATGTGGTCATTTTTCTTTATATTTTTGTTTAAATGGAAATAATTAAAAGCTTATATAAAAGTTATTGATTGGAAAAATACTGAATTCTATGAATAAATTTACTGGTATATAGACAACGTCTTATACATAAATCAGTTCTACTATGTGACGGTATCAAGGTCAGTAAAGCTCATTGTACCAGGTTGGCCAGAAACACAAATACGCGTATTGAAGGGTAAGAAGAGGGGTGACGTCACGAGTTACGAAGCAATGGTAGCTGGAAAGCGAATCACTGTAATCTTACAGTGTATCTTAATTTATTTCTTATCTTAATTTATCTTCTTTAAATTTATTATTTAATTAAATAAAATATATAAGTTTGAAACAAGTAAAATTGATTTAAAATAAATGAAAAATATGTGGATAATGTAACAAAATACAATTATTGTCATGTTTATAGTTCATTATCAACAAAGTTCATGCAAAAAGTATTTTTCTATCTGTTTTAATTTTTGAGTTAAGGTATCAACCTCAACTTTTGCGCTGAAAATCCGAAATTATGATATATTGACGATATTTGCCATATGTTTGCATGTTACTATATGTTTGCCATATACTTGCAAATTTTTCATACTCAAATTGTAACTGGTTATGAATTAAGCATTTCTACACCATTATGAACAATTTTAACGAATGAGCTCTTTGACCATTCATTTTACATTATGAAAGAATTTTGCAATAAAAATCATCAATTTAATATTTTTTAATATTTTATTACTGCAAAACTATAAAAGTCAAATGCTAATGCCTTGTGGATTTTTAGCGTATTTTGAAGATTGTTTTCTTTATTCCCGCAATCTTATCATATGTAGGTTATAGTTGGTTACGGATTATCTTTTTCCGGTTCATTAACTATTAAAGAAAAACCTAATAAACAATGTTTGTTTAATAGAGTTTTCTGCAACTCTTGCTTTTTGAGATATGGTCGATTTTTTGGGAAATGATATGAATGAATACCTGAAATAAAGACGGAAAAAAATTTGATGATTTGAATGAATTTTTACAAAAATAGTTCTTCCTTTTACTAGGAGTTATATTAGCATTTGTTTTATCATCCCATTTTACTTTATACTAATTTTTTCCTAAAAATTATACGAAAAACTTCAAAATTCAAACAAAATTCTGTTTTGGAAACTAAAATAACTACTTTTTCCTTCATAACTCTTTTCTTTATATTTCGCCCACAAAAATAAATTTGTTCACCTAATATCGAGATACAGCTCAATGTGCGCCACGTTACTCCACAGTGTCTGTAACTTGTGACGTCACGACTAGGGCATGTCGAGGGGGGCGGTTTACTTTTCATACGTTGAAATGCCCCGTCTGGCCAACCTGGTACAATACGCTTTACGGACCTTGGACGTTATAAGGAAAGAATAATTAAAAAAAAAATAGTTGTGAAAGTTAATTTGATGGAGTCATTATTCATCATGAAGCTAAAATTCAAGAAGGCACATATTCAAAATTAATCGACGCAATTATGCTTATTTCTTAGTTCTAGTGATAGTTCTAGTGTTAGTACCAGTGTTAATTCTAATATTCTTTAAGCAATAATAAAAGCCATTTGTGAGGTAAGAACATGATTGTGGGGTTTAAGACATTACATGATGAATCTATTATCTTCTTCAAATTTAGATTCATACACATCACATTAAATGTTGCTCAATTTATATTAGTTTACTTACCACCATCTCTCTTTATATGATTCTTCTTTTGGCGTTGATGGGTTCCATGACGCTTCAAATATTGGCTTGATGTGCTTGAACCCACATACGGTGCGTTATCGGAAGTATTGTTGTTGTTAGGTTCTGTAATTGGACTTTCTGTCCATGTTAAGTCACCTACAATAATAATAAATTTTTGTCGATTTAAATTACTTTGTGTACTTACCACAATCTCTCTTTATATGAGGCTTGTTTTGGCGTTGATGGGTTCCATGACGTTTAAAAAATTGGCTTGATGTACTTGATGGTGTGTTATCAGAAGTGTTATTGTCATTAATTTCTGTAATTGGACTATTTTGATCTTCTGTCCATGGTGCTAAGTCATCAGAATCTCTCTTTAAATGATTCTTCTTTTGGCGTTGATGAGTTCCATGACGTTTCAAAGATTGGCTTGGTGTACTTGATGGTGTGTTATCAGAAGTGTTATTGTTATTAATTTCTGTAATTGGACTATTTTGATCTTCTGTCCATGATGCTAAGTCACCAGAATCTCTCTTTATATGATTCTTCTTTTGGCGTTGATGTGTTCCATGACGTTTCAAAGATTGCCTTGGTGTACTTGCTGGTGTGTTATCAGAAGTGCTATTGTCATTAACTTCTGTAATTGGACTATTTTGATCTTCTGTCCATGGTGCTAAGTCACTAGAATCTCTCTTTAAATGATTCTTCTTTGACGTTGATGGATTCCATGACGTTTCAAAGATTGACTTGGTGTACTTGATGGTGTGTTATCAGAAGTGTTATTGTCATTACTTTCTGTAATTGGACTATTTTGATCTTCTGTAAATGATGCAAAGTCAGCTACAATAGTAATAATAATTTTTTGTCTTTTTATATTAATTTATGTACTACCTTTTTGATTCGAGTCGATGTCGTTGACGGGGTAACACCGCTTTGTCTGCTCGTGCGTTATTACAAGTTTATTTATTAATCGGTAAAAATGCGTTTTACTAGTGAAAACTTTCGCGAATTGAAGGAACTTTTTAACAACTCTATTAATGAGTTAATCAAGAAGAATCGTTTCTCACGCAAATTGTAAATACTATTAATGAACAGTTTATCGCCGAAATTAACGAATTGAAGGTTGAAAACGAGATACTCAAAGGAGAAAACAAGTTATTGTCTGAAAAAGTAGACAATCTGGAACAGTACATGCGACGAAATAGTGTTCGTGTGTTCGGTATTTCTGAATCTAAAGGTGAAAATGTTGAAAATTTGATGATGTCATTATTTACTGATCAGCTTAATGTTGCCTTAACTGCCGATCACATTGATAGATGTCATCGTGTGGGTCCTCATAATAAACAAAGTAACCATCCTCGACCTATTATCGTAAAATTTTCGAGCTATAGAACCCGTAACTTGGTGATCAACGCCAGAAAGAAACTTAAAGGGTCTCCTACCATCATTCAAGAGGATTTGACCAGGGACAAATATCAGTTACTGAAGAGGGAGGTGGTTGGTAACAAGAATGCGTGAACGTCCCTAGTAGGTATATTAATTAAATGTGCCGCGAACCTGGAGGAAGTTCCTTCCCAATCTAGCTCTGATAGGTTAACCTTGGCTTAGGTTGCATTTTTTTTTGTTATTTAGTTATGTGATTAAAACGTCTTCCTACCGCATATGCCAAGAATGATACGTTATTTTTCCGATTGTGAGCTTTATATTATTATTTATTTATTATTATTATTATTATTTTTTTCATTTGTTATTTTCTGCTTATTTATTTAGTTTATGATGCACGCAAGCGCGGTTTGTTTGCTTAGACAGTTGATTGCTTTTTGGTTCTGCAGTTTCTTTCTTGTTTCTTTTATTTCCGTCTTTTGTGTTTTTTTTTGTTTTGTTGTTTTTCTGTAAACTATTACTTGTTTTTTTTTAATAAAATGAAAATAGTCCATTTAAATGTTCGATTTTTACCCGCACATTTCGCAGCAGTAAAAGAATTAATTTTGGGGAGTATATTGACTTATTCACCTTTTCTGAATCATGGATCTACCCTGTTACCGATATTTCCAATTATTCTATAGAAGGTTATCATTCCGCTTTTTGTGGTCGCGTTCGTGACCTAGGGGGCGGTGTAGGTTTTTTATTAAAAAAAATTTTACAATTTTGGCATTTTGCGTGAGACTTCTACCGGGGTCTTGGAAAGTTTATGGATTGAGGTGCGTGCTGATGCTTTGTCGTTGATTGTTGGAACATTATATCGCCCAGGCGGTTCTGTTGGTGAATTCTTGTCTGAATTTGAAGATTTGCCTGGGTGACTTTAATATTAATGGATTTGATATTGATGGTGTTTATGGCAATCGTTTTTTGCCTACAATTCAGCAGTTCCAACTTCGACAGATAATAACACAACCAACTAGAGCTACTCAAGCTACCTCTAGTCTAATCGCTCATATTCTTGTTCATGATGATGTTTCTTTCACTGATTCTGGGGTTCCTGTTCACAACGTCGCTGATCACTTTATGGTTTTTGTTCGGGTTATTGTTAAAACTGGGTCTAGTGACTCCCCTAAGGAATTTACTTATAGGGATTTCCGGTACTTTATTCATGGAGAATTTATGCGTGATCTTACTTCCATACCTTGGTATCAGTTAATTCACTTGAAGGATATTAATGACAAACTTCCTTTTTTTAACAACGCACTGCTGAAACTTTATGATACTCATGTGCCTTTACGGACTATTATTAAGCGGAAAAAGTGCTCTCCATGGGTAACTGACAACGTTAAGCTTCTAATGACCTTGCGCAATGATGCATATGCCAGATATCGAGCTAGCGGTAACCCTACTCATTTTCTATATTACAAACAGTTGAGGAACTTCACTAATGCCTCCCTACGTAGAGAGAAAAAAGCTTACTTGAATTATGTTTTTCGGGATCGAAAGAACTTTGGAAGAGTTTTAGAAATCTAGGAATTGTTCGGAATAACACTTATTCTGTCCCCGCTAGTATTGGTAATGCAGACCAGATTAATGACTTTTTTGTCCACTCAAAGTGATGAAGTTGGCGATCCTTTTCTAATAAACAATTATGAAAATACCTGTCTACCTCAAATTTCAGGAAAACTTCATTTTACCTTGACTTCTATAGATGAAATATCCCAAATAATATCTACGCTCAAAGCCAACGCTATTGGTGGGGATGGAATTGGTCTTGCTTTGTTGTCCGCATGTACTACCTTATATCTGCCACATTATCAATTGTTGTCTTGAAGAGTCTGTGTTCTCCAATGCTTGAAAATGTGCACTTGTTATCCAAACACCGAAAACTAAGAATCCTGCACAGTTGGCCGATCTCCACAATATAAGTATCTTGCCTATCCTTTCCAAGGTTCTTGAGAGGATTATATCTCTCAGATATAATCCGCAAGCACTTGGAAAGATTTGATGTTTTTCCTGTTTTCCAATCTGGATTCAGACCGGGATTTAACTGTACCACTGCGCTGCTGGATGTGACTGATGATATTTTTGAGGCTATTGATAATAGAAAGGTCTCAATCTTTGTACTTTTAGATTTTTCTAAGGCTTTTGACCGTTTAAATCACAAAACCTTATTAGCTGTGTTACACTATATTGGGCTTTCCAAAGCAGCTATCAAACTACTTGAAAGTTTTCTTGCCAACCGCTTACAAGTTATTTCCTTTCATAATGCTCGTTCTTCTACAGCAAATATAATTTCAGGTTTTTGATTTGTATGATTCGTGTGAGTTAGCTAATGTGTTAAAATATTGTACACCATATATGTATGCGGATGACACACAACTAAGCTATTCTTTTGATCTTACTGATTTATTAAATGCGGAAAGAAATATAAATACCGATGTTGAAAACTTAATTCAACTTGCAAAAATGCTTAATCTTAGTGTTAATGGCTCAAAGTCATCCGTGATGGTTTTCGGTGGTGCGGGTGCAATTCGGTATGTCAAATCCAACCTTAATATTATAGTTGATGGACACACACTGAATTTTAGGGACAGTGTTAAGAATCTGGGTGTGATCATCGAGGAGGATCTCAGATTTAGGAAGCATGTTGGCTCCTTACTTCAAAGAGCTTATTCCACTTTAAAACTGTTATATTCTAATAAACACATTTTAAGTACTAAACTAAAAATTCATTTATGTGACACATTAGTGCTCTCATTTTTAATTACGGAGCTCCTGTATATAATTCTTGTTTGGACAGTATAACCACTCATAAAATTTAAAAGTTACAAAATTCATGTTTGCGGTTTATTTACGGAATAAAAATATGGGAGCATATATCTCACTCACTTGGCTGGGTGGGTTGGTTAAACATGGCTCGTAGAAGAGTTCTTCACTCATTATGCTTATATCATAAAGTCATTGTGTTTAGAAGTCCGTCGTACCTATACAATAGAATACGCTACAGGACTGATGTTCATAATGTCAATATTAGGCACCGGCATCCCTTAACAATACCTAGGCACAATTATGAAATTTATAAAAGATCGTTCTCTTATTGTGTGCCTAACTTGTAAACCGTCTACCTAATTCTTTAAAACGTTTATCGTGTTGTACATTCAAAATAGCAGTAAAGAAACGTTTACTTAACCAACTTCCCTGTTATCCTCTTCTTCTTTCAATCTTCCTTTCTGGGATGTTTTCGTTTACTTAAAATAGCTTTTTTACTAGTTATTCTAACGCATATTTTTTACTTAATTCGTTTGAAAGGCTAGTATTGTTTTATTTTTATATTTCTTTTTCTTATTATCATTAAAATCAAGTAGTAATTTTTGTTTTGGTTTCTTTCTTTTTTCTCTTCTTTGAATCTGCGACGTACATCGTTTAGTTTTAGTTAACTTCTATTAGTTGTATGTAAGGTAAATCGAGGATTGATGAAAAACAGTAGGCTTACACCATTGTCTGGTCCTAGCCAAACTGACTCAATCCTCTTTGGTTCTTTGTTTTAATTGATGTTCACGTTCTGTCCATGATGCTAAGTCACCAGAATCTCTCTTTAAATGATTCTTCTTTTGGCGTTGATGTGTTCCACGACGTTTCAAAGATTGGCTTGGGGTGCTTGATGGTGTGTTGTCAGAAGTGTTATTGTTATTAGTTTCTGTAATTGGACTATTTTGATCTTCTGTCTATGGTTCTAAGTCACCAGAATCTTTCTTTTTTCAGAAAATTTTTCCTTTTTGTAGATCTCTTATACGTCTTACGATGTTTGCTTTTTATAAGAGCATCTTAACGCACATTGTTTGTTTTTTTTCCTTTTCTTAATATCTAAATCTCTCTCATACAATAAATATAAAACCAGTTTTTTGTTGTTGTTGACATGTACCTCTCCGTGTAGCATTGAGTTATAAGACATTTCAACCCAAAATGAAACATTACAATTGCAAACGGCTGTACGTTAAATTAAGTTGTATGTAGATAAGTATTTTAATATAGAATAAACAGAATCACTCTAATGCTACTTTTTAATTACCGTTTTTCAAATTTGTACAATCAGATTCTGACTTAACATACACAACTGTATCTTTATGCCTTATAAAAGTCCCACCGTCATTACTCGAGACATTTGATTATCCATATGTTTCTCGAGCCAAATTAAAAAGCCTGTGGTTCTTCACTGTTAGATCTTCACTAATGACGATTCGAGTTTTTTTTAACTTGGATTTATTTCTAAAAACTCGGTCGCGGTGTTTGTAACTTGTAAATTTGATTAAAATGGGGCGGATTTTTTCGGAGTTCCGACCAACACGGTGACAACGATCTACACAGTCCGGCGACACATCCACGTTCATCTTTTCCTTGAACATCTTTAATACTTTCTCCTCCACATTTTCATTTTTATCCTCAACAACTCCAAACACACTTTTCACTTTTTGTTGTAAGAACTGGTTATCCTTTTCAAGACGGAAAATTTAGTCTTTAAGATCTTTTACTTCTTGATGTATTAAACCAGCCACTTTTTCACAAAAAGCCTTACTATCTACAATTTCAATCACAGATTCTTTTACAATCTGTTTGATCTGGCGGAGATCTTCAGCAGATAATGTCATTTTGAACCGATAATCAACAAATATCACACGGAGTGAGGTTCGACACGTCTACTCGCTGTTAGCCATCAACAAGAACTCGCATTTATAATTTTAACGTGTTGATGTGATTTATTTATTTATATTCGGGACACATACAGGAGAAATCCCAAAAAAGTGTCCACTACATTAATAAAAGAAACAGCAAACTTACTAAGAAAACAAAAAAAAAGTATCAAGCATGAAACAATAACAAAAACAAAAATAAAATATCAAATCAGCAAGCGCGAAACAGAAGAGAAAAAAACATAGACACTACATTAGTTCATATAATCTTGATGTTAAGCGCAATAGAAAAACAGTATAAGGTCTATAAAACGGACTATTATTATAGTTTTCCCCCCTGCCCCACCAGCTGCAAAAAATCAAATAATTATGCTAAACGAATGTTAAACGAATGTGCATCTGAAAATATGTACATCTCGAATGAGTAAATTAAATTTACAAAAAAAAACTAATGACAAATACTTAAAGTTAAAACAGAACGACATCATTGAATCACAAAAAAGATTAACATTGGAGCAATAAACATTGTAAGTGTGCATTAGTCTCAACAGACGCGAACCGGCATGCGCATTAGATCCAGAAGCAGGTAGTCTGAACGTAAATGGGGAACGAGTAACATAAGAAGGAACATTAAAGTGTATCTCGTTTAAAAGAATCGGAGCGTCCAAAATTCCATTAACCAATTTGTATAGAAATAATAGGTCAGCACTGTGTCGACGGCCACAAAGAGATCTTAAACCAAACACTTGGCATATTTGGGAATAAAAGCAGTACGGAATATAGAATTTGTGAGCCAAATAACGAACAAATCTTCTCTGTAGGCCTTCAATAAGGTCAATGTGAATATTGTAGGCAGGACTCCACACAACTGAAGCGAAATTTAAACCGGAAACCACGTATGCCATATATAAGGAAGTAATGCAGCGCACGTTAGAAAATGGACGAGCAATTCTAATAATAAATCCGAGGCGCTTGGTAGCTTCAGAAACGATATACGTAATATGATCTCGAAAGAGTAGTATAGAATCCAATATAACACCAAGATCTTTAATTGTAGAGGATTGAGTAAGATAATAGGAACCTAACTTATATTTGAAGTTAACATTATATCTCTTTCTGCTGAACGTGATCTGGCAACACTTATCAGAATTTAGAAATAAGTAATTTTGGGAGCAATAAGAATCGAATCTGTCAATGTCTTCTTGCAACCGAATACAATCAGAAGCAGACTTAATACTAGCATAAATTTTACAGTCATCAGCAAAAAGAGAAAAATAAGAATAATGAAAACATTCAGAAATATCGTTTATATAAGCTAGAAATAGAATAGGTCCAAGGTGGCTACCTTGAGGTACACCAGATGTAACAGGAGTAAAACTAGATATATAATTATTTACTTTCACTGCTTGAAGCCTCCCAGATATATAGGACGAAATCCAAAGAAACAACCTGTTAGATAAGTTGAATTTGTTCAGCTTTGTCATAAGAACGTTATGGTGAAGTTTGTCAAAAGCTTTCATCAGATCAGTATAGATAGCATCCACCTGAGAGTTATCATTCATAGAATTTTGAATATACTGAATAAATTCAACTAGATCTGTCTCCACCCACGTATAAAACCGTGTTGTTGAGGGATTATAGCAGGTCGAAGATAGCTGTATAGGTTTTCATAAATTAATTTTTCAAAGATCTTCGAAACAATAGATAATAGGGAAATTGGACGATAGTTGGACACAAAATGTCTATTACCCGATTTAAAGACTGGAATTATAAAGGCTTTTTTCCATTCTGAAGGAAAGACTGAATATTCAATTGGCCGGCTGAAGATAATGAATAGAGGAGCTGCCAACTCCTTCGCACAATTAGCAATAAAACATCCCAGCAAGCCATCAGGACCAGGGCCAAATTTATGGTCGACTAGTGTGAGAAGATGAGAAACATCATGTTCAGAGAACCAAGGTTGCGATTGATAAATATCATTTCGTTTCTGAGAGGTATTCAGGCAACCGTCGATATAAATCGAATTAAAGAACTGAGAAGAAAGTTCCCCAATCCGCTCTCCGTCGTCTGCTACCTCTCCGTTCAGCTCCATTTTAGACGGAATACTGCCGCTGCTGTGTCTCCTATTTTTAACAAAAGACCACAAACTGAATGGGTTATCAATTAGGTTACTCTGAACACGATTCAGATAAGTGCGATAATCAGCAGCAATTAAAGCTTTGATAAGATAGCTAAGATAGTCGTTTCTGTGATGTAATGATATTCTATAAATTTTAACATTTAAGTTTTTAAATTAGTTCAAAGTAATGAAAGTTAAATATTCGGAATTGATTATCCACATGTTTATGAACGATCACATAAAATATGAAAAATAAACTTGACTTTTGTAACGTTCACGTGTGTAAGTATTTAATATTTTTTTATTAAAGTGCCATTTTATTAGAAATAGTATATATTTAGATAATAATAGCTCTTTAAATTCCATTATCTTTATTTAGTCATTAAACATTTTTCTTGTAGAGTTTCTGAAGATGTTGCATAAAGCGAAACTAGTCAGACTTACTTTAAACAATAAAACCAGTTAAAAGTACTGAACCATCATTTATATTTTTGCAAACTTATCATACTGGTAGAATGGATATTTTTAACTTTTCAACCTATTTAAATATGGTCAACGCTATACATCATTCCAGCGATGATTTACCGTTTCTAAAACTTTTTATACTACAACATCCCATAATCTAACTTATCATAAACCGTAATATCTTTCTGAACACTTCTCAAAATTGTCTCTGACGTCTCATAATATCATATCACATTTTATAATAGTCACAAACGCCCCTTGATAATATAAAACGTACTTCTTGCTATCTCATTGATGTTCCTAGATTCCCATCCTAAATAGTTTAGGTCACATTTGCAAATTCACACAAATTCATTTTGAAATCTTTTATTCCTAAAATCTGGGTATAATATCTAAATTAAAAAAATTTTTATTACGTACTCGTATGTTCTTTCTTATTCACAAACATTCAAGCCAAAAGATTCTAAAAAGTTATTATAATCAACTGGTATGGATCATTACTTAAATTTAATAAACAAAAATAGACTTACATTAGAATCTTTATTTCCAAATTTTAATATAATAAAATAATAATTTATAATAAAATAATAATAATTTATGTGATTAACATAGTGTGTATGTGTGTATGTAGTGAGTATTTTTTAATTTAAAATACCTGTATTTGTAGTATTTTGTATTGATATAAGAGTAGTAGTTGAAATTTCAGTTACAACACTCTCCGTTACGTTCTGAGTTGTTGGGGATATTGTAGTAGATGGACAACGACAACATTTCCTCCAATGGATATGATGCGTTTTATTACGATGCCAATGTTTTCCATTATTAGTTGCATGCTCATCATAATCGTAATGCGCTATAAATTTAAAAGTAATTAAAAGATTTATATACTCACCCAAAGATAAATTACTCACCTTTTGTAAGCTCAACAACAATAAAAATTGCTAAACACACCAGCAAAAACGTCTTCATTTCTGGCTTAATCTTACACGAATTAATAATGAAATGTAATATGTGATTCCTAACAACCGAATGCCTTCCTTAAATACATTAAAAAAGTAGGGCACTTTTTCAGATTTTTTACACATCGTGTCGAATTAGATTTGCACATTAGCATGCTTTCTGTCTTATAGATGTTGGTACAAAACCTACTTCATTATTGTTTGATTTGACGTTCAATTTGTTAAGTTTGTTTTATCAATTTAGGTCAAATTCTCCTTTTATTGTCATAAATTATTTTAAGAATGTGAAAAAATTAATGATTATAACCCATTTATTTGAATAATTAATATACATGTTTTTGGTGCACATTGATTAAAGTATATAATTAATTTCATTTTAGTAATAGAAGTACAAACACTTATATAATTGTAATACTTGGTTCAGCACTTGAAGTGCTGTAGAAATCTGGAGATGAATTTGATGAAGTTTCTGGATCATTAACTTCTACAATGGCTTCACCTATTAACAAGAAGAGTAAATTAATTATTATTTTTTATTCATCTATTATATTCAATTGATTATAAAAAGTCAAAATTAGATACCTCCGTCTCTTTTTAAGTGAAGTTTCTTTTGGTGATGTTTTCCATGGCGTTTAAAATAATTCGTCGTTATTTTTTCACTTGGAAAATCGTTAGATGAGAGCTCTGTTGAAGACAGTTCTGTCGGTTGATTTGGGTCAGCTATAAAATAATTTATAATTACACAATGAATTATTTAACAAATTCATCGGAAATTTAAATATGTTGTGGAGAATTTTCGAAGTATGTAAACTGACAAGAAGGTATTTATGCCGAAGATGAAAATAAGTAGCTCAAGATTTTCAAGATGATAAGGAATCATTATTAATTGAAAATCTTTAGTTTTAGAAGAAATAGGAGATGAAGAAGTGAGTAGATAGGAGATGAACAAGTACAGATTGGATGTACAATGCCACATATTTATTACTATGAGGAAATTAGCCTTTATTTTTAAAATAATAATAAAAAATGTGGTCATATTTTCGTTCAAATAGAAGTGATTAAAAGCTTGTATATTTAAAAATTATTGATTGAAAAAATACTGAATCCTATAAATAAATTTACTGGAATGTAGGCAACCTCTTATACATATATCAGTCCTGCTATGCGATGTTGAGAGTTAAAGAGAAGAATAATTTTAAAGAATAGTTCTGCAAGTGAATTTTGTCCAGATATTACTCGTCTTGAAATTAAAATTCAAGAACAAACATATTCAAAATTAATCCAATTATACTCATTTCCTATAAAAGCCATTTGTCAGGTAGGATCATGATTGTGAGGTGTAAGATATTGCATGATAAATAATTTATCTTCTTCAAGTTTAGATTCATATACATCATATCAAATGTTTATCGATTTATATTTGTTTACATACCACCATCTCTCTTTATATGATTCTTCTTTTGGTGTTGATGGGTTCCATGACGTTTCAAAGATTGGCTTGATGTGCTTGAACCTACATATGGTGCGTTATCGGAAGCATTGTTGTTGTTAGTTTCTGTAATTGGGCTTTCTGTCCATGTTAAGTCACCTATAATAGTAATATTAATAAATTATTGTCGATTTGTAAGTATTACTTTCTGTACCATCTCTCTTCATATGATTTTTCTTTTGTGTTTGATGGATTCCATGACGTTTCAAAGATTGGCTTGATGTACTTGATGGTGTGTTATTATCATTAATTTCTGTAACTGGACTATTTTGATCTTCTGTCCATGATGTTAAGTCACCAGAATCTCTCTTTAAATGATTCTTCTTTTGGCGTTGATGGGTTCCATGACGCTTCAAAGATTGGCTTGGTGTGCTTGATGGTGTATTATCAGAAGTGCTATTTTCATTAACTTCTGTAATTGGACTATTTTGATCTTCTGTCCATGGTGCTAAGTCACCAGAATCTCTCTTTAAATGATTCTTCTTTTGGCGTTGATGTGTTCCATGACGTTTCAATGATTGGCTTGGTGTGCTTGATGGTGTGTTATCAGAAGTGTTATTGTCATTAATTTCTGTAATTGGACTATTTCGATTTTCTGTCCATGGTACAAAGTTAGCTACAATAATAATAATAATAATTTTTTGTCTTTTTATATTAATTTATGTACTACCTTCTCTCTTTATACGATTCTTCTTTTGGCTTTGATGGAATCCATGACGTTTAAAAGATTGGCTTGGTGTACTTGATGGTGGGTTATCAGAAGTGTTATTGTCATTAATTTCTGTAATTGGACTATTTTGATCTTCTGTCCATGATGCAAAGTCACCTACAAAAATAATAGTAAGTTTTTGTCCATTTATATAATTTATGTACTACCGTCTCTCTTTATGTGACTCTTCTTTTGGTTTTGATGAATTCCATGACGTTTCAAAGATTGACTTGGTGTACTTGACGGTGTGTTATCAGAAGTGCTATTGTCATTAACTTCTGTAATTGGACTATTTTGATCTTCTGTCCATGGTGCTAAGTCACCAGAATCTCTCTTTAAATTATTCTTCTTTTGGTGGTGATGGGTTCCATGACGTTTAAAAGATTGGCTTGGGGTGCTTGATCCTGTGTTATCAGAAGTGCTATTGTCATTAATTTCTGTAATTGGACTATTTTGATCTTCTGTCCATGGTGCTAAGTCGCCAGAATCTCTCTTTAAATTATTCTTCTTTTGGTAGTGATGAGTTCCATGACGTTTAAAAGATTGGCTTGGGGTGCTTGATGCTGTGTTATCAGAAGTGTTATTGTCATTAATTTCTGCAATTGGACTATTTTGATCTTCTGTCCATGGTGCTAAGTCACCAGAATCTCTCTTTAAATGATTTTTCTTTTGGCGTTGATGGGTTCCATGACGTTTCAAAGATTGGCTTGGTGTACTTGATGGTATGTTTTCAGAAGTGTTATTGTCATTATTTTCTGTAATTGGACTATTTTGATCTTCTGTCCATTGTGCTAAGTCAACAGAATCTCTCTTTAAATGATTCTTCTTTTGGCGTTGATGGGTTCCATGACGTTTCAAAGATTGGCTTGGTGTGGTTGATGCTGCGTTATCAGAACTGTCATTGTCATTAATTTCTGTAATTGGACTATTTTGATCTTCTGTCCATGGTGCTAAGTCACCAGAATCTCTCTTTAAATGATTCTTCTTTTGGCGTTGATGTGTTCCATGACGTTTCAAAGATTGGCCTAGGGTGCTTGATGGTGTGTTATCAGAACTGTCATTGTCATTAATTTCTGTAATTGGACTATTTTGATCTTCTGTCCATTGTGCTAAGTCACCAGAATCTCTCTTTATATGATTCTTCTTTTGGCGTTGATGTATCCCATGACGTTTCAAAGATTGGCTTGGTGTACTTGATGGTATGTTGTCAGAAGTGTTATTGTTATTAATTTCTGTAATTGGACTATTTTGATCTTCTGTCCATGACGCTAAGTCACCAGAGTCTCTCTTTATACGATTCTTCTTTTGGATTTGATGGAATCCATGACGTTTAAAAGATTGGCTTGGTGTGCTTGATGGTGTGCTATCAAAAGTGTTATTGTCATTAATTTCTGTAATTGGAGTATTTTGATCTTCTGTCCATGATGCCAAGTCACCTACAATAATAATAATAAATGTTTGTCTATTTATATTAAATTATGTACTACCATCTCTCTTTATATGATTCTTGTTTTGGCTTTGACGGAATCCATGACGTTTAAAAGATTGGCTGGGTGTGCTTGATGGTGTGCTATCAGAAGCGTTATTGTCATTAATTTCTGCAATTGGAGTATTTTGATCTTCTGTCCATGATGCGAAGTCACCTACAATAAGAATAATAATAAATTTTTGTCCATTTATCTATATTACTTTATGTATCACCATCTCTCTTTATATGATGCTTCTTTTGGCTTTGATGGGTTTCATGACGTTTAAAAGATTGGCTTGGTGTGCTAGATGGTATGTTATCAGAAGTGTTATTATCATTAATTTCTGTAATAGGACTAATTTGATCATCTGTCCATGATGCCAAGTCACCTACAATAATAATAATAATTTTTTATCTTTTTATATTAATTTATGTACCACCATCTCGCTTTATATGATTCTTCTTTTGGCTTTGATGGATTTCATGACGTTTCAGAGATTGGCTAGATGGTGTGGTATCAGAAGTATTATTGTCATTAATTTCTGTAATTGGCGTAATTTGATCGTCTGTCCATGGTGCTAAGTCACCTATAATAATAATTAAATTTTTCTTCACTACAGAAATGGTGTACCTATTAACTATTATATAAGAGACTTGCAAAATCTGATTAATTTCAAGAGAATGAAGTAGCTTAAGTACTGAAGTACCAAAATTAGCACACTTACCATCTCTCTTTAAGTGTTGTTTGTTTTGTTCATCATGAGTTTTATGGTGTTTGGCAATATGTCCTGTAAAATAAAATTTGAAATATCAAGTAATTATGCTATGTTAACGTTCTTACGTCCATAAACCACCGACAAAGAGAAGAGTGTTATAAAAACGATAGTTAACTTCATGTTGACTTTTTCGTACTGCTTTTTCAAAAACGGTTATAGCTTTTTATATCAATTGAAATAATGTTACGCATTCTAAATACGCTGATATCGTGTTTCTAAAAATTATTCCGATATTTTGTTTGTTATTATTGATAATATTAAAAAAGTCTTTTCCACAATTTTTATGAATTTTTGAAATTTCATTAAGGTGACTGATTAATATTCGTAAATAATAATTTAAATGGAAAACATACTAAAACGTTAACCCGTGTGGGTTACGTAGTATATCCCTCAATCATACACACCACGAAAATCAACGTGTAAACCATGTTAATTCAAAACTAAATTAAACCAGAAAGGAATTAATTACCTCTATTATTATCGATAATATTAAAAAAGACTTTTCCACAATTTTTATGAATTTTTGAAATTTCATTATGATGACTGATTAATATTCGTAAATAATAATTTAAATGGAAAACATACTAAAACGTTAACCCGTGGGGGTTACGTAGTATATCCATCAATCATACACACCACGAAAATCAACGTGTAAACCATGTTAATTCAAAACTAAATTAAACCAGAAAGGAATTAATTACCTCTAATAATCGCGTTTTGGGCGTAATATTTACCGCGCAGTCGTGCGCGTGTGGTGTTATTACAGCGGACAATACACAAGCCACCAATACAAGCGTGCGATTTCTCGTTTGTTACAGGTTTGAACCAGTTGGCCCACCCCGCACAAAACGGTTAATACACATGGGTTTTAATCAAGTGCGGCCGCAAAAGTGCGTTTGCGGCGCATTATGCACAAATTACACAATTACCACACTGTTGCCCCGTTAATTCGTTCCGATTGTTTTTCCTGTCGACGTTCGCTTTACAGGATAATGGTAACCAACTGTTTCGTTTAATTTGATTTCAGGAGCAAAAGCCAAAAATGAGAGAAAACTTGGTCCGCATTCGAAATTCATATTGACTGTTTAAAGTGTGATAACAGTTGTTTTATTTTTTGCAGGATGATGAAGACGTCGATGACGAAACGGAAATAAACCAGGGACATTTAATGGAAGCTCTCAAGACAACCAGGCCATCGTTAACATTGGAAGATAGGCGCAAATATGATAGAATGTAAATGAAGTTTTTTCTTTAATTCATTAATAAAAATAATTCTTTTTTTTTGTTCTTTATAGATATGCGAAGTTCCAAGCAAATGAAGATCTTTTAGATTTACAAGGAGGCAAACAGCGGGCTACTTTAGCTTAATTTTATTTTAATTAAAAATTAAATGTTACATAAATGGGGTTAAAAATTTAATGGATTTTTTCTGTGGTTATATTAAATTTGTTTCTTGTTGATAAAGTTTCTATTCGTCATGTTCTTTTATTATATTGATTTGGTCCTCTCGTAAGAGTCCAATTTCGCCAATCCAATTATATCGTAACAGTTTGCTTTCTTTCCATTACAAAGCGGTATTTGGGGTAAAAACACTCGGTGTCCATTCAATTGTGGGGACGAATTATGTCTTCACATAACAATAATATGGAAAAAGCAACATGATTTTTGTTAAAAAATGATTAGTCACATTTCGAAAAATATTTGTCATAAGTAATCGTAAAATTTCCATTCGGTTTGTTAGTTAACGTTTAAAACATTTCAAATTCTTTTACCATTACCAGTCGCATCGGTTTTCTTTACAACGTCGAAATTTTAATATTAATAATACCGAAAACTTTAAGGAGGATTACCGTTTATTTTAGAAAAGCTCGATGCTGAAAGAGAGAAGAGAAGAGACACCGAGGGTAAGAGAAGAGATAAATTATGAACGGTCGCGAAGAGTGAGGAGGATTTAATTTCATAAATCCCCGCATAACTCAAATTGCGTTATGTATTTACATTTTCCAGGACGCGGTTTCGAATGGATCCGTAAACTAAAATATAAAAGGATCGCGAATACCCCTCTCCACGTTCGTACGCGTGAGCAACCGCCAAAGAAGAAATAACCTCCGGCTCTATTTCAAAACCCGCCCTTCGAAGTGTGGGGCGACATCGTCATCTTTTTTGTCCATTTCTAAAAAATCTTAGAAATCCTTTTATTTTCCTTTTTGTTGCTTACGTAATTATTTATTTTTTTGAAAAGATTATTTTGTTCATGGAAAAATTAAAATGATGATATAAACCTGAATGTCATGCGGAAATAACCGGTAATCTGATTTTGAGCGGGCGACGAGCCCACTCAACTGCGAAGAATTACAATCATACCGGAAAAATAGAAAAACGTGCCACAACGCCATCAAAATTAGTGAATATTGGCGGAAAATATGAAGCAGCGTTACTCTCATTTGCAATATACATTATCCTTTACGTAAATTTTTTTTATCGCCTCGTTTCTATTTCGAATCAAATCACCATTAAAAAAAGGACGCTTTAAACGTAATTTGAAGTTAAACTTGGTAAAAATATCGATAATTAACGAATTAAGAACGAACAATTTGCTAGATGAGATGGAATATGTCCAATGACGCATGGGATTGAGCAAAGAGCAACAGTGTTCGGCCAACAATCCCTAATTTAAATCACACAGTACCAACTGATCGATAATCCATCCGACCAAATTAGTAATCATTCAACCATTATACATCACTTGGGGCATATTGTTAGGCCGAATGGGAGGTGGTGGTCCTAGCACCATTTCCCAAAATGCATTAAAAATTATAGCACATTATCGTTGAACTAAAAACAAAATTATTATTACAGTAAAACCACGATAAAACGGACTTCGTATTAATAGTCTCTATTTATTGTCTCCTGGTCTATGATAAACAACTCGTTTCGTCAAATTCTTGTTAATTAATTATATTGTTAATTAAAAGTTATCAAAATCTTGTTTGAGAGAAAAGAATATTATCGTAGTTAGGTACGTAAGGTGCTACATTCGGATTTCTAAACGAGAAATACTGAAGAAGCGAGTTTATGTACATTATCAGGTTACGAACAAAAAATTTTTCGTAACATTTCATGTAATTGTTTCTGTTGGCGTTTTGGCATCACAAAAATGATAAAAAATGAGTGTTGATGAAAAGTTTACTGCTATCTATAAACAATATGATGATGTGGCGATGATGATGAACAAAATTTTTTTAGGTAGAAGATAGTGTGGAATAAAGTTGACGACACTTTGTTCTACAGTATAGGCATTCTTTAGGTTAAGTACTCTCTCGACCTAGAAAATTGTTTGGTATGAACGGGACAGCTATCTTAAACCATTGTATGGATTAGAGGTGAGCCATCCCAATACAAGCACTTGAGTCAGAATGAGTGGTAAAAAGATTATTGAACAGTTTTTCTAGAATTGCTTTTCCTTCAGAGTTATAAACAGATCTGGATCGACTGTTTGTAAGTAGCCTAACTATGGAATTTTTGGAACAAACTGGTATTAAAATAATCTACAGTTCTATATACCATCCTCAATCAAATGGAGTAGAAAGATTTCATGCAGTTTTTAAGAGAATACTCAGAGATTTCAGTTACGAACATGTAAAAAAGTGGAACGAATATATTAACCATGCAATATTTGCCATAAAAAGTGCACCTATGCAGCACATCGTTTCGGTCCTGTGGAGTTATGTTATGGAAGTCAAATTAAATTTCTGCTAAGTATATTAAAAGGTTTATGGATTGGCAGAGATACTAATGAACTAGTAAAAAGAAATGGTAGAAATTAGTATGAAGGAAGCACAGAGCAGATAAAAGAAATATGATAAAAGAGGAAAAAATTGTTATTTACAGAGAAAGGTATAAAGCGCTGATACATGATTCACACATGTATCATGCTTTCTTTTGAATGGTTCTTAAATATATATGAAGACCACTAGTAGAATTTCCATTACATATTATTTTGTTTCTATTAGGAAATATCCAGCCAAACAGAACAATGTTTTCCCATTCGTGGTGTTTACTTTATAAATAATGAACTGACAGATTAATCCCACTTAAATGGTGGCATTGAGTTGGATTGGGTTGGATATAGTTTGTTGTGTTGCCACGGCATTTTTGGTAGATACCTGAAACGTATAAAACGAATGGAGATGGAGTACTGGTAGTTCTGTAGAGAACGTGATACGCCAGAAATAAGGCAGGAATGTAGGATGGTTTGCGAGAAAGAGGTAGATAGAGGAAATGTGTAAAGATGATGTTGAGCTCAGAGCCAAAGTGAAATGCTATCGTTACTACGTTTGCGAAGATCATGGAATATATACCGGAAATTGAGTACCAAAAAGAGGCTCACTTTATTCATGATACTTGAGATGGTAGACACCTTCGAAGTTAACCGAGATTATTTTATTTGATACAAAAATTCTTTCTCAACCTTAATATTATCCCGAATATATTGCTCCTAATTGTCTTACATTCATATCTATGTATTTCTATTTCATATCCGCCTAAAGCATCATAATGTTGGATTGGGTTGACTAAACTTCGAAATTCCAACTCAACCCAAAATTGTGAAAATCTCGACCATCCAAAGTGCTATTCACGACGCTTGGGACAACCGACGTCTTCGAAGTCAACCGAGATTGCTTCATTTGATTCAAAAATTCTTCCTGAGTCTGATTATTCTCTTAAATTCACTGCTCGTAATCGTCTTACATTCATGTCTCACACGACTTCAAAAATGTCGACCGTCCAAAGCATCACTAAGTTGGATTGGGTTGAGTTGCATTTCGAAAATCCATCCTAACTCAACACTTCGGTTCTCCAAAGTGTTATTCATAATACTTGGAGCAGTCGACGTCTTCAAACTTGGCCAACATTATTTCTTTTGATAAAAAACATTTAATATTAAAAAACCTAAATATTTTCCCGAATATACTGCTCCTAATCGTCTTGCATTCATATCTCGAACGATTTCGAAGACGTCGCCCGCCTAAAGAATCATAAAGTTCGATTGGATTGGGAGGACTTCGAAATTTCAACTCAACCCAAAATTTTGAAGACTTCGACCTTCTAGACTGTTATTCATCGTACTTAGGACGACCAACATCTTCAAAGTAGACTGAGATTATTTCATTTGATGCAAAAATTCTTCTTCAATCCAAATATTCTCTTAAATACACTGCTCATAATCGTCGGTCTCGCTCATAATCGTCTGTCTCACATTCATGTCTCGGTCGACTTCAAAGATGTCGGCCATCCAAAATATCATTAAGTTGGATTATACAACACTTACTGCTCCGAATCGTCTTGCATTAAATAATAATAAGGAGACATCCTAGTTGACTCCTCACGAATTTGGATGAAACTTTTTGTGGTGAATCTGCATTGAATATGTATCAGTTTTATCAGAGCTTTTGATCCAATGGCCCTTCTAAGAGACGCTATTTATTTTTAAAGTTTAAGGGTGTTTACAATTAATTTCATATACCATAAAGAAAAATCGATTTTCAAGAACCGCGTGTAGTTTGCTGTTATATGTTTTATAGTTTATATATACGTTTTTATAAATCAATAATAAAATGTAAAGTTGTAGTAATATTTTATCTTTTAATTTATTAAACACAAAAGATTTTTATTCTTTATTTCGAAGGAAATAAATGATTGTACACGTGCAGATTTACCACACATGGTGTATGCGTATTAAAAGTAAAAAATTATAAGATAAAAGTTTTTTTATTACAATATTTTAAATTGTTTAGTTGATTAATAACCATTAAAGATAATGTATTACAAACATAAACAATAATTTTGAATTTATTATTGGTTTACAAAAGAATATATATGTATAAACCATAAAAACATTCAATACAATAGTAAAATAACTTTAGTAAAATAAATTTTTAGATCAAAGGATTGATCCTAGGAATTCAGAACGTAAGCTCGATGATCATTCACTGAACTATTTGCGGTTCTTGAATACCGATTTTTCTTTGCGGTATATGAAGTTAATTTTAAACATCCTTAAATTTTAAAAATAAATCACTCCTCTTAGAAGAGTCATTGGATCAAAAGCTCTGGTAAAACCGATACATATCTAATACAGATTCAACTCAAAAAGTTTCATCTAAATTCGTGAAGAGTCAACTGCGATGTCTCCTTGTAAGTTGGATTGGGTTGGGGTAGATTTTGATGTTCCAACCCAACCTAACACTTCGGTCATCCAAAGTAGTATCCATAATAGTTGAACTAGTCGACGTGTTCGAAGTTGGCCAAATTCAACAAAAACTTTTCCTTAATCTAACCCCCAACCCAACACTTCCGTCATTCAAAGTATTATTCATAATACTTGGAGCGGCCGACGTCTTCGAAGTTGATCAAGATTATTACTTTTGATAAAAAATTTCTTCTTGCATTCATATCTCGAACGATTTCTAAAACGTCGCCCGCCCAAAGCATTATAAGAGTTGGTTTAGGTGGGTGGACTTCGAAATTCTAACTCAACCCAAAATTTTGAACATTTTGATAATCCAAAGTACTATTCCTGATACTGGGAACATCTATTTCGAACGTTTTCAAAAAAGTCAGCTACCCAAGCTGGATTAAGTTGGATTGGGTTGGGTTAAATTTGGAAATTCCAACCTAACCCTACGCTTCAGTTATTCAAAGTGTTGTTCATGAGGTTTTGGTTGGATTGGAATTTCGAAGACTTCAGCATGATTAAACCAAGTGACAGCCCATATTCTACGTCTATGATTATAATGGAAATAATACCGGAATGTATGGACACTATATATAAAATCATGGTCACCGTTCTTTTTTATGTTACGTCACTGTTGCCAAGCACCATGTTTTAGTAACAGTGAAACATCACTGTATACTGGATAGCACATTGGTTAGCATAGCCGAAATTTATCACTTTATAATCGAACTGTCGAATTCATTTTACCTTTTGTTAATCCTATCGATCGTTGAATGCCGAAAATTATACAACCAATTGGTATACCTTTAGAGCGTCAGTGGTATATCTGTGACAATCTTGTCAGCTTAGTTTCAGGCACAAGTAAAGCATATATGTTAGCACCATTGTCAAATAAAGAGTTAACATCGAAAAATTGAAAGGCTAGGTTGTTCTCGACCCAGGTTTCATGGAATAAGGCCCATCTTCTTCACGAAGGTTACAAGATAGATGACTATGTAGAAAAATACAAACAGTAGTTACAATTAGTATTGTTAAATCTATAGCTTTTTTGTATAGAATATTCTTCGTTCTCATTTATGCTTTCCTTTTTCTTGATTTTTAGTAAATTATTAAATAAGTCATGACTTCCATTTTCCACCATGTCAAATAATCTTAAAATCAGTATAAATCGGTAAAAAAGTGTATTTAAAGGTAAGTATTAAGTTTGTTCGAGCAGAGAATTACATATTGGTTCGTAAGAAAGTATGAACTCTTGAGTGCGCATGCACAAGTGATTATTAATTGCGAATCCGTACCATACTTTGTCATAGTTTGGACAGTAAAAATAAAATACAAAATTGTTGATGATAATATGACCTAACCTGCCTTTATGTAGTGAATGTGTATTAATACGGAATTATACTGGTCACTACTGGCAATCCATTTATTCGAAAATGCCTTTCTATATCTTGATTCTCCGTCTCAGTCGGTTATCGTATCTATCTGATACGATAACAATACTTTATCTGATAGGTTGTATGTAAAATGCACTGTTCGTTGGATTATAGTTGGTAGGGATCTTATATTAATATTAAACCTATCAGTTATATCTCGGAAAGAATATCTTATGACCAGCAAACCATAGAAATATTAACCATGAAACTGCATATTAGGGTCTGAGATATCCAGCATTTTAGTGATTTATGCAGCACACGAGCAGATTAAGATTCATATAATATTATAAAGCAATATGCCGGCAACGCTGAAGAAAATGTCAACGACAATGACCTGGCTGAGACACAAAGTCACATGCTTGTTCGAAACAGAAAGAGCTGTAGCTTTCAAGGAACAAAATGCACATATATGGAATACAGTATACATACTCGATCTTGCCGACCTATGGCAAGATCGAGTAAGACGTGATAATTTAGTTCTTCACTTATTTGTTCCTAAAGAGAAGCAGGAATCGTTAGTTCTCCTAGCACAGTATGGAATTTGCTAATCCATGATGAAATTTTAGACGCTGTTGTTCTTCACATCAACGAAGAAAATTCTCGAAAATCAATAGATTTTCGAATTAAACGATTAATATAATCAACAAGCTATGGTCGCCTGCTTTGCAAAGCTATGTCAACGTTATGAGAGGGCGTTTAAATATCTGGTTAAGAAAAATTGTATAGCACATACAATTTAGTTTATTTGTCTCTAACAACAATATCTTTAATCTAGATGTGATCTTTCCTTTTTCAATAAAGTATTTCTTTGGTGATCTTGTACGTGACAGAAATAATACGGTCAGACAAATAATTTGTAACTATGTAATTCAACAATGAAGTTGACGGTCTCAAGACCCCATTGTAACATACGTGAAATTAAGAATAAGTTAAATCACATGTGTTTTTATGTTGTTTTTCTGTTAATTTTATATTTCTTCCGGCTTGATAATTGTAATACTGACAGACTTTAAATTGATGTGATCTAGATCTTCGGTAACAACTCTACTTAAAAGGAAATGTTGCACTAATGTTGAGTCGCTATACTGTGTAGTGTTATTTCGAAATATTCTTCATTTCTTGGTCTTATTCGCACTGGTAACACATTGTGTGTATCAAGCAATTCACCTTCTAGATCTTCATCATTTATCTCATTACATGAATTTATTATTAAATATGATAAAGGAGATGTTATGTTTTAATATATAAAAACCGATGTGTCACACATTGAACGTAGCACGTTGATTACCATGCATTTAAGTGGAGAATCTGCGTTTAATTCTGCATACTGTCACTTATATTACTGCTTCCTAAATATAAAGAAGTAATATGGCTGCATCTCTGGAGTACCTACTCCTGGTGGGGCGTCTGTTCTTGCAATGAAATGTATGATGTCCCCATCATACATGCACCCAGTGTCCTTTTTAGGGTGTGGTTATTTTTCGTTGGTATTGGATTTTGTATGAAATGGAGCACACTCTTTTCGTTCGTCCAACTCTATCCTGGGGCGCCGGAAAGCTTATTATGGCCCTGGTTATTTGAACCAGGGCAGGTTTGCTGGTTTGGCTTTAGCCGTGCACCTCAAGAAATTTTTTTAACGAAGCCCTCTACAATGAATAGCTTATGAAATAGAATATTCTACAAACTGTTTTGGGTTTAGCCGTGCATCTGAAGACACCTAGAAATAGGTAGTGTCTAGTATTCATTGTTTAATGCTGTATAGTTGTAACTAACTGTACTTAAAGATCTAGAATCATTTTTCGGGTTTGAGTGACCCGAATGATTCTATTTCTATCATTTTTATCAAAAATTCTATCATTAACAAAATATTTAAAATAAAAAAAATTAAATTTTTAATGATTTATTAGTTAAATTTTCCACGGGGTAATTCGTTGGCGTCAATTTTAATGTAGGGTTTGACGACGACGACGCCTGCGGGATTGTATTTCGACGAAGGGAGGCGTGAAACAACGTGGGCGGTGGTGAAATTGTCTCGCCGCTCCTTAAATTGTTTCATGCAGACGATTAGAACTCGGCCAGCCGTAAGATAACAATGTTATCGTGAAAATTGTGCTTGATGGAAATTCGCAGCTCCACCGACATCCCCTTTTCCCGGCACCTCCACATCTTTTTCCATCGTTCTCGTCCCTCAACTTCCCGGACACAACCCAACACGATATTCTCAATTTCTTTTTCGAAAAGGCGACTAATGATATCTACGTACAATCTGTGTAATTAGAAAAAAAGGGTGGGGCGAAACAATCTTTTTTTGACGAATTTTTTTGTTTTGATATTGTTTTTTTAAAATAAATTATTTTAATTTTAAAAAAATTTTGTAGCAAAACTTTTATCGTTGAGAAAAAATTAGAATTTCAATAACTTGCTGAATGAGCCAGTCAAGTTGACGTAGAATTCCGATTTGCAATGTAAATATCCGGGCATCTAGTTACGGCTTATTCAAAGTTGGATCCGAAAGGCGTTTAAAAACTTAAGTCATAAAAAGATTTTTCCAGTAAATTTCAATAAAAACGCTCGCCGAATTAGAAGGCATTCAACGGGCGTCCGAAGAATGGGCCAATCGCGTCTCACAATTAGATTTTTTCCGAAAAAGGGACGTTTGACGGCTAATTGTGCTAAAGACGAGCGAGCGGGCGACGACTTCCAAAGATTCTCATTCCCATTTCGTCTGCCTCACCGTCGAAGAAAATATTTGCGCAGACAGTGTGTATATGAATCGCGACAATTTACATTAACCATTTTTTTTTGGCGTCTATATATTAGTATTTGCTCGCAAATAAAGAAAGCGGGCGTGTTTGTGTTGAAATAGTGAAAGATAAAACGTGCCAAATCCACGGCGCCAATTTTGGCGGATATTTAATTCGATTTTGACTAACTCAGATAAAGCAAACAAAATTGAATGAACTGTCAATATTTAGTTGTGCAGATATTATATGGAATAGAGATTTAATCGATTTAAATTTTATTGATATATCTAGAGAAAAGGAATAAGGAAAAAATATGTTCTAACTTCTCTAATTCAATCTTTACAATGAAAAAGTACAAATTATTAAAATTATAAGAAACAGATTTTCAATTAGTCATTTGAAAAGTAAAGTCATTTAATAGATAAATATACAGACAAATCATGATCTATGGAAAGGATAAAAGAATCAATGGCAATCAATTGAACAGTCCTATATTTCGATTCAAATTGAATCTTCTTCAGGGAGTGAAATTTTCTGCAAAATTACAAGTTAATAAAAAGTAAGTAATTACAAATAACACTTACAATTGTAATGAAACTGGCTAACATAAAACATTAAATACCAGAGTATTTCGTCCAAAATTATTCTTAAAATTGTTGAGAAAAACAAGAAATACGTTGTTACACACCATAGCGCTTTTTTTATAATATGAATGACAGTGTAACCACCTTATAAAAGTAATACGGCAACTTCACGTGAAGCGGGAAGCGCCAAAATTTAAATTCAATTGTTTGAAATATTTAAATTTTTAAATTCATCTTTACAAAAATCAAAAATTAGGGCATATATAGAGCTTAAGGAGCTGATATCAGTTCTGTAATTGATAGTATTTTTTGTGGTTGCTATGTGGAACATCTCCAAAAATAATCTGTTGTGATAGTTGTTAGTTGCATCTATAATTTTAGTATTTTCAAAATCAAAAATATGACCACTGTCCAAACTATGTTGGGCCAGAGCACAAGATCTTTTGTTGCAACGTATATCACTTTTATGTTGGTATAATCTTCTTTTAAGCCATTGGGAAGTTTGTCCCACATAGCAACCTTCACAACCACCACATGAGATGTAATAGATAACCCCAGACCTGTATAGTAAGGGCGTGGGGTCTTTAAGGTTTGTGAAAATTGATTGAGATTTCAACGGATAATGTTATACGATCTTTAAGTTGTTAAGATTACAACAATGTTTAAACATTTTGGTTAGTTTGTCAGTTAACTCAGGGATGTAAATGAGTTTTTTGTATAGAGTGGGTTCATTAATGTTACCAATGGCTGAGTCAACATCCACACCAGGGTCAAACACAGTAGTACTGAAAAGCAATCTGTTTAATAGCTTGGGAGGGTACATGTTATTTATAAAAATAGTTTTTAATTTATTTAAATTTATATTAATTAAATTAGGTTCTGAAATTTTTTCAATTCTATGTTTCATTGCTAACACTGTGCTAATTTTATGTTTTATTTTATGTTTAGATGTAAAATGGATATATCTTCCAGAAAACGTTGGTTTTGTGTACCAAACAAATTTGATTTTATTGTCTTTATCACGAATGACCTCTGTATCCAAAAACGGAACTGAGTTGTTGTCTCAAGAGTAAACTGTATGAATTTGTTGTGTTTATTAAAACTATTTAAAATTGAATTTACGTAATTACCTGGGATAGCAGTTATGATATCATCTACATATTTTTTTATAAACGGAACTTCAAACTCCAACGTTGGTAAAATTCTTTTTAATACATGGTCCATAACAATTTGGGCCAAAATAGGTGATAGCGGAGAACCCATAGGTGTACCGAAGATTTGTTGGTAAGTAACACCGTTGAAAGTAAAATAAGTATTAGTGCAAATTGTTGATATAGTTTTTAGGAATAAATCCTTTTCAAAATCATAATTTTCTGAGATATAATGGAAATTCTCTTCTATAATTTCTAACACCAATGTAGTGGGTATGTTGGTAAACAGACTAACAACGTCGAGTTAGATGATAACATAACCTTCAGGAAGTTCGAAACCTCTCAATTCCTCAACAAATTGAAAGGTGTTTCTCACATTAAAATTAGTTCTTGAGTCAAAAGCAACAGTTAATATTTTAGCTAAGTAAGAAGAAATATTATACGTAGCAGCACCAACTGACGAAATTATGGGTCTTAGAGGAATATCGGGTTTATGTATCTTAGGTAAGAAATATGCTTTGGATACTAAGGTGTTATGTTTTATAAGTTTTTTGAATTCCAAGTCATCAATAAAGATTTTGTTTAAGAGATCTTTCAATAAACTGTTAATAGTGTTCTGAATGAAATTAGTTTTATCAGTGTTACCTATTAATTTGTAAGTGTTGTTGTCTTTTAGCAATTCTTCTGCTTTTTTAATGTATATGTCCCATTTCATCACTACCGTGATTGAGCCCTTATCTGCCTTCGTTACTATAATATCAGGGTTATCTTTTAAAAATTTTTTAGTTTGTTGTTGACAGAAAATTAAATATGAATCCAAATTCGTTGGAAGAAGTTGTTTAGTTAAAAAATTTGTTAGAATGTTAGTACTTCTGGCTCTTATACTATCTTTTACATTATTTGATAATGAATTAATTATGTTTTCAATTTCCATTAATAAGTGTTTGGTATAAAATGTTTTATCAGTTATAGGATATACAAATTTAGGGCCTAAGGCCAAGAATTGTTTTACTTCCTCTGGTAAATCAATCTCTGAGCAATTAACTAACCATTTATCTACATTACCATTGACTGACACTCTAAACTCTCCAATCATATCCTGATGTAATTTTTGAAATTTCTTAATATTAGTTTTTTTTGATTTTATCAAAAGTTTTTTTATAATTTAATTGTAAAAAATCTTTAAAGTTAAGCAAAATGTTGTGAGGTAAATTTACATTGATTTTTTCAAACAAGGTATTAGTTGAATTTGTTAACAGTTTGATCTTATTTAACGTGATTTTAATTTCAAAAGATAGTGTACGTGTTGCTAACCTTTTCGTATAGCATCCTATCTTTTCTTGTAATGGACCAGCTGTACCATCCAGTAAGTTTCTTAAGTTTTTTGTGCCGTCACTTATATGGTTGGGGGTCACGCCATATCTTCTGCATTTTATTAAAAACGTGAGTCTGTTTTTCAATTTTGCCAGTTTGATGTTGTTATTAGAGATGGACTTTAAGTCCTTCTTCATCTGTGGCCCATGTGAAACTTGTATATCGTTGTAGAAACCCATAATAACCTGCTGATTAAATAACTTTATGAGATAATTTTTTTATCCCAGTTTTTTTTTAACTGGGATAAAAAAATTATCTCATAAAGATCTATGGAAACTGTATGTTTCTCACACGCATCACTCAAATTTACAGGTTCACATTTACTTACTAAGAAATATCTTCCAGCACATGTACGTTGGACTGCATTATATGGCATTCATTGTATATTTATGAACATCAGCATGATTTAAAAACTCATGGAAATTGTTCAGAGTATAGAATATGCAATTTAGTATATAAATAAATGGCGGAGTTAATACACAAACAAGTTTTGACAGTCCTCACTGTATCCCACAACTCTAAGGCCGATATTACACTATCATAGTTCTATGTAATAGATTTATTATAATATATCTTCGTTACGTTGTAAGCTAAAGGCCCGTTTACTATCGAGAGTGTTTCAACAAAGTGCACAACAAAGTTTTGTAGCAAAAAGATATTTTCTGACATTTTTTGATCTTCAGTACTGGTGTGGTTATATGAACTTCCAAATATTTACTAAACGCTGGATTACCAGATCAATATAGTATGATATAGTATAGTATATAATATAGTATAAAATAAATTTCTCTGATTCAACATTATTCTGACTCATTCTCGAGGCACCATTTACGTGCGTTATTTAGAACAAATTCTGATTATTGAATAACTTTTTCGGTGTCATTGCCTCTGATAATCAAAGTGGATTCATCAGCATATAATAAACAGTCAATGTTTTCAAAAAAAGTCATGGAAAAACATCTAAAATAAAAGAAGACCAAATATGGAACCATATGAACACGCTGAATCAAACAAAGTATAACTAAAAGAAGAATTTATTTCTCTAACATATTTCTTTAGGTGTAAAAAGAAAGTAAGAAATTATTTTGGTCTAAGTGTGCAATGATTTTGTTGAAAAGGGTCTTTTCAAATGTTTTGAGAAAGCTGGGTAAAATACTTATAGGACGAAAATTAACATTGTGTTGTTCTAATTGGCACAACTTCAGATTCTTCAGCTTACCAACTTGATGGTCACGTATGGCCATATTTGATGCATATAGTACCATTAAACATTTACCAGACAGGACATAAATGAAGTTCTTAACACTCTTTGATTTATGCAATGATGATATACACTCTGAGTTATAGCCAACATTTAATAAATCGTTCATATCATCTAAACACGAAAATGCTTCGAAGAGTCTTATTGTTGAAGATATTTACTTTCGGTTTCGTAAGTTTCGGTTCTGATTATGTCAGGAGCGATCAATTCTCAGGGTATGGTAAGATTTCATGGTTATATAATTCAAATCCACCATTACATAGTTTGTCTATCTCCTAGAATTTCATCACGTGTTTAGATATCAGACAGTAGGAGTATTGTGGTATACATGAAGAATCGCATTATAACGCTTTGGGGCAAGATCGATATCATACTTGATACATTGTATGTAATTGTAATAGTCATAAGTCATAGTTAAGTCATAAGTTGACTTAATACTCGAAAGAACGTTGTTAAAGAACGTTGAGAGTATCGGGAACAGAAAAAATTACTGGTTCCATAATCTAATCTAAACATATTTCCTTTTCAGAACCTTCTAGTCACTCTGTTTTTTACATTTACTAGAAATATTGCAAAAATGTTATTTACCATAACATTACTTGTTGACGTCAGAGTTCTAACTTAATAAACTTGAAACTATTTAAGCAACTTTTTAAATATTTTTATACTATTTAAATGCAGATTAATTCAAAATACCGTTAACAGACTTCTAGAGCAGGTAATATATAAAACCACTTTTAAAAAAAATGTGTACTTAAGCAACAATTCATTCGAAATCAAAGTAGGAAGCTAGGAAGTCCTTTCATATATTCTTTAGTATTATTATTCCCATGCAATATGCAAGTTTATACTACAGATTTTTTTAACTATCCATAATATTTGAGGTAACTATACCTCAAAACAAGGGCATAAGCAACTACATAGTAGTTAACTTAGTAGTTAGTAGATTAACTTTATTTACTTGGGGCTAATTTCGGCATACTAAGATGTCATCATCAGCCAAATATTCACAGAGTCAAAAATTTACACTGCGTATACAAAATTCTAAGTTACAGTGATAATATTTCAGGTAAAATTTATTTTAACGTCAGACATCTTTGCGATCAGAATACTATTAACTCAATTATCAATATTTACTTCGCAATATTGAACAGAAATGTGTTCATAAATATTTTACGTTTTTTACGATTCGATAACATGGATCTCAGGCTAGAGAAAAAAATAATTGATTAGCTTGGAACTTTTACGAGAAGTTGCTGATATTGTTCAAACATATCGTAGTTAACTCGTTATCAGAATTTTTAGTGAATTTTGTAAAATAATAGTGGAATGTGGTCGATATCGTTAGTTGAAGAACTTCTAGCAAAAAATTTAACATTACTTGTAACGATTTGCTAAAAATATTTCTTGCGATAAAAATCGAACTCTTTATGCATTCTGATTCTAATCTATAATAGACATACATTTGTTTTCCTGTAACCAAACGAAAAAAATGCGTAAATACTTTTATCATCTATACAGCATACATGAAATAAGCAATTGTCTTGGAATATAACGAAGTGAAGAATGGGGTCACAACGTCATTCGAGAAGATAGTTACCGTAGAACCATTGAAAGATGAGAAAATAATATCTATATCTATTCTTTATTAATTATTTGGACATTGCGGCATAAAATGCGTTTGTAATTTGGGACAAAAAAATTCTTATTATGCTGGAAATGTTTGCAATTCGATTTAAATTAAAGAGCAAAAATCACGTATTAAAAAAAATACCAAACACTATAAATAATGCAATTGAAAGTACGAGAAGAAAAATTACTCACCGAAATCTCGAAATGTCAGCAATCTCAAAACGGGGACATTAATAATCGTAGTAATCAATCAGAGGCACATCTACCTCTTCTCCTTAAATAAGACGTGTATATATTTGTTTTGAGTAACTTTTTGAACTTTACCAGAGGCGCCAAGTTTCCTGATCTGACACCTCTGGACTTTTGTTGTGAGGAACACTGATATCAAAGGTTTATGGAAAACCTGTAGACACCGAAGAGAAATTACTTCAAAGAGGAACTCAAGAGAGTTCAAAAGATTTTGATTAATTTTTTAATATATTAGCACCTACCGCCTTTTTCCGACATTTCTTTGAGAATATCGGTAAAAGATTACTGAGTTACCAAAAAAATCAATACGGTTTACGCCATCAAAAAAAGTTTTGCGGTGATGGTGTAGCACTAATCACTCGCTCTTATTGTGGATAGACATTAATGTTTGTTTAAAACATGCCTTCTACCGTGAATTTCTTGAAAGTTTGTTGAGGTATTCTCCAGACATAACAAAAAAATATGATTTTCTTCAAATACTTTGAGCATCAATAACTGCCAAACCTAGGATTTTCAACATGGCTCTAAAGTGGTGATTTCAATACCGATATTCCTGGATTTTAAATATCGGGATCCCAGACAATTTATGAGCTTAACTGAAAACCGGTATTTTTATATTAGTATTACTTCTAAACTAAATACAAAAAAAATGTAAAGTGAATTGCATAAGAATCAATTATAGATAAATTTAAGCAGGAAATGTTCACTTTGGCTTAGAAGTTCAATTTTGATCAATCAGATGTGTTTTGTTTGAGGTATTAATTACTATTCTTTCATCGTATCATAAGTATTGGTTAATAATAAAATAAATTTAAGTAATTAATATTTAACGTTTCTAAGCTAAAAATAATTAATGATACAGCCCAACACATCCCAATCTAACCCAACTAAGCCCAAACCAAAGGTGCGACGTAAGAGAGACTAATCTGCCAGATGATTAGATATAGTAACAAAGTATATTTTAACTGTTGGCTAAATAATGTTTGCAATCTCATCACGATACAAATACATCACTCAATATACAACGTTTAGAGTGCAAAATTAACTACTTATTGTCTATTATTACCGCCCTTCCTCTGTCACCACCTCTCTAAATCATCCGCCCAGTACCTTTTCGCTGTCTGCTCATTGCCACAACGGAATCTAGCCTTTTTTCTCATCCTTCCATTGTATTTTCCCTCTCTTATCCACGTCCTTGTCTTCTATCTCTGTTCCCATTCCTGTCGCTTACCTTCCCCAATGATTAATAATACAACACAACCTAATTCAGCTCAATCAAACTCAACCTAACCCAATGGTACTAAGTGAGAGTAATCTGTCTAATCATTAAACAAAGTAAACATGTGGTAAGCATGTCAATGTAAACAAGTAAACACGATGAACAGTCTGTGTGTCATCATTTCCTAATAGAAATAAAATAATATGCACTGGCGGTATTACTGGCGTGTTCCTAAAAGATCACATGATTCAAGTGTGAATAATAAACACAGTGCACCTAAACAGAGTAAGGTAACAAATTATTTTAAATCGAAAGCATGACGAAGTACTTTGTACATGATATAATGCAATAGCCTATCATTTATCATCATCTATTATCTCATTCTGGATGTGTAAAAAACATTAAACTAACACCAGTGTTATAGTCAATGCTACAAGAAATGATAATGATACCTGTAAGTTGACGTGTGTTAGAGTGAAATGGTTTCTAGCGAGATAAACATATTTCGTACATTTTTATGCGATGAATCAACACTTCTCGCGGTATAAATTACAATACCTGTATCACCGTTTTAAAATAATAGGAATTTCAATAACCGGTAACACTACCGTAAAGTCTAAAGATATTTGTTAACAAACGCGCTCAATAACGCGTTTAATAAACGCTCATTCGTATTTAGATCCTTTACCAGCATTCTAAAAGGCGTTCGACAAAGACAAAGAAAATTTTGGGTACATCATATATTAAGAGGCAGACTACCACATGGAATGTTTGTCATATTGTACTCAAAGTTAAAAGAATAGGAATCAAAATTTAATTATTTTAGAATGTCCAAATTTAATTATTTTATCAAATCTTTTAATGAGGTACTATAATTAATAAAAAAATGGCTCTAATTCAACTATAACAAGATATTTAATTTCTCCCGAAAGCACACTGGTTGTAAATCGCATTTCCCGCTTTTATTCTGCCGCTATTGCTTTTTCATACAACTTCTGCACATCTTAAAAGATCTATTCAATATTTCTCTCATCTCTTCGTCATATATTCGTTGATTGATAGGTTTGATTATTAAAAACACGTTATCACGCTCAAATTAAAAGATAAAAAGAAAAATAAAATAAAAATTTACAATTTTAAACGAACGAGTTTTAAATGAACGGGTAAAATTTGATTTGATACAAAATATTTTCTAATTTTGCAACTTCTTACTCTTAATTGACGTTCTCCAGAAGATGGGGGCTAGATCCGCGAAACAATAGTAAAGTAAATAATATAAAAGAATAATTTTATTTACTTTATTGATTTGAGGCTAACTCTCCCTGAAATTACATCAGCTTCTTGAGGGTTTTTGGGTAATTGAAACAAAACAATATTACTGCTTATGCATGAGGTGTCCCTCCCCTACCATACCAAAACTATAGGATCAAGACTTACCAGTCGATAAGCTGGCAAGTCTAAATCTGTTCCACTGTGGTTCTATGGCTTAATTCTTACACTAAATCACGGGACTATCAACTATAATTAAACAACTATAAATGTAAAAAACTATTTAATTGGGAGCTTCGTTGTTGATATCTTTTTTTTCAAAATCGCGCGATTAACTGAACAGGCTCAAACTTTAAAATTTTACAGTTTATACTAGCCTAAATGGTCGTCAATATTCGTTCAATCGTTTTGATCCTACAATGGTTAATTTTAGAATGTCCAAATTTAATTATTTTATCAAATCTTTTAATGAGGTACTATAATTAATAAAAAAAATGGCTCTAATTCAACTATAACAAGATATTTAATTTCTCCCGAAAGCAAACTGGTTGTAAATCGCATTTCCCGCTTTTATTTCTGCCCCTATTGCTTTTTCATACAACTTCTAACTTCTAACTTCTAAATTTTACAGTTTATACTAGCCTAAATGGTCGTCAATATTCGTTCAATCATTTTGATCCTACAATGGTTAGTAACAGTTTTGTAAACGATCAATTAATATATAATTAACCATAGAGAAATAATCCTTTGTTGGCTACCGACCGTAGACACGTAATGCCCAGGGCTTTCCGCCTTTACATGTTTTTGTCTATACATATTTTGTAGATATACAACATAATGTGTGAATAATATAGGTAAATAGTATTAATAGAAATACTTAATTAAAGTTATAATGTTTGTTTAGTGCAACAAGCATTTCAATTATCTTCTTCCTGCTCTGCCATCAGTGCTTCGTATACTGTTAAAAGTTTGCGGTTATTGCTACTATTCGATCTTCTTTGACACACCTGATCCAATATTTGTGTGTTGAGACTTTTATTAATGAATTTATTGTTTAGTGTCTTGTGTCTTAATTGAATTGGTTTTATTTGTATTATATCGTACAGATCTTTATTGCTTATGTTGTGCAAGGGATTGTTTCGATGTCGGATTTTGCTTATGATCCTTAAGCATCTTCCTTCAGCTTTGTTAATGATCTCCTTGGTGTTCTTTGTGGATTTGACATTCTCACAATGTGACTATAATCTAAAACTGGCCTGCATATGGCTTTGTATATTTTCATTGAGGTACTGGTATTTGTGCCTTGGTCTTTGTAAGTTAGCGATCGAAATAGTTTCGCTCTTAGCTTAAATAGTTTTATGCCATTATCTACCGTGATACCAAGATATTTCACGGTTTGATGTAAACATTGTCATCAACTATTCTAGGAGATCTATCGGATATTCGGTGGTTTGGGATAAGCATTTGAAATTTTTTCGGATTAGGCCTAAGTCTCCACTTGTGTAACCATTCCAATATTTGGTCGTAGAGTCCCTGAAGGTTATCTGTTGCTTTGTCAAACGTGTTGTTGTGTGAAATAAGCCTAGTGTCGTCCGTATACTGCAAAATATACAACTCTGGGTTGAAGTAGTTCGGGTCTTCTGCGTATATTGTATACTGCTAAGTAATTGCAGTAATTGCAAATAAGACATTCTCGGTTGGGCTAAACTCGTTATAGAAATGTTTTGCTAATGCTTCGCATTTTTGACTAATTGTTTTGTGTTCTCTGTCTTCCAATATTAACGTAGGAATTATCTTAACTTTATTATGTTTGGTAACGTTTTTGATTTTCGGCCAAAAGGTAGGTCCTTGGTCTTCGTTTATTTCTGCGCATACCTTCAACCATTGATCCTGTTGGAATGTTTTAATCGCTTTACAAATTTCTTTATTAGCTTTGTTATATTCCGTTTTTTTGTTTGGGTCTTTTGATCTCATGTATTCCCTGTATATTTTTCGTTTATTTTTGAGCTTATTGATGATTTTTGCAGACAGGTAGTACTGGAAGGGTGTATTTATTATTTTTAGTGTGTGTTTGGTAATAGTGTTTGTGACTTTTAATTGGAAGTCGGTGATGAATTTCATGTTTATTGATTGTTGAATGTCATGTGTTGTATTTAAATAATTTCCCATTTCTTTGTTTACCCCATCAATGATAATTGACCATTTTACACGAAAATTCTACTCGCTTGACAACATGAGCAGTGACGTAGAAAATATTTTTAAAACATTTTTTTATTGCAAATAATGTTTAATTTTAAATAAACTTTGGGACCTTCTATCTGGTTAAGGAGTCACTTGCGTATATTTTAAGACTATTCATCTTAATTTTTCAAGTATTGAATGCATATTTATTTTATTAATATATAATTAGTCACATTATATCCTGTATGATGTGACTAATTTTCATCCATTAGTTTGTTAGTAATTTTTTTTATTTGCTTTGAAAACAGAAAATTTTTATTTTTCCTTTCGATGTAAAATGAAATTTCCATTGAAAACTTTGTATACAATTTTCATAAAGCTAACTTTCAAACGAACCGTATAAGTTTGATGGGCAGACATAAACCGGTAAATTCGTTCGCATTATAATGTTTATGCGTTTCTCTCGTCTGCAGAGGCTCCACAGCGCTGGAATAGCTGTGGCAAAACGCCCCTATCGCTTTTGTGGGCGCTAATTTCGCCCAGTGTCTGCGCGCTATCTCGAGAAAGGAGCGCAAAGAGCCTGCAATTTATGACACGGGCCGCGCACGTGCGAGAGATAGTGATAAAGGGCTCGAAACCTCCACTCCGTGCCACCACCTCCACCACCGACGACGACGGCGACGACGACGACGGCCGTTCCTTTCGTTGTTGTTACCGCCCCGCCTTGCGCCCCCGATAACGGCGCCCCGTATAATAGGATTTACTATACGTAACATAATGGTCCATTATGCGCCGTTTTCTTATTCTTTCACCAAAGATAAAATGCCGAAATACTCGGTCCATATCGGAGTTATCAGTGTTGCGGCAGCGCGTTCAGGCCGGAAATGAACGCGCCTCCGCGATAACCGAACACGGGGGGCTCAGCGCCCAGCCCCCGAGACGACGACGCCCTACCTACAATGCGCCCCGTAATGTTATCTGAACGGTTTTTACGCCTTTTGTGTTTTTGAGAGCGGCCCTTTCTGTGCGCGATTGTCTACCCGACAATCGCCGTTGATTGTTAATTGAGTTTCGCGGATGGCGCTACTGTCCGGGATTCAACATCGCGTGCGCGCCCCCTTTTGTACATCCCCACTTGGATTCAGAAACTTACTTAACACTTATCAACTTTCAACGATCAAAATCTCAGTTTTATTATTATTAAAATTTTTTATCACAATTTTTAATGGAATCAATTGAAATGATTTTCACGCAGCACATCTTAATTTCCTACTTGCCGCTTTTGTTAAACGTGATGTAAAGGAAATTAATTAAGCAAACAAATTGATTATGCAATGAAAGAGTGTATAACAAACAGTTTTGAAATCGTTAATTTTCCTTAAATAACATTAATTCATTCGTTACGCAATCGTTCCGAGTCGCTTCTATTTTTCTATCCAAATTAAAATACCCCAAATATTTATTCCCAAACAAATTAAAAATCTCATCTAGCCACAATGCCGAACGAAATTAAAACCGTACCAAATTACTTTTCGTCTAGCGATTGTCAAAAATGTGATTAAAATCAAACCGCGCCCGGCTCTCATCAGCTAACTCTCCCGTTCGTTTGTCACGCTTAATCCGTGTTTGCCAAACTCAACCCCGTTCATAATCAACGGATACAATGGGATGAGAACGGAATCCATTTGTCACAGATGTACAAGTATACTTATAGCTCCAATTTATATAGATACAGAAAATAAGATGATAAGTACGTAGTGAAATTAAAAAAAAAATAATAGTTATTTATTATACAAGGAAAAAATATTAGATTAATTTTTAACACAAAGCACGAAGGTTGAAACTATAATTTTGTAACTTCGATAAATACTGATTTATTATCAACTATGAAACGATAATGCAAGACCCCATACTGTTATGGTTACAAGAAGGTTCCCGGAGCTTAAAGATGTCTAGAATATAATGGGTCAGCGACTAAGATAAGTATCCACGTTTCCTAAGAATCTAGATGAACGTCGACACAATCTAGAGCAACGTTTCTTAACCTTTCTAATATTGCGACCCATAAAACAGAAAAAAATTCATACGACCTACAATTTGAAATTTTTGATAGATGTAACCTAATTCTGTATTTACATGAATTATTTTTTCATGAGTTTAAAAGAAAATAAATTATTTTTCTGCAAGAATTGGTAATTTCGTGGAATGACACAAATTTAGAATGAGTTAAAAACTTGATATAAAGAAATTGACATACGTATTGATTTGTTTTCACAAAAAAAATTATAAAGATATTTAAAAAAGGGAATTTTTAATTTTATAAAGTGGTATAAATTTAGGATGAATTCAGAACTTGATATATCAACAAGAAAATGAGATACTGTTTCTTGTTGTTTCTCTCTTTGTCTTTACAAATCACAAAAACATTCATCAAGCAGTCTTAAGAATTAATATTTTTTTATATTTTTCAAAAATTATTTAGAAAACTTTAATTTTATAAAGTGGCATAAATTTAGGATGAATTCAAGACTTGATATCTCAAAAGCAAACTGAGATAATTACGCATAGATTTGTTCCCAGAAAAATACACATTTCCTTTGAAGTGGTTTTAAGAATTCGATTTTTAATTTTTCAAACATGATTAAGGATATTTTTTTGAGTTTTAAACTTTATGTATCAAAAATGAATTGTGATACTCAGGAATAGATATATTTTCGGAAAAGTGTATACTTTCCTTTATAAATCAAAAACAAAAAAATATCAAGGTGTCTTAAGAATTCGATTTTTTACGATTTTTCAAATATGATTAACGAAATTTATATTTTTATGAAATTCCACAAATTTAGGTTGATTTCAAAATTTGATATCTCAAAAACGAATTGAGGTACTCACGCATGATTTTATTCTTGGAAAAGTGCGTACTTTCCTTTATAAATCACAAAAAAAACTATAAAAATATCTTAAGAATTCGATTTTTACGATTTTTCAAATATGATTAAGGAAATTTTTAATTTTATGAAATGCCACAAATTTAGGTTGAGTTGAAAATTCGATATCTCAAAAACGAATTGAGGTACTCACGCAAGGATTTATTCTTGGAAAAGTGCGTATTTTCCTTTATAAATCAGAAAACAATTTATAAAAATATTTTAAGAATTCGATTTTTTACGATTTTTTAAAAATGATTAAGGATGTTTTTAATTTGATGGAATAATAGTACGAATTCAGGTTAAGTTCAAAACTTGATATTTCAAAAATGAATTGAGATTCTCACGCATGGTTTTATTCTTGGAAAAGTGCGTACTTTCCTTTATAAATCACAAAAAAAATTATTAAAATATCTTAAGAATTCGATTTTTACGATTTTTCAAATATGATTAAGGAAATTTTTAATTTTATAAAATTCCACAAATTTAGGTTGATTTCAAAAATTGATATCTCAAAAACGTATTGAGGTATTCATGCAAGGATTTATTCTTGGAAAAGTGCGTATTTTCCTTTATAAATCACAAAACAATTTTTAAAAATATCTTAAGAATTCGGTTTTTTACGATTTTTTAAAAATGATTAAGAATGTTTTTAATTTGATGGAATAGTACGAATTTAGGTTAAGTTCAAAACTTGATATCTCAAAAATTAATTGAGATTCTCACGCATGGTTTTATTCTTGGAAAAGTGTGTGTTTTCCTTCATAAATCACAAAAAAAAATTATAAAAATCTCTTAAGAATTCGATTTTTTACGATTTTTCAAACATTATTATGGAAATTTTTTAATTTTATAAAATGCCACAAATTTAGGTTGACTTTAAAATTTGATATCTCAAAAACGAATTGAGGTACTCACGCGAGGATTCGTTCGTGGAAAAGTGAGTATTTTCCTTTATAAATCACACCACCATTTATAAAAATATCTTAAGAATTCGATTTTTCACGATCTTTCAAATATTATTAAGGAAATTTTTAATTTTATGAAATGCCACACATTTAGGCTCACTACTACTCACGAAAAGATTTGTTTTATATTTTCCCTTATAAATCACAAAATAATTCATAAAGATATCTTAAGAATTCGTTTTCTAAGATTTTTCAAATATTTAATCATTTTTGATATTTTCAGTTTTATGAAACTTAACAAATTTAGATTGAGTTCAGACCTTTATATCTCAAAAACGAATTGAGATACTTACGGATGGATTTGTTCTCGGACAAGTGCATATTTTCCTTTATAATCACAAAAACAATCATGAAGATATCTTAAAAATTCGATCTTTTACGATTGTTTAAAAATGATTAAGGACATTTTCAATTTTATGAAATGGTACAAATGTATGTTAGGTTTAACACTTGATATCTCAAAAATGAATTGAGATTCTCACGTATAGTTTTGTTGTTGGAAAAGACGCACTTTTCCAACAACAAAACTATACCTTTCTTTATAAATCACAAAATAATTTATAAAGATAACTTAAGAATTCGATTTTTTACGATTTTTTAAACATGATTAAGGAAATTTTAAACATTATGAAATGCCACATTAAGTCCAAAACTTTATATCTCAAAAACGAAGTGTGATACTCAGGGATGGATTTATTTTCGGAAAAGTGCCTACTTTTCTTTATAAATCCCAAAAAAATTCAACCAGGTATCTTAAAAATTCGATTGTTTATGATTTTTCAAAAATTTAATATTTATTAAGGACATTTCTAATTTTATTAGAAGCTACAAATTTAGATTGAGTTCAAAACTTAATATCACAAAAACGAATTGAGATATTCACGGATGGATTTGTTCTTGGAAAAAGTACATGCTTTCCTTTATTAATTAAAAAAAATCATCAAGGTATCTTAAAAATGCGATTTTTTACCATTTTTTAAAAATGATTAAGGACATTTTTAATTTCATGAACTACTATAAATTTAGATTGAGTTTAAAACTTGATATCTCAAAAATGAATTGAAATATTCATGCATGGTTTTCTTCCAGAAAAAGTGCATACTTTCTTTTATAAATCATAAACAAATTCATCAGGATTACTTAAGAATTTGGTTTACGATTTTTCAAAAATAATTAAGGAAATTTTATGAAATGTCACAAATTTAGTAGGTTCAAAACTTGATATCTCAAACGAATAAGACGAATTGAGATAGTCGCGGATGGAGTTGTTCTCGGAAAAGTGCATCAATTACATTTTCTTTATAAATTACAAAAAATCATCAAGGTATCTTAAAAATTCGATTTTTTAAAAATGATTAAGGACATTTTTAATTTAATGAAATATTGCAAATTTAGGTTGAGACACCTCTTTGTCAAGGTGTCTTATCTATATAGGTATCTTATCAAGATATCTTAAGAATTCGAATTTTTACGACTTTTTAAAAATGATTAAGGAAATTTTTAAATTTATGAAATGCCGCAAATTTAGGTTGAGTTCAAAACTTGATGTTCATCATCAGAAACCACTCTTTATCTAGTATCCTTATTAATTAATTAGTCAATTACATCGTTTTTTATTTTTTTAACAATTTAATTACACATTGCAATTCTACACCCTTATACAAATCTCCCAGATCCGTAATAGACAGTTAAACGATGTAATTGAATAATTAATTAATAAGAATACTCGCTAAAGAGCGGTTTCTGATGATGAACTGTTTAAAATATGTCTAAACGTCAAATCTATTGATAATCAAAATAAAAAACTAAGAAGAGATTCCCGTAATTTAAATTTTCTATAATCATTCAAAGAATATAAATCTTCTTTAATCATAAAATAGACATTCTAATTAAGAAATTTTTAATTTTATAAAGAACAACAAATTTAAGATAAATTCAAAACTTGGTATCTCAACAGGAAATTGAAATACTACGGTTTTGCTCTTGCAAAACTCCGTACTTTCCTTTATAAATCACAAAAAATACCGTGTAAGCACGAAATAAATTCTTAAATGAACTCCAAAAGAATTTTTTTGATATTGCTTACATCTAGTTCCTCTTTTACATATTTTTTTTGGAGCATTAGTTTTACTTGGAAATTTGTGACTCATTTTATATGTTTTACGACCCAATTTTGGACCAACAATAAAGCATTATTATTTATACTGAAGCTTCAAGTTGGAAAAAATATTTTTTTTTATTTGGCATTTCATCTTTGTTGCGTACTTTTTTCCCATGGACAAAAAAGTGGCATTCTATTACTAATGTCAAGTTTTTAAGTTAAATAAGAAGTGTAATTTTTTATTTAATAATAAATAAAGAACTTGTTTGTATCGATATAGTACCGTGTGAAACAAATTTTACTTCCGCATACTAAAATCGATACAATTCCTACAACTATTCTATTGATAAGACATTATTTATTTTTCGGTACATGTAGATTTGTTGAATAGGTCCTTGTTCAAAATCAATCCACCTATTGAAACGTAAAACGCGTTCAACGCATACACAATTTATAAAGATTGCGATAGGTTATGGAAAAATAATTCCTCCTTTAAAATTTCTTAACGTTTTCTCTTCATCTCAAGTTCCAATTCAGATATATCCAAAACAGGTCACGTTCGGTCGAATCAAGGGGGCAGAAAGGAGAGAGAATTTGCACTTGACGTGGTTGAAATACACTGAAGTAAATCGCGTTACGCGTAGAAACGACCCCGGGGGTGAAAGAAAGGGTAGGAAGAAGAAATGCGACTCCCTTTTGGGGTTTCGCAAATCATAACGTATAAAGACAACTATTATGGTAATGGAAGCGTCAGAGTTCTTCACCCTCTTTCACGCGTGTTGTGCACGCTAATTGAAAGTATCCACTCATAAAAATCAATTCGTAGGGGATAATCTTTTCTGATAGGAAGGGCGGAGTTGCCTTTAAAGGGGAGATTTTAGATTATAACGTTGGGTTTTTGACTATGCAGCCTTTTAAAATTTTACATTTAGTATAAGATTTATATAGTTTTCGTTTATTATATTGCTTATCTAGACGTGTGAGCTTTTATATTAGATAGTGGGAGATCTTTTTTTATTTCGATGAAAGGAAGGGTCTCGCTCTTCAACTCATAAAAGCCCTCCTCAGAGAACCAACAATACTTTGTGTACACATTCGCGGTGCGTTCACAAACCGCTTTATGTGAAAGTGTATTCTTTGAATACGGTCATTGTGCGCGAGGAAAATGCAGCGAAGAAAATAAAACCCTAACGTTGATAAGACGACACGTGGAATGAACAGTGTGGCAATACATGCGTCGAGATAAAATTCTAAACCAGACGGTTAAGCCATTATCACATACACATTCTATCCTTTTTCCGAAAACAAATAAACCATACTTGCTTTGCAATGGGCGTCTCACCAGAACGTATGTAAATTTTATCATCGTTTTATATTTTTGATAAGAATGCGCATATTTATGTATTTATTTATTTACTTGTGTACTTTGGTTGTTTGTTGTTTAGATGTAAACAACGCGCGCGCGAGAAATCTTCTGGGCAGACCGTTTGGGAACTTTCGTAATTTACGCGGGTCGATGATATCCTTTCTTTTGTCGAGAATCACGACGCGTGTATATACGATACAAACTTTTGTGCGAGGGTGGTGGATCGTTAATAAATAGAATGGGATTATTCTCACATGTTTTGTACGCAACATTTTCAAACCCCACATCGTGTCTAAACGGCAGTATGGATGTAAAATAAGAAAAAATCAAGAACATTTAATAAAACGATAAATGATAATTGGAATTAATAATGTTCACATTCACTTCAAGTAACTCTGCACCACGATATCTTTCATTTTCTTTCAATAAGGAAGGAAATTGACGACGGTGTTTCATGATATTAGTATTGCAAAACTTTGTTAATGTCTATTTAAAACGATGTTTATAAATACAACGCAATTGATAAGATGGGAAGATCCTAACGGTGAGCTGCTATTACCACAGCAAACTTTTTCCAAATTGATCTCCGCTTTTAAAATTAAGGATAATTCTTAATTTTGCCTGAGTTAAAGTAGTATGTTTATGAACTAATCAATTTTTTAAATACATAACATTTTTTTGGACATATTTTGACGTCGACTACTATTGATGAATTGGTATATCAAATGCTAAACAAGGCATCAAAACCTAACTGATTGTAAGATGAGAGCTGTCCCAGAAAAATGTTATGGTTAGGGTAAGTCTTCCTAACCATCTAGGTTAGGGTTTAAGTTAGGGTTTAACTATTAATCAACGCTTTCATCAGGGATTAATATGTTATCCGTCAGCTTGCCTTATCTCTAAATAAACATACCGGCATATGCTATCCTTAACTCTATCAAGCAATGAATGAGTTAACTAAAAACACTTATATTTCTAACCAGTGTTTTCAATTCCATACCAAAATCTTAATTCCGGGTTTCGGTATTCCTATTATATTAAAACCAGGATGCTGGTATTAATTTAATGTATTTTACTCGTCCAAAATGAAATAACAGCTGATGATAAATAATAGGCAAACGTATTTGGGCAAGCTTTTAATTTTTGTTATTTATTTATTTATTTATTTGTGTTCTTTGGGATGTAAACAGGACAAGCCCAGTGAAGCATCCGCTAATAATACATAATAGAAACAATATCAAAAATTAATGTTAATAATACATACAAATATATATAAAAGTAAGCAAAAACCAGCAAAAAGGAAAATAAAAAGATATAAAAACAAAATGAAAAAATATTTAACGTTTTTTTTTTTTAATAATGTGATTATCAACGACTAAAGACGACTAACGCAATGCTAGTGATGATGCAAGTGGCGAATGTTTTTCTTGAATGTCGCCGTAGAGGTGTTAAACATACCAAAATTTGAGCAATAGCGGTTAAACGAGTGCATAAGGCGTGTTGAAGGCGTTATTGAATGAATTTGTTACCCTATTTTGTTTAGGTACACTATGTTCATCATTCACATATGGGGCATGATTTCTTTTAAAAATACGACCACGAAAGGTTTTTAAATTTGTATGAAAATCATTAGAAAAACCATCCATGGTCTTTATTTTATAATGATCTAATAGATTAGTCCAACTGACAGTTGGGTTGTAATTATAATATGAACAATAATTGGAGTATGGTAAGTGAGAAGGTTAGGGTCTGTCGAGGCGTTTTTGCCCACTTCCTATTCACCTACTAGTTAAAAGAAAAAGCGCAACCTTAACTAAAAAGAGCGAACCTACTAAAGAAGTAATGGAAAAGTGAAAATCCAACACTCAAAACATGGATACGCAGGAATTTTTTGTATGCAAGAGACAGAAAGAAGAGGCAGAGATAGTGAATGACAAGCTCAGGGACTTATTGACACATGAAAATTGCGTCAATAAAATGCTTGAAATGGCAGAAAAATGGAGTTGCATTGAGAGATATGTAAGGAAGATGTTGGTGACGAAGAAAAATGGAGAAGCATTGTTTTCACCGATATATGTGTGTGAGTGAGTGGACAGGAAGTCGAAAAGAAAACGAAGAGTATAGGAGGATGAAAGACCAACGCCAATGGAAGAAGAAGATGGGGAGTCACGAGGGTTCCCCTAACGGATACGTAATGTAACTATAAAACTTTTAAAGAATTGGTGTGATTTTCTTTTTTGTATTGATATCACCAATGTGAGGGAGAGTTTAGAAGAAGAAAGGAAGACGTGGACAAGACGCTAGAAGGAGACTCCGAAGAAGACTTTGGACAAAACGCTAGAAGAAGACCAGATGTCTGTATAGCAGATTTTCCGCGACCTCGTAAAAAAGAGAGGTTTGTATAGTGTTAGGTTGGGTTGTATTATTAACTATTGGGGGAGGTAAGCAACAAGGTTAGAGACATTCAGAGATACAGAGATAGAAAAGGCAAGACTCAATAAAAGATATAAGGAAGAAAGTGAGGAAAAGAAGAAGTTGGACTATGGACTTAATACATTTATTGTAGTGAGATTTATATTTATATGTCGCAGGTGTTGTGGTGCCTTATATTGTGTCGAATTAGTAGTGATCTAAATGTTATCCGTCATAGCATTGGAGTGGGAAGTGACGCATTACCATAGATCAGATAACTCTACATCTATTTTGTGACTTGTTAGATTTGCGTATTTTTCCTCTGAATTGGCATGAACCTCGTTGAACTATTCCGTGGACAATCTAAAATATTGATGAATTTTTTCAGCATACCTTTTAACCTAAAGCGCCGGGTTAAAGAACAAGGCAATGAAATTCGCCTCTAACTATTCTCTTTCACTGGATAAACTCAACATCTTCTCTCTTTCTTTTTTTTTTGGAAGAGTTGCCAGTACCATAGAATGAACAACATTTTCATAATCTGCATTTCTCACATGACTCATATGACTCACATGATTCATAGAAAAACATTATGTATCCACGTATGAACTCACTAAATGCTGCAACTTTATTAATTCGAAATATGGTCAGAGTGCATCAGAACACTGAATATGAACTACTATTACTATTTCAAGGACCCCTAATTTTCTCTTCGCTGACATAGGCCCCTTGTAGGTTGTCATAGACCCCTCGGGATCGATATAGATCACTTTGGGAATCACCGCTCTAGACCATGATTTTATACCCTTTTTTTTATTCTCTCGCTAAAACTTTTCGATCGTTTACATTAAATAGTCAACACAAACTCTCTCTAAGAGTAAATTGCTAATTAAATACATAACAATTAAGTACACAAGTGCCAGTGTTTGATGTCCAAATCGGTGTTGTAATTTTATTGCTAGTGGACATGTATCTTTACAATTGCTTTGATCAATATTTATTATGTAATCCATTTACCAGTATGTCAGAATTAAATTTTAAAAAAATATTGTAATGATGGTAATTTTTATGTTTTTTATATTACTAGGTTAATATAAATTCCCCACAATAACGAAGATTATTACATTTACATTTTCCTATCCTAACCTTCACCTACAACGCAATCCCATTTTACTGCATAAGTTTTACTTATAACTAGTGTCCAACTGAAATTTGGGTTTCGGTTTCGGCCAGTTTCGACCTAAAATAGGGATTCATATTAGGCTATTAGACCATACTTTATCTCTGCGAAAAATTGCAGTAAAATATCTCTCATTGTCAATTATCAGTGTTCCTAGTGAAATTATTCAGTACAGCCAGCCAGATATGTAGAAGAGTTATGTAATCGACTTGACAAAAATACAAAATAAGTACTATTAAAAACACGTTTCCGAACATTTTTTATAAATTTGCGTTCCCCAACGTGAGATATTTTTGTGTTCGGATATTTCTTAAGATTCAGACTTAGCCGTGCATCTGAAGACGTCTAAAAACGCACAGCTAAACCTGAATCTTTCTAGTTCTAAGTCTAGTGTTAGTTCTAGTTTTAGGTCGATGCAAGTAAGCAATAATCTAAAACAGAATAACAGTTACAAGTAGAGCTAAAGCAACACTAAAGCTAACATTAGACCTAGAACTAAAAACATTTGGATTTAGCCGCACATCTCCACCTGTAATTTTAATTCTAGTTTTAGTATTTGCACTGGTGTTAGTAAATTCTCTTTTATTAATTATTTTTTTAATTTTTTTATTTATTTTTTATTTACAATAAATAATTATTTTTAATAAATTTTTGAAATATGAAAAACAAGTAAAGGAATAAAATTAATCAAAAATTTCAATTTTTGTCGACATTTTATTTTCGTGATAATTCTTTACTAAGCAATTAACTCACAACTAAAATATTTTTCCGTTGATTTTACAATAATTATAAAGAATGTGATGCAATATACCTTGATGGTTACTTAATCTTATAGTAATAATTGCATTTCGAATCTTATTCTCTAATATTTCCAATTTTGACCGAGATTTTTAAAAAATTTGTTTATGGAAAACCTTAATTTTATGGTTTCAATGTTTAAATAACATAAAAAACATTTTGAATAATTAATTAACTTCTACAATAAGAGTATAAAGTTCGTGTGATTTTATGATTTCAACACTTTACATTTTTAATCTTATTAATAAATACTTACCATTTAGAGATTGTTAAAATAAGAAATAAGAAATAATTATTAGAATAAATTTTGTTAAAAAGAATTCACTAAGCGATAAAGGAAGTAAATTCTCCTAATGATTACAGTACATTTATACATTTCAGCTCTTTGATGATTTATGTACCATTTTGGACTGGTGTAATTAAGACACCGAGAAGCTCCGAAGCTGGTAACAGAGCAAACTTCTAATTAACATATGTAAACTTGGTACACTCGAAACGACGGATGCCTGAAGACGAGAAAACTTTTTAATTGTTACAAATTGCCCAAGTTAAATAACTGTGTAATTAGCTTTTCTGCGCGGAGGCAAGAGCGACCCTTATCTCGGATGAAATGTTACTTCTGGCGGATGATCTTGCAGCGTTTAATTATGGCTTCGATATCTTCTCTCTAACGAAATACACCGCTATTACCTAGCGGAGGGCGGAGTTATCGATATTTGCAGATGTTAAAATCTGGATTGTGACGGAACGTTCTTGGATGTGTGTATTTTCGAACAACGTGTTCACAGTTCAATTGTGCAAATAATGCAGTCACCCCAGATTATGTTATTTTCACACAGCACAATGTTGGTATGGAACGTACAGAAGGACTGCAATGTTTACATTGCGATAAAGAACATGCAAATGAACACGAACAGAAACTCGGCCAATAGGACACCACACTTCAATCTTTGTGCAATGCAGTTTTATTTTTTTTAATGTTAAAATATTTGTATGTAAACTTATTCGCTTCTTACATTGACTCTACAGATATCTAAAAGAATGTTTTATGTAAATAAATAGGTAAAATATTTGTTATTTACTTTTTTAATTAAAAACTTTGATTGAAATAAAATAAAAATCTTTTCTGTCATTTTGGGCGATTGTCAATGGAACGAGGATCCACGAGCTGGAAGGGTTGTTCGAAAAATTCTATTATTGCTCGAAATCGACGTTATCGAAGTCACAAAGAGACAATGAGACGGTCGGGTGACAGCGAAAGGGTTACAGAGTAAAAAAGGAGGTGGAGGAAAACGGAGAAAAAGTCCGTCAAAGGGGGGGATTCTGTAGAATAGACTAACGGAATAGCTGAGTGGTCTTTAGAGTGCATTCAGTGAAAATGCCGGCCAATTCCCGCACAATGAACGGAATCATACCGGATTCGGTCCGAGTCTGCTTCATCGGGAGGAAAGAAATTTGATTTACTCCGTGATGTGATGCCTTGAACGATTGTTCTTTATTTACCAATATATACTTTTGTCGTTTTTTTTTATGAAAAAAGTTTTTTAAATAAACCGGGAATTTATCTTTAACTTTTATTAAGGTTTCTCAACACCCTTGATAGTTTCCCATTTTTATGAACCCCACTTCGCCGGAGCAACGAATAGAAAGCAGAACAACCTCAAAATCGTCGCTTGAAAGGAAGCGAGTGGCCACTACGTCACTTGATAGCCATCTTGTATTTCCTCTTGCTGACCAAAAGACTCTCATATATTCTTCCATCGAGTGGACATTTATCTAAATAGAAGGGGGCCTGAAAATATGTGCTACGTGATAAAAACATGAAATATTATTAGATGTACTTGATAATTTAACATCAACAACTTATTTACTTAATAGTTATACCTCCATATTACGGACTAATACAATATACTAATAAAAGTTATCCACTCTGATACTTTCTGTATTAATTCTTAATTATTATTTCTTAATTATTAAGTTCTAATTTTAGTTCAATTAAAATTGATGATTTGCGTTCTATTATTTTGATTTAAAGAGATTTTTTCTAGAAAAGATCTTTTCTATCATTTTTAAAGCAGCAATTTTATGTTTTTAATTATTTTAGAATTTTAAGCTGATAATAATGAATATTATACAAATGTCATTAATGATATCCGTTTTTAGGATGATTAAAAAGTTTTTGTCCGAAAAGAATCTTTCTGTTATTTTTAATTTTTGAAACACAATTCCTTTTGATGTGAAATTCATACATCAAATTTGAGATTTTAACAATTATTGAATTATGAATTGGTAACAATGAATAATACACGAACATTATTAATGATATACATTGTAAGGATGATTTAAAATTTTTTTTCTGAAAAGATTCTTTTTGTAATGATTAATTTTTGAGATGTATTCCTTTAGCTATCAAAAAGATCAATTTTCGGTTTTTAACTATTTTTGAATCTTAAACTGATAATAATCAATAACATGCAATGATTATTATTAGTGATATCCATTCTTGGGATCGTTTAACAAATTTTTTACCTTAAAATATTCCTTCTATCAGTTTGACAGAACGATACAATGCTTTTTTTAAATATATCAAATTTGAGATTTTAACGAATTTTGAATCTTAGGGGATGAATGAAAACGGTTTTTGGTAGAAAAGATTCTTTTTATCATTTTAACTTTTGAGATTTAATACTCTATATATCGAATATACCAATTTTCGGTTTTTAACTATTTTTGAATCTTAAGAAAGTTATTATTTATTATTACCAATGAATAAAAGCAAATATTATTAATGATATCAACTTTTGGGAATAATTAAAGTTTATGCGACAAACCTTCTTTTTATCATTCTTAAATTTCGTGATATAATGGATATAACCCCTTTTGATGTGAAATATGCTTTTGAATAATTGAGGTTTTAATAAATATTGAATGTTGGGTTGATAACAATGGACAATACACGAATTTGAAGAATGATATGCTAGTCTAAGGATTATTTAAAAAGTTTTTGTCTGAAAAGATTTTTATGATCAATTTTTATTTCTTAGATGCAATTCCATTTAATGCAAAATATGTCAAATTTTAGCCAAATCATTCGTTTTAACAACGAAAGATGATAGCGCTTTGAGATTTTCGACATTGTAGCTTTTTTAAATAAAGAGATGGAAATATGTAAGCCACTCCATTTGATTTATGAAATCATTTTGTGGATTAAATTTGTTGAAACTATGCACAAAATTTGTTGAATCAAAAATATGAATATATGCATCAAATTTGGATAAAATATGCTTTAAAAATGTATGTACCAGTATATGTCTTGTACAGGATGTGCTAAATTAGACACTTAAAAATGAAAGCTCTTGTGTCTATAAGAAAATGATAGAGGAAAATGATATTAGTGTCTGAGAATCACGAAAAAAGTGATAAAATTTAAAAGATCGATAAGAGTGGAGGTCTTATTTTTGAAACTGAATAAAGGATATCAAATTGAAGGTTAAACCTTCCTTTTTCAAATGATATATAACTCGTTGTTTCAATTTGAAATCGTTTCAATCTAAGAAATGTTACAGGATATATACATAAACGGTTATAAACACTGTAATGTTTTAATAAAATCGCGAAAAATAGAATAAAATTTGAAAAAGATCGTGGAGTCTTATTTTTAAAAATAAAGAAATGTCTTGCATATAAAATTGAAGATTAAATCTTCCTCTTTCAAATGATGTGTACCTCGTTGTTTCAATTTGAAATCAATTCCACCGAGGAAATGTTAAAGGCTGAAGTATTTATGACGTTTCAATAGAATCACAGAAAAAATGGTAAAATTAAAAACAGACCGTAAAGTATTATTTTTGAAAATGAAGAAATGACTCGCATACCAAATTGAAGGTTGAACCTTCTTCTTAAAAATGTTGTATAAGACGTTGTTTCAATTTGAAATCGATTTCGACAAAAAAAATTTTAAAAGATGATGTATTTTTGGTGTTTTAGTAAAATCACAGAGAAAATGATGAAATTAAAATAAAAGAAGGTTTAACCTTCCTGGTTCAAATGATATGCATCACATTGTTTCAGTTTGAAGGTGATTCCAATTAAGAAATATTAAAGTATGATGTATTTTTGACGTTTTAGTAGAATCACGAAAATATGATAAAATTTGAAAGATCGTGAAAGTCTCACTTTTGAACATGAAGAAATGACTTATACATCGAACTGAAGGCTGAACCTTCCTCTTTCAAATGATGTATAACTTGTTGTTTCAAGTTGAAATCGATTCTACTTAAGAAATGTTAAAGGATGATGTGTTTTTGACATTTGTGTGGAATCACAGAAAAAATGATAAAATTTAAGAAAGATAGTAGAGTCTCATTTTTGAAAATGAAGAATCAGCCAAATTGAAGATTGAACCTTCCTCTTTAAAATGATGTATAACTCGTTGTTTCAATTTGAAATCGATTCCATCTAAGGAATGTTAAAGAATGATGTGGTTTTGACGATTTTGTAGAATCATGGAAAAAATGATAAAATTTGAAAAAGATCGCGGAGTCTTATTTTTGAAAATGAAGAAATAAATCTCATATCAAATTGAAGGTTGAGCCTTCTTCTTTAAAATGTTGTATAAATCATTGTTTCAATTTGAAATCGATTCCGACAAAGAATGTTAAAAGATGATGTATTTTTGATGTTTTAGTAAAATCACAGAGAAAATGATAAAATTTAAAATCATCATGGAGTCTTATTTTTAAAAATGAATATGAATGACTCATCAATTATTTTTAAAAATGAATATGAATGACTCATATACCAAATTGAAGGTTTAACCTTTCTCTTTCAAATGATGTGCATCTCATTGTTTCAGTTTAAAACCGATTCCACTTAAGAAATGTTAAAATATGATGTATTTTTGATATTTTAGTAGAATCACGAAAAATATGATGAAATTTGAAAGATCGTGAAGGTCCCACTTTTGAACATGAAGAGATGACTTATACATCGAACTGAAGGCTGAACCTTCTTCTTTCAAATGATGTATAACTCGTTGTTTCAAGTTGAAATCGATTTTACTTAAGAAATGTTAAAGGATGATGTGTTTTTGACGATTTAGCAGGATCATGGAAAAAATGATGAAGTTTGAAAAAGATCGTGGAGTTTTATTTTTGGAAATGAAGAAATGAATCTCATATCAAATTGAAGGTTGAGCCTTCTTCTTTAAAATGTTGTATAAATCATTGTTTCAATTTGAAATCGATTCCATCTAAGAAATGTTAAAGGATGATATATTTTTGATATTTTAGTGGAATCACATAGAAAATGATAAAATTTAAAAACATCATGGAGTTTTATTTTTGAAAATGAATAAATATATGTACCATCATGTGACTCATATACCAAATTAAAGGTTTAACCTTCCTCTTTCAAATGATATACACCTCATTATTTCATTTTGAAAGCGATTGCACTTAAGAAATGTTAAAGTATGATGTATTTTTCGAAAATATGATAAAATTTGAAAGACAGTGAACATGAAGAAATGACTTATACATCGAACTAAAGGCTAAACAATCCTCTTTCAATAATCTGCAACTCCTTGTTTCAATTTGAAAGCGATTTTACCTTAGAAATGTTAAAGGATGATGTATTATTAACGTTTTAGTAAAATCATGAAAAATATTATACAAATTGAACGATCGTGAAGGTCTTACTTTTTAAAATAAAGAAATGACCTTCCTCTTTCAAATGATGTATAACTCGTTGTTTCAGTTTGAAATCGATTCCACTTAAGAATTGTTAAAGGTGAAAATCTTATCTATTTTTTGAAATTTGTATCATGTAACGTTTCACAAAATGTCTTTCGTTGGTTTTCCTTAAAAGCCTTTTAATTTCATGTGGTTTATAATTTCATTGGTTATACATCTAACTGCAACTGTCAACATAAAAGTTTTGTTTAAAATTCAGCACATATTTCGTTTGATTTTGGAAAATTTCGTTTTATTATATTTTTTATTAGTTTATTCGTTTTCTCTGAAGATGCGTACAATGATTGGGTGAAACATGTCAAATTGAATAATAATAAATAATTTAACAATTCTTTATTGAATTTAAATAAATTAAAAGAACCTGTAAGTGTGCAAAAGAAAGAAAAAAGATTTTCACTAATAATATTCACTGGTTAAGATGGATTGCATCATAGATTTCGTATAAATGTTAAAGAATTGTTTTTCTTTTCACGTTTTCCTATAATCACAAAAATTATGATAAAATTTGAAAAAGATCGTGAAGTCTTATTTTTAATAATGAAGAAATGACTCGCATACCGTATTAATGGTTAAACCTTCCTCTTTCAAATGATGTATAACTTATTGTTTCAATTTGAAATTGATTCAAAATGATAAAATTTTAAAGATTGTGGACATGGATCGTGTTTTCAAAAACGAAGAAATGACTTGCATATTAACTTGAAGGTTAAATCTTCCTCTTTCAAATGGTGTGTAGTTCGTTGTTTCAGTTTGAAATCGATTCCACTTAAGAATTGTTAAAGGTGAAAACCTTATCTATTTTTTGAAATTTGTATCATGGAACGTTTCACAAAATGTCTTTCGTTGGTTTTTCTTAAGAGCCTTTTAATTTCATGTGGTTTATAATTTCATTGGTTATACATCTAAGTGCATCTCACAAAATAAAAGTTTTGTTTAAAATTCAGCACATATTTCGTTCGATTTTAGAAAATTTCGTTTTATTATATTTTTTATTAGTTTATTCGTTTTTTCTGAAGATGCGTACAATGATTGGGTGAAACATGTCAAATTGAATAATAATAAATAATTTAACAATTCTTTATTGAATTTGAATAATTTTAAAAACCCCGTAAGTGTGCAAAAGAAAGAAAAAAGATTTACGAAAATTATGATAAAATTTGAAAAAGATCGTGGAGTCTTATTTTTTAAAATGAAGAAATGACTTGCATACCAAATTAATGGTTAAATCTTTCTCTTTCAAATGATGTATAACTTGTTGTTTCAATTTGAAATCGATTCCACCTAAGAAATATTAAAGAATAATGAACGATATTTTTAACGTTTAACGTTTTTTAACGAACAAAATGATAAAATTTTAAAGATTGTGGACATCGTGTTTTCAAAAATGAAGAAATGACTTGCATACCAAATTAATGGTTAAATCTTTCTCTTTCAAATGATGTATAACTTGTTGTTTCAATTTGAAATCGATTCCACCTAAGAAATATTAAAGAATAATGAACGATATTTTTAACGTTTAACGTTTTTTAACGAACAAAATGATAAAATTTTAAAGATTGTGGACATCGTGTTTTCAAAAATGAAAAAATGACTTGCATATTAACTTGAAGGTTAAATCTTCCTCTTTCAAATGTTGTGCAATTCGTTGTATCAATTTGAAATCGATTCCATTTAAGCAATGTTAAAGGATGATGTGTTTTTGAGGTTTTAGTAAAATCACGCTAAATATGACAAAATTTAAAAGTTCGTTAAGGCCTTATTTTTAAAAATGGAGAAATGACTTGCGTACCATATTAAAGGTTGAACATTCCTCATTCAAGTGGTGTTTAAATATGATGTATTTTTGATATTTTAGTAGAATCACGAAAAATATAATGAAATTTGAAAGATCGTGAAGGTCCCACTTTTGAACATGAAAAGATGACTTATACATCGAACTGAAGGCTGAACCTTCCTCTTTCAAATGATGTATAACTCGTTGTTTCAAGTTGAAATCGATTCTACTTAAGAAATGTTAAAGGATGATGTGTTTTTGATGATTTAGTAGGATCATGGAAAAAATGATGAAGTTTGAAAAAGATCGTGGAGTTTTATTTTTGAAAATGAAGAAATGAATCTCATATCAAATTGAAGGTTGAGCCTTCTTCTTTAAAATGTTGTATAAATCATTGTTTCAATTTGAAATCGATTCCATCTAAGAAATGTTAAAGGATGATATATTTTTGATATTTTAGTGGAATCACATAGAAAATGATAAAATTTAAAAACATCATGGAGTTTTATTTTTGAAAATCAATAAATATATGTACCATCATGTGACTCATATACCAAATTAAAGGTTTAACCTTCCTTTTTCAAATGATATGCACCTCATTATTTCATTTTGAAAGCGATTGCACTTAAGAAATGTTAAAGTATGATGTATTTTTCGAAAATATGATAAAATTTGAAAGACCGTGAACATGAAGAAATGATTTATACATCGAACTAAAGACTAAACAATCCTCTTTCAAATGATGTGTAACTCGTTGTTTCAATTTGAAAGCGATTTTACCTAAGAAATGTTAAAGGATCATGTATTTTTAACGTTTTACTAAAATCATGAAAAATATTATACAAATTGAACGATCGTGAAGGTCTTACTTTTTAAAATGAAGAAATAACTTATACATCAAATTGAAGGTTGAGCCTTCCTCTTTCAAATGATGTATAACTCGTTGTTTCAGTTTGAAATCGATTCCACTTAAGAATTGTTAAAGGTGAAAATCTTATCTATTTTTTGAAATTTGTATCATGTAACGTTTCACAAAATGTCTTTCGTTGGTTTTCCTTAAGAGCCTTTTAATTTCATGTGGTTTATAATTTCATTGGTTATACATCTAACTGCAACTGACAACATAAAAGTTTTGTTTAAAATTTAGCACATATTTCGTTTGATTTTAGAAAATTTCGTTTTATTATATTTTTTATTAGTTTATTCGTTTTTTCTGAAGATGAGTACAATGTCTGGGTGAAATATGTCAAATTGAATAATAACAAATAATTTAACAATTCTTTATTGAATTTGAATAATTTAAAAGAACCTGTAAGTGTGCAAAAGAAAGAAAAAAGATTTTCACTAATAATATTCACTGGTTAAGATGGATTGCATCATAGATTTCGTATAAATGTTAAAGAATTGTTTTTTTTACGTTTTCCTAAAATCACGAAAATTATGATAAAATTTGAATAAGATCGTGAAGTCTTATTTTTAAAAATGAAGAAATGACTCGCATACCGTATTAATGGTTAAACCTTCCTCTTTCAAATGATGTATAACTTATTGTTTTAATTTAAAATTGATTCAAAAAGAATAAAATTTTAAAGATTGTGGACATGGATCGTGTTTTCAAAAATGAAGAAATGACTTGCATATTAACTTGAAGGTTAAATCTTCCTCTTTCAAATGGTGTGCAATTCGTTGTTTCAGTTTGAAATCGATTCCACTTAAGAATTGTTAAAGGTGAAAATCTTATCTATTTTTTGAAATGTGTATCATGTAACGTTCCACAAAATGTCTTTCGTTGCTTTTCCTTAAGAGCCTTTTAATTTCATGTGGTTTATAATTTCATTGGTTATACATCTAACTGCAACTGACAATATAAAAGTTTTGTTTAAAATTCAGCGCATATTTCGTTTGATTTTAGAAAATTTCATTTTATTATATTTTTTATTAGTTTATTCGTTTCTTCTGAAGATGCGTACAATGATTGGGTGAAACATGTCAAATTGAATAATAATAAATAATTTAACAATTCTTTATTGAATTTGAATAAATTAAAAGAACCTGTAAGGGTACAAAAGAAAGAAAAAAGATTTTCACTAATAATATTCACTGGTTAAGATGGATTGCATCATAGATTTCGTATAAATGTTAAAGAATTTTTTTTTTTACGTTTTCCTAAGATCACGAAAATTATGATAAAATTTGAATAAGATCGTGAAGTCTTATTTTTAAAAATGAAGAAATGGCTCGCATGCCGTATTAATGGTTAAACCTTCCTCTTTCAAATGATGTATAACTTATTGTTTTAATTTAAAATTGATTCAAAAAGAATAAAATTTTAAAGATTGTGGACATGGATCGTGTTTTCAAAAATGAAGAAATGACTTGCATATTAACTTGAAGGTTAAATCTTCCTCTTTCAAATGGTGTGCAATTCGTTGTTTCAGTTTGAAATCGATTCCACTTAAGAATTGTTAAAGGTGAAAATCTTATCTATTTTTTGAAATGTGTATCATGTAACGTTCCACAAAATGTCTTTCGTTGCTTTTCCTTAAGAGCCTTTTAATTTCATGTGGTTTATAATTTCATTGGTTATACATCTAACTGCAACTGACAATATAAAAGTTTTGTTTAAAATTCAGCGCATATTTCGTTTGATTTTAGAAAATTTCATTTTATTATATTTTTTATTAGTTTATTCGTTTCTTCTGAAGATGCGTACAATGATTGGGTGAAACATGTCAAATTGAATAATAATAAATAATTTAACAATTCTTTATTGAATTTGAATAAATTAAAAGAACCTGTAAGGGTACAAAAGAAAGAAAAAAGATTTTCACTAATAATATTCACTGGTTAAGATGGATTACATCATAGATTTCGTATAAATGTTAAAGAATTGTTTTTTTTACGTTTTCCTAAAATCACGAAAATTATGATAAAATTTGAATAAGATCGTGAAGCCTTATTTTTAAAAATGAAGAAATGGCTCGCATACCGTATTAATGGTTAAACCTTCCTCTTTCAAATGATGTATAACTTATTGTTTCAATTTGAAATTGATTCAAGAAGAATAAAATTTTAAAGATTGTGGATATGGATCGTGTTTTCAAAAATGAAGAAATGACTTGCATATTAACTTGAAGGTTAAATCTTCCTCTTTCAAATGGTGTGCAGTTCGTTGTTTCGTTTTGAAAAATAGAATAAAATTTGAAAAAGATCGTGGAGTCTTATTTTTAAAAATAAAGAAATGTCTTGCATATAAAATTGAAGATTAAATCTTCCTCTTTCAAATGATGTGTACCTCGTTGTTTCAATTTGAAATCAATTCCACCGAGGAAATGTTAAAGGATGAAGTATTTATGACGTTTCAATAGAATCACAGAAAAAATGATAAAATTAAAAACAGACCGTAAAGTATTATTTTTGAAAATGAAGAAATGACTCGCATACCAAATTGAAGGTTGAACCTTCTTCTTAAAAATGTTGTATAAGACGTTGTTTCAATTTGAAATCGATTTCGACAAAAAAAAAAATGTTAAAAGATGATGTATTTTTGGTGTTTTAGTAAAATCACAGAGAAAATGATGAAATTAAAATAAAAGAAGGTTTAACCTTCCTGGTTCAAGTGATATGCATCACATTGTTTCAGTTTGAAGGTGATTCCACTTAAGAAATATTAAAGTATGATGTATTTTTGACGTTTTAGTAGAATCACGAAAATATGATAAAATTTGAAAGATCGTGAAAGTCTCACTTTTGAACATGAAGAAATGTTCAAATTATGTATAACTTGTTGTTTCAAGTTGAAATCGATTTTACTTAAGAAATGTTAAAGGATGATGTGTTTTTGACATTTGTGTGGAATCACAGAAAAAATGATAAAATTTAAGAAAGATAGTAGAGTCTCATTTTTGAAAATGAAGAATCAGCCAAATTGAAGATTGAACCTTCCTCTTTAAAATGATGTAAAACTCGTTGTTTCAATTTGAAATCGATTCCATCTAAGGAATGTTAAAGAATGATGTGGTTTTGACGATTTTGTAGAATCATGGAAAAAATGATAAAATTTGAAAAAGATCGCGGAGTCTTATTTTTGAAAATGAAGAAATAAATCTCATACCAAATTGAAGGTTGAGTCTTCTTCTTTAAAATGTTGTATAAATCATTGTTTCAATTTGAAATCGATTCCGACAAAAAATGTTAAAAGATGATGTATTTTTGATGTTTTAGTAAAATCACAGAGAAAATGATAAAATTTAAAATCATTATGGAGTCTTATTTTTAAAAATGAATAAGTGACTCATATACCAAATTGAAGGTTTAACCTTTCTCTTTCAAATGATGTGCATCTCATTGTTTCAGTTTAAAACCGATTCCACTTAAGAAATGTTAAAATATGATGTATTTTTGATATTTTAGTAGAATCACGAAAAATATGATGAAATTCAGATCGTGAAGGTCCCACTTTTGAACATGAAGAGATGACTTATACATCGAACTGAAGGCTGAACCTTCCCCTTTCAAATGATGTATAACTCGTTGTTTCAAGTTGAAATCGATTCTACTTAAGAAATGTTAAAGGATGATGTGTTTTTGACGATTTAGTAGGATCATGGAAAAAATGATGAAGTTTGAAAAAGATCGTGAACATTTTATTTTTGAAAATGAAGAAATAACTTGTATATCAAATTGAAGGTTGAACTTTCCTTATTCAAATGACTTATAACTCCTTGTTTCAATTTAAAATTGATTCCACCTAGGAAATGTTAACGGATGATGTTTTTTTGACGTTTTAGTAGAATCACGAAAAAAATAATAAAATTTTAAAGATTATGGACATCTTATTTTTAAAAGTCTAAAAATTACTTGTATACCAAATTGCAGGATGAACCTTCCTCTTTAAAGTAATGTATATCTCGGTGTTTCAATTGGAAATCATTTCCACTAATGCTTAAATAATGAAGATTAAATATTTCTGCGAAATATGCACTGTTATATATGCACCGTTGACAAAAATATGCATTTTGTTCCAACAAAAAAAATAGAAAATTTTATGCATTATTCGTATTTTCCGCTCTTTACTAATGAGTGTCAATCAATGTGTTATTGTATACGAATTGAAATAATTGTGCATGTACGATAATTATCGTACGTTTAGCAAAACTGCGTGTAGCTAAACCCAACTGGTTCTGGTTCCACGTTTAGTGTTAGTTTAATAACTAACAGAACTAAAGATTCAGAATATAAAAAAAAAACGAAACAAAACAGTGATGTTTTTTATAAACTTCAAATTACTCGCATTTATTTTATATTTCCTCGATATCGGTTTCGACCCTACATTAGTCCATCATCAGCTGAATGGTGAAAATAATTATTATTCAAAATAATTAAAATTAAAATTCATTAATATCGTAATTAATCAAAATAATTATTAATTATTACTTCTGTCCGAAAACAGTTGCTACATTTCAGTTCAATGCAATAAATATTGTAAATATTTAAAGATAAAGTGATGTATTGTATTCAAAGGGCTGAAAATATAATAATCAAAATATGCCATGTCCAAAATACAACTTAACTATCGTATTTGATTTGTGATAAGTAACTGTCAAATGTTAAATTTGAATATTTAAGCAACTTAACCGCTGCTTTTAAAAAATGGTGAGAAATATTACGGAAATTAGTCAAAAAGGTGGTAAAAAGGGTGGAGAATTTAGTAACGATCAACGTAAGCAAATTTTACATTATTTATTGCAAAATGTGACGGACGAAAAACTTAAAAGAGGTGCGATAAATGTTGCTGCACGTACGTATTGTTTAGCCGTTCAACCATTTCCAAATTGTGGAAACATGTTAAAGAATACGGTCGAAAAGTGAAAGATTATCGCCATCAAATTTCAAACATTTCCTCCCTTCCTTTATGTAAAAGAACGACCTTAAAGTCGTTAGGTTATGCGTGTAAAATTCCAAAAAGTACATTGCATGATTAAAGAAAGGAAAGGAAATAAAAAGAATCACTAGTTTTGTTAAACCATTGCTGACTGAAGAAAAGAAACGCCGCCGAATTGAATTTTGTTTGATTTTTTTATTGCCATCGGGGTATTTTGAGGACTTGCCAGATTATGTACATGTTGACGAAAAATGGTTCTACTTAACTAGAACTAAAAAGAGTTTTTACATATCTTCCGAAGAAGAACACCGTTATAGATCCTGTAAACGTAAAAGATTCATTACAAAGGTAATGTTTATGGCAGCAGTGGCTCGTCCACGTTGGGATTTTCATAAGAAAGCATATTTTGATGGAAAATTAGAAATTTGGCCATTTGTTTCTTCTTCACCAGCTAATAGAAACAGCAAGAATAGAGCTAAGGGCACTTTAGTAACCAAAGCTGTAGAAACAGTCAATAAAGAAGAAATAAGAAAAATGATTCTGCATAATTTAGTTCCAGCAATACGCAATAAATGGCCTGTTGGTTCTAGGAAAAATACAATATATATACAACAAGACAATGCAAAGCCGCATTTGTACAGTAACGATCCTACATTAACCCAAGCATTCAGTGCAGATGGTTGGGATATTCAATTGAAATGTCAACCGCCAAATAGTCCTGACTTAAATGTACTGGATTTAGGTTTTTTCAATTCAATCAGTTCAACATCAATTACCCCAAAAAAATATCGTTGAACTGATCGATGCAGTGAGAAAGTCCTTTTGGGGTATAAATAAAGAAATTTTAGACAATGTATATATTTCATTGCAAAAAGCAATGCAGTGTACATTATTTCATAAAAGTTCTAACAATTATAAATTAAAACACATACACAAAATGAGATTGAAACGTAATCATTCGAGTTCGACTTTATTGTCCATTAAATGTGACGAAAATGCTGTTAAAACGGCAAAAGAATGTTTGAAGAACTGTTAACTACTTAGTATAGTGTACTTCTATAAATAAGTTTTAGTTATTGTCTCTTGTATTTTCAACTTAAGTAATATAGTTTTGTTTACTAAATCCTTCTCTGTTGATTGTCATTGAAAATATATATGTATATAATGTAGATATTATTGTCGGACAAATTTCAAACTGAACTATAGCAACTATTTCCGGACAAAATTTAAACTGAAACGTAGCAACTATTTTCGGACAGAGGAAGTATTATTTACTTATTTTGACTATTTGGCTGATGAATGTAGGGTCAAAACCGGTACCGAGGAAATATAAAGTAAATGCGAGTAATTTGTTTATAAAAAGTTTATAAAAAACATCTCCGTTTTATTTCGTCTTTTTTATATTTTAATAATTTAATCTCGCAACATGGATTTAACTAATAAAGATTCAGATTTAGCGTTCTTAAAGGATGTACGGCGAAAATCAAACATTTCGTATATTTTGTCCATTCTAACGAAGTCCGTTATCTGTAAGCTATCCCGCAATGTTTATAAAAATCCCAGAATCATTTAGATTTATAACATCAACCATACGGTGGATAGTAGCACTTACACGAAAATAAATAATAACTACATTAAATTAGATGTACTTTTAAATATATAGGGTAATAAATAATGTTTGTATTTTATTTATCAGTGGAGATATTGCACCATGATCCTATGCACTTAATGCACAAAAATCATAAATTTATCTTTCGCCGGGTTAAAACGAATAAACCAGAGGGAGCAAAAATTAATATGCCTCCTAACCCCGGGCGCGGACCCCAAACCTAATAAAGGCATAAGATAATTAGAAGCAATTACGCCCGGATTATGGCACGAGAGGCCACTTAATTCGTTATTAGAGATTATTTTTTAATTTTTAGCTCGTTCTCAAAGCTCAATATACGAGCTTTATTACATTCGCTGAGGCCTAATAACCCTTCAAAACTAAACGGAACGGAAATGAAACAAATAAGCGATTCAATCACTGCACGCAGTATTGTATCGGTAAAAAGGGAAAAGTACAGGACTTAAATTGCTTTTCAGTTTTGCGAATTATTAATCAACTTGAATTTTATTAATTTTTGAATTCTCTATTTATTGAATCAAATTGTTTTTATTAAATCAATATTATTTATTCGGGTAATTATGAATTGAAATGAAAAATGAATAAAAATATTGTTTTTATATTAAAAAAATCTTTAATAAGTAACTTTAACTATTTACAATCTATACAATTAAAAATAAATCGATACAAAATGATAACAGTATATCACATCTACAAACATATTTTAGTCAACATCGTAACGTATAAGAACGAAAACATCGATTGCACAATACTTGTATTTATACTTTTTCTTCGCCACCTCCTAAATTCTCCTATTCTCCTACGTAAATACGAATTCATCTATGTACAAGGTTTTTATAATTCATTTTTATTTTTTATGTAATAGCAATTTACATATCGTCATTATTCGCTCTTTCTCTGTCTCTTACAACATCTCTTACAGGACTTTCACTACTCGCATCATCTTTCACGATGGTTGAAGAGGTAGCCAGTGTGGCTATGTCGTTCCACCACGTGCCCAGGTTCAACCTTTCAGGTAGAACCGGAAGTGGTTTTCATATAACGTGACCTGGAAGAGCTTCGTTTCGGAATTCTTCGTTTTTCATTAAAACGCAAACGGGCCTTTTCATAGCTTCCGGACTTGGCGTTCGTCTTGGGAAAGCGGGCGGACAAATGTTGCAAGCACTATTAGCTAAGTTACTAATTGGCCAATTCAAACTTGGCGGGTAAAGATGATTGTTGCTATAGAACAAAGCCAATTCAGCTGCAAATTTTGATTCTTCTGGGTGTCTAAACGGATACAAGTAGGGTAGAGGAGGAAATAAAGTTCGAGGGATTTTAAGATCATCTTGAAGAAGTGGGGGGATTGATGAAGATGTTGATATGGGCGGCATCATACTTCTCGCCATCGTTTGGGAATCTAAGCTCGTTGGCGAAATTAATGGAGATATTGAAAATCCAAATTTCGGTTCTTTTTTCATTAAAGGTTTCGGCTTCCTCCTTGGTCGATATTTGTAATCGGGGTGTTCTTTCATGTGGAGAGCTCTGTAAAGAAATAAAATAAAAACGATTAGAAGGTTATTTTCATGTTTACGATTAAATCTATTTATTAAATAATCAATTGCATCGGTTATCTTATTTGCTTTAATTTGATATAAATCGTGTTATTAACTAAATATTATATAAACCTTCACGACAACGTTTTTTAAGTCAATATTTTCAATTAAATGAATCATATTGATTTTGAATCAAATTGGAGGGGTTGTAAGTTGAGAGAGTACATCAGAAGCAGTCCGATTGTAAACAAATTGATTCAAATTTAATAGCTGTGTACGAAGAGTGTACAATGCTATCTATCCAACATATTCAGTTGGCGACAAAAGATAATGCCCCCATTGTGAGGGCGTGCTGAACGCCTCCTGTGATCCCATTCAGCAGGAGATTGTCTAGGGGCCCGTGTCTCGTCTCCAATCCTGCGAGACGACAATGCATCCTTTCACGCGCCACCTCCCATTGTTCTAACCGTCGAAGCAATTGGAGTATTCAGAATGGGGGGATCCCGTGCACCCGGAACAATTACAGAATGTACATGTGGCTAAATTACAATTGGAAAACGGAAAACTTTTATACAATTCCGTCAACAAACAGTAAAAAAAAAACGTTGTGAAAAAAATTCTTTTTTTTTAGCGATTTCATAACCCCTTTTATTATTTACACCATTATATAACGGTGTATTTAAATTATGATTAGATCTCCCGGGTGAATAATTGTTTAAAGTCTGCTCTTGAATCGGCGCCGTTTCTCAACTCAACAAAAAAAACGTGGATGATAAAATAAGAAGAAATGCTAATCTTGTTTACCATCAACACGGTAACATTTTCATTCATTTCTAGAGTACTTTAGGAATTCCATGAAATATTTTTTATTTCAATATTTCCAAGAAAAAATCGTTCGATATCTGAATAAAAAAGAATTTGAGAGATAATATTTGTTGAAATAGGTATCCAAACTATTATACTACACTATTTCATCACAGTTTTCTTAAATACCCGGGTATTTACTTTCAAGAGTATATATTAGAATATATTAGATATATATCCAGGGGTATTTACAGAAAATGGGTATTTATAAAATTTTAAAAGAAGTAAGACAAATACTGGAACTTTCTAGTATTAGGTCTAGTGTTAGTTTTAGTTTTGATTGCCATTCAGTGCCTGATTGTTGTAAATTCACCTCGAATTAAAAATATAACTAACTAATAATATATATACAACTTAGCTTTAGTATTAACACTAGACCTAAAACTAGAAACATTAGGGTTTAGCCGTACGTATGTTAAGACAGCTAAACCTTAATCTTTCTTGTTCTAAGTCTAGTGTTAATTCTGAAGATAGGTTGGGTTGGATTGGATTGGGTTCCCTCTTAAGAGAAGTACTGCTAAACTGTATTAGCTCTAACGTTAGTATTGGCTCTGTTTTTAGTTGTTATTAAAACTTGAATTGTATACTTTTATCAAATTAAAATTAAAACTAACACTAGACCTAATATTAGAAAGTTTCGGTTTAAGTTTTGGTCTTAAGATGGACGGCAAAACCTGAATCTTTCTAGTACTAGGTCTAGTGTTAGTTCTAGTTTTAATTGCCATTCAGTGCCTGATTGTTGTAAATTCTTCTGGAACTATGTAAGAGTATAACTAATACTAGTCCTATAACCTAGCTTTAGCATCAACACTAGACGAAAACTAAAAACATTAGGATTTAGCTGTAAATCTCTTTAGACGGCTAAACCCTAATGTTTTCAGCTCTATATCTGGTGTTAGTTCTATTGGTAGGTTGGGTTGGGTTGGGTTCCGTCTTAAGAGACATACAGGTAGCCTCTTAAGACGAAACCCAACCCAACCCAACCCTACCAATAGTTCTATCATTAGTTCTATTGGGTTGGGTTGGGTTTCGTCTTAAGAGACATACAGGTAGCCTCTTAAGACGAAACCCAACCCAACCCAACCCTACCAATAGTTCTATCATTAGTTCTATTGGGTTGGGTTGGGTTCCGTCTTAAGAGACATACAGGTAGCCTCTTAAGACGAAACTCAACCCAACCCAACCTACCAATAGAACTAACACCAGATATTTACAGCTGAAAACATTAGGGTTGTCAAGTAGTACAACAACTCCGCCCAGTCCAGCCCAATCCAGCCTAGCTGTAGAACAAGATGGCTAGGTTGGGTTGGGAGGCTACCTGTATGTCTCTTAAGACGGAACCCAACCCATCCCAACCTAACCATCTTGTTCTACAGCTAGGCTGGGTTGAGTTTTGTTGGGTTTCGTCTTAAGAACCGGCAGACTGGTACTAATAGAGAAGAAATAGGATGCAAATAAATGTCACCCTTTAGGTCTTCTAACTAGTTACGGGAAATTAAATGAGGCAATAATTTTAAAAAGAATGGAGGAGGAAATATAAGACACAGGCTCCATGACAATAGCGCCATATGATTTCACAAAAGGGAAATTCACTGTGGACGCAATTGAGGACGTTCTTGATAAAAGCAAAATGGTAAACAAATTTAATAGGGAGAAAAGAAAGAAGTGTCGAAAATCATCATAAATCTGATAGGTAACTAAGGATACCTACATAAATCTATAGGTAACCTAAACGAACGATACGTCGAATTCCAGGGTACAAGATATCAAATAAATAGGAGGGTTCCATAAGGATCCATTGTGGGCTTTATACTCTGGAATACCTATTTCGACCAACTGCTGGAGGAAAATCAATGAGATAGCTTGGATGAAGGTAGATTGGTGGCTTATGCAGATGATCTCGCAAAAGTGGTAAGCCGCTTGGATGTTGAAGATCTACAAAAGAAAGCACTAAGCATAATAGATAGAGTAATCGACAAATTGGAAGAGATGGGATTAGAAAAAGCCCCGAAAGAAGGCTTTCCAAGAAGCACCGCAAAAGACGGAGGCGGTACTACTAAAAAACAGAAAGTTCAAGACGGGGGTTTCTATAAATGTCAAGAGGTACAAAATAAAATCAAAAAAATCATTAAAACACTTCAGATAATGATAGGCAAAAACGGAAACACAAAGAACGGTAAATACCGTTTACAGGGTTATGAGTACGACACACGGCCCCAGGGAGTTTTAGAGAAGATTGATTGCATCGGTAGTATACTCACAGATCACAATGCCAATAGATCTAAATATCAAAAAAAGAAGCGTCACTAATAATAAAACCGAGAAGACAGAAATAGCAGACAACTTAATAGAAGACAGGGAATCCAGATATAAGGGAGATACAGGCACAGCAAGATGGACAAAAAGGTTAATACCATGACTAGACAGAACATAGGGCGAAGTAAACTACGCGTTAAACCAGTTTTTAAGTATAAAAAAAGGCAAATGACGACAGATGCCTATACTATGAGGATACCGAGGACGAATGTAAACAGAAAAATTGGGATAATGATAATACCTAAAAACTGCATTAATACCATACTGGAGAAACAAGAAAACGGGCAAGCAGTTGAAAGATTTGTGAGGAAGTTGATAGACAAAGGAAGGGGAAGAGAGGCTATTTTACTCATGTTTTATAAATTTGACGAAACCTTGATACGCCAGTGGAAGAGACTAACAAGAAGTTGTTGCATGGAGGAGCAATGGATGGAGAGTGGACGGTAGAACGTGAAAAGGAGGGGGAGTCATCCTGACTCCCTTTGGCCGTTACGTATCAAACAGTGAAACATGCAAAAAGCTAAAGACATTCTTTTGTTGTAATCTTTCTTGATTGCTGATGGATGAGGAGCATTACGTGACGAAGGAAGATGGAAAGGAGATAAATGCGGCGGAACGAGAAGGCAACGAAAAGTGGAGAGGGAGTCAGTCTGGCCTCGCAACCGGTAAGATTTTATGAATGTTTTATGAATTTGGAAAAACCTAGGTACATTCGTATCTAGTAATTTGTATCTAATAGAAAGACTGGAGGAACGTGAAGAGGAGGGAGAACCAAGACAGCTTCCGATAAGCACTTCGAAGAAACGCCTCTAGGCGGATTCTGGTGAGGATGAGGAAAGGGGTTTTTAGTGGGTCGGGGTTAATTTATTAACCACAACCCACACTATCTAGCCGCCTATCATCCCAGACCAGATGTCTGTTCGCAGATTTTCCCAGACTTAATAAGAAAAGGATTCCGTCTTAAGAGACTAGACGTACGTTTCTTAAGGCGAAAGCTTTCTTAACACTAGACTTAGAACTAGAAATTAGAAACATTTAGGTTTAGCCGTCTAAAGAAACGTACGGCTAAATGCTAATGTAGCTATTTCTAGGTCTAATGTTAATACTAAAACTAGCTTATATGTCTAGTATTAGTAATTAGTACTAGCCAACCTATTTCGAATGATTCTAGTTCTAGATATAGTTGGTTCTAGTTTTAGTATTAACTCTACTTCTTGTTGTAATTCAGTCTTGGACTGAATTTGAGTTGTTTTAGTAATACTAAACCTAGAACTACAAAGTTTCGGTTAACAGACTTGTCATTTTATTAACATTACCATGCAACTTTTGGCATTTTATTATTTTTCTTTACTAATTACACAAACTGATATGTAAAACTACATAAACATTACTATTATTTTCGAATCCATTTCATAAATGTAATAAAAATAATGTAATTAAAAAATTTTATCTCCAAAATTAAATGACAATTTCAAAATTAGATTTCACCGTGTTAAAATGGATAAATAATTCAATAAATGCTGAATATATTATAATAATATTCAAGCAAATGGATTTTTGATGAAATTATTAATAAATGCGTAATGATATAGATATTAAAACAATAAAATGAGATAAAATGATGAAATAAAATGAACGTTAAAGGAAATTTAATGATGATTAAATGTACCATCAGTAACATTTTATTTTTCATAATGATCGTTGTTATTGCCCAACCGAACCTAACCAATTAAAAAATCACACCATTTAAAAAATGACTATTTAAAACAATCTATATTAAAAACGAATTGAGATATCATGATGTAATAATTAAGATTTTAATATAAATTTAATACAGATTAACTGTGCTACAAATAATTTCTTACTTTTCATAAACTTCGTTGTTATGTTTTTTAGACTATGATGAAATAACAAATAGTTTAAAGCAATATTAACTTACAATAAATTATTCTGCATCATCGATAAATATTTCGTCATTATGATTTTTAAATTCAACTCTGTACCTTTATTTAGTTATTAAAAATACACATTAAATAAGTTGTAATCACGAAGGAATTGAGATATAAGGCTGAAATATTAATTATTATAACGCGAATTTTATACAAAATTAATATGCCAGAAAGGTTTTATTATTTTCCATAAACTTGGTTGTTATGATTTTTTAAACTCAAGTAATCATTCGTATTAATAAAAAAAGAGATAAACAACATCTCAAGAACGAATGAAATATGGCGTTGAAACAAATTGCATATTAATTAATAAGATAATTTAACGAAGATTATCTATCATCAATAATATTTTAATTTTCATAATGGTCGTTGTTATGATCCAACCCAACCGATTTTTTAAAATCAACAATTTTAAAAAGGGCAATTTAAAACAATTTATCTTAAGAACTAGTTGAGATATTATAATGCAATAATTAACATATTAAAATAAATTCAATAGAGATTAATATAATAATAAATAATTTTTCATTTTTCGTAAACTTCCTTGTTTTGACTTCTTAAACTAAACTTTAACTTTATTTATTTGGTAGTTATATAAATTGAAAATGTTATGTCTCAGGAAAGATCTGAGATATTATGATGAAATAATAAACTATTTAAAGCAAAATATATAGAGATTTAGTTTTTCATAAACAATTTTTTATATTCCATAAGCTTTATTGATATGACTTTTCAAATCCAAATCAGCACATTTAATTATTGTAGACGTTCAAAACAGAAACTAACAAAATCTTATGTCCACAACTAACTGAGTTGTAATGATGAAGTAAAGAACATTGTCAAGCATATTTAAGGAAAATAGAAATTTTAAAAAATTTCGTATTATAATTAACTGCAATCTTTGTTATTATATCTTTATTTCAACTTTGTACTGTTAGATATACAAATTAATTAAGTTGTATCTCACGAATGAATTGAGATAACATTCTGAAACAGCAAATATTTTAAAGCAAATTTTATTAAAAATTATAAATTTGTTCCCACAAACTTGGTTGATAACTGTACATTTTTATTTATTTTTTAAAAAGAGATATTTAAAACATCGTAGCTCAAGAATGAATTAGGATAATTTGATGAAATAAACTGCATGTTAAAGTTGATATAATAATTTTCTTTTTAATAATTTTATAAATCTCCTGCGTATGGTTTTGTAAAGTCAACTGTGCACATTTATTTAACTAAAAATTAAAAAGATTGTATCTCACGATCAATTAAGATATCATGGCAAAATAAGAAAAATTTTAATGTAAATCTAATAGAAATTTAGTACCTTGTGTGAAATGTGCAGAATTTAATTAACTTATTGATTTTATGTAACCGTAAACCGAGCTTAACTAATGATTAAATCAGGATTAGAATTCATTAATGTAGAATGACCGATTATGATTTTATAAAACATAATAATTATGTTAACAATATAAATTTAAATGAAATTTTACAAGCGTGTTATAAATTGCCAAGTATAATTCAACAAATATAACTGTCCGAAAGATGAATATTTTTTTGTAACGTTTTGAGTACGATGTGTGGTCCACACAAAAGTAATAAAAGTGTCATATCGCGAGCAAATAAAGGTCGAAAGGCGAGACCACAATAGCCGTAGGCATTCGATAGAATAGTAGCAGGAAGGGCAGGCACAAAAGTCAACCCTGTGCTGCTGAAAACGTTGGAAAGCTATTGGACGTCGAGTATCGGCATTCAACGGATGAAAAGCCGATATGGCTGACGTTTCGCCGGACAAACGTTTCTCTAAAAATCATTTTTAAACCCTATCATTTTTTCCTTACTTTTCATCTACAATTTCAAACAAAGTAAAAACAAACAAAACTTTTTTTATATTGTTAACTATTTAAGGTTGTAGGTACATCTCGGACAGAGACCGATAACCTATGTACATATACAACCCCGTAAAGTACGACGACGATTAGGTAAACCTGAGTAAATAAAAACATTGTTATCGTGGTGGTACAATGGCGATAATACGTTTCCGTGTTAGCGTTTGAATTGTGTAGACTCCACAAGAGGAGCCTTCAGAGTTATCCCGTCATGTTGTCTTTGCGATATAAGATCCATTCTAATTTGATCAGGGTGTTTGTGAACTGTTGAAGGTGTGTGTGCCGTATACCGTGACGGTTTCTTTCTTCTATTTATTGTCGCCGCGCGTTATCTAATTGTGAACAAACCTTTTTTTTGTGGGAGGTAAAAGAGTCTGGCGCCATTCGTTTTCTCAATTGACTTCTTAACGTCTTAAATTTATCTTTTTCAAAGCAACATACAAATCAAAACAAACAAATTAATTATCTTTCTCGCATTATTAGATAATAATCTCTCCCTTATAACACAGTGGGCATTGTTCAAACATAATCCTGACAAAGTGCAGTCCTTAATACGCCGTTATGACTTTATTAATATGCCTCGGGTAATCCTTGGGCGTAGGCGAAGGGCGAAAGTGGCGTCGTCGTCGGTTCGCGGTGGGAGCTTTTTAATAGCGCCCTGCCGTTTAAGCGCCAACCCTCCTCGCCTAGCCTGTTATCTTTTGTAAAACAGACGACCTGCTTTGTAACTGAATCACTCTAAATCTGTGTTTATTGAGATGAGTGGTCTTCTTTTTTTGCTCTTTGCAATGTGGAGGTGAGGATAATGTTTGCGAAAAATATAAGCAACGGTGTACATTGTTTGTAAAGTTAATGCCTTGAAAGTTTCTAATTCTAGGTCTTTTCTTAGTTCTAGACTTAATTCATTGATAAATGGTGAATCATCTCTCATTTTTTCCTTACAAATCCATAATAAAATTATTTCAAGACAAATGCATAGAAGATATGTACCGAATCACTATCTATCTTTTGAAAAACAAACAGTAAATATCATAAAAGATCGTTATTCTACTAGCCTTTTCTAAAATTTTTTAAAAAATCATGGCAATCCGAATAACAACACTTTGTGATGAGAATAAATATTTTACTGAGGAGCAAGAGTTAAAAACAGCTTAATCAAAGGAAGATGCCCTTCAGAGACTGATTGAATGAGTATCGTTTTGAAAGTGAAAAAAACTGTCTATCACACCTTCATGATCTTTCAAAAGTGTTTGACTGTATGGACCATGAGATTTTTCTGAGCAAGGTGGAATATTGTTTTCACGGAGATTTAGTGTATCTTATCAAATCATATCACGAAAGTCGCCCCAAATAATGGAATGAAAATAATTGATGAGCGATATAAAAGGTATTAAAACTGTTGTGCCTTAGGATAGCATTTTAGAGCCTTTATTATGTATATTAATGATTCTTTGCGGATGATACAGTAACGATGGTTAAGGGATGAAGGAAAGTGAAGACTTTAGAACTTGCACATCCATATCTACCTGATTTTCTACCAATAAACTTTCTACAAGTTGTGAAAAGTCCAACAACATCTACTTGACAACTAGTCTAATTTATCACAAATTTCAAGGAAGAAAGGTGCAATATTTAAGCGTTATTCTGAACGGTCTTCTTACTTGGTATGACCACGTGGAGTTACTTTGTAACAAACTTAATCGTCAAATATATGCGTTTAGAAAGGTACGACAATTGATTGGTTGCGGGGAAGCCAGAACAGTTTACTTTGCCTTGTTCCATGTTTCTATGCTGTGTAGAAATGCGGAAAACTCTTCCCATGCTCAAAGAATTTCCCATATGCAAAAAAGATGTATTCGGGCAATTGCAGGAGTTCCTCAAACATTATTATGCAAGCCCCTGTTGATCAAACACAACATGATAACGCTGCCATCCTCTTGTATACTTGAGAGGTTGCTGGTAGTCAAAACGATTGAAGATACAACACTGCCAGTTGCTTTGTATTCTAAAAAGCAGACTTAACTCTATCCCACTAAAACTCGATTTGCATCTCTGCAATAAGTTGCTACCATCTGCCTGATTACACGACAAGTTGATGATAATTAAAAAGAAAGGCTGTACCAGATCAGATTGAAAATGAACATATGTATCACATTAGACATTGACAGTTGCTGTGTATTCCAAAAAAGACTTAAATCTGACTCAGTAATACTCGGTTTACACTTCTGTAAAGTTGCTACCATCTGCCTATATACACGAGAGGTTGCTGGTAATTCAAAAAGAAGGAGGCCTCACTAGATAAGATTGAAGATATATATATATATATATATATATATATAGACACTGCCAGTTGTTAAGTATTTCAAAAAGCTTAACCCGTTCTTGCCCGAGTTTCGTTTTTCGAATATTTGACATAGTTTTAATGATTTTTATGCAAAAGATTTCCCTATATATGCAAAAATAAATTTTATATTTTATTTGAGCTAATATTTGATGTTCCAATTGTGTTTTTGGATAGGCATTATTCAAAGATTTAGGCAATTATATTTTGAATAATTAGAGCATGGATTCTGTTGGCCAGTGGTTTTGAAGTCTATAGACACACTCTGTTTGCTGCCATTTGACAATACGTTTTTAAATAAACCTAACTTGACAAGTTTCTCGGCAGATTTTCAAAAAAACTCTACCTTTTCGTTCTGCTGCTCGTATATGACACATTTGCATGGAATTGTGGAGACAAGTATCTAAGCAGAAGGCAAACAAGGCGAAGACTGTTTCAATCAATTTTTTATGATCCATTCTATCAAGTTCTCGCTTGGTATCCATCTATTTATTTATTCGATGAGGTTCACTGGAACTTACAGTTAGAACTGTTATCATATCAAGTTGTCACTGTTATGTTTGTTGTTTTATACGTTTGTTACTCATATGTAGATGCCCCTTAGTGTCGCCTTTAAAATTTTGCTGTGAGGGTATTTCTCAGTGCTATTATGATTGATGGTTGCGGTGCATCCACACTCTAAACATTGAAGATAATTCAACAGATTCAAAAATAGAGAAACATCTAGACGAGTTAATTTTGAATAACACGTATTTTGGAAGTCTTGACATGAATGAAATAACAGTAGAACCGCCAACGCCCAGTTGTTCAATCCAATGTTTGTTCTCTTGTTTTCCGTAATATTGTTCAAAGTGAATCAGATATCACACTAACTCCATATCTTCTACCTTTATCTAATTGGTGTAGCTTTGACGAAATGTTTGACTCCATGTCGCTCAAAATAAGACACCATGCTTTTGTCAATGTTTAGCTTCTCGATAGTGAAGTTTGCTCAGCATATCAAAAAGAGAATGCAAATTTATCACTTTCAGGTATCAAAGGTATCAAACCTGTTTCTTTGTATTGCATTTGCAACCATTGGACCGTAGGTATCACTGCAGTTTCCCACAGAATATTTCATCGAGGAACTTCATCAAAACAAGAAACAACATCGGTAATGTTGTATGTATGAGATTGGCTTGGTAAAACAAATGGCGGCAAAATTGGAGTCAACTCACATTTTGCCCAATTCCTTTTAGGCGAATGATTATAATTTGAGTTGACTTAAACGAGAAAGAAGTCTCCGATGTGCACGGTTTTATCGAAGTGTCGACATTTTGAAGCCGTAGGTTTCTCTCAAAATGAATAAATCATCATTATTTACCTCAAAGTCTCTTCCATCATTAGGTAGAATAATATACTCATTACTTTACAGAGTTAAAAAAATGGGAAGGATAAACGTCTGCTTTCCAAAACTCATCACATTACATCAAATCAATAAGCTGTTTGGTAGAATAGTTTCCAGAAAAAAAGTATCTTTTATAGCAAACATTGAACAGATACTAGAATGGGTTTTAGTGCAAACACAATTTGAAATTATTTACAGAAAATTACAAAAAAATACATCATTCTTTGTAGCCTTTTTTGTACTATAAACACCACCATTGTTAGTAAATTCTATGAGATTTGCAAAAGAGTGAATTCTAACAATGTAGTGTATGACAGACAATATGTGGCAAAACTAGTTTCCAACAATGCTGTTCAATATTAGAATACTAGGCAAAAACGGGTTAACTCTATCCCACTAATGATCGGTTTGCACCTTTACAGTAAGTTGTTACCACCTGCCTATATACACGAGAGATTTGAGAGAAAGAGGCCTTACTAGATAAGATTGAAGATGAACATATGCATAGCAGCAGATATTGCCAGTTGTTTATATTCCAAAAAGCAGATTTAACGCTAACTCTAATCTATAAAGTTTTATTTTATACTTTACACTAGTAGTCTGTTTACACCTTTATAATAAGTTGTCAGTACCAATACGAAGAATAATGCCGTATTCATTTTTTACCTTCTGTAATATTCCAAATCATTTGCATTCATCATTTTTGGATGATTAAGAATTGAAATATATTTACCTATCATGTCTATAATACCTTTTTTCTTGTGATGTATTTAAGAAATTTATTAATGCTATTACCTTCTTTAAATGAATAAATTTATTCTACTCCCTTTATCGATCATACATCGTTATATAATAGAAGATTTTGTCTTCAATTTGAGATATAAATCGTCTTTAACTCTTTAAAAATAAGACGTGACGATTTTTTGAAAATGCATTTTGCATTCTTGCATTTTTGCCTCAACCTAACTGAAACAACAATTCTTCAATTATAGCTTTCTAAAAAAATGTTGAATGTTTCGAGTTCTACGTTTAGTATTAGTTTAATCAAACCATTTTACCACAGAATCGCAACTAACACTAGCACGAGAACTAACACTAGACCTGAAACTAGAAACATTCCAGTTTAGCCGCACGTCTCTTAAAACGGCTAAACCCGAATGTTTCTAGTTCTAGGTCTAGTGTTAGTTCTAGTTTTAGTTCATTGGTTGGAATTACACTCAGTATTGGAATTGACACTAGACGTAGAACCAGAAACATTAGGATTTAGTCGTTTGAATAGAAGTACAGCTAAATTCTAATGTTTCCAGTTCTAGGTCTAGTGTTAGTACTAAAGCCAGCTTGTAGGTCTAGAGGTCTACTATGAGTTATACTCTTAGTACCAGAAGAATTTACAACAATGAAGCACTGAGTGGCTATTAAAACTAGAACTAACACTAGACCTAGAACTAGAAAAATTTAGGTTTAACCAAAATTGTCTAGTTCTAGGTCTAGTGTTAGTTCTAGTTTTAGTTCAATATAAGTATAAAACAATTTAAGACTGAATGACAACAAAAAATAGAGATAACACTACACCTAAAACGAAAAACATTTGACAAATATAAACCAATTTAAGACTGAATAACACTAGACTTAACAATAATATCAGTAATAAAACTAATTTTAGATCTTGAAATAACTGTATTACAGCCGTACGTCTTTTAAGACTTTTTTTAACTAAAGTTAGTACTAATGCTAGCATTACAATTAATAGTGCATCTCTTCAATTTTATATCATATGGAAAACACAAGGAATTCCCCGAGATTATATTGAACTTTTACTGCAATTTATTTTAAGATATATAATGTATAAAACCGTGTCATACTAAATTAATAAAAACTTGAGTATCAATTGTATTTATATTTATATTAATTAAATAAACAACATAATCATCACCTATCTTTTGTTAACTATTTTTTAAACAAAAAGCTTTTTGTAAATTATTAATCATACTGTTTTAAACAATTATTCATTATTGCTTCCTTGTAAAATCAACAAAAGCCAGCTTTGTACGTTCGATTCTATTATTTGTTCCTGTTATTGACTCGATTTTTTAAATGGAATTGTTATGAACAATCGAAAACATTATTTTTATATTTTGTTTTTTAGTATAAAATAAATTGTACATACCTTAATCTTTTTGCTTCGTCAATAAAGGGTCTTTTTTCAGATTCACTCAAAAGTTTCCACTCGGCACCAAGACGTTTCGAAATTTCTGAATTATGCATTTTTGGATTTTCTTGTGCCATCTTCCTGCGTTGACCTCTTGACCACACCATAAAAGCGTTCATGGGCCTTTTAATGTGCTCGTGACTACTGCCCATTGGTTTCGGGGATGACATCGTGTCACGATCCAGGTTGATGATGAAAAAAAAAACTTCCTTTTTCGCAGAAAATCAATGAAAAAATGTCTCACTGATGGTGTTCATTCAAAGTTAATTATAATTATACAACAAAAAAACACGTATTTTTCAAAATATTATGTTCTTTGAATTGTATTGGAAACGTGTTAATAACTGTTATAATAATAACTATAACAACACTCGATGATGGTGATGATGATGATGTTGGGTTAGTTTTTGAATACCGGTGAATAATAATAATAAATATGAAAGCGTGCGTTGTGTGTGTGTCGTTCTAGTTCGAAGTTGCGATTGAGATGAACTGGCGTCGTGCCGCGGGATATTGGGCTCTTCTTCCTTGCGTGATTTAGGGTTCCCACCACCATAAAGGGCGGGAGAAATGCGCGGCTGTTACAGTTATGAACAAATCGGAAAGCGGTACGCCGAGAGGTACCCGACATTCTTGTACCCATTTAATTCTCTTCTCTCTCTTCCTCTTTCATTACTTTGAGCTACTTTCATTCTTTTTGATTTTATTATCCAAAAAAATTATTCGCTATAAACCACAATTTTTATGTTGTTAATAAAAAATTGATTTAAACATGTTATATCAATTTTTTTATAGAATTGAATCATTTTGTATTAAAAGAAACAAAAATTTTTAGAAATTTTTTTACGAAAAAAATATATTGTTTCTTAAGCTCGCCTAAGAAAAGCTCTTCTCCTGGACCTCTTGCCACTTGTTGCTGGCGCCATGGACTCCCCACTCGTTCTCCATCGATTGTTTAAACTCCGCCTATGAGCCCTCCATTGGTCTAGATATATCCTGACAATATCCTGGCTGCAGGATACTCTTGACTTGCGGTATCTAATTATGTACCATTAATTTTTATTGCATCTGCTAAATGCTCATATGTCGTTAAATTAAGTTAAAATATTGCTATAAATAATTTTAAAATATCAAGGAATCACAAATGCGAATTTGAAATGAATCAGCTTTTCTTTTCTTATCATGCTTATATCTAGTTTTAACAGAATTTATATTCTTGTTTTTTTTTTACATCTAAATCTCGATCTCCATTGATTCTTTATTCATTGTTAGTGCAAAAGGTGTGCAGAAATCAATAATTCCAAACAACACTATATCCTTTTATTATGGCTGCTGATAAATTTCGCTTCAATGCAAGCATTCTGATTGATTTAGCCTTGGTTAGACATTCGTATAACTCAAGTAACTATTATTTGTAGTCTAACCTAATTTCACGACTTAGGTAAGCATTATTGTTCAAATATTAATCTTTTCATTCATACATGCTCGTACTAAATGAAACAACTATCCAAACATCTTCCTCAAGTATTTGGGAAGACATGATTTTCCATCAGTCAAAATATCATCGAGGTTAATTGATGGATATTCCATTTAAAACGCTTTTTTTATAGACTTCCTAAAATAGTGATTCTCCACAGCTTTATGTACCGCCAAATGCATATATTTCATGTCACATAAAACGTCCAAATTAACAGGAAATGTTGGTAAATTCTCATGAAATTGTCTAAATATATTTAATGTCATAGGCAATGTCAGAAAATGGCAGGCAAAGTTAGAAAAAATTCTAGTAAAGTTGACCAAATGCATGTCAGTCATCGATAATGTCGAAAATTGGCAGAAAACGTCAGAAAAATTCTTTTGAAGTTATTTAAATCCATTTGATGTTACAGACCATGCTTAAATTGGCAAAAAATGTAAGACATATAGCATTGAGATTGTCTACATGGCTATAACACCAGCCACAACTATCAAAACTGCTAGAAAATATTGACAAATTCTTTTAACATTTTTCAAGTGCATTAGTGTCATAGACAATATTAAGAATTGGCAATAGACGTTAGAAAAAAATTCATAAAGATGTCTAAATTCATCCAGGGTATGCTTTCTTGATAGGTATAAATAAAATAACGACGGAATTTTATTTATTATTACAATCCATTAGATGGTGCTGCTTACACAATTCACCAGCAATTTGCAATCTACGTTAGCAACCGTTAATGATTAATTGTCATAATTGACTTTTATTTTATTTCGTTTATGTCTACAGTAATTGATAGAAGTGTGGAAAGGTAATATAAAAGAAATTATATTACTGGAGGTGCATATAAACATTCAACGAGTATTTGCGAAGAGGTGAATTGCTTGCAAAAATTTTGTTACATACTATGGAGGCATATGATAAAGACAGCGTGTCCAAGAATATGACAACGATTCTTCCAGTAATCGTTGTTAATCATTGTACTTTAAAGAGAAATAAAATAAAACTTATTTAATAAACCATTGTTGGTTTTTATCAATTAAAGTTAGAAGTAGAAATCTAAATATACATAAATATGTAAGCTATATAGCATTCAAATTTCGGGGTTTATTGAAATTACTTTTATAACAATCCCCTTGGCGGCGCTGCTTTCAACTTGGTCGTTAAAATAGAGGGGAGAAATGCTTCTATATAAGTATTAAATATTTTCTATGAATTCATCTAAGGTCTATGGATGATCTGGTTTGATGTCGAAAATATACAAAAAACGTCAAAAAAATTCTTTTGAAGTTATTTAAACCATTTGATGTTACAGACCATGCTTAAATTGGCAAAAAATGTAAGACATATAGCATTGAGTTTGTCTACATGGCTGTAACACCAGCCACAACTATCAAAACTGCTAGAAAATATTGACAAATTCTTTTAACATTTTTCAAGTGCATTAGTGTCATAGACAATATTAAGAATTGGCAATAGACGTTAGAAAAAAATTCATAAAGATGTCTAAATTCATCTAAGGTCTACAGATGATCTGGTTTGATGTCGAAAATTTACAAAAAACGTCAAAAAAATTCTTTTGAAGTTATTTAAACCATTTGATGTTACAGACCATGCTTAAATTGGCAAAAAATGTAAGACATATAGCATTGAGTTTGTCTACATGGCTGTAACATCAGCCACAACTATCAAAACTGCTAGAAAATATTGACAAATTCTTTTAACATTTTTCAAGTGCATTAGTGTCATAGACAATATTAAGAATTGGCAATAGATGTTAGAAAAAAATTCATAAAGATGTCTAAATTCATCTAAGGTCTATGGATGATCTGGTTTGATGTCGAAAATTTACAAAAAACGTCAAAAAAATTCTTTTGAAGTTATTTAAATCCATTTGATGTTACAGACCATGCTTAAATTGACAAAAAATGTAAGACATATAGCATTGAGTTTGTCTACATGGCTGTAACACCAGCCACAACTATCAAAACTGCTAGAAAATATTGACAAATTCTTTTAACATTTTTCAAGTGCATTAGTGTCATAGACAATATTAAGAATTGGCAATAGACGTTAGAAAAAAATTCATAAAGATGTCTAAATTCATCTAAGGTCTATGGATGATCTGGTTTGATGTCGAAAATTTACAAAAAACGTCAAAAAAATTCTTTTGAAGTTATTTAAATCGATTTGATATTACAGATCATGCTTAAATAGACAGAAAATGTAAGCCATATAGCTTTGAAATTGCTAACATGGTTATAATATCATACACAACTCTCAAAAGGGGTAGAAAATGCTGGAAAATTCTTTTTAACCTGTCTAAATGTGTTTGATGTCATAGATAATATCAAAGATTGATAGGAGACGTTAGAAGAACTTGTAAAGCTATCTAAACCCATCTGGCCTGATTCTGTATTAATTATGTTTAATTTTTCTGTGTTGGTCCAAATAAAGTCTGTTTCTCTCTCTCTCTCGATTTGATATTACAGACCATGCTTAAATTGACAGAAAATATAAGTCATGTAGTTTTGAAATTACCAACATGGCTATAATATCATGCACAACTCTTAAAAGTGCTAGAAAATGTTGGAAAAGTCTTTTGAAGTTGTCTAAATGCGTTTGATGTCATAGACAATATCAAAGATTGATAGGAGACGTCAGAAGAACTTGTAAAGTTGTCTAAATCCATCTGACCTAATCGATAATGTCAAAAATTGATAGGAAACGTTAGAGCAATTTTATTGAAACAGTTTAAATGCATCGATGTTAGAGACAATGCTTAAGTTAGCAGAAAATGTGAGAACTGTTGTCTTGAAGTGGTCTACATGACAATAATACAACTGTCAAAACTGTCAGGAAATGTTAAAAAATTCTTTTAAAATTGTTTAAATGCATTTGATGTCATAGACAATGTGAGATTGATAAGAAACGTTAGAAGAACTCTCATAAACTTGTCTTTTGAAACTGTGTAAATGCATTTGATGTTGGAGATAATATTTAAATTGTCAGAAAATGTAAGAAATTAAATCTTGATCTTGTGGTCAATATGACAATAATACCATATACAACTGTCCAAACTGACAGGAAATAATTCTTTTGTATTTGTCTAAATGCTATCTATGACATCAATAGACAACGTGAAAAATTGACGGGAGATATTGGATAAATTTTTAAAGAAAATGTAAGATATCTATATATATTCTAAAATAATGTAAGATATTTGTCTCGAAGTGGTCTACATGATTAAAATACCATATACAATTTTCCAAACTGACGGAAAATGTTGGAAAATTGTTTTGAAATTATCTGAATGTATTTGATGTTATAGATAATGTCAGATTGATAGGAAACGCTAGAAAAATTCGTAAGTTTGTCTAAATCTATCTGATTTCATCTGCAATGTCAAAAATTGATAGGAAACATTAGAAAAATTCTTTTGAAACTTTGTAAATGCATTTGATGTTGGAGATAATATTTAAATTGTCAGAAAATGTAAGAAATTTTATCTTGATCTTGTGATCAACATGACAATAATACCATATACAACTGTCCAAACTGACAGGAAATAATTCTTTTGTATTTGTCTAAATGCTATCTATGACATCAATAGACAACGTGAAAAATTGACGGGAGATATTGGATAAATTTTTAAAGAAAATGTAAGATATCTATATATATTCTAAAATAATGTAAGATATTTGTCTCGAAGTGGTCTACATGATTAAAATACCATATACAACTTTCCAAACTGACGGAAAATGTTGGAAAATTGTTTTGAAATTATCTGAATGTATTTGATGTTATAGACAATGTCAGATTGATAGGAAACGCTAGAAAAACTCGTAAGTTTGTCTAAATCTATCTGACTTCATCTATAATGTCAAAAATTGATAGGAAATGTTGGAAAAATTCTTTTGAAAGAGTTTAAATGCATTTTTTTTACTTTGAGATAGTTTACATGGATTAATATCATATTCAATAGTCAAAACTAAGCAAAAATGTTGGAACAATATCCAAAACTGCCAGGAGACGTTCCGAAAATGTAAGAAATGTAAAGTTTTAAAATTATCTACATGACTATAATAACATATACAATTAAGAGACGTTATAAATATTCTCGTAAAGTTGTGTAAATGCATCTGATGTCTTCAATAATGTCAAAAATTGACAGGAAACAGAGAATTTGTTTTGAAGTTGTCTACATGCATTCGATGTCATAGTCAATGTTGTAACAACGTAACAAATTTTGGAATAATTATTTTTATTTTTACCCATTTTTCATCGATGTATTAAATTTCCAACAATACAAAACAAAATTTAAAGTTCAATTAAACAATAATGCTGTCTTTTATAAAAATTAACAAACACCATTTTAAGATACATAATAACCTTAAGATTCTCCAACATTTGACGATGTAAGTTTCGATAAAAAAAAGAAAAAAAATTTCTGTTATGTTAAGAAATGCTACATAATTTAAAAGGTTATATAATTTTATTTCCAACTAATAATTTCAATTAAAATATTTAATTATTTTTGTACTTTTATTAAGACGATTGTTATTGCTTGTAATGTTTCAACCGGTTTCGGCCTTGTTTAGGCCATCTTCAGGAAATCCATCTTTTGAGAATTGTTGATCTTATATTACAAGCATCAACAATCGTCTTAATAAAAGTACAAAAATAATTAAAAAAATATTTTAATTTATTCAAGACGAAAAAACATTCCTTTAACAATAATAATTTTAAGTTCATTTAGTTTTATTGTGTGTTTTCTTGTTTTGATAGATAAATTTTGTTTATAGAAACCCTCTAATGATGGCTAAAAATAGCCGAAACATGTAAGGTGGAAAAAATAAATAATAAATACATCGATTAATAGTTAAAAAAACGAAGAAATTCATTTTAATTCCAATTTATGTAACAAATTTTGTTTTAAAATCTTCTGCAGGACTATAGTACAGAGCTAGGTAGTATCGGGACACAGTATCTGGATACTTTTTCAGTATACGGTACTGTGCATCTGGATACTTTTCAAATTTTGTATCCGGATACTTTTTTCAATGTTCGGATACTTTTTAATTATATTTAACTAGTGTGATATTTTCTTCTTTTGAAAAAACCGATAGAATTGGAGGATTGACACATTTGATATCATACATGACATTTTACTATTGTGTAAATTAAAAGAATTCATTTCCTAGCAGGTGAACACGAAATTCCAATAACACAGCATCCGAAACTTGCTACTTTTTTAAAAAGTATCTAGATACATTGTATGTATCCGGTATCTGGTACTCGAATACATTTTTCTTTCATCCCACTCATCTCTGCTATAACACATCCAATGCATCTAAGTTGTCTAAATGCATATCTGCCATCAAAAGTATCAAAAAATTACAGCAAACATTAGAAAACTTCTTTTGAAATTGTCTAAATGCATTCGATGTCGCAGACAGTGTGTAAATTAGAAAGAAAAAATGTTTTCAAAAATTTTCAAAAATGTCTAAATTAGCAGAAAACATAAGAATACTTTCCTGTAAGTATTCGATACTCGAATACTTTTTTCTGGTATCCGGCCCGACAACTGACTGAAAATGTTGGCAAATTCTTTCTAAATTGTCCAAGTGCGTTTAATGATATATAATATCTAATAAGATACACGTAAAGGTGTCTAAATGCATTTGATGTGACAGACAATATTTAAATACGCAGGAAACATTAGAAACATTGTTTGAAAGTTGACTAAATGCATTTGATGTAACCCAACAACGTTCAAATTATCAGGAAATGAAAGAAATTTTGTTTTAAAATTTACATGTCTATAATACTATATACAACTCTCAAAACTTTCAGAAAATGTAGATTTTTCTTTTTATTGTCTAAATGTGTTTTATGTCATAATAATGTCAAAAATTGGGAGAACATGTTAGAAAAATTCTCGCGAAGTTGTCCAAACGTATCTTATGTTACTGATAATGTCAGAAATTAACAGAAAACGTTAGGGATTTTTTTTCGTAATTATTTAAAGGCATTTGATGTTACGAAAAATGTCTAAATTTGCAGAAAATATTAAAAAATTGCTTTGAAGCTGTCTGACTAAAGCCTAGTTTATTCACCTTTGGTTAAATTTAACTACTGGATATTTTCCATGGTTACTGTAATTTCACTTGCCATGATTGGCTATATTAGCAGTAACTATGGTAAATATCCCTTAGGCCTAGTTTATTCACCTTTAGTTAAATTTAACTATCAGATATTTACCATAGTTACTGTTAATATAGCCAATCATGGCAAGTAAAATTACAGTAACCATGGAAAATATCCAGTAGTTAAAATTAACCAAAGGTGAATAAACGGGCCCTTAATGTCATATAAAACTGTCAAAAATTGTTGTAGAAATCTTTTGAAATTGTCTAAACTTAAAGTCTAAGTGTTCATGGAGAATATGGCTATTCCGAATAGTTCAAATTGTTTATGAGAATATTAAATTATACCGGGATAATAAATTTCAACTACTACATTTTATTGTCTAAACCTGATTTTGGGATTCTACAGTAGATCGTCAAAACAATAAAGCTTACATTCAAATCTCTTTAACTTAACTAAATTCAAGTCCCCAAAATTGATCACAATAAAATTCGTTTGAAGTCAGAGTGAAACTGTTCATTACGGTATTTGTTAAAGAGATCTGAATTAATGTTTATTGTTTTGAATTGACGTTCTATTGAAGAAGTGTAAGGTTCGAAATCAGATTTAAACAAAAAAAAATAGACTTTTTTAAATGTGTTCATTTATAACTTTATGAGATAATTTTTTTATCCCAGTTAGCAACTCGTAAATATTGGTTCAGGATAGGATAAAAGAATCAATGACAATCAATTGAACAGTCCTATATTTCGATTCCAATTGAATCTTCTTCAGGGAGTGAAATTTTCTACAAAATTACAAGTTAATAAAAAGTAAGTAATTACAATTAACACTTACGATTGTAATGAAACTGGCTAAAATAAAACATTAAATACCAAAGTATTTCGTCCAAAATTATTATTAAAATTATTGGGAAAAACAAGAAACACGTTGTTACACACCATAGCGCTTTTTTATAATATGAATGACAGTGCAACCACCTTGTAAAAATAATACGGCAACTTCACGTGAAGCGGGAAGCGCCAGAAATTTAAATTCAAATGTTTGAATTATTTAAATTTTTAAATTTATTTCTACAAAAATCAAAAATTAAGGGGTATATTGAACTTAAAGAGCTAATATCCGTTCTGTAATTGATAGTATTATCTGTGGTTGCTATGTGGAACATCTCCAAAAATAATCTGTTGTGATAGTTGTTGGTAGAATCTATAATTTTAGTATTTTCAAAATCAAAGATATGACCACTGTCCAAACTATGTTGGGCCAGAGCACAAGATCTTTTGTTACAACGTATATCACTTTTATGTTGGTATAATCTTCCTTTAAGCCATTGGGAAGTTTGTCCCACATAGCAACCTTCACAACCACCACATGAGATGTTATAGACAACCCCAGATCTGTATAGTAAGGGCGTGGGGTCTTTAAGGTTTGTGAAAATTGATTGAGATTTCAAAGGATAATGTTCTACGATCTTTAAGTTGTTAAGATTACAGCAATGTTTAAACATTTTGGTTAGTTTGTCAGTTAACTCAGGGATGTAAATGAGTTTTTTATATAGAGTGGGTTCAATACTGTTATCAATGGCTGAGTCAACATCCACACCAGGGTCAAACACAGCAGTGCTGAAAAGTAATCTCTTTAATAACTTGGGAGGGTACATGTTGTTAATAAAGATAGTTTTTAATTTATTCAAATTTATATTAATTAAATTAGGTTCCGAAATTTTTTCTATTCTATATTTCATAGCTAGCACTGTGCTAATTTTATGTTTTATTTTATGTTTAGATGTAAAATGGATATATCTTCCAGAAAACGTTGGTTTAGTGTACCAATCAAATTTGATTTTATTGTCTTTATCACGAATGACCTTAGTATCCAAAAACGGAACTGAGTTGTTGTCTTCTGTCTCAAGAGTAAACTGTATGAATTTGTTGTGTTTATTAAAACTATTCAAAATTGAATTAACGTAATTAGCCGGGATAGCAGTTATGATATCATCTACATATTTTTTTATAAACGGAACTTCAAACTCTAACGTTGGTAAAATTCTTTTTAATACATGGTCCATAACAATTTGGGCCAAAATAGGTGATAGCGGAGAACCCATAGGTGTACCAAAGATTTGTTGGTAAGTAACAGCGTTGAAAGTAAAATAAGTATTAGTGCAAATAGTTGATATAGTTTTTAGGAATAAATCCTTTTCAAAATCATAATTTTCTGAGATATAATGGAAGTTCTCTTCTATAATTTCTAACACCAATGTGGTGGGTATGTTGGTAAACAGACTAACAACGTCGAGAGAAATGATAACATAACCTTCAGGAAGTTCGAAACCTCTCAATTCCTCAACAAATTGAAAAGTGTTTCTCACATTAAAATTAGTTCTTGAGTCAAAAGCAACAGTCAATATTTTAGCTAAGTAAGAAGAAATATTATATGTTGCAGCACCAACTGACGAAATTATGGGTCTTAGAGGAATATCGGGTTTATGTATCTTAGGTAAGAAGTATGCTTTGGATACTAAGGTGTTATGTTTTATAAGTTTTTTAAATTCCAAGTCGTCAATAAAGTTTAATAAAGTTTGTTAGCTATGAAATATAGAATAGAAAAAAATTTCGGAACCTAATTTAATTAATATAAATTTGAATAAATTAAAAACTATCTTTATTAACAACATGTACCCTCCCAAGTTATTAAAGAGATTACTTTTCAGCACTGCTGTGTTTGACCCTGGTGTGGATGTTGACTCAGCCATTGATAACAGTATTGAACCCACTCTATATAAAAACTCATTTACATCCCTGAGTTAACTGACAAACTAACCAAAATGTTTAAACATTGCTGTAATCTTAACAACTTAAAGATCGTAGAACATTATCCTTTGAAATCTCAATCAATTTGCTATGTGGGACAAACTTCCCAATGGCTTAAAAGAAGATTATACCAACATAAAAGTGATATACGTTGTAACAAAAGATCTTGTGCTCTGGCCCAACATAGTTTGGACAGTGGTCATATCTTTGATTTTGAAAATACTAAAATTATAGATTCTACCAACAACTATCACAACAGATTATTTTTGGAGATGTTCCACATAGCAACCACAGATAATACTATCAATTACAGAACGGATATTAGCTCTTTAAGTTCAATATACTCCTTAATTTTTGATTTTTGTAGAAATAAATTTAAAAATTTAAATAATTCAAACATTTGAATTTAAATTTCTGGCGCTTCCCGCTTCACGTGAAGTTGCCGTATTATTTTTACAAGGTGGTTGCACTGTCATTCATATTATAAAAAAGCGCTATGGTGTGTAACAACGTGTTTCTTGTTTTTCCCAATAATTTTAATAATAATTTTGGACGAAATACTTTGGTATTTAATGTTTTATTTTAGCCAGTTTCATTACAATCGTAAGTGTTAATTGTAATTACTTACTTTTTATTAACTTATAATTTTGTAGAAAATTTCACTCCCTGAAGAAGATTCAATTGGAATCGAAATATAGGACTTGTCAATTGATTGTCATTGATTCTTTTATCCTATCCTGAACCAATATTTACGAGATGTGTTCATTTATAAGTACATTATTTAACTCGAATTGGTTTAGCATAGAATTTATTACACATTTTGTAGCATTTTTCTTTCATTTTTTATTTAAATTAATTTTATGCTGGGTGATGTAAAAATATAGCAATTTGTTTTTAATTTCCCTAAATGTTAATAAAGGGTCGCTGCTTCAGAGTATCTATATCTGTTCAGAGTAAAGAGATATACTCGACGTAAATTAATTTTGCTCTAAACTCTTCCAGAATTATTTGTTGAAATGCAGAACGAAAGTCTGATTTATATGTAGAAACAAATCTTGTCTAAATATGTCAATATATTTATTGCAATTTAGGTTTAGTTTGGAATTCACAAAGCTTAACAAACAATACGTTATCATGTATATACACCGCGTTTAGACCCCCCAATGTAATAAAACCATGTGTTCTTCATATTAAGCCATTACTCATAACAAATATGAAAAATTTATGATAAATGTGAATCTCCTAAACTATCAAAATTAATGTTGAAATTGTAAAATCAGCCATATAAATATTTAAAGATTTTTAGCTGTTTATATTTGTATATTCTTCGATTAAAAGATTAAAAAACCTTACTTAAACTGCTACACGAGTAGTTTAATACATATTCAGTCATAATATTTATTTTGATAAGATACAAGAAATGGCAGAAGTAAGAAGAGAATAACATAAAAAAGAAACATTTCATTTCATTAAAATTTTAAATTGTCTTATTTTCAATATGTTGAATTTATTTTGTGTTGTATAAAATAATTACAAACATCATAAAAACGTTTGAGTTGATTATAGGCTCGGATTCTATGATAAGGAAGCAACGAGTCGGATTTTTTTATAGGCGACAATAAAAAAACATAAATATAACCGGTACTACGGGAAAAGTTAACGATCAATATTTATTCAATTTCGGTTTATTTTATTAAATTTATAAAATATAGTTTGCTAGGAATTATCTCCATTCATAAGTAAATAATAAACAAATTTTGCACGTGTCTTATTTGTTACGCAACCACTAATTAATCGAAATAAATGCCGTTAGTTACCCAGAAACGATACTCGTCTTCGCTGTCGATACCAACATTAACGCTCAATAAATCAAATTATTATCGAAAATATTGTTCTACGCGACAATAGCGACATTACGAACACACGCGCCGATTCCTCAATAGATATCATCGGAACGTGGCGGTCTCCGATAGACGCGGACATTGATATATCAAACAAACCAATTTCCGATTGTTCTTTGCACGATGGAGCGCCGCTCCGGACGACAATGCTACCACTACAATGGAGCTAATGTTATCCGAATGCATAATGATCGAATTATTCATATACAATCAGGCCAACATTGTCCGCTAATGATTATTTTTACTGATGCGGCAATTTTTTGTTACTCTTTTTTTCTCCTCTCACCTCGAGATAAACGGTTGATTATTTGAACTGTTTAATTTTTGCGATTCGTCCCATCAAAAAAAGTGTATGAACTTTAATAAGCTTTTGTATAATCATGGTTTCACTAAATTTTTTTTTGTTAACACCGATTGATGTTGAAATTGGTTGTTGGTTAGAATGATTGAATGGATGTTGAATATACATTTGGCATTCGGTACACACGAAGGCAATAAAACGATATTTATGATAAATAATCTGGGCTCGAAATTCAGGTCGTGTTAGCGCAATTGAATAGTTCTAAATTTGGTGGGCGGAACGACGGCGTGTTTGTCGCGCACCCCTCGTATTGTGCGCGATACAAAAACAAATTGACATCACCAAAAACCTCCAATTGTCTCTACCAATCAACCCCCATTGTATCTTGAATGCCTGTTTAATCGCGAGGGCCAGTAAAGGGTGCGCGATTCATATGAATGCCCCATACCATATAATAATATTCGGACGTGGATAAGTAAGGGGTTAAACCCTAACGTTCTATATACTTAATAAAGTTATGTTTAAAAAACTTATTTAGCAATAATTTGTTTTATAAAAAAATAATTCATTTCACAATTTTTATACGGATTTTGCATAATTTCAAATTTAGCTATACAGTAAAGCTCTGCGAATTCTTATAATCGCAAATCCGAATTCCTCTTGTAATCCGAATAAAACTAGATAATATAAAATTTGCGTTGTGCCCCTTGTAATCTGAATTGTTAAGGATTCACTAATCGAAATTCACAGATTTTTCATTTTACCTGTAGAACGATATTTCGAAAACACTGAAGTGTTGTAATTAGAATTGCTGCGTTCACACTTTCCAATGTTTCCCAAACCTTGAAATTTATTAGCAAAATGCTAGAAAAATGTATATAGATAGTCATATGTGGAAAAGAAATAGCGCCAATAATATTAATAATAAAATTTATTGCCAGTTGTAAATTTACAGTAGTACATTACTCATACATTAGTAAATTGTGATAGATAACTTTGCCAATAAGACTAAATCGCCAATGCCATAAGCATTTAGGCGCTCTTCCTTTAGCCCTTTTAATAATAAAAAAAGCATATAACAAATTAAAGAAAAGTTTCTTAATCCTACTTGAAAAAAAAAGAAAAGTATTATTGATAAATTTTAAACTCATTAAAGTGCTAAGCCACTGATTAAATACAAATTAAATTTTGAAAAGATAGAATTAAGATTAAATGAAGAAAAAAAAAATAACAAAAATGAACAATATTTTATAAATTCGATTAATGTAAATAATGGATAAACAACTTAATATAGTACAGATCTCCAAGTCTTCTACACAACAGTCAATCACTGATTGTCAAGTAACTGATTAATGAAACGGCACTTAAACTTAATTACTGGATAAATTAATTTACAGGATAAATTAATTTACTGGCTAAATTAATTTATTAAATTTATTGGCCATATTGTAAGAAAAAGAACGTTTGAACATCTCCAATGTGTGGTTAGGTATGGAGACCAAGTTAGGGTGTCTTATGTTTCGTGAATGTTGTTGATGTCTGAACTGAATCCTGTTGAATAGATACGGAGGCTGCTTTGTATGCAAGACATTCAAATGAAACGATACTTCATGCACCAGTCGTCTATTTTTCATATTTAGAGAACCAGATCGCCTAAGGGTCTCTGACACACCACGTCTTCATCGTATACCTTACGTAAGTATTCCAAACTTATGTTAAGATCCATATTAACCAGTTAATGTAATTGTAAAGTAATATTTGGAGTAGGGTTTTGCACCTTTTCTGGTTAAACAAAAATAAAAATTTCCGATTCAAAAAAGTATCGTAGAAATTCTATTTTATTCAATTTTACATGTTTCGCCCGTTCGAGCTAATATAATATTCAATAAGGAATTAACCTTATTGAAGACTTCCATTCCCACATAAATTCTTTACATGACAACATTAAGTTCACGATAGAAATAGAGCAATCTAATAAATTGAATTTCCTAGATTTGACCCTTATCAACAACAACGACTCAATAGATTTTGATATATATAGAAAACCAACTCAAACTGACACCATTATCTCTAATTGCTCCTTCCACTGACAAGCACATAAAACCGCAGCTTTTAGAGCATACTTACATAGATGGTACTACACCCCCATGTCAAGCGAAAATAAAGACAAAGAAATTAATCTTATTAAACAGATCGGACTAAATAACGATTTCCAGATACAACAAATTAATTCCATCAATAGTAGGTTCATTACTCAACAAAACTTTAAAGGTTCTACTAGCCTGCAACCCATTAAGCCTGAAACTGTAATTTACAGATCTATACCTTACCCAGGTAAAATTTCCCATAACATACAAAAGATCTGCAAGAAACACGACATAAAATTATCCTCCAAAAACAAAAACACCATAAAGAAACTATTTTTGAATGCAAAGGACCAAACAGATTTTCTCAACAAAAACGGAGTATACAAATTAGAATGCGATACATGCAAAGCTTTCTACATAGGAGAAACTGGGCGTTCCTTAAGAACAAGAAGAAAGGAACATATTCATAGAGAAGAATCAAATTTTGGAAGACACTTGATGAACCATAAACACGACTTCTACTATGATAGAAACATAAAATTACTTCACCACCGTAACAAGGGTTTTAAACTCAATCTTCTCGAAATATACGAAATTGAAAAACACAAGAAACAACTAACTAACCAAACATGCCTTAACGACCAAACTCTGCATGCAAACGTTCCACTCTATAAATCACTTAAGAATCCCTTCCTTAAGATACCGAGGATTCTTACAACATCGCAATAAGATATCGCAGATCTTGAGGCCCTTTGGCGGTACACCTTTCCTTTTCTCTTTCAAGTTTGATCATAATTTTACAAGGAAAGGTTTTCTAATTTTTTAAACTTTTAATTTTTTGGTTTTTTAATTAATTTTTTAAGTTTGATTTTTATCTCATTTTGTTTCCAATTTAAGAATCGTTTTCATTTAGTTTTCTTATTATGTAATGTGTTTATTATTATTTTTTGATAAGCATACATTTTTGATTTTAATTTAGAGATATAGTTGGTTTGAATTTTAGTTTAATTTCAATCCTATGCCGAAACGCATGCGCTATTATATTTTGTTTGAAATCCGGTACGCACTTGTTCTTTTACAGCTGTTTTCTCTCTCTTTATCTGCACACGCCGCAAAATTTAGTCGACTATTAAATTTTAATCTACGCTTAAAAATAAAAATCTTTATTAATGCAGATACAATATCATAGAAGAATTTCCCTCTTTTTATTTTTGTAACGTTACGCCTGTCTTCAGTTTGTGAAATTTCAATTTTCATGGCTTTAAAAATTTTTATTTTCATTGTAAGTATTCTTATGTTTTAACACATGTCATCGGACACCATTTTGTCATTTTTCGATTTCCGTTAATTCTGATTTTGTTTTAATTTATACTTTTATGCTTTTTGTAGTTTCTGATGATGCCCGCTGGAACGGGCGAAACATGTAAAATTGAATAAAATGGAATTTCTACGATACTTTTTTGAATCGGAAATTATTACTTTTGTTTAACCAGAAAAAGGGCAAAACCCTACTCCAAATATTACTTCACCTTACATTAGTCTTAGGCAAAAATTTTGCAAGCGTTGAATGCGATTCGAACATTGATTGGTTATGCAATTATTATAAATTACATCACAGTATGATATAACTTCGATAATACTAAAGAGTCGCAAAGCAGGCGCTTGGTATCGGAATCAAATAGGTGTCGATTTATATATATTGATTTTAATGCACTAATCGCCTTTCTGATCATAGACGACGAGTGTTCCTCAAATCGAAAAGAGTTATCAAGAAGTAGGCCCAAATTAGATACAGTAGAATCCATGGGAATCTGTTCGCCATTGGCCGACACAACTGCAGACGGTAAAAGAGATTCTTTGATTTGTTTAGGGCCAAAAACTATCAACTGAGATTTAGCAGTATTTATTGTACGATTTAACATAGTTGCATGGCAAAACAATCTATCAGTATCTTCATTTAGATTTTTTAAGAATGTGGCGAACTCGTCGGGCTTAAATGACAAATACACCTGAGTGTCATCAGCGTAAAGGTGGTAATTACAATTACTAATTATCTTCGAGATGGAAGTTGTATATAGACAAAATAATAATGGGCGTAAAATAGCATTCTGTGGCACTCCATGGGTGAGGACCGCCGCAGTAGACGTTTCACCATTAAGCTTTACTCTCTGTTATCTCATAGTTCTTCTATGGAGGTAAGACGTAATCAGGTCCACAGCCAAGCCGCACATTCCCATTGATCGCATTGTGGATGCTAAGGTAAAGTGATCAACGGCATCGAATGCGCGACTGAAATCAAGAAGAACCAAAACCATTATCATTCCTTCGTCCCATGCAGAAATAATATCATCACTCAAATGAGATAAGGCAGTCATGTAGCTGTAACCCCGACGAAATCCTGATTGGAAAGGCGACAAAACATCATTATCAGTCACGAGTCAGGAGGTCTTCAATATGTGACGATTTAGGAATAGGTGTTATAAGAGCTTCCTTCCATATAGTAGGGTATGTCGAAGTTTCTATACAAAAGTTGAATATATGGAGTATATAATCCAAGACCAAAGGAAGGAAAATTTTCAAGTTACGCAGATTAATACCATCACATCCTACTGAGTTACTCTTCAATCTCTTAAAAGGTTTAACTATGTCTCCAAATGAAAGTGGTCGGAATGAAAATGTGGGTGATTCGCTAGGTGGAGGACTATTTGGTAGGGTAAGACAGGAAGAGAAGGGGGAGCTGAAAAATGATTGTTTAACAACTCGACATCACTTAAACTAGATGGGATAGTAGAATTTTTCGTTTTTCCGATCTTAAGCTTATTAATTATATTTCACATGGCTTTACTATCTTTCTGATTAGAAGCAAACTGGAATCGGTAAAATGCACACTTTTCTCTTTTGATTGCGCGATTCGTTTCATTACGCACTTGTTTGTAAAAGCCCTAATGACTTACTTGTTTAGATTTTCGATATGTAGCAAGATCTTTGTCACGATACTTCATCATCAATCTAATATTATAAGTGAGCAAAGGTGCAGGGGTCCACTTCTTCTTAATTCGCTTTATCGGAGCATGACCATTAATAATATTGGTGATGTTAGTATTAAAAAAATCGACCTTCAAATCGATGTTATGCAAAACATAAATCAGAAAGCAGGGAACTTTATAGAAATCATTTTGAAATTGCTCATAATCAAATTCGTTATATGACCTAAAGATATATTCAATATTGTTAGGCGGTGGTGGTGTTAAGTTTAGAGTACACTATATTCCAAGGTGGTTAGAAATAACATTGATGAATGTAGAGATCTTGATTAAAGGTGCATCTCAACTCATTATTAAGCGATCGATCAAAGTGCGCGAATTGGGAGTTATTAGAGTTGGTTCTTCAATATACTGACTTAAGTTAAAAGAGTGTAGTAAATCAAGGAATTCTCGAGTTAGTCCGTCATTCGTATTTAGAAGGTCAATATTAAAATCTCCAGTACATACGCACACATTGGACAATGCAGCTGTCATAGAGAGAGAATCCTCTATTTATATAATATATATTATAGATATGTCTAATCCGGCATTCTTATCGCCTAATGTGACTATTAAGTTATTTGTAGTCAGTTTTAATTTAAATGTATTAATATGTTTAGTATTGACAACTTGCTGGTATGAATTATCATTGTTGTGTTTGGTTAAGCTTTTAAGGCAGCTTAAACTAGAATTCATTAAGTCAGTGGAATAGTTATTTTTATGTATTTGTAATTATCTTCCCTAAAGAAAATTTATGACCCAAGTTTAATATATTTATGTCGTCCGTGTCAAGTATGGTGTCACTAAGGCAATATCATACTTGGTGACACCATAAGGCTATTTAATTTTATAATTTCTTAACTTTTCGGATTTGTAATTTTGAATTTTACCGCCATTTACTTCCATCAACTTTTTGTCTTAACTATTGTACTCAATCAACTTGTTCAATTTAATTATTTCAACATTACTTGTCACAACTGTGTTAACACATTTTAAAATGTTTTCTCATCATTTTCGTACCCTTTAATTTAAAGATTTTGTTATACTATCTGGAGTTTGACGTTTTTTTGTATTCATTAAACTACATCGTTGTATGGACCTTCTTTTTCACTTGCATACTTAAGTTGACGGTAATTATTGTTATTTTTTTAATATTATTTCACTTATATCCTATCGACATATTTAAGTTAAAAACTTCTATTTGTTTTTAGTTGTGCCTGACGACGAGTATATAGACACTCGAAACATATGTAGCAAAGATCTCAAATAAACTTTATTCATCATCAACTTGTCTTCTACTTTACTATTGAAACACTATGATGAACATGGAGAACATAATAACCTTACCGAAAAATTCTAGTTCTAGGTCTAGAGTTAGTTCTAGTTTTTCTTCAATTCAAATATACAAGATTGGGTTGGGTTGGGTTTAGTCGTGCATTTGAAGACAGTTGTTTTTAATGAAGGCTTCTACAATGAACAGCTTCTGCAATGTAAATATTTTACAAATTTTATGAGATATTCTTGAGAGTTGATTTTTTTCACACGATTGAGGAAGGTTGGCAAGCCCAGTTTGCCATTTCTTGCTAATAGTCCATTAGTTTTGTCTAAAGAAGTCAAATATCTGGACATTATACTTGACAACAAAATGATATGGAAGGTTCACCTAGACAATAGAGTGAAGAAAGCGTATGTTGCATTCAGCCAGTGCCGGAGGACTATAGGTGACAGCCCCCATGTCTTACATGGGGGCTGTCACCTAACACTGCCCTCTGGATCTACACAGCTGTAATTCGACCTATGCTTACATATGGTGCAGTAGTTTGGTGGTCAAAAACCTTAAAATTTATTTCCACTGCTGCACTAAATAAAGTACAGAGACTTGCGTGTTTGTATGTTACAGGTGCGCTGCGATCTACCCCCACCGCAGCCATGGAAAACATGTTGAACCTACCGCCACTTCATTTGTTCATACAAGAAGTGGCACTGGTGAGCATGTTGCGACTGCGTACAGCAGGAATCTTTATGGGTGAGAGAAACAGTAAAAATGCCGTACTCTGGAATACGAGTAACCGTACTCGCCAATTCTGGAACGTACGACGGACTTCATATCCCTACAACACATTTTTACTAAGAGTCATCTCACTTACCCACGTTCCACAGAAGTAGAAGTAAATAAAAGTAACAAAATCTACACTGATGGTTCGGTTAGTCGGGAAGGAGCTGGAGCTGGAGTTTTCTCGTACGATCTCCAACTCCACATATCTCTCCTTTAGGTAAAGGTACCACCGTCATAAAGGCAGAATTAATCTGATAAATATTGTTGATTGATCCAACTTGAAAGGTAAGTCTTTCACAATTTATACTGACAGTAGAGAATCCATTTCAGCCCTGTTCGACACATCTTGTGTGAATGCTTCACTCTACAAGACACAGATGGCATCAGGAACACACCTCTGAGCTGTATCCTAGCCTTCGGAAAATCCTTAGGCTGGTTGATGTAGCCAAAGAGAGTGTAGGAGGATGTACAAGGGGCCCGTTGGGGCCTAGGTGCTGTATGCTTTAGCGTACCCTCCGCTTTCCTACATACATACATGAGATATTTGTTCATGTTCATTTCAATCGTAAGTGGTAATTTTACTTACTGATAATGTTCAATTGATTGTCATTATTACTTCTATCATATCATCAACCAACAATTACGTAGTATTTTATAAATTGATTTGGCAACCCTGTATATTTCAATTGAAGTAAAACTACAACTAACACTAGAGCTAAAGATGAAAAACATTCTACTTTAGGTCTAGTGTTAGTTTTAGTTTTAGATCGTTAGATAAAATAGAGCCGTACATCTCTCATGGCGGCTAAACCCGAATGATTCTAGGTCTAGTGTTAGTTATAGATTTCCCACAATTCAAACAGGATTGGGTTGGGTTTAGCCATGCATCTGAAGAAACTTTTTTCTAAAAAAAAAATTTTATTTTTCTAAATTAGTTAGAATTATTTTCTGAAATAGAGTACATTACTAACAGATTTGGCAACCCTGCATATTTGAATTCAAGTAACACTAGAACTAACACTATTCCTAAAACTAAAATCTTGTTTTTGATTTTCATATGAAAAGGGCCGTATTTGGTTCGTTTGTCCAACCCAGCCTTGGGGTGCCAAATATCTTAAAACAGCAGTGAAGAGGAACCTGATGACGCCATTCCATTGTCTATTCAACAATTAAAAGAAACCGGTATTATGCTGCAGCAAATTAGGCAGTTTTCTTCAGGAAGATACTGGAACAAACGATTTTAACAGTAAGGAAGCTAGTAAGAACTTCAGTGTTTCATATGTACTACGAGAAAAACTGAAAATATTATTATTATCCAGTGATGGCTCGTGAGGGAGGACTCTGGGATTCCGTCCTCCAGGAAACTGTGAAAGAATCGAGTTTTTTTAATTTTCACACAAAATATGCAATAATATATAACTGTTTATACTTTGAAGTAGTTAATATAAATCTTAACATTATTTTATATTACATCGTTCAACCTAAACAATTTACGAAAGTAGTTTACTTCAACCAACAATTTTTCGTCCCCCCCAACGTTCCATATCGCGGCAAATACCCTATGACGAGCATAACCGAACGAAATATTCTAGGAGCAACGTGACGTAGCCCCAAATATGTATTTCTACAAATCTTATTACATTATTCAAAAACAAATGTTTATAGTTTAGTTAATTGGCGTTTTTATATTATTAAAATATTTTGGACATTTACGATGAATTGGAAATGCAATTGTACGAACAATTCTTGACATTAATGAAATTTATCGCAGACAGAGAGACAAGAACGGATTTTATCTTTAAAACATAAATAGGTGTTTAGAGAGGTATATTAATAAAGTTATTTTGAAAAAAAATGAGCCCCCACTGTTTAATGTTTAAACTCACGAACAATATTGTGGAGGATTGGATACTGCGTAATGTGTAGTATTACCTATGTCACATCGTACTCTGAAAACTTTGATATTATCAAAGGTGCACCATGACTTTACGAACATACTGTATGTCTCAGTAGAAACTTTTTAATAAGGATATTATAAATTATAAATTTATTTGATTGTGTTGATTCGTCTAATTTACACTTCATTTTGAGATTTATCAATTGGTTCGCAACTTCGACTTGAAGTTTCTGTATTGTCTGAAGTTTAAATCATCAAAATCCCATTCACTATCGCTATTCTATGCAAAAGTGTTCTAATTAGCACAGTTCGAAAATTCGGATTGGGCCAATGCAAGATAAATGAGGTAATTGCAAAACTTGCATTACCCGGCATAAGCAGGTTTTGAGAAATTGCAATAAAATGTGTAAAAAGTATTTGGAGCCTTCCAAATTTTATAAATTTAATTTTTTGTTACGAGTATGTGAGCTTTGAGAATCTGCTTAGTATAAGGTACTTATATAGTTCTCGTTCAATCTATAGCCTAAATAATTTTAGTCATTACTGTTTTGGATGTTACGCAAAAAAGGTTTTTGAGAGACCTTTAATTTTTATCTAATATACTTAAAACTTTTCGATAAAAGAAAAATTTACAAAAGAAGATCACATTCTTTCACACTATAAAGATCCTATAATATGATGATTGACAGGTGTAAACAAAAGGTCCTTCACGCTAAAATTGGGGAACAAAAGAAGGTGGCCTTCACGGTATAATTGAGGAACAAAAACAAGCTACCTGTCTTAACATTCCTTCGTATTACAATGGATGATTGACAGGTGTAAACAAAAAGTCCTTCACGCTTTAATTGGGGAACAAAAGAAGGCATTCTTCACGGTATAATTAGGGAACAAAAGCAAGCTACCTGTCTTAACATTCCTTCGTATTACAATGGATGATTGACAGGTGTAAACAAAAAGTCCTTAACGCTTTAATTAGGGAACAAAAGAAGGAATTCTTCACGGTATAATTGGGGAACAAAAGCAAGCTACCTGTCTTAACATTCCTTCGTATTACAATGAATGATTGACAGGTGTAAACAAAAGGTTCTTCACGCTTTAAATGGGGAATAAAAGGGGGCATTCTTCACGGTATAATTGGGGAACAAAAAAAAGCTACCTGTCTTAACATTCCTTCATATTACAATGGATTTTTGACAGGTGTAAACAAAAGGTCCCTCTCGCTTTAGTTAAGGAACAAATGAAAGAATTCTTTACGGTATAATTGGGGAACAAAAGCAACCTGTCTTAACATTCCTCTGTATTACAATAGATACTCAAAGGTGTAGTAAGTATATAATAAATGATTATTTATTGTTAATACAATACTTATTAAAAGTAACACATGAATTACATAAGTATCTATCTAACACAATTAGTTTCTTTCTACATTTAACAACAAAATGGTTCGAATTGGAACTAAAACAGGTATGTTTCTTAACATAAATGTAATCTATGAGTGTGCTTGTAATTAATAACATTTTAATTAGTTTCGAATGAAAGAGATACAAATCTAACTGAATCTAACGATCAAATTTGAATAACATTAAAATGTCAAAATTAAAAACTCGTTCTACTACGTTGTCAATGTATTTTTCGTGAAAATGTGATGTTATAGAAATTTTCAAAACTATCTTTAAAGCTAACGAAACTAATTTAACTAAAAAACTAGTTTTCAAAATTCTTCTTATACTAAATTACAATTTATTTACCAACAGATATTGAATATTAATTATTATTTATGGACAAATTATCCGCACTTTGAGAAGCTCCTGAAGACGTATGAAGCATTTTAACGTAAACTACATATAGAGTATCCGACAATTTTTGATCATCCTGTATATATGTCTCTGATGTACAGAGTGTATCTAGCTGCAACACACTTCAAGACCTGATTCTTTCAAGAGTGGATTTTAAGGCTACTTTAATATATGAACCATGTGGTGATTCATCTAAGAAGATACAACTCTATACCCTTAGTGATTAATTACTCAAAATACTCAAACTCTCAGTAAGACATTCAAAAACACCGTTATATGTTAAAATTTTAGAGAGGCAAATAAGTTTCAGGATATTTTCATCTATCTATTTAAAATTTTTATATTGTATTCATCTTTTGCATAAAAAAGTTTTTAGCAAAAAGGTGGGGAGGTTCAAAGTACAAATAGGGTCAAAACGTGCCCTATTATAAGTTAAACATATTCCCCAAATTTCATTTTGATTAAAACTATTATTTTTATTTCACTATCCTTAAAATTCACTACAGAATCACCCACAAACCAAATTTGTTTGTATTTTTTTTTCAGATACACCCTGTGTACTTTTACTATTAACTTGCAGTTATTTGAATTTTTTGAAAAATCAACAACTTTTTCTGGTGTAAACTACATTCTTCTGTAAAGTAAAAGATGAAACAACAAGTGGAGCATACAAACTATTTAAAAACCGTGATTTATCAAAGATCCACTACATTTAAAGAACGCATTCTTTAATTTTTCGCATTTTTATTAAAAATTTTCGCAAAGATAATTAAGGGCCACTTTTACCACCTCTTGATAGATTCATCTAACAGTTAAAAACGGGCTCATAGCCAATGGGAGCGCTTAAAATCGTTATAACCACCGCTAGTTAGTTTAACCGGAGGTAGGTAAAATTGGTCCTAAATGAAATTATAAGGTGAAGACGGGAATTATACAAGCAATTCCTGTAAAACGTGGTATAACTGTAATCACAAACCTCAGAGTAAAAATTATGATGATTCGTATAAAAATTTTTGGTCTAAATTTAGAAATGAGAAATTGTTTAAAATCATTTTTGAAAACCTTTACAATTTTTTTATTATGTCTTAAAATCTATAAACTTTCCAATTGATTTTGAAAGCTGATTACTTCATAAAATTATTTTTACTCTTCGATTTTCAACGTTTTTCCAAAAATAATTACGGAAATTATTCGTTTTATAAAAGCTACAAATTTAGATTAAATTAGATATTTCAAAACTGAAATGGGATACTCGTCTAAGTATGTTTTTATTCTTAAAAAAGTGCACATTATCTTTTATAAAATACAAGAAAAACGAAGTGAGATATTAAAGTATGGTTTTAATCTTGAAAACGTGCACACCTTTCTTTATAAGCCATAAAAAATTTCATCAAGATATCTTAAGTATTCGACTTTTCAATAATGATTAAGTAAATAGTTAATTTTATAAAATGCTACAAATTTAGATTCTGAAGTATGGTTGAACACTGATACTGAAGTATGATTTAATTCATGAAAAAAGTGCACACTTTTCGTTATAAATCACGATAAATTGATCAAGATATCTTAAAAATTTTATTCTTTCTATATGGTTAAATAAATCGTTAATTTCATGAAATGCTAGAAATTTAGATTGAGTTCAAAAGTCGATACCTCAAAAACGAAGTTTAATACTCAAGTAAGGTTTAATTCTCGAAAAAGTACACACTTTTCTTTATAAATTACAAAACAATTTCATCAAGATATCTTTAGTATTCGAGTTTTCAATAATGATTAAGGGAATAGTTAATTTTATAAAACGCTACAAATTTAGATTCTGAAGTAGAATGGTTGAATGCTAATACTGAAGTATGGTTTAATTCATGAAAAAAGTGCACACTTTTCGTTATAAATCAAGATAAATTGATCAAGATATCTTAAAATTTTTTTCGAAATGGTTAAATAAATCGTTAATTTCATGAAATGCTAGAAATTTAGATTGAGTTTAAAAGTCGATACCTCAAAAACGAAGGTAATACTCAAGTAAGGTTTAATTCTCGAAAAAGTACACACTTTTCTTTATAAATTACAAAACAATTTCATCAAGTTATCTTTAGTATTCGAGTTTTCAATAATGATTACGGGAATAGTTAATTTTATAAAACGCTACAAATTTAGATTCTGAAGTATTGTTGAATGCTAATACTGAAGTATGGTTTAATTCATGAAAAATGCACACTTTTCGTTATAAATCAAGATAAATTGATCAAGATGTCTTAAAATTTTTTTCGAAATGGTTAAATAAATCGTTAATTTCATGAAATGCTAGAAATTTAGATTGAGTTCAAAAGTCGATACATCAAAAACGAAGTTTAATACTCAAGTTTGGTTTAATTCTCGAAAAAGTACACACTCGTCTTTATAAATTACAAAACAATTTCATCAAGATATCTTTGGTATTCCAGTTTTCAATAATGATTAAGGGAATAGTTAATTTTATAAAACGTTACAAATTTAGATTCTGAAGTATGGTTGAATGCTAATACTGAAGTATGGTTTAATTCATGAAAAAAGTGCACACTTTTCGTTATAAATCAAGATAAATTGATCAAGACATCTTAAAATTTTTTTCGAAATGGTTAAATAAATCGTTAATTTCATGAAATGCTAGAAATTTAGATTGAGTTTAAAAGTCGATACTTCAAAAACGAAGGTAATACTCAAGTAAGGTTTAATTCTCGAAAAAGTACACACTTTTCTTTATAAATTACAAAACATTTTCATCAAGATATCTTTAGTATTCGAGTTTTCAATAATGATTACGGGAATAGTTAATTTTATAAAACGCTACAAATTTAGATTCCGAAGTATTGTTGAATGCTAATACTGAAGTATGGTTTAATTCATGAAAAATGCACACTTTTCGTTATAAATCAAGATATATTGATCAAGATGTCTTAAAATTTTTTTCGAAATGGTTAAATAAATCGTTAATTTCATGAAATGCTAGAAATTTAGATTGAGTTTAAAAGTCGATACCTCAAAAACGAAGTTAAATACTCAAGTAAGGTTTAATTCTCGAAAAAAGTACATACTTTTCTTTAGAAATTACAAAAAATTTCATCAAGATTATTGAAGAATTTGATTTACGAATTTTTCGAAATGGTTAAGGAAAGCATTAATTTTATGAAACGCTAGAAATATAGATAGTGTTTAAAAGTCGACATCTCAAAAACGAAGTTGAATACTCAAGTATAGTTTTATTCAACAAAAAGTATACAATTTCTTTCGAAATGGTTATGGAAATCGTTAATTTTATGAAATGCTAGAAATTTAGATTGAGTTGAAAGGTAGAGTCCAAAGTCGATATCTCAAAAATGAAGTGATACTCAAGTATGGTTTTATTCACTATAAAGTATACATTTCAAGTATACATTCTTATATAAATCACAAACATATTTATTAAGATATCTTAAGAAATCAGTTTCTTTGAAGTGATTAAGAAAATCATTAATTTTATGAAATACTACAAATTTAAATTGAGTTCAAAAGCCGATATTTCGAAAACTAAATGAGATACTGCAATATGCTTACGAAAAAGTGTACACTTTCCTTTATGAAGCACAAAAAAAATTTATAAAAATATCTTAACAATTCCATTTTCTACGATTTTTTCAACATAATTAAGGAAATCATTAATTTTATAAACTGCTACAAATGTAGGTTGAGTTCAAGAGTCCATATCTCAAAAACGAAGTGAGATATTCAAGCATAGTTTTATTTACGAAAAAGTGCATACTTTTAGAGGCTCCTTTTACAAGGTTAGTGTAGGTTAAAATCTGTACAATACATGGTCACAACGAACATATTTTTATTAAAAAAGTGTATGATATTTGAAATGAACGAACAAATGAAGGAGATTATCACCACTTGGTCATTCACTGTTGGTCAAAAGCATCACCATTCAGGAACTGAAACGTTCTGAATTGATTCATCTGTTATACATGTTTTCGGTTTTGTTGCGTAGTATCTTTAATTCTTTTTAGTATGAGTAGATTTTTATAACCTTTTTCAAGATTCTTCCATTGGTTGTCTACTTGGAGAGGAGACGCAATATACCCACACCTCTTTATTTCACCGCTCATCAAATTCAACATTTTTATTTTTTGTTATTCAACTAAAACATTTTTTCTTTATGAATATGTAGCAATAATTTTATTTTCGTATCATCCCAAACAATTTTTGAATTTGCTTTACTCTCTTTATCATCATTTCTTAATCATCCACATTTAAAACTATAAAATTCTTGTCCATTTTCTACTTCCTCTACTGGGACTGAATGCAGTGTGTTCTCTATTACAACAAATATCAAAATAAAGCCTTATAATTATGGCTGTATTTTTTTAAATAAAAATCATTAAGAAACTTCTAACTTGCGTATATTTATTTATAGTCGTACTAGTTTCGGGTAACCCCAACATCAGCAACAACTACAAACGTAAAATCATAAAAAATAGTAAAAACAGCAAGACAGTAAAAAACTTATGTATAAAACATTCAACGAAGCAAGAACAAGCGTTTCAGTTTAACAATTGTTTAAAAAATTTTTAACATTTATAATTCAAATTGAGAATGACCATGTGGAAAATGGAAAACGTGGAAAACATGAAAAAATACCAAAATTCAAAAAAATACTTACAGTCAAAAGAGCTACGACAAACGTAAACTGAAAAAATTAATAAAGTGAAGCATTTTGTAATCTGATGGATAAAACATTCAACGAGGCAAGAACAAGCGTTTAAGTTTAATAATTGTTTAAAAAAATTTTAAAATTTATAATTCAAATTGAGAATGACCATGCGGAAAATGGAAAACGTGGAAAACATGAAAAAATACCAAAATTCAAAAAAATACTTACAGTCAAAAGAGCTGTAAGTATTTTTGGAAAACGTGGAAAACATGAAAAAATACCAAACTTCAAAAAAATACTTACAGTCAAAAGAGCTACGACAAACGTAGACTGGAATTATTAATAAAGTGAAGCATTTTGTAATCTGATGGATAAACAAAATGAAGATTGCAAACAAAATTGATGTTGTAACAAAATAAACAACTTTAATACGATCTTAAAGTTTATTATTTCATTGTTCTAATTAATTTCGTAAGTAATTTTCTAGTTTAAACACTTTTAATAGTCATCTTTTTAATCTATAATTTTTTATTTCTAAATTTTTCAACTTCTCTTTTTTCTTTTATCAACAGATTTCATATTCGCAACATCGCTATTAAAACTTTTGCAGTCTTCATTTTGTTTATCCATCAGATTACAAAATGCTTCACTTTATTAATTTTTCCAGTCTACGTTTGTCGTAGCTCTTTTGACTGTAAGTATTTTTTGAATTTTGGTATTTTTTCATGTTTTTAAACAATTGTTAAACTTAAACGCTTGTTCTTGCCTCTTTGAATGTCTTATAAATAAGTTTTTTACTGTTTTTTGCTGTTTTTACTATTTTATGATTTTACGTTTGTAGTTGTCGCTGATGATGGGGTAACCCGAAACTAGTGCGACTATAAATAAATATACGCAAGTTAGAAGTTTTTTCATGATTTTTATTTGATCATTAATCTTGCACCATGGATCATTCCTTTAATTTATTTTTTTTAAGTTTAATAGAAATATTAATATGATGCATATCAAAAGTTATTATGATCGAAATATAAAATTTTTGAAAAGCCCAATTTAGTTATCTTTTAATAATCATACAAGTTGCTTGTCTTCTTAATTGCTTCTTTCAAAATTGATTCAGACAACTTTTTTGTTGTGTTTTTCATCAACTTGAATATTTTAGGAAAAACTCCAAAACGATGGATTTAATCGAAAATAGTAAAAAGTAAAAATAATTTTGAAGAGAAATGGGCTTTTAGAATTAGTTAATTTTATGATTAAAAAAATTTAGGGTTTGGACTTAATAAAAAGGTTCTAATAAAATAAATAACCTTTGTTGCCATCCTGCATATCAGCCAAAACTGCAAAATTTTATCTTTCTAAGACAAACCATTTTGAAAATGTTTAAAAATTTCTTAAATTTGAAAGTCCATATCTTAGTCATTTACGGGTTTAAGCTAAAAAATTTCATGTGAATCGTTATCGTTTTTACTTTAGTATTAGTGGTTATCATTATACCACGTCTTACAGAAACACAAATATACGCTTTATAAATAAAAAAAGTTATGTTTCAAATTAATTAAACGATTTCCACGCCAAAAATTTAAGATTCTACGCCAATTTCTACAGTTCACTTCATATCACAGCACGTTCATATGATTTTCAATGATCATATCAAGATTATATTTGTTTTATTTTCACGTTTTTATTCTACTGTTGTGCTAACAATAATTAGATTTTCTCTATAGAGGTTATTATTTCCTTATTTCTGAAGATGCCCATACATTTTGGGCGAAACATGTAAGAACTTGTGAAATACGACTCAAATATAACCAGTAAAAGTGCAAAAAGAAATTTGTTTAATTTATTTTCATTTATAAACTGGTTAAAATGGATTAGCTCTTCGATTTTAAATTTTTTTAAAATTTAAGACATCCTACTCTAAACCAATATAAACAGACTTTATTCTCCTTGGAGAAGACTTCACATATCACTTCATTTATAACACTTCATCTCCATCATATGGCAATGCCAACACAACATTGATCGAAAGCTCATTAAATGACCAGCGAAAAAAATGTGAAATGATAAATTTGTGGCAGTTTTATATTGGTGTTTTAAATACCTAAGATACTGTTCGAAAATATATGACATAGCTGTGGTTACAATTTATTCAGAAAATAAGATATAGAATTATTTTTTTCACCATCACTTTAAAATACTGCTACTAAATCTACATTGATATTTGGTTGTTTTTACTTTTTCGCAGTTGATTTGTTAGACATGGAAAAAGAACCGTCGGAAAAATGCAACGTTTCCATCGGACTGGTGTTGCACACGACGACGCGGAAAAGGGAAAGGGAGAGAAGGGTTCCGTTGGTGACGGGTTTTCATCGGAGAATTACGGCGCCTCCGTTCTCGGCACATCTTCACAAAGGTCCATATACACACAGCATAGTTAGATTCAGGATCCAATATACCATTCGGGGGGATTTAGCAACCGCCGCCGCTTTGCGCACACAAATCCTAAATACGCGAATTTATTGACGGACTTGGAATAATTTCAAAGCCTGGTTCCTTTTGTAAACACGCTTAAGCGCGTCGTGATCGTACGAGCAACGTATACGAAAAAAACCGCGAAGAATTTCGAAACAGTTCGACTGTTTTGTCGCTTCGTGGTATTTTCAGCGTTGCGAATCGGATTTATTCATTATGGATTAATAAGTAAATAAATAAATAAAAATTAACTTTAGTTCAACATTTTTCAATTTCAAATCGCGACAATTAAATACATCTAAAGCAAAACGCAATTAGGATATTTTCAACCTTTCCCATTGTCATATTAAACGCGAAAGCTCATCTCGAGCACAAAGCGTAGCCGGGCAGCGTTGAAATCCTCTTTCAGCCGTACATAAAAGTCACAATTCCGAATGGGATTTGTAAAGTTTACGATATTATTCGAGCGCCGTTCCCACTTATAGAAAGCTTTATCAAGATCCCGCGAAGTTAGACCTTTCAAAAGGGCCCATTCTGTGGAATATTGGAAAAAATAAGACGTCCCCACAAAAAAAAATGGTGAAAGAAGAAAATAGAGAGACGATATATCCCCATATTTCCCCAAAAATATTTATGTTCTCTCTTATTTTTACCTATTCTAACCCAAAATATAAACGTTTTTATTATTAGGATAATTTTATGAAAAGGATTTGCATAAATTCTATTTCTTAATAGAGAATTTGTGGGGGAAATACCGTTCTTGAAACGTTCCACCAAGAGAATAATCCTTAAATTACGATCGTTAGCTTCGGGGTGTTTTCCCTAACTCAATATTTAAAAGATACGTTCTTATTGAAGTGAGAAGATCAACAGGAGATTCCCAATAATGACTCGCCACACGCCTAAAATCAACGAACGGGCGTGAATTGTAAATAACTGCGGGGTATTCATTTATGCGTCATGGATCAATCCATTGTGAATAGATTTTTATTAAGAAAACTTATTCTATGCATAGCATTTATTTAAAGAATTCTCACGAAGAAATAAGTATATGAATAATAAGTAAAACTAGAACTAACACTAGACCGTATATATTTAGGTGGAAGTACTGGTTGCACTCGTTCAACCAACGATTCGTTGTTTGAATTCCCAATAAGCTTTTACTTAAGACCATATGTCTATTAAATCAGCTTACCTCAAATTTTAAAAGTGTATAATGTCACTTGGCATTTTTAATTCAATAAAAACTTATAACAATCTAACGCTGAATAACAATTAAAACTAGAACTAGCACTAGACCTGGTATTAGAAAAGATTTGATTTAGCCATTCTAGGTCTAGTATTAGTTCTAGTTTTATTTTTATACATGTATATGACAACTTAAGACTGAATATCAACAAAAAATAAAGCCACCATTAACGCAAGAGTTAATACTAGACCTACACTGAAAAAAAATAGAGCTAACTTACATAAACTTACATCATCTTATGGCAGCAATTTACAATGGAATGATTATAATGGCATCAATTACGATCATATTATTACAAACAACTAATTCCATGGCAACTTCATCACGAAATATGGATATTTTACAAGTTTATCTATAAAAATGTCTCGGTAACTGAAAAATACAATGCTTTTTTACAAAACTTCTTGTAAATTTATTTTAGCTTTGTAAAAGAAATAGTAAAATTGAATTTTTACTTTTAAGATTTTGTGAATTTTGAGCATGCGCAGATATAATACGCTTCTATTTTATATTGTTTACATATCGTACCGTTCGTGCATTATTCGACAGGTATAAACTCGTTTTGGTAGTACGGTTAGTGAATCAGTGAATGTAACTACCAATTTGTTTAAAGTAAGTTAATTTTTATGATCTTTTAACAAAGATTATAGAATGATAAATCTGATTCCATTCCAGTTAGCTGGGAATATAAAATTTGCTTAGTTTCAAGGTTAGGTGTGTTTCCGTTACTACATATATATTTCGATAATTCCATTCAGATACTACTATTAGTTAAATTGATTCGACTAAAAGACAAGAATTTTTAACAAATTTAACCCTCCGTCTGTCGGGTGTAGTCTACGAGTCCACGACAAAATGATTATGTGAAATATTTTTTAAATTATTTTGCTCAAAACTTCTACGGTCACAGTACCTTTCAAGTATCTGAATATCAACTGTTTACGCTATAAGAAACTGTTTTTCAAAATTCCAAATAGTCGCTACATAATATTTTGTCCTGACAGACCCTTCCCGATCAAATGTGTAACAATATTCGCAGATGTAATCTGTAAGAATCGTATTCCAGTTGGAACTCTAATGAACAACCCGTGATTCGTGATAGATACTCGTATATTTTTGGTAAAGATGGAACTAAATGGAAAAAGGCTGTCCCACCTAGAAATATTAGAACTCGCAACGAAAACATAGTGTCTCACTGCCGGGGGTCATCGCTGAAGCACGTGACGCATTATCTCCCATTCAATGCTGGATGTACATGTTTGGAAACTCTATTGATATTGTAGTTGAAAACACTAATTTATTTATTGATAAAATTTCTGTTAAATACCAAGATAAGACTGAGTGTAGACCTACCGACTCTGTAGATATCCAAGCGCTGATGGGTTTGCTTTATTTAGCTGGGTTCCATCATGGATCAAGGACACATCTAGCAGAGTATCGGTCATCAGACGGTATGGGATATGAGATATTTCCTGCTACAATGGCAAACCGGAGGTTCGTCTTATTGAAATACATTCGCTTAGACGATACCACAACTAGAGGTCAAAGAAAAGAAATGGACAAACTAGTAGCAGTTCGTACTATTGTTGACAAGTTCAACGACAATTGTAAGAAAACTTATTCTGTGGGCGAGTATGTAACATTAGATGAAACGCTGCTTGCCTTTAGGGGTAGGTGCAGCAGAATGTACATTCCAAGTAAACCAAACAAATACGGATTGAAAGTCTTCGCCGTTGTTGATGCCAAAACACTTTTCACTTCACACATAGAAATTTACGCTGGTGTTCAACCCAATGGTCCATATAAAACTGACAACTCTACCGCTGCAGTAACTGAAAGAATGTGTTCACATTTATTAGGATCAGGAAGAAATGTTACAATAGATCGTTGGTTCACAGGATATTCAATTGTAAAGAAAGTGCTAAGAGAGTACCGCCTTATTGTGGTTGGTACAATTAGAGCCAATAGAAGAGAACTACCTCTTGAAATAACACAAGTTAAAAAAAAGGAAATTATATTCTTCGTTATTCGCATTTAGTAATGATGTGACTACAGTTTCATATATACCCAAAAAAAAGAAGAATGTGATGATATCGATAAAGCTACCGGTGATCGGAAAAAGCCCGAAATAATTACTTTCTATAATAGCACAAAAAGTGGAGTAGATGTTGTTGATCGAATGATCACATCATACAATGTTGCAAGAAACACAAAGCGTTGGCCAATGGTAATTTTCTAGAACCTCCTCAATATAGCAGCAATTAACGCTTTTGTTATCTACAAAGACAACACACCAGATGGTGAATTTGCTAAAACTCGCTGACAGTTTCAAAAAAATCTTGGTATGGAGTTAGTGAAAAATAACATGCAAAGAAGAGCCGTTGATAAGCACTTGACCAAAAGTGTGTGTACTTCTGCCTTGAGGCTCTCAGGTATTGAACAGGAGATTAGAATAATCAGCCACAACCAGGGAAAAGAGAAAACTGTAAATATTGTAAAAGACGAAAAACTCGTTATTTTTGCAAAATTTGTAAATGTTGGTTGTGCATGGAGCACATAACAGCGTGCTGCAACGATTGTTTGGGAAATATGGAGACCACAGTTTGGAGCCCTCCAGTTTGTGCATAGAATATTATTCTTTAGTTAAGACATTTTTTTTATAACACTTTATACATTATTAAATAAATATTACTATAGATTGATTTTCTTTTCCTTTATTTAGGCGTTGTTTCCAAATTTTGAAAAATATGTGATTAAATTGTAAGCATTTTCTTTAAATCAAATTAATATAAAACGTGAGTTTGGAATTGGCCCTGTATTAGGCTATTATATAGTACAAGCGTCATATAAAACATATTTATGAGAAATTAGCACTGGAGGACACGTTGGCGTCCTTTAGAGTTTTTTCTATTTTGGACTCCACAGACCACATCCGATCGAAAGTGTTAAGAAAGCGCGCCCGACAGACGGAGGGTTAAAGTCAAGAATATAAATTCTTCACGTCGAAACATGTAAAGTTGACTTTGTACCACTCTTGTACATTTCTTGGTCGCGCCGGCGCCGCTGCACATACAACTAAAATGAGACTGCCGCTGATAGTATAGATTATAAGTGACTTTGATTTTATTTGGAGTTTTATGTGCACAGAAAAATACCCGTCTTTCATTTCATTCATACCTTAAAACATTTAGATTTAATCGTACCTCTCTTAAGGAGGAACCCAATCCAACTCAACATAGCTTCAGAACTAACGCTAGACTTAGAACTAGATACATTGAGGTTTAGCCGTCTAAAGAGACATACGGCTAAATCCTAATGTGTCTAGTTCTAAGTTTATTGTTAATGCTAAAGCTAGGTTGTAGGTCTGGTATTAGTTATACTTTTGGTTCCAGAAAAATTTACAACATCAAATACTGAATAGCAATTAAAACTAGCACTAACACTAGACCTAGTACCAGAAAGATTCAGGTTTAGCCGTGCATAGCAGTTTAGCAGTGGGTTAGTTTTTCTTCAATATGTCTATTTTGGTTCAAGAATTCTGTAGTTTCGAATCCTTTATGTATATGCATAATGGTTATTAAATGGATGCACAGAAAAGTTTAGAGCGGTTTAGACTTACAGAACTATTGAATTAGAACAGGTCTGACAACAATTATCATTATCTTTATCTACAACCTAGCATTATCGTTCACAGCGATCTGAAAATAAAGAGAAAATCGAGATCATCACACTTTTATAATTCAAAATTAATGCGTACCGTACCATATCAGCTTCTAAGAGTCTTCTTATCAGCTTCTTCTTCCCCTATTTATTTCCCGCTCTATCGTCCACTATGTCATCATTTCATCGTCATACCTACATATTGTTTTACTTTGCTGCCTGTTCTCGACTATAACCTTTCTCACAAACTTTTACAGTGTATTTCACTCTTTTATTTTATAGGAATGTTTTTCGTCTTGAATTAAAATATTTATTTAATAAATTTTGCACTTTATTAAGACGATATTATTTCATATAATGTTTCTACCGGTTTCGGTCACGTTTAGACCATCTTCAGGATACACATTTTTAAAAAATTGTTGATCGTATTGACGTTTTATTTTTATTTATGTTGTGATTTATGACATGTGTCATAATTTTTTAAAAATGTGTATCCTGAAGATGGTCTAAACGTGACCGAAACCGGTAGAAACATTATATGAAATAATATCGTCTTAATAAAGTGCAAAATTTATTAAATAAATATTTCACTCTTGCTCACTTTCTACCATAACTTTGATGCAGTTACTTGATATCTCTCAAGTTTTTTTCCGTCTTGAACATTCAAGACGGAATAAATAACCTGCTGTAAGTTACTGTAAGAACGGTTTTATTCTTACAGTATATGCATATTTCGCCATTGCTCCTGTAATTCTGAAAAAGATACGCTCTGAAGCAGCTATGGCTGGTCAACAGTTGACTGATAATGTAATTTACTTCCCCATATCGATGAAATAGTCATGTTTCCAATTCAGCTATAATCCGTTTAATCCATCTGGCCTTTTCCGTGTCTAGGACAGCTCGATGTTTCTTTGCTGCTCCCGCGGACTTCCCCGCTTGTGATTTTGGTATCACATGATAGGTGGTGATTTGTAACAAAACCTGCCTCTGCATTCTTGCTATCTTTTCTTGATGTTTTTGATGTTCTTGATGTTTCAACCGAGCCAATTATCCATTTCTTTTCCATACTTAGTCCTTATGTCAACCTCATTATTCTTTGAAGTGCAGTCTTCTGTGCGTTATTGTTATTATACAGAATGTCTTAAAGTATCGTTACAACATTTATGTGGGTCGAAAACGTGTTAAAAACAGGGGTGTTAATCAAACACCCATGAGGTTTAAAAAACATGGGTTTAAGAAAAAATGTTAATCAACATGGGTCCGAAAATCAACCGTTATCGAGATACAGGATGTTCCACTTTTTTTACTACTGTACGTTTTCGAAACATCCCACTTCTTTCAGTTGGTGTAAGTTATTTTATTACAAAGCGTTATGCTGACTGTACGGCTATTACCAAAATATTGCCATTACCAGGAGTAGACTTAGCCTTACGTACAATCTGCTACTCACTGGTTTTTACGAGAAACTGCTGAACGTCGAGGTTTCTAAGCTAACATACTTTTTACCGATGAAGCTGGTTTTACTAGAAATGAAATATTCAGTTTACACAATAATCCTGGGTGGTCTCACTAGAATTTTCGAGCTGTTAGACTTCTGTTTATGACGATATTTAAATAGTTTAGTGTACGCAACACCTGTAAACGATGGCGAAGACTTATGTTGTCTTCTTGTGATGTTGCAGGTCGACATTTTGAACATCTTCAGTAACAAACTTTTACGTTTTACTTAAACGTTCTGATGATGCTCGTATACTTGTATGTATAGTGTAATAGTGGTATTTATTTTCATTTCCGGTGCCTTCAGTACTATGTTCCTGTAGTTTATTTTTGCTTTTCTGCCATATTTCTTACTTTTGATGATAATAGTCTTTGGCTTACCTGACGTCACCTCCAATCCAATTTCTCCCAATTTCTGAGTGATTCCTTAAAAATAGTTTGTGCTATCTGCTCAATTTCCCACATTTCCATCCATTCATAGGCGTTGGTTTTTCAAAATTCGTGTGGGTGCTGAAAAAAAGTCTTAATTGGGAAAAGACTTAAACGACAGCTCTCCAAAGAAAAGCTGAATTGGGGCTGAAAAGGTCTGTAAAAATTCAAAATACATGTTTTCTAAAAAAACATTCACAGATGCTCAAAAACGTTCAACAGATGCTGGAACTGAATTAGCAATAAAAAGTCTTCTAGACAGCACTATTAAGTTTTTCAAGCGCAGTATCAAGTCTTTTGTAAGCGTTTAAAGTCTTCTAGAGGAAACAACTTCTGGAAGCACTTCAAGTCTTCTGGAAGCATTTCAAGAGTTCCAGATGCAATATTTGGTCTTCTAGAAGCATCTGCAGTCTTCCAAAAGCAATATTACGCCTTCTGGAAGTATTTTAAGACTTCTAAAAGCAGTATCAAGTTTTCCATGGGCAGTATCAAGTCTTCAAATCACATTTAAAGTTTGTCACAGTACTTCAACTATTCTGGAAGCATCTCAAGTCTTCCAGATGCAATATATAGTCTTCTGGAAGCATTTCAAGCCTTCCAGAAGCAGTTTCAAGTCTTCCGAAGGCAATGTAACATCTTCTGGAAATATTACAAGTATCCTGGGAGCATTTCCAGTCTTTTGAAAATACTTCAAGTATCCTGGAAACATTTTCAGTCTTCCAGAAGCAATATTTGATCAGCTGGAAGTATTTCAAGCCTTCAATAAGCTGTATAAAGTTTTCTGGAACATACCAAGTGTTCGAGAGGCAATATCACGTGTTCTGAAAACATTTTAAGTTAAACATAATTATCACCAAAAGTAAATTTTTATATAGACCCTAATTTAAACATTATTAAGTCTTTCAGGTGCAGTAGGAGAGTCTTCTAGAAGCATCTCAAATCTTTTAGAATCTGCATTACGTCTTCTGGAAGTATTTTTGTATTCTTGGTAGAAACAGTATCAAGTATTTTAGAAGCAGCCCCAATCTTCAGGACACAGCTCAAATCTTCTCGGTGTAGTATGAAGTCTTATGGAAGTACCAAGTCTTCCAGGAGATGTTGCAAGTGTTCTGGAAGTGTTTCAAATCTTTTGAAAGCAATATTAAGTCTTCCGACAGTATCAAGTCTTATGGAACCAGATCAATTGTTCTAGAAACAGTATCATGTCTACTATAAGTATTTCAGGTCTTCTGGGAACAGTATCAGATCTCAACTCAGTCTTCTAATATATGTGCTCACATATGTGCTCTCTAAAAATAAAACGTTTGCTACAAATGCTGGGACTGAATTTGAAAGAAAAGCTTAGTAGTAGATTAATATTAAAAAAAGCAACTTCAATCCAGATAGAACTAAACAATTTTAATAGGTATACCTATCTATTAAAAATTTTATATGTGTGTATGCTTACGCACCTAAAGCACCCACATATCCGGCACAATGTTTCCTGGGTTTCAAAGAACACAAATCTTTGATTAAAGAACACATTCTATAGCAACGAAGCCAGAATGGAACCCTGTGGGATTCTCCTAGTTAGCTCGTATTTTCTTCCATTATACTGTATATCCTTCCACTTAGATACTTTTTGATATGTACTTACGGACACTACGTAACATTGTCATTAGAACTGACACTCGGCCTAGAACTAGAATCATTTGGATTTAGCCGTCTGTCTCTAAGGACGGCCATAGACAAATGGTTCTAGTTCTTGACCTGGTGTTAGTTCTACGCCCCAATTAATAAATATATACAACAACCAAGCATTTACCAACGCTACATAATCCTGTCATTAGAACTAACACTCGACCTAGCACTGGAATGATTGTTATAAGTGTTAAAACAACTAAGCTTGTATGCTTCTAGTTCTATGTTTAGTATCAGTTCTATTTTTAATACATATAAATAATTCGACGTTCAATAAAAATTAAATCTAGAATAAACGTCATTATTTATACAGCGTGCAGACACCATGGGGAATTCCCCGTTTCAATATAAAATGGGGCAACTTAAGAAATACCCGAGATAAATTGTATCTATGAACGTGAACATTTACATTTAAATATATGACTTATTATATGAAATATTTTATCCGAGTTATCCGAAGGCCGTTCTAACGTCGTTCTTTATATCGATTTTTTCTGTATAAAATATTATGGAATCTGTATTAAGGAAACTAGAATACTTTTTTTATTCAGGTTTCTATTACTAAAAAGAATTCTATTTCATTTAAATTAACACATCGTATGGATTGGCACGCTCCCCGAAGGATGGCGCTTTATTCCGGAATTCATTTACTTCGAGAATTTCAGTTCGTTTTGCTACCGTTGGGCAGATGGCGATATATCAACGACGAAAGCAGTTTCAGAAGTTATTTTGACTTTTAATCTTTTAAAGTCATACATTAAGTTACTGAATTACTTAAATTTAATTATTTAACAGTTAAAATATTTTGTTTAAAATTGTTTTAGAAAGGTTTTTATGACGGAAGAGATTTGAAGTGTGTACAAAGGCTGGAGGGTATTAATGAAACGAAAACATACGGTGCACCGTAGATTTCACCAACAACCGTTTTAATACTTAAATTGTCCTTTTCACGCAGAGGACAATAGTGATCTTAATGGAGTTGCCCAGTCGATCGTCGTCTACCTTGGGAAAAAAAGTTGACGAAGTGAAGAGGAGAACGTTAAAGGTTTACACAACTCCCGACGAGATGGATAACAGCGACGTAACAATAATACACTTTCAATACTTATCCCTGCCGATGGTGGAACGAAAACAAAATAAAAATAAGTGAAGTGAGAAAGACTGAAGATGAGATGAGATGCGATGAGATGATGGAGAGAAGTAGAGGTTGGACGGGACAAAGGAGTACAATTTAATTAAATTAGACCGTGTTGGATTGAATCGAAGGAAAAAGCCGGAATAACTCGAAACCCAATTAAAATTTTACCTCGACGAGACGAAACGGGACGAAAAACAATCGAACGGTCGAACAAAAGACACAATTAAAACAAAAAGCAATGCGGACAAAAAGCCTACACCGCCGCCCACCCCGCGTGCGCTCGATCCCTAGTTAATCACTAAAATGGCGTCTACTGTTTTCCCATGTGTTTTTATTGTGTTCTAAATTAAAATACACGCGCACAATACGTCGGGGTCGGGGGTCGTGTCTCCCGCGGACGTGTGCAACTTCGCGATTGCTGCACTGAATGCCACCAACGAGATGCCCTCGGGGACCGAATAATATTTTTAAACCGCCCCCAGTACGCTTCTGTTTGCTCGATATAAAGCCTACACAGTGAAACATCAGATGTTTTCACTGAAAAATGCATACTTCAGAAACCTATGATATAGGTAATTATACAGCAAAATATTGTCAATGAATAAGTTAAAACCTGATTTGGATGATATTTAATTTCTCTTCTAGAAATTTTATGTTTATGATAATTTGTGTAATTAGCTATAAAGCCGTTGTATACACTTTCGATATCAATGAAGTTATGATAAGAGTCAATTTGGATAATCTTAATGTGTGATTTACTGTTGCAATGGTGTGGAAGTTATCTAAATGTAGACCTAGTTCAGATTTAAAAATAAGGGCTATGAAATCTTGTAGGACTCTCGATGTAGACTCGATAGGTGTTTTGTATACCTACAATATTAAAGAAGACGAAGAGCGGCGGATTCAATTTTGATGATTTTGGTGGTGATGACTTATTGTTGAAATAGTATAGAAGTTATCTCGATGCAGACCTAATGTAGATTTACTGCAGACTTGGAAAAGTTGATGCAAATTTAATAAGGTCTATGAAATCTTGCAAGTCTCTCGATGTAGACTCGACAGTTGTTCAATGTACTTATGATATCAAACAAGACGAAGCCATGTGGATTCAATTTTTAAGATCATGATGGTGAGGGCTTATATTGAAATGATGTAGAAGGACAAGACGAAGACCGGCGGATTCAATTTTGATGATCTTGGTGGTGAGGACTTATTATTGAAATGGTGTGGAGTTATCTCGATGTAGACCTAGGTGTAGATGGTGTAGATTTAATGCAGGCTTTGAAAAGTTGTTACAAATTTAAAAAGGTCTATAAAATCTTGTGGGACTTTGATACAGACTCGATAACTGTTCTACATACTTACAATATCAAAGAAGCGGAAGCCCGACGGATTCAATTTTGATGATCTTGGTGGAGACGACTTATTGTTGAAATTTTATAGAATAACGTCTATAAAATCTTGCAAGTCTCTCGATGTAGACTCGACATTTGTTCAATGTACTTATGATATCAAACAAGACGAAGCCATGTGGATTCAATTTTTATTATCTTGTTGGTGAGGGCTTATATTGAAATGATGTAGAAGTTATTTTAACACATCTTCACATCTTGCAGGACTTACTGATACCAAACAAGACGAAGACCGGCGGATTCAATTTTGATGATCTTGGTGGAGACGACTTATTGTTGAAATGGTATAGAATAACGTCTATAAAATCTTGCAAGTCTCTCGATGTAGACTCGACAGTTGTTCAATGTACTTATGATATCAAACAAGACGAAGCCATGTGGATTCAATTTTTAAGATCTTGATGGTGACGGCTTATATTGAAATGATGTAGAAGTTATTTTAACACATCTTCACATCTTGCAGGACTTACTGATACCAAACAAGACGAAGACCAGTGGATTCAATTTTGATGATCTTGGTGGTGAGGACTTATATTGAAATGGTGTGGAGTTATCTCGATGTAGACCTAGGTGTAGATGGTGTAGATTTAATGCAGGCTTTGAAAAGTTGTTACAAATTTAAAAAGGTCTATAAAATCTTGTGGGACTTTGATACAGACTCGATAACTGTTCTACATACTTACAATATCAAAGAAGCCGAAGCCCGACGGATTCAATTTTGATGATCTTGGTGGAGACGACTTATTGTTGAAATGGTATAGAATAACGTCTATAAAATCTTGCAAGTCTCTCGATGTAGACTCGACAGTTGTTCAATGTACTTATGATATCAAACAAGACGAAGCCATGTGGATTCAATTTTTAAGATCATGATGGTGAGGGCTTATATTGAAATGATGTAGAAGTTATTTTAACACATCTTCACATCTTGCAGGAGTTACTGATACCAAACAAGACGAAGACCGGCGGATTCAATTTTGATGATCTTGGTGGTGAGGACTTATATTGAAATGGTGTGGAGTTATCTCGATGTAGACCTAGGCGTAGATGGTGTAGATTTAATGCATGCTTTGAAAAGATGATACAAATTTAAAAAGGTCTATAAAATCTTGTGGGACTTTGATACAGACTCGATAACTGTTCTACATACTTACAATATCAAAGAAGCCGAAGCCCGACGGATTCAATTTTGATGATCTTGGTGGAGACGACTTATTGTTGAAATTTTATAGAATAACGTCTATAAAATCTTGCAAGTCTCTCGATGTAGACTCGACAGTTGTTCAATGTACTTATGATATCAAACAAGACGAAGCCATGTGGATTCAATTTTTAAGATCTTGATGGTGAGGGTTTATATTGAAATGATGTAGAAGTTATTTTAACACATCTTCACATCTTGCAGGACTTACTGATACCAAACAAGACGAAGACCGGCGGATTCAATTTTGATGATCTTGGTGGTGAGGACTTATTATTGAAATGGTGTGGAGTTATCTCGATGTAGACCTAGGCGTAGATGGTGTAGATTTAATGCAGGCTTTGAAAAATTGATACAAATTTAAAAAGGTCTATAAAATCTTGTGGGACTTTGATACAGACTCGATAACTGTTCTACATACTTACAATATCAAAGAAGTCGAAGTCCGACGGATTCAATTTTGATGATCTTGGTGGAGACGACTTATTGTTGAAATGGTATAGAATAACGTCTATAAAATCTTGCAAGTCTCTCGATGTAGACTCGACAGTTGTTCAATGTACTTATGATATCAAACAAGACGAAGCCATGTGGATTCAATTTTTATGATCTTGATGGTGAGGGCTTATATTGAAATGATGTAGAAGTTGTTTTAATACCTCCGCGGAATGTGAATTCATTTTCTTAATGATGCAGAATGACATGAATGGAAATCTAGCATTCAAATGTTAAAGTCAACTATTTTGAATTTAATTTTGTACAACCTTAAGTTTTTGTGATTATTACACTTGTCAAAGTAATGAGTAGCTGATTCTAGAGATTCTAGAGATTATTCACCAATCTTAATCCAACCCAACCTAACTATATATCGAGCGATCAAAAAAGCGGATATATAAAATCTACTTTCCCAAACGTTTGCTTTAAAATAAGGAAAAAACGCTTGGAAAAGTAGTTTTTTATAGATCATCTTTTTTGATCGTAGTGTATTTAGTTGGCATTTAGTTGGCATTAACCATAACCCAACCCTCCTACTTAGTGAACATTAAATATTAGTTTGGTTGAGTTAAACCATCAATCTGATCTGAACCCAACCCAACCCATCTAGGTAGTTAGCACTAGATATTAATTGGGTTTGGCTAAGCCATTAATTTGAATCGAATCCAACCTAACAAGCTTGTATTATATAACAATAAGTTGACAACCCAATAAGTTGGGTTGGGTTCATCAATCTCGGAAATGCTGTGTATGTGGTTGGTTAATGTTTTCTAAAATATGACAGGGATGGCTATAGCTTTTCCAGGATATAGCCATAGGTTCATCCATCTGGTCTTCGGTTTAACCGGCAACGAAATTAAGGAGATAATTTTGTATCTTGAAGAGTACCAAAAATATTGTCTATTATACAGTTATGCGTCATGTAAAAAAAATAGGAAAAGACCAAACCTTTACTGAAAAACGGGCAGTATTCGTGTTTTTGCACAAATAAAGCTTTTCTAGTATTATTACGGATACTTGAGCATAATATTAATAACGTCATTCATTCATGATTATGGTAGACGTGCATAATGTTATAAGTAATACAATAACATACAACTGCTTAAACTATTAAATTGATATAGTCATAGATATATGTGATATATCTGAGATGGATGTATCATATAAGATTGATGTTATTGATCAATCTGAGTTGACTAAATATGGAATGCTCACAACAATCACAGTTGATATAACAACCTTTCATCTATTTTTGTGCAAACAGCTGATTAGGAATTGTAATGGATTATTGATTTACTAGTACGTTTAACAGATTTTGAGTAGTTGAAAAATACTTCATCTGCAATCAACAATCATTTATTTGAAAATTGGATACAGATTATCTGGTTTATGCAAGATGCAAAAGACTAAAATTAGTTAGATTTTACTAAGTGGGGTATAGATTGGTCGACAAGGTATGAGAATTACGTACCCAAATGTTCTATATACTTATGCTACCACTTAAGACGAAGTCCGGCGGATTCAATTTTAATGATTTTGGTTATGAGGACTTATTGTTGAAATGCTGTAGAAGTTATCTCGATATAAAAAAGATCACTCGATAGCTGTTTTATATACTTGTGATATCATACAAGACGACGCCATGCGGATTCAATTTTGATGAATACTGCTTATGACGGATAATGCAAGTTTTACAATTAGCTTATTTATTATGCCTTGTCTTAACCCTAATTCCATAGAATTCATATACTCCGATAATCAGGACGCTTTTGCATCGAAGAGCGATAATGAATTTGGAAGATTCAACTTTAGACAATGCAGAAGCTTTTAGTCCAAATTGCGAATTGGTTGCTAAATCTCAAAACGGAGTATAAATTAGACGAATTAACACAATCAAATAAGATTCGCGTAATTTGTAACATCCTTATTAAAAAGTTTCTACTAAGACATACACTGTGTCCGTAAAGTCATGATGATCAAAAATTTTCAAAGTATGATGTGAATGGAGGTAATAACATAAACTGCGCAGTATTGAATCCTCCACAATATTGTTCGTGAATTTCACCATTACACTTGTGTTGGAAATCTTTATCATCATTTAGATGTGTAAGGTAACAAATTATTAATTATTTTAACCGAATAAAATTCGGTAAATAAAATTTTGTTATTATTTTTAAGATATATCATCTGTTGTAATATTTATTCATTATGTGCAGTGCATCCATGACGAAAGGAACTAATTCGGTGCATTTTGAGCAATTGCTCTTTAGTAGAAATAATGGAACTGCCGAATTCAAACTTCTGATTTGTGATTTATTTAGATACTTTGCGTTAACACTAGATATTAGTTAAAGATCAAAGCACCATATTAGCAGAATATATTAGTTGGGTTGAGTCATCAACCTTATGTGAACCTAACCCAACCCAACTAGTTTGTTAGCGCTAGATATTCATTGAGTTGGGTTGAGCTATTAATTTTAACCCAACTAAGCTAGTTAGTTAGCTTTAAAATGAACCCTCAAGTTTATCTGAACTCAATTTAACCCAACTAGCTAATTAGTGGTAGACATTAATTAGGTGGGGTTTTAAATTATTAATTTTAACCCAACCCAACGTAACTACCTAGTTGGCACTAAATACGAGTTGGGTTGAGTCTTAAAAATTTGAAATTGACCAGACGAGCATTCAAAATTTGAGTGAATGTATTCCTTTCATCATGATCACACTGTGTATTATAAAGACCTAGTTGAAAGCTTTGATCTGTATTGCCGTGGATGCTATAGCACTAATTGTATATGATGATTAAAATATAATAATCTATCTAACCTTATAAACTTTAATCAAATTTCGAACGTCACACAAAATTTGAAAATAGAACGACTGCCAATGTTTACTGTCCGCGAACGTATTAATGTGAACCTAGTGTAGATTTAATGTAGACTTCAAATGCAAATTTAGCAAGATATCTGAGATCTTGCAGGAATCTTGATGCATCTCTGTTCTATATGCTGACGATATCAAAAAAGAAGAATTCCGGCGGATTCAATTTCGATTATCTTTGATGTAGATCTAATATGAGTTTAGTGCAGATTTCGAAAAGTAATTGCTAATTGAACAAGGTCTTTGAAGTGTTTATGAAATCTTGGAGGAATCTTGATGCAAACGCGACAAATGTTCTATAACTAACTTATTATGTAAATTCTTTAACATGTTGCAGGAATGTTGATGCAGATGCAATTGATGTTCTAAAGACTCACCATATCAAATAAAACGAAGTCCGACAGATTCAATTTTTATTATTTGGTGTTGACGACTTACTGTTGAAATGATATAGAAATTATCTCGATATAGAAGTAGTGGAGGTTGGGCTGACGATTTATTGTTAAAATGGTGATAGTAACAGAGGTAATTTTATAGCAAAATATTTCAATAAGTTACAATGTGATATAATCTTTGCTCTTAAAACCTGACTTTAATGCTAATTGAATTCTTTTTCAGAAATTTTATATTTATGATAATCTGTGTAATTACCTACAAATCTGTTCTATACACTTAAGATTTAATGAAGCCCGAAGGATTAAATTTTGATGATCTTGCTGTTGAGGACATTTACTTCTACTTCATTGTTGAAATAAAGTAGAAGTTATCACGATGTGTACCTTGGAGGTTTAATGTAGATTTCGAAAAGTAGATGTAAATTTAATAAGGTCTATGAAAGGTTTACGAAATCTTACAGGAATGATAATGCAGACTCGATAACTGTTCTATGCACTTACGATATCGAACAAGACGAAGTCCAGTGTATTCCGTTTAGATGATCTTCGTGGTAAGAACTTATTGTTAAATTAATATAAAAGTTGTCTCGATGTCGATTTACTGGAGGAGATCCAATGCAAACTTCGAAAGGTAGATGCAAATTTAATAATATCTATGAAGAGTTTATGAAATCTTGCAGGAATCGTGACATAGCAATTATTTAACACTTAAATACGAAATTAGTGGAGTGAAAATTGCACTGAAGATTAGATGTCTAAATAGAAAATTTGATGACGTTAACACATCGTCTATTTTTTCACTATAATTGGTATTGTCTATTTGTTCACTACATAACTATTGGACATAATGATTACTCTCAGTAGTCTAGGGTGTGGTGTTTGAGGTTGGTTTATTAACAGACAAAGGTCGTCTAATATTATTCTCAAGTCTGATTGAATGGTCGTTATTGTGATTATACCCGACTCCTTGTAAATGATTGATTATTTGTTTGGTTTTGGAAAATTATTAGGTAAGGACATTTTCGCCAGTGAAGTAAATTTACTTAGATATGTGTATAATTGCAGTGATATTATCTAAATTTGTGCACATGATTTGAACAATCATGATGTTTTACCCACGTATCGCAGCTGACTTTGTTGTGTTGAAAAGAAAATGTTGTTTTGTGTACTGTTATTTTTAATATATTGGAAGCCTTCTGAGAAGACTAGCATGGAATATTTTTAGTTTGTTACTAATTTTATACTTGAAAGGGAAATGGGAGCATTATCATCATTCCGATACAGCACTACAAAATGAAATAATCTACCTAATACTATAAAACTAGTTTGGTGTACGTGACTCTATGACTTTCACAAACTGTAAGATTAAGGTGATTTCTTTCTGACCAGAAATAAACACAAAATCTATATTCAAAATTTGTTTACATTAGAATCTCGTAATATGTGTTTAAATAATTCGTAAGGAAGTTTTAATGATGAGGTCATGCCAATAACAAATAACTTTCTACTCAAAGATGTTTCAGTTAAAAATATTATTTAACGAAATTACTTCCACAAGTTAAATTTTTACTCATTAGTAAAGAACAAACGTTTCTACTTAGAATCCTTGTGATACATAGTTCGTTTAATAAACGTCCTATGTGATGTGTTAATTACGACAGCAACGGTAGACTGAGGCGTAACGTTCGCTTGCGCCAAGGTTCTGTCAACATTTGCTTTTAAAATAAGAGCGAAGCGAAGCCACTGACTTAAAGTGTCTTTTGTTTGTCCTCCACACAGAAAACGACAGCCCGCGAGGACTCGGTGCATATTTTCTTGATGACTCCACCGACCCAGAGACGCGACAATCGTCTTTTGAAAAAACACCATCAGGGAAAACACCGGGATGTACCAGGAAATTAGCTCGAAATATTCCCAAATGAATTTTCATATGCAAAAGGCGTATGTCGGCCGAACAATAGTGTGCATAACCGTATACGACGAGACACGTTGTTGTGCCACTTTTCCGTTTTGCGATTGTGAGAAGAGCATTTCACGGACGCTTCTTATATAGCGGTAATGCAACTTCTTCACTATTACGATTTCAATAAAATACCCTTATTTACTCGCATTTTGAAATGTACAAGGAGAGTATTTCGCGTTACACCGTTATACCTGGTTGCGAAAATGGCATCGCTCTGCAATTTCCTCGAGTTAGTCCCGTCGTTTATAACGAAGTTCCTTCTAAATACCTAGTCGGGCGTTACCGTCAATACTTAAAGAACTTTCTTGGCAATAAACTTCCTATTTTTACGCATCATTGAATTTTAAAAATTTTTTGTATCGAATGAATTTAGTATTAAAACTGCTGTCGATAACATGTCTTATTTAAATGATGTTTGTATCGGATTTATTTTTGATATTGATTCTTTCTATTTTGAGATTATAAGTGTTGTTACGTGCATTTCAAAATCCACGCAATCTATCAACCACTCACAGCCAACTATGCATTGCAACTTCTTTGCAAATGGTTCATTAACGGCACGTAACAAAAGAGTAACGCCACACCACCTTAGGCACCTAGGATCTAGAGTCTTGAGGCGTTCGCCGTTGCCCGCCATGTTGCAGGCGTGCGTTGTTCTTTTTTTTCCTGCGGCGACCCGCCTTTCTCCGATGATTCATGATCCTGCTAGGCGAAGGAGTGGGGGCGCCACCGGCGGTGGCCCGAACGCGAAGAGCTACATTCCATTGTCGCCCCAACGACGTTTTATTCGTCCTTTTGTTTCGTTTTGCCCTCCTACTCCTCTTCCTCTTTCTTTTTCTGTATCGTTCTCGTCTTCTTCGTTTTGTTCAATTTTTTTCGTCTTTCTTTTGCGTTCCGATTTCGATTTCAGGTTTCGACCACGACCTCACAATATTTGGATCGCGGGAGGCGTAACGAACTTACGCAGGTGCATCGCAGGAGGCGGCCTCAGATTTCTTGGTAGTTGTTGCTTTATGTAGCGTGAAGTGGTGTTGCGTTTATCTTGCGTGAGGCCCACGGTTATTATACAATGGACAACCTCATTGGATGAAAATCAACCAATCACTATGTGATATATAACATGCTATAAAGGTACCACTTAAAAAAGAATTTTGCCGATACATCTTCAAAGAAAGTTTTGGTAATATAAATCATCGTCAGGTGAAACATATAGATAAAAACCAACAAATTATGGAGTGTCATTTAATTGTCATTTTGATATAATAGATCTTCTTTATATAGACTTCGAATATGTTCGGACATACTCATACTGAAAAACCTTCAAAGTGATAGTTCAAATTTCTAGCTGCTTCGATGTCTATGAGACCTGAGACCTCCAAATGGTACTGTTAGATGGTAGATGACACTTGAAAATGAATAATGTCTGCCTATGTTATATAGCGCTAAAACGACCTTCTGAACGATATTTTATATGTCTATCTCCTTCGGTTCCTATGGAACACAGGACTCAAAAAAATAATTTTGGATAATAGGTGATAACTTAGTGACTGTTAGGTTGAAATATAGAAAAAAAATACTTTTCGTTTAGTATATATAGTACTAAAATATAAAAAAAGGTTTCTATGACACGGAGGTCCTCCAAATGGTGCTATTAGATGGTACATGACATCTTGGTGACCGTTAAGTCGAAAAATTAAAAACATTTGAGAATGTGCTAAAAACAATACTAGATATATTCGGGTTAAGCCGCACGTCTCTCAAGACTGCTTTTTATTTCAAGTACTAGTGTTAATTCTTATTTTAGTAGTTATCCAGATTGGTGTATATTTCAATTGAAGAGAAAGTACAAATATACAACCCTATTAATCTTTAGAAACATCTTCTTGAGTAGACCCACATGAAAAATCAAAGCAATTACCATGGTCATACGATCGAAATAACGACGACGACGGTCACCCTCCTACGATTACTGCTTCTCCCCCTAATAGGAGCAAACATATTGCTTAATTCCACGCTACTTGCGACCATGAACGAGCACACGGCATAAGGCAATGAGCGCTCGAGTATCCGCTAATAGCGATCCACCCCATAAGTTCATATTCGGGAGAGTGATTTATCGTGCGCCCCACAAAAAGTATTACTTCCACTCGCGTGGACCGCAAACAACTCGAATGATTTAGATACTAACCCCATGAAAATGTATGTGGATAAGAAACATGGTGATACCTTATACTTTAAGCTTTTTAATGATAAGGAAAATAAAATTATTTCTATATAAATACACCTGTTAAAATTTTCAACAGGGGATAGACAGGAAAACAAAACCCCTTTAAAATAACACGGCTACTCTATAGTTACCCAAGTTACTAACGAACTTCTTTAATCGTTTACCACCTGCAGAACTTAGTTGGGCATCAACGATGACTTTGCAATCGTAACAATATCGACGTGTGAGTCGAAATGACTCGACACTCCAACAACGCTATATAGAGTTATGGAGTAAATAATGGCATTTTGGGACGCGAATACTTTGGCGTACACAGCAATTTTCCACGCCAATCCTCCGTTTTTTGTCTATCCGGACAGCGATATTACATTTTTCGATCGGGACCTTGCTAACATAAAAGGAAAAGAATTAACGGGAATCGGCATTGTGACTGCGTCATGCGGCTGCAATTTGTATCCAACCATGTCTTTTGTTCGTCATTAATGAAGTCGAGCTGAGAATAGTAGAAACGTTTCTCTCGTCGCCTTTTCTTTTCCAAGATCTAATGGTCTAATAATGGTTTATAATAATGATGAGTTCTTGGAAATAAAATGTTCCACTTATTTCGTCAATTGACTGAATCCTATCTCTTTTATTATAGAAGAAATAATCATATTTTATCGTTATGTCGGTCCAGTTTTATCCAAGTCAACTTCCGTTACAAACACAGGGTACAAAACGGTCGACAAAACGTATTGTACTTGACTGGGATTAAAGCTAACTTGACCCCTAGATCGAGTAAGAAGAAAAAAGGGAACGGACCGGGAAGAAAAAATCGAACCCTTATCCGAGATCTCGAGTGAAATTACAAAGTCTGTCGTTGAAAAGGCTACAGGACCTGAAAAGAATAACTGATTGTCGGGGGAATAAAGGAGCATCTGTGCACAATATCTAGCGAGAGAGGAGAAACTCCAGTCTGATCTACATTCTCAGTCCGGGACCAGGTCGCTCCGCTTTTTTTTAATAAACCTACCTTCCGATATGGGGAAGTAAACCCCGCACAAAAAGACGACGACGACCTTTCTCGTCGCGTATAGCCAGATCGCTTTCAGATGAGATTGACCGGCGAATAAAGGATCCATTTGTAATGAACTCGACCCTACAAAACTTGGCGAGAATGCATCTAAGTGCGAGATCAAATGTAGTATATCCGATTTTCACCCTCTTTTTAGAATACCATCAAATCTATCTTCAATAATAAGATGAAAAAAAATCGATCAGAAAACTAACAAAGTTAAAAGTAATAAATTATTCATTTACCCATAATCATTCTGAGTACTTTACATTTAAAATGCAAGTCATTTACATTTTACCATCACCTATATCTAGGTTTTCCGTTTATTTTCATGAATTGTACACTTTCGACATTCAACTCATAACCTGGTTTTTTAAATTACAGTATCCAGTGCAAGATTGCCTGCTATTGACAAAAATTACACCCAACTCTATAATAGACGGTCATAACTCCGCTTATCTTATTTTTTTATGATAATAAACGGCATCTAACTTAATTGTTAGAATGATATTCACATGGCTGAAGCCACATTGATTAAATACTATAGTGCGAGAAACGGACAAAAATTGTATTAATAAGATTTTGGACATCGATAACGAAATCAGATAATAATTAGTATTCTTAGATAAGAGTTATAAACTACTGACAAAACTGTGTAAAGTAGTTTGATCATACATCACACTGCAGATTTAAAGAAAATATCTGGAATCATATTTGCCAAACTGTAATCAACAGGAAAAAAAGCTATTTAAATTGAACCAAACTTTCTAAAACAAAATCCAACTGTTAATAGTATAGAATTGTATGAAAGATAAATTACACTAGGCTAGCTAAGAAAACTGCGCGAAAAAATATTAAACTTCTTATTTGAATCAGAAAAAATGGGTTACTGTTGGCTTAACTCTAAATTACAAGAATTTGTACATTTGGAATTGCAGGCATGGACCTCTAGAAATCAATACAATATGAACAAGAGATCAGGATTAGAGGAGGAACTATAAAATTAATTATCGTTTGCTCAAGCGCACTCTTCAATTTTGAATCCCGACAAAAGTTTGTTTGTCATTCTCCTTTCTTGAGCAGAGGAAATACTGTCACACAATATCTTTTGGCACAACTAACAGAAGATGTCTTGCTGATAATCTCAATGATGTTAACACGTTTGATGGCCGTCCACTTCTTGAAATACTGACAGTTTTATGTTTATCAATAGCGAGTTCAATTACTTTCAGACGAAAAGGTAGTGCACCCATTTCACCACTGCTTTTTGTAAAACACGGAAATGTTCCATATTGCTAGATCTAATAAATGAAAGAAAATCTTTTTGTAATATTTTTTGCTACGATACAACATTGGAAGATGGATGTTGATGATGCAAGCAACAGTATCTATGGTGTGACCCATTGATGAACTGATAATGGTAGAAATAAGAGAGATACCTTTTTTATCCTTCCATTTTAATATAAACACTTTCCCTCTTGATTATGATTTCGATTGTGATCGTGACTTCTTGGATCAAATTCATCATTGTTAGAAAAATGTAGAAGTTGCTTTATTTCCTCGAAGGGATTTCCAGTTGCTGAGATAAAGCAAAAGTGTAGTCAACACTGCTTTCCTCAGCCGACCAAGCATCACTCTTTGATTGAATCACTATTACTATATTCTAAAGCATTTATTGTGAACTAAATGGCACCTCGCGATCACTTTCCATGTTCGATACAAGAACAAATGTTGCAACCTCAATGGTAATAACGATATTGAAGTAACGCGTGTTTGAGCAATATGGAGATAATGCTGCTCTGAGCTATTTGATTTCTTTTTATCAAATTTTGCTATCGGAAAGCCTTATAATATGCAGTGTAGAGGGAGATGATTCTTTATTAGGTTTAGAATGTTAGGTTACGTGAGAATCTCGCCGAATAGTAAGAAGTCGTTGATAAAATCTAACTTTAATAAGAAGTGTATTCAGTTCAATGAAAAGTAAGTTAAAATAAAGAGTGTTTTATTACTGAAGATACTACAGTGCCGACGAGGAAATCGAAAAAGAAATTAAGAAGCGATACAAAGGGAAAAAATGCATACTGTGTACGTTTGACATTTGGGTGAATATGATTACAAAGTAAACAATTGGGTGATTTATAGTTGCCGGCTTTAATTTATAAAATGAAATCAAACATGCATTATTGTTAAATGCATATTCCGAAACAAGTTATCAATTATTTTTAACTTATGTGTACCAAAAGCATCAGAGAAGAAATCTTATGATGAACTGGAAGTTCTACTGGATGAATACTATAAAGAAAAATCCTCTACGTTCGTAAGATATAAATTTTACAATTCAAATAGAAACACGGGGGAATCGTTAAATGGATGGACAGCTCGAGTAAAATATTTAGCGTCCATGTGTGAATTCAAGAAAAATTAACTGCAAACCGCTTTAAGAGATAGATTCATAATGGGATTGGGTAAAGGACCAACACTGGAAAGATTATCTGATCTGACATGCGTTAAAGCACCAGAAATCGCAATGGCAAAAAGCATCGAAGAAAAATTTTGATTTGGAAAAATCTTAAAAACTCCATTCTTGCTGTAATAAAACGTAACGGGAAAGTCAATATCCATTACTGAGGATTGAATATTTGTTCCAAAATATGCAGGGTGGAATAGAGTTTTCTAGACTGGATTTGAAAAATATATACAATCAAATAGGAATCGATGAAAAGTCCCAGAAACTAACCAATATATCAACACATACTGGGTTGTTTAAATACACAACACTTTCGTTCGGTACTGCATCATGTCCAGCAATATTCCAAAGAATAATAGAACTTTTTTACAAAGAATAGAGGGAGCTGTTTGTTTTTTGGACGATATTTTAATAATAGGAACATTGAGAGAATAACATATTGAGCGCTTAAGAGTAGTATTAAAAAAGTTAAGAGATTGTGGATTGACAGTAAATAGAGACAAGTGCGTATTTTTTAAGGGCTCTATTGGGTGCTTGGTCCATAAAATTGATACAGACGGTTTACATACCTACTTTAGACGAGAAAATAGAAGCGATCGCAATTGCTCCAATTTCAGAAAATGTAAGTCAGTTTAGTTAAGGTCAACATTAGGATTAACAAACTATTGTAGTAAATTCATTAAGAATAGTTCAACATCATTACAACTGCTGTACGATTTAACAAATAACGGAAATGGTTTTAAATGGCCGAAACAAGCAAATGATGCTTTTGATAAAGTAAAAAAGATTTAGTCAAAACAAGTTTTAATTTATTACAATCCAAAATTACCCATTAAGCTAACAATAGATTCATCTCAAAACGATGGAGGAGCTGTTTTACGCAAACTTTTTCTGATGGTACTGAAAAACCAATACTTTTGCTTCAAGAATGTTAAATGCAGCACAATCAAAATATTGTCCAAAAGGAAAGTTTAGGAAAGTAGAAAATTTACCTTGTGCGCCGATCATAAAATAGTATTGACAATATTCGGAACGAATAAAGGAATACCAAAATATGTATCAAATCGATTGCAAAGATGGGCATTGATAAAGGTTAGTTATAATTATGATATGGAATACGTAAAAAGCAGTAAGAATGTTGCAGATGTGTTTTCAAGACTTCCTATTAAAAAAAATTGCAGGATTATATAGAAATGAAAATTTACCGATAGATGCAAATAAAATAAAAAGAAACACAAATAAAGACGAAATACTAAAACAAGTCAAAAAAATTGTTCAAGGAAAATCATGGCTAGATTATGCAATGATCATCGTTCGAATTTAAAATCTTATTATTGTAATAGAGAGGAATTGACAATACAAGATTATATTTTATTTTGGGAATTAACAGAATACAGAATAGTACACATTTAGGAATGACAGAAATGAACAATTTGGTTCGATTGTATTTTTGGTGGTCAAAAATAAACAAAGGCATTAAAAATATGTATTAAATGTGGTAGTGTCGATATAATCCACAATTGGCTAGATTGATACCATGGAAACAGACAAATAAACCCTGGTCAAGACTACACATAGGTTAGCTGGGACCAATTTTTGGAAAAAAGTTATTTTTGTACTAGTCGGTTCACATACAAAATGGATCCAGATTCAGAAACAACAATTAAAATTCTATGGTGTATTTTTGCTAGATTTAGATTTCCAAGTGGTATCGTAAAGCTTAGATCAGATCAATTCACACAATTCTTGAAAAATAACGGAATTGAAAATAAAACCTCACTACCATTCCATGCAGCAACGAACGGATTAGCCGAAAATACCGTAAAAACTATTCAAAATTCTATTTTGAAAGAACTAGAAGAAGGAGAAACGGCAACCGATAAACAATTGAATTTGACTTTGAATATGTTTTTGTTAGTATGTAGAAATACACCACGCAGTACTTGAATGACACTAGCAGAAATATTTGAGGGAAGAAAATTAAAGACTAAACTTAACTAGATTTAATTAAACCAAAATTAGAAAATAAACAAATTAAAAATATTGATGACATAATAAAAAATCAAGTGAATTTAGAAGCTTATAAAGAAAAATCTTATAACGTTAACGATACAGTTACAGTGAGATTATAGGTTTTCAAAGAAGAGTTGGATTCTGGGAAAATTGTAAAAATTTTAAGATCACGTTCGTATATGATCTGGATTCCAGAATTACAAATGAAGTGGAGATGACATTTAAATAAGTGTTGATTGGAATTTATCAGGATATGTAGAACAAACTACGCTATCTAATTACTAAATCGAAAAGTTGGATACCACATACATTTCGAGATTAGCTAGTTTTAAGATTCGTCTTTATAGGTAGTATTGTTTGAATTTATTTCATTTAAGTTATAAATAAGAAAGGGGAAAGTGTAGTGTAGACAGAAAATCAAAAGAGGGCGTTAATGTATCAATGGGGGATTATTTATAAGGTTGAGAATGTTAGATTAAGTAAGCCCAATGATTGGGTTTGGGTTGTATCTGTTGCTTCTTCGGCGAGTTCGTTAGTGAACACATATAATACATATAAAGCGTAAAATTTGAATTTGTTTTGTAATTTTAGGCAAATTTCTTTTATTATTTTATTTGCAGACATATATTCCTTAGTATATGGTTCATTTTAAGTTTTTTAGAATATGTAGAGTTGTAGCAGTAGTAAGAACATGAAGTGTATACACCCAGTTAAACTAGAGCCTGAGTTTTCCAAGTGTCGGAATGCTCGGCGATAATCGACCGAATCGATCTGAGCATATTCTCCGTTTCGTAAGGTATGTTAGTAAACAAACCGGATCTTGCGCAAGCATCAAGATTCACTATTTATAAATGCATACAGTATGTCTCCGGATCAAGTTACAAAGAGGAACAAATTATTACTGACTACATACTTATATATGCTGAGACATACTTATCTCATGTTCAAACCAATAAATTACACTAATTTTATACATTATAGAAATTAACTAATTGTTCCACATATAATTTATGGTATGTATCCATAAATCCAATCCAACCCAACCCGATCTAACGTAAGATATTCTTGTGCTAGGATATTTTTGTCGGATTTTCTGTTGCGTTACTTACTCTATTAGATTTCAATCGAGCTTTTGATACCGTAAACCATACCATCCTTTCATCTATTTTATTTTCTTTGGGATTTGATACAATTGCTCTAAATTTAATTACTGATTATTTAAGTGGGCGATCTCAGTCGGTTGTGATGGCGGTTGTGATGGCGTGTTGTTTGTTGTGGAGTACCGCAGGGTTCTATTTTAGGGCCCATTTTATTTTCTATATATACCAATCATCTTTTCGGTCAGGTACAACATTGCACACCTTACGTTTACGCTGATGACACGCAGCAGATTTACTCTCTTCATCCTTCCGATTGGCGAGCGGCTATTAATATTGTCAATAATGATCTAGATAGCGTTTATGTGGCTGCCTCTAAACATTGTTTGAGAATTACCCCCGAGAAATCTGCGGTCATGTTTTTTGGGAAGAAGCCAATCATCTCAGATCTTGCTAAATCTGCTGTCATACTTATCAACAATACAAAGCTTCCAGTGGTTGAGAAGTATAATAGTCTTGGACTGGAAATTGATGTTTCTCTCCGATTTTCCGATCAGATATCCAAATATATTAAAAATTCATATTCTGCGATGAGATTATTGTTTCCTCATAGAGGTTTAATTATATGGTACCTGCTTACCATCCAGCCTTAACTGCTTTTGATTCAGATAGAATTCAAAAAATACAAAATAGTTGCCTACGGTTTATTTATAGAAATCGAAAATATGATAGAATTTCTCATAGGTTAGTTGAGACTGGGTGGTTGTCAATGAAGAACAGAAGAGAGCTCCAAACGTTAGTTTCTTACCATAAATTAATGCTATGGAAACTTCCCGATTACTTGTTTAAGAGGGTTAAATTTGGATGGAATATCCATGATCGCTCGACAAGGTGTTGTTTTCTTATTGCGCCAACGGCCCATAGAACATCTTTATTTGAAAGATGCTTTCCTTACCACATTTATAAATCATACAATCGTATTTCTGCGTCTGATAGATTATTGAGTGTTGGTGCTTTTAGGTCTCGGTTATTTCATACAATACTTTTTAATCAGAATGATTTTATATTGCGGGGTGTTCGTTTATCTAATTGCGTTGCGCACGTCACGGAATTATAATTTTAATTATAAGTATGTTTTCTGAGTGTTTATTGTTAATTAGATTTTAAGTTTATTTTTGTTGTTGTTTTTGTGTATGTTCGTTTTCCGTTTATGTGAAATAGATTTATTTTTGTTTTTATTTATATTTCGAGGTATCTGGTGGAAGAACAGGGGTTAAATTTTAACTTCCTGAACCGGCACCTCGCGACTTGCCTCATGAACGATTAATGTTTATTTTATTATATTATATTTATTTTGTTTATTTTTCTTCTATTTGATGGGCAATAAAGTCATTATTATTATCTTTGTCTAAATACACGATAACATGATCCACCAGTATCATAGTACTGTATACTGTAGAACTAAAAATAGGGCTAACACTAACACTAAAGCTAACACTAGACCTAGAACTAGAAACATTTGGGTTTACCTGTACATCTCTTAACACGAAGCCAAACCTAACCCAAACTAGCTTTAAAACTAATACTAGACCTAGAAGTAGAAATATTACTTCTAACCCTAAAGGTTCTAGTTCTAAGTAGTGATGGGAATGCTGCTCCTAACCCTGTCCAGGAACGGTCGCTACACAAAAATACCTTTCCAAAATACCATGACCTTTGAAAAGTTGCAATAGTTACAATGCAACGTACCTGGATGAATATAAAGGAACGGTTCATAAGAAATTGTCGCCTAAGAAACCGTACAATAAATCGCTTAATATAAAACAGTATAATTTTATATATATATATATATATATATATATATATATAGGCGTACATCTTGTACCATGTAAATATGTTATAAAATAAAGGTACATTTTCTTTTTAACAAAAGCAAAAACAGCTAGTTTCGTGGCAAATTAGAAAAAAAACTACGCATTCTCTACCCCTCAAATACCATACTTTCTTGTAGTGATAGTATATATAATTCGTTACTTTCTGTAACGGGTATTTTAAAATCGCGTGGAATCGGTACGCTTCTCAAAAATACCGCTCCAAAATGCTGTTCTTCAAATATCGTTCCATTACTAGTTCTAACCACTAGTGTTAGTTCTAAAGCTCGGTTGTAAGTCGAGTAGTAGTTATGCTTTTAGTTCCAAAAGAATTTAAAACAAACATTAAAACTAGAACTAACAAACTAAACTTTAGCCTTGCGTCTGAAGAATTTACAACAATCAAGCACTGAAGTTCTAGTTTTAGTTCGATAAAAGTGTACAATAATCTAAAACTGAATAAGAGCTACAAGTGGAGTGAATACCAACACTAATGCTAACACTAGACCTAGAACTATAAACATTTGGGCTTAGCCGTACATTTCTTAAGATGGAACCAAACCCAACCCTAGTTTCAGAACTAATACTGGATCTAGAACTGGAAATATTAGAGTTTAACCATCTTAAGGGATGTACGAGACGATAGTACTAGTTATACTTTTATTTTCAGAAGAATTTGAAACAATCTAGAGTTAAATAAGAATTAAAACTATAACTAACACTAGAGTTGGAACTAGAAAGTGGTTTAGCCGTGTGTCTGAAGAACCTAAATAAACCTAAATCTTTCTAGTTCTAGGTCTAATTTTAGTTCGATACACTTGTATACTTATACAGTATCGAACTAGTTTTTATACTAAAGTTAGGTTATAGATCTAGTATTAGTTATACTCTTAGTTCCAGAAGAATTTACGACAATCAAGCATTGAATGATAATTAAAACAAGAACTAACATTAGTTCTAGTACTAGAAAGATTTAGGTTTTGCGGTGCGTCTGAAGATTAGTCTAGTGTTAATCAATTAGTTAAGCGTATCGATGTTTGATACACATATTGTATCGATACTTATTGATACTCATTGCAGAAGTCTAGACAGTGTTAACAGAAAACTAGATACTGATAATTCAAGATTACATATTGTTTACAGAAAGTGCTGCTATTGAATGTTTGAATATTGCTACTTTTTTTTTTTTTTTTTTTTAACGAGGTCGGGGAAAATCTGCGAACAGACATCTGGCCTGGGATGATGGGCGGCCAGATAGTGTGGGGTTGGGGCTAATAAATTAACCCCGACCCACTAAAAACCCCTTTCCTCGTCTTCTCCGGAATCATCCTCTCGGATTTTCTTCGGAGCGGCCCCTCCTCCTGGGCTCCTAGCATTTCGGTCTTCTTTCTTCATTCCTTCTGTTTTCCTTCCTTCCATTTCTTCTTCACCATCATCTGGAGTGTCTTCCACCAGGTCTTTTGGTCTTCCTCCAAGGCCCCATAACAAATAAATACAATTTGAGCTTTTAATTATCTGTTTACCTTAAACGTACCTAGGAGCGGGGCTGGACATTCGCCCCGCTTTACCCTTCTCCTCGGCGTCCTTCTCCTTCCTGTCCTTGTCTTATTGGCCTCCAGAAACCGGAATAAAAACATTCCTTTAAACTTTAACTCAAAACTGTTTCCCTTACTTTACCTGGGTGGGGGAGGCTTTAACATAAAGCCTCCCCTGCGGTTGAATATTGCTACTTAAACGATAAATATCTCTGAAAGATTAGAAACTGCTAATAAGAGTCTAGATATTCTTGGAAGAGTATTAGACTAACTACTATAAAAAGCTAAAAAGGTCCGGATACTGATTGTAGAAGATTATAACTGCTTGCAGAACTCAAGATACTGTTGTCAGAAAGCAGGATAGTTACAATTCAAGGTTATACATGTTTTACAGAAGATGCTGCTACTTAAAGTTTGAATATTGCTACTTAAACGATAAATACCTCTAAAAGACTAGAAATTGCTAACCAAAGTCCAGATATTCTTGGCAGAATACTAGATTATCTGCCATAAAAAGACTAAATAGGTCTGGATACTGCTTGCAGAAGATTATAACTGCTGGCAGAAGTCTAGATACTGTTAGCAGAAAACCAGATCCCGATAATTGAAGACTATATTATCTTTATAGAGTAATTCCTATAGAAACACTGAATATTGCTAATAACCGCTAAATACTTTTACAAGAAGTCTGGATACTGCTTGAAGAAGGTTATAACTGCTAACACATGTTCAAAAACTGGTAACAGAAATCTAGTTACTGTTGGCAGAAAAGTAGGTTCTAGTAACTGAAATCTATATTCTAATTACAGATGTTATTATATTGATAATGAAAGGCTAAATACTTCTGAAAGAAGGTGAATTTGGTTAGTCTTGGATAAAATTATAACTGTTTTCTTTGTGTCGATATCAATACTTTCTTTGTATCTTCGTATCAATTGTTGCATTGTTGCATATCACTCTCAATTTGTTGCAGTGTATCATCATATCTGTTAGCTGTATTGATTGATAAGTTAACTCAATCCAATTATTGACACAAATTCTATTTAACATTATACACTTTATTTTATGCATAAAGTGTAACTGAAAGAAACTTTTTTTTTTAATATTACGCAACGAAATTGAAAAAGTGTTTCCATTAAACGTTGTTGGGTACTTGTTTTCAACATTGAAGTACTCTCGACGTCGAAAATCCTTTTCACGAATGGATTTGGGGTGGGTTGGCTCTCGAATTTGCGGAAACGGACCTTCAAAAGTGCGATTTGAAAAGAGCCCCTCGATAAAGTTCTCTTCTCTTTCGCGAGAAGGAATCGGAAAAATAGCTGAAACCAATTAATCCGGGGTGTGCAGAATCCGCGCAATTCGGCGTCTCGCGGATTTGACGTTGCATGTCGCCGTATTGTCGCGTATCGATCGTCGTCGAGGCTCCCCGGCTTCCCGGCAAGTTATTAAATCAGAATACATCGTTAAAACTTTTCAGACTTGGCGTGATTGTGTAGCGAGTGGCAGTGCTACTACCTGACTGCCGCTTTGTGCGGGCCCCCGTATTGTGCAAGCTCCTAACAATACATTATGCCGAGTTGTGTGCGACACAATTATAATTATGTTTCGGTTCGCCTCGCGGAATTATAATTAAAAATAAGAGTAATAATTGAATTACCAAGAACGACAATGCAAACCCCTTTAGGATCAAGCAATCGTTATAGACCTCGGCAAATTCCAATTAATACTTACCGTTTCTGAAAGAAACTGAAAGCAAAATCGATTTTACTCAATCTCGCCTCATTATCCTTAAACGAAACCAAATCTACTAAATCATTATCAACACATCTTAAAATATATATAAATGAGTTTTATTAAAGTAAATTATTAATAAACATTACTTGATAATGTAATTACAATTAAGTTACAAATTTTACGATACTCTAATATTTAAATATAATAATCGTTTCGATAAATAAATCTCGCGGGATTATTATGCGTAAAAACACCTGCGTTACATTAACTAAAGCCGCATCTGAGATCTCAATACGTTTTAGCGGAATGATTAACGTAAGAATTATACCGTTTAGCGGACCAATTTTTTGTGCTTATTTGCATACGTTTACCGAAGCAATTAATTACGATGCGCGGTTATAAGTGTGTACGTGAGAAGCAGAGAACCTGTTCCAACGCTTATTTTTTTGGCACCGAACGGAAGTCGATTTGCAGTTGGATCTCCTCGACTTAATCCATAAAATTTGTCAGCCAATTAGCCACGGTGAGATTTCCGTAAAAAAACTTCATCCACTTAAAAAACGTGTAGCGGGATTTTTTGACGGTTCTCCATCCAATTCGGATGAGTCGCTTCAAATTAATCATAATTACGCTATCGCCCGATCGAAAAGATGATTAATGGGTTCCGTGTAATCTCACTGTTGTAAGTACATTAATATGTTAAAGGCATAAGCTAGAATTAATTATAGGCCCCATAGATTGCGTCCGTGTGCGCGCCATTGTATGGGCTTGCTTGTTAACCATAGATAAGCGTGTGCAGCCAACATAACATATTGATATATCTCTCCGCGTACCATTATGGCCGAAACTCCCTTGTTAATTGGGAGTGGTCTAAATTAATATAGTTTGGGTAATTTACATATGAAATAACTAAAATGTACTACGTGTTACCGAAAAATCATTCATAGTCATGTTTTTATTTTATTCCTGCTCATGTTTTCAGTGGTAGGTATAATTAGACAGTTCGTGTCAAAAAAATAAACTGATGAGATGAATTTCGTGACATGAATTTGGATAGGGGATGATTCACCCGAAATGAATTAAAATAAGAATTAGAAGATTTAAAAATAAATATGTTATACACTATATTATTGTTCTAATCCTTATGACAACCGTATCTAAGTTCTATATACTGAAGCGAATCACGTTAAGTGTGATATCTAACAACTGGGTACTAGGAACTATGTCTTATTTATCTATAGAAATTATCCGTCCTTTAAATACTGGAAAGATTGCTATAGATTACTAATCAATTAGAAGTCATTTACTAAATGCACTAAATCAACTAAAAGAATCAACCACTAAACCCTTATTTAATTTAATATGAAAACGGTGTTTAAGTTTTTAATACTAGGACTATATTCTGGTACAGTAAATGCGGAAATCATTGTTTATATACTGGTTCAACCAGTTTATATACAGGTTCAACCACTGAATATGGGGCCTATTTACTGTGGAAACAACATTTGTTAATGGATACTAAAACCAAGTTCCACGAATACTATACTCTTCCAATATGTACTGAAATCATTCAGTAAACAGTGTACAAAGATATATCTATGGATACTGAAATCTTATACTGGCTCCCAACGTCAGACATTTTTGTGTTTTATCCCATGTGTGATTGCTTTAACCATTGTTATTATAAATAAAAAGCTATTATTTTTGCACTATCAATGGTTTATTATTTTATTTACACTACCGGTTTCGATGTATAAACAACATCATCTTCGGGTGTTCGTCATTAATTGAATATATGCACATTATTAAAAAGGGTGTAATTATTCAATAATGTGAAAAACAGCCTGTTTTTATTGAATTGTTCTGAAGTGTACGTAGAATTTTGTAAATTTTTAAACAAATAGGATGTTTTTCACATTATTGAATAATTACACCCTTTATAATAATGTGCATATATTCAATTAATGACGAACACCCGAAGATGATGTTGTTTATACATCGAAACCGGTAGTGTAAATAAAATAATAAACCATTGATAGTGCAAAAATAATAGCTTTTTATTTTTGTGTTTGGTACAGAAATCAACTACTGGATTCTAGATCTACTCAGAGAAATGCATTTAACATCTAGCTACTCAACAATATGCGATACATGCGTTTATATATATATTGGCGAAAGGGAACCTGTTGTTGGATGAAAGATTCAAAATGAAGCTCATTAAAATATTTTATCATATAGTTTGTTTATTTTAAAGAGTGAATATTGATTATCTTCGTCAATAAATGCTATAGTCAGGGACGGTCGTCAAACAAAATCTCAAATTGCAAGACATAAGTTATTGAATTCCGTTCAACTGGTTCCGAGTTCTGCGAATACTATACTTTCTTAATATTTACTGAAATCATTGCACAAACAACAATCTTCTGGTTCTACACATTATGAAAATCATATCTATATGTTAGGTGCTGGAACGAAGAAACTACAAAAACTGGATTCATCAAATGGACACTGAAATCCTATACTGTTCAGTAATATACTGTAATCTATACTTCTAAGGGGATATATTTGGTCAATTCAATGAGATAAAAACTTTAAGAATAATCTTTGCATGTATGTATTAACATGTACAGTATAAAAAGGTTACCAAAGCAAAGACGCCTATTCAAGGTGCGAACGAATCACAGCATTAAAAATGGTACGAAGGCCAATGGTTGAAAATTCTTTACAATTGCGATATATAAAACCATAAATTTGATGATTTCAGTTATAACGTTAGTTTTGTATCAAAAGTTACTCCCAAATGTGTAATATAATAATTATAGTTGTAATATATAACTAATAATTCATCGCAAGTCTTCGTTACCGATACAGTACTCTATGTGCACAAGCAAACTTCTGATGTAGCAAATAACGCACTTCGACACATTTCGAGACAAATGGCTATTTGCGCACCACCCGATAACGCTATCTAAACCACTCTGAAAAACAACAGTAGAGTCCGTAATATCATTAATGAAAATTAATTTAAATCTACAGACATTCCCCATGTAGACCAAATGGGATACGAACTGCGAACTTGAAGTATTTGATCCTCTGCTCTGTATCTCGAAAGTAAAACTCCATAAAGAAGATCAAAGGTTTACTAAATCCAACATAATAATGATCCAATTGATCAAAAGCCATTTGTAAATCTACATAAAGAACATGTACTTGGCCTCTATCATCCAGCACATCAGTAACAAATTATGTAAAACAAACTGGGTTTGATAGAGTTGATCGATTCTTTACAAAACCATACTGGAAGGGTGCTATGTAGGGTTACAAATGTTTTGAAGAAGCCACACAGTAACGAAATAGGTCTATAGTTTCCAACAACAAAAGTCGCCTTTCTTGTAGATTGGACAAATGTAGACTTTCTTCCACTGTGTACGCATTTCGCACTTCCTGAGAATTAAGTTGAAGAGATACAGTAGGGTAGTATCAAAAATAACCAGTGATTTGAAGGTTTTAATTTAATGTCAATTCAGAATTGAACAAATTGTGAGGATCCGAATCAATGTACACTTCAGCAAAGTATTCAACAAACCCTTCAACAATCGAGGAACTCGTAGTGTATTCATTTTGCCTTTAGTTCAAAAAACCCGGATTCGAGAAGATTCAATTTGCATTCAACATTCTTCACGCAACAAATTGCATTCTCAGTATCAGTTTATAAGCAGCGTTTATTACAGTTTTGGTGATCATTCGCTGATGCTTGAATAATTTCAAGCATGAGCTTGAAACAGCACTTTTCTTATATAAGCTTATTTTAACCCAAATTCAATGTCATTTGTGAACCAGAGCGGGTATTTCTTTTTCCAGGTTCCAAATTTTGGCACAGCGATATCACATATAAATGAGCTCATAAAATGTTGCGCAAATATTACTAACATGTCGCCATTGTCGCCAACGTAATATCGTATATATTTAAATCTTGCATTGTTACCGGACATACCTCATACCCCTTAACTCTCAAGTAAAATCGTGTTTTTAAGTTACTCTTATACTATGGTAGGCTGTTTTACACCCCACAATTTAATTTAATTTTGTCACTACTTTTTTGAATTTTAGTTATTGTAGGTTTTAAAGTAACCTTAATTGAGCAAAAATTGTAAAATAAGTTCTAAAAATAAAATAAAAAAAGTTGTATGTTCACAAGTGTTCAAAAGTTCTGATAAACAGTAGAGAAAGTCTAGAAGAATCATGCTTCTTCAAAGTTGTCATCTGCTTCAAAATTTGGAAAATCCTGGTCTTAAGAGCTAAACGAGAAAATTTTCAATTATTTTCAATTACGCATAAAAATTCTGATCATAAATAGCAATTAATGATTGTTTTAAACTAAGATAGCTTTTACTTTATGATTTTTGTATCGAACATAGATATGGCATGGTATCTTTTGTATGTTGTTAAATGTTCTTCAACAAATGAATCAATATCCAATATGTTTTCTATAATGGATTAGAGATTTCTTGACATTGATTAGATATCACCTTTCAATAAACGTCAATTAATTCTTTTCAAAAATTAACCGAAATTTCTCTTCGAGTTACTTTGGATGATTCTTCTGCCGAAGTTAATAAAAGGATGTAACATTTCTGCATCTTACTTTGATTTTTGTTTATTTGAGCATTTGCTTCATTGCAAACCTGATACTTAGCCTTCAGCTTTTTAATTTTAATACACCTTCAGCCTTTGTTTGATGAATCAAGAAAATGCTGTGATTTTTCTACATACTTATAAATAAAATTCATCATTGTGGAATTCTTTTAACTCTCTTTGTTCTGTTTTTGGCATGAATATGTTAAACACTTTTGATCCACTGCGTCGACTCTTTCTTTGATGTAATTATAAAATCTGGTTTTTCATTTTCTTCTATATTGGAATTATGATGCATCGATGACATCAATAGAATACATTTATTTTTTTTCGGCACATACGATATTAATGTATAATAACGTGTAAATTCAAACTTATAGGAATTATCTGATAAATTCTGAGATTGTGTAAAAGTCGGTTGAATTTCTCGTTTAGTCTTGCGTAGGGTGCCAATGTATGTCAGTTCCGCTGGTTGTAATTCATCTAACAGCTCTATTGAAGTGAATCAATTGTCTCCTTTGCGATTCCTGATAGTTTTTTGGGTTGGTGAAACTGACTTTACTACACTGCGTGTTGGCACTAATAATTTTTAGAATTCTGTCGATTTCCCTGTGTTTTTGAGTATTTTTATGCCATATTTTTTAGGTTTAATATACTGCCGTAATTTGCAGTATGGCAGCAAGTCTATCGCCATTGTTAATTCTATCACTCCTTGTTGTTTGATTATCAAATCTGCATGTTAAAATAGGAAACAAAAAATTGTCTTTGGATATTGTAATACTGAAGACATTGCTTGCTTTTATTACACCATCCTTTGCATAGAGGCTTCTTTGACTTGAACACACCAGCCAAAATCAAAAGTCCCAGAAATGATTTCAACACAATTATATCACTGATTTTTTGTACTAAAATTTCATTCAGAATGTCTTCGGTAAACAGAAGATAGCAGGCATCAAATCAATCTTTTGAAGCAATTAAATCAAATCAACCTTTTATGCCTGACTGATGTCGAATTACATCTGATAACCTAGTCATTGAAGTAACAGGGAATTTTAAACCATTTGTCTCGATTGGGACTATAATAGTATTGTGGGGTAGTTTCTCATCAACGTGACTTTTATTTTCTTCATTTGGTTCAACTTCAAACTCTGAATACATTTTGTTATCACTATGTTCACTTGCTCCACCGTTCAAGTTGTTATCGTATTCATGTTTAGCCTGAGAATCAAAAATGTCAACATAAAAATTTGCGGCTAAATTTGCAAGCTCATTGAATCCGATAATCAACGAAACTGTCAAAAAGATTAGACAAGGAATAGAAAAATTTGAGAGTAACTGATTGAGCAATATCTGGGGATATTGCTTTTCAGTTTATATAAAGCATAAATTATATAAAGATAAATGTTAGGAAAAAAACAAAATTATGAATTATTTTGTTAAAAATTAGCCCGAAATGACGCTGAAAAATAAGACTCAATATCGCATATAAAACACTGAGATTTAGTCAAGGAAAAATACATAAATGCGACATTGAGTGAAGAATCCCCGAGTAATTAATATTGCACTGACATTAAAAAAATTCTAACGTAATTACTATCGTAAAGTACCGACTGCTATTTGTGTGAAAACGGTTAAAAATAAACAATAACGAACTATGTCTTACGTCATATCGATCGTATTTGTCTTGTATGAAAGGAAGGGGAACCAACAAATTGTAAAAGAAATATACAGGACCCTTAGGTTATGAGTACCTCGGGTTACGAGCAGAAACACGATTTTGAGTTTACGAGCAAAATTTCAGGTTACGAGTAGCATGAGCGATTTTTGTCGGTTCGAATTTGGCAAGGTACATTGTTGCTCAGCTGATTCCTTTATGTTGTAGCTATTGAACTACGCGCATGTGTAGTACAACTCTAAATTTCTAGATATACAATAAGCGCCAAAATTATGGAATAAAATCAACAAAACATGTATAGACGTATAATATAAAAACGCCGAAACGAGTCTATTCTGGTTTTCGAAACACACATTATGAGCCCACTTTCACTTTCCAATAATAATTTCTTTTGTAATTGTGTAAATATATTATTATACACAATGTTCATAAAAGTTTATTGAATTTATTCCAAAGTTTTGTCACACATACAGCTTTTTTAGCACTTATCACGTTGTAGTACTCTATAAGCTTTAAAAACAGTACATAGCCTTACACACAATTTTTTAAAATTCAGTCGGACGGGTGTCCTTATCCCATATTTGGGGGCAAGAGTGCCATTCCTTGTTATTTATCACACCAACACATAGACCTCATATATAGGGCAAGAGCAACAAACTGAGGTCTGTTTGAAACCATGGCAATAGTTTCTGTAAAACAATTGGTGTATTTGTTACAAAAGCGCAGGCAACAACTAGTGTCTGGGGTGCCAACAAACCCCATCATAGTACTTGAGCTATCGCCATAAAAATAGTCATCCGTGTTCAGGTCTGATGATCATGGGGACAATGAATGTTTCCTAAATATTGTAAGAAAGTTCAATGTAATCCCAGCTGTGTGACAATTTGTTGGAATTCATCTTGGAATCCATCTTCGTGGAAATGAGTATTCTCATTCATAGGTATTCGTGGGAGTTTCCAGCATTTAAATAATTGCGCTAATATCTATTTATCACTGTAACTGTGACCGAATGAAGAAATTGCTCGTGAGGTTGATGAGGGCTTTTAGCAGTCCAATTCCTAAACTTATGTTTATTAACATATCCGCTGAGGTGGTAATGAGCTTCATCACTAATCCATAAATTATCGATGAGCTGTGGGTTGTCTTCAAAAGTCAAAGCGATAATCTCGGTCTGACAAAGCGCGAAATATTTGAATCTTTTTCAGATGTAGGTGTAAATTATTAAGTTCTATTCTAGTTATTGATCTAGTTAATAGTCTTTGAGCTTAAATAAATTTCATCTTTTATCTCAACATTTGTTCTACAAAAATTCATTTTATCTTTTAGATATGAAGGTTCTGGAAAAATACAAATATTAATTATATAAAAACTTATTTGAAAAGCGTCTTAAAGTTGCTAATAATACGATTAAACTATTGAATTATTCGAAAATAATTTGTTTTTATTTTTTACTAATCGTTTTTAAATCAACTTAAAATCTCCTTTCATCTACATATAAACTGTTTTATTCAAAGAAAAAAAACGTCCTTTTTATTCAACACAATTCTGCAATCATGGAAATAACTGTTGCATGAAATTAATAATTAAAAAAATCTTTATAGGTATAATAACTGTTAAAACGATCATTGTGGAATCATAAAATTTCATTTGACGACCACCCAACCCCGTAAAAATGTATTTTTCCGGTAACCGCGACAATTACACGGCGTAAAATCGTTTGAAAATGATCGCCGTTACACCGTTTTTACATTTCATCGACCGTTAAAAATATTAAAATGTTCTAATCCATTTTTTGATGTGAAAATGTTAAGACCAAACAGCGCATAGGGCCGACAATAAAAAATTCAATTAGATGTCGCCGTGGCATCAACGATCAAAAATCGTCTATTATTCGCAACTCGGGGACGTTGTCGTTCTCTTCGTTGCCATCGTCGTCATCGTCTCCGAGGCGTTTTCTCGCATTTCTCTCATCGTAGTCAAATTACGACGCGGAAAATCAATATTAGACGGGGACAATGGCTTCTTCCAGAGCGCAAAAACGGGGGCACGGCGTCATAATGGTAACAAAAGAAGATAAACAAATGAATGGCGGCGCTCGCAATTGTTCGCTGCGACAATAAATAAGCCGGCACTATATTTGTTCAGGTGTCAATGAAAAAACAATCTATTGTCAACGATGACAATCGAGCGTCGGCGATATTCAAATGTCTCCTACGATTTGAGGCCACCCCTTCATTAGTGATGATTTTTAAACCCACAAAATGCAATTATCCACTCATTAAAAAAGAGATACTTAAAACAAGTAGAAGAATACCATTTGTTTATGTATGAAACATAAAAATAACCAGATAAAAATTTAAAAATTAATATTTCATTTTTAAATTGTTTCATTTAAAAACCTCACTTGGTATAAAGCTAATTGCCACTCGAGTTATTTAATGAGAGACGCTGGATGTCATGACAGCTTATAAGCACTCCTGGAAAGCTCTGAGCTTTTTCTACTCCGGTGGCCTGCAAAGCGAAAGCTGAGCAGTTTCTGATTCGTTTAACGGGCGATACGTCGCTTGGTATGAAAGGGGCTACACTCTGTTTGAATTAGCTTTTTTTCCAAACTTTTTTACGAGCGCGGGCTTTTTAAGATGTTATTTTTGAAGGTTTACCCCAAAAGTTTTAACCTTAAAAATAAAATAAAATTTCTCGCTTTAAATACAAAAGTTAGTCGTTCCATTCGTACTCCAAGAGCACTATAACCCACAATAATCCATCTTCTCGGTTGACAAAAGCAACGTTTGGCAACAATACCACGCGGACATTACAGTAGGTGGAAATGTTAACAGTGTACAATTCGGGGAAAAAAAAGATTTGCATAGTGGAAAGGACCGGCATTCGCATGGAAATGCGAGTTCTTCCGCGGGCGCATTGTGGCTCTCCGATAAAATATAAGATGACTACAATAGACCTTCAGTTGGAAATCTCATTTCGAACGGTCGTGCGTTTGATGTATCGAGAATGGGGCCGCGAATGCTGCTCCCCTTTGGACTCCCGACCTTTGCTGACGTCCGGTTGTTATACATTACTGAAGAGGAAATTTGAAAAAATCAAAACGACTACAATTTGAATAAATAACCCATTCATTGAAGAATTAATCTCTTATTCTATCTACACACAACAAATAATTTCGCGGATTATAGCTATTATTTCTTGTTCACAGTACTGTTACAAAACTTGGAATCGCAGGTGTTCTAATAAAGATGACCGACGGGATGAGAATACAATTCTAATGGTTCGCCATTACGGAGGGCTTTCTGTCGTCTTCGTAGCCGCGTGGATTCGGTCCAAAGTGGCCTTTTACCACCCGGAGCTCACGGCAACTACTCCAGAGGCTACAATTACAGCAGACAATAGGCGGAGTGTAGAGTCATCGGGCGGCAGCGATTCTGGATTCAATTGATCCGGGATTGGTCCCAGTGTGGGGCTCATTGTCCTAGACGCTGCTACCGGGGGCCCTCCTTATATACATCCAGAATAGATTAAAGTACGAGCCTCAGACGCCTCTTTGATGCCGACAAGAATGGGACAGAATAACGCAAGTAAACCCCGGTGTAAATGAGAATTCTCTGCCGTTTTGTTGAAATGACTGTAGAGGTGATTGTAATCGTATAACGGATGCTGCACCTTACTTCTACATCTACAGTTTATTATGTTACGTGGGTGTGAACTTTACTTAATTAAGAAATACCCCAACAAAAATTAGATACACTTGATGCCACGTCCCTTAGACTTACCGAAACGAAAAGTCACTGCGTGAGGTGGTTATTTTAAGGTCGCACATTTCTTCCCGTTTCCTTATTTTCACGTCAACCCTATAACAACATTATTACATGTTTCACGGACATTCGCCAAGTCATTATCTAATTTAATCGAATTATGGCCCAAACTGTAAATTAAGATCTTTGTCGCAACTATATTTTGTTTAGACACCGGGCATAATCACCGGAGGGCGATAACTCGATAAAGCTGACAATGAAAAGAATTCTGACGGTTGAACAAAATCCGGACGGAGCACGGCTGACTGTCAAATTCATGCACCACTCGAACAACACGGCACGGCGTACCGTTCGTTCAAAACTCTCGCCGTCGTCGGTCCGTTCAATTAAAACGGATGAGTGGTGCTTAGTTAGGATTTTAGGGATAATAAGGGGCGTCGCACGTTGCCCCGTTAACATTTTTTAGTAACGACCCGCGTGGTTCTCCGCGTTATACGTGTCCCGCCCATTTTATGGTATAACACAAGATCAAAACGAAAATATTGAATCCAGGTTGGATTTGGGTTCAAGCAGGTGGCTATTTTTTAATCTGACATCTTGTTATATTAATAACATGCTAAAAATCTGTATTCAGATATGTAATCGATCTATGCTAAGTAATTTTAACTTTTTAATATTTTGCCATAAATCCCGCAAGATTCAACATGTTTTTATTCGATTTTTAAGTAATATTTACATTTTATTACAGCTTCAAGTGAAAATCTGGATTCGCATAAATATGTTGCTACAAAGACTCTCATATCTTTTGTACCTTTCAGCTTTCGAACTCGGAGATAATCATTTCAACATTACTGAAGAAGTACATTTTTAACTTTATTAACTGGTTTCTAAAATAACAAAGCAGTTTAATCAAATTCTTTGCACTTATTCTAACGGTATCACACATTTAATAAAATCCAGAATGCAGTCAAAAAGGTTAACTTTACTTGATAAGTATGTCAGAGTTATTATGTTACAGGTATTAATTACAAACTTTTGTTATTGAAGCAGCTTTTGGCAGAAGTGTCAATGTTATTGACACTTCTGCCAAGCCTTACTATGTTATTTTAGCACCATAAAGGCGCTGTGATGGTAACTATTGAAAAAGATACATACATTTCAAAAACTTTGATTTTCTTCCAGCAAAATAATATTTCAGAAATCCAAAATAACCCCACCAGCATACAATAATAAACTAAGAAAATCAATCAAAGACAACTTCCAACATCTAGAAGTGTTTAATATAAAGCCTTCAAATTCCATAGAAAGGAATCCCATGATACCATTCCTTAAAAGCCTATTAAAACTCCACAAATACGAAAAAAGTATAAGACCTATTATAGATAATACTCCTATAGATAAATTGGCAAAAATCCTACAAATCTATCTACACAATAAATTTAACATATATTTTAAATGCACTATAAGAAACTCCGGAGCTACTAAAGAAGCTTTTAAAATTCGAACTAGAACCCAATTGCAAGCTGGTCTCATTCGATATAACGAACTTATATCCCAACGTCCCAACAAAATCTACAATCGACATCATAAAAGAGCAACTATATCTGAATAACGAAGACGAATTAAACAACATCGAAATTGACAACTTCTTGACCATCCTGGACCTCACCTGCAGACAATTTTGTTTTTTTCTGTAATGGCCACTTCTACAGAATGAACGACGGACTACCAATGGGATCACCCTTTTCTGGAATCATGTCAGACATCTATGTGAATCAATTTGAAAATGAACTTTTCTCGAAGGCTTTCGACACCATCAATCATGAATTGTTAAGATCTATACTGCATTTTGTTGGTTTGGACGATTCTGCTGTTGATCTGCTCTATAGTTTTGTTATTAACAGACATCAGTCTGTTGTTGTTGATGGGGTAACGTCGTTGCCATTATCTGTTGCATCTGGTGTCCCTCAAGACTGCGTACTTGGTCCCTTGCTTTATTGCTTTATACTATATATACTAGCCAAATTAGTAGGAAGGTTGAACACTGTACATCTCACTTTTATGCGGATGATATGCAGATTTATTACTCATTTTTTAAAGATTCAACGGCAACAGCTTGTGATACTATTAATGATGACCTTCATCGCCTGGTTGAAGCATCTACATGACATGGATTACGGATAAATCCTGTTAAATCGGAAATCATTCTTTTTTTCCCGGACGACATAGAAATTTTATTAAGTCAAAATTAAACATTTCGATAAATGGTTCACAATTGGAATGCAAAGAATCTGTAAAGAGTTTAGGTTTGATAATAGATGAATCCTTAATGTTTGCGGAACATATAAACAAATACACACAGAAAGCTTATGCGAATATAAGAATGTTATTCAATAGTAGACAATTCCTCAATAAAAAGAATAGAATGTGTGAGAAATTCTCCATTCATAAGTTATGTATCCAGTCAAAAAGTACAAAAGATTCAAAATTCATGTTTAAGACTGATTTAAGGATTTCATAGAACCATATTAGTGATAAACTTTTTGAAACTAAATGGCTAGACATGATGTGATAAAAACTGAAAAGCCGCCAAATTTCTATAACAGGATACAGTTTAGGTTTGATGTACATAATTTGAACATTAGATATAAAGGTATACTGACGCTTCCAACTCATGCTCATGAGTTTTTCAAAAACTCATTTAGTTATCAAGCAACAAAGATATACAATAATCTGCCCCTTGAGTTAAAGTGTTCCTTGAATGTTTCGACCTTTAAGCGTGGCTATGGAGTATACTTGCTGCGTAGGCAGCACGTAGGAGTCATGGTTTGATCTTGGACTGAGATGTTTGTGTATTTATACATTATTTAAAGTTTCCACATTATTTTTCTCTTCAATGTTTCTTATTATTGTGTGCTATTGATTATTGATTATGTGTATATTGATCTTTAACTGCAATGTTTACGATCTATAAAGATATATGTATTGATTTTGTTATTTTTGTTAACTATGGTTAAGTTGAAAAGCAGCTATGTAGCTGAACTTCGCCTTTTTCCGTATTAAGTTTCGCTTACATTTTTTGTTAAATTGTTAATTGTGTTTTGTATTTTATACGGCAATAAAGTCATTATTATTATTATTATCCCAAAAAGATAAGAGCTTTTTAAGAACTGTATTCAGCACAAAAAGACTAACTTCCGTTTCAAGAAATGCAAAACATCTACAGTAAAATACACATTGCAAAAATCAATAACATCATATACCCTCATTTCAAAATTAAAACCAAACACATCGGTATACATTTCCATCCTCTTTCTGAACAGAAATTAAAGAAAAATCCACTAAAATTCAACATTACAGCAGCATTTTCTTCTGGCAAAAGAAACAGCAATCTACTTCTGAATAACAAACAAAAACCAAGACAAGATGAATTAAGCCGAGTATACCAATCACCTGCTCAAACTGACCAAAAACATATATAGGCCAAACCGGTAGAAACCTATTAACCTGCTATAATTAGCACACAATAAGAGAGAATTCAGCCATCTTCAAACACAAAATAGAAACATCTCATAATATTTCCACAAAAAAAAAACATAAAACGTCTGAAAAATCTCATGAAATCAAAAGATATGAACCTATATGAAGAGATGCAAATCAACATTAACAATAAAAACAACCTGCTAATGAACGACATCGTCGAAACCAATAGTAATAGACAATCCTTAAAATTTCTATAGAAATCGTTACAATTTCAAAAACCGACACAGAAAATCACATTAAAAGTTATAATCACCCATAACGAATACCCTGAAGAGCTTGTTTTCTTACTTTTCGCCTGTATTTCTTGACATAACCTAATTTAAGAAAAGTAGATCACGCACTGCCCTTTAAAGTGCACCCTTAAAGTGTTTTTGTGTTTTTAATAATTCGTGTTACTAACTGTGTAATTCAACTGATTACCACACTGTAAGAAAAACTAAAATTTTTCCGACAGATTACATGCATCTCATGATGGTTTTAACAACTTCTTTACCATAGAATTCATTCACGGTAATAATAATTTTAATTTTATATATTTCAACCATTATGTTATGTTTTTATGTTATTCCAATTCCTTTTCCATTTTTTAGTTGTGCCTTATGAAGAATATAAATTTTTCGAAGCATATATAGCACAGATTAACCAATAAAAGTAATTTTGCATTGTCATGCTGAGTAAACTTGTAAAAACGAGTTATGTTGCTAAAACCAAATTGTTCAATTGGTCAACATAAAACCTAGCTGAGTGTGTTATACTTGACTTAATCCGTTAAAACATTTATAAAGGAGAGATACTGCTTCAACCAACATAAACCAATAACAATTTACGGTGTTTATACTATTTTAGGATCTACAAGGAATTAAAAAAATCACATATCCTGTTTTTACATCTTTTCATTTTTATACACTTATCAAAGTAAATGCATGCGATTTTTTTGTCATTAATTGGCACTTTACCCCAACCCAACCTAACCGAAACCAACCCAAATAAAGTGACAAAGTTGGCTTTTCTATGCAATTTTTTTGTCATTAATTAGCCCAACCCAATCCTTTTTTTAACCAAACGTCCGGCCTGAAGTTCTTGAGCGGCTGGATAGTGTGGGGTTGGAGTCCATCTTCCGACCCACTAAAAACCCCTTTCCTCGTATTCCCCGGAATCACCTTCTCGGGCTTTCGTCTGTTTTCCTTGATATTCTCTCCGGAAATCCCCATCGCACTCCTCTTCATTTTCTCTCCTCGTCTCCTCTGCATTTCCCCAGCTCTTCTCCAGGTTTTCTTCCATCTCTGCCTCCATAATTCCAACCCAACCCAACCTAAGGTGACAAAGTTTGCTTTTCTCAGTGTAAATCTGCGCAGAAATAACCGCTAAAGTACTGAGAAGGTTTTACTTTATTTGGCTCAGTAATAATAATGTGACCCAAAGATAACATGAAGGTTACTTTGCCCTCTTTTTGACGTGCCTTTCATAACTACCAACCGAAATGCAAGATCTGTTGTAAAATGTAGGCCACCACTTCTTAAACTCCTTTATGTGTTCAATCGTTACTTTTATTATGTTGAATCTTCCTAATCTGCTAGAATTTGTCATTAATATGTCATATTCATCAGACGTATAGATCCGATCAATTTTCCAAACCGACACTATCGGTTTGAGTTTAGAACTCCGTTTAACTCATTATGTGGGACTAAGTGTACAGATTATTTTCATCCAAAACTTTATAGTTTACAAAAATTTCACATAACTCTTTTTTACATATAATTCTCAGTTCTTGAATTTTCAATTTGTGCTTTATTATGTGTTAATGGGTATCAGTGACGTACCCAGGGGGACAAAAAGGGCAATTGCTCCCTCAAGCAGCTTTTTTTGTTTTGTTTGTGTTTCATAGTATGCCGCCTCCAGCACAACAACAATTTTAGATATATGTCTTTTAGTTCTGATTCCCAAAACCCCAACTAAACCAGTAGTCATTGTTTTCCCTTTCCAAGTTCACTTTTAGGATACGTCATTGATGTATATGTTACTGATGTATATGTACCTGTTTCATATCTAACTTGTAAATTAAAACATTAAATTGGTATCTGTTATTTCAACGTAATTCTCAAACTACTACTTGCATCGGTCTCTGTCAACTCAACACCTTGGTATTAAATTCTAACTGTATCCTCCTTTTTTAGCGGCAAGTATTTTGAATAAGTATCTTTTTCAGTCTGTTTTATTTAACTGCTTGCTGAAATCTCCTCAATTTTGAATATGTCGGCTTTTCCTTTTCACCTTGCAATCCTCTGAGGAATCTTCATAACGTTCATATTCCCGTTTTTCGTGACTTGAGTATCCAATAGCTCAGAGATATTAATTTCTTTTTTCTATTTCTTTTGCTTGTTTATTGTTATGAAAATGAGAACTTAATTTATATAACGAAATTGAAGGTTGAACAGAATTGTTACTTTCCTCTACAAATTAAAAATTTTATTAATCTTTTACTATTATTTCTATCTTCTCTTCACAATTTATATTAAGCAGAACGTTTGTAAGTAGATAATTTTTAAGACCAACTTTTAACTTTGTTCCAAACATGACCCAATATGGAGTACAGTTAAAACGTAAGCCATCTGACCATATTCTGCTGTTATTGTATTCCAGCCACGAACAAAGTCACGAACACTGTCTAAGCTTCCTATGTACCATCTCCAACTAAGGCCACATTCTATATAGTTCGTTAATAGTATTATTAGCAAATTATAACGAATACGATAGGAATACAAGAAATACAATAGGGACCAGAGGAATTATAACGGTATAATTATTAAATTGGCTGATTTTATGGGTTTTATTGTGCAAGAAACGTTGATAAAAAATTGAAATTTCAAATTTGGTGCTTTTTAATGTTTAGAAAGAAGCTGTTTTTTAACAATTTGTTGTATTTAATATTCGGAACATTTTTATTCTGCACGAAACCTTAGAAACAAATACAGTGAAGACCGGTTATAGCGAGCAGTCAAGGGACCGAAAAATTGCTCGCTATAGACCTTACCTCGTTATAACCAAGGTTATCGATAATATGTAACATAAATTTTAATATTTGTGCAAAAAGTAGTAACCAGCAATTTTAAAAACGAATTAAATCTTTTTATTTTTGCACATTTACAATGACATTTTTATTTATACACTATCAGAAATAAATTAGTATGAGAAATTTAACATCATCAATTTAACATCATTTTTCATAATTTTATTGTTGGAGATGGGTAGAATAAAACTAATTAACTAAACACCTATGCTATTATACATCTAAAATTAATTTTTATTGAAATATTCTCAAATGTTTTTCTGCTTTATTTTGATTGTTTATTGTATCGCATCCGAACATACATTAAGTATGGAAAATGCCTCTAAACATTCAGTTTTGATATGTATCGTTCTACCTCTTCATCTGATTCACCGTCAGATTCATTATCTTTATTTAACACGCTAGACATTATTTCAGTGTCAGATAGGATGGAACCAGTAATAACATCGTCATCGATAATGGCAAATAAATTTAAATCAATATCGTCTATTTCCAAACCGTTTTTTCTGCCCAACTAGAAAGACTTTCTTCCACAGAGATACGCGTAATTAATTGAGCTGAGGGAATTTCATCTTCCTCGCTAAAATTCTATGCAAGATTGCCGAATGCATGACGAAAGCAATTCATTATTGTTTCTTTTTAACATTTATCTATGCGCTGTTAGCATTACTATGGCATTGAAAATATCGAACTTGAACAATAACTTGTGTCGGTAAAACGTTTGCATTGATTTGTCTCGATCCATCCAGGATTTGGGTTTGGGTGACACATAACTTTGATTTTTCAAATCCGCGAATCTGGCGCGTTACGGTGTCGCCAGATTTTAAAGATTTTTACGCAAAACTACAACCGAGCTCTTGTTATAACCGAACTCTCGTTATAATTAAGCAGGCGTTATAACCGAGATTTTTTATATTGTAAAGATAAGATTTTTCACGAGACTTGGAAACTTGCTCGTTGTAGAGCCTAAAACTATAGCCAACAATTCTTCACATTAGTTAAATAAAAAATTGTTATCCAGAAAGCAACGGATGAAAAAGAAGGAAATTTTATCATCATAACAAAATATACTTAGACAATGCAGCCGGTGGCCAGTGCTCTTGAAAGTGTTAGTATAAATTTTCTTGACGTTTCTAAGCATATAGAAGTTATTTCAAAAATTCTTGAAAATCACAGAAACCAGCACAAAATTTATTTTGCAAGCATGCATTAAGAAATTAGTGAAATTGTAAAAAACGTAGGGGTGAAAATTGAATGTTTGTGAAGGTTGCAATATTTACAAAAATATTTTCGTACGATTCTTTCCATAGAAGTCAACTTGGAAAAATAACCCACCCCTATCTTTTAAGTTTCCCGTACCTGAAATATTTCATATTCGCAACAATTTTATTGCGCATGAAACGCTTGTAAAAAAAATTGAAACATTAAATTTGATGCTTTCTGATGTTTTGAAGAAAACTGTTTTTTTAACAATTTGTACACAAAAATATTTTCGTAAGATTTTTTATATACAAGCCAATTTAAAGAAAATAACCCACCCCCATCATGGCCCATATCTTTTAACCCGAAATATTTAATATTCGGTAAATACAGTGAATACCGGTTATAACGAGCAGTCAAGGGACCGAAAACATCACTCGCTATAGACGGTACCTCGTTATAACTAAATTTTAATACTTGTGCAAAAAGTAGTAACCAACAATTTTAAAAACGAATTAAAAAAATCTCGCATATTTGCATGAAATTTTTGTTTATACACTATCAGAAATAAATCACTATGAGAAATTTAACAAAAAAATAAAAAGAACATTATCATGTTTTTGTCATTTTTCATAATTGTTGAAGACAGATAGAATAAAACTAATTAACTAAATACCTATATTATTATACATCTAAAATTAATTTTTATTGAAATATTCTCGGATGTTTTTCTGTTTTATGCTTTTATGTAATAATTCCTGGCGAATACTTTTATTTATTGTATCGAATGCGAACATACATTCAGTATTGTCCGCATAGTTGGTTGCAATGTAACGTGTCACCCTAGAAAATGCCTCTAAAAATTCATTATTTGATATGCTTCGTTCTACGTCTTCATCTGATTCACCGTCAGACATTATTTCAGTGTCAGATAGGATGGAACCAGTAATACCATCGTCATCGAGAGTGGCAAATAAATTTAAATCAATATCGTCTATTTCCAAACCGTTTTCTCTGCCCAACTAGAAAGACTTTCTTCCACATAGATACGCGTAATTAATTGAGCTAAGGGAATTTCATCTTCCTCGCTAAAATTCTATGCAAGATTGCCGAATGCATGACGAAAGCAATTCATTATTGTTTCTTCTTAACATGTATCTATGCGCTGTTTAGCATTACTATGGCATTGAAAATATCGAACTTGAACAATAACTTGTGTCGGTAAAAAGTTTTCATTGATTTGTCTTGGTTCATCGGTTGTAAGACGGAAGTTGAATTTGGCGGAAAGTACGCAAGTTCAATACATTCTCAGTTGTTAATATGAGGATGTTCAGAAAATTGTCTACCAATAATAAAATTTTTCTTTTTTGACGTTTTAAATCACAGTCCCAATCAAAAAGAATTTTTTTAAAGGATTGATTTGACATCCAAGCTTTGGAATTGTTAGAATAATTTACTGGCAGGTTTTGAACGTTCTTAAAACGGGTGACTTTGGCTTTGGGTTTGGGTGACACATAACTTTGATTTTTCAAATCCGCGAATCTGGCACGTTACAATGTCGCCAGATTTTTAAGTTTTATACGCAAAACTACAACCGAGCTCTCGTTATAACCGAACTCTCGTTATAACCGAGCAGGCGTTATAACCGAGATTTTTTACATTGTAAAGATAGGATTTTTCACGAGACTTGGAAACTTGCTCGTTATAGAGCCTAAAACTATAGCCAACAATTCTTCACATTAGTTAAATAAAAAATTGTTATCCAGAAAGCGACGGATGAAAAAGAAGGAAATTTTATCATCATAACAAAATATACTTAGACAATGCAGCCGGTGGCCAGTGCTCTTGAAAGTGTTAGTATAAATTTTCTTGACGTTTCTAAGCATATAGAAGTTATATTAAAAATTCTTGAAAATCACAGAAACCAGCACAAAATTTATTTTGCAAGCATGCATCAAGAAATTAGTGAAATTGTAAAAAACGTAGGGGTGAAAACTGAATGTTTGTGAAGGTTGCAATATTAACAAAAATATTTTCGTACGATTCTTTCCATAGAAGTCAACTTGGAAAAATAACCCACCCCTATCTTTTAAGTTTCCCGTACCTGAAATATTTCATATTCGCAACAATTTTATTGTGCATGAAACGCTTGTAAAAAAAATTAAAACATTAAATTTGATGCTTTCTGATGTTTTGAAGAAAACTGTTTTTTTAACAATTTGTACACAAAAATATTTTGGTAAGATTTTTTATATACAAGCCAATTTAAAGAAAATAACCCACCCCCATCATGGCCCATATCTTTTAACCCGAAATATATAATATTCGATAAATACAGTGAATACCGGTTATAACGAGCAGTCAAGGGACCGAAAAAATCACTCGCTATAGACGGTACCTCGTTATAACCAAATTTTAATACTTGTGCAAAAAGTAGTAACCAACAATTTTAAAAACGAATTAAAAAAATCTGGCATATTTGCATGAAATTTTTGTTTATACACTTTCAGAAACAAATCACGATGAGAAATTTAACAAAAAAATAAAAAAAAACATTATCATGTTTTTGTCATTTTTCATAATTGTTGAAGACAGAATAAAACTAATTAACTAAATACCTATATTATTATACATCTAAAATTAATTTTTATTGAAATATTCTCGGATGTTTTTCTGTTTTATGCTTTTATGTAATAATTCCTGGCGAATACTTTTATTTATTGTATCGAATGCGAACATACATTCAGTATTGTCCGCATAGTTGGTTGCACTGTAACGTGTCACCCTAGAAAATGCCTCTAAAAATTCATTATTTGATATGCTTCGTTCTACCTCTTCATCTGATTCACCGTCAGACATTATTTCAGTGTCAGATAGGATGGAACCAGTAATAACATCGTCATCGATAGTGGCAAATAAATTTAAATCAATATCCTCTATTTCCAAACCGTTTTCTCTGTCCAACTAGAAAGACTTTCTTCCACAGAGATACGCGTAATTAATTGAGCTAAGGGAATTTCATCTTCCTCGCTAAAATTCTATGCAAGATTGCCGAATGCATGACGAAAGTAATTCATTATTGTTTCTTTTTAACATGTATCTATGCGCTGTTTAGCATTACTATGGCATTGAAAATATCGAACTTGAACAACAACTTGTGTCGGTAAAACGTTTTCATTGATTTGTCTTGGTCCATCGGTTGTAAGACGGGAGTTGAATTTGGCGGAAAGTACGCAAGTTCAATACATTCTCAGTTGTTAATATGAGGATGTTCAAAAAATTGTCTACCAATAATAAAATTTTTCTTTTTTGACGTTTTAAATCACGGTCCCAATCAAAAAGAATTTTTTTTTGATTTGATTTGACATCCAAGCTTTGGAATTGTTAGAATAATTTACTGGCAGGTTTTGAACGTTCTTAAAACGGGTGACTTTGGATTTGGGTTTGGGTGACACATAACTTTGATTTTTCAAATCCGCGAATCTGGCGCGTTACGATGTCGCCAGATTTTTAAGATTTTTACGCAAAACTACAACCGAGCTCTTGTTATAACCGAACTCTCGTTATAACTAAGCAGGCGTTATAACCGAGATTTTTTACGTTGTAAAGATAGGATTTTTCACGAGACTTGGAAATTTGCTCGTTATAGAGCATACTCGTTATAACCGGTCTTTACTGTATTAATACTTAAATTTAATGCATTCTAACGTTTCAATTCATTTTTTCACCTTCTTCAACCAAAATCTATTATTTTTTATAATTTTTGTAAATCGTGATAGAAAGTATTCAACTTTTAATGTATATTTTTGTGTACGTAACCTTTAATAACTTTTCAATTTTATAGCAACAATACAAACCATTCTTTAGGCAATCCGTCAGTGGGAAAAATCCATTTCAACAAACCCTTTTATTATCGTCTTGTTATTACGAAGGCAACAAAAGGACGATCTCACACGTCAAAATACGTTACTGTTTCGGTTCCAACCACGGTCCGACAATGCACGGTTCACAATTCACCGTTTTTATCATATTAGATTAGACCCCTTTCAACAACAATCGGCATTATACGCGCGTTGACATGTCTGGATTCTCTTTCGAGAATGATGTAGCAACACGTAATAGGATACACGTCGACTTATAATCTGAGTCGCACGTACACACAGCCTCGATACACGTGGAGAATACGTTACACAGAGAGAGGATTCTGTGGCGAGTCTTAAATATGCATGTCTGTACTAATGTGGGTGATTATGGGGAAAATGGAAATGATCCGAACTAGTTTGGTGCTTGAGCGATTCATCTTTGCAAATTCGTCACGCTGTCAAACGCGTTGATTTATGGACTGTTTAGTTTATTAGAGTCACGTTTCCATATACGGGACTTTGCCGTGTCAGTTTAATGTAACTAGAAAATAAACATTTTCTATTGTTGTTTGTATTCTCTATTCTTGTACGGAATTAGCACCACTCAACCTTGTAATTACCACTTTCATGAGCTACTGATTTTCATTTCAATTTTCTTTGGGTAAATAAAGAAGAAATAAAAGACGTTAATATTTAAACAATCACAATCTAGTTTATTTATTTTACCCTTATATAATTTACGCACGGATAATTCACTTTACACAACATTATGTTACAGTCTACGGCGCAGGTCGTGTAGATACTCGCTAAAATGTAATGTTTTTAACAATAATTAAATATACGATATATTTAATAATACGCGCGGTTATACCTAGGATAGGTAGATAGGAACGAAAAAATCTTAAATCGATAATTAGGTTACACTAAATTTATAATTATCGATGATTTGCACTCAAAAAGAACCATGTCGACGGACACAAGATGGTAATTTTCTTCGAAGGAATAAACAAAAAGAAAAAAATCACATTTTGTTCAGAAATATAACAAAGATAGATATAGACGGGAAAGTCTAAATAACAAGAAGTAAACATATAATATGCGTTTAGGTTTTAAGGTACTTTATACATTTTTAGGAAATAATAAATTTAATAATTACTTAATAATAATAAACAATATATACATTTATACATTTCAACTATAGCTTTTTGTCTACAAGTATTATTACACGTTGTATAGTTTATCATTATGTAATATGTAATTGTTTTTTTTTGCTTACCATGCACCTATTAAATTTATTTATATTTCGCTTGCACTATGTATAGGTAGACTTTCTTTTAAATGCATTATTTCCATTCATTGCTATGTACGCTTGAGTTGAACAACGAAAAACAAAACAGAAAAAAATATTACTTTGTGTAGAGCTGTCCAAAATCGTGCAGTACTATTTTAACTATAAGTACTTAATTATGATAACTCACGTATCATAAAAGGACTATAAAAGTTTTAGTGTACGAGAAACGTAATGAGTATGTACATGTAAGTATTCACAACCTGTCTGGTCAAAATATTACTGTCAAAGGTCTTCGAAATTCACCACCTGGAGCTTGAGACGGATACTGGCTCGAATATTGACTCATTGGCAATAAGCCAGGCATTGATCCTCCTTGTTGCATCCCGTTTCCGGGATAATAACTCGGCATACCACCTGGAGACGCACCCGCTGAAGACGTGGTCGTCGAACTCGACGTCGAAGCTGCGTCTTGTCTTTCTTGATTGCTCGGCTTCACGTCTGGCGAATCCGATGATCTTGGAGATCCAATATTACCAGAAGAAACTTGTGATTGGCTTTCGTACATTTTCCCAATATCCAGCGAGTAGGGTCTCGTCGCTTCCGGGTTATACTTTCCATCCATGTACATTTTCGATGATTCAAAATAGGCTTTTGTTAAAGCCGAAGTCGTATCTAAGTAACCTCGTTCTAAGTAATTCTTTGATTGCGAATCCATGTATTTTGGATCGGAATACATGGACATGGCAAGTGTGGATGGTGGCATATAAGCCGAGCGGTATTTATCCGCCTCCATAGAGTATTTCATTGCATCCATTGAGCTCACAACCTGAAATAAAAAAGAAAAGTCATAAAATCTATTGACAAAGAGAAATTATTATTTTGCATATCAATGAATTAACTAAGCAAACCGCAATTAACTTCATAATGTTAGCTTTTAACACTTCGTTGAGTTATTCAACAGTTGTTTGTTAGATTAAATATGCAAATGAAATCGTATATTTATTGGTTTTGTTAATTATTTGTAATTGAATTAAAACTGATTAAGTCATATTAATAATCGATAATATTAGATTACAAGAATTTCGTGAATGGATTAATAAAAATTTGTGGTACCTAATTTTATAACCCAAAAACCTTTATATTCTACAAATAACAAATTTCACCCCTCATAAAAGTAAGTAGACAATGGGCCGATAAATCGCGTTATTCCCCAGTTTAAAAGCTCTTATTTTTTTTGACCTCCTCCTTCATCTCGCTTCCCCTCGCACTTTCTCACTTCGCGGGGTGTTTATAAAATATGCACCGGGGATAAAACGATGGCGCGTAACGTGGACGTTTGTTTAAATCGTTAAAGCACATTGTGCTCGATGATATATTGTCACTTTTGTCCCGCAAGGTGCTGCTATACTGACGTCGCACAATGGCATAACGTATTACACCGGTTCTTTGTAACCGGACACGAGGATTTTAGAGGAAGGTATATACAGATCGAGAGAAAGAGAGAGAGAAAGTAAAAAGCGGTCCGAGTCCGAAGAGTCGCCGAGGACCCCCGGAGCCCCCAATCCTGCTCCTCGCAGGAATACTTCCTTTTATTGCGAAGAGTTTCTGCCACACGTCCGCGTGTTTTGATTTTTATGGGACGCTAATGAATTATGTCTTATTGATAATTTACACATTCGTAAACACAGATAAAGCTGAATTATGCGAACACGCTTAAAATCTTAAACCATAAGATTTCCAAACCAAAGCTTGATTTAAAAGTATTAAATAAAGTATGAATCCCACTATTAAGTAACTATACAAGAGAAAGTTTTACGACTCCAACACTTTTTTTTAAGTAAGTACGAAGGCTTTCACGGTCGGTGTTGATTAAACAAAAGTTAAAACCAACACTAGAAGTCGGTTTTGTTAAAAGACGCACGGCTAAACTTGAATGTTTCTAGTACTGGGTCTAGTATTAGTTCTAATTTTAATTACCATTCAGCGCTTGATTGTCGTAAATTCTTCTGGAACCAAAAATATAACTAATACCAGCCTTACAACCTAACTTTAGTACTAACACTAGACCTGGAACTAGAAATATTAGGATTTAGCCATATTAAGAGATGTAATTTAATTGCTATTCAGTGCTTGATTGTTGTAAATTCTTCTGAAACTAAAAGTATAACTAATACTACACCTATAACCTAGCTTTAGTACTAATATTAGACCTAGAACTAGAAATATTAGGATTTTGCCGTACGACTCTTTAGACAGTGTTATTCTAAATATAGTGTTAGTTCTGAAGCTAAGTTGGGTTGGACCTCTCTTAAGACAGAACCCAACCCAACCCAACCTAGATTCAGAATTAACACTAGAGCTAGAACTAGAGACATTATTGTTTAGCCGTCTTTAGAAACGTACGGCTAGTGTTAATTCTGAATCTAGGTTGGGTTCCGTCTTAAGAGAGGTACTACTAAACCTAATCGTTTCCCCTTGTAAATCTAGTATTAGCTCTAGCGTTAATATCGGCTTTATTTTTAGTTATTATTCAGTCGTAAACTGTTGTGTACTTGTATCAAATTAAAACTAGAACTAACACTGCATTCCTTTTTTGATGTATTTTGTGTCTTGTTGAAAATTGATCAGCTTTTACTTTGTTGTGGACCAAATGTCTCAATTTATTATAAATATACAGCCATCTTTCCAGACTGAGATCTTCAGCAATAATTATAGGACTTAGCATCAATTCAAATTCAGAAGTTTCTTAAGAATTGACAAACTGTTTCAATGCAACATTGAAATTTTAAAATGATGGTATGAAATAATACCAATGACTAATAAAATTGTTTGATACAATTGCCCCAGTCATATCAAATAACACCTTTGGCAGAAACTACCTTATTATGACCGGAGAGGGATGAAATAATCCAAAAAATCTATCAGGGGAAAGCTTTGAGTGTCCTGTAAGGAGAAAGTTTAGCGAAATAGTCGTGTTCAGGTTTGTGGAAATTCGCCACATGAGATATCCTAACATAACGTTGTTCTTATTCTGACCTACACAATTCAAAAAAATATTTGTTGTAAAAGCAACACTGTGTAGTGAAAGTCTAAAGGGAAGTGGAGAACCAAGGGTAAGACTAAAAAGAAAACACCTCTCAAGGGTAAGATCAAAAAGAAGAGGTGGATGCGTTTTCTCGAAAACTTGATTTGTAACCATAGGTACCTTTCCATAGTCCAAGTCACTTATGGTATTAATTCTCATATTCCACTTCCGAAAAACATGAACCTATAGAAATTCAAAATGGATATAATCTCGTCCATAGCCCATAAATATAAGGGCATTTAACAAAAAACAGCTTTACAAGATACGAAAGAACATAAACTTTATTAACATCTGTATGAAAAAAAACATGAGACCCAACTTTGCTAAAGTTGCCACAAGAAACAATCACCTTAAGCAAAAATTTCGAATCGAAAATAACATTATGAGAAGGGAGAAACGAAAACTCCACTGGAAACTCAATCTATATTATACAAAATTTACCTATTTATACAAACAACTATTATCGGATTTAAAAGATTTTACCCCTCATTTTAAAGGCGAATAACAAAGAAGCTATTCCATAGAAAAAAGTGTACAATTTTTTTAATCCACTCGTGTAGTAATTATGGCAAGTACAATGAAAAAATGTACCCGATTACCCCGAAAGGTCGACTTTACAACTTTTTTCTCAAAAAGTATTTAGGGAAAATTTTTCAAATTTGAATTGTTACCTGTTGTGTTCTTGATGAGGTTTTTATTTATTTTATGAATATTTCATACAGTTTCGCGGAAAATTGCGGTTTAATAGGTTGCGATTATTTCAAAAACGAGTATTGCGGATTTCAACGCAGTTTTAATTAAAATATGTAAAATATTTTCGGTTATCGGATTTTGGTATTAGATTTTCAAAATTATGTTAAAACACGTAATGTCGAGCTCCTTCTCAAATCGATCAAAATCGAGTACATTTTTTCATAATATCTCCGATAATTACTACACGAGTGTGTGATAAAAAATGAAATTACTACATATTATAAAGAATTAAATTACGCGTCAAACAAAGCTAGTCCCAATTTTTTCTGTGGAGTAGTTTCTTTGTTATTCGCCTTCAAAGTGAGGAGTAAAATCTTTTGAATCCGATTATAATAATAGAATACCCACAGATAGAAATAGATGAAACCATAAGTAAAACAATAAGAGAAGCCCAACTTGAATCTAAACAAGATCAATTTAGGAAAAATAATAAAATCCGGAATCTAACAAGAATCCAACACAAATTGAAAATACGTGAAAAAAAATATATAATTAAAAACTCCAATAATCCATTATATATTAATTATGCCACACACAATAATGATATCATTAATAACACTAACGACAATCCACTTTTATCCCCCATAACTTAACCAACATAAAATTTTTCAACCCAGAGATCACTCTACTCAACAATTTGCCATAGAAAAACTAATCTATACGAAACTAAATATAATAGAGGTCGAATACGCTATACTTAGGACACCCAATAGTAATAATATCAAGACAGAACTTATTCCAATGCTTAAAAATTATGAAAAACAACACCTTAATAAAACCAAACACTATAAATCCACAGATAACACATAAATTATTATTATTAGAGCTAGCCATATTTATTAGAGCAGACAAATATGCAGGAACTGTAATCATAGATGCAACACTTTACTTTTTTTAAAAGACCATAGATTTTATTGTGTGCACAGATTGGTCCATTAGATCTATTACAACTTTCTATAATTCACCCAGAGCTGGGTAGTATCCAAACAGTATCTGGGTACTTTTTGATTATCCGGTACTCTGTGACAACGAAATAGTGCAATACATTCTTTTTTTGAAAAAATCGGTAGAATAGGAGAATTTGCGCCTTTGACATCATACACGACACTTTACTGTTGTGGGAAAATCGAGGACTCTCTCCTCGACTAAAATTTATACAAAAAAATTATAATTTTCGTTTTAAAAATCATTCAAAGAAATCATTCCCTAGCAAGTGTCCACTAATAGATTAGGAGGCACTATAAGTAAATTATGGATGATAATATATTAGTTTAACAACAATTTAGGCCATTTTAAAAGTATCAGAAAACTGCTGCATATATCTGGATACTTTTATGGACGAAGTATCAGTAATCTTTAAAAACGTATCCGGATACATTGTAAGTATCCGATATTCGGTACTCGAATACTTTTTTCCGGTATCCGGCCCAGATTTGAATTCACCCAATATACATTTGGCAAACCTTATGAACAACATACTTGAAAACTTCATACATCGTTAGATAGAACTAATAAACAAAATCAAATCACTTAAATTACAAGAAACCTATATCCTGGTCTCTTTCGACATTGTAAATCCTTACACTAATGTTGATACTAACTTTACCCTTGATATTATGAAAGAGATTTTTATTCACAACTTTGAACATGACACTGTCGTTGATCTAAACCTGATCTTAAAACACCTTATTGATCAAAACTTTTGCCTTTTTAATAATAAATATTACAAATTCAACACAAAACTATCAATGGGTTTATTTGCGGCTTCTTAGCAGAGATGTTTATGAACTACATAGAGAAAAACAATATAGATGCCAGCTTTAACCCATTTAAAGACAAAATCATCAGATATGTGGATGATGTTTATGTCTATGTTTATATCTATGTATCATACGTATAGAATGGCAACCAAGAAGAACTAACAAAAGATTACATTATTAAAACTAATATTATAGACCTGACAATAGAAATAAAAACATCCAACTTAAGTTTCAACATATACAGAAAACCATCAACAAAAAACATCATCATACCATGGGACTCATATTACACCATAACACATAAATTGGCTTCTTTCAGGTTCGATATCAATGGGTTAATCAATGGGTTATCAAATAATTATATAAGAAACCTTCAAAAAGTAATAATTTTCCAAGTAATATAATTGATAATCTAATAACAAACATATATATGTAGACCTCATATTTTCTAGTATTAGGTCTAGTGTTAGTTCTAGTTTTAATTGCCATTCAGAACTTGATTGTTGTTGAGAATTTAAAAAATATATTCATGTATTACCATAAATTTTTAATTGATGTTTTGGTATTTACCGTAATAGGTCGGGGTAAATAGTAATAAATAAGTCACTAACACTAGGGTCTAAAACTATAAGAAAATTGAACTAGTTTCTGAAGTAGGTTGCAACGTGGCATCCGAGACTTCAAACACTTCTTCAAAAGACACAGCGCAAAACACGAAAGCTTTTAGTTTAAAACTGTTTTAAGTGTTTTAACCAATATTGTTGGTTAGAGTAAAGTTAGAATTGTATAGTGTATCAAAACAAAGTTTTGGTCAGGTCGGCTTCTATTATTCACGCTTTGGCCAAGCGATACAGGGTCGACCATTGTGTCCATAATTATACTCCATTAAGTAACCCAAAAGCGGTCACAATAGACTTCGTACACGCAAAGACGTCCGAATTTCTGTAAACAGTCCGCTTTATTTATCGAAAAACGAACGAAGCACCCAAAAGGGGCCCATGACAAATAATAACATAGACACCTGGACACGCCGTGTATATCCATCGAGGGCCATGTCTAATGGCGACCTCTCTTCTTGGCGACTGATCGCTTCGCGATGACTTGCAAGAAACATCGAATAAAAACCGGTGCATTAATTCTCACACTTCGTTAGTTACAGCAAACAAATTGCCCGTGTAAGTCGGGGATTACCCCCCAAAAAACCGATGGCCCATCGTTATTGTCATCAATTTTCGTCGATGTCCGAACGTGATTCGATAAAAGAGACTAAAGAAAAAAAAGCGAATAACCTTCCCCTAGTTTTCGTTCGGTAATTTATCGACGCAACTTTGAAAACTGATACGATTCTTTATAAAATAAAACAGTGGTGACGAGATGTTCTTGGAAATTCTAAAGAACCCCTAAACTAAGCACTTTTTAACCATGTTTTTTTGTCATGGAATAAAAATAAATTGATTATCGGGCAAAATTTAAATAATTAAAATTGCTTGTAAAACGTTAAAATTCAATTAACAAACTGCACCCAGGAAATAATTTATTCACATCGATCGAATATCGTTAACGTTTTCCAACGAATACAAACGTTAACCGGGACATTAGTCAATTAAAAGAGCCGTGGTAAAATAATTACGGACATTATCCTCGTTCTATAGGACTAAGAACTCCGTTAGATGCCTCGTAAATTTTTCAAAGACCATTCATCCACCTCGACCAGCTGTCATCCTTTACTCTGGCATTACCAATTAAGTCGTATGAATCCGATACCGTACGTTATAATTAACTAAATTAAACAAAATTATTGGCATTCAACACTATATTTTTCAATCCACATGTATCTATTCTCAGCATATTTATTACCCTTAGGTTATTTCTTTATACAGAGACATTTATTTTGAATTACAAATACATGTCACATGGTTCTTTAGATAATTTTTAGTATCCTGATACATTATGTTTCAACCACATATGTTTATTTTGTCTTTAAAAAGATTTTTTAAAATGATTTGATTTTCTCTAAGAAATCATATTGGTAATCATCATTAATGCCAATTATAGCTGAAAAGATTAAGAAACTGCACAATTGTTAAAATATTTCTAAGAAATTGAAAGGGGTTTCTGAGTACTTTTAAGAGAGTTTATGTCGAGAAGCTTATCAAACAATTTTCTCCAAATTTGAAATATTTTCAAAAATTTGTGTACAAGCTTCTAGAGATTTCGGATTTTTTCCATACAGTTTTCAATATTTCTGAAATTTATTTAGCAGGATAAACAGTTTGGAAGTTTTTCTAAGAATTTCATGTGTTTCCAAGAAATATTTGAAATTGTTAAGGGTTTCTGATTTTCACATGACACGGGTGGGAATTTGATGGTGAATTTTCAAGAGTTTATAGATGATAGATTATTTTCCATTATTGTAGTTGATTTTTGAAGTAGTTTTAATACTTATTATCAAGAGTATATAAAAAATGTTTAAGAAATTTGGAAGAACTGATTCTAAGGATTTGCTTGAGACACGTTTGACTTTTTAAAAACTTGTTGGAATATTCCGGCGGTATTCAAAAGAATACTCCAAGGTTCTTAAAAATTTACCAACCCAACCTGTCTAAACAGTTTGAAGATTGTCTAGACTTTTTCAGAGTTAAGTTGAGTTGGAATTCCAATGCCTTGAACGACTTGAAAATGACTTGAATTCCAAGCCAGTTCTAAGAATTTCGAGTATTACCAAACATTATCTAGAAATTTTCAGGGTTAGGTTTAGTTGGAACCTAAAATGTATGCCAGAATATTTGAAATTCATCCAAAAGTATCGAATTATTTTTAAATCTTTCTTGAAAATTTTCAAAATCAAAGACTTGGGAGCAAATCCAACAATTTTTACTTCATTTGTAATAAGATTCCTTAGAATTTGCAGATTTCTAGGGAAGCTTGAATTTACTGAAGATTCATTTGAGATACTTACTGTATCTACCGTTATGAAACAATTTTCTCCTAATTTGAAATATTTTCAAAAATTTTCTCAGGAATTGAAAGATTGCTCTGAGCGATAATCTTGGATTTACGAAATTTGTTCCAGATGCGTCTGAGTATTCCAGAGTTTACGAAGCTTTTCTAAGAGCTGTTAGCTTTCTAGCAAACTGCTTAGAAAGCTAAGCAGTTTGCTAGTGTATTTTTAAACCTTTTTAGATGTTTTTCAAGCATTATGGTGTATTTGGATTATTTTCAATATTCATTATCAAGTATTCAAGAAATGTTTGAGAAATTCAGAAGAATTTGTTAGGTGTAGCAGAATATGTGACACGTTTGATTTTTCAAGAGTTTTCTCTTTAAACGGCTGAACTTTAATGTGCTTAGTTCTAAGTTTAGTGTTAAGTCTGAAGCTAGTTGGGATAGGTTGGATTGGGTTCCGTCTTAAGAGAGGTACGACTAAAATAAACTGAATACTTGATCTAGTGCTATAAAATTTCTTGGTGAATAAATTAATATATCCAAACTAAAAAATATATTGCAGAAAAATACCAAGGTTTTTAAAAATTTTACCAACCCAACCCAACCTTCTAAGCACTTTGAAGAGTTGCTAAAGCAAAACGACTTGAATTCCAAGCCATTCCTAAGAATTTCGAGTAATTCCAAAGATTGTTTAGAATATTTAGGGTTGGGCTGAGGTAAAACCTGTGCTGTGTGATATAATGTTTGAAGTTAATCATAAAATAGAAGAATTAACGCATTATTTCTAAAATTTATTTAAAAATCCTCATTCAAAGACTTAAGATTGGAGTAAATCCAAAAATTTCTACTGGATTTGTAATAAGTTTCCTTAGGATTTGAAGGTTTCTTAACATATCTCAATATGTTTTTCAGTGATTTTTTAAAACAGAATGAGATTTCTAGGGATTTTGGAATTTAAACATTTACAGGTTTTCCAATGGATTTCTAAATATTTGAGATATTTATAACTGTATCCGGCTTTTTAACGGATGTTTGACTATTTTTAGGAGCATACATGTTCAGATCGTTAAACAATTTTTTCCTAATTTGAAACATATTCAAAAATTTTTGCAAAAGATTTCGAAATTTTTTCGTATAGTTGTAAATATTTCTGGACTTTATTTAGCTAGATAACAATTTTAAGTGTTTGCGAGGAATATTTGAGATTTTTGAGGGCTATTGTTTTTCACATGATACGGATAGGAATTTGCTATGAATAGTGCATTTACAAGAGTTTATAGATGATAGACAACAGATTATTTCACATTATTATGGTGGATTTGAAGTATTTTTAATATTGATTATCAAGAGTATATAAAAATGTTTCAGAAATTTGGAAGAACTTGTGATGATTCTCAAGATTTGCTTGAGATACGTTTGACTATTTCAATAGTTTTCAGAGTATTCCAGCAGTATTCTAAAAGTACCAGAAAGTTTTGAAAAATTTTGCCAACCAAGCCCAACTATTTAAAAATTGCTAAAACATTACAAACAGAATTACAAGCCATTCCAACACATTTCAAGTATTACCAAAGATTGTTTAGAATTTTTCAAGTTTGGGTTGGGTTGGAACCCATAATATGTGAGAGAATATTTGAATTTGCCTAAAAATCCACGAATTTCTACAAAATTTGTAGTAATGAGTCTCCTTAGAGTTTGAAGATTTTTCAACATATCTCAATATGATTTTCAATGGATTTCTAGAACTACATGAAATTTCTAGGAAATTTGAATTTATTGAATATGAATTTAGACAGTTTCAGGATCTCCAATGGATTCCCAAACATTTGAGATATTTACGGGTTGTATCTGCCATTTCAAGTAGTTTTCTGACCGAGGGAGACCAAGAGGGAGCGTCATCAAACAATTATCTCATAATTTGAAAAATTTTCAAACATTTCCCCAAAAAATTAAAAAATTTTTGCTCTCAGCGATAATTTTAGATTTGCGAACTTTGTTTTCTGAAACGTTTGAAGCTTTCGAGAGTTTTGAAGCTTTGGGAACTTTTCTAAGAATTTCAAGTGTGTTCCAGAAATATTTGAGATTGTTAAAGTTTTTTTGGTATTCACATGACATAGGTAAGAGTTTGCTAATGTATTTTCAAGAGTTTGTGGTGGATTCGCAATATTTTCAATATTCATTATCGAGAGTATTCAAGAAATGTTTCAGAAAAAATTCAGAAGAGGTTATGAGGAGTCTCAGAATGTTTTTGTGATATGTTTGACTTTTCAAGAGTTTTCGAAGTATTCCAGCAGTATTCAGAAAAATACCAGAAGGTGTTTCAAACTTTAGCACCCTAACATTCTGAACACTTTAGAGTTTCTAAATATAAGAATTTCGAGTATTACCAAAGATTATCTATAATTTTTCAGTGTTCGGTTAAGTTAGAACCTGTAATGTGTAATAGCATGTTCAAAGTTCATTCTAAAATAGAAGAAATATTGAATTATTTCTAATATTTATTTAATATTTATTATTTAAAATATCTTTAGCCATTTATAGATTCTCAAATAAATTTCAAAATATTTGAGATACTTACGGGTTGTAAGTAAAAAGCTAGATCTTTTTAAAGGGATTTTGAAACAATTTCTTGTTGGAAAAGTTTTTCTGTAATTGGAAGATTTTGCTTGGTCTTAGGATCTGTAATTCTTTAACAGTGTTGGATTTGCGAAATTTATTTAAAATCTGCGGCTGAATAAACTAAACGTTTGAGTTTTCGAGAGTTGACTCATTATTATTTCATTTTGATTATCAAAATTTTACCAACCTAACCTTCCAAATATTGTGAAGAGCTACTAGAACAAAACGAATAAAATTTCAAGCAGTTCCTTTTGAGTTTTGGGTCTTACCGAAGATTGTCTACAATTTTTCAAGGTTAGATTGAGTTAGAAGCTAAAATCTATGCCAGAATTGATCAAATTTTTCCGAACCTACAAGAAGTAAGGAATTATATCCAAAATTTACTTAAAAATCTCAAAAACTAAACCTCTCTTCTGTGTGTGAAGATTTGGGTAGTTGGACATTCGTTCAAATTGGCTGATGGCCAACGTGGTGTCACGTGGTTGCCATCAGCGACTCGAACGAATCTCCAATTACTCACATGTTTTGAAGATTTGAAGCTAAAATTGAGCTGGAATCATCACTAGGACTAATACTAGATCTAAAATAGGAAACTTTCGGGTTTTGCAGTGCGTTTTTTGAAAAAATGTTTGACGTTTCGGATGCCATACAGCAACCTTCTTCAGAAACTGGTTCGAAGTGACCACTTCGAGTGACTACTTCGAACCAGTTTCTGAAGTGATAGTTCAAGTGTTAGTGTTAGTTCTAATTTTAGTTCAAATTTTAATATGGTTTTCAATAATTTTTACGAATTGCATGAAATTTATAGAGAAGTTTGAATTTACTGAAGATGGATTTAGACAATTACAGGATCTCCTTGCCAAACATTTCATTAACTCAAAGAAAATTTTCCTTTTTTAAAGTAAAATGGCAACCAATACGTTTTAGTATGTAAAATAGATATTTAAGTAAATTTACGCTCAGAAATCCTTGATGATGAACTATTTATAAGCTCGAAACGTTGGAAAATTTTTATCACATTTTTATTTTTAATAAATTGAGAATTGTACTGAGTATTTGTGTTTGTTACAATTGATAAAAAACTTATAAAACCTCAGTTGAACAAGAATAATTATATTTCATTAACAAAATTTAATTTCAATTAGAAAATCAGCACTTATTTAATTCAGTATTTAAAAAATAGCTAAGATCTTAACGAAAATTCCGTAAATAAATTAAAATAGTAACAAAATAAAACTGAAATTGACGTCTTTCAACCTCGAAATTAAAGTGCCTTCTCGGCTCATTAAACATTAACGTTACAGCCAATATCTATACAATAACACAAAAAACGATTAATTTGCCACAAGCATTAAGATCAACCTTGAAATTGTAGAGACGCGGCTGTAAAGTATCTCAAATAATTAAAAAAATCTGGAATGTAGCGGAAACCAGATAGCAATGCCTCGGTTCTAAGTGACATAGGCTCCGTTACAGATGATCGCACCGATCGAGGTGTTACATCATTACTTTGGAAATCATGCTAAATGTTAATGCATCGTAAAGGAAGCTTTCAGCTTTATGATTATAGAGCACAGCCGAAAAAAGTTATAAATGATTATTATTATATATAATTATGGAACATTTGATCATTTCAAAGAGATACCATTCATTTCACAAAAACATTTAATTTTATTTTGATTTATTAGATTGCATTAATATCTTTTTCGGCAAACTGAATTAAAGCAAAACACTGAATGAACCTCGTTCGTTATAAAGAAGTAGATAAGATTTGGTCTTTGAATGACGTTGGTTAATACGAAAAACGCGTCAAATTATAATATGTAAATATAGCATAGGACAATTTATTCGGGCGTTGTTATTCAAATGAGGGTTGCATAAAGAGAGAGAGAGAGAGAGAAAGACGTTCGGGGGGAACCATTCAGCGTTAAGATACGATTGGGGCCCACGTTGACACTCCGAACTTCTGACAAAGATTATTAAATCAGGATTAGCGGTCTGTTTGTGAGTTTGTGACTGGTACCGAGGACCTCTTCGTGTGATATAAGCAAGCATCGTCCCTCTCTGTCCTACAACCCAACCGAAGGGAGAAAGAGGAAAAAATGAAGTAAAAAGAAAGAAAAGGCGAACGACGTTGATTTGTTGGCTATCGTGTGGTTTCAGGAATGTTCGAAGCGACTATGAATATACGATTTAAAAAGAACTAAATATTTTTACCACATTTATGTCTACTATCTCAATTCTATCTTTTATTTAGCTTATTTTTTGTTATCAAACTAAATTTTTACCTGCGCGGGTGCAGCAAGTCCGGACATTGCTGCTGTTTGCTGGGCTGCTGCAGCTGCTGCTGCCATGGATGCTGCACTTAAAGATCCATAAGCCGCTGATGGATTGTAATAAGAAGCCATTGATTGTCCCATACTAGAAGCTGCCATACCTGAAACAAATTATTAAATTCCTCAAAATATAACAATCTTTTTGTAACTCTATCGATATTAATTAAAGTGCACACACTCAAGAATTAACCCGAACGAACACTTATATGAATGTTTTAAAGTAAATTGCTCTTAGCACGTTACTTGTCCTTTTCGTGCCGCTTAAGTGCATTAAAACAAAACGATCAAAACGTCTACTACTACAAGGTATATACCGTAGATTGGCGCGTTAATCGCGAATAACACTCAAAAGTAGCATTTCCTGTTAAATGACCCGAGTCGGAGTGCATTTAAATTGACTGAAAGCTACTAAAAGGTTCCTCCGACTGCGCGCCCCTATTCATAATTTAATAAGTGCGTTATAATTAAAAGAGAGAGGACCGAGGCGCGTAAAGAAGCTTTAAGCTTCCTTACGTAAAAAATATGCTAATTAACGGGCCTTAAATGGCTCGCGAAATTGTCTCAATTAAAATTCGAAAACTACTCGTATTAAAAATCGAAGGAAAAAAGGTGAACGTTTAATATTTAAATTGCGAGAGGAACTTTTAATTATAGAAGTTTCGTTCTCAAGTAAGGATTATTATTGACTGTAGCTTTCTCATAATTTTTTTATTCCGATCTTTTTTTTTCTTAATCCGATGGTGACATCGAGCTAAAGCGCTTTTATAACGACCAATTAGAATGTTGTAAATGTCTTCTTCAGCTTAAATTTTACGATCGTTAATTTTTTATTGTTACTTCTGTTAGTTTAAAGTGTGTGTTTATAAAAGTTTATACATCGTGCTAAAACAATCTTTTATCGTATGGGTATGTAATTAAAAATTGAAAATTAATGTAAAAGTTTATTTGGAGATTATATTTGATTAAAGTTCAATCAACCAATACGATTTTCTTTTTCTAAAACAAACTACACTATATGTATAGTTGGTGACAAAAAGAATTTTGAAAAAAATCATACAAAGCAAGAATAAAGAATAACTTGCGTTTGCAAGTCATTCTTTAGTCTCTCAGCAATGGCATCTTAATGATATCGTCGTATTATGGTTTTTGTTCATGGCTTAACTGTTATTTTTATTTTTAATATGAATAACTAAGACTCAATAACAACAAGAAGTAGAGCTAATACTAAAACTAGAACTAACATTAGATGTATAATTAAAATCAATGGGGTTTAACCGTACCCAACCCAACCTATCTTTAGAACAACACCACACTTACAATTTAGAAGGATTTTGCCGTACATCTCTTTCGATGGCTAAATAGTAATGTTTCTAGTTCCAAGTCTAGTGTTAATACTAAAGCTAGGTTTTAAGTATTAGTTACACTCTTAGTTCCAGAAGAATTTACAACAATCAAGCATTGAATGGTAATTAAAACTAGAAGTAACACTTTAGCATTGGGTCTTCGGACCCAATCAAACCTAGCTTCAGAACTACCACTAGAGTTTAAGCTAGAATCCTTAGCTTAAATAATACGGAAAACTTTCCAATTTTTCAAGAATGTTGACAATTTAAAAAAAAAATTGATGTATTTAGAGAAAAAATTCCAATTAGAGAACCTCTGATTTAGAGATTGTTATACTGTTTTTGAGATTATGTGGAAATAACTATTGTGATTGTTTTTTATTAAACAAAGTACTCGTATTTTGTTGATTAAACATGGTTACTTATTTAGTGGTCTATAAATACTTTAAAATACCCATCTTGTCTAAATACCCAGGGTATATTCCCTTGAAAATAAATTCCTTGGTATCTAACAACATTGAATAAAAGTGTAAAATAAAAGAGTAATCTTGTTGAAAATAAAATTTGTTACAACTTTTGTTCCAAAAGATTTTTTGTAACATGCTCTGACTCCAAGTGTTCTAAGATCTTGTAAAGCAACGAAATGTTAGATCTCAAAAGCTTAACTGTTAAACGTTTGAGACTTTAGTATTACGTTAAGCTCAAGTTGGTAGTAGAACAGTAAGAAAATAAGTGAAAGAAAGAATAAAGCTATTGGTGAGTTAATTCATATTGATATATGTGGACCAATCACACCATAAACAAAAAATGGAGAGAGATGTTTTCAGGTAATCTTAGTTTAGGGAAAATTTGGGATAGATTTCCCAAATTTTGTAATAATTTATTCACTGAAAAATAAAAATGAAGCTGAATATAATTTAAGAAGTTATATAAACGGAGTGAAAAGATACCGCGGAATTAAAGTGAAAAGGATAAGATTAGATAATATAGGAGAATTCACATCAAATAATTTTAAGAAATATGGCAACGAAAATGGAGTGAAAGTAGAATATAGATCGAGTTACAGTGCTCAAATGAATGGGAAAAGTGAACAAATGAATAGAACCATAGTAAACATGAATTAATCGATTCTGGGTTGCCAACATTTCTATGGGATGAATGATCAAAAGCACCAGTTTATGAACTAAACCGGACATTAACTGTAGCTCTACAAAGAAGAACAACTCCATCCACAGTTTGGCATGAAACAATTTATTCGAAATTAAAATTTTTCGATAATCAAGTATAGGTGACAGTGTTACCTAAGGGTGATAAATTAAATCCAATAACAAAAGAAGTAATAATGGTACGTTGTTATCGGGTGTGGTTACCAAAGAAGAGAAAGTAATATAAGATAGTGTAAAATTGATGTAATCGATAAGACGGATGAAATTTTGCCTAAAGACGTATTAATATTAGTTGAAACTGAAAATGAATAAGAAAAACCAAGTAAAGATGAAGAACCGGTAGGAAGTGAAGCAACAGAAGAAATAGAAAAGAGATAAAACATCCACATTTGAAGAAATATTAAGAATTATTGACCAAAGCTTCCAAAGTCTAAATCTATAAATCCAAAAAATGGAAGAAAGTTATAAATAAAGAATTTGAAAATGCAATAGAAACAAGATGGATTTTTAAAAGGAATAATGATGGAGCAAAGTACGCAAGATTCATTATGCACCAGTTTGTAGAATGTTAATACTAAGATTGTTTTTATCTGTATCAATACAAAATAATTGGAATTTACAACAGATGGATGTTCTAACAGATCTTTCAAATAGTACGTTAAGCTGCCTTTTGTGCGATGGAGATTCTCAAGTTTCTGAGATTGGGGATTCGTTCTGATTGGATGATGTTTTTTGTATTGTCAGAAGGTAGTGTACCTCGTATTATTTGTTGATGATGGACTCATTACTGGAGAAGATGAATAAGTAGAAAACCTCATAGATTACAACAATGCCGTCCTAAGATATTTAGCACCCCAGGGCTGGGTTGGACGAAGGGAAAGAGTACGCCTCTTAAAAAACTTCAATATTTACTAGTAGTATAGTTTTAGTTCAATTCAAATATACGATATGCAATGAATGCAGAAGCCTTCGATTAAAAAAATATCTTTTTATTCACGGCTAAAACCCAACCCAACCCAACCCTGTATATTTGAATTGAAGTAAAACTAGAATCATTCGTTAATTGTCTTCTGATGTCCCCGGCTAAAACCCAATCCAACCCATCTCAACTCTACATATTTGAGTTGAAGTAAAATTACATCTAGAATCTAGAATATTTGGGAATTGTACGGCTAAACACGAATATTTATAGTTGTAGGTCTAGACTTACATTTAATGATACAAAACAAAAACTTACACTAGACCTAGAACTGAAAAGTTTTGGGTTGGGTTGGGCGGTGAATGCGAATGTTTTCACTTCTAGGGTTGCCAAATCAGGTTGTAAAGTACTCTATTTCAGAAACTATTCATTCCGAAGGCTTTCGTTTAAAAAAATGTCTTCAGATGCACGGCGAAAACCCAACCCAACCACAACCAACCCACCCCAATCCTGTATATTTGAATTGAAGTAAAACTAGAACTAGAATCATTCGAGTTTACCGTCTTGATATATTCGGGTTTACTCTCAAGACATAAACCCGAATGTTTATAGTTCTAGATCTAGAGTTAGATCTAATGCTAGACCTAAAGATCTAATACTAGACCTAGAATTTTATATCTTTCCACTTGTAGCTCTAGTATTAGTTCTAGTTTTACTTCAATTCAAACATACACGATTACCAAATCATTTTGTAAAGTAGTCTATTTCAGAAACTATTCATTGGAGAAGCCTTCGTTTAAAAAAAAATGTCTTCAGATGCGCTGCTAAACCCAACTCAACCCAATCCTGTATATTTGAACGAGAGCCGTTCTGAAATATTCGGCGCCCTAGGGCTGGGTTGGACGAACGAAATGAGACAAAAATGCCAAAAAAAGGTCTACACCTCACAGGGAGTACTGAATATATGGTGGCCATCCATTTCATTGCAAAAAGGCGCTCCTCAGGAGTTGGAGGCGCTCTAACAGGCTGTAGCCCTATTAACCTTTAGCTTTAGAACGGCGCTTAATTACAAATGGAACTAAATGTGAAAGTATTTAAAGATAAAGTATCGATCCTAAGCATGGACATTAATAAAACTGAAACCGATATTAAAGTGAATCAATCAAGGGTATTCACCAGATTATTGAAAGACTTTAGTATAGAAAATTCAAGGAGTATTTCTACACAGATAAAATAGAACTTTGCTTATGAGGTATGAGGAAGATTTAGTCGATAATGATATTCCATGACCAGATTTATCATACGCAGATTCATATTTAAGTCGTTATCGAAAAGAATGTTACGGTACTTAAACAATACAAAGGATATTGGAATAGAATTGAAAAAAGAAAATAATCGGTTGAAAGTTTACAGCGATGCAGATTTGGCTAAAGTCAAGAAAACAAGATTTTTAAGTATATTTGTGCGTTTTCATTCAGATAATTCAATATCCTAGCATTCTAAGAAGCAATATGAGAACTCTAACTCATTTATTATAACACTAGAACTCATAAACTAGATGGGTTGACAATTTGAGTGCAACATCTATGATGAATACTTTTCAGAAATCTAAATGTGGAAAACATATCGGTGTATGATTTCATTTTATGAAAGATTTGTGTGAGAAAAACGAAAATCTAAAAGACTCATCTTTCAAAAGGATATCCATTTGACCCCTATCAGAAACTTTCTTTTCTAACCTTAAAGTTTGTAATTTATATGATCTCAAGAGTTACAAGAAAAAAATTGTTTAGTTAATTTGTAGTACGTAGTAAGTGTTTAGAAAATTGATTTTTTCTACACCATTTTTATAAATGTTTAATATGTTACCGTTAAAGTATGTAATTCCACATTCCATGAAATAACTAGCTATTTCATAAAATTCCGGATAGGAATGGCAGTTAAAATATGAAATAGCTTCTTATTTATTACGTTGACTAGTTATTTTATGGAATATCAAGTTGACTCCAAGTAAAGTGTATAATGAATCATCATAACACATTTATAACATCAAGAATCATATTAACCTGTATTTAACCACGAAAGAAAATAGTACTAGACAACAAATGAAGAATATGTAAGTTTAATAAAAGATGTGGATCGTGCGAAAGAAAGTGAAAACGATCTGAGATTACTGGTTAGTGTAATATTATAAATTGCAATAAGGGGTACCAATAAATTAATTGTACCAATAAAGGAATCCGATTCTGAAGTAGTCTTATATTATAAAAGATGATTTATATAACGTACTCTATAACGTCCACCTTGCATTGAACATGAAGGAAGAGCTAAAATGTTTCTTCGACTATGTCAGCAAATGAGGAAGGATTTCAGTGATTTTAAATCTCACCCAGATATTAATTACAAATTAATTTCGGTTTATCAAGACCACCTTGCGAAATTACTATCGTATTCTTGAAATATTATTAGTTCTTGGAACTGCTAATATTAGCCAATCAGACAATAGTAGCGAATTTTGCAATAACATGATGCTATTTTAAAAGATAAAAATTGTTTCGCGAGATAAAAATTGCACATGGGAAAGCTACCACCGGAGCCAATGCTAGAAAATTACTGGTTAATAATGGTAGTGTAGAAAGAAAACAAGAAGTAAAAAACATGCTCACCACTTAGATCCAACAAAATACTACAAACATGCCTACCACATGTTTTTAGTATTTTGTAGCTTTCCGAGCAGTGAAAGAATGTTTGTGCAAAAGCAATGCTTTGTTGTGTAATTCTAAGTATCTAAAAAGCGTCTAAGTGTCTGTTTTAGGTACTAAAAAAATATTTTAAGACCATTTTTTATTTAATTATTCCAATTACATAAGCAGCGTTCATTGTTTATGTATTTCAAACATAATTTTCCATTACTTTATTTTATAGAATACATTAGATAAACAAAATATTTTGTAATTTAACTAATGTTAATCGGCATTTAATGAAATAACTAGCTATTTCATATAATATTGGAATTACACACTTTAACGGTAACAGATACTTCATGTGTTTAAGTAACTTAACCCACAAATCATATCTCAAACACTCGCCTGCAATTTGCAACCATTTCTCTCTCCTCTTTCTAAATCACTATTATTTTAGATTAAATGACTACCCAACACCTCAAATGATATATTGCAAATTTAATCATTAAATATTTAAAATATTGTCACCTGGCACTTGGATAATCGAAAAGTCAATAATATACGGTTTGGGGAATGGAGTGGTTAACAATTTGTCGTTAATTTGAAACCCCGCATAGAAATACAGACCTCCGAGGGTAAACATCTTGCGAGAAAATGTAAGAAAACGACAAAAAAATACGGCAATGTGCTAAAAAGGAAGTGGTCCACAGTGTCGCATTAGATGACAAAACAAATAGAAGTGTTGTGTTAGTGTAAACACGTTAATAAACGAACAAATAACGTTGTGTGCACAATAATCTTTCCTCAGGTAGCATTTGAAATGAATTCGTTATACAAAATATACAGTAGCTAGGTTTTATTCGCTCTTTTGGTTTATGTTTTAGAAAGTGATGTAAATTTATCTAAAACGATGAAAAATCAATGGGGTTTAAAAAGTAATATTACAACCAAAAAGAAAAAAATTAATTGGTGACAATTGATCCCAAGCACTCTCTGGGGTCAATTTTCACGTACCCGCTAAACGATGAAATTACTGTCAGACCAAGAGACCCATTAATAACCCAACACATTCCACACTTCGGCCTCTTCTCCTCGAACTCTCGATCTTTTACACAAGAAGAGACGAAAAGAGGGCGAACATGTAAGAAAGAGAGAAATAAAAGGGCGTGTTATGGATGTTACTTCTCGTCTTTCTCTTCTTCTTTCGACCGCGCAGAACGCACGTCTCTCGTATATGAGACGGCGCATTTAGGTGTCAATCATATCTCGTTTAGGCCCAAGATTTGACAGCCAAGATTGGTATACATAGTGATTTATAGCGTTGCAGCAACAGTGAAGACAGAAATGCCTGTAAGTGACAGATGTGTACGAGTATAATTTCGTATTTCGAAGGTGTGATTATCGTTCGGCGAGTTAAAAATGATGACTCTATCGCAAGCTTTTCCTTCCTTCTTTTCTATCGCCGGAGACGACCAAAAGATCTCGGACATTCGTTATTGCCTCTGGACTATAATTGATGGGTGATTAATACCCTTTTTTGGTTGTTTAGATTATCTCCCAGTTGATTATTATTGATCGATTGATACTGGACAGCGCGAATGGTCAACTAACAAGCTTTATTGCTCATTGTTACTAATGAGGCTTTAAAATGATGGCTTTTTAAATGTTTGAGCTATAGTTATGAGTTTATAAAACAGAATTGATTTAAGTTATTTGCATTTATACTTTGACAATACCGTTAAATCATAATTAAAAAATCTAATTAATTTAATTCTGTTGATTCGTAAAAAAAATTCTGCATGCACAAGAAGCTCCCACTGTTATTCTAGATCAATAACACGGTGTGTCCGACACGTTACTCCACGATAAATAGCGAGGTATAGCGTGTCCTGTCAATACTTGTCATACGAAACGTAGCACTACTTCGTTTTTCTTTTAGCAAGAGCCCAACTCTAACCGAAACTACCGTAAAATATCACTTTATTATGCTGATTTGAAACAATATGAGCTTTTGTGCTGAGCAGGGTGCTTTTCATGTTGTTCGTTTTATTTTTATTTCTTGTTCTTCACGAACCGAAAGGTCTCACCGGAGAACAACGAGAAGAACGGACGCGCACAAGCAAATCACGAGAGTTAATTCAGTATTTGTTATGCAAGTCACGATTGGTACTATTTCAATATGTGTATGGTTAAAAAAATGTTTTTGTTAAAAGAAAGAAATGAAAAGAAGGTTGGGTTAATTAAAAATAAATTTAAATGTTGATTAAAATGTTTTATGAATCAAAATTTGAATGAAAATCAAAATCAACCCAGATTCTTCATTTTAGTTTAGACAAACACCAGAACATTCCTAATTTTTAAACAAGTCTATAACATTTGTTAGATTATCACAACTCATTTTGGAAGACTTGGAAATTTGGTAAATATCAGATGCTTTCTAAATAAATTTTAACTGTTCAAACAGAATTAGAAAATCTTACTTCAGATAATATACAAGATTTCTTAGGTGATAAATGCCTCTGGTAAATTTCTTTAAAATGGTTACGATAACAGAAGCTATTTTGCTACTGTATAATTCAATGCAACTTTTTGAGCAGGTTTGTTGAAACTCTTTTTCTTCTTATCTTGCTCCTTTTATCTGATAGCGTCGGATAAATCTTTTTCTTATTCCTCCATCTGCCTTCTCCACTCCCTCCGATTCCTGACTAATTCTGTTATACCTTTTTCTGAAATTATACTATTTTTCCTCTTTTCAGTTTCTTCTGTCTTTACTTCAATCAACTTCTTTGCCTTTCCATGGTCCTCTGCTATCAGCACTATATAATCAGCATAAGATATCTAATTTGATTCATTATGCATCAATTTTTTTTTAATTTAACACCTTTTCAGTGTTACTATTTTCAAGAAAGACTAAGATATTGCCTTCTGTGTTTGAAGTTATGAAACTACCATAACATGCAAAGATAGCAGTATACTTTTGTACTTTTTAATTAAGTAATCAGTTTTTCATATCATTTTTTTTAATTTAACGATTTCTTAATGTTACAGTCGAGACAGTCTGAGATGTTGACTTACTTGTTTAAAGTAACGAAATTAGTACAACATGCAAATAGAACTGTGTACTTTTCGATGAAGTAATCGGTTTTTCAATATCACAATTAGTTTTTGAGATAAAAGCGTCTAACTTGATCATCAATTATTTAAAGTTAACAGTTTTTCAGTGTTACATTGAAGTCAGTCTGAGATATTGACTTCATTGTTTGAAGTTATGAAACTACCAGAATATTCAAATAAATCTGTGTACCTTTCAATGATGTAATCAATGTTTCAATATCGTAATCAGTTTTTGAGATATAAGTGTCGAAATTGATTCATTATTCATCAATTTTTTAAATTTAACATTTTGTCAGTGTTATATTCAAGACTCTCAAAGATTTTGACTTCCTTGTTTGAACTAATGAAACTACCACAACATTGAAATAAAACTGTGTACTATTCAATGAAATAATCGATTTTTCACTATTGCAATTAGTTCTTGAGATATAAGCGTTTCAATTCATTTATTATCTGTCAATATTTTAAAATTAACAGTTTTTCAGTGTTACATTCAAGACAGTCTGAGATATTGACATATTTATTTGAAGTTATGAAACTACCATAACATGCAAATAGAACAGTGTACTTTTTGATTAAGTAATCTGCTTTTCAATATTACAATTAGTTTTTAGGATATAAGCGTCTTAATTGATTTATTATCATATTTTTTTTACAATTAACATTTCTTTAGTGTTACATTGAAGACAGTCTGAGATATTAACTTCATTGTTTGAAGTTATAAAACCACTATACCATTAAAATAAAACTATGTACTCTTCAATGAAGTAATCCATTTTTCATCATCGCAATTAGTTCTTGAGATATAAGCGTCGTAATTAATTCATTATTCATCAATTTTTTTAATTTAATACTTTGTCAGTGTTACATTCAAGACTGTCTAAGATTTTGACTTCTTTGTTTGAAATTATGAAATTAGCATATCCAAATAAAATAGTGTAGTTTTCAAGGAAGTAATCGGTTATATTGATATCGCAATTATTTCTTAATTGATTTATTATTCACAATTTTTTTAAAGTGGACAGTTTTCAATATAATATTCAAGACATTCAGAGATAATGGCTTCATTGTTTGAAGTTATGAAACTACCATGACATGTAAACAAAAATATGTACTTTTCAATGAAGCAATCGGTATTGCAATATCATAATTAGTTCTAGAGATATTAGCGTCTTAATTGATTTATTATTCATCAATTTTTTAAATTCAACAGTTTTTCAGTGTTACATTCAAGACAATCTGAGGTATTGACTTCATTGTTTGAAGTTATGAAACTACCATAACATGCAAATAAAACTGTAATTTTCAATGAAGTAATCGGTATTTCAATATCGCAATTAATTCTTGAGATATAAACTTAGTTGATTGCTTATTAAACATTTTTTTAATTACCGTCTTACTTATTTCAAAAATGTTCTTCCTCCATTTGCACTATACCATTTTCTTTCTTGAATACATAGGCGTAATTCATAGCCCCTCTTTATTTTTATTTCAATGATATTTCGAATTACATGTATGATATCATTTATTTGTTTGTAGGCTCTGTATGTTGCTTGCTTATCCAGTTTATTACTATTCTTAACATTTTTTCTATTATCTCCTTCTTTAAGGAAAATTTAAGGAAACACCTTCTAGGTTGTAACTTCTGTTGTTAGTTCTAGTTTTAGTTCAATTTCAAGTGTACATAGATCATAAGCTAAATAACCACTAAAAGTGAAGTTTTTGAGTACTTGTCTTTGTAAAATGAAAAGTACTGAGTATATGGATACAGGTGGATGAGGGCTGCCAGCTGCTTCTAGCCAACAATTTTTAACCAAGCAAACCTTAGTGCGAAATTTAGTTAAGTAAAGAAAAAAATTAATTAAATGAGGAGTTATTCTCAAAAAGAAAGGTCATAGACTCCAAGAAATCTGGTGCAAGGGACGAGAATATTATCTTCATTGATGAAAATGATAATGGCGATGTATTTTGACTGTATATTAGCAAAATTAGCTATAAATAAACTACGTAGACAAAAAAGAGCAAAATAGATAGTAACTATTATAGTATTCAAAAAGTCAGTTGAGACTATTTATGTTTGTTTATTCTTACTATTTCTCCTTTTTCAGCCAATTTTTTAATCACTTTGATTTTGTTCTTCTTATATGCTATTGCGCCTACATTATTTCTGATCTGATTTCATGATTTTTTGATTAATATGTTAGCTGATTATTTTGAAGCTATATATCATTCTGCTTCAGATGCCAATCTTAACAGTGCCCAAGTTGATAATGGTTGGTGGAAACTTTTAAGTAATTTAAGGCAAGAGCAACGATTAGTACAGATCACGTCTCCGCGTACATAATCGAAGATGATGCGCCTGTATTATTACAGCTTTTGCAGCATATTTTCAATTTGATAAAAAATGTGAGTCCCCGAAAACCTAGAAATTGAACAAAGATTGTCCTGTTTTTTTAGAAAGGTACTAAAATTTTTCTAAACTTTTTGAGAGAGCCACAAATTTACTTATCTTCACGCAGTACATATCGAATGCACCAGACTGATTTTCCATGGTTAAAGCCATGGTCTTTGATTGCTTGAACCATGTTTTTTTTGGATGACAAGTTGGATAGATTTGGATGTGATCACTTTCTCATAAGACTTCTAGTATCTATATCTATATCTTCTAGTATCGAGCTAAGTGGTTTGGAATCAAGGTAAATTCTTACATGGTACTCTTTGCTGTTCAACATCTATATAAATGATTTCTCTAGGATTTTGAACACGAATTCATTTTTATACGGAGACGACCTGGAACTTGTTGGATCTATTAGTTGAGAACAGCACTCTGAATCACTTCAGTTAAATTTAATCAAACTTTATTTTAGTGTTTTAATAAAAATTTAAGTTTAAATACTCTTAAATCGTAGTTATAACGTTGAATATGATAATGTCAGTTTTTGGTTGTAAATTAATAACAGACAGCCAAAAACGTAATACCATACTTTTCGATTATGTGTTTGGAGTGGATCACTTGTCGCGTATCCCAATAGTAAAATATGTTGGAGTATGGTTCCATTACAATCCGTGCATCATGAATGGAGAAGTATGTGTTGTCGATGCTGTGTTTCATCCTTTCATCCTGTTAGTTCCCTGCGGAAAAGGGCACATGTTTCGCCAAGATCCCACTTGGCATCATCAGTGCGTTAAAATCTTTGGATGAATGGTATTCAAATACCCTTGGAATTCCTGGAGCCTTTCATTTTCAAAAGACCAAATAATGTCATGGACGTATCGGCTTCCCTTAACGTTTTCTTTTCTCGAAGTAAATCATGAAGACGTTGGAAATGATTGGGGACAGTGAGGACCATAGCTGGCTCCTTATACTTGCTTGTAATTCTTGCCGTCAAACAGAATGTAGGTATTGTTGAGGCAATGTTTGGCGAGGACTACGATAAGGGCCTCTTTGATATGGATACTGAGATAGAGAAACTTTACATCGAAAGCTACCTGATGTTGTTTCTTCAAGTTAAACGTTGTCCAGGATTTGAACGAAACAATTAGAATTCCGTACATAGGAATCAGCTTGTTGTATTACATTTACATTCTTTTTTACATTTTTGCACAGGCGAGTTGAAGGCGCTGATAATAGGTCTAAATGGGATATCCGGCATATGGATTTTGAACGGACTTTAGAGTTTAGGAGACCTGCTTTATTTTTTCTGAAAGATCAGAGTTTCCTTTATCTCCGGATTTATTGGAGATGCCTCTATTTGAATTTGGTCGTTTATTCTAGATAAGTTGTAGAGTGTCTTGCTACTGGTTTACAGAATGGTCACATTCAGTATTGCATTACCATGTGTGGGCCCATTTGAAGCGGGTAAACCAGAACGTTTCTCGTTCAGGTTCAGTTTCAGTTTTCAAATTTGTGTACATTAAAATTATTTATTCAAGTACAACTTTTTTGGAACGTTTTCTTCATGTACCGAATTATTGGCTATATATAACACACAGTCCATTTTCTGCATTAATGCTTTATATTGAAGTAATACTCTATTATTTAAGTTTCACCTTCATATTTAAAATAATCATATTGATTTTAAAGTTACATCGAAGCATATTGAATAATTGAAGTGAATTTCAATGTTCACAACACGATGCTGTCACGTCAATACCGTCCATTGTTATGCAATTTCAACCAGTATGTAAATAAGACTGTTTTTAAAAAATAATAATGAGACATTGTACAACTTTTAATAAAATAAAATATCATGTTAACACGACACGATAATTATATAGCAAGTCAACGACAAATGTGTAATTTGCGTCGATAACAAAGCTGGTAGTTTCTAATTATTTTTTGGTATAATTATTTTTGATGAAATTATTTTTCGTTAGAAAGCAATTTTTATTGTTGTATGAAAAAATTGAATGTTAGTAAACGAGGGTTAATTTTTTATTAATTATTGTTATTGTGTTAAATTATGATTAAATTGGTGGAGCCAGGTGGTGTATGTCCTTTTCTTCTTGGAGTGGTTTGACAGTTGCCTCGCAATCTTGGTGCACTCCAATTCCAAATGCCGCGATGCCAAATCGGTCACAATGCGAGGAATACAATCCAGGGTATTGTGTTTTTTGTTCCACTACCGTTCCGTGCACATCGGGCACAATCGAATTTCGATTTTGTCTGTTTTCTTATAATAATAATCCCAGGTAGTGGAGTTGAGCTGCATGGGAACCGGGCGCGTTGGCTCGAGCAAATATTTGACCGAGTTTCGGGGGATTTAGATTTCACAGTTCGTCGGGCTTTCTACGAGCTTTGACTCTTTCAATTTCCGTGAAAGTAATAAATGTGCAAAGCTGGAGGGCAAAAATTTTATTGTTAGATGCAAGTGGATTACGGAAAACCGTTAGAAATATTTTCGTTTAAATATAAAGGGAACTATTTTCTTATTTTATTTTTTTTATTGTTCAATTCGCTTTTGGTTAACAATTTTGTTGTTGTTGTTTTGAAGCAATGTGAGACAAATCGCCGAAACGTGGCTTGTCGTAAATCATGTTGGGTCTGAAACAATAATGTCGCGCCAGTATAATAGCCAATACCCAGGCAAACAAAATGGAAATTAACCAAACCATCGACGGGGCCGCAACAAAACGTTCGCTGGTAATGCAGTAGGAGCTATTGTCGGGTATAAATGTTGACATGGCATCCGTTGCAAAGTGATTCAGTATACGTTCGCGACACGGTGCGTGTTCTATACAATTTATGGCAAGTGGGACGGGGAACACGCGAACTGAACACTATTCCACGAATTCGAAATCTACAATTATTAAAGTATTTATTGGAGACGACTTTTTGATCCAAACATTTCTTTTCATGACTATTCTTTATTACAATTTAAAGTAAATTGTACTATTTCTTTTCAGTTAATATTACTTATTTATATTAACATATTATTTTTTATTCTTAGATTGTGGTATATTTTTATTAGACTGAAACTAAAACTAACAAAAATTACAGAGTTGTGATTCAATAAGTACGATAATGTTCTAAAAGCCATAGATTATGGTGTATATCATATCTCTCTATAAAGCATTAAACAATTTCCTCATTTAGAAGGGTAATAGCTAAGGCGTAAGGAATTAAAAAAAGTAAAAGTTTGACGAAATGATAGATGTTTGAAAAAGATCTCGCACTGGCATTAAATAGTGCTTTAAATACTGGACCAAATCTTGATAACAGTTTTCGGTGTTTATATTATTTTAAAACCAGGATTCCAAAATGAAAGAACGATGATTAATAAGAAATGATAATAGGCCATCGTGAGTTATCATGCGCGAAAGTAACGAAAGGTAGCTTTTGATCTTTGTTTTTAAATGAATTTGTCACCTTATTTTGTTTAGGTGCACTATGTTTCAGGTTCACGCATGGAGCTTGTTTATTTTAGAAATATGCCAATGAGTGGTTCTTAAATATGTATGAAGACTACAACGAGAAGTTCCAGTGCATATTATTTTGTTTCTATTAGGAAATGATGCCAAACGAACGGTGATGAACGGTCTCATTGTGCCTCCTTCTGTGTTCATTAAATTAACAATTTCATATATATAGTGGTTACCATATATAATGATCTGACAGATTAGTCCCACTAAAGTCGTGTTATTGTGTTGGGTTAGGTTAGACTAAGTTGGGTTGTGTTGGGTTACATTATTAATTATTGGGGGAACGATAAAGATAGGGACGACCAGACAGATATTATTAGTAATTGAAGAAGGACGCCGATAAAAGAGGTAACATAGAATGATATGAAGAAATAATTACGGAGCGGCTTACAAAATACCTTGTGAAGAAGGAAGCAGTTGGCGACTACATTCAGTTATGGCAAAGAGTTGAAAGCGAACAGGCACTAGGTACGGCTGGATTACCAATTTACAACTCAAACAATTATGACTGATTCGTATATCTCTAAAATTCTAAGACGTATCAGCCCGATTATCTGATGCTTTTCAAAAATAATATTAATATCAAAATACAATAGAAAAAATTCTGTGTCACGCGTTAAAAATAAGTACCATAAATTTGAATGAAATCGATTGAGTAGATCTTGAGATATCGTTTTTTGAAAAAAAGGTAGTTTTTAGCAAAACACGAATGAAAAAGTACTTCCTCAGTAGTGATAAGAGCAGAGACAAGAACAACGCTCAATTCATGTATTATTGTGCATACAGAAATACTTGCTTTAATGCGTCGATCCAATATAAACACTTGCAACAAATTTTAATATTGCTAGTAGGTCTTGTTGCTTTATGTCGTTCACATATCTTCAGCCTCGCCGTTGCAAAGTCGACAAGTTTGAATCTCAGCTTGTCCAGTATGGAGAATATATATACTCCACATATACCATATATGTGGAATATGTGGCCAGTCAGGAAAGCTGAGAACGTCTTTTGATTCTTTTTACTGTTTTCTTTTGCGAAGGAGTTATCATACTTTTCACTTGTCTGTGACTTGGAAGTTCTTTCCTGTGTGAAACTACCTTTGAGGCCTCCCAAACGCTGATTAGTTATTTTATGTGGTCCACAACCGGGTTAGGGTCTAATGAGAGTATTTCTGAGAATCTGACTATGATCTGGAACCCATCATAAAGTGTCATCATTGCTTTTAGCAGAGTTCTTTCAGGTTGCTGGTCACACGTTCACATGTTTATGAATACATCTTTTTGTCCCTTTTGGAGATTCAAAGCGGTGCAAAATTTTATAGCAAGAACTTCTGTCTGAAAATGATTATGTCTGAGCTAAGTGCTAATTTAATGAGGTTGTTTGGTCCACTAATGACCATGCCTACTTAGGATTCAACTGCCGTTGAGGAATTGGTATAACAAACAAGGATTTCTGCTGCTTCTAAATATACGGCTAAACGAAGATGTGTTCTGTAGGAATGAGTTGCGTCTTATTCCAACAAATTTAGACTTGAGTTCTTGAGGATTTGAAGGTGTCCTTTGAAATCAGCCTGCATTCAGTGGTGTGAGACCAAGGCTATTTTAGCTAGCTTCTGCAATAGATTTCTTTCACTCTAGAATTGAAGGAGAGTTTCTAGGCTATGTATAGTTTTATCGTCGTGGCTGCTGAACAAGTTGTGATGGAGTTAGTCTTTTCGACGGTTTCTGATATATTTTGGTTTAGAACAGCGCCAAAAACAGTAGATATACAAATTTGGTCGGTTAGGTCTAAGATTTCCTTTAGTTAGTTCATATATTATCCACATTTGTGCATTATTAGCACTGATTTCTCAACTAAATGCTGATTTTTGATATCGTGGTTCAAAGTAAGTTGTTTCGCTGCAGTTTTATTAATCTCATAAATGCTAAATAATTGGGATTTTGATACATATGTATGTAAACTCTACTCGAGTTAGTAACAGTTTAACTCGAATTGACTTGAAGTAATCTTAACCCGGTTTGATATATTGAGTTGACCATTTTTCTGAACATTTTTCTAATTATTTTCGTACATAAGGTCTTCTATTGATGCCTCTATATCCATTATGACCTTTTGAGCAACTCTTCTCAATTTTCTGGCCTAATTCGTTCAAGCTTTTGTTGCTATTTTAAGCATATGCTTCTAAGCATTATAGAAAACAACTTATTAACCAAATGTAGGAAATTTATTTTTTGAACAGTATTACGCTCTCAGATGCGTCAATACGAAGAAATACACAGAAAAAAAAAGTGAAAATTGATTAATTTCTTTGTGAAAATTGAAAATCTAGCTTTTAGCGGTAAAACTCGGGAATCTAAACTTTCTATAAAAAAAATTAAACAAAAGTTGTAGGAAACTTAATTCTGAACAATACTGCTTCTTTTGCTCTCAGGTGCTTTAACATCGAGAAAAACACGAAAATGTGGAAATTTTATGATTTTCATTGTGTTTCTAAGTTGATGCTGGTTAATGCTCGGAAATCTAAGCGTTCTAGAAAACAACTTATCAAACAAAAGTTGTAAAAACCTGAAGTCTGAAGAGTATTGACGAATACCCTCTTATATTTTTCTTCTTAGATGCGTCAATATCGAAAATAGCATGAAAATGTAAGTGTTTAATGAATTTTGTTGTTTTCCAAGTTTGTGAATCTAAGCGTTCTGTAAAAAACATTATGTACAAATATTGCTCTCTTATAGGTATTGCTCTCAGATGCATCAATATCAAGAAATACACGAAAATGTGAAAATTTAATGAATTTGATGAATGTAAGCATTCTGGAAAAAAAAACTTTTCAAACAAAAATTGTAGGATACTGAATTTTGAACAATATTGCTCTTTTATATTTTGCTCTCAGGTCAATATCGCGAAAAACACGAGATTTATCACGCGAATCTTTTTGATACATTTCATTGATGTTTAAGTTTTTAGTGCAACGGTGGGCAACTGTGGCCCAATGAGCTGCACACGGCCTTTCCTCTATCTAAATATACATAGTACATAGATAGACAGATAGTACATATATGATAATATAAAAATTGATTTAAATTTTCTGACGTTTCTATTTACCATATTTAGCTTGGTTTTTGTGATATTCAACCACGGCCAAGTTATGTTTTGACTCTTGTTAATGAATTGCATGTTTTGCACCTGCATTTGCATATTTTAAAAGAACATGATAAGCACCATCTAGAACTGGAGGACTTAAGACGATTTAAGATTTCTGATTGACACCAAGCTGTAATCTCAATTTAACTTTACAAGTAAAAGAATAAAAAACAAACTGTTTTTAGTTTTCAATCAAAATAAGCTTTTTTAAAATGATTTAGATAAACGTTTTGATCATTAAAAACCAAACTTCCCTAACGCTTTGTAAAATAGCATTAATGAATATCAACAAAAATTGAAGAATGGAAAACGAATTTTAAAACAGATTTGAAAATCTGGGAAGTTCGGGTCAACTATTTTATTTTTTATCAATCCATTTGAAATTGATATAATTCAAGATAAACTTTGAATTTCTGACATAAAGTATCTGACATAGCATCGGAAGAATTTGAAGAACTAGAAATGAAGAACGGCCAGACATTAAAAATTCAATATAAATGTTTTTCCCGTATCGAGTTTGGGAAACTGGTGCTATCAACAAAATATTCTGGTTTAAAGAAAGCAGTTTATCGACTATTTCAATATTTGGTACAACATATTCTGATGGGATGCTCATACATGAAGACAACATATCGCTCACAATCAACTAACCAACATCACAATGAATTGCTTGCACTTTGATAAATTATACGCCGGATTTTAAAAAAGTTATTAAAGGAAAATCGAGCTACTAGAACTTTGTTGGCCGTTTTCAATTATTCTTTACTTTTCAATAAACATTGCTATAAATATCGAATCCAATGTTAGTAGAAACCTAATATGGCTCGCAAAAGAAATATTGAACCTTTAAAATGCTCCTGTTGACGTTACCTCTGTCTATTCCTGTTTTAGTGCCTATACTTAGGAATTTAAGCGTTCTATAAAGAAACTGTTCGAGCAAATTGATATCATATAATTTTATTCTAGAGAGACAAAATTTTTGTGTAAATTTGATAAATTCGTTTCGACTGGCTTCACTTCTAATCAGTGATAATTTATCTCGTAGGTATTTATAAATTGCGTATTTATCCGGGTATTTACCCCGACCTAGGGTAAATGCCCAACTAGTCGGTACGTAATCAATTAAAAATTTATAGTAATAATGAGTATGTATTTTTAATTCGAATGTATTAATTTATTCACAAAGATGTAAAAATGTTAGTTGGTATAGTTAGTAAAGAAGAATATAAAAATGCCAACAGTTTCTTGGTGTAGTATTAGTTATAACATTTATATTCTATTATATTTATTATTCTAAAGAATTTATAACAATCAAGCACTAAATGGCAATTAAAACTAGAACTAACACCAGGTTTAGTACTAAAAAGATTCAGGTTTAGCCGTGCTAAACCAGCTAAACCGGGGTCTAGTGTTAGGTCTAGTGTTAGTTCTAGTTTTACTTTCATACAAGTATATGTCAATTTAAGAGTTAATAACAATTAAAAATAGAGCCAACTTTAACGCTAGAGCTAATACTAGACCTAGAACGAAAAACATTTTGGTTTAGTCGTACTTCACTTAAGATGGAACCCAACCAAACCCAACTTAAGTACTAAAACTAGACTTAGAACTAGAAATATTAGGGTTTAGCCGTGCAAAGCGACGTACGGCTAAATCCTAATGTTTCTAGTTTTAGCTGTAGTGTTAGTTCTACTTTGATTTGTTATTCAACTTGAAATTGCTGTATATTGATTTACGACACACAACCCGTAAAATTATCCATTACCATTAAACATGAAATGTATATTAAAATTGAAATTATTTGTTGTTTTAGTTTTGGTCGATATACAAAACCCATTAACGCTTCTCTTTTTAATAAAAATGCAAAAAAAACGAAAAGAAAAATCACATCAATACTCGTTTTTATCGTTGAAATGCAAAAACCTATGAAAAAAAAAGAATAATTTTGCCTCGAAATAGAAAACCTTCACGTTTACGACAAAAGCTTCACTAAGTGAATATGAATTCTTCATTTCCATCAGAATGTTCACTTAGGTCGTGACGTAACCGTCCGGGAGCAATTATAAAGTGTAAAGCGGCATTCACATCGTTCGCGCCGCGCTTAATTGCATGCAAATGTATTCGTTACTTTACTAACACGCGGCTGCGTTCAAAATCGAATTAAGAATTTATTGTGTTTAAAGTTTGTTAAACGTCCGCTGGAAGACGGGCCTCCCCATTTGCATGCTAATAACAGACGTCGTATTGGAGTAATGCATTTTCTCTAAAAAACCGTACCGCATTACTTTTTATTTTAATATTTTGGGTCAGTAGCCGGATACCACCAGAATTTTATTGAACGTCAGCTGAGAAAATTGATGCAATATGCTAATTAACTTCGCTTCGGCATATGTGATGTCAGAATATAACGTTATAATCATAATGAATATTATTATTTTATATTATTTACCGGCATTAAACTCAATCTTAAAGAAAAAAAATTAATCCTGTAACACATGCACGAATTAAATTATGGGCAATTGACGTCCAGTTCGTTTACGATACCATACAACACAAATCCACCAAGCGTATACACACCGTAACAAAGCTAAGGCTAAGACCTGTTGTAGACCTTTGCAACGAGATGATAACACATAGTGCGCACGCACATTAATTTTCATCAGCGGGATCGCGGGGACACGAGAAAAAAGGATACTCGCTAACAGAGAGTGTATAAATCGCGATGGGCCGTGTTAAGTTCCCTTCCCGAAATTTATAGGCTCAATATAAATGCGTGGAATGGAGGGTGTCAAAGCATGTGTTCGGCGAGGCCGCCGGCTCAGAGTGATGTTTCGACTCCATGGGTGGTTGCAGAAGGTACCAAGAACGCACCATGCCACAAATACCGCATACATCATCGCCGTTACTTCTCGGCATCGCACCAAGAACAAATCATCACGATGCCTCATTGTTATGCACTAATTACTTTATTACGGTACTTAACCATTCTTATTGATAGTTTATGTCATTTTTGATTACACTTTCTTCCCTCATAAGCAAAATTTTATTAACTCCTACTTTCCACTTCGTTGAAGACTCCATAAACTCCATAATCGTTTTATATAAAAATATATAATAACACACAACGTGTTCGTTACTGTGACGACGATGTTGAATTATGAAACAAAAATTCATCTTTTTTTTAAATTTTTAATGAAGATCAACAACCTTCTAAATCTCCTTAAAAGAAGGTGGATCTTTAAAAAAATGATGCTCAATAATTCCATACTAGTCCTGAATCCCCAACCGAAAAATGCTCGGTACCCATAACAAAAAACGTTTAAAATTTAAATCCAAACAAATCGCCGAACCTAAATCACCGATATAACAAGAATGGTAACGATGTTAAATCGATACGGCGCGATGATAAAGGCGATCTGAGGAAGGAAGAGGGACGAATAAGAAGAAGAAGGGCGAAGAGCACCGTTTTCTACTCGGAGTCGAAATGATTCACGCCCGTAACGAGCCGTACACGACGGCACCCCGGTCCTTATTTCCAAAAGTCCTCGTGTTTTATTTCTGGGTTGGGTCCAACCGAGTGTGTAACACCTGGTCAAGGAGGTGTGAGATCCCGCGTTGCGGGTTCGACTTTTTTTTGAACCCGCCACTACTACACATGCTTAAGATTCCAACGGGGACGACTCCCGTCGGTTTTATTTCTTCTCCTTCACACTGCGACCGCCGAAGACGACGTTGTGCGGGTATAAAAACCACAGCAGGAATTATATTTTTATTTGATTCTCACTCGATTTCTCTCCATATCATAATTATAACAATATGTTCCATTTTAACAAGGAAGTCAATCAGAAACCCAACCTACTTCGTATCGTAAACCTTGACAATATGGATTTTAGTTTAGTAGCTAATGCAAATGTTCTCTTTAAATATTTATATATTCTTTAACACAATCTTGTAATGTAGACTTAATCAACCCAGATTCTCTCTCAAAATACCTAGTCAATACTACTATAAATCCTATTACAAATATAAACCCGGTTTTTGATTGAAATCGAAGTAGCCCTCAAAGCTAGGCTCTGCTTTTCAAAAGTAGCCCTCAAGTCTATTAAAGCTCTACTCGATCTCACACTATTTCATCTATACATGCAAAAGGCTACAACTTTAAAAGTCTTATCACCGAAAACATGCTCTTCGCGCAACTCGATGTAAGGGCACTTCAGAGAACATCTCGGAATCCTGAAGAACCAACATTTTAATCTCATTAAGTCTATTAAAGCTGTACTCGATCTCACACCACTTCATCTATACATGCAAAAGGAGACAGCTTTAAGAGTATTATCACTGAAAACATGCTCTTCACGCAACTTGATGTAGGGACACTTCGGAGGACATCCCGAAATCCTCAAAGACCATCATCTTAATTTCATAATCAACATGCCAAACTGTTGCCTTTCCTAGATATATTGGTCGCTAGGACGACAAATGGTGACACGGAACTTGGGGTGTAACAGATCAGCAAGCAAGAATTTGTGAAGGAGACAACCTAAAAAAAGGAACGGTTTCTTCGGGACATACTTTGATATACTTTGACCCACCAAGCAGCGGAAGCAGGGGGAAGATGCAGTAGATACAGTAGTGGATTTATCTATCTTCTTTATGTTTCAGGTGTAACGAATTACAAGAAGTCACCAAGACAACTGTCACCAAATTCCGAGTAGACTCCCGATAGCCAAGGACAAACTAACTCCATCAAAGAGTATCTGTTATCATGCAGTTTTTGGAAGTATTCAAGGAGCTTGAGAAGGATGCGAGACTGAAGAAGATCCAACAGTCGATGGTTGAGGAACATTGTCATTCAGAGGGACTTTGATAAAAGTCTATTCGACTAGTACTGGTACTGGCTAGGAGTAACAAATATCGCCAAAGGCTGACAAGAGAAGCCATAGAAATCCACTGGCATAAAAACAACGTCATCAGAGAAGATGACTGAGAACTCACCAGAAAACGACATCCACATTTTAACATTGGTCTCTTTATGTTAAACCACTGAAGAAAAATCAAATCCAAAATTCCATACCCAGTATTAGATAACAGAATAATGCCAGTAATTAAGAGTATGTTAATGATTGAGCCATCATTTCATATTCTTTCACAATGCACGGAATTGGTTATTTAAATTAGTGATAGTCCATTATTCTTGGGCATAGGCATACAATTGGGCATACAATTTACTCGCTATAAGTACGAATGCTTTCATGACTGGTGTTAATAGAACTAAAACTAGAACTAACACTAGAACCATCACTAGAACTAATACTAGATCTAAGACTTGAAAATTACGGATTTTGCCGTGCACCTTTTGAAAACTAGTTTGATGTTTCGGATGGCATGTTGCAACCTTCTTCAGAAACTGGTTCGAAGAGACCGGAAACCCGAAAGTTTCTAGTTTTAGATCTAATATCAGTCGTAGTGATGGTTCTGGTGTTAGTGCTATATTATTGGTTCTAATTTTAGTTCAATTTACTCGTTGATACCCAATTTTTGTATAGATATAACACCATCTTTAAATGTTCTCAACCCATCTTAAATTTTAAGACTGGAGTCCATAGTCTAGCCAACTCAACTTAAATCAAATCCAACCCACTCGCAAACCAGTAATAGATTACAGAATAATGCCAGCAATTAAGAGTATGTTAAGGATTAAGTCATAATTTCACATTCTTTCACAATGCACGGAATTGGTTAGTTAAATTAATGATAGCCCATTATTCTTAGGCATAGCCATGCAATTGGGTATGCAATAAACTCGTTATAACTACGAAGGCTTTCACGACTAGTGTTAATTGAACTAAATTAGAATTAAAACTAGCACTAACATTAGAGCTATCACTAGGACCAATACTAAATCTAAGACTAAAATCTGTCGGGTTTTGCCGAGCATCTTTTGAAAAAATGTTTGATGTTTCGGATGTCATGTTGCAACCTCCCTCAGAAACTGGTTCGAAACGATCACATTGAGACCCAAAACCCGAAAGATTCTATTTTAGATTTAGTATTAGTCCAAGTGAAGGTTCTAGTGTTAGTGCTAGCAATAGTTCTAATTTTAGTTCAATTTACAATGAGTAAATTGAGATCCATTTTTTTATAGATCTAACCTCATCTTTAAATGTTCTTAACCTATCTTAAATTTTATTTTTTGGTCTCCATAGTCTAACCAACACAACTTAAATCAAACCCAACACGGTACCAACCCAGTATTAAATTATAGACAGCTGTATAATGACCAAGGAATATTTATGCAAATCAAGACACTGATTAAAAAAAATGTTGTTAAAAAAATGCCAGCAATTAAATTTATGTTTTATAAAGTGTGTTAACAGCTGTATAATGATCCAATTCATCCTTTCCCAAAGCAAGGAATTAATTAATTAAATTAATAGTAGTCCATTATTCTTAGGCATATACTCATTGTCATCAACATCTTTTATAAAATCTACCCTCATCTTTAAGTGTTTTGAACCCATCTCACATTATAACATTGGTCTTCTTAAACTAGATAATTCAACACAAATCAAACCCAACACACTGTCAATGCAACATTATATTACACAAAAATCGTAGCAATCAGGTTAATGTTTAAAATAATGTTTAATATTTTAGATCAGTAGCTGAGGTCGTTCGAAACAAGTAAATAAATCAATATCGCGATATCGAAGACTTAATAGATCATAAGCTTGTCTAATCCTCGATTAATCTCTTAACTCAAGGATTTAATCCCATATGAAGTGAGTAAAAAAGTTATTGCAGGTAAAACTTGAGAATCACTACGCAATCATTAACGTAATATTGACATCAATCTAAATGAGATTTTTTATTTTATTCTAAGCTTAACTTGAGATTAAAACGAACTCTTATTAATTTGTTTTCAATTTTAAACAGATGGTATATACGTGATAGTTATGAAAATATTTCGTTATTATTACAAAGATAAAAAGAACATCCGTTTGTATTCATAGTAAGCATGCGGGTTTTGAAAAGAAAACGAAATCAGAAAAAGGACCAAGACATTGGAATGTTCTAAAAGAAAAAAAAGCTTGTATCTATAGCTAGATAGGTACAAATTAGCATAGAGTTTGTCCGGCGAGATGGGTTATAATGTAGACATTACTTCTTTTATTTCTGTCTCTTTGGGTGCGGCAAAGGTAGCGACCTCTGCACCTGGTGGGCGCGCAGACCACTTGATAGAAACAGCGGTTGGTCTTGGAGTTGTGTTAATAAGACAAACTCGACCCATTGATGACTGACGTTGGTACCGTCTTTCTACTATTTTTAATTATTATACCCGACGTTAATTGGTGTCGCAATTTTAATAATAATAATCAAAGTTTTCACTTACCAGCTCTTAAGGCATCCATAGGGACTGAAGGATACGGTATGGAATACGGATATCCTTCCTTTCTGAGCGTTTTTGGTTTACGTCGCGGCCTATACTTGTAATCCGGGTGTTCCTTCATATGTAACGCCCTCAATCTTTTGGCTTCGTCGATGAACGGTCTTTTTTCGTCCTCCGTGAGCAGCTTCCATTCAGAACCTGTAAAGAACGACGGACGCCCGTTAACACCGCAATATATAATAATGTGTGCCTTAACGGCTGCACCACGGTCTTCGTTCAACGTTTATATTGTTCCGTTCACAGTCTTAGCTCAAATTCTGTTGAAAAATGGGCATGGCGAATTGCACGTGAACCGCAAACAAAACGTCACCTCGCACCTGGGCGGATCGCTCGACAAAGAAACGTTTGACAGTTCAACATAAAAGAAAGCCTTTTTTCGGACCCTCATCGACCGTGTCCGAAACGTATTGAAAAAAAGTGTATTTATTAGCGCGGTTAACAATGTGTAATGAGTTTTTTTCTTCGTTTGCAAAAAGAAATAATCAATTGCACAAGAAATAATATCAATTATGTACCTAATAACGTTAAGTAATGATGAAATGGTAAATTGAATTTGAAGAAAACCAACTCCTAAGCAATAATAAGGATGGTCAGTTTGTGTTGTATTCTATGAGGACACGAGTTCATTCGCGAAGGGAGAAAAAACACAAAAGCCTCCGGGGCGTGCAACAAAAAGTTATATTTTCCTATAGATTGAGTTCAAACTGTCCTTTTATTCTCCGGGCAAACGGCTTCGGGCGAGACAAAGCTTTCGCGATGTCTCTTTAGCCGGCTTTTGTTAAGCTCTATTGTTCGTTCGAATAGATACTTCAAGTTACATGGTTTCGCGAAGGGAGATTCTCGCCGATTGCGTTATCTCCAGCCGCAACTCCTCGCCTTTGAAGAGGATTTTGCGCATCAGATTAGGCGAGATTGGAGAAAATTTGCTAAAAGATTCTGTAAATAAGTTTTTTTAAGCTTATTAATAATGTTGATTAAGTAAGCAAATAAAGAAAACAGATTTATAAATAGTTATGTCGTGTTATTGAAATCAACACTTGTTATCATAAAATAAAATTGATTATCTCAATTAATGGTTATTCTTTTTGCAAGAAAGATGACTTTAATTCCAAGATGTCTGGTTTGCCTTTACCTTTGGAATTTTTTAAATATGGCTACTAAATGGAAATGTCTAACCGTTTTAAAACAACATGAGTAGGCAAAATATGAAAATAACTATTATCCTTTAAATTCTTTTAAAACGTTGAGTAATTCTATATAGTTTAGAGATTATGAGATATCTTTGATGTTAGTAATTGAAGAACTTCGCCACTTATAACTAGATAATTGACTTCCGTGGGATATGAAGTAGATAATCTTACTACCTATTAATTTTTTTAACCACATAGTAATAGAAAGTTGTATTAGATAATCCGGAAGGTGTCAATGTAATGGAAAGTATTAAAATGAGTACTGCATGACGAAGTTCCGAAGGCGACCTATCAAGTATACAGAAGAGAAAACGACGAGGTGGTGGTCAATCGGCAAAAGATTTCCTTACAAAATGCCTTTAATAGAGGTTATTATAAAATGCCAATAAAAAATGGAGATATTATAGTGTCAAAGAACAACAGACATCATAATGGATTATAGGTGCCGTCGAAGCATTGACACAACGAAAATTAGGACGAAGTACGCATTAAGAATGCAAATCGAGATATTTTACTTCAAGAAAAAATGTTTATGGAAAATGACCTTCGAAAGGAAGGGGAAAAAATTGGAAAGTATGGCATCAGAACATACAAGCTAGGGCAACTAATATCTGTGCAGTCATGACTTATAACATAACAAGAAATCGAAATCTATTTTAAGTTTTGATAAAAATGTTACATGTTGCCATAATGATGATAATCAACCCATGGAAACCTTATGAGCCAAGAAGAATGTCTTAATAGGTATGGCATTAACTTGTTCAAAAGCACTTCATAATATTGAGACTACTATTGAACTTTTATGACATGGTATAAGTTCTACTATCAAAGAAATGTTGGCTTTTTAAATTTATCCCAGTACCAAACCTATATTTATAACCTATATTTAAACCCAACCCTATATTTATAGGGTGTATCTGAATTTCTGAGAACAAAGCTGTAAAAATGTTCTCAATGCCATGTGTCTATAGTCGTGCCATCGAATTTAAGCAGAGATAAATCACCATGACATGTACTTACAAAAAAAGATGTGGGTAGGTTCCTTTGTTATATAACCGCCTACTCTCACCAGGGTCTATAAGACGCAGTTGCACTATACGAGAATAAACCTTCCGTTACAGTCAGATAAGAATTTGAATAAAATAATGAACAGTTAGTAACTAATTCAGGATAAAATGAAGAATAATTTTGATGAGGTTAAAATCAAGAAACCAATTAAGGTAAAAGATAGGAAGTGTAGCGCAAATTAGTCAATAGGCACAAAATCGCTTCAAAATTGAAGAAGTAATGGTGATTGTTCACTGTGGTTCGGCTGCTTTTATTATTTCTTATTCCCACTCAGCACAACTGATGCCATCCCAACCCATCCGAAAATGTATCAACCCAACCCAATCTAACCTAACCAAAAGCAACTCAGCTCAAGTATGGTATCAATAAATAATTTAATACTGTTTAAAGAAAACTACAGTTAATAATTTTACATTTTATTGTGAAGAGCTCTTAATAGTAGTATTTAACTTCGACCGTATTCACCACAAACCGTATTCCGTGGAGAAACTGTAGTCCAATTTTAAGTGTATTTCGAAGGTTATCAAGAGTATAAGCCCAATATGTACATAAACTTTGAGACACACCATTAGTAATATGTTACTTCTGATAGCATAAGTAAGATCAGGCAAAGAGACATGCCATATAGCACTCACTGTAAGTTTATTCTGCCAAATCGTTCGAAATTTTACCTTACCCCCAGGATAAGAGCGCTTAATAATAACTTTCGACTTTGAAGCTATCTAAAATTGGTGCTATACATACACAGATACTATTTTTTGTGAAAATTTGCATAGAGGGTATATTCGAGGTGCACGTTTCAGCTAAAATGTTTTCTGATTTCTCCAACTTCCCCAACTTCGTTATTTTAAATGGAATGTACTAATTTTTATTGAGTTTTTGAGATCCCCGTTAAAATTTAATACAATTTTATACAAATCATCATAATGCTTTAAATTATTTATCTTTGGATTATTTCATTTCTTTAAAAAAATTTAGCTGAAACGTGCACCTTAAATAAACACTGCATGCAAATTTTTACAAAAATTGTACCAGTAATTTGGCAAATTCATAGAAACTCAGCTCGTCGTGACGGACTCTGTATATGAACATATACAAGCAGTATTCTACTTCTTCTGTGAAAAAGTTGTGGTGTAACTTAAAAGTGTATTTCAAAAGTTATCAAGAGTGTACGCCCGGTATGTACATATACTTCGAGATACACCATTAGTAACTAATTAGATGTTATGTATATCGTATGTTACATAGGATCACATAAGTAAGATCAGGCAAAGAGGCATACAACATAGCTCTCAAATTAGGTTTATACTGCTAAATACTATAAAATGTTGCCTTACTTTCGAGGATATGAGCTCCATAGTAGCTTTTTGTCCTTGAAGCTATCTAAAATTGATGATATGTATACGGATATATTGGAGCACAACAAACAGTGGTCTGCTGTTCTGTGGAGAAACAGTAGTCCAACTTAAAGAGTATTTCAAAAGTTATGAAGAGTGTATGCCAAGTTTATTCACCATTCGTAATCTGTTACTTCTGATCGCAAACAATACACGCTGGGTATAAATTTGCCAAAAGTTAAGGATAATCTGCAAATATTACACTCAAAGGTATAAACACTGTTCCTTTTTACTGTTAAAAACTGTTTTAGGTGAACATAACATTTAAAAAATATTCTTAAGATATGTATAGTTATTAAAGCATTCTTATATATATATAATAAAGATTACATCAGACTTAGCAAATTTTCGACTTAAAGAGGATATGGTTCCACGATTCCATTGGCAATTCTGTTAACCGAAACTTTCTAGTTCTAGGTATAGTGTTAGTTCTAGCTTTAGCTAGATACAAGTATACCATCTAAGACTGAATTTCAAAGAGAAGTAGAGCTAATACTAAAACTAGAACTAACACTACATTTAGAACTAGAATTATTAAGGTTTAGCCGTACGTCTCTTTAGACGGAACCCAAATCAACCTAACCCAATCTATCTTCAGAGCTAACACTGGACTTAGAACTAGAAACATTGGGGTTTTCCGTCTGTGTTAATAGTAAAGCTAGGTTGTAGGTCAAGTATTAGTTATACTCTTAGATTCAGAAGAATTTGCAACAATCAAGTACTGAATGACAATTAAAATTAGAATTAACTCTACACCTAGTACTAGAAACTAGAAATTGACGTTAAACCTAGATCTAGGTTTAACGTCAATTTTTGTCAGGTTTAGCGTCTTCAGACGTACGGCTAAAACGGCACTATGTCTAGTGTTAGTTCTAGTTTTAATTTGATACAAGTATACAACAATTTAATACTGAATAACAACTAAAAATAGAGCCAACACTAACGCAAGAGCTAGTAATAGACCTAGAACGCAAGACATTTATGTTTACAATCCAACTCAATCCAATCCAACCTATCTTTAGAACTAAAATTAGACTTAGAACTAAAAATATTAGAATAAGCCAGTGATTTCTCCAAACTCATCATATTGTCTAAAAACAATATGACAACAATTGATATGATGAAAAAATATATTTATTAGAATTCGGTGCTAAACTTGTTTCAACACAAAATTGAGTCATCTTCAGGCACGACTGTAATGAAATAAAAAAAAAATAACAAAATTACTTGTAATACGTTAGATTCTTTAGTATTAGTTTTAGTAATTAACTTGTGCAAATATGAACCATTGAGGCTTAAAAATGAATTACAAAATAAAGCGCTGTGTAAAAAATCAATGAATAGTTAATGAAAATTGATGAAGCAATGGTAGCAAAGAAACGTTGATAATGATTTAACAAAATCAAAAATTAAAATGAATTCTACACGCGAATTTTTTTTAAGAAATAAAAAATTTTAAAAATTAAAAGTTAATTCTCTCAACGAAACGCAAAAAAAGGAAACTAATTTTGTTAAATCATTATCAATGTTTCATTGCTACTTTAGCTTCAACAATTTTCATTAACTTTCCGTTAATTTTTTACACAGCACTTTATTTTGTAATTAATTTTTCATTTTCATTCGTTCACATTTTTACAAGTTAATTACTATAACTAATGCTAAGAAATTTTAACAAAAGAATCACGAGTTTTCCTTCTCTTTAGATACTTTGATACAAGAATGCAACAATTTAAGACTGAATAACAACTAAAAATAGAGTTAGTACAAACATTAAAGCTAACACTAGACCTAGGCCTAGAATCATTCGAGTTTAGCCGTACGTCCCTTAAGACCGAAACATTGGGGTTTTCCGTCTGTGTTAATAGTAAAGCTAGGTTGTAGGTCTAGTATTAGTTATACTCTTAGATTCAGAAGAATTTGCAACAATCAAGCACTGATTGACAATTAAAATTAGAATTAACTCTAGACCTAGTACTAGAAACTAGAAATTGACGTTAAATCTAGATTCAGGTTTAACGTCAATTTTTGTCAGGTTTAGTTTTGTTATCTTCAGACGTACGGTTAAACCGGCACTATGTCTAGTGTTAGTTCTAGTTTTAATTTGATACAAGCATACAACAATTTAATACTGAATAACAACTAAAAATAGAGCCAACACTAACGCAAGAGCTAGTAATAGACCTAGAACGAAAGACATTTAAGTTTACAATCCAACTCAATCCAATCCAATCTATCTTCAGAACACTAGACTTAGTACTAGAAACGTTAGGGGTTAGCTGTCTAAAGAGACATACGGCTAAATCCTATTGTTTCTAGTTCTAGCTCTAGTGTTAATACAAAAGTTGAGTCTCGTCTAGTATTAACTATACTTTTAGGACAAAAAGAACGCAATTATTTTTTCATGACCAATATTTCGCTTCCATTTATTGAAGCTTCTTCAGGGTTGAATTTCTACAAATTAACAAGCTTAATTAAAATAGCTAAAAGCTATTTTTACAAAAACTTACTAATTGAACTTGAAATAGGCGAACACTCTTGAAAATCAACCACCATGCACAATTAATTTTCATTTAAGAACCATAAAGGTCGAACTTCAGTCAACGACTATGCGAAAACAAGTTTAATAAAACACGTGTTTCTCGTGAAGCGAGAAGACGTGATAAAAAATTTAAAATTTGTCCTAAACACAACTAAAATAAAGTTTCATCAGAGGGTCCAGGGTCAAAATTGTTTTTTATGTTGTTGTAAATTTCAAAAATTAAAGAGTACAAATTACTTAAAGAGCCGACGTCAGTCCTGAAATTAACTGTATTATCAGTGTTAACAATATGAAATATTTCCAAAAATAAACGCTTATGGTAATCATTTTCTTTGTCCAAAATCTTAGTTTCTTCAAAATTAAACAAATGACCCGTGTCTAAACTATGTTGTGCTAAAGTGCAACCACCTTTTGAGTTTCTAACATCACTCTTGTGTTGATTTAACCGTTTTTTCAACTACTGGCCAGTATGACCCACATAACATTGGTTACAAGAACCGCAAGGTACGCAATAGATTACATTAGATTGATATTGAACAGGAATTTTATCTTTTAATTTCGAAAAATTTTATTTAGTTTGCATGGATAATATTCTACTATTTTTAAATTTGCGTTAGGTGAGTAAGTTTTGAACATTTTTATGAGTTTATCAGTTAATTGAGGAATGTACGTCAACCTTTTTATGTTATGGTTTCGTTAGATAGTGTTTGAACTTGTTCGTTAATGTTGTTAGTGTTGGCATTAAAGAGTAATTTATTTAATAGTCTGTGTGGGTATGAATTATCCAAGAAAATGCTTTTTAACTTAGTCAAGTTAATCTGTATCAAGTGAGGTTCGGAAATGTTAACAATTCTGTGCTTCATTGCAAGAACAGTATTAATTTTAGGTTTAAGTTTATGAAACGAGTTAAATTGGATGTATCTACCTGAAAACGTAGGTTTATTATACCAATCAAACATAATGCTGTTGTTAACATTTCTGATTACCTTAGTGTCAAGAAAAGGAACAAAGTTATTATTTTCCATTTCAATAGTAAATTGGATATGACTATTGAAGCTATTATATGTCTTCAAGACCTGCACCTCGGAGCCCTTCGGTATAGCCAAAATGATATCATCGACATACTTTTTAATGAAAGGTAAGTTAAAATTCAAATGAGGTATAATTTTAACGGGATTGAAGAATAAAAATCTCCTACTATACTTTTAGTTCCAGAAAAATTTACAATAATCTAGCGCTAAATGGCTATTAAAAGTAGAACTAACAATAGACCTAGTACTAGAAAGATTCTGGTTTAGCCGAAACTTTTTTGTACCAAATCTAGTGTTAGTTCAAGTTTTAGTTTGTTACAAGTATACACTCAGCAGCAGAAGTCTGCGTACAAAAAACTTGTAATACTTTAATTGAAAAAATAAGAGTCATAATCTAATGTGATAAACTTGATTTTTTTTTTATTTTGTATATTAACTACATATAATTCTATTAACAAAATATGCTTCAACAAAACAGAAACAGTAGTTACAGAAAAAAATCAAAACTAAAAATTCTACAAATAACGGGTATGCAAAAATCTGCGTACAAGTCAGGACAGTATTTATAAAAAATTCATAAATGAGATCATTGTTTCTATATTAATATGAGGTCGGATAACCTTTACGTTTAATGACCTCCCTTAAACGTTTAGGCATGGAGTGCACTAATTTCTTCGTTTCGTCCGAACTGATTTTGGCCCATTCCTCAATCATAACATTTTTTAACGTTTCCTTCGAAGTTATGTTGTGTTGCCGAATCCTGCGTTCCAGTAAATCCCAGAGGTGTTCGATGGGATTCAAGTCCGGCGATTGTGGAGGTGTTTTAAGTTGCTTTGGGGTATTGTATAGTAGCCAAAGCTTAGTGTTGTGGGCGCAATGTTTGGGGTCATTATCTTGTTGAAAAAAGTATTCGGGCCCCAAGCCCAAGTTTTCGATGCTAGGCTTCAAATTTTCTTTTAAAATGTCTATATACATTTTATGGTCCATTGTCGATGTTATGAAAACCAACCTTCCCACCCCTTTGGTGCACATACACCCCCAAACCATAACTCCACCACCTCCGTGTTTTACAGTCGCTTTCAAATTTTCGGGATAAAGGGCAGTATTAGGTTTTCTCCATACAAGTTGTTTACCCTTAATGCCGAAAATGCAAAATTTGCTCTCATCTGTAAAGAAAACTTTCTCCCAGAATTCAATGGGCTTGTCTAAGAGTTTTTTTTTGCAAAGGCGATCCGCTTCTGACGATTGACCTCTGACACAAATGGCTTTTTTCGTGCAACGCGACTGTGATAGTTAGCTTTTTTTAACGTCCTTCTCACCATATCTTTGCTGATAGTTTTATGAAATTCTTCTTGTCCATTTTCTACTATTTTTTTGCCGTCAGCCTAGGTTCTTTTCTAACCTGCTGTACAATTTTTCGTTTCTCTCGGTTTGTTAAAAGGGGTGGTCTACCAGATCGCGGACGTGAGAGGTAATCTTCAGTGTCTTTATAATTATTAATTACTCTTTGAATGGAAGAGTGTGACCTGCCGACAGTTTCTCCTATTTTTCGAAAAGATTTTCCCTCTTTCCATAACTTTACAATAATTTTTCTCTCTCCCAATTCAATTTCCTTTCCTTTCGTGTTCATTCTAACTTTTAGCTTCTAAGCCTCTGCTAATATAATTGACACCGATTATCTTTTATTTAAATCGGAAAGCGTACATCGCTAACTACGTATTTAAGTAAATAAGTATATTTTGGAGAAGGCGTCTTTATTTGTACGCAGATTTTTGCATACGCATTATTTGGAGAATTTTTAATTTTAATTTTTTTTGTAACTAATATATCTGTTTTATTGATGCATATTTGGTTAATAGAATTATATGTAATTAATACACAAAATAAAAAAAATTGAAGTTTATCACATTAGATCATGACCCTTATTTTTTCAGTTAAAGTGTTAGAAGTTTTTTGTACGCAGACTTCTGCTGCTAAGTGTATAGTAATTTAAGTCTGAATAACAATTAAAAATAGAGTCACACAATAGTTTTTCGTTCTAGGTCTAGTATTAACGCTAGAGTTAATTCTAGACCTAGAACTAGTGATTTAAGTCGAACCCAACCCAACTTAGCTACTTAAGAAACGTACCTAAAGTTTTTTAATTTTTCCAGAAAATTAACAATTTAAAAAATCGGATGTTTCTAGGAACAAAAAACTGATTATTTAGGGAACCTCCGATTTAAAGATTATTATATTATTTTTGAGTTTATGTGTAAATAACTATTGTTATTATTATATTGTTATTATTTTATATATTAACTTTTTTATTCTTGAAAAAGAACTCGTATTTTCGGATTAAACAGGTGATACACAACATAAGTAACAACACTATTCAGATCACATAAGTAAGATCAACCAAAGATATAGTATATATCTTTCGTTGATAGCGAAGTAGATTTATAAATTTTTTTTACTTCTCAAGATAATACCTTTAAATTTATATTTTTATAACAATATGGCATTTTATATATGATGGTAATCGATTTAAGTCATCAATGCAATAATCCGATAATTTTAAAAGATTGAGTTTTAAAAAAATAAGTCTTCATTAAAACCGGATGATGAAAAAAAAATTAATTAATTTTAAATAATATTATATTTCAACAGATTTGTTGCACAATAAAATTTATCGTCTTAATTACGATTGCATATCCCTTTAAAAATGTCTTAACTTAAAATTTATATATGACTTCTATAAAAGGGGAAGAAATGAGGTCAAGATTTTAAAGTTAATCTTCCCGGATGCGGGATTTAATTGTGCTTATTTACACGCGATACCTGACCAAGAAATGTAATAACACAAGGATATAAACTGTCGCGTCGTTTAATAAATTGTTATTGCGATATTCACCGCGACTTGCGGCTGGGTCCAGTGCCGTAGTTTCGATCGGTTAATACATATAAATAACGTGCTAATTTATTAATTAATAAATCACGTTTTAATACTCTTATCCGAGTTACGTTTTGAAGATATTAATTTAAATGCCTTCTCTCGCAATTTATGCGGAGCCCCCGATCGCATTATAACAATAAATTAGTTTGACAGCGTGTGGATTAAAGCAGTAGCGACGCTAACTAGGTGGACAGAGTCGTATGTGTAATGTATCAATTAATTTGCGGTTCATTAGCGCACGGTTGAGAGAAGTTGCTTCGGAATTATGTTTTACTTTTCAATTGCAAACTGATTTGCAGAATTACATGCGAACGGGAACGGGTCTTTGTTTTATTTCTAACTATAAATTCAAAATTCTAATAAATTTAAAGAGAGATGATCCATGCGTTCCGTTCATATACTCTCACTTCATAAATTGGTCGTTGTACAAAGTGTTAGGGCAACTACACTGTTGGGTAAGCCGATTATACACTGTAAATAAGCTTACGGGGTAATATACGGTTTGTAGTGTCTAGTTTTATGTCGTTGTTAACACTTAGATTATGTAGATAAGTTTGAGCAAAAAATGTTTTTTTTTACTTAAAAATAAAATTTCTTGTAAATGTTTATATACAAAGCTGTGGTAATTAATTCTTATCTTGGGTAGTACGAGGGGAGTTGGAAGGGTGGGTAACAATGGGGTTTCCACAGTGGCTGATGTTGGCATACAACAAACTTCTAGAGAGACAAAATGACAAAACACAGGACAAAAACGGAGTGCAACGCAATCGGGCGTCTCCATTGGACGAGGAGGCAATCGGCCGCTCCATTGTTCCTCCAATGGGAGAACAGGTGCTCGCATCCGCGACAAAGCGCGCACCGCCAGGCCCGGACCGGGGACCCGGCCGTTTCATAGGAAACGATGAATAGGATCGGCCCTGGTTGTATGTGCGCGCGGGGGAGTCGAGTCGAGACGCTATTGTCCCCCCGACGGCGGGGACCGTCGATTTTTATCGTTTTCCATTTCCATTTTCGCGACAGAAAGGGGGATGAAACGATATATTGATTTGTTAATAATTCGTTTTAAACTCAATTTTCAAAGTAGAACAATGTCTTTTTTCGGTCGGTTTTATAATTAAAATTTGTTTAATTCGGGATGAACGGTCCAAAGAGTATGTTAATTAAAACAACTCTTTTAATTGCTAATATTTCGATTGTTTATTCAATCTTCTTCAACGCATTTAAACGCTAAAATGGAAAATTTCAAGTCAAAAACCATAAGGTCAAATGGAACCATCATGTCAAGCAAAATGAAGAAAAAACAACTTTTTATTAATTTTACTAATTCTAAAGAAACTTACTTGTTATACGAAGCTTGAAATTATGAAAATCGCCACAGTATTACTTAACCCTCCGTTTGTGGGGTGTGGTCTACGAGTCCACGACAAAATGATTATGTGAAATATTTTTTAAATTATTTTGCTCAAAACTTCTACGGTCACAGTACCTTTCAAGTATCTGAATATCAACTGTTTTCGCTATAAAAACTGTTTTTCAAAATTCCAAATAGTCGCTACATAATATTTTGTCCTGACAGACCTTTCTCGATCAAATGTGTAACAATATTCGCAGATGTAATCTGTAAGAATCGTATTCCAGTTGGAACTCTACCGAGTTATAAAACTATACCTACTACTATATATACGGTTACCGTATCGTTGACACGCCAGTTTACTATTGAACCCCATTTTGAGGCGTTGTGTTACGTGTTATTTATTTTACAAATATAGAGAATAGAAAAGTGCATAAAAAATTAATTTATCTAATATCAAATATCTAGTTAGCAATCTACAAATAGCATACTTACAAATAGGTAAGTAGTATCACACAATTTTCTGATATGATTTGATAAAATAATAAATGATTTATTATTTGATAGCATAGTGATATAGATCCTTATGAAAAGAAGAGAGAAAGATTACAGAAACTGTATGAAGAAGTTAGCACGGGCAGTGAAATAGAAGAGTCTGACGATAGTTCGATATCAGATCCAGATTTTGTAAGTATCAGTGATCATGATACAGAAACCGAGCAGGAAAACGTAAATGAAGATGCAGATATTATGCATCAGGATGACGGCGAGGATGATGAAGATGAACAACCCGTGATTCGTGATAGATGCTCGTATTTTTTTGCGATTTTTTTACTTATTTACAAGGGACAAGACTAACCAAAACTTTAATTCAAACCCACATTATGATGATTCCATAGTTGGAGTGTCTAATTACTCCACAGACATGATATTTTGAAGTTTGGTGGTTTAGCTTGTTTAAAAATTGAAAATTAATATCTTGTAATAATTATAATTTTTCCTATTGTTAATATCGGCTTTGCCTTTGAAAATACTTAGAAAGTCATAATTTTTGTAATCTTTGAATTTTGAAACTTTACCGCTTTTATTATATCGCTCGTTTCATTGGTCCCATTCTGTATCATGCGCATTGTATTTTATTTCAAACTGGGTTGCAGTCACGAATAAGTTTTTTTTTCTTAAAAAATTTTTACACGTTTATAAAATTTTACATTGTTCGTTTGTCCAACATTTCGTGATGTCCTTTTTACAATTTTAAAGTTTTAACAAAATGTTTTAATATTTTAATATGTTCGACACGATTAAGTAATGCTGTGGCGATTTTCATAATTTCAAGCTTCGTATAACAAGTAAGTTTCTTTAGAATTAGTAAAATTAATAAAAAGTTGTTTTTTCTTCATTGTAACTTGACATGTTGGTTCCATTTGACCTCATGGTTTTTGACTTGAAATTTTCCATTTTAGCGTTTAAATGCTCTGAAGAAGATTGAATAAACAATCGAAACATTAGCAATTAAAAAAGTTGTTTTAATTAACATACTCTTTGGACCGTTCATCCTGAATTAAACAAATTTTACTTGTTACCCACGTACGGTCGTTGGATACTTCTTGTTGTTGTTATAATTATCAATTTTAATATTAACAGCTGTCGTATATGTATAAATAGAGCATATTAATATATAGGCTGTTTCTGTAAGTCATGGCCAGTGATGGGCGACAGGTAAATACCCGGTGGGTACGTATTTATCCAAGTATCTATCCCTTGGGAACCTACCAAAACAGTGGATACTTAATCAATTAAAATTTATAGTAATACATGAATATATTTTTAATTTGAAGTTATTGATTAATTCACAAAGAAATAACAATATCAGTTTATGTAGTTAGTAAAGAAAAGTTTAGTATTAGTTATACTTTTAGTTCCAGAGGAATTTACAACAATCAAGCACTGAATGGCAATTAAAACTAGAACTAACACTAGACTTAGTACTAGAAAGCTTCGGTTTAACCATGCACGGCTACGCCTGAATATTTCTAGTACTAGATCTAGTGTTAGTTCTAGTATTACTTTAATACAAGTATACAGCAATTTAAGAATACAAAGTAAAAATAAAGCCAACATTAAAGCGAAAGCTAATACTAGACCTAGAATGGAAAACATTTAAGTTTAGTCGTACCTCTCTTAAGACGGAAGGCAACCCAATTCAATTTCAGTATTAACACTAGACTTAGAACTAGGAACATTAGGGTTTGACGGCATGAAAAGATGTACGAAAAATAAAAAAGGGGTGGCTACTGATCCTCCAGCAGCCACCTACAAGCTAGACTTCTTGCCTTGTGGGAAGATGTGCAGTCTGAAATTGGTGGTTACGATGAAATTTCAAGTGATGAAGGTGAAATAGACAACTTGAATGAAAGTGATCATTACAGCGACACTGAACAAGATATCAGCGACGATGAAAAAGACATAGATGATAATGATAATAACCAGATCAGCGCAGGTTTATTTTATTTGGGGAAGGACGGTACAAAGAAATGGTTCAAACATCCACCTCGGCCAAATGTCAGAACAAGATCAGAAAATATTGTCACGCAATTACCTGTCATTAGAAGAGGATATAGAGATGGTAAAACGGCGTTAGAATGCTGGAAATATTTCTTCACTGATGAAATGTAAGAAGTAATTTTGAATAACACAAACGAAAGAATTTTGATGAGGTCGTCTACTTATGGACAAAAAGATCAATATAAAATAAAACAAACAGACAAGACGGAATTGCTAGCTTTATTTGGTCTTCTCTTTTTAGGAGGCTACTACAAATCTGGACGTCAAAATGTAAAGGATTTATGGGCAACTGACGATACAGGAGTTATGATATTCAAAAAAACTATGATCCTACAACGTTTCAATTTTCTTTTGTGTTGCTTGCGCTTTGACAGTTTGGAAACTCGTATTGAGAGAGTGGCACTCAATAAACTTGCACCGATTAGGACAATTTTTGATGCATTTGTTCTGAATTGCAAACAGATTTATTCACATAGCATGTACCTTACCGTCGATGAACAATTGATAGCTTTTCGGGGAAACTGTCCATTCCGTCAGTTTATCCCCAGCAAACCCTCAAAAAACGGCATAAAAATTTTTGCTCTAACTGATGCAAGGTGTTTCTATACTATAAATTTAGAGGTTTATGTAGGTTTGCAACCTGAAGGACCTTTTAGAATAAGCAATAAACCAGAAGATATCGTGCTTCGATTGATAGAACCAGTAACAAGAACTGGGAGAAATATTGCATTTGATAACTGGTTTACCAGTTAAAGCCTGATTCAACGATTACTAACAGAACATCGTTTAACGGCTGTTGGTACTGTTAGAAAAAATAAAAAAGAATTGTCAAAACCTTTGGCATCCACACCAGGAAGACCATTGCCATCAAGTATGTTTGGCTTTCAAAAATCACTATGGTATCGTACATGGAAAAAAAGAATAAGAACGTTTTAATGTAGTCTTCGCTCCATCATGACGATAAAATTGATGAATCAACTCGACATCAAGAGAAGCCTGATATTGTAACATTTTACAACTTGACTAAAGGAGGTGTTGACACACTAGATAAGCTTTCAGCTTCCTATGATGTTTCAAGAAATTCACGGCGATGGCCACTAACAATATTTTATTCGATTCTCAATACTGCTGGGATAAATAGTGAAATTGTCTACAGAAATAATACAAATGATTATACCACCAGCAGACGACACTTTTTGAAAAACTTGGGCAAGTAACTAATTGCAGAACACCAGGCACGTCGTCTCAAAAATAATAAGCTTCCCAAAGATCTTCGCTCCCAGCAATCTGGAAATTCAGGAACTAATCAAAATGAAACACCAAAAAGAAGACGATGTGAATTTTGTTCACGCAATTCAGATAGAAAATCACAATATTTTTGCAAAACCTGTAAAAAAACCATTTGCTTGTCACACGCAAATTTTCTTTGCAATGAATCTATTAATAATAATTATGATGATTACGAAGGAATGTAAGTGGTTCTAACGTTTATTTTGATAATTTTTGATTAGTTTAGAAAGAAAAGTATCAAATATAAGTTTGTAGCTATTTTTGACTGTTAACTGTTAAGAATAAAATAATAATAAATGTATTCTATAAATTTAAGATATTTTATTTCAAGTTTATTGATTATACTGTGTGCATTTCCAACCTAGGCTCTATAAAACTATTGGGGTCTAACATACTCCAACAGACTGAACTTGTCCGTTTGACTAACCAGACTTCCTGAAGGTTAAACAGAGAATTTAAAATATACTTACTTCCTTAACGTTATATTTTAAATTTATTATTTAAATGCTCGTTTCTCTATCTTAAATGACAGTACACCGCAATAACATAATGATCTCTTACAAAATGAGGGGTTTTCCATGAGAAAAATTTTAATGATACACTTTACTCAGTGAAACACTACATTAAAAGATTAACGAAATATCCTATAGATGTGGACATTACTCCAGAAATGAAAAAGACCCTTTCTCACTTTGCATCAGATTTTAAAAGTAAATAGCTAAAATCTAAAAACAATAAACATATGTCTTTCAAGGAAGGGAATTGATAGATATTTTCATAGAGTTTGCTATTCATTTATTTGTTGAAAATATCTAAAAAGTGCAATTGCTCAAAAATTTGCGTGAAACAAAGCACTTTCATTGTTTATTGAACCATTTTTATCGAAGTGTAGTATAATAAAATACGTCAGAAAGATCAGACAGAATAAGTTAGCACAGAATGATACTATCCATGAGAAGTATATAGAATTGACAACAGTGTTCTTCATTCTATGCTCCGCGGAACCCTACGGTTCCACTCATAGGCACCGAATTTTGAAAATGCAATGGTGCTGAGTGCTCAAAAAGCCTAAAATGGGGAAGAACTCAAACGGCGAAGTAAGACTGAAAAGATCTGAAAAAAATTCAAAGTACACTCTCCAAAAAAACGTTCGCAGCAGTTGCTAAAACTGAAGATTCAAATGCGAAAAATACTTGAAAGTAATAACTTTAGTAATATTAAGTGTTCTGGAAGCATTCCAAGTCTTTTAATAGCAGTAACAAGATTCCCAGGAGCAGCAGCACGTCTTCTGGAAGCAGTTCAAATTTTCTTGAGATATTACAAGTCTTTTGAAAGCAGTATAAAGTCATTTAGACGCAATATCAGGTCTTGCGGAAGCAGCATCAAGTTCTCTGCAAGCAGATCAAATCTTCTAGAAACAGTATCAAGTTTCAATTCTAAGTCAATAGTTCATTAAAATTAAAAAAATTATTGAAAATAACAACTTAAATTCAGATAAAACCCTGACAAATTCTGTATGTAGAATTTTGTATGAAAATTAAGTAATACGACTTAATACGACACAAAGAAACGAGTTATAGTCTTATACAAGCAGTATCCAGACTTCTTTCAGAAGCATTTAGCTTTGAATTATAAATACTTATTCTCTTAGGCCTATTACTACCATCTTTTAGTTGAAGTTATCTTATAGATACCCGTCTACTAGCCAATCAGAGTGCGTAAAATAGCCGTAACCATGGTAACGATCTGTTGGTGGTAGTAACGAGCCTTAATAGCAAGTCACTTCTGTAGAGAGAATGTACTCTTCAGTTATCAGAACCTAGTTTTCTGCCAACAGTATGTAGATTTCTGTTTGCAGTCTTTAGGCATTCGCCAGCAGTTATGATGTTCTTCAAGTAGTAGCCAGACTTCTTTTAGAAGTATTTAGCTTTTATTAGCAATGTTCAGTTTATAGCTGTTACTCTAGGCAGTAGAGTAGTTAGACAGTAAAGCAGTTAGTCTACTGAATAGTCTACAGAATTGATAGGGTTTTCTATCAATTCTAGAGTCTAGACTTTTACCAGCAATTATCATCTTCTACAAACTGTATCCAGACATTTTTAATTATTTTTTATAGCAGTTACACTGTAAAGAGAATATAGTATTCATTTACCAGGATCTAGTTTTCTGTCAACAGTATCTAAACTTGTGCTAGCTGTTACTAGACTTCTGCCAATAGTTATTACTATTTTATGTAATTATTTTTGAGATTATGTGCAAGTAACTATTGTTATTGCTTTTTATCAAAAAAAAACTCGTATTTTTTGATTAAACATGGATACGTTTTTAGTGGTCTGTGTTGTACCTTTTTTATCGTGTAAATACCACCAGATATATACCCAGGGTATATTCCCTTGAAAGTAAATACCCAAGTATTTAACAGCACTGGTCATGGCATGATTTTAATCAACAATACTACAGGAAAAATGATCAATAATCGCATGAACATTTTTGGTCTAAACTGGTGGTTAAGAGTCATGACGTTGGTAGTCACCAAAAGTTATTTACTGAAAGCTTTTTTAATATGTTGCATTTTCCAATTGATTCTAAAAGCCCATTTCTTTCACAGAAAGATTCAACTTTGTTTTAAGGAAAAGTAGAGCAAGTATCAAATTATTATCCAACATACTTTTATGGCTAATGGTTGATAAAAATGGAAAATAATTACAGGTTTAGGTAACAAACTGCCAATTCAAAAAAATATGTGCTACTAAACCAAAAGATAACAAAACATTTTAGATTTTAGACAAATCGAAGTGCTACTAATACCGTTTATTTAAGAAGTCTTAAGTATAACAACTATTGACAATGCAAAAAATAAAAGATGGTATATTACCGTACACTATATATGATTTGTTTTCATAATCGCCTATAATTAATAAAATTGTTTCCAAAACAAGGTAATTTGTTTAGGAATGGAAAGTGTAGGCTTGAAACTAAATGAAAAAACTAATTTCTGCCTAAAATCTTATGGTACTTTTCTTGTATATTCACTTAAAGTTTTACATTGCTAATGAAATCTTTTTATGAACACTCTTGAAAAAAAGTAGATAAATCCAGTATTTAATTAGCTATTACATCTTTTAACATGTTTACAATCGTCTCTCAATTTTAATCAAATATTTCTGGAAATTGATACGCAATAAGTATTAGCTTTAGATATCATTTTTGACCAAAGAGAATTGCTATGTTACCTAACTAACCCCTATTGCAAAAAAATAAATTTCAAATTTCCTAATAATGTGATTTGGGGCAAACATTTTCACAGGAATCATCATTACTTTTACTCTAGTATTTATGATTAAAATTATGCCACCATTTCCACAAAAAACATCCTATATAAATAAAAGTACTTCTGCACACAATAACAGAACGATAACATTTTTGTCTTTATTATTATTTGTAAGGTCATTAACTCTTAAATGGCAAGCCACGTTCAGGTTACTGCATCTTTAGCATTTAGCAGCTCATAAATTTCAAATGCTAAGCTCCATAATAATGTATTGTATGCACAATAGGCAAAGAACGGTAATTCTTTAGATTAGTCATCAAAAAACAAGGTCTCATTCACAGAATTACTTGATGAATATTTGTATCAACCATGTCACATGTGACTTGCAATAATATTGTAAGACTAAAAAGATAAATTTGAGATAATTGTTGTAATTGACACGTAATCATAAGTAATCCGTTCTCAAATGAATTTTACATTTAAATATAAAACGAAAAATTAACAACAATTGCCATAGGCTAAAATAATTAGGTACATTCTAACGACCATGAAATTGACCATAAACTATGTATATATATAAATAGAACTACCAGCAAATTCATAGATGTCTTTGAAGATACACTTCTATCGATGCTACCTTTAATACCCTATTCAAATACTACATCCCGGATCTATCGACTGAAATCTTTTTAACATGGGCATTAACCGAAACTCTCTCAAAATGCCGATTTCCTCAATACAACATCTTACGATGGATTCAAGTCATATTGTGCATAAGTGGGATCAGGAAAAAGTTTAACAAATTACATGCCAACAGTGATTGTCAAAACTACTATTGCTCAAAATGCTGCTAAGAAAAGTAGTGAAAGTTACAACTTGGCAAATCTATCTTATTGTTAAACTATAAATTTCAAATGCACAATAGCAAATGGACTGCGTTTAGTATACAGTGCTCAACAAAAGTATTTGTGTATTTACTTCATACGGAACATAGTTATAACTTCACCTGCAGCTTTTGTAAAGCTTAACAAGTACTAAGGTTTTAGAGACTGTAATACATCTTTTCGATATATTATCGTACTTCGTTTTCGGAGCTGATAGATCAAGATAGGTTCACCAAACTGTACGGTAATTTCTGTAAGAATACTTCCCAGATATTCTACCGGTTATTCCATTCTAAATTATCATCTGTGTTATCATCAGTTGTGGACTAAATTAATTTTTTTTTTTATATTTTCTGAGAAATGTTTAGCGATACACCAATTCTTTTTTCACACGAATTGTTTGGTTTTAATACGATTTTCAATATACAGAATGTTTCTGTAAGTCGTGGCATTTTTAATCACAAATACTACAGTAAAATTTTGATGGTTTGTGTAAAAATGTATGCTATATATATCGAGAAATGACTGATATGAGCCTTCAAGGTAAAAAAATTTTTAGTCATTTTCCTAATTATTTTCAACATGGGAAATCTTTTAAGATCAGTTTTGAAAATATACAACTATGGGAACAATGTTATATAGGATGTTCATAAAGGTTATATCCTTAATTTCTTTTATTACACCATAACCCCCTAATTAAATTTTATTATTCGATTTTCTACAATTTTTTTTACAAAGTGAATAAGGAATTTAGGTTGAGTTCAAAAGTACATACTTTGCTTTATAAATCACATAATTCTTCATTAAGATATTTCAAGAATTCAATTTTTTATGATTTTTCAAAAATGAGCAATTAAATTGGATATTTTTTGCAATGATACGAATTAACGTTGAAAAAATTAATCATAAAAGATTATGAATCATAAACATGGGTTGCATTCTTAACTGCTTCTACCATTAATGAAAATATCTCAAAAACTACCTTAAATATTTTAGAAACAACTTAAAAATGATGACTTCTATCAAAAATTATAAGAGTAAAATATTTTTAAAAAGAAATGGGCAACTGGAATCATTTTGTAATTTTAATGATTTAAGACGTAATAAAAAAGATTTAACCTTTGTGACCAGCCTGTATAACATTGATAAGTAGTTCCCGTAGCTCCATATCTTTGAAAATGATCTTCGACAAGTTTTCAAGGTAACATTAACAGCCAAATTTTATCTTTCTAAGACAAGCGACACTAAAATATTTAAAGATATGTTAAAATGATTTGATTTGATAAAGTCCATAACCTTATGGAGCTCGAATTTATGATAAAGGTATCCTAGTAAAAGGTGGTTTTTATTTCTCCGACAATTAAAGTAAACAAAACACTGATTTTCAACTTTTGATAAACATTTTTTAAAGGTTAAGTACAGCAAATGTGATATTTCAAACGCTTTACCAAATAATGTAGAGTTTTTAGAGAGATATGGGAAATCATCTCTCTTATAATCAAAATAATATGGTTTAATGCTGCAGCTAATAATTTTCAAAAACATAATAATTCTTATATTTTTTCCTATTTAAAATAAAAATTTACAATATACTTATATGACTAAAAATAATTAATTACTGTAAATGCCATTTTCAAAGTAATTCAATGCGATATGAACTTAAGAAAATATTGAATTATTATGCAAAGTTTAAAAACCAAGAAACAGTGGTTATACAAATAGCAACAAACGCTTAGCGAAACAATATTAATTACACTCTCATTCCAATCACTTTTGTATTCCAACACTTACGTAATTACAAACAATCAATTTCCATTTGTTTTTAAACAAATCGTAAAATTTGTGTATTTACATACAAATACCACCACAACATTTATCACTTTAAAAAGAGTAATTTGCGTGATAAATGAATTCCTTTTCCATCAACTTAAAATAACTAAAACGTCATTAATATTTTTTAACGACTTTTTCTTCCATTTTTTTTGGTAAATCTACCTCCATCAAATATCTCGATAACGAATTGGTGTTCATAAGTGATTAACGTCCGTTCGGAAATATGTACTTACAAAATACATGGGCAAACAAAAAATATTCGGTCATGGTGTGTTATAAACGCAATGTCAATTCTTGTTAGCGGGTTATCTTAACAAACGATGAATTAAGTATAAATAGGCATTAATCATCGCTAAGTGTTAGTTATAACGAGAATAGACACGTAGCCGTTTATGGAAAATATTGTCACCGTTGTCGCTTTTATAAGATTTGAACCCAATTTCGAAACGATTTCTTAGAAAGAGAAATACAAACAGGGTGTTATGTAATATCGTTTCAGATGCGAATAAACGTTTTGAAGCCCGAGTACTATAACGCTCGTGATGACGATTGCGTTGCATAAATTGACCAAATAGCACGTCGACAACTTCTATTTCATTTTGCATAATCGAACCAATACGAATGCCAATTATACTTAGCGTTGTTGGTAGTGACATTTGTGTATTGCACCGGACAAAACTCTCCTTCGCTAATCAATAGACTGCTAATTATCCGTTCCATTTCATTAAAATATGCAATGGCGGGTCGACCTTCGCCCACTAGCAGGATCAATAACAACTATTTTATACCCGTCGCTACGAAAAATGTTGGTCAATGCTGGAGGGAACAATTTAAAATTTTTCTTCTTCGACACAGTGGAGAGTGGAATCTCAAAACTACAATAAGTACGATCTCTATGATTTCTTACTAATGATTTCTTCGACCCCGAACGAATTGTGCATATGAAATAGAATTAACACATTCACTGTCAGTGCCACCGATAAATAACGGGGAATGGAAAGGTTATATAAAGAGTATAAAAAAAAACATGATACATTTTGTACAATCTACATTATCAAAAACGAATTGCCCCCACTATAACCTCATTATAGAACCCCCAAGTAGCTCATAATGCGTTCCAGTTTTGCATATGAAAAGGGTGGCCCCGTTCGCAAGTATCCCTTAAACGTCAACATTTTCATATATTTGGCCCACCCCTTAAACGGGCCCAACACGAAAGCACCACCGTATGATACGTTGTATTGTACTCCAATGTTTATACAGAACGCGTCGTCCCTTATATTTGTATGTATTATTCATATTCGTGAGTGTATGATCGACAAGTGACAGTGCACAGCTGGACGTTTATTTCATTTTATATTTCAACCATTTTTTTTTGAAGTGTTTTGATTATATACGGCAAGCTTTTTGGATGACCGTCTACTACTACCTACGTGTTCGTTCTCGGTTTGACCGGTAGCAAAGCTACAAGGCATTTTTGGCCGAACAGCCGACGATGCCAACAATGGCACAGGACGCATTGTTAACCGGATCTGCCGCTGCACAGTCCATTCGGATCTATTCAAAGAGACTCAGGATGGAGGAATGGAGTTATTGTGTCGATCTGACTCCTGGCTCGCGTACATTACAAAACAAGATCAAATAAAAAACCTCGAAAACGGATGAAGAGAAGGAGAGAAATTATATGGGGATGTTCCTTTTTAGTAGTAATTAATCTAAAATGGTGGGTAATAATACTAATGACACTTACCCAGACGCTTCGAAATCTCGGAATTGTGCATCTTCGGATTTTCTTGAGCGATTTTACGGCGCTGCAATCGAGACCACACCATAAAAGCGTTCATAGGCCGTTTTATGTGATCCTCTTGCTTCTTCGTCGCCTGTACCGAATTTGAGAGTCCTTGGGGTACCCCAAGGGCTGCTCCGCCGAGAGATGCCATCCTCGACAATCCCTCAGCTGCGCTAAATCCGCCGTCGCACATTGGACCAACGGATCTATAACAAACATCACTTATTATTATACAAAATTTAACACTCAAATTTAAAAAATACTCTCTCTGAAAATACATTATTAAAATTTACATAAAACTATTTATGCAGCTTCCGAACTACCCACAACTCTAAGTAAATCGTGTAACATGCCAATGCATCCATTAGTATCAAAAACAAGTCTACGAACGTCGTTTGCAAAAGGAGTAATTACGCAACTTCCTTCGAAGTAGCAATTAGGGACTTCGCGTGAAAGTGTCGACATTATTGGCCCCATCTCTTGACGTTCTCGCCGCGGTAAATATCTTAAGAGGAACGGATTCACCGGGAATCCAACCGTTCCCACGGAACACTTTGCGAAACGAGTACGAGAAGAAAATGAAGATGAAGAAGGCGGCATCAAGGGGACGCACAGCATCGCTAATTTTTCGGACCGTCAATCCGGCCAATTACAGTTGCATAATTAAGGTCGGAGTGTTGAATGGGACGAGAAGAATTCTGGTATCTGCTGATGATGCTCGAACGAATACCCACCTTAAACGCCGATTCATTTTCGTTATTCATTTTGGGCATTCATCGTTGTTTATTGTTGGAGAACTAACGGAAAATGAGAGTTTAATGAAAATGTTCGGAATGTTGGACGTTTGCGTTTAGTTGGTATTTTAAAGTTGGTATTCCAACGGGATTGAAATAGCTCAAGATATTCATTGTAATAGTATTAAGGTGAATTTAATTGAAAAGGAGAATTTAATAGAGATTTTATTGAAACCGTTTATGTAATACTGAGTCGAAAATAATGTGGAAAATAACGACTCGTCTATTACAGTAATGTGAGCAATTTGAAGTTCGTTGGTGAATAATTTTCTTAAGTCGTATACTTGTGGTCGATTTTTTCAAAAAAGCGATTCAAGTAAAAGTTTATCTGCAAACTGATCGTGTTTGATGATTTGAAAATTACAAAATTAACTTTGTAATTGGAAATTAACATTTTGTAAGAAGGCAAAAGAATGTTTAATGTTGGGTAACTCTAATTTTCAAACATTCGGATTGAACGTCTTCTTTTATAACAAAATTTGAAAAGAGCGATCTGAAAGTGTAGTTGCAATTACCGTTCAATTTCGCATTTATTCTTCTTCTTAAATTTAGTGTTTCATCATTGATGAAAAATTCTTCTACCTGCAGGTATTTCTACAATATGTTGTTTGAAACTGACAGTTTAACCGTCTCAATAAGAAATATGTCTTAATTGTTGGTTAATTGGAAAATTACGAACTGCAAGATATCGCAGTTCAAGATAATGTAGTTATTACGGCCCAGACTGGGCTGAATCTCGATTCTAACTGGACAAAATTATTTTATGGGCTTAATAAGGGGTAGAATGTTAAAAGAGCTCGAACAATATAAGATAGCAAGATCTTCAAAATGTCTTTATTTTAAGTTTTCATAAAAAAAATCGACCATAACTCAAAAATCACAAGAGTTGAAGAGAACCCTATCAGAAGAATATCGTTTGTATTGAACAAAAGTAGCACAATCTGTAATCAGTTACAGCCTAGATATATAGAAAGATAAACAAAAATATAGCGAATATCCTCAAAATACAATAATTTCGGGTTATAAGCACGAACATCGACCACTTTCAAGCAAATTCTTTTTGAATGAATATTGTTGGCAATAATAATGGAATCATAAACGACCATAACGAGATACAATCTTTCTAGATATAAGAACTTTCTAGTATTCCTTATATCCTTATTGTTTGTCTTCGGTGCTTTCCCTGAAAGCTGCACCTTATAGCTTGTTTGCTATAATAATAATTCTTTTTGTGTATTTAGGTTTGAAAAACTTTTCCTATACATGAAAACCGTATGATGATAAGAAAATGGTGATGAGGGAGTTTAAAATCTTGGATATTCATATGTCAAAAGTTACTTTAAATACTTTTGACATGACATCTATGTAGAACATAACGTTTATTTAGACATGTTGGTTCTAAAACTGATTGTTTTTATAATGGCAAATGTAGTGACATATGTAGTGCTGTATACATAAATAGAAAGAATCGAAGAAACTCAAAGAAAATTGAGAAGTTTTTGCACATAACTTTATGTGAGCAAAGAAATATTAATTCTTGAAGTAATTTTATCCATTCATCCTTTCTGCCAAGATCAGCTCTTACAGATCTCTCCATTTATGTACAATTTTGGACGTATGTTTTGAAAATACATTTTATTGTCAAAGACAATTCGGTTAAATTTATTAAGAACTTAAAACAACAAATTCTTATTAAAGGTACAAATTCGAAAGTCGTCATATAGCCCTAGATCATAATCGAACTTAAATAGTGTTTAAAAGTATTGGAATACCTAGCTGATTGTGCAATGTTCGTGACATTTTGATTCTTACTTGAGAAAGCACTTCAAACAAAAATTTGCCTTCATTCTTGTTTGAGTTTTCCAAAACATTGCATATTCTGAGAAACTCTAAAAAATGTTTGCCATTATTTACCATACTTTTTCAAAAATACAATCAACAAACATTATTTAAGATTGTCTGGCTACGATACTGGTTGGAACTAAAGTAACAATATTTAATTAACTTTACCGTCTCGACCTTAATGCAACTTATATTTGTCATGCTTAGTATTATTTTCAGGCTTTTGAAGGGATCTATTGTGAGTTTAGCCAGTCAAATGTTTAGGGTCATAGTAAATATGAGTACTTAGTAAACCTTAGTATTGCTCAATAGGTCTTGTTCCCTTATGTCGGCGAGTGTCAAGAGAGCGTTACCAAAGATTTTGTATCTTGGTGACGCAATTACACAATATATGCTTGAGTGTTTTTGACTCGATGTTCCAAAGTCGACAAGTTTGGTCCTTAGCTTGTGACGGGTTAGGAAAAAAACATTAAAAGTATCCTTAGATTCTCTTTGTTTTGCTCATAAAATCTCTTGTGTTTTGCATTGCGGTGGAATTATCATACTTTTCGCTATCTGTAATCTGGAAGTCCTTTCCAGCGTGAGGCTGTCTTTGAGATCGTCCCTTTGATCAGGATTTTCGTCTCATCGTTGCACACAATGTCACCTTGAACCCGCCATAGGGTACATAATTATTCCTAGCGAGTTCTCTCAGGTTGCTGGTACATTCTCTGTCATATTTGCTTAATAGTTATTGGATTATATTTCTAATAAATTTCTGCTATTATATTATTACCAGATCTTACCAAATACATATAAACAGTTAGATTCTTGATTGATAGAAATGGGATAACAATTAGATACAATATATTTGTTATATATTAAAAAACCATCAAGATATTTTCAAAGCATCTTGTGCCGCTTCTGAAGTATTAAAAATTTCAAAATCTAAATCAATAACTAGTAATGAGAAGATTACTTTCAACAACAACTTATATATCACAAAATATTTCCTTTCATCATATCGCTGAGTTCACTGGAATTTCACTCTCATTCTCAGTAAATTATTCTCTTCCTCATTTTGACCCAAATCCATGAGTAATAGACTCACATTTCCTTATTTATTAATTAACATCAATTAATCTGACCAATGATGATAATAGTTAAAAAAAGATTAATATTATTTTTTTTAATACTTCAAAATGCCTAAACACCTTCACATTAATTAATTTATAAGCAATAAATTAATTTGACCATTACTTAAATATTATGCTCATGGATTAAAGTTTTATTAAGAACTGTTTCATTTAATTAATTTTAAAATGATTATTTCTTTAAAGGTTAGGCATTTATGTAATTAGAAGTCTTTATACTATGAAAAACACCGCCATCATTAATTTCAATTATTCTTTAGCTTGAAAGTACGTTTATTAATATGTAAGTATATGGCGAGAGAAACGTTTTCAAGGATCTTTGACTAACGGATCTATTAGTTAACAAATTGACCGTTCAATATTGTGTTTCATATTGTACTCGCACATGACCGTGTATTGCGCAATTAATCAATTGCGGATTAATAACCTACTTATCGCACTCAAGATACATTATCGATTAAACACGCATTTTTACTACAGGTTTAATTAAAACCTATCGTAATTCATGACGTGTGAAGATTTTTTCTTTGTTGTGTAATTGTCCAACTTTAATTATAAATTAAAAAATAACGAACATTTAAGTACGAGTTATTTGAATTTAATGATAACGATGGGTTACTTTGCATATATAGCTATTAGTTCGTTTCTTCGACTTTGAAACCATCTGCTTTGCGCTCACCAGAGCGTTATTAAAATTGTCCAAGACGTTCGTTTAATTTGTGTAAAAAACCACCGTGACCAGGTGCGTGATTCATTAACTTCTTTGTATTGTTAACCAGAAAACCTATGCAAAAGACCAAGAAATAAGGAAAATAATAAGGCTTAAATCATTAAAATGTTGCGTTGATGATTTAAAATTGAAATTGAAAATTTGTTTGTACAGTAAACTGATCGTCGAAAACAGAAAACTTTGTTCTCTTCTTTCTACTTAATGTTACGTCAATTACACAACCAACGGATCAGGATGTCTTTAAGACAATGAAACGCATTAATAGAAGGTAGATGGTATTAGCTTAGCATTTGCTTGACCACTAAATCTGAACTAATTGCGTTAGTACAGAACATCAATGGGTTCAAGAAAACCAATGGCAATGAAATGGAAACAACACTGGATCCATGATCCAGTGTTGTACTAATTATCAACAACATAATTGAAGAAGTCTTGTTGCCACCAAGTATGACGCAGATTTGTTCATCTGCAAATAAGAGTGGAAATGAAGAAATTGTAGTAAGCTATCCTCGAGTATTATCAATCGCTGATTCTGTATGGCAGAATTGTCACACAAGTACTGTATCTCTGTAAGAAATCTTAGACCAAGCTAGTATAACGCAGCCTTATTCATCCGGAAACAAGAGTGTAAAAGAAGAAATTGACAAAATGGTACGCTAAGGCATCAACATTTGCAAGACTAGATTCTGCGAATGTTGAATCCGCGAATATTGAAGTACTGGACGTTATATGGATTAACTATTTCTATGTTGTTTTGAAAATGTTAAAACATATAGCAAGATTATTTAAAAATTTCAATTAACAAAAAAGAAAAACTCTTTGTAAGAAGAAATTGAGGCCATTTTTAAATTTAGTGCTCCATTTCGTCAATGGATGTTCTTTTCAATAAGATTATTTGCTTTTTGTATAAATAAATTAAGTTCTTTTTCATCCGTTGCTGATTCATTTTCTATTAGTAGTGCTTCTAAGTCTGCACTGAACAACTCATCCTATTGGTGATTGACAAGAGATTCGACAATAGCTGTTACAATGGTTTGAAAATCATCTCTTGGTAGTAACCATGGAGAGAGGACAGTGTCCTTTTTGAACAGTTTTTTCTTCATCGATTAGGTATGGTTGATGCTTTAGTGTAATTTAAAGTAAGTAAGTTATGAAAATACATGTAATCGCATGGTCAATATTGCGGATGTTGCAACTAAAGGTGCAACATTCTCACACTCGTCATAAATACATTATAAACAGACATTAAGATTCGGTTAAAAATAGTACGATACGATTAATCAAGCTATTAAATCTTCAAATATTCGGGGTACGAGTACTGACTCCTTTGGGTCCCGGATAGTCTGCAATACTCAGGCACTAGGTGATATTATTTTTTGCATATACAAAGAGAGAGTTAGAATTTTCAATTCTGCAAATGACGTACGGCAATCATTGTAGTAGTTTAATTGCTATCCCATAAAAGTTACCCCATATTAGCAGCCCGTATGAGATTAAATACTGGCAGAGCGAACGCTGATGATGATACATCACCAGTCAGGACAGACTGTATCTCGCAGCACATAGACATTGCTACTCTATTTCTTCGCAACTTCTTCAGCGGGTTGCGCAAAACATAATTTTTGGTCCAGATGTAGTTTCAAGAATCTGACTGCCGTATGCTCACCCCTCCCAAGTCCGACTCTTCAATGTTTATCTGTCGTCTAAGTGTAGAGGTGGAGATATTCGTTTTCTCTGTATTTAAATAAAGTTTATTTAAAGTCAATTCATTATAACGCCTTGGTCTAAAAGTTGTAACATGGTTGTTGTGTTGAGCGAAAGAAATATCAACTCCACATCTGAGCAAGCGAATTTGAGAACATGTACTGGATGACATGAGGATACCCAATATCAATAAAACATGACATGAGGAGTCATCTAAGCTTTTAAATTAGCTCACCAATACACAGGAAGAGATTCTTTGTCCTTATTATGGATTAGCTGCTCGATATATTAACATTAGTTTTGCCATAAAACATGGCATTTGTTTCTAATAAAGTCTAGTTTTATGCGCATTGAATGTATTGACATAAACTTTTAGGAAATTTTACTGCTTGCTGATGATTCTGCTGCAGCTGATTCTCCACTCAACTTAATGTTACGTAGTTTAAAACGTGTTATCAATCATTCAAACCATCCCCTGCTTGATTTAACTTCCATATTAGCTGAAAAATGTTGATAAACTTGGCTTGGCATTATGCATTAATCTTGCCCTAGGTTAATGAATTATTTTTGCGACATTCTATTTAAAGATAAAGAGAGTTCTCCTATAGTCAATATTTACATAATCGCGAATATCTGACGTTACCTTAATAATTAATGTTCTTTTTCTTTCTTTATAGATCTTACTACGGTAGTTTTTTACCCTTCTCAGAGCATACTACGAACTTTAATCTTCTTCGTAGAGTCATAACGAGAGACCGGATTTATATGCTTTTCCATATTTTGCATTTTTATCATATACAAATGTAGCTATCCATATGCAGTGTCGCGTACTAAGATGTTTGACACCCCAGAGCTGGGTTGGGCAGACGAAACTAGTGCCCTCCTTTTTATACAAAATTTAAAAAAAGATTATAGTGTTAGTTAAATTTTTACTTCAATTGAAATCAACCCAACCCAATCCTGTATATTTGGACTGAAGTAAAACTAGAACTGATACCAGACCTAGAACTAGATCCATTTGGGTTTAACTGTCCTTAGAGATTTATGGCTAAACCCGAATTTTTCTAGTTCTAGCTCTAGAGTTAGATCTAATGATATAAAACTAGAACTAACATTATCTTTTCACTTCTAAGTTTAGTGTTAGCTCTAGTTTTACTTTAATTGAAATATGCAGGGTTGCTAAATCAGTTTGTAAAGTGCTCTATTTCAGAAACTACTCATTGTAGAGGCCTTCGTTAAAAAAATCTGTTTAGGTGCACGGATAAACCCAATCCAATACAACCTAACCCTGTATATCTGAACTCAAATAAAACTAAAACTGAGACCTAGAACTAGAATCATAAACCCGAATGTTTCTAATTCCAGATCTGGACTTAGATCTAATGATATAAAACTGGAACTAACGCTAGGCCTAGAAATGGAAAGATTCGAATTTAGATGTGCGTCTTCAGATGCACTATTCGTTGTAGAGGTTTTTCTTAAAAAAATGTTTTCAGAAGGACGGCTAAACCCAACCCTATATATTTGGAACTGTTTAAGCCCTACTAGAAAAACTTGAAACACTATTAAGTATTGAAAATCAGCTCATCAGAACTTTCAAGTTTTCAAATGTATGTTCGTGTTGGCGTTTGTTTCTATTAAAGTCCAGTTTCATTTGCATTAAATGTGCGAACGTAAACTTGTTCAAAACAGTAAGATTTTTTTCTATAAATTATCTTATTTTACCACAAAATTTTACCGCTTGCTGATGATTTTGCTGAAGCTGATTCTCCACTCAACTTAATGTTATGGCGAACATTTAAACCATCCCTTTCTTATTATAACTTTACAGACATCTTCAGCATCCATATTACCAAAAAAAAAAATTGCTTGTTAATAACTTTACTTGGCTTTATCCATTGCTCTAGCCCTAACTAATGATAAATTACCAGAGATATAATTAAGAGACCTACGAGAGATCTATGCTTTTCTTCCTTCTCTGTGGACTCATAACTAACTTTGCACGTTTGATAATAAAGTTTATTTCATTAAGATGAAATTTAAGATTACGGTGTAAAAAATCAGGACAAGTAATATAAACATTAAAATCGAATAGAATAGATACGCATGTGCAAAAATGTTATACTAGACTATTTTGAACAGCAAGAACTTTATGTTGAAAAATGCTACGCAAAATACGCCAGATAATCAAGAAAATAGAAAAAGTGCAACTAAAACCAAATGACAGATTTTTTTGAAAGAACATGTCATCGCGACAATGAAACACATTTACCGAAGGATAATGATAATGGCTTAGCGTTTGGTGAGCAACAAACCACTAAATGTGACTGATTGTATTAATACAGAATGTTAATAAGTTCAAGGAAACCGATGGAAAAGGGATCAAAAATGGATCCAATGTAATAAAAATAAGCTGAGAATCGACTTATTAACAATAACAAAATATTGAAGAAGTTTTGTACCAATCTAGTATAACATAGCCTTGTTCAGATATAAAAAAAATAGTCAGAGATGCACGTCTTCTTGATGAATTAAGCAAAATTGAACATTCTTTCAACTGCAGCTGAAGATGGATTTTAAGTATTTGTTTTATTAACATATTAAATTATTATTAACATTGCTTTATTAGTTCTTCTATTTTCCAAGTACTGTAATAATTCTAACCTAAACTTTCATCTTCTTTGAAATCAAAAATTATTTGCAGATTGAACATGAGTATCAGTTAAAATTAGGTTCCATCATTTTCTTCTAGAAAATCATCATCAAACCAACATTTGTTTATTAACACTCGCATGGCCGCGGTAAATTGCTGAATACTTTAGCTACGGACCAGCGACTTTTATTTTAAATACTAAAAAAAAACGACTCAAGTATTCATAAATAGACTAAATATATGTATTTCGAGGAAGTATCATGATACTCCACGATGACCATCCACGAGTGTATTAATATAAACAAAAAATAGGTAGAATACCTAAAATAGCAATGAGGAGATAACTACTTTCTGCAAATATTTCATCCCGGCATAAAATAATCCACTATAACTACTAATACAACAAAACTTTTTAGAATATAAACTACTTTAAGACAAAAGGTACTTGACTACGTAGGTGATAACTACATAGTTAACTATTTGTGTAGTTAACTACTGCCCAGCTTTGGTATTAATCAAGCGAGTAACGAACTGGAGAGGTGAAAAAGCTGCGAACGATGTTCTGAACTATTTTGAGCGTGAAGAACTTCTTATTGACTATTTAATCTTGCGCAAAATATTACAGATAATCAAGAAAATGTATAATTAAAACCAAAATGACAGATTTTTTTGAAAGAATTATTTAGAATATTTCAAAATATTATTAAGATATTATTCTGTTATTATAGAAAGAAATGTTTAAATTATCCGTGCTTTCCAATTATCCGTGTTCCTTGCGGTCCCATGAAGCACGGATAATCGGGATTGTACTGTATCGAGGTAATTTCGCATTCAAATTTACTCAACAGAACTAGTACACGACTTAATACCGTAGACAATACAAAGAGGTAATAAACGTCAGATAGCTCGCAAACGTCAAATAACTCAGGGGTGGTAATAGAGTTGTCAAGATACCACAGAAGCCGGCCAAAACGGTCTGTTTATAACTGAACACCGTGGGCCTTAAAGGGAAAGTGCGGGGCGTAGTGTGGCAAATGCGACCATCAGAAGCTGAAGAGCAGCAGCAAAGCAACGTCTACGGACGTTGAGGGTCGGTCGTCGCATTTACATTTACGGACCTCCTCTGCTGCCCTAATGTAAAACGGCGAGACCTTTACACTTACCGACGGCAACCACGGACAGGTACAAAAACCCGTTCCCGAACGACAACGTTCGCGTCGGCTTTCGAAAGAAGGATTTTAATGTGTCAGAATGCGCGAGGAATCGGTATCTTTTTGGTTGACGGGTTGTTTATACATATTAAACGAAAATTTTAAATGTGGATAAAACGATTCTTCTTTAAAATGACGTGGCTTCAAAAAAATTAAAAAGTAAGTACAGGTTTCTTTAGATTAATCAATAACGTTGGTTAATGGATGTAAAATAATAAATTAACAATTTAACCTGGAAATAAAAACTAAAATAAATTCTACGGACAATAAGTAAATACAACACAAAATACAAAACAAAATACGAATAAAACAAAAAATACAACAAATAATAAAATAAATTGAACAAAAAAGAAAAAAATTGATAACGTACACTTCGGGATTGTGGTAAGTCTCCTGGAGTGGACTTATTAATCCGTGTTGAACTGTTCCATCCATGCTCCTACAGAAAAATTTAAAACACCGTATACAATATTAAAAACAAAAATAAGTTTAAATGATAATATTGTTGTCATAATAGCTAAAACAATTTGTTTATATTAGCAAAATAAATATTTACAATAGTAATCAATAAAAGAATGAATACATTGTATATAATATGCATATATTCAAAGGCTTCATGTGGTGTTTGATTGAAAATATGTAAACATTTGTGTTGATAAAATCAAAAGTAAAGTCTGGTAATTTAAATGATCAATCGGTGTAATTTACTACTTCGTCTTGTAGTCCAGTATCGAATCATCAATAAGTGTGTACAGTGTAGAAGCAAATTCGATAACTGTTCTCGCAATTCTCAACAAATTACATCTTCATGATTCATAGAAAGTCGTTGTAAACATAGACTGGCGACAAATGACTTGACATCCTTAGAATTTTCACAAAAATATTAAATAATCTTTTTAGAATTTCATCATCTTCCTAAATTTCCTAAAAGTCTGCATTCTTAGATGTAATGAAAGGTTATATTTTTATAATTCTGGATAAAATATAAATCGGGCAGAAAAGAAAGATTGCTAAAAAGTCACTCAAAAGCAATAAAAGTCACTCACTAAAGTCACTACAAAAGCAATAAAAGAGCAATACAGAAAAGATGTCACCATAAGAAAGATTGGAATGAGACAAGTAATAGAAACAAACTGAAGAAAATAGAGGAAGGCCAAAAAAGGAGGAAAAGACAAAGGAACTCGTAATGGAAGAAATTTATTAGAAAATGACAAAAATTTGAGAAAAAGAAGGTGGTAGAAGAATGTGGAAAGACAAAAAGGAGGTTAGACTAGATTAAAAATTTTAAAGAGAGTGTGAAGACATGGTAAGGACCATTCCGTAGTAAGTTACAGCTACAATATTTAGAAGATGCCCTAGGTATTTTTTAGAAAATACGGCCTAAGTGGCAGTATTTTCTTACAACATTTAAACAGCCAGCAGCTAATAAAATTCACTATGGGGGAAGAAAACAATAACCAGCTGATAACACAATACAACATAAAAGAACGTCAAAAATTAGACATGCTTTATCTACATTCGCCATTCAATCAGTATAAGATAGAAGAAATACCAACAAGAAAAGTCAATGACTAAAAGACGTACATCAAGTTAGTTGTAACAAGCAACAATATATTGCTTTCTTCTGTTTGACATTAGTCATGAAACATGAAACCGATCCTCTATTACGATTTGTATTGCAAGCAGGAAGAATTGCGTAATCGTAGTCAGTACTATGTAGGCCAAATCGTACGGAACTTTAGATGTGCCTACTGTTAGAAGACGTTGTTATGTGGAACGTTAAGTTCTATATGACACTATAATCAGAGGATGACCAAAGATAATCTATTGCTTTACTCCTAATGAAGATTGCAAATGGTATACAAAACATCGACCTCTATTTTCGTGCGTCTTTGTATGCTTGAACCAGGAAGTTCGATTTATTTTTAATAGTATAAAAAAATTATTATATTTCCAACATATAATAATAACAATAATGTTTTCAACATTTCTGCAAAATTCAATTACTTTCAGATAGCCGATATAACGGAATCCATTCAGTACGATGATGAAGAATCATGTCATTCGTCGGGAACTGAATATATTCTATCAGAATGGGAGCAAGTGTCAACGCAATAAAGAAGATAATGAAAAAGGAAATTTGAATGAGAATAGCACAATCCACAACTTTCTGGCAGAAGAGGGAAAAGTATGCCCAAAGACTATTAACAACAATTAATAGATGATATTATAAAAAAAAATACCGGTATTCTTTTGAAGCAATTTTGCAGAAAGATGTTCCCAAACAAAACCTTTTTTTGTTAAAGCAAAGTTTTCTTCCAAGCCAATTGGAGATTGATACATTGGAATCAGGGTTGAGCATTTTTGCACGATCACTAAATTGCATTAAAATAGTTTATTTAATGGTAGTTAAAATGCAAAATATACTATCACTGAAAATTTTGGAATAGTGAAAAAATTTCATTGAACTGCTTTCTTATTAAAAAATGTTTTTCAAATACAAGGAAGGGGGCTACCCTACCTTCGTCTGCATACAAGGCAAAATTTCACTGGCCATAATTTTGAAATGTTTGATATTAACCCATTTCAATCAGAGGTTCCCGATCTTTACTACAGCTACAACCCAGCTTGAGATCTAACACTAAACTGAGAACTGCAAAAGCCTACTGTTTATAGCTCTAAGTCTACTGTTAGTTTTGAAGCTGGGTTGGGTTGGGTTCCGTCTTAAGAGAGGTACAGCTAAACCCAAATGTTTTTCATTGTAGGCCTAGTGTTAGCCCTAGTGTTAGTGTTGGCTCTATTTTTAGTTGTTATTCATTCTTAAATTATTGTATACTTGTACCAAAACGATAACTAACACTAATTAGTTCTAGTTTTAATTCTTCTTTAGCTCTAGATTGTTGTTAATTCTGCTGGAACTAAAAGTATAAGTAGCATTAGACCTTCAACCTAGCTACAGTACAAACACGTTTTATATACGTCTCTTAAGACGGCTAAACTCTAATATTTCTAGTTCTAAGTCTAGTGTTAGTTCTAAAGTTAGGTTGGGTTGGGTTGAGATGGGTTCTGTCTTAAGAGAGGTATAGCTAAACCCAATGTTTTTCATTGTAGTCCAGCCCAGTGCTAGCCCTAGTGTCAGTGTTGGCTCTATTTCCAGTTGTTATTCAGTATTAAATTATAGTATAATAATAATACTGAAATGATAATACTATTGAGATACCAACTGTTACAAACGACAAAAATAAAAACAAAGAAAATATAAAATCAAATAAAAATTGCAGTGGTATTTCTCAAAAAGAAGTGTGTCCAGTGCTAATGCAACATTTTGCGATAGACTAATTTTCAACAGCCCCCAAATTTGAAACCAATATTTATTTAATAATCAACAAAAATATGAAAGAAATGAAAATAATATTCTATATACTTTAAGTGAGTAAATAAACAAAAAAAAGAAGAAACAAAAAAAGTAAGGTTACAACAAGAATATACCTGTGTTGAACCAAAACTGGAACTAACACTATACCTAGAACGGCTAAACAAAAAAAGTTAATCCTTCTGGAATTAAAAGTATAGCTAATACCAGACCTACAACCTAGCTTTAATACTAACACGTTTTATATACGTCTTTTAAGATGGCTAAACCCTAATGTTTCTAGTTCTAAGTCTAGTTTTAGTACTGAAGCTAGGTTGGGTTAGAATAGCTTGGGTTCTGTCTTAACAGAGGCACAGTTAAACCAAAATGTTTTCATTCTAGGTCTAGTGTTAGCTTTGTTTTTAGCTGTTATTCAGTCATAGATAATTGTATACTTGTATCGAATTAAAACTACAACTAACACTAGACTTAGGACTAGAAACATTCGGGTTTAGCCACCTTAAGAGAGAGTTAGAGTGTTAGTTCTAGCTTTAATTCTTCTTCAACTCTAGATTGTTGTTAATTCTTCTCTAAAAGTATAAGTAATACTAGACCTACAACCTAGCTTTAGAACTAACACGTTTTATGTACGTCTCTTAAGACGTTAGGGTTTAATGCTTCTAGTTTTAAGTCTAGTGTTGGTTCTGAAGCTAGGTTGGGTTAAGATGGGTTCTGTCTTAGAAGTACGGATAAACCCTAATGTTTGTAGTTTTAACTCTAGTGTTGGTTCTGAATGCAAGGTTGGGTTGGGTTGAGATGGGTTCCGTCTTAAAAGAGGTACAGCTAAAACTTAATATTTCTAGTTCTAAGTGTAGCGTTGGTTCTGAAGCTAGGTTGGGTTGGGTTGAGATGGATTCCAACTTAAGAGAGACACGGCTAAACCCAAATGGTTTTCGTTCTAAGTCTAATGTTGGTTCTATTTTTTGTTGTCATCCAGTCTTAAATTGTTATATACTTATATCGAACTAAAACTAGAACACCAGACCAACAACTACAAATTAAAATATTTATTTAATTATTTTTGTACTTTTATTAAGGCGATTGTTATTGCTTGTAATGCCATATTTCAACCGGTTTCGGCCTTGTTTATGATGTAAAACACATCATAAAATAAAACGCCAATAAAAAACAACAAATTTTAATAAATTTTAAATAGGATCAACAATTCTCGACAGATGGATTTCCTAAAGATGGCCGAAACAAGGCCGAAACCGGTTGAAACATTACAAGCAATAACAATCGTCTTAATAAAAGTACAATAATAATTAAATAAATATTTTAATTTATTCAAGACGAAAAAAATATAACAACTGCAAAAATTCAGGTTTGGCCGTGCGTCCTCAGAATGGGTACAAAACTAATTATGATTTTCTACTTTTGCTTAGGTATAATTAGAAGTCTCTACTTAAAAAAAACCGTATCCTTTGAAACCATTTTCTTACACTGTTTCAGCTGTCAATTGAAAATGTTAACAAAAATGTAGAAATGTTACATTTTTTCCACTAACACCAAATATTTAGTGGCAATGTATTTTAGTATTTTTCTCTATCATTCAATAAGTATTCAGTGGTAATAAATTCGCGTTTCAATTACCACTGAAGAAGTAGTAGTAGTGAAACGCGATTTGTATTTATTTTTTAGTGCACTATGCCCAACTCTGATTGCAATACGATTCATTGTGTACAAAAATATAGGTTTATGCAAAAACCAAAAATATCCATGCTTTCTAACTTCATAATAATTTAGGATAAACTAAATCTGGTCGAGGCAAGAAAAAGATTGGCTAGAATGGATTAGAAACTCTCAGGAGCACTCCGTAGTAAGTTACAGCTATAATGATGATGATGAGATTATGCCCAGGTGGTAGCATTTTCTTACAATATTTAAATAGACCATAATAAGATCATGAGACCAAACGTCACAATAAGACTAAAATTAAGCACGCATCATCCACATTCGCCATTCAAGAACAATTACTAAAAGACGTACTCCAAAGAGCACAAGATGTGCCTCGTGTTTGAGAACATTATTATGCAGAACATTATGCCAAAGAAGAATTCTATATGCCACTTACAAGATTGAATCACTACAATTGAAGGATCACAACAGATAATATACTGCTTTAGTTTGAACGAAAATTTCAAAATGTCGAACTTTATTTTCATGGTTGCACGTTTGAACCAGGAAGATTCTAGATTTATTTCTAATAGCACAAAAAGAATTACTATATTTCCAACTTATAATGACAACAATAACTGTATCAACATTTCTGCAAAATTTAATTCATTCAGAAGACATTCATTCAATACAAAGATGATGAACCATCTTTCGTTAGGAAGCAAAGATATTCCATTGGAATGGAAAGAAGCATCAACTCAACAATGAAGATGATGAAAGAGACAAGATGAGAATAGTGATCCATAATTTTCTGGCAAAGGTGGAAAAGTTAATCTAAAAAATAGTAGGAAAAGATTTTCAAACAATTTGGCAAATAAAATGAAGATGTATCCAAAAAGAAATGATCAGAGCAAAGTTTTTTCTCCAAGCCACTTCCAGATTGATACATTATAATATGATTTATATTGTTATGCAAAAACTAAAAAGATCTAAAAAAGATGTTGTCTAACTTGAGAATAGTTTAAAATAAATTAAATCCAATTTTATATTTACCCAAACATTTCTTCTAAGTAGTGATAGCATAATTTATTAGTACTTCGCAGTATTTGTGTAATACGCAATAAATATTTAATTTTATGCTAATAACTCATTTAGTTTATTATTAAATATAAAGAGTATTGATTTTTGCCAATAAGCAGAATTGTTAACCAATAAAGCAAGTCAAATATTTACTGCATGTGTTATATATGATTAATGATTCCTTTCCAAAAATTGGAAATATTTTTAATAATGTTTTGATAACATTGATAAATTGATTATAGTAGATATTGATGTTTCGGTTGCTGCTTACATTGCTTTGATAAAAACCAAACCATAAATTGACTACTTCTTACTTCAACATTATTATAGGCATTCTAATTAATCTTCGCATAATTGCCAGTTTCATTTTAAATGTAGACCTGAGTCATTATCTAAATGGTGAAAGCGACTCCATCATCAACTGTGTTCCCGATTTTAACAAAACTCCTAAAATAAATAGCTTAAAGTAATAAAATATTTCATCAATATTGGATGATTTCTACCTGAAGCATTTCAATCTATGAAATTATGACACCCTAAAAATAGACGAACATCTAATTTTTTTTAAAGATTAAGCAATTTAATTTCTCAAATGGGTTAAAAAAAATTAACTGCACCTTATTGAGTAAAAATGTAACCTTCTTGGCAATACAAACAAGTACTTCTAACACCATTATGGTCATTCTAATTAATCTCCTTTGCAATTATACCTTTCAATCTAATCCGGGCCTAGTCCATTATGCAAATTGTGAAACCGACAATCAACAATTGTGCCGCCGATATTATTAATAATACAACTTTACCAACAATGCCTCGACTAGATACGGGCACAACAGATCGTACAATTAATGCCCATTCAATCCTGTACGGCCCCATAATTATCTACTATTCTTATTCCAGTAGAGAGAGAAAGAGAGGAAGAGACCGTTTTCGGTAAAAGTGTCAGAACGCTTTCCAACCCAACCATGCAGTCCACCCACTTTTTTCTAAAGTTACAAATAATAATTATAACGATAATCGGATCTAACTGGGCGAATTTCTTGGAATGTAGTCAAAAGAAAAACCAACGAAAAAGAAGGAAAATAAATCCGACGGGGTGAAAACGAGGGTGTAAATCTTGTTAGTCAATTACAGTCAGCAAATTGGACCCTTTTGGTCAACCGGGATTTAGGGATAAACCGTACTTTACGTCGGAGTGGACAGTTCACAAAAGGGGAATGAAATATCTATTTTATTTATCTTTAAATAAAAGTTAGATTTTTAAAAAGCGTATTTTATGAAAACAGCGTGGTTTAAAAGTTGTTTTAAACAAGTTTAGATTGAAATATAAAAAAAGTTAAAATTTTAAGAACGGTCTCATAAATAAACCTTGATTATGTATATGAAGTGTAGATACATATATCGTTTTTAATAAAAATATAGTACTCACCGGATGAAATGGCCACTTGTGGCCTGCCTGTGTAGATCGAGATCAATTTTGAGGCCGTTTCGTTTACCGTGTGTTCACAAAAAAAATTATTTTAACCAAATGTCCCCGTGTGATACGCACAAGAACACTAATAGCACATTTAGATGAAAAACGTAAATAATTTATTGTGTACTACCCCCTTTGTTGCAAATAAACGGCAACAACAATCGCGAAAATACGTGTTCACCACTATGGAGCGCGGTCTTCTATGCCCACGGAACGTGTTCCATGCTGCACCAGCACCGGGCAGGCGCAAAAGGAAATGAGGGAGACTATCCAATCGAAATCAGAGGCGGGGTTCCCCGGCTTTATCTTCGCCGTTATGCTTCGAATGGTTAAATGTACCCGCCCATCTATTGTCATGTTAATTTTTTATCTCTTATTCTTTTATATACAGGTGTTTTGGAATTGTGCCTAGAATACTTTGTGGCGGGTCGTGTTGGTTCCTCTTCTTCTTTGGAAACCACATTTCTTTTTATTTTGGTGTTCAATACCATTTCTCTTTTTTTGAATCAACAATAACTTGCCATAATTATTACGAATAAAAAACTAATATGTTACTACAAATCGATGTCGAATTAAGAGTCAGATTTTAAAATGTACCATAAAAGATTAATTTCAATAAAAAGTTACTTTGAGATTTGTACGCTAGGTGGTGTTAACAAATTTTCAATGCAGATTTCCATAAAAGACACTACTATCATTATTATATCATTATATATTATTATAGTAGCCAAAGTTTAGTGTTGTGGGCGCAATGTTTTGGGTCATTATCTTGTTGAAAAAAGTATTCGGGCCCCAAGCCCAAGTTTTCGATGCTAGGCTTCAAATTTTCTTTTAAAATGTCTATATACTTTTTATGGTCCATTGTCGATGTTATGAAAACCAACCTTCCCACCCCTTTGGTGCACATACACCCCCAAACCATAACTCCACCACCTCCGTGTTTTACAGTCGCTTTCAAATTTTCGGGATTAAGGGCAGTATTAGGTTTTCTCCATACAAGTTGTTTACCCTTAATCCCGAAAATGCAAAAATTGCTCTCATCTGTAAAGAGATCTTTCTCCCAGAATTCAATGGGCTTGTCTAAGAGTTTTTTTGCAAAGGCGATCCGCTTCTGACGATTGACCTCTGACACAAATGCCTTTTTTCGTGCAACGCGTCTGCGATAGTTAGCTTTTTTTAACGTCCTTCTCACCGTATCTTTGCTGATAGTTTTATGAAATTCTTCTTGTACATTTTCTACTGTTTTTTTTGCCGTCAGCCTAGGTTCTTTTCTAACCTGCTGTACAATTTTTCGCTTCTCTCGGTTTGTTAAAAGGGGTGGTCTACCAGATCGCGGACGTGAGAGGTAATCTTCAGTGTCTTTATAATTATTAATTACTCTTTGAATGGAAGAGTGTGACCTGCCGACAGTTTCTCCTATTTTTTGAAAAGATTTTCCCTCTTTCCATAACTTTACAATAATTCTTCTCTCTCCCAATTCAATTTCCTTTCCTTTCGTGTCCATTCTAACTTTTAGCTTCTAAGCCTCTGCTAATATAATTGACACCGATTATCTTTTATTTAAATCGGAAAGCGTACATCTCCAACTACGTATTTAAGTAAATAAGTATATTTTGGAGAAGACGTCTTTATTTGTACGCAGATTTTTGCATACGCATTATTTGGAGAATTTTTAATTTTAATTTTTTTTGTAACTAATATTTCTGTTTTATTGATGCATATTTTGTTAATAGAATTATATGTAGTTAATACACAAAATAAAAAAAAATTGAAGTTTATCACATTAGATCATGACCCTTATTTTTTCAGTTAAAGTGTTAGAAGTTTTTTGTGCGCAGACTTCTGCTGCTAAGTGTATATAGCATATTAGCCTCCATCAATGCTTCATATTATCCAAAGGTTAAACCACATACACCCAACTTTTTTTTATACGGTCTTTTTTAACACGATTTTGAAATAACACGGTTCACTAATAAATTCTTTTACACGAATTTTTTGTTATAGCACGAATCCCAAAAAAAAATCTTAATTATAATTTTGATAGCATCTTACAGAAGCTTATGTAGACAGTAACAAAATACAGTGGGGGAATACCGTGGTCAGTTTATGTGCACATGTTTATATCTTAGTCTACTAGGGGGAATACCAGAATTTTATGATCACTTTTTTCTTTATCTCGTTGTGCTTGAACGTGAACACATGATTTCGTTATTCAGTATTTACTTTGTGTTAAGAGTGGTTAGTTTGTGAGATGTAATAAAAAATTTTGGTAAAGTTCTAAAAGTGGATGTTCCAATTAAAGTTTCTTTAATTCGATGGTGAAATTTCCAGTGATTATTTGTAATTCTTTGCTACTAAAAAAGGTAATTTTGTATTAGAGTGTCGCTTTAGAAAAACTCTATAAGCAATATTATTATGGATTCTTTTTATAGTATCCTTATGTTTAATAAAATGCCTAAACAACAACTTCCGAAGAGACAAGCAATTTCCTTAGAAACTAAAATAAAAATCTTTAGACTGTCTAAAGAAAGGCGAAGGTCCCACATCTGTTGGTAAAGCTTTTGGTTTAAACGAAGCGACTATAAGAACAATTAGAAAAAATGAGAATTCCATTCGACAATCCGTAATTTCTGCATCGAAAGTAAGCTCCAAAACATCATCTTATAGTCGAAATCCTATCTTAGAGAAAACGGAAACACACATGGTGTTTTGGATAGAAGATTTACAGTCAAAAAGAATACCTATTGATGGGAAACATATAAAAGAAAAAGCACTTAGAAATATATTCTAAGTGCTCAACCAAACCCAACCCAACCCAACCCAACCGACTTCAGGAATTGGAACCATCCACAAGTTTTTAGGCAACGAAGAAACTGGTATTTAATGCAAGTGAGAGATGGCAGACAGGTTTTATAAAAAGACACGCATTTCACAATGCAAAATAAAGGGTAAACTAGCAAAAATAATTGAAATAATTGAATAATTGAAACGGGATTATTTTGGGAGAAAATGCCCGAAAAGACTTATATAGTAAAATATGAAAAATCACCTGGTGGTTTGAAAGCGGCCAAAGATCGAGTGACGTTTTTGTTAAGTAGTAACGCATCTGGTGATAAAATGTTAAAGCCTTTATTAATCAACAAATCTCTTATGCCACGAGCATTAAGAGGTAAGAACATTAAACAACTTCCAGTCCATTACATGGCGAATAAAAAGGCATGGATGACGGTTGATCTGTTTACAAATTGGTTCAACAATGCTTTGTTCCTGAAGTCCAGAAATATATGGAAGAAAAAGATTTGGAAGTCAGAATACTTTTACTCGTTAATAATGCGCCCAGTCACCCAATGTTGGATCACCCAAATATTCAATTGCTATTTGTACCGCCTAATACAGTGGACGCCGCTTATTAGAATCACGGATAATGTTATCAATCGGATATTGTTATCACTTTTGCGAAGAACGGGCCGGACGTGTAATATTATATAACAAAAATTTTCGCTTATAGTAATCATGATTTCGGTTTATGTTATCATTTCTTTCTTAAAAATGTTCTCGACATGAGCAATCAATTTTATTTTTACGAGCAAAATAAATAATGTTGACATAGATTCGGTGAATCCCCAAACTCTGCATTTGAAAACTCGAACACGCGGCGCTCGGCTGTGTACGTTACGTCTTTGTTCTATTCTAACTTTTTGTAATGGCTAACGTAAAAAAGAGACGTGATCTTAGTTTAAGTGAAAAAATTAACATTTTAGAAAAATATGACAAGTTGCCGAAATTAAGTCAGCGAAATGCAGCAGCACAATTAAAAATCTCACAACCAATTTTGTGTAAAATTTCAAAAATACGTGTGGAAATAGAAGATGCTGCTAAAAAAAATGAGAATTTACTGACTAAAAGAAATCGAACTGGGAAATACGCTCAAGTGGAATCTGCGTTGAAACTATGGTTTGCGAATGTCCGCGAACATGACGCACGTGTAGATGGCCCGTTGATGCGACAGAAAGCGGAAGAACTTGCAAATAAAATGGGAAAAGAAAATTTTGTTGCAACGGTTGCACCGTTGGAAAAAAAGAGAAAACATCGTATACAAACGGACACACGGCGAGCAAAAAGATGCTGATTTTAAGAGTGCAGAACACTGGATTAAAATGAATGGACCAAGATTGTTGGGGAATTTACTCCTAATGATATTTTTAATGCAGACGAGACTGGGCTTTACTATCGCGCTCTCCCCGATCATACATACATGTTTAAAAAAGACAATGCAAAGGGTTGTAAGACATCGAAAGAACGTATAACAATTTTGTGTTGTGCAAATATGTCGGGTGACAAAGAACAGCTTTTAGTAATCGGCAAAAGTAAGAAAACACGTTGTTTTAAGAGTGTAAAAAATCTACCTGTTGATTATTATTCAAATACAAATGCCTGGATGACATCCTTAATTTTTAATGACTGGCTCTTAAAATGGGATAGGAGAGTAAATCGCAAAATTGCTCTTCTCGTGGACAATTGCGCTGCACACTGTGTAAATTGTCAATTAAAAAATATAAAAGCTATTTTTTTACCGGCCAATACTACTTCGATAATACAACCGTGTGATCAAGGCATTATAAGGACCATGAAAGCGTATTACGGGAAAGAGATGCGTGCTAGAATTTTGGAAAGTATGGAGGATACCCTAAATATGAGCGCAAATGATCTAGCCAAGAAAACAAATTTATTAGACGCTTTACATCTTATTACCATGTCGCGGAGCCAAGTTTCCAAAATAACAATAAAGAATTGTTTCAAACATGGTGGATTTTCAAAAGATGACATAGAACCTGAACACCTAAACATTCAGCCACCCGACATGACGACAAGTGAGTTCGAGGAGTGGATGGCAATAGATAACGAGTTAAATGTTGCACAGAACGTAACAGAAGAAGAGATTTGCGAAAGTGTAATGTGCAAAAGTGTAACAACGTCATCAATTGAAAATCAAGAGCCAGAGGAAGAAGTAGACATACAAACAATGCAACCCCCAACAATGAGCGAAATGAGAAAAGCGCTGGAAGTTTTGCGACGTGGTGTGCAGCACAGGTCATCTGATTTTCAGACGCATTACGACTATGAAATTTTTGTTAATAACTTGCTCCGCGAAAATCAGAGACAAACAACGCTAGATGAGTTTTTTTAATATGAATTTGTTTTTTATTTTGTTTCAAATTTAAATGGACATATTTTATGTAGTAACATTTTTTAAGAGTTTATGTTACGTTATATATGTACATATTTTTAATTGTAATAAAGTTTTGTTTTTTCGGCTATTATTATCAATCGGTTATTGTTATCATAAACCCCGAGTCCCGTTGTGATCACAATAAGCGGCGTGCACTGTACTACTTCGCTGATTCAGCCACTCGATCAGGGCATTATAGCAACATTTAAAATGTACTACATAAAGCAAACGTTTAAATATATTTTAGATTCAGTGGAAGAAACAAATTTGACTATTTTGGAAGCATGGAGAAAGTTTACGATTATGGATTGCATTACACTTGCTTCTGTTGCCATTAAACAATTGCGCCAATCAACCTTAAATGCTTGTTGGAAAAAAATATTGCCAGAATGCGTCAAAAGTGGAAGTTTTGTAGTATAAAAATCAGCTGTGTGTTCTGAAATTATAACTCTATCAAATACAATTGGTGGTATAACAACATTCAAACGGCTGATATTGATGAATTTATGCGAGAAAGCCCTTTGGATGAAGATGATTTGATCGAATTTATGACAATTTGTGAAAATAAAGAAATCGATAATGACAGGGTAGAAGATGAAGTTCAGCTATTAACGGCTGATTTAATTCGCGATGGTTTGAAATTTGCTACAAGTATGGAACAACAGTTTCTTACTCATGATCCTGACATGGAGCGTGCATTGAAATTTCAACGTTGTCTTATGTTATGTGTAGCTGGATATGAAGAACTCTATAAGCTTATTGAGAAACCAAAAAAATAGCAACTAATAACAGACTTCACAACTACAAAAAAAACAACGCAGACCGTTAATAACGAACGAAATTCTTCATTTGAATTAAATCCGACAGTTGTGCTAGACATATCCGACATATCTACTGATGATGCTGATGATAGCGCTTTTGGTCAAGTCCGTAATAAACGTGCACGTTTGTTATCAAGTAGCGATGAAGACTTGCGAAATTGATTTTTATTCCTAATTTTAGTTCACATTTTTATTGTTATGTTGGAGTTTTGACTGTACCTTTTGATATTATATTTATATAAATATATATATAAAAAATAATAATTAGCTTTTTTTATAAATATATCATACACATTTCATTATAACTTTTTTTACACGATTTTCTTTTGCACGGTTTTCTAAGGAACGTATCTACCGTGTAAAAAAAGAGTTGGGTGTATTTCAATAGCGATTTCGAGTTTTACATCTATTGTATAGGTGATAACAACATTACAGAAATTCTGGGTAGGTACAACTCTAATATTTGATCATTGACATGCACGAAAAAAACTCATAAATAAGATTATAAATGGTCTTTATGAACTTTATGGCACTCACAAAATTTATACTGCCAGAATCGATATTAATATGTGTACTCAAGAAAAGAATATTAAAAACACAAAAAGAAGAGATTTATGAGAAGCCATAACCATATAGGTATAAATCACAATCAGCGTTCTCATCTTTATCCAGTTGTTTAATACATAAAATGTTTCTCCATAAAGATTTATAAAAATATGATAATTACTACATTATTAAAAAGTGTTGCCTTTTAGCTTATTAAGTAGTACAAGTTCTTGCTCTTTCCATTATAAATGGAATGATAGTTGAAAAGAATGAAGCAACGTCAATGTTTCTATTACGATTAAGTGAAGGCAGAAAGCAAAATCGATTTCTCATTTTTTCGTTATAAAAATATGATAATCAGTTACATCATTAAAAAGTTTTGCATTTTAGCTTATTAAGACTAAAGCAACGTCAATGTTACTATTATGAATAAGGAAAGATAGAAATCAAATTCATTTTTCTCATGTTCTGTTCTAACGTTACATGGCTGTGCAAAAGATAATGGTATTATTGATAATGGACAATTTTGTAACACATATTGTTAAGGCAATCAATTTGAGTTGTTTACTGTTAGCATAGCAGAATATTGTAGATCATCGCGTAATTGTTGTTATGATGAAGAGAAAATGTACTCAACAATTTTGGCAATAAAAGCTAAGTATTTAAAATTGCACATAAATTGTAAGCAAGACGGCATTGTTGGTATTATGTTTTAATATTTTGATAATCTATTTCAGTTTTTTACTTTTAGCATTGCAGAACATTGTAGATCAAAGCATAATTACTGTTATGATGAAAAGAGAGTGTACTCAACAATTTTGGTAATAAAAGTACAGATATATAGATATAATGTATTTAGAAGTACAGATTAAATTATGATCAACACAGCAATGTTGGTATCAAGTTTTGATATTTTGATAATCAATTTAAGTTGTTTATTTTTAAGTTAGCATAACTTGTGGGTTAAAGCTTAATTATCGTTATGATGAAAAAAAATGTACTCAACTATTTTGGCAATAGATACCAAAGTGTTTACCACTGCATAAAAAGTTATTGACAGCATTGTTGGTATCTGGTTATTGGATTCGCGGGAAGGCAGGCAAACTTTAACCTCAGCAAATCCCTTGCAGAGTCCTTCCAGCCATATTACCCTAGAGACAAAGACTAGAATTTGTCCTGGTTGTGCTGAACTGATTCAACTCATGCCAATCTGGATATCTCCAAAATGGAAACTTTAATGTTTGGAGGACCATACAGTCGTATAGAACGTATTCAGCCGATTCTTTCTCCTCATCACGTTCCTGTGCAGATGTGAGTGCACTTATTCCCATGCTCTGTAAGAACTTCTGCAAATACTAATGTTCAGTGATTAGACTGAACGTAGGTTCTTCTTAGACAGCTTCATAAATAAATCTATCCGTTTGGGACTATCTCAGTAGATAGATCTTACATGTAACCTTTTTTGAAGACCTTATTGTAGGGACGATTAATGGCTCTGGTGATCTTGGAGGTTCGCCTGCAGATTTCCTTTCCGATTTGTCCGCCATCTCATAAAGCTTATTTCCCAAATGACTCTTTGTCCAGCAGATCGTAATCTCATTCCTAATAAAAATTGTTATGGGAACCCCCAAGCAACGACGATTAACATCGATACCGCCCGCATTGTTCGTATCAATAATACAGTGAAGGCAATCAATATCTGTTATTTATTTTTAAATTAGCAGGACATTATGGGTCAAAGCATAATTGCTGTTATGATGAATATAATATGTGCCAATAATTTTGGCAATAGAAGTGCAGATTAACTTGTAATCAGTGCTGATATCAAGTGGAGAAGTTATATAGCAAATCTGGATTTGAAATTACACAGCTTTGATATTTTGATCATTGAAACTAAGATTATCTGAGATTATAAATGGTCTTTCTGATGTTTATGGTAGTGATATTAAAAGCGATATTAATATTGGCACTCAAGGAATGCATACTAAATACACAAACAGAAAATCTCTTGTATTTGTTTGTAACCAGCCATAAAGCTAGAATAGTGAGTTTTAATTTCATACTTGCAGGGAAGAAAGAAAATTAAGAAAACTACAAGAAGTTATGAAAAATATTAGAGCTTAAAATCATATCTGAAAAATTCTTGTTAAAAACGACTAAGTAAGAAGATTACAAGATATGAGATCGAATGAAGAGCAGGCATCTACATTTTAATGATATTAAAATGTATAAAAAGTTTTATAGTTAAAAATATGCAAACCCATATTAGCATATGGGTTTGCAAAAAAACCGCAATTCAATTGATTCTGAAAATATTTTGTATCTATTTCGATACTTCCTTAGGGTTGGGTTGGGTTGGCGAAACTAGTGAATAAATCGAAGAACATTGCCAATACCACGTTTTTCTTTTGTGACATTACCTGTAATTATTCATCTTTGACCCGTTGAACGAACGTTACAAGTAATGTCACAAAAGAGAAACATGATTTTTACAATGTTTTTCGATTTATGCGCTAGTTTGATTGCAATTTAACGACTCGCCCTGAGGAAGTGCCCAAATAGATACGAAATATTGACAAAATCAATTGAATTTGGGTTTTTTATTGCCCTCAATCCTTACTGCGATTAATTCTTTGCAATTTAGTGTTGCTAACGGGAATAAAAATCTTCTGCTTGGGTTTCTTTTAATCCAACCAAACCCATCTACGTTCAGACTAATACTAAACTTAAAACTAAACACATTAGGGTTCATGCTGATCATTGCTCATGCTAGAGCTAATAATAGACTTAGATTGAAAAGCATTTATGTGTGTAGCCATACCTCTCTTAGGATGGAATTCAATTCAACCCAACCCAATCTAGCTTTCAGAACTAACACTAGACTTAGAACTAGAAACTTTAGGGTTTAGCCGCCTAAAAAACGTATGGTTAAGTCCTAATGTTCAACAATCAAGCAGTGAATAGGTATTAAAACTAGAACTAACATTAGACCTAGTACTAGAAAGATTCAGGTTTAACCGTGCGTCTGAAGACGCTTACTTTTACTTTGATATAAGTATGTAATAATTTAAGACTGAATGATCTAGAATGAAAAACATTTGGGTTTAGCCCTACCTCTGTTAAAAAATACGGAACCCAATTCAACCCAACCCAACCTTAGAGCATATCTTAGGACCTTATTATCCATTTGCCCATTAGCCACCTAAAGAGACGTACGTTTGAATTTTATAAATACCTCAAAATACTCATCTTGGGTAAATAGCTCCGGGTATATACACAGGGTATATTATTCCCTTAAAAAAAAACCTGTTATTTTACAACACTATGTGCACTTACTATGCATTATGCATTACTATGAAGATAGAAGATGCATTACTATAATGATAGAAGAGTTCATATCAATAGTGTAAATAACGACCTGTAGAGACAATGAAATGTTCAAGCATACTGTATAAAATTGTCATACTTTGAAATACGTTAGATTGAAAGAATATAAAACGAACTCCACCAGCCGTCGGAAGTCCATATTCTTGATTTTTTTCCATTGTTATTATTAAGTTATTATTAACCAAGAGACAACAGATGTGATAACTGTTGTAACAGTTACATCATCTTCTGGCTTCCTAAATTGTATGGTTGTATATAGTTATACTTGTGCACGGCTTTTCTTTATTACCTGCATCTTATTTTAAACAACAGGAATTAAAAACTACTTTCTGAGAAATGATTTGAAAAATTTAAATTATTAGATGTCCTCAGGTTACTTTTTTTGGTAGGAGGTTTCGATTAACTAAAAATATTGTTTTTATCTCATTCTATCACACAGAGATTATATATCTCCATCTTCATTTAATGTTTTGAATAAGAAAGATAAGATTCAAAATACAACCCCATTAATATTATTTACAAAAAAATAAAGGAACGTTCAAAATTGCTGCTGTCTACTTCTTTAGCATCCTTTCTTTGATGTTTTTGCAGGTAGACATCTGTTATAACCAAATATATCTATTTTCGTAAACCCTTCTAAATATCACAAAGAGTACAATAGGATACCATTCAGAAATCCTCCTACTCCAACAATAGGTGCTTAAGCGAAAACAACAAAACTGCTAATACCACGTGGGAGTTTCTTTTCTTATTAAAAGAATAGAATAGGCGACAAGCAGTCTGGTTTTATGCGTGTTTAAAAAAGAATAGATCAGTATCAATTGTAAATGTTTTGAAAATAAAATAGATTACGCAATGGAGTGATTTTGATGAGAAGGGTGGTACTCTTGTCTCATTCTATTTTGTGCGAAAAACAGGAGAGAGCGTCGTTGTCAACTTCCAGGTGCTATTGATTGGACACCTGCGCCAGAACAATTGCCCCCATGTTGCTAGGAAACCGCCCACGGTTGGCTAGAACCGGAGGATTTGTCAAAATCTGCATGCGTCGTCGGCTTTGAACTCTTTAAGTCGCGACGAATCCTGCGACCGCTTCTTTCGTACGGATTTTCTCGACTGCTCTCTTCTCTTCTTTCTCCCCTTTGTCGACCACAAAGGGAGGACTTATTATTAAATTTCGCCTTCTATTCCGCTCCGCGAGCCTTCAAAGTTCTCTTGTGCCATTCAGAATGGAGAAAATGCCAATTTAGACTCGAGCCGATTGTTGTTATGATGGGTGGAAAACGGCTTTCGTTTCATGTTCTTGTTTCAAAAAGGAAATATGTTAATATTTTCGAGTACTCACTCAAGTTATTGTGGATCATAATGATATTGAGTTGGAGTAAACTAACGCCATTAGCGGCACTAAAACTTGGTGTACTATAGATATAGACATCTTACAGGTTCTCTAAATCCCGAAACTATTCCACGATATTAATGACAGGCATAAATAATATCGCGACTAACAAGCGGATAATCGAAGAGTTATGGCTTGCACGAGCATATTAATAACAAATCATTTAACATTGGTCTCTCCCATCTTTCTCCAACCCGTTACGGTAGTACAACCAAATGCGGACATACGCTCATCAATTTCTATACCCATCCTCCTATCCGTCGTAAATAGGGGAGTTGTGCATGGAGTGTGCCCTCTAAACGCACCGACCGACCGGACATTAACATGATAATACAACATTACAGGGTAATTATGAAATCCACATTGACGGTATGTTAATGGCGGAAACACCCCGACGCGGCTTGTAGGGTTTACTGAAGATAAAAAAATCTTCAACAAAGATGGCATCATGGAGGGAACGAAGATTATTGCTATTTTATTATTCATAATTTTCATTGTACCGAAGCTTTTTATCGCTAGGATTTGCATCGGATTATCTCATTGTTACTTTGTTGCCGATGCTGGGAGAAGAACTATATGCGTCAAACACAATTACTTCGGTACTTTTTTTGTGGGCCTTCGACAATAATAGCTTGTATTTACTTTATTCATATTAATGGATAAGGATTTATGTAAGTATTATTATAATGCAATTTATTTTGCGGTTTAATAGAATGAATTAACTGGAAAAGTTTATGCATTAAAACTAGTATGTATCTTGTGTTTTGAAAGCAGAATTAAAAATAAGTTATATGTATGTCATATTTGGTCTTGTAAAATTTCATAAGAATTATTAGAAGGTTAAAATTGTGAAACATTTATTTCTTCTAATAATAAAAAGGTGAGCCATTTAAATTCGGACAACTCATAATTAAGGTCCGGATATATATGCGATAAAAATAAGCAATATACGTTTTTTATATGTGTTTAAAATTGGTAAATATTGGTTCAGGATAGGATAAAAGAAATAATGACAATCAATTGAACATTCCTATATTTCGATTCTAATTGAATCTTCTTCAGGTAGTGAAATTTTGATTGTAATGAAACTGGCTAAACTAAAATTTTGAAAACGTTAAATACCAAAGTATATCGTCCTAAATTATTCTTAAAATTCTTGAGAAAAACATGAAACACGTTGTTACACACCATAGCGCTTTTTTAGGTGTACTTTTTTATGTATAACATAAAAAAGCGCTATGGTAACAACGTGTTTCATGTTTTTCTGAAGAATTTTAAGAATAATTTAGGACGAAATACTTAATGTTTTATATTTATATTTAGGTATTTAATGTTTTCAAAATTTTACTTTAGCCAGTTTCATTACAATAAAAATTTCACTCCCTGAAGAAGATTCAATTAGAATCGAAATATAGGAATGTTCAATTGATTGTCATTATTTCTTTTATCCTATCCTGAACCAATATTTACAAGTTGCTAACTGGGATAAAAAAAAATATCTCATAAAGTTATTTAAAATTGGTCAAAGATATAGATAATATTATGCGGTAAAACAAAGAGAATGTGTACTTACGTTGACAAGAATTAAAAAAAATCTACCTTTATTAGTGTTTCAAGTTTAACTAGTAGGACTTTAACAGGTTCAAATATACAGGGTTGGGTTAGGTTGGTTTTGCAGTGCATCTGAAGACTTTTTTTAACAAAGGCCTTTACAATGAATAGTTTCTGAAACAGAGTACTGTACAAACTAATTTGTACATTTTAATTGAAGTAAAACTAGGTCTAGTGTTAGTTCTAGTTTTATATCATTAGATCTAACTCTAGATTTAGAACTAGAAACATTCTGATTAAACCGTACATCTCTTAAGACGGCAAAACCCGACTGATTCTAGGTCTAGGTCTAGTGCCAGCTCTAGTTTTACTTCAGTTCAAATGTACATGGTTGAGTTGGGTTGGATTGGATATATCTGTGCATCTGAAGAGATTCTTTTAATTAAGGCGTCTACCATGAATAATTTCTGAAGTGGAGTACTTTACAAACTGATTTAGCAATCCTGTATATTTCAATTGAAGTAATACTAGAACTAACACTAGAACTAGAACTAAGATTTTTTTTTTAATTTTGTATGAAAAGGAGCGCACTCGTTTTGTTCGTCCTTCCAAGTTTCTTGGGTCCCAAAAATATCTTAGGACGAGACTGTATAAAATAATCATAAATTTATTGAGCAAAGAATGAAAAAATATAAAGAAAAGAACAACAATAAATTTAAATAACTATGCGCCCAATATGGATTAGTTCGATTTGCACCGACCTTCCACTAACCAATGTTTATAAAATACTCAAAATAAGAAAATAGTCAATTCAATCATAAAACAAAAAATAATTCATTCTTTTTTCTTTTCTTCTTCCAAATCGCATGCCAGACAAGAACAATAATACTGATCGTTGCCCTCACCCATATCTTACGGCGTTAGTGATCTCTGACTAAGGATCAATTTTGCCTTCTTCCTGAATTGCCATTAGCACGTACACAACCATACCCTCAATATAATATCAGTAGATAATTTATATATTTGATAAGTAAAGTTTGTTTTCAAGAATTACATGTTATGCACATCCGAACGATATTGTTTTATTTGCGATAAAAATGCAAAATATGAAGTTATATGCAAAAGCATATAAATCCGGTCTTTACTCATAATCCATCAGTTTTATGGAAAAAGTTTCTGATTCATGACTGTCCCTCTTTATCATATAAATAGGGATTACCATCACTACCCCAATCTTTATGAGAAGATAAATAAGTTTTATTTGAAATACTCTTTTATTTAATGAAATTCATTTTAAAAAAATGTGCAACCAGGAAACTCGGCAACGTAATTTTATTACGTAGACTAGATAAAGAGCCAAGTACGTGGGTGTTCTGGGGGCGCAAGCACCCAAACAAAATTTGTAATAGGTCGAGAGCACCCATATGGATAGGCGTCAAATACGTGGGTTCTCTGGGTGTACAAGCACCCATACAAACATTACTAATGGTTCTATTTGTATTGAAATTGCCATTTTTAATTAATTTTTTAATGTACTATTGAGCTTTTTAATGTACAGTATCAATAGCTTCTAAGCGACATGATACTGTCTCCAGAACATTGATACTGCATCTAGAAAACTTGATCTGCTTCTAGAAGACGTTATATGACTTGATACTGCTTCTGGAGAACTTGATATTGGTTGGAGAAAGCTTGAAATGCTTCCAGAAGACGTACAATGTTTCTAGAAGATTTGATACTGCATCCAGAAGACTTGACACTGCTTCTAGAAGATTTGAAATGATTTCAAAAGACTCGAAACTGCCTTTGCTGGACTTTATACTGCTTCCACAAGGCTTGAACTGCTTTCAGGCGATTTGAAATGATTTCAAAAGACTTGATACTGCCTTTGCTGGCCTTCATACTGCTTTCAGACGACTTAAATACATCCAGAAAACTTGAAATGTTTCTAGAAGATTTAAAATATTGCCAAACTACTTGATATAGCCTCTGGTAAATGTGATATTGATTCCAGAAAACTTGAAATGGTTCCACAAGACTTGATACAGCTTCTAGAAGATTTGAAGTGTTTCCAAACGACTTGATATTGCCTCTGAAAGATTTCATACTGCTCCAAATGACTTGAACTGAAAATGACTTCTAGGAGATTTACTATTTCCCATGGGAGCCTTGATACAGCTTCTAGAAAACTGAATTTTGTTTGCTTGCAGAAGATTTTAAATGCATGCAGAAGACTTGATCCTGCTTCTAGAAGATTTGAAATGATAACCAAAGACTCGATACTGTCTCTGCAGAACTTCATACTGCTTCCAGAGGACTTGAAGTGCTCCCACAAGACTTGATACTGCTTCTAGAAGATTTGAATTGCTGACAAATGACTTGATGTTGCTTCTGAAAGATTTCATACTGCTTCAAATGACTTGAACTGAAAATAACTTTTAGAAGATTTACTATTGCCCAAGGGAGTCTTGATACAGCTTCTAGCAAAACTCAGTTTTACTTGCAGAAGACTTCAAATGTATCCAGAAGACTTGATATTGCATCTAGAAGATTTGAATTGCTGGCAAACGACTTGATATTGCTTCTGGAAGACTCGAAATATGTCCAGAAGACTAGAAATTCTTTCAAAAGAGCACCCATACTAAGTGAATTGTTTTATTCGGACTGAAATTACCATTTTCAATTATTTTTAAATTTTAATGTATTATCAAGCTTATTATGTTTCTCAATTCAGTGCCAGCATCAGCTGCGAACGTTTCTTTGGTAAGCACGTATAATATTTTGAAGTTTTTCACACATTTTCAAACCAGCTTTTTCAGCCCTCATTCAGCGTTTGAGTTTATTCCTTATTCAGATTTTTCAGTACCTAGCGACCATATGTGTAGTATATCGGACACTACTCCTGTTTTCAGTCCATAGTACTGAAATTTTTCATAGATCTTTTACAATGAAGTCGATTGCAGGCCGTTGTACGCAACGTAGTTTTAAAAATTCTCTTAGGCGCCATCTGCTATCTCTTCAACTATCTTCTTCTTGACCTATACGCGTATGTTTTCTTCTCTAGTCTGTCTCACATCTAGCTTTTACTGCAATTTTCTTTTTGTCTATCTTCCTTTCTTGTAGTAACTGACTGTCGATCCGTTACATAACGCATGTCCATTCGTTTTATTAGCACATCATTTACTTATTACATTTTCGGTAGCCATAATCATTTATTTGAAATTAGATGTACACTGTTGCCAGTTGTGTCTTTTGGAAGATATCGCTTATTGCGACAAATTGGTCCGTTTGTCTATTTTTGTTATGAATATATATTTATGTAAATATTTATTTTCGAACCAATAAACATTATTATTGTTATTCTATGTATTTTTTCACACCGACACCTATGAGGCTGGAAATATTGAAGCTGCTATAATAGTACATGGAGAAACAAATGGAGATAACTTAGAGATGTGCAAATTACGTGATTCAATTTTTACGGGCACCAATTTTTATACCACTCACGTGAACGTGAGCAATGCTGATTTCGACGGGACCCGGCGTGACCCGATTGGATCGATATTTTATTTCTTCTTTAATAATAATAACTTGTTCAGGTCCGCATTAACGAAAAATACAAAAACACTAAATTTAACTTCATATTACATGTAAAAAAAACAATAATTTATTTAAAATTTACATTTCTTGAATGTCCACAATAATTAAGTTATAATAGTAGTATAATTGTTTAAGTACTTATTGCTTTTTGTGCGCAAAAAAGTATTTGCATAAACTAAAAACGAAGTACACCCCCGGACTTAATTCGCTACGAGGGCTTATCGTAAATCATGTATTTTGGAGTGATTTTTCCCAGTGATATTCATTACACTGGTAATGATTATCACTGGGATTTATTTATCACATTTGTAAAAACTATCAGAAATTTCGGAAACTATACCACAATTTCAAAGAACATCGAATTTTATAGTGGTCAGAAATAAAAGTCGGCTAAACAGGAACATGATCGAATTTAAATTTGTTGAAATCAAAATTATTTTAAACCCATTATTTCTCTACAATTTGCAAGGAAGATATGTTTTTTAATAGAGAGTGAATAATCCGTTTTTTTTCCGTTTTATTTGTTTTTAAAACTAAAAGTCAGTTGGCGTCTTATAGACGCTTTCTTAGAAGCTCGGCTTAGGCGCCCTTAAGTCGCGTACGCAGATGCCACTTTTTTGTTGTACAGAATCGATCGATATTAAACTTTTTCTCAGTTATTGTTCTCAATATCTCTCTTCTTTATTCTGTGACAGAGTCAAATTTCGCAGTTATCGTACTTCCTGTGCATGCCATAATTTAAATTTGGTTATGCACGATGTTTTAGAAGGGAACGATACTCTCCCGAAGCTAAAAGTAGTTGTAAATACATCAAAAAAACTTGTTGCTTATATCAAGCGCTCTGAATAAAATAATAAAGAATTCTATTTATATTATGTTGACCAGTATAAAAGACGTTTATGGGGAAATTTAGAACTTATTGATTGCTAAGGATGAAAATTTTCGCCTAGGTGATTTTAATTTCACAACATTGAAATCTATAATAGATTTTTAAATTTATTTAGAAAATATTCTGAAAATCTTAGCGCAGGTTTGTATCCTATAAATTAATTAAATCACTACGTTTTATGGGAACATAAGTTTATTCAGCACTGTAATTTGTAACCTGAACATTCAGATATGGTTAAAGAATGATTACACAAAGGATTGTATAATGGTTCTCCATGGTGACGGCGAATAACCGCTGAAATATTCGCAATTGAAGGAAAACTGCGAATTCTTATTGGTTATTTACGTTATGAATGAAATAGTCATAGATCGTGAGCGGGCATAAAAAGTCGCTCACGTGCACATCTCTAAGATAAATTAAAAAACACTTTTTTATTTATCATGAATTTATGGTTAACTATTTTTATGGTGTATTTTTGAAATTTATAAATATCAATTTCACATCCTCTGGACGTTGTACTTGTCAATGTTAGGTCCAGTTAGGTCCTGAAAACATCTCCTAGCAATGTTTCCGTCATTGGAATTTCTAAAACTTGCTTTAAGATGTTGGCAAAGAGGCCCATTTTCTTTCTAAATTTCTCATGAATACTTATTTATCTCTGTTATAATACTATTATCTTAATCAGACCGAATCTGTCATTTTAGTATAGGAATTTTATATGATAGGCGAAGAATGAACTTGAACATGTCTATCCTTGCATGGGGAACAGATTTCCCTAGTTGTAGTGATGCTGGATTTACATTTATTTTTCGATCGATGGGTTGTTAAAGTTTTTTGGTGTTTTACTGTATAAATATCATTTAAGCTGCAACTAGCATTACATGTCTTCTTATTAATAACTGTAAATAACTATTAACTAACTACAATACCTGATCCACTGTTTAACAACATTTGAGCCTTTATGAGTCATTTATATGGTTATTTATAAGTGTATTGAGTTCTGTCATTGACAGCATCTTGTGATTCCTGAACAAACCTTATTCTTATTGATCTACAGTATCTAGGGGAGGATGGTACTGGGTTTTGCCGCAATATTTTACCACTTTCCGCACTTAATTTGAATAGTACAAAAGAGCTCTGGAAGATAATTCCATCAAACTCAGGTTTATTTTCGAATTTCTATTTGTGTTGATTCTACTGGGATCAACTTTAAGCTTTAAACACTTAAACACTCGATTTAAGAACTAATTTATCACTACCCTTTAAGTTTATTTATGCCGCATATAACAATTTCTTCACGCAGTCTTTTCATTTTTCTTTTTTTAGTACAATCCTTTACAGATCCTGAAAATACTTTCGGTGGTCATTTAAAAGTTTGCTCTTAAGCTTATGTCTGCATCGGTAAAATCTCAACATCTTGTAACCAAGTACTTTTTTAATATTCAAACACATCAATTTTTTTATAAGCAGCAATCCATTTCTTTTTAAAATCTGATTTGAAATAAGACAGCAAGACTGGTTTAGTTAAAATTTATACTTTACTTATTGTAGATATCGATAATACAACGTACAAAGCAACAAATGGCAGTATTTGATAAAAGTAATCAAATATTAGTAGCCTAACGTTTTTTTTCTAACACAAAAAAAGAAATCTTTTTGTCTGATTTAAATCAAACAAACCAATTCATAGAAACTTTACACCGAAACGTTACTAACAAAAAAACGCAAATCTCTTGATTCTTATCATTGACAATCGCAAAAATTCCACATTTTATTTCCCCTTCTCACTAAGATACCTTATCAGATCATTCGTACAATGACAAAGGCATAATCCTTGTAACCGTAAGGGTTCTTTGATGTCCATAGATGGCCCTCATCGATTGTAATTGTACCTATCCGGGTGAAGAGCCTTTATTGGCTAGGATACATGCGGCTAGATAATAGGATTTCACACGTATTGAGCAATTTACCGAGGAGAAAAACGAAAATAAAAATAACAAAAAAGGAGGAAGCATTTTTTTTTGTCGCTTTCTTACGGGGTTTTTACGATTTTACCGTAAGCAATTTTTGTTATGTTCCGACGTCCTTTGATATTCCGAATACAATAATAAAGCTGTTTTTTTTCTGGACTTATTCTAAATGGACACGTACCGAAATGTTTGGACGTTACGTTTTCTATTGAGAGACTTGACGATTTGAGAAGGAAATCACGATTTTAATGGATGTTTACAAATAAAGGAGGTTTTGGTGAGATATTTCGTTTGTGTCCATTTACTACAAAAAAGGAATACAGCTGAAGGTATCTTTACACGAATAATGAACTGTTGTCCAATAGTTGAAGTTAATAAAATTTCAATTACGAAATGTATTGCAAATAAGCTTACTTATATGACTTTAATTTTTTTTTAATACACGCAAATCATTCTTGATTCATCATACAAAAAAACTTTTATGGCTAACCTTGTAAAACAAATGATTCGACAATAAGCTGACAATTTACAACACTTCAACCGACGTAGTTTATTCTATGGGGCGTAATCGAAGTGTGTTTATACTTGTATTACATACTTGGTCATCGTCTTATGTCCGTCCATCTGTCCATCCATAATAATCCGAGGTGGTCCGTGCCACCCGTGCGACGTTTTCATAAATCAAAAGGACGTCGGTCGGTTGACGCGACTTGCGATCCGAACTTTGTTCTTTTCTTACCAGCATTTTTTTCTTTTTTTGGGTCTCACGTCTATTCAAGACGTTGTAACACCGCGATTTATTTTTTTGTGGTTTAATGGTCAGATTGGGACCGAATGCTGGTAAAATCTTTTTGACAGAAATAAACTGCACGGCATTTTTACGCTATCTATCGAATTAATCAAATCGAATTAATAAAAGATTGAAACGGAAATAATAATACCCAAGACTTACAAGCTAATATTAACATTTAATTACGACAAATTCGCTTTCAGTATTGCTTAGTTAACGGGATCTGTTTACACAGATTGTCTATTTAGGATCATCTTTCCCATCAATACAAACCTTTATTTATTCGATTCGAAACTAAACCCCATTCCATCTTGATTCTTCGTTAATGAGGTGAAGAAAACTGCGCTTACTATGCGTACGTTTCGTTTCAATCCGTAATATCGATATCGTGAATAGAATGTGTTTTCTATTTACAAGAGCCCAAGTCCAGAAAAGTTCTCTTTGAGGGCATTCTGTTCGACATTTTTGTGCCGAAAAGGGCTTTATACTTGTGGAAGTGGGCTTGAAAATCCGATTTCCTTCATACGAGCCACCCCCGAACAGGCTGGCGTACGCGATAACGAACTCTAAAAGTGAACGAAATAAGTTTTATTCTTTCGATACAAAGGGCCGCTCCGTTATGTCGTTGTCGTTCGCAGACGTTTGACGTTGGGGGACAGCTTAAGACTTTTTTTTTGCTGTGGTTCCGATCATTTGTAAATAATCGCTAATATGTTATTAAATATAATCTTACGTTTTTATAATAAATATAAAAATATAAATGATATCTAGGTTGATACTAAACTAGGACTATTACTTAGAAATGACACTTGGATCCAGTTTCTGAAGAAAGTTGTAACATGGCATCCGAAACGTTAAAAATTTTTTCAAAAGACGAACGACAAAACCCGAAAGCTTCTAGTGTTAGTCCAATGTGCTAGCTGAAAATCTCGCTTCTTATTTTAATGTTATATAAATTACTTATATAAATTAGTTAACGACAGCTTATATAATATAAAGTAAACGAACGGCAACCATTTTATCTAAAATGACTTTAAACAATGTTTCAGCCGTTTATCCAATGGCTTCCTGTTTTTACTAGATCTATAAGGGAGGAAGTTAAGAAAGAAAATTAGGAGGATAAAACAGTGATACCAAGAAGCTCCCAATATATAACGAATTCAACCCAATACTTCATCTATTAGCTTTTGCTAACTTCAAATTTTGCACCTAGATTATCCAACAAGGTAAACAAAGACAGCTTCCATGCTTCCAGCTTAATGTAAAGTAATCGAACAGGAACCAATTTCTTTAAAATGATCTTGAACTTTTTTTCAGCCTTTTATATAAGCTCCTCGTGTTTTTTTGCAAGACTTATAATGGGGGAAATCAAGAGAAAAGGTAAGGAGGATATATTTGCGATATCAAGAAGCACCCAACTTCAACTCCTGCATACAGATTTACCAACAAGCTCAACGAAGGCAACTTCCAAAAAGTAAAGTTGTCGAACAGTAACCAGTTTATCTAGAATGACATTGAACAACTTTTCAGCCTTTCATACAACTCCCTCGTGTTTTTCAAGACCTGTAATAGAAGTACTTTAATTTGTTGTACCAAGAAGCACCCAATTTATAACCTCTACCCAATATTCAATTATCAACTTTTTCCAACCACAAGTGCTGTATGGCTTTCCAAATGGAAGTGGCTAGGCCCACGTTAATGTGTATGCAAATCACAAAATTACGTTCGAACGATATTTCAAGTTCAAGTCTTCTTTGGAATACAAAACCTTAAAAACTAAAACAAAAATGAGATTATATCCCTTATTAATTTCAAGTTTATTGGTTAACTAAGAGAATCTTAAGAGCAGGAGGATATTCCCAGAGGCTGGAAGTTGGGTTGAACTGATCTAAGAGACACTTGAGATTAGGATGGTAAAAGAGATTGAACGTTGAATTGGTAACTAACCCAACGCAACCTAAGAGATCTTGAATCTAGAAAGATAGAAGAGGCTAGAAGTTGGGTTTGGCTAATCTAAGAGAATCTTGAGACTAAGCGGATAGAAAAGGCTGGAAGTTGGGTTGGGTTACTCTAACTAAGGGAATCTTGCAAGTCATGTTGGGCTAATCTAAGGGAATTATGAGACTACCCTAACCAACCTAATCCAACGTTACTAAGAGGATCTTGAATCTAGATTGGAGAAGTTACAATTTGTATTCGGCTAATCTAACTATATATATCTAGGAGGATAGAAGAGGCTGGAAGTTGGGTTGGGCTAATCTATTTAAGAGAATCTTGAGACTATGATGATAGAAGGGGCTACAAGTTAGGTTGGGCTAATATAACTAAGAGTTGGACTGAAAGTTGGATTGGTAACCAATACAACCCAAGCTAACTAAGAGAATTTTGAGAGGCGAAATGAAGAGACTGATTGTTGGGTGAACTACGAAAATGTTGAATCTAGAAAGATAGAAATAGATAGAAGTTGGATTGGACTAATCTAACTAAGAGAATCTTGAGAGTAGGATGATAGATAAGACTGAAAGTTGGGTTGTAACCAACCCAATATAACCTAACTAAAGCATTCTTGAATCTAGGAGGATAAAATAGGCTGAAAGTTGAGTTGGGCTAATCTAACTAAAAAAATAGTGAGATTAGGATGATAGAAAAAACCGAAAGTTAGGTTGGTTACCAACCCAACCCAACTCAAATTAACTAAAGGAATCTTGAATCAAGGAAGATAAAAGAGGTTAGAAGTTGGGTTGTGCTAAAAATTATCGGAAGGTTCATTATAAATAAAAGGACTGATAATTCAACCTCTAAAAATACTTGACCATACACTAAAACCAAACCTTCCTTGATTCCTCCACTCCACAATTAAATGTTGTGCTGAATTGTAACGTATAAATAAAAGTATATGAATAAATATGTAAAAGTATATGAATTGTAACGTATAAATTGTGACACAGCCTCATATATCCAAATACAATTTAATGAAAAAATGCGTGTTTTATTTTATTTTCCCAAGAATCATTGGCAAAAATTGGTCCGAGAATGTTTATTAGAACTGTGCTGGTATTGTGTGGTTTAAATCTTAATTTTTTCAAAATCCGAGCTTTGGTTCTTGGAATTCATCAAGTTTTCGTCAATACCAATCTCAAAATTATAAAGGTCTAACGTGTACCGAAAGTACTACATATGTGCAGACTAGGTTGTAGCATGTAGGTATTTTTTGATATGCATACACGTTGGCGTGTACCTAGGCACTTCCTTTCTAAAAATGTCAACAAAAGCAGATTTCGTAATGTAAAGTAATCGAATAGTAATCGATTTCTCTAGAATGGCCTTGAAGAAGATTCCAGCCTTTCTTACAAACTCCTACTGCTTTTTACAAAACCTGTAATAGAGGAAATCAAGACAAAACTAAGGAGTCTAAATTTTGAACACCAAGAAGCACCCAAGATATAACCAACTCAATCCAATACTTTATCTATCAGCTGTTGCCATCCTCAAATTCTGTTAAGCAGGTAACAGATATTCTATATTATTTTCAAAGATAAACGTTCTATAATTCTGAATCTGTTCTAAACTAAGCGTATCTTTATGTGGAAATCTCTATATCAACACTCAATTAACATCATTTCGAAAACAGCGTACAGCCTCAGGTTCCAGACAACTTCCAGGCATTGAAGTACTATTTACAGAGTTTTTCATATTTATTATTTATTATTATTGGTGTGGAATGGATAGTGATTCGAGACAGAAAAAGGGAACAGGATACGAAAAGAGGGATACACGAACGGAGGGGTACTGGATATTGGGCATCATCTTCAGCCGGATATTTGGTTATCCGGCCATTATGTGTGCGGTATCTTCTGGATCAGAGAAATAAATGTATTTACAATATATCTTGATGAAATTTTTCGTGATTTATAAACAACAGTATGAACTTTTCTAAGAATAAACCCATACATGAATATCTCAATTTGCTTTTCAGATATCATTTGAAATAAATTTGCAGAATTTCATACAAATAATAATTTCCTTAATAACTTTTAAGAAATTGTAGAAAATCGAATGCTTAACGTATCTTGATAACATTTTTTGTGGTTTATAAAGCAAAATATACACTTTTCTCAAAATAAAATCATACTCGAACATCTCGCTTCGTTTTGTGATATCATGTTTTGAACTTAACCTAAATATATAAAAAATAAAAAAGTCATATCACTATAAAATTAAAAAGTCATAAAATCATTGAAAAAATCGTAGAAAGTCGAATTTTTATATCATTTTTTTTGTGATGTATAAAGAATAATATGTACTTTAACGAGAATAAAACCATATTTGAGTATCTTGCTTCGTTCGATATCAAATTTTGAACTCATCCTAAATATGCAGCATTCCATAAAATTCAAAATCTTCTTAATTTTTACAACAAACTTTACTAATTATTAACAATTTCATCATCTCGATGAAATTGTTTATGATTTATAAAGTATGTACTTTCCTCGGAATAGAATGGAATAAAGAAAATATTTCAATTCGTGTTCGATTAATTTTTAAACTCGACCTAAATTTGTAGCTTTTTATAAAATTTACAATTTCCTTAATAATTTTGAAATTTTTTTAAAAATCGAAAAGTAAAAATAATTTTAAAACGAAGCCAGATTTTATAACCAGTTGGAAAATTTATAATAAAGTTAATAATAAAAAAAATTAATTAGATGACCTTTGTGATATAGCCAGAATTGATATCATTCGAAATCTTATTTTATTTTTATTGGATATTTGATCAAACAAAACATTAACACTCTCGAATGTAAAATAAAATAAATTTTTGCATGATATCCATTTCAACTACTGGTGCTACTAATGTTGTTAGTAAAAGATTTTGTTTTGTGAAATTCACATAGCAAGTTTTATGTTGATTTGTCAACTACGTTGAACATATTGAGCCAGTGATAAATGCTTATAAAAGGAAAATCTATCCGGTTTCCGGTTGAATTCTAAAAAATGATCGGATAAAACACTGTTAAAAACATCACAAAAGCTTTTTGAAGCATCTAGATTATTTTTAAGACAAATTTAACCGTTTTCATGGACATCTCTTTTCCACAGTTTGAATTTTTGCACGTCTAGAATCAAGCTGTTTCGAAAAAACCGTTTATAAATAAGACATGAATGTCTTTTTATAAGAATCTCGTAACTTAAATTTTGACTTTTCAAACGAACTGATTACAAAATACTGAAAGCTCAATGGGTCGTGAAAGGTAAAAGAAAACTGTCATCCTCATCCCTTTGCTCGTTCCCAACGGGGCGTTACTCGTAAATTCGAAATTATCCCTTTTTTTCTACCCTCTCTAACGTATTTCCGTGCGATATCTCAATCGGACCATTAGCACCAAATTTAAAGGAGATCCCACCTAAAACAACAATAGGTATAAATCGTACATTAGGAATGTACGCCACGAAATCGGCGGCGTACACAAAAAAATCATATAGGTCTCCCCAGTCAATAGGAACGACGTACAAAGACGCTTTGTTATAAAAATGTCGATAGTAGACGTGTAGAAGAGAAGGGTCACGGTGGTCGCAAAAAAAATGCCCCAATTCCGTATTCATTTGGGTCGCGTCACCCTTTCGGTTATGATTTATATTGAATGAGGTCCTGATATTTACAATATATGTAGCGAATTTAGATATTAGCATAACAGTGATCGATATATTTACGATTGAATGGGGCACGTAGTGTGGATTTGGTTTAAAATGGATAAAGGGGCGTTAGCATATACGCGTATTTCTTCTTCTAATGCGAGTTAGATATCCGGTTGACTTCTACATTCTACACGGACATTAGATATGCATTTATGCCGATATGCTACATGTGCCGATACGTTTATACATTTCTATGGGGCGTAGATCAAATAAAAATAAAAATAAAACCCGAAAAGTACAAAGTATCGATTACAATTTAACTGAAAAAATTTTTAGAGTTTCATTCATATTCTTGAACCGCATTGTTAATTCTTTCGAGGGAAAAGAAGTTTAGGAAATTTTAATAATAACGTATGCAGACTTTTCTTCTTGACAACAGACCAGGGTTGCTTTTATAAGTTCCTTTTATCGAATCGGTTATTCAAGAATTTTATGAATTTGCAATCGACGCATTAATTAGAAATTGCATTGTCAATCAACAAAATCAACAAATCATTTCTTCAATCTGGTTTTAAACTTTCCTCGATAAGGATTAACTCATGTAACAGTCAAAAGAGTACACGACTAAAAAACCTAATGATATCGATCTACATGGGTCTTGGCTTAAAACCTATAGATCAAGGCGTAACACGACACATGTTACAGTTAGTAAATGTAAAATGTCCAGTCGAAGCTTCATTGTGTACACTTGAGGAATGTAAATTGAACCCGACCTTATCTTACTGGCAGCAGCACCTCACTAATAAAGCATTGTTGCTTCGGTAACCGAATCCCCTTTGTTCTGTCATAAATGCCAACTTATTGAACTTCTGTATCCTTATTCTCATCTGAGCTAACATTAACTTGGAGCACACGTGCTGCTGGTATTCTCTCCTTCTTAGTGACTTTCCCTTTTTCGCAACAACCAATAAAAGGTAAATAAAAAAAATGAGTGTTCATCTTTCTATAGATACTTAATTAGCGTTTTCTCACTCGCGATGAAACTTACTTAGAACTTATTGTAGTAGCTTTATTGGCGCATCATTAGAAGGGGGAAAATAGTTGTATGACAGAGTACATACACCTGTTTGAGATCCAATTACGTTCACACACTATTTACATGGCGAATAGACGTGTTAGGTGCGTGCAAGATTCTATTGGATGATGCAGTCGCTCGACGCTAACAAGTCAAACCCAATTAGCGACATATGCAAAATGTCTTTATCAAGGACTGACAACCAACAGGATTGAAAAGAAAACGATAAAATAAAAACAAAAATTATCACAAAAATAAATCTTGACAAATTGGGTCCTAAAGGTATCGAAATCCGATCGACTTGATCCCTTCTGTGCAAAAGGAACTGTTCGAACAAATACTAAAATACACAGTCCTTCTTTTTAACTTTATAATAACTATAACATCTACTCCAGACACGTTTCGCCAATTGTGCCCGTTATGAATGAACGAAAGTTTTGAAAAGCGTGGGCCTTTCCAGCAATCTGCGCTACTGAAACGTACAATGGACGGGTATAATGTGAGGCCATGCGACATTGTTCAGGTGTCCCTGAATAGCCCCGGTAAGAAAACAATAATCTGCGAATAATGGGGACACAGAGTCCGCCCTAAGGACCAAAAAACCAAGCGCATTCAAAACGTACACCACCGTAGAATCTGTGAATAGGAATCGGCGACAATCCCACTCGATCCCCGTGTGGTAGAAAGAGATGATGCTATGGAGAACACAAAAAGAACATTCTGTATCAATGGTGACTCCCGGTGGAATGCCACGGCAGGTAGAGGAGATACAGTGAGGACGTATTTTGTTTTCTGTGAAAACTGACCACACCTCTTTGTGCGATCGAATGGTTTCCCCGATGGCAGCATCTTTAAGGGTTTCCGGTGCTTTGTTAGTCGTTTCTTTACGCCACACTGACGCTCTGTTACCATAAATTGTTTAGCTTTTTTAGATGCCGATGCTCACCTTCAACAATACATCTTGTCTAATAAACCATGATTCAGCATGCAACCACATCCGAAAATTCTCATCTAAGCAAGTATAAAGCCAACCTCTATTTAAAAACATAAATTAACATCCCTCGTATAATTACTTTCAATACAACCCATAATTATTCCATCACACTCACTTCGTTACAAATATTCAAATTAAATCCTTGACATAAACCCCATGATTTATTAACGATAAACGCATATAGAGACAAAATAAGACAAAAAGAAATCTCACCGTACAATTATCCTTTAAAAACCGTGACATTAAAAAGTTGTTATTCCCCATTTTCCCCAAAACCTTTTAAGCCTGCCGTTTCAAGAGCGAATTTACGAGGATCATTACACCTAAAGAAAGGATAATTTTATGTTAATCGTCCGGCCCCCGAGCCTTAATAAAGGTATTTTATAGACATAAACGTCCGTGTTATTTCTTCTCAGGGCATTTTTTCGGCTTCGAACCGGCGAAGGTTCCAGGCTGTCTCGTCCGGGAGACTTCTTCGGCGCCGAAATGTCTGGGATCATCGAAACGCCGGGCCCATTTCTTCTCTCCACCCTCTTGACTGCATTTTTTCGAAGGCACAATGCAGGTGCCCTCAGAAGAAGTGACGAGGTCCGTTCTGGACAGTCATTCATGAAAATGCCTTCGGTGAGGGGGAGGGCGTAAAGAACCACCGAGGCCCTTTTTTCTTAATAGATTGAATTCGGATAAGCGTATAAACGCGTGATATCCTGTGAGAGGGATAAGGGTTTTTCGAACCAGATGAAATATTATGCATTAATTCATACTTGTGAACAGTGTTGTTAAATACCCGGGGATTTGATTTCAATGGAATATACCCAGGGGAAAAATGGTTATTTTTAGGTATTTATAAAAGATTACAGCAAAGACAAAGACCACTAAAAAAGTAACTAAGTTTAATAAAAAAATACGAGTTCTTTTTTAATAAAAAGCAATAACAATAGATATTTACACATAAACTGAAAATAGTATTGTTTCTTCAGTTTGCGGTTCCCTAAATAACCGCAATTTTTTTCCTCGTCGCCCAAAATATATGAAGAAGTTTCCATAAAGTTTCCATATGTCTCTTAACACCGCTAAACCCTAATTGTTCCAGTTTTCAGTGTGGTGTTAGTTTAGATTCATCGTTTAAGTATTTTTATGTAAAAAAAGATGCCTTAATTGGCTTAAACGCAATTTATTTGTAAATATTAGTACTATAATATAATATATCAGTGTATTGATATTTAAAAATAAATTTCGTTTAAGCCTTAATTGGCAACTTTTTTTTTAGGTTGGGTTGGGTTGGATCGGAGTTCGTCCACTGATGCCAGATTTGGGGATTTGTCCTTAATTCCAAGGAGAAATAATGGCATTTTAGAATAATAGAGATACAGAGAATTTTATATCTTATTTAGGGATTTTCCAGTTTTTACAAAGAAATCGCCCTTCCACCTCAAAGCAAACTTTAGAAAATTTACTAAAGAGGAAAATTCTAGATAAAGCATGTGGGGAAGCAGGTGGTTGGCTTAAAACCATATAAGAAAGTGTTTATCTTTACAAATCGGAATTAACGAAATATGAATTAACCAGAAAACACAAAAAGAATGTATTGAAATAAAAAAATGAAAAATGCCATACAAAAGTACACAAATTTTTATTTAAAATTATGTAACTATTTTGCATATCATAACCGTCAGTACCGTCAGTAATGTTCAGTTTATGGAACATTTTTTGCCTGTCCTAAAGGATACTCTATCGAATTCATAATTTATAATTTTAGTAAGTCTAGGAATATAATTAAAAATGAACTAGAAGAATGTGAAATACAAGATTTGAGTAAGACTCTACAACAAACATTTTTCAGTGTGCTTTTAGATGAAAGTACTGATATTTCAGTGAATAAATTACTATGTTAATGTCAAATTTGTCAGTAAAATGGTAAAATCCAAGATAAACTTTAAGTTGGTAAATGTGCGAACGCTGAGAATTTGTTTCTTGCCTTCAAGAACTACATGCGATTAAAAAACATTCCTTTGATAAATATTATAGACCTTGTATACGACAATGCTGGGAAAACACAATTCATTTATGACAAGACGACAAGCACAAACTGATGCATTAGACTTTGAGAGACTTTGCCCTACATTTGTTATTATGTAAGTAACGAGGATTCAAAGCTTTTCGGAACTCCAGAGGAATTTCTTCGGAATCTTGCAAGCTGCTATTCATATTCACACAAGATAGCTACAGAGCTTGTTGATAAGCAAGAAGTTTTCCATGGGGAGCAAAAAAAAGGTAAACTGGCCATTACTAAATAACTAAGTATGCAACATGGTATTTAAACGGACAAATTCTGTAGTTTCTTGCAAATAGCAAAACTAGAAGAGAATTCTAAAGTTTATTAATATATTTTTAATATATAGTTTATAATATAATATTAATATATTCATTCTAAAGTTTATTATTTACACGATGAATTAAACAAATCTTTATCATCCACGAACTGTCAGAACAAAATCAAAAACTGTTTAGACAATTGTTATCCCACTTTTGCAAACCTGACTGCTTAAATAATTATGACGTTAATTGTAAAGATATAGGAAATTTTCTTGAATTGCAATCAATTGATCTGGGAAGGGAATGCAACAATTTTGTTAACAATTTAGCTAAGACTATCCAGGACTCCATAAGGAAATCATGTTTGGGGTTTCTAAGTACAGCTGCCACAGAATATTCAAAGAAACCTTTAAAGTTTAAAGTTTCTAAAAGCCGAAATTGTCTTAAATATGAATCGGTCAATGAACGTTATTCCATTGGAAATAGTTTGGGATAAATTTAAATTTATTGAAGGAATTGACGGTCGCTAAATCGATCGACTATGGTAAAATATATCCATCGATTTTTCTGGCAACGTCGAAATAGAGGATTTATTGAAGATGGAGGATTCTAGAAAATTTTAGGCGAAAAACGGAAATTTTCAAGATGAGTTTCAGTATACTGCTCAAAAGAAGAGCTTTTTCAGTGGTTATTGATGTGAAAACAACAAAAAAGCAGTGAAGCTTTAAATGCAGTTGTAATCAATCACTTGCATCAAATAAATATTGCTGGTTTCTAGTTTCCTGTTTCCATGAACATGTTTACTAACATCTTTTCTAGAAATTCAGAACCTTCACAAAACGTGATGTTGATAAAATTAGTATTATTACATTGTAACGTTACGTTTTCCAAGTCTTCCAAATCTTCCAAGTTTGTATATCTAGCATCTCATCTGGCAACCCAAAAGATTCTTTACTTTCTAGTACTAGGTCTAGAGTTAGTTCTAGTTTTAATGCCCATTCAGTGCTTGATTGTTGTAAATACTTCTAGAACTAAAAGTATAACTAATACTACACCTACAACCTAGCTTTAGTGTTAACACTGAACCAAGAATTAGAAACATTAGGATTCCGCCGTACGTGTCTTTAGACTACTAAACCCTAATCTAACTTCAGATTTCCTGGATGCATGACATGGCATCGATGTGTGAAGCATAAACCATACAGGAATGTTATCAGCTCGAAACAGGAGACTAGCCATAGGAATAGCGCCTGCATACAGAACTGTATCCGGTACTGTTATTCATGTCATCCCAGAAGTCCCATCGATGTATCTTTTGGTCCGAAAGTGGGTTGATATACGTATAAGAGGGAGAGAAAATAAATTAGAAACAATCTGATGACGAACTGAATGAAGGTATGTTCAGCGTATTCTGACTAGACAAAATAGATGATTCCAGATCTGGAAATCTGGTAGGAGAGAAGATTAGGAGAGCACGATTTTTATGTGACTCAGATTTTATCGGGACATAGAGTCTTTGGTATGTATCGGATGATTATAAGCAATGCAGAAACTGATGTGTGCTGGTTCTGTGGTGAGATGGATACTCTAGCGCACACGTTATTCCCATCTTTGCATTTCAGCAATGTGAGAGGGGAACGTAGTGAGGTCCACGCTGAAAATCAAACGCAAGATAATTGCGTAAACCAGATGCTGAGCAGCGAAACCAATTGGGCAGCAGTGACCAAGATGATGACGGTAGTACTGAAGGAAAAAGAAACGGTGAAGCGTGAGAGGGAGAGACACATATAGGCGACTATTGGAAAGAAGGCAAAACGGGATAAGGGAGAACCATCTGATTTCTCGACCCGATAGATATAAGGTTATTTCAAAAAGTTAAGGAAAGATCTTTGCGTTTCTTTGATTCACCGAGATAAACCCGGACAAGCGAGAGACTAGGGGACAAGTCTAGGGTACTTTTGGGTCATCCAGAACCAGGTACGTATAAATTTTGGATCAGTTCAAAAAGTTAACGAAAGGTTTTTGTTACTCTGATCTAATGTTCTTCTTCTAATTTCATTTTAAAGTTTTTAGTTCTAATAATAAGGCTAGTGTTAGTTAAGGTAAATTGGGTTGGGTTGGGTTGGGTTGGATTGGGATCCATCTTAACAGAGGTATGGCTAAACCTAAATGTTTTTCATTCTACGTCTAGTGTTAGCTCCAGCATTAGTGTTAACACCATTTTTAGTTATTATTCAGTCTTAAATTGTTGTATGCTTGCATCAAACTAAAACCAGAATTAACACTAAACCTAGTACTAGAAAGTAACCTAAATCTTGTATAAATACTTGTATCGGCTTAATACTAGAACTAACACTAGACCTAGAAAGTTTCGGTCAACAGAACGATCAATTCGTACCTCTCCTCTATAAAAATGAAATCGTGGAATCATCGAATCGTGTCCGCCACATAAAATTGTTTTTGACCATATTCTCCTTATGCCGAAAATTTGCTAATTCAGATCTAAACTTTATTTTATTTATATAAGAATACTTTCCCATGCTATAAAGTATAAACATCATTCCGTCTAACAACTACATAGTTCTTAAGACTATTTTTTAAATGTTTTGGGTATTGAAAACAGTTTTTAACACTACGACTTGTCATCTGATTAACATTACCGTGTTTATGGTTTTGAGTGCAATATTTGCAGATTACCTTTTGGCCAACTACCAACTTTTGGCATTTTTATATTTTCCTCCACTAACTACACAAATTGATAAATTTCATTCTCAAAAAATATGTATTACTGTAAATTTTTAATTGGTATGGTAAACTTTAGTTGGTACCCACTGGATAGATACCCAATTTATAAATACCTACACTGCTTATTGACTTATTGCATCAATAATGTATAGTACTTAAATAAAGAATCATACAAGACAACTGCTACAAGAGTACGTTTCTTTTAAAACGAAGATACCTCATTCTTAATTAGTTAAAATTAGCACAACATAAAGCTACAAAATTATTATTTGAATTCACTTTCAGCTGTTTAGATTATTTTAATAATTAAAAATGAAATTTCCTTCATCAATTCGGTAGTATTACAGTTTTTTATAATCATCCAAACATTGTATAAAGTATATCTCTAATAGCTAATAATTGTTTAAAAATGTCTAAAATGATCAAGAGCTACCTATAATTTGTTTCTAACAGTTAAAATATAGTTAGCATTATTTGAAATCTTTGAGTTGACGCACCATTAAGATACTCTTGTTTCAATATAATTGATATATTTGGATTTTCAAGAAAACTTATATTCTTGCTTTGAGGATATGTGGTTTCTCTTCATTCAACAAAATGATCTTGTGAATATATACGAATATGATAAGCTTGAGCCAAGTGTAATAAATAATCTTCGTTCAAGAATATTTTTCTCTCGGTGTACCCATCGGGTATTTACCTGTCATTGCTTGTGAATAAAATATCTCTGTTTTGTTAACATTTAAAGAGGTTGCTTTTTGATTAATTTATTACAAGATTTGCGTTTTATTTTATATCGGAATATGGATAAGACAATTAATCTTTTGATGAGACCGGAGAAGCACAATACCAAACAATCTGTACATACAATAGGCAATGTTGGTAGATATGCAAATGTTGCATGCGGAGGATTACTATTATGCATAACACGACCGCATTAATAGGAATTTCCGTCTTTGTCTTATTGAATACATCAATCATGCCGCGACGTCCTTCGCAGATTGATTCGTACCGTTGTGAATAGATGAAAACAATAATAATTTTCTTTTGATTGGTTTCTCATAATGAAACGGGAAAAATTTAACGACAATGACTCGTTTTATCGCACGTTTAAATTGTGCATGAATTATTCCTGGAGAACAAACTCCTATTACGCCGCAAAAACAATTGCACTAAACGTGCGAACATATGTACAAACATACGAGAGGCATAAATCGACACAATAGTTTTAACAAAGGGTACGGTTGCAAAGAAAAATGAATTTTTAATATAATCTACCTGAGTTTGAATGGGCCTGTAATGATCAAGTCACACGCTTTGGCCAAATACTCTATATAAAAGTAGGTAGAAATCGTAACATTCGTTTTCATGAATAAAAAAAAATGACACGGTAGTTACAATGTGAAATTTTTTCTGGATCGAAAGGGGTTTCAAAACTTTCGTTTCTTATGCCCTCTCTTTTCATTGTTTCCTCCTGTTCGTTTTTATGAATGCGACGCGGTGCACGCAAGAAGCCTCTCGCTGAGCCTAAATTGAACCGGGAGGGTGGAGAAGTCAGCATGGGGCCAAAGACATTCTCAGGTGTTGGAGCGGCCAAGGTGGTATTCCACAGTCGCCACTGTGTCTGGCAGGGTCAAAATCTCCTACTCGAACGCTAACTTATTGTGGCAGCGGCACAATGAACTATAAATAAATCTGCATAATAAATTTGTATTCTCTCAGACGACCTGCTCCGACTGCTTTGTAAAAATTATAGGAAACCATTAATTTGTACCCTGAGATTTCGTGTCGCGTTGACTCTCCAAACCAGCACGGAATTATAAATAAATAACTTTTTGTTAAACTACTGTTAATACGATTCATAATGGTCTCTTTTCCTATTTGAAATTTAAAAGAAAACATTGAATGGAATTAATTTATATTATTAAAACATCTTTTTTAATTCAAAATATGACACACCAGTGGCATAGCATTAAATCAGTCTTAAATAAAGATTGCACTAAAGGAATAAGAAAATAATGCGCGAAGACGTCTTGAAGAAAGGTTTCAGATTTTACGGATCTTCTTAAAATTGCCCTGGTAATTTATAGCAGACATAAGCCCAACGTACGGGCAGGGTATCGTAAAAGAAGCAGAGGACGTTCACGGCATACAGGGGCCATAACCATTAGAGACGTTATAAACGCCAACAGTTACGGGTTCATCTGCACAATGGGGCAACAAAGGCAAGCAAATTCGTGATTCGCCGCGTCAAGCGGCAAGCTATAAATGTCCGTCCGTATTAAGGCCTTTGTCAGACTCGACATCGTCCTCCAGATGGATCAAGGAAGAGAGAGGAAGAAGAAGGGACCGACAACTTGGGAAAAATAAAAGCCTGCTTGCAGATAGGTACCCACCGTGCGGTTCGGTTTGATCGATTTTTGCAGGTCAAAGGTCGTGTTTTCGTAAGCATTACTTCCTGTGTGATTTTTTGATTGAATGGAAAAGGATTGCCCTCATCAAAATCTCTTATTCAATTATAAGAACAGGTATACAAGATATCCAACGATCTGATTCGTTTTCTCCGCAATCATTCTTATTTGTTTCACAGAAAAAAATTTAAGTTATTTGTAGCCTTTTAAAAAATCATCTCTAAAATAGCCCTAATCCTATTTTAATCACAATCCCTTTATCATTCCAGCGGTCATAAATCGACGAAAATCCGGTCGTCTCTCTTCCAAATAAAACGACAATAAGCTTGTTTAGACACAAAAGGGTTCGGTAATAAAGCGAACGTAATAAAAGTGGGAGAGACGATAATAAAAGTGGTTGTTTACGCGAGCCGGGCGGAAAAAAATCACACCCCGAAATTACAAGGGGCCACAGAGAGCGTTCTGCTCCTGTCCAACTTCACGTTGTTTTCTCACAGATAGAAATAAATTCCGAACGTTCCGGAGTCGTAACGTCTGTGTGGATACATGTACGTAAAGAGAACGAGAAAGAAAAGGACAGAGAGAGAGTGAACAAAAGGCCCGGAGACATCAATCATATCTAATGTGACGCGACAGCCAGAGCCGCACTTTGTCTATTGTAATCTGCCCATTGTTACATCTGCAGACCGGTGTGCTTGTATGGTCGTAATTTTTTTTGCGAGGATTTTATAAATTACTGCAACCAAGGGGTGTGTACGTATGATTATTTATATTCATATGCCGAGATGTGTTACTAATTGCTTTTGACGGTTTATTACTAACTCCCTTCTGGTTTGAATCAAAAAGAATTACGCTATTAACAGAATGGGTGTTAAAAAAATAATTCTGAAGGGCAACTTTTTATGATCAACAATTTGACTGCTTTGAGATCATATTGTTTTCTGACTTAAACATTGATGGTGTCATCATAGAGATGCGCCAATGACATTCCCAAAAACTATATTAGAGTACTATATATAGTAATATAGTATATTACTGTATTAAAAACTATATTTATGGATTGTGTTGGCCAATGTTTATTCACAGTCAAATTGTTATTCAAAAATGTATGTACCAAACAAGGTCAAATAAAAACGAAGAATTGTGAAATTGTATTGATGAACTATAAAAACTTTACCTGTGATGACTTAAGTACTCAGAGAAGATGTTGCTAAATCAGAAACACCACCAAGGTAGAAGACATGGACGAGATTACGATTTAGATTTCCTGCAAATGACAAATTTAAGATTTTTTGCAAACTTAAGTTTCAGTTAATAAAGTTAGGGCTAAAAATTGTAACACCAGCTACTAAGCGAGGTTTCTTGTACACACCAACATGTGTGACTATAATGTTTCTTTTGATATTCCAATTTTTTTACTTGTAGTTACAATAGTGTAGTATCTGTATTTATATAATCGGAAACCTCACTATAGTTGATATGTAAAAATCCAGGTATTTTATAATACAATTTTTTTTGGATTGTCAAATATTTTCATTCCTTATACAGATGTCCCGAAATGAAGTACAGAAAATGGTAGCATGAGACTCTGGTTCAAAAGATTAAGATTGGTTCAAAAAAGTATGTATATGGAAAAATTATCTCGCTTAGAAGTTATTGGCCGTCAAAATTCTTGAAAAAAATAATATATTTGCTATATCTGGAGAATATGTCAACAGATTTTAATGATATTCACAGTATATTTATTTATCATTCATGTATGTTTAACATTCCATCCGCAATGGGCAAGTGGTAAATTCTTTACTATCACTGCTTAACAATTAGTAGAACTTTTTATTGGTCACGTAAATCGTATTGATTTTTATTTCTGACAACGCACTGATCGTTTGCAGACATTTTCGATCTCTTTGTAACTTTTCCTCCGATTCGTATTTCACTCTAAAAAAAAATGTTTTCTGTTCATCTTTAACATCAATTTTCTATTACTACGGTAGGTACCTTAATAGGCGTAGATATACTTGCATTCAAAATCTCTTTACGTTGGTTTGACACCTAATATGATGTTTCCCAATGAAGAACTAACCGATATGGTTGAAATTATGGGTTTTTTTTAATTATGAACGCCAAATCGACGTACTTTTTTACGAGCTGAAAGAATTATACTAGAGACCGGACAGGTTCCCCCTCAAGTTGCTGATCCTGATCGTGCTCCTCATCTAAATGTCGCTATCAAAGAACGAATTCTGGAGTACTGGAACTAATACTGGATTTTTACACCAAAACGTACCTTCCACTGATAAATGAATACACTGTGATTCTCATTAAAACCTCTTGACATATTCTCCAGATGTAGCAAAATATATGATTTTTTCAAGAACATTGACGGTCAATAACTTCTATACGAAACTCTTTTTCCATATACTTATATATTATTCCATATACTTGCTAAGGCAACTTTTTATGATCAACAATTTTACTTGGGTAAAGATTTTTGAACATATTGTTTTCTGAGATAAGCCTTAATGGTGTTATCATGGAAATGTGGGTACCAATGATGAATGTGCTATTCAATGTTGGTCCACAGTCAAATATATTATTCAAAATTGTTGTTACCAACAATACCAATTGTATAAAAAAAAATGTTGTATGATATTCGTTATTAACAGTCCTCAAGTCTGTTGAGTCTTTTGAAATTAAGAACGTTAAAAATCAAACCCATGGTGATTCAAGAACTCAAAGTAGTAAATGTTTACGATTATGATTTGCTGCAAATTAAGAAATGAAAAATTTATTATTGCCAAGTTTATGTTAATAAAGTTATTATTAAAACTTATAAAACCAGTTTCTAATTGGGGTTTCTTGTACACAGCTGTATGTATTACCATAATGTTTCGGAGCACATTCTTTTAATATTATGATCTTTATTCGCTTGTTGTAACAAAAGGGACATGTTGAGATCATGCCTCATTCACTTCTAATTGAAGTGGGGAACTTGCATTTTATTTTGGATACTGTCACTTATAGTTTTGTTTTCCATTACAAAACCTATTTTGACAGTTCTGATATAGGAACCTGTAGCATAACTATTTTTGAAGACAGAATTATCAGTTTGACCGATTTGACCAGGTTTAACACAGTAATACTTTTGATTGTGTTGTGTGCAATTCTGTACGGGTAATAGGGCTACAGCCTTGGGGTACCAGCTTTTGGATGGGTGCCTAATTCTGCAATGAATTGCATGGTGTCCCATTATACATGTACCCAGTAATCTACATTGAGGTGCGTGCCTTTATCCTTGATTTGATTTTTTATGAACAGGGGCGCACTCGTTGCGTTCGTCCATTCCAACCATTCAACCCTGTATATTCGAATTGAAATAGAACTAGAACAAAACTAAATAACGAAACTAAATACACTAAGAAGTGGAAAGATTCGGGTTTAACCCTGCATCTCTGTTCATCTAGTGTTAGTTCTAGTTTTATATCGTAAGATCTAACTCTAGATCTAGAACTAGAAACATTCGGGTTTAGCTGTCTTGAGAGATGTGCCCTATGTCTTGAGAGTAAACCCGAATATATCCAGACGGTAAACCCGAATGATTCTAGTTCTAGTTTTACTTCAATTCAAATATACAGGATTAGGGTGGGTTGGTTGTGGTTGGGTTGGGTTTTCGCCGTGCATCTGAAGACATTTTTTTGAACGAAAGCCTTTGGAATGAATAGCTTCTGAAATAGAATACTTTACAAACTGATTTAGCAACCCGGAACACTTTTTAATAAATCCTTTACCAAATGATAATTTGCTACACTAATTACGCATTTTAACCAAACGTTTAAGGTTGCATATCTCTGTTATCTATATAACAATATATATTATCTTATTTAAGGCTTTGATTGACGGTAAATTTCTTTCTATAATTAAACAAAATACAATCACAATACAAAAATTTAGAAGATAAAATTACTGTTTGCGTTGATTAAGGTTGGTTAAAAGGTTTTTGGAAATGTTGATTGATTTTTTTTGAAAAGATGAGGGTACATTGTAAAAATATGGAAAACATTTCTTAGACGTCAATCGTGACAAGTTTGATGACTCTCGGAAAACTTGAGGAAGTTGAAGATTACCGTATTAAGAAACACACAAGATAGAAAAATGGTATAAATAAAAAAGAAAAATTAACACTTATTATACGAATTGAGTAACACAACACAAGATAATTACTTTCCATAATTAATTTTTAACAATTAATTTTCCATAATAACAATTACCAATTCTGACTTGTATTTAATAGTTGACCGCGGTGTTAATGATTTCACTCAATAAAAAGAAAATATCAAGGATTTTGGCAAGAACTACATTGAACTCATGGAAGGATTAAATATGAACAAATCACCATGGGGTTTATTGGATAGTTCAATCAGATGGCAATAAATCTCACTAACACTCTGCGTGTTAGTGCGACAATTGACCGTGTTTGAAATGATAGTTTCTTGCACTTGAAGTCACCCTTCCTACAAAGAATTTTGGTCTAATCAAATTCAAATTTGAGGTCCATCAACACATGATGTTCAATGGAAGTAGTACCCCGAGTTGATTATGGCTCAACCTCAATTGAGTTGATCTTGTAGACTAGGATACACTGGCGGAGAAGAAGACTGGCGTCTTTTAACACAGAGAAAAAAATTAAAGTCTTGACCAGATTGTTAGTAAAACCAGGAATGAAGGCACCTTGACAAATTTGTGGAGTGTTGTGATTTTGAGTTTTGACCACTGAATGAGGATTCCAATTATTACAGAAGACATCCTCCAGAAGCCTAACATTCTTGTCTTTAAACTCATGGTCGGAGATGCGAATGATTTTGAAAACAACAAAAATTTAGTTTAAGTACCACCACCAGTAAACTTCGGTATATTGAAATGATAAATGTACAATATAGGTAACTCCTACACTACAAAATCTTTTGCAAACCTAATTTGAATGAGGAGCATAAAAAAATCATACTCCAAAAATTATCAAACATTTTCATTCATTATATATCCATTTCCATTGTGTCGTCAAGCTAATACCACATAGCAAACTATTGGAATGTCGTCCTTAAACGTAGGTCATATAAGGTCCTTTCGTATCGTTACGAAGGTGAGACGGTATTGTTGGAGGTAATACCCCCATTCTCTAATGCCACACACAAACGCATTGTCACTAGGAAAAGACCATATGACAATGTATTATATCGACCATTCAGCGCATTCAATCCGTTGCACAGTTTTATTCTATTCAACGAATGGACAAAAGCCCCGCTAAAATATACACGCGTTGCGAATACCGAGAGCTTTTGTGAGCTTTTGTGTCCGGCAGCGGTGGTGGTGCTTCGGGGTCCGGACGCGTTCTCCTTTTTCCTCCTTCTTTTGGCGGCACCGCGTGCGTTCGCGTTGAGAAGGAAGTACGAATGGGATCGGGTTGGATCCTTTTCCGAAAATTTAACATAAATTGTGGGAGTATAGTGGCAGGTAGCAACCGAACTACCCCCACGACACTAAGGATAATGTGTGTAATTATAGTGTTTGTGAGGGTTCGGTGAAACCCTACAAGATAATTGAGGTCCTTTGTATTTTGGTTGCAAACGGCTCTCTACGTTTTATAAACTATGAATGGAGGTGTATTTTTACTATGCTCCTTATAATACAAATGAATAGTAGGGTTAATACTAAAGAGGTTCTAAAGAAAATATATTTAATAATTTAATTTAACAACAACCCTTCAAAATCCTTTTTAGCAAAACATTATGCTAAAAACATCGTGTTCGGAAATCAAAACATCAAATAAATCACTCACCCGGGCGCCGTTTCGTGGAAAGGCAGAGAACATCGTGAAAGGGCTAACAAACCGCATTAGTGATTGATTGCGATAAGGAGGCGGACGTATTTTTCTCTTCGGGGCCGATATGTTTCAATCACACCGGCATCTGGCAAACAATGATTGGTAGAAAAAACCACTCTCGTCCACCGGTGGTCAATAATAGCTTCATTGGCCGCCATTCTTCGCTAATGCACTGCCGATGATGCACCTGTCGAAGCGGCCCTTTTATCGTTCGTCCATCTACTGGACAAACGATATATCTGGCGAAATCGAACAGCGACGCGGAGTTTTGATATTGAAGGAATGAGAGAAATTGGAAAATGTAGAAGTACACTACATTTGGTGGTTTGGCCCAAATAAACGGCATATCGTCAATATTAATAAATTCTTGAAAGTTTTGAATTTTGTGTAAATTTCCTAGATCCTCACTGTCATCAATTTTATAACCTTTTGTCGGAATAAAATTTAAATCTTCAACGTCCATAACAAATAAGTATTGTGTGGCTCTTGACATTCATCACTTCATCATTTCTGATGCTGCTGATGACAACGATGTTTTCCTCTATTTTTTTCAATTATGTAATTCATTAATATTTTTACGATACAATATGTATTTTAAGATTCTTAACAACAGCATCCAGTATCCATATGGTAAGAACTGAATTAGTAAGAACTGAATTGTTATGTTTTATAGATCATTAAATGGATTCAGTCTTGATGATTTCCTTAATGCTTTATTCCAAGTTTTTAGATCATACTTAAAAATTTTTGTGGTCCAGGCTTTTCGGTTGGATTTATATTGCACTGGTAAAGAATTTATCCTTAATTTTTCCAATTACTAATAGTTTCCGTTTATAAACATGTTACACGTTCCACGTTATATGTTTGTCCACAAGAGAACAATCTGATGTTGCACGATACAACAAACCTATTTCGTGGGCGTTCTAGATTTGATCCGGTTCATATAATTTTGAGATGTTTGGTAAATTAGATGTTTGAAAAATGATTTTTTCGCCATGCGCCTTTTTATTTCATGTCTGACCGTCCATCAGGATACCCAACTATCAGTTGCTTTAAATTTCTCACGATCTTAGGATTTTTGAATCCACACTTTTGTTTTCATCGACCATAAAAAAGTTGTTTTTGGCACTCCAGTTATTTCTTCCAGTTAGATTTGACGGAGTCATTATTAGTGTACCAGGTTAACCTGCCAGTGTAGCAACCCTTGATTGAAAATGAAGATTCTCTAGTTTAGGCATATATTTATATGTTCACAGATAGATCAAAAACGCCGAAAGGTTTTGATGGCAGAAATATACTATAGACACTTCGGATCAAGCAAGCTTATAACCTGGGTACTTATTGTACTATATTCCAGGCGGAAGGAAGTATTTGCTATTGACATAGGAGCTAAAATATTTCTAGAGAGAAGGTTGAAAAACATGACAGTACAATTTTTCAATACTTAATAATTTTAAGAGAGCTTTAAACACACTGTATTGTGACAACAGAAGGATTGAACTGGAGATTAAGTTAGTACGAGAAGGCAGCGCTAATGGGTTTGTGGGAACAGAGCTAGTTGGTGCGCTCATTTGCGATGGGTTGGGTTGGGTTGATTTGAACACAGAATTGAATTGTTGGCTGAGAAAAGACTTCGCTCTTTGTGATTACGGTTTTCCTGGAATGAAACATACGAAGTTACTTATTGACATCGCCACCGTCAAATCCCGAAATAATTTAGGACTTGCTCGCAGCAGCATTAGAGTTCAGTGGCTGCCTGTACTGTCGATTAAAGACACACCTCAATTTGTTGAGTATAGCCGACGATGTTTAATGTTGCCTATATGCGAACCACGAGAAGATGCTTGAGCATGTCATAATTTATGTAAAGTGCCAATTTGCGCTGGTTGTAAATTTTTAATTTTAATCAATATTTCTACTTTTTGTGCTAATGTTAGGTTTCGTAGTGGCATTTTTTCCACGCATTAGTTTTTGATTTAAAGTAACTGTATTGACTGCACTCTCCAACTACTCATGCACATTACCTACCTTAAGCTGGCAGGACCATAATGACAGAATCGATTGCGATACATTCCATTATTTGGTAGTACCTATTTTGTAGTCATTTGTACTATCACTAAAAGATTCGTACCATGTGCCATTAAAGAGAAATTCGTGATGTTGCTAGCTTATTATTACAGTAACAGGACTTCTTTTAAATAGACATAAAGAATAAAGCCAAGGTGGATATGAGACGAGCTGTATTTGTAATAATTTGTATTTTATATTAAAAGGGAAGCACTCGTTTCGTTCGTCTAACCCAGCCCTGGGGTGCTGAACATCTTAGGACAGCTCTGCTTCAAATATACAGAGTTGGGTTGAGCCGTGCATCTGAAGACATTTTTTTAACGAAAGCGTCTATAATGATAAGTTTCTGAAACAGAGTACCTTACAAACTGTTTTGGCAACTCTGTATATTTGAATTGAAATAAAACTAGAACGAACACTAAACCTAAAAGTGTAAAGATTCGAGATCAGCCGTGCGTTTGAAGAGGTACGTCTCCTTATAACACGGCTAATGATTCCAGTTCCAGTGTTAGTCATAGTTTTACTTCAATTCCATTACACAGAGTTGGGTTGGGTTCTGTTTAGCCGTGCATCTGAAGACATTTTTTTCACGAAGGCCTCTCAATGCTTAGTTTCTGAAATAGAGTATTTTACAAATTAATTTGGCAACCCTATATATTTGAATTGAAGTCTGAAGACGCACGGCTAAAGCCGAATCTTTCCACTTCTAGGTTTAGTGTTCGTTCTAGTTTTATTTCAATCTAGTATTAGTTTCAGTTTTATGTCATTAGATCTAAGAGTTAAATCATTAGATCTAACTGTAGATCTAGAAACATTCGGGTTATCTGTACGTCTCCTTAAGACGGCTAAACCCAAATGATTCTAGTTCCACGTCTAGTGTTAGTCCTAGGTTTACTTCAATTCAAATATACAGGGTTGGGTTGAGTTGGGTAGACATATTTTCTGGACGAAGGCCTCTATAATAAATAGTTTCTGAAATAGAGTACTTTATAAACTGATTTGGTAACCCTGTATAGTTGAACTGAACTAAAACTGAACTAACAACTGAACTAAACTAACACTAAACCTAGAAGTGGAAAGATATGTCCGAATGATGTTCGTTCTTGGTCTAGTGTTAGTCCTAACATTACTTCAATTCAAATATACAGGGTTGGGTTTGGTTGGGTTTAGCCGTGCATCTGAGGACATTTTTAATGAAGGCCCCTAGAATGAATAGTTTTTGAAATAGAGTACTTCACAAACTGACCTGCCAATCCTGTACATTTGAATTACGATAAATCTTGAACTAATACGACATCTATATAAATAGATGTCGAAAGTTTGGGTTTAGCCGTGCTCCTGAATATTTTTTGTATCTATTATTTTTTATTTATTATTCTGTTTTTATTTCAGTAATTTGAAATATAATACCTATGCTGAAATATGTTTAACTTGTTTACATCATTTTTAGTGTTTTTTCAGTTTATACAGGTTTTTCACTATCCGCGCTGCTCTAGTCACTCAATTTCACGGACAATCGAAGTTTTACTATACTATGTTCAATTAGAGAAACTCTTGATGCTTGTGAGCACGATCACAGTACGAAACAAAAAAGAAATAAAATAAAGATGGACTTGAGAAGAACTGAATTTGTACCAAAAATAAAATACGTATTTGTAGTATAAGTTGGGTCAGATTTTCCCCCATCTTGATGGCTTTATATTGGAGATCAATCAGAAAAGTTTGTTAAAAATACAAGAATATCGAGAAAAAACGTTTTTTTACTTTTGAGAAAGTTGTCGAGAAGAGTTTTATAATGTTCGGTTGGGTTGGATTTTTTCTTGATGGTTTCATACTGGAAATTAATCAAAAAAAATTGTTAAAAATGCATAAATATTAAGAAAAAAACGATTTTTTTTGTGGTTTTTGCGAACTTGTCGGGAAGGAAGTTATAATGATGTGTTGGGTTGGGCTTTTCTCTATTTTGATAGCTTCACACTGGAGATTAATTAGAATAGTTCATTAAAAATGTATGAATATCGTGAAAAAACGATTTTTTCTTCGTTTTTGGAGAAGTTGTCGGGAAGGATTTTATTATGTTTAATTTTATTTCTCTATTTTTATGCCTTATACTGGAGATCAACTACTCAAACACGTCAATAGGTATAAACTTGTCCATTTACTAACAGAATGGTGGCGACTAGCAAAATCATGCGGTGTGATTAGACTACATATACAGAGAGTAATTTGTTTTGGTTTTGGCTATTTGGTATTTAAGAATTTGTGTAGTCTGTTTACCCGGTAATCCAATTAAGTGATATGTACTATTTGAATGTGCTTTTACCATATTGCTTTTTTTTAAGTTTTAGACTGTTCTTATTTGAATATCTATTGAAGATCATTTTTAACAACGACAAAAAGAATTTCAATGACATGTCTACTGAATAAAGAACTCGTCTAAGTGAATATGTCAGCAAAACGCGGTTTGAGCTCCGTGGGGTTTCGCGTGCTAATGACCGCCGCTGTGGAGGGCGTCACAAGCATCCGTTTCAATATTTACATTGCTATTTACATGCATAGAGGACCTGCTAAGCGCTAACAGGGATTTTTACCATACAAGTGTCTGGAAGAGCGTTTATCTTCCCGTGCAGGGGCGAACCTCGCCGTCCGCGTTGAAAGACTGAGGAAGGGTGAGAATCGAGCTCTCCTCCGTTTGTCTTCTTGCTGACGGTGATGTGCTGGTAAAGAGATTATACGAAGTGGGCATTGTGTGGCCCCCGTGGAGTCCCCTCGGAACCCCCTTTAGACCGGCCCCGGCGTCGGTGTTTGGCGTTTTGATTATCGTAAGTGGCATTGACGTGCCGTGTGTTTGCTTAATTACGATTTCAATCCCTCGTCGCGACGCGGTGTCTCTGCCCCGAACCGAGTTTGTGGTACTTAAGATAAACGATTTATCGATTGTATTTGTGATTGTGGATAAAAAGGGGTCGGAATAAAAAGGGGTTTTTGGTTTTACCGACTGTAATCGAAATATTAAATGAGAGAATTCTGCTGACAGTATTAAGGTAAAACGCTTGAAAATGATCTTGGGTGTGGTAAGAAATTGATCGTCAATAACTATAATCTAATGACACGCGTTTTGCAAGTGTTGGTTGCTAATGGGTACCTCGTCATCTGGGTGTAAACACACCGTCGAGCCGTAGGCTCCAATCACCGTAATGGAAGAACGACAAATAAATAAAATTAACACCCCGATGCAAATGGACAATAGAGGAGTGTGTCCGAGTGTGATAAATTAAAAGGCAATTTCCATACGTGGAATCCCGTATCTGTGGATGCGACAGGGACGAAGAGGGGCAGTAGCAGTAAAGAAACCCCCCGCGGCGACGAACGGGTCATAATAAATATTAATAACGGAGGTGAGACCCGCGAGATATTCACCGCTTTTCTTTTATGGCCCGATCTCTCACCTGCCTCAATAAAACCATAAATATTTGCCTGTAATTAATGCATTTTGTGTCACAGAGATGTGTTTATAACGCCCTATTCCACTCGTTTTATTACGTACTCCCCTTTAATTCTTTTTCTTATGCTAGTTAGGAGCTAAATCTAACATTCCATCTTTTACAATTTCATTACCAATACTGACTTCTTATAAAAGCTTCGCTACATATTTACTATATTTATTCATAAAAACTTTTCAATCCTTCATTGGTTTCGCTTTTACTCGTTCTGTCATGGCACGTATCGTAAATCCATAAAACCATAACGTTCGCTCCTAGGCTTACTTGGGATTTATCGACATCACATGCAAATCGGATTGTGGCGACCACGACGCCGCCGCGATTTATGAGCGAAAATATGCTACGCGATCGTATAAATTATGGCGCCACTTTCGCGAATGTTCCTATAAATCAACTATCGCGATATCGCTACACTACTGTGCATCGGTTTCAACGTCATTGAACAAGACAGAAACACTATCGGTACATCTCTTAACACGGCCCTCACCGCGTGTTCCGCTATTTCTACTTGTTCAGCGCTGATTGGGGCATGTTCCACTGGCCGAGAGTGTGAGATCTGATCTTTACTAACTAAATTTTTGACCTCGACGTTGCTTTGTTTTGTTTCGATTAGAAATTATGCGTCACACTCAAGATGTATACAGGGTGGGACATTTAAGTTGAAATGACCTTATAACTCATAAACTATCAATGTTATAAAAAAGTTGGGGAAAATATTCTGCATGGTTAACATTCCAGTTCATGTCTTTCGATTATCTTGCTGTTAGTATTGTTCGTGTTCTCCACCATCCTCCACGGTCTGCTTAGTTCCCTACCATCTTGTCTGTTGACGTTGTTTTTATGCCAATCTACCATTTTTATGATAGATTTATACGGTTTTTGTTCGGTGTTCCTCTGAGTGAAAATTATTCGCAACCGCCGACATCCCTCACATGCTCTTGATAATGCATTTTATGTTACATTCGGTTTGACCAATCTAAAACTTTCCGCAAATGTACGTTAACTGATAGTCCCTCGTTCCTTTTAAGAGACTTAGCTTGTCTTTGACTATCGCAAGTGTATTCCGAATTTTGGTGGCCATTCTGTATCGCACCATGTTACATCTAAAACATAAGCAAGCCAGATAAATCTACCTGTTTCTATACTTCCTGCATCTGCTTCTTGGTGGTTCGGTTGATGTCCTTCATATATCCCTTTTTCTACAGCACGTTTTGTAAAAATCGATCAATATTCTTTAGGTTATCTTCTTCACAAATTCTTGCTGCTCTCTAAAACAAAGTATGGATCACGAAGCTGTTCTGATGGGGATGATGGTGTCAGGTTGTCTCCAAGTACTTGTTGGTATGGCTCTTCTTCGGTTACACCCCAAGTTCCATGTTACTATTTGTCGCTCTAGTGATCAATACATCTAGGGAAAGCAACTGTTTGGCAGTTTCCGTTTCCATGGTAAACTTGATCATGGGATGTTAAGCGTGGAGTGTTGAGCCAAACCAGACGCGACGAATTTGTATAAATTAATTGTATTGCGTCTATTGTTAAACAAACTTTAAGAACAAAGTACATGATCCAAGATAATGGAATTCGTCAGTAAAAACACTACAATCCATATAAAAATTAAAGTTATTCCACAGCACTTTTATTGAGTTTTTCGGGCTTCGGCGACTCTAAGTCGAGACCTTAAGTCGCGTACGCAGATATTATATCGCTCGTCGCGTTGGACCGATCGATATTCTCCTCTTCTCTTCTTGCGGAACAAACTCCCTCTGGTTTATCACTTATGTCGTCGTCGGTTTTCTTCTTACACCCCTTCGGTCTTTCATGTTTCCGTAGAGGATGAGCTGATACCGGCATATTCCCATCTTTCTTCTGAACATATCCCTTCCTTCTGCACATATCCATATTGCATCTAGAAAACTAGAATTTGCTAACAGAAGATAGGATACAGCCTCTAGATAAATTGATACTGTTTCTAGAAAAACTGATATTGCTTCTAGAAGACTTAAAATGTTTCCAGTGACTTACAATGCTTTCAGATAACTTGATATAGTATCTAGAAGGCTTGAAATGTTTCCAGAAGATTTGATGTTGCTGTTAGAAGACTTGAGATGCTTCCAGAAGACTTGATATTGCATCTAAAAGACTTGATTTACTGCCAAAAGACTGGGAATTGCCTCTAGATGATTTGATACTGTCTCTACAAAACTTGATATTGTTTCCAGAAGACTTGAAATGCTTCCAAACGACTTCCAGTGCTTCCAGAGTACTTGATGTTGCTGTTGCTGACTTAATTTGCTATCAGAAGCCTGGATACTGCTTCTAGATGATTTGATACTGTTTCTAGAAAACTTGATATTGTTTCCAGAAAAGTTGAAATATTTCCAGAAGACTGATACTGCTTCTAGAAGATTTGAAATGCTTCTAGAAAACTTGAGAAGTTTCCAGAAGACTTGATACTACTTCTAGAAGATTTAAAATGGTTACAAAAGTCTCGACATAGCCTCTACTAGGCTTAATATCGTTTCCAGAATATTTGAAGATTTAAATTGTTTCCAAAAATTTTGGAATGCTAACAAAAGATTTGATACTGCTTCTACAACACTTGATATTGCTTCCAGAAAACTAATTTATTTGGGATCGAGCATATTTTCATTGCAAACCTTTCTTAATGCTGTCAGGCTTATAAATAATAAATCTTCTTTCATAAAATCCCAGGATGAACCCAAGATATACTGGGACTGGACACCCAAAAAACTTAAATGTACAAGTATCTCAAAATCGAGATTTCATTCCTAAGGTTTCTAATTATTTAATTGTTAAAATTTCAAGACATTCAAGATGGCATTTGCGCCCCATAGCGGTCATCTTAGAATCCTACTCATAAAATTCTTTCCTGCAACTCTACTATCAAATAATTTCCAGCATTTTCTCTTAGCTACGATTTTATGGCTAATAAACCCTTTTCCTGTAAGTTTAACTATCGACTTACAAGGTCTTTAGAACGTAACCCCTTCTTAAGTCGAGTGCTACCTGTAGGTTAATTAATCTTAAACTCTACAACAACAATTCGCAACCGTTGTTTCGGCGGACGGTCAGAAACCCTTCAAGTTAATATTTTTTTCAATACATGTGTTCATGGCTACGAAAAAGGGTCTTACGTTCGAAAATAAGTTTTGCTGAAAACACATAATAAAGATAAACAGGTCATTTCGTCAGTTTCTAGTTAGTTAATCTCTTTTCAGTATTTGCCGATGTTGAAGGACGTTAAAGTATTATTTCAGATCAAAAAATGTTGTCGCAGTTAATGGCGTTGTTGAGTTGCTAGTTTCAGATTTCTAAATAAATAATACTGGAGAAGTGATTTTGTAAATGAGGATACAAGCTGAGTAACGCATCTCCACAAAGCTCAAAATCAAGTAGAGGGTTATAAGTACGAAGGCTTTCACGACCGGTGTTAATTGAACTAAAATTAGAACTAACACTAGCACTAACACTAGAACTATCACTAGAACTATCACTAGGACTAACACTAGATCTAAAACTAGAAACTTTCGGGTTTCGCCGTGCGTTTTTTGAAAAAATGTTTGACGTTTCGGATGCCATGTTGCAAGCTTCTTCAGAAACTGGTTTTATCCAACTGAGGCTCTTGGTTCTAACTGAGTTTCAGTTAGAACCAAGAAGTCGTTCCAACGACGAGAACCAATTATCAGCAGTTATGTGTGTTCTGTATGGGTTGAGAAAGTCGCATAATGGATTGGGTTGGTTTAGAAAACTGTTTTCTTCTGCAGAAAAGCCTATACTATCGAAATCCTTTCGACAATAGAGGTAGCCATTGCAAAAATAATGATTTCTAGCATCAGTTAAACACATCATTTTTAAACCATATTGGCATGTTTATTAGGCATATATATTTTATATTTACACCTACCTCTGAACGATATAAGCATTTCGTCAATAGTCATATTAGTCCCAGGTGAGTAAACTTTATTATAGTTGGAAACGAATTTATTAAAAATTTATGATATTGGTGCCAACAAGTCTTCTCGACTCCTTTCAACTGTGTCTTCTGGATTGTCGAAGCGTTGAGCTACAACAAATAATGTTGCAAATCAATTTTTGCTCATTACACATCGAAAAATCTCACGACCTATTCCATCAGTAGTAAATATTCTTTCGATCTTTTCGTGATTGGAATTAAACACAGCGATATAAAACAATAATCCTATAAAAGCTCTCAACTCAGTCATATCTAAATTTTTTAGTTCGGATCTTTGGGGATTTTTGTACTTCGCTTTAGTACTTTGCAATTTTGCAAAGTACTAAAGCGAAACAGATCATCGGTAAAGAGAAGATTCCAGCAAGTGTCTAAAATAGCCTCATCTCCTAATCCGGCAGATGGACGCAACCCCGGAAATTTCATTACGATGTTATGCTTTTGAGTTCTCGTACGAGAAACAAAGCTCCGAGACGACCACTTGTATCTATTTTTGCCATAAAAAAATTGTTTGCTTTGTTCAGAACTGCTGGTGCCTATTTCACTTTCACTCGATTGTTCATTCATTTCCTCCGCTTTATCATTATCACTAAGTTCAATCTCCGAGTCTGTGTCATCTTCACTTTCTTCGTAGTAGTTCTCATCAACAGTTTCTTCGTCACTAAAGTCTTCATTGTCTTCTGCCCCTTCTGCCCACCGTAGCACATTACTCCCAAAGTCTGGATCGCCGTACCAGACTCTTTTGGACGTGGTTTGTATGTCACTCATCATTACACGTGAGTAGAAATGAAAAATCGGGAAAATAGGCCACTTATTATTTAAATGACACCAACAAAAATTACACAAACGCCGTGGTCCGGCCCCTGAGAGCGCTTCGTAATTTTAGTGTAATTTTTCTCTCTCACTAATACGAGTTTTATTTCAAATATTCGGTAACAAACTGACCATGCGACCACTTGAAGGTACCGAGTGTATGGCCTTGTGATGTTGAAGTGAAGGTTAGTTATATTAAGAATGAGATACGTTGCGTTCACTGAGACCTCACTACGGTGGTTAAGGGTTAATAAAAATGACATGCGATATCCATGTAAATACCTATTAAATTTTAACAAAACAATATTAAGAAAATCTCTCCAGGTTTTATAAATCACCCCAAAACTAGACAAATTTATGAAGATCCACAAATTTCTCAGTTATATTTTCTCAGTTATACCTTTATCTTACATTTTTTATGCAGTTTAAATGATCGTGGTAGGAAGTTAAGCTCTTTTACTTAATCTTTTACTTGAGATTATCTAAATAACTTGAATAATCTTAAATGAGAGTTTAAAAAGCTAAATGTTTTTAAGTTTAAATTGTTTGATCCATTCTATCAAATTTATGTATTGCTCACATTCGAACGCGTTTTGACGCATAAATTTTAGCGTTAAGCTGGGACCACATCAATAAAAATTTGCGTGTATGTTGAATTTGCTGTGTGCCTTATGCGACGAAAATATTTTTCAACACAAAATTGCCACAAACGGATCATAAGAATTTGCGTTGTGCGTATTGTATAACTTGTTCCGACTGTGCGCCCGTTTGTTAGGTTATGACTGATGTTACTGCTATTTATAGGTTAGATTAACAAAAGTTTCATAAACATTTCACTAAACATAAATATAAATGAATACAAACAATATAAATTTAACATTTCAAATTTACATTTCAAATATAAAAAACGAATAATAATACCATGGATAGCTATTAATAATTCAGTTGCCATTCAACCACTACATCTGCAGTAAAATAGGTACAAAACCTTTCCCGAACTTCATTTGCTTGAAATGTCGATCTTCGTGGAATATTTCGAAGACTTCTGAGATTGTCAACCGTTTCAGAAGATCTTCAAGTTCCTTGAATTAAACGCCCATCCACTTCTACATCAAAAGTTCCTGGAGGACTGTATATCTTCTTAGATGTCTTGCTTTTCATTAAGAAATTATGAAGATGTGCAATGGCCATTACTATTACATCACATTTTTCGGATCTAACAAAATTGGTTTTCTTAAAATTCGGAATACACTAGAAATGATACCAAATACGTTTTCGACAACTCTTCTTACTCTTCTCAATCGGTAGTTAAAAATTCGTTGTTTTGACCCTTTTCTGTGATCGCCAGAAAATGGTTTCATTATATTCTTGGATAAAGTAAATGTTTCATCCCCTATAATAACATAGGGAACATCGCCTTCAATTCCAGGGAGTGGTTTTGCTGTGGCTAATCCTAATGTATTATTCTCAAGTTGTTTATAAAGCTCGGTGTGTTTAAATATTCCTCGATCAGAAATTTGGCCTTGGCAACCAACATCAACAAAGAGAAAGTGTATTTCGCATCTACCAAGGCAAAAGGGACTATACTAAAGAATCCTTTGTAATTATAATATTCACTTGCACTGTTATATGGTGCTTGAACGGTAACATGTTTGCCATCAATTGCGCCGATGCAATGTGGAAAATTCCATAATTCCTCATACTCTTGAGCCACTTTCAGCCAATCTTGAGAGGTTGAAGGCATCTAAAAAATATAGTATTTTAATCAATATTAATAATAATAATAATAATACATTTATTGGCTTTTTCATACATGTACATAATGAGTTGCTGTAAAAAAAATACAATATAAACTAAAAGCTAATCGGGGCTAGCTCAGGCAACATCGAAACGTAGCCTGATCTACCGCAAGCCCCTTTAGTTAATAAAAATATATATATGTATATGCGCAAAATAAAATAAAATAACTCCCAAACTGATATAACACCTGGATGATATGACGCAGCTGAATATTACAATCGTAAAAACAAAACAAAAATTGCCTACTTTCTACCATCCTAAGTACTACTAATACCCCTAAGTCTCAATTTGAAATGTCGGGTGTCTAAAGTTTTTAACGTTCTAGAGAGAGAGTTCCAAAAACTTGCGATTCTGAAAGTAAAAGAATTTCGATAGGCGGATGACTCGTGACGAGGAACCGTAAGCAAAATTATGAAGATAAATTAATAAGAATATTTATTAATAGTCCTAGTACAGTCAATAGCCCGTACTTGAGACAGGTATCTAACTTGGGACAAAAATAATTTTCTTTATTATAATTAATAATTTTTTTGGCCAACCCAGAAAGTAAAATGTGTTTTTATCAAAAGTTAGATACCTGTCAAAAGTATGGGCTATTGACTGTACATAATATATTATTGTGATCTGACTTTTTCTTTTCATAGGAAAATGTAAACGAAAAAGTTGATATTCAGCCTGACCATAATGCAGGTGTTGTTCAACCTGACAATAACGTTGGTGCTCAGCCTGCTAATAATGATAGTGTTCAGACTGACAACAACGCCGGTGTTCAGCCTGCTAATAATGATAGTGTTCAGACTGACAATAACACTGCTGTTCAGCCTGACGATGATGTTTATGCTCAGAATGCAGATTCCTATACAAGCCTCGCTACACCACGGTCTAAAAGGAAACGAAAACAGAAGGTAGAAGAAGATCCGCGCATAGACCTTGCATATAAGTTCTTACAGACGCCTATTGAAAAGGAAGATTCTACCCAATTATTTGGAAAATATATTGCAGAAAAGTTTTGAACAATTTGGCCCATACACTAAGTGTGTATTAATACATAAAATTAATGATTTGATATTTGAAGCTGAAATGGTAAAACATGGTGTGGCAACCAATATCTGTACAATCTTTGATGGCCCACATTCGCTTCAATTATTAAAATACACTTCCACACCAACTATATCACCAGTTTGTCAAGATCAATTTACTACTGAAAATGCTAGTAGTGAAAATTCAGTAGCATCGGAATTGTCCCAATTCTTAAATCTTTCAAAAAAATAAGATCGTATTTCAAAGATCTTTTAAAGATTACAGAACTGGGATTGATAAATTATTTTTTACTTTTTTATAAACGTTTTCATTTCATTTTTATAAAAGTTTCTAATAAAGTTTTTTTTTATTCTATTTGTTTCTTTTGCTTACCTTTACATAATCTTGCAGAACATCAATTAAAGCTGTGCATGTGCTGGAACTATAATGGATATAGCTTGTTTTGATATTTTGAATAGATACTGAAGACTTGTATACGAATCTCCACTAGCTAAAAAACGAAGAGTCAAAGCTAGTTTATCCTTCAAACTTATGCTTTTCCTGAAGTTGGTATTTTGCTTCTGGATTTTTGGCCTAATCAAATTTAAAAGTAATTCAAAATCTTGTACAGACATTCTTAAAAAGTTTCTAAAATGTCCAGTACTTTCATCAAACAATAAAATGTTTAGTAAACGAACGTCTTCACCCTCTTCCTTTCTACTATGGTATAAAGGTTTAACCCAATAAAGTCTTTTTTTGCGATTTTTTTTAAATTAACGTGTGCATTATTATAAATGCAGCACATTTCTTCTTCAATATAATATCCTGGAACATATTTTTTTTTTTATTTTTTTTTCACTGCAATCAAACCCGTCACGCAAATAACTTTTTAAAACTGAATTTATTTCACATAAACAACACATCCACATCCAAATCTTATGCGTCGCAAATTCCTTTGATGTTCGCGAGAAAACCGACAACCGGTGGTTCGTGTGCGTGGTGTGCGGCGAAAATGTTTATGTGGTATGTTATACGTCAAAACGTCCACATTGCCACGCACGCACACCGCATACCAGCCGCATAGTCCGCACAACGCAAATTTTTATTGATGTGGACCCAGCTTTAACTGTAAGAACTGTAAAGCATAATAAGGTATGAATAAGTATACATGTATACTTTGATGACATAAACGAAATGCAACATCATCGCTTACAAGACCGTAGAACACCATTTAGCTGCCTGAAAGCGTACCATTACTAAACGAATTTCGGATTCCAATTTGTCGACGGACAATCCCGAAACCGTCAACAGCGTGACAGTCGCTCGTTTGCCCCGTCTCCGTACTTAATAAAACATGCATCGGGGAGCCACCGTCCGACCGCGGCCGTTTTTTTAGTAGCTCGCTAAATGATCAAGCAATCTGTACTCGGACCGGGACTAAGAATCCTGTCCATCAGTTCTGGACGTACAATGGCAGATTGACTTTAAACATATCTGATTCCCCTTTTCTTTTGCATCGTCCGAAGCCGCCCCGAGCCGCTCAGGTGCTCTTCTCCACGCTCGGTCCCAACTCAAAGTGCTGCTAAGATGCTATCGGCACGACGAGGAGCGCGTTAGGGACGTCACTAGTCCCTGTTAGTAGGCGTAGATACGCCATTGTCATGTAATTGTATTTTTTTTTGTTTGAGACCTGATTGTAGATAGTAAGGGCAGGATCGGGATATAAGATTGAATGTCAACTGTTGTCAAATTTAGAGAACACCTGGTTCGTTGAATCATTATCTTTGTCGTGTATTTACAAATTATGTAATATTAAGTGGGTAAATGAAGCTTAACAACGAAAAATGAATAATAGTTACTTGACATTTAATATGTGGAACACCCGCCGTTAAGCACGTGTTCAACATTTTTATGAATAGAAACCGTTCAGAGATTTTCTGCCAACACGATTAATTTTCGACCAGGAACTTTCGTACCAATGTATCAACAATGTATCCCGCATTAGTGACGTCACATTAAGCCCATTCGCATGCAAACGGCGTGGACCATCATCTGTTCCGAATTTTTTTACCTTCCGGCTCGTTGAAATAAGGTCTAAAATCGCATCGACGACCCCACGGTATCAATGTCTGCACGAATTAGTGGTAACTGGAAGACCTTATATGTTAACTATGGCCCCCAAAAAATTATTACGCTTTACTTCCGAATTCGCCCTGGATTAAGTCGATGCCCATCGGGGAATGAATACGTTCGCTCTGAGCCCCGAGGGCCATTGTAACCTGAATGGAAAGTGTTCGATGTTTGTTGGTCGGATTAATGTTGTCTATTGAGCGTGTTTTATTTCATTGTTGGTGTCTGTTGTCCGCCATTGTGCCGTATGCAATGTGCGAGTGGGACCTATTGTGCCATATTTATTTTAGTACGACCTTTTTTCTGAACTATAAGGGATTAACGCTTCTCATAATCCTCGTATTCTTATTATTGCATGCGTCCCATCTCATCTTGCTCGATATCTGACCTTTATTGAAATCATTTTATAATTACATTACGAGATTAATATAAAAGTTGGATGTTTTGAAAAGAAATAAATTTCTCCAAAATCTCTCATCTCGATTTTCTTTCAGAAAATCGTGATTAAAATTCCTACAAATATCAAAAGACCTCTTATTGAAGCGGAGGCCGCTAACGTCATGGCGTACAATAGAATCGCACAGTCACGACTATCTAATTAGAGATGTTACACGTCGGTCGTTTGGTTCTGTGTTTAAGTTTTGCGCCTGACGTTTCGGACGCCCGGACGATGAGAGTATATATAGACATCTATTCATTCCGGGGCCGGAGTCGGCGTTTTTCACTTACAACAATGGGTGGAAGTGCCCCCGGCATTGTGTGCGGATTATTGCGAAAAATAACCTATTATACGGCGACCGGAGAAATCGATTTCCAGGTGCGAAAATAATTTATAGCTTTCTCGACTGCTGTTATACTGTTACTTTTAGAACCTCTCTCTGTATGCGCTACTGAACACCACCTAGTGTTTCAATCAAATTATAACTATTCATATCATATCAATCTGTAAATCATTCAGACAATTTATTAAGAAGATCTACAGAATCTACTACCTTTAAATTTTAGTGAACCCGGTCAAATATTGAATGAAAATCAAAAGACATCTATACCAGTTTTATTCACGCCTAGAATAAGAACTAGCACTAATAATAAAATTCTATTTCCGGTCGCAAAAAAAATCTTGAATTTCCAGAAATTTACCGAGACTGTGATAATCAGGTCCGGATTTATATGCGATAAAATTATGCAATATAATTTTTTTATATGTTTATAAAATCTTCTAAAATATGCAGCATATATTAGGTGGGAAAACTAAACAAAGTCTACTTGCATGACAAAAATACTACTTTTGATAGTGGTTCAAGTTTTTCTAGTAGGACATTAATAGGAACAAATATACAGGATTAGGTAGGGTTGAGTTTAGCTGTGCATCTGACGATTTTTTTGAATAAAGACCTCTACAATGAATAGTTTCTAAAATAGAGTACTGTAAACCCTGGGTTGCCAAACTGATTTGGCAACCCTGTATATTTCAATTGAAGTGAAACTAGAACTAACATTAAAACCTAGAACTAAAATATTTTTTACACACAGCGCTGGGGCGTCAAATACCTTGGGACGACATTGTCTTAAGGGTGGATTACACGGAGCTAGTTTATACGCCACAGGCGCGCTTTTTTATTGTCCGGCTTGTTAGATAGTTGACGAGTGAAAAGCGCGCATGACTATACGTAGCTAGTAAACAAGTTTGAACTGGCACACTCGCAAACACCGGATTATTGTGTGACTTGTATTTATTCATACCTACAACATGAAGTGGAAATAGCCATTCTCATTACGGTATTCCTTTTTTGGATTGAATCTTCTACCATTTGCAGCAAACTATTAAAATTTGTAGTACTTATTCTTAGGCTATTCCTGTAAGCTGTCGGATCTTCTTCGGCTAATTCTTTTAATAGGGTGCAAGAAGCACCCAACTTATCCCTGTGAGAAATCCATTCCTTCACCCATTTCCTTTTCCGTTTCTCGCAAATCGTGTTTTTTAATTCTTGCTCAAAAATAGCTCCAAGACCCAAGGTACATCCACGTAACACTTCTTTGGATATTTTATTAGGTGCCATTTTGACTATATGGCAACTGAACTAGCCTTGATAGTACAACCGGCAGCGTTGTAAAATCTTCTCCTTTGTAGCTAGTTTACTAGCCGATATAATTACACTATTCTTTTTTAATATCTAGATAGTAAAAAAGCCAGCTAGTGGCTAGTAAAGTTGACCGGTCTCCAACTTTACTCGCTCATGTATTTACTAGCAAACTATCTGGATAGTTTACACGCTACCATAATTACACAGATCTAATTTACTAGTAGCAAGTAAAAAAACGCGCAAGCCAAGTGTACACTAGCACCGTGTTAGCACCCTTATGAATAACTAAATGTGTATGCCAAATATGAAGTTATATGCAAAATTTGCAAAAGAATGTAAATCCGATCTCTAGCGATAAGACAAGCAATCACACGTTAATAATTGATAGCATGACCTTTCATCGAGATTAGATCGAGATTCGAATGCTTCCGCAAAAGCATAATAATAAACACTTTATTGACTGCAAAAAAAAAACAAAGAAAAAACAATTATATACATAGTGCAATAAGACGACATCATCGTACTAAAATTACGGAGTCAAACAGTCAAGTCCACATAACAATTTCCAACAATCTTGACATCTGTTCTACTCAACCAGGAGTTAAACAATCCAAGATTCAATATAGAAATCAAACATTTAAAACTCATACGTTAGTCATTCTCTTCCCTTACATACATAATTACAAAGAATGAAAAAAAACAAAAAATTGATTTTTAAAATTTATAAATATACAGGCTGATTCAAAATACTGCTCACAGTCTTCTAGGGCAGATAATGCATGAAAAATTATCTGCCTTTTCGGGTTTGCAAATGTCTCCTTTACATGGGGTTTATGGAGTTGAAAGTTTCTTTAGAATTAAACATGACCTGCAATAAAAAATTCTTTTTAAATATTTTTAAACTGTTACGCTGTTTACGCTGTGTTACGCTCTACGCTGTTGCTAATTCTGTCAAATGGGCAGAATTTTTGGGTAAACCGTAATCAATTCTCTAGCAACCATTTTTGAGTAATTTCCCAAGTAGCCATCAATTCTTGCCTTAATAATTCTTGAACATGTTGCAAATGATGCAATTGTTGTTTGTGAAGTATTATCCAGATGACTATAATGTTTAAATTTACAGAAATTTAATTAAGAAATTTTTTCGAAACTTATTTTTCTTAAATATTGTTGCTATTATCAAAGTTTTTTAAGACCAAATTTGATAAATAACTGATCACTTTATACAAAAATACTGCTCGTTTGACCAAATTAGCAATGACGTAGAAAGAAAATTTACAGATAACGACTTTTTTGTTACAAATAACGTTTAATTTGAAAGAAACTTTGACGGCCTATATCTCATTAAGGAAGAATTTATGAGACCATGTACATAAAGACTTCACCTTAGTTTTTCATGTATTATTTGCTCTAGAAGTCTGTCAGCGACATTTGTTAAGGTTAAAACACCAGAGCAGTGCGGCACTGCCCTAAATGTTTTGTTGCGATCTTTGCAATGTTAATAAGGCTTCAGGCAACTGTATTTTAAAAATGTCGGGTCTTTTATACTTTAGATTAGAAAGACAGGCATCGTACTTATAGACGCCGGATACGTGGGTGTTCTGGCTGTGCAAGCACCTATACAAAGTTTGTAATGGGTGAAGAGCACCCATACATAAAAGTATTTTCAGAAAACTTGATACTGCTCTTAAAATACTTGAAATGCTCTCAAAAGACTTGAAATGGTTCCAGAAGACTTGATACTCTCCCAAGAAGACTTGATACTGTCCCAAGAAGACTTGATATTGCTTTTAGAGGAATTAATACCGCTTTTAGAAGACTTGAAACACTTCCAAACACCTTAATTCTGGTAGAAGACTACAAAAACTTTCAAAACACTTGATACTGCTTTTATAAATCTTTATACTATTTGTAAAATTTTCGACAGAAAATGTTTTTATTGCAAGAAACAAGATACTCTTGAAAAACTACAAATTTTATTAACAATGTCCTGCTTAGAGGAACCATGCCCGTTACCTAATCTGCCACCAAGACATTAGCTTTGTTCGTTGGGACTGCACTACTTGCACTTATGGTTAGCAGTTTATACAGATGTTGTGAGTTCATTGGGGATAGTGTAGTTTAGAGCAATTGCACTTATATTGTTCGTTAGGCCATGCGCAGTACAATTTCGTGTTACTTGTACAGGTTAGTGCAGATTTTGATGAAAGGCAAGACACTTAATATAATTTGATTTTGCTTCCAAAACGCCAAATACTGTTGGAATGTCTTCTTTTGTTGGCTTCTGTGTCTCAGGTGGTGTTTCCGTGATAAATATCTTATTCGCGAATCACAGGAAATAGAATTTGAAACAGTTTCTAATGTTCAATCACTCTGCATTACTTCTGGTATAAATGAATACCATGTAAATGAATCGAAATAACTATTCTAATGTATTGCAAATCAAATTCCGTTAAACATTATCCATACATAGACCCACAATGCACAAAGTTTAATAAAATTAACTTTTCACATAAATGCTTTTTAGTGTTGGAGTTAAGTACGTGACGGTGTTGGTACAGACACCGAAGAGATGATTAAAATGAAGTTTAGAGTCGGATTTCTTGATTCCGGAGGCAAAACCTAAGGCCACTATTCAATAAAACATTGACGTCATGAGATGGTTGGTAGCCAAAAGTACTATTGTTGATGGAGTACTCCAAGAATACCAAAAGATCTGTGTTTAATTTGACATGGCATGATATAGCAGTGTATCTCTTTGAAAAGTCAAATAGTGCTTAATTTCATCAGCAGTTGAGGTGTACATAGTAAATAATACCGGAACTAACAGAGATCTCTGAGGCACACCCGTCTCCACGAGTAAGAAAGCAGAATATTCCTCATCCAATCTTACCATCTCAACTCATCTAGATAAGAAGCTGTTTATAAAGAACACAGTCGAATGAGATTTAGTAATATAATCTAGAAGATTAACCACTCCAATCTGACTATCATCAAGAGCTTTCAATAGATCATTAGTGACGTTTAATAAGGCACTGGTAACCTAGGCATAACTATAACTAGGTCGAATACCAGATTGAATTGGAACAAAACATTATGTTCACCCATGTATGAAAACTTGAGTGGATACACTTGTCGAAGACTTTAGAAAGAACTGAAAGAATGTTGATAATAGATAGGCCCTCGAAATTAGAAGGATTTGCGTTTTTATGTAAGGGCAATATAACAGCAATCTTCCCGGCATCGGAGAATACCGATTGCTAAAGGTAAGAGTTCACAATGTGTAAAATGTATGGCAATAAGTCCAGCAGACATTTTCTAATAAATGTTATATTTTCTTCATTGGCCCCAGTAGTTGTGATTTGATACCATTTAATGCACCTATTATTCTAGAGGTATCAATTATTTTAATAGAAAAACCATCGTCAGAGAGTCGATGAGAATCGGCAAAAAAAAGTATTTATATCCAAAAACTTACCAAAAGCAGTATTAACACCGAAAACTGAACAAATTTAAAGAAATAATCATTAATTTTATTCACCTGAGGCTTAATGTGGTCCCACATCTAGTTGACGACAGCCTCCAATCCTTTCCAATCTTCAAATCCTGGTAATGGATGCGCGTACTGCTTGTTGTGTGTTGTTATCTGCCATGGAGGGACAGGGATCTTTTCTGCGGCAAATCATACCTTGGTAGAGGTACTGGCATGAATAGTTCCTCTTCATGAGTAAAACGAGGGTCGTCTGGATCATCACCTGATGGTCAATCATTTTGGAGGAAGGGAATACCATCGATTTTAAACCACCTTTGAATATCGAGTTTCTCCTTCAGCAATATGAATTTGGCCGAGTTTCACGCCGTACTTCAAACTATTTTCGTTCTGTTCATGAGGAGGAACCCTACCCGCCACTTAATCTACCACCGACACATCAGCTTTGTTGGTTAGGTCTGCACTACTTGCACTTAGCAGTTTAGTGAAGATGTTATGTGTTCATTAGAGATAGTGTAGTTTAGTGTAGTTGCACTGTTCGTTAGACCATGCAGTACAATTTCGTGTTACTGGTGCAAGTTATTGCAAATTTTGTTGAATCAGCTTTCGGTTAAGTTCAATGAGTGAAGTGTAGTTTAGTGTAATGAAAATGGCGGAATAAGAATAAAAAGAAATTTCTTAAAAAACATATTTATTTAAAAATAAAAATAACATTCTAAATTGCATTAAGGAATCCCGAAACTTTTTTATTACACTCCTTGGTATGTTTTAAACCATTTTATAATATCATGTGTCATATTAATAGGCTAAACAGATACTCTTGTTATGATATCTTGCAAACTACTGATTGATAGATCAAATCTATTAGCCACAATTCGGAATGGCACACTTTTATGGTCATAAAATTACAAAATACTAAAAAAATGCTTTTCCACGAGACTGTTGCTGTTACCTGTCATATGTGTACCTGTCATAAGAAATCGTGGTCTAGGGAAGCAGCATTTTGTAATCATGGTTCGAAATTGCCGATCCTAAAATTTTTAAAAGCTGGCTAAAATCAGCAACTGTTATTCGCAACAAATTATTAAGCTGGCAAGAATTTTCTGAATTTAATTCTGGTAACAGTGTTTCATAAATTTCAAGATCACATTATATTATATTGATATAACTTTAGTTAAATATCGCTTTATGCTTTATTAATTTACTGATGTCTATTTTGTTGCTAGTGAACATGCTCTTAATGTAGATACATCCTACACTTTACAAGCAATAATTTCCATAACCAGTTTGGAAATATAACTGTAAGTGCATAACAGTAACTTCAGTAAAACTTGCGTCTAGTGGACACATGTGTGAAAGTTATTTCTGAGACTAGGTCGCAATTTTTTTACTAGCGGAAATGTACATTTATAGTATTTCAATACTTTATTTCAATAATTATTTCAATACTAAAATGAATCAACTATTACACATAATCAACTATTATATATTTGATAAATTTCATTGACAGTAAATTTATCAGTCAAAGTATAGTATAAAGCTATACTTTGATTATACTATAAATAAAACTTTGCTTGTTCAGAAATGTGAAAAAATGCCACATATGTATAGCTAGGAATTACCTAGAAGCCTTAGCGCAATAATTTCTTACTATATCTACCATGATTTCACCATTTTCCACGACTATTTCGCTGACGTCTATTTCGCTGACGATCTCCTGTTCGTCTATTTCAAGTGTTATACATCTTCTTGATGAAACCTGTTTGTTGCGACCACGCATTGCACATTCTTTAACCTGCACTAAATTGGCATAACATTGCACTTTCTTACACTTAATTGCACTATGACGTAATACTGGTGCCATATTATTACCTCCATCCATGCCAACAACTTCGCCAAGGCATGATTCGCGACCATGAACAAACCTGTCCTTCCATGGCCGACACATTTCCCCAATGCAAACTCCATAGAGAACCTCTGGGGCATTTTGGTCAATCAGCTATCCACATCCACTACTGCGTTAAAGGTTACCATCAAAACAAGAAATGGGGCGACATCAAACGTCCACGTTATATCTGCCTTTTGTGGAAGCATACCCATTCGCATCTTCAATCTAATCTCGACGAAGAGCCATGCCATCGATTATTAACCTGTTGCTGCTATGCAGAATATTAATAAATAGTAAATCATACAAAAAAATGTGGGCGTCTTATCATTATATCCCTATCTCTAGAAAAGGAATTTTCTCAATACATAAATTACCGTAGTTATATCCAAGATGGGAATAAAGATAGTAGAGACCTCTTTCAATTTCTATTCGTCATTCGGTCGGAATTACTAAAATTTAGAGGTATCTTATTATGTCTCGCACTACCTTATTCTTTGTACTCTTTCTTTTTTTTCTTTTCATGTGAAGTGATTGTGTATTAAGGTACTAAAGATTAAACCACTAGGTACTAGATGAATTAATTTTTTTAAAGCGTTAAAAGCATTTAGCCGCACTTTAGTAGTTGGTCCGAAGGGTAAAAATCTCAAAGGGAGTAAAGTTAATTGGTATAGTGCAAAGGTGGTGGTTCGCCACTCATTAATTAACGAGGGAAGAAAAAGGAAAACAGCTTTATTTCTAATTTGCACCCGACATACCGCGGGGCGAAAACCCTTTGTCGGACATAAGGAAGCAATTTGCTTTTAATTTTCTCGTTAGCGCCGTTTCAAGTGGGTGCGAATAAACCAATTGAAAGCCTCGGAGGAGGCCACGTGGAAATTTTCAGGAAAACACCATTGGATTTCTTGCGCAAACGGCGGCGGTCGTGTTAATGTAAAGGAAAGTGCCAAAGAAAACTCGTATTTTTATGGCATTTGAAAATTTTGCTTTGGCAATTAAAATATTCAAAGTAAATAGTAATTGAATTCCTAACCAGGGGGTTTATTGAAATTTTTTTAATTAATACATCAAAACTGTCTATTCGAAATTTTCTCATTTAAATTTAATTTAAGAAAATTATTTAAAAAGTATTTAAAAATAAAAAATAAAAATAATCCTATTTTACTTGTATTCTATGTATTGTATTCAAACAAAAATATGCTTCAACAATTGCATAAAGGTACAATGCGCACAACAAAACCGGGAACTATTGCATTTTTCGGAAGCTTTGTGCCCCTTTCATAATTTCCATGGTCCCCGGTAAATAATCGGCAATATTTGCACAATATCGGTACAACAGGATGTCGGGTCCATTGCGCTTTTTCTAGGGGATTCAAGGGTCCGACTGGTATAATGTAGGAAGTATTATGTCACAAACGTGTGTGAAAAATGATTTCGGACCTATAGAAATACAAATTATTAATAGCTATGCGCCTGTGAAAGCTACTGAGGCCGAAGCACTTAAGCTTTCGGCGAGCTTTGTTGTCCGAAGCTAAATTGATATTATACTCCACGCTTCAGAGGAGCCGCATTGATTTACTCAATTCATAAAAAAGGTTTAGGATTGAAATATGGTTGCGTCGATATTGAGAACTCGAATGATGACGTAAATGGTTTTATTTTTCTATTCTTTGATAGTTAACAATATTTCATTGAATAGAACAATTCTTTCCTTTTTATAGTTTTTTTTTTCTGGGAAGGTAAGTCGAAGGCCGAAACATGTTGCCAAAACATTTTCCGGTTTTATTTTTCAACAATTGTTTCGTGGAAAGGTCTGGCACCAAGCCACCGTTCGAAGCTAATAAAACCCATTGTGCACTGCGACATATTTAACTGTGAAAGTTTCAATTTGCTCTATCCCGTACAAAACGGGTCATAACATTTTTCGGACCATAAAACGGTTCAAAGTATTTCAGGTTATTTTTCTTAAGACAGCATGTCATAAACTGTCGGCATCATAAAAAGAAAAGGTCGTTTAGTACCTCTTTCACCTGGACTTTCCTGAATTGTGCTACCATTTGTACACTTTTATTAGGGGTACTTTATGATCTTTTACAACTAATTTTACCTTTAGATCCAGAAAAAAAATGCGCACGACACAAACAGTTAGTTAACAATTTTATTGAACTCCCAAACTTTCTTAACACGTCATTCAAAACCATCTTAGTTCAAAAAATCTTTTTGATGATTGAGTTTGGAAAGAGAATGGCCGCGTTGATTAGCGCGAACTAACTTTTGTCTGTTACAAAATAACACAGGCACGGAGAATCCTATCTGGAGGCAATATCGGGACGAGTATTGTAAAAATACAAATGTCATGGTGTTAATTGAAAATATAATATGCGGCAATTAGTGAGGATGATGATATCGGGTCGAAATGGTCCGTAGACAATAGTGGCCCCATGCGGCGGTTGGAATTGCTACCGTGTGCACCGCGCCGCCACCAGAGGATCCCGTTGAGCTCCAACACGTGCAAAAGAACAGTGATGAAGCAATATCTTATGTTTCTTCTTATTCTCTTACAATTGTATTCTTCATTTTTTCTTTATCATTATCTTAAATCACCATTTGAAAATAACATCTACAAAGGTGTTGTGTGTTTGCTGTATATGTATTCATTCATTAAAATTAATTGAAATCAGTTAAAATTTTTTTAATATAAGTCAATAATTATTTTTTGAAGTTGAGTTATCGTATTCAAAAATGTAGTTTTCTAATCAGTCGTTATGGATTAGGAAAACCATTTTTGTCAAAGATATCAATATATTAAGATATCAACAAAATGTATCAATGAATTGGACAGTCAGTTTTAATTGCAATTCTTGTATGTTACGCGGAATTACTGCGATTATTTTAATTTGTATGTGAAGATAGCTTTATAACGGTACTTGGTCATTTTGAAGGCATAACATGTGACTCATTGGTTACAAAGCCTTGATGTTCAATTAAGATAACCTTCAGGTTGATCCATGTCAACTTGAAGTCCAAAACCAAGCCCTGTTTATATCGCTAATTTCATACTTAGTGGTCGGAAGTAATATTCTTAAAGAAATATATGAAAAGTACAAATGTTATCTAAATCAAACAGTAGATAAATAAATAAAAATAAAGTCGGATTAACCTCTTACATGTTTTATTATTAATAAATTCTTACCCGTACATGTTTCGGGAGATTCCTATAATCAGCGACAAGCTGCTAAAGATAAACTATAATCAATAAAAAGTACTTTAATTTTTTTAAATTAATATAATAACTTTAAATATAAAATTACAAAAAATATAAAAAAGACAAATTGATTGGAACGCGTGAACTTAATAACTATCAAAATCAAATCCCAAAAGGACGTGGATTTAATTGCAAAAAAGGCAATAAAAATTAAAAAGCCTTCTAAATAAATTGCCATTTTTTTGCAATTAAATCCACTTTTTTTTGGAATTTGATTTTGATAGTTATTAAGTTTACGCGTTTCAATCAACTTGTCATTTTTTGTTATACTTTTATATTTTAAGCTAGTTAATTTGATATCTAATAATTGTAAAAGTACTTTTTTATATTAATTAAAAAAAATTGAAAGTACATTTTATTGATTATAGTATATCTTTAACGACTTGTCGCTGATGATGGAATTTTATATTATTTCAGTAAATCCAGTTTTGGATTTTTGTTACATTGGTGTATGAGTTTTACATTATTGCAATTGATTTTGTATCCAGTGTCAATATGTCAATAGACGTTAGAGTTGCCCTTATTCTTGTGTTCTTGTATTTGTATGAGTAATCTTCTTCCTGTTTGTCCTAAGTATATTCCATTACAGTTAGAACATTTTAATTAGCAAACACCACAATTGTCAGGATTATATCTCTTCTCCATATGATAATTTGAGAGTAATTTTAGAGTAGAATGATTATTGGAAAACGCCAGAGTTATATTATGCTTGGAGAAAATGTTTGTAAAATGTAAGATAATATAATTCTTCTTGTTTTACTGAGGTTCTATAAGTTTACTATCAATTACAACAACACAAATTCTCAGTATAATTCCCAATTTAATTAAAAATTAAAAATAGTATAAAATTTCCCAGCTTACAGCTCATTATCAAGGAATCATTATTGAGCTTAAATTTACAATAAAATATCTATTTTTGCTGACTACAATGTTGTTGGATGCCATTTTACTTGCAACTTACACGTTGTAGTCAGCAAAAATATATATTTTATTGTAAATTTACACTCAATAATGATTCCTTGATAATGAGCTGTAAGGTCGAAACGTCAGAAATTTTATAATATTTCTAATTTTTAATTAAATTGCGAATTATACCCAGAATTTGTGTTGTTGTAATTGATAGTAATGTAAGATATTATTATAGGTTCTGTACATTTTAGGTATAATGAATCTTTTTGAAGTTTAATTTTGTATAGGAGTTTATTAATAACCTTATATGGAAATTTATTGACGTTGGCCATAGATGTGCTTAAATTCCTTTGTTCTATTTTCATTTAATAATGGGTAATTAAAGGCTCTATTGAATAAGAATCTGACATAATGGATGAGAACCGATCCCGAAAAATAGACATATAAGCAAGTAAGACTTTTTTTTAATATACTGTTTAATTTACAATTTGCAACATGAATCCCAAATACACAAATCTTTTGATTCAAAATCGCAGCAAACTCTGGCAACTCATCAAAATCAAAAAACTTAATGAATGTTTTATACCGGATTATGCATTTAAATTAAAACAACTTTACAACTCATAAATTATTAATCTAAAAAAGATTTAGATAAAACTTTCATAATATAAAGGTATAATAGACTTATTCTGAGTCACCAATTTTGTTTTCTCAACTTTGAGAATCGAAATATTTTATACCAACTAACGCTAATGTTTTATAAATGCAACAAAACCAGCTAAAGATTATTTGCATTGAATTCATACAATAAACCTGACTTATCTATGTATCAAGGTGATAAGTATACCTACTGAGCCTCAAGAAGAACGCCCGTTTAATTGGACGAGGAACTAATATAAGCAGCTAACAAAATGTGTTCAAACATGTTTGATCACGTTTAGCGACTGTATGGAGCCATATGTATATGTTTAAAACTCTTGTGAGTAGTTTTGTTTTGGCATTTATCGACTAAACATGGTATGTGTTGCATTTTTACTATTTTTTACTCTTCGCTTTTCTTGCTTTATACCATTTGAAATGTCGGAAATAAGTGATAAAGTGTAGGAAAACTTTCATATGGTTCTAAATACGAGTCACCGATTTTCTAGACAGGCAGCAAACTCCCTGAGAACAGACTGACCAAGTTTTTGCGAGGAAAAATATCGGGGATAAATACGATCCATTCGGAGGTGAGGGAGGTGATGTAATCTCCATGCTGATGAAAATTATATCCCGCCTGATGAAATGGCGTCATATGCTGAAGATGAGTTACATATTGAGACCAATGTTACGGTGGACAGTGACAATGAATAAAAAGAAGACGTTATCGAAGGACACCCGGTTATTGGAAATAATTCACAATTGCCCATTAGCACATTTTACCAAAGATGCCGTTGTTTGAATAATGATCAACACAATGTTCCAGTTGTTGCCACGTGTGATCTATTCCAAACTACGTAGCATCTATTTGCCAATTCAATCAACAACCAATCAAGCAATTTGTTACTTCAGAGTAACCATCTCTGAAGAATGTAATTATTTGCGAAACAACAACGAAACTTTTGACTGTAAGAATTTGGACAGAAACACTCGTGAAGGAAATGTACACTTTCCTGATTGTTATTATTTGCCGACATGTTCAATTTGAATATACATCCAGCTAAATAACATCAAAAAATTGTATCATGCTGACATCTACATAGCTTCAAGCTACACTTACACTACATTCGGTTTAATAATACGATCACATGGTGAGGTATTGAGCTAAACATCAATTTGGAGCACGCATACGTGCTATCAGCGACTATCATTGTTGATGAGCAAAGTACATCCATACAGTACAAATACAGTACATCCCTTCGAAGATGGCTAATTATGGAATTTAAGCATGGTTGATTTGTGATGCGAAGAAGAAGTTATCCAGTAAAGGATAAGATATACATCGATAAATATGTATTATAATTAGAAACCGGATTTATATGCTTCATTTTGCATTTTTATGGTATATATATATAAATTTAGTTATCCATATACATTGTCGTCCTAAGATATTTGACGCCCCAGGACTGGGAACCCAACCCAACCTAACCCAGCCTAATTCAGAAACTATTCATTGCAGAAGTCCTCGTTAAAAAATTCTTCAGATATACGCATAAACCCAATTCAACCCAACCCAACCCTACATAATGATATAAAACTAGAACTAACGCTAGACCTAGAAATGGAAAGATTCGGGTTGGGTTGGGCTGGGCCCAAAGCATTAGTAGGACTAAATCCAAATCATTCAATTTCTAGGTCTAGCGTTAGTTCTAGTTTTATATCAAATGAAATAATCAGGGTTGCCAATTCAATTTGTAAAGTACCCTATTTTTGAAACTATTCATTATAGAGATGGAAAGTTTTTTCAGATGTACGTCTCAACCCAAGCCAACCCAACCCAATCTAACCTTGCATATTTGAACTGAAGTAAAACCAAAACTGACACTAGACTTAGAACTAAAATCATTCGGGTTTATCGTTAGTTAGATCTAATGATATAAAACTAGAATTAACACTAGACCTAGAAGTGGAAAGCTTTGCGTTTAGCCGTGCATCTTCAAACCTAGTTTTACTTCAATTGAAATATATAGGGTTGCCAAATAAGTTTGTGTTCAGATGCACTGCCAAACTCAACCCAACCCTGTATATTCGAACCTATTAAAGTCCTGCTAGAAAAAATCAACCCAACCCAATCTAACCTTGTATATTTGAACTGAAGTAAAACCAAAACTGACACTAGACTTAGAACTAAAATCATTCGAGTTTATCGTTAGTTAGATCTAATGATATAAAACTAGAACTAACACTAGACCTAGAAGTGGAAAGCTTTGCGTTTAGCCGTGCATCTTCAAACCTAGTTTTAGATGCACTGCCAAACTCAACCCAACCCTGTATATTCGAACCTATTACAGTCCTGCTAGAAAAAATATATCACTAGGATATCACTGCATATTACGAGCAATTTTAGCACATACAAAATTCATATATTATAATATGTTAGATATTGCTGATCTGACATCATTTATTATCCATGAATCATTCTAACCATCATGCAAAACATATAATCGTCACAAATTCTTAACGTTTTTGATATCCCAGTTGGTTAACTTATGCCATACAAAAATAGTAATTGTACTAAAACCTACAAACTGACCCATCCTATTAATAGACCTCCTAACATTATTAGGGGGCTGACATACAGTCATACAATAGATCTACCCAATAGCAGTTTTCGATGGGACACCTAGATAGATAAAAACGTAAAGACAACTGACTATGGTTTATGGGACTTACGAAGTATAATAGGATCACTTACCATCTCCGAGGTAATTAAACATCCTAGGGTTAACAACTTATAAATAAGGGATATTCATCAAATGTTTATACATCCTTTTTATGCATAATCTATATATCTAAAGGTGTCGGAAAATTGCGTCTATATACTGAAAAGGGTGATTCTACATCTAAAATCATAAAGAAAAGGTTATACAAAGGCCTGTCAGAAAATGCTACCTAAGAGCGTTAGAGCCCATTAAAGATGCCACTCAGAAAATACTTTTTTAGCGATTTATCAAAAACCGGGAGGTTTAGAACGGTGAAATTTGGTATGTAGGGACAAATGGGATAATGGATAAGAAAAAAATAAATAATTTATAGGTTCCAAAGTAACAGGTAGGGGGCATGCTTAAAGCACCATATCTTTTTATCTTTGAGTTTTCTGCTATTTTAATTGCATCAATCATTTGTACGGAAAAAATATATAAAAAAGGTACTACTAAAAAAATTGCCTAAAACTAATAGTTTTCAATAAAAATTACATTAAAGGATTTACTGTATTAAAATAAATTTTAAAATATTTTTCATATATCCTCATAGACTTCTGTCACATTACAATTTATACTGTTAGATGATTAAAAAATAATACTTATCACTAACTTTTTAATTTACTATTTAAGTAGTTAACATGACTGAATGTTTATGAAAAAACTAGAACAAATATTTTCGCAATTTTGTTGATTTTTATTTTTTTACAGCAATTTGAATTCAAAGATAAGTCGTCATAAATGCTTAATTCATCATTTAACACTAAAAATTGTAATGTAATACAATGTAATGTAAAGCCTACTAGGATTTTAGAATTTATTTAAAATTTATTTTAATACCATAAACTGTTTAATGCAGTTTTTCTCATAAACCGCTGGTTTTAGATAATTTTTGATGTAGTACATTTTTTTACGTAGTTTTTTCCTGCTGAATAGATTGATGTAATTAAAATGATAATTTTCATATTTTTCTTAATATCTATGTATCCAAGAACAATTATGCAGTAGAGCAATTTTGAGATACAATTTTCTACAACTTTTGTTCTAAAAATTTTTTTGTAACACGTTCCGATTCCCAAGTCGGATATTATATATTTTGTTATTTTTATCCATATCTATGTATCTAAGAACGAAAGTGCAAAAGAGCAATAATATAGTTTAGTATATAAAGTTTAGTAAAATAAATAGTTCTACTTTTTTGATTCAATTACTTATCAACTTAAGGTCTTAATATCATCTACATACCAAAAGATATATTTTTTTTAATTTTTACTTTAAGTTTCCTATTTATTTTTTTATTTACATTGCAGTCGTTGCTTAAGACGACTCCATCAAGGCGTCAAAATAATTTGTATATGATGAATCTGGTGAAAACAGTAGCAAAATTTATGGATATTTAGATGCATTAATATTTCCATGACGCAATTATAGCCATATTAAATATTATGTCTCTTTATGTGATGAATGCTTTATCTGAAACTTTTTTCGATGAAATTGATGGTTTATGAGTTAAAAGGTCGTCTCCATTTAAGTGTCTCATCCGGTATAACTCTGTTTATTTTCAGACTATTACAAAACTAATTAGTAATTTTAATTCCTTCATGTTAAAGTTATCGCAATTTGAAAACATTAATACTAATTAAGTGAATCTATTGAACCGTAAGTGTCTTTCAAAAAATTTCATCAATAAAAGATTGGGTTAGAAAACAAGCACCTAACCGATTTGAGATACTATCGTAATCGTAAACGACCATAATTCGCATTGTGTAAACACCAATCACTCTCCACTCGGTTGATGTAACCCCCCGCTGAAACTGGTTGTATGCAGTGTGTGAAAATAAAATTAAATCACCAACCCCCTCCGCTGCTAACACAATCGTCGGTTTGGACTCAAGTGTGTGTGAAATGTTATCTATCACGGGGATCTATTGATTCACGGCCGATTTGCCTCGGCCGTACCCCCGCACAAAAGCACCACATACCCCTCTCTGTAAACCAAATATCCAGTATTAAGGCCAGATGTGCTGCGCTACTCTACAAACACTCATTGTACATTCTGACAATGAAAGTTAAATGCCCGATCCGCCGATTAGGTTACGATTGTGCCATGCTTTTCGATAAGAAATAAGATACTAATCTATATTTTTGGTCAAACAAATCCCACCTTGTTTGGTGCCGGTTCAACTACGATTTGTTCTACACCTAATCCAAAACCGATACAATCTTTCTTCCCATTTTTAGTAAATATAGTGTTTTGGAGTTAAAAGAAATTGACAATTGCCCAAAGCGTAACTTATTACTTATTCTTGTTTTGGAAGGAAAATGGTTAAAAGCACGCTGCGACGTATTGATAAGAAATTAACTGTAACTGACCCGGGTTCTTTTATACAAGAAAAGAACAGAGGCAGAGGTTTAACAAGATAATTTCCGTAAACATAGACGCATTTGACTTCACCACTGTTTTCATTTAGCTACGCCTCAAACTATTTTAAGAATACCGAACTAGGAAACTGAAACGCTTAAAATACTGCAAACAATGTAATTTTCACGGTGGAGGATTGTCAGGTTAAAACGTATGATGTTGGTTTTTTTTTTAAATGGAGTATTAAATTTTCGTTAAATTTTTTTGCGGCAACCCCTCTTATTTCGGCCTAATATGATTAATACAATGTGAATGTGAATTGATTAAGCGACGCACGGTCTGCTCTCTAGACGATCTCGAGTGGGGAGCAGCCACATACGCACGCACACCCTTTGAAATTAACAGCTAACATATGACCGGGACGCTGGGGTGCATTTATATTCAAATGCTCCAGGAGTAGCCCCGGGTGACGAGAATTTGAAGTGCGTTACAAAATTTATTAAACGTCGCTTTTCACTTAAATTGTGACGTCAACATATGGAGTTAATAAAGACAGCTATTGTGGTCAAGTTATGGTCGGCATGTTTTGTATTCTAATTTTATTTTAAGAATTGCCACAAATATTGTAGTAATCGTTAATTTTTACACCTGGCTTTTACTGGTTCTCTTAATATGAACTAATATGCGTACATATTCATTCAAAATTTTTCACCCTTATAATCGAAAAAAAAGCTCATCCAATAAAATTATAAAGAGTTTTGTTATGGTTATGCCATTGTTGTAGAATCTTTTGCCCAGTTGAATGAACGAGGCTCCCGATGCTGTTACACTAACCCGCCACTTGTACTTACAAGTTGCAACAAAATTTACCTCACCGGGCGCGATAAATCATAAATAAGTGTTAACGGTAAAACCGCGGTAGGTAACATAAAGCACCTCGCATTCCCATCACATCCCGATGATGCCTATTTATATTTTAATCAGTGCCGGGCACCGCGTTTATAAAACAGGACCCCATAAACAAGGTAAATGTATTCATCGGTCATTCGGGTAATGAATGCCGACACAATAAAATATTATTCATAACAAATCGGTGCATAATGCGTAATGCGCCATAACTCACTCGTGATTATTCATACGTTTTATTTGCGCGCCAGGACCAGGCAAAACAAAGCGCCCCAGAGACGTGCAGAACTGATAAAGGACGGGGTTATAGCCCGCAACAATAACCACAATAGCACAAACATGTTTTAATATTACAATGGGTGAGATTTAATTTAATCCGCGAATTATGACGCCCCTAAAATCTTTTTGCCCATAGAAATCCTCTCCTACAACACATTTTTTGAATTGATTATGTAACAATTAAAAAAGGGATTAAAAACTGAAATGGGAAAAAGATTGTTGACACATATTAAATTGTTTAATTATTATTTACTAAGCTTAGAAAGTAATCTATTGCAGAAGAGAAATTTTATTAAGTACCAAAATCGAATTTGATCACTTTGATTAATTTCTTCTTTAAATCGCCGAATTAAATCACAAATCAGATTCCTCATCACTTTGTAAAGGGATTTATTTTGGAACCTTCGATAGTATTAGATTTCACTGTGCACCAGTATAATTTTAACAAATGTCAAGAATATCAAGAATCTTAAAAATAAGCCGGTGTTTTCTCCAGATCCATCATATTATCCTGAATAAAATTAATAACAATGATTATGATGAAAATATTTATCATTAAAATTCAGTGTTATAATTGTTTCAACCGACTAAAGGGTCATCTTCAGACACGACTGTAATTAATATAAAAAATGAACAAAATGGTGAAAAGATGTGTCTCATAATTTAAATTACTGCCGATAAGTTTTAGGGGTAAAGGAGTGAAAGACAAATCATCATCGTTTTAATCATAATCATTTTAAAAAATGTGGTGCTATTGAAGTATTGTAGTAAGAAAATGAAATTTGACTTGTGTTTCTAATGAAAATCGAAAAAAAATATGCTTTAAATTAATTTAGTATTAAATGAGCCGAACTAAATGAAATCAAAATAAAAAAATATAAAATCATAATTAAACAGTTATTCTACATGCGCATGCTTTAAATTAGGAAATAATTAAATTAAATAATATTCTTTAAAAATGAAAATAAAATAAAACTTAATTCTCAAATAAACTGAAAAATAGAATAGATAAAGTTATAAAAAATTTTAAAGTTGAAAAATTTAAAGAATTACCCAAATGCGTGAGTTCATCACGGCCTCACGTTGCAGAGAGAACGAGAGGGTTAACTTTAGGTCAAATTTTTATTTTGACATAAAGTTAACACATACTCCGGTAATGAGATACTCCGACACAGTGTGATGATTCGATGATGATTTGTCCTTCAATTCGTTACCCCTAAAATTTATCGACGGTAATTTAAATTTTGAGATATATTTTTTCACAATTTTCTTCATTTTTCATATTAATTACAGTCGTGCCTGAAGACGACCCTTTACTGGGTTGAAACAATTGTAACACCGAACTTCAATAATAAATATTTTCATCATAAACTTTGTTATTAATTTTATTCATCTCTAAATCTTTATCTCTAAGTTTTAGTATAAAATGATCAGGATGGTCGGCTTTATTTTGATTCTCTCTTGCTTGTAAATAGTGACTTCAGCTTTGTTGCCTTATTTTAAGCTATCTATTTTAGAAAGTATAACATTGTTTATTAACTAAGGGGCTACATCACTTTGTCACTCGGATAAGTTATTTATTGTTCCATTTTTTAAATAATTATTGATGCTTTATCGCGTATTTCATGATCTTATTTCATGAAATACCAATAAAAAACGAATGAAAGAAAGGGAATGATGTCTCGTCAAAAGATGTCTGATAAAACGTTTGCAGCAGATGTTGGGATTAAATTAGGAAAAAATACTACATTAAAATTAAGAAAAACTAATTGCTAGTGATGACTTCAATCCAGATAAAACTACACTGTGAGTACCAATTAGCCCATGGCTGGTTTACAACAAAAATGTGTTCTACGGGCAGAGATTTACAAGTGGTCTTAAGTACATCTAGTCTTAAATTAACAGTTGTTGAACTTCTGCCATGAAGGTTTTGTGTTTTGCCTACAGTATTTGGTATTATCAACAGTTTATTGCCTTTTGCAATAAAAATGTTTTCTACCAGCAGTATTTAGTCTATAATTAATAGTTTTTGGACTACTTACGTCAAGATTTTGCATTTTGTCCAATGGTATTTAATGTTTTCGAAGCAAACTCAAATTGATTATCAACAGTATCATGTCTTTTTGCGATAAAAATGTGTTCAGTATCAAGTATTTCTAAAACATTTCAATTCTTTTAACTAAGCAAGGTAAAATATTTTGGCAGTATTTCAAGTCTTCTAGAAGCCGTATTAAGTCTTCTGCAAGCATTTCAAGTCTTCAAGAAGTAGAATAAAATGTTTTGGAGACATTTCAAGTCTTTTAGGAGAATTATATAAATCCTTTGAAAACATTTTAAGTCTTCGGGAGGAAATATGAAATCTTCTAGAAGCAGTATTAAGTCTTCTGCAAGCATTTTAGATCTGGCAGAGGTAATACAAATCTTTTGGAAGCATTGCATGCCTTATAAAAAGAAGCAATATCAAGTCTTCTAGAAGCAGTACTAAATCTTTCAGAGGCGATATGAAGTCTTCTGGAAGCAGCATCAAGTCTTATGAAAGCAATACCAAGTCTTTTAGAAGCAGAATCAAGTCTGTTAGAAGTATTTCAAGTCTTTTGGAAACATTTCATGTCTTGTTGAAGCAGTATGAGGTTTTCTACTCATTCCATGAGCATTTTATTAACATTACCGTATTTATGATGACATGGATAAACATCCATATTATAAATAGCTACCCATCGGTTATTTACGTAGTGCTCATCACTGCATTCATTGCATGATTTTTGTTAATTAAAGAATTAAATTCTCTTTCTGACAATCAAATCAAATATGTGGAGTTCCATTTAATATGTTAGACATTTTTACAATTGAAGATGTTAAAACATTTTTGAACAGTCTGTAGGGCGATGATGTTAATGTCACTCTATTTATAGATTCAAGACGCAACTTTCACAAATTTCTACTTTATAAAATCTAGATCGATCAGTCTTTAAGAAGTTTAGCTTTAAAAGACACAGTGTTAATTGCTAAGAAAGCTTTTAACTAACAATTTTAACAATACGAAGAGGTCCTTCATATCTTGAAGAGAGTGACAGTATTTTTTTGTCCGTTCTGACAAAAACATAATCTGATTTATCCAAATTTTTACGAACAAATGCTCTTTTAAGGGAATGATGACGTATCGTTGAATGTCTCTGATAAGCGAAATGATTGCGTAAGCTGATCAGAAGAGGAGGAATGTCAAGAGAAGGATGAGATAACGTAAAGAATTTTCCTGGAGGCCTTAAATGTTGTGCATAGATCAATTCGGCGGATGAACATTTTAAATATTCTTTAATCGTCGCTCTTAAGTCAAGAAGTATTATTGATAGTTCATTTTTCAAATTTATAGGGTTTCCTCTACCTATCAATGAGGTTTTCAAAGTTCTGTGAAGGTTCTGTATTCCATTGGCTTGGAGGATTGTACGTTGTATGAATTTGAAAACTACCAAAAAATTTATTAAATCTTTTAAATAGATTAGATTCAAAATGCTTTTCTTGCTTGTGCCTTATAAAATGGTGTATTCTAAACGAGAGAAATAGTGACTGTATAATATTTGGTAATTGTAGACATATTGTCGATAAAGGAAAAGCTTCTGTTCATCTGCTAAATCTTTGGATTAGTGTTAAAATGTAAGAATAACTATCAGAAGGAAGAAGAAGACTAACAAGGTCGATATGAATATGTTCGAAACGTGCTTTAAGAATATCAATATTTTAATTGGAGATGTTATGTTTGTAAATCTTTGAAGTTTGTTGAATTTTTTAGTAGCTCCAATGCCTGGCTGTGAAATATTATGCAATTTTTGTGAAAATTGTGTGATATTTGGTACATGGTGTAGAAGGACAAAAAACTTCACACCAAATAAGAATATCCGAGAAAGGAATTAATTGTTGTTTTAAATGCGATTTGGATTCATAATTTTGTTTTTGTGTTTCTGGAAGGTGCTGAAGAAGAATTAAACATCATTATCTAAGCTAAAGACAATATCGGCTACAATATTTGTTTCGCCTTTAATATATTTAACATCTTTTGTAAATTGTGTTATAAAGTTGAGAAGTTGAGACTCTTTTTACTTTTAGAAGAACGGTAAATTGATAACCTTCTAAAACATGGCAAAAATATTTAATAACTGATAAGATAGCTAATAGTTCACGATCATAACAGTTCAAAATTTTGAAGAGTCGTTGAAAGGTTGTAATGAGGAATAAGAAGTTCTGAAAAATAAAGAATAAATCTGTGTGATGAATAGCTTTGGAAGAAATTGTGTGAATTGGAAAATTTATTTGAGTAACTCCAAAAATTTACATTTTGTGTGTTTAACGGTGATACTAACTTGGTTCTATACAAACTTGAAATGTTTGCAGAAAAATTGATACTGCTTTTAGAAAATTTGAAATGATTCCAAAAGACTTGATACTGCCTCTGGAAGACTTGAATTGCTTTAAGGAGATTTACTGCTGTCCGTGGAAGACCTGATACTGCTTCTAGTAAACTCAACTTTGCGTACAGAAGACTTGAGATGCTTTCAGAAGATTTGCAATGCTTATAGAAAACTAGATACTGCTTGTAGAAGACTTAATATCGCCTCCAAAAGACATTAAATGTGCATCCAAAGGACTTGATATTACTTCTGGAACATTTGTTTTAGAGATATTTTCTCAGAAAGACTTGTCCAGAAGTCTAGGAATACAACTACAAGTCACCCATACTAATTGAATGGTTTTTGTCTGGACGGAAATTACCATTTTCAATCATTTTTTTTATTTTTAATGTACTATTGAGCTTATCATATTTTCCAATTCAGTGCCAGCATCTGCTGAGAACGTTTTTTTGAAGACCTGGTATCATATTTTGAAAGTTTTCAACAGTTTCAAATTTTTTTTGTGAGTTTATTCCAAATTCCATTTTTTTCAGCCTCCAGCACCATAGGTATTTTCTAAACGCAGTGCCTATGAATTTCGATGTTCAAATAATTGTTTAAGATGATATAAATGTTTTGCTTCGTTTTAACTACCGACCATAATATCATTAAGATAAACGAATATAAAATGTAAACCAGAACTCACTTCATTATTAAATCGAAGACCAAACGGCATACGTACAAATTCAAAAAAGCTGAAAGCTGTTGTAATCGCAGCTTTATGACTATCTGCATCAGCAATCTGGTTATATGTACGAATTATATCCATTTTAAAGAAAGTAACACTATCTCTATCCATGGATCTGGTCCACTAATTAAATTGATTTGTCTATAGTCACCACAAGGCCGCCAATCAGAACTGTCTTTTTTAAGAAACGTATGAAGAGCAACAGCAACAGAAGATGGGCATAGTCGGCAAATAGCACTTTTCACATAGTCCTCTTTCGTCTCCTCTTGAGCTCTGAGAATGTTAAAGCATTCGATATTACTTTGGCTATATTCATCTAGTAGAAAACAACTTTTCAAATAAATGTAGGAGACTCAATTTTGTATGATATGGCTCTCTTATATTTTTATTCACAGATGCGTCAATACAGAGAAAATCACGAAAATATGAGAATTTTATAAATTCGATCGAATTTATTTAGTTATAAAAAATCGTTTTTTTTTGAAAATATTAAGGTGTTGTAACCCCTTAATGGAGCTTCTCTTTGATGAACACTTCCTGTTTGTAGTATTAATTTCTTCATCCTTGGTTATTTTTCGCGTAATACGTAAAAAATATTAAAAAAGAAACACCTTTGATATATAAAAAGCCATTAATTGTGATATTTGTAATTCCATAGATGTTGAAAATAAGGTGAAAAAGATAATTGAAGACATTGAATACGAACATCGAAGTTTAACAATGTGCCATTATATCAGATAAATATTGAATTATCCGTTTCCCATACTGTCGCATTAATCTACCGGTGTATCTATTCAAAATGCGCCTTTTGGTATTCATTGCGCGCTCGGTGCCGTAGCTTTACGGATTAAGAAGCAATCACGACGGCCATATTGTGCGTCCGGCCTCGGAGGGCCCTGACACTGATTGCATCTAAAATATAATTAAAGAAAGACCGATAAACATTGCTTTTAACACGAGCGTGGCCCACGCAACGTCTATTCTTTGGTTAAACTTTCTGTGTAACTGTTCATATTACAAGATATTATTGTTATCGCGATTTAACCGTTTGATATAACTATTTTAAAATTGAATCCTGGTACTTTAATTATTCAGTTGTGGGTAGCGCAACAAAAGGGTTAAAAGGAAAGATGGTTTTAGGTGAATGAAACAGTCGATTGTAGCAGTTTCGGGATAGAAGTAAAGAAGGGAAAGAGCTGAAAAGAAAAAGAGAGTAGGGATGGAATGACTTGGAGTGGACTTCATAGTGGAGTGGCATGATTGAAATCCCAAATTGTTCGAAAGTTGTTCTTCTCCTCACAGTAGCTAACTTCAATTAAATCGAAGTCGAGATGTCGGAATGGAATGCTTGACTTTTGTGCCCGCACAGGAGCCAAATGAAGTCTTTTCATCTTGCGGACAAAGCATTTACAAAGGCCGAGGAACGGGCCCGGAATCTTACCAGTCATCAAGTATTCAGCTGCACTAATCTACGCTATAAACAACGGCCGAGAGGGCCCTTGTACTTTTTCGAGAATGTTATTGTTGCCCATTGAAATAATTTATTTTCTAAATTGATGGGTATGGCTCAATCCATGTCAAAACGTTCCTTGTCGCCTTTGTTTGCAATAAAATTGTTTCGAAGCTTTTCCTTTCATTTCAGGTTACGCCTTACCCGTATGTACGTTCTAGTAATGCATTTTGCTTTGTAATTGTTTTAAATCGCCCAACCACATCTTTTCAAAACCTCTACCTTTTCATTTCAACAATTGTTATTCTTAATTAATTTCCTAGACTTTAAACTAACACCTTAGTATTTATGTAAGTAATTACGTTTACACGAATGAAACTATTCATTAAATAACTTCTCAATCGATCACTACCAAATGGTTTTAATTAATACATCCATCGAACGATGCTTGCACTAAACGTTTGGCGAGTAAAATGGCACGACGTTCGCAAGAAAGTCATTCAACACATGTTCCTCGCCCGGCACAGAGTTAAGGCTCATAATTTATGGGCCCATACAAGTGCACGAGGCGCGAGATTTATGCTGCCGCATTATGAGTGAGGCGCAGACGCCCGGATCCAAAGCGAATAATTAAGCGATAATACCTTGAGTCGTCCGCCGTTTTGCTCGGAAGAAGAGTTGCGATTATGCTTTTCATAAAATAAGGATTTTATGGTTAAACAACTAACAATAACGAGAGTACACGTAATGGCACGCAATTAGTCATTGGGCGATGTGCCGGTATTGTTCTGAGAAAAAGACTACTTTGCAACTGGGAAATGTTGCGAAATAATACACTTAGTTATTCTGTATAGAGTCGTAAATAAGAATTGTCTACAACTTTGTTTAGCTTAAGGCATCATAAAAATAAGACAACATTGTTTTACTTTTGTACGCACAACTATTTGAAATCAAGAATATGACGAATGGCTTCATTTCGCAGCACGTTTGAATCGCATGTTATCTTCAGTTGTACCGTGAATTTACTTACAGATGATCTTGAGATCCTGTTTGAGACTTGTGTGTGCCACATATGGGTTTGCGGACTTTGTAGGTACATTACACCGCATAATTTCGACAATGTATGGTCCGCGCAAGAGGCGACTCTGTTCGTCGAAACTAATTTCCTGCCAGCAGCGTTTCTAGAGGACAATCGTGTCATTAATCTTACCACGACGTCAATGCAATGTTTTGTCTGCAACAGCTTATCTCTCTCTCGCGCGCATTTTAAACGGTCTCACACTCCAAAAACAACCGGTGACAAGTGACAAGCGATAGATTGGCTTTTTTTGAGAATCGCTGTATAATGATTACCCATCAGAGAGTTTCCGTTCCTTCCCCTTCTTCCTTCAATCTACTACAACAATGGGCGAGCTCGAAGCTGTGTATTTACTATGAAAGAAAAGGGTGAAAACTTACACGCGGAACGACTAATAAGACCGTAATTTAATTTATCCCAGATAAAGCGAGGAAGTTTTTCTTAACCACAGTGAAACAGTATCAATCAGTCGACCCATAACAAGCCTGTTATGCCGACCGAAATTGTAGGAGCCGAGGTATTGAACGCCAATTATTGCTCTTAGCCTCCGACGTCAATGTTAATTAACGAGACGCCTGGGAGACCGTTCTGTGTGACGAAAGGGCAAAAAGAGAACGGTTTGGGTGTTTAAATGGAAGCGCGGATACGGGACGATCTGAAAGGACTTATTGTTCGCCAATGATTGACCACCTTCGACTTTAATTACTTTCCTTTGTAACGGCATTACACAAGGCATACAAACCAGGATTGCAATTCTCTAACTTGATCCGAGAAAATAACATACTCCCTATATATCTTTATTTAATTGAAAGTGAACTGAAATTATTCCACTCACTTCAATACACTGACTTCCATAAAATTTGTAACGCCTAGAATTTATTCAACGATTTTATTGAAATTTTCGTAAACGATGTTTCTCATTAAAACAAACAAACGATTAAAATTTGGAAATAAGAGAACAAAAACTAAATCTTTTTTTTTCAATAATGAATTGCTCCACCACGATTTGTAATGCAGTGATTCAATTGATCTATAGCTGTCTGTGGTATATTAACCCAAGCTTCTTGAATCCATAGCCGGCGATCGTGATATAATTCCATCATAACTGCAAAGTACATGGAACCACGTTTCATTTCACTGTGGTCAGACGTTAAAAACATAAATTCTTAAGTACTTTACAAACTGATTTGACAACCCTGTATATTTGTATTGAAATAAAACTAGAACTAACGCTACACCTAGAAGTGAAAAGTTTTGGGTCTTTACGTTTATTTAGCGTAAAAACCCAAAACCTATCACTTCTAGGTCTACTATTAGTTCTAGTTTTTTAGCTTTAGATCTAGCTCGAGATCTAAAATGTACAGGATTGACTCTCTATAATGCATTGTTTCTGAAATAAAATACTTTCAAACTGAATTAACAACCCTTTACATTTGCATTAAAACTAAAATTAACACAAGACCTAGATGTGGAAAGTTTTGGGTTTAGCCGTGCATCTAAAGACTCTGAAATTCATGTAATTTCAGAAATATTTTTTTCCTCTTTGTAACTCGATCTGGGAATATACTGTAGAAGGTTCTGATGATTTGCTTTTACCATTTTATCATCCATCGCAAGATTCTACATTTAGAATTGCACTCATTTTCATGGTTATACCCATCACAGATTGGGTGCAATTAAAAACCTAAGCATGCAATCTTTTCGTTTGACACATTCAAACGGTAGAAAATAAAATATTGAAAAATTCTTTTTCAATTGATCTCCTATTGTTTTAGTTTTCTTAGGAATTTTGTCTGTGTTTACATTGATAAAATTTCGTTGAACTGCATAGTCACATATCTCATAATAAGCTTCGATAATTTTGAATCTTTCCTCATCAGCAGCTGTAAAGCACTTCAGCCTATATGTTTCCTTGCATTCAGGTTTCATTTCAGCAACAACCTTTCAAGATTTAACCTTCAGCTTTCAAGATTATATTTTTGTCTTATATGGGTACGTAGCAGGCTATTTTTCTTGTATCAGATTTCGCAGTATCTTTAGGATGTTCTTTCATACTAAACAATGTAATTGAGTGTATCCTCCTAAAGTTACTCTTCAAATTGCGAAAAACTACTCTAAATTCGGTGTCATTACATCACATATCCATCGGCTATGATGATAAGCTATTATTTCGGAGGCAGAAGAGAATATGACAGAAAGTTTCGTTAGGTTGAAGTTATCTGCTTTTAATAAAGACGAAAAGGAATTGGTAACCAACGTTATTTTAAAAGGTTATTGTAATAATAAATATCGTACAATGATACCACGAAGAATAATAGAGAATACGAGAAACGATTCTTTAGAGTTAACAAAGTATAAATAGTTAGTATAGTAGTAATCGATTTAGTGATATTGAGTCATATCGAAGCAGAGTAGTTACAAAGCGTAAGATCGAGTTTATCATCCACAACATACCTGTTTGTCATACGTTTTTTTTCTTTTTGTACAAGCTTGTGGAATAGAGTCTCCAACTTCCGGGATAATAAATGTTTTTTAGATTCGGGACTAAATTCCTAAATCCCGATACTTGGGTTAAAGGAGCATTTAAAAATGGACTAGATACTTGAACAACTTCCAGAAAATTTACTACTGCCTATGAACGAGTTGATACTGCTTCTAGAAGACTTGATATTGCTTCCGAAAAACATGAAATAGAAGACTTGAAATGCTTGCAGAAGACTTGATACTGTTTATAAAAGATTATAAATGGTTCCTGAAAACTTGATATATCCTCTGGAAGACTTGAAATGCTACCAGAAGACTTAATACTGCTTTTAGAAGACTTAACATTGCTTCCAGAAGACTTGAGATGCTTCCAGAAGATTTGATACTGGATTTAAAAGATATAAAATGCCAATAGAAGACTCTGTGGTGCCTTTGTAAGACTTGATATTGCTTTCAAAAGACTGGAAATGCTTCCAGAAGTCTTGATATGCTTCCAGGAGACTTGATACTACTTCCAACAAACTAGAAAAGCTTCCAGAAGACTTGATACTGTTTCTAAAAGGTTAGAAATAATTCTAGAAAACTTGATATTGCCACTGGAAAGCTAGAAATGGTGCCAGAAGACTCAAGTCTTCTGACAACACTACTACTACTGCTTCTAGAAGACCCAATATTGCTTCCAGAAGATTTGATACTGCATTTAGAAGACTTGAAATGTCTCTAGAAAACTGTATACTGCCTCTGTAAGACTTGATATTGCTCCAAAAGACTTGATATTCTTCCAGAAGTCTTAATATGCTTCCAGACGACTTTGTATTTCTCCCAAAAAACTTGATGTTCCAGAAGTCATGATATGCTTACAAACGACTTGATATTGCCTCTAGAAGCCTTGATATTGCTTCTAGAAGACTTGATACTGCTTCCAGAAGATCTGAACTGCTTCTATAAGATTCTCTACTATCCCTGAAAGACTTGATACTGCACCGACAAATTGATATTGCTTGCAATGGACTTAAATGCTTACAGAAAGGTTGATACTGCATTTAGAAGACTGAATACTTTCGAAATTCGCATACAATGTGGACGTCCAATTATTTTAGCTCCTGCTAAAACCTATCAACCGTCGAACGCCGAGAATCATGCAGTAAACTGGCTTTTCTTCAGTATCAGTAGTATATCACAATTTTCACAGCTTAGTTTCGGATGCAAGTAAATCAAATATGGTTGCCGATACATTACAGAAGATCATCAGAAAAGCGAAAGACGAAGGGTCTTCTTCACTATTTACATATAAAAAAATGTGAGAAAGATTACTATAAAGAAAAATGCAAAAAATAGTATATCTTAGTATTGTTAAACTGTATTTTTTACGACGAATGTTCTTTTATCTTATAATTCGATGTATTTGGTAACAAAAAAAATTCTTTTTCATGTAGTAGGTTTTCTTTTCTTATCATTTTTAGTAATCTTTTAAATAAGTTACCATGTAATAGAAAGTCCTCAAAGTCGATATGAATCGCTAAAAAAGTGGAAAATGATTTTTTCACACATAAGCTCCTTATTCGTAAAGCAGGTCACACGTGTGTACCAACCTAACCCAACCCAATATTAAACAATATCCAAACTAATCGCCTATCTACGGTTCATAATAATCTGCGGAAGATTCTATTTCATTTTCTTCAGAGGGGGTTGCTGATGAAAATTTCTGTCATAGAACCATTTGTCATTGTACCACTTGTCATAGGCTTCTATCTTTCAATGAAGAAAGTTCATTATACGCTTTTCTCTCAAGCTCAATATCCTGTGGGATGATCTTCCTCTTGAATGTTACGAATTCTTGACAGAATAGAGCATTATGAACTCCCAGGACATTTTATTGGATTGGCACTTTGAATTCGATGCTGAAGCAGATTTGTTATGCTTTCCTAAAACGAGGTGCTAAATAAGACGATATAGTCAAATATCATGCCCTGTATTAGTTGAACTTTTCTGCTTCCTTTTCTGTGTTTCGACTAAACAAAATTGCAATCAAAAAACAGCATAGGTCTGGAGCAACGTTGTTCTTGCACCATTCTGTAGGGCATAGTTTTGCAAACAAAAATCAATAAAGAAGTCAAATTTGCCCAAAAGTGGAGCTACCTGGTTTTTGCCGCCAGCCCGTCGATTTCTCTTAGTGAAAGTATGGCATCTCTCTTGCCAGTAATATAATGTTGACGTACTCTTGTCATTGTTCCTAAATTCAGAACGAAATTGTGTATGAACAATTTACAAAATTAACAGTTAATTAGACACAGATTTGTTTATTTCTTCCAATTTATTTTTAAACAAAAAAAAGAACCAATCTTCAAACTAATTTCGTTTCGAAACGTTAAATTCTTTTTCAAAAAACGCAGGGCAAAATCTGAAAGCTTTTAGTTTTAGATCTAGTATTAGTCCTAGAAATAGTTCTAGTGTTGGTTCTAATTTTAGTTGAAAGAACCAAACTACTACCTAACGTTTATTCAAATTTTAATCGTTTATTGTTAACTCTTCGTCTGTAAAGGTTTTTTAGCACCTTCCGTCTGTAAACGTGGGTCTTTCAAGTTAAGCCGATTTTTTATGGCGTTATGCATTTAAAAAAATATATGAAACAGTTGATTAAATTCATTATTGTAATCTTGTGAGTTCATATTCTATCTCATATTACCTTCTTTTTAAGTGGTGGTTCTCAAAATGTGTATCAACTTATTAGTAAATTTTTTACTTAAACAGTTTAGGTCGGTCACGAAATATCCAGGTTTACAGACGAAGGATTAAAAAGACATCGTTGATGAAAATATCAATAAAATCGTTCAACAAATTCTAGATGTTGCAATTTTTATGAAACTCAGTATACATATACAGAAGATTGAAAATTAAATTCACACCGTGAAACAATAAATGTATAATTTATGAGTCGTCCTGTCAAGGAAGACCATCAAATCCATTATACAAGGCACAACCAGAGACAATCGCGTATTGCTGCTATCGCTCAACCGAGAGAGAAGCTCGTAAAGTTATGAATTACGACCAACAATCGTAAAGTTGTTCGTAAATTCGTTAGGATTCTTTTTTCATAACTACACAGATTCAATCATAAGAGCAAAGTGTCATCTTATAAAAAGAATTATTTTAGAAGACTGTCTTTGAAACGGTGTCTACAAATATTTACAACGACTTTCAGTTCCTTTTGTAACCGTTTCTTGTTAATACTAATTTAACGTTTTCCTCAAACAATGCGACCAACCTAGCTTTTTTCTAGAAGAGTTTTTGTGCGAGTCTCCATTATTCTTCGTTCCGTGACAGCTTGACTCTAATACGTGTTGGTACACCCACAGCTTAAAGCGTTAAACGTCCCTTAGGACGATCCTTTGTAAATAGAAAAAGGTTCATCACGTTCTACGTCAAACTCGTAGAATCGTAGCTGGATGCTGCTTTCTTTTAAACAATTTCTACTGTTGGCTGGACGGTATTATAACTTCACAATGCAACTATTAGTTCCTTATTAACACAGCTTTTTTTTAATTAGGGGACGTTTAGAAATAACCGTTTTCGATTATTTTTATTACTTTTATTGTGTACAAACGCGAATTTAAAGACATCACCGCGTCTGTTTGTGAATAGGTAATTGGTAGAGCATTTAAATTGAAATTTCACAAGTCTGTCGGTCCGTTCCGGGGACGAACACTCTAACTCGGAATTAATAGCAGGTACGACAAAGAGATAAATGAATATATCATTCGTTTGGGACGGTCTTGAATGAGCGCAATATCCTCCTTCGAGCGCAAATGGCGAACAGAGACGTAAGCGAATGAAAGAAAATATCTTTAGAACAGTCGCGCGAGCGTAAACGGCTCTCCGCACCGTGGAACATTCAAAGTTACGGGGCGCCCTTTGTGTTAAATTAATCTTCCGCACAATATTAGCTGTCCGTGAGGTCGTACCGTGCCGTATTATTGCGCATGGAACGCCCGACGACAATAACATATCCACTACCTCAGACAATAGGCTGCGTTTTGTCAATATAAAATATTCAACGGCATTATTATGGGGGTTCTGAAATATTAATCTGCTGTCATGGGGATCTGGTCTTTTTAATATTACAGATTCCATCTATCGACTATGATGAATATTCGTTGAAATCGTTTTCATTTAATCTTTTTAAATTTTTGTCTTGCAACCACGTATGTAACTGTATAGGGTTTGTGTACCACTTAACCAGGAGTTGTGAAGAGGAGCGGTAAAATAAACAGTCTCTGTAAACAGCTCCCGATTCTTGCTACCAAGATGTTCGCCTACGCGCCACGCCCGATGCCCCCGAAGAGGTGTCCAAGACCACATTTGAATGCGCTTTAATAAACGATACAAGGGAGCCGCGCACGTCCAATATTAAAAGCTCCCTGATCCCTTATTATTTAAAGGTAATATATTGTCGCCGCGGTTGATTTTCGGTGGGAAGATCCTTATTTATGTGACGCTCGGCGCGCTCTTTAAAAACTGGCACAATACATAAACTCGCGTTCAGGAGCCGTCCGTTAACCGGGAACTTCACGTAACTTACACACTTATAGAATGGCTCTCTAAAGGTTTAAAGAATACCTTAGAAATTGTCTTCCTGTTGTCCAATATATTCCTTCTCTTATTTTTAAAGCTTTAATTTTTTTGGTTTGGTAGAATAATGAAACGAAAGGTGTTGGCGTAGGACGGGCAAACATTACAGCTTAACTAAGAAAAAAATTTAACAAAAAAAGTGAAATGTATACTTATCCCATCTGTGGTACTTATTGGTTAGCAAACCTCCTGTTTGGTTAACTAAAACGTAATAATTACTTCGTGTGTGAGAGATACTTATACCTTTTCACGTGTAGAATTCTATGGAATTTTTCACTGTTTTGAAGGAATGTTTTTTTATTGTTTGTAGAAGTTGTAAACATTATAAGCGTTGGGTGTAAATTAAGCTATACAGGTGTCCACGACGTGGGTACCACAGCTTGTGATTTCAAATCAAAAATTTGTAATAAATATACACCCAAAGCGCTATCGTAACCGTGCTGCTGTTGATTTTGTTATTATTAAAAAGTCCAAATTGTTTTGAAAGATAATATGTTATTTATTGTGGCAGTAAACGTCAATTAAATTAATTTTGTTTGTTTATTTTCGTGTGTTACATTAAAATATTCTTGCAGGTATATTTACTTTTTCGAATGAAGAATGCTTCTAGCTCGGTTACGATAACATTTTGGATGTATGTTCATTAGATATTTTTGAGTTAAAATCACGCCAGCAATACTCTCCCACGCTATGGCAGTCACGTCGTGGAACACCTGTATATAATTATGTAATAAAAACTATTTTTTAAATCTACTTGTTGTAAACTTGTTTTGCCATTATGTATGGTAAAATATTGTCATGATGTTTCTTCCTGATTTAGCCCTGGAAGAAACAAAAACAGTATTTGATATTAGTAGTAATTAAAGATCTGTAACGGGGCGATACACTGCTTAACTTACATATTCCTCAAAATGTGCTGTCGTTCACAAGTTTTCTTATATACTAGCACTTTGCAAGAAAATGTAATTAATAAATTGTAAAAAAATAAATTGTACTATATTGATTGATAGCTTCTGTGACGATTTTCGATTTTCAGAGACAATGTCGTACTGTCATTATCTAAGACACCAACCCGTTGGGTTTAGCCGTGCATCTGAAGACATTTTTTTAACAAAGACTAACAATATTTAGTCATAAGTTTTCAGATGCACGGCTAAACTGATATGTTCCAGATCTAGAACTATAAAAACTCGGCTTTAGCCATACATCCCACAATAGGGCTAAACTCCGAATGATTCTAGTTATAGGTCTACTGTCAGTTCTACTTTTACATTAGTTCAAATATACAGGATTTGGTTAGGTTGGGTGAGGTTGGGTTGTGTTTATCCGTGCATGTGAAGAGATTTTTTTAATGAAGGCCTCTACAATGAATATTTTCTAAAAGAGAGTACTTTACAAACTGGTTTGGCAATCGTTTATATTTCAATTGAAGTAAAACTAGAACTAACACTAGACCTAGAAGTGGAAAGCTTTGGGTTTAGCCATACGTCTGAAGACATACATCTGTCAAGATGGCTAAACTCGAATGATTTTGGTTCTAGGTGTAGTATCTACTTTTACTCTAGTTCAAATATACAGGGTTAGGTTTGGTTGAATTGGGTTTGTCCGTGCATCTGCAGACATCTGTTTAACAAAGGTTTCTACAATTAATAGTATTTGAAATAGAGTACTTTGCAAACTGATTTGGCAACCCTGTATATTTCAATTGAAGTAAAACTAAAACTAACACTAGACCTACAACTAGAATCGAATTTTTTAAATTTTGTATGAAAAGAAGCGCACTCGTTTCGTTCATCCAACCCAGCTTTGGAGCGCCAAATATAAGCGATAAAAATGAAAAATATAAAGTTATATGCGAAATATTCAAAAACATATAAATCCGATCTACTACTACACTCAATGCCAGATTTTGAAAATGTACTAAATTAGAGGTAGCTTGGTGGGTACTTTTGTACTACATCACCAAAAATGTACTAAATTTAGTGCAGTTGTACTAGAATGGCAACACTATCCTCAAATTAACCTATTACATATTAACTGCCACGTAAAAGTACTGTCTGTTTTTGGTGTCGCAAGCTTATTAGTAGTGCTGGGAAAAGTTTGGATGTTTGTCGATGGTATCGATACCTGCAAAGTATTGGTAATGAAGTATCGAAAATATCGAAGTATGGAAAATATCGAGTTCAAACGGTTGAAAGTGTCGAAGTATCGTAAATTGGTTTTTATGTATAGGAAATTGCGTCACCCCTATATTTAAAGAGGTAATTCTACATAAAAAAGTAGTAAGAAAAATAGAGAGATGTGTCTTAAAATGCTTCAAAAGAACTAAGATACTTTGAAAATGACATTCAATATGATATTTCTCAATATTTTAAAACCCGTTGGTTTTAAAATACAAGAACACAAGAACATAAAGGAGGAATAAGGGTTAGGGTACGTAATTTATTTCTTTCTTTTAACTTTTATTCTTTCCACCATTTTATCCTCAAAATTAAAATCTACGAACAAAAATAAATAATTTAATTTTTATGTAGTTACATGTTATTGAAATAGTAGTATTATTTTCAATTCGACAGTTTGAAAAGTCGATACCATTACTTGACACCTTATCTAAAGTATCGCCCAACACTAATTATTAAGATGTAAACACCGATGCCTGTCATGACAATCAACTTGTTAACAACCTATTTTCTATATTTTTATTACTTATTTCTTCACCATGAAACACATTATTTCCTGTTGAGTCTACAACTACTGCTTTCAATACCGGATTCAAATGACTTCTTCAATGAGTTGGGTTGGCTTGGATTTGGCTGAGTTGGGTTGTGTTACGTTGGGTTGGGTTGTATTATTAATTATTGGGAGTGTAAACGACATGGACAGTAGAGAAACAGTAGTTATTGCTGAAGTACGCCGATAAGAAGGGGAACATATAATGAAAGATATGGTCACATAATTACGGATTGGTTTACAAAATACCTTGTAATTGAAAAGCTATGAAAGAAAAAACTGGTGACCAAACTATGTTGTGTTGGTAGATTAAAGTGCAAACAATTTCTGACTGATATGTAGTCTCTGTGATTCCAAGATGTGTATTTTTAGGATGCGGTATTTGAAATACCGAAATATCGGTATTAAGAGCCCTATCTACAACTGTAGACTCATTTACAGTTTTCGACGTATTCTACATTAAAAATTACTGGTGTCTTCTATTTCTTTGGAAAGCCATTGGGACTTGTTTTACCCTTTCTGCTTACATTTCTTATGATGCAGAATATCAAATGATAGCAGCTTTGGGTTTTTTTTGAGAGATCGCTCAGACGGTTTTTGGAGGCTTGTCTGCAACCTCCAACTATTCTTATTTTTAGCTATTCGTGAAATTCTAGAGTTTTCTACTTATTATGTATAGGTGCTCATTATGTATTTATCTCACAATCAGTAAATATCGACTTTGAAAAAACTATAATGGTTATAGTGTTCAATGGTTTCGTTTCAGAAATTAAATGAGCAACGAAAAACGAAGGACACTTATTGTCATTGGACTCATTTGATGTAGATTTTTTCTCTTCTTAACAACATAAAATATTAGTACCCTTATACTAAAAATTTTGTGAACAACACATAAAAACTGTGTGGCCCATTAGCCTTAATAATTGAATATAAGTCATTAAATATGACGAAATCATGTTTATTTAAATAAGTTAGTAGGTCAAAATTTGAAAATGGTTCATTAAACAGAAACTAGAATGAATAGAAATTTTAATTATGGTCGGTTATGGGGATCGCAAACGAACACAATTTTATAATGAGTAAATTTTTAATTGGCTTTATCTATATCGATAACTAATCACTCAATCAGTAGTTAGTAAATCTTTGAAACGGTTTAGAGAAACTAGTAATATTAAAGATCTGCCAATACTGGTTACATCAAATGAAAACAAAAAACTTCATATTTCCATCGAAATCGGAGGAAATCTAATCATTTTATTTCATTAATAATGTTTAAATCATTCAGAAAAATTACATCCGTACAAACCGATGTCAGCTTTAAAGTTATTTGAATATAATTTTTGATTTTATAATTTTGTGAATATGTGATGGAACGAATTGACAACAATGCAAATTCTCATCATTATTATCTAACATTATTATCTCAACATTATAATTCTCAACAATATTGTTTTCTTCAGACGACTATATTAAACCGCCGAAAAATGAAACGTATGGGTGGGAATTCGTGCAAATTACATAACTAGACCTTTCTTTATTTGTGGTATTCTAATTGTTGACTGTTATTTGTAATTATCGCATTGGCAAAATATCCCAGCTTGTCAAGCAAATCTTGATGACTTCGATTTCAACAAGGTACCGGCCTATCATTTCTGTGTACACCAATCTTTAGATATTGTACAGCTTTACAATCAATTTACATCAATGATTTTTTATGAGTCCGAAGCAAAGACCTCATAATATAGTAAAAAATCGAGCAAGTTCAAAACATCCATCAAAATTCTAAGTACACATGTAGAGTAATAAGTATTAATTACCTTGACCGTATTACGAAACCAGTTAAAAAGTTTTACAGAGAAAGAAAGCAACTGATATCAATTTATTACAAACTTTGCTTGATTTGCTGTTGTTTCCAGGACATTTTGTGGTTTGATGATGCGTTGACAAGGGAAATTGTTGATCTATTCGTCAACCACAGTAAGACTACATTTACACCTTCTTATTTTCTTCTACCTTTCGGCGTCAAAGTAGCTTCCAGCAGTACTGACAAAATAAGCTAAAATGTGGTATAGAAATGTACGTTCTTATTGATGTAGAGTGTTTTATTACTATTTTGACCATTTATAAGTAAGCAATTCTCTTGAATCTGTAGTAAAAAAGCTATGTGTATCCACTTTACCAAAAAATAAACTGAATTTATGCAGTATAACTTAAAAAACGTAAGAAAGAATTACCACCCGAATTTATATTACCATCTAAGCACTTGCCTATCAATTCTATAAATAATATAAAACTATATTTTTGGTGTGAAGGTGTAAAGGTCACGAAAAAACGAATAAACCTAATTTATGGTTGATTACAATAAAACAAAAGGAGAATTAGTAGATATCTATCGTCTATCTATGGTGTAAAACTGTTATGCGCGAGTTCTGGAAGGTTAAAGAGGAACCTCATTTTTTATTACATTTCTCGATTCTTCAAATGAGCTTAATGAGTATACATTGTTGTCTTACTATGGTAAATAATGAACAACTAAAAAGGTTTTAATAAAGTGGATATCTTTAGAGATATATCCTATAATCGATACATAATGGGTACCTGTACATATAATAAATTTTCTTACTATAAGCATCGCCGGGTCACGATAGATCATGCGTGACTCACCGTGAGCGGGCATCAATTTTTGCACCACTCACGTGAGCGTGCGTGATCGTGATCAACTTGGGTTTTGACGGGAGTTAGCGTGACCCGATTGGATCGATTTTAAAATTTTTCTTTTATAATTATACTTTACCGAAAGCGGGACAGACCAGTATATCGACCTTGTTCAGATCCGCATTAACGAAAAATACAAAATCACAATATTTCACAATTTAAATAATGACGAAGGTGAACTAAAAAACTAAGTCATTTGGCGTCTTATAGACGCTTCCTTAGAAACTCGGCTTGGGCGCCCTTAAGTCGCGTACGCAGATGCCACTTTTTCGTTTACAAAACCGATCGATATTAAACTATTTCTCTGTTCTCAATGACTCTCTTTTTTATTCTGTTACATAGCCAAATTTCGCAGCTATCAAATCGTATTTTTAATTATTATTTTTAATTTTAACAAAGTTCATATTTATTGTAAAATAATTTAAATTTACGATGAATGGAGGAAGATCTTTAAAACGTTAAAGAAAGTATTACCCATAAGAATATGCCAGCTTTTGTTACTTATTTGGATTTTATAACAATGCCATTTACTTCAATACTTTACAAAACCAAACTCCCACTTCATTATGCCAATATGTCAAACACGATTGAATAATAATCAAATTAATAATTAATTAAACATGATTCATACATTTGAGCACCTGATCGAGCGTGAGTCACGTGAATCGACGTGACCCATGCGTGAGTGACGTGATTCATGTATATTACACATTTCCACATAAAACGTTCTGTTTACTATCAAATATGTATACTTTGTTACATGGACGTGGTCATTTATACTTGGTTTTTGCAAAACAAAAAAATGTTAACTTCTTGGTTTAGTTAAAATTTTCTCGCTTTGATAGATATAGTCTTTCTTTCGTAATATCTGTGAACCCTTGAGTATACGAACCTTTACATATAATTGCAATAATATCAAGAAATGGGACTACCAACCCTACTTGCATCTATTCAAGGGTGTGTTAAGCAAGAGAAATAATTGTTCATGATCTTCTCCACCCAAAACCGATTCGCAATGTCTTGGAATAGCATCGTCTCGCACATAAAGAATCATATTAAGTAGTCTTCTGTCTAAAGTTGCAAAAATAGCATTATGCAGGGTGTCTCACGTAACTGGTTCATTAGAACTATTTTAGGTTTCACTATTCGTAGAGGCTTGAAATTTTGGTAACATGGGTTGTTCATTTCGATCTATTAATCTAAAATATTTTCAAGATATCCGCCACTTCCGGTCTACCGGAAGTAGACCTCAACTTCGTTATTTTAAATGGAATGCCATAGTTTTTATTACACCATTCAATTATACATAAGAAAATATGTTGACTTTGATAACAGTTGATGGTGCCTACCGTTTTTTGTTTTCGAGTTATTTTGATTTTAAGTGTTTTTTGTCAAATATCACCATGCTCTTTAAGAGCACATATCTCAGCCAACGTTAATTCAAAAACGTTTTGCATCGGTATGATACTCTTCATATGCTGTCAAATAGATTGTCACTTGTTTTTTCAATTACCATCAATTACCATTTTGCTGTATTCAATCGCGGTAAAGTCGAAAATTTTAAATTGAACGCCCCATATCTATTTAGCCTATCAAAAAGGGAATTTAATTATCTACAAATTATCTATAAACATTGCTATACCTATTAATTATAGTTTTCTTCATATGGAGTATTTTATCAAAATCCTATACAAAATGCTGGAAGCCGATCGTGTTTTTATTAGAAGGCTGTGATATTTTGACAGTTTATACTTTAATTTATGTAAATTATCATTGGTATTATGTCTAAAAAGATCTATGATTGAATAAACTTTAGTTTGTTAGCTTTTATTTACAAAAATAACCAGCAGAAGAACGCATAAATGAAACAATGAAAAACAACAATATGGCGTAATATTCCACGTAATGATGGGCGAGATATTCCTAGAGAGTTTAGTTTATTTATTAACTGTGTTTTCTTGGAAAATATTATTCATCTAAATGGACCGAAGCACCTCTTACCGAAGAATTTGGTAAAGCAATAAAATATCACAAAACATTGATTCCATTGTCTTAATCTGCTGGTGATATAAATTTGTGGTTTCTTGTTATTTTGATCTTTCCAAAACTAAGAAACAGATCGTATCCAAAACTTTTTTACATCCGCCATGAATATAAAACGAATTTAAAATGTTGTTGTTGGAATAATTCGCCATGATATTCAAAGACATTAACAGAAGTAAATGATGACACAACTAAGTAATGACAACAATAACATAAATATGGATGAAAAACTGTCAAAACTCCATGACTCTTAGGTAAAATCAGAAGCTTTACAACATTGCATACTTCCATTAATTTCCAAATATGAGGGCAACTAGAACAAATAGGCATTTATTTTTTTTCATTCTTTTATGTTATTGATTTTAATTTTTGTCATTAAATTGTTGTTTTCCATTGTTTCATTTATTCGGTTTTCTTTTGTTAAGTTTGTTTCTTTTTTCCATCTTTTCAGTAATAGATAAATGTTTGTTGTTTTTGTACTTTATTTAAAGAATGGTATAAATTATTTTCGTTCTACCGGTTTCGATCTCGATCAGATCATCATCAGGAACTCCCGAGAAAAACAAACGTTTTTCGAAGCTATTCAACAAACAATAACTAAAATTAATTTCTCATAGAATAGAAGAATTTCATGAAATGCTCTGATAACAGCAATAGACGTGTTCTCGGGAGTTCCTGATGATGATCTGATCGAAATCGAAACCAGTAGAACAAAAATAGTTTATACCATTCTTTAAATAAAGTACAAAAACAACAAACAATAATCTACGGTTTTCTTTTGGTTATTTTTGGTAAATAACAACTTGCAATCCATAGTTTATTCAATCACAGTTCATTGTAGAAATAATACTAATAATAATTTAAATAAATTAACCAAAAAACTGTCAAAATGTCATGGTCTTCTAACAAAAACACAAACGGTCTCTAGCACTTTTGTTTGATTTTGATAAATTCCTCAATAGCAAGAAAACTATAATAAATAGGTATAGGAATACTTACAGATAATTTGTAGAGAATTAAATTCCCGTTTAGATAGGCTAAAAAGATATGGGACGTTCCATTTAAAATTTTCGACTTTCACGCAATTGAATACACAGAAACGGTAACTCAATTTTTGACCAGCCTGTACAAGATATACTGATACAGCAAGTGACAATCTATTCAACAGCATATGAAGAGTTATCGTACCAATGCAAAACGTTTTTGAATTAACGTTGGCTGAGATATGGGCTTGTAAAGAGCACGGTGATGTTAGACAAAAAACACTTAAAATCAAAATAATTCGAAAACAAAATTATTATTTTAATATATATATTTATTTATTATATATTAATATTTTCTTGCGTATAATTGAATGGTGTTGTAAAAACTATAGCATTCCATTTAAAATAACGAAGTTCAGGTATACTTCCGGTAGACCGGAAGTGGTGGCCATCTTGAAAATATTTTAGATTAATAGATCGAAATGAACAACCCATGTTACCAAAATTTCAAGCCTCTACGAATAGTGTAACCCAAAAAAGTTCTAATGAACCAGTTACGTGAGACACCCTGTATATACAGATACTTTATAAAGATACCAAAAACATCTTACAGCTTAAGGCTCGTTATAACCATTTTCTGGTTAAACCATCTAAGGGATTATTACCATGGTTAGTAATGCAAACGAGATGAAGGTGAAATCATTAAGGATTAAATTTAAAAAAATAATACATAAATTGTATTAGAAATATCTACATCTAGAAAATTTACATAATCTATAATATTTTAATGAGTTTATACTCTAAGGTTAATCTGTTTACTTGGATTAAAAAAATCTTTTTGACGCTTTATAAATTCCTTCGTTTATTATTACTCCATCGTAAACAATCTGGATTGTTCGTATTATTCATATGCGAATATGACACAACGCTAATTCCCGAAGTTCCCCGTTGCAGTCATCATCAAATTCATCAAGACAACCGCGTTGACGTTATGTCATCTTTCCTTGCTTATAATTGTGTGCGAGCCGGAGATAAATTCGTTGACAAAACATGCTGGGCGACGACGAGCCGCGTCTTGGAGTCGTATAACAAGACGTCTAGCTCGGAACAGAATGCCTTTAACGTTGTCTTCCAGGACTGAGAAAACATACCGATGCGATTCCGGCGTCTTTTGTGCCACCCCACAATGTATTACGTTAATTCCAGCGGTTTGTCTACAAGAGGGAGTTTAGAATGTAATATCTGCTGTGGGCAATAGAGGATTCTTCATCCACTCCTTTTAATAAATCATTGTTTCAAAGAACCTAAAAGATACTTTGGATATAATAGAATTCTTTTTAATTATGTTATTGCTCACAAAAATACTACCTAAATTTTTATTCAAATAACCCAAAAATAACCATATTTTAATAATAGTATAATGGCAGGTAGATTCTATTCATTCAACGAATTTTCTTTGTTTTTTAGTCTTTTACTGCTTTTTCTTCTGTCGTTGTTGTTTGCTGGAAAGCGTAATTTTTAGGATGAACTGATTCCGAGTAGCACAGCTCGGGGTTCAATTAAAAATTATTACCTTCACCATAAAACTTTTCCCGGACGGTAATAAAAGGGGGAGAGCTCTTCTTGGCGCACTGGGCTGAGAAAAATTAATTGCCAGCTGCTTATCTCGGCGTTGGAGCCCTGTTAATACAAGAGGAGGGGTTCTCCTAATCCCTAATTCAATGACACCACCAGTTTTTTTACGGGGGGTCTTTCTGGTTGAGTTTTATTGGAAATTATGATTTAGTAAATGTGTGATGTAATCAATTTGATTAAAATATATGATACATTTGGTATTAAGAAGTTTGAAGAACAATGTTTAATGTTATTAAACATGATGGTGAGAGATAATAGTTTTGTTGCGATTGTATTGGACAGTGACAAGAACGATGTTAATAGAAAAAATGTTGAAGGAGACTAAGACAACATTAAGAGATATTGATGGATAATGAAACAATGTAAAAATCCTAAACAATGTTCGCTATAATCTTAGGAATTCACCTAGTCGGAGATGACATTGAAAAATGACAAAGACCATGTTGGTGGATAATTGGAGATGATATTGATAGAGGCTAAGAGAGTTTAAAAAGTGCAAGATATCAGAAAGATATCATAAATAATACTAAGAAAAAATATAGCTACTGTCTTTGATAATGTAATCTTATAATTCAGATTTTATTTAAAAATATTGACGAATTCCAAAAAAATGTCGAAGAAAGTGAGAATGATATCACAAAGAATGTTTAAGAAAAACATTGCAGACAAACCAAAGCAGTCCTGACTGATGTTAAATATGTTAAAGAACAGTACTTAATTATATCAAACATGATATTGAAAGATGACATAGATGATGCTGACAGATAATTGATAATGTTGACGATACTAAAATGGACCTAAATAGATAACATGAAACAAAGGACAACGTTCTGAAAGATCTTAAAATTAGTCATAGATAATGTTGGAAGGTGATAAAGCCAATCTTGATGGATAATTGGAAAAGATGTTGAGGGGAACCAGACTACATTAAGCAATATTAAGGATAATCTTGATGGATATTGAATGATATCAGGGATTAGTGGAATCAGACATGATTTTGAAAGGTGGTGAAGACGATAATAATGGATGGTTGGAAAAGATGTTGAAGAAGACAGTTTGACAAATTCCAGGAATGTTGCTGAGAGATGTCAAAATCAACATAGAAAAATACCATAAATAACACTAAAAAAATGAAAGATGCTATCTTTAAATAATTAACTCAAAAGCCAGAGATGTTATTTCAAAATGTTAATTAAGACTGGAATAATGTTGAGAAAAGTGAGTAAGATATCATAAAGAAAGTTTAAGAAAAAATGCAAGGGAAAAGTCAAGGCAATGCTAAGAATAATTAATATTAAGGATAATGTTTTAAGAAATGTAAGGAGGATGTTGAAGAATATCATATTACGAACAATGCATAATAATTGATACATAATGAGAGAATTGTGGATTTCCTAAACAATGTTTTGAATGACTTTGTAAGTAGACAGGCCAGACGGGATATTGAAAGATTGCAAAAATGATGTTGAAAAATGATTGGAGAAGATATTGGGAGCCACCAAGAGAGTTTGAAAAAACCATTTAGAAAGATACCATAAATAATACTGAAAAAAACTCAAAGATGCTGTCTTTGAATGATAATCTCTAGGGTCAGATACGTTATTTATTTATGTTTGTTATTTATAAAAATTTTGGGAAATATCAGAACAAACAAGAATACTGATCTTGAAGAATTATTAAAAGAGCTGTTGATAAAGGAAGAAATATAAAAATCTTGAACAATGGTCAAAAAGACCTTAGTAATTAATCGAGTTAGAGATAATATTGAATGATGGCCAAGACAATGTTGATGAATGATTGGAAAATATGTTGAAGCTTGAAGAGTTCCAAGGATTTTGCTGAGAGATATCAAAAACTATGCTGTAACTAGAAAAACCAAGTGTTTGAATGATAGAGTAAATGTTGAGGAAAACCAGGATTATAATGCGATATATGGTATTGAGGAATCTTAACGACGATGTTAAAGATTTAATTTAACTTAGTAATTAATCGAGTCAGAGCTAATATTGAAAGAAAATCAAGATAATGTTGATGAATGATTGGACAAGATATTGAAGGAAGCTTGAAGAATTCAAAGGATTTTGCTGAGAGATATCAAAAACTATGCTGTAACTAGAAAAATCAAGTGTTTGAATCATAGAGTAAATGTTGAGGAAAACCAGGATTATAATGCGATATATGATATTGAGAAATCTTAACGACGATGTTGAAGATTTAATTTACCTTAGTAATTAATCGAGTCAGAGACAATATTGGAAGATGGCCAAGATAATGCTGATGAATGATTGGAAAAGATGTTGAAGGAAGCTTGAAGAATTCAAAGGATTTTGCTGAGAGATATCAAAAACTATGCTGTAACTAGAAAAATCTAGTGTTTGAATCATAGAGTAAATATTGAGGAAAACCAGGATTATAATGCGATATATGATATTTAGAAATCTTAACGACGATGTTGAAGATTTAATTTAACTTAGTAATTAATCGAGTCAGAGATAATATTGGAAGATAGCCAAGATAATGTTGATGAATGATTGGAGAAGATGTTGAAGGAAGCTTGAAGAATTCCAACGATTTTGCTGAGAGATATCAAAAACTATGCTGTAACTAGAAATATCATGTGTTTGAATGATAGAGTAAATGTTGAGGAAAACCAGGATTGTAATGCGATATATGATATTGATAAATCTTAATGACGATGTTGGAGATTTAATTTACCTTAGTAATTAATCGAGTCAGAGATAATATTGGAAGATGGCCAAGATAATGCTGATGAATGATTGGAAAAGATGTTGAAGGAAGCTTGAAGAATTCCAAGGATTTTGCTGAGAGATATCAAAAACTATGCTGTAACTAGAAAAATCATGTGCTTGAATGATAGAGTAAATGTTGATGAAAACCAGGATTGTAATGCGATATATGATATTGACAAATCTTGACGATGTTGGAGATTTAATTTACCTTAGTAATTAATCGAGTCAGAGATAATATTGGAAGATGGCCAAGATAATGTTGATGAATGATTGGAGAAGATGTTGAAGGAAGCTTGAAGAATTCCAACGATTTTGCTGAGAGATATCAAAAACTATGCTGTAACTAGAAATATCATGTGTTTGAATGATAGAGTAAATGTTGAGGAAAACCAGGATTGTAATGCGATATATGATATTGAGAAATCATAACGACGATGTTGGAGATTTAATTTACCTTAGTAATTAATCGAGTCAGAGATAATATTGGAAGATAGCCAAGATAATGTTGATGAATGATTGGAGAAGATGTTGAAGGAAGCTTGAAGAATTCCAACGATTTTGCTGAGAGATATCAAAAACTATGCTGTAACTAGAAATATCATGTGTTTGAATGATAGAGTAAATGTTGAGGAAAACCAGGATTGTAATGCGATATATGATATTGAGAAATCATAACGACGATGTTGGAGATTTAATTTACCTTAGTAATTAATCGAGTCAGAGATAATATTGGAAGATAGCCAAGATAATGTTGATGAATGATTGGAGAAGATGTTGAAGGAAGCTTGAAGAATTCCAACGATTTTGCTGAGAGATATCAAAAACTATGCTGTAACTAGCAAAATCTAGTGTTTGAATGAGTAAATGAATAAAAAATAAAGTACATGTTGAGGAAAACCAGGATTGTAATCCGATATATGATATTGAGAAATCTTAACGACAGTGTTCGATATCAGGGTGTATTTAGAGATTTGAAAAGATGCTTCGAATTGAAGGAATAGGAGGAACTTGGAGGTAATAGATTTGATCTAACATATGCGATGTTAAGGGCCAGTTGGGAGGATGTTGAAAGACAATTAACAAATTTTGGAAAATATTAGGAATTGTACTGTGATATGTTTAGGATGATAACTAAAATCTTCAAAAAATGATATTGCTGATGCTATTAACTATGCTTAGAGATGTAAAAGAAGTCGTGGCATAATTTTAGTTAGAAATACGGGAAATGAAATGATAATGGTTCGTGTAATTTGTTCTTTAATATTTTCGGTGCAAGTTGCCTTAGAAAGATAAAATTTCATATTTTGAAACAGTTTAACATCGACCTAAGCTACTTTTTTTCTATTTCTTTTAGTTATGGAGATAGCCTATGCGTACATCGAAATTGGGACACCCTGTACAGTGCTATGGTATTGTTGTATAGTTTTGGTTCAAACAGATCGCAATTTTTATGTAAAAACTGGACTTCTTCTAAATTGAAAATTTTGTAAGTTAAACATTTCAGTTTAACCATTCTAAGAGACGTGCGGTGAACCTAAATGTTTTTAGTTCTTGGTTTAGTGTTAACATTACTTTTAGTTGTTATTCGGTTTTAGATTATTGTGTACTTGTATCGAACTAAAACTAGACCTAGAAGTAGAATGTTTTGGTTTAGCCGTACGTCTTCAGATGCACGGCTAAACCTGAATTTTTCCAGTTCTAGGTCTAATGCTAGTTTTAGTTTTACATTTTGTGTAGCCCTAAATTGTTTTGAACTCCCTTAAAACTAAAAGTATAATTAATATTAGACCTACAACCTAGCTTCATTACTAACACTAGACGTGGAACTAGAAACAGTAGGATTTAATCGTACGTCTCTTAGGCCCATTACTACCATCTTTTAGTTAAATTTATCGTAAATCAGAATGCACAAAATAGCGGTAATCATGGTAACAATCTCTTAGATAGCTTAACCAGAAGATAGCAGTAACCAGCCTTAAGACGGCTAAACCCTAATGTTTCTTGTTCTTGGTCTAGTATTAGTTCTGAAGCTGGGTTGGGTTGGGTCCAAATGTTTCAAGTTCTAGTACTAGCCGTAGCGTTAGTGTTGGCTTTAGTTTTAGTTGTATAGTGTACAATGCTATGATATTGTACATTTTGATTGAAACAGATCGCAATTAACCTTTATGGGCGTAGTTTCTATTAATTCCTATTTTAGGCCGAAACCGAAATTTCGGTCAGACACTATTAGTTACATAACATTTAATGGATCAAGTGAACACCACAATCTCATTGTTACGTAACCATACCTACCTTATTCTTACGACCCATACAAAACTGTCCATCCACCCGAATAATACCCGGAGATATTTTGTTCAGATACCCGAAGAAAGCCATTTTCATTTCCCCATACATTCCATGACAATCGTCCATAGCCACAATAGATGACAATCGATCGCTAACTCTGATAAACACAGTTTCATTATACGATAACGTCACGGAAGAAACTTTAACATCAGGAGCACTGTTGAAAACGACCAATAATGCAAAAGTTCTTTCTTACTTTTAACTTTTTTTTGTGTAAGTGTTCCGTTTTAATTAATACAAGAAAAGTGTTTTAGCTGTATTGCTCATAATGAACCGCTATAGGGGAATCGAGAAACAATAATGATGAAAGGGTTGAAATTGAAAAACGTTGCTTTTTGTTTTCGGTTTCTTTTATTTCCTTTTGTACAATTATAACAAAAAAAGAGGGTGGAAACAAAGTTTGCTTAAATCTAGTAATTATTATTTTTTTAACTATAATCTAATATTCACAGAGTACAATACAATAATGTTGTATTATTTCGAAAAAAAATATTTACATATTACATATACATCAATATTTCAGTCAATTGAAAAATCACAGTGTATAATAAATTAAAATAGAAATCTAGCGACATTAGTACATCACCGGTACAGGTGCTCTTCTTAATTCTGTATCCGTCGATGATGTCGTGCTTGACGCGGGACTCGAGGACGTTGAATACATCATTGGTGACATCATCGGCGGGATACTACTCATAGTCATAGTCGGAAACATACTCATGTGAGGTGTTGATGTGGTGAAAGGTTTTGGTGGAGATTGATATAAAGATGAATACAACGATGGATGTAAAGATGGCACCATAGGTTGTGAAGTCACCACAGTCTTTTCATGAGAACTTCCTAACCTGGCAAAATCGAAGTTCGGATTGAAATATGGATACGGCGTTCCCAAAGTATCTATTGGTGTGAAATAGGGCATCTGAAGATTAGAAAATCCCATCCCAGGATTTTTCAAAGCCGATTGCATCGGGCCTTTAGGTTTCCTTCTTGGTCTATACTTATAATCGGGATGTTCCTTCATATGCATCGCCCTTAATCTTTTCGCCTCGTCGATAAACGGTTTCTTCTCAGCTTCCGTTAACACTTTCCATTCAGCTCCTAACCGTTTCGAAATTTCTGAATTATGCATCTTAGGATTATCCACTGCTATTTTTCTTCTTTGGATTCTCGACCATACCATGAACGCATTCATGGGCCTCTTAATATGACCTTCACTGGACGTGGTGCTGGGCGTTTGGTGGTAATCTTCGATGATCGGTGCTCCGGGGTAACCAGGAGTGGGATAAAATGAATTGCCGGTAATATTGCTCATGTTGACACGAGGAAAGAGCAAAAAAAATCACACTCTGTGTAATAACTGTAACGTTAACAAACGAGACTTGGATGAAGACTGAGGGTTTTTGTCGCCTAACGAAGGATGTATAGGCAGAATGGGCGTGACGGTGAAAGTGGGGTGAAGTTGACCCCGCCTGTTTTTTCACTATTGGCCAGACTGTTTCCCACTACCACTAGGTCCGTAACCGCCAGCTTTATTATGGTCTTATTTTTCCTTTTTCTTTCATTTCCCACTTCGTCCTCTGCACGTTGGAAGCATTATATTTGAGTCGAATGCCTCTTTTATCATGTGTATACCATTATTATTGCCGTGTTTGAGAAAGTCTTTTGTTGCAGAAATATGTTTAACTGTAATAATGGGTAGAGGAAACGTGGACTATTTTATTTGAGGTGTATACATATAATAATTATGTTACTTGCCATAATAGAAGAGCATAATAGTATTCAACTTCTTTTAAATTTTTAACATTGCTTTGGCGCATGAACATTTATACAGTATGTATAAAAGTTGATATATTATTGCTGATTTTTCAAAATTATCTCATCATAAATTATGCGTCGGATATGTACATAGCACTAAATCGCTCGGTTTTTAAACTATATGTAGAAAACAACTAATTATTTCCGTTTTTATGGAAAAACTGAAATTAATATTCTAAATTAAAAATGTTTGAAGTGATATGTAACCATTGAAGCTATAAATGTTAAAACTTACGTTGATGAAAAGTATAGGGACAAATTAAAGTATAGCTGAATAATTGAATAAAATGTGTTGTACTAAAAATAGAGGCAACACTAATTCTAGAGCTAGACCTAGAACTACAAACATTAGGATTTAGCCGTCTTAAGAGACTTGCGGCTAAACCGTAATGTTGCCAGTTCAAGGTCTAGTGTTAGTTCTGAAACTGAGTTTTAGGTCTAGTATTAGTTATACTTTTAGTTCTAGAAGAATTTCAAACAATTTAGAGTTAAATAAGAATTAAAACTAGAACTAACACTAGACCTAGAACTAGAAAGTTTCAGTTTAGCCGTGCGTCTAAAGACGCACGGCTAAACCTGAATTTTTCTAGTTCTAGGTCTAGTGTTAGTTCTAGTTTTACCTCGAGACAAATAGAGAAGAGCAGGACAAGTAAGTTATATGGGGCAAGTTAGTCTTTCAGAACAAGGTTTTTATTTAGATACGTAAATGATCTGAGTTGGGTTAAATTGTGTTGTAATATTATTATGAAGGTGTGCATTACGTTTAATTTTGAAATACCGGACAATATGAATTAAAAATGTTTGAAGTGATATGTAACCATTGAAGCTATAAATGTTAAAACTTATGTTGATGAAAAGTATAGGGACAAATTAAAGTATCGCTGAATAATTGAATAAAATGTGTTGTACTAAAAATAGAGCCAACACCAATGCTAGAGCTAGACCTAGAACTACAAACATTAGGATTTAGCCATTTTAAGAGACTTGCGGCTAAGCCGTAATGTTGCTCGTTCAAGGTCTAGTGTTATTTCTGAAACTGAGTTTTAGGTCTAGTATTAGTTATACTTTTAGTTCTAGAAGAATTTCAAACAATTTAGAGTTAAATAAGAATTAAAACAAGAACTAACACTAGACCTAGAACCAGAAAGTTTCAGATTAGCCGTGCGTCTTTAGACCGTGCGTCTTTAAACTGTTTATTTAATATTAATTAACTACGATATGTTATGATGCGAAAAGGTTTCAAAAAAGTAAGTATAATATAAGATATAATAAAAAATTGAAATTATTATTCTAAATTAAAAATGTTTGAAGTGATATGTAACCATTGAAGCTTTAAATGTTAAAACTTATGTTGATGAAAAGTATAGGGACAAATTAAAGTATAGCTAAATAATTGAATAAAATGTGTTCTACTAAAAATAGAGCCAACACTAATGCTAGAGCTAGACCTAGAACTACAAACATTAGGATTTAGCCGTTTTAAGAGACTTGCGGCTAAACCGTAATGTTGCTAGTTCAAGGTCTAGTGTTAGTTCTGAAACTGAGTTTTAGGTCTAGTATTAGTTATACTTTTAGTTCTAGAAGAATTTCAAACAATTTAGAGTTAAATAAGAATTAAAACTAGAATTAACACTAGACCTAGAACTAGAAAGTTTCAGTTTAGCCGTGCGTCTAAAGACGCACGGCTAAACCTGAATCTTTCTTGTTCTAGGTCTAGTGTTAGTTCTAATTTTACCTCGAGACAAATAGAGATGAGCAGGACAAGTAAGTTATATGGGGCAAGTTAGTCTTTCAAAACAAGGTTTTTATTTAGATACGTAAATGATCTGAGTTGGGTTAAATTGTGTTGTAATATTATTATGAAGGTGTGCATTACGTTTAATTTTGAAGTAACGGACAATATGAATGAAAAATGTTTGAAGTGATATGTAACCATTGAAGCTATAAATGTTAAAACTTATGTTGATGAAAAGTATAGGGACAAATTAAAGTATGGCTAAATAATTGAATAATATATGAATAATATATTCTACTAAAAATAGAGGCAACACTAATTCTAGAGCTAGACCTAGAACTACAAACATTAGGATTTAGCCGTCTTAAGAGACTTGCGGCTAAACCGTAATGTTGCTAGTTCAAGGTCTAGTGTTAATTCTGAAACTGGGTTTTAGGTCTAGTATTAGTTATACTTTTAGTTCTAGAAGAATTTCAAACAATTTAGAATTAAATAAGAATTAAAACTAGAACTAACACTAGACCTAGAACAAGAAAGTTTCAGTTTAGCCGTGCGTCTAAAGACGCACGGCTAAACTTAAGAATGATTTGATGCAGCTATAGTTGCAACTGCCGAAAATGCTTTCAATGTATTTGGTATTTAGATTGTTAATACACAAATCCTTCAAGATAGTCAATTTACACCATTAGATATTTTGCAGCCTAAACCACGCACTAATTATGAACCAATATCGATGTTATCAAGGGATAATGAAAGTGATGACATTGTTGCTGGTGTATGTCGAATTAGAACAAATTAAAATTTTGAGAATGTTGACAATGTTGAATCCACTATCATCTTTTCAAACTTGAGGGACTGCTCAGAAAGCTGCATTAATATTCAGCAAGAAAAATTTTTTTCAAGTACAACAAAATAAGAAAAATCAAACAAAACGAGGAACACAAATACATAGAAGAAAACCAAGACAACTTGGTTTTATTTTAAATGCGAAGAAGAAAAAGAAGCAGAATTGATCCATAGTTGAGATAATTTAAGTTTTAGAATGCTGTTAAATGCCCAGTCATTCAAAATGTGCTAAATTGAGCCCAAATCTGAAAAATATTGTTGTATTAATTGTATGTAATGGTCCAACAAAGACAACCGGTGGTTCAATCTAAGAGACTAATAGGCTTCATTGGATCAAACACACAAGTTTAAAAAAAATTGTTTTGTATTCGCATTCATATTTTCATTATTAATAAACATATTAATATGTAAGTTAATGTTGTAGACTATTATCGTTTTCATCAAAACTATGTGCATATTCGCACAAAATTAAAACACATCAAAACGATCCATCTTAAGCTATTCTCCCTTATTAATTAAAAAGGGACAAAAAACATAATTTTATTATGTACTACGTTTTTTACGAGGCAATTTTTTTTTACGATTTTCAGATAATAATAGAATATCTCAGTACTTTGTAATATTTGGTGAAAACCCTTTTGTATATTTTTAGATTTTAAATTCCTTGATTTCATTTTTCCACTCTTGTTAGGAAAAATTAACCTTTCCACACTTAAAATTTTTAGCCCAACGAGTGTAATTTAGAAATATTGAACATTACAAATGTAAAACAACTTCTATAGTTAAAGTATAAAATTCGTATGATTTGAACATATCCGATGCACACGATTATTTATGCTTAGATAAGTTTGAAATATTAGTAAAAAATTGTTTCACTCTCCCGATCCAGAGACATACTATTTACCCCTGATGATGGGTAATTGATGATTAATGCTTAATCAATGTTTTTATAGATTATTTTTTTCACAAAATGTATTGTATGATTTGTGATGTATCCAATTTTCTCGGAACCACTGTGAAACGGCGACTCAGTCAATGGTCCCAGGACAGCGGTCATATTGTAACCCTTATCCTGCCCCCGACATTGTGAACTGTAACGGTCACAATGTCCCATTGTTTTGCACAGTTCGGGTTTATTGTGCCCAGGGTTGTCAGGTACAAAGGGCACAGTTACACACAACACGTTACGTGCACGGTGTCGTTTCGTGGCCTGTTCGGTCCGATCCATTCAAACTATATTATTATTGTTATACTTTTGGACAACGGTATAACGCAAACGAGACACGTAATTAACGTCCTCTATTTATGAAAAACGAACTTCGATTGCAGACAATAATTTGCATAAAATTAATTTTCGTTCTATAAATAAGAATCCTAATAAGCAGTATTTATTTATTTCTAAAGGGACGCCTATTGAAATTTTTTGAATGGTGTCCCAAAATCGAAAAGTAACTGTTCCCACTTCACTAGCATGTTATTATGTGGGTGAAAAGTGGTTATTACGTAACCACGGTAGGTGCTAAAGTGCGAAATGGAACTGACAAGGGCGGGTTTTGCGATCACCCATGTGTTTGTTGTGCCATAACCGCAGGGGGTACAATTAGGGCAGTGGGAGTGGTACCCGTGTTGACCCTTGATGGGACGTCGTTACACCCTAAAAACGTCCCCTAAAATTTCCCCATTTTTTACCGGCTTCCTACTATAACCACTCTCTTCAAAGTATTGGTCATCCAAACCGGTTTATTATTTCGATTTGAAAAGTATAATTTTCATATTCTTATAGATAGCAAAAGGATATAAGACACGGACCATTGAAGACACCAAACATAAACCAAACAAAAGCTTTCTTTTTGACGGGCAAAAGGGCGGTTCGTTTCGAGCAACAAACGGCTGTGCACATTACGCATCGCTGCAAATCCACTTAGAGCTTTTCTTTGTAAAAAGCTCCGACGGGATGACCGCCACAAACAAATAGCTGAAAGAACCGCCCCCCTGTAATGCGGCTAATAGCCGCAGGAAGCGGGCGGCGCAGCGATCGCCGTCGTGCCACACGGCGGCCATTTAGGGAAGTTCCGTCGGCACCGGAAACATTAGCCGTTTATATCGCTCACAACCGTCCATTAATCATATCTCGTTCTCGTCTTTCCACAACTACAGACCATTAAAACTGATATTGTTATTGAAATTGTTGTTTTCCATTTCTGAAACTATTTCAAAGAAATAAAATAAATACAAACATATAACATATTTATGAAATGTCTCTGTATCTTATATCGCTTACTTGCTAGATATTAGACACAAGTCAAAATTTTCGATTTTAGATCATTAACTTTAAAAATTCCAAATTTTATTTTTGCATCTTGGGCTTACTACTTTCTTATGGCTTTCTACCTGTTTCTACCTGGAATTCATGGTAATCACTAAGGTTCGGATGTATATGCGATAAAAATAAACAATACATATTTTTACAGGTTCACATATACAGGGTTTTTGTTGGGTTGGGTTTATTCGTGCATGTGAAGATATGTTTTTAACAAAGATCTCTGCAATTAGTGGTTTCTGAAATAGAGTACTTTACAAACTTATTTGACAACATTTTTTATATTAATTGAAGTAAAACTAGACCTAGCAGTATAAAGTTTTGGGTTTAGATGCACGGCTAAACTAGACTCTTCTAGATCTAGTGTTAGTTCTAGTTTTATATCATTAGATGTAGCTTTAATCTAGAACGAGAAACATTCGGGTTGGCTAAATCCAAATGATTCTAGGTCTAGGTGTGGCGTCAGTTCTAGTGTTACTTGAATTCAAATATACAGGGTTATTTTTGCGTTGGGTTGGGTGGAGTTTATTTGTGCATCTGAAGAGATTTTTTTAACGAAGGCCTCTATAATGTTTTCTTAATAGTTTCTGAAACAGAATACATTGCAAAATGATTTAGCAACCATTTAGACCTAGATTTAGAATCTTTTTCTCAAATTTTGTATGAAAAGAATCGCACTCGTTTCGTTCGTCCAACCCAGCCCTAGAGCGCCAAATATCTTAGGACGACACTGTATATGGATAACTAAGTTAATAAAGTTATATGCAAAAGCATATGAATCCAGTCTCTAGTAATCACCGTAACTACGAAAGTGACATTGTTTGTGTAAAAAGAATTGTACATACGTTTTCGCGTATATTTTTGAAAGAAATCTCAAAATTGACTGATTTTGAGTTATGGTAATATTCTGGTAAATAAACTACATGCATTTTCATAATGCAACTTTTGTTTTCAAAAATTATTTATTATTTTGCGCAAAAGAATTGCAACCAGACACTAATATGGTGTTAATGTAGTTATCGGCGATGTGATAGAATTGCCTGAAGATTATTAACAGATACATCAAAACTTGTGTTCCTCATAATGCTTATTTAATAGAGGTTGGCTCTACATTTGATAATCAAAACTTTTTTTGAATATACAGTGTCCGCAAATAACGTTTATGCAATGCTTTCTAAAAGTAACAGATAAATTCGATAAAACTATTAAAAACAATTTAGAGGAAAATCGTTTAGACGGGTCTAAGATTTAAATTTATTGCTACTTGTTGCACTTTATTTTAATTTTTAACACGGTTACTATTACTTTCTCTCTTAAATGATTGGAAAATTATGAAAATACAATTATGTGTCCGATGTTAATATTAATTGCACCAGATTCAAATCCTTTTTCATGTTCTGTAATAAACATTCGAAATTTCTTACACTGTGATAACAAATGCATCACATGAAAAACTTCATGCATTTTTAAGTATAAATCACAAACATAAACAAGTACTTTGATTACAAATTCCAAAAGGTTAAAAAAATATCTAATAATAAGTAACTTTTCTGTACCTTATCTGTTAAAATTTCTTACATGTAATTTTCATGGTTACATGGAAATCGGTGCCATCCCTTTTTGCGCAAATTGCAACCAGGTGCTGATGAAATGCTATGTCACATATCTTGCTACATTGAAAATTTTATCAGCGAAATATGCTTAAATCGTCCAAACATTATTAACAGACATGTCACACTCATGTTCATTACAAGCTTTTTAATAGAGGTTGGCTCAAGATACGATAAAGAAAAGATTTTTTTAATATACCGTCTATACAGTGCTACAGAAAAGTTATAGATAAATCCTACTCTTAAATACTACTCTTCTTTTGAAATCCATATTGATATGGATCGATGTTAAAGAATTTCTGTATAAAGTTAGTTAACCTGTGTTTGATAACTTTTTCTGTTATTTTAGAAAATATATTTAAGATTGAAATTGGTCTATAGTTACCAAGTTCTGTTTTTGCTCCTTTTTTATGAATAGGGGATATTTTCGCCGTTTTTAATTCATTCGGAAACAGGCCAGTAACCAGGATATCATTAATGATATTCACTATTTTGTCTCCCAAAACTTCAAAAAGCAGCACTTTATCAGATTTAGTAATACCATCTTCTCCCGGCGAACAATTATTAATTAAATCCCTTATGATAGAATTAATTTCTGTTAAATCAGTTGGTTCCAAGTAGATAGATTCTTTTGTTTCTTCTTCTCGAAACTGGTGATTAAGAACCGGTTTAATTTTTGAGGCTAAATTCTTACCTATTTCAGAAAAATAAGTATTAAATTCCTCAGCTATTTGTTGCTCATCTTCAATGACTGCACCTGTCATACTTTTCATCTGTCCCATTTTGCCCTTTTTTTGTTCGTTTCAAACATATATCGTTCAGGACCCTCCACATTTTTTTACTGTTTGTTCCAGCCTCATCAAGTGTTTTTTCCACATACTCCTTCTTTAATTTTCTTCTCATATTATTTACCACATTCTTCAAATTTTTAAAATGTCTTTCGGTTTCTGAGTTTCTTATTAATTCCCATCGCTTATATGAATTATCGCTCTTTTATTTTCTCAATAAATTCAGCATTTATCCAATAGTTGTTGTTGGATACTTTTATTCTACTTTCCTTTGTACACTCAATTTTTGTTTTTGTTATTATTTCTGCTAATTTTCCAAAGGAAGTTATTTCTTCCTGTTGCAATTTCACTTGAATTAGTTCTTTCCATTTTCCTTTCAGCAATTTAGTTTTATTGATAACTTCTTTAGTTTTTTTTTCAATTACTTTGTTTATTTTAATATACATAACTTTATGATCTGATATCACATGATCCATAAGGGTTATATCACAGTAGAGGTTCTTATTCATTAAAACATGATCTAAAATAGTAGCTGTTTTTTCCGTTTGTCTTGTAGCATTCTCAGTAGTAAGAATATTCTGTATTGTAAATGTGTTCATTTCGATAATATTTCTATACTCTCTAATCGTATCAGTTTCACTGAGTAAATTTAAATTCATGTCTCCCAAAATAATACAAGGAGACTTCTGAGTTTCCATAATTTTATCTATTTGTGCTAAAAAAAAACGTCAGCTTTGTTTCTGGGCGCTCTATAGATATTTATAATTACGCAATTAACTTTAGTAAGACAAACACAAAGTATGTTACAGTCCTCAATTTCCATTTCTTGAATATGTCTCTGATCATACTCCAAATTGTCTTTTATAAACAGACTCACCCCTCCTCCCCTTGAATCTCTACAATGATGTACAACGTTATAATTTGGTATATTAAAATATTCCACCTCATTAGGATAAATCCATGTTTCAGTAAGTGCAATTATGTGAATTTCAAAATCATGCTTATTTACAATCTCCATCAAGTCATCAACTTTATTTCTTAGACTTCTTATATTTATGTACAGGATATTAAGTATCTCATCCATTTCTGTTACGATCTAGACATATATACATTAATTCTAATTTTTGTACTTAATATTTTAATTTTATGAAGTAAGTTTATATAGTAAGATCTTGTTCAGATCTTATTCTGATAGACTGATCCTTAAATGTTTTGCGAAGGTAAATCTTACCATTTCTACAGAACGCTGCTGCAAAGTTATTTTCTTTTCTAAAATCACGTGTACTTTTAAAAAGTCTCTGATTCGCAATGGTAAGATCTTCATTAAAGAATATATTTCCATTTTTTCCATTCAGTCCACACTCACCAACTTTGATACCTTTAAGTTCTTTAACCTTTTTGAAAATCTGCAATTTCAGGCTTTCTTCTAAGAATTTGACAACGATAGGTCCTTCCCTCTTCTGTTTAAGTCTAAAGCAGTCCGTTATTTTATTCATAGGTATATTCAGCGTCATTGTCCCAAAAACCTTACATACAACTTCTTTTGTATCTTCATTTTCTTGGATCGGTACACCAGAAACAATAATATTCCTTTGTCGTTCTATTTGCTTTTGGTTATTTGCTTTTTGTTCCAGTATTTCCAATCTTTTCTTTAATATACGATTTTCATCTCTATAAAGCTTCACCTCCTCAAACAAATTTTCAGACACCTTTTTTTGATCCTCAAAAGAATCTGACATAAATTGAACTGATTTTTTAAGATCCTCTATATCTCTGAGTATTTTTTCCTCAAAGGGTTTAATGGCTTCGCTTAAGAGTTGCTTCACTATATGTATTAATTTTACTTCGTCCACAAGTTTCGATGTTTCATAAACTTTATCTTCCCTAACCTCACTTCCATCGCGCGGTTTACAACAAATCATTTTATTTTCCTTATTCATTACTTTTGCTTGTAACGCACAACTAGGGTGGTAGTAGGAATTGCAAATTTCACATCCCACTGGTGCATTGACCTTCTTCTTGCAGGATTTACAATTTTTTTCCATTTTTCATTAACTTTATAACTGTTTGTTTTGAAATACATAACCTCCAAGGTTTAATACAATTTAATTACAATTTAATGATTTAATGCGTTACTTTTGCGAAGCACTGTAAATTCAAAGATGTCTATACTAAAAATCATGAAGAACAGTTTAAGAGTAAAAGGTTAAGGGCGCTACAATTCATAAAATAACGTAAAAATGATTTTTTGCTGTTATCTCAAAAAAACGTCAAGGTTTATAATGCCGAAATTTGATATACAGCAATATATTTGTGTGACAAATATCATAAATAAAGGGATTTTTGGAAAATAAAAGTAATTAGAAATATATTTTTGAAAATTTATTGTAATACGGTAAATCGTTTGATGTAATTTTTTGGAAACGATTGGTTTTAGACAATATTTTAAATATAATTTTAAACGGTTTACCGGTATATATACCGTAATATAAAACCGTAATACCGTAATTTTAAATTTTTTTTACGCTTAAAATGACAAGAAAGAATAGGTAACTAAGATTGGCAGAGATATCTTTTCTGTATTGGAAAATGGATTCTGAACTATCTTGGACCATTCATATTGACTTCCTGCGTGGCAAAATAAGTTGTTTCTCATATATCATTCAGATTATTCCCAGAGCAGCTGGTATTGAAACAGTAGTTAAATACCTATTGTGCATATGCTCTTTCCTTAATAAGATATGAAGTTGTCTATTAGGGCCGTGGTGTTGGCGTAGGAAGATATTACAGAAGAGGCGTGTAAAATCAATCTTTGCTCTTAAACATACTGATAGCTATAGAAGTTACTTCTAAGACCTTGTATGGAATTTATATTCTGGAATGTGCCGTATAGGTTAAGAAGAATTACTATAGTGACTCGATACTCTCTGTACCAAAGGTTAAAATAGCAAGTTTATGAGTGCCTTTATCAGACTTTTCTTCTTCATACTTTTTAATGTAGAATTACATTAAAAACTGACATTGTATAGATTCTTATACTATTGCAAATTTCAACAAGAATATTTTCAAAACATTACATTGGCCTTTCAATTAGTAATCATTATAAAAGTAAATCGAAAACAAAATTAACGTCTATCTAGAATAAAGGAGTAGTTTGAGTTGAGTTGGGATTGATGATACAAAATAAATGTTTGGAATTGTACACAGCTTGAGGAGTATTTGTAATGTCAGCACGATTTTTTACATACATTGAACCATATTTGACGATCATTTTTCTGTTAAACTCTTAGTTACATTGAATACTTCACTTCTCATTCACGAACAAAGCTAATCAGCATAAGAAAAATTGTAACATACTATAAAGTGATTTGTTTTCTTTCAGAATTTTAGCAAAGGATTTGTTAATATTTGATGACCAGATTTCGTAAAGTAAGGTTTAGACAGCCTTAATAAATGTTTAATCTCACATGAAACTATAGATATCAAGACCAAGAATAGATACCTACAAGAATATCAGTCTGACATCTATCGCTGAAAAAAACATCCTCTGACAAATTTATGCCATTATCATAATATTGAATGAAAAATTAAGTTTTTATTTAAGCATAACAATAAATGTATTAAAAGAAGTGTTGTTGTTTATTATTTTAGAGTGAAAATCGATGTGCACACTCCGACGCATAAAGTTACATAAAAGAAACAATGAAGTTATGGGTTGGTTAGTTTATATTGTTAAAGTTAGTATGTAGGTCGTGTGCGGTAAGCACTCTACCGGAGATATTCCATTATCCGAGACCGATTTTTCCGCGCCGAAAATCCTTAATCCAACAAATGTAACCCATTTCCCCAGCATAAGGAGCGCGGTCCGCTGCAAATAAAATACACAAATGCGCCATTGTGGGGTTTGAATTTACAAAGCAATTGAAAAGATTTCAATATATCCACTGCGGTGGCGTACGCTCGCACACTCGCCCCTTTCTCCACGTGCACGAAAAGTCCGTGAATGTGTGTTCGAATGTTGACGACTTTGTGTGCGTGAACGCGCGTGTGTGTTAGGGCGCGGTAGTCGCCCATTTGTGTACGAGAAATCCGATTGAAAGGGCCTGCCCGTTCGGTATTATGATGAAAATTTACACTTGTGCACTCCAAGTCACGTGGTTGTGTCAGGAATGTTTTGTTAGGCCGAAAAGTTGTATCCAGTTTCTATTGAATTTAATTTTAACAATCCAGTTCCACAAAAATTTAAAACAAATTACAGCATATTCTCCATATAGCCAAAAGTCTCGTACATCAAACATTGTTAGATTGCACACTAAACATTGAAGATGCACAACTGCACCCGAGGCTTCTTAGTTGTATTTATAGTGGAGATTCTAGTATTAATTCAATGAGAAATTAACAAAAAATATGTTGCATCAGAACAAACACTTGACCTAGAAGTGGCAACGTTTGAAAACTTCAATAGTATGACTTAAAAATATGTCGTTCGTTATAGTAATTGTGTTAAATGTTTGGAATGTACACATTAACTTCCCCATTCATGGTTTTAAAGTAAAGTACTTGTATTCATTATTTTCTGTTTCGTTGCTATACCAACTAACATTGGTATTTTGAATAGAATGGATGTTTCTTTTGTATATTTTGATGTTGATATCAAATCATAGGTTGTATAAGAATGAATCACGAAACTTTCTGAAAGCATTAAATCAGCAAATACAATCATAACAAAAAAAAATTCGTTGAAAAGACGTCAGTGACAGATTTAGATGTTTAAGAATGGCCAATTGTGAAATATTTATGCTGGTCGAAAGCTGCCATTGGTCATAAAAATTACAATTCAATCTAAAAATTCAAAAAAATCAAATCTAAATATTCAATCTATTTACCATTTACGTCCAAACAACTTTAAAGACGAATACGCAGTACTAGGTTTTCTAGAAATTGCATCAAGCATTCTAGAAGTTTTTTAAGAATTCCAGAGGCAATATGACGACAATATGATCTTCTATAAGCATTTCAAATCTTCTAGAAGCAGTACCAGTTCTTGAAGAAGCAGTATCAAATCTTCTGGAAACACTTCGATTCTTCTGGATGTTCTTCTGGTAATATTTCGAGTCTGTCAGAAGCAATATTAAGCCTTCTGGAAGCAGTACCAAGTCTTCAAGAAGCAGTATCAAGTCTTCTGGAGATATTTCGAATCTTCCAGAGGCGATATCAAGTCTTCTAGAAGCAGTATCAGTTCTTGAAGAAGCAGTATCAAATCTTCTGGAAACATTTCGAATCTTCTGGATGCAATGTCAGGTCTTCTAGACGTAGCACCAAGTCTTCTAGAAACATTTCAAGTCTTCAAGAGGCAATGAGACGTGAAATTTTGGAAGCATTTCAAGTTTTTTAGAAACAAATCTTTTGAAACCATTTCAAGTCTTATGAAAGCAACATCAAGTCTTTCAGAAGCAATATGCAGTCTTCTGGAAGCATTGTTAGTCATCTAGAAGCAGCAGAAGTCTTCCACGGGCAGTGGAAAACTAAATGTAGAGTAGGATTGTAGCAAATCTTCTGGAACCATTTTAGGTCCTCCAAAATCTTCTGGAAACAATATCGGGTCTTCTATGCACAGTATGAAGTGTTCTAGAAGCATTTCTCGTCTTTCAAATGCAATATCACATTTTCTGTAAGCATTTCAAGTCTTGTTAAGTCAGTATCAATTTTCCTGGAAGCATATAAGTGGAAGCAATATCAAGCCTTCTTAAACCAATACCAGTTCTGCAAGAAGCAGTATCAAATCTTCTGGAAACATTTGGAGTCCTCCAGAGCAATATTAAGCCTTCTAGAAGTAGTACCAAGTCTTCAAGAAGCAGTATTAAGTCTTTTATATATATTTCGAGTCTTCCAGAGCAACATCAAGCTTTCTAAAAGTAGTACCAAGTCTTCAAGAAGCAATATCAAATCTTCTGGAAAAATTTCGAGTGTTACAGAAGCAATTAAATCTTCTGGAAGCAATGTCAAATCTTCTAAAAGTTATGGGTTAAGTTTTCTGGAAGCATTACTTGGCTTTTTAGAAGCAATCTCAGTATCAAGTCTTCTACAGGCAGTGGTAATTTTGCAAGTTTTGGAAGCATTTTAGGACTTTCAAAGGCAGTATTGAGTCTTCTGGAAGCAATATTATATATTCTATACGTAGTACCCAGTCTTCTGGACACATTTTTGTCGTCTAGAGGCAATATGACGTATTCCGGAAATACTTTAAGTTTTGTAGAAGCAATATCAAGACTTCTGGTAGCATTTCAACTCTTCCAGAGGCAATGCAAAGTTTTCTGGAAGTATTTTATTTGTTCTAGAAGCAGTATTAAGTCTTCCACGGGCAGTAGCATGTCTTTTAGAAGCATTTTAGGTCTTCCAGAGGCAGTACCGAGTTTTCTGGAAGCAGTTCAATTTTGCTGGAAACATTTAAAGTCTTCTAGAAGTAATATCAGGTTTTCTAGAAACACTATCAAGCCTTCCAGAAGCAGTATCAAGTCTTTAGGAAGCTATTTATGTCTGCTAGAAGTAATATCAGGTCTTCTAGAAGCATCACCCTGTCTTTTAAAAGCATTTCAAGGCTTTCAGATGCAATATCACGTGTTCTGGAAGTATTTCAAGTAATAGCTGTATTAAAGTCTTCTGGAAGCCATATCAGGTCTTCTAGAAGCGGTATCATGTATTCTGGGATCATTTAAAGCTTTCCAGAGGCAATAGCAAGTCTTCTAGAAGCATTTCAGGTCTTCCAGAAGCAATATTGAATCTTCTGAAAGCAGTTCAAGTCTTCTGGATCCATTTAAAGTCTTCTGAAAGCAATATCAGGTTTTCTAGAGGTAGTACCAAGTCATCTAGAAGCAGTACCAAGCATTCTGGAAGCAATTTAAGTCTTCTGCAAGTAATGCCAGGTCATCTAGAAGCTGTACCTTGTCTTTTAGAAGTACTTCAAGGCTTTCAGATGCAATATGACATGTTTTGGAAGCATTTCAATTAATAGCTATATCAAGTCTTCAGGAAGCAATATCAGGTGTTCTAGAAGCAGTATCATGTCCTCTAAGATCATTGCAAGTTTTCCAGGGGCAATATCAAGTCTTCTGGAAGTGATTCAAGTCTTCTAAAAACAGTCTTCTGGAAGCACTGACTTTTAAAGCATTTCAAATCTTCCAGAAGTAGTCTTCTGCAAGTGTGAAATATTAATGCCGTCCGAAACCAACGACGCATCATAAAAACCAAAATTCTCTAAAAATTTAAGCCAGGAAAAAAGCCAACTTTCAAATTTCAACGCCTACTTTGGTAGTAATTGGCTGATTTAATATTTTCAGAAAACGTTTCTCAAAATATGCTTATAGAAATAAACTTGTCGCTTTTCCATATGATTTGATATGTTTACCACATGAAGGAATTTATCCTCTATTGTAATATGAAAAAACGATATGCATTCTATTTAACACAACAATATTGCCATAGCAACAAAACAAAAAAACAAATGGCGATGATATATAAGGTCTTTTCGGACATTTGACACAGCCTGTATAATAAAATACAATAAATTAATATTGATAAAATGTTGTAATATTTTTTTGAGATTAAAAATAATTGATCTTTTAATTCTTCTCTTGTAAAGGATGTTAAATGACTTTGATGTTTTTATAGATAGTCTGGTCAGGTGATAAATTAAACGACGAACGTCAATGGAACATTGATGCGCGGTTTAATTGATTAAAAAGGGATTACCGAACGTTTTCGCATAATTAATCATTAACCCTTAAGGAAAATACAGGCGGCATCTCGACAATACGCTCTAATGATTCATGGGCTGCACAATGACCGAGAGAATGGGAACTAACGATCCGTTTCATAATTTTCTGCTTGCACAATGATCGCTGGTGTTTTTTTTACTTAATAAAATTTGCTTTCACGTCTTGTTTCAATCATTTTCATTTTAATAAACACACTCATGGCGAAAATAATTATTATCTTACCCTTAAATCGTCTTTGGCTTAAATTTAAAATGGAGCACTGTTTCGTGGCTAACTGGACTTAAAATAAAGTGGTCCTATCACAATGGGAGCTGGTTGAATATGGCACTTGAGTCGAGTGGACTGTGGGAACCCCGCGGCTCCCAGGCACTTACCTTCGAAATTGGAACTAAATAAATTTCTTTCACGCGCCCGTAAACAATGTGCCAAAGTCAGCGAGCCTTTGATTCTCTTCAATGGACCTCCTTTGATTCGACGCTCCAGGTTTGAAAGCGGTTTTGAATCGGCACGATTAAAATCAACATCTTTCGAGTTTTCAAGTGGTGCAACACAAGTGTTTATGGTGAACGGTAACGGAAACCAAAATCGTTCGTGACCGATTTTATCTCAACTTAAAATTTTATGCTCCTCCCATAACGCCATCTTGAGCTCGTCGAACATCATTCTAATTGATAAAGATCATTACTCATTGGCACCATCTGCCAGACAATTACTCTTGCCCCTTGAATAGGCCATCAGAAGGTAACTAATGATCGTACGAAGGATGGGCCGCGGTTTTTGAGTGGGAGAGAGTTTGAATCTTGTGGTTGGTTTAAAGTAAAATTTACAAAATTTTCAAAATTTTCAAAACATCTTGATTCTGTCATCTTCGGCTCTTCATGTAACTATTTGTGGTAACATCTTAGCCGTAGGGGAACACGCCCCACCAACGCCTGTCAGCGCAAATCAATTTCCATATCATTCCCCGTCGTTTCGTCTCGTCTCGCGCCTCCTCGTGACACTCTTTCAAATGCAGAGATATATATCTTTGTAACTAGACACACTTCGGTGGGTGTGGATTGAGACGTTCACAATGGCCACTATTGTAGCGCCGCGATCGTACTTCTCTGCTGACGGCAGCACGCGCATGGTTATTATTGTTGTCTTGTGGTCGTTACGCGAATTCAAATTTAAATCTTGATCCACAAAAAATTACATGATTACTTATTGCTCGTCGTCTGAAAAAAATATTGTGTCCATTCGAACCGAAATGTGAACAAAAACATATCGCGAAGAGAGCGGAAAGAACACAGAGATGATGATGGGGGGAAACAGGGAGGAATTACAGAGAGATGGTAGCAGCGAGTGCATAAAGCTAAGATTTCAATGCGACCATAATACAAAACGGAGCCATTATTGTCATCAGTATCGGAACTGAATAACGCAAAAGCTCCCAGAATGAGCTTTGTTCTTTCGGGGGGGCTATAGGAAGAAACGTAAAAGTCATACAACGGGCGAGCTTTCGATAGAAAAGCGTCCATTGTGTCGGAGCGCGCGCTCTCTGGAGACGGGCCTCTGTGCAACGAAAAAGAACTGTGGCTGCTATTTTCTGAAAAGAATGTCGCCGGTATTCAGCGAGCGCACTTATACTGCGACGTTTTATTCGAGATTATTCTCGCCATTCTAAACGAACACAGCAAACCCATTCACCGCGGAGTATAGTTATTACTACGATGTGAGTTTCGATACTACTGGAACTCAAAAAATTATTTTTTTTATAATATACAGGGTGTCAGATAAAAACCCCCGAAAATTTTTTCCAACGCCATCTTCAATTTTCAGTGTACGTCAACTTCTGATTTTCCAATTACTCGGAATATATTTCCTCGCGTTATTGGATAGAGATTATTATTCTGTATCCATTGTCAACGATGTCTTTCATTAGAACAGGCAAACGATTCTTTTTTGTATTTGCCTTTGCACTTAGTAATAAAAAATTTTAAGCAATAAACAAATCAATGTGTTAATTTAACTATTAATTTGGCAAACTATTTGTTCAAAATTTCGTTCTGAATTTGGAAACAATGCCAAGAGTAGTTCATTGATTAAAATTGTAATAACCTGAAATTGGTCAATATTTTCTTCAAGTGGGGTTGCTTTATTAGTTGAGGTTAAGTTGAGTTGGGTTGGGTCTGATATTAGTTGGCTTTTAGTTGATTAATTAGGCGAGATCTTTTTCAACTGAAACTCATTGGTTAAAAACATAACGCTCTGCTTTATCAGATGACTTTAGGTTGGGTTTGGATCTTATAATTATCTGACTCTATCAAGTAAGAACTTTTGAGAATTAGCCGAGGTCTCTTTCAACATTGATTAAAGTCATAACAACATAGAACTGATCAATATTTTGTGCACTTCAAACGAAAACGGTTTATTATCTGACTCTATCAAGTAGGAACTTTTAACTAATTAGTTGAAGTCTCTATCAACAGAGCTCTATTGGTTACAATTATAACAACCTAAAACTGTGCGGCGACCTGTGCTTTATCAGATAATGTTGGGTTGAATTATCAATCTTATAATTGATTGGTTTTATGCACAAGTGCTTATTGACTAATTAGTCGAAATCACGTTCAACTGAGGCTTATTGCTTAAAATCATAACAATTTAACACTGGTCTTTATTTTGTGCGCATCAGACGCACACGGCTTCTACTTTATCAGATGAAGTAGGGTTGGGTTGAGGTCATCAATCTTATAAATAACTGGCTTTATCAAGTAGGGATTTTTAAATAATTAGCTTACTAATTAGCATTAAACTTACCATTACTTTGTGCAACTGCGGCGTAAACGGTATATAGATCATCCGTTGAGGTTGGGCTGGGTTGTGTTCATCAATTTTCCACCTGAAACTGATCAACAATTGACGATTTTGAACGTGGCCGTATTGTTGGTATGAGCCATGAAAATCGAAATGTTACAACGGTATTGAGATGTTGGTCCAAATGGTCCTAGGAAGGATTGCACTAGATCTGAACATCCTCGCAGGATTACAGATGCGTGGAGGGGAGGTGTAGGGCCTAGAATGTCAATGTCATCTATTTATCGCCGAAAGAGGTCTTACGGGATGCGTTTATATCGTCCATTTTTGTGTCTTCGTCTTACACCACTTCATCGTTTACGCAGGTTAAAATGGAGTAAGGAAAGGGCGAATTGGGTTCCGAATGGGAGTTCCGATTTCTCATGTGGTCCCATGAATCTCATGAGTAGACGGATACATGGGAACCGCAAAAATTCAACATTTTTTTGTGAAAGTTAACACAGTCCTTACACAACGAGTGATGATATGGTAGTATAACATGTTACGGTTGCAGATCACCTTAGATCTTCATTAATGGTAACTTAAATGCCACTCGTTATACTGCCAATATGCTAGAACCCATTGCTCTTCCATATCTTCAGGGGTTAGAAAACCCTATTTTCTAACAGGATAATGCACACCCATATACAGGAAGCACTACAACACGTTTTTTGAAAGAAGCCAACATTGCTATCCTTTCATAGCCTGCTCGGTCGCCCAATTTGTTGCCCATTGAACATGTATGGGAGGTCCGTAGACAACTGGGTCATTTACTACACCCTCCAAATAACTTATACGATATCTAGCTAAGGATTCAAGAAGCTTGGGTTGATATACCACGTATAGCTATAGATTACTGGATTGATAACATTCAGTGCTGTCTGAATGGGTATATTACAAATTGTGGCAGAGATGGAAAATTCTTAAGAAAAACAATTAAAGAATATCCCCGGTTTTGACAGTTTTCTAATAACAGGCTTTTAATGCCAATAATCCATGTAATGCAGCATGGGTAATATCTAGGGTATTAGATCGTTAGTTAGTCATTAGTAGTTTAATTTTGTTATTTCGGGCAGCAGTAGTAAAATCTTCATTAACCTTCACATTGGTGGCAGAAATTGTGGATGTTCCCAGGTGCTTTTCGATGTTCTCACATAAATCTACCAATTTTGAGTTTTTAAAATTTTACCAGCTCTTCAACCATAAGCTGATTTCTTTCTGCAGTATGAATGAAGCTCTGAGTTCTGTACTCGATGCAGGCATAGTTAGTTCATTTTGACTGCTAGTTTACTTAATGTTGACAAAAACATGTCTCCTTCCACAATACAACGGGATGTAGTTTTTCCACGGATTTTAAAGCATATAGTTCTTCAAACAACTCTACCTTAGATAAAGAGCCAATTCTGTCATTACTTATCCAGACTCATATGGGCTTGTAAAAGTAGCTATATTCTGGTTCTAGTGCTCTATGGAAATCGTTCCTACTCATCTAGCTGACGCTGATTTAATAAATCAGCACTTCGTACATAATATTCCTCAGCCTAATTATAATATTAGAATTCTACTAATAACCTGAAGCCTTCTTTTCGATTAACTGCTATGGGTGAGGATGGGTGAGGATCGGTGTGGATGTAATAATCACATACTATCATGTGATAAATGGAAATTAAGAGGAAGTCTTCTGGAGCGGACGGTATCAGTATAAATATATTAAAGTTGGTTGTTCCTCTACTTCTGCACCACATTACTCATATTACAGATGACTGCATTCGAGCAAACTACTTTCCTAATACTTGTAAATCAACGCTAGTACTCCTCTTACCTACAATAAATTCGCCAACTGAGTACAAAAATTTGTGTCCCATCTGTATATTACCGACCATCAGCAAGGTGTAGGAGAAAATCGTTGATTTTAGCTAAGGTAGTACTTCCATGTAAATAACATTCTTCTTGATGCTCAATCTGGGTTTGAATTTGATATAATCTGCGTTATAGATGTCAGTACGATTCATCACGGTACTTTATTATCCATTTTACATTATATTTGCTTGAAGTTTGTGAAATTTATATGTTCATACTTAAAAAATCGTCAGTAGTCAGTTAAAATACTGCTATACTACTACATCTGTACCATTGATACAGATTGATCTTTATTCACTTATTGCTCGCCTGTCCATGGTCGTTGTTTGAATTAGGTATATGTGACCAGCATTCAGGGAGTTCAGAACCCTTGTATGTTGTATATGTGAGATTGATAGAATCTAACATAAATTATTGGTTTTGAACTAGCTTAATATGACAAATCGTTGATTTTCGAGCTCTATGATTCTCTTCATTCAATGAAGAGTTATTTTATGATTATTTTTTTAAATTAATTAAGAGCTGTTTGATGATTAACTTTTAGTTATAAATATAGATTCAATTTTTTTCTTTGTAGTACATTTTCACTGGTTAGTTCACTGGTTACTACTTTTGGTTCATCAAAGTTAAATTTATGTTGTTCTTTTTTGCTATGATAGCATAAAGCTGTCTGATGTATATTTTATATTTGTTTTTTGTCGTATTTATGTTATTGCAGTCTTTTGTAGAATTTAGTATTAACATTTATTGGTACATCAGTCGTTTCTGTCAATGGTCGATCAACGGTTTCATTTTGGATTCTATGATACATGAAATACCAAACATTATTTATTACAGTTTTAGGAAATAAGTTTTCTAATAATATATCATATATTCATAATTTAATTTTCCTTTCAATTCCATTAATTCAAAGGAAAATTCACTTCCCTTTCCAAAGAGCATGAAGAAAGAACTGTTTCAAAATGACTTTCCAACTGATAAAATTATTCAACTACCTAGCTTAACCACTCCTTTCACTTAAGTCGCGTTAAAAAAAAACTTCGGATTAGAAAATTATCAAAATAAAAAAAGAGGCATAGAAATGTTCACTGATTACAACACACCTTACCGGAGTTTTCTTTCAACGAGCTGATATGAATATCAATTTTCTAAAGTGAGGAGCCTCAGTTACCTTTTGCACGAATTGTGAACGGAGTAATGCATTATTGAAAAAAATTCTTTTTAGTTTTTGTTTTCAAATAGGAATGTCCGGAAAATGTTTGAATGTTCTTTAACTCTATCCACTGACATAAAGAAAAATATACCTATTTGAGTCACAAAAGTTGATGTAGTGCTTGAAATTGAAGATTGCGTTGGAAAAGATTTAGTTTTAACATGAAACATAGAATTTTTCAAACCATTTCAGTGCGGGCGTTTTTTATCTAACACCCTGTACATAACATTTAGAAATTGCAATTTTCTTAAGTACTAAAGAAATGAAAAAAATAATAATAATAAAAAGGAAATTTCCAACCATTTTCATCATTGATATTATAAAAGCGGTTTCGAATGACTTTTACAATGTCTCGTGTATATTGTGTCCAGAGAATCCATTTTCCGCGGGACAAAATAAAATGTGAAAATGTGTCGAGGCACAAACGAACGTAACGCGATTGAAAGCGCATACAAAAGCAACGGACAAACAGAAAACGCGAGTCCCATTAAAGATTTGATCAGATTACGAAAAAAAATGTGGGGCGGTGGCAAAAGCAATTTTAGTTTCAATCAATCACAAATACGTCGATTGACAAAGAACGGCCCTTGATTAGACGGACCTGTATCTAGCAGGGCCGGCGCAGGGGAGAAGGTGCCCATTGTTGTCCCGCGGACTCGTGATTTTAATCAAGGGTAGCTCTTCGCCGCGATATGTGGAATTAAACGTCATTCAGACGATATTGTGCCCCTCACAAACAGACCCGCGTCAATATGCACGCCGATGCAGTTAGTTTGCTTGTTTTTTCTTTGCGCAATTTATCGGATGGGGCACCGGAGAGAGAACGCTCGCTCACTCCGTTTGGGGTCCCCTCCCGTGATTGTCCCTCCACCGTTCTATCCGGATTCTGATTGACGTGTTTATTTAACAGTTTTTGTTCATTCTTGGTGAGCGCCGCTGTTTCTCGCTCAAAAATGCGAACCGAATTACTCCCGTTTAAATTAGATTGCCGCGCAGAATAGTTCTTAATTTACGACGATAATTGAACAATTTTCCTCGCCAATTGTTCCTACTTGAAGGCTTTTACCATTATATTCAAAACAAAAAAATGATTAGACAACACTCTAACAGTAAATTGTCTATTTAAAACATATTTCGAAGCGCCACACTAAAAATATTATGATTGTACGATTGTAATTATCGCGAACTAACTCAATTTAAGGCACTGTTTACATTTGTTTTGACGCTTTTCCCTTCTTCCCGAGGGAGTTGCGATACCGCAGCGGAGCTTTAAGAAGTCTGAGTACAAATTGAAATGCAAATGGTAATCCAATCCGGAAGAAAAATATTTTTCTTCCACTCGCAAATTATTCTCACCCTACAATGGGGTGTAAAATTCCACCCTCGCATGGCAGGGGTTAAACTGCAATCAAACTCGTGACGAAAATGTAAGGGGTGTTTTGATTTTGTGACGCAAAAAAACTTTTTCATTAATTTAAATGATTTTTAGATTATCCTATTAGAAGTTCAAATTCAAGTAAAATGTAAGGAGAGGTGAGATAACTAGAATCTAGTTACTTGAAAGAGGTAAATGGAACCTCCTGCTATATTTTTCATTGTATAATACAATGTACCATGCGTTGGGGAAATTATATCTACTAGTTCTAGGTCTAGTGTTAGTTCTAGTTTTACTTCATTTTAAATATACAGGGTTACCAAATCAGTTTGTAAAATACTCTATTTTAAAAACTATTCATTGTAGAGGCTTTCGTTAAAAAAATATCTTTAGATGGACGGCTAAAGCAACCCAACCCAACTCTGTATATTTCAACTGTAGCAAAACTAGAACTAACACTCCATGTAGAACTAGAATCATTCTTGTATATCAACCCTGTATATTACAACCAGATTCGCATAGAGTCGTAGCACTCAGAAAATTCATAAATGGGTTTATAATGTATTCCTATGAATTGTTTGAGTCTTATCTAGATTAAGAGAGAGATATTCATTCCAAAATACTGACAACTCTTCTAAAAAAAGAAGGAGAGAGAAGATATTGCGTTCAACCTGTCAATAGAAAGAGAGAGGCTAGAAGCGAATTTCACTTCCTGGTTAAAGAGCTAAACAGCGATGCTGAAAGATTTCATCAATCAGGAATAGTTCAACGAGGTTCAGTCCAATTCAGAAACAAGAAAGGTAAATCTGACGGGTCATAAAATAGGTATAAATTTGTCTTATCTATCTTTATGCGTCACTTTTCACTTTACTCCTTTGACGGATATCGGGATCGTTGCATCTCTTAAGAAGACTTAACCCGAATGTTTCTACTTCTAGATCTATAGTTAGTTCTACTGTTAATGAAATAAAAGTATACAGTGAGGCTAACATTATTTGCTCACCATACGTATTGGTAATATGTATTAGTTTGATAAAAATAAAATATTTTAAATATAAAATATAAAAAAAAATTATATTAAATATAAATATATATATATATATATATATTACGGTAGAAAAAAAATCATTATAACACATAGATGTTGTAATGTCTTTGTAAGAAATTAGGTATGCCTTTTGAAAAATGTATGACATAACGGAAATCATGTTACAATCTTCTTCAGAAATTGGTTAGAAGTTTTATAGACTTCTATTAAAGATCGAAAATATGTTAAAGCATATTATATTATATATTATATGTTAAAGCTGTAAAAAGCATTGTTAGTGATGGTCGTATTTAAAAGCTTACTTACACAGATAAGACAAATGTCAACTAAATTAAAAAGGATCCTAATTAAAGTATTATATGAATAGCTATTGAAATTATTTATAATAACTAAATAAATAACTAAATCTTTAATAAAGATTATAAATTAGGAAAATCTGTATTAGCAAATGTTATTCCTAACGCCCTGTATGCAACTGGTCAACATGGTCAAGTTTCCAAAAAGAAATCATTTACAACCATAATTAATACATAAAAAAGAAAATTATTCGCTAAATACAAATAATAACATATAACAACATACAAATACAGAGAAAGTTCTGTGTTAATATAGGGATGCATGAGCTTTAAAGCTGCTAAAAATATGTACGTCATTGATGGAACCATTGACCACAAGCAACATATCAACATTTTGAAATCACAGCTTCGAAGAAGTATTGAAAAATAGGGCTAAATAATGACTATGTATTTACTCAAGATAGTGATCCGAAGCAAAATGCCTGGAATACAAGAATATGATTACTTTATAATATTGCAAAATGAATTTCAACCCCTCCTCAATCACATTAACGCTGTTGAAATTTGTGAAGTTTACTTCAGGGAAACATCAGAAAATACAGCATTTAGAATAAAAAAGATGTTAAGGCAGCTTTAACTACTGAATGGGAGAAAATCTCTATACATAGATACAACACAGAAATTAGTTAATTTGATTTATTAGACCTAAGTGGACAAATACTTTATGAGTGCAAAAGATTCAGCTCGTCTTTTTTATTTTTCTTTACTATAGTCTGATTATTAAAATAATTTTTTTCATGGCTAATTTGTTGTAAAGTCAGTACAACGTCTATATTATCACAAACTTTTCTTATTGTAGTTTTCTTTATTTTTTTCTAATACTGCCATTAATAATAGTAACAAATTCATGTTGACTTTAATAGGGATTATCTCAAGAACAAATGAAGTTTTTCAAATACGGTTTAGTTCATGAAAAAATACCTACTTTCCTTTATCGATTACCAAGCTTTCATTAAAATATTTTAAGAATTCGATTTTTAGCGATATTTTAAAAATATATTAGAATTTGACAAATTCTTTCAAGTTGTCTTTAAAAGCGATTATTTCAAGAAGGTATAGATTATCAAATACGGTTGTGATCATGAGAAAATACATACTTTCCTTTATAAATGGATACGATTTCATTAAAATATCTTAAGAATTCGATTTTCTCGATTTTTTTAAGCACATGTAAGATTTTGTTAACAGACAAAAATTTAAGTTGATTTTAAAAGTAATTGTCTCAGGTATGAATAAATATTTTCAAATATGGTTTAGTTCATGAAAAAGTACATACTTTCTTCTATTAGTAGATAAGGTTTTATTAAAATATCTTAAGAATTCGATTTTTCGCGATTTCTTAAAGATTGTCTAATAAATTGTAAACTGACAACAAATTCATGTTTACCATAAAAGTGATTATTTCAAGAATGAATAAAGATTTTAAAATGTTGTTTTGATCATGAGAAAGTACATACTTTCCTCTATGAGTTACTCATTTTGATCAAATAGTTTTTGAAGTCATTGTAGTAACGCTAAAAATTAATAGCTAAAACCAGAACTCTGCTACTGAACCCATACTCACTCTAATCCAACCCAATCCTAACTCAACCTTTTTAAGTTCAAATTGTCAGTATTCGAATTCAAAATGACATCAAATAATACTAATTAGTACTTAAATAATACTAATTATTAACAATACAATTCTAATACTAATTACAAATGCCATAATCAAATTGGTATTAATCCAAATCAAAATGACATTAATCAACATAAAATCAATCCTAACGCAATCCAACTTAATACCAATCCAAACCCAGCTTAACCAGACCAAATCTATACCATTACGTACCACACAGACGTGCAGTCTTCAAGTCTAAATTGACACTATTCTAATTCAACAAGACATTAAACAAAACCAATTTAGCAAACATTACAATCAAATTGGCGCTAATCCGAATCAAAATTACATATTAATCAACATCAACCCAATCCTAACTCCCCATAACTTAATCCCAACCCGAATTCAACACAATCTATACCATCTACATGAGTATACCTTTTTAAATTCAAATTGATACTAATTAAATTTAAAATAATATATAAACAGAACCACATTACTCCAATTTGGTAAATGTCAATCAAATTGAATCATCAAAATAACATTAATCAACATATTTATTTAATAATTTTTGCACTTTATTAAGACGATAGTATTTCATATAATGTTTCTACCGGTTGGTTGATCGTAAAATACGATCAACAATTTTTTAAAAATGTGTATCCTGAAGATGGTCTAAACGTGACCGAAACCGGTAGAAACATTATATGAAATACTATCGTCTTAATAAAGTGCAAAAATTATTAAATAAATATTTTAATTCAAGACGAAAAACATTCCTATAAAATAAAAGAATATTAATCAACATCAATCCAATTCTAGCTCAATCCAACCTCACCCAACCCAACCCAAATCAACTAAAACCAGTCTATACCTTTTCAAATTTAAATTGTCAATATTCGAATTCAAAATGATGTTAAACAAAATTAGTTTGACAAATGTCGTAATGAAACTGCCGTTAAGTCAAATAAAAATTACATTAATCAACATCACTCCAATCGTAACTTAACCCAATTTTATCCCATCCCGAACCCAACTCAATCTATAGCAAACTACATATGTATACCTTTTCTGGTTCAAATTGGCACTAATCAATTTTAAAGTAACATTAAACAAAATCACATAAAGCCAGTTGGGTAAATGTCAATCAAATTGGCATTAACCCAAATCAAAATAACATTAATTAACATCAACCCAAGCCTAACTCAATCCAACTTAATCTCAACCCGAACTCCACTCAACCCAACTCAATCTACACCATCTATATAAACCTTTTCAAGTTCAAATTGACACTAATCAAATTTAATATGACATTAAACAAAACCACACAAAATCAATTTGGTAAGTGTTAATCAAATTAGCATTAATCCAAATCAAAACCACATTAATCAACAAATCGAGCCTTAACTGAATCCTAACTCAACCCAACTTAATCGCAACTTAACCCAACCCAAACTATACCGTCTGTACAAACCTTTTCGAATTCAAATTGACACTAATCAAGTTTAAGATGATATTAAACAAAACCATACATATCAATTTGATAAGTTTGAATCAAATTAGCATTAATCCAAATCAAAATAACATTAATCAACAAATCCATCCTCAACCTAATCCTAACTCAACCCAACCTAATCCCAACCACAACCCAATTCGATCTAACCTAATCTATACCATCTATATTAAGTTCACTATTCAAATTCTAAATGACATTAAACAAACCACAAAAAACAGATCCAAATCAAAATGACCTAAATCAATATTTAATAATTTAACAAAATAACTATTAATTCGTGATTAACATTTTAAATACGCAATATAATACTTGGTAATAAATTTATTATGAACTCAAGAGGTGACATCCTCTATGTTTAAATTAGCTCTATGTTTAGAGTTGATGTGCTTCTGGATGTGGGCTATAAATCTATTATATGTAGTCCTTTATTAAATATTCTAATTTTTGAAATATGCACTCTGAAACAACTTTTCTCGGTCATTTCCTTCGAAAACATTTATAATTGCATTTGCCAAGTTCGCCTTTACACCTGCTTTCAAAATTGACCAAGCATATTTAATTGGGTTTAGCATTGGACTGTAAGGACTTAGCTTTACAGGTTTATGATAAAGAGTTCTTGATCTTCAAACACTCCTTCAACACCACAACGGCAAGGAACAGTATCAATTACTAAATCCAGCTTACATTAATAATTATCTTCAGCTTTCATTAAGTATTACCTTCAAATTGATTAGTTTCTTTTGCTTGTATGACCCCCTTTTTAATTCATGATAAATAAATCTCAAATTATTGATGTATCCCATAGGATGCACTTTTGCTCTCCGGCTGCCGGAAGGAATGAAAGTACGACTTTTTTCTTTCGAACGGCCTTGATTTCATGAGATAAACAAATTAAAGTTGACATTAAAGTTTGTTTCGTCTAAATAAATTGTGGACGTCTTTTTACTTTGATGTTTAAACAAATTTCTTCTCTAATGTGATCTTTTTGTTTTCAACGATGTTGGCTTTTCCGGTTCAAAACGTCTTTATTTATTTCATTGTAAACATGTGACCATCAAGGTGCTGTCAAATACACTCCTTACTTATATTAAGTCGAAACTTGTTTCGTAATGTTTTTTGTAGTTGCTTAGATTGATTATAGGATTATAGTCAATTTTAACTTCAAAAAAAGACGGCGATATTCTTCTGAAAACTTATAATTGATTAATGTAACACAAAGCCATCATTGCTACAATTTACATTAAAATTTAAATATAGTGATATATTAAATAGATAGCATTTTTAGTACGACTTAAAAATATGTTTCCTTTCTAACGAAATCCATTATACCATAATATTAAAACTAACTGAACGTTTAATGCTTCTAGTTTCTGGAAGTAATTACTTAACAGGACCAGCACGCGTACTGAATTTTGTTGGAAGATAATCAAGAAATAACGCTCAGCTAGTGCTACTTTATAGTCTCCCCGTCCGGCTTTTGTAATCAAGGTAATGCAACGAAGAGGTACTAACTCACAAGCAGTAACATGCAAATTGTAGCGAAGAATAATCGTTTAAGCGGCACCCCCACTAAAATCCATATTATGTTTAACCTAAAATTTTTATTTAACCCGAATAAATTTGTATCGAAATTCTTTTCTCGATTAAACAGAGCGAGCTTCCTGCAGTGTGGTTGAGGCCGTAAAGAAAATGGTAAACAAATGGCCCGGGCTGGTTCGTCTCGGGAGAGTTGTGCTAATCCAGATGAAAGCTCCATTGTGTCGCGTTAATGGAGGCAGAGCCATCAGTGAGTGCAGTATAAAACTCGGCACAATGCCACCGAATAAACTTGCGTCTGGGAAATTGCGTTGATTGAAATGCAATGGAATTGCTTTGTTGGCGAGCTTGGAAATATAGTCCCGTGATAGGGTTAGAGCCCGGATCTCGCCCGAATGGAGCGGCAAACTCGACCGTGGAAAAAGTAAATTGGATTCAGGGTTTTGTTTTCACAGAAAATAAGAACGTCGGATATTCCGGATACCACCTTTTCCAACGTTTTTCCCCACCTTATCTGCTTTACACAAGAATGTTATATGTTGTTATTTTAAAATATACTTCAATAGCACACATTAAGATTATTTTTATAACTGTATTTTATTAATAATTTTATGATTCTTAACAAGCCATTAAAATAATACTTTGATATTAATATTTCTTGTCCAAACAAACGGGCATTTGTGGTATATGGGTAATAAAAATATGGCAAAAATTAGCTTCGACGAAGTTGATGAAAAGCCATTATATTTTTATTGTCGTTCACAACGGACCAGGACAAACCGGGGCATTAAACGCCTGTCCGGGCGATATGTGAGGAAATATTTGCGTCCATTGATTAAACCCACATGATAACTTTACGGCTTTATTTTACGACCACGGCAATTAATAACCGGAGCTCTCTCTTTCTCACTCTTTGCCCGGCGAAAACTCGGCGGCGACAAATTGTTTACGCTCCGTCACGAGCACCAGCACTGAAAATTCAAATGTCACTTCTGAAAATAAAATACGTTCGAATAAAGCCGGCATATTTCGAAGTTAATCCGTCGTAAATCTTATAGCGTGCTGAAACCCAAACGATCTATAGGATTAGGATAGGAAATAAAGCGATTTTTGTATGTTTTATCATGTTTACGCGCTTTTTAATGGAAACTATATCTTATTACTTTCTTTATTAGACAAAAAATTAAGGCGCGCATAAATAATAATAAATTATAAATTAATCCCAGTTTAAAATTCATTTTCTTCCTAAATTTTCTAGCGTGCTGTAATAACATGAATCTTTTACGTAAGTACGTCCCTGTTAAGTCTTAATTAATACGAAAAATGCGTGTTGTATGCTCATTTCAACAAAATATATTATTTTTACAAAAATTTATGTTACTTCTATATTCTAAACGAAGGAAGACTTACATATACAAATATATTTCATTTAATTGGTATAAACGCTGTATAACAGCTAATCGTGCGTTTCTTAATACGAAAAAGTTAAATAAAAATGTTCTACAATCTAATGCTGAATCACAATTAAAACTACCATTTGAACTAACACTACACTTGGAAGCATTCGAGTTTAGCCGTATGTTTCTTAAGACAAGTCATTGTCTCTTAAGACAGGTCTTTAAAGGATTTCCTTCAACAAGTGTTCATTCGAAATTCGAAGCAACATAATGTTTTGCTGTCAATCCTTAAAAGATGCAACGGTGACATTGAACATTCAATAGCTCCACTAGTCAAAATGGGCATCATTCGAAAGTATATTATATTTTGCAATCGAGAGAATAAATGTGTAACATCGAAAGCAGAGTAATAAGCTGTCGAATGATATCAATTTTGAGCATATCACAAAGGTTGTCTCCTTACAATTTTCATTGATCCATATATAGAGCATCTGCTGTGAACATTTTCTGGAAAGCACGTAGTTTAATTTTGCATTGCTTCCAGAAGATCTGAAATGCTTCCAAAATATCTGAAAAGCTTCCAGAAGACTTGATCTGCTTCTAGAAGATATGAAATGCTTTCAGAAGACCTAATCTGCTCCCAGAAAGTTTGATACTGCTTGTATATAATTTGATGCTGTTTTCAAAAGACTTGAACTGCTTCCAGAAGATTTACTTTTACCGTTGAAAAACTTGATACTACTTCTAGGAAACTTGATATTGGTTACAGAAGACTTGAAATGCTTCCAGAAGACTTGATATTGCTTCTGGAATAATTAACATGCTTCCAGAGAACTATAAATGCTTCCATATACTTGAGACTGCTTGTGGAAAATTGAAAATACTTCCAAAAGATTTGATACTATTTCCAGAAGACTTGAAATGAAGAAGACTAATCTCTAGATCTTGTGAATCTTTTCTGCTAGTAGCGCCTGTTCTGTCCTAATCTAGAGTCTACTAGCTGGCGCGGAGCCGATGTGGTGCTTCACCTTCAGAATTTTTGACGTTAGTTTCTTTTCTCTACATCTTCGTAAAAAGGCTAAAGTGGTTCAACAGCTAGCGTTGTCTAATCCGTGAGTGATCCAAGTCTTTGATTTGTTAGTTGATATCCTCTTTATACCAATTGTATTATAAGTTTTGACTTTTGTAACTGATTTTAGAAGTCGATCCTTAACTCCAAAACTTAAAAAGATTTAAATGTCTGAAAACTGATTTGAGTCATTTATGTTTGGGTTTGTTCTATAGGAAGTACATACTACATACTACCATTTTTTATGTTTACGCTTTTTCAAAATGATTAAAAAAATTGCTATATTTATGTTACATCTTTAGGTTAACTTTAAAACTTGTTACCTCAAAAGCGAAGCAAGATATTCAAGTATTGCTTTATTCTGAAGAAAAATTGTTATTTTTATGATATGCTACATATTTAGGTCGAGTTCAAAACATAAGATCTTAAAAATGTAATAATATATTGAAATATGCTTTTGTTTGTATAAAACTGCATACTTTTCTTTGTAAATTAAAGTTGCCTTATAAAGATGCCAAGATCATCAAGATGCCTTATAAATACAATTTATTTTAACCACCTGGAAAATTTTTAATTTTATGAAATGCAAATTTATATTAATATATTTATAAGAAATTTATGTTAAGTTCAAAACTTATACCTCAAACACGAAGCGAAATACTCAAGTATGGTTTTATGCTGAGGGAATCATAAAGAAATTTCGACAAGATGTGTTAAGAATTCTCACAATTTTTATGCTCTTTCAAAATTACTGAAAAAATTGTTGTTTTTATGAAATGCTACAAATGTAGGTTGAGTTCAAAAATTGTTGTATGGAAAACGAATTGCATAGTTTGGTTTCTGTTGTATGGTTTGGTCTGAAAGAAGTATATACTTTCTTTCATAAATCACATAAAATTCCATTAAGAATTTGAGAAGAGTAGAATTTATTTGGGCCAACAAGAGAAAACAAACTTAATTATGACAGAAAAAAAATACAACAATAAATAATAATAGCATTCATAACGCAGTATAACAGCTATCTGTCCTTCCAAGTCAGGGTACTAGGTCTATATAGATGAACCATCCAAGGGTTTGACGTTCTCAAGTCAATGTTTTTATTTATGACCTTTCATATTTTTCCATATCTTGATATTCAAGAACCATTCATGATATCTCATTTGATTCTTCAGAAAAATTGTAGCTAAGGCTTATATAACTAATTTAAAACTATTAATATATCATTTTCATACGAAATTGCTAATAGTTCTGTGATCCTGAAATGTGTCCAGATGATACAATACTACTTCTGGAAAACTGGATAATGCTTCCAAAGGGCTTGAAAGGCTTCCCCTACTGCTCCTGGAAGACCTGATATTGCTTCTAGATATATTGACATTAGTTCCACAAGTCTTGATACTGCTTCTATGAGATTTAATACTGTTTTCAGAAGACTTGATATTGCTTCCACTAGTCTTGATACTGCTTCTAAGAGACTTGCTACTTCCCGAAGTTTTGAAATGGTGTCTACAGACTTAAATTGCTTCCAGAAGACGTGATACTACTTCCACAAAACATTTCTTTCTTTCAAATATCTATTCACAAAATATCTTTTAGATATCTTGATATTGGTTCCTCAAGTCTTGATACTGCTTCTAGGAGATATAATACTACTTCCAGAAGACTTCAAACGCTTTCAGGAGACGTAAACTGCTTCCAGAAGACTCAATATTGCCTTTGGAAGACTTGTTACTGGTTTTAAAAATCTTGAAATGCTTTCAGAGGAGTTCAAATTCTACGAGAAGACTTGATACTGCCCCTGGAAGACTTGCTGCTGCTTGTAGGAACCTTGATATTGCTTCCACAAGTTAAGGCATAAGTTCCAGAAGATTAGAAATGCTTTAAGAAGACTTAACTGGGTCTTAACTGCTTCCAGAAGACTCTATACTGTCTGTAGAAGACTTGATATGACTTTTAGAAGGTTTAATATTGTTTTCAGAAGACTTGAAATACTTTCAGAAGACTTGAAATACTTTCAGAAGACTTAAATTGCTTCCAGAAGGCTCGATACTGCCCTTGGAAGACTTGATACTGCTTTTAAGACTTCATATGAGAAAGCATAAAATGTTTTCACAAGTTTTAATACTGCCCTTGGAAGACTTGATACTGCTTCTAGAAACTTGACATTGCTTCCACAAGTCTTCGTACCAGTTCCAGATGATACGAAATGCTTTAAGAAGAGTTAACTAGGTCTTAACTGCTTCCAGAAGACTCTATATAGTCTTTGGAAGACTTGATACTACATCTAGGAGATTTAATACTGTTTCCAAAAGACTTGAAATGCTTTCAGAAGATATAAATTGCTTCCAAAAGACTCGATACTGTTTCCAGAAGACTTAATATGTTTCCAGAAGAATTAAAATACTTCCCGAAGTCTTAATGCTACTTCTAGAAGACTTCAAATCCAAAGGACTCGATACTGCTTCTAGAAAACTTGAAATTTTCATTTGCTAATTTTCCGTCGACCCAATTATCAATGTTTAAAATTTATTTAAATAATTTCACATTTTCAATGTTAAATGGTAACATCTAAACTTTACGTTTTTATATATATTTTTTTTTCAATTGAACTACAACAAAGTTACTCTCATTTCAAACACGACCTTCCAATCTCCCTCACCCGGTAGCTACAATTTGTAAAGCTTGAGTGAAGACTTTGGCAATGTTTTGAAGACTTCTTTCTATAAAATTTGTCTAAGCTTATTTTATACATATATTTGCTATATATAATTATAGCAATTATATATTTAAGAATAAGTTACAATTTTCCTAGAGGGTGAAATATGAAGTCATCAATGGTTCTTGTTCTTGTTATAACTGAAAATCTAAGTCTAATCTAATCTGAGCAAACAAATAGGAACGTAAGGTCATAATTTAAAAGGTCATTTAAAAACCGTTTGGAGCTTTTTACTACAATGGCCTAGTACTTTCACCCTAACATGGAATTTCTCACCCCCCAGACAGTGGTCCTGAAAAGTAGAATTGGCCCAAAAGAACTATCGACCATAAACTTTCTGCCCTTCCAAATGTTCAATCCAGAAATAATTTGCGTAGAAGATGAAGAGAGTGATGATGTTGACGTAGAGAAGTTATTAATAGATTTCTTAATTATTCAAAAGGGAAGTTGTTGGCTGTTATGTGGCCGTATAATTACACGGAGATCGATTTTGGTAAGATGATAAAGAAGTTGATTGCTGGAACTGAAGTGCGGAATTGAAGATGTATCTCAATACATAATACATCAAATCTTTCAACAACTTTTAGATAGTAACTAGTTGCTTTAGGCACGTCAGCTAGGATTAAGGGTGAACATCTGGTTGTTGATCTGCAGATTATCTTGTAGAAAAGTGATTTAAGGTAATTTAAGGATTTAAAGTCCACTAAAAGTTAAATTAACAGTAGCGTTAGAACTAACACTAGTCCTAAACTAAAACTTTTGAGTTGACTTATAGACATGGAAAAACCAACTGTTAAGTGTCAATTAATAACAAAATATGTTTATAAAAAAAAATTGTTACATTGAAATTCTAAACCAAGGAAGTCCTACTCGTGCTCACTCATATACATTCAAACATTGGTTTCAATTGATATAAAAGCCGTCGTTGGGTGTGCGTACGCTTAACAATCATCAAAACAAAGCCCTTTGATCTCGAAACTTTACAAAACGTTGTACACACCGTTGAAAAGTAGAGCGTATCGTTGAGCCAAAAACACGTTTGCAGCATTCTAATTATAATTACACAATTTAATTAAGCGGGTATAATACATTGGTGCGCGCTTACCAATAATCAATTTACATAGGTAATAGGTGTATCGTTAACAGAATAGTTAATCTATAGTTGTTACACCCTCGCCGTATCAATAGTTCGATTGTCGTGTATCCAATGCTCACAAAGGTCCACAATGGGCGCACACACGCAATTGTCGACGTTATTGTCATCTGCGCGCCTCTGTCTGACACTGCCGCGTGACAATGCGCCGAAATGACAAGGACCAACGTCGCGACAACGACCACAGGACGTCATACGCTGTCATATAGCCGTATCACGCGGTCCTCTGGCCCGAATAATTATCTGATTAATATTCCTACTACACTTGTGTAATATAATTTACATTGTATTCTACTCTGGCATTCACACTAATGAATATTGAATAGTAGGTATACAACCTACAATATAATTGTAATAAACAGAAATTTATTAAAGACGAAGAAATTATTTAATAACTTGCCATTGTAGTAGAATTTGACGAGTTTCGATATGCTTACGAAAATCTTCTTTTTATTACTTTTCAAAATTTTTAAGGTAGTAATAAAATAAGACACAAAAAGGTTCATACTTAAAAATTGTTTTAAAACAATCGTAAAAAATCTTTTTTTGGGTTTTTTGCAAAACAAATTATCCATCCAGGTCAGTTTATTTTTTTCGTTTAAATAATGTTTGGAACTTTGAAACAAAAGGTTTTATGAATGGTAAATATAGCACGGTCAATAGGTAATAAAATATGTCAAAAGGGATTCCTTTTCAAAAAAGTTCTTTTTATAACTCAAACTTACCTTTCTATTTTTTTGCTTTGTTCATTTACAATACTTTAATGTTATACAAAAAATTAAGTTTGAATCTTTACTTATGTAAGGTTAAGGTAACGGGGAAGAACATGGAAAAGAGATCGAATTGATTTTGATCATAATCATGATCTAAAAGAATTAATGAAAATGTTGATGATTAAAGTAATTATTATTTCGGAAAATAAACAAGATAAAATCATCTGATTTTGGCTCTTTTCAAAGGTTTACTTTGTTTAAAATCAATTTTATTTCAATTCGATTTGTTATCGTTATTGTTATCTTTTTTGAGAATGTCTTAAAATAAAAAAGTATCAATTTATATCGAATAATTCGATTTAATACTGAACTATTGCTGAGTTTGTATTAATTTTAATTATTCTTACCTACATTGTTATTTTTATTACCTTTCTGTTCCATCACTTATTATTATTTAGTAATAACTTAGAAAACGATGAAATTCAATAAATTTTCATATTTTCACGTCTTTCTTAAAGTATGATATTCTTCAGAATTAAATTTCTTACAATTTTTGTTTGTAAAGTTTTTTTTCCAGAACGTTCCTCCGTACTCGTCAAATCCGATCGTCCACATTAAGAATAATTGTCATAATTCAACAAAATTTATTGCATTACTTGTTGTATTTATTTTCAAAGAAAAATTCCCAGGATATACAGCGTGTCCGTAATGTAACGGACATAGGTGATAAAATCATTATAAGTGATTTATTCAAAAAGTCCCTGAAAGGGATCTAAAAATTTAAATTTATTGCAACAATTTGGAGTAGATTTCAAATATTCTCCGCCATTTATAAATTAAATGTTTAAATTAATGTTAAACATTTAATGTCATATACTTAAATGTTATCATGCATATTTTTCAAATGGAAATCTCCCATTTTTATTACGGAATATGATTTTTTTCTGAACCCAGTACAATTAATTTAATTTTTGTTTCATAAAAAAAAATTCGAGAAAAATGATCTGATATTTTCATAATTTTCCATTTATTTGGGATAGAGAAATAGTAGCAGCCATGCGTATCCATGGCAACCAATTGTTTTAGATATAAAAAATTGATCTTTGTCTTAATAAAATTTCTAAAACAATTGGTTGACATGAATAAGCACGGCTACTGTCACTTTTCTATTTCAAATGAATGGAAAATTTAGAAACTTTAACGTGATTTTTCTCGAACAATTTCCTATGTAATCAGTGTTATATAACACATATTAATATTGACAGTACTAAATTCAGAAAAGTGTCTCCTTTCATATTCGGTAATAAAAGTGGACGATTGCCATTTGAAAAAAAAATCAATGACGTCATAACTCTGTTAACAATGACGGAAAAAAATTGAAACCTACTTAAAAAATTGAGAAAAATTTAGATACTTAGGTTAATTTAATGGTTTTTTATCAACTGTTTATAATGATTTTATCGCCTGTATTCGTTACATTACGGACAGACTGTATAAGCAGGGGTATAAGACAGATATTTTGAGGAATTTATAAAACTGAAAAATTGTATTAACACAAAGACCATTGCACGGTAATCAAGCTTAATTCAGAAATACAAAAACCCATGAAGATAAGAAAAATAAATTCTAAATAAATATCAAGTCTTCTAAAAGTATTTTAAGTCTTATAAATGCATTTCAACTCTTATAGAAGCATTTCAAGTTTTTTGGAAACATTACAAATCTTTTGGGAGCAGTTTTAAGTTTTATAGAACCAATATCAAGTCTTCTAGAAGCAGTATCAAGACTTCTAGAAGCAGTTTCAAATCTTCTGGTAGCAGATCAAGTCTTGTGGCAGCATTTCAAGTTTTCTGGAAACATTACAAGTCTTTTAAAAGCAGTATCATGTCTTTTGGAAGCATTTTAAATCTTCTGGAAGCATTTCAAGCCGTTTGGGAGCAGTATCAAGTCATTTAGAACTAATAATATGTCTTCCAGAAACAAATTAAGTCTTGTAGAAGCATATCAAGTTTTATAGAAGCATTACTAATCTTCTGGAAACATTACAAGTATTCTAGGAGCAGTATCAATTCTTTTAGAAGCCGTTCAAGTTTTCTAGAAGCATTAGAAAGTTATCTAAAAGCATTTCAAATCTATTTAAAGTTTTCTGGAAGTATTTCAAGTCTTTTGGAAGCAGAATCAACTCATCTAGAAGCAGTTCAAGTGTTTTGGGAGTATCGCAAGTCTTCTGACAGCAGTATCAATTCTTCTAAAAGCATCTCAAGTCTTATGGAAGCATTTAAAGTTTTCTAGAAGCATTTTAACTCTTCTGGAAGCATTTCAAATCTTCTAGAAGCACTATCAAGTCATGTAGAAGCAGTGTCAAATCTTCTTCAAGAAGACGAAGTATTGTAGGAGCGGTATCAAATCTTCTTGAAGCATCTCATGTCTTCTGATAGTATCAAGTCTCAATTTAAAACATGCGTCATCAAAAAAAAAATATTCATTGCAGATGCTGAGATTGAATTTACAAATTTCACTTAATCAGCAAAATTTACAAAAAGAAATTGATGGGCGCCAAATGACTTCTTTAATTTTCGATTATGAGTCACTATCAAGATCATTGCAAAGCAATATTTTTCTAATAGGTATCTCTTCTAATATCGGCCAATTCGCATCAAGTGTTGGCGAAAATTTGCAAAATGACATCTTAATTTTTTTTATTTATATGAAAATGCTTATATGAAATTTATATGAGTTGTTTATATGTCGATTTACTAACATTGTACTAATTACTTAATGATTGCATTTAACGAGTTTCTGAATTGGAGCGCTTGTCGAAAAAAGCTTAGTAGTAACAATAAATTCTTAATAAGATACTGCAGTAATAAAGAGAACAATAATTTACGATAATAATAAATCTCCTTCGTTTATTTGATTTTTATTAAAACTCCGAATAAAATCAATGTCACTCATTGTCGGGGAATTACCCGAAATTTCGAATCGTAGCCACATTAGGCGTGTTCACAAAAGTAAAAAAGCATACATGATAAATAGTTCTTATGACGAACTTACACGGATCAACCAATTTCATTAACTTTTTTCAAAGGTGCAGAAATGACAATAATATGTTTGTATGATTTAATTTGGTTACATCTAAATTGAAAAGCAGAAGTGAACTGTGTAATATCACCATAAGTAACATTTTCGAGGATATCAAGATATATTTCTCGACTTCTTTGTCATAATTTAACATTGTAATAAATTATTGTTGCGGTTCTCAGACTTGATATGTTATCATTTGATTACCAATACTTAAATTATCATTTTCTACTATTTTCTGTAATGGCAATATTACACGATTTACTTCTGCCTTTCAATTTGGATGAATCAACCAAATTGAATCATGTAATTATAAAGGTAAATCTTATAATATCGCAATTTCTCCGCTTTTCAACAAAAGCGAATCAATTCGGATGAACACTGTAATATTACAATAAGCTTGCAATATTATTGTTAGTGTCCGACCGAATTTCAATTATGTTTTGTTTATTTCAATTATTGAAACCGAAACTCGGTCATGGTCGTAATTTCGACCGAAATCGCAACCGAAACGTTTATTTAAAATGAAGGAATTAGTACAAGATATATACATGTTGTTCAAAAATTACACGTCGCAATTCTTCGTTTGGTTCTAAACAGAAAATCTTAATGCTAAATGTTCCATGCATTATATGTCTTCACGAGATTGTCAAAGTTCAGATAATTTGTCCATAAATAATCATTAATCTTCAGTATCAGTTGATGGAAGCGGCTATAGTTAGATTTTTTTTATTCAAGTCATTAAAAATATTTTTAAAAAAGTGAATAATTTTGTTTGAATGAATTTAATTAAAAATATTTCATTTTTGATTACTACTTTAAGACGAATTGACGAAAAAATGCCTTTACAGATTGATTTTCAGAAAATATTACAACATTTCTTTCTAGAACTTCCTTTGAAACTATTTCAAGCATGATACAACATTTTAACATTAAGATTTTTTATGTAAAAACTATAAAAAAATGTCGCTATGTGTAGGTTATCCGCCAATTTCTGAACATCCTGTGGCTCTTTTTCTCAGATATGTTGAAAACGGTGGTAGATACGAGAATAATGCATCAAACCAAAAGTTGAGGTAAAGTATAGGCATCAGCCTATACTTTACCTATACTTTACTTTTTTTAAACAAAAACATGCGATTGGTACAAGCATCAAGACCATACAAAAATTGAACGCCCTTAGTACTATGGATGATGATTTTGTCATTTTATTGCAGAGATTCATAAACATTAGATATATACCAAATCTGAAATAATTAATCAGAAAAAACAGCGGAGTACTGCAGCACAGTGATCCGAACAGCATAAAAACCCAATCGAAAATATTATTTTGCTGCTAACAATTAGCTATCATTATGAAACTTGGCATATCATTACAAGACCAAAAGGGTAATGTTGTGTCAATTTTTGAATTAAATTTGTCAACCGGAAGTAGTACTACGGATTTAATACTTTACTTAAAAATATGTTCATTTTCTTTTCATATAAATTAGAGCTTCAACGAAGTTTCGAAGTTATATAGGTAATGAAGTTATGTGATCGGAAGTTCCTAAACACACATTACATTATTTTTCAGACAAGCTATATAGTAGCAAAGAAAATTGCAAATCGATATAAAGTAAAAAAGGTACCTCTCTTTTAATTGTAGTAGCTTTATATCACATTCGCTTATACCGGAAATGACTGCTTTAGTAGTTAGATACATTAATTCTATGGAAGTTTGCACGCAAAAAGTTTGATGTATAGTTTAGAATTTTAAGGAAAAATATTTGAAATGACGAATCTACTTGACGACTCTATATGATATGCTGATAAGCATCCTTTCACTTGATGAAGACATCATCATTTTCTTTACCATTTTCTTCTGGAGATTCATCCAATATAATTAAATCGTTCACGTTTTGATTCAAATTTTTTACTTTTTTTCCTTTGTTTATGAAAGCTACTACTAATTAATGGATCGAAACTGAGTCTTGTATGTTTTCGCCTCTTAACCCTCTTCGGACAACTCTCCAATTCTAAAATCTGTGCAAAAAGTTATGACCACTTTAGAGATTGATATCATCGTAACCGTTCAATTAAAAAAATTGCGGTAAAGTTTGTTATAATCAGAGAACATTTCTGCATATCATATATTAATTTGGAAATTTGCAGATTTTCGAGCCCTTATTTTGAAAAACTGATAACAGAATTCGTCAGATTGTTTGCAAGCTACACGAAATATCGATACAGTAAAATACCAAATAAACATAAAATACCAACTCAAATATGATTTTTTTTGTCAAATAGTTTTGAAAAATAAAAATCGACGAAGATAGACAAAATTGCTGACATTTTCAACACTACGACAATCTCCAAATTAACATACAGGGTGACACAAAAGTTTGGAATGTAGCAAATAACTTCGCTATTTTTACTTTTAACAAAAATCTTTCTAATAAAAGTTGAATAATGATTGTTTAATTGTTATTATAACATACATTTCGTATAAGTTTAATTGTTTGTATTGTTAATAATTTGGTTACCATGGTAACGATTTCTTTAATTTTGTTTGATAGAGTATATTTTTCTCTATGTGATGAGCATATTATATCATAAGGTTACATAATGACAAAATCTGATAAATTAATTTTTTTTAATTATCGAGTCGGTCATTCTAATCAAAGTAGGCGCTGAAACAGCGTTAATGTCTAGATTAATCCACTGGAAGGATCGAAGTAGGCGATAAAATGTCATTAATTACTGAATTATCCATTAAAACGCCGTTTTTGTTCCAATAATCATGGCGAATTAATTAAAAAATGACAATATTAAGTAATGTGTTAACAAAAGAAAATAAAAGAACTTTTCAAAAAAAAATAACAGGAAAACTAAAACTACAAATGATCAAATTGGCCATCATTTAGTTCTAAACAAAAGTCAAGACATTTTTTTTTAATTATGTGGACGGTTTGAAAGCATATCAACTGAAATTTCTCGTGTTTCAGCACTTATTTATGGTTTTTGATGGTTCAATTGTTTGCGCTACGTTAACGCTTACTTCGTTTCTTTTTACTGTATTAATTTAGGTATTAACGCTATGTCAGCGCCTACTTTGATTAAAATGTCTGACTTAATGGTTAAAAAAAAAATTTATCAGATTTTTTTATTATGTAATCTTATGATGTAATATGTTCAACACATAGCCAAAAATATGCTCTATCAAGAAGATAAGAAAAAAATTTCGTCCCACTTCAAATAAAGAAATTAGTTACCATAGTAACCAAACTACAAACAATCAAACCTATACGAAATATGCATTATAATGTACCTAAAAACTTTTATAAAAAAGATTTTTTTTAAGTAAAAATAATGAAGTTATTTGCTGTATTCCAGAGTTTTGTGTCACCCTGTATAATAAGCAGAATAACTCGCGGCTTATAACAAACTTAATCGATCTCTAAAGTGATGGGCCTTGACATTTTGCACGAACTATAGCAGCAATGAAACCACTAGTGACGACAGAAATACGGAGTCATCTCTTTTCTCTACCTTCCACTACCATCAAACCCTCATCTGCAATATAATGTTAAATTTCATTCAATTTCTAACCCCACATTGGAACATTGCAATATCTTTTTACAGTTGTCAAAACTGTTATTACGTTTTAAAATTTCACCAAATCATGTCCATATACAAAGTGTTCCGTAATGAAATGCGAATATTAAAGGGGGTGATTCTACATCGAAAATTAATGACAGTTTCTTATATAAACTATGGTCCCAAAACGTTCCGTTATTAATATACAGAGTGTTAAAGTTAAAAAAAAGGTATTTACAAATAAGGTATTAACAGTAAACAGATTTTAACTAACAAGAGTTGTTTGAAATGTCAAACGTACGTAAAACAACAAATGATATGTATATACATTTAGGCTCATCCACCTAGATTTATTGCAAAATTGTATCCTTAATAATTACAATACTTATTATTTCTGTTGTGCAACCGACGGTTTTTAATTTTTCTGTCAAAAACGGCTCATTGCAGTCCAAAAACTTAAAAGGGCTTTTATTTGTCAAATTGAAGGGAGAAATCAAAAATATTTTTTATATGGGAAAAAACCATTGGCGTACCATTTTTTTCTTTAAAAATATTAAAGTCAGTGCTCGTACGCACGTAACTGTTAAAGATAGAGATTAGATTTGTATTGAAAGATATGCGTCTTTATTAATAATCACTATATGCCAAATTTCATAAAAATACCTAAAGCGATTCCGAAAATATTAATTAATATCTTTTTTTTAAAAAAAACTTTAACACCCTGCATTTTAATAACGGAACATTTTGGGGCCATAGTTTATATAAGAAACTATCATTAATTTTCGATGTAGAATCACCCACTTCAATATTTGCATATCATTATGGAACAACCTGTATATTGATGGTCTCTCGAATCTTTAAGTATTGGTTTTTAGTTAAATTAAGGGATATTATTAAATCAAGAGCTTCCTCAGCAGTCAATCGAGTTTGCTGTAATTTTTCCGATTGCCACAAATTTTAAGAGCAATGAAACTACATCTAAATTGTAGTATCGTTAGAAGAAAATAAATATAAAAGGCAAAACACAGCGCCAAAATATCGAAAAATATAGCAAGAATAAATGTAAGATCCATAATTATGTGTGAAGTAATCTTTGACTACCAATTTTTTTCTTTCGGCGCAAGATTTCTTTTTTATTTTATGTAGTTACGCCATACCTTTAGCAATAAAGAAATGTTAGCTACAATTTATTGCTCTTATTTGGTCTTTCAAAAGATATTTAACTTAAGAGATAAAATGGTCAAAAATATAAGTATTTATTGACCTTAATAAAAATGATTTTTTTTAGCAAATTCTTTTTGAAATTTTGAACGGCACAAAATGAAGAGCTTCCTTTACTTTATAAGAAACTATTTACAAAAAAAAATTAAGTAGTGGTATACTATATGTTTTTGTTATCTAAAGTTGTACCATTTTGTAGAAAATTTTGCCATATAAAATATGTACATTTTAAAGGCAAGTTATTTCGTGGAGAAGCTATTATAAGACACCCATATCTTTATAGTTACCACTAACAGTCTTTAAATAGTTAAAATATATACAGGGTGTCTCACGTAACAGGTTCATTAGAACTTTTTTAGGTTCCGCTACTCGTAGAGGCTTGAAACTTTGGTATCATGGGTTGTTCATTCTGATCTTCCAACCTAAAATATTTTCAAGATGGCAACCACTTCCGGTCTACAGGAAGTAGACCTCAACTTCGTTATTAAATGGAATGCTATAGTTTTTATTACACCATTCAATTACACGTAAGAAAATATGTTGACTTTGATACAGTTATTGGTACCTAGCGTTTTTTGTTTTCGAGTTATTTTGATTTTAAGTGTTTTTTGGAAAATATCACCATGTTCTTTAAAAGCAGATATCTCAGCCAACGTTAATTTAAAAACGTTTTGTATTCGTAAGATAACTCTTCAAATACTATTAAATAGATTGTTATTTGTTGTATCAGTATATCCTATACAGGTTGGTCAAAAATTGAGTTACCGTTTCTTTGTGTATATTCAGTTGCGTGAAAGTCGAAAATTTTAAATGGAATGCCCCATATTTTTATACCTTATCAGAAAGGGAATTTAGTTCTCTACAAATTATCTATAAACATTCCTATACCTATTTATTATAGTTTTCTTATTATTGAGGAATTTATAAAAAACATACGTAAAATGCTAGAAACCGCTTGTTTTTGTTAGAAGGCCATGACACATTGATAGTTTTTTTTTAATTTAATTAAATTATTGTTGGTATTATTTCTTCTATGAACTGCGATTGAATAAACCTTAGATTGCCAGCTGTTACTTACCAAAAATAACCAAAGGAAAACCGAATAAATGAAACAATGAAAAACAACAACTTAATGACAAAAATTAGAATCAATAACATAAAAGAATCAAAACTTAACATTATAAAAACAAATTAAGGGAATTTAATTCTCTACAAACTATCTAGAAACTTTCCTGTGCCTATTTGTTCTAGTTGCCCTCATATTTGAAAAGTAATGGAAGCATGCAATGCTGGAAAGCTTCTAGTTTTTATGTTAGAAAGCTATGGAGTTTTGACAGCTTATGTTAGAGCTTTCATCCATACTTATGTTGTTGTTGTCATTACATAGTTGTGCCATCACTTACTTCTGTTAATGTCTTTGAATATCATGGAGAATTATTTTAATGCCAACATTTAAATACGTTCATCAAAATAACAGCTATCAATTTCTATCACCGGCAGATTAAGATAATGGAATAAATGTTTTGTCATATTTTATTGCTTTACCAAACTCTTCGGTCAGAGGTGCTTCGATCGATTTAGATGAATAATATTTTCCAAGAAAGCACCAATAATAAATAAAGTAAACTCTCTAGGAATATCTCACCCATCATTACGTCGAATATTACGCCATATTGTTGTTTTTCATTGTTTCATTTATGCGTTCTTCTGCTGATTATTTTTGGTAAATAAAAGCTAACAAACCCAAGTTTATTAAATCGCAGATCATTTTAGAAACAATACCAATTATAATTTAAATAAATTAAGCGATAAACTGTCAACATGTCATAGCCTTCTAATAAAAACACGAACGGCTTCCAGCATTTTGTGTAGAATTTTGATAAAATACTCAATATGAAGAAAACTATAATAAATAGGTTTATAGATGTTTATAGATAATTTGTAAAGAATTAAATTCCCCTTCCGATAGGCTAAGAAGATATGGGGCGAAACGGTAACTCAATGTTTGACCAACCTATATAAGATACGCTGATATAACAAGTGACAATCTATTTAGCAGCATATGAAGAGTTATCGTACCAATGCAAAACGTTTTTGAATTAACGTTGGCTGAGATATGTGCTTTTAAAGAGCATGGTGATATTTTCCAAAAAATAATTTTGAAAATATTTTAGGTTAAAAGATCAGAATCAACAACCCATGATACCAATGTTCAAGCCTCTACGAATAGTGGAACCTAAAAAAGTTCTAATGAACCAGATACGTGAGACACCTTGTTTAACATTTAAAAAACAACACAAAAAAATTATTTTTAATTGATTTTCGATCTGCTTTTGGACCACTGTATGCCGCCCCCTTAAATATGTACACGTCGTTCATTAATATCCTGTATAAACGAGCACATAAGAATATTTCACGTTGGGCACGCAAACTTAAAAAAAGGTTTGGAAAAGAGTTCTAAGTAGTAATTATTCTGTATTTTTGCCATACATAGCTGAAGTTATGGTTCAAATATATTTTAGACCGAAACTGAAATTTCGGTCGGACACTAATAATTATCTAATTTGTTATCCGTTTTCTTATAATTAATTGAATTAAATAATATTTAAACTAATTATTATAATTTTATTTGTAATAATGTTTGTAAAAGCTTTATGATTGATAAATCTGTAAAGATAGGCTTAATCTTGTCGGAAAGGTTTTCAATCTTCCTGTCATTGAAATGATAACAGACGGGCGCACACATTTCGGTGAGAATGTGATCCGCCCATCGCAATCTCGAGGTGAGATATCAATTCATCACAATCCGCACAATCACGCGTTCGCGGTGACACGCCTCTGTCGTTGTCGTCGTCTACGTCGCCGTTCTCGTTCTACCCTTCCAAGAAATTAATAATTCCATGCTACGCCATCCACCGGGGGCGTCGTAAAACGTAATACGTGCATTAATCCGTCAGAGGAAACGCGGAATCAATTTATTTTCACCGTTCACCGAACAGATTTTGAATTTGTCATGTAAATGCTTTTGACGAACAACGCGTCGTCATCGTTATCAGCGCATCAGTGAACATCAACGTTTTAATAAAAAACTGATAATAATTTGGATAATTTGTTAAACTTGGGGATGGGTAAGGCTTCTTTTAATTACGAACATAAAGTGGTGTTTCAGATTAATCTGGAAGGCGTAATCTTAAATGTTTGATCTGCGAAGTATCGCCTGTTAGATCACCTGAAAGGTTTCCGATTGGAACTGAAATTGAAACCCGTCATCCCTCCAGTTAGAATCTTTCCCCACCCACTCAAACCTTGTGTATAAACTTTAATTTACTTCGTCAATTAATTGTGGAAGGGTACGCTACCTGCGTATACAACATGTTGTCGTTTGCAGGATCGAATCGGATCGCGATTCTCGATTGGTAAATTGAATTACTTTCTTGTAAACATAAACCTTATCGGAGTTTCCAATTACAAACTTTACCTGAAACTAAATTGCGCGAACTTATTTTTTTTAATTTATTTTTGGTTAATTTAAGACAAATTTAAATAACAAGTGAAAGATTTTTTTGCATAATACAATATTCTTTGTTGGTAGTCATTCTCTGTTATATTTGTTGGAAGTATATCTGCGTACTATTGGGGACTACATCGTGATATCCGTACAAAGAGGCGGCTCTCAACAAAGCACTTTGCTGAATGGCCGACGCCAAAGAAGTGTAGGACGGCAAGGACAGTTTATCCTCGAACAAATTTCCATATGTCACCTTTCCATTGGAAACATCATGATGGATGAGCAGATCCTTGCTTGGTAAAGAATGCAGTCCTCCGTTGTGAATCAAATATCCGTGATGCGACTGATCCTCGGTTATGTTATGTAATGGTGCAGAAGAATTTAGTGTGTCTACTTGCGGAAAAAATGAAATGGGTTCTAAAAAAATTAATTACAATAATTGTTAACTAAAAAAAATAACTTACTAAAAACTTGGTGTTCTGCCGTATTTGCAACAATCTTCAATTTATCCTTTAACATTTCTTTATTATCTTGTTTCGGTTTCCTTCTTGGTTTATATTTATAACCGGGATGATCCATCATGTGTTGAGTCCTCAATCTCTTCGCTTCGTCAATAAACGGTCTTTTATCACATTCAGATAAAGTTTTCCACTCAGTTCCTAAAACTTTTGATATTTCGGAATTATGCAATCTCGGGTAATCATTCGAAATATGTTTTCGTCGTATTCTCGACCAAACCATAAAAGCATTCATCGGTCTTTTAATATGCTTCACGCTGTGATCAGACATAATTTCATTTCTTTTTTTTATTACTTTTAACTATCACAACTGACGCGACGGTTGTTGTTACACTGAAAGGGAGGAGGGCACGGCATAATTTCACCGCTTGCGTTACGTGTTTAATGCTGAATAAACACCGATTTGAATCTCTTTGTTCAATTGATCATTTACCGTATTGTCCGAAATCTATTGTTCGCAGGAAAAAATTGCTCGCCGCTGTGGAAAACGCTCTCTATTCATTACACGACCACGGATTGTCCGCGCTTTTTTTATTTTAACATATTACCGCATAAATATTTTTTTATCGCCATTGCAGATGATTTTTTAATTTGCTCTATTCTTGTTTCCTCTATACACTCTCTATGTATATATTATCTATGTATAACCTCAGTCTACTGAATGTATTCACTATTCATGAATACGATTTTTGTTAACCATGTATCATTTTTATTTTACATACTATTATTATTATTATACCTACTATTTTTGTATTTTTTCTTTTCTTTACCGTTTTTTTAATATAATTCTTCCGGATGTAACGATCACAATGATGTTATTTTTATAACAAACATTATTTCTTTTTTACGTAAAATGACAGAATTTGAGAAATTTTTAAAAGTTTATTTATTACGTCAATAAACTGCTAAACGCAACAGACCTATAAACGATCTTCTGCTCATGAATATTATAGTTCATTATACAATTAAACATTTGACGTAAATGTTACTTGGAACATTTGAATGTAAACTAATAAATCTATGGTTCCACAAAGATCTGTACTTAGCCCGTTGCTGTTTTTCACATTTGTTATGACTTATCTAGGTGTTTACCACAAAACTCGAAGCCTTAAATTTCTGTCTTGATTTGAGTCCAATAATCTTGCAGTGAATTCGTTCAAGACTGAGTCATTTGCTGTGCAGCGAATTCCAGCAGATCGTACTCAGCCGTTAAAATATCTGTGATATTAGATTCGAAGCTCAGGAGATGAGCTTGTATATTTACAACTAGAAACGTGATAAATATAGTACCATTTGATTGTGGTTTGATCTACCACAAAACTCGGAACCTTACTTCGAAAACCAAATATTTCTATTTTAGTTAGAGTTCAATAATCTTGCGGTGAACGCGTGTAAGTCATTTGCTATATGATAAAACCTGATAAATATAGTACCATTATTATCGTTATTGCTTAGTACGGTTACTTTCACCCAGAGGTGTCCTACACCATTCTATGTTGGGGTTACTCCACCTATGCCCAGGTTTTTCGATTGCAAAGATGCTTGAGAGTCGTGACTGGTTTACGCTTTGCCGAATGCTGTAATAGCAAATTTTCTCAACTGAGTATATTGACTGAACATACTGATTTTTATATTGTACAGTATTGTTCAAAATATCATTACTGAGGCTACTCCAGTACTCCAAAATATTTAGTCAATCATGCTACGTGAGGCATGATTGATTTCAGAAAAATTCAAGCCAGATTGTAAACATATTCAATGAGAGCCTATTAACAACTGCATAGGGTTATCTATTATGGTTCAAAATCTAAATCAAATTCGAACTTAAAATTTTATAATATATCTATGTCATATATTTTGGAGTATTAAAATATAATAATATATGACTTGTAATATTTTGTTTTTTTAATGGATACAATCCCTGATTTTTACTTATTAAATTCGGTATTTTTTTAATTTCCAAAATATAAGGACCGACTGGTTTATATCTAATTGTAATAGAATAAAGCTAAAAATAATTTTTTTTATAAAATTTCTAAACATGTCTTTGTTTTTAGCAAATAAATACTTGTTTTAGTTGATAATTTAATTGTTTAAGAATTTTACTTAAATAATACGTCAAATTGCGTTATTTAAATCGTATTAATAATTCTTATTTCAACTTAATCTTTATTTCAGTTTTGAACAATTGTAAAAAGCGAATTCTTAAGATATCTTTATATTTCTTTTGTGATTTATAAAGGAAAGTATGCACTTATCCAAAAATAAAACCATGCGTGAACATCTCAATTTATTTTTGAGATATCAAGTTTTGAACTCAAATCAAATTTGTTGCATTTCATAAAATTAAAAATGTACTTATTTATATTTGAAAAATCTTGAATAATTGAATTTTTAAGATATCTTTATGATTTTTTTTGAGATATCAAGTTTTGTGCTAAACCTAAATTTGTGGTATTTAATAAAATTAAAAATGTTTAATTATTTTTAAGAAATCTTGAAAAATAGAATTTTTAACATATCTTTATGAATTTTTTATGTGATTTATAAAGAAAGGAATGTAGTTTTTCAAGAACTAATCCATCCGTGAATATCTCAATTAATTTTTGAGATATCAAGTTTTGTACTAAACCTACATTTGTGGTATTTAATAAAATTAAAAATTTCCTTCATCATTTTTGAAAAATCGTAAATAATCGAATTCTTAAGACATCTTCATGAATGTATCTGTGATTTATAAATGAAAGTTTTCCGAAAACAAAACTATGCTTGAGTATCTTAATTCATTTCGAGATATCAAGTTTTGAACTTGACCCATAAAAAATAACCCAACCCAACCCAAATTTGTAGCATTTCACAAAACTAAAAATGTTTATTTTTGAGAAATCTTTAAAAATAGAATTTTTAAGATATATTTATCAATTTTTTTTTGTGATTTATAAAGGAAAGTATGCAGTTTTTCAAGAACTAATCCATCCGTGAATATCTCAATTCCTTTTTGAGATATCAAGTTTTGTACTAAACCTAAATTTGTGGTATTTAATAAAATTAAAAATTTTCATCATTTTTGAAAAATCGTAAATAATCGAATCCTTAAGACATCTTCAGGAATGTATCTGTGATTTATAAAGGAAAGTTTTCCGAAAACAAAACCATGCTTGAGTATCTTAATTCATTTCGGGATATCAAGTTTTGAACTTGACCCAAAAAATATAACCCAACCCAACCCAAATTTGTAGCATTTCATAAAATTTAAAATGTTTAATTATTTTTGAGAAATCTTTAAAAATAGAATTTTTAAGATATCTTTATGAATTTTTTTTGTGATTTATAAAGAAAGGAATGCAGTTTTTCAAGAACTAATCCATCCGTGAATATCTCAATTCGTGTTTAAGATATCAAGTTTTGTACTAAACCTAAATTTGTGGTATTTAATAAAATTAAAAATTTCCTTCATCATTTTTGAAAAATCGTAAATAATCGAATTCTTAAGACATCTTCATGAATGTATCTGTGATTTATAAATGAAAGTTTTCCGAAAACAAAACTATGCTTGAGTATTTTAATTCATTTCGAGATATCAAGTTTTGAAGTTGACCCATAAAATATAACCCAACCCAACCCAAATTTGTAGCATTTCATAAAATTAAAAATGTTTATTTTTGAGAAATCTTTAAAAATAGAATTTTTAAGATATCTTTATGAATTTTTTTTGTGATTTATAAAGAAAAGAATGCAGTTTTTCAAGAACTAATCCATCCGTGAATATCTCAATTCGTTTTTGAGATATCAAGTTTTGTACTAAACCTAAATTTGTGGTATTTAATAAAATTAAAAATTTCCTTCATCATTTTTGAAATATCGTAAATAGTCGAATTCTTAAGACATCTTCATGAATGTATCTGTGATTTATAAAGGAAAGTTATCCGAAAACAAAACCATGCTTGAGTATCTTAATTCATTTCGAGATATCAAGTTTTGAACTTGACCCAAAAAATATAACCCAACCCAACCCAAATTTGTAGCATTTCATAAAATTAAAAATGCTTAATTATTTTTGAGAAATCTTTAAAAATAGAATTTTTAAGATATCTTTATGATTTGTTTTGTGATTTATACAACAAAGTATGCACCTCGCGGAGCACAAAGTCTTAAGTTTTGAATATAACCTTTTGGCATTTTATAAAATTTAAAAATGTTTTTGAATCAATATTAAAAATCTCAAAAGAACCGAGTTCTTAAGATATCTTGATGAATTTTGTTTTAATTTATAAAGGAAAGCATGCAGTTTTCTAAAAGAAAACCCATTCCTGTGCATCTCACTTCGTTTTTGAGGTATCAAGTTTTGAACTTAACCTAAATTTTTGGTATTTCATAAAATTAAAACTTTCTTTAATGATTTTAGAAAAAATTAAAAAAATAAATACTTTTTTTAGTTGATAATTTAATTGTTTAAGAATTTTACTTAAATAATACGTCAAATTGCGTTATTTAAATTGTATTAATAATTCTTATTTCAACTTAATCTTTATTTCAGTTTTCAACAATTGTAAAAAGCGATTTTTGAAGATATCTTTATAATTTTTTGTGATTTATAAAGGAAAGTATGCACTTATCCAAAAATAAAACCATGCGTGAACATCTCAATTTATTTTTGAGATATCAAGTTTTGAACTCAAATCAAATTTGTTGCATTTCATAAAATTAAAAATGTCCTTATTTATATTTGAAACATCTTGAAAAATTGAATTTTTAAGATATCTTTATGATTTTTTTTTGTGATTTATAAAGGAATCTAAGTATGCACTTTTTCAAGAACTAATCTATCCGTGAGTACCTCAATTCGTTTTTGAGATATCAAGTTTTGAACTTAACCTAAATTTGTGGCAGTTCATAAAATTAAAAATTTCCTTAATCATTTTCGACAAATCGTAAATAATTGAATTCTTAAGATAATTTCATGAAAATATTTGTGATTTATAAAGGAAAGTATGCACATTTCCGAAAATAAAACCAAGCGTGCGCATTTCAATTCATTTTTGAGATATCAAGTTTTGAACTTAACCTAAATTTGTGGCAGTTCATAAAATTAAAAATTTTTAATTATTTTTGAGAAATCTTGAAAAATAGAATTTTTAAGATATCTTTATGAATTTTTTTTGTAATTTACAAAGAAAAGAATGCACTTTTTCAAGAACTAATCCATCCGTGAATATCTCAATTCGTTTTTGAGATATCAATTTTGTACTAAACCTAAATTTGTGGTATTTAATAAAATTAAAAACTTCCTTCATCATTTTTGAAAAATCGTATATAATCGAATTCTTAAGACATCTTCATGAATGTATCTGTGATTTGTAAAGGAAAGTTTTCCAAAAACAAAACTATGCTTGAGTATCTTAATTCATTTCGAGATATCAAGTTTTGAACTTGACCCAAAAAATATAACCCAACCCAACCCAAATTTGTAGCATTTCATACAATTTAAAATGTTTAATTATTTTTGAGAAATCTTTAAAAATAGAATTTTTAAGATATCTTTATGAATTTTTTTTGTGATTTATAAAGAAAGGAATGCAGTTTTTCAAGAACTAATCCATCCGTGAATATCTCAATTCGTTTTTGAGATATCAAGTTTTGTACTAAACCTAAATTTGTGGTATTTAATAAAATTAAAAATTTCCTTCATCATTTTTGAAAAATCGTAAATAATTGAATTCTTAAGACATCTTCAAGAATGTATCTGTGATTTATAAAGGAAAGTTTTCCGAAAACAAAACCATACTTGAGTATCTTAATTCATTTCGAGATATCAAGTTTTGAACTTGACCCAAAAAATATAACCCAATCCAACCCAAATTTGTAGCATTTTATAAAATTAAAAATGTTTAATTATTTTTGAGAAATCTTGAAAAATAGAATTTTTAAGATATCTTTATGAATTTTTTTTGTGATTTATAAAGGAAAGAATGCAGTTTTTCAAGAACTAATCCATCCGTGAATATCTCAATTCGTTTTTGAAATATCAAGTTTTGTACTAAACCTAAATTTGTGGTATTTAATAAAATTAAAAATTTCCTTCATCATTTTTGAAAAATCGTAAATAATCGAATTCTTAAGACATCTTCATGAATGTATCTGTGATTTATAAAGGAAAGTTTTCCGAAAACAAAACCATGCTTGAGTATCTTAATTCATTTCGAGATATCAAGTTTTGAACTTGACCCAAAAAATATAACCCAACCCAACCCAAATTTGTAGCATTTCATAAAATTAAAAATGTTTAATTATTTTTGAGAAATCTTTAAAAATAGAATTTTTAAGATATCTTTATGATTTGTTTTATGATTTATACAACAAAGTATGCACCTCGTGGAGCACAAAGTCTTAAGTTTTGAATATAACCTTTTGGCATTTTATAAAATTTAAAAATGTTTTTGAATCAATATTAAAAATTTCAAAAGAATCGAGTTCTTAAGATATCTTAATGAATTTTGTTTTAATTTATAAAGGAAAGCATGCAGTTTTCTGATAGGAAACCCATTCCTGTGCATCTCACTTCGTTTTTGAGGTATCAAGTTTTGAACTTAACCTAAATTTTTGGTATTTCATAAAATTAAAACTTTCTTTAATGATTTTAGAAAAAATTGTAAAAAATCGAATACATAAGATATCTTCATGATTTTTTCTGTGATTTATAATGGAAGGTATGCACTTTTCCGAGAACAAAACCATACGTCAATATCTCAATTCATTTTTGAGATATCAAGTTTTGGACACGGCCTAAATTTGTAGCATTTAATACAATTAAAAATGTCCCTAATCATTTTGAAAAGTCTTAAAAAAACGAATTCTTTATGCATTTTCCTGCAGTTTTCCGAGAAGTAATCCATCTGTGACTATCTCAATTCGTATTTGAGATATTAAGTTTTGGATTGAATATGTATTTGTGGTGTTTCATAAAATTAAAAATTTTCTTAATTTATTTTCTTACTAATAAATTTAAATATGTTGATGATTTTTTTGTGATTTATAAGGGAATGAATACATTTTTCCGAAAACTAATCCATCTGTGAGTATTTCAAATGGGTTTTGAAATATCAAGTTTTGAACTTATCTAAATTTGTGGCATTTCATAAAATTTTCTTAATCATTTTTTAAAAATCGTAAAAATTCGATTTTTAAGATATCTTGATGATTTTTTTGTGATTTATAATGAAAAGTACGCACTTCTCCAAGCATAAATCCTTCCATGGGCATCTTAGTTCGTTTCTGAGATATAAAGTTTTGAATTTAAGCTAAATTTATTGCATTTCAAAAACTTAAAAATTTTCTGAATCACTTTCGATAAAGGAAACTGTGCACTTTTCTGAAAACAAACCCTTGCGTGAGTATCTCAATTCGTTTTTGAGATATCAAGTTTTAAACTGATTCTAAATTTATGGCGAAATTAACAATTCTTATAATTTTTTTAACTCGCTTACGAACTATGTGTAAAAATGGGTCCTGTAATTTTTTCTCATATTTTATGGGTCGAAATATAAGAAATGTTGGGAAACTCTGTTCTAGGACATAACCTTTTTATCTTTTATTTATAAAACATATCAACATGGTATCAGTTAGTAGCATAATAATTTCTAAAATGCGTTTAACGCTAATATTATTTTTAAAATGTAAATAAATTTAATAGATAGATAAATTTGAATCGAATCGGCAAGTCGATTTCTTATTGTTTTAAAATAAAGCTAAAAGTAAATTTTTTTATCAAATTTTTAACACAAAAAATCGTAATCTAACAAAAAAAGTATTAATTTTATTTTCTAGCACTATTAAAGCAATGCAACAAATAATGCTCAAATTGAGAGTACCCCGAAATTATTACTTTTTGTTGTTGAATTGCTATTTTACGCCAATAAAATAGTTATAGATGACATAGATGGCAGTTTTTTGAAATATTGTAGAAGTTTATTTTTAGTATTATTTTAAAATAATGACAAATTTTGCAAATTTAGTAAACTAATAATCGATATTGTTAAAGAAATGTTTTTTCGTCATGAACAAATTAAAGATAATTTTATTTAATTTTGTACTTTTTATTAAGACGAATTTTATTTGTTATAGTTCTACCGGTTTCGGCCCTGTTTAGGCCATCTTCAGGAACTTTCGAGCACTGTTGATCTTCAGATTGTTAAAATCTATTCAAAATTTGTTGGTTTTTATAATGGCGTGTTTTATTTTATGATAAAACAATAATAATAAAATGAAGATGAAGATGGCCTAAACAGGGCCGAAACCGCTAGAACTATAACAAATAAAATTCGTCTTTATAAAAAGTACAAAATTAAAAAAAAGTATCTCTGATAATCAATAGCTGTTTCCATTTAAAAAAAATCAAAATTGTGGCTATATCCTAAAATCTAAAACCGAAAAAAAATTAATTAGTCATCACATCTGTTAAGAAGTGTTTTAGAAAAACAAAAGACGATAGTATTGGAATTATTCTTATTCGGCATTGGAATTATTTATAGAAAGAGATTAAGACATTCTTACATCGAATTTGAACTATCCAACCTACTTAAAATTTTTTGCAAAATACCTAAAAGTTGCCTTTTCATTAACAATTAGTTAATTGTTTTGAATTTAATGCAGTATATCTTAAGTAGTAACTTAAGAATTACGAATTTTATTTGTACAGACACCAAATGAATTGAATTTGTCGAAACATAGATCAATGTGTCAAACCCAATTAAAAATGAACAACTTTTTATTTACTATACCGAATATGTTCCCTATTCACAAAAATGTTTTTTTAAACATTATTGCTAACTGCATTTTATACCACATATAGGTATAATCGCAATAATTTTATAATGATTTTTTTCAATTAAATTATTTTTTTGAAAACTTTTCATTCACAACTTTTAGTAACATTTGAAACATCCAACTTTAGATGGAAAATTGGGACAATACATATTAGAGTTCCATACTGAAACTGTACTACGGATAAGTTTCAATCTTGCGTGCGTGTGCTGGTTCATTGTGCGAAATCCACAACTAAGTTATTAACTAGTGTACGCGACAATGCGATTTTGTAATGAATGCTGCGTTATTCACAGTGCACCTGCGACGCTCTAAATTGGTAATTAGCGGGTGAAGTCGGTGTGAAATCCGCCGCAGTTCTCACAGGCGAATGGCCAATAATATAATCACCGAGCCAGTCATCCGCTGGGGGGCGCTAAAGGGATTCGAGTATCGTAGGGGGCGTTCGACGCACCTTCCAATAATTCCTGATGATGATCCTTAGAAAACATCATTATCATATAGGTACGCTTTTAAATTTGCATTTTATTCATTTTTATTCTTTCCTTGGTTTTAATTAAAGAAAATCTTTAAGACGGTTCTTGAAATTAATTAAAAATCACTTCCAGACATTTAAGATGGTTTTGGTTTGAAAAGAGAATAGGTCTTTAAAAAGCTGAAATAAGGCAGAGGAGAGATATTAAAGGTGACGATACGCCTCCCTTTTTGTTGAATGAGTTTTAATCTTGGTGAGCGAGAAAGAGAGAGATTCTGTGAGGTTCGGTTGACGCGATATTAAAACTGACGTTTCTAACGCTTTTTGGACGCATTATGCCACCTTTTAGGGGAGGCCATCAAAGCCAGGTGGGATGAACACGACAGATTTCCCATTGTAATGCGAATAAAACAATTATTGTGGCGGAAAGCCTGTTCTCTCTCTCGGATTGCCTCGCTCAATACACAAACACAAAAGTGAATCAATCTCTTCTACTGTCCCCTTTACCTGTTCCTAGATAATACTCCTGAGTATTATTATCATCCTCGAATATTAAATTTTCAATATACAGTGCACTCCGGTTAATAGGAAAGTCCGTTTTATCGAGATAAAAGTAGAAGGATAAAACTTTTTATGCGTATTTTATATTCGTTTATTAGGTTCAATAATTCGGTTAATCGGTCCAACCAATTTGTACAAAACAAAATACAGTTTTAACAATATGCAACATGATTGCTTTATCGTGATGATTCATTACGTTTCAAGGAAGAGACATGTTGATCCAAAACCTCCAGTTATTGGCAATCGATGATTTAAAGAGGTTTAAATAGTTTAGACGTACAATACCATTCAAACCAGTGTTATTAGTTTTAAACAATTTATTAAAAACTATTTGTTTTAAACATGTTTAAAACACTAACATATAAAACCTAACATGTTTTAAACTAAATTTGTTTTAAACAGTTTAAAACCTGTTTAAAATCATAGGACTTTGTTTGAAAGATTATTTATAAAAGACACAATAAATAATATTATAAAGTATTTACTTGTAATTTGTTAAGTTGTGTGTTAAAACTATTGCTTCAAAATGATTTTTGTTTCGTAATAATATCTCAATTCGTCTTTGAGATATGATGATGTAAATTAGATTATTCAATTTAACCTCAATAACAAGAGAGGTGATTTAAAAAGAATTGTATCTTTTTAATTTATGGAATCGAAATAATTATAATTGGTGAGTTAAAACTAGATTAAATTTGCTTCAAAATGGTTTTTATTTCATAATAATATCTCAATTCGTCTTTGAGATATGATGATGTAAATTTCATTATTCAATTTAACATTAATAATAAAAGAGGTGATTTAAAAACATTTTATCTTTTTAATTTATGGAATCGAAATAATTATAATTGGTGTGTTAAAACCAGATTAAACTTGCTTCAAAATGATTTTTATTTCATAATAATATCTCAATGCGTCTTTGAGATATGATGATGTAAATTAGATTATTCAATTTAACCTCAAAAACAAGAGAGGCGATTTAAAAAAATTGTATCTTTTTAATTCACGGAATCGAAGAAATTATAATTGGTGTGTTAAAACTAGATTAAATTTGCTTCAAACTGATTTTTATTTCATAATAATGTCTCAATTCGTCTTTGAGATATGATGATGTGAATTACATTATTCAATTTAACCTCAATAATAAAGGAGGTGATTTAAAAACATTTTATCTTTTTAATTTATGGAATCGAAATAATTATAATTGATGTGTTAAAACCAGATTAAATTTGCTTCAAAATGATTTTTATTTCATAATAATATCTCGATTCGTTTTTGAGATATGATGATGTAAATTAGATTGTTCAATTTAACCTCAATAACAAGAGAGGCAATTTAAAAAGAATTGTATCTTTTTAATTTATGCAATCGAAATAATTATAATTTGTGTTAAAACTAGATTAAATTTGCTTCAAAATGATTTTTATTTCATAATAATATCTCAATTCGTTTTTGAGATATGATGATGTAAATTAGATTATTCAATTTAACCTCAATGACTATATCTCACTTGAGCAGAGTTTATATAAGCCATAATTTGGGCGTAAGGGTTCGATTTTTGGTTTAAAAATATTCTTAAATATTTCATTTATTTCCAATTAATAAATTTCCATTTATTTCGCTTGTTTAAAACACAGTTTAAAAAAGGTTTAAAAAACAATTTTTTGGTAGCAACGTAAAATAAGTTTAAAACAAAAAAACTGTTAAAAACAATTAAAAACAGGTGTTAAATTACCTAAAATTAAAAAAAAACTGTTCTTTTCAACCCTGATTCAAACACAATTGTGCTCATCCTTTGAACCAACTAAATAATATCCGATTAGATTTTTTTACTTTTTTAATTGGAACAATCACTTAATGGGGACAAATTACCCAAGGCCTAAAGGGTTCCAATTAAACTGAGTGCACTGTATTCATGATGTACAATGGGTTGGTTATTAAAGTTTTATTGAAATAATAATTTTTTTATTATCTTGGGTTTTAGAATTTTATAAAATAAGTTGTTTTTTTAGTGTTGTAATTTATATAACTAAAATTTTATATGTAACGTAAATTTACATTGAGTTTATTTATTGAGACCGTTTCGAGTTATAAAAGATATCAAGACCGTGTGGCCTAATGGATAAGGCGTCGGACTTCGGATCCGAAGATTGCAGGTTCGAGTCCTGTCACGGTCGACGAATCAAATTTTTTTTTCATCAATGAATTTTTGTTATTTAATTGATATTTTATTTCAAATAATGTTAATTAATTTTGATATAAAACTCATATATTTATAATTATAATTACAAAAACAAATAATAAGTGAACTAATTTTTAGTTAATGTTGGAAGCGACGCGACATCTAGGGAGTAGTGGTTGAATTTTCGATTATGAATGGGTTTTCTACAAAAATTGATTACTTTTTAAATGACATTGTATGAATTTTGTAAGCAATTCGATTATACCTCAATTTTTTTAATTAATAAAATAGTTTGCTCTACATTAATAAGTCCTAATATTAAGTAAATTATAGATGACAATCTTAAATACTAAGGTCTTTCTATTTATACATACATTCTAGAAAGATTTCCACATTTAGTTAAGTGCGGAAGGCCAAATCCAGGGGGCGACACCGTCGAAATAAATTAATTTCAAGAGCTCATATGGAGCTGATCTCGACTAATCGAACATATTTGTGTTTGTCGACTAGAGAGGGCGCTCTAAATTTATGAATAACTATGAGTTTTACTGTATTATTGTTAATAATATTCCTAATCTATCGTTGTGTTTCATACATTGTTTTATGTTTTTATTAATTAAGTATACAGGGTGTCTCACGTAACTGATTTATTAACACGTTGACTGCCACGACAATTTTCAGGATTCCAATCCAAAAAGACAAATTAATTTTATTATGTTATACTGTTATAAACTCTAATTAGGATTAATATAAATAATCAAAAAGCGTAGGGAATGTAATTTTAGAAAAAAACGATCATACGAATTATCTCGTGGTTGGCTTCTGTAACAAAAAACTCTTCGCGGAAGCCAACTACGAGTTAATTCGTACATACCTAACACGTTTCGACTTGTCGCTTTGCTACCACTGAGTACGTGATATATATATTCAGAATTGGACGACAGTAGCGATTCCGAATTTTCTGAAAATTCAATGGACATTGATTATGAAGTAGTCTCCGAAACTGAAGATAATAATGATGTGTCCGAAACAATTTGGGTGACAATTTGTGGACAGAAATTCCACAAAACCCTGAATTATTTGTTTTCCAAGGAAACGTTGATTTTAAATTGGATACGACAAATTTTACAGTGCAAGCGCTTTAGACTTACTTGTTTCGGAGGAGTTTCTTGCATTATTGGTTGAACAAACTAATTCATACGCTAAGCAAGATATTGCAAATCTTAAAAAAATAAAGAAGTTTAACAGGGCGTCACAGTGGATAGATGTGACAGTGTCAGAAATGAAAATTTTTATTGCACTTTTGTTACAAATGGGCCCTAGTACATTTCCTCCAATAGAGCATTATTGGTGTAGAAGTAAACTATATAATGTAATGTTTTGGCGATTGCATATGAGTCGAAATAGATTTCAATTGCTACTGCGTTATTTTCATTTAGTTGATAATTCAGTACTAAAGACCGGATTAAAAGGCACAAAAAAAGACGGAAAAAGGCACTTAAAAAGGCATGAAATTTTGGCAACAAAAGCATTAAAAGGCATAAAAATTAGAAATGGAAAAAATTGCTATACCTAATTAATAATGTATTTTAATAACGTTTTCATTAAAAAATACATCGTTAAACTAAACATTCATATATAATTATTAAACCACTAATCACGAAATCAACTAATTATTAAATGCTGTTCTAAATGTTTCATTGTGAAGTTGTGTCTTCTCTCACTTAAGGTATTCTTGTAAGCCGAAAAACCTGTCTCCACGTCCACACTTGTAATTGGTGCATACTTGAACTTTGTAATTAATGCGGGATTCATAATAAATCCAGTAACAATTTCACCACTTAAAATTGATGTATTTTTTGTAATGTGGCAAATCCTTCATTTTTACACAGAACGTCATTAAATTTATTCGTAATTATTTGACCAATATGTCCTGGTACGCTATACGTGCTGTCTTGAAACTTTTTAATCATTTCTATTGCAGTCACTAAAGGTTAATCCTGTTTTTCAAGTGATTTTATAGATTCACTTATATAACTGTAATTGCTTTTTATAAATGCCAAATTATTTTGTAGCTCCACTTCTTTTAAGACGACCTGGCAATCTTGTATTGCTTTACTACTTGTAGCCGGAAATTCATTTATTAATTGTTTAAAATGATCTAAGGCGTTTGTGTAGTATATAGCGGCATCTAGCCATGTTCCCCATCTTGTTAGAACTGGTTGTGCTGGTAATGGGGTATTTGGTAACCGCTCTCTAAACAATTCTACCCTTAAAGGGGCTTTAACAAATATTTGTTTACCGCTAACTGTAACCTTATAGTTTCTGCTACTCGATTAAGCCCATGTGCTAAGCAAGTACAATGAATTAAATTAGGGTAAAACATCTTCATATTAGACGCAGCTTTTACCATGTATGTCGCTGCGTCCGACACCATCAGTAAAATTTTATCATTCGGTACCGGCTCCGGTAAGAAAAAATGCGTTCATTTGTCGTGAATAAATCTTGTTACCGTATTATTATTTGTTTTACTTAATTCTTTCGTACTTATTAGAAAACTTTTTGACGAATTTTCATCACTTAATACTCCAAGTATTAAATTTGCCACGTATCGTCCACATACATCAGTTGTTTCGTCTACACTTATCCAAACATAATTATTTCCAATATTTTTTATTTCTTGAATAACTTCTTTGTAGACTGAAGTAATATAATTTTTGCGGAGATGGCTTTCATCGGGAATATGCATTGTACAATATGTTTGTAAAAAAGTTTTGAAATATTTATTTGTCACTTTATAGATTGGTATGTTTGCTTTTATCAAAGCTTTGCAAAGATCAAAATTGAATTTTGATTGTTCAGTGTAGCCGGATGTTGATGCCACAGATTGTATAGCTGTACCTGTAGTTTGTTGTTTTTTGGATTGACTTTTAGTCAGTTTTAATTTTTCCTGATGCAATGATGTTTTGACATGCTGAATTATGTAGTATTTCTTGTCACAATTAATCTGTTAACAGTAATTTAATAACGGCAGTATTTTATAATATCTTCATTAATTATTAAAGAATCAATATATTGTTCTATTAATTTTAGTGATCGAAGTACTACATTGAATCAATAGTGAATTTTGGGACATGCTATTTTTTATAATTTCCAATTTTTACCGTAAAAAGATTTAAATTTCGGTTTTAAATATTTAAAAATCTTTGGTATTATACATAATTTAATCATTATTTAAAAATATAATTAATATAATTAATTGTTTTTACTTGATTAACTCCATCAATAGTTACGATTTTTGAACAGGCTTGGCAAAATAAACGATTGCGTTCATATTTCAATTCCTTGTAATCTGTAATCCATTCTTCTATGGTTGGCTTTTGTTTCGGCATTGTACTATGCAAGAACTTCACACTGTCACTCGAGTAATTTTAATACAACTAAATGAATTGAAGACTCGACGCAAGTCAAACCACATACGGGGAATCCCGTGTAAGACACCCGCGTACGACACGGCACGACAGGGAATTCCAAAGCTTAAATTCGGATCGATGAAAAACGCGGATCTTACGTCAGACGGCACAACGAGGAAATGTACAGAGGCGCATTGAAATATTTTTTCATAATTCAACCAATTTTCGGGGAAAAGACGCCAAAAAGTTGGAAAAAGGCTTTAAATAGGCATAAAAAAATAATAGGTCTTATTTCACTTATTTTTAACTGATTCGTAAAGATATTTAAATATATTTGTAATGCCTTTAATTTTGAGCATAAGCATATTTTCTATAAATCCGGTCTTTACTCAGTACTATCTTCTGATAGATTATATAAGATAAGACCTATATTGAATCATTTCAATGATATTATGAGCCAAAACTACGTGCCAAATAAAAATATTTGTATTGATGCATCAATACTGCTATGGCGTGGAAGATTATATTTTCGCCAATACATAAAAAATAAAAAACATAAATATTGTATCAAACTATGAACTCTGCGAGTCCGATGGTCTTGTTATGAAAATAAGAATTTATAGCGGAAAATCTGAGAAAACTGACAATAATTTAGGTCTCACAACCTAAATTATTAATTATTGTCATTTAGCTGAAGATTATCTCGATGAGGGATATACACTATACATAGACAATTTTTATAATTCTGTTACACTTATAAAATTACTGACAATCCGAAAAAGTTACGTATATGGAACTTTACGAAACAACCGAAAGGAGAATCCCCAAGATGTAATAAATCGAACGCTGAAAAAAGGGGAAGTTACCTGGCAGTGAAATGGTCCCGTTACTGTATGTAAATGGAAAGACAAACGAGAAGTATTGACTATTGAACTAAAATTAGAACTAACACTAGCACTAACACTAGAACTATCACTAGAACTATTACTAGAACTATCACTAGGACTAACACTAGATCTAAAACTAGAAACTTTCGGGTTTTGCCGTGCGTTTTTTGAAAAAATGTTTGACGTTTCGGATGCCATGTTGCAACCTTCTTCAGAAACTGGTTCTAACTTGAGTTAGAGTTCTAGTGATAGTTCTAGTGATAGTTTTAGTGTTAGTGTTAGTTCTAATTTTAGTTCAATTAACACCGGTCGTGAAAGCCTTCGTACTTATAAAGTATTGACTATTTCAACATGCATATTGTTGAAACGGTGGAGGTATCCAATCTCAATGGTAAACTTTCGACAAAACTAAATTTAATTCGAGATTATAATAAAGGAGTGTCTGGTATTTATCGATCAGATCAAATGCTGGCTTACTACACATGCCTAAGAAAAACTATTAGGTGGCCTAGAAAGGTTGCGTTACACATTATAGAAATATATATACACAATGCGCATAAAATATTAAATATTATTAACATTAAATATTAAAGTAACTCCATCTAAAATAAAACTAATAAAATTTAGGGAAGAATTCGTCATTGTTTTGATGGGAGAATAGTTTCAACCATTGCGGAGAAAATAAGATTACAATATCTTCATTATTTGGAGTGTATTCCACTCAGGCTAAACAACGCCGAGGAATGCGTTATTTCTGCCCAGTTTGTGAAGAGAACCAGCCCTTTGTGTGGAAGATTGTTTCAAAAAGTATCATAAACAATAAACGTATTATTTTGTATAAAGACAATAATGATTTTGAATAAATCAGATAGTATTAAATTTTCTGTCATGGAAACATTTGTTTTTTTTAAATATAATGCTAACTGTACGGCTATGGAAAATAAACAAACTACGAGAAAATTCGTACTTGGCGTCCCAGCCCAGAACGTACACTACGAGTTATCTCGTAGTTGGCAGTCAACGTGTTAAAATATTTTAGGTTGCATTATTCGTAGAGGCTTGAAATTTGGTAACCTAGGTTGTTTATTTGGATCTTTTAACTTAAAATATTTTGAAATATTCCGTCAATAAAATAATATTGTATTATTAAAAATTATAAGAATAAAGAAATATATCATAATTGTTTAATAAATTATTATATAATCTTTGATATATTTATTAATCTTTTTCAAATTAATTTGAAAAAGATTAATAAAACAATTTATTTCTTTATGTTGTAGGATAGATGTAAAAATAAAACAATTTTCTTGTAAATTATTTATGTTTTGAAATAATGTTTTTGGCTGATTTATATATGGGATCACTTCCCTTATATCTAGAATCTTTTCTGTTAAGTATTCTATTTACCAACTGTTCAGTTGTGAATACACAATAGTGTAAATTGATTCATAGGTTAAATTCAAAACAAATAAATAATATTTTTTCTGGTATTTTTCTTTACTTTTTCAGGTCGATCTATCAAACAAAGATTAAGAGAACATAAATAAAATCCTAATTCAAATTTCGGCAGGCATATGCTTAATAATAATCACATTTTTTTGAGCAAAAATATGTTTCTTTACTACACAAAGAAAACAAAGGATTTAAGCTGAATTTACTAGAAATTTACGAATTTGATAAATTTAAATACAAAAACCAACATAAAAATTGCCTGAATGATCAAATTCAAATGAATAAAACCCCATTATATAAATTCCTAAAAAAAAGCCATTTGATCCACTTTAATTCAATTTTAAATTTAGAGTAAAACAAGATTTATATATTTACCTACATCACCAAAGAACAACCTTTCATCTCTTTTGTAAGTTCATACTACTAATACCAGTCCAACCAAGATTTATAATACAGACTTTTACATATTTTAATATAAGAATGTTTAGTTTGTGACATGATTAATTTTATTTATCTATTCATTTTAATATATTCGTTTGTTATAATTTTAACTGATTTATATTTTATAAAATCGATTACTTATTATTCACAAAATGAAAGTGAGTTACTAAAATTACTAATTGTACTTCCTATTACAGTGTCTCTGATGATGGCGTAAGCCGAAACCGGTTAGACAGTAAATTTAAAAAATACCACAAAAAGGATTATTTATTTGTTTTGAATTTAATCTATAAGAAACAGCTGGTCCCCTTGGATCAAAACATGAATCTCCTTTATCTAAATTGATTTATTTTAATAATCGGACTAAATCAATTGGTTTGATAGATCCTTTTGTAAAGTCAAAAGAGATGGGTTGTTGCATTATCAGGAATTATGGTTGATGATACATACATGGTACACCAAGGCCTTCAAACCCATTTAAATATTTTGTTTTTGTGCAAAATGATACGTGCGGTTGTATAACCATTTCGTCAAAACGCAATATACATTGTTTTTCATTTGGCATGAATGGTAAAACTATTTCTTTTAAGTTTTCTAAAATTTTTTGCTTGATTTTCACATTGAGGTAAAATGAGCGTTACCTACTCTTTTTTGCGACCTGTCTCCTTGGCATCCATTTCCATTAAATTTTTATTTCCACAAAATTCTACCTCAGTATTAAACAATGTTGGAAATTTTTCTGGGTTTGGGAACAAGTACCTGGAGGACACATTATTATCACAACCACTTATAGCACATGTGCGATAACGTACATCTGAAATGCTACATAGAACAATTTTTTAATAACTTTCTTCGAAAGCTCTTAAATATTTTTAACAAACAGTTATACTTACAATATTATCAAGGATTCATAAAAACATTAACTGCACCAATAAGAGAGGATGAGGGCAAATAAAGGGTTGGGTTGGGTTAATAACCATTTTTCATGTTTAGCTACCTAAATAATAACAGATTTAGAAACAAATATATTCCCTTTATCATTATACTTTTCCCAATCCCTCTTGCTTTAAAATGTTAGTAATGATAATAATTACCATTTATTATCATTTCGGTTAAACTTGGACTCCTAATACCCTTAATGTTATTCATCTAATGGACGAATACACAATTTTTAATTCATGACTTGAGTCAAATCAAGTCAAATTGATTCAAATGTCAAATTTTGCACGTTTTTAAATTTGAATGAATGAAATTTACTATTTTAACTACTTTGCGATGTATAAGCCATCTCAGGAATCTAAGTCTCTAAATCTTAATTCAAACTAAAATAAACAATTATAAACTTACTTCATAGGGGTTTTTAACGTCAACAGCATTCGGTAAAATAAAATCAAACAAAATTAATATAGAAATGTATAACTACAATGCAAGAAGAATTTAATGTAGTTTAATGTAGTGGAGAACGTAATAAAAACTTTTTTCTTTAATTCAGGTTAAATCAACTTTTATGCTAAATGCGTTCACAATGAAAGGAATAAATTCGGTAAATTTTTAGAAATTGCTTAAATTATTTATTTGTGGTTTACATACGAGTTTAAGTTAATACTAAATATAAGTTGTAGACCTTAACCCAACCCAACTAGCTAGTTAGCATAAAATATTAACCCAACCCAATTAGTTAGTTATAATGGATAAAAAACTGAAAGGAATTTATTGGATGACGAAGAGTACTTTCATGTTGAAACTCTAAAAAGCGAAAAAAATATAAAAACTATAAAATAGACAATCAAAAGGTTACCGATTATAAAGGGTAAAAAACTTACATAAAAATAAATAATATCTTGAGAAATAAACATTAAAAAACATTTAAATACATATTCGAATATTTATGAAACGGTTTACACATTAAAACGAAAAATAGACACAAAAAGTTGCATAAGCCTTTTTGTTATACAAAACGATTTTTGTTGAACTGATTTCAAGCACATCTGGCGTTAAATGGTACTACGAAGAAAGTGGATTTTTCAAAAAAATACTTGATAAACCACAAAATATGATACTTAAAAATGTTTATAACTCACAACAAGGTATAGATTTAGATGAATTTAGAAAATGTTTGTGGTTGTTAAACTCTGTTATGTCATTCAATAATATGTCACCGTTATTATGAATGTTAATAAAATACTCCTCGTAAAATATATTAAAATCTAAAGATCAAGTTCTTTAGATTTTAGTATATTGCGTAATAATTCGATGCTATTACGGAGCATGTTTATTGTGATGTCATGTTTGCAGTCTTTTATTTGTTTTTATTTCAAATTTTTTGTTTTTATTAACCTTAACCCACTCCACCTAACTACTGAGTATTAAATATTAAAAAAAAAAATTAAATATTAGTTTTGTTGGGTTAAACCATTAACCTTGTCTGAACCCTACCTAACTAGTCATTTAGCGCTAAATAGCGCAGTTTTTGTTCCCCAATTAAAGCGTGAAGGACCATTTGTTTACACCTGTCAATCATCTATTGTAATGCAAAGGAATGTTAAGCAGGTAGCTTGTTTTTGTTCCAAAATTATACAGATAAGATCCAGTCCAACTAATGTTTAGTGCCAACCAGCTGGTTGGCTTAGGTTGGGTTAAACTTAGTGGCTATCTAACTTAAATAATATCTAGTATTAACTAGCTAGTTGAGTTAGGCTAGATTCAGATGTGACGTTCTTTTCCCGGTTCGGTCCTGGGATCAGAGTCTTGGCACTTGTTCTTAAGTTTCGGGATGTTCTTTAATGTTCTCGGGCGCCACCTTTTTAGAGAGGGGAGGTCCTCTTTCGCCTATCGGGTAACTTTTTGGGGTTACAGCCGGAGATTTCAGGGATTTCGGATAAATGGTGATGTTTGCAAAAATACGGTATTAAAAAAAATAATTGTCAAAGGTTGTCTATTATTTTTTTTTATTAGTAATTTACGACGTATCCTACCCCTACAGAACCTCAATTAAAGTCTTGGACCCTGGAGCTCGTACGGAAAACAATGAAAAACGGGATGCGTCTAGGATTCGCTCCTCTAAAAGGACAAGGACTGAACGGGATGCACCTAGGATTCGCTCCTCTAAAAGTGCAAGGACTGAACGGGATGCACCTAGGATTCGCTCCTCTAAAAGTGCAAGGACTTAACGGGATGCACCTAGGATTCGCTCCTCTAAAAGTGCAAGGACGGAACGGGATGCACCTAGGATTCGCTCCTCTAAAAGTGCAAGGACGGAACGGGATGCACCTAGGATTCGCTCCTCTAAAAGTGCAAGGACTTAACGGGATGCACCTAGGATTCGCTCCTCTAAAAGTGCAAGGACGGAACGGGATGCACCTAGGATTCGCTCCTCTAAAAGTGCAAGGACGGAACGGGGTGCACCTAGGATTCGCTCCTCTAAAAGTGCAAGGACTTAACGGGATGCACCTAGGATTCGCTCCTCTAAAAGTGCAAGGACGGAACGGGATGCACCTAGGATTCGCTCCTCTAAAAGTGCAAGGACGGAACGGGATTTAGTACAAGGCACAGGTTCAAGAAAATACCAAAGCTCCACAAAAATAAATTTAATATGTATCGAAAAAATTACTTACAATTATAATATCTTTTCGGATTTTTTTTTAAGCGGCTTGTAGCTCTTCAGCTTGGATTCGGATTTGCGTTTCGGAGTTAAGTCTCGGAGTTAACTTTTACGTTTCGGAGTTACTTTTCCAAGTGCTCGTTGTGGCGATTTACGCCCCTATTTATACCAATTCGGCGTTGAACTGGTTATGACAGGGTGGGAGTTATGACAAAAACTGGTCAAAAATCTAACAATATTCTTAATTTCTCCAGAAAACGCTTAATTAACGAAATTGTCTAAATTTTAACTACGGGAAACGATTCAGGATCTTAATTTTACCTATATACAGTTTTTGATTTATCAAAAATCGGTCTATAAACGGCTTATAAATAATTATTTTCCCTTTTTTTATTTATAAAAGTTATTAACAATTAAAATTGTTTATAATAAAAATATCTTGTACTTAATAAATAAGCATACCCAAAAATCAAAACCGAAATCGGAACAATGGTTTTACTTCAAAAGAACAAAACACTTTTCACAAACACGTGTTTTCATTAATTAATGTTTTTCACTCACTTATTGGACACGGGGGGTTTTATTTCGGCACTTGTGGATTGATGTCATCTCGGGCGTCCTGATTCCTGTTATTTTTCCTTCGGATGGTTAAAAGGGTTGATTATTTCTTTCATTTTATTGTTTAATTTTTATTTAATCAATTCTCCTTTACGTATTGGCGGATCTTCTTAAAACTTGCTCAACGTTTATTCGGTAAAGTTATTAATTTTTTTTAATAGTTTTTATTTTCCTCTGTTTCTTACTTCCGCACCACAAAACACGTGCTTCTCTGTAGTAGCTGAACGGTAGCGGTACGGTGGTTCGTATCTACATACAAATCTCGCGGCGGACTCTGGATAAAATTCGGTGAACAACACTGGTTTAATTTCGGTTGATTTTGGCGTTTTATTTTACCAAAATTAATAAAAATTTTGCACGGACACGAGTTCTTGACACTATCAGTTTTAAAGTTAAAATGAGATTTATTGCTTTCTCGGTTAAAATAGATTTTCGGTGATTGAGTTAAATCATTTCCATCGGAAAACTTGAAAAATTAAACTTTAATTAGTGATATTTTATTAATTACTTAAAACAGATAACTGTAATTTAGATGACAGATTTTGGAAAACGGAAATTTTATCGGTGTGTGATTTGGGTTGCTTATGTTAATAATTTAAAATTTAGAAATGAATATCCTTTTTATTAATTAAATGAAATTAAATTAATGAAAAAAAAAAAAATAAATAAAAAAAAATGTAACTTCGTTACACAGATAAAGTTGATGGCTCAACCCAACCCAACCCAACAAATACTTTCTGCTAAACGATCCTTTGGTGCTATGATCTTCAAGTAATATCTAGTATTAACGTAAATTATCTAAATAAATCACAAATCAAAAGTTTAAATTAAAATTAAAAAAGAGCAATTGCCAAACGTTCGCCGAATTAATACTTTTCATTGTGAACGCACTGTGTATAATGAATACCATCCTAAAAATGATAATAATTTGGTCAAAGTAGCTAACAATTTGTTACATTACACATCTGAACAATAATAAGATATTATTCAGATGTGAATAATAATTGTTGGAAATACAGGATTAAGAACATATCTTAAAGTAACATCTGTCATTAAAAGTCTAATGCTGAAACTCACAAACAATATTGTGCAGGATTTGATATTGTGCAATGTGTGTTATTATCCTCTTTCACATCATGGTTTGAAATTTTCAAAGTGCAACAAGATTTTACGGACACACAGTATACCTTAGTAAAAATTTTGTAAATAGGATTGTGTTGATTCGTCTAATTTACTCTACATTCTGAGATTTATCAACCGATTCACAATTTGAACTTGAAGTTTCTGTGTTATCGAAGTTGAAATCTTCCGATTCATTATCGTTCTTCGATGTAAATACGGCCTTATAATCAGAGTTTGTAGAATTACGGTTGGGACAATGTAAGGTAAATGAGGTAATTAAAAACTTGCATTATCTGTCAAAAACAGTTTTTGAAAAATTCCAGAAAATGTATTAAAAGTATTTGGAGCTAACCAAATTTATGTTAGTTTAAATATCTCTTGCGAGAGTGTAGATTTTGAGAACCTACTTACTACGTGAATCTTATACCTTCTCATCCAATCTATAGCCCACTTGCTGAAGTCTAACTAATTTTAGTCATTAGTCTTTTGGATGCTATGCACAATTATCCTCTGATCCTAGCTATTCATCTCGTTTGATGCGATAGACTACCATCTTACATAAGCCAGAGAATCTGAATCACTCTTTCAAATAATTTGTTAATTGAAAATGAAGTATTTTTCAATTAGTCAAATAAAAAAATGTATATAAGAAAAAAAATGAAGTTCGCCGTTCAGCAGCTATTCAATTTGATACTTTAAACAGTGGAATGTGATTGTAATACAATAACATTCTGCACGTCTACCATAACCTTGGCCAGATGATGTGATGAAAATGAATGTTTTAGCATTCACGTCCGCGAACATGTTACGACATCTTGGATTTTTCGACTTGGCTATGGTTACTAATTTACGTTTACACACTATTTTTGACAACCATCCACCTTTAGATTTTTCTGCATTAAATTTAGAATGTTATAGAAATAAGTTTATAAAGCAAATCAGTCTCATCACCATTAAAAATTTCGTTATTATTGTCTCGTTACAAACGTTATTACGTGCTTTCTATCGTTTTATCCAAATTTAGTACGTTAGTACGTCTTCCAACTTTTAACCTTAAGATTACTTATTAAGTTGACCACTTGATGAAAAATCGCAAAAAAATCGTTTTTTTTATTGATGATTTTTATTTAGTAGAATTTCAGCTTTAATTTGATACCTCATTTATAATTTTCTGTACATTGTAAGTATTCTTTTTTGTTAAATAAGTGTAAGTGTAAGAATTATTTTTTGTTTAGTAAATTCTATACGAATAAGTTTCAAATGTTGATTGTTTGCATAGTCCCTCCTTTCAAAAACACCTTTTGATTTGTTCACTTTACGAACTAAAGGACTCACATCGGTTTAATTTTGTTTATTTAGGACCTACAAACAAAGTATAAACACAATTTATAAATACATGTCTTGATAATATTTTGCCCATTTTCACGTTCAGTTTCGTATAAACCAGTTCGATTTTCGTTTGTGATTTCAGTCATCTAACATAAGAACTATTGCGTTTTATTATTGTGAGTTTTCACGAATTTTTACTTAGTGTCCTTGTTTTAGTTATCTTATATAAGCAGATTATTATTTCGTTCTAGTTTTGGTAGCTTTTAGACAGTGTTATTTTTTATGTATCTAATATACGCCGGTGATTTCGTTTTATTTTTGTGACTTCTCGTGAGTGTTTAGTTTAGTGTTCTTCTTCATCTAGTATAATCAGACCATATCGTTTTTTTTTTTTGTGATTTTTCGCGCGATCTTCGTTTTAGACTCTGTTTATTGTGTTATCTTTGCTGCGTTTCTTGTTTGTTTTATTATTGAGTTATTATACAATCTAATCGAACTTACAATGCCTAAAAGTGACAGACTGTGTAAAAAACGAAAATTCAAAGGTAACCAATTTATAAACATTGATAACCGCCGCGAAAAACGCCATGCCTTACTATCACGCCTCAACAAACAAGTTCAAAGCCTGCGCCATCTTCTTCAAAAAGTAAACTAAGTGCTTCTTTAGAAAAATACAACAACTACGATGACTCTCACATATACCAATATCGTATATGTGAGAGTCATTGATTTAAAAAAGATTGAGCAAGCCATGCGAAATATTGCTGTGTGCAAGAAATGTCGTGGTTGTCTACAAATCACTAGAAAACATCTTTCTGGGTTGGCTTGCGAGATAAAATTTTTTTGTAGTAAGTGTGAGGAAAAAACTATTACAAACAATTGTGATTCATTTCAAACTGAATATAATGCTGCTCAGTGTATGTTTTATGATCTAAACATTTGATTAATTTATGGTATGCGATTCATAGGCAAAGATAAGGCTGCCGCTGAGAAACTTTGTGGTATGTTGAATCCTATGGCACCTGTGAGTAATTATCACACTCATGAAGCCTACCTTGGGTCTATCTCCGAAAAGATTTGTAAAGAGTCGATGAAAGAAGCAATCGAGCAAACTGTAGACCAAAACTCTGAAGAATCTAATCCAAGAGAGCTTGCCATTGCAATTGATGGCTCTTGGCAAAAACGTGGCCATACGTCGCTAAACGGCATTCTTTCAGCGTCTTCCCTAACAACTGGCAAAATTATTGATATTGACATTTTCTCCAAATATTGTACATGTAAAAGAAATACTGGTGACTGTCGTACTGCTCATGGAAAAGGTTGCTACGCAAATTTTTCTGGAACAAGTGGTGCAATGGAAGTATCCGAAGCAATTAATATTTTCAACCAATCCCAAGAAAGTTATAATGTCCGGTATATCGAATATTTGGGTGATGGTGACTCTAAGGCCTACCAAGCTGTATGTAATGAGGAGCCTTATGGTAATGATATACACATAAAAAAGGTGGAGTGAAAAAAATAAAAAGTTACCGGATGGAACTGCCTTAGGTGGCAAAAATGGTTTGACGTTATCCGCAATCAAACAACTGCAAAATTTCTATGGTTTGGCAATCAGAAGAAACACAGATTCTGTTGTGAATATGCAGACTGCTGTATGGGCTTTGTACTATCATGTGCTTTCAAGTGACGTAAAACCATCGCGCACGACCTCTGCCCAAAAGGTAAATCCACTTGGTGTAAGTATAATGCAGCAAAGGTAAAACAAGATTATCAACACCAAAAACATTTTCACTTACCTGAAAAGATTATGGACTTCATAAAACCAATATTTCATGATTTGTCCAAGCCAGATTGCTAGAGAAATGCTTAAAGGGAAGGACACAAAACGTCAATGAATTGTTGAATAATATAATTTGGTCATATATACCAAAAAAGATATTTGTCAAACTGCCTACATTGAAATTCGGTACATATGAAGCTCTTACGAGCTTGAATGATAGCCATATAGGCAAATGCAAATTATTCACCAGAATTGGATTAAAACCAGGGCAAAATTTCATCAAAGCAATGAAAATGTTAGATGACAGACGCGTAAAGGCTGCTGAAAAAGCGAATGAAGCGCTGGCAAAGAAAATCAGACAGTGTTTATGTTTACTAAAAAGAAAACGTGAAGATTCATATGAAGAACAAGATGTATCATATGCATCTGGAATGTACTGAATTTATTTAAAATGACTAAAAACATATGTGTCTAGCAAGAAGTACAGTTTTTTTTGAAAACGTTTTTGTTGTTTGCCGAGAAACTAGCTTTTTAGTATAAATGAGTAAATATTTCAGTTTGTATAACAGCTATGAATTTAAAATTTTGCAGACACATCATACTTGTAAATACGCGAAACTGGAACCTACAAGCCTTATCATACAGCCATTTTATATCAATAAAAAAATTAAAACCAACAAAAATATAACTAAAATTTTTAAGTACCAATAAAAAATTGTTTACAAAAAATCTAAAGCGAAAATAATAAATATTTTAGGTTCCACTAACATAAAAGAGCAAGGTCGTTCACATACAAAAAAATCAAGTTGATATCTTTCCTGGAGCTTGAGGAAAAGGTACATAAGTTATAATGACAAAGATAGGGAAATGTGGTCCCCTTAAGAACGTAATTACATTTTTGGAATTTATCTTTTCAATTTTATTAAAAATGATTTTTTGGGGTGTTAAAGGCAATTGATTTTCATTTTAACAAAAAACCAATGTTTCTAGCATTATTCGTAGCTTTGATCAAAATTCTTAGTCAAATTACCTATTTAATTTTGAATGTTATTTTCTAACCGTAAATCTGTATCGGAAATTAAAATGAAATGAAGTTATTGAGATTATAAATGAATATTTCACTTCTATTTTGTAAAAAATGTAATTTCTAGGAATCTTAATTATTTCGATAGAAATGTTGAAATTTAATGAGTAAAAATTTGTCTACTTTTTTTAAACTTATTAATGTATCATTTACTTCATTTCTTTAGATAGATTAGCAATATATATTTGCTAGATTGTCGTTGGGTTATGGTGATTAGCTTAGTTGGAGAACACTTAGTTCCAACGAGAACACAACATCATCAGAAATTTAATGTATGGACAGGAATTGTTGCGATGAAATCATTTGGCCTTTTTTTAAAATGGAAATTTAAACGGCAATAAATATTTAGATTTATTGAAGAACAATGTTATTTCTGCAATTTAGGAACGAATTGATCTTGATTATATTTGGTTTCAACAAAATGGCTGTGTTGCTCATAATTAAGGACCGGATTTATAGAAAATATGCTTATGGTCAAAATTAAAGGCATTACAAGTATATTTAAATATCTTTACGAATCAGTTAAAAATAAGTGAAATAAGACCAGGTTAGTTATGCCTTTTTTGCCCTTTTTGAATTTTCATGCCTATTATTTTTTTTATGCCTATTTAAAGCCTTTTTCCAACTTTTTGGCGTCTTTTCCCCAAAAATTGGTTGAATGATGAAAAAATATTTCGCTGCGCCTCTGTACATTTCCTCGTTGTGCCGTCTGACGTAAGATCCGCGTTTTTCATCGATCCGAATTTAAGCTTTGGAATTCCCCGTTGTGCCGTGTCGTCTTACACGGGATTCCCCGTATGTGGTTTGACTTGCATCGAGTCTTCAATTGATTTAGTTGTATTAAAGTTAGTCGAGTGACAGTGTGAAGTTCTTGCGTAGTACAATGCCAAAGCCAACCGTAGAAGAATGGATTAAAGATTACAAGGAATTGAAATATGAACGCAATCGTTTATTTTGCCAAGCCTGTATTGAAGGAGTATTGATATAAGTATGATAATAAGTATTGATAGTGTTAATCAAATAAAAACAATTAATTATATTAATTATATTTTTAAATAATGATTAAATTATGTATAATACCAAATATTTTTAAATATTTAAAACCGAAATTTAAATCTTTTTAAACGGTAAAAATTGGAAATTATAAAGAATAACATGTCCCAAAATTCACTAGAAATAAAATTCACTATTGATTCAATGTAGTACTTCGATCACTAAAATTAATAGAACAATATATTGATTGTTTAATAATTATGGAAGATATTATAAAATACTGACGATATTAAATTACTGTTAACAGATTAATTGTGACAAGAAATACTACATAATTCAGCATGTCAAAACATCATTGCATCAGGAAAAATTAAAACTGACTAAAAGTCAATCCAAAAAACAACAAACTATAGGCACAGCTATACAATCTGTGGCATCAACATCCGGCTACACTGAACAATCAAAATTCAATGTTGATCTTTGTAAAGTTTTGATAAAAGCAAACATACCAATCCATAAAGTGACAAATAACTATTTCAAAACTTTTTTACAAACATATTGTATAATGCATATTCCCGATGAAAGCAATCTCCGCAAAAATTATATTACTTCAGTCTACAAAGAAGTTATTCAAGAAATAAAAAATATTAATGGAAATAATTATATTTGGATAAGTGTAGACGAAACAACTGATGTATGTGGACGATACGTGGCAAATTTAATACTTAGAGTGTTAAGTGATGAAAATTCGTCAAGAAGTTTTCTAATAAGTACCAAAGAATTAAGTAAAACAAATAATAATACGGTAACAAGATTTATTCACGACGAATTAACGCATTTTTCCTTACCGGAGCCGGTACCGAATGATAAAATTTTACTGATGGTGTCAGACGCAGCGGCATACATGGTAAAAGCCGCGTCTAATATGAAGATTTTTTACCCTAATTTAATTCATTGTACTTGCTTAGCACACGGGCTTAATCAAGTAGGAGAAACTATAAGGTTACAGTTCCCATTAGTTAATAAATTAATAAAAAGCGGTAAACAAATATTTGTTAAAGCCCCTTTAAGGGTAGAATTGTTTAGAGAGAGGTTACCAAATACCCCATTACCACCACAACCAGTTCTAACAAGATGGGGAACATGGCTAGATGCCGCTATATACTACACAAACGCCTTAGATCATTTTAAACAATTAATAAATGAATTTCCGGCTACAAGTAGTAAAGCAATACAAGATTGCCAGGCCGTCCTAAAAGAAGTGGAGCTACAAAATAATTTGGCATTTATAGAAAGCAATTACAGTTATATAAGTGAATCTATAAAATCACTTAAAAAGCAGGATTTACCTTTAGTGACTGCAGTAGAAATGATTAAATAGTCATTTCTAAAGACAACACGTATAACGTACCAGGACATATTGGTCAAATAATTACGAATAAATTTAATGACGATCTGTGTAAAAATGAAGGATTGGCCACATACAAAAAATTGCATCAATTTTAAGTGGTGAAATTGTTACTGGATTTGTTATGGATCCCGCATTAATTACAAAGTTCAAGTATGCACCAATTACAAGTGTGGACGTGAAGAGAAGTTTTTCGGCTTACAAGAATACGTTAAGTGAGAGAAGACACAACTTCACAATGGAACATTTAGAACAGCATTTAATAATTAGTTGTTTTCGTGATTAGTGGTTTAATAATTATATATGAATGTTTAGTTTAACGATGTATTTTTTAATGAAAACGTTATTAAAATACATTATTAATTAGGTATAGCAATTTTTTCGATTTCTAATTTTTATGCCTTTTTAATGCTTTTGTTGCCAAAATTTCATGCCTTTTTAAGTGCTTTTTTCCATCTTTTTTGTGCCTTTTAATCCGGTCTTTACTCATAATATCTGATCATAATACTCATAATAAGTGAGCATAATACATGATAACGTTATGAGTTCTTTAAATAACACTTTTGAAGACAAGGTGATAGTTAATTCAGGTAGTACTAAATAACGATTTTTGTGGCCTATTTAAGTAATTCTATTTACGGCTATGGAGAACTATTGAAATAAGCAATACAATTACACTAGAAGTATTTGCTAACATGCGGGAAATTTTTTATAACTGGTTGGATTATTGTTCAGTTCAAGAGAAAGGTTTATTGGAGCATTTATCCTATTTTATTAAAAAATCAATACACTGATAACACAGACAATAAAAAATAAGTTAATCGTAGGAGATTTACTAAATGGTGTTTAGCAATGTTACATTACGTGTCTTATCCATAACCGAGTATTTTTGGTAATTCCCTGGTAATAGTGAGTAGTAACAAAAATATCATGGCGCCATCTTTTACAAAATAGCAGAATTCAACCATATTTAAATTGATCATTGATTTTTCGCTTAAGAATTCGAAAACATGAAGACGTTCGTAATATCGGGAATCACAGCACAAAAATAATAATCAATCATAATGCCGAAAGTGTGATAAAACCGCATTTATTACGCAAAATTATTTAAATTAATTATGTCATTTTTCAAATCAGATCAGAGATAATCAAATTATAGCAGTCAATGTTGATCAGATCATTTATGCTGAATTTAGTTTAAAGAAAACCACTAGCAATGTGCTTTTTGCAGTTTTAAATGGTGGAATTATCAGATGAAAATTAGTAAATGAGTTACAGAATATATGATTAGATAGTAAATCATATGGAGTCACATATTTTATAAAACTACTTTTGCACGTAAAAGTTGATATATAACGTTGATATCGTTTTAGGATATCGGTAATAATTTTTGCAAAAATTATCATTTAAGACCATTTAACACAATTTTTTACAAAATAGAAGTCAAATATTCATTTATAATCTCAAAAACTTCATTTTATTTTAATTTCCGATACAGATTTACGGTTAGAAAATAACATTCAAAGTTAAATAGGTAATTTGACTAAGAATTTTGATCAAAGCTACGAATAATGGTAGAAACATTGATTTTTTGTTCAAATGAAAATGTTCAAATGAAAATCAATTGCCTTTAACACCCCAAAAAAATCATTTTTAATAAAATTGAAAAGATAAATTCCAAAAATGTAATTACGTTCTTAAGGGGACCACATTTCCCTATCTTTGTCATTATAACTTATGTACCTTTTCCTCAGGTTCCAGGAAAAATATCAACTTGATTTTTTTTATGTAAAAGACCTTGCTTTTTATGTTAGTGGAGCCTAAAATATTTATTATTTTCGCTTTAGATTTTTTGTAATAAATATTTTATTGGTACTTAAAAATTTTAGTTATATTTTTGTTGGTTTTAATTTTTTTATTGATATTAAATGGCTGTATGATAAGGCTTGTAGGTTCCAGTTTCGCGTATTTACAAGTATGATGTGTCTGCAAAATTTTAAATTCATAGTTGTTATACAAACTGAAATATTTACTCATTTATACTAAGAAGCTAGTTTCTCGGCAAACAACAAAAACGTTTTCAAAAAAAATACCGTATTTCTTGCTACAGACGCATATGTTTTTAGTCATTTTAAATAAATTCAGTACATTCCAGATGCATATGATACATCTTGTTACATTATGTTACATTAATGTTACATTATGTGTCTTATCCATAACCGAGTATCTTTGGTAATTCCCCGGTAATAGTAAGTAGTAACAAAAATATCATGGCGCCATCTTTTACAAAATAGCAGAATTCAACCATATTTAAATTGATCATTGATTTTTCGCTTAAGAATTCGAAAACATGAAGACGTTCGTAATATCGGGAATCACTTCGCAAAAATAATAATCAATCATAATGCCGAAAGTTTGATAAAACCGCATTTATTACGCAAAATTATTTAAATTAATTATGTCATTTTTCAAATCAGATCAGAGATAATCAAATTATAGCAGTCAATGTTGATCAGATCATTTATGCTGAATTTAGTTTAAAGAAAACCACTAGCCATGTGCTTTTTGCAGTTTTAAATGGTGGAATTATCAGATGAAAATTAGTAAATGAGTTACAGAATATATGATTAGATAGTAAATCATATGGAGTCACATATTTTATAAAACTACTTTTGCACGTAAAACTTGATATATAACGTTGATATCGTTTTAGGATCAGAAATGATCTTAAATGATAATTTTTGCAAAAATTGAGTCAATGAATGTAAAAGTATCTTTGAAAACAGAATAAAAACACATCGAGTTATTGTTTGTTTAGAAGGAATGATAGAATGGTTTTAAAAAGCACAACTTATTTTTATTAATCGAATCGATTTTCTTTTATAAAAGGAAATTTTATATGATATAGTTAGAATCCATTATTCGCATTTAGCTGAATATTTGGTACTTTGATTCCTAGATGTCGCTGCACTTCAAATTTCGTAATTTCAAGCATTTCATATTATGAAAATGCTCTGTTTTAAATATAAATGTAATCATAATCATTTTATACAAAAATGCTATTCGATGTTTTATGGTGCATGATCCCAAATTCTGCATCAATACCAGTAAATCAGATACTAATAACGCAGAGAGAACATTTCGTCGCTGATGAATGGACGATTGGTTTGTGGGTTGCGTTACCTGCGATGGCCTAGACCGTGCATTGTGAACTTATGGAGCCATAATCTCCATCATTAGCTTCGATGCCACCAGACCTGATTCATGAATACGACGTGATTGCAGCCGATCATTTGAATTAATTATCGTTCACACTGAATTATTAACGGGCGGCGTTACCATCGTTAATTCGCTTCCACCCCATCTTACGGCGTTTGGCTATTAATCACTTTCGGGGGTCTTGCCGTAAAGAAATCCTAGGATGACACCTAGAGGGGTCATTATAAATGATTGATTCGTTATCGTGCTATTTTTTTCCGTTTTTTGTGTACCAAGTTTTCGTGTTATTGAATTTTCCGTTTTATTAAGCGGATTAGAAATTAACTGGTCGAGAATAAATTGATTTCTGTGGAGATAATTAAACCGTTCAATTACAGTATGGGTTTGATGGACGTCTACCGGCTCGTTTATGCTGATTAGGTTATCAGCCGCTAGAAGCTATAATCAACCAAAACAAGAAGGACGACCAATTACGACCCTTTCTATGCAATATTACCGACGGAATTAACCCGTTAGCCTCGAGGAATTCAAATACCGTGCGCGAACGTACATGAGTTATACCGATAAATATTAAAAGGGACATTAAATCTAAATTCGGCGTAATTACATTTTCGCTATCGTTCTACTACCGCACAATAAAACAAAAATTGGTGTGTGGTGATGTGAAAAATCAAAAGTGTTTTTATTTTTTAATCTTTGTATTAAGATAAGCCTGTTTTTACTTTATTTCTATTGCAATCTTTGGTCATAGAGGAACAAATGTGAAACAAATTGAAGTCATTGAATATAAAATCGCATTAAGATGTTACCTTGCCGTCAAATTTAAAGTTTCCTGATAGTATTAATAAATATTTTGTGGATAGCGTGAAAGAAATCTTTATGATAGTTTTGTTTATGTTAATTTTGTCTTGTTGGTAGTTCTTGTTTTAAAAATAACTTTTCTTTCAATACGGTTGATGTCTCTTAGATAAGGTTGAGGTCTCGGCTGCAGTTCAAAATGATTAAAATGTCTTGTTCGAGTATTTTGTCATATTTAACTGATATACCAAACTGTTGTTTAGCTGAACATGTATTTTCGATGGAATGGAAGCATTGTTGTTGCGCTGTCAAAGAAAAATACCTCACAGCAATATGGCAACTTGCACCCTATTAATGTGGTCCTTGTCCTTTCCAAAGTTTCTAAAAAAAGATTATGCAGATATAGTTGGCAGAGTATGTGGAACTAAAGGGTTTATTCCTATCGCAGCGATCTGGCTTGAGGTATGGGTATAGCTACACTACATCAATGCTGAATTGAACAGTTGATTTTCTGACTGCTCTTGACAGAGACATGAAATTTGCTGTAGTTTTCTTGGATTTCTCTAAAACATTGGTTACTGTTAACCATACATGTTAACCATTTGCAAGTTATTTCGATATTTGTGGTTTAGTGAAGACGCAGTGGCTATTGTACGTGATTATCTTAGTGATCGCACACAGCTTGTAAGGATTGACGATATTTTCTTCAAGTGATGAGAATAATGATTGTAGAAGTAACAAGCGGTGTTTCACAAGACTCTATGTTGAGTCCTATCTTATTTTCTTTATACACTTCGCAGTTAATAAATCTATTCACTTTTGTAATATTAAGTCTAATGCAGATGATACAGAACTATAGGCTTCTTATGTGAATGTTCTTATTAATTCTTAGTCCTTATTGTCACTTAAAAATTAACCCTGAGATATTTGCGTAGATGTGGCTTAGTTGTCAGAAGCATGTAGGGCACATTAATTATATTTAAGCAAATGTAATGAAGATTTACTATGCAAAAGAAAAAATTTGTTTTCCATAATCATCGTACGCTAAGATTTTATAAATCCAACTCTGCATGTTGTATCGTTACTTATTTAAAACTGGAAATTTAAAACATTATACTTCAAGTATGAATTGAGATATATTGATAAAATAATAACCATGTTAAAGTAAATCTAATCAAGTTTAAGTGTGTTTTAAATCATTTTTTATAAACACCATTGTAAAATCTTTTTAAGTCCAATACTGCACATTTGAATTCCAAACCAGTAAACAATAAACAATCAAAAAACATTTAAAAAATCATGAAATAACGACCATATTATAGCAAATTTATTGAAAATTTACTGCGAAAAAGATAAATTTCTTTTTTTAAAAAAACCTAACAAATATCTTTGCTATGATTTTTTAAATCCAACTCTGCATGTTGTATTGTTACTTAATTAAAAATAGAAATTTGAAACATCGTATCTGAAGAATGAATTGAGATATATTGATAGAATAATAAGCATTTACAAGTAAATTTAATCAAGTTTAAGTGTGCCTTAAATCGTTTCTCATTTATTATTATTAATAATAAATGAGAAACCTCTGAACCTCTGAACTATTAGTTCAGAGGTTAATTTCTTGATTTAATTTTAGACAATAATTGTAGATTTAAGCAATAGATTGCAATGTACAGTAAGGCCCCAACATTCGCGAGGGTTAGGTTCTAAAAATACGCCGCGAATGTTGAATCCGCGAATATTGAAGCACTAGATATTATGAAGGATAAACAGACTACTACTTCTATGTTCTTTTAACACGTTAACCGCCAAATGGTCACCGACGCCAAAAGTTTCATTTAATTTAATTTTAAAAATTAAAAATTTCAAAAATTAATAAATTATACATACTCAGTCTTAAAACTTTTGTATTCGGAACTAATACAGATATTAAAATAATTACAATTGTTTAAAATATAAAAAAACCTAAACTCGATAGCAATAACAAACTGCAACAAAATAAACTAAAAAAAGAAATAAAAGTTAACATTTCTACTCATCAATAATAATTGCTTTAGAACACGATGGTTTAAAAAATGAAAGGATAGTAGGTTGCAATGCTTTGTGTTGCATATCCTTTTGAAGCTCTTTGTAAGGAGCAAGAAGAGTATTCAGGCCATTTTTAAATTTTGTGCTTCGTTCCGTTGATGAATCATATTCTACTATTTTTTCAGCAAGATTATTTGCTTCTTGTATAAATAAATTAAGTTCCTTCAACGTTAATTTATTACATAGGGAATTACTATTATCTTCTTCATCCGTTCCTGAAACATTTTCTATTAGTAGCGCTTCTAAGTCTGCACTGGACAACTCTTCCTCTTGATCATTGACGAGAGATTCGATATCAGCTGGTACAATGGTATGAAAATCATCTCCCGGTAGCAACCGTGCAGAAAGAACAGCTCTCTCTATTGCCTCATCAATTTCGCTTACACTTTGCGCAGTGTCTTTTTTCAACAGTTTTTTCCATGCATTACTTACGGTTGATACTTTAATGTCATTTAAAGCAAGTTTTATAGATGTAATCGCATGGTCAATATTGTATAATTTCCACACATCTTTTATTGAGAAAACACTATCTTTTTGTATTTTCTCATGTACAAAATCGAACATGTGCCGGATATAATGACTTTTAAAAGCTTTTATAACACCTTGATCTAAAGGTTGTAATAAGGATGTTGTGTTGGGCGGAAGAAATACCACCTCGACACATGGATGAGCTAATTTGAGAGCATCTACTGGATGAGATGGGGCGTTATCCAATATCAATAAAACGTGAAATGCTAAATTTTTAGATTTTAGGTAACGCTCCACTTCTTTAACAAAGCACTCTTTAAACCACTCTATAAATAGCTGAGAAGTCATCCAAGCTTTTGAATTAGCTCGCCAATAGACCGGAAGAGCTTCTTTGTCCTTGTTCTTTAAAGCTCGTGGATTAGCTGCTCGATATATTAACATTGGTTTTGTAATAAAGTCTCCGCGTGCATTTGCACAAAATAAAACTGTAACTCTATCCTTAGCCGATTTAAAACCAGGTGCTGTCTTTTCATTTTTTGAAATGTATGTTCGTGTGGGCATTTGTTTCCAATAAAGCCCGGTTTCGTCCGCATTAAATATTTGTTCAGGACGGTAACCTTTTTCTTCTATTAATTTTATTATTTCATCAGGAAATTTTGCAGCCTGTTGATGATCTGCTGAAGCTGATTCTCCACACAACTTAATGTTATGGAGATTAAAACGAGTTTTGAATCTTTCGAACCATCCTCTGCTGGCTTTAAATTTACAATCGTCTTCAGCACAGTCCATTCCACACGAAAAATGTTGATAAAGTTCCTTGGCTTTATCCATTAATCTAGCCCTAGTTAATGGTATATTTTTGCGACCATGGTCCTCAATCCAAAGACAAAGAGACTTCTCCATTTTTTCAATATTAACATCACGAACTTGTGACGTTACCTTTAATGATGACGGTATGCCACTTTTTACGCTATTTCTAATTACCTCTTCTTGTTTCTTTATAGATCTTATCGTAGATTCATTGACACCGAAGACCCGGCCTACTTCGGTAGCTCTTTTCCCTTCCCCGAGCATATCAAGAACTTGAATTTTTCTTTCTAGAGTCATAACTGACATTGCACGTTTGGCAATTAAATTTATTTCCATCGCAGGCCTTTTTGTACCCATTTTGAGTACTGTTGTGAGATTAATTTATTGTTTATAAAATTATAGTAAAAAAACGGGCGAAACACTAACCTGAACGAAATACAGAACACAAAAATAAGCACCTAACACAAACATTAAAATCGATCATAAATGAGGGATTCCCAGAGAAACGCATATGTGAAGCTGGTTGCTTGTACAGTAAACCTACGGTAAACTTCGTTTTAAATTTTTAAAAAATGACATACATACTTGCTATGTATTCGCGAATAATCGAGTCGTGAATGTTGAAAAAGGCAGCAAAATTTAAAACGCGAATATGCGAATCCGTGTAATTTGAAGCCGCGAATATCGGGGCCCTACTGTATATTAAAAGAAATTACTGCGATTTGCGAATTGTTGGTCATTCTTGCTCATAAAAGTGGAAATAAGTTTGTGTGAGGTATTTCTGTTCTAACGCTATAGATGTGATGACACATTGGGTTTTTGTTAATTTCATTTATTGTTCAAATTGATTTGTATTGTAATTTCATAATTTAGTTTAATATTTATTTAGTTTTACTTTTCTATTATGTACATCCTTTTTGTTCTCTTTTCTTTATTTTATATAAGATAAAATAAAGTAATTATTATTATTATTTCCCAAGTTTCGTAAACTTTGTTATTCTCGCATTACTATGATGGGATATTTTCCGCTATTCTCCTTTTGACAGCTGAGGGAAAACGGTTTACGTCATTAACTCGGCTTCAAAACGACCGAAACCACTAATTCCTGAATTTCTAAAGTAGGTCAAACCTGGCCATTATTCAAACACTTCCGATGGCCAATACTCGAAGTGTGAACGAGTTATAGATGGCTTTGCTATTAACACGCGTTATCTCGTTTCCGTCGACTTGATCCGTGGAATAAAGCATTGTAAATTGTGGATTTCCCTATCTTCCTTTTCAAAAAGTAATAAGCGATAAGCTGGTTGCCGTTTTTGTTCTCTAGAGAAAAGTTTCCATCAATCAACTTCACCCAAAAAAAAGTACCCTATATAAAGAGAAATAATGGGAATGCGCAGGTGTTCATTATTGTAATAAATGGAGATATAATGTGGAGTTGGTTTAGAGATAGATTTATACAAAAAAAGATTGTTATATGAGTTTCGAATAGGAGATTCAATCTGAAATGGTTACGCCACGAAGTTCCCTTTTGTTCAAGATATAGGAAAAGATAAGGGGTTCTGTAGCTCTTATCTGACTAAAACAAACTTATATTTCTCTGTCCGAAGCCAATTTCCTCCAGATCCCACTTAAGACAAGTGGAGGCGCCGCGAAATCCGAAGGGAAAATCCGACCGGATAAATTCCAGCACGCCTTCGCAATTAACACGGTATTAGTTTGAAAATGATGCTATTTCATTGAAGAATTATCTTAATTCAATACTTTTGCTTTTTTATAATTCTTTTTTAATTCAATGAAAAATATATGTATGATTCTAATGCTGAAAATAATTAAATAATAAGAATAATTAAAAGAATAATGAAGGGTCTAACAAAAGAAATTAAGTTTAAACATAAGGAACTTGCAGTCTTGCTTTATTGTTGTTATCATCAAAGCTAAAAGCTCTAAAATTCAACGCAGCTTTTTTGGCAGCATCATCAGAGTTCAAGGCAAGTCATGGATGTCGATGAAATATAATTACTTTTTAAATATCATTTTGGTGAGTCTAGTTCCACTCTTCTTTTAGTGCTAGTCGGATATCACGGGTTCTAAATTGTGTTTGCAACATATCTCTCATTTCATGTGAGAGATGATTTCATGTGTTCTTTGGGGTTGAAAGCGGAGCTACTTATAAGCCATTAAGCAATAATTTACAAGTAAGGTAATTACAAAACATCGATCATCACGTGGTTAATAAAAAATAATGGGTTTGGTTTCGATTATTATTTCTTGGCTTTTCAGTGTATCATAATGTAAAATCTTGCATGCAAGTAGAGACAATAGCATTTCTTCTCTAATAACAGTGAGTTAATGATACTAAACATCACTGAAAAATGTTTTCGTCAATTTCATCTTGATCAATTTACATGGGGCTGTTGAAGAAGCTTCGTTAGAGCTTGTAACCCTGGTATTAACAACAATAAAAAATTGAACAAAAAGCAGAAGTGATCATGATAGACGAAACTATAAGCTTCTTATGTTTAAAATTAAAATCGTTTTGCGGTGCACTTCCAAGGAACAATAAATGTGTAGGAGAGAAATTTATTTAACATTGTTGAAATTGAAGAGCACCAAAATAGAGAGGGTACGTATAAAAAACTCACATTCTAAATATTAGAAACATTTAAAGTTTATGCCATTGAGCATATATCAAAACTAATTAGAATTAATTAATCTAATTTAGTCAGTCAAAAAAAGGCCCAAGGGTAAGTCTTAATATTTCTTGGTCTTCAACAGTCGTCGTCAAGAATTGGTGTTTATCTGGACGTTTATTCCAGCCTACGGTAAATACTCAAACAGTAGGCGTTTATAGAAAAAAATCGTAAGTAAATCGAATTCTTGAGATATCTTGAAATTTTCAGTCATTTATAAAGGAAAGTATGTCCTTTTTCAAAAACAAAACAGTATTTCGAGATCTTAATTCGTTTATATCACGTATTGAACTCAATCTCAATAAGAACATTTCATAAAATTAGCAATTTACTTACTATTATGAAAAAATCGTAAAAAATCAAATTCTTAAGACATATTGATGAAATATTCTGTCATTTTAGAGGAAAGTATGTACTCTTTCAAGATTGAAATCATATTTGAACATCTCAATCCATTTTTGAGATATCTAGTTTTGAACTCAACCTAAATTTGTAGCTAGCATCTCACAAAGTTAGTGACTTCCTTAATCATTTTGAAAAAATTGTAAAAAATCGAATTCTTAATATGTGTTGATGGTATGGTCTGTTATTTATAGAAGAAAGTATGTGCTTTTTCAGGAATAAAATCATATTTCAATATCTCAATCCGTTTTTGAGATATGATGTATTGAACTCAACCTAAATAAGAGCATTTCATAAAATTAACAATTTCTTTTATTACTTTGTCAAAATCGTAAAAAATCAAATTCTTAAGACATCTTGATGAAATATTCTGTCATTTATAGAGGAAAGTATGTACTTTTTCAAGATTAAGATCATATTTGAACATCTCAATCCATTTTTGAGATATCTGGTTTTAAACTCAACCTAATTTTGTAGCATTTCACAAAGCTAATGACTTATTTAATCACTTTGAAGAACCGTAAAATATCGAATTCTTAAGATGTGTTGATGATGTGGTCGGTTATTTATAGAGGCAAGTATGTACTTTTTCACGAATAAAACCATATTTCAATATCTCAATTCGTTTTTGAGATATCATGTTTTGAACCAAAAGTAAATTTAGAGCAATTCATAAAATTAACGATTTCCTTTATGATTTTGAAAAAATCGTAAGATATTAAATTTTTAAGACATTTTGATGAAATATTTTGTCATTTATAGAGGAAAATACGTACTATTTCGGGAACAAAACTATATTTGGACATCTCGATGCGTTTTTGAGATAGCAAGTTTTGAACTCAATCTAAATTTGTAGCATTTTACAAAACTGATGATTTATCTAATTATTTTGAAAAAATTGGATTCTTTGATAAATTTGTCATTTTATCTCGCTTAAATCTATAATAATTATTTTAACCAAGTTATTAACAGTGATAAGTGAATTATTACCTTATTTCTTTATTACATTTACAATTTTTTATCAAAATGCACTAAGTTCGGTACCTAATTATTTAGGATTAAAATCTTATTACATCGTTAATTATCATTACATTTTCAATAGTAATAAGTGATGGGGCAGTAAGGTAACAAAAATAATAATCTTATTAACAATTATTAAAATTAATACAAAATCACGAATAGTTTGGTACTAAATGTCGATATAAATAGAAATATTATTTATTTTAAAAGTAGGCGTTTATAGAAAAAAATCGTAAGTAAATCGAATTCTTGAGATATCTTGAAATTTTCAGTCATTTATAAAGGAAAGTATGTCTTTTTTCAAAAACAAAACAGTATTTCGAGATCTTAATTCGTTTATATCACGTATTGAACTCAATCTCAATAAGAGCATTTCATAAAATTAGCAATTTACTTACTATTATGAAAAAATCGTAAAAAATCAAATTCTTAAGACATATTGATGAAATATTCTGTCATTTTAGAGGAAAGTATGTACTCTTTCAAGATTGAAATCATATTTGAACATCTCAATCCATTTTTGAGATATCTAGTTTTGAACTCAACCTAAATTTGTAGCTAGCATATCACAAAGTTAGTGACTTCCTTAATCATTTTGAAAAAATCGTAAAAAATCGAATTCTTAAGATGTGTTGATGATATGGTCGGTTATTTATAGAGGAAAGTATGTACTTTTTCAAGAATAAAATCATATTTCAATATCTCAATCCATTTTTGAGATATCTAGTTTTGAATTCAACCTAAATTTGTAGCATCTCACAAAGTTAGTGACTTCCTTAATCATTTTGAAAAAATTGTAAAAAATCGAATTCTTAATATGTGTTGATGGTATGGTCTGTTATTTATAGAAGAAAGTATGTGCTTTTTCAGGAATAAAATCATATTTCAATATCTCAATCCGTTTTTGAGATATGATGTATTGAACTCAACCTAAATAAGAGCATTTCATAAAATTAACAATTTCTTTTATTACTTTGTCAAAATCGTAAAAAATCAAATTCTTAAGACATCTTGATGAAATATTCTGTCATTTATAGAGGAAAGTATGTACTTTTTCAAGATTAAGATCATATTTGAACATCTCAATCCATTTTTGAGATATCTGGTTTTAAACTCAACCTAATTTTGTAACATCTCACAAAGTTAATGACTTATTTAATCACTTTGAAGAACCGTAAAAAATCGAATTCTTAAGATGTGTTGATGATGTGGTCGGTTATTTATAGAGGCAAGTATGTACTTTTTCACGAATAAAACCATATTTCAATATCTCAATTCGTTTTTGAGATATCATGTTTTGAACCAAAAGTAAATTTAGAGCAATTCATAAAATTAACGATTTCCTTTATGATTTTGAAAAAATCGTAAGATATTAAATTTTTAAGACATTTTGATGAAATATTTTGTCATTTATAGAGGAAATTACGTACTATTTCGGGAACAAAACTATATTTGGACATCTCGATGCGTTTTTGAGATATCAAGTTTTGAACTCAATCTAAATTTGTAGCATTTTACAAAACTGATAATTTATGTAATTATTTTGAAAAAATTGGATTCCTTGATAAATTTGTCATTTTATCTCGCTTAAATCTATAATAATTATTTTAACCAAGTTATTAACAGTGATAAGTGAATTATTACCTTATTTCTTTATTACATTTACAATTTTTTATCAAAATGCACTAAGTTCGATACCAAATTATTTAGGATTAAAATCTTATTACATCCTTAATTATCATTACATTTTCAATAGTAATAAGTGACTGAATAAGTAAGGTAACAAAAATAATAATCTTATTAACAATTATTAAAATTAATACAAAATCACGAATAGTTTGGTACTAAATGTCGATATAAATAGAAATATTATTTATTTTAAAAGATTCTCAAAAAGATAACAATAATAAAAACTCGAATTGAAATAAAATTAATTTTTATTGAAGCAAAAATGAATTTCCTTGAATAAAGTTAAAACTTGATGATTTTACCTCGCTTATTTACCGAGATAATAATTATTTTAATAAAGTTATTATCAAAGATAAAGTAAAAGGTGCTCTATTATTAAAAGTGGCAGATTATTACCATATTATTAATTTTTTATTATAACATTACGATTTTAGATAAAATTGCGCCGAATTTGATATCAATTTAAAGAGGATATAAGTTTTTTTAACTTGTTTATCCACAATGATAATAAGTGATGAAGTAAACTGGCAATAAAAGTAATAATTTTGGTAATAATAAATAAAATTAATATAAAATCACTACTAATTTAGTACTAAATCGATTTATTGGATATAGATAGATATATTTTTGTTTTTGGCATCCTCAAAAAGGTAGAAATAATAATAAAAATCCGGATTGAAATAAAATTGATTTTTATCGAAGTAAAAACGAATTATCTTTGAAAAGAGCAAAACTAGATGATTTTATCTCGCTTATTTCCCGAGATAATAATTATTTTAATAGAGTTATTATCAACGATGGTGGATTATTACCATATTATTAATTATTTATTACAATATTACGATTTTTGATAAAATTGCGAGTTTGGTATCAAATTAATCCGGATATACTTTTTTTTTAAATTTGTATTCGCAATGATAATTAGTAATGAAAAAAAAAGGTACTAAAAATGATAATTTCACCAATTTATCATTTATATATAAAGGAAAGTATATATTTTTTGAGAACAACACCATATTTGAATATCTCAATCCGTTTTTGAGATACCAAGCTTTTAAATCAACCTGAATTCCGAGATGTGATCCTGAGAATGATGTTGTACTAAGAGGTTGAATTTGATTTGATACCCAACAGACTTTATTCGATAATTTAATAAATAAGTAAAATTTTAAAGAATAACAATTTTTGACAACAATTCATTAATATCAGACCAATCCGACTTAATTTAGATTAGAACAAGTTATGATTTAAACCTAATATAATATATTTAGGGTTTATACTTTTATTTTTATGGGTTTGTATTGTTTTTAAATTTTATAAATAACTCGAAATTCACATCTTTGTTAAATACCCCCTACCTTTATTAAATAAATACCCGAATATTAAAGAACACTGACGTTAAGTGTTAGTTCTTTCTTCCAATCACTAACTAGTGTAACTAAAACTATCATCCATGATTTATAGATGGTATAGAGAACTCGGGTAATACCCGATATTAGTAGTATGACTATATAATTGTATTCTAAAAATTAAAGTAAATCGGGTTCGATTGTCAGTTCCAATCCGATTCAACTGATTAATAAACGTGCTGATAAAATTACACGGATGGAAATTGGTCCCTGCAGGCTGATAGGTTCCGAATATCTCGCCAAAAATGAAACAGTGGTCGTTCGATGTCCGGTTTAAAATATCGCGTCATATATCAGTGATGCGGCGGAACCTACAGTTGGATGGAATTAAAATTAAATTAATGCGACTCGCTACATTGTTTTTCGCCTTTCGGAATTACTGACGCTGACCGCGCCGCGTTTATAAATATAATTGATGCCGCAACTCAGATAGCTTCCAGACAAAAGTTTAATTTACATGCAAATAATTTAGATATCATATTACGAATACAACGAATGCCGGGCACGAGTTGTAATATTTTATTAAAGTATTACTCAGAAACATTCCTATTTATATATTTCATGATAAAACAGAGGCGTAACTTATGAATTCCATTTCATCAATAACTAGATATAAAAAGTAAAACAAATACGGCAAAATTACCCTTTAAAAGTCAATTCTCCGAAAAGACGTTCGATCGTAGTTAATGGCCGACCCCGTTTAATCCCCCGTTTCTTGATGTTTTACGACCCGATTTTTATCTAAAACCATTTCCAAAGCCACCCGGTATACGGCCTCTGCTCGTTTTGCACAAGCAATTTTCCGACACGTTCGAAATTAAACGGCCATTTCCGGCTCGCGTCTTGCGCTCGAGACCGTATCACTAGAAGATCATAATCGATAAAAATCGCTAACAGTTTTCCAGGGAAAAGAAGACCGCCCACCCCGAAAATATCCCTATTCAAATCGACGTCCAATCGTTTAACGCGCCCTCGGAGCTTTCGGGGCTTTTATAAGAGTTTCGAAGAAGATTTTCGCGAAAGTCGACCGTGAGGGGTTAGCGACCCTAGAAAAGATATTAAATAAGAAACGTCGCTTTTCCGCCGTTATGTACGCGCGGTAATAAGAAAGCTCTCAAAGCTGCCTCAAAACTCAAGTGAGCCAGAATGGAAAAAGGTAGAAGGATATGCAAAGAAGTGAACGTATAGGAGTTTTATGAAACCAATAAAGCGATGCTTGGAGAAGTTATTCTACGGCCTCCATCTACTGAGACAATAAAGAAGTCTATTTATAACGTCGCGACGACGAGAATCGCCAACCATGCATAAAAATCATACCAGAACGTGTTGTAGACCAACCACGTTTACACTCTTTTACTTTATAACATGAAGATTTTTAGATGTATGACAATGATTTTCTTAATATTTTAGCAATTTTAATATTCTTTTCGTTTTATGTTATGTTCCAACTCTGATGATTTAAATTTCTCACATAATCAAACCTTAAATATTCATTGTAATGTATTAGAGATTGTAGGAGATTCTTTACGTCATAATTAATGATGAAGTGGATAGTTATTTTAGTGATTTGATCTATCCCGTTATTATATGTAGCTGTCTTTTCGATCAAAGATATATACTGATGTAGGATATATTTTGATGAAATTTTTCGTGAATGATAAAGGAGAGTATGTACTTTTTGTATTTTGTAGTAGATATTGCATAAAATTAAAAATATTCTTAATTTTTTTTGTACAAAATCATAGTCATGTATCTCAATCCGTTTTAAGATATCAAGTTTAGAACTTAACTTAAATCTGTAACATTTTATAAAATTTAATTACCTTATTAATTTTTGAAAAATCGTACAAAGTCAAAAACGCAATATAATTAAAAAAAAAATAAATTTAATTATAAAAAAGTTCTAAAGATACCTTATTATTATAGAGATACCTTATTTTGTTCTGCATTCTGCAAAATTAAATAAACTTTCGATAATATCCGGCCGGATATTAAAAAATCGCCAGATACCGGAAAGATGCCGGATATTCGTTCCAACCCTACTCATAATTGTTGTAGACGTGTTTTTAAGTGATTCAGGTGGAGTTAACTTGAAGCTAAATAGGCAGTTTTCCTTAAGTGTTAGGCGAGAAAGGTTAGGAATGATAAGCTAGATACAATTGCGTATACCGAATGTAAAGATTTCTAGATTTTCAGCCAAAGTTAAAGGTGTCTTTTATATAACATTTTGTTCAAAACTCCTTGCCCTCCAAGTTATAGCTCTCTAAAAAGCTTTATTTTTAAAAAGTTGAATATTAAATCACTCTTTTTAAATGAGTTTTTAAATAGAAAAATGTAGACCTATTAAAAAGCTTTGATGCGAAGAATTATTGGAGTGAACTTTTTCATCACCTTGTGGTAAATTTTAGTAATTTTAATAATTTCTTTTAACTTTAGGGGCTGTAATTTGGAGAAGAGGGGTTTTGAATAAAAGGTTATATGAAAGATACGACTTAATTTTTGCTGAAAAATCTTGTTTATTGTATAATACGGAGTCAAATAGATAAACATAGAAGCTTGAAAAAATATAAATGATTTTAACTTTTTTGTTAAAATTCATAATAATTTGTACCTGAGAGCTAAAGCTGGAAATGTCTGTTTTTAACATCAAATAATAATAAATTGAAATAATTAACAATTTTAATGCTCTTACTTCACGAATAAAGTGAATACATTCATTAATAGCATATTTTTAGCAAAAATCTTTATTTTTACAAAATGATTGGAAATACATATTGGCTCAAAAAAATAAATGATTATTTGGACTTAAAACAATAGAATTTATAATAATATGAGCTACAAAATATGAACAAACTTATAAAAAATTAAAAAAAAAAACAAATTTAAAACTTAATTTTCATTATTAAACCATCTTTAAGAACTTCCGAGGCTTCTTTAACGTAAGGTAAATTCCTAAACTAATCCTGATATTGATAAGGAACTCACTTAAGAAAAGTTGAAACAATTTCATATTTACTTTTACATATGGGTTTTCTAGAATGCTTTAACCATCCGTCTGTTGGGCTCGCTTCCTTAACACTTACGATGGGGTTTGGTCTGTCATGTTCTGTATGATCCTTGTACTGTATAATGATTTAATACAAGGCCAATTCCAAACTCATTTCTTATATCAATTAGATCTAAAGAGAAGCTTACAATAAGCATATGTTTTCCAAAATCTGGTAACAACGGCTAAATAAACGAAAATCAAATCGATCGAGAATAATATTTATTAAACCATGTATAAATTGCTAGAAAAGAATAGGAGCTTAAACAGTGATCATCATATTTTTCAAAAAATCGATGCAGCACGTCATTATGTGCTCCTTGTACAATCAGCATCGACAATCATTGCAAAAACAATGAGTCTTTCGAAGTTTATCTTTCAAGTCCATTCCAAGATTAGAATTGTGTGTTACCTTTGTAAATAACAAAAGAGTTTATTGCTGCTGTATTGAGGATGTTATAGAAAATTACCAACATTTTCTGTTTCTGGCAACATTATATGATGTGATAATTCGATCAACATCATCTACTTCACTTTTTATGCTGTATAAAAAGAAATTTTTATAACTCTTGGGGTTTCTACGTTCACTCAATTCATTCTTTCCTTTCTTTTGGTATATATGAAACTATCATAATGTATAACTGATTATAACTTCTTGTTGTACTGCTTCTATTAACTTTAATTGTAGTGACCACAATCGCTCCCTTAACAGTTATTCATGACTGAATATCCTATGAACTAAACGATGAAATAATATAACATTTCTTCTTGAATCTGCTAAACAGGATGCAGCAGTAGAGTTGCTAGTTTTATATGGGCAATAAGGTTAAACACCATCCTAGATTCCTATATACGAAGTGTTTTGACCTCAACACCGCCGAAAACTTAAAAAAAAAGTTCGTATTTGTTTAGAAACAGCATTCATTTAAAGTTACATACTCCCCCACTGCATAAGTTTTCTTACAATTATCATTAAACTTGTCAAAAATATATTCTCATATCCTATACATATATAGAGCTTTATACATATATAGAGAATTATATATATATTCCCATATCCTAATCATATCCATATAGAGCTTTATTTAGAGCTCTTAAATTACTACTCTTATGAGTATTGTCACACATTTGATCGGGCAAGACCTATCAGGACAAAATATTATGTAGGTAATTTAAGATTTTGGAAAAGCAGTTTTGTATAGCGAAAACTGTGACAACAAATGTACTGTGACGGAAGAAATTTTGAACAAGGTAATTTAAAAATATCTAATATAAGTATTTTGCCGTGGACTAGTAGGGCAAAGTGATCTATATTCCAAAAACGCGAAAAATATTTTATTGCATTACGCTATATGCTGAAGATCTTATGAATTTTTGGTTCAAAAGTTTCAACGTGAAGTACTGCTGTACCTGAGGGCACATTCAGTTTTTTTTATATAATTTAGCTCCTCTGAATTGGATAATTACAAAATTTTATACAATGCTATTAGGATAGCTAACTACTAAATTTTGATAAAATTGAATAACCGGAATTGGTACTTTACCTTAAATCAGATCAAAATTGTTTTATATTTATTACGGAAAAATTACGGTACAAGGGGAATAATCTCCAAAAATATATCAAAAGCAAAGTAAACTCAATAGGTAATAATAATATCTCGTAAAAAAATGTATGTGCACCATTAAAAAAAGGTTTTAGAATTTTATCTCCGAAACTATAAACTTGGGCAACATTATGGTCGACAGAAAATTTGAATTTGCAAGGTTGCGTAATCTCTATATACAATTTTTTTATATTTACGTACACATCGTTGTTCAAAATGATCATGCTGTTAAAAAAATTTTCATAGTTCCATACTTTACGCGCGCACTGCATATCCAGCAGAAGACGAAAGAAGAACTTTTGTGACTAGAATATTCTTATTTTTTAAGATGTGCTCTATATAACATAATAACTTTAGCTTTAACTAGCTTTAACTTGCTCCTTACCAACATATTCGCCGTTAAAGATAATCAGTCAATAAGTGTGCTTTTCTACTGTTTTCATATGAAATGCTTATATTCTTTTTCTTAAAAGATATATCTCATATATTTGGTGTAAACTTACAAAATAGTGATAGAATACGAGAATTAAAGTTTCAGATATATTTAATAACCGCAAATGGTAAATATTAATCTGTGAAATCTTTGCTCTACATAAATATACACTGCCAGACGATTCATTTAAAGAATTACATTCATTCATGTTGTGTATGAATAATTCAAATAAAGTTTAAAAAAACTAATAGTTTATACTTTGCTATCCGCCATCGAGAAATAAAGAGAAAAGCTGATAATTCCACAATTGAAGGTATAGAACTGAAAGAAGCTTATTTCATTTGAAATATATTTCTCTTCGGTTCCTATAAGGGCTGAATTTTCATGCACCTATTGTAATCTGACTAGTCTACAAAACCGTATATACGATGGTGTGGGGTTCTTCCATAACAAAGTATTATTATCTTCCAATTATTCCAATGATATATAAAATAAAATGACTATTAAATAAATATCACAATGTAAACCACCCAATCCAACCTAATACATTATGACTCCATGATAGTTTAAAAGTAAGTATATAACTTGTATTTGCTATTACATACAAATTTAAAATGCTTTTGATCCAATTGAAGCGCTCTTCAATTACTTTCACCAAAAAAATCTTAGATATTTCAAGTGTTTCGGTTTTCTTGCCTCACCGTATGTATTGATTAAATACATACAATATAAGTCTAGTATTCTTTTAATGTTATGCGATTTTATACCAAATAAATGAGATTTATTTTTTAAGAAAAACGCTATATGAAAACAGCTTTTTATATGAAAACAGTAAAAAACACACACTGATCATCTTTGACTGCTAATATCTTCACAAGAAGCAACTTGAAGCCAAATGTGATTATCTTGTTATATAGAGCACATCTCAAAGGATAAGAATATTCTATTGACAAAAATTTTGTGACTGTCATCTACTGTTTGAATAGAGCCATAATGAACCATAATTTGAGATATAACAAAAATTCTTCAAGTAAAACTGATAACACTTTCTCATTTTTTTCTTCATTTTATGATCATACTTAGAGATGGTGAGATCTTTTGGAGTACTGATTACGAACCAGCTATTTATGGCTGGTACAGGAAGTTTTTCAATACGCTATAGTTTAAATCCTGTTGTTCGTTAGACAAAAGTCGAAAAAACTATGTGAAAACTTACGGTTTGCAAATAAAAGAATTTTTGGTGGAAATCTAATTCAACAAAATATTTATTATCATGGCAAACAGTGTGTAAGGATAAGAGGAATTCAGTGCGCAGCATACCAGAAAGTCCTTATATATATTTAGGTTGTATCTGGTTATGGACTAAGCGTTTATGCTTTCCAATAATATTCATACTAGAAGAATTTCTCTGTGTCTGTTTTTAGCTTATCTATTATCGTTGATTTTTATGTTAAAAACACGAAATTATGAAATTTTTGATGATATTTGCAGTATTCCTGCTAATTTTTGGTGTTCATATTGTAACTGCTTGTGGATTATGTTTTTCCACATCATTCTCAATAATCTTACAATTAATACATGAAGTCTTCGGCAGTCTATTTCGATTTTTGAGTTATGAAAAAGTTTTGCAATTAAAATTAGTAACTATGATATTTTAGAGATCTTGGCTCCATTATTGCAGATCTGTAATAGCAAAAATTTTAATGACTTATGGATTATAAATCATTAAACCATAACGAATAGCTTTCATGCATAAAGTCTGTGAATATTGATTTGAGAGATTAATTAATTTTTATAATGACTATGAGTCATAAATTTTTTTAGATATTTGACCATTCCCTCAGAAGCTTTATATTTAGGTTATGGATTAGCGTTTATGATTCATTAAAGACTTTTTACGTTCAAGCAAATGCCTTTGTCTGTTTTAGTTTTTGAGTTATGGTTAACGTGACCGTTTTTATTTCGACTGAAAACGGGACAAATCTAGGTACTATTGTCGATAATCAAGTGCAGTCTAAAATTATTAAAATTTGGTTTCAAGTTAGACTTGATACATCTTTTACAAAATTTTATACAGTTTCCTAAAGACTTGCAATGCTTCTAGAAGACTTGTTATTGCTGCTAGAAGTCTTCATATTGCTTTCAGAAGACTTGAAATAATCTAAGACGACTTGAAATACTTTTAGAACACTTAGAATGTTTCTAGAAAGCTTGACACTACTTCCAGATGACTTAATATTGCTTATAGAGAACTTAATACTGCTTCAAGGAGACTTGAGATGCTTTTAAAAAACTTGATACTGTTTTCATAGGACTTGAAATGCTTCTAGAAAACTTGATATTGGTTTCAGAAGATTTGAACTACTAGATGGCTTGTTATTACTTTCAAAACACTTGAAATGCTCCTAGAAGACTTGAAATGATTTTAGAAAACTTGGAATGCTTTTAGAAAACCTGATACTACTTCCAGAAGTTTTGATATTCCTTCTCGAAGACTTAAAATGCTTCTAGAAGACATGATTTTGCTTCCAGAAGATTTGAACTGCTTCTAGATGGCTTCTTATTGCTTCCAAAAGACTTGAAATGCTTTTAGAAAACTTGATACTACTTCCGGAAATCTTGATATTGCTTTTAGAAGACTTAATACTACTTCCAGAAAATTTGATACTGCCTTTGGAAGACTTGAAATACTTTCAAAGGACTTGATACTACTTGTAAAACTGTTTGTAAAAACTGGATACTGTTGATAAACCAATTGACTATGCTTTGAAAATATTAAATACTATTGAACAAAATGCACAAACTTTACGTAAGAGGTCCATAAACTGTTAATTAAAGGTTAAATACTGCTGGCAGAAGACACTTTTATGGTAAAAAGCGAAGGACTGTTAATAAAATTTAATTTTCCTTCCAAAATATCAAAAGCTGTTGGCAAAATACAACATCATCATATCTGCTAACAGCTAAATACTGACAAAAAAAACTGAAAAAAGTTTAAAAACTGCCAATTAAAGACTAGATACTACTTGTAAAACTTTGCTTGTTTTATCAGACTTTTTTTGGAGAGTGTAAGTCAATCCCTTTTAGGCATTACAGCTGCATCTTATTATGTAGTTACAGAAGTACAGCAAAGCGTTGCTAATTCGTACAACCCCAAATCCGAATTCCTTGGTAATGTGAACAAAATTGAAAAACGTAAAATTTGCATTATGTCCCTTGTAATCCGAATTGGTAAGAGATTCGCTAACCGGAAAAGACTATTCGTTCTATCTGCAGAGAAAGACGATTAATTCCAAAATGCTGAGTCCATACTTTCTATGGATTGCAAATCCTTGTAATTCATTAGCAAAATGGTAGACATGTGTATTTCAAAAATCAGCTAAGGAAGAAGAACCTGATGGCGGCATTCCACTGTCCATTCAATAATTTATGTATCATGCTGCAGCAAATAAGGCAATTTTTCCATGAAGATGTTGGGATAACCGAATTAAAAGTGAGGAAGTTAGTAAAAGTTTTAGTGTATCATGTATTGTAAGATAAACAGCAGATAATGTTATTATCTAATACAATTTGACTATAATCCGCATGCTTCCATCATTTAAATTCAACTGATTTTCATTGATTCGGATTAGCGAAGCTTTACTGCAATTAGATACTTAACTACTAATTGTAGTAACTGTAATTATTCTATGATTCTATTTTCGTGGAAATAGTAATTATACTCGACTATTTTTTTCAAGCAGTTAGCCAAGCTCTGATTTTGATCAACTTTGTTAATAAATTTCGTGTAACGTGTAGGATAAAAACTGAATTTTTTCTAAAGACAAGTTATCTTTTAATCGGTTTGTTACATTCACATCCATTGCTGATATATTTTGTCCTTCGGTATTTAAAGCGGCTTGGTGAAAACAAACTTCTTGGGCGTGCACAAAATATAACCAGCATTCGGAGCTGGGATTGCCAAAAAACAACTTCAATATATTCGGGCATTAGATGACTAATTATTAGAAGAGTAACTATTAGAATGAATGTCTATTAGAAGACTATTTTCTTAGATTAGCAATCTAAAATAGTTTTCTAATCTCACAAACATTTTAAGCACTATTCAAATACAGGCCATTTAGATTTATTGTAACCCAACATTCTTTTATACTCTGTACCTATCAAGTCATAGAATTCTTTTATAGTTTCAATGCGAACACTATAAATATTAAAAAAGTAAATTTTGACAATAATGCATTCTAAATCAATTGGTAACCAATCGGCAGTTTTAAATGCATTGTGGACATTATGCGCTTCACAGCCAATCCCTATTAGTTCTTGTTCCAACAATGTGCTCGGTTTTGTATAAATATTGTTTACACTTTTTCTATTTATCCCCCTTCAAGATTCAAAAAAATGTACACTTACATTGAGGCATGTTTGGTATAAGTCTCGCAAACAAAGAAACAAAATATTATTAATAAAAAAAGCTGTGTAAATAGAGCTAGATACTTAATGAGATTTATGCACTTATGTGATTATGAAAACGGGACGGTTTAGAGTTTATTCGGGACGATGGGACTACTAACAGAAGAACGGGACAATCCCGTTCAAAACGGGACGTATGGTCACATAATTTATGGTCGATGTTTATGTTGAAATCCAAAAATTATGGTATTTTGAAGATTTCCGCTATATTCCTGCAATCATCTTATATCTAGGTTGTAACTGGTATGGATTATGCTTTTCTTGTTCATTACAAACAATATTCGTTTAATAGGTTTACTCCAACTCTTGTGATTGTTGATTTATGGTCGATTTTAATAATGAAAACCCAAAATAAAGACATTTTGAAATTTTTCGCATTGTTTGAAAATTTGAAACTAGTTGTAAATTATGCAATAGTGAATCATTATCGATAATCTTGTTATTTCATTATTTTTTAAAGTTATTATTTTACTTTCTAGCACTTATATATACGTAGCGGAAGGTTTACCTGAACGTTTTATATTATCTGACATACGCCATTACTGAAAGATTAAACTTATAAAATAATTTTATCCAACCGGAATCGGGATTCAGTCCAGTGTGTGACGTAAAATTGCTCTAGGAATTTTCTTGTAACCATGACTGAGAAATATATGTTACATTTTGGTAAATAAAACTTCTTACTTGCTAGTTATATTTTTATATTTACTGTACTAGCTTCTGGAAAACTAGTTCGTTAGTTAGCAAAAGCCAAAGTGATGTATTTTGAAAAAATCTTATTTTATTTGAAAGTAATTTTATTGAAAGTGATGGGTTTATATACATGTTCCATCTTTTCTGCTTTTACCTATAGTGGATCTGTTTTAATTTGTATTTTTCTAAAAGTACAAAACATTTATTTGAATGTTTTAAAAAATCATTCAATTGATGAAAATTATCCAATAATACATTGACATGTCTGAGGGCATAGTATGAAGTCTTGCAATATTCTGTTGGATAGAGGCATTCTGCAATATCTGTATAAAAGGTCCTAACATCCGTTCCAGAAACCGATATTACTACGACCAGTATGAGCATGAGTGATGACCATTATGAGTTCTACGACCATTATTCACCCATAAACAACACCTTGATTCATCACTCAAGACGATATCATTGCATTGATAAGCTTACCCTTGTCGTTCTTGACACCATACAAATCTGGCTGCTTTATAGTGAGGTGTTAATGGAATAATGCTGCCCAAAGGAAGAAATACTTCTGTAAACAGTTGTCATCAACAGGTGTCAGTTCAAAGTTCTCGTCCAATCCACAGCAATCGACCTTGCTGTGTGAAATCGATCCCCGGTAGCCATCTGTATAAAGAGTTGGTTTTTACGTGCGTCGGTTTAGCAGCAGGACTGAATCTGACTGAATCGGACTGATCTTCTTTGGACCATAAACACCATATCCGAGCAACTGTAGTGTGGTCCCAATTCAGCCTTCCTTCCAATTTGCCTGAATGAGAGACCAGTCTCTTTTATTCCGATAATTCTAACAAAGTCATTGATATGGTCAAAATTTTCATCGTTTCTTAATTGATAATAAAGATAAAATTGAAGTTTGAAAATTGTGATTTGAATTTTAATGAGTGGTGGATTTCATATGAAAATGACTCTACTTTAAATTGCTCTTTATTATTACAGTATCATTATTGGCATCTAATATAATGAAATAATTTTGATTAATAAACTCTTAAAGCAACAATTTTAATTAATTAACTAAATGAAGATTATAGTTTAATCCGGATATAAAGGATTCGTGTTGAACGTAGATAATGGGCTTTCTGGAGATCGGTTTTCGATCGGAAGCTTATTAATGAGATGGTTTGAAATCTATATATGTAGACATCCATTGAGTGTGGTGTGCGCTTTGACGCTAGCGGGGAAACCTCTCAATCAGACGTTGTCATGCCGGAGCGTCGGCGTCTCTCATAAGTGGCGACGCGACGCGGATACCTGCACCGACGAGCTCAAATTAAGTGAACGCTTCATTATACGATGTAATAAACTGGTAGGGAAATTAGGATGATAGTTTCGTGATTATCAGGTATTGCATCTTAATAGAACTAATAGCAAGTTTCGATATCAAATCAGCCGTATCGTGTTGTAATTACAAGCTAAACAATGAGTCATATTATCTTAGGTGAAAAAGAAATTTTCGTTACAACTTTTTTGGTTTGGTGTATGATCTTGGGTGGGTTTTTAAGGGGATAAGGTAACGTGTGAAAGAAACTTTCCTTACTGCCTGATTGCAAGGTGCCTTGAAATGGTTTTACGAGGCACTGGGGCGTCGCGGCGCTCGTAAAATGCTGATTGGCGTCACCGTATCTCCGAAATGATAAATGCGCGTCTTCCGCCTACCGATCCTTACAGCAAACTTCGGAGGGAAAGCGCTCCCCCGGTACGGATTTACGGGGTTGTGCATCAAGTGGTGCGGGACGCCCAAGCTACAACGACGTCGAGGACGACGACGACGCGACGCCTCTCTAAAGCTTTCATTACGTCTAATGAGGTTCTCGAAATTATCGCTTTGCATCCTTATTGCGAACATCCATCACGTGATCACCCCGGAAGTATATCTACTAAAGTTTTATAACTTTGTTTAAATAAAAAATAAAGTTAATTAAAACATTTGAAAATAGATTAGAGTAAAAAAATTAATAGGAGAAAATAATTTGCATGAATATGTTATTCCTTGTCCGAACGACTCTTCCTAATTAAAAATCCTATGGCAGCGTCAACCTGCATCATTTGCACGAGTGCAATTATTGTACATTGTGTACAAGGCGTTTAATTAGAGGCATAACGAGTCGTCAAGGCTTATAGTATTTCCGGAACGAGAACGGAGAGATGTGTAACCACCGCATGTGGAATAATGAATTTTTTTCAAAAGGCGAGTCCGCCGGATTAAAAGTAATTGCACTTCCTTTGGTTTCAAAACGGTAACATTTCAAAGTTTCTCGTTTCTTATTGATGCTGAGTAAAAGAAAAACATAACACACCGTGCACATCGTTTATTTTCAAATAAGATTGTAAAAGAAGTTGAAATAATTTTCGCATTAATGTACATTTACTTGGTGGCGTTTTTTCGAGTTAAAGCCAACATATGGGGCAGTTGGTTCTTCAGGTTCTTTTGGTTTCGGTTCTGGAACTTTAGTCGAACCTCCATATTGTTGTTTTATTTCTCCAAAAATTGAATCAATTAATTCCTTAACAAATTTGTTTATACCGAAAACATCAACATTATCTTGGTCTTCATTATCACCATTTTCATCGACAACTCGTTTCGCTAATAATACATTATAATTACTATATTTATAAATAAATGAATAAAATTACTAGTTACCGTGATGTTTTTTATGGTGATTGAACCCGGAACATGTCGATGTTACCACTAAAAGTACTCCAAACAGAAAAAGGCACTTAAGTGTGTTCATGTTCTTTTCAAGTATTAAAACACCTGTAATGAATTAGTAAGTAACTTGTTGTTGCTTTATACTTTGTGGAATAACCATAAAAATGGCTATAAATATGAAGTATAGTCTATGTATCATGGAATTTGTTAACCATAAAGTGTTATTACTATTTTTATATGGTTTAAAAGAATAATGTTTATAATTAAAAGAATCAATAAATAATGAAACAAATTAAAAAAGAAGATAACAGGTGCACATAGTTTATTTTCAATCAAAAATATAAACGAATTGACATTTTATCTTTGTTAATGGTTTGTTATAACAGATTTTTTGGAGCTTCGGAGATAGATTCAATAAACGCAGCAGATGCTTCCGGTTTTATTATTTTTGATAAATCTACAAGAGAACTAATCAAATTGTCAAGGAATCTGTTGAGTTTAGGAACAATTTCGTAGATATAGTCGTCATCACTATAGTCAAACCCTTTCTTTATATCATCACTTTGTGCAATTTTTTTCGCCCCTGAAATATATGGATATCTATTATATAATAATTAATAATTTGTTAAAGTATATTAATTACTGTGTTTCTTGCGATGATGTTCTCCGGAACATACTGATAATGCAACGAGAATTATTCCTAGTAGCAGAAGACACTTGACTGAATTCATTGTTGAATTGGTTTTGAACGTATTGATTTGCTTTAGCAATTAGCGTTGCCTTATATTCAAAACTTTAACAATAAAATTGATGGGATAAAAGTGTTTTCGTGTACACCCGCATATTTTTAACTACAAAGAATTATTGCTAATTGTAAAGTGTGTTATAAAACAAATCAAGTAACAATACTGCTTGGGAATGTAAAAAATTAACAAACACTTAAAGTGAGTCAAAAGATTTTTTTTCAACTATGAAATAAAGTTCAACAAAGTTACATACATTTTCTTTCCCGATTGGACATTATTTCGCGTGACAAAATTAGAAGCTAAGGCTTGACAGTTCAGTCTGGCGATTGGGTCGTGAGAGAACGATCTCAAAAAGGGCGAGAAAAATATATCAAGATAGTAATAGGGCCCACCAAGCTCTATCTTCTTAATTAGGGGTTATATCTACTGAAGAAGAGCAGGCTAGCTCGAAACTAGTTTAGAATCAATAAATTTTAATATCACCAGAAGTAAATTTTTTAAAAAATCCCTTATTAATAATTGGTGAAAAAAGGATTTCATAAAGTTATTTATATTATTATCTTGTTAAGACTTCCAAAATTAGTAAATTTATTACTTTGAACTTAGAAACGTTAAAATATTTACAGGTAATATGAGTAACGGGTAGATGAAATGAGGGAAATTACTGGAATAAAACAAGAAAGTAATTGCTAATAAATTTGAGACATAATACCTTGTAGAGAGAGAAGAAAACAAATTAATTAATTTAAGTTCTAATTGTAAAGATTATGAGCATGTTTAAAGAATGTCTCACAAAAAAAAATGATAACAATAAAGTTAAATAAATTGTTATTGAATGCAAAACAACTCTTCATTTGAGTTAAGATCACAAATGAAATAAAATTACCTCAAAAATTAACATACTCCATTACAATCAATTATTTCTCTCTGATATTTAATATGATTATTTAAAACATAACTTTATCTACATTAGTTACAGATGAGCAGTACTTTGGATCTATAACAGCCCATACTGCCAACAAGTTGGCCGACATCAAATTGAAGAGCATGACTTTGGAGACATAATATCTCATACTGCCAACAAGTTGGCACTCTTTAAGATAGTGTACAGTGTCTAGAACAATTATAGATCTGCTGGCAATAAGTTCTGCCAAGTTGGCATATCTCAAACTAATGAGAAAGACTTTGGAGATACAATTACTCATGCAGCCAAAAAGTTGGCAGTCTTTATGATGATATATAATCTGTGGAATAGTTATGGCTCCAGAGAGTTATTATAATGATTAGGGCATTATTGTAGTGGTGTTGTAAAATTGTAATCCTTTAGGAAACAATAAATTAAATTATTATTAGTTATAGTTCATACTGTCAACAAGTTAGCAGACTTCAAACTGATGATCAGGATGTTAGAGACACAATAGCTCAGGCAGCTAATAAATTGTCAGTCTTTAAGATAATATACAGTATTTAGAACAGTAATAGCTCATACTGCCAACAAGTTGGCAATCATTAAAATAATATATAATCTATAGAACAGTGATAGCTTATGCTGACATAAGTTGATAGATTTTAAGTTGATGAGCAGGAGTTTGGAGACATAATATATCTTGTTATCAATAAGTTAGCAGTCTTTAAAATAATGTATATTCTGTGGAATAGTAATAGCTTATGCTACCAACAAGTTTGCAGACTTCAAACTGACGGGCAGGACTTTGGAGACAGAATAGCTTATGCTGCCAACAAGTTGACAGACTTTAAGATAATAATGATTATTTTGGAGATGTAGTAGCTCATACTACCAAAAAGTTGGCAGATTTCAAAGTAATAAACATGACTTTGAAGACATAATTGCTCATGCTGCCAGCAAGTTAACATTTTTTGTTTAATTAAAGCTGAAAAACTAAAAGTTGAAATAAATTTCAGACATATGAAATTTCCTTTTCAAGTTTTCACCATTTCACCAGATCATGAAAAAATCATCAGATGTGGTGAAACTTTGTTCAATCAACGATCAAATAGTTAATAAGCCTTAATATATTCTCATAGCATAAACCATGAGCTGAATTTATACCAAATTTTCGATCACAAAATGGACAAAATTAGGGCGTCATAGGATCAGTATTAAACACGTCTATGTAAAGCAACAGATGTAATTGCGGAAGAGAAGGAAATTGTAAATCTAAATCTGTATTTAACGCATTGAAGCACGCGTACGTGCTGAACCACCACCAATAAAAGATCTCTATCTTCAAAGAAAAATACTCAACATTGAACAACAAAGATGTCATGCTCAATTCTAATGAAATTAAAACGAAAAACAAAACTTTATACCGAATTTCAAGTTGAACTTGTAACAAAACAAAAATAAAGGACATTCACTTAGGTAATATCGCTCAACCAGCTCCACACCCTCTACGCTCGCTACAACGACCTATTTCTTCCATCTCCTGCCACCTATTGCCACCTCTCTCAGCTCAGAGAGCCTCTCTCAGCTTTTTAGCATGTACTCCAGAGAGTGTATTCGTCACACAGGCTACAACACCTCTCCACATCGTCCGCCTAGTATCTAATCAATTTTTCCTCAGTTTCATAACAAAATCTGCAAACATTTTCTTCCATTCCTCATCCCCTTTTATCAACATACACCTTAGGCGTTCCTTCGACGCTATCCCTCTGTTTTCCATCCAAATTAATGAATATCCTGCTTTCCTATAATATCCTTCTCTATCGCCTTGATATGGACAAGACGACCATATTATATTCACCTTCTATCCTTAGATTCATTCTATATCTTTATTTCTTTTTTTCTTAATTCTCCTATGTCTTTAACCAGCCATTGGCATGTAATATTCTTTTCCATCTTTTCTTTCAAGTCAATAGATACTGCTATAATGCATTTGGGTAGAAATCACTAACACATCAATATTCAAGCAATGTGAATTATCATTGGTCCACAAAGTGTCGGAGGCTTTTGCCGTAATGCAGAAATGGTCATCTTTACAGAGACATGGAAATGGACTTCAATAAAGTTACGGATATTTTCTTTCTCCATTGGATCTTATGAATTTCTGTAAGTTAGGTAATGTGTTCCATTTGTTCCCATTTGTTTGTCTTAATTCTACATGCAATATTACAATTTGGTGTTTTTAGTAACTGTTCTTAGTACTGAAAACCATAGGAAGTTTGCTTTCAACGGTCTTTAGTCTTCTGGCATAAATATTTAGTCATCTAGATGTAATATTTAAACTTCTGGAAGAAGTATTCACCCAGTTTGAAGCAGTATTTATCCTTTTTAAAGCAGTATTTTTCCATTTTGTAGCAGTTTACGATTTAGCAGATACCTAAAGCCATTTAGAAGCAGTATTAAATATTAGAAGCCATAATATGTCTTCTGGCAGCAAGGTTTAGTTTTCAAAAAAAGTTTCCAAAGATTTAGTTTCCAAATGGTTAAAGGTAAGCCATTTGGAAGCAGTGTTTTGGCAACTGTTTTTGGTACTGGAAACCATAGGAAGTCTGCTTTCAACGGTATTTAGTCTTATGACATCAATATTTAGTCTTCTAGATGGAGTATTTATACATCTTAAAGCAGAATTCACCCATTTTGAAGTAGTTGTAGCCATTTTGAAGCAGTATTTACCCTTTTCAAAGCAGTTTTTTTCTATTTTGTAGCAGTTTTTACGATTTGGCAGATACCTTTAGCCATTTAGAAGCAGTATTAAATATTAGAAGCCATAATATGTCTTCTGGCAGCAAGATTTAGTTTTCTGTCACAAGTATCTAGTCTTTTGAACGCAGCAATTAATCTTTCAGAATCAGTTGTTACATGTTGGCAACGGTGTTTAGTACTGGAAACCATAGAAGGTTTGCTTAGTGTAATTAGTTTTCTGGAAGCAATATTTAGTCCTCTAAATGCAGTATTTAAGCTTCTGGATGCAGTATTTACCCTTTTTAAAGAAGTATTTATTCATTTTGAAGCAGTATTTACGATCTTGCAAGCACATTATTACTTCAAAACGGTAATAGTCAAATTTAAACGAAAAAATCAAGACACTCACATGATTTTTGACAATCTCCCTTCTTTACACTTATTATTTATTCAATTTAATTATTAATACATGGTCTGGAAAATAGAGAAGGATATTAGGGATTTGATCACCGATTGAGATTTAAAACTGGAGGGTGGACAGATGGGAAATCTCGAAAGAACTAAGGAATGTGTATGAGGACATATAGGCGTAAAACAGAAAGAATGGTGGGATAGTAATAGAGGAATGCCTATGATATCTACTGATAAAAGGGGATGAGGATGGGAAGAGAACGTTCGCCAGATTTCGCTGTGGTAATAAGTGAAAAGGGAATAGATAGATAATGAACGAACGTAGGGAGGTGTTGTGGGCTATGTGAAGAGAGCTGGGAAAGTCTATGACACAAGTTCATATGGTGTAGTTAGCTGAGGAGAAGGCGATGGACAGAAGGCAGATTTTGGGAGACTGGGTTAGGGTTAGCAGCGAGAGTAGAAATGGTGGAGAAAAGTAGATTGAAAAACGCATATTAATTAATTAGAATGAATCCAATTGGTACAAAAAATTAAAACACATTACCTAACTTACAGAAATTCATAAGATCCAATGGAGTCTTTTTTTGTTGTTTTCTTCAAGGTAATAGATATTGCTATAGCGGAACTGGGCAAAAATCACTGACATGTGAATATTCAAGTAGGTGTGAATCATCAATGGTTCTCAAAGTGTGGGATTCTGCTTTCGTAGTGCAGGAATCAAAATAGACACGTTTTTTGGATTTACGTAATCTCTGCAGTTTTATCCCTTAAAGTTATTGATGCTAAACAGTTAATCGGCTATCTCTTTCAAGTTTTCTTTTGACATATACTTTGGTTACATCTGCGAATTGCACAATGTGAGCAACTAACCATAAAATCCAACAATAAACTTTTTTAGATAATGGTCTTTAAACTCAAGTTTCAAACTTTGAATTAGAAAAATGGATTTATTTGAATTTAAATTCAAATGTATTTTTAACTTTATCATATATCTATGTATCTACATATACATATATGTATCATTCCAATAAATATGGTAACTTTGAATTGTCTCAATTAGAATTACAAAGAGCTGAAAATGCAAATTGTATGCAAATGTTAAATTAGCATTAATGGATCAAATTGTGACCAGCAGTGGCTGCAGTAGCTTCATTAGATCTTTTGTACTGACAACATAAACGATGACTCTGATTGAATGAACACGAAGGTGCGCCTATTTAAACCGTGCACATGATAAACCTAATTATCGCTTCAGGGTGGCAGTAAATTTTTTTGTGTGTATAAAATCTCTTTGAGAACAAAGAATTGAACGATTAAAACAATCTCTTAGCACACCTTCATTTTCATAAACATTCGTTTTAAGTATTTTATCGCTTCAACGGGCGCGTGAAAATATTTATGTTCATGTAGTCCCAAACGCATTTTTCTTCGCGGACGGTTGCGTGTTCTTATCGCAACAACATAAACTATACGTAATAAAAACCCCCATTCTCTTAAGATATTTATGATCGACGTTTATTACTGTGGTTTAAAAAAACTATTAACTGTAAAAATGTCGTTTTGAATACTAAAAGTTATGCCTGAAACTGTAATATCTTAATTACGGATTTCTTTTTAATGAAAATTTAAAGACAGTCTTAAATCCCGTTCTATTATCCGTTTGGTGAATAAATCTTAACCATTCCCGAGTTTATTGCATTTAGAAAGACAAGTACAGTTTCGAGTGTGAGATTATGGGATTAAGGGTGCAGTCCTTGGTATCAAGGAGGATAACAAAGATTGCTCTTCTCTCTCGCTACGGGATGACAAAGGTTTATCCTCAAAGTTAACTAGCAGGGGAGGTGAATCCATTAGTGCATGAAGTAATTTTCGGCGATCTTAATTTCAATTAAATATAAAATTAATTGAAATTCTTAATAAGCATAATTTCGCAAATAAGTTGTAAGCAAGTATACGAAGTACGACACACTAAATAACTTTTTAATATTTATAATAATTCTTTATAAGTAGTTATTAATTTTAATATGCCATATTAAACTTTATGTTAATACATAAAGTTTTATTTGCAACATAAATAACTTAGCTACAAAGTATATAAGCACCTACATTTTAATATATTGTATTATTTTGTGCACAATGGCGAAGATTGTCGTTCTTTTACTACTTGTGGGTATGATTACATTGACGTTATGTAAAAAGGAGAAACGTAATTATCGATTGTTAAATTTCCATTATACTTTTATACAAGTTCTTTTTTATTTTAGATTTGAAAAGACATGGGGAAGAAATAGAATTAAAAAAAGACAATTTACTTCTTGATTGGCAAAGTGCGCTCAATATTGCAAAGTATTTGAAAGAAAAGTTTAAAAAAATTTTTAATATCTCTGATCCAACTGAAGCCTTAGCAAGGAAAAAGTTACATCCTGAATTGAATTTATAAATTATGCAAAGTTGTTTGGTTGTATTGATTCTACATATATAAAGCTGTGCGCATCTATATTTGTCTTTCTTTTTCTTTTTTTGTAAAACATAATAAAAGATAAAGAATTAAAAGGAAATTTTTTTATGTTTGCGTTTCATGGAATTCCCGTTAAAAATTATTAGTTTTTTTGTATAAATAGAAGTGTTTTAAAAAGAGTGTGCTTAGTGATTAAAGTAAACTCTAACAAACAATTTGAGATGAATAAATTAATCATTTTTTTCGCTATATTTACCGTTGTTTTAGCATCGAAGTGTTGTGCTATTCCAAATGGAAGTCAATTAAGCGATGTTTTCAAACAGTTTGTAAATAATTTTAATAGAGATTTGAAAGAATTCATCGCATTGGTAAACAAAGAAATATTCCATCAAAAACGCATGATGTCGAAAGAAGTTCATCAACGTGCTCTTAAATATCATTAAAATTAATGTTTGTAAACATATTGGGTGAATTATACATGTTTGAATAAATATCTCATTTATACGAATTGCAGTGGCGGTGTTAATTGAATTATAATTAGAAACAATACTAGAATTATCACTACACTCGTATTATAATTGTAGGATGACCAACCAATCTTGCACGGCAATGTTAAAGATTTATTATATCCCGATAGATAACAGTGTCAGATGTTGCTTTGCAGACCAATGTCAGATAATTAGGGGAGATAAACTGCGACTCAAAAATCGAGAATAACCGTCTCGTCGCACAAAGACGTCATTCAACGTCGTCAACTAGGTTATAGAAGTTGTGTTTTTAATCGACAGTATCAAGTAAAGACGCCCATTAGAACTCTAAAGCTGCTGCGAGCAAATCTTAAAACATTCCTAGGTTTGACAGGGACTATGTCAGTAAATCGTCCAATTTTGTCTTTGTTCCGCTCGTGCTAGTATATACCTCTTTCTCGTCATTTCTACAGTGAAATCTGGCGAACGTTCTCTTCTCGTCCTCATCCCCTTCCAGCAGTAGATACCTTAAGCGTTCCTTGGTCATTATTTCATCATACTTAACATTGTATCTCCCTTCCCGTATCTATGACCTTCTCTCTTTCGCTTGTATGACCCTATCCCTTATTGCCCACCACATCATTTTTTGCCTCTTTCCACCCTTCTGTTTTCGACCCCAATTAGTGAATATCTCACTTTAACATAATATTCTTCTCTATCTCCCTGTCTGTACCTTCACTCCTTGGATCCATCTTATATCACGTATTTCACCAAATGTCAGGTCGTTTCTTCTTTTTAAATAATAGATACTGCTATAACAGATTTGGCAAAAATCACTAACACGACAATATTCCAGTAGGTGTGAATCATAACACAAATTCATAACACAGAACTGGTGACCTTTACAGAAACTTCGAAATGAACACCTATTCCGGATTTTAGTAATCTCTGCAGTTTTATTTCTTAACCTTGTTGACATTCCTTTTGACATGTAGTTTAGTACTCAACTTCGGTTGCTACTTCTTTCTCTCTGATCCTCTACCGGCGATTTTTTGGATATTGATTTTTAAACCCAAGTCTTAAACATTGAATTGGAACATTGTGGTAGCTTTAAATATTCACAGATTTTACAGCGACGATGGTAATAAATTGTCCAAACCTGTGTTTTGCCATCTCAAATGATATACTAACTACTAGCTTTGACCTCACAAAAGCATTAACGCTGATCTCTCGTGCTTTCGGCGTGATTATCAAAAAAATCGTGTTGTCATGTGTTCATCCCTCTCTCTAGAAGGATTTTAGATTAATTGCGAATAATCTATCCTTGGTCTTATATTATTTACAATCTATATCATCTATTTATTCACAAAGTGAAAGTATTGTACTTATCGAGATTTTAGAAGTACAGTTATTCAGATTTTCAGCCTGATGAGCGAGCGGATGCTTGTGATAAGGTAACAGACGATTTGAATTACTTATGTAAGGAGATTAATAGACATGTTATTTTGACAACCCTGACAAGATTCAATATGTTTTATTTACTAAACAGGCTAGTTTATTTCTAAATAAAAATTTTTGCATTTCATTGCGAACATCACCCAAAAAGTGAATTTCAAGCAAACGATTTTAGCTAAGAAAATCATTCGTACTGTTTTCTGTGATAGGAAGGGGATATTGCTTATGGGCTTATTGTCTCGTGATGACACAATAAACTCTGCGACTTTAAATTCAAAGTAATAAGCGGGACATGTTGACTAAAGGAATTGTGTTGTTTTATGACAATGTTCGTCCACACACGGCCAATTGAACTGAAGACTTGATCAGATTATTCGACGGTTGGGAACAATTTCATCACCCTCTGTGTGCAGATCTAGCTCAATGATGACGATGCCAAAATGACCATGATGCAGTGGCTATCCAATCATGCGCCAAAGTTCTACGAGGATGGCAAATAAAAGCTAGTTGCATGATATGATAAGTGCCTCTCAATATTGGTAGGAATTATGTAGATATGTAGTTGAAAGTACAGACATTCATGTAAAAAAATTGATAAAAGTCTACTGATTTCGATTTTATTTCTAAACGGTCTGTACCACGAGAAGTGATAGTGATTCATCGCATACAGGTATACGGAACAGATATACTCGCTTATATTAGACCATATCAGTCTAATACAAGTCAACGTACGGGCAAAATATTTTAACATATACGCAAAATACTCACAGAAATCGATGAATCATTCTCACCCCTCATGGTACAGACTATACTATAAGACTTTAAGAAAAGTTGAGGTTGTGTAAAATTCATGTCTTCGCTTTATGCATAACCTTCGAATATATCCCAAGTTTCATTATCTGATGACTACCTGAATATAAGGCAGATGGTTCTGGTTGTCTTTCAGTTATGGTCTTATTACATTCCGCAACCTGCCTTATCTTATTATTAGTCATAAAATTCGGTCAGGACGGATGTTCATATCATATAATCTCTGGCATAAAACATTCCTTCTCATAGGTCCTCTAAATTCAAGCCATCAATTTCGTATCAGGTTGCTCATTCTTGAAAACTAATTCTGTAAGGTTCTGGGCGTGTTCTTGTTCTATGCGTTCAAATTCATTGTCTTACGTGAGAGAGTATTTGAAACAGTTATGTAATGCACAAAATTATTATGTCTGTAGATGTTTGCTGATTCTGTAATGACAAGTAAAGTCAGTGGCAGTTTAACCGTTTCTGCTCTTGTACCCATTGAGCTTGCATTTTACACATATGTTAATTGATTTATATTTCGCTCTATTTTTGCTATATTTTTGTATGTGACTCAATAATTGTATATTCTTATACGATAATGACATATAATGAGGACCATTATTCACGAAGGTTAAGTTTATGTCACAAGCGTACATAATATGCACAAATATATTATAATTATTATTAACCCTCGAGTAACCCATGATTCCTAGCTCATGCGCGTTCATTCAATGGTTAAGAGCAAAAACTTCTGCCTGGATCATTGTACAATAAGTACCCAGGCCATAAACTTACTTGAGCCGAAATATTTGGTAGTATATTCCTTCCCTATTTCCTTTCGACGTTTTTGATGCATTTGTGAATATGCATATATCTTTCTGAACCAGAGAATCGTCATTTTCAATCTAGGACTGTTGTTCAGAAAGTTTAATCTGATATCAAACATTAAGCATATCTTACATCTAACATGTCTGACACCATTGATCAACACCTATAGCATCTTCGCAGTCCAAAGGAGAGACATGTCGGAACAGGGGTCAGTATATTACTTAAATCTGTAAATGATAGTGTTTGCCAATTTCTATATATGCATGTAGAATTTAGGCCAAGTAAAACATTCATTCCTACAGTTGACGTTGTGCTTATTGCACCTGAGATTGTCAATACAGCTGCTTGAAAGTTTGCTGGTTTGGCTGCTGCTTTATATGTGATTATATATGTGTAACCAGAGACCGACAAGAATGTTTAACGCTTCATATATAACACATTATATAACTTATAGACATAAGTTATTTAACAACATTCTAACAAACCAAGTCTGATGACCGATCTCAAAAGGTACACGTCTCAATCGAATCACCCTAATTTTGCGCCATGCAGAAGTTCCAGTACTCTTTTTATTGGCCATTGCATAGGTGGTACATTTTCTGTTTTGATTATTGTTAATGAGTCAACAGCTTCACTCCTTTGTCTTTGTACCATTTTTCTCTCCTTTGCAAAGCGCCAAAGTATTTTTTATTTGAATTATATAAGAGTTTTGTTGTATAGTCTGTACCACGAGAAGTGAATGTGACTCATCGATTTCCGTAAGAATTTTGCGCATACGTTCCAAATATTATGCTCGCGAATTGTCGTGTGTTAGCGTGAAATGATTTCTAGCGCGTGCGTCTGTTCCGTACACGTTTAGGCGATGAGTCACCTTCACTTCTCATGGTACTGACATGAATATTATGTTTACAATGATTTCCCTCATTGAAATGTTATTTACACCGCCTATCCTCTTCCTTCATTTTCACACTCCTCGGCCCAATCAAACCCTCATTCATCTCCTGCCCTCACCTCCCTCTCCCAGAATTCGATTTGCGCCTAACCTGCTCTTTCTGCTCTTTTTCTCCCGCCTTTACAAATTGTAAACAAAAGCATTGAAGAATAACCAAAGACGGGATTCTTTTTCCCATGTTTGAGGTCAAGAGTTGTTGTTTAGAATTGCTTTCCATAGAACCTCTATCGTTTTAATTGCCGCGTGGTCCAATCCAGGAAAATCTGGTGGTCGTGGTGGCATAAATTTCCAGTGGATAGCACTTTGAGTCAAGTAAACGTCCATTTTATTCTCAGATAAAATTGATTGATCTTGAAAAGTCTGAAGAAAGTTGCAACTTGGAATCCGAATCGTTTTGCATTAGACACACGTTTTTCAAACTACGACAGCTTCGAATGATAATGATATTTCTAGTGTTAGTACCAATTTTATCCAGTACATATCTGTGTTATGCTTGGTATTACCCAACATTTTAATATTCTTAAATTAACTGTATACAAAAGATATTTTTAACGTTAGACATTTTTTGCATTAAAACTTTTTTGTTAAGGGCATTGATTGATGATTTTCGTCAAAGTTGCAAGTTATCACGGTTCGCCTTAAAGAAACTTGGTCCCCTCCGCATTAAGCGATTGTAATTAAAATGGGGTAAAGGAATATCGAGGTGGTGGAAGCTTATTCAACGGCAATATCCGAAATTTATCGAGCGCTCTCGCTTTGCCCTCGCCACGAAAAGAAAATAAGAAACGGGCTAACTCGATAAGAATGTAATTTTGAGCGTTGATGCTGGGCCACACGAAAGGACAATGGAGTTTCTGCGGTCCGGAATTGAATCAGCGCCTGTTTGATTAAAAACTTCCGCCGAGTTCAGAACTTCATTTCGCGGCCCCTTCTAATTGCATCACATTCACTCTGATTTATTATGCGTTCCTAAAAGATTTTTTTTATCAATGTTACCTAAAATTCATTTTATGTTTAGTAAATGAAAAAAAAAGTTATCGTATCATCATTATCAAAAAATATGTATGTTTGGATCATTCCCGGTTGATGCTTGCGGGTATAGCACGGTTTTGCGGTGGTCCCGTTAGTATTGTTTTTTTTTTGTTGTTTGTGGTAGGTAACAACATTCAGGAAACGAGTTCGCGTTCGCTCGATGGATAGGTTGGATGCGTGGAAACAAAACCGGCGCAAACGGGAAAGTGAGCGACGGTTTTGAGAGAGAGAAAACCGGAAAAGCACGGCCGTTGGGAGTATGGCCTTTGAACCTCTCCGTGGCCGTTATTAAAAATTACTTGGGCATAAAGGATATACGGCGGTCGTTAATCGATCGCTAATAGCCACTTTGCGGGATATTGGGATTTGTGTAAAATATGCATTGGTTGGTAAATGATTTGCATGTCGTTCGGAGTTCGAAAGCCGAGTTTCAATCGGTTAGCTGGTTTTTTTATTGTTTTTATTGTGCGATGGCGAGGAAAACAACGAGGGATTGAAATTTGGGATTATCCATAGTTTTAGTATATTCTCGACAGGATTTTTTGTCACATTTTACAAAACAACTTTAAAATTTCTCTTATACTTTAAAGTTGAAATAAAGTCATCTCCATTTTAATCCATTGGGAACGAAGGGGTTCGCACTCTAAACCTATTAACCGGTTGCGACTGGTAAATGTTTCGGAAATCGACTAGGGAATGGTTCCGTTCTGGGGCGAATACTTGATTTGTGACCATTTACATGTTAATTACTTCAGGAGTCTTTCAGTTTTCATCTTCTTGTAATCCCATTTCAATTCCTTTCTTTTTTCTTTCTTTCCTCGTTTTTAGTAATACCAATTTTTATTTTCATTTATCGCTTCTCCAAAACGATTTTCCACGTATTTTCGAACATGGAACGATAGCTGCCGGGCACTATTGACTTTGGTAATAAATTAGGTTCCATAATTCTCGCCGGTATCCGTTGGTCTGGAGGAAAGTCGAAGAAAAAGGGTTTTTAGTTTTATTGAGTTCGCAACGTCTCGGAGAACTGTTGGACGGAAAGAAACGTTATTAATTTATTTTCTCTGTAGAATTTGGACGGCGGCGTGCAATCATCAATCTTTCTGGTCATTTGTCTCTTGTCGGTGACCCTGCCCCAGGGTTCCTTGGAGTCCGCGACTTGGGGCCCTGTTATCCTGGAACTTTACGTGATCAAAAAGGTGGAAAAAGATCGCAAGCAATTCATCCTTGTAGTTGAATGTCGATGACGAAAAGAATTTGACGTTTCATATCATTTAATGTTAAACGATATAATATACTGATTTCCATAAAATTGCAACATCTACAATTTCTTGAACGATTTTATTGAAATATTTGTCAATGATGTTTTTATTAGAACAAACAAAGGAATAAAATTTGAATAGAATCTAGCTAATTGTTTCAAACTTTTTTGTTTCTGTTTCATTGCGCTTAATAACAATGAGTTTGAACAAATAAACACTCTTAATGTTTTTAATGTTTTGACAGTTTTAATTAACTGTCAATTTTGCAAATTGTTTGTTCACAATTTCGCTCTAAACTTTGGGAACAATGCTAAGACTAATTTGTTGATTAAAATCATAATAACCTGAAGCTGGCTATTTAATCTTCAAGCGACTTCTGCTTTATCAGTTGGGTTGAATTGGGTTGGGTTGAAAAATTTTATACTTAATTGGTTAATTAATTGGCAAACGGTTTATGCTTTATCAAATAAGGGTAGATTGGGTTGGGTGTATCAATCATCAAGCTGAAACCGGCTAAGATTTTATCATACCTCGGATGTTAACTTTTACGTTTCAATAATTTTTCCTAATTCACTGATTTTGAACATGATGATATTGTTGGTGTAGCAATTTAGATCAATCTCCGCATAGAAATTTAATTAAATATTTAATCGTGTTAGATTCAGCCAAAGATCATATGTTTTTTTTTGTTTTTGATACAATTTATTATCTTCATTATTAATTCGATCGAATAACATAATTGGTGATCACGATTGTATTTTAAAGAGAAGAATAGAAAATTCTGACTATTTGGAAAGAACTACATTTGGAAAAAGAAAACACTGAAACACAGAAATCATAGCAGAGAATCGAAGTTAACCCTAAAGATTTGTGATAAATTGAACTCCCCTTAATTAATGACTTCCAACATTTTAAAAACATTTTACCCATTTGAGAAATTAGAAGGGGAAAAATTTGTTGAAGAAAATGTAAGTTTCTGTAGAAAATTTTTTTTCTACTGAGACACACGTGAGTTATTTATCATCAAATATTAAATTAGTCAAAATTGTCATATTTTATTGTCATTTATTTAATACAAAATTAATATGAACGGAGAAAATGGGAATAATAATCAATTATTAGAAAATTGAAGTCATATCAAATTACCAACTTTCTGGGCATCTCAACCACAGATTTCAAGAGTCACAGTTGACAGAAGTAAATAGAATTTAATTATTGCTCAGTTGCTCGAAATGCAAGCATCAATTGCTTATGATGTGATTAATGATCCACTTGAAAGAGATTTATATTCTTTTTTAAAAGGAGTCTTGTTAGAAAGACGCACTTTCAGAGAGACAACGTCTTGATTTAGTCTCTGGTACTTAGATGGGTATCCGAGAGTCCACACACTAAATGTTGTTAACAGTTGGTGATTCTTCGATGGTAAGGCAGAGCTTGCTACTAAAATTTTAGCAGAGGAGGCTTCCACGAATTATTTTTGTTGCTTTACTTGCCTCTGAAATGGAGGATATTAGTGATCTTTAACAATTAAAACAATAATTAAAAAACTTTGTTAATTTCTCACCTAGTATTAAAATTACTTGCTAACAATCCTTCAACTTCATTCTTAAATTGTACTACAAGTAATTCAGAAATTCTTAAAACATTGCAAAATTTTTCTAATTCGTGTCAACTTCTTTTGCAGACCATAATACAACGCCAAATTTCCATCGAACCACAAGTCAATTCCATTAACTAACCATAAATGATGAAAAAAGTCCACATTTTTGCTCACACTGTTATTTTCGACGCAAACGTTTAAATTCTGCTTCACAACGCCCTTCCAGAAATCATTAACCTAATTCATCCATATGTTCATATCATACAAAATTTGGTGACAAAGCTCTTCATTGTCAAGGTTCGTGGTGCAAATCCTTCTTTTAACGAAAAAACAAAATCATCAATATCAAATGAAAATTAAAAAATCTTGAATAGCGTTTCAATGGAAAAAAGTCTAACAAAAATTTAGTTTTAACAACTTAAGGTATGTCTCGGCAACCATCTAAATTAATCTTTGTTAGTTATCGTCTTTTTGTCTACGACGATAACGACAACCTACCTTTTCTTACCAATAGAGGTGCTCACATTTCCATTTTATCATTTAATCATTAATGGATCTGCAATCGATACATACGGTAAGAAATTATTGACTCTATCTTTAAATTTGAGCAGAAATTTTCCTTTCGTTTTTACTGTGGCTGATGTTACCAAATAAATTATAGGCCCAGATTTTTTTGATGAATTTAATATTCTTGTTGACATCAAAAATAAATGTTTACAATGTTTACACTAAAACTAACAATAAGTTATACACCGTTGGTTTGGTTCATCATTCCAATATAACTGACCTAAACTTTTTTCTATTGAAACGCTACTTACAAAATTTCTAAAATTTTTCCTAAACTTGATTTCTTCGGGAGAAGAATACTCTTTCATTACCTGTCATTCGTAATGTTAAACATCATATAATAACAAATCCTCATTTACCATTTTTCCGACCTCGACGTTCAAAATTTGCGTTTGCCAAACAAGAGTTTGAAGTGATTTTGATTTTGAAGATGATGAAGGTACTTGCAGACCTTCATCGTCTTCAGCAGTTTCGCTGATCCCAAAGTCGCAAATTCCTTGAGACTGAATTTAACTTCAGTCCCTGACCAATATCCATTGCCACATATTCAAGACTTCAATCTGCATTTGCATGGGTGTAAAATATTTTCAAAAATTGATTTACTACGTGCATAACGCCAAATTCCAGTTCATGATGTTTGGTTCGTGATCAATTTGGTCTGCGAAATGCAGCTCAACCTTCTCAGCGATTCATAAATGATGTTCTAGCAGGTCTAGCATTTTCTGTTTGTGTATTTGGACGATGTACTTGTTGTTAGTAAAAACGAAATTGAACATTTACATTTATCGATACCGTTTGAAAGATTAACTGCCTTTGGCATAAATATTCAACCTAAAAATTGTATTTTTGGTGTATTGCGGTTTGACTTCCTTGCCCACCATATTTCATCTGAAGATATTCGACCATCAGACTCAAGGATTAAAATTAGAAACGATTTTCCTAATCCCAATTCATTGAACAGTTTACAAAGGTAAACTACGCATGATAACTTGATAAATTATTATAATGATAAATTATTATCATAGATTCATTCCTAATTTATCAGAAACACCAATTTCTTTGTATACTTTATCAAAAACAATTCTGTCACGCGTTTGTCTAACTCATCCTTCTAGTGATGTTATACTTTCTCTCAATTCTGATGCATTCAACTGCCGCTAAGTACTTTCGCAGACTATTGATCATGAAACCTAGCATATTGCTTTCTTTTCCAAAAAATTATCACTTAACCAAACCAAATATTCGACTCTGCAATAAATGTTCTTCAACATTTTCTAATGAATAATTAATTTAATATTTTTACTAACCACAAACCATTCAGGTCAATTCATTTACTTCAAAATCTGAAGACAGCTCGGCAAGCTCAATATCTATAGTACATCACCCAATTTTCTTCTAATGTTAGATTTATAAAAAGTGATGATAACATCGTATCCAATACTTCTTCCAAAATCAATATTGATAACAAATCTTGATTTTTCTTATCTAGATATGAAAGCAATTCAAGATGCTCAGTCAACTGAAACATTTACTTATTAAATAATCAATTAAAAACTATTCGCAAATTATCAAAATTTTCATTTTATTTTCAAATCTATTCCTTTGGTACGAGATTTGATCTACTCATCCAAGACTATATTCTAGAAAAAGTTTATAGACTCTATATTCTAGAAAATGTTACGTTATTTTATAAAAATTGCATTTTGGATCAAGCAATTCATCATTCATCATTCATATTTCTTGAAGACATATGACGAAAAATATTAAAATATGGAACAAAGCTTGTATTGTTGCCAAAAAACAAAAATTACTACTTATATGAATATGAGTGACCTTCTTGGTTCACTCACTCCATCTTTAAGATGTTCTTACGTTTCAACAATTATTAATAAATTTACGCGTTGGCCGGAAACATATCCTTTTAAAGATAAAACTGCGTCTTCTATAGCAAATATATACCTATATACCTTACATTTCAAGATTCCCTGTATCACACACAATTCTCATGATTGTGAGAAACAATTTGAATCCTAACATTTTCAGAGTTCAATAAGCTAGTTGGATTTTCTCAGATTTGTTCATCTTCATATCACCCTCAAAGCAATGGAATGTTAGAAAGATTTCATTTTGTTTTTATTTTATTTTTTAAAACATCGATTACTGCCGGAGGAAGCAAGAACAGGTAGAACAACGATCTCCCGATTATTTTGTTGGGATTCAAATCTTCTTTCAAGGAGGATCAGCGATGTTGTTCTGCTGAACTGATTTATATATAGTTCGATTACCTAGAGAAATTTTTGTTGACAGGTATTCTTTTCTTGAAATTGAACCACTACTTGTGTGTTTATGAGAAAAATTTTCTAACATTAAACCAATTTCTGTATCACATCATTCATCAAAGAAAACCTTTATTCATAAAGATCTCTGTTTTTTGGAAAAAGCTGACGTGGCCTGATTTGTCACCATTAAACACATATGAGATGAGGTTGGTAAGCGACTTGCTAATTTACCAAACCTTCCAGGCAACTTACATGACATTCGACTATGGATTCAAGAACTTGAGTTGGTATACAACAAATAGCTAAAGATCTTCCGAATGATAGCATGCCAAGCTGTCTAAATCAGCGCATTACAAATCATAGCGAAGCAAACCTTTATTGAAAAAAAGTCTTTACTTTTGCACTTTTGTCTTCAAATTTTAGTCGTATGTTTCTTCTAATTAAGCACATCGTCGAAAATTTTAATAAAGTCATTCAATACAGATATCGTATTAACAAAAAAAATATTATTTTATTCAGTAAATAATAATTTGATTTTATTTAATCCGTAAATGTGGTAATTTATGCGCATATATAAGTTCGTTAAAAAAACGCCATGAAAGCACGAAAACAAATATTGAAAACAATGCATTTACGCCAAACTGAATTCTGATTTTAAAATAATTTCATGCGGTCAACTTATTTTCCATATTTCAAACTAAAACATTTGTCATTTAAAATTTATTCTCGCCGACCAAACAATTTTATAAAATGCTCATCGTTTTAACCCCTCCTCGGCGGATAAACAACCCCGTTGTTAAAACTTCAATTTTACGAGACCACATTTAAGGGCATTGCGCTACTTTCGGGTCAAGCGCTCTTCGCGTTTCGTCGAAGAAACTTTTCGGGGTCGGAAGTTCTTAACTTGCCAAGGTAAGCGCGACCCTGTACAAGATCTAAACAAGGGCAATCATTAGCAGGCATTTCTTTAATTGGTTCCCTAAATAAATACTAAAGAAGGTTGGGTCGAGAAACCAAAACAAAAACGTTAATACTGTATCATCAAGAGTCTTTATTGCCTTTGTTTCCAAGTTCCTGTCTGTGTTTACGTGAAGGGCATTTTTTATTAGTTTCGCTTCTCGCTTGAAGAGGGGATCGACGCTTATTGTTGCCGGGAAAATCTTATCTAAATAAAGAGACTTAAGAGATCTTTTCTGTGGGTTAGATTTATTCGTTGTAATCCTAAGTGATAAGTTATTGGTTGTTGCATAAGCTGGAGATACATAGGATCGCATAAGATTAACCCCAATGCATTGGGGTGGCTTCAGGTTCAGCGATTCGGAATCCTCCCCGAATATGGAATTATTTCCGAAATGGGGGGTATTGGATGGGAGAATATTCCGTGAGCACAAATAGGCGAGCAGAAGCGTGGCTAGGACATCTATTCGATGTCTTTAATTAAAGCGGTCGTGTTGCGTGCGGACGGTTTTGATGGATTTGAATAAATTATGGGTTCTAGGCGTCGCCGCGCCGTGTTAGCGTCCGGGCATAATTCACACGCTGACCGCTACAGATTGTCCCGGGAAATCCGCCCTCATTCATAATGGACAAGTGCCGCGGACGTGACCTGTCTTAGACCGTCCGTTTTGCTGCAACCTCCCCATCCCGTAACTCCACATCACCTCCGGAACTGGATATCATATGGATGTATTCTTCACATTGTCACGGCTGGGCTGCAGCGACCCATTTCATCTGGATGGCCGTGCGGTCGTTTCAACGTGCCTGAAACGAGAAGGGACAACGAACCTTGAGATTGGTCCCCGGGTGGACTGACATTTAGGAAAATTGCTTGAACAAATAAGAGGACGGTGTTTTCCAGTTATCCAGGGACCGGTACAGTTTGCTGTGCTCTTGTTTTGGGGGATTTATTTTCAAATCCATCAAAAAGAAAAATTGTGACCAAAATTACAAAGTGGAGAGTATACATAAAACAATAACTTTGGATCTTTATCTTAATCGGAAAATACATAAGAATGATAGTTTACATTAAGATATGTCTTGTCTGCTACATTATCGTAACGTTGTTATAAGTGTATGTTTGCCTCTTCAAGTAATTGGCGACAGGACTTTTTGGCCCGCATAGCCGCTTCTATCAGTGCAAATTACAACATTCCTGCAGACATTTTTGGAGTTGATGATCAGATTAGCTGCTATAGCTATAGCACGTGTTTCGACCTGATGAGTCGTACAGTACGTCTCTAACAAAGTAAAAAAGGTGCAGCTGGAGATCGTGCGAGAAAGTTTCCACTCCAGAGCCGTCATCAATGTAGATGGTCAACGCTTTTCCCATTATTGTTGCTGTCGGGTCTCGTTTCAATGCCAAAGTGGCTTGTTAAAGAAAGTAGGTATGATGTAGCCTGTGCGAGCTTCAAGAAGTGGTTTTGTACGACCAGCCTCCCTATTTCAATTTGTAGAACCTGCTTTTTGTCCACTGATTGCAATAGAAGCAACGTCATCACGGCCACCTCTCGGATCAAATATCTATGGATGTTTTAGTATTGAGCACTAATCTATGGTTTCGTGAATTATCTATATATGTATCTATATGGGTTTTATCACAGAAGTGTAGATCCATATTTTAACAAAGTCCTTTGTCCAAGATAACATTAGGATATTACATCTCTGTTGCAAAAATTGTTGCGGAAATTGGGTGATATTAGCTGTCTCAGCTTTTTCTATTAGGTCAGTGTATATAGTGGACGAATTTAAAGTTCTACAGATAATTGTAGTCGCACTGTATATACATTTATAAGACAATATTTAGTGTGTTTTAATGATAATTAAATGAGCACTCTTGTTACACTTTATATTACATTTTTTTAGTGTTAATAACTTTTCTTTAACGTTTATAAGGTTGCTGTTGTCGAGCGATTTCTTCGATGTTGGGGCATATGCTTGAAAGACAAACCCTCATTTTCTTAACAATTTATTAAAATGTTTCTGTCATTTTAAATGCTTTTTAAGATATTGCCTCATATTCTTCTTTTATTGTAACCAAAAAGAACTCAAGAGGCAATTCTTTGATTTAATCGTCAATCAACGATTAGCGGATACATCAGTTACTTGTTATTCTTTTATTAACATTAAATTATCATTATCCAATCATATTGTTCAGTGCTAAGAGAACACATTTTTTTAAAATAATTTTGTTGACTGTTCGACAATTATTGGAAGTGTTTCATTTAAGCACCAATGGAAATCGTTTCACATTTCCTTCAACAGTTTTTTTCTAAATCAGTAGCTTTTTCTGAAACGTTTTCATTTTGTTAGTGGATGTAAAAATATTTTCTGTTTTGTCTTGCATGCTTGAATACATAAAACTAAGGTACTGAAATATATCAGTCAAGTATTGTAACCTGAAAGTCCAAAATTAGGAGGTTACAAAAATGAAGTTTTTGTGTCTGTTCAAAAAATGCGAGAGGTTCCTGTCATATTTTTAGTACACAAATGAGTATTTTTCCTCCTGACAACCAACAAGTTAAGATGCATATCCACATTCCTATCCGTATTCTCCAACTGTTTCCACATTTTAATCCCGTTTCTTCTCTTTTTGAGCACTCCTTTCGTTGAGTATCCCACCCTTCTATAGTAGTCCTCCCTGCTTTAAATTGTCAATTTGTCATTCACTCCCCCAAGATCTTACAATGTCTTCTACATTTCACCCTTTCCTCAAAACGCACCGCTCGCTTACCCACCTCCACCCTCAACTTATCTAGCTTCATTTCATCCCTAACTATATAGCCAGGAGTCTCCCTAGCTAATCCCAATATCCATTTCCAGTATATGGTCTGCATACCTCTATGAGCCCTTGCTCTTTGCATCCTCATATCTCCATTCTATACACTACGCTTTTTACTAAGCTCTCAAACATTAAGTTCCTTCCTTTCACATCTCTTCCAAAAATCCTCTCAGTCTATCCTCAAACCAGTCCCATAATACTAATTGCCCTCGTTGCCAATATTCTATTATGTCCTCCCTCCTTGTTGTTCTACTTAAATCTATACCCCAAGTATGTGTACTCTCTCACTTTCTCGATTACGTTACCATTCCATCTCCAACTTTCAGTTTTTTTTCGACCCCCCCCCTCACAGAACTTCATCATTTTCTGCTTATTCACGATCACCCCCAAATCCTTCCTGCCATGATATCCTTCCAGCGACCGCATCATTAACCTGTTCATCATTTCACCAACAATCCTCGCAATCATCACCAAGACATAAGCGTATGCTAGTACGTGCACCTTCCTCTTTCCGATCACCACCTCTCTCAACTGTCCCCCCGACAATTTAAATTTTGTCTTTTATATCCGTATACAAAGCAAAAAGGATCGTCGTCCAAAACCGCTCAAGTAGATCATCTCTTACATTTATTTTTACTACATTTAATTTTTTTCCTAACATTTCTGCGATTGAGGCGTCTTTGTGAGAAAGCAGTGAGATACAATAACATTCTCATATTACTTATTTACAAAAAATGTAAGGTCATTAACACAATCAACCATGGAATGGGCGCCATGTGTACAATTTGTTATACATGATGACATTTTTCAAGGTTGTTACTCAAAATGTTTACTTTTTGTAGACACAATTAATTGTTTACAAAAAGGAACCGATTTTGATCTTCGTTATTAAAACGGGCGAATGTTACAATACTGATTGTCTGAAAAAAATTTAACTGTGAAATTGCTTTTAGATTTATCTTGTACTATCCAATTTACTAGTGGGTAAGGACTGGCCATTTTATAGCCACATATCAAACATAGTGGCAAAGGATAATTTTCATTTTCGTTCCAAGTGCAGGCGAAGCTTAAGTAATTTTCGCTATATTTGCGTGTAGCCCGAGATGTTCTTCTTACTTAAACTTACATTTGTTTGTTAAATTCGTCCATTTTATGTGATTACATATATCTCAAAATTAGAAATATGCACCTAACATCAAGTACAAGAATACCATAACCGTTATTATCTATCAGAGCAAAATATTATTTGAATTGCGTATGGTTATTTTAAACGGAAAACCTGATACATATATTTTGTTGTTTTAAAAATTTTTTATTCGAAAGTTTTTTACATTTACTAAGTACTCTTTAGAAAAGAGTAAAAGTCGCACTGGAAAATCTTCTAGGCCAATTCGCCCCAGCGCACACATTGAGAACCACTTTTGTAGATGGCCAGCGCTTTTCCAGTGCTTAAATTGCTTTAGGGATCCATTTTAATGATAAAGTAGGGGATTTATGTCCATGATGACCCCTTTCCAATTATGGCCCATCCGTCATATTCTTATGTTTCCCGCGATTTTATAATTTTAATTATAGATATAATTTTTACACGATATTTAACATTCTTCTTAAGCTACAAGTAAATATAAAAAAAGTTAGGTCTTGATCTAATAAATTCATTACTAATTTTAGTGAATATTAAAATAAGCAATTTTTAAGGGTTTTCGAATATAACCACTAAACGATAGCAATGGGATGAAGTTAATATGGAACATGCCATCAATAATGTATAGGCCAACAAAATGGGGTACAAGCTGGCTGCTCAAACTTTTAACGTACGAAAAATCACGTTGAGGAGAAGATTAGCCACGAATAAAGGTATCCTTAAACAGGGGTTTCGAGAAGAATGCCCCACTTTTTTTAAAATGTTGAAACAGAAATTGAAGAGATCTAACCACCACAAATTTACGTAAGTAGGTATACGAAATAACACAAAGAAACAGCATTAAGCACAATTTTAGCAAAGACCATAAAATGGCTGAGTTGAAATGGGTTTAAAGCATCTCAAGACCCAATCCCTGCCTATCTTTAAGAAATCGTTAGCTAGGCCTGAGGCTTTCAAAAAACCGAACGTTCACGCATATTTCGAGTCATTAAAGTCTATTTTGAAAATGACCAATTTTTTCTGGCGAACATATACAATGTAGATGAGTCTGTCTTTGAGTACAGTTCAAAAGATATCGCAGAAAATATATGCTTGTAAAAATCCTAAGAAGGAATCGTTGAAGCACAGCAGCGCAGAACGCGGTCAACATGTTACCGTTTTTGTTGAATGAGTACTATGGGTGTTTACATATCTCCGGTCATCATTTTTCCTAAGATGCACTTCGTTTGTACAGGAGAAAAGTTGGATGACCAGCGAACGTTTCAACATATTGCTTAAGCATGTTATCAGATACACTAAAGCTGCTCAAGAAAATATGATTCTATTATTATTAGACGGTCACAGTAGAGTGGTAGTATTTTGCTTCCTGCTCACTGTTCCCAGCATGTTGACAACATGGAGGTAGAATTTTTTCGACCTTTGCAAACATATTACGGACAAGAAGTACAACTATGATTGCGTAGAATTCTGGCAAAATTGTGACTCTATTTCAAATAGCAACTTTATTCAGTCGTGCCTATCTCAAAAGTGTCATACCCCCAAGCGCTTTCAACTCCTTAAGGAAACTAGGAGTGCATCTGTTTAACTCGGACGTTTTTGAAGAGTGGCAGTTTTTACCATCGTTGACAACCGATAAACTGAAAATAATGCACGGATTAAACAAGGAAATATTATGCAATTGGGAAGTTCTGTGTCTTCTCGATAATCTTCCACTATACATACTAAATCAAGAGTAGTCAATATATCAGTTTTGATATATCGGTATCTGCGTCTTAAATGACTGATATTCAATAACAGCAACAAAGGGGAAAACTTGGTTACACGAAAAATGCTACACCAGAGCTTGATCAGAATAAAATGTACTTTGACTATTTTCATAAATATTTTAAGTGGCCCGACATAGCAGCACTCCGGAGTCCACCAAAGGAACGTATGCTCTTATGGACTCATGTATCAACACCTGCCCTTATTAACACCCGTAAAATGAACTCAAGCAATCTACAAAATATTTATCACTCACATTCTGAGGCATCTTCTTTAAGGGGGCCATCATCGGCATACTTCCCCTATGAATTGCTTAAGAAAGTTTAAGAAAGTAGGTGTGATCCGCTCCAGAGTGCATTTTAAACTATTCCCAATTGTACAACCTGTATTTTGTCCACTGATTCCAGTCGAAGCATCGCTGCACGTTCAGTATAGTCGTTGTAATTGATTTGTTATAGCAGGCTAGATTTGAACTCGAATTTAACTCCAAGGCTTTGGTGTATAAAGGTCTAAAAGCCCTTGGACACTGTATCAATACAATAATAGCTATTTTGGATTGCGACTAATATGATATTTTTAAGTCAATCCTTTGTCAAAGATGACACCAATTTTACCTCTGGAGTAAAGGGTGTAATAACACTCCTTTTTCTTTGTCTTGTTTTATATATGGCTTTTGCGTTATAAGTGGTGACTTATAACGTCACTCGCTCTACAGCCATCGTAAGAAGAAGAATAAAACGTTCCAAAATTAAAACGATTAATTTTATTTTATTTTTAAATCCATAAAAACCAATAATCTCAGTTTTTTCTGTTACTTGAAGAGAATAATTTCAGTCTATTAGTATTAACAGAAAAGGTTTGCTTTACTGGTGTAAACTCGTTCAACGAGTTTAAGCGCTTGTTACATCCTGTAACAAAGAAAACTATTAGATCTAACTCTTAATAGAATACTCATAATAGACGCAGCCCTCTATTTCTAGGTCTAAATTTGATATAAATTTTAGTATCAGTGCTAAGTAACGCCACATGTAATTATTTTCCATATTTTTTTGAAACTAATTGTTATTCTTCACAGACATCACAAACAAACCTTTAACCTATGCACCTGTTTCCGAGATGTAACATAGTACACTTTTTCACTCTGTCAGTGCTGTGTAAAATTGTGAGAATGAAGTCGGATAAACCCCACTCGAGTTTATTTGTTTGGGTTTTTTCCAAATTTCCCAAACATATGTTAGCTTATCAAACAAATTGCGCAATTTTTATTTTTGAGGATTTATGTAAAATACGACCGTCATTTTTCACGGGTCTAAAACGAGTAAGATTATAGCAATTAATTACTGACAAGGTAGTTTTAAACACAATGTTTACGTCTGCCGCCGAGCTTGTAACAAAAATAAAAAACGAAAGATTTCGAAGAACTGAAAGTTAAACGACGAGCGAGTAAACTCGAGTGCAATGGCTGCGGTCTAAAATCCTGGAAATTCCGCGAATTTCCACGGACGGCGGTGGGAGAGAGCACTTCGCTTACCCCTCAGCACCGTCCGCAGAACCAAACTATCCTTCCAGTTTAAGACCGACATAATCCTTTGTAAGTCCGGTCACCATTAGCGCTTTCCTTGTCGAGGATTTATGACTGCAATGTTCCAACTCTCGTTATAATACAACCTCGACGCCCCGGACTGATGAATGGAACTTCAAATAACGCCCCGTACATGGTCCAAGAATAAAAGGGTTAGCGTGCATGCACGTATAACAGGTTCTATAATATAAACGAACTTCCTATTTGGATTAAAGGGCAACGGAAAAAACAACAAAAATAAAGCATTAGAAATCCTGGATTGTGGTCATAAATTATTCTTTGTCAAACTAGTCAAATGCGTTTCTGTTGTAAACTGAATTTTTAAAAATGAGTTAATCCGATTACTAATAAATAAAATACAAACTTTGTTTTGATATGGATCTATTTTTATATGCATATTTCAATATTTGTGCAATAAAGATAAGTGTATCAAATGGATAAAGACTACCGTCACAAATATCGGAGCATATCGAAAAATTTTTGGTTCCTCTTTCGAGAGAAATTGGCCCACGCCTTTCCCAATATGAAAATTAAGTTAGCTCCAACCCTCCCAACGGGGCTGTTCCTTACGTTCAACTTGCAACCGTTCACCGTGTTTCCGCACTTCAAGGAAATATTATTACGCGTGCCAGAGGAACGTGCGCGCTTTCAATATGCAAATTCCCCAAAACTTTATTAGGCCACCGTATATACGTAAAAACCAAGCAGAAACCGAATGGAAAAATTTTATAACGTCTGTAATTTACTTTGAATAAAAAGTCGAGACATAATGCTCCTTAGTATTTGTCACAAAGACATTGATGTGAATTTAGGTCGTTTAATAGTGAAATTTAATTTGAAACAAAAGCCCAACTTCGCAACATCGGTATCAGACATGTTCGCTTGGTTGGTTCGTCCGTTTTTGTTGAGATTATCCTCTCTAGAACGGAGAAGAGACAATACGATTCGCCGAGAAGCGAGTAAGGGACATTTTATCATCGTCGTGGTAAGTGAAGGCGCTAAGAGAGACATTGTTTCGCCCTCGGCGAATACTCTTTAGGTTTCAACGGTTATAACGTTGCGATTCAATATTCCTCCAAATACCCGAGCTCTCTGCAACTAATCCTCGGATTTCGGGATTATTTTTGGGGCCAATCAATTCATCATCCCTTCTCAAGTGCCTTTATGCAAAATGGACCTTCACGATAACGGAGACAAAACCGATTCATTAATTTTTTAATGCCCAGTCAGCGACATTACCTTTTGTTTGACGTTGTTTGATTAGCTAAGAGGATAGCAAGTACAATACTGCTATCCTTATCTTCTCTAGGGGGGAGGTAAATGCGAATAAAAAATGGGGGAGAGAAAATTGAAAGGGTTGTGAAATAATGGCAGTAAATTTGAATCATATCAAGCATGGATTCGATAGATGAAGTTGTTAATTGGAGTTATAATTATAGGTCTAAATTGGAAGTTGTGGATTACTGGTCAGGTTTCAGCTATCAAAGTGACCATCCCTTTGTTGTATCTATAATTCTATTTGTCTCTCACCGAAGCGCGGCTAACGACCAAGCGAAACTAATCGACAACTCGGCAAGTTGCTCCGTAGGGTGGATCGAATCTAATATCAGGTCTGGACAAAAATTGCTACACATTACGAAAACCGGAAACAGGATTAGGCTTGGGTCAAAATATTGAACTCTTTCGATTCCGCCATAAAAGAAAAAGAAATTTATAGCAATTTTTCATAGGCGTCTCCCCTAGGCGAATATGCAAAGTTGGAAAGTTGGACACTTTAAAATAACAACATGCGCCGTGCGATCGGTCTGGCCCCCGGAGTCGATAGCGGTTATAAACGGTTTCTCCGAAACTTTCATATAAATCGATCTGTCAGTCCGTCGTCAAAAGAACGGCTTCCGGTTTGGAATTAAATTACCCGGAATACCAGTGAGGAGTAAACTGAAAAATTTAAATATACATGTAGATGAAACTGCTGAAGGCATCATAGCAAAAAAAATTACAGTAAAGTACATATTGCACAATTTTCCCTTTAAACCAATAAAGTTATATCAAAACTGTTGAAAATCGGAAACCCACGGTGTCAGCGCACGGTTTATGGCAAAATATGCAAACTTTAAAACTTCCGACCCGTAGAATCGATAGTGTTTATAAACGCTCGCCGGGAGAATTTTCCTATAAATCGGTTTGTCAGTACGGACGTCAAAAGATTCGACGCCCAAATTAAATTAAACCGAATGCATAACGCTCGCGACTTCACCGAAAGAAAGTTGATATAAAGTCAAATACGTAATTTTAAGTTGCACGGCGAAATTGCTTGTCTTTTATGGCATGAAAGTTCCAAATTGCGGAACACTACCACCCTCTGGTGTGTAGCCTTTGGATTAAATGACTCAAAAGTTTGGCAATTATTATGAAATTGTATTCTTAAAAGGAAAATGGTGTCGGGTTTGTTGCAGACTTAGAACGGGATTAACCTATTTTAGAATTTTAGATATTTGTTTGAAATTTTTAAGGTTTTCATAAATATCACTGAAACAGACTAAAAAAAATGTTGTTCCTTATGAATTTTTTGAAGGAAATCTGTTTGATATAATATTTATCGATTATATTACATGTGATTGTGGAAGAGTGCAAAACATGGATAAGTTATATTATTATATAGATAGGCAACTCAAACGTTAGAATAATAATATGTTTTGGATACTCTTGTATATAACGCTGAAATCAGTGACAACCGTGAAATAAAAATTAAATTTGTGTTTAAAAGTATGATCGATGTTTTTTGCAAAAACATTTTCAGCCGTTTTGAGAGATATAAGGCTTCGGCCGAATGTTTTTAGTTGAAGATCTAAGTCCGTGCGTCTTCAGGTTGCCAAATCAGTTCATAAAGTACTCTATTTTACTATTCATTGTAAGAGCAACTAACACTACACCTACAAGTGGACAGTTTTGGGTTTCATCGGTTGCCAAATCAGTTTCTAAAGTATTCTACTTCAGAAACTATTCATTTTAGACACTTAATTAAAAAATGTCTTCAGATGCACAACTAAGCCCAACTCAACCCAAACCTGTATATTTGAAAGGTCCAAGGAGACACTGGGTACATGTATGATTGGGACACCATGCATTTAATTACAAAAACAGCCACCCCTCTAGGAATTAGCGCTGCAGGGTAGCTCTATTAGCCCTTAAGGTTAGGACGGCGCGGCGTTGACTCTCAATCCATGGTGTTGTGCACAACACAATCAGTAATATTACTATATGAAACCTACCTAAATCGGTCAATCTGACAATTTTGACTTCAAAAAGGTTCCCTTACAGGTTCCAATATCAGAGCTGTCAAAATAGGTTTTGTGGAAAGCATTACTACAAGCGACAGTATCCAGAATTAAACGCTGATTCCTCACTTCAATCAGAAATGAACGGGGCATGGTACAAAGCATTTATAATGGTGTGTATAATGTTCGATATACAATACGCAAAAGTACAAAATGAACGTCTCTGAGAAAATTAGTTAATTGACTTATATAAAACCAAAAAGCCACAGAATACCTAGAATAAATATCTGCGATGAGTATACATATTGTGAGGTTCAATATATACTCCATCTTCTACCTCACCATAGAACAGAAATGAAAAACATAAGATAATTACTGATACGATAGGAAAAAAAGTCAGAAGATGCTTCACAAATCTTACAAATACATGATGTCACAATCCTCAATAAACATATCCAAAAGGGTCTCCATCGCCTTTTGTGCGGCGGAGATTCCCAAGTTTCGGAGATTGAAGATTCGTTCGGTTTGGCTGATGACGAACATACTGGCGTCACGTAATTCGCTAATCTTCGAAACTTGAGAATCTCCGTCGCACAAAAGGTAGCTTAAAAGAAAAAAAATACTGCTGCCAAAATAAAATAACAGCATAGCTCTTTCTGAAAATGTACAAAGGCGCACACTAAACCAATGCATAATAAAGAGGAAGTTTATTTATTATTTTCCATAATAAATCATCATCACCATAAAAAATCTCATATGAAGAACTGTTGTAGATCTAGTAGTAGTCCTAATGATAGTTCTATTGTTAGTGCTGTTGTTAATTCTAATTTTTGTTCAACCTTGATTATGTTAAAATTTAAAAATTTTAGGAAGCAAAATACATTTGAACATTTGAAAGTAAATAATTCGAAAATCGATTGACAGACGATTTAAATACCTTTCAGCCACCTTTTTATGTAAAGTTTAATTAAACTTTTTGTGATTTGTAGCTCTTTTTGATTGTAACTTGACACCTAAAACACTTATCTAGCGCCTTCTATGAGCAATCACAAAGCAAGTTTCAAATTCGTAGTTGAGAAAAACATTACAAACATTGAGTTAATAGTACAAAAAAGCTTCAAAATTATGAAGAAATTACGAAATAAGAGTTTATCTTTCAACACACTATGCTTCGAAAATAACCGATAATAATCGAAAATAATAACATTTGTATAAAAGATGTTAGGTTAAATCACGGGGTTGGACTGTACTTCGAAATTCCAATCCAACCCAAGGGTTCAAAGACTTCGGCCACACCAAGTATCACGAGACAGAACACCTTTGATGACAGAAGTATTGGGTTGGGTTGAGTTGGAATTATGAAGTCTAACCCAACCCAATCCAACTTAGTGATGCTTTGGGCGACCGAAGTCTACGAATTCGTTCGAGATATGAATGCAAGACGATTAAGAGCAAAATATTAAGGTTGCAGAAAAAATTTTGGTGACAAAATAAGTAATCTCAGCCGACGTCTTCGAAGTAGGTAGGGACTATTCTCGTTCTTCTTCTAGAAAGAAGAAGCATTTCTTCTTCTTTCTACTTCATTATATCTGTTTCATCCTGTATCTTGTTTCCTCATCTTTGCAATTTTGGGATTGCCACGCTGTTCCGTCTCATTTTAAGTCAGTGTTGTGAAACGAAATCAAAGTTTTTTTAAAATTTTATTTTTTACCTATATACATAGTAACAACATATTTTCTCTCTCTATCTCTTTCTCGTAAACTGTTTTATACAATTTTACAAAATTTTGAGAAATTGCCACCAAATAATTATCTAGATAATCATAAACTTTGAAGTAATGTTGTCCAAGATTTCATTGTTTTTTTGATGAAAAGCACTAAAACGTTTGATTAAAAGGTCGTCTCTACTGCGATGTCCATATATTAGATGAATGACAACTTTTGATGGACATGGCGGCATTTTGTTTATAATTATTCAAATTACCAACTGTGTTAGTGTTCTGCCACGAACACCACGATTCATATTAATAACAAAATGAGCATTTTTGCATGTTACCAGAGCATACTATGTCGTAAGATCTTTTATAAGCATTCCAGTTAGTTTACTTTTAACACCTAAATATTTTGCAGCTTTTTTGAACTTTTTCAATCCTGTTGCTATATGTTTTTGTACTTGATAATTCCTAATAAAATCTACATTACAATTAGGCCATGGATTTATGAATCGCCATCGCCAATATAATTTAGATATTTCTTCTTAAGCAGTTCATCAACTCTTCAAAAAATGACTATCAATTCATCTGGTTCCATTTTAGATACTGAGCCCTGGTGATTAATGTTACATTTTTTCATGGTCTTCCAGATAAATTTGATGTTCTGATGAAAGAAATGTGTTTTTCCACGTAATACATGCCATATTCTGACATGATATAAATATCAAATATTATCTATCTAGTATAGAGTAGTATTTTGTAACTATTACTATGTCTAATAATAAAGTTTTTCTTCAGTTGTTTGAAATCCTTCATAACCTGTATATGTGGATCAAATTGAGACTTTGTAGAGGAGGTTTTTGAATTATCTCACCCGCAAAATTAATTTCCTGCTCTGACTGCTAATCTAATCAACGCTGTTTGGCATTTGGAGTAACTTCATTGTGGGGTCGCCGCTGTCTATTCGATATGAAGTTCTTATACAGTTTGGTTAATCTTGATTGGCATGGAGCTTTTGCGGCATGTTTGCCTTAATCTACCGATCTATATCACACTTTTTCAATAATTATTTTAATGATTTTGATTTATTTGTAGTCTCATATTATAATTTTGAGTTTGAGCATTAGTCATTAATTTTAACTTTGTTATTAAAGGGTAATGATCATTTTAAAATAATATTTTATCCTTTTAATAACTTTAATATTTGGACTGTGGCGAACTAATATCAAATTACCCAGTTTATATTTGATTAGTTACAAAAATATGATTATTATTATTGTTTATATAATAAACTGGTTAACTTGATATTGGTTCGCCGCAGTTACAAATTCAGTTTGTCTTTGATTTCTAATTCTTTTGTTTTCTTTTGTTCTTTTCCCTGTTTGTATTCCGAATATAAACAGCTAAATTAATGTTTGGCTATATTAGAATTATTGAAGTTTTTGAAATAGTCAAGATAAGTCTTGTAAGTTTCTATGGTCTGACTGACCAAATGAGGTAATGAACAATATCCAAGGACACATAAAGTTGTTACGTTGAACAGCAAATGGCTTTTCTTGGAAGCAAAAAGTATATACTGGAAAACTTTGTCCATGAATTCGTAATCTTCTCAATAATTAAGTCTGTATTGAATAATTAGTAATCTCATAAAAAATTGAGTTTATGCAATTTTTATCAATTTATTTATCTGTATAGAATTTATATTAACCTTTATTACTAAACCTTTATTAGAAAATATTACTTCATGATTTAGAAAAATACATTTGTAGTTTTCACAAAAACACTTTCTAATATTTCAGTGAATGTTATGACCCAGCCCTGTCTGTAGTCATAATAGAAGAAAAACTACCGCGTAGTAAAAATCTTATTGGAGAAGTTTCACGTAGGTTCCTTGAACAGTTGTAACAACGCAAATAAAAGTTATTATTCTTTATAACTTTACTGATTAAAAAAATAACTTTCGTAACGTTTTCCCAACACTTTCATTTTACCCTCAACCATTCATTCAACTTTAATAAATTCAAGTGATTTTATATCACATATCATGGTCGCTTTTCCTTTTCATTACGTATTCACGCATCTCAAAACGTCATGACGTCTCGTCTTCATTTCAGATTATTTTATTCCCAGTTGCTGTCATAAACAGAGTTGCCGTTGTGATTGACAAGAGCCAAATCCGATATTGCTTCGATTTCAGGAAATAAACAGAACCTTTCACGATGATCCGGTTCCCCAGAATATACGTTTTCTGCTTATATTGATCCGATTTTGCATTTTCAGCCCGGCTGATTGTTATTAGTCACAATCAAGGTTCAGTTTTTTGTGGACCATCGAAATGATTCATTAGTTCGTTATCGATTTTTTCGACGAAATAATTGCTGCTGTTAATCCAATCAAGCTTGATTCGATTATTACTAGATTGAATTTTTGAGTTTTAGAGTTTCACCTAACTACACATAAATGTAGTTATATTTATAACTTAAGAATAAGCTATAAACGTTATGTAAGTTTTAAATACTGTCAATCAATCATTGCAGTTTATGTTCATGGTACCCGAAAATGCTTTTAGGGACTTTTGAACGGTGCAGTGCCGATGAGTAACGACCGCAAAATCTACGCCAATTTTTTTTTTGATCGTGATGTATAAACGCAATTTGTTTACAGGTATTTTGAGTTTATGAATTAATAACTTATATGTCAAATTTAAAACGCTCGCAAATTTAACATGATTTATTTGAATGTTTAAAGATACATAGGAATTTCATGCTACAACTTAAAATAAAACACTGAAGTAACTTTTAACTCTTGAGGAGACTTTGAGATTCCCTTTTCTAAGAGATAGTTGGAGTTGCTTTGCGGGTGATGAAGCAGGAGAAGGAATAAAATATTTACCCGCGGACTGTTAGGTTAAGAGGCCCGTTTAGTTAGCACCTGCGGTCCACCTTGTGATTTATTAACTAGCCTTAGTCGAAAGCGTCGGCTCCTTGCTCTCGTTGACAAAGTAAATGATCTACGACCGAAGTGCAGGCTAGTTTCGCGGCCATGAATCAGGTGTTTTTCTTTCTTTTTTCGAAATTATTTTCGAAAAAAGGGCGTCGCGGTGGTAGAGAAAACACCATCCACTCTGATTTATCTTCTACATTATTTACCACGGATGAGTTCGCAGCTGCTGGGACGCAATCACATTTTTTTTGCGAAAACGTTTCGATTTTAAGTCTCGAAAAACGGTGTATTCTGTGTTAATAGGACCATCCTATATCATCCGGAACCAGTGAGTGTGTTTGTGAACGATAAGTTCGATTTGCTGCAGTAATAAATAATTGAATTAACTAATAAATTAAGATTTTTTATTGAGGCTTACTCCACGTTTTTGCTTTATTATAAGTTAACACTAGCACTAGAACTTACACTAAATGCCGCATCTCCTATAATTTTTTGTATTACAATGGTACAATGAAATTTTTTACTTGATTTTATTTATTTTAATCTAATCAGTTTTGGGAAATTGTAGTATGTCCCCAGTTCGAGTTACGAAGAGGTAAAAAATCTTTTTACTGATTTTTCAAATTTATCTTAGTATAAGTATGTGTGCGATATGTTCAAATCACTACATCACACGAATTTTATGCTCTAACTATAGAAGTCAACTAATTAATCCTATTTTTACGTAAAAATTGAACTTTTTTTCTAAATTAAAAATGTTTATAGCCCAATGTACGATATGTAGTTATAGAAACCATAAAATTAAGTTTTTCCATATATTAGACTCCCATTAGACTTCGAACTAGAAATATTTGGGTTGAACAATTTTAAGAGACATGCGGCTAAACCCAAATATTTTTTGTTCTAGGTACATTGGTATCGAACTAAAACTAGAACTATCTAGCGTTAGTTCTGAGTTTCGGTTTAGCCATGTGTCTTCAGATGCACGACTAAACATGAATCTTTCTAGTTCTAGGTCTAGTGTTAGTTCTAGTTTTAATTCTTGTTTAACTCTACTTTGCTTTAGATTCTTCTGGAACTAAAAGTATATTTAAGACTAGATTTACAACCTTGCTGTTGTTTTTAGTTCTGGTAGTTCTGGCCTAGTTTAAACCCTAGCTATGGTACTGGTGAATCATGTTTTCGTGTAATTAATTAGTGTTAATAAGTAAATGTGTAGTGTGCTATAACATATCATAGGGTATTTAGGCTATATTTCTTCGACGAAAATGTAAATCAACTAAAATATTTGGATATGGTACAAAATTATTTTAATGAACTTGATGAAATACCTATACCTATACCTATCCCTATACTTTAAATTTTTACATAAAATCGGGATTAATTAGTTTAATTTTTATATTTAAGGGATAGAATTCGTACGATTTAGTGGTTTGAACAAATTTGGTGCATTATTTATGCTTAGTTGTGTTTGAAAATTCAGTAATAATTTTTTTTTCCTTTTTGTAATCCCGGGACATACTGTATGTATAAAAAACTGGTTAATAATAAACTAATAATGTAATTCTTTTTCTGATATATACAAATGAATTATTACGAAGATTTAAACTATAATACACATACAAATATTTAAATAACAAAACACGTTAAAATTTAATTCTGTAAAATCTGGAACTAAAAGCAGGAAACATTTAAAAGAAGGAATAACTTGTTTTGTTGAACAGGCCGTTATGTCTTTTAAATACATGTAAATGATTTTTGATGTAATTTAATGAATTTATTCATTTTCGATATATGTTTGTTTCTAACTTTATGTTTGTAAATTTCAAAAATTAAAAAAATTAGAAGTAAATTGTTGTTGTTTTTGGAAAATACTAAAGAGAAAATACTATAGAGATAATAGCTGTTTACAAAGGATTTCCTTATATTTAATATGTTGCAATTATTTAAGTACACCCAACTCTTTTCTTACACGGTCTTTTTTAACACGATTTTGAAATAACACGGTACACCAATACCGTTTCTTCAATTTCATTTCTTTCAATTCGTTTCAATTTCTTTACACGAATTATTTGTTATAGTACGAATCCCAAAAAAAAAAATTGTGTAAAAAAGTTTTATTAGTAAACCGTGTTATTTCAAAATCGTGTTAAAAAAACCATGTAAAAAGAGAGTTGGGTGTATGATAAAATTGTGGCAATTTTAATATTAACGAAATCGCTATAACAGTATTTTGAAAAAAGTTCATTGGGTGAAACTTAGCTCATTGATGCACCTACAAGGATGGCGATGAACTGCATATCATTAATAGACTTAATTATTAGTTTTGACGAGTAAAGTCTTTAATTCTGAGTAATGGATTTATTGGTTGTGACGTTTCCGATCATGCTGTGCTGTGATGAATGTGAATATTCCTGAGAGTGTTTCATTTAATTTTGTGTTTTATGTAGATGATATTGATCGGAAACTTTAGTTTTTAAATAATAACATAATTGCCTTGTTCGATGCTCATGCTCTACTGAGGAATTACAGATTTACTAAACCACGCAGTCCTTGGTTGGCAGATAAAATAAAGCTCTTGATGAATTTGAGGAATCGTTCCTCACTTCAGCTGTGAGGAACGAAAAACGTGCTTACTTTGCTTCTTTGTTAGAACAAGGAAGTTCTAAATAGTAATAGAATGCAGTTAGAGGACTTGGGTTATGACGGATGGCAAATTTTCAGAACCTTGATCGGATTAACAATTATTTTGTAGTTAGTATAACCGAGCTTTTGAATAGTTGACCATCTGTTAATTTGCATTTTTATAAGCATGATACAGTCAAAATCAATTTTTCTTTAAAAATATAGATGAGGCAGAGGTGCGGTCTATTCTAGTTTCTATCACATCCGCTTCAGTTGGGTGTGATGGTATTTCTATAAGTATGATACGACTCTGCTATCCGTTGATTTTGACATACCTGACTTATTTTTTCAATTGTTGTTTTTCGGACAGTAAATTTCCTACACTTTGGAAGCAAAGGATAGTTATTTCTTTGGCAAAGGTTGATGATTTAAAACAATTGAAAGATCTTAGACCAATAATTGTTCTTCCAACATTATCTAAGGTACTTGAAAACATCAAGCAGCGGTTAGTGAGTTACGTGGAAGGTAATGACTTGTTACCTCAGGAGCAATCTGGCTTTCGAAGTAACTGATGGTATCTATATATCTATCTTGACTGATATATCAAGATTTTTTTATAGCATTTGATACCGTTAATTATGTATTTTTGGGTGAGATCTTATTTTACTACCTCTTTAATAAGTCTCAAAGGTTGAGAATCGGTGTTGATTTGTCTGACACAGATAGAGTTTTGAGTTATATACTACAGGGTTTCTTTGTTGGGGCCTCTTGTTCTCTTCGTACACTTCGCACTTTAGTAGACGGGCACAAGTTTCTAAAGTCAACATGTATGCCGATGATATTCAATGTTATCTGCCTTTTCAGGAAAATGATTACAATCTGGCACAAATGCGTATTAATTTTTTCAAAACGATTCAAAAACTAAACTTTGATCAAAACACTAAATATTAAAAAGGCTAAATTATTGAAGCAGAGTGCAGCCTAATCATAGTTCTAACATTCATAACAAGAGGGGTAAGAATATTCAAATATTGTATAGTCATTGTGGTGGGACGCGTGTAGCATAATTAATATTAAGTTTATGTTTGTGGTAAGGTTGGTTGAACTGATTTTTATCTGGAACCCGCGTGAAAAAAATGTGCAATATTTTTTTGGTGTGTAGAGTTTGTACTCTTCGATTTTCTTGAATTTTTCAAAAATGGTTGAAGAATTTGTTAATTCTATGAAATGCTACAAATAGTTTGACTTCAAAACGTAATATCTCAAAGTAAATTGAGATACTCACACATAGTCGTATTCACAGAAAACTGTATTGTTTCATGTAAACACAAAATGTTTCATAAAGATCTGTTAAGGCTACAATTTTATACGATTTTGTAAAAATTATTAGGGACATTCTTAATTTTATGAAATGCTATTTAGGTTGACTTCAAAATTTAATATTTCTGAAACGAATTAATATATTCACGTATGGTTTTGTTACCGGAAAAGTGTATAGTTTTCTTTATAAAACACAATGCATCTCATCAAGATATGTTAAGAATTCGATATTTTACGATCTTTCAAAAAATATAAAGTAAATTATTATTTTTATTAAAAGCTACAATTTTAGGTTGGAAAAATACATCATAAAAATAGGTTGTCTTCTTAATTGCCATCCCATACAGAAAATATTTAAGAAAATGTTTAAAATGTTCTTAAATGTGAATTCAATTTATGGGTTTAGACCAAAAATGTTCATTAGTGATGCAAATTACACGCTTCACTAATCAACACGACTTACAGAAACTTTAACAAGAATTTTTTAATCTTGTTTATATCTAATTCTTTTTTTCCATGAATTTTTGGGAACTTTAACAAGAATTTCTTAATCTTGTTTAGATCTTATTCTCTTTTTCCATGAATTTTTGGGAACGTGTCTATCGTGTAGAAAGAGAATTAGGGGTATTCCTGAGAGAGACATTCCTATGGGTAAACTGTCTACAATGTTATAAAATTTTCCGCTAAAAGAACAATAATCCTAAGTGATGACGTGTTTTAGAATGTTTAATTTTGTTTATGTTTTTGTTAACATTTAATGTAAAAAGCTTATTTGCCAGTTTAATATGATATCTATTGGAATATTTGAATATTTTTTGATTGATATTTTTTATTCGATCAATAAAATGAGATGAGTTCAAAATCATATATTTCGATTTATAGTCTGTTTACTTAAATATGTTCAACATGAAATTAGCTAGTTTATATATAGGAGAACATTTAAAAGATGTTATCGGTCGAATCTGCATTTGTTGTGTAATTTAGGTAAGGAATTGGGATCATCGGATTCATATTGATAAAATGGGAACTATTGAAATATTTATTATTATTTTTTAGTTATTTTTATTATTCAGTGTTGGTATATATTCAACTAGTGCAGTGATTCCCAAAGTGATCTAAACCGAGTCCCAGGGGTCTATGACAACCTGCAATGGGGTCCACGACAGCGAAAAAACATTTGGGGCTTCATGAAATGAAAATGGGGCTCCTCGTTAGTGGATCTCAACATACACTGATAGTACCTATTTACTTATATTAATAATTGGAATTTTTAAGACTTATTTACAGCATTTCAATCACATGGGAGGCATTGAAATCAAACGTCCTTGCATCTACAATTGATAATGAAAAAGAATTAAAAAAAGCAGTATATTCATTTTTTTTTAAATTGAAAAATAAAAAAATAATTCAACCACGTATTTTTCCTGATCAATATTGTCATAAATATACTGGACGAACTCAATTCAGGCAGTCCCAGTAGATAGCTTACGTCTAAAACCGTGCTGGCCGTTACTAATTATTTTTTCGAATACCTTACAAAATATACTACAAATTGCTACCGGTCTATAGGTCTCAATACAGGTCGTATTACCTTCTTTTAGAATCGGTATTACTTTAACAACTTTAAGTGATAATGGTAAAACACCCCCTGTTATCAACCGATATAAAATGAGCGCAAGAGGTTCTGTAATATATATATTTTTTTAAATCTAAATGTTTTTTGTACACACATTTCCAAGACATCCTGCATCTCTTTATTAAGGATGGACATGTCCGCCATTTCTTAGCTTTTAGAAAATTGGATGGATTTTATAATTTTGGTTTGTTCTAATTGATTCTTCTTACTATCTGAAGATGATTTCTACTTCTTTTAAGAAACCAATGAGATTGTTTTTAAGGTCAATGTTATTAGGGTGATTCTTAATTGATATCAAATTCCATGTGAATGTAGAGCAATTTCGGTTTTTGCTGTATGGCGAATTTGTATCCTTTATTTAAAAACTCCATCACTGTATTATCAAAGTTAATGTTATTGAAATTTTTATTTGATTATTAATGACGGTGTTGTCTCTAGTTTTACTCTCTATTTTATTTATTTATTTTGTTTTATGTTATCGATTGATTATAAGGTTCTCTTTTAACTCATCCATTATACGAGAGAGTTGGTTATATCTAGATTTTACTGGAATTAACTTTTATTATAATTTATGATTGATGTTGATGATAAAAATAAATTAATAATTTAATTGAAATCAGTTCTATTAAGAGTAAAATCGCTTAAAAGGGTTTTCATGTTTGCAGCCGCGGTATTTTGTACGTAATATTTTATACAACATGTTGAATATTTAATAATAACGTTCCTCGATTTAATTAACATTTAAATAAAAGTCGGTTTTATAAAATAATCCGCTTTTATAATATCTTTCGAGATACTCCGTTTTTAATTTTCCTTCTGCGATAAGATCTAAATTAAGTCTTGTTTTTCTCCATCGCTTGTTTTCGGTGTTCCGTACAAATCGACTCTATACGTAAATATATAAAAAGGGGGTCCCCTACTCTACTTCTTTCGTGCGGGGAATAAAATATCGAGCCATTAAATATTCCGGGAAATAGAATGTGACAAATAGTTTGTGCCAACACGAGTTGCTAAATAAAAATGCTCGGATCTTTTATACATGCGGCTCGGTTGGAAAGTGCTTTAGAGCGGCTGGGTGTTATATACGACCCGAACACCCGCCACCACTGTTCCACGTTCCCCTCACCGACGCAGAACCAGTGAGCAGATGCTCAGTTTCTATATGGAATTCTCTCCATCGAAGGATCGGGTAGGGACCTTGAAATATTTTCCGTGTTCGAACTTTCTTTGCTCGTTTTTCTTCCCACTTGTCTTTTGAAGGCGGCACGACTGACTCAAATTTAAGGTGTGTTTTGCCACCCCACCCATTCCAATGTTATACAAAATTTCCCTTAAATCTAAGGTAAATAAGTTTAGATGACGAGCAGAAAGTAATTTCAGATTCGGTGGTTCCGTGGAAAATGTAGGAATGGGGAAAGTTTCCCAGACAGAGAAGGTTTTTGTTGTGCTATCGTTACGACAAGCGCGTGAATTCTTCATGTCGCTAAATTTACTTCTCAACGTTCCCAGCAAGTAAGTCATTTAGGTCGAGCTTAATGGCAGCGTGGAAAGTCTTGCCTCTGAATTATGTATCGCTTTGTGTAAGTAAATGGGGGAAGGAGTTGCGAACGCATCAAAATCTTTTGAGGTAGACTCATAATTTCGGAGTTTCAAAGATAAGGGGACGTGCTGGGATTTCTAATTGATGATAATGTTGTTGAATATCGTCCCTTCACTTTTATCTTAAATCTTTCTCTTTTTCTTCGTCCTTTTTTTGCTTTATGTTTAGTTTAACTACACCTAATTTTACATGAAATACATCATGCGTTAAAAATTAGATATAATTTGAAACTACATATAATTTTGAAACTTTTAAAGAAACAATTAAAGTTTAGTGGAAAAAACCAAACAGAAATGATTATTATATGCATACATTAACCCTTTTCCCCATGCTCTTTATTAAGTGGTCGATGTCCTGCTAAGGTATCTCGTTATCTGCAAGTTCTAGATGATGTCATAGTTCATCCAGATTCTCAGGAAATCCGAGTTTGTCGTAGTTGCGCACGCATCATATCCTAGATATCTTCTTCGATGAACATATCTAGAGTCATCGTGCAAGTCATGGCAAAGTCTATAATCCAAACTGTTGGAACCAGGAACCTTCTTGTAACCACAATCACCGGGTACAGAGCATTTTGGAATTTTTCTTGGAACGACGTGTATTTAGTGGGCCTGGAATGAACGTAAAGGATGACCTTTACCCAGTTATCAAGCATACATTGCCCCTCAATACATAACTCTAGGTGTGAAGGCTGTGTGTCTTTGAAAAAACTAAACTGTATCTTACCGTACCCTTCTACCACCATTATTCACCCGAAAACAAAACCTTGATTCATCACTGAAAACGATTTCATTCCATTGATGAACCCATCTTTACCGTTTTGACACCATTCAATTTTGGCTGTTTTGTATGTAAGGATGCGGGAAACTGCGCGAATAAACGCACACCACTCTTAGGCCCCATTGAGCCCCTTGTGCAGCTCCCCACTCCACCTCCGTTCACGTCAACCAGCCTAACGTTTTACAGAAGGCCAGGACATTACTTAGAGGGAGGTTCCTGTTATCATTTGTGGACGGCCACTTCTCCCCAAGTAACTTCTTTCTGAGGTCGGTTAAGGAGGGGCAGTCACACAAAAGTTGAGTTACAGTCTCGTCGTCCTGTTCCCAGGCCCGACAGAGAGGAGAATTAGCAATCCTCAAGTTATGAAGATGCTTATTTACCTTACAGTGTCCCGTGAGCAAACCTGTAGCTAATGTGAGGGTGGTTTTGCCCAACCCAATGAAATACTGAGCTATTTTCTTTGAAGGATATTTTAACAGTTCCTTGGCTTGATAACAGCCCGGATTATTATCTCACGCATTTAAAAATTTCTTGTGGCTCGGGGCCCCAAAAATATCTTCCAGCTGCCCTTTTGGCTAACCAAGAATGCAGACGCATTCTTGTTGCCCGCTGAGCCATTGTGTCCCTTTATGCATTGAATGGAGACTGGATTGTGAATCGAGGCCTTCTCCAGTGCTAAGTGGCAATCCATTACTAGGGCAGACGTTATCATAACGTTGCTTAGAGCTAAAATAGATTATTTACTGTCTGTAAATGTAGTAAAGCACTTACCCCGACTGTTGGTGTTAACAATGTAGTCAGCGTCGAGTTTAATAGCAGTCATTTCTGCTTGAATGGCGGTGATGAAATTTCCTAAGGGTTTTGAGAGGCGGATCCTAGGGTTGTGGGAGAACACCCCTGTGCCAGACCCATACCGTCTTTTTAAACCATCAGTGTACATTTTCAAGATGTTGTGTGTATCTGCTACTGTGGAACTGGTTTTGGTAAGGTGAATTTGGTCGCTATATTATCCACTTTACACTCCAGTAGGGGTGAGTCCTCGACTACTTCCCTTCAGAGAGACGTTCGATCACCAGTGACCAGAGAACTTTTTGGTAGCTACTGATTGTAGTCTTTTCATGATTACCAGTGCCATCTCTATTTGGCTGCTTTATGGGAGATGTTAATAGAAGCCAAAGTCTAAGGGTCTTGCAGCAGGACGTAGCTTCTCAATACCTTATAAAAAATAGGAGATGAAAATGGAGAAACAAATAGGAGATCGGCCTTTTTCATATCGATAATTCAATCCCTGTCAAAGTCATAGATATCATTTGAGTTTTAGTGGGTGGAGTATAAAAGTGAGCATATTTAGTTTAACTATTTTGGGTAAAGTTATTTTCGATGCCGCAGTGTTATTTGCAGAGAACAACTTTAGGTTAACATAAATCCACTCAGACGCTATTGGCAGGTGTCGAGGATCCCCAGTAGGCCAGTCTTAATTAGCGGTCGCCAGTTCATTATTCAGGGATGCCAGGATGGCGGTCGCCGCCGCTTTGTCCGCCTACCCCTGTCGATTGCCCTGAAATATTTATGGTTTCTAACTGGGCCCTGTTTCGGATGTTTTGTCTAGCGCCTGGTGTGTATAACTCTAAAACCGGCTCTGGTGGTGGCATAGAGTAGACGTGTCGCACACGGTCCTGATAAATTGTCGCGAACTCATTTACCACCTTTAATTTATCGTTTCGGGCAGGTCTCTCTCCATATAAAAACATGTGTGTCATCGCAATTTTGCGCTTCTACGTTCGTGATAACGGACGGTGATTAATTAATCTAAGAGAACAAGCTAATTTTTATATAGCACTGATTCTTTTTATATCTGTACATAAATACAACCCCCGTAATTCTTTCCTGAATGCTTCATCGCTCACTGTCCTAACATCCGGATTTGTCTTGACGGTTTCTTTACTTTTACAGAGGGGTCAATCAGATCCTTCTGGGACCCGTTGGTCAAATAATCTGGGATGACTCACTGCAGAAATTCAGCGACAATTCTTAACTGAACCTATCGTTAAATGGCTTTCGTAACGGACAGAAGGGACAGGGTCAGAATACGATCGCCACCGGATTCTACTTAGTTAGAGCTTTTCGACCCTCTCGTAAAGACAAATGAAGGGATTTGCACTTATTTTATAGACATAAAGAGGGTTGAGTGTTATAGCAAGTTTTGGTTAACGCAAAGACCTAAAGATTTATAAAGCTTTCAACAACAATTTATATACAAAATATAGAATTTACGTTTTCCATTAATTCAAAAAAAATCTGTGAGAGGATCGATTTAGAAAACTCATATTGCATTTCGTTTAGCTGTCAATAATGTCAAGAACCGTCAGTTTGATTTCTTTAGCGACACGCCATTATATCGGCAAGATTCGATTAAAATTCGCGCCGGTAAAACGGGAACTGTAATCGGTTTTCCGGGCACCGGAAAGGGCATAAATACGGGCATAAATCACTACCGATTGCCTACCTGGCGCAAAAACAATTACAGCCTGCAATTTACGGCATTCAATATTAAAGCTCCCGGAATCAAACGCGGCAATTCCGTGATTAAGGCAACAGTGTTTCTACGTCGCGTCTGTATAGGCCAATCCATTATTGCTCTTTGTAGTCGAATACCGAAGCGTGACCGCGCTTGTTAAACCCTTTGGTCTAAGGGACGAGATGCTACAACCCTACGTCTGTTGTTTTGGAGATCAAAAGCGAACCTTGAAAAGTTTGAGATGGGCCTCCAAGGGGCCTTGTGGTCGTCTCTGTGTAATCATAAGTGTCCTTGAACAAGGACGGATTTGTACTTGCTTATTTATATTCTCTTGTACTTCAAAGTTAAAAATGGAAATTAAAAAGGAATTGGAAGCGATATTCAACTTCTTTACATTTAATTATCTTAAAATATGATGCAAAAATAACTTTCATAACATAAAATAACTATCAAGAAGACGGAATGCTGAAGTTGGCGATTATTTTCAATTCAATTTAGCACTTTACGTGAGGTGGAATAATGGGGTTGTGAATTAATTAATTTGAAAAGTCGCATGCATTAAAGGATAAATAATCCACTTAAAAGCAAAAATATCTTGTAAATTACTGTTTGAGAATGACCATCCAAATTTATGTTCAATTTTTGGTATTACAAACTGCGAGAGATTGTTATTTAAACGCAAATTCGTATGCTTCATAATAAATATATATGTAAAGGAAGAATTTTCTGCCCTTTTCAGTGGTTTAGTGATTGATCTAGACCTAGCGATGTAGTGATTGATTTCTAATCCAGTTACCCCCAACATTCAAACAGTAAGGGGCAACTGGACTTTGATCGAATCTAGTCACAGTGTTAAAGTGTTTGGTCATGTAATCTAAATCATTGGTTCAAAGCGAAAGTCAGAAACAACTGTTCTCTAAGAAAAAAATGTTTTCTATTTAAGTCTATGTTTTGTGGAAGATGTTGATATCAACGATATACCAAAACCTGGAGGTTACTACTTTACCAAAATGTATGGAATATCGACCAACTTTTATAGACTTTGTTATTTTTTTGAAGTCAATGAAGTTCTTAGAAACTGAAAAAAAAATCGAATCCAGAAATTAACCAAATCGATGTAAATCAAATCGACCTGTTATAAGGCTTATTATTAGTTTCCAAGATGATTGGTGGGAGTTTAAATTGTTTTTCAACAGAGTTGCTCTTTGTCTTACTTAGATTACTTTCACACATGTTCCGCTTGAGTTCAAGCACATTTGTTAATTATTAAAAAGCCTTTTTTCAATTAATCTATAAACTGGTTTAGCCACCCCCAATTTATTTCATTATATGAAAAGTATAGGAAGACGTTCCAATTATCCCTTTCGACGATATCACTGAGTCTTCTAGTTCAATCTGTTTTGTTAATTTTATTGACAAAAATTAACCGATGAGCTGTCCAATATGTATATGTGGCTGGATATTTGTGGTTGGATATGTAGATATTTTTACTCTAAAGGAAGGGTTTCCTTTTAGAGCAAAAATACTTAAATTGAGCACAAGTTCTATAATTAAGTGTTTAATAATGATGAAGCCTTGAATTATTAGGATATTCCTTACTAACTGGGTTCCAGTTACTCCACTTCACTTACGTATTACATATAACAGTAATGCATTTGAATTTTATTTTATTCAACATAAGAAAAGACATATATTCATGTTGCTAAATAGAATATTAACACAAAAGTAAAAGTGGTACATACATTGCTACATGTTATATTTACACAATTACATAGGTTGTTCTTGCTTTTCTGTCGTTAGAAGATATACAAACATCTCTCACTCTCTTGTTGGAAATCTCAGAATAACTAGATGCTTTTTTATTCTGCTAGCTCTCTTCTTAGATCATCTAGAGAGTTTTCTCTCTTCTTCATATTAAGAGGTGCATTAGGTTTCTAGAGCTTCCATAGTATGTATGCGTCCATAGCACTGATGGTTACATGTGCAAAATTTACTACTATCAAGAGATTACTACTACCATAGTGCCATTTTATGCATGATGGACACACTACCATTTGTTTTACTATAATCTAGAATCACTTCAGGTTTTTTGGGCCATTATCAACATTTTTAGCACTACGAAATAGTCATCACATCGTCTATAAAACCAACCAATGTGGAAAACACTGGACGGTTGTGTGAGTCAACGAATGATGATGACAATTCCTTCTTTAATGCTGACTTTTGCGGATCATACCAACTAATTAGGTTTTTTGATAACAAATGCTTTACGAGATTGTATGTAGTAAAGAAATTGTCACTCGTCACATCTCTACCAGAGTGTTCAATTTCTTCAATTAACCCTTCACCTACGAATCCATTTCAAAATAATAATGTTCGATAGTTTTTCGATAGCTAAGAATTTCTACCGTCACAGTACATTTCAAGTGTCTGCATATTGCTAAAATATTTTGTCTTGATGTAATCTTTTCTTATTTCAGTTGAGTAGGTTTAGTCATATTCCAGCTGATTGGATAGATTTGCTTTATTTAGCTGGAGAGCATCATAGTTTAGGACAAATCTAGATGAGTATTGGTAATCAGACGGTATAAGATATGAGATAATTCTAGCTACAATGGCAAAAAGTAGGTTCGTCTTCTTATTGAAATGCATCGGCTTGATGATTGAGATGACACCACAGCTGGAGGTCAACGAAAAGAAATAGACAAACAAGCCACACTTCGTACTATTATTGACCAGTTCAGTAACAATTGTAAAAAAAATTATGATGTGGGCGAGTATGTAGCTTTAGATGAAAAGCTGCTTGCAAATAAATATGGATTGAAAGTTATCGCCGTTGTTGATCCTAAAACATCTTACTCAGAAATCCATGATGTTGTTCAACTTGATGATCCATATAGTATTGGGAGCCGTTGATAAGTTCTTGGCCAGATATGCGCACTTCTGCTTTGAAGTTGTTAGGGAATGAAGAGGTCCCAAAGCTATAACTAGGGAAAAGATAACAATATTCACTGTAAAAGACGAAAGACTCGTTATTTTTTGCAATGTTTGTAAATGTTGATTGTTCTTGGAACCTGTAATGGCATGCAATAGCAATGGTTTAGGAAATATGGAAACTAATATGTGAAACCCACCAGTTTTAAATAAATATTGTTATAAGTTGATTTTTTTCCAAATTTTATAAAACTATCAGACCATTACATAGTATAAGGATCATATAAAACATACATTGGATGAGGCACTTAAATTGAAACCACCTTATATCTTCAAAACCATCAATGTCATGGAAAAGAGTTTCAGCTAAAATCTTCGTCATATTACAGGAAAAACCATTCTGTTTAGTTATTATCGCATTATAGAAGCATCATCTATGTTTTTCAAATGTTAAGTAAGGGTTTTTAAATGGATGCATACATATTTTTCCTTACTGTTATTCCTCATGATAAAATACACCAGTATTGTTTAAGGCTTTCACGACCGGTGTTAATTGAACTAAAATTAGCATTAACACTAGAACTATTACTAGGACTAATACTAGATCTAAAACTAGAAACTTTCGGGTTTTGCGTTAATGTTTGACATTCAGATGTCCTATTGCAACCTTCTTCAGAAACTGGTTCAAAGTGAAGAACGGACGGGAAAACCCGAAAGTTTCTAGTTTTAAATCCTAATTAATTATAATTAGTTCTAGTGATAGTTCTAGTATTAGTGCTAATTTTAGTTCAGTAACTGTTATGTTTATCTAACGACCAAATTTGTAGCTAAGGAATATTCGGCAGATATAGATATTAAAAAAACTGCCATCTAGCATGGCTCTCTTTTTTTGAATACCTTTTTTACTTTTTTATAAAGAAAATTTTGTTTAAAGCTTTTATGGATAAAATCCATAGTTTGAGATATAATGGCATCTCAATTAAGTGTCTCACGCGGTATATAAGAAATTGGCACTGGAAGACACATTGGCATCCTTCAGAGCTTTTTTTCTATTATCGTCTCCACACCTGATCGATAATGTTAAGAAAGGTCATCCTACAGACGGAATGCTTTTCACAACTAATCTCCAGTTTCTATGAATAGGTTGTTACACTATCAGAAATAATTGAAATTTTTTGGTGTGGGCGACACACGTATTCATAAAATATTGTGTCGTCGTTGTCTTCCTTAATGAGATAAAATACGGTCTTGGTATGAAACAACTTGTTTGTTTTTGTTGTAAAACAATTAGCTCAAGCACAAAACATTTTTGTTGTGTTTTTATTTTTTATGTTATAGGAATGTTTTTCGTCTTGAATTAAAATATTTATTTAATAATTTTTGCACTTTTATTAAGACGATAGTATTTCATACAATGTTTCTACTGGTTTCGGTCTCGTTTAGGCCATCTTAAGGAAGACCATTTTTAAAAAATTGTTGATCTTATTTAAAATTTGTTGTTTAATATTGACGTTTTATTTTTATTTATGTTGTGATTTATCAAACATAAATGAAAAACAAATGGATTTCCTGAAGATGGCCTAAATGAGACCGAAACCGGTAGAAACATTGTATGAAGTACTATCGTCTTAATAAAAGTGCAAAAATTATTAAATAAATATGTTTGTTGTGGTCATCATTCCTGCTCGCAGCAGATTTTTACTATCTGTTTCTTCACATCAAAACTCAACAAAATATAAATTTTGTCTTATTCACAGTAACATAGTAATACCATAAAAGTTTCTTATCAAAATTTTAAAACTATAGGTTTTACTAAAAAGTGTATTAATATCAATGAATTAACCCAACCATAAGAGTATAATAAAACAAAGGGTACCAATCATTTCGGGACCATTGAACCCACTTAGTAGTTCTAGGACTAAAAAACCTGGCTGATCAAGTAAATTTGTAAGTAATAAAGATAATTACGTTATACTCAAAGGTCATTAAAGCACCCAGATTACTTTTAACAAAGTAGTTTTCATCTAATATGAAAACACTAAAGGTAATAAATCATAGAAATACAATTCTGTACGAGTTTTGAGAATTGCACGACGTATTATCACACGAGTACTGTAATTATGGTCTAGCCTATGTGTGATATACATTTTATGTACGACTGCTAAAAGTTACTTAAAAATCTTTTTTAAAAAGGTCTATTTTGACATTTCTAGAATCTATTAAACTTTGAACTTTTTGAACAACTTTATTGATAACAATTATGAATTAATATCAGTTTCGAAATAATAACTAAAAATTCAACGACGTCATTTGGAATAAGTACTTCAAAATGTAAAAACATAACCATCGATGTTTATAATATTAACATAGTTTCTCTATAAACAAATAGCACTTTTTTCTTTTGTGTTGTTGCTCGTTTTAATGAATTAATTCTATATTGATTGGACTAAAAATGCGTTACGTACCGCACTAGTTTAATAAACTTTATTACGTTACTTAAATAATCTGAAATGAATGTAATAATGATGCCTTGTCCAAGCAATCGTAAATGGATATATGTTACATTACATAAACTATTAGATCTAAAAAAAGCATCAATTACGTTCATTACTCTCAACCGCATTGAGTTTGAATATAATTACTCCTTTATTAATAATGTTTGATCAGTAGGGTAATCCTATAAATTTCAATACGGTTGCTTTAGTAATCGCAGCCTCTGCGTTTGTCGCGTTTACGCTTGAATTTATTTTGTTATTGTACAATTGATTTGTATCCCAACCACCCCAACCGCATACGATATTAATAGCATTATCCGTTTTGGCTGAGTAGGAGGATTTAATTTCGCCATCGATACTCGAATTAGGAACAACAATAACGCTTTATTGAATTATAAATACCAGTCGGTTAGTTAACAAATAAATTATAATTAATGATAAACGTGTTAATCCTCGTCGTGTGTTTGGTTTTGATTTCGTTTGATGTCCTCTCTTATCTTTGTACACTTCTTGTCATCAATAATCCTATCTGCAGGACAATTTAATTGGATTTCTTTCCATATACAATGACCCAGTTTCGACGCCGCAGGATTACAGCTGTTCTTATCCCGTTGTTTTAAAGCTGCTTCTTTAGCCACGGTGTAACACTTATTGAAGATTGCCTCGGATTTTGGCTTTAACCAATCAACTTTGGACATTTTCTCTTTAATTATTTTTCTTGCGGTCGGTTCATTTACATCGCCATCATCGTCAATCTGGAATCATTAACAAGTTAAAAATTTTCTCGTTACCGTTCCTGAAACGGTAATTGCTGTCATGTGATAATAACAGGATAAATATTGCGCAAAGCGATGCATAACGGGATGTCAGAGATTGAATAATATGGTTATTGACCTTGACTTTGAGGCAAGGCTACTTACCAATCCTTTCTTTCTCCCCACACACTCAGCTACGCACTAAAAATAAGTTTGGATTACTTCCTTGATATTAGTTATCAACAAAAACTTACCGCTATATCCTTTTTATGTTTATCCCCTCTATCGCATTTGAAGGGATCGAGAAACACTTCGGCTAATTCTTTTCCGGTTATTTCCCTATAACATTCCTTCCGCATTGGTTTTTCATCCTCCCTTAAAGAGCTAAAATATTCTTCATCGCAGCAACTTCGAAAATGCTTTTTTCTGCATTTATCTTCTTTAATAACAGCTTCTTCGTCTCTTTTTGTTCTTGGATTGATTAAGTGATTATCCCATTGTAATTCGGTTAATTCTTCGGCTAAGATTTGATCTAAAAATAATGTTTGTTTAATGTTAGTTTAATTTTATTCAATTTTTTGTGTTTTTACTATAAACGGTGTCCTCAAAATCATAAGCACTGACAACGCAAATTACAAAAAATAATGAGGAAAAGGTTGAAAAACCCATCTTCGCGATCTCGTTGAAGATCTTCGTTAAACTGACCAATTTGGAACAGCGCAGTTATTTAAGTGGTCGGTTTTGCTGGGTCAAGCATCGGTAACGATAAGTAACGGTTAAATAAATGTCTTCAATTAACGTTATTCTTCTTACGAGAGATTAAATATTGATTTTAAGAAAGTAGGTATTTAGTTTAAATCATTTGTTTTTAAACTTTACGTAAGTAATTTAAATCTTATTTAAGGAAATAATTAAGGCTTGTAAGTTTTTAAGATGTTTATTGGATTTTAATTACGTTAAATAGAAAATAATGAACGAATTTGTGATAAAGTGCGTCTTTACGATGTTAATTCCTCTAACGAATCAATATTGTCCCTAATTTTCTTGCACTCAGCTTCGTCTGTGACGCGATCAGCTGGACATGAGAGTTGAATTGATTTCCAAATGCAGTATCCGTATTTGATGTAAGCCAAATTACATTGACCCTTTTCTCTTGAAGCTTTTCTTGCTTTAAGGGACGCTGCGTAGCATTTCGCGAAAACCTCATTACCCTTTTCAGCGATCCATTCAATTTTACCAAATTTTTCTTCAAAACTTTTCTTAGCTTCAACTTCTGAAAAATTCCCTTCGTCATCGATTAATCCCCTCTTTTTAGCCACACATTCAAATAGACACTAATTAATAAAAAATTAAATCGTTATTAATATAATTGTGCAAAAATAACATGACTTACTCCAATATCGTTTTTAATTTTTTCGTTATCATCGCATTTAAATAAATCCAATAAAGAATCTTCAAGATCTTTACCTTTTAGTTCTCTGTAACATTCTTTTTTGTAAGCTTTTTCTTTTCCGTAAAGCTCTTTGAAATAATCTTCTTCGCAACAACTTTTAATCAAATTTCTTATGCATAGAGAATCTGTTTCGCGTTTACTTCTTGGATTGAACAATTTGTTGCTATCCCATTGGAGTTGGTCCAATTCATTTATCAGAATGTGATCTAAAATATTAAAACTAAAAAAAAATTTGATATAAAAAAAACTTACTATAAATGGAGTCTTTAAAATCGTAAGCTTGGGTTGTTGCAATAATGAAAATAAAAGCAATAATATTAAAGAGACCCATCTTAAATGTTACTGTCTATAGCTAAGTCGAGTGCACTGACTTCTTGGAGATGTTGCGAGTTTATATAGTGTTAACTTTTTGCGAGACTCAACAAAAAACGCGATGTAATTATCTCTTCGTCGCAAGCTATGACATTGAAAAAGCGTTAGCAGTTCAACTTAACGGGCTTGTTCCCATGTAGGGAAAATGATTGGCATGTCTATTCATCATCACAGATTTTTGCATGCCATTTTTTTGTAGCGGAGATTCTGCAGAGAGACAATGATGGATTCTCAAATTTTTTATTATGATGCTACAGTTACGTTTTTGCGTGATTAATTTTCTGTACGAACGTGAACTTGATGATGTAACAACCCAGGTAAAAGGTAATACAAAAACGAAAAAATATGCTTCTAAAATACTATATTTGTATCAACGACTAATTCCACATTTAAATTCAACAACGTTTATTTATGGGAGGTAATCTCCGATGGGTTGACATGTAACTTACGAGTTGAATGCATGCGTTTAGATCCTTAACCAAAATATCTTGGCATTCGAGTTGAGACTCCCTAAAAATGCAAGCTCCTAGTGGAGTTAAAAGATTATTACATCCCGTTGTTGAGGATTTAACTAATGCGGAGTAAAGTTTTGTTGCGTTCAAACATTTATTGATAATTGTTGATCTCATTTCTTCTTTAACCCACCAATACTGAATCTTTATTTTCTCATACATGTACTTTTCTAAATTCGTTAGAACAACATCTCCTGTTGGGGAATACTAAAAATAATAAAATTAATATTATTACATAACAGACGTATTTTAACACTTACAAATTCTAATTTTGCAGCAACACAATGCATAAAACACTAAAAAATGAATCATTAATAAGAAAAGAAATATTTTCATTTATTTTACCTTTGTTTTCCCCAATATTATCTCATTCATACATTGATTGGTAATAACATCCAACGATGTTCTATTCTCAAAGTTAACGGAACAACAAGAATGGACATCGATACAAGTTAAAGCGCGTTCATTACGAATCAATTTAGTTCCATTTGAAACTCTTTTAATACCATGATCTTTTAGACATTATTAATATGTATTACGGAATATTAAAAAAAAATGTACTTACTTCTATGAATTTTCGAAGATAAAATCAACGAAATAAGCAACCCAAAAATAATTATTATTTGAAACAACTTCATCCTTGGATATTCACCTAAACTTTACAAAATTTTAATTAAATTATTTCCTTTTTATACTCACAGAATGAGTAAATGTTTTAAGAATTTTTGTTGATTAATAACTTAAAGAGTAATAAGTAAAAAATGTTTAATTGATAAAATTCTTTAATAAGTAGGTAATATTTTTTATAACATCAAAATAGTTTTAAAATAAAGCAACTTAAAATATTGGGTGATTGCTTTTGAAATACGAAGAGTTTGTTTTTAAAGCCTCGATAAATTTGGTACACCTCTCGGGATTCTCGATTAGATCACTTGGACAAGCAGCCTGCGTTTCTCGGAACATACAATGCGAAAAATTTAATGCGGTCGATTTGCAAGAAGAATTTTTAATTGGACTCTCAGTTGTTTTAATTATTTCCGTTGATTCACGTAAACATTTCCTTATTAAGCCATCCAATTTTGGAGTTAACCATTCCAAGTTGTTTTGTTCTGTTACAAATTTCATTACATTGGTTTCATTTAAATCACCTTTTGAATCAACCTAAAAAAATTATATTTATAAATCAATTAACGAAAAATTTCATAATTAACAATTAGAATGAATTTAATAAGACAAGATTTGGGATATGTATAAATTTTGTGTAAATATGAACAGCAACAACAATCTTGTATTGTTCAAGTTCCATTCTTTGATCGCATTTAGGTTTGTCTAGGTAGTTTCAGGTAAAAAACTTGAAAAACTTTAAAATGATGTTTCGTGTTTATTAGCCGTTAGAAAACTTATGATAATGCTAGTGTAAATACGGTGCTGAACACGAACGAAGTGTTTAGGGGTAATTTTAGCTGCCAATTACTGTGATTATTGTAATAAAACTGCCCTCTATTTTCCCTCTATTTATTAAGAAGAAAGTGTCGTGTTATTTGCTATTAAGAAAAGAGTTACTGTTTTTAAGCAATTCAAAAAACGATTTCAGATTTTCAGGGCTTCTTATACTGAGGATTTTGTATGGATTACGCAAGGTAAAATTCAGCTAAACGATTTAAAATGATTTAATTGACAGAATCAATTGGACAGTTCGTGAAAATGGTGGTCGATTTGAATGTTTGTGGAGGAACTTTTCTGTTCCTTTTTTAGATTTAAAGCAGCGCAAGTTATATCAAAAACTGGCCAGATTGTTCACATTGTTTTTGCCCCCAATGTCACTCAATCTGAAACACTATAGAGTAACATCACTGCCCCTAGTGAGTTCTCTCAGATTGTTGGTATAATCTTTTGGCAGTGGCACATGTAAAAGAAAATGTTTATTGATGCTTACTCTGGATCCAACTGTCTTGAACGCATCGGTATACCACGCAAGGGCTTTTCTTTTCGTTGAGAACCATCCTTTGTTCAAACATCCCTGTTTCTAAATATGATCTTATATAGCTGGTCGCACTTGTTTTCTGTCGGATTAAGGTCTGTCTTAATTTAAATCAAGTGAATTAAACTTGATTCCTAGAAGATTGCGAAGATACCTATTATCAACTTAAGTGAGAACATTACAGTGATAAGGTATTCTATGCTGCTTTCTTGAGATGAATGAGTAGAGTTTCAAGAGCAGCTATTGGACAAGATGTCATTGCTAACGTTATATCAAGATTTGCTAACTGCCGAATTTGTACCAGCTATTGTTGTACTATCTTTCCGCGTGGACAATAACATGCCTTGCTTCCGTTATATTTATGTATTCGATGATTATAAACTCTTCAATAGTGTCGCTTACAAACTATGAGATTCTAACTTTTCCTTTCAGAGGAGCATATGCTGGATTTAATTTTTCAATAAACTGCATGCCATTCTGTCTGATTTTGATGTTTTCTTTTCATTTGGGATAACCATTTCTAGTTACTGTTAAGCAATCAAATTTTTCCCACACTTGACTTAATGGTGTAACAAACTTTTCTGAAATGCTGTCGTTTTTTTCCTTAATAAAAATTTATTAGTCAAAAAAATCTTCCTCAAAACTTAAAAAGCCTACGTAGATACATAACTTCCTTGTATCCTCAACAGCTTTTAGTTGTAGGAAATTCCTCCAATTACTGGTTAGCTTTTTGCATCATTAATACAAGTTTTCTTGACATGCTTGTGTAGTTCCAAGTATAAGTAGGGTAAGGAAGTAATCTCTTCCTAACATATCATCAAGGACGTAACATAGAGTGTCCAATCGATACGACGTACTCATCTCACCTGATTACCCAAGAATAATGTAGGCTTGTCATCGTTTATCACACATAATCCATAATCCTCGATAATAGTCTATAGCGATCAACGTCTAGCATTCTCTAACAATGATTACTAATGTCTATTAGTAATCGTCAACAAATGAGCAACAAATTCGTGATTGATTCCAAAAATCACGAATTTGGATTCATATGATGTATCCTATAGAACTTCCTTCCAGTCATTTGTACTGAAATGCTCATCTGGAGGATGTAAGAACGTTTACAATGATAATCTACAATGATATTGTTGTCTATTAAACTGGCCAAAAAAAGTACTCGATTTATACAAATTAAAATTGATGAGCCCCCATATGAACTATCTCTACATATATAAAGGTGGTCGTAAGAGGGATCGATATAAGACAATCTTCTTTTAACCATGTTTTGTTATTATTCCGCAATATAGGGTATGTCTTCGTCGAAATAACTTATTTTATTAACTGGCATTTCATTACCTAACATGGATTCTTGACTCAGTGATCTCCTATATTTGTGATTAAATATCCCAGTGTTATTAGATGATATCACATTATATAGAATAAAGAATGGCCACGTTTTCAACGAAGGAGCGCTATCCTCAATGTTGCATATTCCAGAATCTAACAGTTTTATACAGGGTACTTTAAATTAACCAACCTAGGCCGAAGAACGTAAATAATATCTGGTTATACTCAAAAATTAAAGGGTTTAGCGTATTGAACGTTGTGCATAAATTGTTTATAATGATGTAAGAATGCATAATCCATAACCAGATATTGTTGAATTATGATTATATCAAGAATAGAATCTATAAATCCCAACATATCAAAGTTGATGGTTTTTGGTATAATACTAGTCATAATTCAATAACTAAAAGTTGGGACTCCATTTTTTTATGTAAACTCTTTATAATGAAGTAAGAATTATATTTCTCTAAAATCATATCCTGATATTGTTTAATTACGATTATATTTTAACTAGTAAGTGGATATCCACAATATGTCCAAAATGAAGGTGTTGTAATAAGAAATATTGAACATAACCAGATATTGTTCATTTATGATTCTCTTTTAGGTAGAAATCCACAACATATCAAAATTGGTGGTGTTCTTTACTAAAGATGATCATAACTCAAAAAGTAACGGTGTTGGAACAAGTATTGTTGAATATAAATTGTTTATATTGGAGAAAAAATACATAATCCATAACAATATCTGGTTATGATTGTGTTCTAGCTAGAATCTGGAAATCCACAATACATCAAAACTGATAATGTTCGTTAATAAAGTCGATCATAATTCAAAAAACTAACAGTGTTGCAACAAGAAATGTTGAACGTAAATTGTTTATACTTTGATACGAATACATAATACATAACTAGATATTGTTCACTTATGATGATATTCTAGCTACAATCTGAAAATCCACAACATATCTAAGTTGATAGTGCTCGTTGCTAAAGTTCGATCATAACTTCAAAAATAATGGTGTTGGAACAAGAAATGTTGAAAATTTTTTATATTGATGTAAGAATACATAACTCATAACCAAAGATATTCAGTTAATACCGATATCCTGGATTTAAAAATGTTGTATACCAAGCCCTAGTCATGACGGTTTTTCTTCACATTGACTGTATGGGAATTATTTCCAATCACCTTTATCTGTTTTCTAACTCTTTTGGGAAAAGCCCAACATTTTGTGTCATACTTTGCTATTAATTAAGTGTTCTAGAGATATTTTTAATGGAAAAGAACCATTTTGACTCACACCAATCAACTTTTTCTATCTTCTGTGTCGCTTCGAATTCTTTTAAAAGTTCCCAAAATTTTCTTCTTTCTACACGAAAACAAAACCTTTTTGGTACATCAGCCAGTCTTGTCAATTTCCTAACAGTTTTGGAAAACCTCAAAATCTTTTTCTTGCATACATCCATTTTAACATTTGTACAACCAAAACTGGGTCAATAATGGCCCGATAACAATGATTATATAAATAATATGTATGAATATGGATGTTGTAGTCCTTTCACATATTTTCTAATGGTATTTCTCTCACGTGTTATACTATTTTATACTACAAAAATTGCGATCATCAGGCGTCTTGTGAATCAGATTGTGAGTATACCAGTCTGATTCGATATTTCATATCGATATTTTATGTTTCATACGATTCAGTAACATGAACATCAGGCTGGAATGAAAAATAATTGATAAACTTGCACCTCTAAGCGAATTTACTGAAATGTTTCAAAGAAATTGCAAAGAGACTTATGAATTTTTTCTATGGATATGATTATGGATTGAAGAACTTATCGCAAAAAATTTAATATTATTATGGTGTAACTGGAATATAAGAAGGTCTACATTCTAAATCCCTTATCAAAACTCATTACTTAAGAGAGTTCGTAAAAATAAAAAGGAATTGTTAAAAATATTACAGTTACAATAAAAAAATCGAACGCCTTATTCATTCTGATTCTAACATACAAAGGATATAAAGCTAGTTGTGTACGTAACTAAAGCAAAGACATGTGTTATAAAACTATCATATTATCCATGCAGCATACACATGAAACAAGCAATTGAGAAATATATTACAAACGAAATATTCCTTTGAAATATAATGAAACAACGGTTCTCTTTGTACTATTTATATATTAATTGGACGTTGCGGTATAGAATCCGTTTGTAATTTGGAACAAAAAAAAATCCTAATTGAGCTTGAAATGTTTGCAGTCCGATTTAAATCAAAAAGGAAAATCAAATATTGAAAAAGATGAAAATGATATACCAAATGGTATAAATATTGCAACTAAAAATTACGGGAAAAAAATAACTAGCCGAAGTATCAACAATCCAAAAAAAATGTCGACGAAGTGACTTAAAGCATTCTATAAAACTTTTCATACATCGTTTTATTGTAGTTATAGTTTAATAATATATATCTAATACAATATCCAGTTTTAATGCTTTAAACAAAACCCAAGATGGTTTACCATGGATGAAACTGACCTCTTATGGTCGTCAATATTCCTTCAATCATTTTGGTCGTAAGATGGTTAATTAAGTGTTCTAAAGATGTTTTAAATGCTAGATGTTATTTTTACAATATTATTTATTCCTTACGTTGTTGTCATTGTAGATTGTACATTCTTATTTCCAAATTTATATTGACTGTATTAATCAAAGTCATGTATACATTCAATTCAATTTCAAATTATTTTAGCTTTAGCGGCAAAGGGAAGTTATCGGAGGTGTCATTTAAATATACTATAGTTAAACTCAACATCCTTCGTATGAAGCATCCACAACTTGAAGTTATTTGAAGAGTTCTTGTGAAGAGCAGCATATTGGTGCCATGAAAGACACTCAGAATATATATTTTGTATGTTTCCGTGGGAACTTAATCTCCAATCACTTTATGTATGGATGTATAAACAGTACATATTATTATTCGCTATGATATAATGAAAGTGCATAGGAAGAAATTTAACGGTAATCCTAACCAGACAACGGGATTCTCTTTATAAACCCCTAGTATCCAACCAGATATCCAAAATTTCAAAACATTACGAATAATGGAACTTAACAAAGCTTTTACTAAACATTTACTTCTGACACCCCGCATAATAATAAACATTTTATTTGAGTCAAGACCGAAACATCGTGAAAGTAAGTTTAGAATAGAAAATAAGGAATCTCTGTTGTACTTCAACGATTAAAATTTTAGTATTATTTTTTGGTTTCAACTGGTTTCGGCTACACAGCCATCATCAGGAAACCACGTTAAAATATTTTAAACTATTACTTAATAATATCGAGGTTCACTATCTTACTTTTTTAGAAAATCAGTGAAAAAGTGCCACTTTTTAAGTTGTTCGCGCCAACATAATTTTATCTTATGTAAATGTCCAATTTTATAATATTTGACCACATTAAAATTAAACAATTAACTGATTTGAAAAAAGTAAAATAACTGAACCTCGATGTTATGAAGTAACAGTTTGAAATTTTTTAACGTTGTTTCCTGAGCCGAAACCGGTTGAAACCAAAAAATAATAATAAAATTTTCATCGTTGAAGTACAACAGAGATTTCTTATTTTCTATTCTAAACTTAACATCACGATGACAACAAAGAGAACAAATCTACCAAATCGTAAAAGTAGTTTTATGATTATTTAATTAAACAATATAATCTTAGTTAAGTTTTGTTCTAATAATTAATAAATATTAAGCATTTATAATTAAAAAAATAAATACCAATCCTTTTTGTTGTGCCACGCATTGTTTAACACAAACAACATCATTTTTCCGTTTTTGAAGATCCTCACAACTAAATGGATCAAAAGTATAATTTTTATTCCCACTCATCACTTCTCGAAAACATTGCTTTTCAATTGGAATGATTTCCTTTCTTTTTTCTTGAAATTCCTTTGCACCACAACAAACATATGGACGTCTCGATACTTTTTGGCAACTCCTATTTTGAACATCTCTCCTAATTCTTTCTACTGAATGAGTTAAATCTTCAGAAAATATTTCGAAATCTTCGGCAAGAATCTCATCTGATATTAATTTTTTAAATAAAATTACTTCATTAATGGGAATAGGATACTTACTATAAAGAGCGTCGTTGAAATTATAAGCAAAAACTGTATGTAATACACTCAAAACAATTATTAATAGAGTCATCGTGAGGTGTAATCGGATGTTGATTTTAATGGTTATTATGAAAAATGGTCGTGCCGACGTATTTAATAAGTTTTAAATCACAATAGGTTTGATAGTACAATAGAATTTTGAAATTATTTTAACCTTGTATTTGTATCACAATGTTATTTAGGTATATAATTTATTTTTCTATAATTCACGGATGTCGCAAAAAAATAAATTTTAAATAAATAAAAAACCAAGTGCCTGTTAATTCACAATACATTTATTAGCAGCATTAAAAACAAACGAATTTATCAAACATTAAGTAGTACTTTTTTAACAAACTTAATGTGGGGGATGGGGGAAGAAGCTTGAATGTTTAGCAAATTGCCGAACAATTTCGCAAGTTTTTGGATCCTCAATTTTATCATCTGGACATGCGAGTTGAGTTTCTCTAAACATGCAGTGTTGGAATTTAATGTGAGCTGGATTGCAAGCATTTTTGTCAGATTTATCCTTATTTTCCCCAGCTTGTTTAGCTTCCGCAAAACATTTAGTTAATATATCATCGAGTTTCGGTTTTAACCACTCCATAGTTGAATGCTCCGTGATATATTTTTTAATTACATCTTCCTTAAGGTTTCCGTGCTCATCAACGGCGTCTTTCTTTTTACCAACGCATTCCTTAACACACTACAAGTAAAAATTGATTAATAAAAAAATCATAGTTATAATAATAATTAAATTACAATCATTTCTTTTTTACGTTGCTCGATATCATCGCAATTAAAAGGATCGAATGGTTTACCATGGAATGTTTCTTTCCCAGTAACTTCTTTGAAACATTCTTTTTTGATATCGCGCAATTCGTTATGAACCGCTTCAAGGTCTTCAGCACCGCAACATAAATGATGGTGGTGGTGATGTTTATGATGACATTTCGGATCTTCGGTTTCTCTGCGTGCGCGGTGATTTAAAATTGTTATTTCTTCATCATCAGCCAAAGATTCAAAATCTTTCGAGAGGTATTGATCTAAACACAAAAAAAAAGTAATAAGAAACAAGATTATCTTATAAATAAAATAACTTACTATAAATCGCATCATCAAATTGATAGGCATTTACAGCCAAGATTATACAAAAAGAAAGAAGTAAAGTTTTCATCCTCACAAAGTTGTTCTTGTTACTGACGACCGGTTTCGCGAAGACTCCTCTATTTATATCCGCTGCATTCCTTGTCTCCGCAATTTTTTTAATGGGAGGTAGCACGCTAACTTTTGCTTATTTTTTTTTAGAGTTGGTGTTAAATCGTTAAAATTGATATGATTTTAATCGGTTTTTGGTTATATAAGATGTTCAAGATTTATCTTTGCGGTGGCAATTGAAAAAATCACTTTGACCTTCGTTGGTCATCATGTGTAATTAGCTTTGATCTATATAATAGCTTTTTAATAACCAAAATAAACAATCAAATGTAATAAGGGACAGTACCTACATTTTAATTGTTATATAATTATGTGTTTTTCAATAACAATATTATTTCTTTGTTTGAGATTGATGTTTAAACAAATGTGCATAACAAAACGTTACTTGGGGAACTACACGATCTTGTGGTTTCAAGATGAATCATTTTCGTTTATTTAACCAAACGTTGTTTCTTTGTGGAGTGCATTTCTAGTTCATGTTTTGTTCTTTCTTATCTTAAACCTTTATGTAATGGTTGGATTTAAAGGTGTGAGTGTGCGCCTTTGTTTAGAAACTGATTGTGTGAACTCGTTCATGAATATTAACCTACAACTGTATTTCAAATACTGATTTATGCAATGATATTGGAAATTTCCAGTAACTTTATGACAAATGTTAAAACAACGACGAATTATTCTAATTCATCATTAATTAATCATTCTAATTTAAATTGTAATGAAATTCATTAATATGCACTGCCCAAAATTAAGCATAAATTGTAGAAAAAAGGTTATTCTTTATGTAATTAACGAAAACTGTTTATGCTGAGTTATTAATTATGAAATGCATGTATTATCATATTAAATGCATAATACATGCATTTAATATCATGCAAATTTAATTTCTCGGCTTTGAATTATATTCTATTTATTCGATTTTGAAAGCCACCAATTGTGATTTTTATGAAATATCTCTATCTTTTTACTGACCAGTTTTGAATGTTTACAATGAAATTCTCGAATGAATGTTTGTAGTCAATAGACCCAGAACTCTAGTAACCATTTTTTTCATAATTGGTATAGTACTGAATGCAGTTAAAACAACGAGAACATTAGCCGTAAACGAAGTTGTGTAAACATCAAATATCACGATGCCCGTCTAGTTTGAATCGTTGCAATACCCTCGTCTGCAAACATTTATCAGAGGCTTTCAGACCACTGTAACAAGGTTTTATTTCAAATCGATGCTTATATCTACTATGGGAAGAGTAGATTAACGGCTACACTAATACAGAGTTGGATGTATCTTTGGATTTTAGAACAATTTTCAATATTTAATAAAATTTGTAAATTTTTAGACTTTTCTTGTATAACATTCTTTTATTTAGCTGGAATATATAATTTTTTCCTCTTAAATAGCACCTTCAAGTTGGCATATTTCTAATATATTTACTGTTTGCTAGTTAACTAACGATTAGAAATAGAACTTGCTCGTTGGAACAAGCAGCAGTGATACATGAAGAATCCGCACAACTGATCCCACTTTAATATACAGTTAGGCAACACACATTGCGGTGTTCCATCTTAACCTACGGAATACATACAAGGGGATAATATGAGCTCACTGTTCTAGATTTGGCTACAAATTAACATTTTGCTTCTCTATTCTTCGTCCTATCTTCCGTCTCTATAATAGATAGTGTAAGAGATTGTATTAGTGTATTAGAATAAATTACATATTACCCTATCAGTAATATATAAGCTCTTGGTGCAAAAGTGGCTCCGTATATGCATAGTATGTACTAGAACAATTAGTGCTATCTTCCTGTAGTTTACAAAGCTAAAAAGAATTTCTCTGTAGTTGTAGTTTCGTATACTGAAAAGATTCATTAGTTGGGGAATCATCGAATTCAATTTCTGTTGTAAACAAACATGCTGTTCACATATTTCAAAGATGTTAGTGACGGTCCGTAGCATATTATTTACTTTTACAATGAAAAAATATTTGACGTTTTAGAATTAATAGAGGTAAGTTTTTTAGGTACTTTTTTCTGTAAATAGTAAAATATCTCATTTTTAGTGTTAATAAAATATGACGAGAGAAAGTCTAAATGATGCTAAATTGTTGGCGCACAAGAGATCGAACCACAACGTAGTGGTAGTGAAAAATTGCAAATTAAAGCGAGTAGCGATGAAGACAATGCAGAAAGTGGCAATGTGACAGAAAGTGATAAGTGTGATAGTCAATTCTTGAGTAGAACTTCAGTTGATTTTCCAGAAGAACATATAGACATTATCAGACTTTATCGAGTGATGATTAATTTGAACCAGAAGTGATCGAGCCACAACGTGGTGGTTGTGAAAAAACAGAAATTTAATTGAGTAGCGATGAAGGCTATACAGAAAGTGGCAATGTGACAGAAAGTGATGGGTGTGATAGTCAATTCGTAGAAAAAGATAATATAACCAAGTTGTATAAGAAGACTCAAACAACTGCACGTAATTGTGCAAAGAACTTGGTGAGTACTTTACCTTGTTCATAACAAGCTGGAAAAGAGGTAAAAACTTCCAAAATCGACGCACTGATATGTATTATCATCGATATTATAGACTGTATAGTAATCTTTACCAACCTGAAAATACAGAGGAAAACCTGTAAATAATAAAAAATGGCAAACTTAAGAAAAACAAATATAATAAATAAAGAAGATATACTTGCAATAATTGGTTTTCTTTATCTATGTAGTATGTTCAGATGCGCTCATTTACCACTATATAACTTATGGAGAATTAAGTATGGACCTCCCATGTTCCATGCAACGATATCTGAAAGACACTTTGCACAATTTAATATTGGGCAATAAAATTGAAATTCATCCCATCAATAAATCAGGAACGATTTCAAATTTTTAGATTTCTTTCGTTGAAAATTTTATGAATTACTACATGATAAGGAAGTTGCAACTTGCAACTTCCTTCCTTATCAACTTATTGCAGATGAAATGTTGATACCCATGATATCACGAACACAAGGTAGAATATTGAACCATTCGAAAATGCGACCGATTTGCGCATGACATCACAATGAGTGTAGTCTTGGCCGTAATTACGAAATTTGACTAAAAACATAAATCGTTTTTAGGAGATTTTAGTAATTCACCTTTCGAAACTTAACCTGCCCATGTAAAAGTGGGACTTTGTGCCAAGGATGTTGGTTTGTTGAATTCATGACATATATATCCAGCTAAGTACTCTAACGTATCATATTGTGGGGTAATCTTTCTTTTGTTTGGTGCTCTCACCAAATAAAAGCTTACCTCGAGTTAGCGAAGAACTTCCAACACCGGTGAAGAACTCACTAAGGACACACGACGAAGAACTGTGCCACCAACGCCACCAGGGGATATTCCAGAAGGATTAACAGCTAGGACCAGCAGCAACTCAAGATCAATCCACAGCCAAAACGCGATCTCGTTATTATTATCGTGTCGTTGTTATTGTTTTAAAAAAGATAATAGAAGTCATCTCTCTTTTAAAAAAATTGTTTCAAAGTGGGCCATAAACACCCCGCAATACTTAAATCGTCGATACCTTCACATTCTTTTTCTTCTTTTGGTAGCTGATGATGATCAGTCACTAGTCGAGGTGAACATGATTTGCTTAAATCAGTATAGTATCAGCAACAATTTCTAATGTTGAAGTCTCTTGTAGTCTGATGCAGGTGACATTGGTCTGGTCTTTTCTTTCTCATGACTTGGATGGATTGAGTTAGGATGTGATGAGTGTTGAGCTTGTTCACATGCCATATCATTTCTCTTCACCACGTTTAATTGAGAAATGCTCAGAAGTTCATCTTTTAAACCACAATTGACTACAGGATAGACACACACAATAACAAAGAGAGCGTTGTCTTTGGATGAGATGAGTAATCACTGAGGATATCTACTTCTTGGCTGTCAGCTTGACTTTTCTTATTAAAAATTTGATGATGCCATACTTTCAAAAACCATGCGTTCCATCAATTCACCAGATATCATACTTATGAACAGTTTGGCCTTGTTGAACTAACTGATGGCAACAAGTTTTATTTCTGCAAAAGACCTAAAATCGGAATAGCATAACATTTTTAGAAAATCTTCTTCGCTAATGCTGGAGCTATAACGACGTAACAGTGTTTGATGGGTGGTGGTTTTGTCTCTAAAAAGGGAAACTGGCGGAAAAAATGTCTAATTCTTGGTCCCAAGTATGGACAAGAGTGGTTTTCTATTTTTTCCTCGGTTGTTATCATGAATCTTAATAAATTGGGACACATGTGTCCTAACCAAGGGACAGTTTGTTTCTTTCTCTTCTACTTTTGTCTTTAACTCCATTTAATCCATCTAACATCGTCAATTACTCGTTATGAGAGGGCCCAAAACGACGACATCTATTGTTTATTGTGTCACTTCAAATTTAATTTCTTCAAATGTTCAAATGTTCTCTTCAAATGACTTTAACTTATTTTGTACTTTAAAATGGAAGAAATATGTGTCTCAAGAACTTCCTTATGCCAAGGGGTGCTGGTCAGAGCAAGAGATGGAGTTTTGAGTTGAAAGTCATCAATGATCTCCAAATTCTTGATTAATTGGGTTTGTTTTTTATTCATCTTAACTTTATTTACTTTGATATAACTGTTCTGTAGGAGAAAAGTATATGCCAATAAAGAAGTTGCAAAGGATCTGGCTCATAATATTGTTATGGAAATCACGCAATCAACATAACCGCTACACGGCTATTAGTTTGGGACAAAATCTTTTTAAGACTGAACGATTGTCGTTTTGTGCACTATAGAGGGGTTTAAACCACAGTCAAAAATGCTGTCTTATGTCCCAAAGATAAGAAATAGCGTAGTTTTTTTACGCGTAGTTTAATACACTTCATGACTGAGAAAAAGTATTATTTTATAATTGTACCAAAGAAGGATTTGATGCATCAGATAAGTTACGCAGTCCATAATCAGTGCAAACAGCAAGAAGGACTGATGACCATATTCTATCTATCATATGCGAAATATAAGTGTTGTGAAATCCTTCAGTATTGCACAACAACACAAATTCAGGAGCAATAAAAGGTAAAACAAACATTGTAGATTGCATTCTGTAAGAAATGTAGCTTTCACTTTCCTTGAACAATACATGAAACAAGAAATAAGTACAATACAAACATTTCAGAAATTAGTAAATCACAACTTGTTGTTGCTTTTTACTCCTAAGAAATGGTCCTGTTGTTCATCTTGGCCCAGGATACTAGATAGGAGAACTGTTGACAGATGGGTTTAGAACACACTGTAAGAGATTTAATGTAGAGATATCAGTGCTATAATGTATAATACTCGTTAAGAAAACTTCGAATAAAACATAAAATGTTTTACCAAGTCCGTGTAAGAAGTCAAGGTCCCTCACTTTGGAGATGATACCTTTGTAAAAACGCTTATTGAAAACACTGCGGTAAAGCTTGTTGTAATAAATAATCATTTCTATGTACCATATGTTAATTTCGAAATTCTCGGGTCTTTTTTTTAGTTTTTCTTATCTTTCACAAAACTATATGGAATAGCTATTAAATAAGATATGCTAAAACATTGTAAAACTGATTTACAATATTGTAAAGTACACTCTAAAAAATCGCGTACTTTTTCACTTAACTCAGAAACATTCACTGATAGTAACAAACTTACCGTAATTTCTTTCATTGAGCGTTTACGAAGATGTCGATCTCTAAAGTTAGGGGCCTTGATTTTTTACGGACTTTAGTTATAATTAATTATGAAACACAAAATATCTTCTGACACTTTCAGCCTATATTTCTTTGTGGGGTCAAATTTCACAGTATGTTCCAACTTATATGTGTGCATTCCGATGGTCAATGAACTTAAATTCGTCACATCTTACATAACAACAAGTGTTGGTAACTGGTTTAAGAAATTTGTTTTTTGCTTGCGTTGAATCATTAGCTGATCTGATCATATAAGTTTAATTATGAATGTTTTAGAACTGAAGCTATTTACGTTCTTTAGCAACAACTTCTTACAAAACTAAAATACCTATTCCAGAGATAATTAACTTGGTAGTTTTAAGTGAAACACCTATATATGAATCATTTCAAAAACATCTATTTTATTAAACTCTTATTCAAATGATAATATAGTACCAATAATTTTATAAATATCTGAAAATATTTAATGTGCGCTAACTGGGAGGAAAGTTGAATGTTTAGCAAATTGTTGAACGATTGCGCAAATTCTTTGGTCTTGAATTTGATCTTGTGGACAAGCGAGTTGAGTCTCTCTAAACATACAATGCTCGAATTTAGTAAGAGCAGGATTGCAGGAATGGTTCACAGATTTATCCATTTTTTCCGTTGCTTTTTTAGCCTCTACGAAGCATTTTGTCATCATATCATTGAGTTTTGGTTTTAACCATTCCATCGTTGTATGTTCGGTCATGAATTTCCTAGTGACATCTTCGACAATATTTCCTTGTGCATCTAACGTACCTTTCTTCTTACCCATACATTCTTTAACACACTACAAATACAAAAAATTAATAGTTATGAAATTAATAGTTATTAAAAGAGTAGTTATTGTTTAAACTTACAATTAAATCTTTTTTACGATCTTCTATATCAGCACAATTGAAGGGATCAAATGGCTTTCCATGGAACGTATCTTGTCCGGTAACTTCTCTATAGCATTGTTTCTTGAAAGCACCCAAATCTTTTTCAACTGATAAGAAGTCTTCTTTTCCGCAACATACAGGTGGACCTTGTGGTTTACATCCAGTATTAGGAGATTGTCTGCGTATTCTATGAGTTAATGTTTGATCATCGATCAGAGATTCGAAATCCTTTGCAAGGTACTGATCTGTAAAAATTACATTAAACAAAATAATTTAATTAAACATATAACTTACTGTAGAGTGCATCGTCGAATTCATAGGCGGTTACGCCTAAAATGATGCAGCAAGCAAGAAGGACTATTTTCATCATGACAATGTTAGTTGTAAACTGACAAGTAAATGCACGAACACTTCTTTATTTATACGTTTGGGTTTTTGTATTATCTTGGAAAACCCCATCAATTTAAATTTATTAATTCTGAGAAATACATTATTATCTCCCTCTTCGCTAAATAGGTTAATTTAATCATTTAATGGGATCCTTTCTATGTTATTCTGTATCATCTGGTTCTACACTGACTTTTTGATCTATTGATTTTTTAGTTTTATCAAGTATTGAAATTGGGTAATTCCAATTACGCCATTTCAAGTCGCAGTAAATATGTATAACGATTATTTTTGATATCTGTTGCTTATCAGCAACAAAGATTTATTCATAAACATTTATGTATTTATTTATAATCGTAATTTTGATTTAAAATAATTAAAATCGTTATGAAAATTTTTAAATATATAACAAAAACAGATTGTGTCAATTTATTCATGAATTATTAAATTATATTTCAAGTACTGGTTAATATAACGCAATTAAAACTTTCCAATGACGTTTGATATGAATATTACCATAATGAATACATAAAACGGTTATTCGTTCCCCGAATACGATATTTTTAATCGATTACAAAGTATTCTAATAAAAATTGTGACCGGTGGCGTAAATTAACCGCAAAAATAAAAAAACAATGAATGTTAAACACATCAATTAAAGATATTAAAAAGATTTTGTTAGATATGATTTAACCAATCAATTTTCTTGCAAAATCGGAATTACCTAAATAATTATAAGTTCTTGAATTTCGGTATTAACTATTTATCTCTGCTGAAACATGATTTGTACCCATACAAATCATTGCAATTTACGATCGGTATCAATCACTATTTTGGCAAAACCTATACGATTGTTTGTCAAACATAAAATCTACAACCACGAACTAACATAAATATGGCAATAAATTCTAAAATACGTCGTATAGAATAATTAAAATAACCGCAGCGAAATTCCTTCCAATTTATATAAAAAATTTTCATCCTGCCATACGCGCGAAATTTTGACCATAAAAAAATCCTGACAACGTTTAAATGGTGTCGTTAAAACGTGAGGGCGAAAGAATTAATATGGAAAGCGTTTATGGAACGCGTAAAAACTCATAAAATTATAAAGAGTCTTTTATCTGTTGTTAATAGGTTCGTTTACCCGTTGTAATCGTTCCAAAATTTCCTCAATTTTATTTAAAATAATGCGAAATTAAGTCCAATTATATCAGTACAACAATACCAGAAATACAAAATATGCAAATACATTTTCATTCTTCAACTTCCCCACTTTCCAATAAAACAAAGCTTCTTTATATTTTCTTTAATCTCCCTAAAAAAATAAATAAAGGCAGAAAACATTCAACGAATGATAAGAGCTAAGAGCTAAGATAAAAGTAACATAAACCCCGACATCATCACAGTGATTATTGACCGTATCATGTTTACAACCCCCTTTAAATCTAATAAACGTTCCAAGAGAAAGAGAGTACGGAATGAAAGGGTCGAAAAGGTAACGATTTCATGAATTTACGTTCCGGTCCCTTTCTCCGAAAGCTACCTAACCGCACAGCGGGGAAAAATCGCTGGAAAACGAACCGCGCCCCATGAAAACGCTTTTTAACGCACACACCCAACGAGAAAATACAGGGTGGTGGGTTTTAAATCAACACGTAGCGATACCGCCCATCTTGAAAGTCACGGAAGAAACGAGTAACTACTTACAACCAGTTGGATTTATGTCGATTTATGGCGTGTTCCGGATCTTGGTTCAAAAAGTTATGAGTTATTTGTAACAGAAGGCGTTATGGAGTTTTATCGCAACGGAGAGTTGTTACAGAATTGCCCCCATTTTTGAAAATTTAAATAAGTTTGTTGCAAATTACGAGGCTTTTCAAGATCGTATCTAATAATCGTATTTCAATCTTTTTACTTTGCACGTTCTTATCGATTTTCGCTGTACCCACCATAAAGTTTAGAAAGAATTTTTTTTCAAAAATAAAATCCATCGGATATATATCAAGTGAAATACACCGGTGTGACGGCATGAAGCCAACACCGCCGACCGGAAGGACTTCGAAAGAAGGACCACGTAAACACGGGCTGGTAAAAAATTAGTGTCATTTTTCGGAGTGTACCAGTTTCAAGGCACGTTCTTTCTCGCTACCAACAACCTATACCGACGTCGACGTCGCGACGGGTCAGCTGCTGGCGACAACCACGCCAATTCACCATAGGTTACAACGACGGGAAACGCCGACAACAGGGCGTGTAAGATAAAAGGGCCCTTTTACTCGATTAAGGCCTTACTTTTACGCAGCAAAGAGGGCTTGATTAATTAATACCTCCTTTAAGACCATCAGTTCCAGATGTTGTTTACGCCTTTTCTGATGACTGAACTAATAAAGGCTTCTCGAGTTTTCAAGATGATACATTATGTAATGAAAAATGAAGATTACAACACGGTTTTTAAGATAATACATTGAACGTGTCTAGTTCATACCAACATTTTAACTGCTTATAGCAATATAATGATAACTGTCTTGATAATATAATATATTTTAGACTCTAAATATTTATGGTAAAGATAAAATAGAAAAGTTAAAAATGTATATTAATTTTTAGAATCTATTAGAGTTTATTAAAAGATATGCTAGACAAAGTTTGGAATTAGGTTGAGCTTAAGGATTGTGTTATTATTCAGTTGGGTTACGTAGGATTAGATGAAGCATGTTAAGTGCCAGAAGCTAAGTTTCCACATGCACGCATAAATGGGGCAAGTTCATTTACATGTGGACGTAGCAAAGAAACCATTATTGCTTATAAATTGAGGCCAGGAATCATATCGCCAATAAAGTTGACCGAACGTTTAATATATATCCGAAAAAAGGACATTACATCAAATAATATAGTTTTTTGGAAACATATGTGATATTGAAAACATGTTTGAATACAAATTGGCTACTAAGTATGTATTATGCATTCTGCTGTTGCCTACAATATGCTGATGTAGGATGCTGCGACTGATGACGCAACATTAGATTACTCTTCGATATAAATGGTTGGGCGTCATGTAGGGATGTTTTTAGGGGACCTTACTATCCATCTATTTATTGAAGTATTTGCTTTATGTAAAGCCTAATAAGCCATCACTCACAAATATAATACCTATGGTGGATATAACCTGGTTCTCTCTCAACATATCCCCACCACATTTGAAAGAAGTCCTTTTGATGATTTACCAAGATATTATACTAAATTAGATTATTTGGGACAAAAGTGTCCCATGTAATTTAAACAAGATGTAATCCGGAATTTCATGGACTCTTTGATTTACTTCAAATGAAATTTTTTAGATATATTGTATTATCATTTGTTGTTCTTTATACTGACTTGTCATATCTACTTATGTTGTTCTTGTGCTTTAATAAACATTATTATTACTGTTATGAAGAGTGCTCGTGTTTGTAAAATCATAAAATTCCAGAACATAAGGACTAACCTGCAAGAAGTAGAGCTCCCAAGAGGATAGTTGAAGTTTTTTCGAAATCTGTTAGTATGGTGTTCTACGGTTAATCGATTTTTACAGAGATTTTCTTGTTTAATTTGTGGAGTTTCAACGCGAAGTATATCACTTTGTGCTGAACTGTGCTTGTAAATAATTATCACAATAAAGCTAAAGTTCCACATGCATGAATTACTCATTAATACATTAATATAGTTGACCAGAAGTAGTGTCGGTATCTAATCGATTTCTACAGTTTTCATTTGTTTAATTTGTGGAGTTTCAAGGAGCAAATTTGCATTACCACATTACTACCAACGTGCAGTACATCATTTACGCTATTCTTATTGCTGTTTCAGTACACAGTTATCACATTTATGTGGAACAATTTTGAGGTCACTAAAATGGCTTCTACTGCTACCACTAAATCGTGTATGTGGAAACTTATCGTAATACTTAAATAACTTTTTGGTTAATTTATTTCAGAATTTGATTGATCCTATGGTCGTCTCTGCATTTAATTTTTTGCCAGGTTCTGGATCACTAACACGAAGAAGGGATTTTAGAAATCTAGGAATTTAATTACAATTCTAGACCCGGCATTTGGTTCCTGGTCGTCCTGAACTTTATGAAAGAATGATAAGTCCTGGATTAGTAAGTAGAATAAAAAATTTTAGAAGTCTCGAAATTAAGAGAATATTAAAACACCTTCTACCATAATACGATAGAAACGATTTTTCTATCGTATTATATTTTGCAAATGAAATTATGCTCGGTATTAGGTGATAAATCTTTAAAAGCAACTTGGAAAGTCTTTCAACATACTTCATTTATTTTTTTATAAATTATATATTATTTATCATTTTTATATTATTTTTTTGGAATTCCTGTTTTGAATTTTAAAAAGGGTCTGAACAAATTTTAATATTATACATTCTTCCAAAGACATGTTTGCAGTTGATGCTGGCATTAAATTGTACAGATTAAACTCAAGAGTAAGTAAAAAACAAATAAATTAATTAATAATAACTTCAATCCCGATAAAACCATTAAAATGTTGTATGGATGCTCTTTTGGAAGCACCTCTTGTCTTTTGGAAACATTTTAAGTCTTTCAGGCAAAATCAAGTCTTCTGAAAGCTTTGCAAGACTTTTGGAAATATTTCAAATTTTTTGAAAGCAGTATCACGTCTTCTAAAGACAGTATTGAGTCTTTTGGAAGCAGTTCAAGTTTTCTTGATGCAGTATCAAGTTTTCTGGAAGCATTGCAAGTTTTGTGGAAGCATTTTAAGAATTCTGTAAGTAATATTAAATTTTTTAGAAACGGTATCAAGTCTTTTAGAAGCAGTAAGAAATCTTCTGAAAGCAGTTCAAATCCTCTGGACCCATATCAAGTCGTCTGAAAGCATTTAGCGTCTTTTGGAAGCAGTAGCAGGTTTTCTAGAGCCAGTATCGAATCTTTTGGCAGTATTTCAAGTTTTGTTTGACTTCTGAAAGGAGTTCAAGTCTTCTGGTAGCGTGTTAAGTCTTATGGAAGCAGCATCAAGTCTTCTGGAAGTATTTTGCGTCTTTTGGAAACATTATCGAGCCAGTATAGAGTCTTTTGGAAGCATTCCAAGTTTTCTTAGTCTTCTGGAAGTATTATTCATCTTCTGGAAGTATTGCAAGTCTTTTGGAAGCATTGCAGGTCTTCTGGAAGTATTGCAAGTCTTCTGGAAGCATTTCAAGTGTGCTGCAAACAATATAAAGTTTTGTTGGTGCAGCGTCAACTGTTCTGGAAGCATTTCTAGTTCTGTGGAGGTAGTATCAAATCTTTTTGAAGTATTTCAAGCTTTCTTCGTGCAGTATCATGTCGCCTGGAAGCATTTATCGTTTTGTGGAAGCAGTAGTAGCTGTTCTAGACCTAGTATCATATCTTTTAGAAGATGAATGGTATCATTTCAAGTTTTCTTTGACTTCTGGAAGTACTTTAAGGCTTCTAGAAACATATCAAGTCCATTGAAAACAGTTTCAAGTCTTCTGGAAGCATTTCGCGTCTTTTGGAAACAGTATCAAGTTTTCTAGAGCCAGTATCAAGTCTTTTGAAGGCATTTCAAGTTTTCTTAGCCTTCTGGAACTATTGTAAGTCTTCTGGAAGTATTGCAGGTCTTCTAGAAGCATTGAATGTTTTCTGGAAGCACTTCAAGTGTTCTGCAAACAATACCAAGTTTTTTTGAAGTAGTATCCAATCTTCTTGACGCATCAAACTTTCTTCATGCAGTATCAGGTCTTCTGAGAGCATTTAGCTTATCAAATCTTTAGAAGCATATCAAGTTTTCTGCAAGCAATATCAAGTTTGCAGCAACAAAGTTGCTGGAAGCAATTCTAGTCTTTTGGAAGCTGTATTAAGTATTCTTGAAGTGTTTCAAATTTCTTGAAAGCAGTTCCGCTCAAGTTTTAGAGTGGAATTTTTGCGAAGCATTTCTTCGCGATTTTAAGATATCGATTGTGGTACCTTACAAATATACTTACATATTGTATTGATGGTAAGGTATATCAAAAACTAGACTATTTCGAATTAAGGTAATTTAGGTTAAGTAAATATTTTGGTTTGGCTGATGAGTTTTTGAGACACAATGATGATGTTATAGGATGTAGCGATCAGTATTCGAAAAAGAGAACTAAATGTTTTCACAAATTTATAATTTATTCAAAAAATTAACACACAAACCATCAATGACTTACACCAAAAAGTTTTAAACAAAAAAAACTTACAGGTTAGTTGATAAGCGGCACGAATTGCAGGACATTTCAACATTCCACCAGAAAACATAAAAATCCAGTTCCAAGTCCGGTTAGTCAAATTACACATTTAGAACTTAGAAATTTTAAAATTAAATACTTTTTGAGACACTGCATAAACATTTATATGTTGGGGTTATTACGTAAAAACAATACTTTTATTACATTTTCAAGGCCACGGTATTTTGGCGTAATATTTTGGAGCGATATTTTTGTAGCGACAGTCCCTGGAACGCGACACAGTTATTAAGAAGGGCGGTATTCCCATCACTAATTTCAAGTGATCTGCAAGCAATATCAAGTTTTCTAGAAGTAGTACTAAGTCTTTTAGAGGCACCAGTAAATCTTCTGAAAGCTGTTCAAATCTTCTGGAAGCATTTAAGTAATTTTTAAGTCTTCTGCAAGCAATATCAAGTTTTCTAGAAGCTGTGTTAAGTCTTTTAGGCACCAGTAAATCTTCTGAAAGCTGTTCAAGTCGTCGGCAATCATTTCAAGTGTTTTTGAAACAGTATCAGGTCTTCTGCAGGCAGTAGTAAATCTTCTGAAAACATTACAAGTCTTCTGGAAGCATGGATAGTCTTTTGGAAGCAGTATCAAGTCTTCTAGAGGTAGTATCAAGCCCTCTACAAGTATTTCAAACTTTCTTGATGTAATATCAACTCTTCTGAGAGCATTGGAAGTTTTCCGGAAGCAATTAGCGTCTTTTGTAAGTAGTAGTGAGTCTTTTGTTGCCAATGTCGAGTCTTTTGCATGCATTTCAAGTTTTCTAAGCCTGGATAGCATTGCAATGAAAGCATTGCAAGTCTTTTGGATATATTTGAAGTATTATGGATACATTTCAAGTCTTTTGGAAGTATTTCAAGTCGTTTAGAAACAGTATCAAGTATTCTGCAGGCATTTGAAGTCTTGTAAAAGCAGTACAAATCGTCTAGAGCCAGTACTGATTCTTTAAGAATCGTTTCAAATTTTCTTCATGCAGTATCAATTCTTCTGGAAGCATTACAAGTATTCTGGAAACATTTTAAGTGTTCTGCACGCTATATCAAGTTTTCTAGAAGCATTATCAACATTTTAAGTGTCATTTGGAAGTTGTACCAAATCTTTTGGAACCATTCCATGTATTCTGGAAGTAGTATCAAATTTTCTGAAAGCATTGCAGGTCTTTTCGAAGCAGTGTCAAGTTTTCTGGAAGCATTTCTAGTCTTCCAGCGGCAATATTAAATCTTCTACGAGCATTTCAAATCTCTAGAAGTAGTATTCTAATCTTAGTCTTAGTTAGTAGTTCTTAGTCTTCTGGAAGCAATTCAAGTCTTTCGGAGGCAATATCAAGTCTTCTGGAAGCTTTTCAAGTCTTCTAGATGCAGTGTCATGTCTCCTAAATGTATGTGATGTCTTGTAGATGCAGTATCAAGTCATCTCGAAGAAATAACAAATCTTCTGTAAGCATTTCAAGTCTTATAAATGTTGTATCAAGTCATCTGAAAGCATTGCAAATAAAAAAGCCAAATATAAGTTTTTAAATGTTTTTTGAAAGCATATTTTGATTTCGGGATTATGTATGAGACCTTCAGCCCAAGTATTGGGATTTGAAACTCAGATGCAGAGGCTAAATACATTTTTGACCCAGGGAATTGGACACTAATCAAAAATGCTTTTCTTGTAGATAATGTTTTTTTTTTGTTTTAATGATGTAACTTTAATATCTTGAATATAAACTTTTATTAGACACAAAAGCTTTTAATATAATTTTATTGAACGATTCATTGAACCATATAAGTTACAACATCTATTACACAAGACATCCGTGACCGCGGATAGCACTGATCCATTATAATTAAGTCCGTGCATTGTCCACCACGACAAAGTTGAGAACCATGCAAACCTCACAGGGACGCACAGTATATAATTTGATCCGACCTCAACAGCGCACGTCCCCAGAGCGTTAAGAGTCGTTCTCTCTGTCTATCAAATCCTCAGGACCGTTCCCTGGAACGCTCTCTGGAGGTCACCGCCTCGGCTCCTTAATTAGTTAGAAAACTTTGTTAATTTCGACCCTGAGTCGCGCGCTACGCCGTCTTACGGAGCAATTAGTTCTCACGTCACCCGTAACTTTCCCAAAAAGTACATATTTAAATGTGTTAGAAGGGGCACGTGGATCCGATTCAGTTTCCAAGAAAGGAAATCTTAGTGCTTTCAGTTGATTAATTTGTAATTTGTTTTTGGTTGTATGTTTTAGTGTGGGTGAATTGAATTGTACCTAAAATACCATGTACCAATCTCGTTAAACTAATTGTGAAAACATTGTATGGCTCTAATAGAAAATTTGCCAAAACCATATTAAACATGTAAAATAATTCCGACCGCAAAGTAAACGAGTCTCCGATTTTCGTCCATCGCGGCGTTGTCTCATGCATATTGATGTACGGTCACAACCAACCAAAATTGCCAACTTCCACTCACACAACCGCACATACCGAGGGAGAGAGAGATATTCTCGTCGGTACCGCAAATATTGCAAACTTGTTTATATTCCGGTCTACAAATCCTTCCGGATTACCATATATTTCGCACTTTATAAAATTATACATTCCGTCTCCGTTTACCGTTTGCATTACGCGTAATTTTTTCCATCAGTATAAAGCTCGGGAAACTTTTAGACAAAGCGTCTCGTAATTAATAGCAAAAACGAGAAATACCCATCCTTTGTGGTACTCCAAAACCCCAGTGTATATTAATCATATAGGTAATGAAATTATTTCGGTTTGTTAGAATTTCAAACTAATTTTAAATTATATTTTCAAATTAAAAAAAGAATTGTTTTATTTCATTTCGATTTTTTTTTTGTTTGTTAACCAAAAACCTTTTTAACTTCACATCAGCGAATTTATTTAAAGCATATTTGAAATTTGTTGAATGGAAATGAACAATCCTCTTTTTTCATATTTTATAGATTTAAATATTTTTACTTTGTTTTACCAATAGTTGGAACATTTCCGGATTAAATTTGGGTATGATTGATATAGAAACGTTACACAAAAATTGTAAATTTAATAAAAATGGGTACAATATAATATGAATTTATTTTATTTAATATTTATTTCCTTTTTGGAGAAAATTTACGATTTAAATAAAATATAAAAATATCGATATAACGGCTTATCACGCAGAAGGAACTGTTCATTGTATCTAAAAGTCCCTTGTATTTGTGTCTTCATATGCATGGCTAAGCTTTAAATTTTCTAGTTTTCGTTTTTATCTGCTATGGATGATTCTTTTATAGACAATGACAATAATAATAAGTGTTATTTTAGTTTTTAATCATCGTTGCGATTCAATAAATAAAACACAAACCTACACTGTGTTACGACGAAATTGTTTTATTAATTTTCTATTAGTTTTGGAGTATATGAATATCTTCAGGAAAATACCTGAGTACAAAATTTAAAAAACTGAGTATTATTATAATAAATATAATTGCTTCTGGTTAGCAATTATAAATGATCTGATTTGTATTAAAATGAAAAGTGAAAAAAAAAGGAAGTAAATAACATACGTCAATTTTGTTGAAATGAGGAAAACATTTAGCTTAATAATGAAAACAATTATCAAACAGTTAAATTATTTGATTACAAAGTGAATATTATAAAGGTTTATTTAACAAAACTTGAGCGATGAGAAAAACGAAGTCAATTTGGTGGCAAATGTAAGTGAAAGAAGATATTCCTATCTCGGGCTGATAGACAAATGTTGCAACATCAGGGTGCTACCTAATCATAATGTTCTCATTCATTCCTAAGGGGTGGTATGAAGTGTTCCTTTAGAAAGGAATATAAAGGTCGGTTTATTGGTTGTATTTGTTCGTTCAAGCATTCTGTATTTTTGTAGTAGCTCTTGAATTAGTAGTCATGAATTAGTAACATGATGTGTCTACCAAAGTTGGAGTTGTGTTTATTGATTCTGGTGTTTAGAGTTCTTAAAGTCTCCCCTGTGCAGGTGGCTTTGCAGATATAGCATTTTAGCTTGTAAACATCCACTCTTTTAAGACATGTTAATTGGTTCCCTATTATTAATTAGTTTATTAATTATTGTATTGTTACTCTTAAATGATATTTTTACGTTATTAGCTTGAAATATCTTCTTAGTTTTTCTTGATAGAGGACTTGAAAACAATATCAAGTCTATTGGAAGCAATAACGAATCTTCTGAAAACATTTCAAACTTTCTAGGTGCAGTATAAAGTCTGCTGGCAGCATTTTAAGTCTTCTGGAAGCAGTATCAAATTCTGGAAATTCAATCAAAATTCTGGAAGTTCTGGAATCATTTCAAGTCTTTCGGGGGCAATATCAAGTTTTTTAGACGTATCTCAAATCTTCTAGAAGTAGTATCAAGTCTTCTGGAAGCAATATCAAATCATGTAGACGCCGCATCAAGTCTTCTGGAGAAATTTGAAGTCATCTAGATGCAGTATCAAGTCTTCTGAAAATCTCTAAATTCATCTGGGAGTAGTATTAAATCTTCTGGAATCATTTCAAGTCTTATAGAGGCAATATCAAGTCTTTTGGAACCATTTCAAATCTTCTAGAAGTTGTTCAATTCAAAAGTTGTATCAATTCAGTATCAAATTCTGGAAATTCAATCAAAATTCTGGAAGTTCTGGAATCATTTCAAGTCTTTCGGAGGTAATATCAAGTTTTTTAGACGTATCTCAAATCTTCTAGAAGTAGTATCAAGTCTTCTGGAAGCAATATCAAATCATGTAGACGCCACATCAAGTCTTCTGGAGAAATTTGAAGTCATCTAGATGCAGTATCAAGTCTCCTGAAAATCTCTAAATTCATCTGGGAGTAGTATTAAATCTTCTGGAATCATTTCAAATCTTATAGAGACAATATCAAGTCTTTTGGAACCATTTCAAATCTTCTAGAAGTTGTATCAAATTTTCTGGAAGCAACTAGAAATCTTTTTGAAGTATGACAAGCCTTTTAGGTGCAGTATTAAGCCTTCTAGATAGAGCATCAATTGTTCGAGAAGCTAATTATTCTAAATACGATGTCAAGTCTACTGGTAGCATTTCAAGTCTTCGAGAGGCAATATCAAGTTTTTGTAAGCATAACAAATCTTCTGGAAGCATTCCAAGTCTTCTTGATACAGTATCAAGTCTTCTGGAAGCATCTGAAATCATATAAAGGCAGTATCAAGTCCGCTGGAAACATTTCAAGTCTTCTGGAAATATTTCAAATCTTCTAGATGCAGTTTCAAGCCTTCTGGAATCATTTCAAGTTTTACAGAAGCAATAACAAGTCTTTCGGAAGCATTTCAAATCTTCTAGAAGTGGCACCAAAACTTCTAGAAGTATTTCAATACTTCAAGATGCAATATCAAGTCTTCTGGAAGCATTTCAAGTCTTCCAGATGCAATATTAATTCTTTTGAAAACATTTCAAATCTTCTGGAAGTAGCAACAAGTAATAAACGGCGATGACTTTGTTAGAGCGGTTGCTGAAAGAGAAGAAGAGGATTATACTATGCCTGAAATCATGGCCAAAACCAAATCTCTAATTGAATCTAAATACTTTGTTAACATTATTAGAGCTTTAAGGCCTGTATCCGGAAATCTGATTCCTAATAGAAAGACTTTAGCAAAGACTTCTTATGAAAACAATTCCATCCAGAAATTTTGAAAGTAAAACTATGTATAAAAATGTATAAAAACTGTGTATAAAAATCCTTTAATAATCTTTCAGGATTTTAAGGGGTGATTTCTTGGGCAATGTACAAGGTGTTACAGATTTTAATCGTTGGGTGGAGTGGTATTAAAAGAAATGTGAAAAACCGAAATCAAACCTCCTATTTATATGGATGGGAATAACTCATGTTAACTTTCGCATATCCAGTCTGTTCCTTATTGAAGCGTTTCTTTGGTGACTATATCTCAAACACTTATAAACCCACAAGCATTTCTCAATATCACTTAAAAAAAACAGGGTTGCCAGATTACACACCCAGAATGTTGTGAGTTATGTCATAGAAAATCGTGAGAAATCGTGAGATGTTGAAAGTTGTTTAAAAATCACTCTATTTCAATAATATACAGAGCCTTCAAAATGAAAGCAATAAATTTCAATCAATTGGGTTGGAATAAAGTCGATTCAATTCAATCTAACTAATATTTAGTGCTAATTATCTAGTTAGATTGAAATGGGTTTATTTACCCATTAACCTTAGGTTAATGGATAAACCCATCCTAACTAATATCTAATGCTAATTACCGAGTTGATTTGGGTTAAGGTTAATGAGATATTAATTGTGATATTTTTTGGGTTTGGTTGGTGATGCATTAACCTTAACCTAGCTACCTGATTGTTTTTCTTTCTGACCAATCCAACTAATATTTAGTGCTAATTATACCTAATTACAGATTACAGAATTAATGTTTAGTGTAACTGGGTAGTTAGGTTGGGTTGGATTAAGGTTACTGGCCCAACGCAACCCAACCAGTATGTAGTACTAACTAACTGGTAGGGTTGGGTTTGGTTGGGTTAAGATCTTCAACTAATATCTAGTGCTACGGTAAAATACGTAAAAAAGTTAGAAATCAAAAATTGAGATTAATCTCGAGTTATAACAGTCTCCTCCAGAATTTACCACTAGAATTTCAATAGGTCTTCGGGAGTTTTAGTATCATTTTAGTACAAGTTAAATTAACGCTGATGAATGATGGATAAACCATTGCTTAATTTAATATTGGAAACAAAATTCTTCCACATTTATATCAGCCTTAAAGTTAAATTCTTGTTATGCAAGAATGAAAATCTTGGGTAAAACGTGTCAATTTGTGAGATCGTGAGGTGAATCAGAACCATCTCAGAAATTATGTAGTTTAATTTCAGAAGCCATTGGTTTAGTCAAAAATATGTGTACGATACTGTCGTGTTAGATAATACAAGCGCCATGCTAAAACTGGGTGAGGATATGAAGTATTTTTATAGCATTCTATTAGCAATAGCATCACCACAGATTTAGTTACCAAGGACATACTTGACGTAAAATGCTCGAATAAAGTTAGGATGGTTTTAAAAGTAATCAAAAAATCAGACTTGAAGTAAGTTTTGGTTGGTAAGAGATGTTCAAGAATTCAACTTCCATGCGAAACGTGATGATGAACTTATAGGGATAGCTTCAAGTACCTCTAAAAAACTCTTTAACAATGGTCATCAATGGAATGATACCATCTTTAGTAATGAATCAAGGTTTTGTTTATGGCTGAATGATGGTCGTAGCAACATAAAGAGGAAACCCGATGTAATGGTTTGGAGGACGATGTGTGTTGGTCAGTTTCTTACGTTCATTCCAGGCATATTAAACGCACATCCTTACATCGACAATATTCTGGACCGGTATTTGCACCTTTTATGCTGATGTTGCAGAATCCCACATTCCAACAAGATAATCAAGCCCTGCACGGTCATCGAACTTGTTACCGATTGAACATGTATGGGATATGATGGATTGAGTTAGGTTATCTACTAAGACAAGATAGAAGATGCAAACATACCATTGCACGAAGATGACAGCTACGTCGAGGAAGACCCGCAATGTGATAATTAGAACAACTAAGCAAACACATGATATCAAGAGTGAGATTTAGAACACAAACTACTAACAGAAGGCAATGTGTACTTTATGTGTTTAAAGTTATTGAAACTTGGAAAATAATTTGATTCTTTCGCCATTTGAATTATATCTAAGTGTTATTAGTTTTACTGCTACTTAGTAATACGTTCTTTTCTAATAAATCCATAATTTTGAAAACTGAGGAATAGGTCTTTTAATTTTTACTACACTTTAATATGTTCTTTGATTTAAATATATACTGTACAATACGTTGCGTTTTTTATTTGCATAAAAATAATTTTTCTTTTTTTTGTTTTTATATTTTACATAATTTCTATCGATATAAATTACATAGTATTATATAATACCATGTAAAACTCTGTGTAAATTACATTGCTAACCCTACCGCTGACTAACAACTAAAATATTAACGAGGTTCGTTACATCAAGATTTTACTGCATAGACGTTGCACGAAATAAAACCAATCTATCTATATATAATGATTTTGAGTTATGAAAAATGATAAATAGATAAAGTCATATAAATCATCGCGTAACTAGGAACTTTATTGTTCTTAAAATTGGGCTTTAAATCATCTCAAACGTCGAAAAACTGAAAGTGACACAGACTAAATTGGTGATATTATAAAATTTTCAACATTTAAGTTATTTACGATCACTTTACGGTTTTAAACTGAAAATATCATCTTGGATTTAGCACCCAAACAACCCGAAACTTCAATTCCCCTAATACGTTTCTATTCGAACGTCATATACACTTATAGGTATGAGATCTTCCACACTTGCGCTTGTCCCATTGTGATTTTCGAATGAGGTTCCTTTTCAATCCAAAGAATTACACGGTGGAAAAGCGAAAATCGATCCGACGAAAATAGATTCTGACGTATCATTACTATTTCCCACTGGTAGGTATGTTTATCGAGCTTATACGGGGATGGCGGGGTGTAATTTTGAAAAATAACGCCTTCGCTTTAGAAATTGCACGTCAGCAGGACGAAAGGAAAGTGGTAGGCGTGTTTAAGTTCTCCTGTGAAACCTTTCATGTGTTGAAATATAAATCCTCGTTAATAATTCGAAATGTAACTACGATATACGAGACTGGAAAAATGGAAAAATGTACCTCCTGAACATGTTAATAAATCATAGGACCGCTAATTCAACCGTATATTACCGTTGGAGTATCACATCGAGTTGAATTTTTCCTGTTACAAACCCAACATATGTGTAATTAAAGGATGTTAATGATGATTCATCTTTTGATCAAAAACTACACAATTTTATTCTTATTAGTTATTCTTTATGCCGTACATTCTTTTTGTCCTTAGCATCGTATGCAATTTATATTTCCATTAAGCTTAGGGTCGAACATGGGAACTTTAACACGATAAACACTTGTATCAATAAATTTTCCCGTATTACGCATCTGCCATTCAATTATTACGATCCCACGTTACTTTTTATCTTTCCTTCTTTAGGGTGTTCGTTCAGATTAAGATTCCCCTCCCGGTAACTGTGTTAACAAAATAAGAGATAGCTAACTAAATTTCAATGACACGACGATGTCACTTCCAAACAAACCCAACATCGACGGTGCACTCGACATGACCTAACAAGATTTTTTCCAATCGTCCTACAAAAGCGAGACCAACGTGGCATGTAATTAGATCCCTCAGGTAATGTTGGAAGTGGGCGCTGAAAGAGGAAAAATGGTAATGGAATCATGTCCGAAGGGTATCCTAAACACACGGTTAGATTAAGATATACGATTTGGAGGAGACTCAAAACGGTATTTTTGGATTATAATATTAATCAATTTACGATTTAATATGTAGAGGTTCTTGTAGGAGACAGTGTTATGGTTAAAATCTCTTGAGATATGAAACACACTCCAGTTGTCCGAACCCTCGTACACCCTAAGGAAATATGCATAAACAAATCGATAACGTCGAACTAACTTGCAGATATAGTGTATACAGCTGAAACTAGCAGAATGTCAACAAGGAAGGTGTAAAGTTATATTAGTGTTCCCTTCCAAGATATATGAAACGTTGATATAACTGAAAATGTATAATCTTGTTGAGCTTTTGTGGCTTGTTTCTGTTTACCGTCTGCAAAGTGAGTAGTCTTGAACATCAAAAATACAAAACTTTGTCGTTGCGACCTAAAATTTATGAATATGTAAATTTGGTTTAAAAGTGGCTTTTGGATGTCCGGAGGGAAGCTGTAATATCAGAATAAATTAGAAAACGCACTTCGTCGGAATTTCGTTTAGAAACATCCTAATTAATATGTATATGGACGGCAAAAAGTTCTGTCATTACAGCTGAAGCAGGTGTTAACCAAAAATGCTTTGATCAAACCGACTCTTCTCTCGAAAGGGTAAAAATTAATTAATTTAAGAGGCTTTGGATTAATTTTACCCTTCAAATTAAAAACGATTTAATACCCCTTTTTTGATTAAACTTGAAATTACACCTCAAATTTAAAGTTATTTCGAAAGGTAAAATTTATCGAGTGGTTGACAACGGTATTTGGGTTCAAGCTAACCTGCCAGCTACGATCAGGGGTCAAGTAGTTTATCCTAGAAAGCTTCTGAAGCTCCGGCTGTGCATTGTTCCCAACGCACAAATACTTTAATCTCGGGATAAAGGTACACCTGATATCCTGGATAAGCCCCAGTCTTGGTTAATTAGAATTCCTATTGAACTTCGTTCAACTCCACGTGAATCCTTAAGGACTAATTCAACCGGGGACTATTTGAATATCTATTTACTTTTAAAGGGATACTATTTATCAGAGGGGGCTATTTGATATATACAGTTCCACCCTAACTCCATCCCACTTTTAATTAACTCAAAGGTTTCATCCAATAAAATTTCACACCATTCTTAAAAAGACCAAAAAATTGTTTTTAAACTGTGAACGTAACCGTGAATTTTATCCCCGTAAATAACTCGAAACGTCGCAGAAATAGTCACGCAGAAACGTCGCCGTGAAAATTCTCCTATTCGAGACGTGATGGGGCGATAAATAAAGTTCGGATTTCTGTATTTGTTACTACTTCGTATGCGGAGTAGGCCGAATGGACGGGTTTTCGGTTTGCCCTGCAGATATACTCGGTGCACACCTTTCGAATTTTAATTCCGACTAAATTTACTGACTGGGCGGATGCTATTAATTTGAAAAGCGACCGTTTCAACCATTCGATACTTATTAATTGCTCAGGTTCTCAATGAAACCGCCCAGTTTTCCCTATTTAACATATCAACTCATAATGAATTATTAAAAATTTTATTATTTATCGCAATATGAATAATTATGTAGGTGCCCCCACAATGTTTGTGTAATGGAAGACCACAGATCTCTTGGCTAAAAATGGGTCGGTTTAATTAAAATTATTTCTATCCAAAGAAGCTTCGTTTTGCGATTGAAGGATTTGAAACTCGAAAACGTGCAAATCAATTTAAACCATTTTTGAGAATCAATTTTCTTGGCTCAATAATTGCATCCCAAATCTCACAACTTTTAAACCTTCAGCATTCTCTACACCAGTGTTCTTCAACATGTGTCCCACGAAATCCTAGGGTTCGACTAAAACTCTTTAAGTATTCCACGCATGGCCGGCGATTTTTTTTGAAAATGTAATGTGTGCTGTGTGCTGAAAAAACCGAAATGGGAAAGGTCTCAAAGGATGAAATGGGGTGGAAAAGATTTGGAAAAATTTAAAATACGTGCTGTTAATAAAAGTTCCTAGCAGTTCTTAGGATTGAATTGGGAGAAGAAAGCTCCCAATTATAAGAAAATTACAAAATTAATTTAAAGTAGTAATTTCAATCCAGATAGAACTATTAACTATATTGTATTTGTGTTCTTCTGGAAGCATTTCAAGTCCTTCAGAGGCATTATTAAGTCTTCTGGAAACTCTTCAAGTCTTTTAGATGCACTACTATTATTGGAACCATTTCAAGTTTTCTGGAAAATTTTTAGTCTTTTGGAAGCAGTATCACGTATTGTGGAAGCATTTCAAATTTTCATGCGGCATTCAAGTCGTATCAGATTAAGTCTTCTGAGAGCAGTATCAGGTATTCTAATAGCAATATCAAGTTTTCCAGGGGCAGTAGCAAGTCTTCTGGAAACTGTTCAAATCTTCTGAAAGCATTTTAAGCCTTCTTTGGAAGTTGTATCAAGTATTGTGGAAGCATTTAAGCTTTTTGAAACATTTCAAGTTTTCTTAATTCACAATAAACTCTCAGAATTGTCAAAATTTACAATTTTGTATGGGAGCTTGTGACATATTAGATTTCTGCGAAGCTTCTACATTTGCACCTGATCGCATTGGTCCATTTTGGATAAAATTGATGGATGAATATACGGAAACAACCGAACATGGTATAAGGGAATTGATGATCTTTTGCAACAACCCATCTCTGTCAATAATCTAGATGTATTCAGGTTATGATCCAGATACGACAGAGTTCTTAATATATAAAATTATAAAAAATACTAACATAAGAAGCCAATAATATTACAGCGTATTAAAGCCAGTATTGGAGAGACAAATCATAGAAACGAATTAAGCGCTGCTCTTATCGCTTATCCTGGATCCAACATAAACGTATCCTAAATACTTCTTTTTCTTTGTATTTACCTATTACTACGCTTATGATATATTTATGGTGTATAAGAAATATGTTGCCTAGAGTTTTTATAATGAAGGCAGAGACGCCTCATCCCTAAAATCAAATCTCGGTGTTACAAAAGTTATTTCAAGAAAGAATTCCGTGATAAAAAATTTGAATATTGCCCTAGACTATCCTGATAGAAGCATAGCATTTTGACTTAAAATCCCTCCCAAAACAAAATACATTAATTTTTTATTAAATATACCGAGTTGACTTGGGTTGGATTGGATTGGGTTGGGATGTTTTACCTATAATGAAATTACGAAAATACATTTTATGAGTTTCATTCCTTTACTAGATCTTACTAGAAAGAACTTGGGGGAAGGAGAATGTTACAAAAGAATTTTAGAATTAAAGTTGTAGTAAATTTAATTTTAAACAATATTGATATTGTTGATGAACAATACGAAAATATGAAAATTTTATTTGGTAGCACTTTAAAATATATTATACTTAATATTTATAATTAACAAAAAAGATGTTAAACAAAAGTTACGTATTTTATCAAAGGGAATAATAAAATATACATCTCCATTTAATAAAAAAACTTTTATCAATATAATTTAACCTTATTCTAATATACATGTACAAAGTGTTAATTAATTATCGTACCCGGAAAGTATGCAACCAATATCACAGTATTGGTATTACAACGTCAAGAAAATTCCTGTAATTTAAAATCATTTTTACTGGATAAATTGGAATTAATGTTGAAAGAACTTATTGTTTATTTATTACGAGAAAACTAGTAATATTACGATAAAAAAACTGAAATTTGGAGCATATATTGAAAATGCTCTCTAATGTTTTCTAAACAAATATTTATTTTGCTATATAAATTACCAAATACTCGCTGCAACCCTTTTACAGATATATTATTAATTTCCTCTCGTCTTACTGCTTCTAGATTCTGCATATTCTGAAGTCTATTTTTATAAACATTATATTTTAAATTTTCAAACATGTAGAAATCAAAAGAAAATCTCACTGAACATTTTCTTATTTTCATTTATTCATTGACTTACCGCTTAAAGCAACCACTAGAGACAACAACAATTCTGTCTCGTAGAACTGTTTCGGAATATGAAAGCATCAACGGCTAGAGATCCAAGAATATACGAAAACTCGTAACACATACGATAAACTGTTAACATCCGGTTACTAATTTAAAAATATTGATGCTACCACTACACACTGAAACAGGCAGCCAATATTACATCGCTCACATAGGCTGCAAAAATTACTTAACGCAGTGTACTGCAGATTTGAAACTATAGCAAAATTTAAATTGGTACGATAAAATTAAAGATTCACAAGTTTGAGTATTACTGGAAAATGAAATATACTAAGCATGCTTTGCTTCTGTATTGCATAAATTTCACACAAAAACGCCAATTTGAAATTCTATTGAATTTTTAAGAAATAACCTCTTAATGATGTTATGTACCAACAATGGGTACACTGATATGGTTTTGCAGTATGCTTAATGCGATTTCAGTACTGATGCAGCAGTACTAAAAAATTGTAACTTTTAACTTTATCGTATCATATCTTAAGAAGGACAAATAATGGGACATTGTGTTATTAGACGCTTAAATTTTTCTAGTTATACTTAATATATCCTGTATAACATGCCTTCCGTTTGGTTAACCTTCTTCTAAATCTTTTCAATTTTTTGTTATAAGTTTGAAGATTTCGTCTGATAGAAGAATGCTGTATTTTTTATAGTAATATTACAATGTTTTTGAAGATGTGGAACTAAACTATATGAACTGTACTTTCTCTTTTAAATGCTATGTGAGGTAACTGTACCAAATAAGGTCACCTTATATGTACGTAAGGAAATGGGAGTTTATGCGACTGAGAGAGGAGTCAGCCAACCCAACTCATAATCAAAATTTGAAATGCCTTAATGGATTTCAACTTGTTGCCAATTCATACGATTGGCACACTCATAACGTAGCCAAATTTGGCTTTTCTAGCTTAGGGTACGTACACACGGAGCGACATTTGTCGAGTCGACCGTCGAATGGACGAATGATTCTTTGAAAATGATCAAATTGTACAGACGACGTCGATTGTGTCGCGACGGTCGTATGGTACCGGCTCGACTTATGAATTTACCGACGGCGTGCACTCGACCAACAGGACGTCTCGACGTATCATTCTCATAGATTGTTAGGTTTTTAACGGCAGTGTTCACACGATCTATTCAAACTAGAGCGACATGTTACGAAACAAAGTAAGTAAGTTCAAATATATGCTTAGTTCAAGTATTTGTTTCTTAAATTTATTGTAATTAAACCATTTAGCCTACAAATTTTTGTGAATTTGTAGTCTGCGTCACACATCGCAAGTAGTACAATAGAAAAATAACCTTTATAGTTATAAAACAGAGACCCACTTTGAGAAGGTTGTACTACTCTTATATGTTTGCCATCTATGGCACCAATACAGTGAGGAAACTTGGCATTTTTTTTCAAATGAAGTCGCTATATCTAACCATCCTTCTTTTGAAAAGCCAGGTATCTCTAAGGGCGCTAAACACTTCCATATAGCTTCACAAGTAGTCTTCATTATACTACTAGCTGTTGACTTCCCTATGTGAAAAGCATAATGCAATTCGCGTAGTGAACAACTAATAGCTAGATATCTGAAACAAAACCAAAAAAAATTGATTGAATAATAATAATAGTAATAAAAATTTTACTGATTTTCAGAAAAAGCGTTACAGGATAGATGGAAAAATTTGAAGGATCGTTACTTCAAAGAAAGAAGAGCAATTAAAAATAAAAAATCCAGTAGTAGCGGAACAAAGAAAATCCCATATGTTCATACTGCACAAATGAGGTTTCTCAATGACATTATGGAGTATATAAACACACTACAACTTTTTAGATTCTGTAATTGGATCTGAGGAAGTTGATACTCCAAATGTTGAAGAGGAAGGAGTCGCTCCTGCAACGCAATCTAAGATCACTTGTAAAAGGAAGAAATTGGATGCGGTACATACATCTGCCAAGAAATTAATGATGCAGACCGAAGAGGATGATCTAAACTTTTTAAAATCCCTGCATCCAATGAAAACCATTCCAGGCCACCTCAAAATGAAGTGTCGTGTGGAAATGAGGTGGTCATGAAATATGCAGAAGCAGCGCCCCCACATCAAAGTCAACAGCAACGGCAACGATATTTTCAATCTGGTCCATCGACAGCATATTCATAAATCATATTTGCAATGAAATACTTAATTATAAATAAATATAATAATTAAAAAATGCTTCACATACCTCAACGTAATTACGAATCTTTCTTCAGGACAAATTCTTTACTTATCACTTTACTTCATTTCGGTATTTTCTTTCTTCACTTCTTCTTGCACGACACTTAGAAGCTCGTAAAAGGAACTCTTTGACATCATTGTAAAATTGAAAAATTTTTCGTCGTCCATTTTTATTTGAGACCATAAAGAATTGAAAAATCCTTGCGCTGAACGTTCTTGTATTATTGGATGAATCCAGTATCTACGCCTGTATTTCTTTTTTCTTTTTCGGTGCCATAATAACAACATGAAAAGAAGTTTCTCATCGACATCCATAGTCACTATTACAGCCGATATTAGATACCTTACTACTATAGATTAACTAAGGAAATGATTTAAAACTACCGAACGTTGTCGAGGCGTCTTCTAACAACATGAAGCGACGTGAAGCGGCATAAAACGTCATCATGTCGTACGACTTCACTTGTAGTGTGTATATTCCTGGCGATTGTCGAGTCGACCGTCAATTCGTGTGTACGTACCCTTAATGTATTACTAAGATCCACAATGTTGAAAAAAATTATAGTCGAACTTTGAAAGGCTAAAGGGTACAACGTGGTACAGAGATAAGTTGCATTAAATCACCTTAATTTGTAATAAAATGTCCCTGCTTTGTGTTGGTTGTTATGGGAATCACCCTGTATAATAATGTATCCAGAATATGTATGATAATGCATATGTACGCTTTTATAAGTACGAGGGCTTAATCCCAAATCCACAACACCCGAAAGTTTCTAGTTTTAGATCTAGTAGTCGTCGTAGTGATGGTTCTAGTGTTAGTGCTAGTGTTAGTTCTTCAAGATTGAGTGTGTCAGATACATCTTCGATTCATTTTCAGATAACGGTCCAAGAGTCCGTCTTGGACCGTTTTCTTAGACATTTGAAAATTGCAAATATATGGATGCGACCAACAAAAAATTTTATTCCTTACAAGATCAATTTTTAGTCAATAAATCCATTATGATAGGATTAAGAACAACGAATTTTTGCAGATAATAATTACTAATAAAATGATACTTTTCTAAATTTTTCTATTTGAAAACTTGATTCAATTAGAGGGTCACAATTAGAATATCACTTTAGAAACAGCCTCTACAAAAATAAAATTATGAAATCGTTGCCAACGATTTTAAAGCTTAAAAGTTCTGACTGTAATATTATGTTTTATGACATGTTGAGTCTAGGATTCATCTCATGATAGTATTCCAACATCGTACTTGTATCATATCTTTCAACTGAATTCTCGATTCACCTAAACTTATTCTTTATGCGGGTTTCATATTGCTCATTTTTCTTATATTTGTTCCTCTTGCATTTGGATTAGGTCTTAATTAACTAATTAATTATTTAATTCATTTTAATTAATTAATTAATTAATTCAGTTAGCCCAGAACGCAGTTTGGTCTATTTTAAGTTTGAGTTATTTTGATTCGTGGATGGGAACATCGTGAATTTTTTTTATAATTATACAAAAATGGTGCAAACGATGAAAAATATAGATTTGAAAAATTGCAACATGTCATTCTTTATATCTTAGGTTTATAGCCGTTTCTATAGTTTTCGAGTAACGTTTAAGTGCCAATAAAAAAAATAAACAAATACGGTATAATTTTAATAATTTTAATTTTATATAGATTTATGGGCAAATATGCAGAAGTAAATATTTTTACAAGGATGATGTAGTCGCAATACTTGTAAGTTATCAATGTATCTAAACCTCTTTATATATTTCGCGTATGGCAGTAATAAAATCGATGTTTCCTACACATTGAGTTGAGATGCACATTTTTATTCTTCACTCCATCGAGTTTTATACATCTTATTTGTCTTCTTATACGTCTTAAATTTGAATATAAAAGCTATACATTTTATTTGAGACAAAGTTTTTCAATCTATGTATAATGTTTACAAATTATATTGGTGCAACCAACATGCATAAAATAAATTTATGCTTAATGAGATGATATGATAAACATTTTTTTATTATTATTTTTTTAATGGGTGCTGAGTACGCTTCTGTAAAATAAAACGAAAAAGATGGCCCTCGATTAAGGGCCATTTTAGGGGCGCTATTAATCGACAATACAGGCTGCCGTCTGCAGCCCTAGGAAGGGGGATACCAGACAGCCGCCATTTGTTGCTAATTCTATACGTTCGAATCACTGAACAGTTTTTAACTCGATTATCTGGCACATTTAAGCGCTAATACTGAAGGGGTGACAAACGTACGGGTTGAAATTTAGTTGCTTCCAGGTTTGCTTTTTTCCCTTTTTTTGTTTGACTGTACACCGAGCATTTACACAGAGTGTTTATTTTCAACATAAAAGAACAATGTTTTGTGACAATAATGTGCACGTTATTCTCATTTACACGACATATTATATCGACATGGCGTTATTTACAGCTGACAAACCAATTGACTGGCAAATCGATTTGCGTGTCCATCAACTACTCCCGTATATGTAGAAGTTAAACTGAAGGCAATGCCCATGGCAAAATTCTAAATAGTCTGCCAACTCAACACTAAGTAATAGTATTCCTAAGATAGAACAAATCAACACATTTATCGGTTAACCAAAAACCTTAAATACAAGAATTCAAAGCCTAAATTCTCTACAATTTCCGCATAAAAAACTCCGAAAAAGTAAACCCTGTATAAACCGTAGCCGATTTTATTTTCCCGTTCGCTTGCACCCTTTATCAACTTTCGTATCCTTTAAACCCGACCGTCCGAACATGAATCGAATCCTTTAACGAGGCCGTCGTTTTCCCAGCGTAAGGGTTACGCTTCCGAAGACCAATCGATATAAAGTTTTTTTTTTTCGTAAAGATCAAAGTGGTAACTAATGATGGGGTGCCAATTAACCCTTGCGAAGGACGCGTTTCGGTCTCTCGGTTCGTTATTGTTATTGGAATCGGGTGGAGGCGCCCTTTCAAATTGTAATATTTCAAATCTGTATTCATCCCTCGATCGTTCCCAATTGGCCGTGAATAGGCTAAGTTTCAGAATCGTGGTCAAACCCAACCATTTGTTTGTCGGATAAATTGTGAAACGTAATCCAGAACTAATTAATTCACACACAAAAAATTAAAAGAATTTATGTAAGGATTCTGGTAAATAAATCTAGACTAAAAGCTTCCTTTAGGCAGAAATTACAATATTATTCATTTTGTGCAGCATCCTCTCACCCTATTCACCGTCGGCTTAATATTAATAATTCAGGAAGTGAGTAGTATAATACTCGACAATTCTCTATCCGAGTTTACTGCCAATTATTATTTTTTTTGGCAATTCTATATAACAACAGCTTTCCGGTTAACGTTGCGTTAAGTATAATTTAAGGTGCTTCCGTGAAGTAGTAGTTACTGGTAAAACTGTTAAAGCCATACGGAGTTTTAATTAATTGTTTGTAAACTTATTCGAAAATTTTCAAGAAACCCCTCTAAAGTTATAAGGTTGAAATTAAAACTTTTGAAATGTAATGGAATTTAAAGTAAAATTAATTAGTCGATGTACCTGCTCAATGTTTTTGTACAAAATAGAGAACTAAATAACGAAATGCCGGTTGCTGGTTAATGCGTTTTGTGTTCATCCAAATTGTTCAGTTATTAATATGCTAATGAACAATGCTTGGAAACGTGGTGCGCAGCAAAACTTGAAGTTTATCAAAGGGACGAAAGAGGTAACATAACAAATTCGTTTACAGCTCGAGGCCCATTACCGGCGAGTATTGAAGTAGAGATAATTAATAATCTGTTAGTGTGGATGTTCAAAATAATATAATGGTTGTCATCAAATAGTTCCAAGAATAGAAAATAATTACCACATGGATTATATAACAATATAGTGCGGACACCGTTTAAATTAGATAGAAACCGGGTTATTTTGCGCACGTAGAAGGGTTTAACGCATTAACATTAATATTTCCCCGATAAACGCTCTCGGCCAACGGTTAAAATAATAAACCCTTGAATAAATTACCCTCGGGATTCCATAATTACCCTCCGTCAGATGCGCATAATTGTCTCGGGGTATAGACGTACTACCATTGTGTACCATAACCAACATTGTTCGATATCGTTGGGTACTGTTGCTATTTGGAATTGTAACACATGCACTCGATTAAGTCCACTCGGAAACAATTAATAAATTTATTGACTCGTTTTTATAATTAATAGAGTTATTTTTTTGTATAAAAGATATTATCTACAGCATAATGGACTCAAATTGAAATAAATTGAACTCCAATTCGAGTATAAAATGCCTAATGGGTTGTTGTGTAACCCCTTGCATTTTTCAGAAACAATCAATTTTTTTGGCTCAACAATTCTATATACTTTTAAGAATATTTTAAACCTGCAACCATTAAAAAGGTTCAAAATAGGTTTCGGAAATTTTAGACCATTATGACAATTACTTCATAAAGTATATTATTCTTTCAGTATCGATAAAGTTCTGAATGGTATTAATATTACTATAAAAAGTGTTTATGATTTATCCATTAATAATGCTGTTGAAGAGGTAGAAGAGGATTAGAAAAAAGAACCCAACATATCGTTTCAACGGATGATAATTGGATGAGGTGAAGATGTTTTTCCGGTTTAGGTGATATCCTACTTAAAAGAGTGTGAAATATCTGCTGGTGAATACCCACATGACAAATGTTCTTTCTTGTAGTTTGAAGGATAAACTCAAAATAACAACCAGGGCTTGAATGCGGTCTATATAATTTATTCTATGGTTCCAAAACTACATCATACCGGTGCAAAAATGGTTAATATTTCATCTTATATTGTAGATAGTAGCTACATTTAACAATTAATATACCAGGTAATTATGGATAATGATGCCAATTATTAATCCTGGTAACGACTGTCTGAAAACTTGGATTCTCGACTAACACCAACAGTTAAACAGGAAACGAAAAAGGTTAGAAAGTTGAAACGAGCTGCTCCAAAGATGGGTTGGGTTTGCGACAACAATAATAAAATATAACTTTATTATCTAACAAGAAGACCCATATATAGAATAATGTTAAAAAATGGTAAAGTAAGAAGAAAGGCGCACAAATCAAAAATTAATAACAAATCACAAATTCAGAATAAAAATAAAGTGAAAGAAAATGATAATAATATGTCACAATATAGTTTTACAGTTTATCATTTCATTATTTGCGTTCTGCGTCGTATGTGTCAAAGGTCAAGCAATTGGCACTTCGTATATGTTGTTACTTCCGATACCAAGTTTGGGTATATTAAATCCAATTCGAGAAAGAACTGAAGGCAAGACGACAGTACAATACATAATGTTCAATACAAATTTTCTACAAGCATCTCTACGTTTGCTCAAAGTTTAAAAGTTATACTCTTAAAATAATATGATATAGTCAACACCTCGCTCCGGATACTGACCAACTGTTTTAAATATTTAGATTTGAAATATAACAAGGTTATCAAACCAGCGAACTATATTCCAATTTAGTACGAACCAACGAATAGGAAAATGCTGTTATTGGCGTTACCTTATTATTTTTTACATTATCAGGGGATAAAACTCAATGCAAATCTCAATTGCAACTGGTCATCGAAGAAGATACCCTAACCTTATTATATTAATTATTATTATATAGAATCGTACCAACTCCTATACAATAGTTAAACGTTGTTGCGTTGTTACACCTTGTGTAAAATACGACCAAGGACTTTGCTATATTACGATCGAATCCATTCTATATATACCAAGAAGTGATAATGTTCAGACTGCGCTGTAAGATATACAATCTTCAGGTGATGTTACATGAACAAATATCTTCAAGTCATCGTCACACAGTGAGGTGAAATGCTGTTTTGCTAGCCAAAACTCATTAACTTCGGAATAATTGTTTCCAGCTTCTTGTATATCTTCTAAAAGTTGTGCTTTGCATCGGACAACTTTTCATCGTCATATGCGTATTCCCCAAATCTTTTGACATCTATGGCTCTTCCGCTATCTAATGTTTGAAGAATTATAGAAAACCATCTTCTAGTAATGTTACAATTGTAGCTTCCGGTGCCTTCTAGAGGATTACCAATAATGATACCTCCTTCATCTCTAAATCGATCTTGTACTTATTTTACTTATTAAAGGACTAATGGCAGATCATTTTTAAACGATTGTTCGAGATATGAAGAAACAATTCTTTAAAACTGATCCAAGCGTGTAAAATTGAGAGACCAAATTTATACATATCTACTCGAAATGGTCTTACCGTCGCCTTCTCTACATTATTCATTTTCGTTAGTTTGGTCGTGGACTTGGAGAAAAAGTGTCCGTTAACGAGCTCCATACTTTTCCATTAATCATTGCCATTATAAATGTTGGCACTAACTTATCATTCTAAGCTCTATATTTGAAACTATACATCTTGTTTTCTCCACAGTTTCTTTTGCAAAGTCTATAAATGTTAGTCTACAAAAACGAGTCGCAGAAGGAGTTAGGTTCTCCCATAGTATTGTCATAGATGTTACGTCGGTTAATCGCAATTAAACTAACGATGAAATAAACAAATGAGCATTCATCTATTCCACATGGTAAAATCTGCTTGTATTGGCTTTGTTCAGAGGACTCATCACATCCGCACTTACACATGAATATGAGATCAGTTATCGGAAGATATTTTAACACTCCCGGTGATTGTGTTTTGAAAAGGCTCTTGGTGATGTGATCAAGTAAACTTTTTAATGTTAAACTGATACTTACTGTGGTGATAGTTATCGACAGAGGACCTGGTTAACAATTTTCTTTTGCGCTCTTAACTTTGTAATAACTAGATAATAATCGACATTCTTGTATTACAGCGTATGATCGTAATATATTATAATGATACCTAAATAGGACTATATTACGTATCTAGGTATAATATACTAGGTATCTAGTATCTACAACAGAGCCTACGACTATTCTTTATTCATTTGACTTTCGATATTTTCAATTTGGAATAATACACGATAAACCAAATCCTGTTGTTTCGTTGATTTATTTATCATACGTTCAACAATTTAGTCCTCTTCTCGTAGTTCTTGCACCAAAGGTTGACGATCACTTTCTGACACTTCAGCAGACGTTGATGCCATTCAGAATTTTGTCCCAAAAAATGGAAGACAGTATAATAGACTAAGTAGAAAGACTTTGTTGAATAATTTTCAGATAACTTAAAACGTCCTGCGATATAATTACGAAGAGAAGAAATGTGTTTGCGACCTTCAATAAACTCGTGGCATAATTCCTTGATTTTTCTATAATAAAGGATAGTATTAGGGCTTAGAGTAGTAGTTAGTACTTAGGGCTGTGACTTGAAGAAGAAGGGGTTTTGAACAAAAAGTTATTTGAAAGAAACTCTTTAATTTTCGCTGAAGAATCACCCCTTCAAATCTTTTGCATCAATTTTGAAATACATTGCATGATCCAAATTCATACATATATACATCATTTTTATATCAATATAGATCATCAGATCTCTAGAACATTATACAGATGAATATCGCTTATCGTACAGCAATTAAGGAACAAATTTCTTGGAATGGTTCGAAAATGAATACGATATTTTATTATTAGCAGATTCTTCGAGTCTTCTTATGAGTTCTTCTAATCACAAGTATTTCTGAAATTGTTTCCAAAATAAAGAATTTTGAATCTCAGATTATCCGATATGCCTCACCCTCCGGATTTTAACAGCGTTTTTTGCGTTCTTAATTTTTTTTATGGTTTTGTTTGTCCTATATACTAAAATCATCATGCTTTTTAGTACCTCTAATTGTCATTCCCCGCTTAATTCGAACATTACAATCAAGTGCACCAAATATTGAAAAGAAAGGAACCCAAGTTGAGTTGGTTTGTCTTTGGTTTGGAATAGAACCAGCAGTGAAGATATTAGATTTAAAGCAGTTGTAGCTCACATAGGAAAGTTGAGGAGATAAGATGAAATTAAATCTACGAAATTACCAGTAAATCCAAGACTGTAGGGTTTAAAAAGAAGTATTCCATGATCTAATCTCTCAAATACCTGTGTAAATTGTACCAACTTGTTGCCGTTTATCTCGCTGACGAACTGCGTTAGCTTTGCCAAATTAGTTATAGTTGAACGACCAGTCATAAATCCGTGCTGGTGATTATATATTCGATGAACATAGTAGCTCATTCTGGAGTAATATTTCGAATACCTTTGAGCAATTACTCAAAATGAAAATTGGTCGCTAATTTTCAACACTAAATGTGGCAATGTACAAGTGTTTCCATATTACAAAATAAGGAAAAGTTTTAGCTTTTAAACATAAATTAACTATAAAAGTTAACGGTCTGCTTAGGAAGAGTACACAATATTTAATAAAAAAAAACTTAAGGGATCGTTATCGCCAGCGATAAGTCATTTTTTAATCGTTTGATAGATTTCATGATGAGATTTCAACGTACTCGACAGGATATGGAATAATAAGAACTCAGGATAATTAACTTTCCAGTTATAGTTATTGATAGTTGTGTATTCAGGATTGAAAGCTTGAAAAAACAAGACAGAGAAGTAAAATAAATCAACTTGAAAATGTTTCTGAAATAGTTATATTTAATTGTTTTCAAATGGCTACCGGTTACGAAAGTTTGTTACGTCTTTGCGTCAAAAATGCTGTATATTCTTTAACATGGAAAATGACGCAAAGGGCCTGAAGACGAAATAATCAAACGTAAAATACTTTCGAAACCGGTAGCCATAAAGCGTTTATCCAGCAACTTTCTACCCGACAGGTAGCAAACTACAAGATAGAAAAAAAGGTAGTACCCCTGACTGTTAACTTTAGAAACGAAACGAAACGTGATTGGTCAAATTTGAGTAATTGACATTAGTTTGTGAAATTGATACGAACAGCTAATCATGTTTTAAAGGATATCATTTCCGTGTGAATATTTGTTGGACAACACCGAAGATAAGGATATTGTCCAATTGTTAAATTATAACCGGCGATCATATACATTATTTATTTACTTTTACTTCAATTGAAATGTACAGGATCGCCAAATCAGTTTATAAAGTACTCTACTTCATTGTAGAGGATTTCGTCAAAAAAAATTTCTTCAGATGTATGGCTAAACCAGCCCTGTATATTTGAATTGAAGTAAAACTAGAACTAACACAAGAAACAAATTTCTTCAGATGTATGGCTAAACCAACCCTGTATATCTGAATTGAAGTAAAACTAGAACTAACACTAAAACTAAAATCATTTGGGTTTAGCCGTCTTGAGAGATGTACGGCCAAATCCAAATGTTTATAGGTCTAGATCAGTAAAATTTAATGATATAAAACTAGAACTATTACTAGACCTACAAGTGAAAAGATTCGGATTTAGCCAAAACTTCCATTTCTAGGTGTAGTGTTAGTTTTAGTTTTTCTTCAATTCAAATGTACAGGGTTTCCAAATCAGTTCAAAAGTACTATATTTCAGGAATTATTCATTGTAATATTTCTAATTCTAAATCTACAGTTGGATCTAACAATAAAAGACATAGTTAGGAAAGACAGCGTTTGAAGATGCACAGCTAAACCGGAACCTTTCCATTTCTAGGTATAGTGTTAGTTCTTGTTTTACTTCAATTGAAATATACAGAGTTACCAAATCAATTTACAAAGTACTATAATTCAAAAACTATTTATTTCAGAGGCCTTCGTTGAAACAATGTTTTCAGATGCACTTCTAAACTCAACTCAATCCAACCCTGTACATTTGACCCAGAGTCGTCCTAAGAACGAAGCGACTTTCATAAAACAAAGACAAAATCACCTTGACGAGTTGGACGACCACGACTACGTCCAACTCCTCAAAGTCTATAACATACGTCTTTTACTTTCCATATTATTGCGTCGGTTCTCTTGTTTTCTAAAACTTTTTTATATTTGTTTGCTAAAACTATCAGCAAATCTTTTTCTGTTGTAAATATAACAAATACTTGAACTAGGCATTACAAAGATTATAAGCTTTATTTTAAGTTACATTTTAATTTTTGTCATTTAATTCTTTTACATTTTAAAATTTGCTTTAGCTACAATTTTAACTCATAGATAAATCGTTTTAAATAGATATTGATAAACCGGTCCTAAGGCCTGCTTTTACCAACCTCCAGTTAAAATAACTAGTGGTGGTTATTAAAACAACGGTTTTAAGCTTTCCCATTGGCTATCAGCCTGTTTTTAACTATTAGATAAATTTATCAAGAGGTTGTAAAGGTAGCCTTAAATTAGGAAAAAATGGTTTGTATTTTAAGTAATGTCATAAAGATATAATCTAAACTAGTAATGAAGGTAATGGTGAATTTCAATTCACCTGTATAATGATGACAGTTATTTTAAAGTAGCCGTGATTTTTAACATTTATTGGTGCTTTAAAATATTTGTGGGGGTTTGTTCTTTCTAAGTGATATGCACCATCTGAAGCGAATTATAATAGACATGTTTACAGTTAAAACAATATAATAATATTATTATAAATACAAATATTATTATTAGTATTTCATATTATTATTATATATTACCATATATATTAATAATATGAAATACAGTCATGTTTGTAATACAAATAATTCTTCCAATAAACACAAATAGAAAAAACATTCAATGAGAACTATATGTTTGCTATATGCTATACAAAGATTTATAAATGATTAAAAATAAATAAGAAAATAACACCACGGCATGATAGTTAGATCTATATTTATTATATAGGTATAACTATCCTACCGATATATTTTATTTTAAGTAATTATAAATATCTAGTACCATAAAAATAATAAAAACCATTAAACCTAAACATAAACTAAACAATAATAAGAAAATAAATATTCAATTCCTCTCTTTTCTACATCACTATATGTAACCAAAACAACAACATTTTTATATTTTTTATTTCTAAAATAGTTATTCCAGCTTTAGAGGATAGGTTCTCGCAGGAACATGAAGTGCCTTGCTCTCAAAATTTGTCTTTCAGTATTTGCTTAAACTTATGGGAAATTATATGTGTATTCAAGTCACGATCGAATCTTTGGTAATTGCTAAGAGAAGAATTGGTGACCGAAAGTGCCTTTAAAATCATGGGTGAAACGTAAGGTATATCGATTTATCGATTATCTCTAATATGCATAAAATGTTTACAAAACGTTTATGTTGTGTATACGGGAAACAAAGATTGTTTTTGCAAACTATAAATCAAATTGCAAAATACCAAGTATGTACTAATTGAACTTTGTGCAAAAGTAGTTTTCTACTCATGCGTGAAGTCTCGAATAGATCTTCGAGTTATGGAGCTCTTACATTCTATATCCTTGGTATAAATAAATGCTACTTAGATTCCGTGACATCGATGTTCTTGCTGTAATTAAATAATGGTAGAATAAATAGAATAATTTTGAATACGGTTCTGTATTATGTTATTCTTTTTGGGGGTGTGTGAGTTGTTACGAGAAAAAAAATTCAGTAGCGTCGTAAACGTGGTGACCAGACGACCGTGATATATTTAAATTAGGGTCTGTTATGTGCACGTCGGACGTGTGTCGCTGATAGGACAGCAAACGCATCCAAGCTGGGCATGAGAGATGGTCCAATGCCCTTCGAACGTTCCAACCCCAGTTATGATTTGCCATCAGGACTATTGTTTGCGCCCGGCACTTTGATTTTATGCGGATTTACTAGGATAGGCAGTGACATGACGGGCGAAATGGATTTCTCCACGGTCCTTGCCTCTTTGGTGGTGTCTCGAATGCGTTTGTGTAAAAGGGAGATAGAGAAAATCTCGTAAGAGTGGCTGATGATGAAACATATAGTTATTATTAGAATTGGCTTTTAGTTTTAGGTTTTATCACGGTAATTTAGATCGTATACAGTACATTGTTGTCGAAATGTTTTGGAGAAACTGCTTAAACTTTACACAACTGTTAACTTTTGCGATAACCGCCCTAATTATATATAACTGTCTCGTAATTAAACTTCTGACGTACAACCATGGTTATATATCAGCTGGTGTGGAGCTTCTGGAGAGAAGTTCCGTAATAATTATTTCAACGAAGCAGACAACTCGTAACATCAGCAACTCTGCCAGTGGTCAGCACGGTGTTCTCATCAACAATAATTTATATATCAAAAATTATACAAGCAATTAAACTTATCAATGTTATAATTTCACGAATCGCAAATGTTGAATGGAGAACCATTCTTGGGTAAACTTCCAATATTGTGTATACGAACGCGTCCAACAACTCTTGGTCATAAATCATCCTTTCTAAACAGTGCGTGCTCGAGCAATGTCAGACAATGCCCGTATATATATCCGAAAGCGTGATATATCGCGCGACCTCGACGGGATTAATATTAAAAACGAGGTATCTTGGTGGGACCTGCGCGAAACCAGGGCGCGCTTTCTGTCGTGGTTTATTATAAGCAGTTTTGCCTGTAAACGCCGAGCGGCGCGTTACCCGCGATATACGCCGCAAGCAATTTATAAGAGAATATTTCACATTTTTCGCCGCGAACTATTCCGGGCCATTTGGCGAAAGTATAAATCCCGAGCCAAGATTAAGCCGCGGGACTTTCGCGATTCACATTTTTCCGCGTTCGTTGCAGTTTCCGTTGCTTGCAGCTCCCAACGTAATTATGCCCCAGTTGCAACGAAGCTTAAACCAGACAACCCAGCTGTGAAAACTTGAATAATTTAATTCCAATTAATCCGAAATGTCTTGCTACTTTTTTAATCATTTTAGGAAAATGTCAATATAGATTTGAAATATTTCAGCGTTTAATAAAAGGTTTTAACCATTATCCTTCTCTCTGAAACGTTAAAGCACTTATTTTACCCTTCTATTGATCCTATTAGATTTTATAATTTATGAATTGAAACGGTATGAAATGGTAGATTTTAGATTTTCAGTCGTTCATTGGCACGGAGAGAGGAAAATCGGTGCGAAGATTAACCTCCTCAGGGGGGGACTTTCGCGATTTCTATTCTGCATTTCCGATGCCGGTGGCTTCGACTTTGAATTTCAGATACCAATTAAAGAGTTATTTGAAATTTAAAGTGCCCACTTCGGGAACGGTCTCCTCCCAGTTTAATTGAGTCACGATCTCTCGGACCAGTTGCGACAATCCGAGTACGAGGTCTCCCGTCCAGGAGATGTCAAGCACACGCATGCATATGTATGTTGATATTCACTTGGCGGGAGCGGAAATCAATACTATTTGCACGCTGGGTTGGCGAAAATACAGCCGGATTTCTGCCACACCACGGGAATTGGGATTATTTTTATGAGCGCGTAAAAAATGTGCGGACATGTGCGTGTTCATTTTGGGACAGATTTCGTAACCAATGATGTGGCAGCTTGTTCGCTCAGTGGAATCCACAAAATGTATTGTGATATTTTAAAATAGATGCGAATTTATGCGGCTTTATTGGAAAACATAAAATAACCTACTCAATTTGTATTGTAATACAAAAAACCTAGCCTTAGTAATCCTCCTACACTCTAACCATTTTTATATTGAAATGGTGATGGCAAAACAATTTGAGTGAAATACTTCTGCATCTCTTGGATAATATTTCCGGACATCGCACGAATTTATTGTACCTGTCTGTAGATATTAAAATGAAAGTTTGAGCAAATAGTTTCGACAACTTGATAATCAAAAAATTACCAATTAGTGACTTTTAGCAATTCAGTAAAAAAGATCCTGTAGACAATATTTGCAAATCATGGGATGAGCTGAAATCAACAACATTGCATGGAATGAATTTTGCTCGATTGTGCTAGTTCTTGCAAGTGGCAACAGTCGTCCTGATCTGATTTCGGAAACTAGATAAAACATATTACGTTTAGTAAAAGAAGTACAGTTTGAAGATGAAGAAATATAATAAAACACCATCAAGAAATTATAAGTATAAAGAGAAGATGGGGTATAATCAATCAATAGAGTATCCTCTTTTTAGTAGGAGGAAAAAATTATAATCAATCAATCAGCAATAAGTAACCAACAACTCGACATCTTCAAATTTTGTTTTGATGATAGGGTACATAAGTATTTAGCATAACGAGAGCCAACCTTTACACATGTTGAGGTTCACAGCTTCGTACATAATGTGCATCTCTACCATTTGTGCATTTGTCTATTCATATATGCCATACAAAATATATACATACATGGATGACATAAAAGCACTCAACTACACCAGTTAATGTTACGTGAGATTGCCTTTAGAGATGTGCGTGTACTCTCCACTCACACCCACACACGATCCATCCCACGCGGGTCATTCACGTATGTATCGTACATGAATCACGTCTTCTTTTACTTCTTTCCAAAATTCAATTGGACCTGGTTATGAAATCTACTGACTTCTCCTCGAGCTCCAAAAACTCTTCGGCATCAGACTTTATACTCTTATGTCCGTTAACCGTCTATCTCACAAGGGTCACGCACATCACTCACATAAATATCATACCTAAATCACGTACTTGAAGAATCACGTCTTCTTTTTCTTCTTCCCAAAATTCCATCGGCCTGGCTAGGGACTTCAACAAAAATTCCTCGACACCAGATTTGAGACTCTTTTTGAGACTGACTCCCGACATATAATACTTCTGATGAAAGAAATGACTGACAGGTCAAAAGAAAACATCATGCTTTAACTAGGGTACAAAAGAAATTTTTACGGTATAATAAATGTTTGTAAACAAAACTAACCTACCTAACATTCTTTCGGGGGATGATTGACAGCTCAAAACAAAAACTTCAACTAACTCTTTTTTTGTATAACAATGGGGTTTTCTTCACGCTTTAATTGGGGTACAAAAGGAGTTTTCACGGTATAATTAATGTTTGTAAACAAAACTGACCTACTTAACGTCTTTACGATGAATGATTAACACAAGAATTTTCAAAGATTGTTGTCAACATTTGCAAGAAGAAAACTATAAGTGGGTAAAATATCAGAGTACAATTTTTAAAGGCTACCTAAGTAGTGAGCTCAATTCAACGTAACCCAATCTAACTAATATCTAGTGCCAACTAGCTAATAGGGTGTAATCTATCAAAGTTAGACCTTTTGGGTCTATTAAAAGTTAGTTTTTCTGTCCAGGATAATCTTGCAGTTATGTTAGTTCTGGAAAATAGTTCCAAGATGGTTTGTATAGTAGATGAAGGAAGTGAAACGGACGTTGGTAGTGATAAATAGGCTTGTTAATGAATCATAAGGGGAGTTGATGGCAATAGTATAGAATAAAGATTGTTTAGCGGAGATGGTTTGGAGAGATACTGGTAGGATAATATCATGAATAACAAGGTATGAGTGTATTATGAAATCAGTAATCTGTGACTTATATAATGGAGATACGTTGAAATATTTAACAAAATGGGCAAATACAAAACTGTTACACATAATTAATACTGCCTTTAAACAAAAATACTTCCAAAATATATGGAAAATTGCTTAAATAATAATGATACCGAAACTTGATAACCTTCCAAAGATGTTACATCATATAGACCAACTACTATTAAAAAACTACTTGAAAAATTACTTGAAAAAAGTCCTAATACCAACACGTCAAGTTGGGTTTCGAAATAAACATGCAACAATGGACCAAGTGCATAGAATAACAAATACTATCGAAATAGCAATTGAAGCAAATAAGGTCTGCTCAGACGTATTTTTTGATATTGCATAAGCTTTCGACATAACCTGGTTAGAAGGTTTTAATTACACCACCATACACTGCCCTCAACATATAGTGAACTGTCGAAATGGTATCTTTCTAATCGATATTTTAGAGTAAAATACGGAAACACTTAATCACTACTACATGAGATACAAGCGCTCCTAAAGGTAGTGAGCTTGGTTCAACCTACACATTTGACCTTTCTTAGATACCAAAAACTTTAAGAGCTACATTCGCAGATGATACAGCGATCTTAGTTACTCCAGAAAATAAAGTAGTTGCAGCAAATAAGTTACAATTGGCCTTAAATTCAATAGAGAACCGGACCAAACATTGGCTAATAAAATTAAATACGAATTAATCAACATACATCAACTTTAGTTACAAGAAAATAAACAATGTGCTAAGACACATAAAGGACAATGCAGTTCCTAACGCCGATACTGCAAAATACCGTGGAATGACGCTGCATATCAAACTCAAATGGAAACCTCATATAAGAAAAAAAAACGTGACAAACTTCATATTAAATTTAGGCATTCATACTTGTTTATTAGCAGAAAATTTACGTTATCAGTAAGAAACAAGTAGCTAACATACAAGCAAATATTAAAACCAAAATGGATATATGAAATCCAATTGTGGCGTTGAATCTGCTAGTCTAATTCAAAGATTTAACAAATTACTAAGGTAAATAGTAAATTCACCTTGAAATATAAGAAACGTTAACGAGTGCATCCAGCTTCTCGACAATGAGGACATCCATGTCGCTAGAGGATGAAGCCTTGCGATTGAATAATTTAGTGTCCTAATCGATTGAAACGCGAGCAATAGTACGGAATTATAACAAAATAACAAAAATAGTAGTAATCGAAACGTGTTTCCATGGCTATCACAAAACATTTTGGGAAGCAGCTTTATAAATAAATTTAAAAAGCTTTATAGCAGACGAAAATTAAAATATTTATTGAAAATGGTAGCTTTTTTTTTTTTAGAAAAATTTTGTATGAATGCGCAAACGCAAAAGCACCCACGTATTTGGCCACACCTATGGTTCGTTTGTAACGGAAATGTCTTTTATCAGCAGTGTTTAGCATTTTACAAGCAGTGGCAAGTTTTTAATTGGCAGTTTTTGAACTTCTGACATTAAGATTTTGTATCCTGCCATTTGGTATATTAGTAACAAAATCTTATTTTATTGACACTTTCTTGCCTTTTGCAATAAAAATGTCTTCTACCAGCAATATATAATCTTTAATTAATAGATTTTGTCCGCTTCAAGCTTTTACATTTTGGCCAATTGTATTTAATGCTTTCGAAGTAAACTTAAATAATTTATCAACAGTATCTTGTTTTTGCAATGAAAATATTTTTTACCAGCGATTTTTATAAGCGGTTCCTTTGGAAATAGTATCAAGTCTTCAGCATCCATTTCAAGTCTTCCAGGGTCAATGTCAGGTTTAGAAGCCTATTCTAGAAACCGTATTAGGTCTTTTGTTAGCATTTAATGTAATCTGGAAGCAGTGTCAAGTCTTCTAAGAGTAGCGCATAATACCATGATATGACGCTGCATATCAAACTCAAATGGAAACCTCATGTCAAAAAAAAGATGAGGAACTTGATATTAAAGTTAGGCTAACAGCTAACACACAAGCAAATATTAAAACTAAAATAAAATCATACAGAAGTTAATTGTGATGTTATATCTGCTAGTTTGATTCAAAGATTCAACAAATTACTAAGGTAAATAATGAATGCACTTTGGTATATAAGCAACATCAACCTATATCGCGACTTTAAAGTAGCATCGGTGTCATCAGAAATTGCTTCATTTATATCTAAACATGAGAAGAGAATTTCTACATCAAGGACATCCGCTTCTCGACAATGAGGATAAAATGATGATAAAATCTTATTTTATTAACACTTTCTTGCCTTTTGCAATAAAAATGTCTTTTGCCAGCAACATTTAATCTTTAATCAATAAATTTGGCCGTTTTAAGCTTTTACATTTTGGCCAATAGTATTTAATGCTTTCGAAGTAAACTTAAATAATTTATCAACAGTATCTTGTTTTCGCAATGAAAATATTTTTTACCAGCGATTTTTATAAGCGGTTCCTTTGGAAATAGTATCAAGTCTTCAGCATCCATTTCAAGTCTTCGAGGATCAATGTCAGGTTTAGTAGCCTATTCTAGAAACCGTATTAGGTCTTTTGTTAGCATTTAATGTGAACTGGAAGCAGTATCAATTCTTCTAAAAGTAATATTAATTCTCCTAGAAGCAATATCAAATGTTCTGGACGCATTTCAAATTGCCTTTGCATTTTAAATTTGTATCCAGCGCCTAAATGTATTCCGCGTATCGCAGTGCGTGCGTTTTATGTTACAGTCTTAAAACTTTAAAAGCAGGACAATATTTATCTGCATTATGTGTAAAACAGGCTGGACAACTGAGAAAAGCCGTCAAAGATTTTTTGTTTAAGCTTTAATGTCAAAAATAAGTAACTACTTAGTATAGTATTAAAAAAAATTGTATTTAATTTTTGTTTTGCAAACACACATTTTTCTTAGAGATATTGCCCAGAAACGTCAAAGTTCAAAATTTTCCTCGGGTGGTCGAAACCCTTTTCTCTTATTGCGTTACCAAAGTTAAGTTGATGCGAATGTACCATTGTGCGAAGTTGCGCTAATCTAGTTATGAATAGAAAGTTGAAAGTTTGCACCGGAGTTCAGGTTTTTCTGTAGCCCTGTGATCCTGAAACGTTGTTTAAGTCCTGCTTACGAGATGTTGCCTCCCAGACAAACACGCTAAAGTTTCGCGCCCGTATTTGAATTAAATTATGAATTATGGCGGTCCTCTTTAGCGCCTTCTCTCCCCGAACTTTTATTTAGGATTTATTTTTGGAAGCGAAAAATGAGCTTCATTCTTCTTAGGTTTATTTTCATAAGTTACTTCAAAGTTTTTCCAACAACAAACACTGCAACGAATATAAAAAAAAGCGTTTGTGAAATATTGGTTTTAGGTCACCTTAACGAGCGTTTCCATTTACTATTTTTTTATCCTGATTCAGCAAATAAAACAAAACGGACCAGGCGGATGCCATCCGGGCGTTTTTTCGACGTAGCTGTGTCACTTAATCAACCGAGTTTTAGTTGCACGGGTCGGCATAACGCCGAAGGTTCGTTTTGTTGTCACTTCTTTATCCAGAAATTTCCATTGTCGCTAGACAATGCTTTTTTGCCCTCTCCTTGTAACGCGTAAATTTCCCGTTGGTATAAGTGCAAGACAAATGGCACCCTCCACTCTTCCGCTAGGTGGAAGTGGATTCTCATAAATCATTAGTTTTTCTAGAAGTTCACTTAATTTGTAACCCACTTACTCTTTATTTTTTGGTTATTAGCACCAATTATGAACCACCATTATAAATTTATTATTAGAAAAATTACGTCTGTTTTATAATACAGTTAAAGATAAATTTGTTATTTGAAATCAAGATCATGAAACGATGGAAGCATGATGTGATCGGGATGTTTGGCATATCAAACGGAAAACATGCAGCATCCACCAAATCAAACTGGCAATGAAGTTGTGTAGCAAGCTGTATACAACATAATAGTACTGTACTATTGATAATGCTAAAATGGATTAAAGGTTATGTGAATACTGTTTCCGTAAATGATGAAAATTGGAAATTTTAGCCCCTTTTTTTATTAAATTTATAAATGGAACTTCATTTTCTTCTGATAATTCTTTTTCGCGATAACAAGTTTTATATCAAAATCAGTTTCAGTCCTTTTTCATTTTAAGTACTTGAGTTGACAAGATTAAAGCTCATGGTTTATGATTGTGCTAGACTAAATCGTAATGCCATATAAAAATATGAGACAGTTAACTACAAACCACTACAGTTAATAGACTCATAACTATAGCAAGAACTGTACTTAGATATTCAAGTGTAGATTTGATCTCGGAACAGTGCATACTTACTTTTATAAACCGAAGCAAATTTCATCAAGTAATCTTAAAAATTCGATTTTCTACGACTTTTCAAAAATGATTGTTATTTGAAAAAATAACAAAAATGATAAAATATAAAAAATTGTTATTTTTATGAAATACTACAAATTTAAGTGGAGTTTATATCTCAAATATAAAGTGAGGTGCTCAAATATGGTTTTGTTCTCAAGAAAGGGGATACTTTCCGTTAAAAGTCGTAATAATGTTTATCGACTTATCTGAAGAATTCGATTTTCTACGATTTTTTCAAAATAATTGAGGAAATCGTTAATTTTGCTAGAAATATGAGTTCGAAAGTTGATATCTCAAAAACGAAGCAAGATGCTCAAGTATGGTTTTGTTCTGATTAAAGTAGGTACATACTTTCCTTTATAAATCTTAAAACAATTCAGTAAGATATCTTAAGCATTACGATTTATTACGATTATTTTAAAATGATTAATGAAATCGTCAATTTAATGAAATGATTCAAATTTGGTTTGAGTTCGAAAGTTGGTATTTCAGAAACGAAGTAAGATACTCAAGTAAGGTTTAATAAAAGTAGGTATATACTTTCTTTTATAAATCTTAAAACATTTGAGTAAGATATCCGAAGAATTCGTTTTATTACGATTTTTTAAATGGTTAATGCAATCGTCAATTTAATGAAATGGTACAAATTTGGGTTGAGTTCGTAAGTTGATATCTCAAAAACTATGTAAGATACTCAAGTATGGTTTTGTTCCGAGGAAAGTACATACTTTGCTTTATAAATCATAAAACATTTAATTAAGACATCTTAAGAATACGATTTTTACGTTTTTTTCAAAATTATTAAGGAAATTGTTAAATTTATGACATGTTACAAATTGAGCTTGAGATCAGAAGCTGATATCTTAAAAATGAAGTGAGATACTCAAGTATAGTTTGTTTTCGGAAAAGCAGATTTCTTACTTTACAAATCACAAAGAATTCATCAAAATATCTTAGGAATTTGATTTGTTATAATTTTTTCAATATAATCAAGGAAATCGTCAATTTCATGAGATGGTGTAAAGTTGGATTGAGTTCGAAAGGTGATATCTCAAATACTAAGTGAGATACTTTAGTAGGGTTTTGTTCTGAAGTAAGTACATACTTTTTTTTATAAATTGTGAAACTTTTAATTAGGATATCTTAAGAATTCGATTTTTTACGATTTTTTTAGAATGATTAAGGAAATCATTAATTTTATGACGTTACAAATTGAGGTTAAACTTAAAAGTTTATTTCTGAAAAACGAAGTAAGATACTCAGGTATAAACCATACCTGATTATCTGCTTCCGGAAAAGTTCATACCTTTCTTTATAAATCACAAATAATTTCATCAGGATATCTCAAGAATTTGATTTTTCACCATTTTTTCCAAAATGATTGAGGAAATTTATAATTTTATAAAATGCAAATACAAATTTAGATTAACTTAAAACCTTTATACCTCAAAACCAAATTGAGATATTCTCGTTTGGTTTTGCGTTTATAAAACAACATATTATTGTTTACAAATTACAGGAAAATTCATCAAAAAATGAAGTGGTCCAAAACATCGAAAATAGGATTCTTGTGTTTGAAATAAAAAAGAAAAGGTTGCATTTAACCTACAGGTTTCCGTTTCATAAAATAATATATATCTTAGTTTATTTTGATACAGCTCCAAAAGATTTACTCCAAAGATAATCCAAGTCCAAAAAGATAATATTCCAAAATTGACTGCTGAAAGTCCACGCTCTTATACGTTTATATTTATTGTCGGAATTATAAATTAAAAGTTGTACAAATTGTGGTTACATCCTTCAGTCAATACAACTTCACAATTTCAATAAGTAATTCAACATTGCATTTGGCAATCCACATTCGGCTGTATGTTTTTGAACAAACACAGTCGAATACGACAAATACTACAAATATGGAGATCAGAATTCGTTTCTTCACAAAACTTAAAGAATACAAATTACGTGCAAAAATGTTTTATGAACATTTAAAGATTTACTTTTGTGATTATTGAGCTCAATTCTAATGGGGAGAATACGTTCTTGTATACTGTATGAACCGAAACCGAGAGTGGTAAAGAGTAATACCAGGTTTGTTCTGATCACAAATACTTACTTAGATTTATGCTATTGTATCATGTACAAAACAGTATCTTTATCGAAATTCTACCCATATAAAGATGAAAAAGCAGTACATATGAAAAGTTCTTATACTGATTTTCTGTTCTTTCAGTGTTTTGAAAGGAATACCTAAAATCATCACTGCCCGTTAATAAAATTAAGGTGCAAAAAAAGACTAATGTGTAAAAAAATAAAATTCAAAAAAATCCAAAATAATGTTTTTGAAATACATTAAGTTAACAGATGAAGGAAAGAGATTTTACCGCAACGCTCTAAAAAATGTTAGAGCTTCCATCGCCTAGATAATACGGAACAATTCCTTTAATGCTGTTTCGTGCTTATTTATTATTATTTTTTGCGAATGTTACTTATATCCAAGAATTCGATTTAGTTAAGGCTAAATATTTACGAATTAAATACTTATCGTTTGGAAGAAAGAAATAAAAAAATATATTAATCCTAAGTATTCTAGTGACTTCTTGTTACAAAATATGATGTCATTTATATATTAACCCATTTCTACTAAATGTGTTCTATATAACTTTTTACAGAAATTCAATCATATCTACCAATAGTTATTTTGGATTTAGTAGGTTTTGCGAAGGTACTCTTCAATTTAAGTTGAGATCAAAACTTAATATCATACACGAATTGACATACTCACGCATAGGATTATTCTCGAAAACTGGCATAATTTCCTTTATACGTCGCAACAAATTCCATCGAGATGTCTTAAGAATTCGATTTTCAAGGGTGTTGTTATTTTTATGAAGTGCTACAAATGTAGGTAGAAATAGTGAGTAATAAAAAAACATATATTGTAATGGATAACGCGTAAAAGTGCTTACAGACAAAAGGTTAGTGAACGCGAGTGTAATTAGGACATGTTAAAAATGCGCTTATTAAGCATTATAGGTAATAAGTTAGAATAGAATTAAGTTAGAAATGTTGTATGGTTAACATCTTTAAATAAAATAATAAAAATTGTCGACACCAATTGTCGTATTATTTAATAAATAAGATATATCAACCAAGAACCTATTACATGGCGACCCTGCTAGCGGCAAAACACTAAAAAAAAAAAAACACAAAAATGACATCAATTAACAACAAAATATAAAAAGGAAAAGAAGAAAATTATTATTAACTGAAGACAAAATGGGGTACAATCAATCCAAACAAGAAAAAGAAATTATAGTCGCACAATCAGGAAACAGTGGTGGAATTACAAATGTGGGAATCATTGGATACATGGTATGGAATCGATGCAAAAAATCTATGGACAAAAGAATAAGACGGCAAATTCAGTGCAGCCAGGAATTGATGGCACTTCGAGCAGAACAATAAGGCAGTCAACGTGAGCAACTACAAAGTTCCATGGGTTCAGTTCAAGAATACGAAAATTTATTAGAAGAATTAAAGGTATTTAAAATTAATAGAACAAAAGACAACAAAGATAGGCGGAGAAACGTAGAATTTACAAATAAAAAGTTAGGTCAGCTAGATCAGTTTTTAAATAGATTCAAAGATTTAAATTTGAAGGTTAGCACTAATATTGATAATATAGATGTATTAACTAAAATTAAGTCATTAACTTCTGAAATTACTGTAGTTTTAAAAGAAATTAGAAATATTCTAGAAGATAGATTAGATAAAATTGTTAACATGGGTGAAACTTTTTGTTTGAAAACGGCTAGTAGCTTATTACCGGCAATGGACGGTATTGAAGATACTACCAAAAAACTTATAGATTCAATTGAGTTATATGCAAGCTTGCTACGCGTGGATGATCAAAATGTATTAATTAATTATATTTTAAAAACTAGATTGTCCGAAAATACCAAAGTAAGATTAAATAGAACGTATGATTCTATAGATAACCTTGTTAAAGATATAAGAAATAATTTCATTTCTCGAAAATCAGCAACAACCTTATCTAATCAGTTGCATCAATGTAAACAACGTGAAAAATCAATTGACGAGTTTGGTACAGAAATCGAGCAGCTTTTGAGCGAACTAACTTTAGCCCAAGCCAATAACGATCAAAATTTAATAACACATCTTCGGCCAGTAAACGAAAATATTGCAATTCATGCATTTTCAAATGGAATTAAAAATCATGACATTCGCACTATTGTTAAAGCCCGAAATTGCGTATCGTTAAAGGAGGCAATTAACGTGGCGTTAAACGAGGAAAGAAACAAACCAATGACCTCAACTGTATTTCATGCAAATAATCGTGAACCAAATAAATCGTACCGTAGAGGTTCACAATCAAATTTTTATAGTAGAGGTAATTTTCCAAGGTTTAGAAATCAAAATCACAGGGGTAGATTATATTATCAAAATAATTATAATAGACAAAATTTGAATAACACAAATTCATCAAATAATAATAGTTTCAATTATTATAATAATCGAGGACAAACTCGACCGAACTATCGAGGTCGCGGCGCTACACAACGTGGACGTGCAAATACCCATACTCGTAATCACGGAGGTACATTCGTCGTAGAAACTCAGGAGAGGTTTTCTGACGAGGGTGTCACCGATGATCGGTTTTTTCGGAACTAAAAATGTCATCTTAAGTATGAATGGAATGAATTATGTGAGAATGCGTTATGGAAAGAATGACTTATTCTTTTTATTGGACACAGGCGCATCAGTCAGCATAATTTTTTCAGATAGTTTAAACGGTAATTAATATATTAATACTAAACGAAATGTAATTATAAATGGAATTTCTGGGTCAACACAATCAATCGGATCAACTAATTTATCATTAAATGTTGAAAATATTCAAATTAATCACGAATTTTTAATATTAAAAGATTTTAAATGCGGAATGAATGGTATTATAGGATCAGACTTCTTTATGAAACATAATGCAACAATAGATTTTGAAAAATTTTCTTTAGCGTTTTGGTATGATTCTCATAAAATTGTACTTAATTTAGAATCTAAATTTAATAACTATACGGTCATTCCTCCAAGATGTGAGATAATAAAACATTTTTGGGTAAATGATTCCGATGACTGTGTAGTTTTGCCATCTGAAATTTGTGAAGGAGTATTTACCGCGGGTGTCATTGCTCGCCCAAATACTCACATGATACCAATACGTATTATGAATATAAATGAAAACGAAGTAAAAATTAAAAATTTTCAGCCTAGCACATCTAAATTAACAAATTATCATTTATATAACTTTAATAACAATAACATTTCAGTAGAAAGGGTAGATAATTTACTTGATTTGTTAGATACTAAACATTTAAACAAAGAGAAAAAAGAGTCCATTCAGAAAATTTGTGCAAAATATGCAGACATTTTTCATTTAGAGAATGATTCTATAACTGTCACAAATGTAGGAAAGGAAATTATTAGGTTAAAGAAAGATGCAGAACCAGTTTATGTTAAACCGTATCGGTTACCGCATTATCATAAATTAGAAATAAATAAACAAGTTGATGATATGCTAAAAAAGGGTGTAATAGAACCAACAAGATCAGGGTGGTCTTCCCCATTGCTTATTGTACCGAAAAAGTCGAGTTCATGTGAAGATAAAAAATGGAGAGTAGTTATTGACTACAGACTTTTGAATAAAAACGTAGAAGACGACCGTTTTCCATTACCGAACATTACTGAAATTTTAGATTCATTATCAAGAGCAATTTATTTCACACATTTAGATTTGTCACAAGGCTATTATCAAGTTGAGTTAGAGCCCTCAAGTAGAAAATGTACATCATTTACTACTAGCAAGGGACAGTTCCAAATGACAAGATTGCCGATGGGTTTAAAAACTAGCCCCAGTGCATTTTCAAGGGTGATGACAATCGCTATGTCCGGATTAAACTATGAATCTTGTTTTATTTATCTTGATGACCTTATCGTCTTTGGCAATAGTTTGCAAAATCATACGCAAAACTTAATAAAAATTTTTAACAGACTTCGTGATGTAAATTTAAAATTAAATCCGAGCAAATGTCAATTTTTAAAGAAAGAAGTTTTATACCTGGGACATGTAATATCATCAGAAGGCATTTCTCCAGATCCAAATAAAATTAGCGTCATTCAAGATTATCCAACACCTGTTAGTACAGATGAGTGTAAACGATTCGTAGCTTTTGCAAATTATTACAGAAAATGTATACCAAATTTTGCTGCAATAGTAAATCCATTAAATAAATTAACGCGCAAATCAGTTAAATTTGATTGGAATAACGATTGTCAGGAAGCTTTTGAAGGGCTTAAGTTAGTTTTAATTAACCCCCCAATCTTACAATATCCGGATTTTTCACCTTCGAATGAATTTATCCTTCGAACGGATGCCTCTGGATATGCAATTGGATCAATTCTTTCCAATTCAGATAATAGACCAATAGCTTTCGCAAGTAGAGCTTTAAATAAAGCTGAATTAAATTATGCAACCATTGAAAAAGAATTGTTAGCAATAGTTTGGTCTGTCAAACATTTTAGACCTTATTTATTTGGTAGAAAATTCAAAATTTATACAGACCATCGTCCTTTAGTTTACTTGTTTGGTATGAACGATCCGTCTTCTAAGTTAACAAAATTTATGTTAATTTTGGAAGAATTTGATTTTTCTGTTCATTACGTAAGGGGTAAAGATAATTCTGTCGCGGACGCATTATCTCGAATAACAGTAGATTCGAAAGATCTGGAAAATTTATCAAAAAGTGTGTTTGCAATTACAAGAGCAATGAGTAAAGAAAAAACAGTAGAAACGGAATTAAGACTCAATAACGAAAATAATGATAGGACTGGCCATCCGGGAATTGTTGAGTTATTGAAACGTCCTTCCAACTCTGTTGAATTGAAACAGATAAATAATAAAGAATTTTTAATACTATCACAAAATTGTACTTTAGTAAAATCGGGTTCATTACTATATGATAAAGAATTAAATATACTTTATATAAAAGTAATACATTCATCGACTTTAGCCCTCGACGCTGAGTTGAAATGTTTACAAACTATATGTATTAATAATGGAATTCCTCAATTATATATTTTAAAAAATAAAGAAAATGAATCGTTAATCGCCCGATTAATCAATCAATCTAAAATATTGAAAACACTAAATTTGAAAATCTCTGTAATTAACGCAGCTACTCGAATCGACTGTAAAGAAACCCGTCAACTGATTTTAAATGATTTCCATATGCTTCCAACAGGTGGATATGCGGGAATCAATCGTATGTATGCAAATATAAGAAAGTATTACTTTTGGCAAGGAATTAAAAATGATATTTCGAAATTTGTTCTTAAATGCGATGATTGTCAACGTTACAAACACTCTAAACCACATCAGGAACCCTTGACAATTATAACAACTGCATCCTCGGCATTTGAAAAAAATTATTTAGACTTAGTAGGTCCTTTAAACCAAGACAACGAGGAAAATAAATACATACAATTCAGTGTGAACTTACAAAATTTGTTGAAGGATACTGTATCAGAGATAAAGAAGCCTTAACTGTAGCTGAATCATTTGTTAATAACTTCATTTTAAAACATGGCATTCCAAATGAGATAGTTACGGACCAGGGCACTGAATTTCTAGCACAAGTTTTTCAAGATGTAGCAAAAATTTTAAATATTAAACGCTTAAATTCTACCGCTTATCATCATGAAACGCTTGGTGCATTAGAAAATACTCATAAAAATCTAAGCGCGTACTTAAGAATACAAATATCAAAATTTCCAGATACTTGGAGCAGTTGGGTACCTTTTTGGTGTTTTTCTTTTAATAACACGGTACATACGGAGACTAAATACACTCCATATGAACTTGTTTTTGGTAAACGTTGTAATCTACCATCAAATTTAACAACTAAGATAGATCCAGTGTATAATTTTGACAATTATGCAAACGAATTAAAATTTAGATTACAGCATGCATGGCAAGACGCAAAGAATACCTTAATTGAATCTAAAAATAAACGGAAAAATCAATTAGATCGAACTAGTAACAACATTAAATATAAATTTAACGATAAAGTTTTAGTAAAAAGAGACAATTATAACAAACTAGAACCAATTTATAAAGGTAATATGTGATAATTCACCAAATGTCACAATAAAAATTAAAAATAAAATACAACAAGTGCACAAAAATAGAGTGAAATTGTACAGACAAGAAGATAAATAAAACATTAAATGTTTATGTTTAAGTTAATTTTAAGTAATAATTGTAAAAAAAAAATTGTAATAAATAAAGGGATATGTAGCATAAAATAATAATGTTAAAATAATATAATAATTGGGTATTATAGGATAGGAAGATTAATAATAAAATTTTTAAATAATAATATTAATATAAAAATTTTTCTCGTAAAAAGGAAGGTGTAATGGACAACGCGTAAAAGTGCTTACAGACAAAAGGTTAGTGAACGCGAGTGTAATTAGGACATGTTAAAAATGCGCTTATTAAGCATTATAGGTAATAAGTTAGAATAGAATTAATTAGTAGTAGTCAAGTAAGAAATGTTGTATGGTTAACATCTTTAAATAGAATAATAAAAATTGTCGACACCAATTGTCGTATTATTTAATAAATAAGATATATCAACCAAGAACCTATTACAATATCATAAAACTGGGTGGCTTTCGAAAACAATGTGCATAATTAAAAATTTTGAAATGTTAAAATAATTTTAAAAAGAAATGGGATTCTTGAATCGGTTTGAAAATTTGTAATCAAACCGATTCTAAAAAAATCGTAAAAATGTTTCGACTAAATAACCATTGATCCCGTCCTGTATAGTATTGATTTTGTAGTTTCATAATTTCAAAAGTAATCTTATGATTTCTTATGATGCACTAACTACATACAGCACTAAATGCCAAATTTGATCTTTTTATGATAAACCATATTCAAAACATTTATACGATTTAGACGGCTCTAAAATGAAAAATCGATCTAAAAAACATATAGTCGAAACTTACAGAAACACCCTATATACATGTTTACGTCAGATTATAAATAGTAACAAATTTGATATTTTCTATAAATATTCTGATGTTTCGCAACCCATGCAAATGTATAAAATTATAATCGCATGATAATAATGCTTATTTATAGGATGCTCTATTAAAAGGTCGAATGCAATTTTCCAAACAAAAAGTAATAAACTGATTACCTGCACACGCTCATAAAATATTTTCGCAAATTATGCTCGGACTAATGCGATTTTATTGGACGCGGTGCAATATGAAATTATACGTCAAAATGTGCCGTTGTCGGTTTAGTTTATCGACAATCAACGGATTATTTGGACTAGCAAATTGGCGCAAATCGCAAACCGGGCCGACCCTAATTCATATTGGTATTCGAAGGTTACGTTTTATGCCCTGTCGCCAAACTAATAGAGGCACTGTTTGCGGAATGTCGCGCAAACCCGATAATATTTGCATTGCTAAGACTAATTTTGGACGGTAAATGAAAGGTTCTCGGGAATAAACACTGAATAATGAATCTCTGCAGTTGACGTCACCGTGTTTTCTGGAACCCCAATGTTTAACCGTGTGTGCATCAAAATGGGCGGATCCGGTTCCGTTGTAAACGGTAATTATACTTTTCCAGTGCAGACTTTCCGGATTTCTTCTATTGTTTCCTTTATTTTTCGTTTAAACTTGATTTATATTTCAGGAAAAGTTCTTGTGCTATTAATTTAGTGTTATAGTATTAAGTAGACTGTTACTTAATGTTTATACGACAATATTTGTTGAACTTGACTACATATTAATATACGTGTGTACGTCAACATGGTAATTGTATATTAATTACTAATTAATGACTATCAGGTATAACCCTGTGTCAGTTGATTGATTATAGCAAGTTGGTGCGCTTGATTAAGAATTAATTATTCAGCCTGATATTCGGATTGATGCAGTTCAATCCCTCAGTTTATAAATGAAATTATCACAGCTGTATCAACAACTTGATTAAATTGCGGAATAATGCAAACAATTTGGTATTATATTCCATTCAAATGATTTAAAAACAATCTATATGAGGTTAGTTTTATTTAAGGATTAGTTTCGCGAACTTTCCGAATGTACGATTACCTTGCAGACCCGGACTCAGTTTCTAAGGGTGTTTACCGCTTAGGTAATTGCACCCTGTAGGCCCCTACTTGCGAAATATGTAAATAACTTGAGATTAGTTCGGAGCTTATGGGTCTTCGTAAATGATTAATGACCTATCAATTAATGTCAGTCGACACTGTGGCAGTTATCGATTTTAATCATCTCATATAAAGTATAGTGAATATTAATGACTCAACTAGGAATATTATATTGAATTTCTACTTTGAAACTACGTGAAACCGCTAATAAGAGAATGATGACGTAACGTAGTTTACATCCATATTTTATGGGTTACACTTAGACTTTCAAATGGTACAATCACAAACCGGTGTTAACTCCGTCGCTTAATGGATTTGATAATGTTATCGTCGCTATTAAGGGTGGTTTAATTAAGCCCGAGTTTGGCGCAGACACTGTCCGCTTTGTTGATTCGCCAAGTTTTAATAAGCCATTATGGTTTTACATCGGATAGTAAATTTCTAGGCCCGAATGCTAGTGCATCAGAACTATCAAGAGAAAGGCTCCGTGTGGGGGGAAGCGCATAGGAAATCGATAACAATGTCCCTTCATTCTCGTGAATATTCATGAACAGGGCGCGCTTTTTGAATTAATCTCCAGTGACTAATTCCTAGAATAGGGTGTTTTTCAACATTTAGTCAGTTTGGAATAACCACGTTATTGTCATCGGAAATTAAAGAATATCGATGTAATTTTTTTCGACGAGAGATGGAAATGAAGGAACCGGCACAGATTTGCATGGCAGAAACCGGAAGCGAACAATTAACCTGTTATGGGAATTTATAACTCTTTCAAAGTTTATGAACCCGGACTATTTATAATCCTTTCTTTAATCACCGTCGGCGAAGGACTTAATGGACAACTTTTCCCGAGGAGCTCTTGACCCAGTTTTCCAGCTTTGTGTAAATTTTACGCTGAAAATAAATTAACCAAACACTTCTGGGCAGGTCATCATTTTGGATCTTTTATTTTATTTCCAAACTTATTTTTCTCTATACATTTTCGTTTTCTCCATCATAACTTTTAAAGTCGTAAATTATAGATACATTTCACATAGTTCCTTTATTTTTGGATTTAGAGTACCAATACGATCAATCACACAGTTCGACGCGTACCAATACTGGTTGGTAGGTATAGAGAGATTCATCGACGTCCGTGTTTGCGGACCACATTGTCCCTATTATCGGAAAGCTATTGTTTAAGGTGGTCCCGCGTTAAGCAATCACGGGGGCTCTAAATAATTCACAGGGCTGACTTCCCTTGTGGATCATAGCCGGCGATACGGTCGGCCAATAACTGCTTCCCGAACAATGCCGTAATGGATTTGTTGGTTTAGGCTGTTTACGGTGAGGCCATCTCGTTGCGGGTCGCGCCCGATTTTAACCCAACGGCCAAGCTACCTTCATTTCCAATTTAAACTTGTTGATCGACTTAATCTACGGCGCCTCGTCGAACCTGCATCGGGTCACATTACCTAAACCAATGTTTATGGTGGCCAGATGGTAAATCGCGAATTTGCATTTAATTCATTGCAGAATCAGTTTGCATTTGAAACTCTCACGTATTATGATACAAAACAATAAACGAATCAATAATTATTTGTAAATTAGTTATAGATGATCTTCGTGGTAGAATATTTTTTGCATTTCTCGGTAAATATTAGTTTTAACAGTGAAATCCTTTTTATAAGTACCAAGGCTTTCACGGTAGGTGTTAATTGAACTAAAATTAGAACTAACACAAGAACTTTGTCGAACAAGCTTTGTTTCAGCACCTTTGTTTGATTGAACTCTATTCGGCGTCCTATGCATGGCAATGTTCTTCAACCTTTCATCCCTCCCGTGCTCTTTGATGTGATACTCCATGTTACATCCGGTTTGGCCAATGTAAACCTTCTCACAACTACATGATAGCCTGTAGACTCCCGCTCCTCATTTAATGAAAGTCATTTAATGGAGTTAGTTTGTACTTGGCTATCGGGAGTGTGTTCCGAATTTTGCTGACTATCCCGGATCGCACAACGAGGTCGTTTTTCTTACATATGAAACACAAGGAAAACAAATAAATCCAATTGGTTTTTTACTTATTCCATCTTCTCTCTGCTTCCGCTGCTTGATAACTCGGTTGATGTCCTTCGAAGTGTATTCGTTCTTCTGCAGCAGGTCTCGTAAAAATTGTTCATGCTTCAAAGTATACGATAATTTAGATTTTCTGATATAACTTTTCTAATACTTGACGAACCTTCAAACATGTTCCAGATATGATCAGCATACATGATGAGCGAAGATGTAAACAAAAAAAGATGTAAAGAGAATTATGAAGTGCTGCGCAGAGTCAACTGTCTATATCGACAATCAAGAGAAGAGTGAGGAGTGCATGACTTAAGGTCCATTTACACACATCAGTGTGTTCATCAGGTCCTTACCGTATCCGTACTTCCGTATCAGAGATAAATAATATCATCGCCTTTGCTTTATATGAATACATTCACACACATCCAGAACAGTGACCATTTTTGCCGTTAGCATTACATCACTATCAATACAAATTTCCATTTACACACATCAGTGACGTGTCAGCTCCGCATTAATTCCGTGTTAGTTCAAGTGATATTCGTGATTTCTCAGTAACGCATATCTACACATATCAGCTATTGATCAAGATATTTGCAGCTACAGTTAGCAATGGATGCTATAATTTTGGATGAGGCAGAGCAAGAGTTGCACCAGGCGAAGAAGTGAAGCATTTTTGAATAAGTCGGCAATACTACAAGAGATGCTTTTTAAAATTGCATTTTCTCTCAAACGATAAGAGATATCGATATGCGGTTTTCACCATTAAGTTTCTTATACAGCGCTGTCCTAAACCTCAGGACTATTACAGGCCTGAGGCGCTAACTAAAGCAGAATGCTTGGTTTTGTAATTAAATGCACTCGTTTCAATAAATAATAGAAAGGCATCTGTAGTCTGAACGAAGATTCACCTCAACTGAAAACGACAGCAGTGAGGGAATGTCTTGTGTAGCTATGATGGCTGTTATTCGGAACTGATGGTATATCGTGGATACGGGCACTTGCCTTAATCCCAAACACTTGCTTAAGTAAGCCTGCTTGTACTGCAGGCTTACAGACCATGGACCACTTAACTACAATGGCATTATTTATGGACCGGAATTGACTATTCCAGCAAGATAATGATCACAAGCACATATCCGGAAACGTTGTTAACTGATTTGCAAAGCATCGAATGATGGTGATGGACTGCTGCACCCAGAGCCCGGGTCTCAATATCATCGTACCTTGTTTGTTGTTGGGCATTTTTCCATTTCCGTCGATGAGAATTTATACATAAAATAAAATACATAAAATCAAGCACTAGATTGCTCTGTATGGCTAATTACTTGGCATGATTGTACATTATGTGAAAAAGTCTCGTTTTATAAAGTTAATGGTATTATGTCCTTCACATATTCTAGATGCTTGCTGAAATAATATGCGGATCATGGATCTCTTCTGTTAGGGATGATTGGTGTGTTGATGCCAGCAAGTATATGTCTTCTTCTGATACCCCTATGTTCCATATTTCTATTTGTCGGCCTGGTGACCAACACATCTATGAATGGTAGCTGTTTGGCGCTTTCTGTTACGATGGTAAACTTGATCATGGAAGCCGTGCGACGATAGCAACAAACCTCCCAGCAACAAACTTTTACCCGTAATTTCCTATATACTTTACAAGCCGATATCTTCGTTATCTTTAGAAATAGTGGAATAATAAAAACACCACTAGAGAGCCCGATTTTTTCTTCATCTAAAACCATTTTGTCCTATCGATATTTCTATATCCACCACAGAAAAAAATAAAGAACGCCGTCGCGTTCCAAATACACCTCAAAATTGTCGAATTTTAAGCCCGTGTGCAACCCTTATGGAACATCTTGCATATATTCTTGTCATATCATAAACATCACATCTGTTTCCTTTTCTCACTTCGCCAACATGGTCGCTCATTTTGTAAATCTTAATTAATTTTGCTTTTCATCGTTTTATTTTCATCAACATTTAAACATATTATTCACAACGTATCATACTTCGAAATTCAAAACATTTTCTTTAATGCAAATGTATCCAACAACTTCAGCTCTTCTACCTGTTTAGCTCTTTTATGACATTTTCGGCTGATGATGGAATGATATTTCCGAAACCGATACCAATATAAATATTTTTCAAATATCATAAACATATCATCCACATATTAACAGTTTCAAGCAGTGAAAATAATTAATTTCAAATCTAGTTTTACTCCTGTTACATCATCATCTTGGCCGTATTCTAGTTTACATAAACGATGTTTCTGAGTGCTTTCATTCGACTTTTTCTGTTTCGCTGACGACTGTAAATTTTTTTGCTAGTATCAACTCTGGTTCTAATTGTATTCGGTTGCAAGAAGACACTACTATACTATACTTATTTCTAATCATCAGGATGTGTGGTCTGATCACGTTCAGTAGAAATAGATAATGTTAACTTCAAATATAAGTTATGTCCGCATTATCTTACTCAATCCTCTACAAATAAAGTTTTGGGAATTCTATCATTTTTGAAGCTACTAAGTTACTTGTTTCAAGTTTTAAACGCCTACGATTTATCATTAGAATTTCTCATTCATTCATAATAATTCAATGCATTGCATTCTTACATTGTAAGCGGTTCGGATTTCGTTTCAGTAGTTTGGGAGTTTTCTCTATAATGTTCACATTAACCTTATTGAGAACCTCACGAGAAGATTTATCCGTTATTTGGCTGATAAATTTTATCTTCCGTACTGCCCTTATTCCTAAAAAAACAAGATATTTAGTTTAAGATCTCTTTTGACCGTCGATACAGTACGGACTAATTGTTTCTATACAAGTAGTTAATGGAGTTCTCGACGCTCCGGCTTTTTTAGAGGTTACTTTAGTAGGTTACCAGAACTCTAATGTTCCTTCTTATGTTACCCGATCACCATTTCTGTTCCGACTATCTGCTTCTGGATCTTATGCACACTGACAATGATTTTTGTTTCAATATCAATCTCTTTTGTAATTCAATGATGTCGTTTAAAAATCCGTTTTAACTTTATGTAGAAATTATCTAAAACCGGCAATAAGCAAGCTCAATGACTTCCCCTTCGACTGCGTTTTGCTCGTTAAACTCTCCATAAATGCTGAAATGTGTCGAAGATAAACAGTATTCCACTAGATCTGGAACATATTCTAATAATTCCTCTGAAATGAGTGAACAGTAAAAAGAAATTCAACAACAAAACTTATCGAATATCCTCATCATCTAACTTTATACTTTTTGGTTGAATTAATATTAGAATTAATACTACAACTATTATTAGGACTAATACTAGATTTAGAACTTGAAACTTTTACGTTTTGCCATGTGTCTTTTGAAAAAGTGTTTGACGTTTCGCATGCCTATTTGTAACCTTCTTCAGAAGCTGGGTCGAGGAACTCTGCGAAATATTTGGCTAAGTAGTATATTGGATAGTTAATGGAAAGTTAACTGGAAGTTAATAGAACGGAGAGAGATGAATGGTCCATTAATTTTTGGTGATACCGCCAAAAATTAGAAATTAAAAATTTTTATAAAAATTTATAAAAAATTTAAAACAGAAGATCGTATAAATGTGTTCTATATGTCAAAGATGTATAATTTATATCTATCTCGAATAGATACAATTATACTTGACTTGCAAAACACTCACTCTATAGTTAAAGCATAAATTTCCTCCTAATTTGGATCATTAGTGTCTTATTTGTAAAGAAAGTTAGGCAAAGTCTCAGGGTGACTTGAGTTTGTAGACTATGACCAATGCCTTGGTTCTTATAGATACTGATGGGGAGACACGATATTATGTTAATTCACAAAGAGACAGTGGTTAATGTACACGCATTCAAATAATGTTAGCTATTAACTCTAATTAAGATGACTACTTAAAATCTGATATTGAAAAACGATTCAATTATTCCGGACACCGGGATTTCGAAACATCAGCGAGTACGAAGGGCGGAACGGGCCCAAGCAGAAATAACGACGTCAATATGGCAGGGCAGGCCGAAAATAAAAACTCTTTTTACGGACGCTGGCGGTAAAATTGGATCGGCTGACTGTAAAAATGCTAAATCGTAAAATAAATTCGCGTTAAAAAAACTCGAATAAAATTCTCGTGAAAAAAAAAGGAACGGCGAAGAAGGCGCGACTAAAAGGCCCACGTCTATACGCATCAAAAAGCCTAAGGTTTTTTTAAGAAACATGTTTTTTTCGTTTTACAGATATCTGAAGTGTACATACTTCAGATTTTCTTTTAAAACGAATTCCAATTAATTTGAAAGATTCTTGATAAAAAATTTTTTCGTTAACGTTTTTATAACAATTAATAACTAATTTTTCAGGTAATATATTTCAGTATAACTTTCACACAATTAAAGAGTTCCCCAAAGCGTGATGTCGTATAAATTTTCGGGCTTTGTTTGTTTAGCGGCGTGGACAATTTTAAATATCGAATTTGTGGGGTCGGTCGGGATTGGTCGTACAATAGTCCGGCACATTAGCAATTAACTTCGCAATATTATATTCGACCCGTTCGATTCACATTGTTTATTTGGAACGTTTGTGACGTAACCCAGCCGGATTTGCACGGGCGGAAACGTGCACATTAACTGACTTTAATAAATTTTCAACGCTCCGCGTTAATTTTATTATTTATATTGAGAGAACTGGGACAGATTTTGGGTTATGTGTGTATAGAACCGCGACGTGTAATTAATTGAAGTATATTGTTATGGATATTTACGAGTATTCTATTGGTCTATAATTGGTATAATTTCATTATCATATTGTTGAGTAGGTTCTCGTTTGATAACTAAATGATTTTGTAATAAATAAAAACGATTAATGTTTTATTAATTATTCTGGAAATTTGATTTGAATAAATTTATAGTGGATATTTTTACGTGTGAAAGTGATATAAAGAGGGGTTTTTGTTTAAATAAGCCGCCCCGGTAGCCTATAAATTACAAAAGGGTCCCAGATTCAACTAGTGCCGGAGCACGGCAGGGTTGTTGGTATACGCAGGAAATATCTCAATGTCGTGCACAAATGATTTGTAAATACAAACGTAGGCAGGCTCCGTGAAACGTCATCCTCTGCCTGGTTCAAGGCGAGCAATCTCCAGCCTCCGGGCGCCGGTAATAGGATTCATTGTTTCAAATACGCATATTTACATACCGTTACGGCATCGCCAGCGACGCCGTCGGGTCGAAAACGGTTCCGGTGCCCGAGTTTTCTGGCTTCTTAATTTGAAATATTCAGGGATCCGATTTCGTTTCCGTAGTAAAAATTTTAAAATTCTGAATACGTTCTTGCTATTCAACATAAGCTCGATTCCGACGATTGTTATCTGAGAAAATCACTGAATTATTCGAGAGTAAAATATTTTTAAATTTATTATTATAAAGGCAGTCGATGTTTATAATTTAAAAGTAAATTACAAATTGTTTATGGGAATGAAAAGTTGTTCCCTGTTCTCAGTTTTTAACGCAAGCAAAATAAATTAAGGCAACGTTTAGCAGCAAAATGAAAACCATTGTTGAAATATTAACACGAAATCGTTCATTTTGGAAGATTGTAGAGGTCCGTGAAGTTGACGGGACACTAAAAACACTAACGATGAAACATACCTCATTCGTTAGTGCCTCGTTATTGCTCTTAGTGCCTCCAAGAAAACTTCATCGGGACATGCTATTCAGGAGATATTTTAGTTTTTCAGTGGCCTGCCAACTTCACACCTCATGAAAAGCACGAACGACGAGACTGGTGTTATTCAATAGACTTTCAGAACATTATGTTAGTGCTGTCAATTAAAATTCAACGAACGGTCCATTTCTGCAATAAATTATTTTTTCACATTTGAAGCACTAACGCCGAAATTATAGTCACTAATTAGAGCTTTGCTAGCAGTTGATAACGGTGCAAATCGGAAATTAGCGAGACTTGTAGTTTCCGAGATATAATTAAAATGTAAAAAAATATATTTTCTTAAAAATCGATGTAACTCCCAAACGGTTGATTTCAGCACATTATCTTATTCAAAAGATGTTCACAACGTCGTAGACAATAGAAATCAACAGTCGAAACTTCAAAAAATATAATGGTTAAGATATTAGAGCGAGTTTTCATATTACCGGAAATCGCCTCTAGATTCATAAAAACGGAATAACGGCTCTAACAGATAGCGTATAGCGAATTTTAACGGAACATTTCCGCTATTAGTTACGCAATATTATATTTTCAGATAAAATTTTCGAAAAATCGATATAACTCCCAAACGGTTGATTTTAGCACATAATCTTATTACTAAAAAGTTCACATTATCGTTCCGGAGGGTTTGCCAGAGTACGTGCCAGATTTAGTGGTTTGAAAGGAGAGTTTTACGAACAGTTTGAGGGGGTAGCCATGGAATCTCCTTTGTCGCCGGTGATAGCTAACTTTTACATGGAATTGTTCGAAGAAAATGCTCTGAAGAAGAGCCAATGGAAACCAAAGCTATGGCTCCGATATGTGGACGACACGTTTGTGGTATGGCAACAACCATGGAAATAGAATCCGCCAAGCAGTTGCCCTTCTTAGATGTATTGGTCACTAGAACGACAAATGGTGATATGGAACTGGGGGTGTATCGAAAGAAAACCCACACCAATAGGTACTTACAATTAGGGGCAACATCACACCATCATCCCCAACAGAAGCGATCCGTAATTCGCACTTTGTTTCAGAGAGCAGCAAGAATATGTAAAAGAGATAACCTAAAGAAGGAAGAACGGTTTCTACGGAACGTATTACAGAAAAATTGATATAGTTTAAAGGACATCAACCGAGCCACCAAGCAGCGGAAGCAGGGAGAAGAAGCTGCAGCAAGTACAGAACCAGCTGGTTTCATCTGTCTTCCTTACGTTTCTGATGTAACGGAACGAATTGCAAGACACCTCAAGGAAAACGACATCGTAGTGCGATACGGAACGGTCGCCAAAATTCGGAACACACTTCCGGTAGCCAAGGACAAGCTACCTCTATTAAAAGGAGCGGGTGTGTATCGGCTGTCATGCAGTTGTGGGAAGTTTTACGTTGGCCAAACCGGACGAAACATCGAATGCCATATCAAGGACTATAAGAGGGATGTGAGGCTGAGGAGGTTTCAACAGTCGGCGGTTGCGGAACATTGCCATTCGGAGGGACACCGAATAAACTTCGACAAAACAAAGTTCTGGCGAGGAATAATAAATATCATCAACGGCTGATAAAAGAAGCCATAGAAATCCACCGACATAAATACAACGTCAACAGAGACGATGGCTGGGAACTCAGCAGAACATGGAAGATGGTGGTGAAGACGAACACGACTCCCAAACCGGACGCGACGCAGTAATTAGTTAGTAATTAGCTTGTAATTAATATAAATTAATTATTAATTAGTTTTTCGACCTATACATTGTTTTAGGATCCCGATTTTGTCAGTTAGAACCAGTTTCTGAAGAAGGTTACATGGCATCCGAAACGTCAAACATTTTTTCAAAAAACGCTCGGCAAAACCCGAAAGTTTCTAGTTTTAGATCTAGTGTTAGTCCTAGTGATAGTTCTAGTGTTAGTTCTAATTTTAGTTCAATTAACACCGGTCGTGAAAGCTTACTAAACAGTTGTTCACAACGTCATAGAAAATGGAAATCGACAGTCGAAACTTTAAGAAATATAACGGTTAAGATATTAGGGCGATTTTTCATATTACCGGAGTCGCCTCTTGATTCACGAAAACGGAAGCACTAACGACGGCATTATAACTCTAATAGATAGCGACGACCGAATTTTAGCGGAACATTTCAGCTATTGTTGAATTGATTTTACCACATGAACTTATTAAGAACTTAAAATTTCTTTATTACATCATAAGCAACAGAAATCGATAATGAAAAAATTAAAAAATAAATAGGTTGAGAAGTTAGCATTTGCTTAAGAATCTGCAATTATCGGTGACGTAAGGGTTGTTAAAATTGGGCGAGCAGGCAAAAAATTCAAACAGCCTTTTTTGTGCCTAATCAATTAAAGTATGACATATTTCTCAGATGTCTTTTTCTTAGTCATTTCTATAGTCAACTTTAGAATAATTATTAAGGTGTAGTGTTGTTAGATACACAGGTATTTATTTTTAAGGGAATATATCCTGGGTATCTTGCGAGTATTTACCTAAAATGGGTATTTTGAGGTATTTATAAAATTCAAAAAAAGTACGACCACTAAAAAAGTAACCACGTTTAATCACATGACGACATCGGTCTCGTCGTCAGTGCTTTTCATGAAGGGCTTCCCACTGAAAAAATGAAATATCTCCCGAATGGGATGCGCTCCTGAAGTTTTCTTAGAGGCACTAAAGAGCACTAACGAGACACTAACGGATAGGGTATGTTTCGTCGTTAGTGCTTTTATTGTCCCGCCAACTTCTCGAACCAGATTGTAGCGCCTCGACCTCGGCGGAGTGTGAATAAAATCGTTTTATAGGAGACTGTGTATTTACCAAGGTATAAAAGGAAGGATTTCAAGGTCACTTGCGGCAAGGCGCTTTATTTGAAATATCAACAAAAAATCGTTCATTTTGGAAGATTCTAGCGCCTAAAATCGTCTTATAGGGACTTATATACTTACTAAGATATACAAGAAATAACTTAGCCTCAAATCGCCAAGGTCGCTTACGGGTGAGGCGCTGAATATGAAATATCATCAAGAAATAGTTCTTTTTGGAAGACTCTAGCGCCTCGCCCGCAAGCGACCTTGGCAGGGTGAGAATATAATCCTCTTATAGGAGACTTTATATATTTACTACGTCATACAAGGAACGATTTCGCCTTAAATGTACAGGATCACTTGTAGGCAAGGTGCTGTATTTGAAATATCAACAGAAACTCGTTCATTTTGGAAGGTTGTAGTGTCTCGCCCGCAAGCGATATTGGCAAATGAGAATAATATCGTCTTATGGAGGCTTCTATATTTACTAAGATATACAAGGAACAATTTCGCGTCAAATAGCCGAGGTCGCTTTTTCGTTTGTTTCGTTTTTAATGACTCGAACTTTGGAAGATTGTATCAAGAACAAATAAAAAAATATAATGCACATAAAATGGCAAGGTACAGCACACAGCAAATTTGGTTGCTAAACTTCCAGAATATGACTTTCAATCAGCCTTCCCCTTATAAAAGGGGTTATTTCTGCGAAACCGCTGGGCTACAAAACTTTCTTTCACCGGTACATTAAGCATAGAACTAGCACAGTACTATAACGAACAGAAAATAGTAAGTTTGTTTACTAAATTGCCAGAATATGATTTTCAGCCAGTCCCTTCTTAAACCATTGGGGTACAAAACTATTTTTCATTAAAAGGTTCCTTTTTGAAAAAAAAAATGTCAGTGCTGACATGTAGGCTGCCCTCATGTGCCTGATTATAACGTTCTTTGTGGACGTTAAAAAACGTTATAATTTAAAAGTCGTAGGGGTACAAAATGTTTTGTTTTCGGTACATTAGGGTACAATACTAGTACAGTACTTTAGCATAAAGATTTTTTTATTTTTGGGTATGTCGGGCTAATTACAGACTTATCCACGAAATATATTTGTAACTACATATGTATCATAATCCGACTCCGTAAGACTTTGTCAAATGATTGATAAAGTTTCTTCCAACCAATTCATCGTAGGAAATATATAAAAAGAAAAAGCTTTGGTATGGCTTAAAACGATGTATTTAAATTATTCAATCAAATCTTCAGTGCGACACGTGTTTCGCCAGTAACGGCATCGACAGGCACGACTACGTTTATAAAAGAGAGAAAATTATGTTAAAATATAAAATCGTTAAATGATTGATAATTATTACCGTCAATGGACACGTTGTTGTGTTGAGTACATGAACAGCGGAAAGGACATTTTAGAAATATACATTGGAAAAACTTGATCTTATAAATTTGAGCCTGAAAACTATATTCAAATAGGTCAAGTGTAAAAGTAATGAAAAAGAAAATTGAAATTACCTTATTTTTAAAACCACCCACGCTAATTTTTATGAAATATTTGAAAAATTAAAAAAATTAAGCTAAAAATTAAATAAATTGAAGTCAAAAGTTACGCCAAAACAATATTTGTTACAAATTTTGAATTTTAAAAAACTGATGTTTGAAGATAATAAAATTAAACTAAACTTGAGCCACCCTTATTCAATGACATATTTAAGCGGACTGAGTATGCGTTAACGATTTGTATTAGGTTATGTTAAATTTATAAGATGGCGGGAGATTCGAACTTGAAATTTGAATTATAAAAAATTATTACAACATCTTTAAGAAGAACCTGTGTTCGTTAATATCTGAGAGATCATTTAGTAGGTGTTCTCCACTTTCGTTTTTATATTTAATAATGAAAAATTCCTCATACAGATCCAGTTTTTTAGATTTATTAATGTTTTTTAGTAGTGATATGTTGTTAGTTTCGATGTTATGTTTGTGAAGTTGTAGGTGTTTAAAAACATTAGAAAGTTGTTTATTTTTGTGTTCTTTAAATCTGGACAAGAGGCATCTTCCCGTCTGCCCCACGTATCTGCAATCACAATCTCCACACTTAATAAGGTATACACCACTTTTTTGTAGATCATTAAATTTATGTTTATTGTTGATAATCAATTGGCTGGTCTTAACACCAGACAAGAAGGCCGGAGTGATGTTGTATTTGGTGATATTATTTGTAAATTTATTAAGGTTATGGTTATAAGTAAGTGTTAAAAAATGTTTTTTAATTTGAAAGTTAGGATAGACTAATTTTTTAATGTTATTTTTATGAATATTATTAATAATATTTTGAAGAAATTTGATACTATAACCGTTATTAATGCCTATTTTTATGGTGTTGTTAACTTCAATACTGAAACAGTCTTTACTGAGAGGTACATTATAAAGTCTATTAAATAAAAAATTGAAAGCAGTTTTTTTGTGAGCTGTACAGTTGTAGGAGTTAAAAGGGATGACACAATCAGTAGTAGTAGACTTCCTGTAGATGTCGAAGTTGATAGAACCCCCCTTTATATTTTTGATTATAGTAAGATCCAAAAAATTGATGCGGTTATTCTCTTCTTTTTCTAAGGTGAATTCAAGATTGCTGGTGGTGTTGAGAATATTAAACAAGGCTCTAAGTTTGGCTCGATTACCTGAGTATATGATGAAAATATCATCGACATATCTGCCATAAAATTTAACATCCTTAGTGATGTGAAGGTATTTATTAGAAAAAAGTTTATTTTCAAGGTTGTTGACGAAAATGTCGGCGATTATACCCGAAATTGGGGATCCCATGGGAAGCCCATCTGACATAGAGAAAAATTTGTTATTAAAAATAAAATAGTTTTGTTTACAGATAAATTTAATGATTGAGCAAAGTTCTTCTATGTTTTCATTCTCAACACCCTCAAACTCATCTAAATGGTTCATTATATGTTTTTTAATAATCTTTAAAGATTTCTCTATAGGAATATTAGTATATAAGTGTTTTACATCGAAAGAAACAAGGGTGGTGTTTCTATCAACCTCGACATCCTTAATCTTGTTAATGAGTTCAGCTGAATTTCTCAGTCTATATTTCAAGTAGGGTTGAAAACGGTTATGTAAGAACTTCTGAATTACTTTAGCGATTCTTTCTGTTGTAGTATTGACGTTACTTATAATAGGCCGTATTGAGTGATCCTTTTTATGAAGTTTAATTAAACATTTGAGTGTTGGAGGTAAAGGATTCATTACTGTTTTGTTAAATGTGTCTATATTAAATAGTTCAAGGCTTTTCTTACACTCTTTTAAAAGTTTTTTAAATTGAGTATTGAAATTAGGCGTGGGGTCCTTTTTTACTTCGTTTATGTTGTTTTGTTTAAAAAATTCATAAGTTTTATCTAAGTAAGTTTTTTGGTTTAATACAACTAGTCCGGCGTTCTTGTCTCCCAATGTTACAGTAAGATTATTAGATTTAATAGTTTGTTTCAAACATTTTATGTCATTAAAGTTTATGTTGCTTTTAAATTTAAAGTTATCATTTTTGTTTAAGCTCTTTATGATATGTTCATTTTCTGAGATAATATCTTTAAAATCAGGATGTCTAAAAAGTTGAGATTCTATTTCTATCGCAGTGTTAATGTTATCTGATTTATTATAAATAGTAAACTACTACTAGTCTACTAGTCTACTACTACTGATTGTGTCATCCCTTTTAACTCCTACAACTGTACAGCTCACAAAAAAGCTGCTTTCAATTTTTTATTTAATAGACTTTATAATGTACCTCTCAGTAAAGACTGTTTCAGTATTGAAGTTAACAACACCATAAAAATAGGCATTAATAACGGTTATAGTATCAAATTTCTTCAAAATATTATTAATAATATTCATAAAAATAACATTAAAAAATTAGTCTATCCTAACTTTCAAATTAAAAAACATTTTTTAACACTTACTTATAACCATAACCTTAACAAATTTACAAATAATATCACCAAATACAACATCACTCCGGCCTTCTTGTCTGGTGTTAAGACCAGCCAATTGATTATCAACAATAAACATAAATTTAATGATCTACAAAAAAGTGGTGTATACCTTATTAAGTGTGGAGATTGTGATTGCAGATACGTGGGGCAGACGGGAAGATGCCTCTTGTCCAGATTTAAAGAACACAAAAATAAACAACTTTCTAATGTTTTCAAACACCTACAACTTCACAAACATAACATCGAAACTAACAACATATCACTACTAAAAAACATTAATAAATCTAAAAAATTGGATCTGTATGAGGAATTTTTCATTATTAAATATAAAAACGAAAGTGAAGAACACCTACTAAATGATCTCTCAGATATTAACGAACACAGGTTCTTCTTAAAGATGTTGCAATAATTTTTAATAATTCAAATTTCAAATTCGAATCTCCCGCCATCTTATAAATTTAACATATTTCATAAAAATTAGCGTGGGTGGTTTTAAAAATAAGGTAATTTCAATTTTCTATTTCATTACTTTTACACTTGATCTATTTGAATATAGTTTTCAGGCTCAAATTTATAAGATCAAGTTTTTCCAATGTATATTTCTAAAATGTCCTTTCCGCTGTTCATGTACTCAACACAACAACGTGTCCATTGACAGTAATAATTATCAATCATTTAACGATTTTATATTTTAACATAATTTTCTGTCTTTTATAAACGTCTCGCACTGAAGATTTGATTGAATAATTTAAATACATCGTTTTAAGCCATACCAAAGCTTTTTCTTTTTATATTTGTCAAATGAATTTGGTAGAAGCTATGTTGCAGGCTTTAAGTATGATGTTAATAGAAAACAATTTAAAAACGTAGATCTGTGTTAGAGGGATTTAAAATTAATAAATATAAAAAAATAAAAAACATACTTTACTCAACGACCAAATAGAATTTAAATTTACACCTCTCGTCAAATATTTAAAGAATATTTAATCATTCCATTGGATTTAAATTTGTGGATTTATATTTGGTTCCGACGATTTATAATTTTTCAATGAAGAACTTGTTTTTCAATGCGTGTCGTTTTTAAAAAGGATCTTGTATTATATAATTTTCATTTTAATTGTTCTGTTTCATTTATGATGTTATTTTTTAAAACTTTAAACTTTTATATTTAAAAAATGTTCATAAATTTACATACACTTAGTCCAAATATATAGATTCGGCTGATAATAACCCAATCGCGGTCGCAACCGGTTCCAACGAAATAAATATATTTATAAAGCAGAATAGAAATTTTTTGAATTATTTTTTTTATTACTGTTCAATGAAGGATTTAATAAACGATGTAAACTAATATATTCATCATGATATATTCTTCAGCGTCACATCGTGAGTGATGAGGAATAACACTGGAATAAAAATGATAACTGTAATTTTTTGGTGTAAACCTAGAAATGGCTAACTGTAAGATATGGCCATTTAATGATGAGGAATTTATGCATATTTCCTAAATTATTATTAATATGGTTTGTCCCAGAAAGATAAAATTTTGCAGGTAGTGGAATGTTGTGATGCGAAATTGAAGAATATCACAAATATAGTTGTTAATTTTATGAAATGCTACAAATTTAGTTTAAGTTCAAAGCTTGATATCTCAAAAACCAGGTGAGATCAACTCAAGTAAAAGAACTCAAGTATGGTTTTGTTCTTGAAAAAATGCATGCTTTCTTTTATAAGCCATACGAAATTTCATCAAGATATCTTAATAATTCGATTATCTACGATTTTTCAAAGATAATAAATGAGACCATTATGTTGAGTTGAAAAGTTGATATTTCAAATACGAAATGAGATGCTTAAGTATGGATTTCTTCTCGAAAAATGAATATTTTCTTCCACAAACCACAATGAATGTCGTCAATTTTGTAAATGTAAACAAAGAAATTGCAAATTTTATGAAACGCTACAAATTTAGGTTAAATTCAAAACTTAGTATCTCAAAAACGAATTGAAATACTCAAGTTTTGTTGTCGAAGAAATTTATACTTTCCTTTGATTTAATTTTTTACGATTTTTTAAATATAAATAATGAAATGGCCAATTTTATGAAATACTACAGAATTTAGGCCGAGTTCAAAACTTGATATCTCAAAAACGAATTCAAATAGTGTCATATATTGTTCATGGAATAGAGCATACTTTCGTTATCGATCAAAAATAATTTTATGAAGATATCTCAAGATTTCGATTTTTCCGCCTCTCAAAAATGATTGAGCTTGAATGTTTCAGGAATAGTTCGAAAAGAATGCTCTAAATCAAAAATTTTAATGAAATGGTTTGCAAACAGTTTTAATATTTAAGGGTTCTGGACGTATCAAAAAAGGTTTAAATAAATAACCTTTATGTCTAGCCTGTACAGCGTTTATCAGGAAGTGCCAAAATTATCAGATTTTATCTTTCTAAGATATACGATATTGAAAATATTTAAAAATTTCTCTAAAGATCCATATCTTTACCATTTATAAACCAAAAATGATCACGCATATCGTCATCATTTTTATTCCAGTACTATATGTACGAAATAGTGAACTCTAACAAGAATTTTTTAATATTGTTTATATCTAATTATCATTTTTCTTTCATGAATGACTTTTACATCTAATGATGTGGATGCGGTTTTATTAAACTAGATTTCATTCATAAACTTATACCTTCAATATTTATAGAGGGGTTAGAAATGTATAATTCACTATTGTTCACGAACAAATTGACACCTTAATAGTGAACGAGGGGGAAAAAGAACCTTTTTCTCTATCTACGAAGTTCAGCCCTTAATATAATTTTTCCAATGGCAGAAGCACGTGACGTATTTTCTCGTCTTTTGGGGGGAGTTTTAGGCATCAATAACAATAAACCCGATCCCATTGTGAAAGCCCATTAGAAACCGAGGGAAAATCTGACCTAATTTTAACCCCCTTGCAAAAAAATATTTATTCTCCCCGGCGGCTCCACCAAAATTTTATTTATCTTTGCTTTCGTTATTTTAACTAATTTTATTTTTTTCTTTGATTTTTCACTTTTTGTGCATTTGGATGGATAAAAGACCTGTATAGTATCTTTTGAAAAGTTTTAAATCGCAGCAAATTCTCTATCGAGGCGACCTGTTCACCGAGATAAATACCTTTAAAAGTTCGGAGAACGGCGATTCTGTTTGATTAATATGTTATTTTTACGTACAGATGCTGGTGTTCGTTCGTAGCTAGAAGTGCTGCAGTAACAGCCAGACTCGCCTTTTGCTTGTGAGTTATAGCCCAAGTATTACTATGGAACTATTTATCTCGACACAACAATATTTCTGGTGCACCCGTGCCGAAACGGCGTGCTCTTAAAACTGCTAAAAATATTGAGATATATGTCTATGTACTTCCGAACGTACACCTAAAAATCCCTCTTCGTTTAACCGACCCAATTTTTGAACGAAAACAACATCAATTTTTGCAAAATATTTATTAATCAATTTCGATATAATAAATATTGGTGACAAGCAAAATAACTTAAAATTGGCTATTATATTGATTCCTCATGACCAGCTCTTGTTATACGGAGTTTCCAATGGTATTATTACGGACAGTAGATGGCGCCTGCGTCACACCCCTTTTACTTCGGCGGGAGCATATAGCAAAATCGCGGAGTTCGCGTTCAGTATCTCTACCGACTTTAACACACGAGTATCTCACCCTCTCCTTGTATACCTTTCAGGGAGAATCTCGCGCCCTTTTACATCGGACCTCTACCGACCGTTTCCATAAGCAATAGCAACACGTGTCAGAAGAAGGTTCTCGCTTAATTTAAATTAGATTATTCTCCGCATCAAATAAATATAAAAAATCAAAATATGTACTTTCTCCATAAATAAACACAATGCTAAAAGAAATACGTCCTTATAAATGTTAATGTTCATGAAAAACTTGTACAGTGTAAAAAGTTGTTGTTTTAACATTGTTACAGACTATTTAAGTTATTGAATCGAGAGACAATTCAAACAAAACAGTAAATTGAACTGGATGAAGTAAGTATTTTTAAAAGTAGTTATTCTTTTGGAAATGTATTATAAATTTTCAAGTGTGTTAGACTTTGGGTAATACACAACGGTCCCAGCTTGTGTGTTTGCACTAAAACACAAAGTTGTAAACTTTCTTGTTGGTGTAATATTGTAGCTAAACTTGTATGAGGCCGGTCGGTTATTTATGTAACTTTGGAAGTTTCGATTATTTTGCTGCAGTTTAATAGATTGAACTAATTTCCCTCTAAATAAGTTAATATTTTACCATTTTACTGCGGTTGAAACGTTAATTGCAAACAATTCCGCATAGAATAGGTTTTGTTAAAACAGTCATCATATTGTTTATAATTAATACAAACAGCATTATTCGTAAAATATATATTAAATTGTTAATACCATATAATCGCGACGAGGATTGTATAATTAAAATTCATTTAATTTTCGAATAACATTTTAGGAAAAAGGTTTGTTTTTCCACATCCAGTTTCATTTCATTAATATATTCTAAAAAAAAGAGATAAATAAATTCGCTAATTCTCTAACCCTTGATTTATTCGATATACGTCACAATCGAAAACGTTATTCACATTGCATGAATATGTATAGGAACACCAAAACCGTACTTGACCAACATTGTTGCTATGAAATTCGAGCGTTTTCAAGCGATTGTTGCAGCAACGCCGTTTATTCCACTTACACAAATGCTACCGTTGCAACCAATCTGCTGTCGAAATAATTCATGAGCACGCTAGGCCACCCCTTTACACAGCATCGGGAAGCGAAAAACACATCCGCCTTCGCGTCTCCGCTATTTTGTTTCCTTTAGATAAATTTTGAATTCGTTACGTACCATTTAACGTTGGCCCTACCGAATGAACTACCCTTTTAGGCCCTTCATTTATCTTTACGTTGGGTTGGTTATGTGTGCCATTAGACACCCTTTCATGGTCACCTATTATCCTTGGTTCTGTGGCATCCCTTTTAGTACGTAATAGAATATCCAAGGTCTTCCTTTATGTTAATATAGATCTTGATAATAAAAAATATCAAGTAAAGTAGTTATGTGGATAATATATAACGTTAGTTATAAATAAAATGTCTATTAACACTAAAGATTTTTTAGTTTATTTTTAAGGTATTATTTATTTTTGATATCACGAATAATTAATGTATTCATTTGTGGTATTCTCTCATGTACAACATAGGCTGAATATTATTTATTCCAAATTTGTTTGACAAAATTTTGACAATATACAAATTTTGACCGGGTTACTATCACTACATATTTCAAAGATTTGTGGAGAATTTTCATCTTTTAGATTGTTATCCAAAGACTACAGAGTCTTTGTCCTGGAATCGAGTTACAAAGAGAAAAAAAATTATCTCAGCACAAATAATGTGTTACTAAATCACACGAATTTCTTTTAACTATACTACTTTCTCCCAAATTGAAAATTTTTCTAATTCAATATGCAAAATGTAACCATAGGAAGCACAAAATTAATTTTTTCCATAAATCAGATTTCCATTAAACATGGAACTAGAAATATTTGGTGTTAACCATCTTAAGAGATGTGCGGCTAAACCCAAATGTTTTAGTTCTGGGTCTAGTGATAGTTTTAGTGTTGGTATTAGCTCCAGTTTTAGCTATTATTCGGTTTTAGATTATTGTATCTTGTATCGAACTAAAACTAGAACTAACACTAGACCTAGAACTAGAAAGTTTTGGTTTAGAAGTGCGTCTTCAGACGCAAGGCTAAACCTGAATCTTTATTCAGGGTTTATTCTTCTGGGACTAAAGGTATACCTAATACTAGACCTACAAATCAGCTTCATAACTAGCACTAGACATAGAACTACACATATTAGAGCTTAGCAGTCTTAAAAAACGTTCGGCTAAACTCTAATATTTCTAGTTCTAGGTCTAATATTAATTCTCAAGCTAGATGGGGTTAGATTTGGTTCCGTTTTAAGAGATGTACAGCTAAACACAAATGTTTCTAATTCTAGGTCTAGTGTTAGCTTTAGTCTTAGTCTAAACCTAAACCGACAGTTTCTAGTTCTAGGTCTAGTGTTAATTCTAGTTTTAATTCTTGTTTCACTCTAGATTGTTTTTAATTCTTCTGGAATAATATATATAATTAAGACAAGATCTACAATCCAGCTTCGGAACTAACACTAGACTTAGAACTAGAAACATTAAGTTTTAGCCATTCTAGGTCTAGTGTTAGTTCTAATTTTAAATCTTGTTTAAGACGGCTAATGTTTCTAGTTCTAGGTCAAGTGTTAGTTCTGAAACTAGGCTAGGTTGGATTCAATTCCGTCTTAAGAGACGTACTGCTAAACCCAAATGTTTCTAATTAGCATATCACCATAGTATCAATATGTTGTTCCATAGCGCCAGTATCCTAATTGAATATGTAACTGGTATACGATTTGAACCACGAATGTTCAGTAAACAATATTCTTAACACCTTTCGAAATTATTGTTAATGCATCTTAACCCAATTTAACATAGTAAATATTAATTGGATTTTTTAAAAATATGTATTTAACATATTAAATGAAAGGACACGTTACGGACAAGTCTTTACTTCCAGCCTTCGTTTCGCGTTCAAATTCTAATTAATATTTATTAATACGGCATTACCGGCCTATTTCCGGAATTAAATTCGTAACATTGGTCCATTAATTGTGCATGTGTAAATGACATTAAATCAGACCTGAAATGTACAGGTTGCAAAGAATCTTTGTTTAATAATTTCCCTTCATCTTGTGGAGTAGCATAGCGGTCAGTGCAACCATCCGGAAAACAGGAGACCTAGGTTTGAGTTACGACCCTGCTATTTTTTTCTTAATTTCCTGACCTTAACGTGTAAAAGTGTAATATTCCTATCTGGTTATTTGGTTTAAATAATTTAACATAAGTTCATCCAACCCAACCAACATGTTCAGCGCCTGCCAATATCATTACTGATGTATCACAACGCAACTTAGACCAACCCAACCCAAGATGATTAAAACTGACCTGATAGAATAAAATCTCTCAATACTGTCAATTTTATATGGATGCATTGAGAAACCCGCTTCGCGCCTGCAAGTGACCTTTACGGTGAAATCGTTCCTTACACATCTTGATAAAGATGTTGCAAACTCATTCAGCCGAGGTCACTTTGCGGGCGAGGCCCTAGAATTGCTACATCAACACGAATTGTTCACCTCCATCGCGGGGATTCCATCGCCTGGCCTTGAAGTTACCCTGGTGATTTAAGCTGAAATTGTTCTTTACACATCTTGGTAAAAATGTTACATTCACTCCGCCATGGTCGCTTTACAGGCGATGCGTTCGATTTGCTATATCAACACGAATTGTCCACTTCGAAGAATTCTAGCGCCTCGCCTGCAAGCGACCTCGGTGATTGAAGTTGAAATCGTTCCTTATACATCTTTGCAAAGAAATAAATGGAACGATTTAACCTCAAATTGCCGAGACCGCTTGCGAACTAAGTGTTAGAATCCTCCAATGCGGAGAATTCGAAGTGGAGAAAAACGTGTTTATATGAACACAACGTTCTGAAATCAAAGATGATACTATAAGCTGATATGCAACGAATGTATACCCACCTTTATAAAGTTTGCAAAATAATATTCTGTGAAGAATGGAAAAAATGTTTTTATTGCGTGGGGTTGGGAGAAAGTGGGTAAATAGCGAAATATTTGCTGAATAAATCATTTGTGTCTCACTCATTGATTCATTGCAGTAAAACAAATGAATGAATGTGATGGGCAGAAACAAGTGGTGCTTGATGTTCAGCGTTAAATGTTATTTTATGACTTTGATATTACCGATGATAGATTATAAGAAAACGCGGGAACAGAATGTAACCCCAATTCTATGTCTATTCTTATTGTCTACTAAGTCTTCATCTATAAATTCATCTTAAGCAAGTCTTCGTATTATTTGGCGATGGATACCAATAGCTCACACTTGATTTTTGTGCACTTGGACACTTTTGTAGACCTTGTTTGTGTTTTTAGGTTGTTTTCTTATATGTTCTTTTAGTGCCCCCATTAGCTCTTCATGTATTTATGAGTTTTTCATAAACCTACAGATATTCTCAATACTTTGTTTTATGGTACTTGTATTATTTTAATATTAGATTCGGCTTTTGAGCTCTAAACAAAACTTGCATATGTTATGTATGTTTAAATTATAATTTTCTATTGTTACTGCTGCAGAATTTTTAATTTTCCTATCGGTAAATATTTTTGGCCTCACATTTATTTGGATTTAAGTGAAAGCACCAAGTCAATAACCACTTATTGGACTTTTGAACTTTTCCGCGTTTTAGATGGCTTTATCCAGATTTTCAGTTTGAGTGATTATTACCATGTTATCTGCAAATAAGACTTCTTGATCCTTTTTTTATTGAGAATGTCATGTAAACAGATATTGAGCAGTAGCGATGAGTAGATGCTGCCACGAGAAACTGGGAAAACGCGAAAAATTGGGAGTATTCTTTGGTATATTTGTTTTAAGCATCATATGTTTTAAACCATATAACCATTGTGAGTCAAACACCCCTAGAAAGATAGCTGATCCCATTTGTTATTCCTAACAATATTGTGAGTTGTTGAAGAAATTGGTGTTGAGTGACCAATTTTGAACCCATATTGAATAATAGGTATAATTGTGATTTTGGATGTCAAGTTGGTAACTATGCTGGAGGTAACTAATAGGCCTGTAGTTTTCAATTTTCCTTCTTTTTACCAGGTTTCTTAAATATTAATACTCCCGCTGTTTTTCCAGGACTTACGAATGTCTTCCAGATTCATGGAAGACATTCGATGATTTGGTGTATTAACTGATTTACAGCCGGTACGATATTTGTTGAGCAAAATTTTTTAGAAGACCATAATTAAGACCATTATTGATTTCCTTCCCTTATTGATTCTTCCTTTTGCGAATTTTGGCTCAACAAATATATGGTACCGAATGTAGTTTTCTCTAAATACTTGGACCTAGGAATAATATTTGTTTTGGTAGGCTTGATGCAAGTGCTTACTGATGTAGTTATTTTATTGGTAAGAATCCTCAGGTTTTTCTCAGGATTCCTCAGATAAATTCTCATGTTAGAGTTGATGTGTCAACACGAAATGGAATAATTCAAAGGTTGTAACGCCTCGCCCGCAACTGACCTCGGCGATTTGAATGTAAATGTAATCGTATAAAAAAACTGATATTTTAACCAAGATATGTAATGAACGATATCGCCCCAAATCGCCGAGGTCGCTTGTGGACGAGGCACTACAATTGATATCTCAAAGGGAAATCGATAATTTAAAGGTTGTAGCACGTCGCCGCAAACTACATCGATGAATTGAGTATAAACGTCAGCTTATTAAAAAGATGGTATTTAAACCAAGACATGTAATAAACAATGTCGCCTCAAATCACTAAGATCGCTTACGGGCGAAGAGAAACGGTTAATTCAAAAATTATATTTCCGGTTAAGGTACCAATCTTTTATAAAATGATATTATCACTCAAATAGCTGATGGTACTTGCGGTTTTGATGAGGCGCTATAACATTTAAACAACAACTTCGTCAATTTTCATTTTACAAATTAGGTTGATTTTGAAAAGGTAACTAGATCCGTTAAATTTTTTATAAAGTAACTTGAAATGTAAAAAAGTCCGCACGACCTAGCAGTAAGTACTAAGATGAAATCGCCAGGTATAGATTCTTCTTCAATAGCAACCTCATTTTTTCCCTCAGCTTTAAGTTAGTTTCTCACTATACTCATAATATTGAAGGTTTGATGATGACATTATGGAGGGAGAATGGGGAGCAACTTTTGCTCTAGAATCGTAAACTATATTTAAAATTCTATTGAGTCATTTCTTTACCGAGACAATTGTGCTGCTGGGGCAGTGATTCAAATATTCAAATGTGATACATAACAGTTTTCCAGTATTTAGAATCTTAGTTTATTTAGACTCTCATTACAACAATTGTTCAAAACATATAAAAGACGTAGCATTGACGAATTGACGTATGCTGTAAACTCAGCGGCAGATAGCTTAAGAAGATGCATAATGCGCGTGTTATAGATCGGTACATTAAGGCAAACATCCCGTAAGAGCTCCATAGAATCAAGTAAGGCCCTAACCAATCTGTATAAAAATAACATATCAAATACACAGCGGGGACGATTCAACGAAGTTACTCCAAATACCAAACAGCGTAGGGAATAGGAGCAATAAGGGAGATTCAATTTGTGGAGTAGATATTTCAAAAACCTCCTGTTCATAGCCTCAATACAATCCACATATATAGCGTACGAAGGATTCCAAACAACTTAAGCAATATTCAAAACACTACTGATATACGCCGCAATAAGACGGGATATGAGATATGCGAATAATAAAACCTAATGGTTTCGATGCACCCGATACAACCGTGTTTATGAAGCTACAGAAAAGAAGTTTTATATCAAGATAAACACCAAGGTCAAAATTTTGATGATATCTCCTTCTACTAAATGTAGTTTGATAGCACTTATCATAATTAAGAAACAAAATAAGATGTCTTGTAAGAAACAAGGTGTCAAAAAATTCTTAAAGTAATCAAGAACTTTTTGACATCCAAGCTATCGCGTATTAAACCAACCCTGGCTCATTGTTATCGTTGATATAAACTAAAAACAAAATCGGTCCCGTTGATGTTTAGAAGAAGTCAAGGCTGTTATGTGGTCATGTAAGAAAAGTATGTGTAAATAATATTATGTTGATTATCGGGATTTCTATTTTTATTACTTCTTTTCAGAAGTTTTCCCAATTTACCATGTCCGTAATAAATCTTAGTATGTTACATTTATACTTAAATATTTTGGCTACTGAGTTTACAATAGGTAAATGGTCCAAATTTAATTCATATAATACTATTTCTTTGATGGGGGAGGTTATCTATTTGATAATTAGCACGTTTAAAATGTCATTGGTGATCATTTGTATATGGTTAGTATCTACGAGTACTTCATACCAAATTTACTTAACACTATTTAGGCGAAATTCTTGTAATTCTTTTTGCTGTTGATTCTATAATTGTTATTTTTGTAGAAAATTTGTAAGACGTGTAATTTCTGCATTCAAAGATTCAATTGCATTCAATTGAAAACTTGTGTAAATAGTCATTTGTGCTTTTAAAAACTTGTCATACGGAAATAGCGGGAATAAATTAAGCATTCAAATCGTTTCAATTGTCTGTGTACGAGAATGAATTTTCGACTGAGCTTCGCCAGTCAGTCAATACAGAATGTTCACAACACGTTAATTCCCGATAGGAGCGCAATGAATAGGATAAATTGCTCGGAAATTCCGATAGAGGCTCGAAAGCTGGGTCGGTCCGGAGCTTTTAGCGTTGGGGAAAAAGCTTGCAGTAAATTTTCTCAGAATTAAGCGTCACGACTCGGACGAGTTCGAAATTGTAGCGTCGGATGCGCGTTGAGTGTCTGTGCGCGCGACAATTTAACGTTCAGTCGATCCAAAATGGTTTATTTTTACGTTTTTGACCCTCCTACAAAACGAGCGAGTGGTCCCTCCTCTGATGTAATTGGAAAATAATCGGAAAACGGATCTCCAGCGGTAATTAAATCCAACCTATTTACTCGGTGTAATATTGTCCCTGGATCTGGTGGCGTGTGAACTCCGACATTGAACCGTAATAGCCTTCGTTATGGATTGCACACGAAATGTTTGACACATCAATTAGTGACCAAAACGATCACAACTAATCAATTTTTATGAAACTTTTTATTATTTTTTATTTATCGTTCCATTTACAAGGTAATAAAAGAAATATTGCTATTTTTACGTACAAAACAAGAAAAAGTAATAACTATATAATTGCGTTATACGTGCCTCGAAATACAAGTAGAGTTTCGCCGTTTTAAAATGTAGGAGGCAAACGTCCCGTAAAACGTAATGTCCTTTTCACCTTGTTATCATGGATCTTATTGTCGCGATATCCCCGGGCACAACACCGGTAAAAGACCGCCGTCGTATTCGACAGTATCAATAGAAATTTACGCTGCACTTTCAGTAAGTGGGGAACCGTTCACCGATATCTGAAGGTATTTAGCGCCCAAATAACAATAACTCCGATTAAGCGGAAGAAACTTGTAGACGTTCCCGTTGTTGAAGCTTTCGTCTTTGGAAAGTTCCTTCGGCGACGATGCCATGTTTAACGCATCCCGAAGTCTGCCAAGTTTGGTAGCTTTTTATTATACCATTTTCTCCCTTTTGTTCCATGAGTTTCTCTGCTAATGAAAAAGTGAGAGAACGTTATGACCATTGAAAATCTTTCTGTTTAGTTTCGAATGAGCGTAGTCGGATAGAGTTTCTTCTGTTGTCTGTTAAGAAATTTGATATTCTATTAACGGAACAAAGCGAAACTGGATTGAAAGAAAACTGCAATGTTCAGTAGATATTTAAAAAGAAACTCTTTTAACTTTAACGACTTTAATTTGGTAGTCAAAGATAAAATAAAATAACAAAATTTTGTTGGGATAATATTAGCAACAAGTTTCGACATTATCGAGCAATTTAGCATCCCTTTAAGCTCTTAGTCGAAAACTGGAACGCTAACGATCTCGCAATAACTTAGGGAAGACCACCGCCGAAGGGCACACAGCTTTTTGCGTAACTAGTTTAACGGTACAGTTGGTTAATTAACGCTAATTATAATTGCAATTTTCCATTATCTAATGCAAATGCACCGACATATTCCCTAAAGACTTCTCTTGTATGCTGTTTATTGACCTTTATTAAATTGAAAAGGTTAAAGGTTTCGTAGCGGCGGAGAGTTTTGAAGTCGCAAGTGGTTTCGATGGAAACATTTCGATTTTATCAAGAAAATCGTAACATGAAATATCCTCAATAAAATATGTGGTGTATTTGCTTTTCCAGCGAACGCCATACCCCAGAAATAGTTTGCGATGTTGACTTCTTGGGGATAACGTATTCAGACTCCATTCAAAGCGTAGAGGAGTTAAGGACTTGCATCTAATTTCGAGGCAAAGAACTCATCTCATATGTAAATATACCTAGTTAGAAGAACGCGCTGGAGTTTACCCTTACGAGATTAGACGGATAAACCTACCGACTGCGAATAATAAAATTTCAAGGATCTCATTTCTGTTGCATCGAAGCTCTAAATTTTAACTACCTATCTTGTTTGCTTACGACCTTTTCTTATTTAACATCTACAAATTTTAAAAAATTTTAATAAGACAGATAACGAAACATTTTATATTCATTTATACAAACTTTGTAAACTTTACGATAACTTTAACCCCTTTTCTTATTAAATTTGAAAACCGACACAACCTTATCGACAACTTTACTGTTACCTTGAAAATTGGATTTTAAATATTTAACTAAAGGTGGTGTCTTATGTCGTTATTTTGCGTCGAGCTTGTTGTAAACTAAAAACTACCTCTACGCTAGTGTTCGAGTTTTTTACGATTTTCCAATGTTAGTTAACCTGTTGGTCGTCATTTTTCCTCTAGTAATTGGAAAAGTTTTTTACTCGAGGGGGATTAAATATAAACTACGGGTAGAAAATTAAGTTAAACAGCTCTGGTTTCCAAGGGAAATATAGATAGTTGTAATAGCAGAAGTTTTCCTATGGGGAGTTTAAAAAAGTTAAACAACTTATATTAAAAAACTGCGTGATAACATACACAGTGTAAAAGTTTCTTTTTAATTAATTAATTATAATGTATAAAAATTTTGGTTGGGATACCTTTTTTTTATTACACACACAGTATGTCCCAATATCGAGTTACCAAGAGGGAAAAAATTTTGATATTGATTTTTCAAACTTATCTAAGCATAAATAATGAATAGGATATGTTCAAATCACTAGATCACATAAATTTTGTATTCTAACTACAGAAGTTAACTAATTATCCCTATTTTTTGTAAAGATTGAACTTTTCTTATAGTTGAAAACTTTTCAAATTCAATTTATGATATGAAACTATAGAATCCATAAAATTAAGTTTTGCTATACGATATGAACCGTGAGTGACCATGAAAGAGAGAATTTATTAACACTAGAACTAATACTAAAAATAGAATTAACATGAAACTTGGAATTAGAGACAAATTATAATTTTATAACTTAAAAACGTGATTCTAATGTTTTCCCAAAAGGGATTGTGTCAGTTCATATGGATGAACCATGGGTAACTGTTTTTTATCAACACCTAAAGAGTTAAAAACATAGAAACTAAACATGATTATACAAATTAAGAAAAGGCCATACAGCGAAAGAAGAAAGAGGCATAAAACTGAAAAAAAAAAAATTTAAAAAACGGCAGTGGAAAACACAAGAAGAGAATGTATAAATAAAAGGTAGGCGAAGAAGAAAATAATAAAGCGAACATGAAAATTGTTATAACTACTGATGAAACAGATATTTTCTAAAAGCCACTTTAAAGCCAGACACACTACGCCGTTTGATGTGCAACTGAATACATTATACATTATATGAAAAAGAAAATATTTTCGAAAAGCTTCACTGAGGTTTTCTTAGTATTGATATTGAGGTATTGTTTTGAAATATGAGTAATCAATCTATCTAGATCAATATTAATACATTGTTGAGCAAAAAACACTTAGTGAAGAGCAAATGAAAAGTACAGCTGAATATCATCAGCATACGTACAGCGCACTCGTTTAGAACATAGACTAACAGAACTTTAAGCTACATCAGATGTAAATGACTGCATCAACGGAATGAAGTCCATTTTTAGTAATTACATGCCTTCAATTAAACAGATAGTGATCAACGAAAGTGCAAAAATTTCGCGAGCAACCAATGCAATGAAAAATAGCAAAAATGATGTATGTATTATGTACGGTATCAAATGCTTTTGAAAAATCTAAATGAATAAGCACAAATGCAAATTTATTGCCAGATTCACGAATAATATTATTATCTATTACCGTTAACAAAGCTGCAGTACAGCTAAATCCAGGTTTGAAGCCAGATAAAATAAAAGGCAAAATCCCAGAAGTATCCAAATGATTCCGGAGAAGCAGAGCAATAATCTTTTTCAAAACTTTGGAGATAACCGATAAGATACTTACTTATAGGTTTTAAATTATTGTACACTGCAGGATTATTATTCTTGGATATAGGAACACTTAGAGCAGTCTTCCAGATGTACGAAAATACAAAAAATTCCAAATAAAAATTAATTATATGACACAAATATGGTAGAATAACTAGACAACATAGGAATACCGTTTTGGCACTGATTCTATCACTACCTATTGCGCCATCAAAAAATCAAAAAACTTTACACAGAGATGGGAGAGAGTGTGGGTGGAAAAATGATTGATAGTATCGTAATTGCCAGGTGTATTAACTTGTTATGTTAAAAATCAGTTTTTGATGGAATCAACATCAAATAGATTGTTGTCTAGAATTAGTAATACCCATTCTATTAAAAGTAATTTACAGCTCATGACTACTATTAGGCTTGAGTATATATTCAATGTAACCCTTTTTTCTTTTCGTATACAAGAAATTGTAAAGATGCGCAATTTTTTATAATACGCAAAATCAGTTGCCTGTTTAGTTCTCTTAAACTTGTTATATGCTTCATTCGTAGTGAAGTTATTCTTAGGGAGCATGTTTATCAAAAAGAGATAACACAAAATTATTAACAGGTGAAATCTTGTCATCTATACTACTGATATATACCGGGTGTCCCTCAAAAGTGGCTCACCCCTATATTTTTTTTATTATTAGTGATATAAAAAAACCATTTAGAATGCATAATTAAGCCAGAAAAACGGATTATTATCACACAAAATGTTAGTACTAATTTCACTATTTTTATAAACCTGAAAATTTTTTTCTTCGTGTGGGTAGATGGCATCATCTCACATATCTTTTACTTGAAAATATTTTCACGATCGCTCATAGTTTTTGAGAAATAAATATTTTCGTTATTTTTTAATGTTTTACAACCTTCGGAAATTTTATTAGAACTTTTGACACATACTAGGTTAAGAGTATAAAGAACGTTATGTTCCTCTTGATTTGCTATTTCACAAACAATGATCACTACTATGCTTTAGTCAATGGTTCTTTTTATAATAATTGTGTAAATTAAAAGTGGTATCGAATTAATTCTAAAAGAAAAAGGCGAACAAACAATTAAATGTAATTCAATTATTTTTTATCTTTTTATGTTATCCTAATTAAGTTACACTACTTGAGTGTAACATTATGTCAAATTGCCAGCAATTGTTTTTTCCATAACCACCTAGATAGGTTTTAATTAAAATAAACTATACAATCCAAATCATAACGTATGATACACATAGTACAGTGTAAGTTACTATCAGATGCAGAACATTTAGTGTAAAAGAACAAAAAATAAAAAAAAAGAATAAAAAATCAAAAATTATTAAATTAAATTTAATTATTTGTTCGTATTTTTCTTTTAAAGCTAATTTAAAACAACTGTTTATTTACACCACTATTAAAAACAAGTCACTGAATAAAGCACAACAGTAATAACTGCACAAAGAACAGCTAATCAAAGGGAACGTAACGTAGTTTATACTATTATCCTAAAAACAGGAAATGTTGTAGCAGATTTTCCGAAAGCAGTAAAACGACAAAAAATAACGAAACTATTTTTTTTTCAAAAAATATGTTGTTTGGCGGTCTGCAAAACAAATTTTTGATTTTAAAAAATAGCGAAATTAATACTCACTTCTGATTCATGTAAAATAATCCGTTTTAATAGCCTAATTATGCATTACAAATGGTTTTCTGATATCATTAATAATATAGAAAAATATGGGGGTGAGCCACTTTTGAGGGACACCCGCTATAATATTAGTCCATGAAATTCTAGCAAGGTCTACATAACTAAAATATTTAAAATCTCTGAAGTGTATAAATCTGGGTAGGTATATTACCTAAAGAATCAGGAAATCGTAATGTAATAAAGATAAGCGAATGATCAGTAACATTATGATCAATTACGATTGCTGAAGTAGGAGATGTGTGGGGGTGTCGATAATCTGCCTAAGATCGAAAGATTCTAGCAATGGCAAATACTGTCTTTTGTAAACACTTGCTATTGCTCCTGTATCGATGTAGATGTCACTCAAGCAAAGAAGGCCGTTAGGCGTCGGAAAAACCGTGCATAAGGTGTTGTCAAGATTAGTAAGGAAACTATTGATTTGAACGTCTGGTCTATAAATAACACCAACCATTAAAGAAACCTTCTTGAAGCGGACATGAACCCATAATTGTTAAATATATGGTTGGGTTTCATCAATAATTACCTCTATATCAAAAGAATTGTGAATATAGAGACCAACATCACCACCAACACAATTCGAACGGCTCACAAAATAATAAAAATAATTATGTATGGACAATAAGGAGAAATCGTTGTCAAGATGCAACAATGTTTCGGTAACAGCAAAAATATCAAAGTTCTCTCCAACAACAAGATTCCTTATAGCTGCAAATTGAGCCGGCAACGACCTAACATTTAAATGACCAACTTCCATTGCTCTGTTAATAATATTTTTAAGAAAGTAAGAGAGAAAAGGGGAAGGAAAAACAAAAGAAATTAAAAGCAAAAGAATGAAAGGAAAGAAGAAAGAAACAAATAAAAGAGAAAAACCAAGAAACGCTTATAGGTGTATATAAAAGAAAATAAATCAAAACATTATTTGTATGTGTAATATGTGAATGTAATCCCATATGTGATTACATTCATAGCTGCACGGCTAAACCTGAATCTTTCTAATTCTAGGTCTAATGTTAGTTCTAGTTTTCATTTTTGGTTAGCTTTAGATTGTTTTAAATTCTTCTGGACCTAAAAGTATAACTAATACTAGACCTACAATCTAGCTTCAGAACTAATACTATGCATAGAACTAGAAACATTAGTGTTTTATGGTAGTTAAGTTAGTTTCTTGTTCTAGGTTTAGTATTAGTTTTGAAGTTAGCTTGGGTTGGACTCGATTTCGTCTTAAAAGAATCTTTCTATTTCTAAGGACATTAGAGTTTAGCCGTACGTCTCTTAAAATGGCTAAACCCATGGCTAGGTTGGATTGGGTTCGGTTCCATCTTAAGATACATACAGCTAAACTCATATGTTTCTAGTACACAGCTAGAATACATAGCTTTTCTGTCAAAAATTTTGTTTTTTTGTTTTTTATAGCGAATTACGAAAATATAAAAATTTTATGATTTTCCTTTATTTACAAGTTTAGAGTTAGGGAATCGAAGCTTGTTAAAACAATTAAAGCAAAAGTAATGGCCAATTTTATTTTCAACAATATTGCTTTCTCGCTCTTTTGTTCTTAGATGTATAACGAGAGAAATACGAAAATAAAAAATGTGATGAATTTCATTGCTTTACAAGGCCTTAATAACATATGTGAATCCTACAAAAAAACTTGTAGAATATACGTTATGGCAAATTTTGTTCAAAACAATATAGCTCTCTTAAATTTTTGTTTCTGGATGCATAAACATAGACAGAAATACGATATGAAAATTTGATGAAATTCCTTTGTTCACAAGTTTCAAAGTACAAACAAAAGTTGTAGCAAATTGTTTATAATAATTAATTTATTTATTTTATCATGGAGAACAAAAAAAATATTAGTTGCAATTTTTTTTCTTGGTATATTACATTGAATGAAATTTACTTAACACTTAAATGATAATCATTTAATTATACAAAATATAATCCCCCTTCATATGATGAAAATTTCATCTTAAACGTTTTTTCTAAAAAATCGATAGTTTATGAATTATAAAGTCATATCAATTTAAATGTTAGAATAAACTCCGTATGTAACGAACAAAATAGTTTTAAGTCTGTATCATAAACTAGATAGAATTCGACCCAAATTCCCCAAATTTCTCTAATCCATGTTTCCAAATAAACTTGGGTATTCTCCGAGATTCTATACGATGTATGAATTAAGGATGTTAGGTCTAGTTTTAAAGTTATTCGAAATATGCACCTGTCCCTGGTATAAATAAAAGGCTATAAAGGCTGAACGTAATTTGCATTAATATTATTTATACAATAAAGAGTTTGCTATAAAGGCCACTCCCTTTCTGTATTAGCTCGTTATATCCAGATTTTGCTGTATTAAAAAATATAAAAAAGACACTATTGCGGTTGAAATATTTTATTTAAACAGATTTAGCTAACGTCTCCATTGTGCAGTTTGAAGAAAACTAATGTAAAATTTAACACCAGCTCCAACCTGAAGTGTCCCCTAAGGAGTAGAAACCGAGAAACGTATATCTTTGCGTAGCGCGAAACAGAAAATAACTTGGAAAGGGCAATAAGTTTCGTTTCTTTCGAGCGGGCGTCGCCCTAGGGGTAGTTCTATAAAATTAGGAAAAGTATTCGTTTAACATCGTACTTTTATTGGATAAGAACTTGTCCGTATCGTTTTTCGGCCTCACGCGATTTATCGCTCTCCACGGGCAGCTATTTCAATAGTTACACAGTCCCTTTGCGGTAGATTTTCGTTTACATAGATTCTGCTTACATTTTGTTGAATGAATTTCAATAGAAATGTTTTAAATCTCGACATGAATATAAGACGTGAAAATCACACCTAAACAGTCAATTGTCTCTCGGGTATTGTTTCTGCATAATGAGGCAGTTTTTCTTGGCCCAGTTTGGGTTGGTGGCAGATGTAAAATTTTCAATTACAAAAGGTCGCCGAGGACCGAGAGACGTTTTCCCAGTCACGGGTTCTTTTTATTCTTCCTTCTCCACTCGCCGCTGCCGTGACACTCTACTGGTCCTCTTCTCCGTTTTCTATTATCTCGGAGCCCAGTAAAATCGACGACGACTCTGTTATTGGGGCGAGGTTTTACGGGGTCGCGTTTTACTGCCCGTCGATGTATTATTTAAAGTTTTGCCGAGGCGAAATGCACCTCTCCCTTTCTGTACCAGACGTTTACGAAGCAAACAAACTGCTTTCGCGAGATTCTACGAAAATCTACTACCAAATGTTCTTAATGTAAAGGTTTACTGGAAACGACAGCAAATCGAAACGAAACAAATAAAGCCGTATAGAAAAGTACAGTAGTTGAGTGAACAATATCATAATCGGTATTGCTCCTTAAGGTTACGGAAATGTCAACAAAGTGTACCCCATTTTCGCTATATAAGAACCTGTAGACTTACTCGATCGCAAAATAGGTCGTAAACTTTACATAAACCTGCATATCCGGGTTTTGGGAAGCTACCGTGGCGACAAGAACCGAGCAAAACTCGCCTTCAGACGATAATATCAAATATTCATGTCTCCGGTCCCTCGAAACGACAATATGAGCGGTTTTTCGGGTCAGCGCGTCTCTGGCCAATGTTACGTGAATCATTCTATGGACGATTTTCAAATCTTCGCGTTCGCCGCAATCGGATGTCCACTTCAAAAGGGTCCGATTCGCTCCATCGCACGTTAAAGGCTCACATAAACGGGCACATAACGTAACGAGCAAATAAAATTTTGCTCATGGGACGTCTCCGCTAGATAGAGAACGTGAACGTTTGCGGTAGCATTGGCATCTTTTTCTCTTGGCACAGAGTTGTCGTCGAAAAAGGCCCTTAGGTATTTCTACTCCTTGCGCAATTTGTATCCGAGGATGGCCGGTGTACGTGTGATGTGCTTGCGAGACATCTGCTGGGGAATAACGCTTACGTTATCGCTTTAAGAAAACGTCGCGCCGAGGCCGTTTATTTTTCGATTGAATTTTTCATGGGTTTTGCAATTTTGCTATTCATGTGAGACGATATCGTAACGAATATATATCTTCGGCAAGTATATTGAAATACGTTACAGATTTTGTTATAAATTTTTAACCGTACCTCCATAGGGCTTATGAATTATCGATCGCGGATTCTTGCTGTAATCCCATAAGTTAGAAGCCAATATGCGGAGGGATAATGCGAGGTTAAAAGGGTAATAAAATTTTAATGTGATCATAAATCATTTTCATCCTCGAAAAGCAGCTAAAGTTCTGTCAGTCTTCTAATAGTTAAACGAAAACTAACACACACACTAAAATAATAATTATTGTTATTATATATAGTGTGTCCGCAAAGTAACGGATATGAGCGATAAAATCATTATAAATTTTATTTTGTTTTATTATTTAACAAAATAAAATTTATTTATTATTTTAATAATTTTCCATAACGTCATAACTCGCAAAAATTGTTGGAAGAATTACTCCAAAAAGTTTCAAAAAACTTAAATTTATAGACCCCTTCCAGGAACCTTTCTATAAACCGTTCATCATGTTTTTATTGCCTATATTCATTACTTTACGGATAGGGCAGATTCATACAAGGGGCACCATCATACACTAGATTTATTTGAAGTTAGGCACATATCAACAGGAAAACGTTTTCGTGTATGCATATTACATACATAGATAGCAAATGTTAGTAATTTTTCTAATTTCACTTTGAACGCTTTTGCTTACTAAATGCTGATCCTTAGATCAATCAATATTATTTTACTTAAAAGATAGATAGGTGTTTATGAATTGATCTAATTGTAAGAATAATACTGTATATAACTGACGATTTTCTAGCAATATTTAATCTTCATGTGCTTGTAATGGAGTAGGTTCATACAGTGTATGTCATTTTTCCATTTTGGTTTCTGATATTGGAGTGATGTCATAATTATGTTTTGCTGAACGATGGTCAGAAATTAGAACAAACAAGAAATGTTTTTCATTCAGCTTTAACAAAAGAGGAGTGCATGATTTAAGTAAGAAGGTTTGGACACTATGCTAAAACCTTCTTCAGAATGATTGAATTCTTCAAATGGTTTAAATGAACCAGCTTCTGAAGAAGGTTGCAACATATCGTTTGGAACGTCAAACATTTTTTCAAACGACGGAATGCTACTAATACCTGAGCAAAAACTAAAAGCTTTCCTGTTTTTCATGCTTCGTTTACAAATACAATTGACGTTTCGGATACCATGTTGCAAGCTTTTTCAGAAACTGGTTCAAATTAGCCATTTGAATCAAATAATGCATGGAACCAATTTCTAAACGAGTTGTCGGGTTTTCTCGTGCATCTTTTGAGAAAACGTTTGACATTTTGGATGCCATACTGCAACTTTTTGAACGACTATTTGAATCAATTTGTGTAAATGAACTTTTTGACTTAATTGCGTCAGTTTTTGAAGAAGGTTGCAATATAACATCCAAGACGTCAAATATTTTTTCTTTCTTATTCACTACATTAAGGATAAACTTACTTTTCTCAATGATCAACTTATTTTTGCATTTGATATATTTTTTTCCTATTGTTAAATATAAAAAAAGAAATAAAACTTGTCTGATAATTTAAAGCCTACGATGTCCTTAAAGGATAAGGCAATGGCGAATTTTAAAGTGAATTAAATTCCCGATAAGTAGGAATGATTTAAGTCTGTTAGAAATTTGAGAGCATTAATGCTGAAAAGCGAGCTTATTTTCGTCACGCTGGGAATACACATAATAGAAAACTTATGTAGTCTTCACTAAGGTATGTCATAATTATGTTTTGCTGAACGATGGTCAGAAATTAGAACAAACAAGAAATGTTTTTCATTCAGCTTTAACAAAAGAGGAGTGCATGATTTAAGTAAGAAAGTTTGGACACTATGCTAAAACCTTCTTCAGAATGATTGAATTCTTCAAATGGTTTAAATGAACCAGCTTCTGAAGAAGGTTGCAACATATTATTTGGAACGTCAAACATTTTTTCAAACGACGGAATGCTACTAATACCTGAGCAAAAACTAAAAGCTTTCCTGTTTTTCATGCTTCGTTTACAAATACAATTGACGTTTCGGATACCATGTTGCAAGCTTTTTCAGAAACTGGTTCAAATTAGCCATTTGAATCAAATAGTTCATGGAACCAATTTCTAAACGAGTTTTCGGGTTTTCTCGTGCATCTTTTGAGAAAACGTTTGACATTTTGGATGCCATACTGCAACTTTTTGAACGACTATTTGAATCAATTTGTGTAAATGAACTTTTTGACTTAATTGCGTCAGTTTTTGAAGAAGGTTGCAATATAACATCCAAGACGTCAAATATTTTTCTTTCTTATTCACTACATTAAGGATAAACTTACTTTTCTCAATGATCAACTTATTTTTGCATTTGCATTTTTTTCCTATTGTTAAATATAAAAAAAGAAATAAACCTTGTCTGATAATTTAAAGCCTACGATGTCCTTAAAAGATAAGGCAATGGCGGATTTTAAAGTGAATCAAATTCCCGATAAGTAGGAATGATTTAAGTCTGTTAGAAATTTGAGAGCATTAATGCTGAAAAACGAGCTTATTTTCGTCACGCTGGGAATACACATAATAGAAAACTTATGTAGTCTTCACTAAGGTATGTCATAATTATGTTTTGCTGAACGATGGTCAGAAATTAGAACAAACAAGAAATGTCTTTCATTCAGCTTTAACAAAAGAGGAGTGCATGATTTAAGTAAGAAGGTTTGGACACTATGCTAAAACCTTCTTCAGAATGATTGAATTCTTCAAATGGTTTAAATGAACCAGCTTCTGAAGAAGGTTGCAACATATCGTTTGAAACGTCAAACATTTTTTCAAACGACGGAATGCTACTAATACCTGAGCAAAAACTAAAAGCTTTCCTGTTTTTCATGCTTCGTTTACAAATACAATTGACGTTTCGGATACCATGTTGCAAGCTTTTTCAGAAACTGGTTCAAATTAGCCATTTGAATCAAATAGTTCATGGAACCAATTTCTAAACGAGTTTTCGGGTTTTCTCGTGCATCTTTTGAGAAAACGTTTGACATTTTGGATGCCATACTGCAACTTTTTGAACGACTATTTGAATCAATTTGTGTAAATGAACTTTTTGACTTAATTGCGTCAGTTTTTGAAGAAGGTTGCAATATAACATCCAAGACGTCAAATATTTTTCTTTCTTATTCACTACATTAAGGATAAACTTACTTTTCTCAATGATCAACTTATTTTTGCATTTGCATTTTTTTCCTATTGTTAAATATAAAAAAAGAAATAAACCTTGTCTGATAATTTAAAGCCTACGATGTCCTTAAAAGATAAGGCAATGGCGGATTTTAAAGTGAATCAAATTCCCGATAAGTAGGAATGATTTAAGTCTGTTAGAAATTTGAGAGCATTAATGCTGAAAAGCGAGCTTATTTTCGTCACGCTGGGAATACACATAATAGAAAACTTATGTAGTCTTCACTAAGGTATGTCATAATTATGTTTTGCTGAACGATGGTCAGAAATTAGAACAAACAAGAAATGTTTTTCATTCAGCTTTAACAAAAGAGGAGTGCATGATTTAAGTAAGAAGGTTTGGACACTATGCTAAAACCTTCTTCAGAATGGTTGAATTCTTCAAATGGTTTAAATGAACCAGCTTCTGAAGAAGGTTGCAACATATCATTTGGAACGTCAAACATTTTTTCAAACGACGGAATGCTACTAATACCTGAGCAAAAACTAAAAGCTTTCCTGTTTTTCATGCTTCGTTTACAAATACAATTGACGTTTCGGATACCATGTTGCAAGCTTTTTCAGAAACTGGTTCAAATTAGCCATTTGAATCAAATAGTTCATGAAACCAATTTCTAAACGAGTTGTCGGGTTTTCTCGTGCATCTTTTGAGAAAACGTTTGACATTTTGGATGCCATACTGCAACTTTTTGAACGACTATTTGAATCAATTTGTGTAAATGAACTTTTTGACTTAATTGCGTCAGTTTTTGAAGAAGGTTGCAATATAACATCCAATACGTCAAATATTTTTTCTCTCTTATTCACTACATTAAGGATAAACTTACTTTTCTCAATGTTCAACTTATTTTTGCATTTGATATATTTTTTTCCTATTGTTAAATATAAAAAAGAAATAAACCTTGTCTGATAATTTAAAGCCTACGATGTCCTTAAAGGATAAGGCAATGGCGGATTTTAAAGTGAATTAAATTCCCGATAAGTAGGAATGATTTATGTCTGTTAGAAATTTGAGAGCATTAATGCTGAAAAACGAGCTTATTTTCGACACGCTGGGAATACACATAATAGAAAACTTATGTAGTCTTCACTAAGGTCAATCCATTTGAAGAGAAAGTCCCATTGAGATATTCTATATGACTTAGAGCAAAATTAAAGAAAATGACCATCTTGTTACAAAAATTTCAGATATTCTAAATACTACGCCGTTTGGTTCCTCGATTTTAAATTTTTATTCAAATTTGTCTAGTAACGGCAGGATAGTCAAATTTTGTAGTGTGCAGCTTAGTTTAGTAGAGAAACTCGTACATGATTTAAAGTCGTCTTTTGGGGATAGATTAAGTTTTCCTGTCCTATCATTTTACCTTACCAAAGCCATATTCTTAACTATACCATTGCGGAAATTTTATTTCCGGATGTTTGGAGACATGCTTTTATTAAACCAAATCCAAAGACTCAAAATTCGTCAAGTTTTAAAAATCTTAGATCAATCAGTTTGTTGCCTGCCTTTTCGAAAATCCTTGAAAAGTGGTGTTGAAGTATCAACTTGACAATTTTGTATTGCTTCCTTCGTTTCAGCTAGGTTTTCTTAAAAAATTTAATGCTAGAGCTACAATGATGCCACTTACGGATGATATTATTTCTTCAATGAATCACGACAATGTTGCGCTACTTACTCTGTTAGATTTCAGCCGAGTTTTCGATGATGTGAACCACAGCATTCTTTTATCTATCTTATCTTCTTTGGGGTTTGATATGATTGTCCTAAACTTAATTACTGACCATTTATGTGGGACATCTTAGTCGGTTGTGATTGATGGGGTGTCGTCTCAGTGTAATTTCGTTTCTTGTGGAGTACCGTAGGGTTCCATTTTGGGGCTAATTTTATTTTCTATATATACCAGTCACCTTTTTCATTATAACAGCATTGTACAAAATAAGTTTACGCTGATGACACGCAATTGACTTACTTTCGTCCTTCCGATCTAAATCCGCTATCATATTTATCAACAATACTTCACTGGTTGATAAATATATCAGCTTTGGACTGGAAATTCATACCTCTCTCAGATTTTTACATCAAATATTTAAATATATTAAAAATGCTTGTTTCGCGTTAAGATTGTTATTTCCTCATAGAGGTTGTTTGCCAATAGATGTTAAGAAAAATTTGTGTGATGCTTTCGTTTTGTCTTAGTTTAATTGTATGGTACCGTCCAGCTTTAACTGCTTTTGATTCAAATAGAATTCAACAAATACAAAATTGTTGCCTACGGGTCATTAATGGAAACCGAAAATTTGATGGAATTTATAAGTTAGTTGAATCTAGGTGGTTGTGAATTAAAGACAGAAGAGAGACTCGAATTAGAGAGGATACATGTCCATGGCATCAAAGTGTGCTATCAAGAAAAATACCCAAATTTCAGTACTCGTTTGTAAAATTCAAATTAACACCACTCACTATAATATTTAGAGAATCCTCGTTCTTGCCCACCACACCACCATTCCCAAATACTTATGGTATTTGAGAGCATCTGAGGATTTAGATGGATTAATATTTAAACAAATGTTTGAAGGTTCATGGGTTAATTTATCTAAATCAAAATTATAGCTATTTCAACCCTGTCAATGTCATTATTATTGAATGAGTAATAGACCATCTTCAGGGAATATTCCTTAAATCTAGGGAAAAGCTCATTCCTTAGGGAAAAAGGGAAATCTTTTCAGTTTTTATCAAAGTCTAGGGTAATTTCGTAATTATGAATAGCCTGTAGTACATTTTTCAACAATAAAACTTTACTCGCATTTTTTGCACTTTGTGTTGCCAATGTTTGCCAAATTGAAGATTGAAATACAATCGAAGGATATCAAAATTCATACTTTGTATATAAAAATTGAAAATACTTGTAAAACTTGATAGTTATTTCAAAAATTATTACTTAATAAATACTCCCACTGAAGATATTCTGTTTCGAAATCTAAATTATTTTGTTGACATTGAAGATATTTATCTTAGTGTATAAAAGATTTGAATTTAGAGAAATTATTTACAGCACTTTTCGGCTTCTGAAAATGATTTCACCAGAAGAAGTCAAAAGTTGACGACATATTTCAATTGTTCAAGCCACTGATATAAATGATTTAGATTGAGAGTGGAGAGAGTTAAGGAACTGTGATCTCTCTGCGGATTTTGATAATCTTAGTGTATATGAATTCTGGACAAAATGTTCACGTATCAAAGTAGGGGTTGGAACTCCAATGTTTCAATCTTTATGTAATTCTACAATTAAATTATTTACATGACCATGATGCGCAAAAGTGAAAAGAAATTTTTCTCAAATCAATTTTAACAAAACAAAGATCGGAACAAATTATCAACTGAAACTTTGAATAGAATAATGTTATGCAAAAATTTAAAAAAATACTTGAGTATTATTTCGTATCTATCAAAATTTAGGGAAATTTCACTAAGATATCTAGGGAAAGTAGTTCCACTTAACCTGGCAACACTGGACCAGAATATCGTGAGCATTTTTATTGTGCAATAATTGCAATAATAGTACTCTTGGTAAAACAGTCGTATAAATTAGATACAGTAGTGTTCTTGAACCTGTGTTTCGCAGAACCTTTTTTGGTACCACTAAAACGCTTTAGTGGTTCCAAGAGTCCATGCTACAATTCGAAAGACGACGCGACCTTGAGTCCATAAATTATGCAATAATAAACAAGCACAATAAAGGCATTAATACATACAATTTTTTCTTTTTCATTGTATTTATCTATTATTGTGCTTATTATATTTATATCTTATAAGAAATAAATATAGAGCTTTTATAACGAACGTAGAGATGCATCATCCATAATATCAAATCTGGATGCGTTAATGAATGAAGGGTTCCATAAAAAATGATTTCAAAAAAAATTCCGCGTAATGACAAAGGTTGAAGAACTCTAAGCTGGAGCAAAGGATGTAAAATAAACACTTGAAGCTGCTAAGGACTCTTTTCCATGAAACTTAGCAGATTTGACCAATTCAAGAGGCAACTAATAAAAAAAATTTTGTCGTTTTCCGAGAGCCCGATATGGTAGAGTATTGTCAAGACAGTGGGGTGGTGAATGCTATCAAAGGTCTTAGACAAGATTAAGAACATCAGGATGTTTTTGGTTAATTGAATAGAAACTATTATCCGTGACATCAAGAAAGGCTATTGTACAACAGTGTCTTGAGCCAAAACCTAACTGTATGGTATAATAGATGGTACATGGTACATGTAGTATGGTACATGGTATAATAGAACTAATTCCGTTAACTTCAACTGTAGTTATATGAATTTTATTAAGAACATTCAATGTTTCTTCTTCAGAAATGAGAAAAGGTCAGCGATTCGATAACACTAAATAAGTTATTAGATTGATAATGCTAAATTAAATTGATTCTCTATTGATTCACAAATTGTCCATTGCCTGACGCTAACAATACCCATGACCAGAAACTTTGCGAAAGTTCACGAGAATTTTTCTTTATTTAACATGTCCGACATAAACCCTCTTCCTTTTGTGAATAGAGGATTGGCAACATTAGTAACAGTTTTTCGTAACACCTTGTAGTATTTGAAATTTATTATTATTTAAATAACGATATTAAATTTTATTTACAAACATTAATTATATTCATATTCATCTTGTAGGAATATTTAGTTTAATATAGTTGAACAAGGCGAAATATTAACATTCATAGAGGGGTCTACTTCAGTGACTCCATCCTAAATATAAATTAGTAGGTCTCTCGTATTTCAGAGAACACCATCTGAGACATCGGCCAATGGAAACATTCGGCAATTAATTAAATCCAAGTCACGTAGTAGATAAATAATTAAAATTGTAAAATATTTTAACAATATGACGGGACGTTCCATCTTTTCAAACGTCAGCGATTTCAACTCAAACTTTTTATTCGTCTAACAATGATTGTAGGACGCGATTTATTTTAAGATTGCGTGTTTCGTTGTTGCTGCAGTTTTCGCCGAAAAGTAAATTACGAATTTTTCCAAGAAGATAAATAATTGGTGCCGCCCCACGTCGGTGAATGCAATTTTCATTTAACACTCACCCCTAAATCTGCCGGCAACAACAAAAGCAATTATGGTGTAGCGCTTCGCAATTGCGAGTCCATGAAACTGCTGTGGTGATCCGGAATATAAACCCGTTTGCATGACACTAGCTGCTAAATCACTTAGGGAACATACTGCTGGGCATAAAGAGCTATCTGAATAGCGACAGTCCGTGTTGGGGCCTCGTGAATTGATTGCCCGAGATTGATAGCGATTCAGTTAACACCATCAATTACTCTCGTCTCATTTTCAATATTGGCAAATTACCTTTTGCTTTATTAACACAAACTGCTTAAACAGATAGATGTTACAACACCAATTAAATATGAATTTGATTTGTAAATTTTTCTTAAAAATGTTTTTTCATGGAAAAAAACAAACAAGTTGGGTATGGTATTTGAATTGTAATGCATGTACAAATTGCGTTTCAGCTCTTATCTCGGTTTTGCCAAAAAAACAGCATTAAGTTGGAAGAGTCGCCTGGGAAATCGTATTTGTTCGCTTTTCCGTAGAGCGGGCGAGACGAAGACGTAAAAACCCTCCAGGGGAGAAACGTCGGTATTATAAAAGTAAATAGTCCAGGAAATTAACCTACTTTGCGACTCTGTCAGATAGTACTCAAGCTACAATAAACTTTCAGGTCCTGAAAATAGAAGTGCACTTGAAACTTTCGCGCTGCCTGCCTCGCATCGGGAGGCTATCAAAGAAAATGTGGGAATCTAGGGAGATAACCCTTGTGGAAGAGGAGAAGAGTTATGCATTCTATAATTTTCGCAATTTTTACTCCACCGAAGCGTTCCATCAAAGGAGACACGAAAGCCGGTTTTTGCTTTGGCTTTTTTTGACCTAAAAATATTCGCATTTCGCTTAATTGCAAACAGGGGATGAATACAAATTAGAGTGGTGTGTCTTTTTTTGAAAAACAAGTATTCTCTAAATCGAAGCTTATGTAACAAGGGCGTCGTGATCTAATTTTCCAGGAAGTCGGTCCCTTTTGCGCATGGCCTAACTTTGGTAAATAGATTACCGGATGTTGGCGTTTTAGTCAACCCGGCTCTCGAAGACTCGAAGTTAATCTAATTATTTCCAGTTGAAAAAATATTACTGTTTTTTTTAAAGAAAATTGTATATATCTGTAACAAGGTTGTTTCCACAAATAAGGTTAACCCTAAAAAGTTTTTGTATCGTAATTTACCCAAAAGTTTAGGATTAAATAGGAAACCAAAAATTTTTATGCCAAACAAACGGAAATTCTATTACCTGCTTCAAACACTTTGGTAAAGCTTTTTTCAAGCAAATTTCAAGCGCATATTCGCTGAAATACTCGATAATTTTTCAGTAAATAAATTCGACAACAAAGGGAATAAATCACAAGAGGAAAAACTATGTGCATTGACCTATACACTCGTTTTATAGGTTCGTGTGTTACCCAAAATCAATAATGTGTAATGTTCCACAAACCTATATAAACAAAAAAAAATTATAGGTATTTCATTGTATCCATTGTATAATATTGAATTTAGAAGCTGTTTAATAACACAACAAAAAAGTCAACTCCTAATCTGTTTGAATAAATTCGTGTGGTATCGTATAAAATATGCATGAAATAAACTATTTTTATACCTAATATTGCTTATTTTTCAACACAATATTTTTGAATGGTTTTTTTAATAACACAGATAAACGCAGACGCTGTATCCATTGGAGACCATTAGCCCAAATGGCAATTTAAAATTTATTGAAACTCATAGCACTGCAAATAAAACTCTGGGTGCAACGGGAATAATAAAACAAAAGCGATGAAATACAACGCGGATTGCAGAATAAACACTTCAAAAAATATATTTGGTGTATCGATATAAATAATTTCAGTTTTTATTTCGAAAGAATGGTAAATGTTACTTTATTATAAAAACATACGTGGTAGAGTGTAAATAATATCCTAAATCGTTAATGGTTTGCGCTTTAAATATTACTAAAGGTAATTTGATATGGCAAAAAATTCCTGTGTTGAGGTTTTGTTGTTTTAGCTTCATGACTCAGTTTTAAAAGAAGTATGAAACTTTAAACACGAGACCTTCTTCTATGTAAAACCTTAACTCTTATCTTAATCTCGTTAAGGTAGTTTTCTCAACAACAGAATAATTTTCTCAGATCTTTGGTAACTTATTTTCTTTCTTATGTCGTTGTAACATGTATTTTTCAGATTTATACAACTTGAATTCTAATGAGTACTAATTCTTATCTAAGGGAAAAGAAAGTATTACCTTGAATTTATGCTAAATAGCATCCCAGAAATAACTGGAAGAGGTGGGGTAGTTTTAAGAAAATGGGCAGTCTAAATACTAAATACCATTCTATTCCTGAGGGATTTGTTGATGTCTTGATTTGAATAATTTCTTTTTATCCTCTCAGAATAACTTGTATTGAATTAATCACTTTCTTTTGGTCAAATTGAACATGTTTAAAACATGTCGCTTTTATTTTTATTTACGTTGCATAATAATTAATACTAATTCCAGTGTTACCGTGAAACTCAATTTAGAGCCAAAACTAAATTCGAAACTGAAATAGTTTCGGCCGAAACCGAAACCATTTTTCTTAGGAATTAGTACAAAACTACAATTGTTAAATAAAATTAAGGTTTTTCATACTATGTTAACCGTGAATGTCCGTGAAAGAGAGAATTTATTAACACTGGAACTAAAAACTTTTGGGTTTAACCATCCTAAGAGACATGTGGCTAAACTCAAATGTTCTTTTAGGTCTAAAGTTAGCTTTAGTATTGGTATTAGCTCTACTTTTAGCTGTTATTCGGTTTTAGATGTTTGTATACTTGTATCGAACTAAAACTAGAACTAACACTAGTCCTAGAACTAGAAAGGTTCAGGTTTAGCCATACGTCTTAAGACGCACGGCTAAACCGAAACTTTCTAGTTCTAGATCTAGTGTTAGTTCTAGTTTTCATTTTTTGTTCACTCCAGATTGTTTAAAATTCTTTTGAAACTAAAACTATAACTAATACTAGGCCTAGAAGCTAGCTTCAGAACTAACACTAGACATAGATTCAGAAACATTAGGATTTAATCGTATGTCTCTTAAGACGGCTAAACCCTAATGTTTCTTGTTCTAGGTTTAGTATTACACTTGAAGCTAGGTTGGGTTAGGTTCGGTTCCGTCTTAAAAGACGTAGGACTAAACCCATCTGTTTCTATTTCTAGGTTTATTCTTAGTTCTAGCGTTAGTATTAGTTCTATTTTTAGTTGTACAGTGTATAGTGCTATGGAACTGGTAAATCATGTTTTCGGGTGGTTATTCAAAAATTAACTTGCTGATATCAATTCTTTGAATGATTTCTTGTTGTTCTATCAGAACAACTCATAGGGTAATATTATCAACTATTGTCTTGAGTGTTCTGTTTTCTTGATTCTTGGAAGAGTGCTTTGATTACACCCACACTGAAGATACCCAATCCTTCCAATCATTATGGTTTAAGGCCGATTAGTACATTAGTTGTAATTTCTAAGATTTTAGAAAGAATTGTTGCTTATCAACTAAGGGAACATTTGGAAACGTTTTCCATATCAAAAGTAAATTAAAAGTAATTAAAAAGCCGTGGTATTCTTTCCTAAGGTTTCGAATTTTATTAAATTCTTCTATAATATCAATTGTCAGTGGTATAACAGTTGTTATGTAACAGGTTAATATTTAAAAACAGCCTCAAACAAAAATAAAGAGACTGTAATTAAAAAAAATCGAATTCAGCACACCATTTCTATACAGGAAATGCCAAATATTAATCTTCAGGAAGCCGCCACAGTGTGTTCTGAATCATCATATTCCAAATGTTTGTTTTTGGAGATGTGTTGTACAAGGATAATAATAACGTAGGTTAATTCTGTCATCTTACAGCGTGACTTTGAAAATGTCAGTGACATTTATTATCGTTTAATCAATTTGCATAACTGTGCCCATTCCCTCCCTCTAGATGACTCTTCTTTTAGATGTGTCTGATATTAGGGTGTTCTTGTTTTATAGTTGTCTGTCTTTGCTGGAATGCTATCTCACCCTTTATTCCTGGAGAGTTTCTTGGTTTAGTTGGGTAGGCTTATCCTCGACGATGATCGACTGCACCATGATGATTTGTGAGGTGATCTGGCACCACGTGCTCTCGTTTGCTTGTTTCAACATCATGGATTCATTTTGCGGTTTACACTTCTTACATCTTCGACTTTAATTGCCGATCTAAGCCTTTAACCATCCTCTGATCAAGAATTTAATAAAATTCTAAAAAAGCTCAGGAAGGATGGAAGAGGCTTTTTAATTCAAATAATTTTTGGTTGATTATCACAATAAATTATTTCCACTCTTCACATTGTACAACCAGTACTCCTACTCCACAGTTTTCCATATTATTCGGTACACAATCAAGATTTAGGCAGGGTTACAGTTGTGCTACTGCTCTCTTGGCATTTATTGATACTATTACACTGTGGAGCATTTTCCGGGTGATTATCTGGGGGGTAGGATATTCTAAGTCAGGGTAAAAGTACTAGGTTAGCATAGTAAATCCGCCAAAGGGTTAGGCGTTATGAAACCAAAATTTTTTATTATGAAATTAATATGATTATTATGGTCATCAATATGATGACCTTTTATACTATTTCCTTATCTTTATGTTTATGTGCCGAGTTTTTCACTTATAACTCAAGAATCATTGAAGATTTCACATTTCATTCTTCAACGAAAAAAACAAATTCAAATTTTTGCTATCACAATCACCACCTTGAAAATTCATTATTTACGTCATCATCTGGACAACTTCAGCAGACAACCTAATCTGATGAACAAGGCAAACAAAATCATCAAGTTGTTATATCATTTGAAATAAGGTAAAATAAAAATAAATTACAGATACAGAGGGTATCGTTTAGTCCCCCACTCACTCTGAAAACTCTTCATCATCAAATATGCTTAGTATCTACCGTGCCCTGGTAGAGAAAAAAGTGGAATTATCTCTATATAAATATCAGGCGGATGATGTCCGTTTTCTGCAATGCAGTACTGGTATCAATTCCTCTCATTTATACTATGATAGCTTTTTTCAACTCTTGCACGTTTCTAGGATTATCGACGTCGACTGGGATGAAACACTTAAATCAGAAGAATCAGATGGTCACGGCACACCTTTGAAACGGGAGACTACTTATTCGGGAAAAAGACGATGTACAACTTTCACTAAGGATTATAAAAAGAATTCCATTGAGTAATAATACAGTACGAAGAAGGATCGACGAAATGGCTCAGAGTGTGAAAAACTTATATTAAACTTATATTTTATGTGACTACTTAAAAACATCTCAATTCTCTATACAGCTTGACGAGTCAACATTACCTGGAAATGAGGCTTTACTTTTAGCTTATGTGAGATTTGTGAAAGAAGAAAAAATTTCCCAAGAATTGTTATTTGCTAAATGTTTGGAAACTGATACGAAAGGTGAAACATTATTTACTGAATTAAAAAGATTTCTTGATGTAAAAGCTATACCCTTGACTAATATCATCTCCGTTGCTACTGATGGTGCTCCGGCAATGGTAGGACGACACCGAGGCATTCTGACGTACTTAAAACAAGTCATACCGAATGTGGAATTCTCTCTATATAAATATCAGTCGAATGATGTCGGTTTTCTGCAATGCAGTACTGGTGTCAATTCCTCTCATTTATACTATCGTGGCTTTTTTCAACTCTTGCACATTTCTAGGATTATCCCACAGCAATTAACGGTGGCTTACTTCTTAAATGGTTGACAGAACGCAATCGGACAGCAACTCTCGTTTTTTCCTCCAAATTGTTGAGCATAATTATTTCTATAAGGAATTTGGTCGTGAAGCTATTATTCAATAAGCATGTCGACGTAGGAAAAGATTTTTGTATGCTTGGACTTGTCATGATTTTGTCGACACTAATTGACACAGTTTTTTGAAGACTTTATCCAATAAAATAGTTCAACTCAATTTTCTGTATCGATATATAACCTAAATAGATACATTATTGGAAATTATACATTTAAGCCATAACTATAATTTGGCGAAGTATCAAATGAGAAATCACCAATGATTCTTGAGTTATAACTGAAAAAGTAAGCAAACAAACATCAAAACAAGGAATCAATAGAAATGGTCCTATTAAAAATGTTTGGCCTAAGTGCGCCAAACCCTTTGAAGGTTTTACTATACTATTTGTGCCTGTTTTTTTTAACAATACTTAATTAATCTTGGACAAGATAGAAATCCATCTTAGGTCCAATTCTGTATATAGTGTAAACAAGTAACCATTTTGGTACAACTTCATTATTCCTTTGGTTCTACTCAAACGTATATTGCTTAGAATTTTATTAATTATGATTTAAACAAATTGATTCATCGTGCTTCCATTACTGGAGTTCGAAAGTCCTTTGATATTAATGTTTGTGGTATTAGTTCATAGTCCAGTGATGTGACAATAAATTTGGTCGTTATCATCGATTCATCACTTGGATTTCATGCTCGTGTATCTAATTTACTTATGCAAATCTGGGCAGCACTGTGGCAGCTCTACGACAATCGCAACTTATTGAATGAGTATTTAAGTTTATTAATGCAATTATGTAATTCAATGAGATTACCTCCTTACAATTACTGTGACGCAGTTTATGATTGATATGGCTTTTTCTCTTCAAATTCAACATTTACAAAATACTTATATTAGATATGTATATATACTTCTTTGGGCTAACTGGTGGAACATGTCGCAACTAAGAAAATATTATCTGGAATCCCGACCTATTTTACGACTAGAATTCGTTTCCGTTGTGATGTACATAACATTATTGTTGACATCGTTTCAGACTTTTTATTCCTCTCAACTGTCAATGGTCAATTTGCTATATTATTTGCAGTTTATACAATGGCATCCCGTTAAGGATTTTGCAGTAAAGTGGGCATGACTTGGCCTTTGATGATTTCTATGTTCACTGCTTTCTTTCTAGTTTTTAAACCTTATTGTGTTTTATTATTTTGATGTGCATCTATAAATATAATTATTACTATTATATTCGGTGACATCAAAACCTTCAATCACCTTTAATAATTAAGTAATCTATTGTATTCAATTCAATGTTAAAAAGGAATCGCGGTAGGTAATTTGTGTTAAGAAAAATGATTATTTTTAAATATTAATCACCCTTTATCTAATTTCTTTTTCAATACATCACTATTTTCATATCGAGTCTTTGTTACAGTTGTACCTTGCCACTATTGTTCCATAATATGCATATTTTAGAACGTATTTTAAATCATAATACTATTATGTTGGTGTTGATATTTATCTTCACCAACGTGGTACGTTGCGCCTTTAAAATGAATTTTTCACCTCCAGAAAAGGCTCGGCACACCGCGCGTCCAATGGAGTATATATAGGACGATAACTCCGGAACCCATTTCCAGGACACATTACGGACCCGAGCTTCGAAATTATTTTTATGACCCGCGGCCATACAGAACTCGACAATAGACGTTCTCCCACAACGCCGAGACCTATTCCAGTCGCCTCGAATGGTCTAGCTGCGCTGCGGTTTCTGCTGAAAGATGGATCTAAATTCCGGCGAACTAAAAAGCTTTAAAAAGCTAGCGATACGACGACGACAGCGACGACGGGGTCGTAACGAAATTTTTGAATGGAAAGCTCTCGTACGGAACCTTCAGGAAGGCGTTATCCAGTCGCGACCGCATTGATTGCGTACATTTGCATATGCAGATGTGCGAGCGGTGTGCACTCATTTTTTTACAAAAAATGGGAACGGGATGTAATCACCACGTGTGGAAAAATAGCGGATGGGGGAGGGGAAACGATGGGCGGAAATGCGTTTTCCATTCTGGGCCGTAGGGGACGTTTTACAACGGCGATTCCGGCTCGAACGACGGTGAAGGCGCGCGGTACTTTCCTCCTCTTTTATTCTTCGCCTTTATTTTCATCGGGCGGGTGTATTTTCGCGGAAAGCAAATTTTATATGCAAATTTGTGGCCGCCTTTGCTCCTTTTGTTGCGAATTTATGTCCGGGAATTTACGTAGGCGACAGGGCGAGTTCCTTATCTGATATAATTTAAACGTGACTTTACAAAACGCCACAGTGTTCTAGTTTCCGGCTACACTTTTCCTGTTCCCATTTACATTGTACAAACTTCTATTTCACTAAACGATACAATATTTTTTAATTTCCTTTAAACAACCAATTATTATTTAAGATTTATTTATATTCACCCCCACACATTTTACGGTCATCCCATTAAAATTGGACACAAATTGTTATTCCCGGCCAATTCAACCAATTTAGACTTAATGTCAACTCTTAAATTTATTGCCTTATTAAAATCTCTTGGGAACGAACAATTTCGCCAATTTTGGAATTTAATTTGGGCTACAACTCGTTCTGTCTGCAAAAGGGACCTGTCCCAATAATTTATTACATTCGGGCAATTTTTCGTCCTTTAAACCTGAATTATTACATCCACTCAAAATAAAAGTTCAAAACATAGGAAATTCAATTTATAGAACCTACGCGCAAGATATCCTCTTCCGCAAAAGCAAACGTAGCTGGAAATTTCCGGGCATCCAAAATGCTCTTTTACTATCGATCCACAGCTTGTCACTGATTCATCAATCAGTGCAAATTAATTGGCCAGCCTAACGGACCCCTCCATTAAAATTGGTTTTTGTGCCAGTACTGTGATATTGATTCATCTGGATACTGAAAGCGTGTAAAAACATTGATTTTACAAGAAATCCAAACAATATTTGCATGTCGGAAAACTCATTTCTAACCTACACGACGGTTAGAAACACTCCAACGTTAAAGACTAAAATCACAAAACGTTTACTTTCGTTTATATTACGATAACATTTCCTTAGACTATTCTAAACACGAGATTTTACATGTAGCTACAAACTACCCTCTAAATTTAGATGGTACTTTATGTGAACCATTACTAGGGATGCGACAATTGTCCTCCGTCGTGAGGACGCCTTTTATGTATCAGTTTATGGTGTAATAACGTTGTCACTAATGTTAATTACAGATGCACACGCCCCCTTAAGCACCAGAACGTTGAGTGGCCCATTAAAAGGTTCCCCGAAACAATAAGCCTCGATCCGGCAATTCGCATCAATTTTCAGCATTGTTCATGGTTAGAACTTAAATGGAAATTCGATGAAACTAAAATACTAAATTACGTTCAATATTGCATAACAGACTGTTTTTTTAAATTATGTATAATTCCCATTAAAATTCCCTTCAGGAAAGTTATAATTTAATGACGCAGTAATAAATATTCCAGGTTCGTACCAACCAGAAAACCGATAAGAGAAAGTTGTCGAATAATGCCAATTAGGGACTTGCGGCCGTCTTTTGAATCTCGAAGGGCTTTTCCGGAAGTATTCCGTAACCGAATAACAATCGGTCCCGTGAGGTACGCATTTCAAAACTTCCCATTTCGAATTTCGGGATCTCCAACATAGCTCGTTCGATATCTCGACCCTAATTAATAGCAATTAATCATATCGGAAAGCTGAGAGAAGATCTTTTTACCCCACCCAAACCCCTCGATTCACCGACAACGCATTATCAACTAATATCTTTAGAACTAGCCCCGATGCCATTAATTACCCATAAGTTAGTGGAACTGTGACAGCGGGGTAATGCGTCTTGTGCAACAACGCCTCTTTGAATCTATAATTGAACAAAGTTTAAAGATAGACCAAATCGGGTCTTTATCAAGTTTAATAGGGTTTTGGGTGGACAGGACCACCCTGAAAGATCGTAAAAACGTATTAGTTCGAATTAATTAAAGTATTCTTTTTTTTATTTCAGATCCTAATTTCCAATAAGGGTAAGTACCTTTAAATCAACTTTTAAATTAACGAAGTTTGTGCACAGAACATACATCGCCGGAAGGAAGAGAATTCATCAAAGGATTGCTTCCTATAATTCAATTACGGCATCCTTCGTTTAATTAACCCGATCGCGCAACGTTTTGATGTAGCCCTCTCATAAATATTCAAACGACCCGGACGTGATTGAAACAATCGCAACGTCAGATCCTCATCGATTAACCAGATTTTGCCATTTCGAACGTGTTGACCATAGCTCGTTTCGCACTCCGTCTCTTACAACAACCCAGTTTGGGTTAACCGGATAATCCGAAGTGAAAAGAATTTTACTGCATTGTTTGTGTGTCCTGCAATGCTGGAACATCCGACATGCCGTACGCAGAGTAATTTGCTAATTGATGAACGGAATTCTCTCTTCATCTGGGTCAATATAATAATTATTTATTGCACGGTGCACAGTATGTACGAGAACATGGTTGAGATGTTAACAGTACCATAATTCGGAATTTCAGACTTGTAGTATGTTAGATCTGATAGTGTGTCAATGGTTAAGACCGGTATTAGATTTACTATCTGACAATATGATTTATATAGTTACTGGTGGACGGTATTGATTGTACGCTTGAGTTGTGGCTTCAAATTATTACAACTTCCTAAATTTTCATTTTCGATTTCAATTCTGATCGCCAACTAGATTCGAAAAAAAAATAATAAACCATCCCCGGACGTTTTCACACCTGAAATTCAATAATTCGATGTTGGGTTTATTAAATCGAGTTTATGAACCGTTGAATAAAACGTGTTGTATGAAAATGCGGACATTGAAGATGACCGTTTCATTGGACTGCACGCGAACTGGGTTGTAAAATGGAAATATCGATTTTCAATGGGATGCCGCGATGACCCGGACACGGTAAAGGTATGTTTTATATTCGCTCTGTGCCATTTCCGGTCCGAACCGTATAAAATGTCGGAAAGCCACCTCCGTGTTAACACCTGTACGCAGTAACGTCCCTTTGTTTTACCAGGGTAGTTTTCGGGAAATATTTCGGATTCCACATCGGTGCTCAATTATCGTTCGAACGAGAACGTTTCGAATTTCCTTTGTGTCCCACAAACAAAATGATACGTTCATGTAAACCTTATTTTCAAATAAAAATTTGATCAAAATCATGTTTCAAACTGAAAAATATAAACTGTATCAATGTGTGTTACTGGAATTGTTATTGTTAACACTGTTTATATTCACTTCTACTGTAAACGTGATTTCATATAACTTGAAACCTATAACCCAATTTTATTTTATGTAAAATTCATTCTATTTGATTGTAAAAATAAAATTGATGATGATTAGATAAATAACAATAATAATAATTATATAAATAACTTTTTGAAATCCTATTTTCACCAATTATTAATTAGGTTTTTTTTTAATTTACTTCTGGTGATATTCAAATTTATTTATTCTAAACTAGTTTCGAGCCTTGCTCTTCTTCAGTAGATACCTACTAGTTTACAACATACACTTAGCAGCAGAAGTCTGCGTACAAAAAACTTCTAACACTTTAACTGAAAAAATAAGGGTCATGATCTAATGTGATAAACTTCAATTTTTTTTTATTTTGTGTATTAACTACATATAATTCTATTAACAAAATATGCATCAATAAAACAGAAATATTAGTTACAAAAAAAAATTAAAATTAAAAATTCTCCAAATAATGCGTATGCAAAAATCTGCGTACAAATAAAGACGCCTTCTCCAAAATATACTTATTTACTTAAATACGTAGTTGGCGATGTACGCTTTCCGATTTAAATAAAAGATAATCGGTGTCAATTATATTAGCAGAGGCTTAGAAGCTAAAAGTTAGAATGGACACGAAAGGAAAGGAAATTGAATTGGGAGAGAGAAAAATTATTGTAAAGTTATGGAAAGAGGGAAAATCTTTTCGAAAAATAGGAGAAACTGACGGCAGGTCACACTCTTCCATTCAAAGAGTAATTAATAAGTATAAAAACACTGAAGATTACCTCTCACGTCCGCGATCTGGTAGACCACCCCTTTTAACAAACCGAGAGAAGCGAAAAATTGTACAGCAGGTTAGAAAAGAACCTAGGCTAACGGCAAAAAAAATAGTAGAAAATGTACAAGAAGAATTTCATAAAACTATCAGCAAAGATACGGTGAGAAGGACGTTAAAAAAAGCTAACTATCACAGTCGCGTTGCACGAAAAAAGCCATTTGTGTCAGAGGTCAATCGTCAGAAGCGGATCGCCTTTGCAAAAAAACTCTTAGACAAGCCCATTGAATTCTGGGAGAAAGTTCTCTTTACAGATGAGAGCAAATTTTGCATTTTAGGCATTAAGGGTAAACAACTTGTATGGAGAAAACCTAATACTGCCCTTAATCCCGAAAATTTGAAAGCGACTGTAAAACACGGAGGTGGTGGAGTTATGGTTTGGGGGTGTATGTGCACCAAAGGGGTGGGAAGGTTGGTTTTTATAACATCGACAATGGACCATAAAATGTATATAGACATTTTAAAAAAAAATTTGAAGCCTAGCATCGAAAACTTGGGCTTGGGGCCCGAATACTTTTTTCAACAAGATAATGACCCCAAACATTGCGCCCACAACACTAAGCTTAGGCTACTATACAATACCCCAAAGCAACTTAAAACACCTCCACAATCGCCGGACTTGAATCCCATCGAACACCTCTGGGATTTACTGGAACGCAGGATTCGGCAACACAACATAACGTCGAAGGAAACGTTAAAAAATGTTATGATTGAGGAATGGGCCAAAATCAGTTCGGACGAAACGAAGAAATTAGCGCACTCCATGCCTAAACGTTTAAGGGAGGTCATTAAACGTAAAGGTTATCCGACCTCATATTAATATAGAAACAATGATCTCGTTTATGAATTTTTTATAAATACTGTCCTGACTTGTACGCAGATTTTTGCATACCCGTTATTTGTAGAATTTTTAGTTTTGATTTTTTTCTGTAACTACTGTTTCTGTTTTGTTGAAGCATATTTTGTTAATAGAATTATATGTATTTAATATACAAAATAAAAAAAAATCAAGTTTATCACATTAGATTATGACTCTTATTTTTTCAATTAAAGTATTACAAGTTTTTTGTACGCAGACTTCTGCTGCTGAGTGTATGAAATATAAATTATACATATTAATACAATAGTGAAATCTTACGTAATTGTTAAAGAATTAAAAAAATGTATTGAAATTTTTCAAAATGTATGTCAAACGTTATTATACCTTAATGGTTAGTCAACTTAACTACAGTCAATATACCTGAGGAGGTTGTAACATTGTTGTCTCTATTAATAAAATTCAATTTAATTGGTACGTGAAACCAACATACTCCGGACGTTACTTATGCTATTATTCAAATCACAATTTAAAACATAAAATTTTTACAGTTTTGTGCATGAAACATAGAGTTACTCAAATTTGTGAAAAGGATTTTTTAAAGGAGGACTTAGAATTTCTTAGAAGTAATTTTATTAACAACGGTTATCTACTAAAACTAATCAATAAATTATTGTTTTCAACTTCTAATGTCAATATCGCAGAACAGGTCAGTTTAACAAATCCAACTTTATTAGAAACTGAACCTTTGGTATATAAAAAGCTTCCTTTTATTGACAAATTAAGTGAATCCTTAAAGAAAACTCTCACAGTCATTGATAATATAAAGATTACAGACTGCTATGAAAATAAATTAGGAAACCATTTCACTACATTAAAAGATAAAACTGAAGACAAATACAAATCGAATTTAATATATTGCATTTCATGTACCATCCATGTACCATCACAGTCATGATGGTAGATATGTTGGCCAAACGTCCCAATGGTTAAAAAATAGTACATCAAAACATAAAAGTAATTGCCGGTTGAACAAAACAGTTTGTGCATTATCCCAGCATGTTCATGACTGTACACACACTTTTATTTTCGATGAGGTCAAGATTTTAGACATTGAAATGAACTATCATAGTAGACTTTTTCTCGAAATGATTCATATCAATTATACAAAAATTGCTATCAATTTTAAGATGGATACACAGAATTTGAGCAATGTTTATGCTTACTTATTTACAAGGGACAAAACTAACCAAAACTTTAATTCAAACCCACATTATGATGATTCCATAGTTGGAGTGTCTAATTACTACACAGACATGATATTCTGAAGTTTGGTCGTTTAGCTTGTTTAAAAATTAATATCTTGTAATAATTTTAATTTTCCTATTGTTAATTTTCGGCTTTGCCTTTGTAAATTCTTAGAAAGTCATAATTTTTGTAATCTTTGAATTTTGAAACTTTACCGCTTTTATTATATCGTTCGTTTCATTGGTCTCATTCTGTGTCATGCGCATTGTGTTTTATTTCAAACTGGGTTGCAGTCACGAACAAGTTTTTTCTTAAAAGATTTTTACACGTTTATAAAATCCATTTTACATTGTTCATTGGTTTGTCCATTTCGTGATGTCCTTTTTACAATTTTAAAGTTTTAACAAAATGTTTTAATATTTTAATATGTTCGACACGATTAAGTAATGCTGTGGCGATTTTCATAATTTCAAGCTTCGTATAACAAGTATGTTTCTCTAGAATTAGTAAAATTAATAAAAAGTTGTTCTTTTCTTCATTGTAACTTGACATGTTGGTTCCATTTAACCTCATGGTTTTTGACTTGAAATTTTCCATTTTAGCGTTTAAATGCTCTGAAGAAGATTGAATAAACAATCAAAATATTAGCAATTAAAAAAGCTGTTTTAATTAACATACTCTTTGGACCGTTCATCCCGAATTAAACACATTTCACTTAAACGTTATTATGTGACGTTAGTTGGTAATACAGAACGTTAAAACAAAATTTAAAAATTTAACAATGTAAACGACCCAAAACTTTATTATTATTATGTCGTCAAACACCGCCATCAAACACATAACTCTCTTCCCCTTGTACATGAAATAGTTATTTTTGTTTGTGTTCTTTACTTTTGTATTTTCGGTATGGATCTCTCAGGCAACTATAGATTTGTTTTTGGGTGGGGATAATTTGTTCATTAAGGCTTATAATAATACTGTTGGTTTCAATAAACTTGTTGATTTCGTACATTTCCATTATTTCCATAAGGTTGCTTTTATTAACTTGGTGTAGTAATTTAATATTTTTATTTTCATCAAATATGTGGTTGTTGAAAATTAGATATTTTCCGAATGCCGATTTTGAGCTGTTTTTATGTTCTTTAAGCCTTAGTACCACCATCCCATTCGATTCTTATCATGATGAAACTCATAAAATGGCAGCATACCGGGCTTATCTCTACAGAGCTTTCCATTGAAAAAACTTGGAACAACAAGACCTAGAAAAAAAAATCGAAATTATCCACCAAATTGCAAACGAAAACAGCTTCCCACCGACATATATCCAACGAATGTTTTCGAAAATACAAAGCAAATATAACCTTCAAGAAATAACTTCCCTATACGACCGAAAACCAAATACACCAACAACGTACAGATACATCACCTACCCAGGAAAAATATCCCATAAAATCTAGAAAATGTCCCATAAGTTCAAAATAACAATAACATTTAAAAACAAAACCAATCTTAAAGCATTATTAGTTAATAACGAAAACAAGACCACAACTCTTGCTAAAAGTGAGCAACTTACTACACCAACTTGATAAAAGCAACCTTATGGAAATAATGGAAATGTACGAAATCAACAAGTTTATTGAAACTAACAGTAATATTACAGGTCTTAATGAACAAATTATCCCCACCCAAAAACCAATCTATAGTTGCCTGAGAGATCCATACCTAAAATACAAAAATAAAGAACACAAACAAAAATAACTATTTCATATACAAGGGGAAGAGAGTTATGTGTTTGATGGCGGTGTTTGGCGACATAATAATAATCAAGTTCTTCTGTTAAATTTTCAAATTTTGTTTTAACGTTCTATATTACCAACTAACGTCGCATAATAACGTTTGACATACATTTTGAAAAATTACAATTAATTTTTCTAATTCTTTAATAATTACGTAAGATTTCACTATTGTATTAATATGTATCATTTATGTTTGATATGTTGTAAACTTGTAGGTATCTACTGAAGAAGAGCAAGGCTCAAAACTAGTTTACAATAAATAAACTTGAATATCACCAGAAGTAAATTAAAAAAACCTAATAATAATTGTTTCATTATTTGGTTCAAAGTAAAATGGCCAACACGCTTAATGATGATTTGTTGATAATGAGCTGATTAAGCTCGAAACGTCGGAACTTTTAAATATTTTAAATCTTTAAATAAATTGGAAATCATTTTCCAATTTGTTTAAGAAAATGTCAGCTAGTCAACAATTTAAGGACGAATCCATTAGCAAACCTTCATCGTAACTGTAGAACTTGTTATTAAATAAACAGAAATTGTGGTCTATATATCTGTCATTTTAATTCTTAAAATATCTTTAAGTAGTGTACAAATTCGTAATATCGGAAACTAAAATAATCATTCTGGACTGGTACATTATTACGGTTCTCTATTACGTTATTTCTAATTTTTGTACTTTGTTCTGGTTGGAAGTTAATTTCGCTCATAGAGAAGTCTATTAAACATTTTGCTATAGATAACTATATATCTGTAATTGTAGGACCCCTTCCTGATGACGAGGGTTCTGCTCTGAAAACATGTAGAAAGAAAATAAAAATAAATGCAACATCGTCGAGTACAACAGCCTTTTAATCTTGATTTTATTACTACACGAAGCTAAGAAAATGTAACAATAATATTATATAATATATTATGATAGTAAATTTACCTCAATGGAAACCATGCTGACATTAGTATATAATTCAATTTTGGATGTTACAATGTGCTCAATTAGTATATTGGCCACTAATTCTTTACATAGCACTTTTCTTTCGTCTTGCAAACTGGGCAAATTCTACTTAATTTTCATATCTTTTGTTCACTTTTTATTCTTGAGTTCTGTATGATTTTGATAACAGGGGACATTTTGTAGATATTCATGAATATGATACTAGGAATAAAAATAAAATTTATAACAATTACTGCCATTTGGACATAGTCAGACAACAAACTATCAATTGAATTAATAGGAGGGACTGATAGAAGAATTTATAAAGGTAGCTTAAAAAATGTGTGAGTTACAAAGCATTTTATTATGTGTATGACTTCCTACATGCAGGGATCGGATTGTAACCACCATACGCTCGTTTTTTGTTCATGCTTGTGTATTTATTAGAGGTATTGTATGAAAATGTGCTTATTTGGACGATGGTATGAGATGCACCTTTATAATACAATAAAGCATTATAAATAAAGTATGTAAGTACGAATGTAAGAGTGCAGGGAAGGTATCCTTAAGCAAAATGTAGAAACCCCATCCGGGTCTATTACAGCACTTTTCAGAAAGATTCCTTTATTTCGCCGTATTTGACTTTGTAGTTACTTAATGGGAAGAATTATGACTAAATCATGAAAAGCGTAATCGGTACTAGTAAGTTCAATAGATTAAGTTATCTCATGTTGGAAAATTAGATAGACTTTCACCTGCGTATTTGAGAAAGCCAAGAAATCTTATATTGTTCCTGCTCATGTTAACAAAACGCCAAAAGTACTGTGATTCCTTTTTTATATGTATGTCAAGGATTTGACATATTCTCCACGAAGTCTACTAAAATGATACTTTTTTTACGATGTCTGGGAAAATCTGCTAACAAATATCTGATCTAAGGTAATGACCAGTCAGATAGTGTGGGGTTAGGGTTATGAAATACCCCGACCCACTAAAAAACCCTATTATACCTGTTCTCGTATACTCCGAAAACTACCCATAAGGCTTTCTTTCGGAGAAATAAAAATTTTTCAACTCCACATTTACTATTTTAAAAAACGCTTTTTTCCTCAAACTTTTTATTTCAATTACGTACCTCACATAGTTACCCACTATATTCCACTTTTTCTGGCTGTCTAATACAATACTTATTAAATTTTTTGGTGTTAATGAAATTCCAATCTTGCTATACATTTCTTCTCTTTTCCAAGTCCATCTTTTACAATTAAAAAACATGTGTTCAACGTCGTCAACATTTAGCAATATGGGCATTTATCACTCTCGGCTCTTTTATGTTTATATAAATGAACTCTATAGCAGCCATATCCACTTAATAATTGGGTTCTCTAAATATCCATGGTGTAATGTTTGGCTGAATACGTTTTGTCTATCAAGCCTTGCCAGTATCTACAGTCCTTCTATTATTTCACTCATCTATCACCTTATCAGGATTTTCTACAATGTCTACATCTTTGCATCTTTTCCGAATTAATAAATCAATTGGCAACGATCTTCTTATAACCAATAGAGCCTCGTTAGATATAGTCCTCTATACACTAATAATGTTGATAACTAATTACCAGCCTTTGCAGTCTGGTAAGTTTTTTAACCTGAATTTTAATTTTCATAGTGTTTTTCCAAATTCTACAAGCGTAAAGAACTTGAGAATGTAGCACAGATCATATAATTCTTCTTTTATCAGCTCCCGGGCTATACTTGTACCGTTTTCTATACTTTTGAATAAATATACTTCACATGAGCTTCCCACTTCAGGTCTCTGTCAATCATTACACCTAAGTCTTTGAGTACCTTATTACACTTTACAGGTCCAGTTACATCAATTTCTCCCCTATTTTTTCTACTATTCATTAAGACTCATTCCGTTTTCTCTGGAGTGAATACTAAACCCATAAACTCTAACTTATCTACAATTTCTTTGATATCTCGTTGTGCAATGATAGCAATGCTTTCCTTATCCTAAGCATCTGCATATCATCTGCATATGCCACTAATTTAACATTTTCTATTAGCATATCGGTTAAAATTAGTTGAAAAAATATATTCCAAAGTAATGGTCGCAAACCACAACCCTGTGTGACATCTCTTGTCATAAGAAAACTAACATTACCGCAAACAACATATCTCTACCTGTTTCTTCTCCATATATCTAACTTCTGTTCCCATGGAGCAGAACCAAAAGCGTTTTTGACATCTAATGTTATTAAACAACACAATTTCCTGTTTCCTCTGCTGAATTTATCTGCACTTCTGGCTGCATTTAAAACCTCTTCAATTGCATTAACAGTAGATTTTCCTATTCTGAAACCATATCTTCCAAAATCTTTTCTTTCAAGATAATTTTACATAATTTATCAAAGCAATCTAGCAAACATAGAGGCGGCCTGTAAGCTGTTTTTCCTTGCTTTCTTGGTTTTTCAATTAGTACTTTCCTGATTTCCATATATCAGGAAAAATCCTCTGTTTCAGCAGTACATTGTACATATTCGTTACTTTTACTGGATATGCTTGTACAAGCGTTGTACGGTCTAGGAGCCCTTTTATTTTACTATAATGAGATTTTCTATAACATTTATGGTACTGATTTTTTAATCTAATTCATATTAGGTGAGTTGAATCATAAATAATATATAATATGTTGTTCTATAGATATTCAACTCTAAACGTTTGGTTAGAATACGTAATCAACCTTGGAAACTATCTAAGCGCTGAAATCAGTGGCAGGCGAAACATAAAAATTAAATTTATTTGAAAGTTTTATCGATGTTTGGAAAGTTTCGAAAGGGAAGAATGTTCAGAAGCATGGTTAAACCCAAATCTTTTAGGTCTAGTGTTAGTTCTAATTTTAATTTAAATTCAAATACACAGGGTTATCAAATCTGTTTGTAAAGTACTCTATTTGAGGAACTATTCATTGTAGAGGCAAACTCACAAACATTTGTTCGTTATTCCATATCTTTCCTGACACTATTCGATTTCTTAGTATCACCATAATTTCTGCACTAACTTATTATTAGTGTTGATCAACACAAAATCACAACTAGCCAAAACACGACTAATTTTCGAAACTCAAGCTTATTATTAAGTGTTTAAGCTTATAATTTAAACCTTTAAGTTTTAAAGATAAGATGAGCTCAATTCGGATACCACAATTTTAATGTTTATTGCTTCATATAATAAACTCAGGAGTGTGCCAGAACTTGACTAACAATAATTCTGACTTGAAGACGGTAAAGGGGACAAATCCGTTTCACGATGTGGAAGTAAATCCTTTGCAAACATATTACACGTATTCTCATCTATGAAGTTGAGATCATCATTGTCTATATATTTGGGGTGCTATAATTTCATGACTTGCTTTGAATAAATTTTAATATTTATAACCTACTTTTAATAAAAAAAATCATTTAAAATATAAAAAAAGGCAAAACAAAGGGCAACTTTGTTTATTAATATAATCACGTAGTGTGAAATAGGATGACAAGTCAAATACTGGCCCGCTAGTTTATACATAATACATTGTGGGAGAGGAGTTAACCTCTCTGAAGAAATTGAATGCGCTGTGCTTCCCGGTCATTTGCATATTATTGTGCAACACAACTCAACGATATGCAACGCAACGAGCCCAGAAGGCGTTCGGCGAGTTCAAATGCGCGGTTTTATATTTATTAATCCGTCCTGGGCATAGTAATAACCTTTTATTTCCAGCGCTCATACTCTTCGTGACTCAAATGCTAAGCAGGTGCGCGTTTGGCGGTTGATGGCCGTCGAGAATCCTGGACAGCGTTTTAAACTATCCAGCAATGCCATGTCGGAAGTCGTTATACATAATTAATTTTGAGTAATTACCTGGTGGTTTATGTCGTTGCGCGGTAAATAAATATTTACTGAAGAATTTTGAAATGTACTTAATAAATCCCACAAAAAATATTTGGGTGTTGTAAGCGAACGTTATGCATTCCTTAATTTTATTAAAATTAAATTATTTACTTACCCGGTGCGTTTAATCTTATGCAAATGCGTAAATCACCGGCCTCCCAACAGAATTTTCGGAATTTAGAGCCGCGCGAATGCGCAAATTCTTGTTTACGCCGCACCCTAAATCCCTTTATCTTTTAATATTATCTTAATACCACGACGGGTAATTGCAAAATACCGAAATGCAATTTTCCCAAAACTGCTTTTTGAATATAAGAAGTATTTCATCCTTGCCGGATTAACAACACCGACATGGACCATCTCGTTTCCCCCCTTTCGCTTCCTTCTAGGTTGCTTATTACCTGCTGTCCGATTAAAGCTAAATAAGTTAGCCGCAGGGAAAAAATGCGGGAAATTAAATTTGTAATGAGATTTTTTATCTTAACTCATAAATTAATTTAACGTTTCTGTATCCGGGTTTATAATAATACGTTGAAATCACAAAAGATTCTATTTAATTTATTTTAAACGGTAGATAAAAGCTTAACATATAACCTATTTTTTTCTGTAGCCTCAAGCTGTCAAATTATTTATAGCAGGTGGTCGAACCACCCTTTAATAATCGTTCCAGTTTTCGCTATTATTCTAGTCGAGTATATTGATTGCCCTATATTATAAAATACTCTGTGCGAAGCTTTAATTATATTAAAAGCTAATTTTATATGATACAGGGAGTGGTCGTTACACCCAAAACTTGAGATTAAAAATTTTTATTTGCTCTTTAATCTATATGAAACGAGGTTCATTTTTGGTTAATTCTAGTTTTATTTCAATAAAAAATACAGTTGTATGTCTAGTGTTAACTGTAGTGTTGGTGTATTAGCTCTACTTTTCGCTATTATTCGGATTTAGATTATTCTATACTTGCATCGAACTCATATATTTTTTTTTGTATACTTGTTTCGGTGTAGCCGTGCGTCTGAAGACGAAAAAAGAAACAACGAAAAAACGTTCTAGGTAGAAATGTGCAAATTACGTGAGTCCCGCCGAGTCACGATGGGTCATGCGTGACCATCGTGAGCGGGCATTAATTTTTGTACCACTCACGTGAACGTGCGTGATCGTGAGCAACTTTGTTTTTAACGGGACCCAGCGTGACTCGATTGAATCAGTTTCTTAAGTTTTCTTTAATAATATTTTACCGAACATAGGACAATTTTTTAGGATTTCTGCTGGTGTTACCGAAGATTCGGAATAAATTTCTGATGTTTTTCGGATTATTGTTAACATTTTCATCAACTAAAAATTGATGTCAACATTCTAATCAATTTTTTAAGCAATACGATTTTAGCGAAGTGCATATTTATTGTACAAACATTCTACAAACTAATGAAATAAAACAAAATTTAATTTAAATTTAAATGTATACTGAATGGATCCATAAGAATTGGTGATTTTCACCATTGTTTTGAACATCCGCATCCGCATATATTTTAACAGAGCTCCGGTCTGGTGAGCGTTCGGCATTAATAAATAAATTGTTCAAATCGTTTAAGCACCAATATCTCTAGAACTGATACTAGACATAGAACTAGAAATATCCGGACTTAGCTGTGCATTGGAAAACTGTTTCTGGTGCATTAGAACCGTTTTGGTTAATATATTTCTTAATCAATAAATTTTGTATTTTCTGCAAAGCGTTCTATTCAGTATTTATAATTATTTTGCATACATTAAATGAAGATGTATCTAACCAATTAGTGCCATTATGACACAACCCTAGCAATCTTTTTCTAGCTGTTGATATCTTTGACACCTTTGACACTCACAAAAACATCAAAATCTATTATTTTCAACAATAATCTATATTTTTAGTGCTTTAGAGCCAGTTTGATCACTCTTTTTTGTATTTTCTGAAAAACATCGCATTTAGTCATTTAGTATTTCGTAATTGTTTTGCACAATTTAGCTTAATTTTTTCTGGAAATCATCATTTATATTGATTAAGCAACCTGAAGATGTATAGAATCAATTGCTATCATTTTACGTTAGATGACATAAGGTATAGACCTATTAGAATCTTTTTGAAAATCTCAAAATTACGAATATTAACTGTTGAGTTTCGTGTTATGGTATGTACATAGATATAAATTTTGTATAAATTAATAAGTGTTAAAATTGTAATTCTATAGGCATTATAGTACATTTAATTTTGTACTTTTTATTATTAAGACGAATTTTATTTGTTGTTATATTATATTTGTTGTGTTGAAGATCAACAATGCTCAAAAGGTCCTGAAGATGGCCTAAACAGGGCCGAAACCTGTCGAACTATAACAAGTAAAATTCGTCTTAATAATAAAAAGTACAAAATTATATAAAAATATCTTTAATTTATTCAAAACGAAAAAACATTCCTTTAACAATATTATAGTACAATGTTAAAATATAAAGTCAATTTTAATCTATAAATTTGTTCAATACACTAGTAAGTAAAATGGAAAGCAGCTATTCTTCGTTATGTTGTATTGCAGTATCAGATAAATGATTATTTATTAATATAATAATTAATATAATACAAATTTATATATAAATTACATACAAATTTACCTAAAATAATTATTTTTTTTATATTTTGCAAGAAAATGGTTCAAATTGAAACTGAAACTCGTATGTGTCTAAACATAAATGTAATCTGCGATTCAAATCTAAAACTATAAATTATAAACTTGATCAAAAATATTAATATTGATAATTGTCTCTTAATATGGTTTGTTATGGATACTTTCAAAATCTTTCATGTAAGAATTAAATCATAAATATTTGAACAATAAATAATGTAAGAAAATAAATATAAATAACTATATAAGGGATTTGAATTACATTCTTAAGTACATAATTGTGGGAACTGTACTTACATACAGTGTATAAAAACATACAGTTTTTAACACACTAAAATACACCACTTTGGTAAAACAATATCTTTAGCTTACTTACTTCTTAACCTGTATACAGGAGAATTTTATCTCACGGATTAGCTATTCCTGATTTGGGACTTGCTCTCGATTTGGTTTTGATCTTCTTCTAAATAGTTCCTCTTCCCTTCATTATTATCTTCCGTTTCAGATAACTCATAAATCTCTTCGTTTAGGTCTACTATTTGTTGTTCTTCTTGCGATGTTCATTTAAGTATTGTTGTAATGAATTCATGAAATCACAGCGGTTGAAGTCTTCTTCGGTCCTTATGTTCAAGTCTTCTGGAAGCAATATCAAGTGTACTAGAAGCAGTATCAAGTCTTCCATAGGCAATATCAAGTGTTCTGGAACAATTTCAAATCTCTCAGAGGTAATATCGAATCTTCTGGAAGCATTTCAAGTCGTCTCGGAGCAACATTAAGTCTTCTAGATCTAGTATCAAGCCTTCTAGAAACATTTCAAGTCGTCCGGTAGTGCCATGAAGATTTTTAAAAGCATTTAAAGTCTTCTGGGAGCAACCTTAGGTCTTGTAGATGCAGTATCAAATCTTCTGAAAGCATTTCAAGTCTTCCAGGGACAGTATCAAATCCTTTAAAAGCAGCATTATGTTTTCCAGAGGCAGTGTCAAGTTGTTTGAAAGCAGTGGCAAGTCTTCTGGAAACATTTCAAGTCTTCTAGAAGCAATATCAAGTGTTTAAGAAGTAGTATCTAGATGATCTTGAACTTCTTTACATCCATTTCGTTAAATTCGCCATTTATAAGTTTATCTTTAAATGATTTTAATTTGTACTGGAACTTCTTCATTTGGAATTAGGTTGGGTCGGTCCAAGTAGTCCTAGATGACCCATGGGGTAACTATGTACTGGAACTTCTTCTTTTGAAAATAGGTCGGGTCGTTCCAAGTAGTCCTAGATAACCCATAGGGTAAGGTTGTACTGGAACTTCTTCTTTTGGAATTGGGTTGTATCATTGTTTGGCCTGCTATTAGACATATTCTTGGATCACATTGAAAGGCTAGATATGTCGATGACATGTTTGTGTATGAAAGAGAATGAATCTTAATTTTTTATTTGAAGAGCGCTTAATTTCTTGGATTTGTGCTTAACGAAAGTCAAAGAAAATTAATTGAATATGGTAGTATTTTTAAAAAGGCTATAGCCATAACTATCCCATATAATTCAAAACACCTCATGCCCCGAAAACTAGCTAATTATAAATTTTTAATTAATAAAAATTTCAGTTACCCATTAACACAGAAAAATAAGATAAAAGAAGTTAATTATATATTTGAATTAGCCCATAATAATGCCTTTCCTGAACATGTCGCTGTTAGGTTGATTTGCAAAGTTCAGAAACCATAGATCCTTTGTTAAGAAAGTTTCTTAGAGAAGTCTAGGACAACATTTGACGTTTAACGACATTGCTAGAAAAGCACAAAATGTTTTGTATAAATTCGAAATTTTGTTGGCATTTTAAAATAATAACACTATTTTAACACTTTTGTCAAACTATCATAAAAACATATACAATGTAATGAACGAATGTAGGATGTGTTGTTTTGGATGTGAAAGTTGGGAATGTACTCACTGTTCATAAGACAGACAGGCTAATATAATAATATCGAATCTTCTGGAAGCATTTCAAGTCGTCTTGGAGCAACATTAAGTCTTCTAGATCTAGTATCAAGCCTTCTGGAAGCATTTCAAGTCGTCCGGTAGTGCCATGAAGACTTTTAAAAGCATTTAAAGTCTTCTGGGAGCAACCTTAGGTCTTGTAGATGCCGTATCAAGTCTTCTGAAAGCATTTCAAGTCTTCCAGGGACAGTATCAAATCCTTTAAAAGCACTATTATGTTTTCCAGAGGCAGTGTCAAGTTGTTTGAAAGCAGTTGCAAGTCTTCTGGAAACATTTCAAGTCTTCTAGAAGCAATATCAAGTGTTTTAGAAGCAATATCAAGTGTTTTAGAAGTAGTATCTAAATGATCTTGAACTTCTTTACATCCATTTCGTTAAATTCGCCATTTATAAGTTAATCTTTAAATGATTTTAATTTGTATTGGAACTTCTTCATTTGGAATTAGGTTGGGTCGGTCCATGTAGTCCTAGATGACCCATGGGGTAAGTATGTACTGGAACTTCTTCTTTTGAAAATAGGTCGGGTCGTTCCAAGTAGTCCTAGATAACCCATAGGGTAAGGTTGTACTGGAACTTCTTCTTTTGGAATTGGGTTGTATCATTGTTTGGCCTGCTATTAGACATATTCTTGGATCACATTGAAAGGCTAGATATGTCGATGACATGTTTGTGTATGAAAGAGAATGAATCTTAATTTTTTTATTTGAAGAGCGCTTAATTTCTTGGATTTGTGCTTAACGAAAGTCAAAGAAAATTAATTGAATATGGTAGTATTTTTAAAAAGGCTATAGCCATAACTATCCCATATAATTCAAAACACCTCATGCCCCGAAAACTAGCTAATTATAAATTTTTAATTAATAAAAATTTCAGTTACCCATTAACACAGAAAAATAAGATAAAAGAAGTTAATTATATATTTGAATTAGCCCATAATAATGCCTTTCCTGAACATGTCGCTGTTAGGTTGATTTGCAAAGTTCAGAAACCATAGATCCTTTGTTAAGAAAGTTTCTTAGAGAAGTCTAGGACAACATTTGACGTTTAACGACATTGCTAGAAAAGCACAAAATGTTTTGTATAAATTCGAAATTTTGTTGGCATTTTAAAATAATAACACTATTTTAACACTTTTGTCAAACTATCATAAAAACATATACAATGTAATGAACGAATGTAGGATGTGTTGTTTTGGATGTGAAAGTTGGGAATGTACTCACTGTTCATAAGACAGACAGGCTAATATAATAATATCGAATCTTCTGGAAGCATTTCAAGTCGTCTTGGAGCAACATTAAGTCTTCTAGATCTAGTATCAAGCCTTCTGGAAGCATTTCAAGTCGTCCGGTAGTGCCATGAAGACTTTTAAAAGCATTTAAAGTCTTCTGGGAGCAACCTTAGGTCTTGTAGATGCCGTATCAAGTCTTCTGAAAGCATTTCAAGTCTTCCAGGGACAGTATCAAATCCTTTAAAAGCACCATTATGTTTTCCAGAGGCAGTGTCAAGTTGTTTGAAAGCAGTTGCAAGTCTTCTGGAAACATTTCAAGTCTTCTAGAAGCAATATCAAGTGTTTTAGAAGCAATATCAAGTGTTTTAGAAGTAGTATCTAAATGATCTTGAACTTCTTTACATCCATTTCGTTAAATTCGCCATTTATAAGTTAATCTTTAAATGATTTTAATTTGTATTGGAACTTCTTCATTTGGAATTAGGTTGGGTCGGTCCATGTAGTCCTAGATGACCCATGGGGTAAGTATGTACTGGAACTTCTTCTTTTGAAAATAGGTCGGGTCGTTCCAAGTAGTCCTAGATAACCCATAGGGTAAGGTTGTACTGGAACTTCTTCTTTTGGAATTGGGTTGTATCATTGTCTGGCCTGCAATTAGACATATTCTTGGATCACATTGAAAGGCTAGATATGTCGATGACATGTTTGTGTATGAAAGAAAATGAATCTTAATTTTTTTATTTGAAGAGCGCTTAATTTCTTGGATTTGTGCTTAACGAAAGTCAAAGAAAATTAATTGAATATGGTAGTATTTTTAAAAAGGCTGTAGCCATAACTATCCCATATAATTCAAAACACCTCATGCCCCAAAAACTAGCTAATTATAAATTTTTAATTAATAAAGATTTCAGATACCCATTAACACAGAAAAATAAGATAAAAGAAGTTAATTATATATTTGAATTAGCCCATAATAATGCCTTTCCTGAACATGTCGCTGTTAGGTTGATTTGCAAAGTTCAAAAACCATAGATCCTTTGTTAAGAAAGTTTCTTAGAGAAGTCTAGGAAAACATTTGACGTTTAACGACATTGCTAGAAAAGCACAAAATGTTTTGTATAAATTCGAAATTTTGTTGGCATTTTAAAATAATAACACTATTTTAACACTTTTGTCAAACTATCATAAAAACATATACAATGTAATGAACGAATGTAGGATGTGTTGTTTTGGATGTGAAAGTTGGGAATGTACTCACTGTTCATAAGACAGACAGGTTAATATAATAATATCGAATCTTCTGGAAGCATTTCAAGTCGTCTTGGAGCAACATTAAGTCTTCTAGATCTAGTATCAAGCCTTCTAGAAGCATTTCAAGTCGTCCGGTAGTGCCATGAAGACTTTTAAAAGCATTTAAAGTCTTCTGGGAGCAACCTTAGGTCTTGTAGATGCAGTATCAAGTCTTCTGAAAGCATTTCAAGTCTTCCAGGGACAGTATCAAATCCTTTAAAAGCAGCATTATGTTTTCCAGAGGCAGTGTCAAGTTGTTTGAAAGCAGTTGCAAGTCTTCTGGAAACATTTCAAGTCTTCTAGAAGCAATATCAAGTGTTTTAGAAGCAATATCAAGTGTTTTAGAAGTAGTATCTAAATGATCTTGAACTTCTTTACATCCATTTCGTTAAATTCGCCATTTATAAGTTCATCTTTAAATGATTTTAATTTGTACTGGAACTTCTTCATTTGGAATTAGATTGGGTCGGTCCAAGTAGTCCTAGATGACCCATGGGGTAAGTATGTACTGGAACTTCTTCTTTTGAAAATAGGTCGGGTCGTTCCAAGTAGTCCTAGATAACCCATAGGGTAAGGTTGTACTGGAACTTCTTCTTTTGGAATTGGGTTGTATCATTGTCTGGCCTGCTATTAGACATATTCTTGGATCACATTGAAAGGCTAGATATGTCGATGACATGTTTGTGTATGAAAGAGAATGAATCTTAATTTTTTTATTTGAAGAGCGCTTAATTTCTTGGATTTGTGCTTAACGAAAGTCAAAGAAAATTAATTGAATATGGTAGTATTTTTAAAAAGGCTATAGCCATAACTATCCCATATAATTCAAAACACCTCATGCCCCGAAAACTAGCTAATTATAAATTTTTAATTAATAAGTATTTCAGTTACCCATTAACACAGAAAAATAAGATAAAAGAAGTTAATTATATATTTGAATTAGCCCATAATAATGCCTTTCCTGAACATGTCGCTGTTAGGTTGATTTGCAAAGTTCAAAAACCATAGATCCTTTGTTAAGAAAGTTTCTTAGAGAAGTCTAGGAAAACATTTGACGTTTAACGACATTGCTAGAAAAGCACAAAATGTTTTGTATAAATTCGAAATTTTGTTGGCATTTTAAAATAATAACACTATTTTAACACTTTTGTCAAACTATCATAAAAACATATACAATATAATGAACGAATGTGGGATGTGTTGTTTTGGATGTGAAAGTTGAGAATGTACTCACTGTTCATAAGACAGACAGGCTGTAAATTGGAAGCTCAAGCGAGAGAATATAAAGTAAAGAGCAATTCAAATGTTTGTAAGCAGCATATGAAAGCAGACAAGAGGAGAAAAGTTTTAAAATGGATCTTCTAGAAATTTTTGAAATCATGAAACATAAAAAAATAACATTAATATCTAATCTGATTAACCTGAATTGATCTTTTAATTGGAATTGTAGCTTAATGTTACGAACATTTTTCTGGCTTTACAATTTTGAGAGCATATAGGTATATTATTTTGTGTAACAAATTGGTGTATATTCGTTATTATTTGATTTCTTTTAGTTAGTCTAAAGATAAGGTTTGTACCTAGAAATTAATTTTGAATAGAAATACAGTAAAAGCAAGTAAAAAAGGTTTTAATTCCTTACTTGTTTATTTCACAGAAAACTTGCATCATAGATACATCATTAATAACTAATAAAAGAATATGTTTCTAGTCGTACTCGATGAAAGAATAAATTATTCCGAAACATATAGGAGTAGCACAGAACAATTTTAAACTAGATATATTCGGGTTTAATCTTAAGAGACCCCAAATTGATTAATACATCGTATGACCGTAATTCGTTATCCCGATGTCTGTTTTATCGTGATTTTACTATAATATTCAACTTTCCTACTATAAAAGAAAATAAAAAAAAAATGGAAGGGTCAGAAGTATGGCCTCTTACTTTAGATTACGGATGAGAAAATGGTTGTTAATAAACCCAAGGCTCTCTCAGAGGAAATAAGGCAGCGACCGTATTGTCATCCAAATCTCCACCTTAGCTCAACTTCTTTCATGGCGCTCTCCACGTAAGATTACTTTCTTTTCACGTATAAAAGCGCCTTAGATATTTGAACTAGATTTAACGCCCGACAAGGAAAACCTTAATCCCTCACGAAATAACGAAAGTCACGAAATAGTATATTTTTATTAGCTTAATAATTTTTAATAAATCATAATCCTGGGTTCACGATTGCTATTTTATAAATACGTTAAGGATAAGCTGTAAAGTCTCTAGAAAATTACTGGTGCATAATTAAATTTAAATTGCCTCATATATATGAACTGGATCGCAGAGGAAACTAATCTCATTACCATTTCCGCAAAATATGCACTTTGGAGAGGGGCGGAGAATTTCGCTCAAAGTATTTAACGGTATCGGAGCTTTGTAGAGAATCCCTGGGTGGGTTGGAGCATGGTGACGTTTTAGGAGTAGGAGGAATCGGTGCAAATTGTTAACGTGATTAAGGTGGAGAAGTGGGAAACACAAAAGTGTTCTAAATCCATTAAGTTTGGGACGTATCCGTAACGTCGTTACCATAGACTCATTATACCATTATTTGAGGAGTAACGTGCAACTCCCGGAGGCAGACCTGGGCTCATTTGTTTTGAAGGGGGCTTGTAACTTTCGTGACTGCCATGGTGACTTACATAATTTAGTGTATTTAGGCGGTGGAGGTCGGCGGAGTATTAGTTCCGAAAGTTTGACATCGCACGTCCGATATTAGTGTCATAGGGCAAACGGGAAACTATCCTCGCCCTAGTTTATGACTCGTGCAAACGAAAAGTTCGTTCGGCAATCAAAGGATTTTCGATTAATTAAAATCCAGCATTCCTTCCGAATTGAGGTTTAATTAACGAAACTTTTGAGGATTTTACCACCACGATAATTAATCGTTTTTGTACACCTTCTCTTTGAAGTTTGGTTCCGTATTTGCAAACACCCCAACAATTTTTTAGTAAGAATGAATTTAAGGTATTCTCCCTCTCACTCTTCTTGCGATACGAATTTATGCGCCAACTTTATTATACTCAAGGTGGATCCTCACGTCTGAGAAATATTATCCCCAGCTGAATTGTAAGATGCTGCGGTAAACTACGGATTGGTGTAGGGCCGTGAAAAAAATGCGAGATCCGTCCGTTGAATTCGTAACCCGCGACCACCGACCCGTCTACTTTTCGAGGCTTCCAGGTTCTTTTTTTTCTTTCTATTTCCGTCGGCCCAAAAGTTTGCACCGCCAACGACGTCGTCGTTTTTGCGCTCTTTTTTGCCGCAAGTTTCCACGCGATTCGACCCGAGAACTTTCTCGACGTGACGCCACCGAAAAACCGACCGCGGACGATATGATGATGGAATTAATTATGGGAAAAGTTCTCGAAACTTTTAGACGGGTTTTGTATGGCAGATGTTATTTCAATACAAAAAAATGAGAAATCAAACGCTCAACTTACTTCATTTTCAATTCTTTTTAAGACAAGTACTAGTTGAAAATAATAAGTTCATAACGATCTATTTGAATCGAACGTGGTCACATATATGCACGGACAGTTTAATTTCAATTGTCTACAATCAAGCGTTCATTGGAAACAATACGTTGTCCGGACGAGGGGCGTTTGTAGCGTTCCGGGCAACCGAATTTGCGACCCGAAACGGCCGGACTCGCATAAATTCGCAACACCACTGTAGGTACAAAATGAATAAAATTGTGTACGGCCCTCGACGCTCCACTAATTACTGATCAACTAAATAAACCTTAATTAAAGCTATGGCCGCACTCTGTCCCTATACTGCTCCAACGTCCCGGAAAAACCACACCGCATTCTGTTGAACAACAAAAAAAATTATTCTTTATTTATTGCACCCCATCTAGGTCAAAACATTATTTAGTAAAATAATTACAAAATTGAACTTTTATTAAATTTACTAAAAGTTAGGAAACTATCAAACTCTATTAGCCTTAATCTCCACAAACTTATCCCCATAACCTGCGTATTGACAGACTTCGATCTGGCGAAATCGGGGTTGCCCTTATTGAAAATTTCCGCCACCCGTGTCATTTAATGAGCGAAACTCGAACACATGTCGCCGGACGAAAAGGGAGTTTCACGGGGCTTTTAGGAAATCCGGGCGTCGTCCCGTCACATGCACAACTCGCCCCTGATATATGTACGTGTACGGACAAGTTTGAAACGACAAACGCCGGGTCTCTCACAATTTTCCTCTCTCTTACTCTCAATCTCTTTGCCCCTCTATTTAACCCTCAATAGGAGCATCAGTTCCAGTCTACCTCGCACGAATTTATACACTGTTTCGTTATACGCCACCGACAATTCTCCTTACCACATCGTTTATAGCAAAGAAAAAATGCGCCACGTTTAAAGCTTTGACCTTTCAAGCAGAAGTTTTGTCGTTTCTGTTAATAGCGAGTGTTGTTTGAAAGCGAGAAATAAGTATGTTTTTTAAGAATTTTGATCAAAAATGTCTTTACTCCCGAGGGGAAACAAAGACGTCCATAGTCATCCCCTCAAGTTTGGGAACGTCATTCAGATAACCTTGTATACGATAAAGACATCATTCTCATATTTGGCAGAAAATAATTCTTTCTCAAATTTGTTAACAAAAGTGAGTGATATATTGAAATAAATACATATGTCCAACGCTCAATAATTATTTTTTATAAAATTTAAGTGGTACATATATTTCGCTTCATAACAAGATTCAGGCAAATCATCAAGAAGTTACTCCAAAAAAAAGAGAAAAACAAATCTAAATTAGCAATGTAAAAATTTAATGAAAGGAAAAAAGGAAAGGATTATCAAGGAAGAGGTAGAAAGTATGTAAACTATGAAAACGATGAAGGCTGAAGGCGTGGTACATGGGGTTCGGTGAGGGTAGGTCAAAGGGAGTTAAATGAGACGAACTGTATGTCTCACGCCACTTCGAACGCTCGACGTTTCCCAATTTAGACTTTAATTTACAACTGAAGGAATTCATAAGTTGATGTTCCAAGGTTTTTTTTTAATTTTCTTAATTTTACCCACGCCTTCAGCTAACCCCATTTAATGTGCCTCCAACCAAACATAGTTTCATAGTCTACATACTTGTTCTTTGATAATCCATACTGTAGCATGCTGTGCACATGACATGCATAGTGATGTTGTTGCTGACAAAATTATTATTAATAATTGTGTCATTCACAGCAAGTGATTCCAATTCACTCATTTCGAATTTGTGATACAATATAATTATTAACATTAAAACAAATTTTTTGATTGTGGACAAAACCCACAAATTGGTGGCATTAGGAATTTGCTGACCCTCTTCTTCTTCTACAGCGTCGCCTCTTCACATGGTTCCTAAAAAAGGTTACAACGATTGGAGACCATGTGGAGATTACCGACAGCTCAACAACATCACAGTACCAGATCGTTATCCTCTTCCGCACATTCAAAATTTTAATCTACATTTACACAATTGTAAATTTTTTTCAAAGTTAGATCTGGTAAGGGCTTATCACCAAATCCCTGCAGAAGAAGACGATATTCCTAAAACGGCTATCACTGCACCGTTTCGTCTGTTCGAATTCACAAGAATACCTTTCGGTTTATGTAATGCTGCACAAACCTTTCAGAGGTTTATTAACGAAGTTCTTTCTGGTTTAGATTTCCTTTTCGTGTATCTAGATGATATTCTAGTAGCCAGTCACAATGAAGAAGAACATTATTTTCATTTACAACAATTATTTGAGAGATTAAACTCCTATAATATCAATATACAACCAACAAAATGTATTTTTGGAGTTTCAGATTTAAATTTCCTAAGTCATCAAATATCTGCTGATGGCATTCGCCCTTCTTCGCAATCTAAGGTTAATGCCATAACTGAATTTTCCAAACCAACCACACTTAAACAGTAACAACGATTCTTAGGAATGACCAATTTTTACCACAGATTTTTACCAAACATTTCAAACATTTTAGCTGCTTTACATCATTTATCAAAAACACTTTATTCACAAAAACTTAAATCAATCATTTCTTGGACACATGATCACGACACTTTTTTCAGCTAAAGAACTTTATCAAAATCCGTTTCACTTGCACATCCATCACCACAAGCAACTTTTTCACTAACGACAGATGCCTCAAGTAAAAGTATAGGAGCAGTTTTATCGCAGACTATAGACAATAAAACACAACCTTTAGCATTTTTTTCCCAAAAATTATCATCAAGCCAAATAAATTACTCAACTTTTGACAGAGAATTATTAGCAATTTACTCTAGTATCAAATTCTTTAAACATTTTTTACATGGACATCAATTTATAGTTTATACTGATCACAAACCACTAATCAACACAATTTTTTCTAACACAGAAAAACTCCACATCAGACACGATATCTTAGTTACATAACACAATTCACATCAGATATCAGGTAAATTAAAGGAGAATCAACATTATAACGGACACGTTGTCCAGAACAAATATTGATTCTCTAAACTCACAACACCCTGACAAACAAACTTTAAAAAACTCACAACTTAATGACACAGAATTAACTCATTTACTAAATAAACAATACTCAAACTCACAAACTATTAAATATAACCTTTCGCAACAATCAACATCACATTCAGATGTAAAGCTTTGGTGCGACATTTCAACAAATAGTCCTCAAATATATATATATATATATATATATATATATATATATATACCACAAAAATTTCGGAAAACAATTTTCAACAAATTTCATAATTTAACACATCCAGGTATTCGCGCTACTACACACAGCATCAAAACACGATTCTTTTGGCCACACATGACAAAACACATTCAGTTATGGACAAAAACCTGTTTGCAATGTCAATAAAGAAAAGTTTACAAACACATAAAACCATCTATTGGCAAAATACCAATTCCAAAATTAAGATTTGATCAAATTCACATTGATTTGGTCGGTCCTCTCACTCCGTCCCTTGGATGCTCATATGTGCTCACCGTAATAGACCGTTTCACACGTTGGCCAGAGGTGTTTCCTCTCAAAGATATTAGTACTAATACAATTGGGGATACATTTCGCAAAATTTCACTCTTTTAGGTACGCGTCAAATTCATACATCCACCATCCATCCCCAAAGCAACGGAATTTTAGAAAGATTTCACCGTTCCTTAAAAACAGCGATAACTGCCAGAGGTAACATTACGAGTGGAACAATGATCTTCCCTTAGTTCTCCTTTTCAGATCATCTCTTAAGGAAGATCTAGGTTGTTCGTCCGCCGAACTTGTCGCAGAAACTGATCCATTGCTGTCCAGTTTACGAGAAATATTCTCTTGTTTGAAACCAATAAATACAGCTTTTCATTCAAAACAAAAACCTTTTATTTATAAAGATTTATTTTCTTCAAAATTTATTTTTGTCAAAATCAATGGGATTAGATCATCTTTAGCAACAAAATACCAAGGGCCATTTAAGGTAATAAAACAATTTCCGAAATATTTTGTAATTTTCAAAAACAACAAGGAATTGGCAATAAACATCGACAACCTTAAATTAGCATTTCTTTTAACGAAAATTCAACATGTCACCACAATGAGATCAGTTTTAAAATAAATAAAATTCAAAAGAAAGTTAGTATCAATTTCTAAATTTTTTATTCTTTGATCACTACATTCCTCTATTTATTAGTCTTTATAGGAGGGGAAATGGCTGTATCATGCTGTGCACACGACATGCATAGTGATGTTGTTGCTAACAAAATTATTATTAATAATTGTGTCATTCCCAGCAAGTGATTCCAATTCATTCATTTCGAATTTGTAATACAATATAATTATTAACATTAAAACAAATGTTTTTTTATTGTGGACAAAACCCACACATACATTTTTATTTTTACAAATATTATAGTATAGATTAATATCAAAAGTGTTGAAATCAATGTTGAAAAGAAAAGTGAATAATATTTCAAACATTATTGGTAAATTTGCTGATGAGAATTCATTTCAATGGAGTGGTTATAGAGTGATGTTAGTTTTTTCAAAAAACTATCCATTTTTAATTAGTTTCTTTAAACTATTGTTAAATTAAGAGGTGGCATTGTTATTAATTTTTATAGTATTGTTTTCGTTGAAATAGGTTAAAGTTTCTTTGATGGTTGAGTTCTTATCCAATACAACGAGGCTCGCATTTTTGTCTCCCAAAGTAACAGGTAAGGTATTTCAAAGAACTCACTTTTGTATGGACAGATTCTAAATTGATGTTTTTTTATGGTTTTAATAAGATTGTGATTCTCTTGCAAAATTTTTTGAGGGAAAAATTTAAATGGAGTTGTGACTGAAGTTTTACAGCTAGGTCTATAGGATTGGTTGACGAAGGCAAAGAGAGTTAATGTCTCAAGTTAAAAATATCAACGTTCTCTTTAGAATAAGATTGAGATTAGAAAGAAAATCTATGGGCAAGCGTTACGTCATCAAACTTATCAATAATTAACTTAACTTGAAAAGGAATTGCGGCAAAAATTTTATATCTAGGTCTATTGGTTGGATTGCTGCAAAGTAAATTTATGGCTCAATTTAACACTATCAATGTTCTTATAAGAAAATGTAACATTGTTAAGATCAGAAGAAGATTAGGTTTATAGGTTTAGTAGATGAAGACAAAATAAATTAATGATTGAAAATAAAAATATCAATATTATTGCTAAGATTAGAAAATTTAGAGGCAAACGTTACGTTATCAAGATTATCAATGACAAAATCTGATTGAAAAGGAGTTGCGATTTAAGTTTTACAACAAGGTCAATAGCTACGGTTGCTGAAGGCAATTTGAATTCATGACTCAAGTTAAAAATATTAATCTCTTCTTTAGAAAATATAATATTGCCAAGATTAGAAAACCCCTGCATTTTCTAATTTTCAAATGTTATGCTATCAACGTTATCAATGTCAATACCTGATTGAAAAGAAGTTGCGACTGAGGTTTTATAGCTAGGTCTATAGGTTAGGTTGCTGAAGGAAAAGTAAAAAAAAAGGTAAGTGGTTCCTAAAAGGTAAGGTGTTCTTAGATTTTTTATTAGAAAGTTTAAGAACATTATTATCGTGATAATAAACGACATTAATAAACGGTTTTTTTATGTTTAGCATTTTGATAGTCCTATTCACGTAAAATCTTGTCTAATTGGATGCTCGAAAAATTGTAGGGTATCTTCGCATAAGTACGTTTGGTTCATTTTGCTAAAAAAACTATCGTAGACCCTTTTGTCCCACAATGTAAATGCTGACGTTGGTAACTCTTCCGTAGTACGAAGTAAGAAAGGATCTCGTAGATCGCCTTTTCTCTTTACGGCATAAAAGGACACCTATTGGCTTAAATGTAATGTAGGTAAAATCTTCTACCTCTGTAACATTTTTAAAAGCTAACGTAAGCAGGTTACAATTTCCAAATAAAGCATAGGGAAACTATGGAGAAATACTCTTTCTTTTTTTCATCATGATTCAATAAAAAAAATTGTTAATTAGAGATATCAATTAAAAGTCATTTTAAAGAAAATATCTTATGCTCTAATTTATTATAAAAAGAGTTACTAAAGTAATTAAACTTAAAAATAAAATCCCTAGAAAAAGTAATTGGAGTAAAAACTTTTCGCCACCCACCAAAAAAAAGCATCCCCAATAAAAAATTTGAACCATCAGTCATAGTCACCAACCTACAAAACATGTAAATTGAATGTAACAAATTTGAAGATTTGGTGAATAAATTACGTTGTAACTCAAAATAATAAATGAGGTACGCGAAAGTGTTTCACACAAAAAACTTTCTTATTACACTTTAAAATATATATCTGACAGATAATTTAGATCAGAAAAAAAATAAAACAGGTATTTATTGATTTGTGAAACCAAGATGGGTTTAGATGAGTACATATTTAGAAAAACAATATAAGAAAACAAAAAAGATTCAGATAAAATATTGTTCATATATTTTATATGAGTTTCATTGTATTTTAGAAGCGCCGTCCATGTCAATGCAATTGCTAAGCAAGCTTTTTCAAGGATACATATCCTTTTTGCTATTCTCCTTGGCATAATAAATAACTGTTATAAAAAAATTTTGTTTAATCAATATTATGCGTATTAACAATGCAAAACGCTACTAGGCACCACCATAACTAATATCAAGTAGAATGTTTTAGTATCCATATCTGTCAAAACTGCTCATTACATAAGAACAACAATTGATAACTCTAGCTAATTTTCCATACACTACAATCATTTTACTTTTTGCAATACTCGTATGTCTTTCTAATCTTATTGTATGAATCATAATAAATAATTGTACAGCTATAATAAAATTTGTACAGCTACTAAATTTATACTAAATAAATGTTTCAAATAAAAGTTATGTATTTTGTCATATTAAAAAGGCTTACTTAATAAATAAAAGACATAATATTCTAAAATGTAAAAATAATTGTAACCGATGAAAGTTCTATTTCAAACTTTTTTCAGAACATTGTTGGCTTTTATGTTATAAGGTCGTCTCGATTTAAATGTCTTCTCACCAGTGTTGTTAAATACTCGGGTATTTATTTTCAAGTGAATGTACCCAAAGAGTATTTTCCCTAGGGTATTTAAAATACAACAAAGACTACTAAAAAAGTAATCAAATTTAGTTCAAAAGCATAAGTTCTTCTTTAAAGGGTTACATGGGTTTCTGACACATAAAAAAGGCATGCTTTTTATTTTTTTCAAATATAATAACTAACTTATAACATTAAGTGTTTTATGCATATAAAAGAGGATAATATTTTAAGAAAAATTAATTCGATTTTTTTAAATTCAAGCCATGAGATCTGATTGATGAGAGCTCTAATAAAAAAAGCGATTTGCACGATTTTTCAAAAACGGTTGAAATGAGCAAACCATTCTTGTATGTTACTAAATAAGTATAGCTATGAAATAACCGAGGGATTTAAAAAAATTGAAAATTAATTTTTTTTATTATTTTTGGTGCAATTTTTATTAGGTAATGGTCTGTAAATAAACTTGTAATGAAAAAAATTTTAAATCGTTCGGGTAACCCTAGATAATATTACTTTGAATAAGTATACAAAATTTGAATAATATATACGCTAGTTTTCGAGTAATCGTGTTTAACGATTCCAAAAATAAAGTTTTGAGAAAACCGCGTTTAAAATTTTAACTACGAATAGAATTTGTTCTAATCAAAAAACAAAAAAAAAGCCCTTAGTGTGAAGAAGTGTGCAAAATTTTAACTAAATCAGTGCAGTAGTTTTCGAGTAATTACGTCCACGAAACATCAAAATCAAGGGATGCTTATAGAAGAAAATTAGGTAAAAGGCAAGACTAAACCGACCAAAATTTTTTTGCCGAAACAAATTGCGAACGCTTTGAACAAGAACTTACTAAAAGTAACATAGAAACTAACAGTGACACCGAGTTTGCTCGTCTGAGACGAATTCCTGCTTCGCGAGTTGTAGCCTCAGCTTATTTCTTAGCTAGGAGTATGCGATGTTCATCCTCTATCTGCATGTACTCGTTTCTATTTCGGCTAAGTTTTACGCAACAAAACCAGCAGAGCTGAGGTACATTGAATATACAAGTAGCTACTACTATCTTCGATCCACCAGGAAGTACTTTTGGACTGATTTTCCAAATTAACTGATTCAAGCTTTCATTACTATTTTGCGTAAATCCATCAACACACCGCTTTAGAAGTACATACTTGCTTAGCTCCTCATAAATATTCCTGACACCTGATGAAACATCACTTGACAATGCAACATAGTCTTGTTTGAATGATGACGGCGCATGCTGCCACACGCACTATGAATTAAGGTCTCTTGGGCATTTTTCGTGTTGTGGGTTTTGATATGTAGAGTTGTAATGGAGGTAAGTCCTTGATATTTTATACTGAATTACATTATACTGTCTTCTTATAGCTAGTCCGTAATAAACTGTTAATTTATCAATAAATTTAGTTGCATGCTTTCCTTTCCCAAATGGAATTATTTTCCTGATCGTTTTATTCTTGATTTCTATCTCTTTACATTATTTTCTGCAAAATCAAATTTTCACAATAAGGATTGAAATTTACTAATAACGTACCTCAAGCCGTAAAAGCGTATTTGTCTAAGGATCATTGTAACATTGCAACAATTGATTATATTTCCATATTACCTTAATGATTTTCAACACATTTTTTTTTCTCTAGATGATCTTCTTGGTACTCTTTAAATTCTGCTGGATTTTGTTGATTCTTCCATGTTGTCAATATGAGCTTTTCTCAAATACATCCAACACTTTTCCAGAATGATGACCAATCAATGTAACCACTCCGTATAAAGATGAATAATCGTGCTTTTTGCAGATTCCGTCGCCTGGAAAAGATATATTGTATAGACATATTGTATTCTTAAATAAAAAATATTTAGAATTAATTTTTAATATATGACATGGCTTGAGGTAGCGAGAAAACTGCAGTATTAGCACGCATATTATTAGCCTATAGATATTTGACTATTTGGGTGATGATGATTGTCATTAATTGATAGAAACCGGTACCAAGTACATTTAAATTAAAACAAACAGAAGCTTTAAGGGTTTTATATCAACATTCCAAACATTACTATTTGGCGTTTGCGAAATAGACCTTTTCAAAAATATTGTTTTTAGTTCTAGGTCTGGTGCTAGTACTAAAGCTGATAGTAATAAGGTTGTTGGTGTAATATTAGTTATACTTCCATAAGAACTTACAACAATAAAGAGCAATGAAAGAACACAATAAAGAGTTCTAGTTTTAGTTCGACACAAGTATATAATAATATAAGACTGAACAACAACTAAAAATAGAGCCAACACTAATTCTAGAGTTAACACTGAACCTATAACGATACACAATTGAGTTTAACCGTACCTCCCTTAAGATGGAACCCAACCCAACCCAGAATAATCTAGCTTCAAAACTCATACTAGACTTAGAACTAGAAATAGTAGAGTTTAGCCGTCTTAAGAGACGTACGGCTAAACTCTAATGTTTCTGGTTCTAGATCTAGTATTAGTACTAAAGATAGGTTATAGGTCTGGTAGTAGTTATACTTTTAGTTCCAGAAATATTTACTGGAATCTAGAGCTAAATAAGAATCAGCACTAGAACTGACACTACATCTAGTATTAGAAAGATATAGGTTTAGTCAAGTTTAGTTTCTAGTTCTAGGTCTAGTGTTAGTACTAAAGCTAGGTTGTAGATCTAGTATTAAGTAAAGTATACTTAATACTACTTGTAAATTTTTCTAGTTTTAGAAAAATTTACAATAATGTTCAACTAAATAAGAATTAGACTAGACCTAAAACTAGAAAGTTCCGATTTAGCCGTGCGTCTGAAAACGCTTAATATTTCTAGCATTAGGTCTAATGTTAATACCGGTGGTAGGTTGGATTGGGTTGGGTTGGATTCCGTCTTAAAAGAGGTACGTTCTGAGTCTAGTGTTAGCTCTAAGTAATACTCATACTAGTAATCCGTATAAATACCCATTCTATAAGCAGCTAGCCAGCAGGTATTCACCTGGTGCCCATCACTGCTTCTCACCCAGTGTAAAACACAATTATAAACTATCAAATACATTTCAGAACGTTAATTATTTATGTCTACGTCCACTAAATATTCGTAATAAACTTCTGAAAATGTATATAAATTATAAAATAAATCGTTAATTTATAAAACAAAATTATGAAAAGATGATGAAGTGTATAAAATATATGAGATCCATTATAATTAAATAATGGTATATTTATATTTACCAGAATAGGTAGCTATTAGTTCGTAATTACCTGTATTGGTGGTTTATTTATGTATTTAATTCATAAAAGCCGCTTTATGGTTACAAACGTTCACCAATTCTCTACATAATGTCGGAACTATGCGGTAAATTTAATCACTGTGAATTTATTTCCTTTGTAAAGAAATAATTACAAAATTTGGTAAACAACCGTTTTAACGTTGTTTTATTACGTAAACTCCGGGTTCATTTCGATTTGTTTACACCCCGAGCACACATTTTCTCTCTTTCTGGTGACGGAACTGTAATTTATTAAAATAGGACGAGATTTTATATTAAACACGGCGAAATTACCATCCAAATTGTGTCCGTTATCGTGCATTTTATGTTGTAACGTAACGGAGTTAGAGTGGCAAAAATTAGCTGCAACTCGAGTTTAACGATATACTTACAGAAGAGTTCCATTTCCGCTTCGTTAAATAGTGTTTGAAAAAATATCACACAATAGCAGTATCTCAAATTAAGATATGCAAATGGAACACCGTAGTTTTCCCGACCAACCTTTAATTCTCTGATATCGGAATTTTATTGCCTTTTTGCTTTGTAGTTGTTGTTTAGCAAAATAAAAAAATCGAAAAACATTTTAAAGAAAGATACTATTTCAAAGTGAATAACAGTGTACCATTCAAAAGAATTTTTATTTGTTCTGTAAGCAACCTAAATATCCCTGGTGCAATCGTAAGGCAGCCAATATACACATTGAGTTACACATACACATACACACAGTGCCCTCTTGTAAAACAATAATACAGAGGAAGGAAACGGGGCATCAACGTTGGAAAGAGCGCACATAGAGAAAATTTTAAACGAGAGATAGTGCGCTCCGCCTCATGCCGCCCCCTGCGTTCGTATTTCTTTGTTCTGGAGTTTAATATAGTTTCTAAAGAGCGGATTGTGGGTTTCCACTCCCCAACGAAGAGAGTCGGGGTCGAACCCTGGCGACACGGTCCTCGAGGAAATCCAATATCACGCGGACTCTAAATGCCCTTAGAGAAGGTGAAGCATAAACTGACAACGCCCTCATTCTAAACCCTCCATCCCTTTCGTCTGCCTCCAAAATGTTATTCCAGCGTTGATTGTTACCTTAAACATTATTTAACAATGCAAAAGAGATACAATCAATTTGTCATTATGATTACATAAATTTATGTACCCCATAAACAAATATTCCAGTTACACATCCAAATAATCAAGCGATATAATTTTAGGGGTAAAAATAAATAAGCGGTGAAACAATGTAAATAAAATGAAATGTTTCGTTTCGTTGATTGGATCCCGTGTGACGTTTAGATAGGGTTAAATATTAGTTAGGCAGGAGTTGTGTTGTTAGTCGTAATTCATTGGGGAGGTTAAAGATCGTAGATAAACCGACACGTGGCTTATCTAGCTTATTAAGCGAAGAAAAATATTAATGGCAAAGTCTCAATTTATGTTGTCAGTTGGGGAAAACTGTGTGTAGTGGCCAAACACATATTTATACCTTTAGATTATACGGGGCCGATCCGTGATGGGGTATGTTTGCTTTTAATTACTCGTTTCCCAATCGATTTACATGGCGAATATAAAATTCTACTTGCCGGATACGTCCAATGAATATTAAGTGCGTGCTTCTTTTTATTTTGTTTTCGTATCTGAAGAGATTGCTGTGGAGAACTCTCGTTAAAGTTGCGTTTTAAAATAAGATCATGTCAACAATATTTTAACTGGATACTGCAATTTATTATAATATAAATAAGGGATTTTCTATATATTATGAATTGAAATAATTTTGAATTGGATCGAAATTAATGATGACACATACATAAATAACATGCATTAGGATTCGAATTTTTGCCATTAATATGTGGAAGTGCACATTTAATTTGTATTTTCAACCGCTGCATTACCAATTTAATTACGAAAACTCCATACTGTTCCAATTAATTAAAAATTACAATTTATGCGAACTGTTATATTGAGATAACAATCACCATTAAATTGCTTGAATCCTCCGATTTAATTGAAACAGATCATTATTGCAGCAAAATAAAAATCAATCGAAATGAATAATGAACCGACTTCATATGGAAGTCTCATTTCCTATCTACTCCATCCAGCGTTTTCCGGGACTGTCGCTAGAGATGAGATATTTAAATTTAAGAATCCTGCCCGATTTCCCGTATACACAATTTCCCCACTCTTCAGCATTTCTACGTTCTCGTTTCTATTCTATTTTCCGGAATGCATTTGTTCGTCGACTGTCTCCGATAGGTCGCATAAAGGAGCAGGACAAAAACGTCCTCTGCACGAGATAAAAAGCATTGCGGACAGGAGCGGTGTCGACGGCGGTTCGTATTCGATTCTTTTGTAGGAAAAGCTCGGGTTCAGTCAAAGCTAACTCGTCTGTATTGACACAACGGAATCAGACCAATAACATGGAAAATAGAAGGACACCGCCGATTTCAGGATGCAAACATCAAAATGTTAAAATTCCTTTTAGGACTCTCAACCGTCCGAGAAAATCGATCCAAGGACTTATCCCTTTTGTCCTCTCGACACCCTTTTAGCGGAATGACGTGTCGATATCCTTCAACGTTTGTACTTTACGTTTACAGCTTTAAATGTACCTCTTCTTATTTCATTGCGCCTCATACTATTTTATTTTTTATTCAACTAAGTCAATTTAATTAATCGAAATCTAGTTTTTTTTAATGAGAATGATATCTATCAAAATCTTTTCCATAATTATTTTCTTCCTGGTTTCTTTTTGCAAATTACAACAAGAAAGTTGGAATATACTAAGATGTCTTACAAATAATGAGCTTTTCATGGTTGTAATGAATGATTTATTTTAATTTTTATCTAGCATTTAGTTTTCTGTGAGAAGTTGGTAATTTTCTTCTGACTGTAAGTAATCTTCTACAAATATTATAGTCTTCTGCAAGCAATGTCTGATTTTATTTAGTCTTCTGCCACTTGTACGTAGTCTTTTGTAAACAATATGAAATATTTTAGACTTCTTTACCAGACTTTTCTGAATGAGTGTCTCTAATCAAAAGTGTATCTTCTTACAAACAATTAACCATCCGTTCCATTTTGGAATGGTGCTTTGCAATGCATATCTTTAAATGCTATGAAATGACTTAAATTATTGAGGATTTTTAACAACAGTAGCGGGAAGTTGATGATTTTCTGCGGGCAGTACTAGCAACTTTCTACCAATATTATGTCTTCTGCAAGTAGACATAATATTGGTAGAAAGTTTCTGCAGTTTGTTTCTGCAAGTCTAGTAAATGATTTTCTGCATAAACTATGCAGTTTCTGCCAGTTGTCTTCTGCAAACAATATGCAACTCCTTAGTACATATTACCATATTCTGCATTCTTCACCAGATTTTTCTGTATGAGTATTTATTCACTAATCAATAGTGTTCTTCTTATCAACTCTTAACTTGTCCCTTTTATTATCCCAACATCCGTTTAACGGAATGACGTGGCGATCTCCTTCAACGTCACCTCTTCTTATTTCATTGTTCCTCAAACTATTTTATTTTGTATTCATTTCTAAGTCAATTTAATTAATTGAAATCTAGCTGTATCATTCATAATTAAGGTTGTTTATTATCCTGTGTTCTGTCCAGTCATTCCGGACCTGAAAACATCTTTTTCATAATTATTTTCTTCGTGATTTTTTTGTACAAATTACAATAAGAATGTTAGGATATGATGAGACGCTTTACGGGCCATAATTTATTATTGGTACTTACAAGTAGTTTAGCTTAGTGCCTGAAGCAGGTAGTCCTTTGCAAACAAAATCTACTTTTTTATTAGCAATACCTTGTTTTCTATTATTGGTACTAACCTTCTGCGATTACTATGTAGTCTTCCGAAAGGACTATCTAGTTTTATAGATAGTTAGTGATTTTTTATAGGAAGATTTTTGCTTTTCCGCAAAAGCTATCTAACCTTCTGTCACTTTAAGGTCGTCTGTAAACAACATGCAATCTTTTAGTATATATTATCAGAAACTAGTCTTCTTCACCAAACTTTTCTGTTTGAGTATCTAGTGACTAATCAAAAATGTGTCTTCTTACAAACTATAAACTTTTACCTTTTTCCCTCTAGACCATTTTGGCGGAATGACGTGTAGATATTCTACAAACGTTGAAGGAAATCTAGTTTTATCGTTGGAATATGGAAAACAACTTTTCCATAGTTATTTTCGTCGTAATTACCTTTTGCAAATTACAACAAGAATGTTGGGATATCAAGAGATGTCTTACAGACCATGAGCTTTTCAGGGCTGTAATAAATGATTCAAGTCACTAAAATAATGGCAAGACAGATCAGTTACCAGTAAGTACTTTTTTGCCAGTAGCAGGTAGTCTTCTACAAACAGGGTCTAATCCTTTATTAGCAATAGCTTGTCTTCAATTACGCAAGTTTACAAATAAGAAATTGCATGAGATATCTATATATTCTCGTATAGATTTGAACTTGAAATATACGAAGTAGAAATATTTTGCATTTTTGTGCTACTTAATGTAGCATTTGTAGTATTTTATTTTTTTTCATTTTATGTAAAATTACTAATTAACTTAAAATGTAACATTCTGTTTTTTATTTAAAAAATGGTATTGAAACTAAGCTTTCTCATATAAATACTACCCAACCTCCTTGTTGAGTTACTAAGACGAAGTAGAAATTTTTCAAGCAACTGACCCATTTAAAATTTAGTGTATAAAATTTTTACCTCGTGATTGTTAGTTTAGTTCTAAAATATAGCTTACGCAGGTTGTGACAATTTCTGTTATGTGTGTGGCGAATATACGGTAAAAATACATCAAAGAAACATAGGTGAGTTTGCGAGGAAAGTTTCTTTTGTCTATTTCAAAACGAAAGCTGAACATCAAGACAAACCTTGAGCTCCATATAACGTGGGCATAAGGATGCAAGGATGATCTTCCTTTATGGTTTAAGGGTAAGAAAAACTCATTTCGTTTGGGCATTATTGTAATGTGGCGCAAACAGAAAAATCACACAACTGACTGTTATTTCTATACGGTAGATGTGGAAGGTTTCAATAAAAAGACTAAAAAGAAAATATCTTACCCAAGCCTTCAGTCGGCTATTCATCCACCTGTCTTCTAATTTGTATAGTGAACCAGACGAGTAAGATGTATTAGCTTTCCAGAACCAATTTGGTACAAATGTTTCTGTTGACGATGGACCTCAATCAGTTACTCAGATTGAACTTAATGACCTAGTAAGAAATTTAGGTCATTCGAACGATGTAGCTGAACTATTGGGTTCAGATCTTAAATACAAAAACATGCAATCATCTAAGATATCATTTTCGTGGTGCAGGCTTCGACAGAGAGAATTTACTCCGTTTTTCTTCAAAGAGGGAAATCTAGTTTATTGTAATGATGCTGTCATGTAGTGCTTTGAAATGGAATATGACTCATCAGAATGACTCATATTTCTTTGATTTGTCTAAAATCGGTCTTGCTTCATTATGAATATTAATTTGCATCTGTTCCTATGAAATACTTGGTACATCAAGAAAACTATGACGACTAGATAAGATTCTTAAGAAATCAAAAATCAAGAGCATATTGTGAACATGTTGGTTTAATAGGGAGGTTCTAAAAAATATCCTTGCTTCTTTTGTTTATGGGATAGTAGTTAATACTATCCTAAAACTAACTTAATATTAAACCTACTATCACATAAACACTAAACAATACCTCTTTGAAACAGTTCAACTCCCATCTAGAAAAACAACCTCTTCATATTAAATTGGGGCTTGTAAAGCAATTTGTCAAATCAGCACCAAGAGATGGGAATTGTTTCAGATATCTGTGTTATAAGTTCTCGAAACAATCCGAAGCCAATTAAAAGCGAGACTTTAGAGTGATCCCTTTTTTTGGAAATAATAAAAGACAAAGAAACGGAAGCTATTTCAAGAATGTAGTGTACAACTTATGAGGAATAATGAGGACTCCGACTACAAAATTGTTGTACAATATATGCATGCTTATTTCGTATGAAGCTTAAGAATTCAGAATAAGCTTAATAGGTCATTTCTTAAACTTCCAAGTTGACTGAACACTTAGGAGCCTACAGCGAAAACATGGTGAAAGATTTTATCAAGAAAAAATCCGTGATTTTGAAAGACGTTTCCAAGATGAAAATGAGATGTTATTGCTGATTATTGTTGAATGTTCAAATGAGAAACCAAAATAGGAAATTGGTAACGTGTTCGGAGAAGCATCAAAGAAAAAAAGAAAAGAGTATAAAAAGTAGACATAAAGTTCTGTATAAATATCGGATTAGTTGTAAGAAAATACATATACTTAGTCCACTGGAAAAAAAATGTTTATTATTAAATTTGATTTGATATTTTACAAAAACCTATATGTGATGAGATGTTATGGAAATCATTTTTAGAATCTGCGACCTTTGAAACATAATAATTAGAAAATAACTCGTGCAGTTGAAGTTTTTTGCTGACCTGCGTTATCGGTAACTAGCCTTCTGCGACTAATATATAGCCTTTTAGGAGCACGATGTTATTGGTGATTTTCTGCAGGAATATTATACAGTCCTCTATAAGCAGCATCTGAGTTTCTTCATAAACTCTCTACTCTTCTACCACTTGTAGGAAGTCTTCTGCAAACAATTTGAAATCTTTACACTACAAATAATGTAGAGATAGATTCAAATTGTATTACTAGTACTTAGCTTTTATTTATTAGTAAGTACTCAATTGCTATTAGCAAATGGTCTTCTACAAAGATGATCTAATCTATCATTAGCAATACTTTGGCTTCATTTATTGGTAACTAGTTTTCTGCAGCTAATAGATAGCCTTCTGAGTGTAGTGTCTAGTTTTCTGTGGAAAGTTTGGGATCACCTGCGGGCAGTAAGTAGTCTTCTAAAACATATTATACAGTCTTCTGCGACCTTCAGAAAAGTCTTTGGTCACTTGTAGATGGTCTTCTGTAAACAATATGCGATGTTTTAGTACATATTACCATTAATTAGTCGTCTCACCAGCCTTTTCTGTATGAGTATCTATACCCGTGTCATTGAATCTGTGTGAACTCTCACCATGGTCTATAAGACGCAGTTACACTACACGAGAAGAAACCTATCATTACAGTCAGATAAGAAGTTGAAAATATGTTTGTATCATGAATTAATAATTAATTCCAGGAAACCAATTAAGATAGTAAGAATAAACAAGCGCAAGGCTTTCTTTGTTAATATTACATAATAGATATTATTAACCTAAAAGATATATTTACAAATATGTATGATATTTACAAATTACGGAAACTCTTAAACAAATCATACATAAATAAAAGAAGTTATGGAGATCATTCACAGTGCGTCGGCAACTTTTATTATTATTTGTCCCGTTAACGCGCTCGGTGCACTACCCCCAGAAAGGGTGGGGATACTACGCCAGAAATTTATCACTGCACAGATTCAATTCCACGGGTATTGTCACTAATCAAAAAGGTGTCTTCTTACTATTATCCATTCGTTGTATTTTGGAATGGAGGTTAGAAATGCATATCTCTAAACGATATAATCAAATTGACTCATGGACAAGAATTTCTACAAAAGTATCATGAGCATCAATGCTTCATGAATACTTAATTGACTCCTACGTGGAAGATGCTAATCATGATAACTACAATCTAGCGATCTTTGATTCGAGGTGGTAACGACAGAGAGTATAGCAACAAATGTGCAGATTAAAATGTTATGAAGGCAAATTAACCCTTCGTTACACGCGTGGTTGCGAATTACTCGATTACACGCATGGGCGGACTTTGTCCACCATTTATTTGAGTGTCTTTTCGATGAGGTTAATAGAAAAAGAATGTAAAAAATGGTATTAGGTGCTTTTATAATGAGTAATAAACTTACAAATAAAGAAACATATACAATAATTCATTCTAATTCATCTTGACGGATATTGGAATTCACACATGTCACTTTCTCCAAAGAATGATCTTTGCATATGAAATTTTTGCAAAGAGTGCACTTCCTTGTGGTTACCATATTTTTAGATCTTCCGCACATTCCACATCGACCTCTCTCTTTTTCAGCAGTTTGCGTTGGTAGTTCTGGTTGTTTATATTTTTCCAAGAAGAGACGGATATCTCTTGGTAACGTCATTATGGTAGCTCGTTCTTCGAACCAGTTTTCCATAAGCTGCAGGGAAAGATTTTTTAGAAAGTTACGTCTTATTATACGTGGGTTTCCTTTATTTGCTTTAAATACGATTTGCGCGTTGATACCTGGGATATTCATCAAGGTCTAAAACAAGCATTGTGTCCATCTACGGGATGCTCTTGCAACAGAGTATTTAACCTCCATTTGATCGGACGTATCAACGCCTCCTTTGCTATAATTATAATCAAGAATTACATCGGGCTTCCTTGTCTCCACATCAATGGAATCATCATCATGCATAGATGTCAAAAGTAAAACGGCTTTATTCCGCTTTGGAACATGTGACACCAGCATTATATTGAATTGGTACCCAAATAATATAGAACCTACCTACCTTTCTCTCTCGTTGTGGCAAAAATTGAGGTGGTATCTCTTTCTTATTTTTGCGAAGAGCACCAACGCATGTTATTTGATCCTCAAGTAGAGATTCGACAAGGTCATAGCTGCTGTACCAGTTATCTATCGTTAAATTACGTTTGGACCCATTTATATGATCTAACAGTCTGTGGACAATGTCAAAAGGTTTATTGGAAAGTTGAAATGGACCAGGTGGCTGCTTTCCACAATAAATTTCGATGGAAGAGGTATAGAAAGTTTTTGCATCATTGAGAGCATATATATTCAGCCCATACTTAGCAGGTTTTGCTGGCATATATTGGATGAATGAGCAACGGCCTCTGAAAGGTATTAATTTTTCATCGATAGTAACGAATTCACTCAGATAACAATTTGCATCAAATGATGTTAAAAGTGATCGTACCGCTGCCAACCTGTCTGTTTTTTTACGTTCTTCTCTAGCTTCGTGGTCATCGAAACGAATAGCCCTCAACAGAAATAGGAACCTATTCAAACCCATGCAAGCCCTCACTGCCAACATTCCGGTGCCATCTAGGGCCCAAATTTCACAAACGATTGTAAGCTGTTGACCTTTTAGACCGAGTAAATAAAGAAGACCTAGTACAGCCATAATTTCTGTTTTAGTTGTAAGCTGTGCGTCCCTGATTCTGGAATAATTGGTATCGTTTCTTTTAAGTTCTATAAAAATATTTGTAAATTTTACAATGTCTTCAATTATTTCCAATGTTATAAATTGAAGAAATGCATCTAATTCTTTTGTAACTCTAACAGGGGGTCACTTTTTTTGGGACCCGGTAATATTTTCGCTATATTTTTGGCTGGCGTGCGAGTATTTTTTTTTCAGCAAAGACTTCTTTGACCACATAATTTCTTCACCTTTTCCCATGGAAAACTCCACATCCGATTCCATGATCTCATTGGTTTCATCATCACCACTTTGTTCGGTTTCACTATGGTAACTATCGAAGTTCACTTGTTCATCTTCACCATCAGACCAATCGGAGTCGTTATCCAAACTGTCGTAAATGGTTTCTCCTCGTTCATTTGCTTCTCTTTCTTCATCGGATAATTCACGAAGAACTCGTTCAAATGATTCTTCTCTAAGAAATTTAGGCCTGTAATAAATGATCGTATTTTGGTGCTAGTTTTTATTGATTTAGTTTTTCAAGTAAACAAAAAACATTCTACAAGCAATAATTTATGTGTAAATTACTTCAATTACACGGAAACGCATTTTCGTTGCTATCATACATCAAATAAAGCAACAAATACATTCTGCTACAACAACAATTAGAATATTTTAGCGAGATAAATACTTACATGACTACACGCATAGGCGGACTAACACCATGGCTAAGATTTACGCTGTTATTACTTGAACACTCGACAACGAATGACTCAACTGATGCACTAGCTGAAATAAGCAGGGTCTAAGTGGAAGGTACTGAAGAGTAGAAAACACGAAAACCACGGAAGCGGACGTAAACAAACCAGACATAGCGCATGGTGGACACAGTCCGGCAGCGCGTGTAACGAAGGGTTAACCTTTCGATACACGCACCGGACTCTCACTCCGGGTTCTGCACCCTCTATTGTTTAACAGAAAAAGCAACTTTTTTACCGACATAATTATGTCTTTTTAGTGTCAAAAATTTCTTAGTGTACAACACAGTAAAATACGAATATGAATACGATAGCGAAGAAAAATACTGTGTGAAGATGAAGACTGAAGCTTTTCAAAAAATTTTGCAGACGGTAAGATGTTTTTTTCCGTTCAAAATGGCTTCTTATTTGATTAGAAGAAACGAAGAAGATAATGAAAGCTGTAGAACATAAATGCCCGGAAAAATGTGCAGCGTATTCAACGCGGGCATTTATTTGCCCATCGCAAATTTTATGATAATAAAAAATTTTTTTAAATTATTGTCTTAAAAAGAATACAAATTAAAGTCCCTAGATTTATAAAGTACCGCGGTTTCCAGAAGACTGTTACTGCTTCTAGAGGATTTAAAATACTTCCAGACGACTTACAATGCTTTCAGATAACTTGATATAGCATCTAGAAAACTTAAAATGTTTCCAGAAGACTTGATGTTGTTACCTCTAGATGATTTGATACTGTTTTAAGAAAACTTTATATTGCTTTCAGAAGACTTGAATTTTTAGACTGATATTTCTAGAAGACTTAAAATGATGAATTTACAGATGTCTTACAATGCATCCAGACGACTTACAATGCTTACAGATGACTTACAACGCTTTTAGAAGCCTTGATATTGCATCTAGAAGACTTGAAGTGTGTCAAAACGACCTACAATGCTTACAAAATACTTTATGTCGCTGTTAGAAGACTGAAGATGCTTCCAGAAGACTTGATATTGTATCTAAGAAACTTGATATGGTTTCCAGAATATTACTTCCAGATGACTTACAATACTTCCAGACGACTTACTATGTTTCCAGAAGACCTTATACTTACTTTTAGAAGACTTGAAATACTTCAAAATTACTTGAAGTGATTCCAAAAGACTGGATACTACTTCCAGAAGACTTGATACTGCTTCTAGATGTTTTAAAATGCCTCCTAAAGCTTTGATGCTGCCCCTATAAGACTTTATACTGCTTCTAGACGATTTCAAATGCTTTCAAAAGATTAGATATAGCCCCTGTAAGACTTTATACTATTTCTGGAAGATTTGAAATGCTTTCAGAAGACTCGAGAAGATTCCAGAAGACTTGATACTGCTTCTAGATGTTTTAAAATGCTTCCTAAAGGCTTGATACTGTCCCTGTAAGACTTTATACTGCTTCCAGAAGATTTCAAATGCTTTCAGAAGACTTGAGAAGTTTCCAAAAGACTTGATACTGCTTCTAGAAGATTTTAATAATTAAGACATGATACTGCTTCTAGATATTTTAAAATGCTTCCAAAAGATTAGATATAGCCCCTGTAAGACTTTATACTGTTTCTGGAAGATTTGAAATGCTTTCAGAAGACTCGAGAAGGTTCCAGAAGACTTGATACTACTTCTAGAAGATTTAAAATGGTTACAAAGAGTCTCGATATTGGCTCAGGTAGGCTTAATATTGCTTCTAGAAGATCTAAATTGCTTCCAAAACATTTGGAATGCTAACAAAAGATTTGATATTGCTGTCAGAATACTTAACATTGCGTCTATAAGGCTTGAAATGCTTCCAGAAAATTAATTTATTTGTTGCCAATCGTATTTTCATTGCAAATCTTTCTTAATGCTCCCAAACTTCTAAACGATAAATCTTCTTTCATGAAATCCCGGCATGAACCCGGAATATACTGGGACTGGACTGAAACTGAAATGTACAAGTATTTTAAAATTGAGATACCATTCCTAAGATGCCTAATTGTTTAATTGTTAAGATTTCAAGGCATTAAAGATGGTATTTGCACCTCCTAGCGGTCATCTCAGAATCCTGAAAATAATTTCCTGTATTTTCTCTTAGCCACTTTAGTCATAAAGTTTTTTCCTGCAAGTCTGCTGTCAAATAATTTCCAGTATTTTCTCTTAGCCACAATTTTATGATTAATAAAATCTTTTCCTGCAAGTTTAACTATCGACTTACAGAGTCTTTTAGCAATTTGCAACCGCTGGTTCGGCGGACCGCAACCATTCAAGTTAACATTAACGAAAAAAGGACTTACTTTCGAAAATTAGTTTTGATGGAAACAGCTAATAAAGGTAAATAGGCCATTTCGTCAGTTTCTATATATCAATTATATTGGACATTTTATTACTGATTGCGCAAGTGAGGAATAATCTTGGGATTAAATGAGAACACAAGCTGAGTAACTCATCTCCACAAAGCTCGAAATCAAGTAGAGGATTATCAAAATTTATGTGGAAATACAGATAGCTCAAACGGTTCGTCGTTTTAACTACACTGAGGTCACTCTGGAAGTGCTGCCAATGAAACGGCAGATGAGCTAGTGCTAAAGCGTTTTTAGGACCAGAACCAGCAATTTGTGTAAGATTTACGATGCCCAAATAGAGGATTCGAAGAATTCTGCAGCTAACTGATTTATCTTTAGATCGTCAGTGGTACATCTAACACAATCTTCGTAGCTTCATAAGCGCCGGTTTTTGAAAATAAGTATGGGTGCTGGATAGTGAAAAAACTGAATTGGGAAAAGATTCAAACGACGAATGACTGTTCTCAAAACAAAAGTGATATGAAAAACGTCCATGTATCTGGCGCCTATGGTTAATTTGCAATAGAAATGCCTTATATCAACAGTGCTTACACCTTCACAAGCAATATTTGGTCTATAATTGAAATTTTTTGAACTTTTGAAATGAACATTTTTTATCCTAGCAGTATTTGGTATTTTGGAAGCAAAATCAAATTGTATTAACAATTTCGTGCCTTTTGCAATAAAAATGTCTTCTTTAAAACTTTGCATTTTCAAACATTTTTTTGCCAGTAGTTTTACAAACGGTATCAAGTCTTTTGGAATCATTTAAAATCTTCTAGAAATAGTATCAAGTCTTTCAGCTGCAGCATAAAATCTTGTGGAAGCAGTTCAAGCCTTCTGAAAGCTATGTTAAGGCTTCTAGAAGCATTATCAAGTCTTCCAGAGGTAGTATCAACATTTTTGAAAGCAGTTCAAGGCTCCTGGTAGCTTATCAAGTTTGTTTTAAGCAGTATCAGCCACCGAAGAAACGAAAGGTGAAGTTTAATAATGTTCTAGAATCGGGGGCGGAGCAAAACGTTTTTCTCACACATAAACTCCCTATTCGTACACCTGGTCACTGACATGCTGTCAAATCACCATTTTGGCTCGAATCGTTTGAATACATAGATATCATGAACCGCGGTACTTTAGTAATTTAGGGAGTTTAATACAAATCTCTTATTTGGCAAAGAAACCCGGACTCTCAGTCCGGTGCGAGCACTCACGTCAAAAAAAAATGCGCGTGTACTGGAGGGTTAAACAGTTTTATGAAAAAATATTATACTTATTTCAAACATTTACTATGACATTTGAAACGTTGCTTGTCATATCATCTAAAACGTTGAGAAAAGATTAAATTTTGTTGTCACGTAATTCCAGGGTCGGGCTGACGGAAAAGAGGCGGGCTGAGGCGGGCGTTGGGTGACATAGCCGCAACATCGACGTCTGGCGGCACGCACGGTCTCGTGGTGCGACATCTAGCGATAAGTTTTCCGAACACGCTCGCCGCCCCTGATTGATCTGAGTGTGCCGTGCAAAGCGTGACGTCATATCAATCTTCCCGCGGGGAAACACGGCCGATCGTCGCTCCCGGACCCCGAGACGGCGGGGGTGTCGGCGGGTGGCCAACTCGCAAATAAAACTCATATTACTCGAATAATTTATGGGCCCTTCACATGATATCCGCACTGATCTACGGCCCTTTCACTCAACTTGTCTCACTTCCGGATCTGAACCTCGAAGTCGACCTTTCCCGTATATCTATTTCACCCTCACGTGTGTGAAGAAAATTCATGGATCGATCCTCTGAGAGGGTTTTACGCGTGGAAATAAAGGGCGAATCTTTTCCTATGTGAATTTAGATTCTTGACATCCCGTCGTATCTGATCTTCTTATATAAAAATCTTTAAATATTTGTTAAACTACCCGGGTGGTAGGGGATTCGCGTGACGTGCCACTAGAGAGAATATTCATCATTTTCAAACACTGACAAATTGCGTATCTCGCGCCCGACAGTTTCCCTTAATTCGAATATAATAACAGACTGGGGATTGGTTATTATTGTGGGCGCGGTGATTGATTCGGCGAATTGCGCGCTCCATTGTCCGCAATAGATTACCTATCAGTTCTTTTCGGAATGAATGTGATTAACTCGATCGCGCAAGCCTTGCCCGAATATAACCGGATTTCCTTCCTTGCCCTGCTTCTTCTTCGTTCGCCATAGTTAACGTCATGATCCATCTTGGCCGACGGGCGAACTAATCAGACCACACAAATCACGCTCCGTTTTCTATTTTTCTTTTTGGGATTGAAATCATTTATCATTTTCTATCTTTGCGATTTCTGTTACTGAGATGATTGCATCAAGATTTCTACCACTTCATCGATTTTCTTTATTAAATTTCTAATCCGACCTTAGATATTTATATTGACGAATAAAGTGCTATAGGAGATGGTGCGACACTTTTCACAGCCTTACCTAATGGATATTGTCGAACGTGGTGGTTGTTTTCGCGTTGAGATACGATGCCGGCAAAAGGAAAAGCGCAAGAAACGAATTCTTTCACAACCCAGCCCCCGGGAGAAAACCCTCAGGCCCTGTTTTCGATATGCATTATCCCCCGCCTTCAATTTCCGACTACCTGCCGCTGTAATGCGCTCTGCCCCCGTCATATTATCCCTCCTCGACCCGCGGACCCGCCTCCGCCAAAGTCGACCACGAGCCTCGATTTCCATTTCCCGTTAACATCGCAATACTGAAAGTTATTATTGAACAATTTTTAATCGTAACTTGCCTCCCACTGTTTATACAAGATGACATACATACGAGAGATCCTATGTATAGATGTTTGATCATAAAAAGATCAAACAGAAAAGAATAAATTATTTCGCGGAAAAAATGAGGGTTAAAATAGATCTTAACACTGGAGATTACTTCGTCGATGAAGAATTTATATGTTTGGAAAAGCAAATATTTAAAACATAAAAATAAAAAAGTGATATTTGAAATAAATTATGCCAAAACTTAAATTATATCCAATTAAATGGAAAGTTAGATCGTTGCAGCCGGTTACACAATCAAATACGTAATAATACGTCTACTTAGAATCGCTGGTGGCAGTTGTGAAGCGTCCAGGAAGTTAGTTGCTGAATAACTAATGCATAGAGATGCTTATAATGTCAAAGATATACTTTAGAACACTACGTGCACTATATAATCACGAATTCTAATTATCTCAGTAATTTATTGATGATATTTTACCTGGTTTTTGGTATAAACAAATCAAGAGTAACAAAAATAATCTCATTTAAAAAATCCCCAATGCTGATATTATACTATTATAGTTGTATGTCATAGACCTATTATATTTTTGCTGATAAATATTACAATCCATTCAAGAATACAATAATCTAAAACCAAATAACAACTAAACTAAAACTAATATCAACACTAAAGTGTCTGGAGATGCATGGCTGAACCTGAATCTATCTAGTTCTAGGTCTAGTGTTAGTTCTAGTTTTAGTTCAATACTGTTTGTATATTTGTATATAATAATTTAAGACTGAACAACTAAAAGTAGAGCCAACACTAACGCTAGAGTTAACACTACACCCAGAACAAAAAACATTTGTGTTTAGCCGCATCTCTTAAGATGGAATCCAATCCAACCCAACCCAACCTAGCTGTCTAAAAAGACGTATGGCTAAACCATAATGTTTATCGTCCTAGATCAAGTGTTAGTTCTGAAACTGGGTTGTAGGTCTAGTATTAGTTATACGTTTAGTTCCAGAAAAAATTAAAACAATCTAGAGTTAAACAAGAATTAAGAGTAGAACTAACACTGCACCTAATTCTAGAAAGATTCAGATTTAGCTGTAAGACGGCTAAACCTTAATGTCTCTAGTTCTAGGTCTGGTGTTAGTACTAAAGTTAGATTCTAGGTCTAGCATCAGTTATACTTTCAGTTCCAGAGGAGTTTACAACTATCTAGAGCTAAATAAGCATTAAAACTAGAACTAACACTAGACTGAAACTAACGTCTTTAGACGCACGGCTAAACCGAAACTTTCTAATTCTAGGTCTAGTGTTAGTTCCAGTATTAGTTCAATACAAGTATAAAACAATTTAAGACTGAATAACAACTAAAGATAGAGTCAACTCTAACGCTAGAATTAACACTAGACCTAGAATGAAAAACATTTGGGTTTAGCCGTACCTCTCTTAAGAGGATTCTTAGCTGTCTCAAGGGACATACGGTTATGTTTCTAGTACTGGGTCTAATGTTAGTACTAAAGATAGGTTGAGTTAGGTTGAGTTGGATTCTCTCTTAAGCGCGATACGTTCTAGGTCTAGTATCAGTTTCGAAACTAGGTTGGAAATGTGAACTGGTTAAAACTACTAATTAAAAAAACTACAACAAGCGTTTGTTTATTTATAAATCATTTACTGAAACTATAAGTGATGTTCTTGAAAGTTGTATAGTAGTAGATATGTCAAAACTCATGCGTCATTGATTCATGTATGGTTTCATATGTTTCTGGTAAAATGTAAAGGTATGCAGGTACTAGACGGCAAAGTAGAATAGGACTCACCATTTTCCAAGAATCCAAGTGTTACAATAAGGCGGTGTTCAATACTTATACTGTTCCTCAAAGGAGTATTTTCCATTAAAACCAATGTATATATCCTAAATACCAACAAACCAAAGCTTTTCTCATTCATACATAAATAATTTTCATAATGTTTTGGATCTTCACCTTTCAATTCTTTCTTTACATGATTTTGAATTCCCAAATTATTGCAATTTTTAAAGTACGTAACCCATTGTAGCCCCTTCATTTTTTACATTGTTTTTAACAATAAACATACTGTAATCATTAGCTTAAGCAGGCACTAAAAGCAAAATACTGATGTTCATCTATTTTGTGTTACGAATGATCAAATATATTATGTAGTGTAAATAATCAAAATATTTTTAATGATATTCTCTCATCAGACTTATTATGAATATTGAATACCATATATTTGATAATAGATTTATGACGTAGAACTGTGAAAGTGTAATATCCGCCAACAGGAAGGAGTTAAGCGAGTAATAAGTGTTAACTTTCGTACAATTATCTACCTACACTTCTTTACTGTAAATTTGCATTTAATGTCATGTTATGGAGGTGAAAAGTTTAATTTTCGTAGTATTATCTATGTTTTACCGTTAGAAATAAAAAAATGTTTTTATATCATCAAATATTACCGTCTAAATTGCATAGATTAAAACTATTTTCAGCTGTACAGAGTATTTCACTATTACAAGCCCGTATTCAATTTAATTTTTTTTAAAGGAGACACTATGTATCTTTTCACATATGCTGATTAGTTGTCTTAAATGATATAAGTGCGTATTTTGTTTTCAAATTTTAAATGTAAAGTTGTCAATTTATTAATTATTTTGTGAAAATTTTTGAAGAATCATGTGGTCACTTAAAATTCGTTATCACATAATTATTAAAGATTGAACACACCCATACTATTAGATAATATTATACAGACTGGTTATCAGTATTGGTTAATTTACGAAATGTTTGGGGAACATCACATTGGTATTTTTTTTTTTTTTTTTGATAAATTTGATTCTATGTTCATCGTAGGGTATTAAATTAAAGTCAGTCGTTAAAAAGCGCTTCACGCAGATGGACTCTTTTTGTTAATTTTTGTAATTTTCTACGTACATTTTTAATCTTTTGTGTTTTTTGCGACATTTTGTTTTTCAGTAAATTTTACTATGAAGTTTAGTTTATAATCTACGAACACGTGCTCTTCAAGCTTTTAATTTTTTAAAAATACCACTACAATTTGTTAACGCGCTCTTCAAGCCTTCAATTTTGCTTTTATAACACGCCCCTCAGGCCTTTTCAATTTTCCTCACAGTTTTCAACTTCTAAACGTACTCGATGTTCGATGAAGCCGTTTAATTATATATTCTTCCAAACAATGTCTTCCTCAAACTGACGTCGTGCCTGAAGAAGGTGTTTTTGTACACTGAAACAGCTGTAGCACCGAATAGCCGTTTTTAAGAATAAACTAAACTTCATCGTACAAACCTTAAACATTTTAATCACATTGGTATTTTAAATGGAGCTTTCTATATTTTTCCAAGGCTTTTCATCGTTTACCTTTCATTTTTGTAGTTGAAACGATATCTAAAAATTTATATACTACTGTCACCACCGACCAAACCCCTTCCATTATTACTAGCACTTAATTGATTCTCAAGGTATCTTTAATTTAAACATACTTGAAATAAAATTCTTCACTTTTGATAATAAATTCTACAGAATGAAAGGTGGACTACCCATGCGTTCTCCCATCTCGGGAATACCTGATGACATCTTCGTTATTGTTGTGTTCGAGAATGAATTCTTCTCACAAAAATATAACTTGTTCAATAATGATATAAAGTTCAACGCGGATGTGTCCACGACATACTCATTATGTATGATACCAAACTCGTTGCCGTTTATTTAACTTATTTAATAATATAAGTAAATTGGAATTTACCCTACAAGTCAAAAGTGGGTTTAGAATAAAATTTGTAGACACCAACTTCTCTAATGAAATAAAAAGAATTATAAAAATTGGTTTGACAATGGTTTTTCACTGTCGGACATGCAAAACGTTTATTACAGGGTTTACAACTCCCAGATTAATAAATTATTCACATCACTTTGCCATACCATCCTTCCATACTTAATCCTCTATTCATAGACTTGATAAATATATCTTTGCCACAGCTTTAGTCTCCTAAAACAAATTATACAATCGTATTGTCAATAACAAATATAAATTTAAAAATGATGAGTTAAGTGATATCGGTTTGACGATATTGGTCAAACGGAAAGAAATACCGCTAAAAAATTTAAAGAAGAGAAATACTAAAATTTCTTCTACAGTTTATAAAAACATACACGATTCCAACCAATTAAAAACATCCAGAAGTCTAAAGAGATGCACCTTTATGAAAAATTTTATATCAACATGAACAACAAATATTATAATTTCTTGAATAATATAGTAGACCTAAATAATTTCAGACAATTCAACGAACTTATTTAATAGTTTCAGTTGTTTTGGTTAAAAAATTTTAGTTGGCAAAAAAAAAGAAATCACTCGAATTTGATTTTCTAACCCCCTCCATTTTTTTTCCACGCACAGGTTAACTTTCGATCTCTGCATTCATGGTTATTTTGTATTATTTATACCTTTATTTATATTTTAATATGACGATCGTAATAACCAAACTTATTAAATTACATCAATTTTATAAAATAACTTTTTTTACAAAAGATGTTATTATATACAGTGTGTTAACTAATTATCGTATCCGAAATCTAGGCAACCATTATCACAGTATTGGTATTGCAACGCAACGAATATTCCTATTATTTGAAATAATTTTTTCGAAAAATGCTATTAAAAGTTCAATTTTGTATAGCAATTAACGACTGTAAAAACGTGTTTCCTATGCTTAAAAGCGTCATAATCAACGTCGAAATCTGGGAAATGTTGATTGAATTGCTGTATATAGCTTTATAAGGAATAAACCCAACTATCGTCCGCATTCTGCGTACCGCTTCGATAATGTGCCATTAAAATAAAGGCATCATGTTCCGATGTGAACGTCATAACGAAAGAAATAAAAATCTGAAAGAAACTCTCATTGAACGTTTTCGTTATTTTAATTTGTTTATTGACCGCTTGAATCAGTCGCTAGAAACAACGATAGCTCTAATAAGAACTGTTTGGAAAAATATAAAGGCAGCAAAAAATGGTTAAAGAATAAAGAAAATCCGGAAACAAACAAAGCATACGACAATCGCGACAATAATAACCTAATAACGTTGGATCTGCTGTCAACATCTGGTTAAAATCTGGTTACTAATTTAAAAATATCGTCGTTACCACTACACAATGAGATAGATAACCAACATTACAACGTGACGTAGGTTACGATAATTATTTAACACAATGTATGTTCCTATGTTCTCTAATGTAGCAGTTATAAAAAATAAATTTCAATGTTCTCTAAGAGTATTTATTTTATGTATATTTCAGGATGAAAATTGAATCCTCTATTGCCAAATTGTAGTATGTAATTTCATGTTGGGGTGAATTTCTTTTTTACAGCACTAAAGTCCCAATGGACCTTTTGTCCATCCCCGCAATTAACATTTCATTCAAGGGTCAGAAAACAAGCCCAAAGTTTTAATAAACATTAATGTAGAACAGAAAGGTATGTTCCTTATATCCGAAATTTGGGGCCATAGTATGCTAATAGTGAAATCCCTTATCCCCTGGTTCACACACATTTTTTCCTACTATTTACACGACCGTTCCTCACGGATCCACTTTTATTTTGACAAAAGGGTATATGTTTAAACGGGCGTATTCAAATACATGATTCAATCTCAAATCCTTTACCGAAAAAAAAAAACAGATCCGCAAAAAGTGTTCGTGTAAATAGTACGTTTGTAATCGTGCTCTAAGGACGCGAGGTTGGGACAGTTACAAACAATGTGACTTATCGTCTCGTCTTCCACTTCACACCCTCTCCAGAGGGATGCGTTTGCTAACTTCATGTAGAACATATGTTTATCTAACTTGCAGTGTCCGGTACATGATCGTGTCCCTTAATTCCGATATGTCCTTTCCGCTACTTTATCGTGACGTTGTTATCTACGTTTGCCTCCTATATAGTGATAAAGCACTACATTCTTACAAATAAATCCATATTTAAATTCTATATATCAATATCGACATCAATATTTAAGAAACGTGATGTAATTGTACCACAATTGTTCAAGCAACATTGAATATTTCTACATAGTATTATGATTCCTTAGAGATTAACTTAAATTTCGATGCACATCATTAAAGTTAAACAGTAGACGATGTCAAGAAAGCTGCTCCTGTTACGTACATTCATGCAGAAATGTGAACATTTTTGTAACTTTATTCTCTGTACTCTTGACCAAATAATGGTTGAGTAATTGTTTTCGACGGGTTGTTGAAATAGTTGTAATTATTTTTCGTATTATTTAAATAGTATTACTCGATATGTGTTCTTTAGAATTTATCTAATATCTCTTTTTGATCTAATATCCGGTTGGGGTTTAACTTAACGATTAAAATTGTTTGGTGTCGATTGCATTTATATCTATTATCAGATAGTTAAAATCCTAAAGCAATTTCGGTGTTTCAATTAGTGATACGGTGATAGTGCTTTCACATTTCAATCAATCAAACTAAAAAGCGCCGGTTTTCGGTTGACAACTGGTAAAAGCGTTTGTTGACCAAAAAGAACTGCCGTGTACATATGGACATATCAGTTGCAGGCTCTAGTTTGAAAACATTTAAAGCGAGTAAAACCAAAAACAAACCCTACACTTTTCACCCTTAAAATCCTATATAAATAAAACGGACAATTTTTAAGCGGTAACGAAATGAAAAATATGACAAGTAAAAAAAAGTACACGATTTAACTGTTAAGGCCCATATTTTAACGGCTTGTTTGAAATTCCAGCGAAACTTTTTTTGCGATTTAACCTTTGTCGTTAAGGAATTGGGACCCCTCTTACGTGACAAACTGGCGTACCCGGTATAATTGCAAGAACCCCTCTTGGATCTCCGTTTTAACCAAGATGTAATACGGTCAAATGCCACATACTTATTGGGTTCGTGATAAATGTTCCCTTGGCCCTTAGATTAGAGAACCTTCGGACGATGCCGAGCTTATGCCTTAGATTATAGAGGCGAACGAGAGCACCAAGGGGAAGCATTTTTAAAGTAACGCCTGTCTGGGTTCACATTTAATTAAAACTCGGACAGCACAGCAGGATTCAACTCGATGGTTCGAACACGAGAGGACGTCGCCATCGGAGGCCCCCTTCTTATCGCCAGCAACCGTGCACGACATCCTGGAAAAAAGAACGTCAGGTAGCTGGTCATATATCATTCATTATCTTTTGCAGACCGGAATTTATGCTTAAGTGTGGTCTTTTTTAATTAAGTTTTTGGGTCACGGCATTCGCGAGTGCGTCGCTTGCGGTTTCCATTAGCATAAAATAAAAGAAGAATGTAAATTTGAAAAGCAGAGCTTTATGAAATGTCCATCTCTTTTATAAGTTTGAATATGCAACTAGTTAATACAAAACAACAACAATTAATATTCTGAAAAATGTAACATAAAAATTGTTGTAAGACGTTTTGATTTGATTTAAAAATCACCACGTTTCAGGCGTGTCACTGTTTTCATGCGCACCCGTTATGTATAAATAAAATAGGAACGTCGTCATACATAATCCTCATAACGGGATCTCGTAAACGTACTACAACGGGAATAGTTTTGGATGTCTCCAAGCGCACGAGCTCTTTGTTCGAAAATCGTCTCCTGTCAGAAGGAATATGTTTCTCGCACCTCTCCACCCTAAGTAAAACTCGGGCTTCACAAAACTTTGCCATGGAACCTTGCGAAGTTTGCCCGTTTCTTGTGCGCTCTTTCGGCAGCACGTGCGACAGCTATGCCAATATTTCACGCCCACCTGCTCGTGATTGTTTTGCAGTTGCAATTCTTTACAATGTCTCCGATGAAAACTCTTGTGTTTTTGGCATGTGTAACGACAAAGATTTTTTTTGATATTACATTTGAAATTCAATGAGAAACCAGGAAGACACGAGCACATCGTAAAATTGACAAGCGAGTCGTTTTAAGTGGCGAAACGTCGGTTTCACGTCCCCACCGGAGCGGATTCAATCTAATTCGAAGACAATTGTCTCGAGGATCCGGAATGGCGTGCGCCAAATAAGGGAATCGTGGCCCAAAAGTAAAACTGAACAATCCGAAACTCACCGCGGGTCGATATTAATTGAAACCTCAAGCAGGCAACTGTTGTAATGAAATTTCTCCAAGTATACTCCGGCTAATGAACGGAGGACGACGGCTCGAGCCGAGGAGATTTATGGGGACCCTTCGCTCAAAAGACGCTCTTAATATTAAACCGGATTAAAAGCCACAATGCGGTTACGAACGGGTGATAAGTTCAACAAATACTATACAATATGTTCCTGGATTGAGATGCAAAGAAAAAGAATATTACTGATTTTTTCAAAAATAAAATAATCTAAAACCGAATAACAGCTAAATTAAAACTGATACTAAAATGGGAACTAACACTAGATCTAGTCTAAGTCTAGATAACACTAGACTTAGAACTAGAAATGTAAGAGTACTAGTTCTACGTCTAATGTTTGTTCGAAAGTTGTTGGTATTAATTATCATGATACTAGAATTTGGAGAAAGAATTATATTATCTAGTATTAGTTATAGTAAAGTTAGCATAGAAATGTTGATAAATATAGCTAACTTCCGTAACTTGATCTATCCATGTAACAACAGGATTTTATGCTACTTCGGACACAACAAAGTACTTAACCGCAACTAGGTTAAGTACTTAAGGTATAAGTTGTCTATAGCTTCACATTTTTTTTTCTTCTTTTGGTAGCGTTTGATTATCGATTCCAGCCGAGAGTGTCCCATAATTTGTTTCTATCAAATAGTTTTATAGTAGGGTAGTCATCATGATCGCATCAAACTAAACAATATTTCCTTTAGTCTTTATATTAACACATATTTAATACCAAATATTTGATGCAAATTATAGTATGTGTTGTATTGCTGTGTTCCTGATGATAATCCCTGTAGAATTTCATGTGTTATATAGAATGTTTCAAAAGTGAATTCATATTTTTCTGCATGGGGTTTCAATGTTGGCATCTACTTTTAAGTCACCTCTATAACACTTATCTAGTTAAACTAACTTTATTGCCATTCCGAAAACGTGACATGAATGACTTGCCTTCAGCCAGACTTGTCTTCATAGTGTCTTATAGTTTCGAAGGCATGGCCTTTTTCTTTTCTAATGACATAAATGACTTTCCTTTTACCAGACTTATCTTCATAGTCATTGATATTTTAGAAAGAATAGCCTTTGTTTTTTTAGCGACAACCAAATGTTGATGTATTTTTTTCACAAGTCCTTATGTTTTCTTATATTCTTTTCTTTACTCTACTTTTTGTTAACTTACTATCATAATCAAAGAAAGTGGGCTGCTTTTAGTCGACAATGAAACTTCCCATTATCTAAACTTATACATAACTATATGTTGGTAATAACTTATCATTGCTTTGAACGAAACAATGTTTTTCATGTTTTCATTTGATCAAATGAACGAATACAGCTGCATACAGATAACCTTTAGAAGTAAGAGAAACATGAAAAACACCATCCATTAATTATCTCGTAGACTGTCTAGATTCTCAGGAGGCCTGTGTACTTGTCTCGACTACAAGTCTGGTGACTGACTGGTGTGACTGAAATCTACAATCCAATCTGCTTCCAGAACATTCTTGTAGCTACAGCAATATGGTGTCTTGCATCATCTGTCTGTAACGAAAGAAATGTAACGAATGAAAGGTGCTATCACCAGTTTTGGAATGTTGTTGATGAAACGACGTGCGTTTAATGTATCTCGAATGTTAGGGGTGATCCACGTCCAGCACATATCGCCCCCACATCATAACCCCAAGAGTTAAAGTGGTGTGTCGTCTTTGAAAGTATTCCCAATTTCATCTTACTGCTTCATATCACCGCACCCATTTACCACAATCGTTCACTCACAAACAAAATCTTAGTTCATTACTGAAGACAATGTCATTCCTCATTCCATTGATGACCCCACTCTTGTTGTTCTTGACACGTCTGACTGCTTTATGGGGAGGTATTAATGGTAGCCGAAAGCAAAGACGATATGAATGAAGCCTAACGGAAGAAATTCATCTTTGAACAGTTGCCATCGACAGGTGTCGGTTCTAAACTCTCGTTTAATCCACAGCAATTGACCGTGTTGTTTAAAATCGATTCTTGGTAACCATACGCTTATAACTTTTAATACCGATATTTGGTTTTCCAAATACTGAGATCCCGGATGAATTATGAGAGACACTGAAAACCGGTATTGTCCTAAAAATACCGGTGTTCGATATTAGTATTATTTGTAAAATAATTACAAAAAAAAATGAAGTCTGATACTTTTTTTTCGGGTGCTGGACGTCCTGGAATCATAGTCGAGTCAATAACGTCCTGGAATACGAGTCAGTCGTAATTAAATTTATAACCGAATCATTCACTTTTGCTTAGAGATACGTTTCATTTAGCTCACACCAACCCAACTCGGTACCTGTTTGCTTTTTATTTATTTCCATAATAGAATCTGGCAATCAACTTCTTCCTTTCCTCACATCCTTCCTTCATAAGGTATGTTGGATAAGCTGCTATACAAATATGTCCCCATATCTTTCAATAGAGCTTCGCTCTCTTATTGGAATCATTCTATTCTATTTCTGAACGTCTCATCGGTTTGATCTTCCCTATCACTTTGAGCTCTTTTCTGCTCTCGATCCCTGTATTGAACCTATGATTCTATTTAAGGCACTAACAGTTCTATGCATCTCATTTTCTATGAATTCTGTAAATCTTTGACTCCCGCCGTAGCTTCTTTTCCACACTTTCTACTTTTCATTACTGACTGTTTTCATCATTTTAGAAGCGACCTTTAGATTTACTTCCTCTATATTGCTCGGTATATTATCCAACGCCAGCTCTGCAGTTTGTTCAACATCTTCATTACCACAAACTATGATTGCAATTGTCTGCCATCCTGAAGATGCGCAATAACTTACCTTTAGATTTTCAATAGCATGATTAGTTATATATTTAGTTACAGAAGAATTTAAAACAAACTGTAGTTAAACTAAAATTAAAACTAGAACTACTACCAGAACACTACACCTAGAACCTAGACAAACAAGTATACAATAATCAAAAATTGAAAAAACATCTAAATTAGAACTAATACCAACATTAAAGCTAACACTAGACCTAGAACAAGAAACATTTGGATTTAGCTGTACATTTCTTAAGACGGAACTGGACCCAATCCAACCTAGCTTTAGGACTACTCTCAAGTGGTCATTAATTATCGTACCCGAAATTGGCTTGAAATATTGGTTGTCTATCTCAATAAGTGGTGGCAGCATCGATGTTTTTAAATTAGTACCCAGATATTGACAACAAATCAGCTGTTCGATCGAACGTTATCATAGAAAAATATAATATTTTATTCTTTTATACTGATCTAGAACTTTCACCTTGACTTGGAATATTTCACCCCCAGAATGACTGTTGCACTATGTTATTAGCATAGTGTACCTAGCCGTTCGTCTGTTTAGATGGCTAAACCCGTAAGTTTCTAGTTTTAGGTCTAGTGTTAGTAGTTGTTGCTAGTTGGTAGTTACAACTAGTTCAGTAAAAATATACAACAATCTAGCTATGGTTAACTAGAACTACCATCATTGCGATGTCATGTCTCTGGTTAAGAAACGTGTTATCCAATATTAACATCATTTCGGACCAGATCATAGGAAAAGTGTATGTAGACGTAAATTATATGTTAACTTTTCTAATAGACCTGAATGAAGTTAATAATAGTAATTAGTTAATAGTAATGTATCAAATCTTCTGGGAGCACTTCAAGATTCTAGAGGCAATGTCAAATCTAATGGAAGTATTTCAAGTCTTCCAGAAGGAGTATCAAGTTTTCTGGAAGCACTATCAAACCTTTTGGAAGCATTTTAATTCTTCCAGAGGCAATAACAAATCTTTTGAAAGCATTCCAAATTATATGGAAGTAATATGAAGTATTTCAGGGGTAGTAGCAAGTCTTCAAGCCACTTCAAGTTTTCTAAGTGCATATCAAGTCTTTTGGATGCAGTATCCAGTATTCTGGAAGCAACCCACTTATCCGGCGCTTATGCTTTCTACCCTCCACTTTACAAGTATAATTATTAAATTATGTCTGTTAACGAAATTTTATTAATATATATGATGATGATTGTAAAATGAGTTGTAAATTGATTGATGACATCCGATTAAACACATTATTTTATAATTCTCATAAAATATAAAGCCAATAAAAAATTTTATGAAAAATCTTTATTTTACTAACTTACAAATTTTCACACAGACTGCCATCTGGTTATAGAGTAATTTTATGGAATCCAGTCGACATCATGCAACATTAATGTTCTTATATGACCTATAAAGAATATAGCACTCCACTTACATCGAAAAGATAAAGAATTGTTTATTTTTCTAACATATTATATATTTAGAAATGTTACGATAAGGATTAAAATAAAAGGTTAAAGATGTTTATGAATCGTTTATTTATTTAAAAAATAAATTTTATTTATTGTTACAGTTTAAAAATTTTAATTAACTTCAAATTAAACAACATCAAATTATTTACTCTTAAATAATCTTATTTTAATGTTAAATTATTTTCACTTTTTCATCACTATTTTCATTTTCTATTTATATGTATAATACAATGAAAATAAATAGCAGGTTAAGATATAGAAGGAATCAATATACTTTACACGGTAACGGACATTACCGATAAAGTATACTTAGGTATTTGTGGATAAATAACCAAGTTGAGGATATCCCACACTTCGTAGACACCCAGGAGGGGTTGTAAGCCTCGCTAACAAAGTGTCTCCATGCAAGCATAACCAGCATCATGATTATTTCCCACGTGGAGTAATTGGGTTGATATGTAGTCTACACTAATAAAAGGATTCTCATTCTATCAGTGTAACGACCCCATATGAAAAATAGGTTGGACAAACATTTAATACTATTTTAATAGAAAATTATTTCGAACGAATATGCTATTTTTACAAATTTATCAATATGGAAACCTAACAATTCGAGGTATGGAAGGGATTAATATACTTTACACGGTAACGGACATTACCGATAAAGTATACATAGGTATTTGTGGATAAATAACCAAGATGAGGATATCTCACACTTCGTAGACACCCAGGAGGGGTTGTAAGCCTCGCTAACAAAGTGTCTCCATGCAAGCATAACCAGCATCATGATTATTTCCCACGTGGAGTAATTAGGTTCATATGTAGTCTACACTAATAAAAGGATTCTCATTCTATCAGTGTAACGACCCCATATGAAAAATAGGTTGGACAAACATTTAATACTATTTTAATAGAAAATTATTTCGAACGAATATGCTATTTTTACAAATTTATCAATATGGAAACCTAACAATTCGAGGTATGGAAGGGATTAATATACTTTATACGGTAACGGACATTACCGATAAAGTATACATAGGTATTTGTGGATAAATAACCAAGATGAGGATATCCCACACTTCGTAGACACCCAGGAGGGGTTGTAAGCCTCGCTAACAAAGTGTCTCCATGCAAGCATAACCAGCATCATGATTATTTCCCACGTGGAGTAATTGGGTGATATGTAGTCTACACTAATAGAACGATTCTCATTCTATCAGTGAAAGGACTCCATATCAATAATGGGTTGGACAAACAATTAATACTATTTTAATATAAAATTATTTCGAACCAACATCCTATTTATACAAATTTATTAATATGAAAACTTAGCAGTATGAGGTATGAAAGGAATCAACATACTTTACACTAGCCGTACGACTCTCATTCTGTCAGTGGAGGGACCCATATCAAAAATAGGTAAGGTTGAGATATGGGAGGGACCACAAATTTGTGGATAAATAACCAACATGCGATTATACCTACTGCTGGAAGGTATTATTCCACCTTTACAATGCCTTCATGAAAGCATTATTACTCTAACTAGAGCGTCTAACACCATGATTATTTACCACGTGTAAATTGGTATGTGGAGAGACCCTATATATAAATATATATATATATATATATATATATATATATATATATATATAATAGGTTAGGTAAACATTTAAATAATGATATTTTGATGATAAATTATGAATGTTAATATTAATCTACGATTAATCTATCCGACGCGAATCTATGGATGGTGTGTCCTCATCTCCTCAGGTTCCAACTGGGACATTCTAGAAAAATCAGAAGGGAATAAGTTGGAATTCTGAATCTGCGGAATCATTTCTTTCATTCTTTATTATTCTAATGCATTTAATCGAAAGCTGCTATTAAAAGTTAACTTTTGCGTGGTATTTAGCAACCGTAAAAATGTTAAAAAACTAAGATTTTTCATTAACCTGTATGTCGGATTTCATACGAGGCGAAGGCGAGAAGAAAGCTAGAAACTGACCATTTCGAAGATAGGATTGAACAAAATACTTTTACTTTCACGTCCAGTTATGAAAATCAAAGAATTTGGTGTATATAAATTTTTAATTGTTATAAACAAATTACAAACACAATATAACTAATATTAATAAAATTTTTTGTTATTCGCGGCGGTAATGAAACTTATTACAGTACTCAAATGGATGCTGTAATGAACATAACACCTACATTGTCAAAATGTATTTTATTTTTGTTAAAAAAAGATTAAAACGCGAAAAAATCTACGGTAACTAAATTCTTTTGCGTTCACGAACAAGTTTTTTGCTCGCTGATAGTTGCAAAAAAGAAATTTTCGTTCTTAAATCAAAAAGCGTTATTTTGCTATCTATAAAAATAAGTAATGATAATTTGTTTTTTATATAATACACGCCGAATTGTTGTAAAGTTTATAAAATTAACTGCAAATTTTGGAAAACAACATAAATTTTATGCAACCTCATGGTTAGCAGAAACCGTAAAAACTTTGCGTCGAAATATATTATAGAAAAAAGAAACTATAGGTTTTAGTTATTACATTATTTGTGGAAAAATCAAGTCAAGTCACGTCGTAACTAAAGTTACTTGCAAAGTAAGACATGACTCATGTTACTTACATTTCTCTACAATAAAACGTGAGGTTTTGAGGACCTTTAGATAACAAATGTGATTATCGAAAAAATGTATAACACTTACATGTTATTTAGCCCGCTAACGATAGAAGTTGATGACCCCTCTCCTCTCTTCTTCTTTAATAAATTATTTGATTTCCACTCAGGTCAACCTGAAACAATTAAAAGGAAATACGTAAGACTCGTGTAAATATTTTTAAAAAATGATTACTTTTGATGTTGAACAGCTTTATGATAAATGAAATGAAAATTAAATCGGGGTTGAACATATTTCTAACGGTTGAACGTCTTCGGAACGAAAGTTTGTTACGTAACACATGTTTACTCGAGTAAGATCAAAAATCAAAGAGGAAAATTTCTTGTTGATTTATACCTGCTCGTCCACCAAAAAACTGGAAACCGGCCGGCTTGATACGTCACACGAAAATTCATTGCCAATCGAAATAAAACAAATTAAACATAAAAGTATAACAAACAAAATCAATGAAAGTAAAATCTCCTCTTCTCCCTTCTTCTTTAATAAATTATTTCATCTCCACTCACGAATACCTAAAACAATTAAAAAGAAATGCGTGAAACTTGTGTAAAAACTAAAAAAAAAATAATAAATTACCTTGGATGTTGAACGGCTTTATGATAAATGAAATGAAAATTAAATCGGGGTTGAACGTATTTCTAACGGTTGAGCGTCTTCGGAACGTAACACATGTTTACTCGAGTAAGATCAAAAATCAAAGAGGAAAAGTTGTTGTCAATCTCCCTCTTTATTCCTACTCGTCCACCAAAAAACTAGAAACCGGCCGGCTTTATACGTCACGCGAAAATTCATTGCCAATCGAAATAAAATCAAATTACAAATAAAATTATAATAAACAAAAACGATAAAACTAAAAATGATTAAATGATTTTGAATTGGTTATTTTTGTTCGAGTCTCGGTTTAATTGATATGGAATCACTACTGTAGCTTAAAGTTAAATGAAGCCCACAAATTTTATAGAGATCTTAAATATGTAAAATATATAATAAAACAACTTCTCTACTTGCTTTTATTTGTTCGGTATCAAACACAAATATAAAAATCGATATTTTGTTAATTCAACTGTATCTGTTTTTTTGCAAAATATTTCTTTAACAGTTAATAAATTATAAAATTAAAATTAAAAACTTATGTCATGATATTAAAAAACTACAAAATGGTAATAAAAATATAAAACATTTCCACAGAACAACTTACACGAACTACACAAAATACAGAAAAAAATTGAAATAGACAGGTTTATTGTATGTTAAAATTGTAGGTATATCTTCTTTGAGCAAAGTGAGAGGGATTGAGTTAGAGAAGAAGAGATGTAATTTGAATTATAATTTCTTCGATTCTATCTCTAAATACCTCTTGTTATTGAGGTTAAATTGAATAATCTAATTTACATCATAATATCTTAAAGAGGAATTGAGATATTATTATGAAATAAAAATCATTTTGAAGCAAATTTAATATAGTTTTAACACACCAATTATAATTTCTTCGATTCCATAAATTAAAAAGATAATTTTTTTTTAAATCACCTCTCTTATTATTGAGGTTAAATTGAATAATCTAATTTACATCATCATATCTCAAAAACGAATTGAGATATTATTACGAAATAAAAATCATTTTGAAGCAAATTTAATCTAGTTTTAACGCACTAATTATAATTTCTTCGATTCCATAAATTAAAAAGGTAATTTTTTTTTAAATCACTTCTCTTGTTATTGAGTACTTGAGACTTGAGAACTTTATTCTCACGCCCAATTTTTAGTTTTTAAGAGTTGTAAATAGAAAAAGCCAATAAATAGTCTTTTAACAGACATCGTTTCAATTTGAATATTGCAACAGCTTCAAGCGATTATATAGGAAACCGCTACCAGTGATCAATAATATTCGGGGATTTCCATCGTTTCTTGTATGAACGTTTCTTGTGCGAACTGGGTTTCGTTTTCGTTGGTGCAAGAAAACATGTCTACTACGGGACGTAAGAAGGACTCTGTTTGGTTTTTTTCGAAGAAATTAAAGGACCTAACAATAAAATAAGAGCTAAATGCAAAAAATGTAAAAAAAACATTCTCGCAACATAACTAAACATGATCAAAACAAATAGTTGTTTACAAATCGTTTAAAACTCACAACCCTGACAATAACTGATGATGTCGTGGAAGACATTCGTGAGCGAATGGACCATAGTTTGTTAATCCTGTTTAAATTAAAACCTAATTACATTACTATAGTAATATTATAATTTTAGCAGGACTTAATGTTGGGAGCTGCCACAAAGTTGCTTCAAACAACTTCATATGCATCCTTATAAAATAACTGTAGTGAAGCGACTACAACCACTTGATTATGGGAAAAGAGTTACTTTTTGTCAATGGTTTAATAAACATATAAATGATGATGATATACTTGATAAAACATTCATTTCATTTATCAGGGTATGTCAATTTCCTTAATTATGGAACCTGGGCCACCGAAAACCCAAATCAGTTCATAGAAACGGATATGCATTCAATAAAGGTTGGCATTGCAACCCATATCACAATGTCAAGACGACGAATTATGGGACCAATCTTTTTCCATGATACCATTAATGGAGAAAGATACCAAGAAATTTTGGGAAATTTTATAGAAAAACTCCACGATGACGAACTACAGCATGGATATTTCCAAAAGGATAATGCATCACCCCATACGGCGGCGGAAAACATAAATTATTTGTCACAATTCTTTGTGGATAGAACAATAAATAAAAATCTATGACCACCACGGTCACCAGACTTAACCTCACTTGATTTTTATTTGTTTGGGAATTTAAAAAATAAAGTCTATAAAAATCGATCTCAGAATCTTAATAATTTAATTTTGGTAATTAATAATCACTGTAGAGGAGTTAATTTTCAATTGTATATCAATATATTTATAGTTAGTTAAATATTTATAGTTTACTTTTAATAAATAAATAATCACTTATTTCAACACTAACTTCAATCAATTCACTAAAAATTATTTTAAATCACAAATACGTTCACAAAGTAGTATAATAATCCAGCAATATTAAAAAGGTAATTATTATAATTTAGTTTTTGTGAATAAATATCCTCTTTTTTCAACATTAATTTCAATCTATACATTAAAAATCATGTTAGATTACAGAAACTTTTGTCTAATATTGTAATAATTCATGTAATATGAATAATGTAATAATTTTAATTTACTTTTTATACATAAACAACATCCTCAATCCACGTATTTTAATCTATACGCTAAATATTATTTTAAACAACGGGAAGTTTCGTCCTGATTATAATAATACTGTAATAATAATAAGGTTATAATTATAATTTACTTTTAATAACTAAATGACCACTTCCTTCAATATTAATTTCAATCCCTATATTAAAAATTATTTTAAATAACAGGCATTTTCGGAGCAGCAGAAATACCAATACTATGATATTGGTTGCATATTTTTCGGGTATAGTAGTTTTTGAACCCTCGATACTACACCTAAAACTAGAATCATTAAGGTTTAGTCGTCTTAAGAGCCGTACGGCCTAACTATGGAAGATATAATTTAAAAATAAGGTTTACAAGCTTTTTAAATAACTGTACGATAAAACCCTTTTGGAATTAAATTGTATTAATCTCGTAAAAAAAATTTTGGAATACCATGTGAATTTCTACTAATCGAATTCGAAGATTACCACGTTGTCATTTGCTAATCAAAATTCTGACTATCATAGTGAAGCTGTATTTGAAAGGACGTTTTATTTGGTACTAAGTGGATAATGAAGATTTGGTGAAAAGATCAAAATATAGAAGCTGAGAAACTGTTATAAAGTAGGGAGTAGATTATTGTAGGTTCTTTGCCTTCTTTGAAGCTAGGTAAGTCACTCAATTACTAATAGAAGTTGTTAATTCAGTTGAAGAAAAGCATCACCAATCATCTTTCTCTTGGCGATCAAAAATGGTTGAATGACCTTCTCTCAAATACCCATATGGGAGAACAAAAGCCTTCAGATATCTAGTGGGAACTTTTATGCAACATAGGCAGTTCTCAGATAATAAGCTCTGATCTTCTTTTAAATCTTTGTAGAATGAGGTTATCAAATACTCTTTCGGTAGCTCTATTAGGCTTGGACAGGACCAAGGAATCAATAACTTCCACGCCAAACATACACCAACACAATTAAATTATAATAACATATACTGTTCTCGCAATTCAACAACTTCACCACCAATAACCACTTCCACTTCCCATATCACTCAAACCAACTCTCAACCGAACATGACCGATATGATCAAAAGCTTCGCCGCCTTCACCACGGCGTTTCCGAGTTTATTCAATACATTTGCGTAATAATAAGCGGCAATTGATTCTTAAATTGCTTTTATCAACGAAAAATTAAGCAACAACAATGAATTCCCAAATCACCATTGTTGTGCACACTGCATTTATCATGGTGGCAGATCTCCATCTTTACCTTTTCGAACTTTTAAAATAACCACAATAAAATTTCAATCATATATTATTAAAAGGTATATTATTAAAATGGTATTTAAATTATAAACAGTTTTATAATTAATATAGAAGACATAGAGTCGTAAACAATAACGATATTCGGAAGAGTATACAATATTATGTTATTTTCGGTTTCGTTTTGATATCTTGATATTTTTAAAAAATGTAAAACAAAAATATATCGTTATGTATTTGCTTTTAGAAAGTAAATTTTGTAGACAAAACACTACACTAATGTTTCTAGGTCTAGATCTAAAGTTAGTTTTATATATATATAAAACTAACTAATTCGAGAAGAACTTAAAACAATCTAGAGTGAAATTAGAATTAAAACGTTAATACAAGATGTAGAACTAAAAACATTAAGAGCATAAAGAGACCATTAGCCTTACGTCTAACAAGAATTAAACTAGAATGTTTACATAAAAATGAAAATAATTCATTAAGTTTTATAATCACAGAATAAAGTTTGTGTGATGTGGTGATTTGAACATATGCGATGCATTATTTATGCTTAGATAAGTTTGAAAAGTAAGTAATACATGTTTTTCCCTCTTTGTAACTCGATACGGAGTGTTATAGAATATCCGGAGATACGGATATTCTATAGCATAAAAGCGTAGTATGGGTATTAATGAAAAATCAATTAAAATTTCTTTGAATTTTCAAATAATGTTATTAACAGTTAATTATTGATTTTGCAGTTAACAAAGTAATCAACCCAGCGAGATCGATTCACTGTGGAGAAACGATGTCTCTGCAAAACGCAATTAACATTACCCCCCGTCGACCCTAAAACAGATTGTATCAGTTTCTTGAGAGAAGTTTCCAAAACCACCCTCAAGTAGAGAAGGGCACATTCTGCACTCTGATAGCATCTCCGTCCTACATAACTAAACATCTGCAGTTAACAAGATATATATAAATCCGGTGGTGAATTTGATTTCGTAATGATACAAACGGCGGTTGGATAAGGGCAAACGGAAATACAGACTGGACGGCGATTTTAACTGCTGCGGAAAACTTTGACGACTTTTCCGTAAGGAGCGATCTGAAAATTCGATTGCTGCCGGTCGAACGGGTGCTCAACGCAAAGTTTAACGTTAATTCCCGATGGTCGAAGTTAAAATAACCAAACGGTTCGGTGTTTAGCGTTAACGATTGCTGGTGCCTAAAGTTTAAATCGCTTTTACTGGAATTTTCATCGAACTTGAGCAATTAGCATTTTCAAAATAAATTTCCCTAAATTGACAACCATCCTAATGAGAATTTTAGTTGAATCGGGGTATAATGTTCCAGCCGAGTGTTAAATTACAAAAATCCTAACATAATCTTAATGATCTCACGCCGTTTCTTAATGCAACTAACTGAGACTACAGCAGTACAACCACAAAGGGTCAACCATTAATTTCATTTTATCTAATCTTAAATCAGAAACCTGAGATATTTAAGCATTTATTGTCTTTAACTTAAAATTTATTATCTAAGGTCGTGGTTAAAAAAAATTGTAATTTGAAAATAAATAGTGAATATATTCAAATCTAATAACGCAAGGGGATGAGTAAATAGGGCGTGCGTAATCTATTTAGGGGTCAACAAAGACCTAGCCATGAAATTTACTTCGCAAAGCAAATCTGTGTCATCACAGCCGATGATAAGCCCTCCGGGTTATCTGAACCTGTACCGGTGGTACCCTGTGGCAGATAACACCAGAGAGAGAGAATTGTGATTAATACTAAACACAAGCGTACATCAGTGGCGTCCCACATGGCGCCCAGATATTGTTATGGTAATCGGCGTGAGGCTTATGGGAGCCGATTTCGGACCGGAGAATTAACATACGAAATTAATCTCGACGATGGTTGTTACGCTGCGGTGGCAGCGTCACAGGGAACGAGTAGTATCGTTGACAATTAATAGGCCGATATCGACCGGACATGGTACGTTCAACCGAGGGACCAGATGTTCGCGAAGCATTTTAACAGTTGGTCCCATGATTGGCTTTCCGTGTTCAATTAATCATGCAGACGGTCAAGTCGACAGCTTTTCAGCGGTAATGAACCGAATCAGCGTCATATTCGACATGGTTATAGGTCGGTAATTAGACGCGGGTCGGTTTAATGAAAAGCATCGATTGTGGTCTATGTGTGCGTATGAAAGCCTGAGTTGATTTCACAATTGACCTCAAGCATCCGAATACCAGGCGATCCATACTGATCCGGGCATCCATCACTTAATTTTAGATTTCAATGGGAATTCCATAAATTATAGTTAGCATTATTGATGATGTGAGATTTCCTGAAAACCGATGAAAAATGTAATTATATGATTTTTGTTACTCTAATCTTAATTACTGCGCCCATTTTCAAACTACAATTTTCGAAACATCGATAAAATAATGCTTTATTAGGTTTATTTCGGCATACAGTTCACAAACTGTTCTGGACTTTTTAGTGCATATGTTTAAACTTAAAACATAGCTTCCAATTTGTTTGCGATTTTCATCTGTTTGAAAGTGACGACGAAATTGCATGATGTTAATGATTTATTGCAATGTTGTCTAAAACAGAGTAACTTTGAATAAAATGTGGCCCATCAGGATGTTTTGTTAAATTTTTCGTTAATTGTAAAATTTACGAATGTGTTTTTTGTTTAGATTTCTCCCATTGCTCTACGACAATTGACCATCTGGTACCCATCTGGTGCCGTATTTTACTGATGCTGTTTCATCACTTATTTTTTGGCGTACTACTTTTGCTACTACGCTCGTAAATTTTACGATAGTTTAGTTTTAACGCTTGGATTTCTTTAGATACCCGTCCTATGTATAGTGGATTATTGTTGATTGAAAGGTTAATATTTTGTAAGGTTTTTATGCATATTTTTAGTTGTAATGTGTATAATTAAATGTAAATATATAGTGCGTCCACAGTAAAGAGAATAAATTCGATAAAGCTAGCAATTGCTTGTTGAAAAATATTATAGAAGCATATAGTTGGTTAAGCCACCATATAGTATTATATGGTGGCATATATATATAGGTTAAACCATCAACCTTATCCCAACGTAATCCAACCCAAACAGCTAACTAAATATTACTTGGGTTGGATTAGGTGTAGCCTCCAACCTTATCCCAATCCAACTCCACTCAGTTCAGTCAATCAGCACTAAATATCTGTTAAATTAACTAATTGACCAAAACTTAAAATTGACCAGTTTAAGCATTTTTTGCCAATGAATAATTGTTAAATTATTATTGAATTTTTCGTTTCATCATGATCGCACAGTATATAAGTTCCAAAAATGAGTTAGAAGTGTAGTAAAAAGACTTCTGAGTATTTTCTTGGAGGTATCTTCCTCGGGCCCACTCTTTCTAGAAACCTTGTAATGTGGTCAATATGTAAGACATACCGATGAAAATGGCAAGAAATGGATGGCGGTAAAAATAAATGAAAATAAAACCTCAACTGTAATTAACTTTAACTGATCTATTATTTAAGTAAATAAAAGGACAAATATAACAAGAAAAAATATAGTTATAAAAAAATCTTAATCTATTGCTTAAAATTTCAACAACTTTCCACTTTTTCTCTACTTTCTCAGTTCCTTACTAATTTCCAGTTACGCTGCCTCTGTACCCTCTATGTCTACGACCCCGGACTTCAACTACCTCCGTTTTTCTTCCTTTTTGGTTGTTCTCGTTGTAGTCCCTACTCAAGATATTTCGGTATCTCCCCGATTTTAAAATATACTTCCTACTGAATTGTAACAAAAACTACTTACTACAGAGTGAAAGAGTGATAGATCTAATAATAATTCTAGATAGTATGAGGAAGTAGATCAAGTTGTATTTGATGGTATTATAAATAGTGATGACACCGATGAAGACCCACATGACTCTGATGCAGATTTAGCGTTGTCAAACCTTTGAAGTATGCATGAAGAAGAACCTCTTCCACTAGCTAGGAGGAAGAAGAATACTGATAATGTTAATCCAGTTGTTATTCACCCACACGTAGTGGTTTGCGATACAATTAATCTCAGAGGGAAAAATGGGTATCGTTGGACTATCAATTCGTAAATATCAGGATACACTGATATTGGAAAAAACGAAATAATTGCAATAGAAGTATTTAGATGTTTTTAAATGTCAAAATTAAATATAAAATTGTAACTCAAATTCGAAAATTCAAGAAAGGAGCGCTAGCTATAAGCCACAAGCTAAAACTGTTAGTGCGATAAGCGATATCGAATTTGATCATCTCTTAGGTTTATTAGTTCTTTCAACTGCTCAAAAGGACAATCATTTACCATCAAATGAGCAGTTTAAGTCAGAAATTATTGGTAATAAACACCATGTCACCAAGTGCTGTGACCGTTTTAATTGTTTGTTAGAATACTACTATATTCTATAATCATAACACTCAAACTGATAGGAGGAAAAAGAAATGTTTGGCATTTATTTGATGCTGTTTGTCCAAAGTTTTTACAAACTCTGCCCATTCCTTACAATTAGTTTTCATGTGTGCCAATGCTACTAAGTATGCAAGACGTTGGACTTTTTTAAACGCAATATAATGATGACAACTGGTTCAACTCTGCACCATTAGCAACCTTTATAGGACTAATACAAACACACTATTGTAGGCACTCTGAAAAAGAACAAAAGTGTAATCCCTCCCGAAATGGAAAATTCCAAGAATAGGATGGTAAGAACACCTATGTTTTGTTTTGATGGGCTAAAAAGCTATGGTTCCTTACAAGAAAAAAATGTGATATCATCGATGAATTATCCAAGAAACCTCAGATAATCGAGACCTTAATATTACAAAAGGGGCAGTTAATACTTTGGACCAAATGTGTCAGCAAATATCCTGCAGCTGCAAGGCCTAACGGTGGCTTTTGTGCGTATTTTATGATATTTTAAACATTACTAATTTTGTGAAAACTGATCAGAAACCAATTTCAAGAAGGAAATGTGCCATGCAAATACACCACAACCTTATCGAACCATGACCGCTGCTGAGGCTATATCCAACTTTGATTCAAAAACTCGTCCAATTTATTGCGAATATCTTGAAAGAGTCTGTACTAGATAGGGCCCATGACCTTCTTCAAAACTCCCCACGAACAATTTGCTTTTCCGTCAAGACGAGGACGACAACTCTGTATTGCTGCCACTAACAGGACGATCTATGCTTTCATTAATGATATAGTTTCACTAATTATATTCATTAATGTCAAAATTTGTATATTACAAAAATTTTTATTTATTTTCAAACACTTGATGGATCTTTTGTTTCAATAATCCAAAACGATGTTCGATCACATACCGATTTTTTGACAATTCTTTAGATTGGAGACAACTATCCAAAATCTTTATATGGTGTAAGCAAATGTCTCAAATAAAGGTAACCACCATCGGTTAAGATGCAGTAACCATTGCATTTTTCAACAAGTTATAACCCTATCGTGCGTCACATATAAATCCTGTACTTTATAATTTTTGTGACAAACTTCTTACACCTTTCGGTCATACCTGTATCGACTAGAAAGATATTCTATTCATATATCAATCAGGATCATCGACAGGATTATCTATCTTGATGTGACTGTCAATCGCACCAATTGTACTTGGTAAGCCATTATCCCTGAATTGTATTTCAATTGCTCTTTTTTCTTGTTCATCAGGCCGTTTAAATATTTCGCTTGATAAGTTGCTTAGAAAATAATTCTTCGAACAACCTTATCTAAGCAGCTTATTGATATGTAGAAGCGATCCACTGCATCAGGGAATGAAGCGTGTTGGTGTCCTGCAAACCACAAATTAATTGCACACTACTCGCATGTAGCCAGCTTCCCATTCCCACCAATCGGATATGCTCAAAGAAAGTCTCTTCGTTATACAGGGAAACTGTCTTATTAACAATTCAACCTCATCCACAAAGTCACTGCTGCTTTTTAATTCATCAATAGAAATCATTATGTAGTTTGATAATTACGAGAAAAGATTCGGTTGTACTACAAAAATAACTTTACAGTTACAGTAGCACACTACATTACAGTTGCTCGGATATAGTCTTTATGGTTCGGACTGCTAAAAGTCCCAGCTGAAGAAACAACGTACCAACTCCTTAGGCATATGGCCATAAGGGATTGATTTCATAGAACAAGGTTAAGAGACGAAAGTCACCTATAACGTTTATTCCAGAAACGATTTGACACTGGTGCTGGTACCTTTCATACAGACGATGCAGAATGCCACTGCCCAACCGGTCCCAACGTAACCCCATAGTGCTAACACCCTGGCAAGCACGGTCTTCAGATATATTACCAATTGAGTATATCTGGGATATGATGGGTCGACGATTAAGACAAGTACCCAGACCTTCTAAGAATCTTTATAAACTTTACTTTATAAACAAGGACAACGTCCACTTATTTGAGAGCAAGGGTATATAACTATATGTTGCTTAAAAGTAGTTAGTTTTTAGTTGATTTCTAGTTGATAAAAGCATTACTTTACCAAAGTTTCAAAATTGTGGTCTAATTTTTGTATTAAATTAATGCAATTCATGGAAATGTAATAAGCACACCATTGTCCAAGCCGTTGATTAAGGAAGTTAATTTTATTACGCTTTAATAGAACGGGCATTAGCACAGCACCAGTTTGCGATGTCGTTAGCGTGTTATTTTCTGGATGCTCGTCCTGTAAATGTATTTGCGCTTCGGTTGGATAATGGGTAAATGGAGATTCAGCATGCGTACTCGCGGAACGAGCATCAGATTGACCTAACATTACTCTGAAGCACCGTCATTTATCACTGTTTATAGTTCATCCAACATAGACAAAGAATATCAATTTTATTTTTAATACCATGATTAAGAAAAGGAATTACTGAAAGTTAGAAACTATCAAGTTTTATTGCTGTAGTCTTCAACGACGAGACGTATAAGAAAACCGTTATTTTAGGTTGGTATTAGGGTTACACAAGGAAATCCTTTTCGATCGCCCAGTCAGTGGGCATTAAGGCCTTGAGCGGCGTACATTAGCTTTATCCTGAAGGATACGGCTTCCTGCCGGAGGTTCCCGTCAGCTCGGAGCCGACCAAATAATTCTTCACTTATTTCAAAGGAATCCTACTACGCGTTAAGACGGTGTTTATTCACTTTGATGGTTGCGAAATTTTATTTTTTTCTTAATCCATTTAGCATCTATTGTATATAATTTACATAATTATATAGCTTCTATAAAAAAGTTATTTCTTTACTTTTTGAATAATAAAAATCTAAGGGTGTAGTGATCAAACTTTCACACCGCAGGATTCGAGCTGGATTAGAAATCAAAGTCAGTTGTACTGGAAAAACAATAAATCACCAGGATATAAAACCCGTCGGTATGGTGTCGTCCTGCGAAGACAGACGTCCTGCGTCGACGCTTAGTTTAGCCGCCACTAAACCGCGCTGTCAGCTACGAACGATGATTGATCGTTATGAGAGTTATAAGAGATCCGGGGCGATTTTCCTCGACATTGTCCTGCTATAGAATTGAACGACTTCACGTTTCGTGCCGGCGAGATCTCTAAGCCTCTCCATCTGCAGCTTAAATTGGCGCCAATTGTAAAGCCGTTTGTGAAAAATGAACTTAACTTCATGTATCTACTGTGCAGTTTGCCTCTTAGTAAGCTACGTCAGAATCGAGGCAATCTCCAGCACACAATCAATTTGCACACAACGCTTCTCAATCATCGTCATGCTTCGATGAATGTTGCTCAGAAATTGAAGGGGGTTACTACGTTGTAATTAGGTCAAAGGAGACCTTTACAACGTTGTGCCCAACTTCGACCGTATAATTGGATATACATAGAACTAGTTGAATAGTACAGAGGAATAAACCCTCACTGCAAGTTACATCTTGTTTAGGATTATGATAGTTTAGATCGAAGATAAACTTATGCTAACATGTGAATAAGATTTGAAATGGATTTGTATCACTTATGTGCCTATTTTATTCAACGTTATCGTTATGTTACTCGCTTATTCTTCCCCATTACCCATTTTAGCTAGTTGTGGAAACGGAACTTTCATCGTTAACGACGTCGGTAAGTTATCGTGTACCGTGACGACAATGTTTTGCAGTTCCCGTAATGACTGGGTAATGGATGGTAAGAGAACGAGGTTTTACACCGCGAAATACATTATGATTATGACGAGCTCTCCGCGGGGCTTTGTTCCAAAAACGGGGGGGCGAGCTGTTTTTACTGGAGAATTGACTGGAACGGAAAGGGACCGTGGAAACGGTACGCATCCAACTAAAAGGCGCAAAGGGAACTTTGTTTTGATTATACAGTAGAGGCACCCCATTGTCCGTTATTTCCCCTCTCGTTTCATTTTCACACCTAGACTGATACATAAGCGTCGCCGGTGGAATCGTTCTAATTTATTGTTTTCGACTTCCGCCGTTACTCTTGGAACTAACCGGGGGGGTATTAATATTCCGCGAAAGTGCCGCCCTACCTTAAAAGAACTTTGCGGTAAATTAAAAATATACGAGAACCGGTGCCGTCGTCCCGCTGCGCCACAACTTTGAACTTAGCAGTTTTGATGAATGGCGATAAAAGTACGAATGTCGGCGGATGTTGAGTCGTAAAAAGTACGATGACTTATTCAACGCAGTGTCTTGGTTGTTGTTTGCAATCTCACCAACGCTGGTTTTGTGATATTCAACAATAAAGTTTGACGGCACTTGTGAAGGTGAGGGATTCGGATGAAGTTATAAACTATGTTTTATTATATTATTTATGAAAGATATCAAATATTTCGCAAGTTTATTGTTAACATTAATAAAATAAGGTTTTACACGTTAATGAACTTTAGGTACTTAAGTGTATTGTTTTCGCTGATAAAGGGGTGTAATAATCTTGGTCGAGTTTATTGTCGACAGAGTGCTCTCCTGCAACTGTTGAATCTTAAAGTACATTCTTGAGTACGTGTATTTAAGTGCCCACTCTCACAATGCCGTCGTCGTCAAAAATCTCGTCCGACAGAAGCTATTTTAAAATATAAGTATCCCAATTCGGTTATAAAGTTTTCTTAAATAAAAGAGGTTCAATAATCGAGTGTGTCCAATTAAGAGAACCAAGAAGTGGTAAGGAGCGCAATGTCGGCACGGACATTGATTGGAAGGGGAGGAGAAATGTGCTAGGGGTTGTTTCAATTAGCGCAGATACACCCCGTTAACCCGACCCCGGCAGTAGCAACTAACGATACCAGCACCGCCGGCTGTGCTCTTATCAAACGCTTCCAACGGTATTTTCTTGTAAAAAATAACTGGTCGTTTTGAACGAAACTGGGGCTCCGGAGATCTGGCTGCAGGTCGAGCTCCTGCATCGTCTTGGACGTGAACGTAATGGAAAACAAGATTTTCCCAACAGCTATTAGACGGCGATCATCTAGAATTGGCCCTTGGAAAAAGTGTGTTACACGTAAGTGTTATTGGCGAACGAATAGTTTTGTTTCGCTGGTTTTTTGAGAAGATTTTATCTACCCTTTAGTTCGTCAGAATAAGATAATTAGTTTAGTTAGATTGAATGGATCCAAACGAACTTGTAAAGGAAAAACTTTTATTATTACGTACAATTTTTAATCCCACACCCTCCACTTATCGTTTATCTTCTTTCAAAGCAACTCCTATTCATTTAACAAATCCAATAATGCTTTCAGTGTTTATAAACGAAAAGGTCTTCGCTAAGTACAGCGAAACACTCCGCCTCGCATTTACTCACGCCAAAATAATAACCCTCTACGGAAGCAAAAAGCTCTCCTAATGAGTTGTGGCAAGCTCGGAGGAAACGCAATTCCGCCGCCGGTACACAGAACAAACAATATTCCGTTAATATTCCTCCGAGAAGGATGACTTACCGGGAGCAGTAATACATATTAAATTTGGTAGTATCCAGTCCAGACGGCAGCGGTCAACACCAGTTTTGCTCCTGTGCACCTGCTTCCTTTGCTTCCTCTCTCACACACACATATAGTTGCGAACATAGAAAGGTTTCGAGCGGAGTCAGCACGAAATCCAACGTTCGGGTAAGCGTTAAGCGTGCAATAGAGCCCCAAGTCCCCACAAAATGAATGGGTAGAATGGAAATAAAGACGGCGAGATGGGCAGGTGAGCTTACGAAACTCCCCGAAGAGAACAGGTGAATCTGGTTCACGATGGGTCAGCTACACCTGTCCTTAATCTCATACTCGTAATTACGCCGAACAGTGATTTCGAATTCCACTAAATGCACCTGCTGCATTTTACCAATGAGTCGAAAAATAAAATTTTAATTTTATCGCTTCAATTCCATTCAATAAAAGCAAAAAGCATATACAAAAGTAAAAAGATCGTGACTTATAATCGATTCGGCTATTTTATTTTATAACCTCGTTCAGGATAATTATATACGTTCTTTTTTGGTCATTAAGTAATTAGCTACATTCTTCATGGATGATTTACACTTACTCAATACCGAGAATTTGCATAACGTGTACTCATTATAAAGGCTTATTCAAATATATTTCAGCTTTTCGATATAAAGTTTTATAAGTAAATAAATTATTAATTCTTAACTTCTGTTCATGAGGTTGAGTGTTAATAATGTATTAAAATCGAATTTAGCTGGCGTCCAGGTCAAAATTGTATGTAGCAAAAGATATTTATCAAAATATTAATTTTTGTTGTCAATCTCAATTTACTAGATTTATAAAAATAATTTTAACAAACCATATTGGAAATGTTGTTTATTGTGTTGTTTAAATTTAAATTTTTTATTTAAATTTCATTTTATGTACCTGATGATGTCGCACTTAACTTTTTATACATGTATTAATTTAAGTTAACAACAAAATTCACAAACAGATTTTAAGTGTTATTAAAGATTGAAAAATTTATTATTAATAATTTAACAATACAAGTTACAAAAATTGTTGAAGAAAATCTTTTAACCGGCATAAAACTTCACAAAAACAAAAAAAATCACTTAAGAATTTATGTCTTAATTATGTAGGTTGTTTTTATAAGGTCTGGAATAACTTTAACCGCTAATACTGGAATGAAAATTATTTAATACCTAATAATTTTTAAACTTTCTTTTAAATATTTACGATACAGTTTACAACAGGAAAATACAGTTTGCCTGTTAGTGTAATGTTATCATGAGCAATCGTTTAACATCACTTTCGTAATTATAAAACTACGGAATCAATGCTATTCAGGATAGTCACAAATGTTATTTACTTAATACTTTTATTGTGTCATAAACTCTTATAATTTGATGAATGGATTGGATTTCCGAAGCAACCCAAGCCATGTCATTTTTGAGTCAATATTATCAAAACCGAATCTGAGCCTTATTCAGTTATTATAATTTCAAATCAATCACACTAAACCTGAATCCAACACAACCAAACCCGAATCCAAACAATATCGTCTCCAATTCAAAACAGTCATAGCCGAATCCAAGACATGTTCGATTTTGGATTAAATTCCCAAGGTAACCGAAGCTAGGATATATTCAGATCAACAGAACCAAAGCTGAATCCAAGGCATATTCGGTCTTTGATTCGAATATCAAATCAACATATTTCATTATAATTTCAAATCAACCAAACTGAAACTAAACCAAACCACGTTGGTCTATGGATTGGATTTCTGAAGCACCCAAGCCATCGCATCCACACATTAACAAAATCAAAGACGACACCATGACATGTTCGACTTCGGATTAAATTTTCGAAGTAATCTAAGGTATGCCATCTCCAAATTAATAAAACCGAAGCCAAATGCAGGCTATATGCTATCTTTATTAACTTAACGGCTTCGCATTAGATTCCTGAACCTACCCAAGGCATGTCATCTCCAAAATAACAAAATCGAAGCTGAATCTAAGACATGTTTGATTTTGGATTAAATTCCCGATACAACTCAAGCTATGCTATCTCCATATCAACAAAACCAAAGTCGAATCCAAACCTTACTCTGATATACACACTTAAATCCGAATCTAACCCATGTTCAGGTTTGAATTCAATTTTAGAAGCAGCCCAAGCCATGTAATTTCCAAATCAATAAAATCAAAGCCAAATTTAAACCGTTGCGTTCAAGATCTAGGATTCGAATCTAAAAAATCCAAGCTATTCTAATTCGAAATCAACGAAATCAAAGCTAAGTGCAAAACGAACTCTATGTTGGATTAGTCATACAAGCAATTGTAATTCCAAATCTAGCAAACACAAAGCGAATCCAAGGCTTAATCTGTCTTGAAGTGAATTTCCAAAGCCATACATCTCTTAATTAACGCAACAAATTTCAAATCAAAGGTATGTTCGGATTCATGAAGCAACTCAAATCATTCCAATTCCATCAATTGGATTGAATTTCCAAAGCAACAAATTGATTCCAAAAGCCCATTTCTTTTTGATTCGTGCATCGTTTTCAAATTATTCCTGAAATATTCAAGCCCGTTTTTGTCATATTTTAATTATTGTGAGAAATCGAATACTTAATGATGTTTTTTTTGGGATTTATAAAGGAAAGTTTTTGAGATATTAAGTATTGAACTGACCCTAAATTTGTAGCTTTTCAGAAAAATAACAGTTTCCTTAATTATCTTTGAAAAATAATAAAGAATCGGATTCTCACGATTTTTTGATGTGCTGGATGAATTTTTTTGTGATTAAATATGAAATAAAAATAGTATTTTTTTTTTTAATGACATTATTTGTGATTTATATAGGAAATTATGCACTTTTTCCAGAACCATACTTGAGTAACTCACTTCGTTTTTCATGTATCAACTTTTGAATTTCAACCTAAATTTGTAATATATCATAAAATTAACAATTTCCTTGATTATTTTTAATAACTAACTAAATAAAGATAAAACTAAGTCCTTAAGTATCTTGATGACATTTTTTGCAGTTTATAAAGAGTGTGTAGTTTTCACAGAACAAACTGTACTTTAATATCTTCATTCGTTTCCGAGATATCAAGTTTTGAACTCCACATAAATTTGTAGCATTTAATAAAATTAGCAATTTCCTTCTTCATTTTTGGAAAATCTTAGAAAATCGAAGAGTAAAAATAATTATAGAAACAAATGGGCTATTAGATTCGGTTGAAAAACTTAAGAGATTATGGCATAATGGCATAATAGAAAAGTTTTATGAAAATAACGTTTGTGAATACCTGTATATTGCCCCATACGCTACCATTGTCCCAGTGGTAGCGTATTTTCAAAATTGATTTTAAACGATTTCTCATGATAACTTTGTAAAATTCTATCTTTGTAGGACAAACCATATTGAAAATAATTAAGAAAATGTCTTCAAATTTCTTAACATTGAAGGCCCATATTTTTGCCCTTTTTAGGTATAGACCAAAAAGTTCATACAAATCATCATCCTTATATTTAAAATTGTGATTAAACAATTCATGTAGAGAGATTTTCTATCCTTTTAACTCGTGTTAAATCAAATTCGTATGAAACGTATAACTATTAGCTCATATTTAAGCGTCGTTAAAAAATAACCTTTAAAACTTACAAGATATCTTTAAATATCGTAACGCAGGACTATTGCATAACGAAATGACTATCTTGGAGACCACTCTACTTCATCATAAAAATCACATGCGTGAACGATTTGTAAAGTATGAATAAGGTCTTGTTCTGGTCATGCGTTGACACCAATATAAACAATATGACTGGTTCATAAAACGACATCTATTTCAATCAAGATAGACTCAAACTCATGTAAGAACCATGTATTTGGATTCACAAAGATGTGACGTTCTCAAAGACACAACATTCTAAACTGCATGCGATTGTCACAACATTTGCATGGTAGAGGTTCATATTTATTAGTACATCAGATTTCTTGGAGACAATCGATGTCATGGAAGTCCACCGAGGTTATTTCTGTTTTCTACTTCAAGCAAGTCACATCTAGACTCACCATCTAGTTGGATTCACAATTCGATGTTGTCGAAGATCTGATGTTTCATTTTATTACATTCAAAAGTGACCACGGCCGACTTTAATCGTCTACGAGTATAACAAACAGCAAGAATATGAAAAGCTTGATTAACTCATGTTGCTAAGAAAACTATTAATATTACTTTCCAAATTCTAAATAAAGAAAAAGTTTAAAATAAAATTACACTCTCATCTTCGCATAGATTGTCTATAGGCAAATTTGTCTGCCATTCCGATTTCTTATCTTCTTTGAAGGCAGCAATGCTGGTTACGTTTAAGTACTGTCCATGTTGTTGCAGAAAAATGAGTAAAACTGCCATTTCGTCTGACACATTCGTACCTCTCTGATGGCAACAACTAAACTTAAGTATTCTTTAATTTGTTGCAGAACAATGATGAAAATAAATCCTTCCCAAATCAACCCAACCCAACCCAACTTTGAATTGGGAACAATTCAAGGTTGAATTGTCAAACAACATTGTTGGTTAAACGAAGAAGATATAATAGTAGTGCAATCTACAACGACGACAATGAATATGCTTACTTATCTACCACTTCATTTTTGAGCTTCTTTGATTAACAATGAAAGTACTTAGTCCCCAATTTATTACAAAAAAATAAACAAAAATTTTTCACAACAATTTTTAAGGAAAGTGTACAACAACCTTCCTAAATTAAACCAAGCAAATCCAACCCAGTGAATTATCAAACTACACTATTGGTGGAACCAAGAAGGTATAGTGTTCATGTTCAACAACCACAATATCGACCGCGATATCTGGTTAATTTCTTTAAGAATTAATCATTGGGAAACGAATATTTATTGAAAAGCTGGACGTAAAGAGCAAATTTATGATGATTTGACAGAATTGGTGGATGAAATTTATGAATATTAAAAATCAATATCTACATAAGATTCATTTAGACTTTATGAGGCGACAAGATGGACTAAAATTACATTAAATACCGTGTACATATTTGCATTGACGAAGATTTGATATTCTCAAAGTTTATCCACATTCTTAATTGCGTACAATTATCAGAAAGTATGCTTAAATCATATTTGTATGTAAATTAAATTTCTTGAAAGGGGCCGACGTCTTCGAAGTCGACCGAGATTATTTCTGTCATCAATCTTAACCAACATAGATTCAGACTCACGTAAGATCCCATGTACTTGGATTAAGAAAGTACTCAAAGTGTACTCAACACTCTGAATTGCATGCTACCGTCACAATATGTGCTGGCTCATATTTATAAATAAATCAGATTTTTTTCAAACGGCCGATATCTTTGAAGTAGATCGAGGTTATTACTAACGTCAATCTCAATTAATAACGTAATGTATCATGCATTTGAATTCATATAGATTGAATATTCTCAAAGTCTACCAAGTTGTTTCAACAATAATAAAATATATAATAAACAAATAAACGTAGACTCCTGTAACTCTGAAAGCGACTTTCAATTTAAGTAAGGTCGTATGTATGTTAGATAACCTGTTTTTTGTTGAATTATGTAAGGTGGCAAAACTGCGTTTTATAAATATTTGTTTAATTAGCTTATAGTTATGGCGCATTTTTTTATTAGTTCACATAATTTTATTTAAATTTAGTGTGTTCCATAACATTGTGTGTAAATAAGTACTTACTCAATGTTTGGATATACTTAAACTGTCTTAAAAACAGTTAAATTACTTGAACTGTTATTAAATAAAAAAAATAGAATACCTAAAGTAATTAACAATGAGGAGTTAACTAATTTCATAACAACTTTCTGCGAATATTTTATGCCAACATAAAATAATCAAGTATTTACTTTTGTATTATACTTTTGTAGTTAACTAACTGAAAATGAATCTAATAAATATACGGAATAGCAACTTCATCAAATGTGTGTGTAATTTTGAGAGTAGCTTCAAATTTAAATTAGAGTAAAAGTTCAGGCAAAAAATTTACGTATGGTTTGAAAATTTATTAAATTCAAAATGATTTACTTTCAAAAAATTTCATCAATCTTAGGCAACATAGGTTCAGACTCACGTGAGATCCCATGTATTTGAATTAAGAAAGTACTCAGAGTGTACACAACACTCTGAATTGCATGCTACCGTCACAATATGTGTTGACTTATATTTATAAGTAAATAAGATTTTTTTTACTGCCGCCAATCTCAATCAAAATAGACTCACGTAAGATATCATGCATTTGAATTCATAAAGATTGAATATTGTAAAGGCTACCAAGTTGTTTAAACAATAATAAAATATATAATAAATAAATGGACGTAGACTCTTGTAACTCTGAAAACGACTTTAGCAAGTAAGGTCGTATGTGTGTAAGATAGCTTCTTTTTTTGATGAATTAAGCAAGGTCGCAAAACTACACATCTGTTCGACTGCAGCTGATGATGGTATGTTAGTGTTGCATTTTATAAATATTTGTTTAATTAGTTTATAGTTATGACGCATTTTCTTATTAGTTCTTCTATCTTCCAAGTACTGTAATTATTTAACGCCTAGTACATGATCTCCATATTACATAATTTTATTTAGATTTAGTGTGTTCAATAACATTGTGTGTAAATAAGTACTTACTCAATGTTTGGATATACTTAAACTGTCTTAAAAACAGTTAAATTACTTGAACTGTTATTAAAATAAAAAAATAGAATACCTAAAGTAATTAACAATGAGGAGTTAACTAATTTCATAACAACTTTCTGCGAATATTTTATGCCAACATAAAATAATCAAGTATTTACTTTTGAGTTATACTTTTGTAGTTAACTAACTGAAAATGAATCTAATAAATATACGGAATAGCAACCAGGAACTTCATCAAATGCGTGTGTAATTTTGAGAGTAGCTTCAAATTTAAATTAGAGCAAAAGTTCAGGCAAAAAATTTACGTATGGTTTGAAAATTTATTAAAGATAATACTTTAACCAAAAAATTACGCTAAGGGGTACTTTTAAAAAGATTTACTTTCAAAAAATTTCTATGTTATGCTGAAATCTAACCAACCCAACTTCCCAGCATCAGCTTTTATTCAATTCGTATAATACTAATTCTTCAAAATTCTAATCACTTCGAACCAGTTTCTGAAGAAGGTTGCAACATGGCATTTTTCAAAAAACGCACGGGAAAACCCGAAAGTTTCTAGTGTTAGTCCTAGTGAGAGTTCCAGTGATAGTTCTAGTGTTAGTGCTAGTGTTAGTTCTAATTTTAGTTCAGTTAACACAGTTCAGTAGTATTTAGTGCAGTACCTGTCTGAATTATACGAGAAAGATTACTTACTTTGAGCAATAATTAGTTTTTTTTGGTATTTCCGATGTAAAATTTATCAAACCAGTTTCAAAAATCTTTTTTTTAATTCCATTTGTATAATCTTCTTGTACAATTCACGTCGACAATTAATCGTAATTAAAAGCAAAAAAGGGTTTTGGTCAGGTATACAAAACGTATAAGTGATGGGGTGGTGTTCAATTACAGATCATTAATCATAATCAACCGAAATCAGAGAGATTTCATTTTCCAAGAACAAAATTAACCGTATACGGTTATATACCTAAACGCACGTCTCTTTCTCGGTTGGTGGGCGCTAGAGGAGGGTACGGCCTTAATGTGAATAAAGAATAATGACCGCTTGTATTAAAAATGACGGTGCAACGGAGAAATTATTATGACAAATTGAATATTAATTTTTGAAGTGGTGGATAAACGATAGACGTTTTTTTCGGTGTAAGTAGCGTTTATATATTACAGACGAGATTTTTTGAAGGAATCATATTCGAGATAATAAATCACCGCATCTGTAAGATACCGATGTAGTTAATTTGAATAAATGAAATTCTACTGCTTATTAAGTCGATTGAATAAATTTTCCAAATAGAAAGTGAAGGAAAAATATTCTCAGTTTTTGAACCTGACAATTTGAAGTTCTTAAACGTGTTATTATCTTAGATTTTTTCTTTCTTTTTTTTTCGTGCCGCACCCAATAAAGGAAATAGATTTAGCGTGTCTGAATATTAACGTGTAATCTTTTACGCTGTCGTCGTGTCCTACGCGAGTGTAATTAATACCGGGGTTAAAATTACCTCACAAATTATTGGACATCGCGTGCCGCTGTCACATTTTAAGACATGTAACCGGTGAGGGTTCGTCACGAAAAAATTCCCATTAGTTACTGCCTTCGTCGACAGAGTAATTGTCTAGGGTTTCCACTTCGACAAGTTTCCAAACAGATTGAATACTATTTCAAGAATTTCTCATTTGATCATTTCGGTGTTAGCAAAACATTCAAGAATTATAAGGGTGTGTTTAAAAAGTAAATATTAAAAATGTTTCCTTTGTACATTTTACAAACTGAATAAATTGTTATAAAGTTTAAAACGAACGGGGAAAATGTAATTTGTTTTTTCCCCGAGGGGTTATTATGATAAGGTTCTGTAAAAATTACAGAAAATTCGAATAACAAAAAATTAATTTTAATAACGGTGTTTTCTATGTAACTCATTTAAATAAATCGTTTCAAGAGATTTTCTTTAAAAAGTAAACCTTATATTTAAATGTTAAATTAACGTCGCGCTTTCAGAGGAAAATAAAAAAGAAAAATAAAATAAACTAAAATAAAATCACAAAATGTAATTAAACCCATAAGAACTACGTAAACCTCAATGGTACAATAAAATTAAAGAAAGTTAAAGACCCATAAAAGGAACACAGACAATTACAAGTTGTAAACGGCACGTTTAATTATTTTCTTATCCCTGCGGTTCATATCCAAGGGAATAATAAAGCCGTATTTCTTCTTCTTGGGACAATCCGCGGCGTGAAATTAACGGTTATACTTTATTTACGGTGGCGAAAACGAGAGGTGCAGCATTCATCCGAAGTAATTAAGTAATCCGAATTAATTTCAAAAGATGGCAGGGCGCTGTAAACCGTTATGGGGGTAATTATACCCCTCCGGCTCCGTTGGTAATTAAAATGGACGGTTCCTTCGTTTCCACCTCTCTGTACGAGCGATATTTATCGTGAATTTCTTGCCTTCGTTATGCGAATATAAATTTTTCAAGACATCACCCTCCCTCTCTCGTTTTCCTTTTGTGTATTTTACGGCGCGTTCGCCAGCTCGGTTTTTGCCACTTAGAACAGGGTAATTAGTTACCCCGTTGTTCTTTCTTTGACCTCCTCCTAATGGAATGAAGTCCTTGTTGTTTTTACCTTTAGGGTGCTAAATCAATTTTGTATTTTACTCCTGCAAACTACCCTCGTGTTAGTTACTTACAGCATCCTCCTCTTCATAATTTTTAATATTAAAGTATTTATCTCAAGAATAAAACGACCGAACAAAAATTATACCTCTTACCGCGTTCTATTTAATCCTTTACACTGAGGTACTCATTAAGATTATAACCGGAGCTTTAAACGTCGGCGTTTGAACAGGAAGCGAGCATTTCGTCCGGACGCCTGCCGGCGAAATGCGGGCCGACAAATGTTTCCCGTGTTGTTCTTCTTCTACAGTCCTCTTCAGCGAGCTCCGGTATCGCACCGGAGTCTCTTTGAATTAGTTACGGCCTACGGGAGACGGCTACAATGCGAGAAAACGAGGAACCAGCCACCCGAGGACCTCTTCTTTCCCTCATTATTGCGTCTTTCTGGCGAACAGATCTCCGAGACGCTTGGATTAATCTTTTCTGTACTAGAAACTACCTCGTCGCTTCACCTGAAAGGTAGCTGCTATACGCAAAACGGCTTAATCGCGAAATTCTGGAACAGACTTCTTAAATAATTTATAACTGCACCCGGAAAGTTATTTCTTAACTTCATTTATTTTAGAATCTAGACTTTAAGCACGTTTCTTATCTTAATATCTATTCCTTAGCTACATATTTATATCATCATAAGACTGTTATAAACGATTGGTTCTGAGTTATGAATGAAAATATGCAGTATTCGTTGCTGAAACTGTAATATTTCTGGAAAACAGCTTTGATTTTGTTTTCAATTTCCAGATGATAGTACACTTAATTCATTTTTTTTTTCATGATAAATACAAGAAATTTTTAAACATTTTCTTTAATAAAATTTTCAATATGATTTTGTCTTAGAAAGATAAATAGTGCAAAGTAACTCACTTATTCTTTTTCAATCAAAAGGATAATAGTTATGAGGAAAAATGGCTATTTTAATCCGCAATGGAGCAGTTGAAAACCTTATCATTATTAATATAATGTAATAAACAAAACAATTAAAAATGTTAAATTTTCAACTTTCCGTTTCAAACTATGAACCTTCCTGATGATGAACTTACAGCGGCTAGAAATATCGATGATCATGCTTGATTAAATATGATCAATCTTAACAAGGATTGTGTGTTATATTTCCTGCTCAATCATGTTTATAAAAAAAATCTTACACAGATTTTCTTAATCATTTTTTTTAAAATGGTAAAGAATTGAATTCTTAACCCAGTATAACCACCAATTTCTATTTTTTTATGTCTTGTTTTGTTCCGACATAACGACCCAAGCTATTGATACGAAAAGATGCACTTTCTTTAAATTATCAGTGACATAAGTCGTTACGCCAGGAATAAAGCAAAAATTTAGAAAATTTTAAATATTGATGATTTCACCGGGTAACCACAATAGGAAACAAAGGGTTAAAATCACATGTGAATATCTCAATTCGTTTTCAAGACATCAATTTTTGAACACAACCTAAATTTGTAGCATTCCATAAAACATAAATTTCTTTAATCGTCTTTGAAAAACCGTAGAAAATCGAATTTTTAAGATACCTTAACGGAATTTTTGGTTTTACAAAGGAAAGTATGTACTTCTCCAAGTACAAAACCATGCGTGAAAATCTCAATTCGTTTTCAAGATATTAATTTTTGAACTCAACCTAAATTTGTAGCATTTCATAAAATTAAAAATTTTTTTAATCATTTTTGAAAAATAGCAGAACATCGAATTCTTAAAACATCTTGGTGAAGGTTTTCTTCGTATTTCTATGCAACAAATCTATGCATGAGTATCCCTACTCGTTCCAAGACAGAAATCCTTTTGAACTTAACGCTTTAGCTGTGCATCTGGAAACTGTTTTTGTTGAAAAATGTTTATATTTTCTGGAAAACCTCCCATTTAGTACTTATAATTATTTTGCATACATTAAACAAACTGAAGATATATCTAACCACTTAGAACTATTTTGATACACCCTAACAATCTTTTTTTGGCACTTGACATCTTTGACACTCTCTCAAAAACACCAAAATCAATTATTTCTAATTTTTCAACGTTGATTCAGTATACCACGGATATTTTTACTACATTAGAACCAGTTTGGTCACCACCAATCAATATAATTTTGTACACTGTTTTTATACTTCACGCTGGTTTGAATAAAATCATTTATTATTATTATTATTAACTTCAAATGCCAGACCAACTCTTTGAGTTGGTGATATTTTGATGCTAATTAAGTTCGTTTAAACTCTGTTTATATCTCACCCAAACTAAATGTTTGTTTTTTTTTGAAACCAACAGGAAAATGTTGCAATCTGCTTAAAATAAAAGAAATATTATACTTGATCAACTTAAAATGTGGAAGAATAAAGACGGGTTAGATTGGGCATCCGGAATTCCTGAAAACGGCCGAAATCTTCGAAGACGGCAGGTTTAAACTTGCTAGCATCTTAATACAAACCCAAATATTAGGATTTTTATGGAACTTTGGACTTAAAGTGTTACATCTTGCTTGAAACGAAACAAACAAGAAGGTAACAGAAGGAAGACGTCAGCCGCTTCCGAGAACTTATCAAATTGTTTGAACTGTACGGATTTGGTGCTAATTAAGTTCGCTTAAATAATTTGTTTGCATCTTAACCCGAACTAAATACATGAATTTTTGTGAAAGTCAACATAAAAATATTGTATCTCGCTTCAAATAGAAAAAAAGTTTAACTCGATCAACTTGGAATATTGGAGCAGAAAGTCGCATATGGACTGAGATCTGAGATTTTCAGAGGACCTGACGTCTTCGAAGCCGGTTGTTATCAGGTTTAAACTTGCGTTGCATTTTAATACCAAAAAATGGAATTTTGCGCATAAAGCGTTGCATCTTGATTGAAACAGAAAGAAAATATAATCTCGGCGAACTTCGAAAATGTCAGCCGGCTCTGAAAACTTCAAATAACTCAGTTATTTGACGAGAAGACTTCTTCAGACACCAGAGGAATTGAAGAAAAATCTGCAGGAGAAGCAGCAGAAAAAAGAACAGATTATAAACTATATAATTTAAAAAAAATGAAAAATTTTATCTCTGTATAAACAACAGATAATAGTACTAATGGAAAAGATACAAAAGATTCATTGACAATTCATGTAAAAATTCCGGACTTTGACAAAGGTAGAGATGATTTTCCCCAATGTTATACTTGAATGTAATGGGTTGTTTACATTGGATAATCGGTTTGGTATTATTCCTGAATTGTTTTCTAGAAAACTGTATGCGAGATGAATTTGCTGATATTGTTTCTCCAGATTTAAAAACAAAATTTACAACTGGAGGACCAGAATATAAAGGATACTGCTTTAAGCCCTAACACATACAAAAGGAAGCAACATTGATTGCTTCCAAATTGATCAAATTGATGCAGGGTAACCTCAGAGGATACTTAGAAATCCTGTAGGACTCTCCTATAAATTACTTGATCAAAATTAAGACTGATCTTATTCCGACAGACGACAACCTAAACATTGTTTTTCTCAATTTTATATTGTTGTAATTAAAGATATTTTTGGTAGTGTGTTTTAGACCAGGATGTAAATGAAACTAATAGAGAACATATGACGATAGAAAACAAAACATCAATTCACATAATGATACAGCAATGTAAAGTAGTTCTTTGGAGTATGAAGAGTCAACTGCAGAACTGCAATCGCGTTGTTTGAGACGAAAACATCTCAAACAACGCAACATCCGAAAGAAATAGAGAAACCTCGCAAACCAAAAGACAACTTGCAACGAAAGGGGGAAATCATTTCAACAGAGGATGTTTTAGTACCAGTTTCTGAAATGTAATCTGAATCCAAGAAACTTTTAGGTTAAAGTGCTTAACAGTTGCTGTTGAAGAAAGACTGCGTTTTTTGAAAAAATTTTTGACGTTTCGGATGCAATGTTGCAACCTTCTTCAGAAAGTGATTCGAAGTGAACCAAAACCCAGCAAAACCCTACAGTTTCTAGTTTTAGGTCTAGTATTAGTCCTAGTGATAGTCCTAGCTAAAGTAATAGTTTTAGTGTTAATGCTAGTGTTAGTACTAATTTTAGTTCAATATATATATAACGAATTGATATCATTTTGGTACGCTCTAGGAGCCTTTTCTAGCTTTTGACATATTAAATGCTCTTTCATAAATCTCAAAATCAATTACTTTAAGTTTTTCAACATAGGTAAACTATCTCAGAAGTGCATTAGAACCATTTTGATGAAGACCAATCAACACATTTCATAACAAAAAATTTCTTCTTTTTACATCTTTTTAATTGATTTACATTGATTAAGCAACCTAGCAACTTGTATAATCAATTGTTACCATATTGACACATACCAAGATATTATTTCTATCTTCTGACATGTTAGAAGCTGTTTTAAAAATCTGGAAATTACAGCAATTAATTACTTTAATTGTTGAGTTCTGTATTATATGTATATGTCACGGTCATAGTGGGAAAATAATCATTGTAGGCATTGCCCGGGCAATGTAAACAATGTCCAATGAAGAGGGCCATTGTGAATAATATTTCACAATTAACCACACCACCCGGCCATTTCCTGCAATGTCCATGATATCCCGGGCAAAGTAAATTACTTCAATAATACAAAAATACACCTAGAATTTGTAGCCTGCTATTATATTTTGTAACTTATAAACAAGAATAGACATTATGTAAAAGAAGAGTACATATTTTTAACTGTCTTTGTTAAAGCAGGGATTGCTGTTGAGTTACATAATTTTCGACTAATGCGATACTTACACTTTTTGGTTTTGCATTTCTGATTACAAAAACATCTATGATAGCCTTGCCTTGACCCCCTACAGATGAAAATTTCCTTGCACATTCGCGCAATGAAATTTCGACATTGTCTGACACTTCATCTACTGCACCCATAGGCTCCTTGCAAATTAGGAACTAATTTCTTGAGTACATCTGCTTCAATTTTTAATTTTCATTTGCAAAATATAATAAATAACTCCTAGGATGTCCCGTAAATCGCCTCTGGCTCTATCGACATCTGGTATTGGCATTCTTACTATTTCACCAATTTCTTCCAATATTTCGCCAATGACAGATATTTTATTCGATTTATTTGAATCTTTAAATTAGTTACTACAATTTTCCTTAAATCCTGATGAAATGTTGCCTGTGATGTATATCATTTGCAATATTATCCTCTGCTTCAATAGCTATAATTTGTTGGGACGGCATATCAGTAGCATTTTTGGTTTGACTTTTATCTTCTTTGGCCTCAACCTGTGATAAACAACAAAATGTTGATATGATAAAATAAAAAATTTCTTCTTTTCCACTTCTTGTTCTCCAACAATTGGTGCTTGATCATCGTTTCCTTATACAATACTATCCGATACTTTAATATCACTTATGATCTTCGCTAATTCTTCTTGTAACGTCTGTTGAAAGAAAAGTTGTTTTCAAGCCGATTATAGCTTTGGTACCAAATATTGCTTCAATATTTTAATATTTCCCACAATATCCGATATAAGCGGTCATTGTTTACATTGCTCGGGCTTATATGCCCTACTTTATCTTTATGCCCATAACATATATACTAAGATACAGATATAAACTAAGAAAATTACATTAGAAATATTATTCTCACAAAAATTTTAGTATGTAACATTTTTCTTGACGATTTTTGGAAAATCATAGGAATTCGGAGAGTAAAAATTATTAAAAAAAAATGGGCTTCTAGAATCAATTGGAGAATTTAAAGGATTATGATGTAACAAAGAAATTTACAATACAATTCTTGTAAAAACAGATATTTTTTCATTCTCGTGCTAAATCAAATTAGTGTAAAACGTTCATATTAAAAGAGAATTAGGTGTATATATTTAATATTATATAACAGAAGGGCAGTGGAGCTTCGAAGTTTTCTTTGTTTTTCTTAACCTTGCAACTTTAATTCTAATTCTATACCTAGAAGTTTCTTAGAAAGTTTGCTTTCTTCTACGTTGACTTCGATTATTTTACCAACCATCGCATGGAGCATATTATCCCATCTTCTTATTACGTATCTGATTATGTAAGTATAAAACTTTTCGATGATATTTATCATCCCTTCCCTGTAAGATCTTTTTTTTGTTTATTTTAAAAATCAATAAAACGTTAAGCTATCAATGCACGTTTGGGTGCAATGCTGATGCAAAATGTTAGAGCCTGCCGGGGATAGTTGAAAAATTCGACTGTCGGTTGGGGAACAAGATGGACCGCGGTCGCCCTAAATCTAAACCCCCCTTGAAAACTCAGAGGGGCCGTAATCTCGCTAATGGAATGCCCGCATTTGCTTTAAAAGTCAGCAATTGATTTGAGTGGTGTCGCTGGCGGTTAGCATGGTCATATCGAGTGTTGCAATATTCGGAAATTAATTTGCCATTATGCAATTTGGGCTATTGGAAAATTGTGTCCTAAAAGTGAGGCTTTCATGAACATGAAAAATCCAACCCGTAATTGTGGCGCTTTAAATCGATACCGTGGTGTGCTGGATTTATTTATGCGAGATGCTTAACGGGAAACTAACGAGATTTTAATAACCTTAAATTTACTTTATTTCATGGAATAATGTAAGTTTAATTATTCAATTTCTTAGAAATTGTGTATGTAGTTTGTAATATTAAGTGTTAAGTCTTTTATTTAAGACGAGCTTAATTTAATAACCCCTTTGGCTTATCTTTCATGCTAAAATAATAATAATGATCTATAATCCCTGCTTAAATTATTATGTTAACTTCGGCTAAAACTAGCGATCAAAGCGTTGACGACGTGAACGTTTCGTTGGATAACTGGATTCGTTGACCGCAGAGTTGACGTTCAACCGCAAATACAGAAGTTTCGTTTTAATTATAACAGCGGGTAGAAATTAATTTCCACTGAAGCTGAGTCGTCTGTGGGTTGGACCTAAAACGTTCAAACCATAAGAGTGAGAGAGAGAGAAAATGGGACCGTCCCCCCTTATGAAATTGCAGACCACGTTAACCCCCTAATTATATTTAATCTTTACCGTCGCCCATAAGCGGCGGCTTACAACAAGGTATTCCGGCGGTTGCATGCATATCTGACCACGAACACCGCTACAGCATAACCGAAATACCGCATACAATAAGCCAAAAGTTATAGTGTTAAACAAAAAAGCAATGAAAATTTTATTATCAACGTTTGTGGTTAGAAAAGAGTAATTCATGATCGCCACTATAAAATAATTTCCATTTGTTGAATCACTAAAAAGATACATTGTTTGTTATGTAGTAATTTATGGGCATATATATCTTCAAATGCGAAAATCATGAAACATAAATATATTTCATATACAGATAAAAACGTACCAAAACCCCGTGCGTGCGAAAAATCGGTTGGTTGTATTCGCGCTAAATTTAAATAACGATTTGCTACAAATATAAATTACAAAATTAATCGCTCGCATCGATATTCCGTTCAAATAATACGTATGACACGATCAAAATTTATCACATCCGAATTACGTTTACAAATGTCCCGGTTATTATATGATTTTAATCTTGGTATATCCAAAATAAACATAAGCGGAAAACTCTTTTAAGATTCGATTTTGATTAATCTACGTAATTTTGTACCCGCATAAATTTTGAGGGAAAAGGCTATGAAAATTGAACGGGAAAACCTGTAGGCGGAGAAAGTGGAAGTAAGGGTCCTAACTCCATTAAATTCGACCCTGCGACTTAATTGGTTGGTTAATTATTTCAATTTGTTCGACTCATTTAAGACGCCGGAGAACGGATTCTCGGTAAATATTGGCCTTTAATTTAATTTATTTATCGAAAGGAGGAGGTTTTAATAAGTTTTAGAATCTCCACCTTGATTCAATACGTTTTAAAAGAGGACGGGTATTTTTTAAATCAACCTAAAATGGATTTATTGTAGCTTTGCAATAACGAAGTAGTTCAAGAAAGAAAGGGTCCATTTTTAATTTGTGATTTTAACTATTTGAATTTTTTATATTATTATTTTATATTTTATTTAAAAAGATTTGGGTTGGGTTGGGTACCTCTAAGGTAGGAAAACGATATCCGGACTATTTGGCCCTTTTTTTAAATCCGATCATTTAGAACTACTAATACTCGACCTATAACTACAAAATTGGAGATTTAGCCGTCTTAAGAGACGGATGGCTCAACCCAAGCATTTAGCCTAACCGACAATTTTTTAAAATCTGGCCGGATACCGGACAGTTGCTGAGTATCCGACTTTGGTGGGATATTAACGACCTTTAGTTTCCTTATACAACTGTTAATTAAGTATAGCACCGGCTTAATATCACCAAAACATGTTATAAAGAAACTTTTAGTAGGAAATTTTACAGCCAACAATATTGCTCTGTTGCTTTTTTGTTCTTAGATTTCCTATTGAGAGAAATATGAAAATTTGATGAATTTTGCTGTTTTATAAGATCTCAATGATTACACTTGGTAATCAGAGGATGTTACGAAAAAAACTTTTAGAACAAACGTTTTAGCAAATTTTGTTGTCGTCAATACTGCTCTCTTCCACTTCTGTTCTTAAATTCGTCAAAATCCAAAAAAAAAAATGCGAAATTATGATAATTTCATGAAATTCATTGTTTTACATCTTATAATCATATATTAAATTTTATTCTTAACAGTATTGCTCTTTTATCATCATATCTATTATGAGTAAGATTCATAAAATAAAAAATGTTTCAAACATTTTCAGTTACGCAAAACTTGCAATGTAGCACAAGTTATGCAAAAAGTATATGTATTTATTTAAAAGATTGATTTAATCGAAATCCACAGATGGCACTCCTAAAATGTAATGTACCATACAGAATATCCCCCTTCATAATATAATGAAGTTGTTTCAATTTAAAAGCTAACCCAGTATAATATAAAAATAATAACCGATATTGCTTATGTTATTGAAATTAATATAAATTAATTAATTTGAAATTATTCTAAATTGAATAATGTAACATGTATAAATGATATAAATAGTCTCTTACCGAAACTGAATTTTGAGGCAAAACCGAAACCGAAATCGAAATTCGGCCATAATCATAATTTCGGCCGAAACCAAATCCGAAACTTTGCAAAAGAATCACACGAATTTTACAGTTTATTTATACAAGTTAATTAATCATTCCCATTTATATGTAACAACTGCTTAATCGAGAATGATCCTGAAAGGTAAACTGTATTAAACTAGAACTAAAACTAGAATTAACATTAGACTTGGAACTAGGAACATATTAAGAGACGTGTGACTAAATTTAAATGTTTTTTAGTTCTAGGTCTAGTGTTAGTTTTAGTGTTGATATTAGCTCCACTTATACCTATTATTCGGTTTTAGATTATTGTATGTCTGCATCGAACTAAAACTAGAACTAACACTAGAGTCTTCAGACGCACGGCTAAACGTTAATGTTTTTAGTTCTAGTATTAGTTCTGGAGCTAGGTTAGGTTGGATTGGGTTGTACAGTGTACAGTGCTCTGGTGCTGGTTGATCATGTTTTAGTGTAATTAGACAAATATTTCAACAAAATATCCGAACACAAGAATTTATAAAAATTTTTGTAAACGGGCTTTAAATAGCAATGATTCAGTATTTTTGTATTACATATCTATTCTGTATAAATTTGACCTGCTGTACTGAATCACTGTTCACTAGAAATACTGGTAGGTGGCAAAGAGAGATATTTCAATGTAATTTTTCACAAGATATATCGACAAATGGCTGAAGTTCAAACAGATCGCAATTAAGCTTTCGGCAAAAATACAGCCGAAACCGAAACTTCGTCGAAATCTCTATGTTAAGCTGAAACTGGCCGAAGCCAGAACCAAAACCGAAATTTCGGTCGGACAATAGATGTAAAATTATAATGGTCGGATAGATATACTGGATAACCAGATATTTGATTGAAGATAAGGCCAGATATCCGGCATCTGGCCTTTCATAGAATCACTATTTATTTCATCATTAGTCTAAGCTAAAATGATTCTAGCTCGAACACTAGCATTAGTTCTAGTATTAATTCAGTAAAAAATATTTAACAAACGCTAAATGACAATTACATACAATTTCATTGAAGTAAAATTAGAACTAATACTAGGCTTCGAATTCAATCGTATGTCTATTAAGACAACAAACCCAACAGTTTTTTTTCTAAGTCTAGTCTTAGCTCTAATACTAATGTTGGTTAAGTTTTAACTATTACTCAGCTAGAATTAGAATGCTAGTAAAATCTCGGCAAAGCGAACTCGAAGGGACCAAAGAATAACTTGTTCGTGGTAAATGAATTCGTATAAACTAAGTTTTCGAGTTATTTCTTTTTATTTTATTATTAATGAATAAATTATTATTGATTATGCAATGAAATTCTCCTAACTCGAATCACTAAGAGCGGAAAAACTTCGAGTTATGGAGAATTCGATCTAGAGAAAAATTTGTAAAATCTCAGCTCTAAAGAAAAAAATTATAAGTATGTTTCTACAATGCATATGTAAATCAGAAACCTTAATACTATTCTAAGTAGTAGTTAAGTAGTCTTAAAGTGGACAACCATTCATTGTCGAAAAAATCTTGTATTCAGTATAAAGAATTATGAATATTATCTGAAGTATTCTCTCGTGATAAAACAAAAGTTTCAGCTTTTTAAGAGGGAAATAAGCTTTATCAAATGTAGGCGCAGTGATATGTGTTTCATTTTCAAGATTATCATCACTCTAATCTGATTCTGGAACAATAAGACCATTAGATTTGTTTTGGTTCAACAGTCTGTAGTTTCTGACACTGAGTCTAGTTTCACACGATTCTGAAACCTTGCACGCATACATATTGTGTAAAATACAGCACGAATTTGAATATATTACTCTTTGATAAATTCGACTTATAGAAGTGTAACTTGAAGAAATTCCATATTAGTTCAGTCCGAGATACAGAGAAATTCGAGTTAGTGAAATTCGACTTGTTAGAGAGATAAGAATACATTTGAAACCTAGTCAAATGCTTGAGCTTACGAAAATTATTCGAATAATTTATTTTTTTAATACTTCGACATATAGAAGATCGACTCGTTTACGCCGCATATGACATAAAACTAAACTCTGATTTTTGACTTTAAAAAGTTAGGAATTTAAAGGAAAAGTTAGGAGTTCTTTTAAAAACGTCGAAAAACACAACAAGGTAGTAAATTATCATTTGGTAAAGGGTTTATTAAAAAGTCTTGAAATACGTGCGTCTAGTTCTAGTTTTACTTCAATTGTAAAGTACTCTATTTCATTATCAACTTGGCCCAACCCAACCCAACATATAGGGTTGGAATGGGTTGGGTTTAGCCGTGCATCTGAAGACTTATTAAATTTTAATATGAATTGAAACAAAACTGCATCTAACACCTAGACACAGCTCTAATACTTAGACCTAGACTTAGAAACATGCAGGTTGAGGCCTCCAGTAAAAAAAGTCTGCAGATACACGGTTAAACCCAACCCAACCTTCTATATTTGAACTAGAGCTGTTCTAAGAGATTTAAAAGGTTTGAACTAGATCCTAACATTACATACAATGAAGAAGGTGATGTGGAAGAATGTTCTTTAGATAGTTTTATTGTATTAAATAATCTATTAAATTTACACTAGTTACCCTGATAGTGTAAAGCTTTATCGCCAAATTTGTAGTTATGTGAAGAGATATTGGAAGAGTTAGATCGATGTCGAGAAGAACTTCATGAAGAAGAATGATTACGAGAATATTGTGTTGTTTGAGAAAACTAAGTTGATTTTCGATTGAAATTTGTCTTTCAGAAACATTTTGCATAAAATTTTGGCATGTTATTGTGTAATCTCTAAAATATTTTAAAATGTCATAACTATAATTAAAGGTAAATTTGGGGTTTGATGATTTCATTTTTGACATTGAAGATGATTGAGAAATAGGAAAAGTATTGATTGAATCCCAAATCTTGTCTGCAATTGTTAATAGCTCGAATAATTCTTCTTTACCAAAAGCAAGAAGTACAATAGAAACGCTGTTAAATAGCCGGCTACTGAAAGTTTCTATTATATAATAAAAAAATCTTGATTGACTACTTGAGAACAGTTGAGAGCGTATCTCGATAAAATTCAAATGGTTTTTGATTTTCCATTTGAGTATTAGATAAAAAATTTTTAACTTTTTCTCCTTGCTTAACGATAATCTATCAATTAAATATTAATAAAGACATAATAATATTGCTATATTATTTATGTCTTTATGAATTTTGTAAAATAAAAAAACAGTTCGAGAGAATTTACTCTTCTTCATAAAACATGTATGTAACAATAATAAATCGCATTGTATGCTACAATTACTGTCTAAAGATGATAACGATGTCATCGTAGAAACAAGACTGTTATTGTCGCTATCTTCAAAAGTTCTCAGGACTGGCTCTGCACAAGGTCAAATCTTTATTTCCATTAACAAAACCTTCAAATAAAATTTTAAATATAAAAATAATTTTTTTTATCCTTTTTTCACCAATTATTAAATTAGGGTCTATATAAAAATTTACTTTTGGTGATAATTACAATTTATTGTTTCTATACTAGTTTCGAGCCTTGCTCTTCTTCAGTAGGTACCTACAAGTTTACAATATATAAAATGAACATATTAATATAAAATAAAATAATAAAATCTTACGTTATTACTAACAAATTAGAAACATTAATTACAATATTTTTCAAAATTTACATCAAAAGTTGTTGTGTGACGTTAGGTTTTTTTGTTTTTGTTTTTATATTTGTGTTTTAGGTACGGATCTCGCAGGCAACTATAGATTGGTTTTTGGGTCGGGATAATTTGTTCGTTAAGGCTTATAATATTACTGTTAATTTCAATAAACTTGTTGATTTCGTACATTTCCATTATTTCCATAAGGTTGCTTTTATTAAGTTGGTGTAGTAATTTAATATTTTTATTTTCGTCAAATTCGTGGTTGTTGAAAATTAGATGTTTTCCGAATGCCGATTTAACAAAAACCCTTATAGAGACGATATTATCCTATGGACAAGATACGTGGACGACATTTTAGTACTGATTAAAGACGACCAACATATTAATAATCTTCATAAATACATTAACAGTTTACACCCCAATATTAACTTCACTATCGAGACTGAAAACAATCAAAAATTAAATTTCTTAGACTATACACTACGACATTCAAACAACAAAATTAAATATAACATCTACAGAAAACCTACACAAACTAGTACTACCATCCCTTTCGATTCTCATCATGATGAAACTCATAAAATGGCAGCATACCGAGCTTATATACACAGAGCTTTTCATTCAAAATTGGAACAACAAGACCTAGAAAAAGAGATCGAAATTATCCACCAAATTGCAAGCGAAAACAATTTCCCACCGACATTTATCCAACGAATATTTTCGAAAATAAAAAACAAATATAATCTTCAAGAAACAACTTCCCTATCCGACCGAAAACCTGATAAACCAACAACGTACAGATCCATAACTTACCCAGGAGAAATATCCCATAAAATCAAGAAAATGTTCCATAAGTTCAACATAACAATGACATTTAAAAACAAAAACAATCTGAAGGCATTATTAATTAATAACAAAAACAAGACTACAACTCTCGCTAAAAGTGGCATATACCAATTACAATGTGGGACCTGTTCAGCCACATACATAGGTGAAACGGGAAGAAGTATCCAAACAAGGCTTAAAGAACATAAAAAGAGTTCAAAATCGGCATTCGGAAAACATCTAATTTTCAACAACCACGAATTTGACGAAAATAAAAATATTAAATTACTACACCAACTTAATAAAAGCAACCTTATGGAAATAATGGAAATGTACGAAATCAACAAGTTTATTGAAATTAACAGTAATATTATAAGCCTTAACGAACAAATTATCCCGACCCAAAAACCAATCTATAGTTGCCTGCGAGATCCGTACCTAAAACACAAATATAAAAACAAAAACAAAAAAACCTAACGTCACACAACAACTTTTGATGTAAATTTTGAAAAATATTGTAATTAATGTTTCTAATTTGTTAGTAATAACGTAAGATTTTATTATTTTATTTTATATTAATATGTTCATTTTATATATTGTAAACTTGTAGGTACCTACTGAAGAAGAGCAAGGCTCGAAACTAGTATAGAAACAATAAATTATAATTATCACCAAAAGTAAATTTTTATATAGACCCTAAAATTTTAAATGGTTGTATTTCTTGTAAATCTGTCTTATCTCCGGTTGCTGGTGGTAACTTTAATTGTTTGTTGACTAACTGCACTTCTAGCTTTAATGAATTATAACAAATCGCATTTAACGTTTCCATTGTTGCCAACAGCAAATTTCAGTAGTTTTATCTTGTAAAATGGATCATGCCCATAGATATCAGCACATCATTTGATTCAGTGTGAGTAGCCCATTCTTGAAACATCTCTTAATCTAAATTTAAACTATGTTGCGGTGGTGGTGGAAACGCTGTAGCCATCATGAAGAACATTTAAACTGATCAATCCCATATTTCACCGCAATTTTAGCTGTACAACAGCTGTATCTGATAATATTGTTTGGACATGGTTTAATCAATTCACTAATTCATACTTCACGTCTTTATATTTTGCAATTCTTATACCTTCAAATTCGTTGATAATTTGTTCAGGTTTCTTAATAATTGTAAGGTCGATTTAGGAATTTCAAACTTTTCTACTATTTCTTTTTTAGTACATTTTGCTTTATTTAATTAATCCAAAATCATTATTTTTATTTTAATATCAAGTTTGTCTAAACGAAGTTTTACTATATATTTTTGTATGTTTCTAAATCTAGGTAATATCTAGATCTAGGAAATATTATTCAATATAGTACATGTTTCCGATTGATCTAAAATAGCTGCCTTGTTAAAAGACGCACGATTAAGTCGTAGTATAATTTAAAACTATTTAGTCCGTTATATACGAAATCCGTTCTAACGAGATTTATTATATCAACTGAGATCAATTACTGTACTGTAAAAGTAGTTATTTTCTGATAAAATGGGAACCAACGGATTCTAAACGAATCGAGACTCGACGGTACTACTTTCCAATAAAATGTTTACTATCGGAAGAAGCTCGAGTCTTTTATGTTGTTTCCACGATTTATATAGAGAATGTCTTTGATACAATACTCTCATTTTAACTATCAATTCTGGTTTTATTGCGTACACTCCATAATAGAAGATATTCCAAGATTTATGACTCCATAACAAAAATAATGAAAGCTTATAATTTCTGGAAACGAATTCAATTTTAAAATATCTTTTATACGGCGTAACTGAGATCCTCCTTTTTATCAAGATCCTGTTACTAATAATTTAAATGATTCCACCTCCTGATTGGAGCATCACGTGCACCTGCTCACAAGAGACGTCTTTTATAGGCGACTTAACCCGTTCTACTACAAAATGTAGGTATTATCTCCAGCGGAAATCTTCAATATTAAAACTCGGTATAAAAGCAGGTAGGAAAAGGAGGCGTATTCTCTCCGGGGAGAAGTGTACCGCGGATGTACACACGACAAGGAGGAAGCAAAGAAAAGTATTTGTTTAAGCTACCCGTGTTTGGGGACGCGCCGAATTGGATGGCACAGAGGAAGTCTCGTGTGCGACTAAAAAAAGTTTGTTAAATATTTGACGGAGAGAGCGATGGTAAAGCCGGATATGTGTTTTCGTTTATGACGATAGCCTCTAGTACATGGTCGAAAGGTTTTTATCAGAACACTTTATTTGCACATTGAAATTGGATCGAATGGATGTCATCGGTTGTCGTTCTAAAGTTGGCATTTCAACTTGAAATAGAAAAACACTCAAATTTACGTATTCGTTAAAGCGATTAAATTTGAATTCAGTATGACTTATAGATGATTAATGTACAATTTTTAATGAAAATCTGATAAGATTTTAATGATATGAGTTTTATTCCAACATACGTTTACGGCATAGTTTATCATTGGAGTCGCATATATTTTATGATGCCATCTTATTCCAACAGGCTTGTTTCTGTTGTTAAATAAAAAATGGAACATCTGTCGGTGGTAATTAATGACAGTGATCCTTACAGAAATGCTATCTAGTATTCAGTCGTAACCTCGGATGCTAAATTATAATAGAAAAAGGACATTAATGATTAAGAATAGTGACCACAGAGGTCTATGAGTTGCTGTTATGAAAGAGAATACTGGTTGTGATTTCTCTTCTCTGGTTTTATATACACTTATTTCTTTGCTTGGGGTGCTTTTTCCTTGTTTCAGTGTTGATGTCTTAACTTCAACTCTTTATTTTAATTCTGAGACCTTCCGTTTCAGATTCTTTGCTTGTTATAACCTTTCCAATATTTATGTTAAAGTCATTTAGTTTTGGATTTAATTAAGCACATCTCTTTCTTCTTACATGAAGAAGATTGAGTTTCTTGATTAATTTGACTAATCCGTGCTAACATAGCTTTGGTTTACTTTTACATTAACTATTATTGTGATGGCGATCCTACGTTTCCAGTTATCAATAGCATTTCTGCTGCCCATTAACGAACAGCATATTCTTTCTCAACATATTCTCTGCTAACTTCCCTTGAATTTCCATGCTAACTTTATCCATTAAGTTTGCTTTTCTTGGACGCCACTTTTTTAATCACGCTTTTTAATAATGCCTTCTTATTAATACATTTGATCTGGTTTTCTGCAACTTTACTGGAATCATAAATGTTATTTTAAGTAACTCCTCTCTTACGTAGAGGCTGTAAGTTACAACATTCTTTTGTAAGTCACAGTTTCAAATCAAGAATACGAAGAATGAGAAATGTCGCGAGAAAGGCTATAAATACTGTTGGCCAAGAAACTACGTTATTCGTCCTGAGGGCAGGATGCTTGGTGCAATAGTCATCAAGACGGGTGCTGATTTAAACAAGCTTTAGATCTGCCATCTTTTCTTGTAGTTTCATATAATTTCTGTTTGTTCAATGTTCTTTTACAATTTATATAATACCAGAATGTACGAGGCTTACGAGCGAAGATCGGGACTTGGTATGCAAATTCTATAAGCTTTACACATGACTTCGACAGTGAAGTTCTTTGTAACATCTTCCTGGTTGTTCTTCTGAATGTGGAAAAATGATATCTGATAGTAGTGGTGCTCTTGTAGCGGTTCGTGACGATATTCCGGTCACCTTTTTGCCAGTGCTTGTGACGGGTACTGAAGATTTGTAATTGTTGCGTTTACCTGCCGTCAAATGACCTGCCCCTTTTAGTGCTATTTTCATAAACTTCAAGATGTGTGCGATTTCAATATTCCAACTATCTCGTGAACCACCTTTTTTATGCGGCCCCATTCCTGTGGGTGGCTTGGATGCTAGATCGAAAGAGTTCCTTCTTATGATTTCCAGACTCGTTGCCTGAGGAGTTGTCACCAAATTGGTTGGCAGTCTGATCGCGCAGATTATGATAGTCTTAAAACTGTATTAACAGCCGTGGATTGGTGTCCTGTATTCAACCACATGAATGTTAATGAATATGTTACAGCGTTTTAAGATTAACTAATCGATTCTCCTTCTCATCTATGGTCGTTTGGTAATATCAAGAAGCAAGGTGGAGGTGACATTCTGACTGAGATGGAATATGTTGACAATTTAGCTGATGATGGGCAACAAATCTCTGAACTAATCTCTGAATACCTCTCTTCTGTATATATTGACTGAAATCTTGATGATTGCTATTTTTGTGGTATCTCTCGTAGTGAAATCTGTCGCTGGATTTCACATCAGGTTGTAGCATTTCGTGTAAGTCATGTTAACCCTAAATTAGGTTTTGGTCTGAACGTTCTACCGGGCATGCTCATCGTAAGCTGCGTGAAAGAGTTGTTGTACCCTTATTTCGTATTTTCTCTCATTCTGTGAAAGAGTCTATATTTCCGACGGAATGGAAAAAAGACCTATATACTACTGATCTTCAGATCTAATAGCAAACACCTTGTCAAAAACTACAGGCTAAACGAACTTGGTTGAGTTTGTGAACTATATTAAAAAATCATTGAACGACGGACTTTAGGTTGACGCCATTTATGGGGATATTAGCGAGATATTCGATAAGATACATCATGACAATCTGTTGGAAAAACTCGCTAAATTCAACTTGTCGAATTGTTTACTATTAGGGTTTAGCAGTTAAGGTAACTATTTTTGTCTTTAATTTTGTGTCCATTACGTCTCTTAGCACAAGGCAGTCGCCTTGGACCGATGTTGTTCTTGGTTTATATCAATGATATTAATGAGTGCTTTCTTCATCCCAATTTTTTGCTGTACGCGGATAATTATACTATCTGACTGTTAAACAGTTTAGCTGGATCTAGAACGTATTGAAGAGTTAGAAGAGTATTGTTTAAAAAATTACTTGTTTCTGAATTACGATAAATTATATACGAATTAGATACCATATAAATTATAAGTACCACTTGGGTAAACATTCGGTACATGTTACTTCCCAACTTCCCAAATTAGGGGCATTGACGTTGTTCTTGATTCTAAATTGCTCTATTCTGATCATGTTGATAGGATTATGTCTGAAGCCTTAAAAAGAGTGAGATTTATTATTCGAGTTTCACGACCTTGGACGTTGTTTATCATATATCATTTCCTTGCATGCAGCATAAAAATTTGTTGTATGCAGCATATGTTGATGGCGGTTTGAATTTTATATATGGTCGTTTGGAGGGTCTGAAAAGAATCTTTATTAGATACCTGGCCCACAAATTTAACGTTCCATATTGCTCTTATGCCCGGCATTGTTTGGCTTTGGGAATCATATCCTTAAGGGGACACTGAGGTGTTGCATGATGACATGATGTTATTATCTACATTGGTTCGTGATTTGGTTGATGCCATGGAGCTTTTGCGGGAGGTTAGATTTAATGCACCGTTTTATGTAACCGGAATATTTTTCTATCTACCTGCTCTTAAGTCTTTAACCTATGCGTACTCACCCTTATTACGTTTAATGCACTTCTTCAATATCACGTAGTGCCATCAGCCAATCGTAAATGCCGTCGCGTTCGCCTTCCGTAGGTGCTAATGATGACCATATTTCGAATAAAATATGCACGTGGGGAACGTGCATATTTTAAAGTGTTATAAAGTGTGATATTGATAATTTGGAGCGATATTGCCAATCAAACTTTTTAGCACTAAATCCTTTTAACATGTAATCTAATTACTTCTAAACGAAATGATATTATTTTTTTCAGCCAAAGAGTCAAAGAGCCAATGAGTAGTTAGTAATATATACTTGACTTTATTACACGATGTCAAGAATAGTTTTTTTCAACCATACTATCTATCAAGACCTTATATTATTTTTTTTTCTGTTTTTAGTGGGCTGAATTATTGTAGCATTGTATGGAATCCGCAATGTGACATTTATACAAAAAGATTCTTCTCGTAAATGGTGATTCTTTAGTAATATCTTTATGCTCTATAGGATAGTAAATGACCGGTGTGACTCTATTGCATTGGTTACTGCTATAGATATACGTAGTCTATCAGCCTCTTTACATCATAAACACTTATTCTACACACCTATACCATGCACTAATTATTCTCAAATTATTTTTAATATTGATTAATTGCTCGTACTAAATTTTAGGTTTAATATATGTTTTGTACCCTACCGATAAATAACTAAATATTAAGACTTGTATTGCAATTAAATGAAATTGAATCTTTGTACTTATCTGTATTTATTATTAAAATTGCAGCGATTGGCAATAGACGAATATTTGGGATAAAAGAGATAACAAAGTAACCACTAATGATGTAACTTGCGATTTTTGTGGAATTCTCGAAATCAACAGAGTTTCGGTAAGAGTTATTGCGCGGTCGTCTATTTGCCTAGAAATTTATAGCGGAAAATTAAATGCGTGTTGTCGGGTTTGGTTCGGATTCAACGCCGTGTCCGAGTAATTTATGTGATTGTGAGGCGAATATAAATGGAAAAAAGAGAGTAGGAGGGGGAAAAATAGAATTGGGTCCCGAAAATTAAATATACTGGCTCGGTCCGGCCGTTCAATCGTTCATTCTCTGATTTCCAACGTTTTTCACAGGTTTAATGAAATTTTGTTATTTTTTTCCTCGTTGCCGTAGTAAATGACAACCATAAATGGTACGCTGTCCCAACAGTGCAAACATTTACATAACATTAGATAATACACGAATAGTCATTCTAAACAAAAATTGAAAATAGCCCCGTTATTTTTTTTAACCATTGTGTATGGTAGGTTGTATAATTTTATTATGCACTGATAAAAAACTACTATGGAAATGCCAGATAAATGTGAAAGCTATTGATTAAGCGAAATGGCCCACAGCACAATCCACTACAGTGCTCTAAAAAGGTTTTAAAAGAATGAAAATGCAGTGTCTACCTCCATTCGCCCTTCGGAATTAATTGTGCAGGGTAAATAAAGGTTAGTTCGCCGAAGTTAATTGACCCTAGGTGACAAATCTTTAAATAGAAATGTGCCGGAATCTGTCGGAAAGGAAGAAAAATACGATCGGATTGGGAAATGTTCGTTTAACTCACGCTTGTCACCGACCTTTTACGAGTTTATTTCAAACTAACCACTTTTTTGAAGGGCATTAGCACAGAAAACCAATTCTTCTAAAGTTTTTTTTAAACTTACCGCTCCTGAAATGGGCAGAGTTTTTCAATAATCGTTATAATGCTATGACGAAAGATTCTTAGAGAAATCCTCTTAGCGAATTTATAATGTAGGAAATGTTTTGCATTGGACGTAACACCAACAAAAAGAAATAAGAAAGGAAGCTGCAAAAACATCGACTTCTCGGTGTTGCCAAGTTTACGCGTTTTCGGGCCTCCTTTTTCCGCATTTTAAGCGAGCCGAAAGTTTTTTACTTCCGTTTTCATTTCTCTTCTTCTTATTTATTCTTCCAATAATATAACTTCTGGGCGAGGAATTTGCCCGGAAAAGGAAAATTGCTTAGAAATTTTCCTTTGAACTCCACAGCTAAGAGAACGAATTAAAGAGATTTATATTCTTTAAGTGCCGCTTTTCAGAAAATTAAACTGGCGATACATTTTTTATTTCACCTTATCCCTTATTTTTTATGGGCGAGTTATTTGATTAAACTTCTGAAAAGGGGATTTTTCTAATTTATAAAGACGATCATTCGCTTGTAATAATTTTAATTCATTTTTCATTTAATGTAATATGTTATCTATCTTGAATCAGCTACAAGACAAACATTTGATATCAAAATATAAGTACATCATTAGAACCATTTGCTAAGACTTACGATGTGACCTGACCCTCATCAAATGTCAGCAAGGATATTTATGGGTTTATATAATGGGGAGGCGTGCCATAAAGTTTTACCCGTGAAAATTGTATAGGAGGGGTTCCTCGTAAAAATTTTTATTTGTTCATTTTCTTCAAAAGAGTTGTTATTTTTATTATTCCAGGCTGTAATTTACAGTTTTTGAAATTACCTGTCCTGTAAAATACACCGGAACCCGTAATTGCTATTCCTGTTTATACTACTGTTGGATAGTCATTATTTATTTCAGTTAAAACCGGAAAACCAAAAAGTATTTCTGCGCTGATTTTAAATCACAGACCAGCCAGAGTACATTTACCAATTGTAATTAATATATCGACAAAAGTTAATTATTTTAAAATGGTTTTCAATATTTCGTTTTTGTTATTGTAAATATTGACGTTTCTATAATGGATACAATTTAATCTTCTTTTAGAAAATATCCAGTTGCCAATTAAGCATGGAAATCATAAAAATAATCATGTTACTTTTCAGAGAATACAAAACACAAAATGAAATGTAACCCAACCCCTCGATTTTCCTGTTATATTCAATTTTGGTGGCATTTATTGCACGTATCCCAACCCTCCATTACCCACACTCTTTTCCACATATCTCCTAAGCAAATAACTCACCCATCTTTCACGTATTCTTCGGCAACCCCACGGTGGGGTCTTAGAGCAGTATTTTTACGTTCGTATATTAAACTTTACATAAAAGATTAAATTCTGGCTACAGTTCCCATAGGAAAAAGGGCAAGTCGTCGAGGGCCAATCCTGTTGGGACCTGGGGGGCACAAGAAATTAAATCAGGGCGTTCTTGAAGGGAAGGGAAAGGCGAATTCCAGCAGTCAATACAGCACGCGTCTTGACAATTCAATTATTGCGACTTTCACGACAGCCGATCTTTTCAATGACGTCACTAATGGTGTATATATGTGTGAGTCAGTCAGAACGCGTGGGATGGTTGAGGAAGGAACTCCGTAATTTCGGAATTCCTAAGGGATAACTAGCGAAAACTTTACGAGAACAAGTCGAGAGAAAATAAAATAAGTGTTCTAAATTTGTTTAGAAATTGTTTGGATATCTCAAATTAAAGCTGAAAATATCTAGTCTGAGATATAAATATAACATATATTTTTCATATTCCTGGATATTCAGATTCTCTTGAGTTAAAGTTTTACGAATCTTGTTCGAATTCAATTAATGTTGTGAATAAGAGAATAATACAAAAAAGTAAGTACAAAAAATTATTCCTTTTTATTGGGAAAACATAGAAACTATTCTTTTTCTTGGAACAGTAGAACTTAAAACTTTTCGCAGTACCAATTAGAGAATGTCCCAGAGACAATAATTCGAAACTTTCCCGTACAAAAATTTTAATTAAGTGAAGATCCTAAATTAATAAATTTAGTATTATGATGGAAAATAAAGTTTTAAGTCTATACATTTTACAGTTTTCACAAATCTATAACCACAGCAACATTTTTATCAGCAAAAAAAACGCAATACTTAAAGTACGTAACAAAATACATGAGATAAATTAAAGGAAATAGCAATTCTTTTAGGACACTTTTTCTAGAACAATTCTCACTTTACTTTCTATGAGTTATTACTACAAGTCACAATATCATATTAAAGAGTATATAAATTCCGTAGCAATTTAGGGAGACTGTTATAGAAAAATGATTAATTTTAGTTAATAACCAGTTTAGTTAATAAACCATTTATTTAGTTAACACAAAATTCTTTTAGCCTCATATGTCAAAACAGATTTTATTTGGACAAAGTCATGGTTGCCATGCCAGAAAGTTAAAATTACTAATCAATAATAGTTATTACAGTTACAGTTATTACAAGTATCTATCTGCTTATAGACATTGATCTTTTGGTAACCAGAGGCTTTTTCCTTAAAGGATATGTCTACAGTCTCGTTTGCAGATATTCTTTTCAGGCATTACTTCCGTCGTTTTGGTATTCCTACCACGATCAGTAATGATCAATTGAATCGTATTATCTTTAAAAGTCCAATCACTTTTAGATACACCTCAAATATATCACTTATCATTCAGAAAGTAACGGTATGGTAGAACGATTACACAGAAAAAGATAGCGATTGTTGCTCAGTATAATTTTCTAAGGTGGAACCATAACTTGTCATTGACATTACTTAATCTCAGATCATCTCTCAAGGATGATTTAAGTTGCTCATCTGTTGAACTGCTATATGATAGCCACTCAGATTACCAGGAGCAGTTTTCATACAATTCCAACCAACAATTGAATCTGATTGTGACCCATGATTATCAAATTTAAATGCATGTTTTGCTACCATTAAACCAGTTTAGTTAACCTTACATACTAGCCAAAAACTATTTATGCAATTTATTGAATTCAAACTTTATTTTTATTAAAATTGGTGGTATTAAACCTTGTTGCCTATGCATGAAGCATAGGCAACAATGTCAAAATCTTAACATTCAGAGTTGTTAAGTGATATTCAAAATCTTTCGTTATAATGCAAGACAACAAAGAAATGAATTTAAACCTTGATTTGCCAAAACCAGTTTTCTTTTTTAATAGCTAAATGTCTTGTCATTTTAATAATGATTCAATACAGACAAAAAAATCTGTATACAGTTATGCTCAGTTCAGGGTATTTACGGTTCTTTTCATTTATTCTCTGTATGTTGTATCTACATTGTATCCTCTACTTTAGGTCTCTTCCAATCATTACTTCCAGATACTTAAGTGCCTCTTTCGATTGTACCACGTGTTCTTTTACTCTGACGTATGCTTTCCTCCCACATCTTGTAATTCTCATAGCCACTACCTCAGTTTTCGCCGGGGCAACTGCAGGTCCATCTCTTCCTTTTTTCTCACTATGCTGTTTATTGTGACCTGTGCTGTTCTTTCGATCTCTTCTATTTCCCAGCTACCGACAACAATTGCAAAATCGTCCATACGCAATTATTTTAACATCTTTATTGTTTGTGCCTATATCCAAAATTTGATCGAAGAATATATTCTATAGTATGTGACCTAGGATACAACCCTGTGGAACACCTCTATATATTTTGTATGTTTCTCATATTCTTTTATTCGGAAGTGCTATTATGTGCTCCCATGGTGTTGAACCGAAGGCACTTCTAACGTCAAGTGTTATCAACATACATTTTTTCTTTTTGCCTCTATTAAACTTGTTCGTTTGTTTGGCCTTTTCAATTACTGCTTCTATCGCATGCACTGTCGATTTACCTTTCGTGAATCCATGTTAGTTATTCGACAGATTACACATTTCCACTAGATCTTCCTCTAGCACTTTGTTTTTGTTAACGCTTCGTAAAGCTTTCCGTAACTATTTAGCAGACAAAGGGTCTGTATCTATTTACTCCACTTTACTTCTCTAACAGCACCAGCCTTCCTATTTTCCAGGTATTCGGGATGATGCTTTCCTTTATTAAATTACTGTAAAGTCTGGCTAATTTCTACTTTTCCATCTCTATAATGTCCTTCACTATTTTAAGAGTAATTCCGTCTGGGCCAGGTGCCTTTCCATTTTTCATTTTTCCCACCAGAATTTGCACCTCTCCTTCTAAAATCTCAGGTATTTGTACGTTTTCGCGGCTATAGCTTTCTCTTTGGAAAATTATTCCTCTTCCTTCTGGAAACAGACTTTTTATAACTTGTTCGATCTATTCCTTGTCCACCTTCATCCGGCCTGTGTTTCTAATCCTCTTCCCTCCAGACGTCCTCCTGCAGCTCGTCAACTTAATCTCTCTTTTTCAGTAGTTTCCTTGCTTCCTGATACTATCCACAGGCATTTCATTTTTCTAGAAGATCCTTCGATGTTGCACTATCTCACCGTGTCATTCCATCAATATAGGCTGCCCTTTCCTAATACCGTGCCCCTTTTACTGCTGTATACCTCATGGCCAGTCTATTCAGTGAGCTTTATCAGCGTTTCTGGTATAAGTACTGGCATAACCTCAAGTCCTTTCTGAAGCTGCACTTGTAGGTTTTAATTAACTCATCTCTTCTCTTCCATCTCTTTTCCAGCATGCATTCACTTGTTGTTTCCTGGCTCATTTCTATATGAAAAATTATGTTTAAGTGCTATCTAATGATATAAAACTAGAACTAACACTAGACCTAGAAGTGGAAAGATTTCGGTTTAGCCGTGCGTCTTCAGACTTACTTACAGTGTGTTAACTAATTATCATACCCGAAATCTAGGCAACCAATATCACAGTATTGGTATTGCAATGCGACAAATATTCCTATTATTTGAAATAATTTTTTCAAAAAATGCTATTAAAAGTTTATTTTTGTATAGCAATTAACGACTGTAAAAACGCGTTTCCTATTTATGACGCTTAAAAGCGTCATAGTCAACGTCGAAATTAGGGAAACGTTGGTTGAATTGCTGTATATAGCTTTGTAAGGAATAAACCCAACTATCGTCCGCATTCTGCGTACCGGTTCGATAATGTGCCATTAAAATAAAGGCATCATGTTCCGGTATGAACGTCATAACGAAAGAAATAAAAATTTGAAAGAAATTCTCATTGAACGTTTTCGTTATTTTAATTTGTTTATTGACTTACCGCTTAAATCAATCGCTAGAAACATCGATAGCTCTAAGAAGAACTATCGTTTGGAGAAATATAAAGGCAGCAAAAAATTGTTAAAGAATAAAGAAAATCCGGAAACACACAAAGACAATCGCGACAATAATAACCTATTAACGTTCGATCTGCTGTCAACATCTGGTTTAAATCTGGTTACTAATTTAAAAATATCATCGTTACCACTACACAATGAGATAGATAACCAACATTACAACGTGACGTAGGTTACGATAATTATTTAACACAGTGTATTATTCCATGTCACGAATTTGTATTAAAAATAATCCAGTTTTCCAACCAAATATTTAAAATATTAACAATAATAACAAATAAAACAAAATTCACGTCAAAAAATTGAGTATACAGTAAAGGAAAGTGAATAAATTTAGGTTGGTATTCTGTTTTAATACGCTATAGGCCTTTCATTGGTATTAATTAATGCCTGCATTCGCCGTGGCATTAAGTCACTAACTTTTTAGTTCTGTTAGTCGAGATTCTATACCAAATTCTACGAATTTCATTTTTCAATTCCCTTCTGTTTCGACATTTGCTATTTTTTAGCTGAAACCTAACTTCTCATAAATGTGTTCTGTTGAGGTGTATATAGCTGTATTATATTTAGTTGTATTGAAAAAAAACATGCTTGAGATATGATGGGTCAGAAACTTCACCCTTATCTGGTTTCCTCGGTGATGTTCTCTGATTAGACTCAAATTAACCTATGGGGTTCAGATAGAAAGCAAATAGTTTGGAGAAAAAGAAGAATTTGGTGGAAAAAGTTAAACATGGGGATAGTTCTGTAAAAATACTACCCTAATGCTATAGGTATTAAACATACATTGAACCAAGGATCAATGGTAACCAGCGTCGTGGGAACTATAGAATTTATTGTGGGAAATATGACAATATTTAGTTAATTGTATATTTTAATACGCAATTTATGTCAAAGCTTTGAAAAACTTAATCTTCCGACTGGATTCTGGTTCCAACAAGATAATAATACAAATCATGTGTCTGAATACCTTATCTTGAATACTATCTTGAATACCTTATGAAAGAATGGTTATAATTAGAGTCCAGATTTATATACGTTTGCATATTTTACATATAACTTCATATTTTTCCTTTTTACCGCATGTAAATTTTGTTATCCATACACTTCGGTAGAATCGCATATAGTTGCGTATAAGCGCATGTTTTGTCCATATATTTGTAACCTATCCTGGAGAGATACATCTTCAAATTCATGCGATTGGGTTCTATCAATCGATCAAATATACGTAGCCAAACATTTACAAAAAAAAATGTACTGGCTTCTTTATTGCACTAGAACGAAAACATTTTCTTCCGGAAAATGTGATTGTAATGAAAATTCAAAATTCCATATTTACAAAAGTACCTTTGTCAGTGAACGTACACTAGGATGAAATATCGGATTTTGTGCAAGTCACAAGTTCTTGTACCCTCTTTGGGAAGAATATAATTATTGCTGATGTAACACTCCCCTAACTAGAGAATCGTGCCTAGATTTTTCAAACCTTTCAAAACATCCTCTTCTAATGCAGAAGCGCAGAAGCATATCATGGTGAAGTGTTTTAAAAGAACCTACTGTCGACATACGTTGATGCAATTTTGTAAGAAATGTATTATTACGTATATTACAGTTAAGGTAGGTTCTTTAGTTATGGTGACGTGCCCCATAAGCACTATTATTAGCAGTAGAGTACATAAGGTGAATTTTTGCATTTGTGTATTCATTCATGCTTACATGAAATAAAAGTTGGGTGCATTTATGTTATACCATCGAATCTAACGTGAGATTAATAATAACAAAAGACAAATGTGTTTAGTTTTGCATGGGTAACACAATTAAAGAACTTGATTCGAACTTTGATCAAAAGTAACGTAGGTTCAGCTACAACTCTGGTGAACCATAGTATATATCTTCCCCCTTCATATAATTGAAAGTTTATGAGTTATAAGGTAGTCTAAATTTAATTGCCTCTCCAGATATGTATGTATTTCTGTTTAGCAATCTATGTCATATGTTAGGCTAGGTATGATCGGAAATTCGACGAAAAATGTATATATAGATGGTAGAAGTAATCACAATTCCAAGCAAGGTTCTTGAAAACTACAAAATTCGAATATATTTGTATGACTAAAAGTTTGTTATAGCTCGATTAATTATAACAACCCTAAAGTTAACATGTTTATGAGATTTTTAGTTATAAGGTAGTCTCAACATAGTACTTCAACATAGTAGTTTTTGGTCATCAGCACATGAACCAACACCATTCAAGATTATCTTTTATCATTCTCGCCCATGCAAGTACGTACGTTGTTTTTGTTTTTACCACATATTTTATTGCATATTTCAACCAAGTTGAACCGCATATAAAAAACTTATATTGCTTCTTTTTATCGCATATAAATCCGGCCTCTAGTTATGATATTATACTTCAAAACAACTGAAAATACCACCACAGTGTCTAAATATATATCCTATTGAGTATTTGTGGGGATAAGTTAAATTTCAGTTAAAAAATAGCAACTGTCGAAACAAAAGCGAATTGAGTAAGGATATTCACCAAATTATACAATAATGTTAGTGAACCCAATGCAATGGCGAATGTAAACGGTAATTGATGCCAATAGAGGACCTACTGCGTATTAAATATTATACCAACCTAAATCATAACACAATACCAACCTAAACTTATTCACATTTCTTATTATTATTGTGAATATTTTATTTGACAAGTCGGATTACTTTGTATTTAAAATAGTTAATAAGATTGTTGTTAGCATACATTGTCGTCATATAATCATATAATTAATTTAGCTTGTTCTAGACAGTTTCAGCAAAAATATCAAAAATATTAGGACAGATAAATTGTTTTGGAACCATAACTAAAGCGTCAAAAAAATCGTATAATAACGTGAAGGAATTTTTTTTTCTTTTGCACCCCATTATAGCGTAAAAGAAGTTAGGTCGCCTTTGTGCCCGCCTGCCAATCATTCTGAAAAAAAAAAAAATTGCGTAAGGTTAGTTTTGTTTACAGCTGCCAATCACCCCAGAAAAGAATGTTTAATAAAGTTTATTTTTCATAAATCGAAATTTATCGTAAAGTTTTATTCAGTTTTTGTTATACTTTGATGTTTCGTACTTTGAGTCGTAAAAATGAAGTTGATTATTCCGGAATAAAATTTGACAACATATTACCTCAATATGTGGCATCCCAAACAAACATATTTTATCCTCATATCTTTCATCTTCAAAAATCACAAAGTTATTTTTATAAATTTTCTTCTTATATATAAAACTAAAGTAAAAATTTATCTTAAATTTTCTTATAAATATTAACGATAAAAAATAAATTTAAATTAAATCTTGATGTAAAGATGTTTTTTGTTTGTTAAATCTCCCCCAATAGCACTTCTGTTGAGATGTCTTAAAAATTAAACGCATCTACAGAAGCGAATCGTTTTTTTTCGATGAATTTTTCTTCTTAAGAAAAACGAGCGAAAAGGGGGAACTTAAAATAGATTCTGCACCGTTTGAAGTGTCTGTCCTTATCTTATTTGTTACGGACCAAGTTTAAATGGGAAAAGTATAAGTAATTTTCACGGGCCTTTAGTGTCTCTGAAGTCGGTCCGATCAAAATTGCACGCCCAGAAGGTACAGATAAAACTTAATTTATCTCGGTTTCGCGCTGATAAATCTCGTTCTCGAATCGGTACCCAGCCACTTTCATCTCAAACGCTACCTCTACCAATATCTCGAATCTGGGTAAACGACGCTTAAGGTAACTTTAGTGTCTTTTTCATCTACTGCGAAAGTTCTATAACATCGCAATCTTTTATAAAGTCTAAAGTTTGAGATCTTTTAAGTGTTCTATTTTAATCAACACGGTTAATATATGCATATGAATGGTTTAATCTTACTCACAGTTTATCTAAAGGCAAGTGCAGTTCCATTGAACATCAGTGGGGTAATGGAATAATTAGTATGCGCAGTGCATAGTTCTCTATGTGTCAGTCACCTGTATACTATAGGTTAAGTCTGAACTAATACAGCAAGGTCCTTTGATGGGATCAATTAAATTTGCAAATTACATCCTAGATACTACAGCCTAGATAGTATATCCTATACGATCTAATCTATTAAGACAATTAATTTGCATGGTTATTATTAATTGATTTTACGATTTTTATGTCTGTATAAATCTGTAAGGAAACTCGTTTTACTCTTTACGATTTCTTAGTTCCTTGCACGTCATTAAAAGGGGGAGCAAGAACCCAACCCCAAGCACCCTTTAGCTTCGCCGTTTCCGAGAACGGTAACATCTGGATTTTTTTCCGCTCCATTGCATAAAACAATATTTTTAAGCTAAGTTTATTCACTTGTATAAAGTAAAAAGAAGAGAATCAATATCGAAGCACCGAACAAACGTTCTGTAAAAGAATTATTAAAGAAAACGACTTAAAGCGAGTTCTGTGTTCCTAAGTCGTTAAGCTTTTCGTTAAGTTGAACCTTTTGCATTCTTTAACTAAAACACCTTTATCTTTGGAAACGTACGTGGTCTTGGTTAGTTAATCCGTTCTAAGTTGGGCACATTTGGATAGGATGGGGACAGACAAGGGCGTGGATGTTCAGGTATTCCGGTTGGGTTTGATTTAATTAGTAGGAACAAAATCAGGTCATCGTGGAAAAGCGGCTAGGATTCCGTTGGAAATTTATTACAGCGCCCGTAAATCCTTTTTTGAGAGAGCATATTCGAACTAATCTCGACTCCCCCGCAAAGTTTTCTAATTTAATTTTCGCGCGGTCAATATCGCCGCGTTATATATTTTCTTGTGCTCACGGTTATAACGTTGGTTAAAACTCCACCACTTACCCCCCTGAATATTTATAAAGACGGCCAAACTTCATCACGAACGAAATTAATAAATTAATTAGCGTAAAGACGTAAGAAATTTCATCAGTTTAGTTATAAACTCTAATCAAAATAGCATCATTTTCTTTCTCTTCTATTTATACCCACAACTAAGTACCAACATTTATGATTTAAAGTTATGGTTAACTGTATTTCGAAATAGTTAGGGACTTAAACTTTACAAACGAAGGTTTGGTTTGAAAAGCTTGATACAGTAAGAGCAAGGCTTGAAAAGTATCCGTCAAACGAGGAAATCTCTAAAAAGTTCTTTAATTTAATCCCGGACATTCCGAGAGACACAATTTCAGCGACTTTTTCGGCCCGGCCGGCCTTTGTGAGGCGATATTGCATAATTCCGACAAAATACTTCTCTCTTCCAGCCCGTTTTACCCTCGTTCGCAAGCACCCGAGTTGCCACCTTTTGAGTTTGACTCGGCCGGGACTTACAAAGTGGCAGAATTTAATTAAAGTCAGTCGAATCCATCACGCCGCAATTTTCTAACTAATACCCCGTTATAATACGTCAAGGGATGGAAAAATTGGACCTCGTTTATTATAGCCACCAACCAGGGGACTCCTCCAAATTTGCATCTTTCAAAAAATTCGGTATCCCCTTTGACGACTTGCCTAATTTTCATGTAAATCATATTTTTAATGGATACTTTACCCCACAACTTTCCCATTAAATACTGGTTTAGATGCGTCGTTAATGTTATGATGAAGATCTCTGATATAAAAATGTAATTTTAAACATAAATGGTTCAAGTAAAATTAGAGCTAACACTAAACCTATTACTAGATCTAAAACTACTTTGCCGTGCGTCTTCTGAAAGAGTGTTTCAAAAGACGCACATGAATCACGGACCTTTTTTGATGGAGATGATGGTGTGATGATGCCTTCAAGTAAGTGTCTTCTTCCGATGCACCCCAATAAGTTCTAATACATTTAGGAAAGGCAACTGTTTGGCAGTTTACGTTTGCATGGTAAACTTGAACATGGGATGTTGACCGTTTAAATGATTCAAGAACATTTTTAAGCGTTCTCAGCCATATTGCCAAATACAAACGTATCGTCCACATATCAAAAAAATATTTTTATTTAGCATTTTCAAAGTACCCCATCTTGCCCTATAACTAGTAACTGTAAGATGGGGTACATCGGACAGACAAGGTACCTCATACTTCAATAATGGGAAATGCTTAGGATTTTATGTTACAGATTTATAAAAGATTTATGAATTTGTATAACATTTTATACAATTACTTACAATATTTCAATAACTTCGTAAAAAAAAGTTCTTAACATTGTTTGGGGCAAAATAACTACTTTAGTCGCAAGTAACATTTAGCTTTCATCATCTGAAAAGTTACTGTTTTTTATTCAGTTCTTATCGTCCTTTTGTTTTGTTTTGTGTCCCTTTTTTTCTAGCAAAACTCACTAATATGGTATATCCTGGTCATCCTCACCTACAAAGGTACAGTAAGCACTCTTCTTTTAAGAGACAGATAACATCCATCCTACTATAGACTGAAGATAGAAATTACACAATACGCACTTTCATCCACTCCTGACCAGAGCTGGGCTATGTACTTGAAAAAAGTAGTGGAGTAAACTATTAACTACTTCCATCAAAAAGTAGTTTAATTACTTTCTGAATATGGTACTTTGAGCAGTAACTACCAAGTAGTTAAAGATCTATTTTTGTAACTACACAATAAAATATATTTTTAAGGCCTCAAAATCAATACCATAGCTACAAATGCAAAAATACATAGAAAGGTCTAGAATAATAAATAAATAAATGGAAAATAAAAAAAACATCTATTATATTTATTATCAAAAAAGTGTATGGTCCAAATAAATTATAAATTTCTTTCAAACAAGTCTGTACTAATACAAGTCTGCGTACTATATACAGGGTGTTACTCAATGACGGACCATAATTCCAAAGACTTATAAACATGTAGGAATGATCCATGTTGCAAGATTAATGATCTTGCAACATGGATCGCGAGACTCATCAGTCTCGCCTCTTCTCATCACGTTAACACAACTTTAATATGATCTTAAAGTTTTTTATGTCATTGTTCTAATTAATTTCGTTTCATATTCGCAACAACGCCATTAAAACTTTTTTGCAATCTTCATTTTGTTTATCCATGAGATTACAAAATGCTTCACTTTATTAATTATTCCAGTCTACGTCTTTCGTAACTCTTTTGACATTGTCTTTTGTTTTTTTTTATGATTTTTATTTTATAAACATGTATCCTAAATAGTCTAGTTTTCGAGATACAAGGTGTTAAAGGTTTCGAAAAAAATTGAATTTATTATTAATATTTTTTCCGAAAAAAACAAAAAATAAAAACCACTTTATTTGTTTCTGAGAAATTGTTAAAATTAAATCAAGATTGTCCTATGCACAATACTAATTTGAACTATTTTTTAAAATGTAATAAATGAAAGATAATAACAATTTAACAGAAAATTCGAAAAGAATTTTCGCACGTAATCCAAAAAAGTGTGACGACATAAAATGTATTTTTTTTACATATGCTGATTAGCTGTCTTAAGTGCTACAACTGCGTATCATGTTTTTAAAAATTGAATGCAATGTTACCTGGTTGTTAATCATTTTGTAAAAATCTTTGAAAATTCATGTATTCACTTAAAATTCGTTATCAATATTATTATTAATATTGAAGATTGTAATTTTGTATGTCTATAAAGAACGGGTGTTTATAATAACACGTAACGTTGTTATCTTCAAATAAATCCTGCATTTCTTCTAGGCTTCGGAAGGCTTTATTAATAATCTTTCAATTTTGTCGTTAAAGACATGGTACACGTTTTCTTTTTGAGATAATTAGACTATTTTAAATGTTGGCATAAACATTTTGCATTAAAAAAAAGATTGTTCCATTAATAAAATACACACTTTTTTGGGTCATACATACATATACTACAAATCTGCGTTTGAAAGAAATTATTTAACTTAATTGGCATAGGATACCTGACGAACTATTGGCACCCTGTATATAAAGCATTTTAAAGGTAATTAGTTTCTAGCTAGTAGTTAAAAACTATACAGTAACTTTCGATCTGTTACACATAAATTATGCTTAGAAGTCGGATACTTTTAATACAAATACACAAAACTGAAACTTATGAGGTAAGTATTGAATTAAGATTATTTAAAAAATTAAATTTGCGTAAAGGATAACAAATATATAATAAACAAATGAACGCAGTGTTTTGTACGTTTGAAAACGACTATTAATGTAAGTTAGGTTTGCTTTTACAAAAATCAGCTGCACAAAAAGGTTGTCAAAGGTTGCAACATTGAACATTGAACATCCACGTCTTTTTTGCTGTAATTTATAACGTAATTATAATTTTTTTATTAAGTTATAATGATGGTGCATTTCTTTATTAGTTCTTCCATCCTCCATGCACTGTAATAACTACAATTTATTTTTTTCTAACTTCTTCGGATATTTTTTGTATTTATCACAATTTCTAAAATTTTCAAAGGATTTAAAAGTAGTTAAATTACTTGAAAGGTATTAAAAACAAAAATAGTTAGCACAACTAAAGCGGTTAATAATGTAGTGTTAACTACTTTCCGTGAAATTGTGTAATTAACTACTTATGTTAACTACTACGTGTTAACTACTGCCCAGCCAAAATAGCAGCAATGGATATTTGGGCAAATTCCAATTTATTGAATTATTTAACGTATTGCCCAAAATCTCGGTAACTTGAAACATGGTAACAACTTTACGGATTCGATCGTAGCTGGTTTGTCAATTCTTGAACGTAGTATGTGCTGAGAGGCTTCTTGAATGATACCTCTAGAAGCTGAAGTCTGTGGATGCAATGGGGTGGGAAGCAGAGAATCACTACACCATTAACCCTTACAATAATAGAAGAACTGATTTCTCGTTAATGGCTTGAGAAAATACTATAAATTTTTGGAACCATTTCTCAAAAATGTCTTTCTGCATCCATTCAGAGATACATAGCATTCTGCCCATATTGAAAGTGATTCATTATTTTGGGCTTCATTCGCTGTTGATATACACTAACATCGATGACATAAAACCTCCATTTGCACTCGTACAGAAGTCAACAGAAACGTTTTTCGTCTTTTGGCAAATGATAATGAGTCTACTTGTTTCGGAATTTTGGAAGAATTCTTGGAAAGAGCAGAAATCTGACTCTGAATTCATCGTAAATCTAGATTCGATCCGCTGAAATTTGTGGTGGTCATATACTTCTCCTAATAAATCAAAGAGCTTGATACATTAGTTTTGTTAAAAGCCATAACCCTAGCTGCGAAGGGTTACATTGCTCAGCATACATTAAGCTGTTTATTATTTTTCACTAAGTGTTTTACCGGTCAGTTTACCTCATTACACTCACGTAACGAAAGGGTTTCCAAGGTTCTAATATAATAAACTAATTCTGGTTCTTTTTCTGGGTTATATACACGTTTCAAAGACCCGATTGATTACTGATCTGAATATTTTCACCTTGCAATCAACAGTAGTTGAAGACATCTGAAATATTGTTGCTAACATTTTTCATAGATTCCTCACACTATGAATCTCACACCGTTTTCCTTTTATATGTCCGAAGTATTTCCTAGAAGTAAAATGTTTAATTAGATTATACTGATGTTATGTGTTATTTTACAGTAAGCAAAAGATGATAATAATTAGTACTACTTCACTTATGTTTTCCCGTCCAAAAACAATGAAAAATTACATAAGCTCAAGTGAAGAACACTAAAAAACTGTCGAACATTCACATAGTAACAAGGTGGTACTATTTTAACTATTTCTTGCATTGTTGCGATATTTTTCGTTCGATATCTTTCAAAAATTTGCAAAAATCTTGTCTTGCCCTCTACCTCATCTTGTCCCTCCTCTCCTCTATAACATCGTATATTGTAAAAGCATTTTAGTGTTATTTTAAAAATGTTGCTTCTAAATGTCTAGCAATCTAAAACTAAGAGTTATTCGAGTAGAAAACATGATCCATTTTTAGAAATGACTTGCTATAACGGATTCAATCTTTGGAGAGCCAATTTCTTATCGAATCGATCGAATGAGAAATTTACATAAAGTACAATAAGGACGGGACAGTCTCGGGGTTAAAGTCAGAAGTGGAGATTTTGGGGAAAATATATAGTAGACGATATAAATCTTTTAGACATCTGGTTTCCAAGGTTTCCGGAGGGCACTATATTAATCAAGGGCACAGCCGTCTAGAATACGACGTAAACACGGGACCTGGAGGCTCAGTGTTATTGTCAAAACGGGGCAGGGTCAAGAGTTTATTAAAATTTCCCTTGTTCGTCGCGGGTTTGATGGCAAAAGTTTTATTACGTCCTTCCGGCGATATTTTCAGAATGCGAAAGAATCGTCAAGAATTATGGGGATGAGAGGAGGTAAGAAATATTAACATTGTGTTGTGGGTGATAATACAATGTAATTTCCTTGCTGACCTCAATCTTTCTAAGGATATTACATTCTTGGGTTATATTACGACTTATATTATTAATACTATTATTAAATTTTGAGTGAAATACCCGGATGACATATCTATTAAAATTAGAGAATATAAATAGTTTTGTGGGTTGGAAGTGGGTTGATTTATGCAGTTGAGGTTTGGACATCATCACGTTGTGTAGTACCGCACCTAATGCACACCGCATGTGTTTGTAGATTACCTTTCGGTATGGTGCGGAATAATGGCCGCGTCAAACTAAATCTCCGTAACGGAGGCCGAGCCGTAGACGCAATAAATCAGGGACGAGGCTTTGCGCTAAACAACCGTGTTTTGCATACTCGGAAAATAGATCCATTTTTAAATACTGCGCCGCGATATATCACGGCCGATGTGGAAAAACGGACTCGTTTTGTGCTACCGTCGCGAGCTTTTGTGCAATTTTGCCGCCGTCGCCGCGATTTTTGTGCAGTCTCCGAATAATATAAATCTAAAGCGTAACGCATTTAAAACACATTAATCGTCGCGAATATATATGGCTCCCATCCAAAATACATTAACGGCGATACAGAGACGCCGCCGACGCTGTAACCAGAGGGTGCAACTCGTAACACTTTAATCCCTACTATTTTCAACTGTCACCATTCTACTTGCGACCCATTCATTTTTATTCTAAACCCAGTTAATCCGACGTTCTCTAAATCTGTCTTATCTCAACCTGTAGGTCTTTAAATTATACACAATTTATACACGTACAAGCTTTTACTATATTATATTTTTTCAACCTACTTAAAACTAACGAGATTTTTAAAGAATAAAGTTTATTTTGTACAGGTTGCGATCTCACATCTAGGCCATTCACTGGACTTCGAAAATACGTCAATTGATTACTTTAAGATCTGGGTACATATTATATTAATATTGACACATTTTATTTAAATAGAGCTCGAAAATTAAAATTGTTTATTTCAATATAACTGAAAAATGGAAAGAAGGGTTCACCCCAATATAACGAGATCATAACAAATTCAATTCTATTTTTAACAATTCACATTGTACTGGAAAATGGTAAAGAGGAAGTTAAAAACAAAATTCAAATCGATATTCTTATGCATTTCCACGACATGTAGACTCTACATTTTATTCTTTACCCAAAGGCGTATTTGATTATTTGTCATACACAACATGATTGAAAAATATACTAGAAAAGTATTTTAAAATTTTCAATTAATTCCGGCTCCTCCACCATTTTCGTTACGAAATCGATTAGTTTGAATTCCTTTTAAAATTTTGATTGTAAGTACTTTATTAACTTAAATGAATGTATGGTGATAGTAATGTGGTAAAAACATCCAGTCAAAAAATATCGAAAGCTGAAATGATTGGTAAACTGTTTTAATCTTAATTGGAAAACATTTTCATTTTTTTGTGTTGGAAGTAAATTACTTAATTAGTGAAAATGTAGATAAACACGCAGCTACTATAAATAAATTTCGCTAAATAATGAGAGTCGACGATCGATCTCACTTTCTGTTGTAAATATAGAAAAAATATCTCTGGTGTAAATATATGGATTGAATCAATCTTTTGACGTTACATAAAGATAAGAAACCTTTGGGTATCCATAATAAAGATAATAAAGCTTTTTGGATACTACTTCATGAAGAAAGACAATGAGAGAGGGTAAAGGATGAATTACATTAACTCAAATAAATAAACATACATTATTGCAAAAGCTATGTTCGTCTAGGATATCATTGGATTCATTGGATTGAATCGAGTTATTCCAAATTCAAAATAAATTTAGAAATTTAATCAACAATTAAAAACCTTTCTTTTTATATTTTAGTCTTGATTGCGTAACTGCAATTCCTTCTTCTTTCTAATTATGAAGTTAATATTTTGAATATTTCTTAATTAGTAATGAACTAATTATGTAAGTACTACCGTCCATATATGTAATAATCTGTCTAATTAGTACATAGATTTTGCGGAGATTAGACAGAGTAAATATAGCATAGAGGTACCTGTCAATTGATATCGGATATATCTGTAGTCTTAAGGTAGACAAACTGAACATAAGGTAATTAATGTCTTTTAAATCTTTTATCAAACGTTTTAATTCAATTTATTAGGTATAAGAATTCATAATTTGAATTACATAGTTATAATGTATCCTGGAGTGGATTTATATGTACTATAGGTACATATCTATATTACAGCTAATTCTCTTTTTTTTTTCAAATTTAAGTTGAGTTCAAATATTGATATCTCATAGATGAATTGATATTCAAGCATGGCTCGCAAAAAGTTAATAGTTTTACTTATAAATAATAAAAAATTTCATCAGAATATGTTAAGAACTCATCAAGTTTTTATGATTTTTTGAAAACAATTAAGGAAATTGTTAATTTTATGAAATGTCACAAATTCAGGTTGCGCTTAATAGTTGATATCTCAAAAACGATTTGAGACTATCAAGTATGGTTTTATTCTCGGAAAAGTACATACTTCCTTTAAAAAAAAATGATTAAGGAGATTGTTATTTTTATGAAATGTTACTAATTTCACAACCTTCATTAAACCTGATAATATAATAAATTTAATTGGAATTTTAAAAAAATGCTGTAATATAATTGAAGGGTACAAGATAATTTTGATTACTTGTCTTGAAAAGGATGAGGTTACTGTAGCAATGACGAAACTTGACAAAATCGTTTTAATTACTAAAACAAACCTTGCAGGAAATCGAAATTATTTTTAAAAACATTCCTGAAGACATCCAGAACGATATTAACATAATATATTTTCCATTGAATAATGTGAATGATTTCACCAATAAAGTACCAAATTTAGTGGAAAAATTATCAAAATTTTTAAATCTATTTGGAAATACATCATTTTCTAAGAGTTTAAAATGGATCACATCTTAAGTTATTAACAATAAGGAAGAATTAGCTCCAAAAATGTCGAAATATTGTTAAAAATTAACCACAAAGATGATCCTTGATCTTTTCTATTCAAGCTTTTTTAAAAAATCTCGATCTAATCGATCAACCTGAAAATTACGAAGAAATTTTACAAACGAATCATTTAAATCTTTTAACAACAGAAATAATATTCAATTCTATCTTCATTGTGCTCAAAAGAGATTATTAAAATGATGTTAAAAATTAATAAAGATCTCCAACAAAAGAACCTGTTTTATTTTCAAGATGTATTAAAAAAAATCTTTATCAATCCTCGATCAACAAGTATCAACATATCGAATATCATCAAAAATAAACTCAATACTATTAAATATTTGTAGTGAATTAATTACGAAAAGTTTTTGAATTCCTCCCAAATTTTCCGATGAATTTTCCAAAGAATGATCAACTCAACAATCATCAGGAATTGATTTAGGCGATGGCGAAGGAGAAAAAGACGTTTCTGATAAGATCGAATCCGAAGATCAATTATAAGACGTCAAACCAGAAGAACGAAGGAGATTTTAACAGCAAATTACAAGATGTCGAGAAAAAAGATGATGCCTCTGACAATGATTAAACGGGGACTTATCAACTTGATAATGAACCGAAAAAGATGACCGAAAGATGAAAGAAAACCGGCAGAGAAAATTTAAACGAAGAAGAGGTCGGCTCAAAAGAAAACGAGTTCGACGAAAAATAATCAAATTAACCTCAAAATATTCCGTTAGATAACGAACTAAACGAAGAAGAGTATGATGATGAACAAACTGATCCGTATCATCAAAATCAACAGATATGGTGTTGTTCTCTGAAAAGTACATGCTTTCCTTTATAAATTACAAAAAATTTCATTAAGATATCTTAAGAATTCAGTTTTCTACGATTCTTTTTAAATAATTAACTAAATTGTTAATTTTATGAAATGCCACAAACTCAAATTGAATTGAAAAGTTGATACCTAAAAAACGAAGTGAGATATTCAGGAATGGTTTTGTTATCGGAAAAGTACACACTTTCTTTATAAATCACAATCATTTCACCAAGATATTTTAAAAATTAGATTTTCTACGATTTTGTTAAAATAATTAATTAAAAGTTTGTTAATTTTATTAAGTGCTACAAATTCAGTTTCAGTTGACAAATTGATATCTCAAAAACGAAGTGAGATAATCAAGTATGGTTTTGTTCTCGGAAACGTGCATACATGTACTTAAACTTGTAGTCCTTAAAAACTACAAAAAATGTCTTCAATATATCTTAAGAATTCGATTTTCTACGATTCCTTTAAGGTAGCCATGGAAATAGTTAATTCTATGAAATGCTAAACAAATTTAGATTGAAAGTAGCTATTATATTCTCCATGTTCATCATTGTGAAATCAACTAAACGAGAAGAATAAATTGATGAAAAAAGGATCTGAAAAAGTGAGATATTCAATTTTGTTTCGGAAAAGTGCATAGTGTCCTTTATAAATGATATCTTCAAATTCGATTGTCTTCGATTTTTTTAGAAATAATTACGGAAATTGTTAATCTTATGAAATGTTACAAATTTAGGTTGGGTTCAAAAGTTAATATCTCAAAAATGAAGTGAGATACTCAAGTATGGTTTTGTTCTCGGAAAAGTGCATACGTTTTTTTTGTAAGTCAAAAACATTTCACCAAGATATCTTAAGAATTCGATTTTCTACGATTTTTTTAAAATAATTTAGAAAATTGTTAATTTTATGAAATGCTACAAATTCAGGTTGAGTTGAAAAGTTGATATCAAAAACGAAATGAGATATTCAATTTTGTTTCGGAAAAGTGCACAGATTCCTTTATAAATGATATCTTCAAATTCCATTTGCTTCGATTTTTTTAGAAATATTTAAGGAAATTGTTAATCTTATGAAATGTTACAAATTTAGGTTGGGTTCAAAAGTTAATATCTCAAAAATGAAGTGAGATAGCCAAGTATAGTTTTGTTCTTGGAAAAGTGCATACGTTTTTTATAAATCAAAAACATTTCACCAAGATATCTTAAGAATTCGATTTTCTCCGATTTTTTTTTAATAATTTAGGAAATTGTTAATTTTATGAAATGCTACAAATTCAGATTGAGTTGAAAAGTTGATACCTCAAGAACGAAATGGGATATTCAGGTATGGTTTTGTTTCGGAAAAGTGCACAGTGTCCTTTATAAATGATATGTTCAAATTCGATTGTCTTCGATTTTTTTAGAAATAATTACGGAAGTTGTTAATCTTATGAAATGTTACAAATTTAGGTTAGGTTCAAAAGTTAATATCTCAAAAATGAAGTGAGATAGCCAAGTATAGTTTTGTTCTTGGAAAAGTGCATACGTTTTTTATAAATCAAAAACATTTCACCAAGATATCTTAAGAATTCGATTTTCTCCGATTTTTTTTTAATAATTTAGGAAATTGTTAATTTTATGAAATGCTACAAATTCAGATTGAGTTGAAAAGTTGATACCTCAAGAACGAAATGGGATATTCAGGTATGGTTTTGTTTCGGAAAAGTGCACAGTGTCCTTTATAAATGATATGTTCAAATTCGATTGTCTTCGATTTTTTTAGAAATAATTACGGAAGTTGTTAATCTTATGAAATGTTACAAATTTAGGTTGGGTTCAAAAGTTAATATCTCAAAAATGAAGTGAGATAGCCAAGTATAGTTTTGTTCTTGGAAAAGTGCATACGTTTTTTATAAATCAAAAACATTTCACCAAGATATCTTAAGAATTCGATTTTCTCCGATTTTTTTTTAATAATTTAGGAAATTGTTAATTTTATGAAATGCTACAAATTCAGATTGAGTTGAAAAGTTGATACCTCAAGAACGAAATGGGATATTCAGGTATGGTTTTGTTTCGGAAAAGTGCACAGTGTCCTTTATAAATGATATGTTCAAATTCGATTGTCTTCGATTTTTTTAGAAATAATTACGGAAGTTGTTAATCTTATGAAATGTTACAAATTTAGGTTGGGTTCAAAAGTTAATATCTCAAAAATGAAGTGAGATAGCCAAGTATAGTTTTGTTCTTGGAAAAGTGCATACGTTTTTTATAAATCAAAAACATTTCACCAAGATATCTTAAGAATTCGATTTTCTCCGATTTTTTTTTAATAATTTAGGAAATTGTTAATTTTATGAAATGCTACAAATTCAGATTGAGTTGAAAAGTTGATACCTCAAGAACGAAATGGGATATTCAGGTATGGTTTTGTTTCGGAAAAGTGCACAGTGTCCTTTATAAATGATATGTTCAAATTCGATTGTCTTCGATTTTTTTAGAAATAATTACGGAAGTTGTTAATCTTATGAAATGTTACAAATTTAGGTTAGGTTCAAAAGTTAATATCTCAAAAATGAAGTGAGATACTCAAGTATGGTTTTGTTCTCGGAAAAGTGCATACGCTTTTTTATAAGTCAAAAACATTTCACCAAGATGTCTTAAGAATTCGATTTTCTACGATCTTTTTTAAATAATTTAGGAAATTGTTAATTTTATAAAATGCTACAAATTCAGATTGAGTTGAAAAGTTGATACCTCAAAAACGAAGTGAAACATTCAATTTTGTTTCGGAAAAGTGCACAGATTCCTTTATAAATGATATCTTCAAATTCCATTTTGTTCGATTTTTTTGGAAATAATTAAGGAAATTGTTAATCTTATGAAATGTTACAGATTTAGGTTGGGTTCAAAAGTTAATATCTCAAAGATGAAGTGAGATAGCCAAGTATAGTTTTGTTCTCGTAAAAGTGCATACGTTTTTTTATAAGTCAAAAGCATTTCACCAAGATATCTTAAGAATTCGATTTTCTACGATTTTTTTAAAATAATTTAGGAAATTGTTAATTTTATGAAATGCTACAAATTCAGATTGCGTTGAAAAGTTGATACCTCAAAAACGAAGTGAGATATTCGGGTATGGTTTTGTTTCGGAAAAGTGCACAGATTCCTTTATAAATGATATATTCAAATTCGAATTTCTTCGATTTTTTTAAAAATAATTATGAAATTTTATTATGCAATGTTACAAATTTAGGTTGAGTTTAAAAGTTAACATCTCAAAAATGAAATGACATACTTGAGTATGGTTTTGTTCTCGAAAAAGTGCATACGTTTTCTTATAAATCAAAAACATTTCACCAAGATATCTTAAGAATTCGATTTTCTACGATTTTTAAAAAATAATTTAGATAATTGTTAATTTTATGAAATGCTACCAATTCAAATTTAGTTGAAAAGTTGATACCTCAAAAACGAAGTGAGATATTCAGGTATGGTTTTGTTTCGGAAAAGTGCACAGATTGCTTTAACATAACATTTATTTATGTTAAGAATTCGGTTTTTTTCGATTTTTTTAGAAATAATTAAGGACATTTTTAATCTTATGAAATGTTACAAATTTAGGATGAGTTCAAAAGTTAATATCTTAAAAATGAAGTGAGTTACTCTCAAATATGGTTTTGTTAACGAAAAAGTGCATACGTTTTTTTATAAATCAAAAGCATTTCACCAAGATATATTAAGAATTCGATTTTCTCCGATTTTTTTTTAATAATTTAGGATACCGTTAATTTTATGAAATGCTACAAATTCAGATTGGGTTGAAAAGTTGATACCTCAAGAACGAAATGGGATATTCAGGTATGGTTTTGTTTCGGAAAAGTGCACAGTGTCCTTTATAAATGATATCTTCAAATTCGATTGTCTTCGATTTTTTTAGAAATAATTACGGAAATTGTTAATCTTATGAAATGTTACAAATTTAGGTTGGGTTCAAAAGTTAATATCTCAAAAATGAAGTGAGGTAGCCAAGTATAGTTTTGTTCTCGGAAAAGTGCATACGCTTTTTTATATGTCAAGAACATTTCACCAAGATATCTTAAGAATTCGATATTCTACGATTTTTTTTAATAATTTAGGAAATTGTTAATTTTATGAAATGCTACAAATTCAGATTGAGTTGAAAAGTTGATACCTCAAAAGCGAAGTGAGATATTCGGGTATGGTTTTGTTTCGGAAAAGTGCACAGATTCCTTTATAAATGATATATTCAAATTCGAATTTCTTCGATTTTTTTGGAAATAATTAAGGAAATTGTTAATCTTATGAAATGTTACAAATTTAGGTTGGGTTCAAAAGTTAATATATCAAAAATGAAGTGAGGTAGCCGAGTATAGTTTTGTTCTCGGAAAAGTGCATACGTTTTTTTATAAGTCAAAAACATTTCACCAAGATATCTTAAGAATTCGATTTTCTACGATTTTTTAAAATAATTTAGGAAATTGTTAATTTTATGAAATGCTACAAATTCAGATTGAGTTGAAAAGTTGATACCTTAAAAACGAAGTGAGACATTCAATTTTGTTTCGGAAAAGTGTACAGATTCCTTTATAAATGATATCTTCAAATTCCATTTTGTTCGATTTTTTTAGAAATAATTCAGGAAATTGTTAATCTTATGAAATGTTACAAATTTAGGTTGGGTTCAAAAGTTAATATCTCAAAGATGAAGTGAGATAGCCAAGTATAGTTTTGTTCTCGTAAAAGTGCATACGTTTTTTATAAGTCAAAAACATTTCACCAAGATATCTTAAGAATTCGATTTTCTACGATTTTTTTAAAATAATTTAGGAAATTGTTAATTTTATGAAATGCTACAAATTCAGATTGAGTTGAAAAGTTGATACCTCAAAAACGAAGTGAGATATTCGGGTATGGTTTTGTTTCGGAAAAGTGCACAGATTCCTTTATAAATGATATCTTCAAATTCCATTTTGTTCGATTTTTTTAGAAATAATTCAGGAAATTGTTAATCTTATGAAATGTTACAAATTTAGGTTGGGTTCAAAAGTTAATATATCAAAAATGAAGTGAGGTAGCCAAGTATAGTTTTGTTCTCGGAAAAGTGCATACGTTTTTTTATAAATCAAAAACATTTCACCAAGATATCTTAAGAATTCGATTTTCTACGATTTTTTTAAAATAATTTAGGAAATTGTCAATTTTATGAAATGCTACAAATTCAGATTGAGTTGAAAAGTTGATACCTCAAAAACGAAATGAGACATTCAATTTTGTTTCGGAAAAGTGCACAGATTCCTTTATAAATGATATCTTCAAATTCCATTTTCTTCGATTTTTTTGGAAATAATTAAGGAAATTGTTAATCTTATGAAATGTTACAAATTTAGGTTGGGTTCAAAAGTTAATATATCAAAAATGAAGTGAGGTAGCCAAGTATAGTTTTGTTCTCGGAAAAGTGCATACGTTTTTTTATAAATCAAAAACATTTCACCAAGATATCTTAAGAATTCGATTTTCTACGATTTTTTTAAAATAATTTAGGAAATTGTCAATTTTATGAAATGCTACAAATTCAGATTGAGTTGAAAAGTTGATACCTCAAAAACGAAATGAGACATTCAATTTTGTTTCGGAAAAGTGCACAGATTCCTTTATAAATGATATCTTCAAATTCCATTTTCTTCGATTTTTTTGGAAATAATTAAGGAAATTGTTAATCTTATGAAATGTTACAAATTTAGGTTGGGTTCAAAAGTTAATATATCAAAAATGAAGTGAGGTAGCCAAGTATAGTTTTGTTCTCGGAAAAGTGCATACGTTTTTTTATAAATCAAAAACATTTCACCAAGATATCTTAAGAATTCGATTTTCTACGATTTTTTTAAAATAATTTAGGAAATTGTCAATTTTATGAAATGCTACAAATTCAGATTGAGTTGAAAAGTTGATACCTCAAAAACGAAATGAGACATTCAATTTTGTTTCGGAAAAGTGCACAGATTCCTTTATAAATGATATCTTCAAATTCCATTTTCTTCGATTTTTTTGGAAATAATTAAGGAAATTGTTAATCTTATGAAATGTTACAAATTTAGGTTGGGTTCAAAAGTTAATATATCAAAAATGAAGTGAGGTAGCCAAGTATAGTTTTGTTCTCGGAAAAGTGCATACGTTTTTTTATAAGTCAAAAACATTTCACCAAGATATCTTAGGAATTCGATTTTCTACGATTTTTTTAAAATAATTTAGGAAATTGTCAATTTTATGAAATGCTACAAATTCAGATTGAAGTGAGATATTCAGGTATGGTTTTATTTCGGAAAAGTGCACAGATTGCTTTAACATAACATTTATTTATGTTAAGAATTCGGTTTTCTTCGATTTTTTTAGAAATAATTAAGGACATTTTTAATCTTATGAAATGTTAAAAACTTAGGATGAGTTCAAAAGTTAATATCTTAAAAATGAAGTGAGATACTCTCAAATATGGTTTTGTTAACGGAAACGTGCACACTTTTCTTTATAAATCACAATCATTTCACCAAGATATTTTAAAAATTAGATTTTCTACGATTTTGTTAAAATAATTAATGAAAAGTTTGTTAATTTTATTAAATGCTACAAATTCAGGTTCAGTTGACAATTGATATCTCAAAAATGAAGTCAGATAATCAAGTATGGTTTTGTTCTCGGAAAAGTGCATACATCTGCTTAAACTAGTAGTCCTTAAAAACTACAAAAAATGTCTTCAATATATAAGAATTCGATTTTCTACGATTCCTTTAAGATAGCCATGGAAATAGTTAATTCTATGAAATGCTAAACAAATTTAGATTGAAAGTAGCTATTAAATTCTCCATGTTCATCATTGTGAAATCAAATAAATGAGAAGAATAAGTTGATGAAAAAAGGATCTGTGCTGGATCTGTGGCACAGATTCCAGTTAATAAACTTTTTTCATCAACTTATTCTTCTCATTTATTTAAATTTAGATTGAGTTTAAAAATTGATATCTCAAAAATGAAGTGAGATTCTCAAGTATGGTGTTATACTCGGAAAAATGCATACATTTCTTTATGAATAACAAATACTTCATAAATATATTTTAAGAACTCAATTTTCTACGATTTCGTTAAAATAATCAAAGAAATTGTTAATTTTATGAAATGCTAGAAAATCAGGTTAAACTTAAAAGTTTATATCTCAAAAGCGAACTCAAATATCGATTTGTTCTCGGAAAAGTGCATACGTTTCTTTATAAATTACAAGAAAATGGTGAATGGCTTATGAAATGCTTCAAATTCAGGTTTCATTTCATTCAACATTTTATCAAGACTTCTAAAGAATTCGATTTTCTACGATATTTTAGAAATAAGCGCTTTCTTAAAATATATATCTATATATATATATATATATATATATATATATAAATTAATTATATAAATTAATTATATATAAATTATATTTTTATTTAGGTTAAATTTAAAAGTTGATATTTCAAAGCCGGACTGAGACACTCAAGTATCATTTTGTTCTCGGAAAAGTACACAAATTTCTTTGTAAATTCGACAAGAAATGTCATCGTATATCTTAAGAATTCGATTTCTTAGGATTTTTTAAAAATAAGCAAGCAAATTATTAATTTTATGAAATACTACAAATTCAGGTTGTGTTTAAAAGTTTATACCTCAAAGACAAAATGATATACTCAAGAATGATTTTGTTTGATACATTCATTTCTTTATAAATTAAAAATACCATCAATATATCTTTAGAATTCGATCTTATCACGATTTTTAAAAAATTAAACAAAATATAATAAATTATAAAACTGGGTTGCCTTCTTAATTTCTTCTTACGAAATTGATTCAGATAATTTTTTGGAATTGTTTTCATGGATTTTCAGCGCCTACGATTAATAACTTATAATTAAAGATTTGTAAGAGTAAATATATTTTTAAAAAGAAATGGACTTTTGGAATCGATTGGAGTAATCTTAAATGATTTCTTATGATAATATTTCACTAACTAACCAACTTTATCATTCTAAGACAAACCATATTGAAAATATTGAAGAAAATATTTAAAAAATTCTTAACGTGAAAGCCCATTTCTCAGCCAGATATGGGTGTAGACCAAAAAATTTTACGCGAATCGTCATCATTTTAATTTTAGAATTAATAATAAGTAAAAAGAGAACTAGTCTTTATCATTACCCTTTCTTTAGTTTTTGATTAGATAAAAAAAAATAATAATTTTGATTATCCGATACTTCTAAAACTTTCTCCAAGAAAATATGATCCCGGAAGTGAATCACTTTTTCGCTTCATACAATATATGGGTATCTTTTTCCGAGTAAAATTATTTGATGATCAAACCAGACAAGCGAAACTGTTACATACAGGGCCCAATTCGTACTAGTTTGCAAAGTTACTGTAAACGATTATTTGATTAAACGCTGGAATTGATCTTAATTGCAAAACTTGAATCGATGAATATTCATATTGCTGCCGCGCACGGTAACCCTGTAACCACCGGCCGGTGCGTCACTCGGAATGTAAATTGCAGAATGGGCCCTGTATAATTTATTGCTTCCGCGTTATTATTATTATTAACACCGTAGTCCTCTATTTGCGCCCCCCTTTTCAAGAATGCCGAAATGTTTCCATTAGCGGGTTTTCCCGACGACCTCTCTCGTTCGGGGTTCAAGCGTCTGAAAACTTTTCTGCAAGACATCCTGTCTAGGATGGGTTTCAAAACATCAGACCTCCACAATGCGAGCTGATTTCAACGGAACGGAACTCAAAAAAGGGGTTTCGGGAGGCTGCAAGTTTCGATGAAAAGTTGGCGAGTTCTTCGTCCGAAAATAATTTGTTTTCCTGAATTTAAATAAACGTGTCCGAAATTTCAAAATAGCGGCTTAAATTTGCATAACTTTCTCGACAAGTTCGATGATACGATAAAGTTATATGGAAAAGGTCAACGCCGTTGAAAAAATTTAATTGAAACGATTTAAAAAAATTGTACCTTAACATTTTTTAATTATTAAAATTGTCCATCATTCGTGCGTCGAACCGCGAAGGAAAATTAAAACAAACTCCAGCAATTAAAATTGTGATTTCAGCTGCAACGGGCTTTTTTCGTCGGTAGCTTTTATTTAAAAAGGATTAAAATAAGCTTTTAATCGGGATTAGCACGGTGGGTGTTTGAAAATTTATTTCAATCCGCGTTGGTGTGAATGTGTGTTTATTACAAACTGAAAAGCGAAATCTCATTAGAAGTGAGTTAGTGGCGTAATTTTGAAACATTCGAAATGCCACATATCGATGCCGAATTGATAACAAACAACTCTGTTTTAAGGGAAATCGACAGCTATCGCAACCACTAATGTAATGTTCAACATAACCGCATTATTATTTAGTTGATGTCGAGTTTTCAATAATGCAACGTACCGAATGGTCGGTTATAAATAATAACGTAGGAAATTCCGGGAGTCATCAGTTCATATTATTCCATTACATTAGAACAGATATTTTTCTAGATTCATGAATAAATGAAAAAGTTGAGTTCTTGCACGGAAAAATGTATAAATTTGAGAAGAAAATATTTATTGCATTCTTTGACCTCTTCTGTATGCGGATATTCGTTGGCGCAACTCGTGCGTTAGCAATCAGGAAATCAAGCAGTCAGTCGCTTGGAAAAGGACATCCCTGGTTATTGATAAAAACATTGAAAGGATAGAAAATTTTCTTTCGCATTCTCCGGAGGATTCTCGAATTTAGGCCAATCGAGGACCGACCTCTTTCGTATTTACGATTCCGTCGGACCGGAAAGGATCTTTTTCTTGCAAACGTAGCCACTGAATTCACATTGTCTAGATTGGTTTATGCAGATTACTGATTGATTCGATCTCTATTCAAGAATCCTCATCTTATATTTTTCTCTAGAACATCTAGAGAAAGTATGAAAAGAAATATTTTCCTTTCAGTTAGTTGGAATGATAAAGTTATAGAATATAAATGCAGTAATACCTCGATATAACTGACCTCGTTAGAATGATCTTCGGAAATCCAACTCGAGTTATTCTCCAAGTTGCGCTTTACTTCATTTTCATAGATAAACTGAGAATATTTCTCGAGTTATCTATCTATTGTTGAAAAACCATCTATGATTTTAATTATTCTCCAACACTTACCTACCATTATTAGACACTAGATAAAGAATTAGAAATATTCTAATTGAACTATTTTAAGAGACTAACACTAGAAGCAGAATTATAATCATATAGGTTTAGCCAACTGAAGAGATGTGCAGTTAAACCTGAATGTTACTAGTTGTAAGTCTAGTATTAGTTCCAATGCTAGTGTAAGTCTATTTTAGTCGATATTCACTGTTCGATAATTATATCTTTTTAAGGACACTTTTATAAAACTTCTGATAAAGTATCTAGAGGATAGTTAGCAGGGTTAGAGCGAATGTAAGCGCTCCCATTGTCTATGTACTTGATTTATTAGCTTTATTGGCCTTATTGGACTAACTAATAAATAGAAATTGAAAAATAATCTTAATGAACTGGTAAAATTACCACAACTTGGCAAATTTAATCCAGTGGCTTTGGTACAGATTATTTTTCTATTATTGTTAAAAGTAAAAGGAGTAGAGTTTTCAAGTTCTGCTCCAGCTCTTCTGCTGGAGCAGAACTTGAAATAAAGGATTGTATGTAATAAAAGCTTTTTTAATTGATGAATATTGATTTAGATGATTTCAAATTATTGTCACTATCTTTCAAATAATAATGTATTTTTAGGTTAGTAATGGTATATATCATCACCATTACGATACAATCTATAAAAAAGGAGACAAGTCGCAAAAAGTTGTAAAAATCTGTGAGAGATTTGTACACAGACAGCAGAATTATTAATTTATTAAATAATAATATATTTCACTAGAACCAAAATGGTTTTTAGAAGACAGGATCCATCAAACTTGCAATGTTTGAATTAAATGGAAAATAGGCTACAACAGCATTATCTATGGATGTTACAAAAGTCTTAGATGGTGCACATCATTCAATCCTTTTGACCAAATTGAAGAAACTTGCCTTTAGAAATATTAGCTTGTCATAGATGAAATCCTATCTCTCAGGCAGAATAGTAGTTGCCCACAATGAATAGGAATAAAATCAGATAGCAGGGAAGTCAAGCTAGAAGTACCTCATTATGAAATGGGTCCACTGATTATGAAATCCAGAAATCTCTTACTGTGGATCTGAACTTGCTGATTAGTTTGAACGCACATTTTTGCATTTTTGAAAAGTTTAATACAAAGAAACAAAAATTGTTAATTATCGCTCTGGCCAGATCACGACGAGCTGTGTGACTGAGATTGTGCGTGACTGAGATTGTCAGTGTTGTAGAGATATCGTTTCTGTGTTCGAAAATGGGTAATGAGTTGTTTTGAACCAATCATATTGACTTTCTTGCTGGCAAGATCAGTTGTCTCTCATATACTAATCGCATTATTTCCAGATCAACTGGCATTGAGGAAGCATTAAGTACCTATTATGCATATGAAGTTTGAAATTGTAAATGAAAATTGTACTTAAACGATAAATTAATTAGATTTTTCAGTTTCTGGAGGTTTCGGCCTTTAACGCTATCCTCGGGAAATCACGTTATGCGATTTATGTTTATTCTATCACGTATTAATTGAAATAGTGTTCTTTTCTGTATGTATCATTTTCAACTGATTACTAGAAATAATTAATTATGGATGTTTAAGAAAAAAGTGTTTGCTATTTTCGAAATCCTTTTGCAGGACTGGTATTTGAAATACAAAATACAGGAAGATACCAGCAGAACATGAAGTTATTTTGTTGGTTTTAAAATCTCAGATTCTTCAAATAATCGTCGCTCATTTTCCTTCTGAAGAAAAATTTGGACTTTATTGAAATACAGAAAGGAGCCAGTACTGGTTATAACCTAGAAAAAACAGCGACCAAAGGATTGGATTAACTTAGCCAAGAGTTCCCATGATCCCTGAAGATGAAGATAATCTCCAAACATACTTAAATTTAGAAGGCACCGAAGAATAATACATTTCTCAGTACAAAATAAAACCTTTTATTTCAAATAAGTCACAATTTATGCACACCTCTGCCAATAAAGGTCACGCCATCACTAAAATTGTATTGATCATCTTGTGAAATTATTTCTGGATTATTATCTTTAGTCTTCTATGTTGATGATAGTTCAATAGTTTTTATAAGAAAATCAGTCATTAAACATTGTGTTTGATTTTGAGATAAACCGTTATAAAGTTTCCTGTAAGATGCCATTAATGATTTCAGTTCACGTTGAAATTTTGAAGCCAGTTCCTCAACGGTCTCCAAACGGACCATGTTGTTCAAAATGATTACCCAATTTCCTGGCAAGATTATTTGTAATTATCCTAATGTTTTTTTGTCTTGGTAAGTCTCGACTATATCTATAACGTCAATTTCGCTTAAGTTGTTATCAACTAATAATTCCCCTATATCGGCTAATGATACGTCGTTTTGATTGATCTATCTCCACCAACTATATGTGCCAATGTTGTGATGTTAATAAAAGTAGCGTTATTGTGGATCACAAAATCAAGATCTTTGTTTTTGACACATTTTGGCAGATGTTTCAAGGTTAGTGGCTTTAAATCAGCTAACGCGATCTCCAAAGAAAAGCCAAATTGCACAAATGGGTGTTCCAAGACCGAATGGCCACGTACATTGTCTAGAATTAAAAGAACTTTAAATTCTAGACATTTTGCATTCAAGTATCATGTAACTTCTTGGGCGAAGTATTTTTAATACCATTATGTAAAGATTCTACTAGTCATCCAAGCATTTTTGTTCTCTATCTAACGAATTGCCAATTTATTTAGATCTACTCCTTTCATCAAGCGGTGTCTTAAAGCACGATTTGATAGCAGTAGTTTTAATACACATTCTCGTGATCCATTGGAACAAAACCGCAGTGTTCCTTTGCTACTTTAAACCACCTGCAGAAATTGTTTGACAGACGTCGTTTCTCCCATAATTGTTATGAAAACAAAATCAAGGTCTCTGACTAAGATGAAGTGCTTGACTTAACCTCTTTAATATGTTAGTAGATTTTTAATAGTAATTCCATTTTCGGGTTTATATATTAATCTTCAATTCACATTACCAAAGGTTTTTCCTTTTTCTCTTTGACAACATCTATCACGTATGCCAATGAATTAGCACTTAATTTCGTTCGAAAACATACCGATATTCTGATGGCAATTTTGCTTTTCTTAATCGTTGAAGCTATCATAAGCTTCATGAATACCAAAAGAGCAACTTTATTTTACTTAAAACTTTCTAAATATCCAGAACTAACAGTATTTCCTCTTCAACTCTTTAAACCTTACTTAAAGAAAGACTTAAAATATTTATACTATGTGATTCAAAACCTACCTTTTTAATTTTATAAGGAGATAGCTTCATTTAAAATGAACATATGTACACAGTTACATTGGAAATTTTGCCAAACGGGCCTTATTTTATATTAAAGTGATCAATTACCTATCAAATTCTAACTCAAGTAACTCTTTTTAAAAAGAACAAGTTTTGTAGAGAATTTGATAAAAAAAATCGTTAAAATTGCTCATAATAGTGAATTTTATAGTATTATATTCTGATAGTACTAATTTTCTCATCATTGTAGTAGTTTTCTCATTGTTGTGCTACTCAAAACTAATTAAGCATAGGTTGGCACTAATGTCGATAATGATAAGGGTTTTACTAAATTAGCAAAACATATTTTTAAGAAACAGTTTAGAAGAACCTTTGACGTCCTATATGTTGTTAAGAAGGCATCTGCGATTCCATGTACTCATCTTACTACTTCATGTAATATATGACGTTTAAGTTTGTCAGCGGTTTTTTTAATCAGCCTCTATATTCATATTTGAAGCACAATTTTTATCGCAAATACAAATATTTAGAAAAAATCGAAAAAGCGAAGATTAAACTTTTCAACTACTTCCAGAAGACTCTATATCACCTCTGGAAGATTTGATTCTGATCCAAAATATTTGAAATGCCAGAAGACTTGAAATGCTTGTAAAAAACTTGATACTGCTTGCTTTTGGAGGCTTGATACTGCTTGCAGAAGACTTTTTGATATCGACTCCAAAAAACTTGAAATGAATAGTATTTATCACTGGTATAAATACAGCCCTTCTTAAATCCACTTTTGTTTTATTTTGTTACCCCTTGTTTTAAAAGTAGTCCTGGTAGTTTAATATTAAGCTAGCAGCGCCACGAGATTCTAATTAACGGCACATGGTACAAACTTATTATTTTGGAGTTAAATGGAAAATAGGCTACAACAGCATTATCTATGGGTGTTACAAAAGTCCTTGATGGTGTACATCATTCAATCCTTTTGACCACATTGAAGAAACTTGCCTTTAGAAGTATTAGCTTGTCATAGATGAAATCTTATCTATCAGGGAGAATAGTAGTTACCCACAACGAATAGGAATAAAATCAGATAGGAGGGAAGTCAAGCTAGAAGTACCTCACTATGAAATGGGTCTACTGGATCCACTCATTTTTGCATTTTTGAAAAGTTTAATAGAGAGTCACGGCGAGCTGTCGTGACTCTGAGATTGTCAGTGTTGAGGAGATATCGTTTCTGTGTTGGAAAATGGGTAATGAGTTATTTTGAACCAATCATATGGACTTTCTTGCTGGCAAGATCAGTCGTTTCTCATATACTAATCGCATTATTTCCAGATCAACTGGCATTGAGGCAGCATTAAGTTCCTATTATACATATGAAGTTTGAAATTGTAAATGAAAATTGTGCTTTATTTTTCAGTTTCTACCCCTTTCGGCCTTTAACGTCATCCTCGGAAAACCACGTTATGCGATTTATGTTTGCTCTATCATGTGTTAATTGAAATTGTACTCTTTTCTATCTATTGATTTCAATATTTAAATATTTGTTAATTAAAATTTCTTTTTTCTACCCAACTTTACAATTACTTTTATGCGCAAATATTTTTATTTATTTTATAGAGGAGACATAAATTGCTTAATGTGGTTCCCTGAGATTGGCATTAAAGACCGAAACCGGCAGAAATTGAAAAATGAAGCTAATTAATTCATAATTAAAGTACGACTTTTATATACAATTTCAAATTTCATTAAACAAGATGATAAAGTAAAATCAGACAATGAATATTCTGCATTTGTTCATTCCTTGCTAAGATATGATGAGATACATAATAATGATCCATAATAAGTGTTTGTCTCCTTTTAAGCTTCTAATGCCATCAGCAATTCATTTTCGTCAAAAGGTCTCCAATATTGTTGCAATAAGAGTTCCATCCAATTGAGCATGGAAAAGTAAGATATCTTCCAGTATACTCCAAATCCTTTATCTCACATTTCGTTCATACTGCTTAACATTTAGCAAAGACATCAAGTTTCTTGCAAGGATTTTTTTCTGACTTGTTCTAAATCCTTTGTAGCTATCCAATGCAAAGTATGTGTTGCACATCTCTCATGATTAGGATGTTAATACTTGCAATGATTATAGGATGGCGTCAAGATGGCTGAAGTAAATAATTCCCATAATAAATCCTAATGTCTTACCTATGTTAGACCTATTATCAGTAAAGGTTTTGGATAACTATAAAACGTATTCTGAGTGAATATCAGAAATTAATTGTCAATTTTGTCGTATGTGTGAGATCCTTTAAATTTTCTACATGCAAATATAGCAGTTTTAGTTTGATGCCATTATTATAGTCCATTATTATATACGACGACATATAATTTTCAAGAATGTCGATAAATATTGGGCTCCTACAATCTTGAGCTGTATAAATCATTTTCAACTCATTATAATAAATAATTAATTTTGGACATTTGAGCTAAAAGTATTTGCTATTTTGGAAATCTTTCTTCTGGAATGATATTTGAAATACAAAATACACGAATAAACCGTAAGATTATATTAGCAAAGAGCTTAGTAACATGAAGAGCTGTTTGAACATGAATTTATTTTGTTGGTGTTAAAATTATAAGTTTATCAAATAATTTATCACTCATTGTCCTTCTCAGGAAAATTTGGACTTTATTGAGATACAGAAACAAGCCAGTACTGATTATAATCCAGAAAGAAAAAGGCGAAAGGATTGGATTGAGTTAGCCAAGAAGGACATAAAAATCATAAACTATACCTACGATATTCCCTTGATCCCTGAAGACGATGATAATCTCCAAAGAATGCTGCTTAAATTTAAAAAGAAAAGAAGAATACTACATTTCTCAGTACAGAAAACCCCTTTTATTTCAAATATGTCACACCTATGCCAATAAAGATCACGCCATCAATAGAATTGTATTGATCATCTTGTGACCTTATTTCTAGATTATCATCTTTAGTCTCCTATCTTAATAGTTCAGTAGTTTTTAGAAGGAAATAAGTCATTAAAGATTACCTGAAAAATTACCTAATTTCCTGGCAAGATTAAGACCTTCTTTGATTAAAGTTACATTTAAAATGGAAGGGCCTTCTTCGTTATTATCTTAATGTTTTCTTGTATAAAAGTTTAAGTAAATGTATAATTTCATTTTCACTTAAATTTTTATCAACTAATAATTACTCTATATCTGCAAATGATACATCGTTTTGATTAATCAAAACTGTCTCCACCAATTGTATGTGCTAAAGTTGTGATGTTAGTAAAAGTAGTGTTATTGTGGATGCCAGAATCAGGATCTTTGTTTTCGACACATTTGGGCAGATGTTTTAAGGTGACCTATGGCTTCAAGTCAACTAGCACGAACTTAATTTGATTAATGTAGTCCATAATAGAAACATTTTTCCATGCATCTATGACTTCTTATCCTCATTATGGTCTAGTTGTATTGAAATGAACGTTTTCTTTAGTAAGTTTGTAGTACGGTTGTATTAAGGTAAAATTAGTACAGTAGTGTTAGGTGAAAGAAAGCCAAATTGCACATTTGGGTGCTCCAAGAAAGAATGGCAAGGTACATTGTCTAGAATTCAAAGAACTTTAAATTCTATACTTTTTGCATTCAAGTATTTTCTATCTTCTTGGAAGAAGTATTTCTGAAACCATTATGTAAAGATTCTACTAGTCGTCCAAATCTATTTGTTCTCTATCCAATGAATTGGCAATTTATTTAGATCTACACCTTTCATCAAGCGGGGTCTTAAAGCACGTCTTAATAGCACTAGTTTTAATACATATTCTCTTGAAGTATTGGAACAAAACCGCAGTGTTCTTTTGCTACTTTAAAACCACCGGCAGGAATTCTTTGGATGGAGACGCAATTTCTGCCGTAATTGTTATGAAAGCAAAATCAAGGTCTCTGACTAAGATGATATGCCTGAATGAACTTCTTTAATATGTTAGTAGATTCTTAATAGCAATTCCATTTTTCGGTTTTTTATTAACCTTCAACCCACATTACCAAAGGTTTTTCCTTTCTCTCTTTGACAATATCTGTCACCTATGCCAATGAATCAGCACTTAATTTCGTTCCAAAACATACCGATTTTCTGATGGCAATTTTTCTTTTCTTAATCGATGAAGCTGTCATAAGCTTTATGAATACGAAAATAGCAACTTTATTTTACTTATAACTTTTTAAATATCCAGAACTAACAGTATTTCCTCTTCAACTCTTTAAACCAACCTAAATTGCGTAAAAACCTAGCAGAACCACTTAAAGAAAGACTTAAAATATTTATACTATGTGATTCAAAACCTGCCTTTTTAATATTTATAAAGAGATAGCTTCATTTAAAATGAACATATGTATACAGTTACATTGGAAATTTTGCCAAACGGGTCTTATTTTATATTAAAGTGATCAATTACCTATCAAATTCTAACTCAAGTAACTCTTTTTAAAAAGAACACGTTTGTAGAGAATTTGATAAAAAAATTCGTTAAAATTTCTCATAATAGTGAATTTTATAGTATTGAATTCTGATAGTACTAATTTTCTCATCATTGTAGTAGTTTTCTCATTGTTGTGCTACTCAAAACTAATTAAGCATAGATTGGCACTAATGTCGATAATAATAAGGGTTTGACTAAATTAGCAAAACATATTTTTAAGAAACAGTTTAGAAGAACCTTTGACGTCCTATATGTTGTTAAGAAGGCATCTGCGATTCCATGTACTCATCTTACTACTTCATGTAGTTTATGACGTTTAAGTTTGTCAGCGGTTTTTTGAATCAGCCTCTATATTCATATTTGAAGCACAATTTTTATCGCAAATACAAATATTTAGAAAAAATCGAAAAAGCGAAGATTAAACTTTTCAACTACTTCCAGAAGACTCTACATCACCTCTGGAAGATTTGATTCTGATCCAAAATATTTGAAATGCTGCCAGAAGACTTGAAATGCTTGCAAAAAACTTGATACTGCTTGCTTCTGGAGGCTTGATACTGCTTGCAAAAGACTTTTTGATATCGACTCCAAAAAACTTGAAATGAATAGTATTTATCACTGGTATAAATACAGCCCTTCTTAAATCCACTTTTGTTTTATTTTGTTACCCCTTATTTTAAAAGTAGTCCTGGTAGTTTAATATTAAGCTAGCAGCGCCACGAGATTCTAATTAACGGCACATGGTACAAACTTTTTATTAGTGGTACAAATTAGTACAAAACAAGTACTAAATAATCCAAAAGGCTTCAATCGGTCCTGTCACTATGCTCCTGCCAGCTTAGTTGAGTTCACGATAACAGCTTAAAGCCGCTGATCCTTTATTTAATTTTTAGATTAATTGAATATGAAAATCGTGTTAAAAGAAAACAATTCGATTAGTTACAGTACAGTATATCGAGTAATATCGATATGCTGTATAAAGTTTGAGACTTGGAAGTCACAGAAACGTTCAGCCATTATCGGTTTTTGGGGCGTCGTCGTGACCCTGGTCGGGCGTATATCCTTGCAGTTAAAAATTCCACACACAATTTACGCCCTTCATGGCCCCTCCGCTCCATTTCCGGCGTCCCCGTACAAGATAAATTACGGCTACCTTTGAGAGAGGTGCTCCAACCGCTCGGGGAATTCCAGCTGCGAGAACGCGTAAACAGTTTATAACGTGACACGCTTTGAACTCGCCGTCGTTAATCCACATTAGGTAGAAAAGTGCCCCATTTCTTTTTTTCCTTTTTTTTAGTGCAAACCACTTTTCCCTACTTTAAGATCATACAATATCTATTATGGACGTGTCAACAAAACCGGAAAAAAGTTCAAAAGAACCAAAAAAAGAAAAAAAAGTAGTTAAAGCATCGTGTTACAAAGCATTCAAAAAAGACAATTAGTATTATTGAAAATATTTGCCGTTGTAATTTGATTATAGAATAATGATAGATTAAGTTTACGCCGTACTAATTACAAACGTGTTATTTGCGTTCGCTAATTACTGTGTAAAACACACTGACCAGAATACCCATCATCACATTATACCTTTAATCATTTTCGAAGTTTCACAACGAGTTTATGTTCGGTTAAAGCGTACAGCACAATCGGATGCAATTATTTGTTTGTTTGAAATGCTAATTACACCGATTCAGATCAACGGCGGCGTTCATTATTGGAATATTCAAGAGAAAAAGTATTTCATATTGAAAATAACAAAATGTTTGACAAACTGCGCTGTACATATCAAATTTAATTCAAACGGAAATAATATATAGTTGATTGAAATGCAGGGTAATCTAATATTTTATATGTAGTATTTGATGTGTTTATAACAAAAACATAATAATAAGTTTTGATTTAATAAATTATGTATTATAGTGAAATGTTTGTATTTACTCAAACCGCACTGGCGCTATAAATTTCAATTAATATAACTTTCATCAAAATATTCAAGCGAAATATATTCGCCGCAAACCACTGCAGTGAAATATTTTGTTTAATTTATTTCTCTTTTTGTTCACTAAAGCAAATCGTTGGTGAACTTGTCTGCTTTATTATTGTTAATAGCAATATTAAATAATTGAATAATTTAAAATAAATTAAAATCAAATTAGCAACAAAATTCGGTGTTAGAATGAAAATTAGAGAGCGCAGCTTGGAATCGCCTCTAAATAATTTACATAATTATTATTTCCGGTCTACGAAAACTTTTCGGAATTTTTCTTACGTCTGGCAAATTCTCTGTTCCAGCTGATACCCGATCTCCCTTTAAATTATCGTTAAGTGATCACGGCATCCATTGCAGCCAATTAACATTCTGCCAGCCCTTAATTGGTCTTTGGGACGTCATATTTCAAAGGTTCTAATTCGAGACTATTATACAATTAAACCTAGTCCTCTTGTTGTTGCGGCCCGACACAAAAGGTTTCAAGGGTGATACCACTGTCACTTAACAAGTGTCAATTTAAATTGCTTAGAATAAATGAGTTTATAAGGGTAGCTTATTTAACTACCCTGAAAATAAATTAAAGATGAATCGTTTTTTAAATATTATTTTCTTTCTGATGATTATGTCGCAACAAATGTCGCAAACTTGATTAAATTATTATAGGTTTTGATGCCAAATAGGAGGGGAAGATTAAGGTTTTTAAGAAAAAGGCACGTGGATGTATATTTATAAAGCAATCAACGACATATGCTTTTTCAAATGGCAGACGAAAAATTCTTGTTTCATCCATTAACTTTTATTTGATAACCTTTCTTTTAATTTTAATTAATAATTATACGCATACATGTCATTGCACGCAACTAGTCCACTACGCGAAAATCTTTTTTCGTGGAAACAATATCGTAATGAATCCGAAAAAAAAGCAAACAGTATGAACAAAACCCATCCGAATGCTCCCTGGACGCCTTCGAAACTGGAACAAATACGGGGAAACAGATGGATGACAATTCTATCTTTTCATGTGGCATATTCGAGGTTCGTTCTTTGTGGGTAATTCGTGTTCCGTAATTACTGTAGTGTATCGCAGTGATGTCCCTGTAGCTTTTAGAAATGTGCTAATTTTTTTTATTGCACCTATCATGGCTTTTGAGCGATAACAAATGAGGTTATTAATTGTGGAATGATTTTCACATGCTATGATTGCAAACCGGTAGTTTTATTGCTTCTTGGTTCTCTTGCATACAGCGTTATTCTTTTGTGGTGCTCGAATTTAATCAACATCCTTTGAGTTATCTTTGTCTGCAGGAATCAAGAGTGCACCATATGCGTTCTTTGTGATTCTTATTTTTTCTTGGTTAACTCAACCCAACCCTTACGTTCAACACTAAATTAATTCGATTTTGCCCATTCTCCCACGTTTTGATTTCTGGGTTGAAATCAGTACAATAAGTTCAGTAATAATGACGGCAGTTTGAGTTACGATATAGTGAGTGTGTTTTTTAAATGGCACGTCCTTTAAATTGTCTCAACTAGATCATGTATAGACAATATCATTACCAATTGTAATGATGAACAATACGACAGAGAAACGTTGGACCTTCACGTGTCCAATCATTATGCCCAACTATTAAAATTGCATAACAAGAACGTGATTCGTGATTGATGAAAGTGATTCAAATGCTTTCCGTTTTGCTGCAGATAAGTCATAGTGTTTCTTTTTTGAAAATGTGGGAAACTAACATCTCCAACAAGTAATGTCCAGTCAAGTAAAATCCATCAACACAAACTAAAGACAAAATGAACAAAGTTGAATTCCTGTGGATTATTAAATAGAAAATAAAGGCATTTGAAATTTATACGAAATACAAAAATTAATTAAGAAGCTAATAAAGCACAAAAAACTTCAAAATTAATTGGCAATACAGTTAGCAGAAAACAAACTAAAAAGGTGTGGCAGATAATAAATAGGGAAATAAGTTCCACTAAAGCAACGGGAACCAATTCAGCCATAACACTGAGGAATATAACGACTATTTGCACAATATTTGCAGCAAAGTTGATCTCAAAGTTAAAACGAGGGCTTGTTTCCTACGACGAAGGTAAAAAAAGACATCACGGAGGTAAAAGAAGTAGTTAAAGGAATAAAATCAAAGAGCTTTTCTAAAGAAAACCATATAGGGCCTTTCCGCTCAGTTGGTGTATCTCATTCGTATGTGCCTCAAACAAGGACTATTTTCAAGTAATCTGAAATCATCCCAATTTATAAATGACAAAGAAGGCGGAAAACTTCAGACCAACCTTTATTTACCAGCTGTTTCGAAGCTCTTGGAATGTAGCATAGCGGATAGAATCTCAACTTTTTTTGAGAAAAGCCATATTTTACTGAATATCAACACGAATATCGTAAGGAATGATCCGTATACAGAGTAGTACACGAGACTATCAACAATATTAGAAGCCATAGGACAAAAACGAATTTGTAGAATTGGTAGGACTATTTGCACAATATTTGTAGCAAAGTTGATCTCAAAGTTAAAACGAGGGCTTGTTTCCTACGACGAAGGTAAAAGAAGACATCACGGAGGTAAAAGAAGTAGTTAAAGGATTAAAATCAAAGAGCTTTTCTAAAGAAAACCATATAGGGCCTTTCCGCTCAGTTGGTGTATCTCATTCGCATGTGCCTCAAACAAGGACTATTTTCAAGTAATCTGAAATCATCCCAATTTATAAATGACAAAGATAAGGCGGAAAACTTCAGACTAACCTTTATTTACCAGCTGTTTCGAAGGTCTTGGAATGTAGCATAGCGGATAGAATCTCAACATTTTTTGAGAAAAGCCATATTTTACTGAATATCAACACGAATATCGTAAGGAATGATCCGTATACACAGTAGTACATGAGACTATCACCAATATTAGAAGCCATAGGACAAAAACGAATTTGTAGAATTGGTAGGACTATTTGCACAATATTTGTAGCAAAGTTGATCTCAAAGTTAAAACGAGGGCTTGTTTCCTACGATGAAGGTAAAAGAAGACACCACGGAGGTAAAAGAAGTAGTTAAAGGATTAAAATCAAAGAGCTTTTCTAAAGAAAACCATATAGGGCCTTTCCGCTCAGTTGGTGTATCTCATTCGTATGTGCCTCAAACAAGCACTATTTTCAAGTAATCTGAAATCATCCCAATTTATAAATGACAAAGATAAGGCGGAAAACTTCAGACCAACCTTTATTTACCAGCTGTTTCGAATGTCTTGAAATGTAGCATAGCGAATAGAATCGCAACTTTTTTTGAGAAAAGACATATTTTACTGAATATCAACACGAATATCGTAAGGAATGATCCGTATACACAGCAGTACACGAGGCTATCAACAATATTAGAAGCCATAGGACGAAAAGGAATTTGTAGAATTGGTAGGAGCTTTGATTATAAATAGTAGAGATAGCCCATGTCAACAGTAAAAAGTGGAAGCGGTTTCGAGACCCAAATGGGACTATAAAATATTGGCTGATAGTACTACACCTCAACTCAGAACCTGCTAACGGTCTTGTAGGTTGCTGCTAGATAACAACAGATGACACTGTTCGAATATTTTAGACAATTACGTTGTTTACAACGTAATTGTCTAAAATGATCTGCAGAAAGCTATGGAACCGAAGAGTATTCATTCTCAAATGCCATTTTGCCTTTTGTATTACAATAGATGATTGACAGGTGTAAACAAAAGGTCCATCACGGCTTAATTGGAGGACAAAAGAAGGCGGCCTTCATGGTACATTTGGTGGACAAAAGCAAACTACTTGTCTTAACATTCCTTTGTATTACAATAGATGATTGACAGGTGTTAACAAAAGTCTCTTCACGCTTTAATTAGAGGACAAAAGAAGGCGGCCTTCACGGTATAATTGGGGAACAAAACAAGCTACCGGTCTTAACATTCCTTCGTATTACAATAGATGATTGACAGGTGTAAACAAAAGGTCCATCACGGCTTAATTGAGGAAGGAAACAAGCCGGCCTTGAAGGTTTCCAACATAACACATCTTCTGTAGCGCCATGTTAACGTCGTTAACTATTGCTAGAGAAGAAAAGTGCCTTCTTTACAGATTGTAACTTCTACAGCTATCTTCTGTAGATTATGACTTTGATGTTAACAACAATAAGAACTTGAATAAAAAACAGATGTAAACAGAACAAACGTAATTTAAAATGCTCCTTATGTTTAAAATTAATATTTCTAGTCGATACATACTACAGAAAGCTCCAAACTGTAGGACAAAAATTTAAGAAATTAGAGACGCTTTCGTCAGTGTTTTTGATATTTACTTAGGAGTATCACAACGTTCAATTCTTGGGCATTTGTTATTTATCTTTATTATCTAGGGAAATGATATTCCGTATGATTTTAGAAAGACTTTTTCCCTATATCTAGTAATTTGTGTAAGAGAATTGGTAGTACGTCATTATTTGTAATTTTAATTATGATTTTGACATTTTTGACAATTATAATTGTGAAAACTGTGTACATAGCATCTACAAAAATAAGTACTCAAATAATGTTTAATTTGGACAATACAAGTAAAGGCAACAAGTTTAAAAACGACTTTTTGATTAATGCGTAAGCAAAAGAAAGGAAATGGAAATAAGACAACGACTTAACTACGAGGCACAAGGGAATGAAACCGATTATTTGTCGGTTTCAATTAATAAAAAAGTGTTAAGTTCGTATTTAGACGAATCGTTGATAATTACTAACACGTGCATTTTTTCTGCCTTGCATAATTACTTAAATAGAAAAGAAATTCATGACAGACCAAATTTTTTATGTTTTTGGTTATAGAAAAATCTTGTTAACATATATATCTCGCTTATAACTGACTTATCGGCACCTCTGGGTACCCGATAAGTGATCTTGCCGATAATCTCGAAAAAAATATTCTTACATTGTAATATAGAACAAACTAACTTATCGACCAGATAACGATATCGGGAATTTTATCGGCATATTGTACAACAGACCCTAAATAAAACACATACCTCACGTAGTGTTCATTCAGTTTTTGTTAAATACGCCATTTCTTTTGTTTATACGCCATATATATATATATATATATAAGATATTATATATTATATCCTATATATATAATGCTATATCGTCGTAATTTGGTATTCACTACATTAAATCTTTTTAAATAAAAATATCGATATCTCGAAAACTATGCAGGTTAATGCATTAAAACCTTATGATAGTTTGCAACACTTTGTCAAAATGAATCTAATAACTTTAAACTATACAGAATTCTCCATTTGAACACATATTTACCTTGTAACAAATTGCCGTCATCATTTTTATTTTATTTCTACACCAAGATATAAGGAAAATAGTTTCAACTAACTTATTATTTCAAACTTTCTTTAATATAAGTTGAAGATAAGGCTGTAGAATCTTTTGCACAAACATATATAAAGTTCATATTTTTGATGAAGGTCTTGGCTCTTCTGATATTGATAACATTTTGGCAAAGAATTGTCTAGAGTCATTTGTCCCTTTCTTTTCTTTTATTATACAAATGTCGGTACAAGCGATCGCATAGCTCCTCTTCTTGCTTTTGCACTTCTGTCAAAATTTGGGTTATTCTCTACAATTTCAGTTATTGTTTTCAAACCTTTTCAAGAAAATCTTAAGTTATTTCTTTTGGTTTATTGTCTTTATTTAAACATTGTTTTCCCCTTCTTTTCAGTTCCTGTTCTGCCACTCCCTGAAGGTCATCATAGGTAAGACCTTTACCAGAAACCTGTAGTAATTCCTCAATATCCTACCTATCTACGTCCTCTAGTCTTACTGTTTTGACTAATTTCACCAACAGTAAGCTCACTTGATGATAACACTGAATCACAAATAATATAATAATTAAATTGTACAATATTGCATTGTACAATTTTTACTTTAACTCCACCTTCTAATTTAGCAATAAGTTATTGAACTATAGGACGACGATAATGTATTTTCAAAGTTGGATTAACTTCCTAGTCCATTGGTTGAATTAACGATGTAGTGTTGGAAGGTAGGATAAGATGGGGATGAGACAGCTGAGATTTGGTCCATTGGTTGAAGTAATTACGTAATGTTGGATGGTAGGAAAAGATATGGATGAGCAGGATGAAATAACTAGGTGCGTTATCCAGTAGTACGTTTTACAGATGGATAAAAATGAGTGATAAACCAATTTTGAAAAATGTCTCTTAGGATTTAAGATTTCTGATTGAATTTCTAAATTATAGGTAGATTAGATTCCAAAATATTTTGTGGGTTTTGGTGTGTTGGCTAGATACACAAAGAAAGGTTTTAATGTTAAATCATCAATTTCGTTACCACCCAAAAGAAGGGTAGTTTTTACAGCTTTGTAACTCGAACATCGCTTTTGTTCTCGCGATATAAATTTAAATTTTGGCATTTTCTTTCAAAAATGTGCTGCTTCATCCACGTTAAAAACCAATTCTGGTTGATTATTTTCTCTTTCAATTATAGCTTTTAACTTTGTGGAGCTTACTTCGTCCTTTTTGAGTTAGCGAACTAACACCGGCTAGCTGTAGAATCTTCATTCGTATCTTCTTGACTGAATGTGTGTTTAATATTTTTGGCCTTTTGCAAAGTTTTTTTTTTTGCTTAGTGTCACGTTGCAATCGATTTTATCATCAATCTAAATGCAAAGATGTTTTCTAGACGTTCTTGAAAACTTAAATGTGCCAAACAAGCATAAATTCTGGGGAATCAATGTAGCAAATCAGCTTTAATTAAGGCAGCGCTTAACGAGGTAGGCGCTTACTGTATTAGTTTCTTTTTGTATTTTCTTCTCTGTTTTGATACTTAGCTGTATGTGAATATGTGAATACAAAAGTGTAGAAGAAACAACTGGAACCTTGAGAGCTTGAAAGAAAAACATATTTAAATTTGAAGAAACGTCGATTCTTACGTTTTCGTTCTTGTAAGGGAAGATTTTGCATAAATGATATTAGTGTGTAAAAAAAGAAAAGAACGCTTATTGAACTATTTCTTTAACACATTATTTTATTAAATTAAGTATTTATTAGTATATTTGTGTTAGTTAATTAACACTTTTATTAAACGCAATAATAATACTAATTATTTGCTAAATAATAAATTATCTGTTTGTGTATAAATACGTCTGATGACGGCAATAGCCGGTTGCCAACATGTTAAAAGTTTTTATCAATTTTTGAATGTCAATTTAAATTTTTTAAATAAATTTCGGAATGTTCTCACTATGTGTTAATAATGTTAATTATAATTATTATTTAATATCTACGTACTACGCAGAAAAACATAAATTTTAGAAACATAACTCATAACTTCATCGTTTTAACAATATTAGGTTAAAACGGCTTTTAGCTAGAGGCTTCTTTCTGATTCAGTAATGCTTTAGTCTACCATATCAATTTACACTTCACTATGATGCATTTTATTCTAAAATAATGAATTTATAAGTATCCAACGTTACTTAATAAGCACAAATATGTCATCTTGTTTAAGAAATAATTTTGAATTAAAAATTATTTCTTTTATAGATATAATTTCTTAAATCTAAGCAATAAGTATACATTCATTGCAATTTGATATAAGAAATGAGTACTGACATTGAAGGCGTAAGAAATAATATTATTAGGCACTCCCTTGGAAATATAGAGGTTGTAAAGGAGGGGTTGATAAGCCACAACAACACCAAGAAGAAGTATTGGGGGAGGTTATTACTAGTATTGTATGATGTCTCAACACTTTATTCTAAAATTATGAATGTATAAGCATAAAACTTTATCTAATAAGCACAAATATGTCATCTTGTTTAAGAAATAATTTTGGATTAAAGATTATTCTTTTTATAGATATGATTTCTTAAGTGTAAGAAATAAATGCATTAATTTGATATAGGAAATGAGTATTGACATTGAAGGCGTAAGAAATAATATTATTAGGCACCCCTTAGAAATATAGAGATTGTGAAGGGGGGTTGATAAGCCACAAGAAGACCAAGAAGAAGTATTGGGAGAGGTTATTACTAGTATTGTATGCTGTCTCAACACTTTATTCTAAAATTATGAGTTTATAAATATAAAACTTTATCTAATAAGTACAAATATGCCATCTTGTTTAAGAAATAATTTTGGATTAAAGATTATTCGTTTTATAACTATAATTTCTTAAATCTAAGAAATAAATGTATTAACTTGATATAAGGAATAGGTATTGACATTGGAGGCGTATGAAATAATATTATTAGGCAGCCCCTTGGAAATATAGAGATTATGAAGGAGGGGTTGATAAGCCACAACAAGACCAAGAAGAAGTATTGGGGGAGGTTCGGACGTGAAAAATGATATCGGCTGTCAGTGGAGATGTCCTAAAGATGTGTGAGCGCACCAAATACACATGTTCGGCAAACCATGTGTTCCTATTACTATTTTATATATACGATATAGGGGAAGAAGGGAATTTGTCTTGTGAGAATTTAGGCGCCTGTCAGCGTAGAAAGTTTTTAACCCCTCCGTAAAATATTTTAAAAGATTCCAAGGGACATACGATGCGCGGGAACCTATTTTGATGACTTTTAGTAACTTTATACCTCTTCCTGTTCCACTAAAGTTTAATTTTAAAAGTCAAACACACGATTTCACTAGATCACAGAGAAAAAGTGTTAAAGTACGTTTTAAAACTTTTGAATGGAGTGAATGGGAGCGAATGAACAAACATAGGTAATTTTAATGACTTCCGTTTTCGTCTAATAGTTCTTCGCCACACGCTTGAACTTAAATCATTGAGAAACATGTACGTTCGAGTTTATAGCAGGTCCATTAGCCGTGGTGGTGACTGGTCGACCCATATACCCCTTTTATAGCACACTAAAGTGCTTAAAGACAGCAAAAGTGGAACTCCGCTAGTTCTGTTCCTGAAACTGAAAACTAAAATGAATTAGTGAAGTAATTTAAAACTTCACGGTGTGATAAAGTTAAATGGATTCGCAAAAGTTACAGGCTCAACTAGATTTTTACTAACATAACGTCTGCTACTAAGAATTTTTACTTAGATAACAAAAACTGATGTCTTCATAGAAAGTGCGATAATAATTTTGTTTTTGATTTCGAATATAAGGGGGTTTGCTCAAACTTAAAGAAATCACCAAAGATGTTTTGTAAACAATACCGATACTCTTAGGGTCTTAGTGTAAACAGCATTAAATTCATCGAGGTCTCCAAACAGGATCCATTAGTTACACCGAAATGGCCACTAAAGTCCACTGTTAGACAGCAAAGTAAACCTGCTGACAGCTACCGTAAGCAATATCCAATTTCTAGAATTAATTTAAACCCCTTCAGTCAGCTATTATAAACACTCTACGAACAAAATAAACTTTTCGGTTTTTCCTAGGAACTTATTTTTTCCTCTCATTTTCCCAAGAACTTTTCGCATTCCTTCTAAGTAATAATCGATGCGCGATGGCTCTTGAAACTTGAAAACAGCTTTAGATGGAGAACAAACTTTTCTATCCGAGTTTGAAGCGCGATAATAACCAGGTGAGAATATTTGAGTTTAAAGGCAAGCCACAAATGGATTTTTTTCGATTATTTATTATTAAGCGGACTCGGGTTAATCTGTGTTGAGGATTCAAGCGGAAAATTGGAAATCGCCTTTTAACGAGAAATTTTCGATTTCCCAAGAAACGAGAATTTTCTGTTAAAGTAAATCACGGGGATATTGGGGATAAGATTCCGACAAGGGTGGTTAGATTTTATTTTATTTCATTTCAATTTAAACAAAATAAAAACAATCTAAACAAAAAAAAATATTTCCAAAATAGATTGAATTTCTAGATAAACTAATAAGGATTAAAGAAAAAAATGTTTAGGTTTGGGGAGTTTTACGAACGTAACGTGGAATTCTACTTTTCTTCGACCGCACACATTCCAAAACCCAACGCTAGGGGTTTCAGGTTCGGAGAAATGGTTACGGGGTTACGGGGTAACGGACGGTGGCGCGTTTGCAATTTCACCGACGGTTGAGCCAGGTTCAATCAGAATCCGGTCCAGATGAAACGAATAGGTGACGTGCCTATCGACGTCGACGTCGAAATATCCTAGGATTAGATGTCAAACGTGCCCGGGACCGTATCTACACGTTTTCCTTCTCCAACCCAAAACGCAAAACGAACTAGTTGAAACATTTTTATCGCGATCGACGTGTCGGTTTCGTTCAAAAATGATAAATATTGACCCAATAAAAAGATATCTTGAAAACGAAAGTATATTCCAAAAACTGAAACATTGATGATTTCGATAAATTTTGCATCCAAATGCAAAATTGTTGTGATTGTAGGGTTAAAAGACATAACTTTTTATCGAATCTGTTAAAAAGGTGACTTACAATGTCTGCCTCGAAACTCTTCCTATTTTCATGTAAAAACTGGACTTTTCTGTTGAATTAAAATTTTTTTTAAGTTCAACTTATGACATGTAATCACAGAAACCATAAAATTAAGCTTTTCCATACGGCATTAGCCGTTAATGACCATGAATGAGAGAATTTATTAATACTAGAACTAATACTGAAACTAGAAATAACATTAGACTTGGAACTAGAAACATTTTTAGTTCGTTTTAACTCTACTTACTACGTATTAGCTCTACTTTTAGCTATTATAAAACTAGAACTAACACTAGTGTTATTTCTAGTTTTACTTTTTGTTTTGCTCTAGATTGTATAAAATTTTTCTCTAACTAAACGTATAACTAATACTAGGCCTACAACCCAGCTGCAGAACTAACAGTAGACCTAAAACTAGAAATATTAGTCTTTAACCGTACGCCTCTTAAGACGGCCAAATCCTACTGTTACTTGTTCTAAGTCTAGTTTTAGTTCTGAAGCTAGATTGGGTTGGGTTCGGTTCCGTCTTAGGAGACGTACGACTAAACCCAAATGTTTCAAGTTTTAATGTTAGCTTTAGCTTTAGTGTCGGCTCTAGTTTTAGTTGTATAGTGTACAATGCTATGGTAATAGTAGATCATGTTTTCGTGTAGTTTTACAAAAATTCCAGAAAAATATCCGAACAGAAAAGTTGGTAACGAGTTTTAAATAGCAATTATAATCATGAATAACTGCACTGAATAACAAACCAGTATTCACTAGGAACACTGGTAGGTGGTAAAGAGGTATTTTAAGGAATTTATCGCAAGATAGGGTACGCTCTGGAATCTCAATATAAGTATATATCGGCATACCACTGAAGCTTTAGTTCAAACAGGTCGCAATTAATCCTTATGGGCACAGCCATGTTTCGGTCAAATAAAATTCGCCGAAATCCCTAATTTAGGTCGAAACTGGCCAAACCCGAAACCGAAATTTCGGACACTGGCTACAACCCCATTGTTGAAGAATGAGAAAGTAGGATCAGTAGCGCAATAGTTAACATTTTGTCATATTAATATACGACTAGATAGGGTAAACACGTCTAAGGTCGACCAGTGCCTGTAATGAACCATTTGCAAATAAAAAAAGATTGAAGTAAAATTTTCTCTTTATATGATTAGTGCAGTATAAATAACTCAAATTAACCGACATTGAATAAATATTAGTGGTAATACTCCCATGATTTCTCAGTTGAGAAAAATGCATACGAAGCTCAATGTTGGGTGTAGAATAATTGGCAAGTTTAACTTAATAATATCACCTTCTTATTCTAGGTTATATATTGACTTCTTTATTTTACCTAAACGTTATTCTACCTAAAATCATATCATGTCAATGTGTTAAGTTTTAAATTTCGTATATAAGTTCTAAATGAATATTTGATTCCAAAATCCTGGTTTGTGGCTAGACATTTCAATATTCTTTCTACATTAGTTTCATGTTTCTGTTGTATTGACGTATCTAATAGAAAAGTTTACAACGAAACATGATGTAGTTTTATTAGTTATGTAAAGTAAACCGTCTACTTCTTCTTGATATGGAAAGTCTGTCTATTTTTTGACTATCACTTCGCTTTACATCTCTAAGATTTAATGGCATTTTGGGTTTCTACAGTGGTCAGTTTTAAATTTTTCGAGCACTTGATTCGAGCCATTTAATTTCAAATTGTGTCTAAAAAATGCTGCTGATTCTTCACACACTTTTATTTCAAAATAGTTTTTCAGATTTCTTTATTAAATTATTGCATTTGATTATTACATTTTATCTTTTAATACTACGTATATGGCTAGTTAGTTAGTTAGTAAAGCATCTCTCTGAACTTCGCCTTTTACTCTGAACTTCGCCTTTTCAAACCGGCAGTTATTATTTAGTTATTGTGTATATCACATATTATATATTTTATGACAGTTTTCTGTCCATTTCCTACTTGTTTTTATATAATTTTTTATAATATTGATAATTTTGTATATAATATTGTTCCTTCTCTTTTGTACTGCACGCTGGTTTGAATAAAGTTATTTATTATTATTATTATTATTATTATTATTATTATTATTATTATTATTATTATTATTTTTATCTGTTAAAACATCTGTAAATGTCTTGTTACATTTTTCGGGTGCTTGTCGTAACCCATACAACATGTGAATGTTATTCAAAACCTCTTATAACTAATTTGGACTTATAAGTTTTCATCTTTGATTTTGAATACTCATTTATCATTCATTATCTGTTGTGCTTTAATTTCTTCACAATTTACTAATTCCTATACTTCATTCATACATAATGATTTTTTCTCTTCATCCATTGGTTCCACCCACTTTTTCTTGTCCTCGCCATCTTTTCATCTTCTTCTCCATCTTCTTTTCATCTTCTTCTCCATCTTCTTTCTCCATCTCTTCTTCTTCTTGTTCTTGTATCGTTTCATTTTCCTCTTCCATTTGTTCTTCAATTTCATCGTTCGTTTGATCAACTCCTTGATTGAGTCTTAATTCGACTTGCTTAGATATATCTCAATGGTTTTCTTAAAATAATATCACGATGTATAATTATCTTCAACTTTTCACTATCTTACAATCTATATCCGCTCAGCGCATATCCTACAAAATTATATTTTTTGATCCGTTCACCCAATTTCTGAAGATATCCTAAGACTTTTTCCTATGCTTCGCATCCAAATACCTGCATCCTCGTCAAGTCAGATTTTTTATCATTCCAAATTTCATATGGTGTTTTCGTTATCGCTTCACTCAGGTTTTTGTTCAATATATAAGATGTTTTTACAGCTTCTCCCCAAAGTGATTTTTTTAGTCCAGAATCAAAAGTTAATGATCTGACTTCATCCATCATCGTTCTATTTAGTGGTTGTGCCTTCCTATTTAATTGTGGTGGATATATCACCGTTTTATCCATTATGATACGTTTCCCTTTGTACCACTCGATGGCTTCCTTACTTAAATATTCTTTTCCGTTGTCGCTTCTTATTTTTGATACTTTCATGCTTTTAGCAGCTTCCATTTCACTTATATACTCCTTTAAATAATCCAGTGCCTCACTTTTATATCTCAGCAGATAAATAACGATATAATGAGTAAAGTTGTCAAGAATGGTCATAAAGTATTTCTTACCATTCTATGTTATTGGTTCAATTGGTCCAGCTGCATCTGTGTGTATTATTTCCACAATTCTAGTTGCTCTTGTTCTCTGATCTATAAATGTGATATTGTCTACTTAGCTCTTGGACTTCAGACGACGAAGTTTCTTCAGAACTTCATAAAATGTTTCATTTAAACAATCTTTCTTTCTTATCTTTATTCTTGTAACCATGTTTTCACTTATTAATATCCTTAAACTGTTAATATTATTGTGTTCCATTTTCTGGTGCTACTCTCTCAGTTTTGTTATGGGCTAAGTTGTTAACGAACTTTCTTTTAAACCATTTGGATAAAACCATTTGGACTTTATTTCTTCTCATTAACACAATTTTCTTCTTCCATTGTTCCTGATCCCTTGGCTGCTATTGTTTCATTCTTTTTTGTGCAAATTCCATTTTCGTACAAAATATTGTGGAGAATATCGATGGAGGATCGATATAAATTTTTGAATTATACTATCTGTCTGAAGATATATAAGCCGGTCATCCGTTATCCGGCTTTTCATAAAATCTCTATCCATTCCATTACTATACACCACTATTCCTGAGATTTTAATAATAAATTTCATCATTACAATGGACTTCATAATTAATACAATATAATGGTGATCCTGGAGAATCTAATTGCAATGTAGACCCTATAGTATAATAAATGTTAAGATATATAAAATATCACATTGAACATTTTAGGAGCTATTTCAAAAATATGTATCGGTATAGCCACTTTCGTTAAAAATTTTCATTTAAGATCGAATGTAATCCAAGTTATGACAAGGCCACTATAAAATTTTATTACTGTACCCTTCGTTGTTAAGCACTACTTATAACACGCACAGGAAAATTGGATCCTCTCGGTACAGCAATTACCGTAAAAGGCAACAAGCTTACCTAATTATATACAGGAGAAATACTGATTAAAATTAAAACGCTCTTAATTAAAGTACGGTGGAAGGCTGCGAAAAGAGAAAACGGGCAAAGCTCTGTAATTCGGTCTGGGCTTATTACCAATTACCGCGTTGGCGGGGTGCGAAACGGTCGAACGAACGTTGAAAATTTTTCAGGAACTGTTCGCGGTCGGTTCGCAATTCAGCCGCAAATCCGGAATTGGCGTTGGCGTCGACTGTGCCGCACCAGAAGTAGCGACGTTAATAGATGACTGTAATCGAATCTCTGGTTAATAACGCTGTCAGATTGTCTAGTAATTAGTAATCACGGTTAGTTAGCGGGCCCACCGCTTTAATTATTCGCTTGTTGAAAAATTAATCTACCCGCTCTCGTCAACGCCTATTTATGATTGGATGATGACGGGAACATCATCTAACTCCGTTATTTGAAATATCAAAATTTAAATATCTAGACCCTAACAACTTGTGTTTCTTTTACAAAAATATTTACATCAAAATAGTTCGTGGAATAACCATCACATCATATAAGTATATATAGAGATGATAAAAATCCGTCTATGCCTTTAGGCTAGAAGGGCGGTGAAGAAGAGAGGTTAATCAGCACGTCCGACCCCACCGAAGAAGAAGAGCACCTGCTCGTTGCCACCTGCCCTAAGGCTCATCCAACGCTGGTGGGCCACTCGCGGTACAAATATGAAATATAATGGAGGCGCGGGTTAATTGGCGACGCAAACAGAACAAAACAAAGAGGAAGGAGAGGTCGGCCGCGCGAAAGAGCTTTTCCCGGCAAATATTTGCCATGTCCTTTGGAAAATAAATTGAGTGGAACATTGGTATTTACTTTACAATTTGACAAAGGAGGCAACGGCGCAAACACGGCTTGAAACCGTACGGGCGGAAGATGTCGCCAATTACGTGCTAAAATAGCTAAAGGGAAAGAAGGAAGCTGAAAAAGCTATTCAATTCTCTATGCAAGAATTATAAGAAAAATGTAGGGAGAATTTAAAGAAATAGGATTCTTAAAATGTAGAAATGGAAATTATATTAAAATTAATAGTAAATAAAAAAGAAGTTTATTGAAAACATTAGCAATAGTTAGTGCTTCAGCTTGCAATCACTTTATTTTATAACGTTTATATTTTAATTCCTGCAAATTCAATTGCTATGAATTTCGCATATATTAGCTGGGTGCAACATTTTCGTCTTTTTTCGATTCCTTCCCGGGTTTTGGATATATGGAAAACAATTTCATCTACATTCAATATCCGACCAGGATCCTCAAAAATGTCTTTGCAATCACTTTCGTGTAAGAAGTGGTGAGGTTTTTGAACCATTTTCGTATTGGTTTTCGAAAGACAATGTTTGTTGTCAACAAAACACCTTAAACTACTTCTCCAGAAGCTAGCCGAGTTTGAAGAATTCGATTTCAACAGGTCTTTCTTTTTCAAGGGGAATCCCGTCATGGAAATGCTTCAGTCACAAAAATAATTCTTTTGTTTCTTCTTGACATAGTAGATAGTAGATATTAAAGTTTATATTTTTTTGCCTTAAAGTGTATCAGACTAGTTTTGGGAATCCGAATATATCGAGATACTTCTCTTACTTCCGTTCTATTATGAATTCTTTCAATAACATCTGTTAAAGTTGTTGCTGAAGATCTGTGAGATACTTTTTTGTCTTAAGCAAAATCGAGATGCAACTAAAAAGAACAGTCTTCTTAAAGCAGTGTTTTGTAGATTTTGGATACTTCAGATATAGAGCAATGTTTACGTTTTTTTAAGAAGTGATCGCCAACTAGAAAATGTTCCGTATACTAAAACTCCAGTGCTCGTTCACTATGGTCGACTAATAGAAAATTATATTAATTGTAAAGCCTATGTTCGTCCACCCAAGAATAAGACCAAGCATTACGTTTTTAACAACGTTATTTAAAGACATAGTAGAACTGTTCTCTCTAAAATTGTGTCTCAAATTCAAGTAAAATAGGACTTTGAACTAAAACTAGAACTAACATTAGCACTAACACTAGAACTATCACTGGAAGTATCAATAGAACTAATACTAGATCTAAAACTAGAAACTTTCGGGTCTTGCCGTGCGTATATCTTGAAAAATTAACGAAAAGAAAAAAAATTCTAATACATTTATAATATGTAATACAGCATCAAAGATGTACAGGGTAGTTCAAAGTCGAAGTCCGTATAGGCTATCTCGAAAACTATAAAAGCTAGACAAAAAGTAGCTTAATGTCATGCTCTCTTTTTGAAAGAAAAATCTAATGCTGAAAACCTCAAAGCGCTATCGCTAAAAGTGAAAATATCGTAAAATCAGCAACTGCAATTATCTTGGTTGTTATTATTGGTAGAGTATTTTAACTAACAATAAAACATTATGTAAACACTTTTTTACGGAGAACTTAATTGCGTAGCTGAAAATTTTTTGTGCTTTTAGATTTTAAGATATTATGACAATTTTCCTTGTTTTAAATAGACAATTCTTGAGATTTAGTTTTTTTAGTTTTTTTAGTTGTTTTTTTTTATTGTTTCAGAATAAAGCTAAAAATAAGCTTTTTTTATAAAACTTTTAAATGCAGCCATCTAGTGTTATTAAGTGTAAATATTTAATTAACGTAAAACATGATAATTTAGCAGAACAAAACAATATTTTTGAGGTACTCAATTGGAAAATTTTGTATACCACTATTTTAATATTTTTTGGGATTTAAAATGATTAGTAATAAATATAAAAGTTAAAAATTAAATTAAACAACGCCACCATCTAGTGCCGTCGAAGAAACCAAATTTACAGTTTCCTTAAATTCCGTAATTAAAATTCCGTGTTTAAATAATTTTGTTTTGATTATATTTTTGTTACTAACCATTTAATTTTCTAAAAAATATTGAAATAGCCGTACAAAAAATGAGAAAATTCACCACCTTTGGGTGGATATTGTTAATTTTTATTGTTAAATTACTATTTCTTTCGTTAACCTATTTACATTAAATAACAGTGGATGGCGGTGTTTGGAAATTTTACAATAAAATCTTTTTTTAGCTTTATTCTAAAATAATAACAAATATATCAATCTCTATATTTTTGAAATCAGAAAAAAAGTAACAATTTTAATAAGCTAAAAATCAGGGATTGCTTCTGTAACTCTTGCTTCTAAAACATCAAAAATTGTTATATCTCAAAATCTAAAAGCAAAAAAATTTTTCAACATGTCATCAAATTTTCCGTAAAAAAGTGTCCAAATAATGTCTGATAATGAGTTATAATACTCCACCAATAATAATAACCAAGATAATTGCACCTGCTGGTTTTAAAATATTTTCACTTTTGAGGTTTTCAGCATTTGATTAAAAAAAAGATCATGATATATAATGTAACGTTCTTTTTATCTGGCTCTTATAATTTTCAAAATAGCCTATGCAGACTTCGAACTTGAACCACCCTGTACATTTCCGATGCTGTATTACGGTTTATAATACACATGAGATTTTTTTTCTTCTAGCTAATTTTTCAATATCTATTAACCCGTCTACAATTTTTTCAAGGAATTGGAAGTTCCATAGCTGAAGTGTTTCATCATCCGCCAGTTTTTCAATTTGAGCAATTTCTTCTGATCTCATTGTCATTTTTAGTTGTTTCCTCTTCTCTCATTGTTTTCACATTTACTCACTTTTTCTGATTTTTATTTTCCCGCCTTCTCTAACTCTTTCCTTTTTTACTGTTTCTTAATGTTCTTCTAATTATTTGTTTTTTACATGTTTTTAGTAACGTTGCGTATTCTGGGCCCATAACTTGTTGGTTGAGTATGCAACAAAATAGGTCTGCTTCGCCATTGTACAGTATGTTACAATCACATTTTATATTGACTCTTGTACAAGGTACAAAAGAAAAACTAAGCGTAGTATTTATCAAAGGTATAACGAGATGCAAGTGTGTAATATTTTAAAAGAGAAAAGGAAAGTGACATGATGGTAAATATTGGAAAATTGGAATTTAGCTGTTCGTTTGAATGCATTAAATCAAAAAATCGATGATGATATGTTAATGTCAAATATTATAACGACCTTACTGGATAAATATAGATTTTTAAGAACTGCGTAGGAGTTTACATCAATAAATGAAAGAACCTTAGCAAACCTGACGTAAAGATTAATAAAAGAAAGAATAATTATTAAAAGGTAAACTAAACAATGAACCGGTTTCGTTCACATCATATGAGAAACAATGAAAAATTATTTAAAGTTTTTGAGAATAAATTTACATAGTACCGAACCATTCTAGTACTAGGTTTAGTGCAAGTTTTAGTTTGATGCCGGTATACTACAATTTAAAACTGAATAACACCTAAAAATGAGCCAACATTAACATTGAGTTAGCATTGTAATAGCATAGTAAGCATTGAATGGCTATTAAAACTAGAACTAATGCGTCTGAAGATGCACGGCTAAACCGAAACTTTCTGGTACTAGGTCTAGTGTTACTTCTAGTTTTAGTTTGATACAAGCATACAACAATTTAAACCTGAACAACAACTCAAAAAATAAAGCCAACACTAACACTAGAGCTAATACTAGACCTAGAACGAAAAACATTAAAGTTTAGCTGTACCTCTCTTAAGGCAGAACCCAATCCAACCCAACCAAATATAGCTTCAGAACGAACACTAGACTTAGAACTAAAAACACTAGGGTTTAACTATCTAAAGATACGGCTAAATCCTAATGTTTCTAGTTAGTAACGCTAAGTTATAGGTCTAGTATTAGTTATATTTTTAGCTTCTGAAGAATTTACAATAGTCAAGCACTTAATGGCAGTAAAAACTTCAAGTAACACTAGACCTAGAACTAGAACTTGATTCTTTCTAGTACTAGATGTAGTGTTAGTTCTAGTTTCAATTTAGTACAGGTATACAACAATTTAAGACTGAATAACAACTAAAAATTGAGCCAACACTAACGCTAGAGCTAATACTACACCTAGAACGAAACACATTTAGGTTTACCCGTACTTCTCTTAAGACGTAACTCAATCCAACCGAACCCAAACTATCTTCAAAACCAACACTAGACTTAGAATTAAAAACATTAAGGTTTAACCGTCTAAAGAGACGTACGGCTGAATCCTAATGTTTCTAGTTCTGGTCTAGTGTTAATACAAAAGCTAGGTTGTAGATCTAGTATTATTCATTGAGTTCTGAGTTGTGAATAATTGCACAATTAACGTACGCTTATTATGGCACGTGCATCTTTTTTTTTACTCCGTAAACTGGTAATTAACGCTTTTTAATCGACTCAACCTTACAAAAAATTATTTCGTACTTAATCCAAATATAGAAACAGTAAAATTAGACATAATATTCTCACTTTTTAGCATTTCATTTTACTATTTTGAATTTCAAATACGTCATAAAATAACCAGTTCTTTCGCATGCGCACCAGGTTTCGGAAATTTTGATATTTTCACCAATTATTATCGCCATCACATTTCGTATTTATCACGTGTTCGTCAACTCTGTAAAAACTGTTATCCATGTTTAATTAGTTTTTTCAACGAAAGAGGAAATGTTTTTGTAATTTGTGTGAGTGAGAAGAAACTGATTTACATGAACTATGTTAATTTCTTATTATTGACTGTAAGTAATTTTAATTATTTTTCTTTCAACTTAATCACTTTATAAATGCCTTTTTGTTCAACTATTTTTAATGTTAATTTGGTATTGTTGAACTTGTAGTATCTCTGAAGATGGCAACTAGCCGAAACTAGTAAGATATTTTATAATAAAAGACCAGTTAAAAGTATAAAACAAGTTTTTATATATACTTCAAAAACTAGAAGAACATTTCAGTATTAATTTAATGAAGTAAGTACTAATATTAGTATTAGAACTAACACTAGATCTAAAACTAGAATCATTTGAGTTTAGCCGTATGTCTCTTAAGACGACTTACCTCGAACATTTCAAGCCCAAGATCTAATTCCTAAACTAGAACAAAAAACATTTGGGTTGAACCATACCTCTCTTAAGACGCAACCCAACCCAACCTAGCTTCAAAACTAATGCTACACTTAGAACTAGAAACATTACGGTTAGAATGAGGTTAAGAATGACGTAAAAGCTTCTTTTCTTGCAAATTAATTTATATTTATAGTAATACCAGTTTCGGGTTGTCTTCCCCCTTTTATCAGTCTATCAGTCAAACAAAAATAAAATGCAAAAGCAAAACATGTTAAAAATTTAAAAACTACTGCCAAAAAAATCTAAATATTAAAATAAATAAAATTAATATTATTTAAAATATATTGCTTTAATAAAAAAAGAAATTAAGCATTAAATGAAATAAAAGCGAACTCACGATATAAAACGAAAGAAAACTTATTGTGACACATTTTTTGCAGAAAACGAGACTAAATATTTTAATACAAAGTAAAAGATCAAAGGATGCCCAATCAAACATGTTTGATTCATTCTGACTGATGATGGGGAAAACAAACCAAAACTAGTATCAGTATAAATACAAAGTAATTTGCAAGAAAATAGGTTTTTCTTTTAATAATTCTTAACGTTCCCCAATTCATATAAATTGTTTTCCTTGTAACATAGATAAATTTGAATTTAGTAATAATTTAATTTTGAAAATGTTTAAATGACTGTAATGCCGTATGCAATTACCAAAATTGACAGAAAATGTTGGAAAATTATTTTGAAGTTGTCTAAATGCGTTGACAATGTTATAAATCTTAGTTAATTTTAATTAAGTTGTTAGGAAATGTCAAAACAATTCTTCTGATTGTTTTTAAATGCATTTGATATCACAGGCAACGTCTAAATTAGCAGATAGTCTAAGAAATTTTACTTTGAAATTATTTATATGACTATAGTACCATTATTTTTTTTTGATTTTACAACTATCAAGACTAATAGAAAATGTTAGAATATTCTTTTGAGATTATGTAAATTGATAGGAGACGTATGAAAAATTTTTCTGAAGGTGTCTCAATCCATTTGATGCCAATATCTAATTTGTCAAAAAAGGAATATTGTTTTGCAAATATATATCTACATGACTGTAATATCACACACAACTCAGTAGTCAAGTACTGAATGGCAGTTAAAACTAGAACTAATACTAGACCCAGTACTAGAGAGATTCAAGTTTAGCCATGCGTCCGAAGACGCACAGCTAAACCGAACCTTTCTAGTATAAGGTCTAGTATTACTTCCAGTTTTAAATTGATATAGGTATACAACAATTTAAGACTGAATAACTACTAAAAATAGAGCCAACACTAACGCAAGAACTAATACTAGACCTAGAACGAAAAATTTTAGGTTTCTTAAGACGAAATGCAATCTAACTCAATATAACCTAGTTTCAGAACTAACACTAAACATAGAACTAGAAACATTAGTTGGGTACATTCCCTTGAAAATAAATACCAGGGTATTTAACAACAGTGATTTTGAGCCAAGAAATCTGTGGTATTCCGTTATACAGGCATTTCAGATACATCCTGTATAACAGAAAGCTTAATGAATTTAATGATTTGTATAAGTGTAATTAAATATGTTGTTACTTCTCGATTAATAAGTGGTCTCGATTATTAAGTAAGGAGGTAAAAATATTTTTTTTTTTAAATAATTTTTTTTATTATAGCATATTTACTTTTATTATATTATTTTTATTTATTATATTAATTTTTCTTATAACTTGAATTTAGATTTGGCCTCTGAAGATGAGTTTTTTAATCGAAACATGTAAATCAATAATGTTTTAAAAAAACATCATTTAATAATAAATTAGTATTATTAACAATTATTATTATTAATAAATACAAATTTTAATAATAAATTTCATCATTACATTTGAGTCCTTAATCAATAGAGGGTCAAAATTTTTTTTGCAACAAAATTTCTTCAGATCCTTTCCCAGGTTTAACGTCTTATGAGGAAACAAAGTTTTCTTTTGACAATTTAAGTAGAGGTTGCCTTAGTAATAAGTGTAATTATGTTTCTTATACAAGAATGTGGGATCCCTATTAACCCCATTGATTATATAGTACACTTTCTATGTTGCAGATATATCCTCTTTTCTCGATTAATTAATTAGTTTTCATTACATTTGCGAAATAGTTTTCGTCCAAACAAAGTGATTTCTCAAACTATGAATCGGGTAAAGTTTTGGAAATTGAAGACATGTAACGGAACAAAGACAAATAGTAATTGTCTACGTTGGTTTACGGATTCTAATACAAGCTGAATACCCATTAAGCATTCGAGGAACAATGTAAACAGGGTTGGCAAACGACGCGGCGGGCGGCAGGGTGGAGAGATGGCAGGTAAACGAACGTACTTCTAGCCGACAACGCGACCAAAACAAAAACAAACTCAATCGGAAGGAAGCGGCGGATTTATTTGTAATTCCGCGGTCTTGAAGTTGGGATAATTCAAACTGTAACAAAGATTGAACCTCGGGCGGTGTTTCCGCGCATTGTTTCCTGCTGCCGTCGCCGTTGAGTCTACGGGTGCTTTCTACTTCTCGTCAGCCAAAGTACGACCGTGCAACAATTTCATCTCTCGTGAAGAGAAAAGTGCTGGTGAAATCGTAGTCTGCACGTCCAATGAAAATACTTGGACGATTTATTCTTAAGGCGTCGATTTTTCCCGTCCTGAAGACGAGACCCTACTTCAGCCGAATGTTTGTCTTCTTCCTCGGACGAACGAACGAATTATTCACATACTGATCGGGTGCGATCGTTTCCTCGGCTTCGCCCCTCGAGCGAATCTTTATATTGGTGTTCATTTATAACGAAGAAAATCATTCGACGACTGGAGCGAATCGATTTTTCAATGTCATCCTCGCCGAAATCTCATAACGTAATATTGATGTGGTTCAGGAAGATGCACGATATTTGACTTAGAGATATTAAAATATTTATTACATCGTGAAATCTCAATAAATATTTTTCATTTTCCTTTAAATCAAACCTCGTTTATTTTGACATGACAAAAAGTGCGATAGTTTAGGGTACCATAACTCGCCATAAACGTCGTAGTTAATGAGTCGCTAATCGGGGAACGGGTCGGCGCTAGCAATTTTCCATGAGCCACAGCTGAAAGATGACCCTAATGGGCACATTCGGCCCTTTACCGGCTATTAGGAGATATTATGTTGAGTCGTATAATTCGAGAATCAGCGCCGAACTCCACAGGCGAGGTCCCAGTTATGATTTACGCTTGTCGTCTTTGTAATCCCGCAAATTGCACCATTGTACCGCGACCGGATAACGGTGAGTAGCATGCATTTTGATTAAACGCCCACGGTGCCGCGTGGTCTAAGTCGTTTCAATGAGCCGGCGGCCCTTTAATCTCGCCGATTTACCCTGAAAGGGCCGATCAATTGACCTGAGAGAAGGTAATGGGATTGTAAGGTGATTTGTATGGGTGTAAGTCAGTTCAAGTTGCACTCGATGTTTACGATAGTGAAATGCGCTTACCTCAACAATTTCCATCACCTACGTGTCCATTCAACAATATATTGTTGCAATAAATGTACTAAAACTGAAAATTAACCCGTTTACCTTAAACGATATTATCCTAAATTATTCAACAGCCAAATTACACTAATGCCGTAAACTTAACCAAGAAGAAAAATTGGTTTTCATTTTAAATCGTGGAAAGAGGAGAACATCAATAGGGCACTTCGTAGCCGCAGGGAGCTTAATGTTAATAATGACAGGGCTTTGAAATAGCCGCTCTTCTCGCACAGTCGAAGGCATCTCGTAAATTAATCGTTGTAAAATATATGTCTTGAGTGAAGATAGACCATTATTTCCATTGTAGCTTTTCCCTCGGGGAACTTAGATTATATGTAATAATAAAACGCACTCAAAGGAGAAAGGATAAGGCACTTTATTAGAACATTCCACAAACTATAGTTAAAAACTATCTAGTTTTTACGTAACCATAATGACTGTAATAACATTAAAACTGATGATTTTGTACCTTTTTTATGAGTTCCTTCATTTATAGTTTTTATATGAAACGACCTAGTTTATAACAAAACAAGTTTTTCAACTTATACTGACTTCCATAAAAATGGCAACACCTAGAATTTGTTGAAGAATTTTATTGAAACTTAAACTTTAAAAGAACAAAAACTAAAAGGTTTTTTTTTAATCTGACGTATATTTGTACGTAAATTACAACACCTAGAATTCATTAAAGAATTTTATAGAAACTTAAACTTCAAAAGAACAAAAACTAAAAGGTTTTTTTTTTATTTGATTTAGTTGTGTACGCTTCTAAGTAAAGAAACTATAGATGAAAAAAATGAGTAAAAATGAGTGTGGGCTAAATTAGATTCTAAATTGGATTTAAGAAATAGAGAGAAAATGATAGCAGTGCTGATGCTCGATTTTTGTAAGAACCTTCATAGTGAAACCTGCATATTACTATTGCATACGGTTTCAGAGATACAGGGTGTTTAAAAAAATTCAATTTAAAAACGCATCTCTTATATTGCCATCTTATTCAAAAAACTTTATTGCATCATCCACCAACTCTTTATACAAAGATGCAAATTCTCCTTCAGTGCCTGTCTTCTCCCATGGTTCATGCATCTACTTTCGCTTATTTACCTGGTATAACTCTTATTCTTCCTCATCCAAAATTATAGGCACCATAGCTAACTGTATTTGTAAACATCTTTACTAATAGCATATACATAATAGCATATTGAGTTATGTAGGTATGCGTCGCTGAGAAATATCAGATATCACTCATATTGAACTAATAGGGAACTGATGCAGAATTGACACGTCACTGATGTGTATAAATGGAACTTTGCCAGAATCATCACTGTGCCGGATGTGTGTGAATATGTTCATTTAAAATAAAGGGGACGATGTTATTTATCACTGATACGGTTGCACTGATGTAAATGGATCTTAATGCACTTATCTAGACACTGGTTCTAAAATGGTGGCGTACACTGGGCTGAATTCTGATTTAAACAAGTCAAAAAATAAAAAATTATTCAAAATTTAAGAAATAGTAAGATATCAAGATTCAATGATATTAACATCCTAAGCACTAAACTTTTAGAGATTTTATTAATTTTTTGAAAATTATTTATTTAAGATTAATGCAGATTGTCGATAATCATTCACAATATTCATAATCTATAACTAGTTTTGATGATTTTTGAATAATGTGAAAATTTTGAAAACATCTTTATTTCCGGTGTCATTACAAAAAACGACCACAACTCAAAAATGACAAGAGTTAGAGAAAACTCTATTAAACGAATATTATTCTTTAATAACCCGAAAAGCATAATCTATAACGTGTTATAACCTAGATATGAAAAAATTCTGCAATGGAGTGCTGCAAAAATCTTCAAAATGTCATAAGTTAAGGATTTAAGCACAAAAATCAATTACGTCTCAAAAACAAAAACAGACAAGGAGATACAACGTTTTGTTCAAATGCAAGTTTGTAATGAAACACCAATGCTAATCCATAACCAGACACTACTTAAATAAAAGGACCTTTATATTCATCTCAAAATTTTATCATTTAAGTGTGTTACTACAACCGAGGAAAGTCTTATGCATGAAAATTATTTGTTGTGGTCTAAGGAGTTATAATCTGTAACACGTTAAAATTTTGCTATTACAATTTTGCAGTAACAATGCCAAAATCTCTAAAATATCATAAATTATGATTTTTATTGCAAAACTAAAAAATCAAAGTGGAAGGTGGAAGACCTAGATATGAGAAGGTCGCAGGAATACAACGACCAACTTCAGTATATCATAATTTCCGGTTTTTAGCATAAAAATCAACCACAACTCAAAAACTAAATCAAGCAGAAAAGCTTGTTCAATATTTTTATATGAATTGTGTTGGCAATGAACCATAAACACGTGGGAATTGTCAAAAATTTCCAAAAGTGTCATCATTGTAGATATCTTGCCACAAAAATTAATCAAAACATTTTATACAGGGTGTCGTAATAATTTTTGTGGAAATAGATTTCTTGATGCCTTCCTTTTCAGAACAACTTTTGATGTTTGCAAACCGTAAGCTTTGACATTGTTTTTTTACTTTTGCCCAACTTGAATCAAGATTCAGCCCAATGTGTGCAGGAAGGTATAAAATGCTTGCCATAAATGTATTTAATTATTCAATACATAACAGGGTACCCCCCATAATAGTATCTAACAGAATTCATCCAATTACAAAAAGAATCGAACTATATTATATGAAAATCAATTAATTAATAACGAATCATTATACCATAAATACCCAGTATCTTAGCACAGTAGATAACAAATTCTAGATAAGTATAACAAAAAAATAGTAATCCTATCAGTGATTCAAATTTAATGTACTCTTGCGGAAAGACGTCAATGAAGAACCAGTATGTCGAACATAAAGGTAGGTAAAGGCGAGTTATAATAACAATTAGAAGTAAAAGCGGACAAGCGGAAAAAACATTGATTTCGAGTGGGATAGCTAGGAATTAAAATATATTAACGTACCTCATAAGCTTTGGCGTATCAATAAAGCCATTTACTCATAAGAGCAATAAGGCAATGCAAATTTGTGAACAGAATAACGCACAGATCTGACCTGCAAAACCTCAATACGATCAGTGTACACAGCATATGCTGTATACCATACACTGAAAAATTATGCCTGCTATTATCGGATTCAAAAGATTTTACCCCTCACTTTGAAGGAGAATAACAAAGAAACTACTTCATAGAAAAAATTGCGAACAGCTTTGATTGATACTTAATTTAATTGTTTATAATGCATAGTTGTTTCAATTTTTTCACCCATTCGTGTAATAATTATCGCAGGTATAATGAAAAAATGTACCCGATTTCGGTCGGTCTCCGAACAAGCTTGACTTTGCGTTTTTTTTTTTTTTCTCAAAAACTGTTTATTGAAAAAATTTCAAATTTGAAATAGTAGTAACTTGATGTGTTCTTAATGAGGGTTATATTTTATTTTAACAATATTTCATATAGTTTCGCGGAAAAATGTGTTTAATTAACGGCGTGGTCGTTATTTCATAAACGACCACGCCGATTTCAATACGGTTTCAGCTGAAATATAACAAATAATTTTAGTTTTTGGATCCTGTTATCAGTTCTCTCAAATTATATTTTCCTAGTTATTATTGTGTCCCGTATTACTTACTTCTGTTTCTCTTTAATTTATAATTTCACTAAATTGCTCATAAAAAATTAGAGGCACATAATTTTGCAAATCTAATAAGGGAATGCGTTAATAATTAATAAGAAACTGCGTTGATATCCGCCCGGTCGTTTTTGAAATAACCGCAACCTGTTAAATATTGATAAAATAAAATATGCCCTTCATTAAGAACACATCAAGTTACTACTGGTTCAAATTTGGAATTTTTCTGCCAAACAGTTTTTGAGACATAAAATCGTAAATTCGAACTCGTTAGCAGATCGACCGATATCGGGTACATTTTTTCATTACACCTGCCTTAACATTCTAGTAATGAAACTCAATCTTCTGTTCCCCTCATTGATAAATTCCTCCATGTGATAGAGCAATAACAGTTTAGAATCAAGCAGTAAGCCCAGCTCCTGGATTCAAATGAAACCACGACCAAAGTTATATTTTTTAATTATAGTATATCTTTTTCTGGTGAGTTATTTGATTGCATTTACCGCAGTTTAAAAAGAGATAATAGTACAGTAGCTTTATAAACGATTAAGATCCATTTGAAGCTTATCGCAATCAGATATTCAACCTTGGAAATTATTTTGCTGCCGTCATCAGCAAATAGCAAAAAATGACTATCATTTAAGGATTAGTACTGTTTCATACAATTGTCGTTCCCTATGTTGTATCTGCCATTTTGATTTTTGAAAAATTCATAATTCTGACCTCAAATTCGTAATCAGTACTCCAAAAGATTTCACTTTTCCAAGTTTTATAAAAAAATCAAGAGAAAATTAAAAATTGTTATTAGTTTTAATCGAAGAAATTTGTTATATATCGATATATAGTTCATTATGATGCTCCTTGGAATATATCATTAATTGTATCAGAATAAAGAAATTCTCAAAATTTCTTAAATATCAATATCATCTAATGAAAAAAGATGCGCTTGGAAATGTAAAGAATTTTTCAATTTCCATGACGCAAAATAACACGTTCTTATATTTGAAAGATTTGAACTTGCATGAAAATTCTTCCTAAAAGGTATCTAAAAAGCTTTGTTTTAATACCAAAACAAAAGTAAACAATCACGTCACTGAAGAGGTAATATAAAGGATGATCACATTAATGTAAAAAAAAGCATCTGATTCTTTATTTGCGTTCAATCGTTTTCAAAATAACTTCCTACCCATAATTGTTCGTTATGATAATACATTTTTTTGTGGAATTAGGCTTTTTGAATCCTTCAGAAAATTTTCCTACACCTAAAAACTTTAAATTTTTTCATGGTCTTTTACTTTTGAATAGAATCGGGATTTAGGCCAGTGTGTGGCATGCTATCAATCAAGTAATCCATGGTTGTCTGTGGTATATCAACCCAAATTTCTTGGATCCATTGCGGAGATCCTGTAAGTTACCTGAAGGGTGCACTAAATTTCGCAGTAGCCTACCGATCTCATCCTATACATGTTCAATAAGCGACAAATCAGGCGATCAAGAAAATCAGGGTAGGACAGCAATGTTAGATTCGACAAAGCGTGTTGTAGCCCTTGCCGTATGGAAATGCGCATTATCCTGTTGGAAAAATTTTCCAGTCACTGAAGATATGGAAGCGTAATGTTCTAGCATGTTACGCTTCAGTCAGTTAACCATCAATGAAGACCAAGCGTAATCTACTATCGCAACATATTGCATCACAAAAATATTGCCAATTTTGCCCACAATTCGCTCTTTCATTACTCCATTCTAGCCTGCGTAGACGACGAAGTGGTGTAAGAGGAAGACATAAAAAAATCTACGAAATCTACGCAGCCCAAAAGACCTTATCCGATGATAAACAGATGACATTGAAATTCTGGGTGCTACGCCTTTCACTAAATTATTTGCAATTGATCGAGTTGTTGCAAAATCTGTCTCTTGTGATCAAAAATGGCGTCCAGATCATTGAGAATTGCCCTTCCTCGGACCATTTGGACAAACAGTTCAATACAGTTGTAACAATTCGGTTTACACGACGATCTATTTTTCTTAACGAACTCCGGTCTGTTTCATGCCAATAATACGATCACGTTCTAAATCTGTCAATCGGGAGAAATGTTGATATTGACGTACCTTTAGCATTATCCCCAACTTCAGAGTTCACTTCGTTAATTACACACTACTTTGTTTATTTCTTCCAATTTATTCTTACTAAGTGCAAAGGAAAACAACAAAAAAGAATCAAACTACCAGCTAAATTTTACTCAAATTTTAATCCTTTGTTTTAATGAAAAATCGTTAAAATCGATGACGAAAATTTCAATAAAATCGTGCAACAAATTCTAGGTGTTGCAATTTTTATAGAAATCAGTATATTTGTAATTAAATCAATTACAGATTAGCACAGTTTCGTATGTTTTTTCTCGCGCGATAATCCTTGTTTCGTTGCTTCATTTTTTCGGCTAGTTTCCACTCGAAGTTTAATGTTTCATTAGCAGCCGGCTTCCTGTTAATTCCGAAGGAGCATCGGGATTTTTCAGGCGTAAAACGAGTTCCTCGAAGGATTCCGGTGTAATTAAAAACAGGAACTTCTATCTCTGGACTGGTTCTTCGCGAGAATTAAAACCGAGCATTAAGGATTAAGCGAAATCGGTGTAACATAAACGCAATAATAATTTAACGCGGGATTAAGTGGCTACGATGTCCCAAACTTTCTCTTCACCGGGAGGGAGAGAACTCGGCGTGAATTAACAATACAGAGAAACATTCAGTTCCGAATTAGTTGGCCATCCACATCATCCCCTGTAATTATTATTAAAGGGAATAGTAGTTGGGGGTGAAATTAAGGGTTTCTCCGTCATCATCGCTGCTTATTCGTCTTCGGAAGAGAAACCAATTACCATAAACATGAACGACAATGTATCTAATGTTTAAATTAAAGTTAAAGTATTAAAGTTTTTGTTTTTGGGATAAGAGGGGAAGATGTTAATTAGAGATGTCTTAATGAATACCAAGATATTATGGTGATCCCTTTCTTTTCTCGTCATCTTTCGAAATTAAGAAAGGAGGTGACGAAAAATTAAATTATAAATTCTCACGTACAGGGGACTTCTCTATTGGTTATTGAAGATATTGACACACAAAGTGTAAAAATTCAGGGAGTGTCTCCGGGGCGAGTAACCTGGCAAAGAGTCTCGCTGCAATATACACTCTTCGCTGTAACGGAAATGATAACCATGATCCCGGCAGCTTCGGGGAAACGGCATTTCCAAGTATCGCGCCACGACTTTTGCTCCGACATTTTCTTGATGGCCTTCGATATCTCGATGAAATTGTGCATTTGCGTTCGACATTCTAAATTACCCTTATTTATACCGATTGCCTCGAGACCCGATACATTTTTATCAACGATTTCTCTACAAACTGATATTTCTCATATCTTTTATGGATAAATGCTTCATGATTAATGTAGTAAGGCAGATTTGTGGCTGCAGATTTGTAGTCTAATAAAATTTATTACGTTAATAATAAATTTCGTTATTTCTTTCAATTAAAACTTTAAATGCACTTGACCCATTCTTCCATAAAATTTCTGTCAACAGCAGGATATGCACACAAAGAAATCCATCATATCTAGAGTTTGATTTAAAATGGAGTACTGAAAAAGTGTTATCAGAAAACTAATTATTCTAACAAGAAATAAAAATTTTCGTATTACATTCTTACTTACATTTTAGATACATATTAAAACTTATTTTTATTTAATATTTTTAGTATCAAAACAAGAGCAAAGTTTCATATCGGGGGATATCTTTATTATAACGCGTCCTTAAAACTTATGAGCATTACAGCACCACATGAGAGTTGAATGTGTGACTATTTTCTGCTATCAACCATTTTATTTTAGAAGATCGTTTAGTTGTATCGATGCCGAAGCTGATCTCGTTACGACATCGATTCTACTTGCGCTTTCTGAAAACGAATTCTGTGATACCCTTTTCACGGAAAGTTCCCCTAAGAAAATATAACACTCGGCGGTATCAATGTAGTAATATGCATAATAGATAGGTTAACTTTAAAAAAATGTTTAAAGAAGAACCAATAAAGTTTTGTAGTTTATAGTACTCTAACACACTGTTCAAATCATCTTGTTTCATTAAGAGTGAAATGTGCGACTACAATGAATATACTGCTATCGCAATATTGATGAAGATGAAGAATGGAAGAAAAAGATGTCTGACTAGATATAGACTAAATTTATACTTGTAGAAAGCTAGCACTGTCCATTTTGCTTTTTTTGCCTTCTTGGTTTGCTTGTATATGAATTTGATAGTATGATATAGAGATAGCTGTTAAAGGTATTGACAGCATATCTGACGTTGAAGGATATTGACTATACAAACGTATTTACTACGTCTATACCGATTGATATAGTAAATGCTTTTACTTCCTTTATCTATCTTTATCTACCTCCTTCATCTATTTATTCTATTGTTTTATCCAACAATATTGTTTTATTCAAGTTACTGAATTGATTGCAATAATGAAATGCTTCATACCAAATTCACTTCGAGGGAGGACCAAAACCTTTCTCGATTCTTGTACATAATGCCATGCATTGCTTTGACCAAGCCCTTGATGCTTATTATGAATTCGATAGTCATTTCAAATTTTCCACATACATGGAAGTTATCTTGAATTAAGCCAGCATTTGAGAAGGGCGACAAATCCTTGATAGCTAAGTTCAGACTAATTATAATTCTATCCAATTTTGCAAAAGTGTACGAACCATTACTTTATAATACCATTTATGATCACACTAAATTGTTTATATCCCCTTGTCAACTTGGATTCGTGCTCCGATGGACGATGCTTATTAATTTATGTTGTCGTATCTAATACATCGGATTGATCACAACTTGTTATTAAAGAAGTAGAGTAGAGTAGAGAGAGAACAGATACCTTACTGACACCTACATCTGAACTTCTTCAGGGGTCCAACTTAGGTTCGCTGATATTTGTTCTTTACATAAATGTTTTTTTTGACTCACTTGCTTGACCAGTGTCTGCTTACGCTGATGACTTGAAGATATTTATATAAGTTAAATCATTAGAAGATGTTTAATTCCCTTTCACTGAGTACTCTTAAATGCTCTTACATATATCATTTACTAAAAAAAATTGATTAAAATCCTGTGATGTTTGATTCCGAAGTCTCTTTTTTGCTCCATATCGAAGAGAGCTGCTCACGAATCTAGAGCAGTTTGGGTATTATCCTGAGAATCATTGGTCGGGTTGGCGATTCAAGTACACTAAAAACTCTGTTTCTGGTTTTGGTTGTTTCTTCACTTCAATTGACTGCAATCAAAATACTTATACGTCACATAATTTGACCACTGAAAAGGTTTCGTTTTTGAAAGGTTCCTTCTTATCGTATGGCTGGTCAATATGCGCTAAGTGTGGTGAACTATTTATACTTACCGCACCACCACGACATTCCTTCCCTACAGATCAGAAGAATGGAACAGAGCGCATTGAATTTGCAGAGGTTGTGATGTACTGAGTTGGAATTGCTTGGTTATTGTCGCTTGTTAATCTAGTAATGTATTGGGAAAGACGCCGATATCGCATATAATATACAAGGTATTCATTCATTAATATTCAATTAATTTTAATTCATATACTATTTTTGCTGCACTTTAAATTTATATTTTTAAAATGCATATAAATATGCAATTTGCAAATTATGCAAATTAGAATATTATTATAGATAAAGCTTTTAATACCGGTTTTACGCTATTAATATTATTTATTAGTCGCAGTTAAATTTAAACACGAAACGTTCGCTACTGGCTCCTGTTTAAACTGCAAATTGCAAACTTAATACAACCCAACGCACTAGCTGTTCGTTAGTCCTAGTCATCTTCCCTAGTCATTGCAACAACAGAATCTGGACAGCCGTATTTTCATTCCTTACTCCCTTTCTTCACAAGAAATTTTCGACGTCCTTCATTAATATTTCCTCTGTCCTTCTTAATTATCAATCATTTTTCAATGTAAGAAAGCTATTTCTCTCCAACCATTTGATTTCTCTTCTTTTGCAATTCTTTGCCAAACAATACTGGTCATTCTATCAGCATAAATCTTGAATCAGAACATATTTTACATATTCTTATTTAAGTTTACATACCTCTATACTGTATTTGAAATTCGTTCCCTGTTTCATACATTCCTTTACCCGGGCTTAGTACCAACACAAGTCATGTTGGGCTCTCTGATCAATTCTGTATAGCGAACAAAATTAACTTAAATAGAGAATACTAATAAAGGAATACCAATAAATTAGTAAAGAATATTTTACACAAATCTCAATAATTCATTGATGACTGAATGGATGACAATAGAAGCTAATTCTTTCATAAAGATTATTATAAGATTGTGTTGTGGTCTACGCTGTATCGCAGCATCACCTTATAAATTTAAGTTAGAATTTTATCAATCAACATTTTCACACCTGAGTTTCAATGAAGATTAGTCTTTAATAAATTATAGTACAACCCAACCCACTAAAAACTCCCCTCTCCACGGTATTACACATAAAGGTATATTTTCGAGGTGTCCATGCTACAAACTCTGCATTTGGATTTATTCCTTTAATACGAAATTGAACACAGCAGTGTTATCTTGCCATTAGGACAGAATTATTGTAACCCTGTCCTCTGCAATCTTTTATGTCTAAACCGTCATTTTTTAATTTGGTTAAAACCATATTTGTAATTTTCTCAGCGGATTTTCCTTTGGTTTCGACAAAGTTCATAAACGATTCTAGAACTTCAATTACTCTGCCATCAATAACTACATATTTAATAATTCAACTAGTTTGATCTTTGTGAGAAATATGTGGTTTACTATCAAATATCATATAAATGTATTTTGCTTGCTTTATTTGATCCATAATATGAGTATGAATTCGTTCTGAATCTTGGTTACAAATAATAAATACTATATTTATTACTTATCTCAATTTTTATTACATGAGCACGTAATATTGGACCGTACTTAGTCAACAAGTCAATAAGCTCTAGAAAATTTCTGTTTTTGCCATTGAATTGATATCTTCTTGATGAACCCTTTTAAGATGAACTTGAAAGGATAAATTTTCGTTTTTCCAAAAATCTAATTATATCAAGTATTCTCGTAAGAATTTCCTTCCATTTTCTGATATCCTCTTCAATGTTTTGTTGTTGTAGATTATCAATCAAGATTATCAAGTTGCACCATATTCAAGTCTTATCTTTATTGCCTTCCATTGAGAAAATATCCGAATGGGCAGTAGACTCAACTCGTGTTGATTTATTTTAGGATTAAGTTTAAACCATTTGTTAAAACCATTTTCTGTGTTAAAATTTGATTGACAAAGATGATCAAATAGTTTACAACAAAAACAATAAATAACCTTACCAGCATTTTACCATTAAGCAAAATTTGAAAAGCCAGTCGCGATTAAGATTTCTTGTTGCATTTTTGATTTTGATAGTATTAACAAGACGTTTTACTCCTTTAATTAAAATGGAATCGTAATTTTGAATTACAAACGGACCTTTACGTACTAGGAATACTCTTGTATTGTCGTCAATCTTGTTAGATAATAATCCAACATCTTTCATAGAAATAAACTGAATAATTTGTAAAGCAGATTCTTCAGCAGAACTTGATGAACTTTTTACTTTTTCGCCAATATGTAAGGCAGATATTTCTGCTTCAACAACAGTGCAGGAGAAGTTCCCCCTATCTTCTCTTCCTCATTCCTTCCTGTCGATTTCCATTTTTTCTTATCATCTTTCCCTCCAGTATTCTTGAACATTTACAACATAACAACGATATAACTTTTTAAAATAATCTCTATATGTTTCATACCTGGATGGGGAGGGAAGGTGCCCCTTTTCTTCTCTTCTTTCTTCCTTCTCGTCAGCTGCCATTCTTTCTTCTTCACTTTCCTTCCAGGTGTTCGTTAACACTTACATAACTGGAGGGGGAAGGGGGGCAATGATCATTTGTTCTTTCTTTCTGTTGGTTTCCAACATAAAACAACCCAACCCAACGCAATGGCAAGACGTGAGTTGGAATAATCTTTTAGATCATTAGACAACCTTAACACCATAAATAAGAAAACCATTAATGAACACAGAAAAGGGCACAATGAACAGCTCTTATCTTATAAGTCTCAAACAGCGCCTTCAGTTTCAGCTTTAGTTCTGCGTGCTAATTTGATAGTGTTATATCGAAGTGTATGGTCTTGATAATTAGGTTAAAACAACTTTTCGTTGGAATATATATTTGAATGCATCTAAAATGTGCGAGTAACAAACTGATTATTTATTTGTATATTTCGGATTGGTTTTAAAAATTAATCATAACTGCAAAAAATGAAATTGCTTTACACATTATTTTGCACCAATTATTTGAATTGCATTTACAGCATGAAAATGGAGCTTTTTCATACCATTTCTTTTAACAAACATTTCTTTATGTATTGTATAATAGAGCCCAACATACGCTTTATATAAGATCTGCAAAGAAATTTAAAACGCAAATTTAATCTTCCATACAATTCTTACATCCGGTGTTATTTGATTGTTTGGAATAAAGTGGTGTTGTTGGTGCCGCCTTGAGTATTTCATTTCAGAAATTAATAAAAGAAAAAAAAATTAACATCCTCATAAACTACATTATATTTGAAATATTAATAAAGTTATTAACCACGTCTTCTAATTCTAACCTCAACTTTTCTAAATTAGGTTTATTTAAAATATTAAAACAGGGTACATTAACCTGACCTTGAGATGAAAATAAGTTTCCATTAACGCCCTTCTTGGTTGTACTTATCTTGTACTTTACGTTGGATACATTTCGCAAAGAATGGCGAACAAAGCAGCTTAACAAGATCAAGTTATTATACAAAATTGCGGCAGGGAGCCGTGGGCATGAGCCGACACGTTTTGTGGTGTATTTCTTAATTAAAACGCGGAAGAGCTCGGCATCACAACGCGGTGAGTCAGTCTCCGTTGTACCTGGTCGTTCTGCGAGTTAACGATGATTAAAGAATCCTGCAACGCCGCTGCAAGAGATGGAATGCTCTTAGTCACGCACCGGATTGGCGAATATACCGTAATGTAACTCAACACGTTCGTTCACAAGATGTTATTTATTAACCTGATACAAGAATAATATTTTACATATTTTTGTCCAAAATAAAAAAAAAAATAAAAACAAATTGGATCGAAAAGATTTCGGAGATTTAACTTCCCTCTATTACATCATAAGATTATGTAATGTTGGAAGCTAAATCTGATTTGCTGGGAGCTACTGGTCCATTAGGAAACACGCATCTCCCCTTCAGATAGGTATATATTTGAAGCAATACGTTTTGGGTTTAATCTTCGATCGAAGCATTAGTCAAGCCCACATTAACATATCTTGCATCTATGAATCAATATCTTATCAGAAAATTAGCTCGATTAATCTACGTAGAGAACTGGTTCGGTCCTTCAGGGCTACGTTAAATCCCGCCATCAATCACAGTTGGACTTTAAAAAGGGAACCAATCTGGTCGCTTCGAGCACTGTAAGCCCTTTCTTTGGGAAGTTGAAATTTTATCAATCTTTTACGATGGCATTAAAAAAAAACTTTTTTATTTTAATGTATTTAGGATTTAATCAAACACTTCTTCTAATCTTATTAGCGAGTAAATCTTAACGCGTTGAGTGGTAAAGTGAGCTTTATGTGTAGAGGGATCGTTAGAATGTTAGTTTGTCTCACCAACGCAGGTGGTGTTTGTTTTCGAGTGGTTGGTAATTACAATCGTAAACAACTTGACGTGGTCTATGAATCGCCCTGTAGAGTGAATGTCCATCCTCGAAACCCATTTGAATTTTAAAATTTCAACGACGGCTACGCGTTATGTGTTTATGGTAATTCGATCAATTTACTGGTCCGGGAGATTGACGGATAATCAACTCAGGTACGAAGTGATTGGTTTCGAGCTTCGGGCAATTTATGGAGGACATAGAACTTAACAAGTTTATAGGAAATTTCTAACGTTATGAAAGCTTTTTTTGAACAAACCACAAATAAATTGTTATTCTTTTCGACATAAAATGTCTCAATTCAAAGATGAATATCATGAATAAAAGATGTTTTCTTGGAGGAATGTCGTTGATCTTTCCTCGAAATCTTGGAATTTACGGTTATTTTTTAATCCGTCTAAGGCAAGTAGTAAAATTAAAAAAAGACATTTATTGTGTAGTAAATAAGTAAAGGTGGTAAATAAATTGAAGTAAAAGATTTGAAAATTGACCTGCAAATCAGTTGACTAACAACCTATTTTCCTGAAAACAGACTTTATTCCTATTCCAAATTGGGCTTTGCCACGGCAGTCGCAATAGAATCGACTCGATGGACCTTCCCAATGAATTCGGAACGGTCTATAATTATTCTCAACAGTTTGAAGAGATCAAGCGATAAAACGGAATTATCTCGGTCCGGTAAATGCTGCCTCATCTGTATGGGCAGTCAGTTCGATATCTGGGTGAATAAATTCCTATAGTACTAGGTACAGAGAGAAAGAGAGAGAGGGCATAATTGCAATGGCGCGTTGTTACCATTGGACGGTTGATTAATCGGGCAACGTTTTCCGATTATTTCGGAAACAAAGTGTGTAATTTGAGAACATATACCAAAAGAGGACAGGTCAATTATTTCCGCGACAATAATTGGTCTAAGATAACAAGCTCGGTTCGGTGAGGTGAGTGGTTGAATTCTTCAATTCATTATCGCTCTACTCTACGGGACAGCTTTTACATTACTCGGGCTCAACAATTACGAAGTCTCGAAGTTGAACGGTGGCAACGAGAGAATGCCAAGCAATCTAGCCTGCAATTAGATGCCAGAGTTTTCGGGTAAAAGCTCAAGTGGACCACGGTGAATGGTTCACAATTAGAGACCCTCAAGTTGTGGGCCATATAATTTATGGCGATTTTAGAACTAATATATCAGGAATTACAAGTAATATTATATGCTAAAAAGAGCTGGAGAGTATAAAAATGCTGTTTTAAACAAGCTTCGGAAATATTTTTATGCAATTTAAACAACAGAGTAAAACGAAAATAGAATATGAAACATTTTATTCAAAAATATTTACGAAAAGCTTCTATCGATTACATTCGCAAATATGTTCACTTTCATATGAAATCCACTATCCACTAAAATTAAAACTACAATTTTAAACTTCGGTAAAATAATGCTTTATTGTCAAGTAAGAAACGATAATTAAAATTGTAGTTTGGATTTAATTGGGTGATGAATTTCATATGAAAGTGTCAAAAATATCATCATGAATACATATCTCAAAACTAAGTATTCATGGTGAGGAGACTACGAGAAGATTTCTCCAGATCCTGTATTTCCTCAAAGATCAGCCACGTGAGTTATTGAGAATCATTCCGAGCAAAATCAGTAAGATCTCTCAACAAGGGAAAATCTCAATAAACGAAAAAATAAACTTTGCATTCCATTTTAACTTCGTAATATTACTGTTAGTTAAACTATATATATATATATAATATATTTCTATTTGGAAAAATAGTGGAAAAAAATTTAAAAATAAAGTAAAATACAAAAACGCTAATCTATAAAATATTTTGCCATAACGTTTTTTTTTTTCATTACAATATATGAAAACAGTGCATAAGCTACATTTTGACTGATGACTTAGATTAAATATGTTCCAAACCACATTATTCGTATCTGCTCTCTCCATAACATATTTCACCCAGTGTGATCCTATATTTAAGAGACGACTATTACGTCGTAAAAAATATTCGTTTCTTTTTAATTGGGTCGTTACCGTGGATATTCTCTCATTATGTGTCCTTTTCTTCGAATGTTTGCTACTTTTAGTTTTGTGCGTCAGCAGCCCAAGTGTAACATTTCGCCGAAATTCTAGCAAAAAAGTTTTTTGAAAGCTAGAATGTAGATATAATATTACGTAAGATTTTTACTTTTAGTTCCAGAAGAATTTGAAACAATCAAGCACTGAATGGCAGTTAAAATTAGAACTAACACCAGAATGTTTTGGTTTGGTGCCTGAATTTTTCTTGTACTAGGTCTAGTGTTAGTTCTAGTTTTAATTCTTGTTAAGCCCTAGACTGTTATAAATTCTTAAGGAACTAAAAGTATTATTATAGCTTTAGTGCCACAATGAATAGTTTCTGCGATATAGTACTTTACAAACTAATTAGCAACTTTGTATATTTCAATGAAAGTAAAACTGGAACTAATACTAGACCTAGAAGTAGTAAGTTTTGGATTTAGCCGTGCATCTGAAAACTTTAGACTAGATCTTTCTAGTACTAGGTCTAGTGTTAGTTCTAGTTTTAATTCTTATTAAGCTCTAGATTGTTATAAATTTTTGCGGAACCAAAAGTATGACTAATACGAGACCTACAACCTAGCTTTGGTACTTACTCTAGACCTAGAACTAAAAACATTAAGGTTTAGCCGTACGTCTCTTAAGACAGCTAAAACCTAATGTTTCTAATTGTAAGTCTAGTGTTAGTTCTAAAGCTAAGTTAGGTTGGTTTGGATTCCATCTTAAGAAACGCACTGCTAAATTCGAATCTTCCCAGTACTAGCTGTAGTGTTAGTTCTAGTTTTAATTTGATACAGGTACACCACAATTTAAAACTGAATAATAACTAAAAATAAAGCTAACACTAACGCTAATAAAGCTAATCCTAGACCTAAAACGAAAAACACTTAGGCTTAGCCGTACCAATTTCTTAGGACAGAACCCAATCCAATCCAACTCAACCCAACCTACCTCCAGAACTAACACTAGACATAGAACTAGAAACATTAGGGTTTAGCCGTCTTAAGAGTCTAGTCGTCTTAATACTAGGTTTTTTACTAGGAACCTTTTTGAAAGAAACCTTCTGAAGAATCTTCTTGCGTTCTTGAAATGTGATTTTCGGTATTACCATGAAAATTTGAAATAAATTGAATCATTTTGTTGTCTCTCTGCTTGAAACACCCTATATTCTTGAATTAAGTCTATAATCATAATCGACTAAAATTATCCATGCTGCAAGAATTATGAATTAAATAAAAACCATAAAATGCTTTTAACTTGCTTTTTTACTTACTGTTGTACCAGTTTCGACACAAAACACATAATAATGCAATCAAAAATGTATAAAATGTATTTTTTTAAATGAACACTAAGAAGGGCCGAAATCTTAAAAAGTGAAAAATACTCACAGTCAGCGAAATTATATGCATTGTAGAATCATAGAGTGCGAAAAAATAACGCTTGATGGATGTTGAAGAAGATAAAAATGGAAACCATGAATATTCGAAAGGCACACGTTTCGTGAACGTGTTGTAAAAAGTGTTATCTATTAGAAAAAATTTTAAATTTGTGATGAAATATTTGAAATATGGAATTAAATATGGCAAGTCACAAAGTAAAAGTTTAAAAAACTTACTTGATAAGTTAATATAATCGAAAAATTATATGAAGTGGTGGTGAAATGAGAAAAGAACGAAATGAAAGAGAAAGATGAAAAATGGAAAAGAAAGATGAAAACTATGAAAATGAAAAATAAGTAAAATGTGATGTTAACAAACCCCCTCTTTTGAAATTTAATGAATATTGTTAAAATCTGCGTTATGTTCCGTTTCTATTTTATGTTTGTAAAGATTTCATTGAATATTGTTTTTATGTTCACTGATTCTGTTTTCAAGTTTTCGGCCGGTTTGATCCATATAAATACTACTAACGATTTTGGTATAAATTTCTTGTTTGGTCTTGTAGTTCGACATACGAACTTGTCTTCTTTTAGATTCCGTACAAGAGGTACAGAAGAAAAAATTATCGAAACATTCTTTTTAGTCAGAGATAATACAATTTTCTTTAATTCTTCATCTTTGCAAACTTTTTTTTAGTAAAATATTAGCTTTCTGGACAGCAAGTGCGATATGATGGGTTTCATGGGGTTGTTTTGCCTCATTTCAGGCTAATTTCCTCGTGCTGAAATATAGCGTCGCAAATATTTCATTTAGAATAAAAGGTTGAGTTTAAACAATTTATCGGATTTAGTAGGAGTCAGATTGTGATTGTCGTTGCGATACAAGCTTGATAAAATCTTATCAAATTTATATCGGGATATAGTTTGTGATCATGCGAATTTCTAGATGATTTCTAGATGACCAATATTGTTTTCAAGAATACAACTTATTATAGCGAAAGAACTGATTTATACCAACAAATGCATAACATTCTTCTTCTATAAACTCAAGACTTCTGTTCCTTTGAGTGGGGTATAAATTTTACTGATAAACGATAGTTTCGGTAACAGGCCTAAGAATGTTAAGAAAACATCTACTGCTTAATTGCAGTATGAAAAATGTTCGTAAACAGGATTTTCAACTAAATTATATTCAAGTAGTTCAAAACATAAATTTCATGTTCGCCGTTTTCGATCGTTACTTCTTTCATTATCTTCTATAGATAGTGTTTCATTTACCATCTCTTCTAATAAATTATCTTCAATAACTCCCATCTGATCCATAGACATAAAGTCGATGATCTTATCAGTTCCAACCTTTTCTAAATCTTCACCTTCCTCATCAGTTTCTGTGTTGTTATCAATGATGATGTTTTCCAACTCATCGAACGATTTATTCGTTTCTTCAAGGAGTTCTTCACCTATGAGAACCTTATTTTTCCTTCGTGACATTTTTATTGAGTAAAAAGAGATAACATAAAAAAACAGTGATATGAAATAAATTCACCGAAGCACAAACCAAATCAGTTTAATGGGTCTTCTGAGTCCAATATATAGAAATAGTCGTATATTTGTAAAATTTTTGCTTATTTTTAAGAAGAACCATCCACTACACCATGTAAAATTTTTGTTGTAATAAATCAAATATCAAAAGTTACTTTTTGTTGAAATTCATAATAATTGCAATACAAATGTTTTCAATTTATACCTACTCGGACGTGTAGCCTATCATGTGCACTGATTTTCTGTATCTACCAATAACTGTTACTCGTTGTATTGTTACAAATAGTCTTTTTATAGGCAATAAATAACGTATCTACTTTCAGTGCCGTTAGGCAAAAAGGTATTTTAAGGTTTGTATCTAATTTGTTTGGAATCATGTTTGCTCATATGGTACTCTATATTTCATTTTGTCCGTATAAGTATCTATTGATCAAAATGAGTCATAATGCTTCACAAAAAAAACACAAGTTGTTTATTTTTCCAAAATATATAAAAAATTGTGCATATTGGTGATGATAAAACAAAACTTTGATCGCAGTCAGTAGGATTCGAACCTACGCTCCCAGAGGGAATCTGATTTCTAGTCAGACGCCTTAACCGCTCGGCCATGACTGCGTGTAAAAACAATGAGTGGAGAAATTATTTGGCAAAATTTCATACTAAATCCCAAAATAAAGCAATATCTATTTACTGATAAGCAATAATATTCCCCAAAACTAATGAAACGGATGCTTGAGATATCAAGGTAATAAATAAATAAATCTCCTACGAGATATTTGGTTCTCTTATACAGTAACCAATTCACCTTTCTCAATGGGACATTTATTTTTATAGTTACGCACTATGTTAGAAGTAGAGTTGCACTACATCATTTGATACACAGTGTTGATCCATTACATAGTTAAATAATTCTATGAATGTCTGAAGGAGCTCAGATTGATGATATATGAGTTTTAAAGCTTTTCTAATGTCTATTGTACACGATAAGTACACATAATATATCTTTGTCAATGAAAGAAAACAGTTACCCGATTTTTTTCCAAACACCTTCCTAAGATGTGAGTCTTCAGGCGCACGGCTAAACCGAAAGTTTCAGTGTTTAGTTCGCTGCAACTATATAATAATTTAGGACTAAGTAACAATTAAAAATCACTAACGCTAGAGATAACATCTAGAACGAAAAACTTTTGGTTTTAGGCGTACATTTCTTAAGACGGAACCCAACCTAGTTTCAAAACTAAGACTAGATTTAAAACTGGAAACATTAGGGTTAAGCCGTCTTAAGAGTTGTACTGTAAGTTTTCCAATTTTTCAAGAAAGTTAATAATTAAAAAAACATCAGATGTATTTAAGGCACCGCTAAAAAAAAATCGATTATTTACGGAGCCGTAATCGAAAAAAGATTGGAATCTTCTGCAAGTTAAGTTTTTTAGTGTAAGGGTACTAACATTTTACGTTGTCGTAAAGAGAATAATAATCTATCAACAATCAGGCAACAAATGGATAACTTTTTGTGGATACTAAGATAACTTTGCTATTTCATCGATGTTTATATTTCGCTTTTCTGATACTTCATATGCAACTTCTATGCTCGGTTTCTTGTACGTTATAGTATTGAGTAGATATCGAAGCGATAGTTATTGGATCGATATCTTCTACCGAGTCGATACCTACCGACCACTAGGCGGTGTTCTGGTAGGAACTAATCGACAAATATTGCACACAATAGTTATCGAACGGTTTTTGACAGTTTTATCAAAAAATCAATTACTTGTTTATTTCCGGTGGCGGTAAAAATTCTGAATAACAATTCCTAAAATTATTTATTTATTATATTTGAGATGAAAACTGGACAAGCGTAGCGAAGCATCCAGTAATAAAACACAATAAATAATACAAACAAATTATTTCTTAACAAAAATACAAAATTACTGGACAAGAAATTAATAATAATGAAAATTAACAAAAGAAAATCAAATAACGAAAATGATTAGTAAAAAAACATAATTAATAAATAAGAAAACATTTTAAAGGCTCAATTACACAGAGAATAGTTGTGGGTAAATTATATTTCAGTCAATATCAATAATTTTTATCTCAAAAACGAATAAAGATTTTCTAATTTGGTTCTCACCATGACAAAATAGACACTTGCCTCTACAAATTTTGAATGTAACATTAAAATATCTCAAGAATTCGATTTTTGGTGATTTTTAATTTAACTTGAGATAGCCATAAATGTTCACGTCGAATTCAATGATTTATATCACAAAAGCGAATAAGGATTTTCAAGATGCGCTTTAAACACGAGAAAATAGACTCTTTCCTCTGTAAATCATGAATAATTCATTAAGATATCTTAAGAATTCGATTTTTTGTGATTTTCTTAAAACAAGATTATTAATTTCAAAAATCATAAAAAATTAGGTTAACTTTAATAATCTTTATCTCAAAAACGAATAAAGATTTCCTAATTTGGTTCTCACCATGACAAAATAGACACTTGCCTCTATAAATTTTGAATGTATCATTAAAATATCTCAAGAAGCCGTAAATGTTCACCTTGAATTTAATAATTTTTATCTCAAAAAGAATAATGATTTTCAAGATCCGCTTTCATCACGAGAAAATAGGCAGTTTCCTCTATAAAATATGAATAGTTCATTAAGGTATCTTAAGAATTCGATTTTTTGTGATTTTTTTAAAACAAGACTATTAATTTCAAAAAATCGTTAAGAAACAAGTTAACTTAAATAATCTTTATCTCAAAAACGAATAAAGATTTCCTAATTTGGTTCTCACCATGATAAAATAGGCACTTAACTCTATAAATTTTGAATATATCATTAAAATATCTCAAGAATTCGATTTTTGGTGATTTTTAATTTAACTTGAGATAGCCGTAAATGTTCACCTTGAATTTAATGATTTATATCTCAAAAAGAATAATGATTTTCAAGATCCGCTTTCATCACGAGAAAATACACACTTTCCTCTATAAAATATGAATAGTTCATTAAGGTATCTTAAGAATTCGATTTTTTGTGATTCTTTTAAAACAAGATCATTAATTTCAAAAAATAGTAAAAAAATAAGTTAACTTAAATAATTTTTATCTCAAAAACGAATAAAGATCTCCTAATTTGGTTCTCTCCATGATAAAATAGACACTTAACTCTATAAATTTTGAATGTATCATTAAAATATCTCAAGAATTCGAATTTTGGTGATTTTTAATTTAACTTGAGATAGCCGTAAATGTTCACTTTGAATTTAATGATTTATATCTCAAAAACAAATAATGATTTTCAAGATCCGCTTTCAGCACGAGAAAATAGACAGTTTCCTCTATAAAATATGAATAGTTCGTTAAGGTATTTTAAGAATTCGATTTTTTGTGATTTTTTTAAAACAAGATCATTAATTTCAAAAAATCGTAAAAAAATAAGTTAACTTAAATAATCTTTATCTCAAAAACGAATAAAGATCTCCTAATTTGGTTCTCACCATGATAAATTAGACACTTAACTCTATAAATTTTGAATGTATCATTAAAATATCTCAAGAATTCGATTTTTGAAGATTTTTAATTAACTTGAGTTATCCATAAATGTTCACGTTGAATTTAATGATTTATATCTCAAAAACGAATAATGATTTTCAAGATCCGCTTTCATCACGAGAAAATAGACAGTTTCCTCTATAAATCATGATTAACTAAATTTTGAATGTTTCATTAAAATATCTCAAGAATTCGATTTTTGGTAATTTTTAATTAACTTGAGATAGCCATAAATGTTCACGTTAAATTTAATGATTTATATCTCAAAAACGAATAAGTATTTTCAAGATCCGCTTCCATCACGAGAAAATAGACACTTTCCTCTATAAATCATGAATAAATCATTAAGATATATTAAGAATGCGATTTTTCGTGGTTTTTTAACATAAGATTATTAATTTCAAGAAATCATAAAAAATTAGGTTAACTTAAATAATCTTTATCTCAAAAAAGGAATAAAGTTTTTCTAATTCGGTTCTCAACATGATAAAATAGACAAAATAGCAATTATTATAATGAATCATCATAGGTGAGTTTGGTTAATGTCCAGAATTTTTAGAGTATGGGTGTTTGGATGATCGTGAAATTGATAAAATCGACCTGAATTTTTTTGAGATACAATTCTATGAGAAGATGTTCGAATTTTACCTAATACATGTAATTATATTTTTGCCAAATTTTATCTTCCTTCCAGGATTTTTGTTTCTTCCCGTGTTAGAAAGCAATCAAAACGCAGAAATTCTAAAATACTCATGAATCCATCAGCAAACATTTCCTCCCACAGATAGTTCTTGTTTTCGAGTAATATCCGGAAACCTCCAGTAATTAGTATGATTCCAAAAAATTCCTTCAATTAAAATAAAGGGATTCATTAATATTTTCCCCATTCTTTCTTCAAATATGGCAACATTTCCAATGCAGATATTGTATAAAACTACACATACAGAAATTGATGTAAAAGTAAATCGTCTTATGTTTTAATCGTATTCTTATCGATAGGCAAGGAAACCTCCTTTTTAAAAATTTTAAAATAATGCACAATGTTTAATTACGTAAAGATTTATGTACACTTAGCAGCAGAAGTCTGCGTACAAAAAACTTCTAACACTTTAACTGAAAAAATAAGGGTCATGATCTAATGTGATAAACTTCAATTTTTTTTTTTATTTTGTGTATTAACTACATATAATTCTATTAACAAAATATGCATCAATAAAACAGAAATATTAGTTACAAAAAAATTAAAATTAAAAATTCTCCAAATAATGCCTATGCAAAAATCTGCGTACAAATAAAGGCACCTTCTCCAAAATATACTTATTTACTTAAATACGTAGTTGGCGATGTACGCTTTCCGATTTAAATAAAAGATAATCGGTGTCAATTATATTAGCAGAGGCTTAGAAGCTAAAAGTTAGAATGGACACGAAAGGAAAGGAAATTGAATTGGGAGAGAGAAAAATTATTGTAAAGTTATGGAAAGAGGGAAAATCTTTTCGAAAAATAGGAGAAACTGTCGGCAGGTCACACTCTTCCATTCAAAGAGTAATTAATAATTATAAAGACACTGAAGATTACCTCTCACGTCCGCGATCTGGTAGACCACCCCTTTTAACAAACCGAGAGAAGCGAAAAATTGTACAGCAGGTTAGAAAAGAACCTAGGCTGACGGCAAAAAAATAGTAGAAAATGTACAAGAAGAATTTCATAAAACTATCAGCAAAGATACGGTGAGAAGGACGTTAAAAAAAGCTAACTATCACAGTCGCGTTGCACGAAAAAAGCCATTTGTGTCAGAGGTCAATCGTCAGAAGCGGATCGCCTTTGCAAAAAAACTCTTAGACAAGCCCATTGAATTCTGGGAGAAAGTTCTCTTTACAGATGAGAGCAAATTTTGCATTTTCGGCATTAAGGGTAAACAACTTGTATGGAGAAAACCTAATACTGCCCTTAATCCCGAAAATTTGAAAGCGACTTAAGTGCACTTTGGTGCACTTTATGTGCACCAAAGGGGTGGGAAGGTTGGTTTTCATAACATCGACAATGGACCATAAAATGTATATAGACATTTTAAAAGAAAATTTGAAGCCTAGCATCGAAAACTTGGGCTTGGACCCCAAACATTGCGCCGACAACACTAAGCTTGGGCTACTATGGAATACCCCAAAGCAACTGAAAACACCTCCACCATCGCCGGACTTGAATCCCATCGAACACCTCTGGGATTTACTGGAACGCAAGATTCGGCAACACAACATAACGTCGAAGGAAACGTTAAAAAATGTTATGATTGAGGAATGGGCCAAAATCAGTTCGGACGAAACGAAGAAATTATGCACTCCATGCCTAAACGTTTAAGAGAGGTCATTAAACGTAAAGGTTATCCGACCTCATATTAATATAGAAACAATGATCTCATTTATGAATTTTTTATAAATACTGTCCTGACTTGTACGCAGATTTTGCATACCCGTTATTTGTAGAATTTTTAGTTTTGATTCTTTTCTCTAACTACTGTTTCTGTTTTGTTGAAGCATATTTTGTTAATAGAATTATATGTAGTTAATATACAAAATAAAAAAAAATCAAGTTTATCACATTAGATTATGACTCTTATTTTTTCAATTAAAGTATTACAAGTTCTTTGTACGCAGACTTCTGCTGCTGAGTGTAAATATAAATTATAAAATAGAAACTATCACTTTTGTCATACGTCATTGTCGTTAATCACACTTATCAAGTCGATATAGGTACTTGTTGCATGCGATACAGTTATCGGTTCGATATCAGTCCGATATCTCCTATATGGCCCTCTCAGAAACCCAATTGAGGGATTTCGCTCGAGTTATCACAATATCGGTTCGATATCGACATGTGAGAAACCGGCCATTAGTGTATTAAATTTTCATTTAAGTTAAGATTTATTACTTCACGTTATTTCATTTTGGTTGTGCTACAAAGATGTGTTTGCATCTATTGGTCAAAATGATACATAACGCTACACAAAAATATTAAATATAAAAACTTGTTTATTTATCACAAACATATAACAAAATTGTGCATGTTGGTGATGACAAAAAAAGAACTTTCATCGCAGTCAGTAGGATTCGAACCTACGCTCCCAGAGGGAATCTGATTTCTAGTCAGACGCCTTAACCGCTCGGCCATGACTGCATGTAAAAGTAAAGATTGGAGAAATTATTTGGCAAAATTTCATCGTAAATCCCAAAATAAATCAATATTAAGTATTATTATCAATTTACTGATAAGCGATAATATTCCCCAAAAGTAAAAATGAAATCAATGCTTGAAATATCAAGGTAATAAAAAATCCCCTACGAAATGTTATCATTGTGGATAAATATTAGTTTTTATAGTTATTTGGTTCGCTTATCTAGTAAATAATTCACCTTTCTCAAGGGGAAATTTATTTTTATAGTTACACATTATGTTAAAAGTGGAGGGCGATGAAGTCATGAGTAAATATTGAAGGGTAACAAAGAACTTTAATCTCCGTGCTCCTAAAATATTCATAAGAACAAATCAATATGGCCATCATACATTAATTATAATTTCATATAAGGTGATAAATAATTCATTCTCTAAATTTAATTCGATTTTTCGGTAATAATTTGGAAATTAACTTCGGATTGAGATATAAAGTCAACGTTGTTTGAAACAGCTAGAAAGCAAAAACGAACGGGGTCAGAGTGGTAAAACCGCCGTCCAGTGACTTTAACAAAAGTGAACAACGGAAGAATATCCACTCAAATGCAAATGACTTTCCGGTCCGCCCTCGTAAATTCCAAAGAGTCGAAATAAAACGATCAGTTCGTTCGTTCGCGCAAAGTGCGAGGTTTCCCGTTACTGAGTTGGGACGCTGGCTGTGGTGGTAACTAAAACCAAGCCAACATCTGTCAAACTGGTCCAAACTGGTCGTTTCCAAGTCTAATGGGCACCGGCGAGGCATCTCCACTTATCTTCTTGTTTATGCATGAGCTAGCACCCGATCCAGGCGTGTGTAAGCAGGACAATTAGTAGAGCTCGCTGCGGTTCCAAGGCTTTTCTCTTGCGCTAGATACGCCTTGTTACCCCGTTTCAAACGGCTTCAGCAGAACGACCGTGTCCCCACGGTATGTCTCGTCCTTCCCCACCAACTATATAGACAATGGCAATTTACCAACCGCTTCCTACTATCTTCTAGAGACATTTTTAATTGAATTATCGAGAATTTGTAGCACACGCGATCTCCGCCAGATGCGCTCCACTGCACCAACTGCTGTTCAAAGACAATATTTTTTAGGTAATCATTATTCGTTATCGAGTTTATTTTCTACGCTATATTGGAAAATTAACAAAAAAATAGTACTCTAAACGCTCAACCCAAAAAAGTTTTGTGATGCCATTTTTCTTTCGGGATAGACAATAATCGGATATGGGCGGATCGATATCGGATTGGAATAGGTACTATTTGTAACAAAAAAGAAGAACTTCCCCAGAGAGATACAGAAGGGGTGAGTAAAAAACAGTTGACAGGGAAGGATGAATGAATCGTGAGAAGCGAAAATACTCACTTGTCACAGACCCGCTTCCGGTACTTTTTTTTCTCAAAGAATCTGCGCCTCCTTTACGGTGAATATTCTTATATAAAACCTAAATTCCACCCTAACAGTAAAGTTACTTTGTTCTCATTTCCTGGCAGAGGTATATTGAATGGCCATATGTTTTTAATAAAAAGACATTTTAATAAAAGACTAGGAGTATTTTATTAAAAAATTGAATAAATAGATCTGTTGTTGTTTATAATGATAAAGTTTTTTTTGCTTAAATTTAGTATGATGAGTATAAAAGTAGTCTTGTACGTCTCTTAACAGTTCTAATTTAATCTAGTTTACAGTAAATATCATTATGTTGTATATTTTTGTATATCATTTGTGTATTAACATCTACTTATTTATTGACATGTAAACGCTAAATTCATAAAAAAACGTAGCACTGAATATTATGACAATTTTATTAATATCTTTGCTTTACGTTACGATCAAAATTTAAGAAATAATTCCGGAGGCTATACCAAGGTTGGAAATTGAATACAAACTGCAGAGCGAGTAAAGCGGATTTAGACTTGAACACAGTACGTAAGACCACCACTTCATTCTGCAGTAAATAATTGTAAAAGGGTTATATAAAAACAAAATAATATACTTTGTCTTTATTTATTTATTTATTGTCACCGAGAAGAGTTTAGATACCATCAACAGTGATGGATGATAATTTACCATACCCAACCCAACTTAAAGGGTAGGTAAGTAAAATTTGGATACCTACAGGAAGTAGGGTGTTATACCTGTTTATTACTCCCTCGTTAAAGAATTCCCTTATAAAATTAAGGTATTTGCCTAAATCGACCTGTCCAATCTTGTTTCGTCGATTAGTGACTATTAGATTTAAATTGAAGAGAAAATATTTCCGGTTGTGACATAAACTTAAATGAAAACGATGTTGTCAATATTTTAAAATAATTTTAAGAGACAAGAGCGTGTTTTGAAGCCACTACATTTTGCAGCTGAATTACTAAATTCATTAAATCAAGGTACGAATCTTACTCAAGAACAACAAATTGATGCAATAAATTTATATATAAAGTAATCGTTGATATGAACGTTAAGTCCCTTGAAAATGTTGTGACAGATTTAGCAAAATACCACTCAAAGCACAAATTTTCCAAACGCTTCCTCTTTAGTTATATCTACTCTACATCTCCAGATTGTTGGTGGTTTCATCGGCGGAAACTGAAAAATCATTTAAAACTTTGTCGTTCATTCATCATAAAAAACAGGGCTGAGTTTGTATGAAGATTATAACTCTTGGGTCAAGCTTATCATATTCTCATATGTCCACAAGAAGACCATTTTGTTGAGTGAAAAAGAAAATAGATAGTCTCATAGCAAGTATATACGTATTCTTGATAATACCTGAGCATCTTAATGTTGCGGTAACAATCTCATTTTCTTACAATATGTGTATTGATATCTTGAAACTAGAATATGTTGTACCAATAATTCTATTCACTTGCAATATGTTTCGCGCGGAAATAGAACATAGAATTTTATAGTGACTCTAGAGCTGCAATGGATTTATTTAGCACGTCGATAATAAACAATTAAGGTTAGCGTCATATCTCAATCACTTTTGATTATGATCATAAACATCCATTTACTTATGGCTGTTTATAATTTTGTTGATCCATTTACATCTATTACGATTTATAACAATTTTAGCATACTCTCAAAGATTTCAGATAATGGTAACTATATTCAGACTATTAGAGACATATTTTAGACAGTTTTTGGTCATTGATGTCTAATCTTTAGACAATTATTAGCTATTAGAGATATATTTTATACAAATTTTGTATGATTTTGAACAATTCGTGGACGATTTTAGGCAACTTTAGACAATTATAGGCTATTAGGACATATTTTCGATAGTTTCTGATGATTTTAGACAGTTTTCATGATTTTAAATAACTTTAGACAATTTTAAATAACTGGATTTTAGACAATTTGTGGATGATTCTAAACTACTTTTGAGTGATTTTAGGCAGTTATTAATGATTTTAAACAATTTTAGACAATTATAGCGGATTGAGTCATAAATATGTCTTGTCTTAGTCAATTCTTTCATAATTTTAAAAACTTTTTAACGATTTTAACCAACTTTAGACAAAAGCTTACTCGTTACTTGTATCTACTCTACTTCCCCAGTTCCTTGGTGAAGAGAACTGGAGGGGGCACCAGTTTCATTGGCTGAGACTGAATCATTTAAAATTTTTTCGTTCATTCATCATAAAAAACAAAACTGATTAACAACCGAAAGAGCGGATAAGATTACGTACGTACACTGAGAGAAAATATTCTTGAACGAAAATTATTAGTCTTGGCTCAAGCTTATCATATTCTCATACATCCACAAGAAGATCATTTCATTGAGTGAAAAAAACCACATAATCTCACAGCAAGTATATAAGTATGTAAGTATGTATTTGGTCATATAAGTATATCAATTATATTGAAACAAGAGTGTCTCAATGTCGCGTCAACAATCTCATTTTCTTGAAATAAGTGTATTGATATCTTGAAACTAGAATACGTTGGTGATGTACCAATAATTCTATTGTCTTGCAATAACTATGTTAGCAATCTTGAAACAAAAATATAGGTTTCACACAGAAATAGGACATAGAATTTTATAGGGATGCTAGAGCTGCATTAGATTTGATATTTGGCACATCGATAATAAATCAATTTTTTTAAGGGTAGTGGCATGTCTCAATCACTTTCGGCTATGGTCATATACAGTCATTTATGTAAGCACGTAATTTCATTCAAATTTGTGAGTCATATTACAATTTTAACGTACTCTCAAAGATTTCAGACAATGCTAACCATATTCAGATTATTAGAGACATATTTTCGATAGTTTCTGATGATTTTAGACAGTTTTCATGATTTTAAATAACTTTAGACGATTTTAGACAACTGGGTTAATTTAGATAATGTTGGATGATTTTAAATAATTTGTGGATGATTCTAACTTAATTTTGGATTATTTTAGATAGTTATTAATGATTTTAAACAATTTTAGACAATTATAACGGTTGATTTTAGACACTTTTTAACGATTTAAACCAACTTTAGACAAGTTTAGACAACCGATTTAATTTAGATAACCTTGCGTTTAAACATCTTGTGGATTTTAAACTAATTTTAGTTGAGTGTAAATAGTTAGTTGATTTTAGAAATTCTTCTTGAAAGTCCCTCATAACTCCTCTCAGTGTAGCTCTGGACACATCTGCATCAAGATCAAATTCGAATGTAGTAAGTCGGAATAAGAACCAAAAGATCTTCATATTCTGCCGATTGCACAACTTTCTGAAGATGAAAATGATAGCGTAAATAGTGTTGAGGAATTCAACTTCGGCTACTGAATGTGATTTAGAAACAGACTAATCAACAAAGAACCTGAACATAAACCGGGTACTTGCCCATCACTGACCATCTACAAAGAAGCGCTTATGGAAATTATTAGAGTGACACCATGTAAGCAGTAAGAACTTAAAGAAATACTACATATAGCTTACATAATCTTGAGCCACTAAATATTGAGATATGTATATTTGCGTACAACGTAATGCTGACCGCTTATCACAAAGGGCAGTTTCAGTTTAATCTGAAAATTTAGAACGAAGCAGCACGACAATCGGGATGGCAAATGAATATATGCAAAGCTAAGGTACTGAAAATCACGCAGTCATTCTCACTACTTAAGATATGGATGTCCATATAAATGAGCATGAAGATTAAAGCAAGTTCCTCGGTACCATTATAAATTACAGAGGAAACAATGTAAGCTAATAGATTGTATTATGCTCTAAACAACATAAGATTTTTACACATCGAACTTATATTTAAATAAATGAAACTGACTTTACTGACTACATTTCAAAATATAATCCGGTGGTTCTATATAGAATCTAAAATTAAATACTCTCTGAATACAAAAAAATACAAAATCGAAATAGTTCAGATGAAGTATTTAAAAAGCGTCGCGAAAGCTAAAAGAACCGACAAAGTGAGATATAAATAACATTATAACAAGTTACGATGGTTTGGGCTGTTAAGCAAAATTGGCCCATCAAAACTTGAAAAATAGTTTGGAGAACGATAACATTCTCGCTGAAAGAAATATTCAAATTATTAAACGTCATTTTAATAATTCCGCTATTTTACAGATTTTACATCTGGTGCTAAAACCACAATAAAGTGGTAACAAAGCCCAAAGATGGATAGACGACATAAAGAAAATTCCGACAAGCAGATGGGTTGAGGTGGCTACCTCAACCCATCAGAAAAGAGAGACATGGAAGTACATTAAACAGGTGTTCGTCCTGAAACGTACAAAAGGTGATTGAATAGAGAACGATAGTGATGAGATATTATGCTGGAGATGAGATACGAAATCTAATATTTCAGTCATGGTACCGAAAACAATCGTGAACGTTTTTAAAGCAACCCAACCTGTCTTCATCCAAGACAATTAATGCATACAACCAGTTATGACGCGCAGACTGGAAACCAGCGTGAAAAAGGTTAAAACTAATTGAAGGTAATACAGAAAAAAGATTTTGCACAAGAAACAGCAAAATTTGTAATGGATGACCATCCATTACCTAACCAGACAAGACTACATTAGATGTGACATTTTGGCTGCAAAGAATTACAAAGCCCAGTGTGGACAGTCCTTCAAGAAGGTGGATAGACGATATGAACAAAATTACGAAAAGCAGATGGTTTGAGGTTGGCCAAGGAGAGTAACACAGAAGTAGAAAAATGGGTGAAACGAGAATGAGCGAGATGAGATATGATGAAGATGAGATGCGAAAACTATCAGTGTTATTTGCAAAGAGGAAGAAACGAAGCTGGAAACATCGAAAATTGTGATCTTTCTACTATTTTCTACCAAAGTAAATAAATTTATCAAACATTTGTATCTTAGCGATAGTTTTAAATTTCATTTAAATTCTAATAGCAATCACTATATGGAATATTTCCAAAGAATACTCAAAAAGTAGTACATAATATATAAACTTTCATTAATATTATATTCAAAATTTGGCAGACCTCTAAGTTACAGCTGGTAGACAAATGATTAACCCAAAATTGTGATGCATGGAGAGTATTCGCAAGAGTTCAGTTAATTGATTTTTATTATGTTGAAATTATTTATTAATTACACCTCGACACTAAATGATAAATAAGGTTTTTGATGATAAATGAATAAGTAATAATAAATTTTGTAAACACAGAAATCGTTTGTAATTTGAATGTAACCCTTTATAAAAGCGATTGCAACAAAGTTGAGAGTTACGAAACGAGATCTACATTTCGTTAGTGCAGTCTCAAATAATTTCAGAGCCGCGACAAATTAAATTTGGAGGCGCAACGCCGGAAATTTGTTTCTAATAATTAAACGTGATGTGGTTTTACACTGAAACGGCGGAAAACGACGGAATGGCGTCGCATCGCTCGGTTGTTCTCGTTTGCTGCAAGAGGGCGGTTTTTGCACCGGGGGTGGTCTACTTCAATTAAAACTATGACGTCACTCAGCGGGAATCGCATTTATCCACGTCGTGTGCACGGAAACTGCGGCAAAAATTTCGTAATATATCTCCGTTGAAAGTATTGGGCAAGGAATGCGGCTGGGAATGCTGCACTTTGTGCGGTTTTCTCTTGTTGCACTTTGCAATTATATCGTGTTTCAACTTAAATTACAATAGAATTCATCCGGAAAAGTATCAAGATATACGAGTCATATTTTTTTATTACAGTAATAACTAGCGGTTACTCACTTTTACATGAAATATACCACTCTATATTTGCGTTAATGGAAATACTCTGAAGTTCTCTGTGAATATAATAAGCAAAAATTAAAATAAACAAGAGTAACCGCTGCATATTTCGAGTAGGGCATTTCAACAACCTTATTTAGCCAAACAATGGGGTACATGTATGATGGTATCCCCATCATGTTCTAGTGTTAGTACTAGATTTACTTTAATTCAAATATACAGGGTTGGGTTGGGTTGTTTTTAACCCTGCACTTTTTTAACGAAGGTATCCAGAATTAATAGTTTCTGAAATAGTGCACTTGACACATTGATTTAACAACTCTGTATATTTCAACTTCTAGGTCTAGTGTTAGTTCTAGTTTTGTATCATAAGATCTAATTCCAGATCTAGAACTAGAAATATTCGGGTTTAGCCGTACATCTCTCCAGACGGCTAAACCCGAATGATTCTAGTTCTGGATCTAGTGTTAATTCTAGTTTTATATCATTAGATCTAACTCCAGCTCTAGAACTAGAAACATTCCACGGCTAATCCCGAAACTTTCTACTTTTGGGTCTAGTGTTAGTTCTCGATTTACTTCAATTCAAATATATAGGGTTGGGTTGGGTTGGGTTTAGTCGCGACTGATTAGAGACTGGGACAAAAGGAGGATGGAGAAGAGAATTAGCTGGTTTGTAGAGGAGGAGAAGAAGCAGGGGCTAATTTCAAGCTAATTTCAAAAAGTAATACGCTTTCTTTTTCTACCATCGGATGCGCTGATGGGACTGTGGAGGAGAAGAAGAAGAAGAGACGATAGAGAGAGGTAGAAGAGAGAAAAGGAAGGAGGGGCAGATCCTCCCCTTCGACAAGTGTACGTTGAGGAAATTAGTTATTTCAAAAAGTAAAATTTTCCTTTTTCCACCATCGGAGATCATCGATGCTGCTCGATCATCTGCTCGACCAGGAGCAGGATGTGAGACGGAAAGAGTGTGAGGATGAGAAATGCAGAATGGGAATGTCCAGAATACTCCGGAACTGCCCAGAATGTAATGCCTTCTGGGCAGTTCTGGAGTAGGAAAAGAGGGGGGTTCTTAGTGGGTAGTTCTGGGGTTGGAATAGTCTCACACTCCCGGCTGAAGAACAGAAGTTTTCCAGTGCAGTGTAAAACACCAGAGGCGCCAATAGTAAGGCGGAGTGCGCAACGCCTTTTCCCCTGCTCTGCGCCAAAAGAAAAGGGTTTAGCCGTGCATCTGAAAGCAGTTTTTTTAACAAAGGCTTCTATAATGAATAGCTTCTGAAATAGAGTACTTTACAAACTGATTTGGAAACTTTGTATATTCTATGGAAGTAAAACTAGGACTAACTTAAAAGTAGAATGTTTTGGGTTAGAAAGTTTTCATAATAAAACATTATTTTGCCGAAGATACAAAATTGTAGTCAAATTCTTAATAGATGGTGTAAGTTAATTTTTAATGTGATTCATGTGAAAGTGATTATAATTCTAAATATAGTCAAATATATTTTAGATAAGCTAAAATTTTATACATAACAGCAGCAATTGCATACAAAGTATCAGAAAAGTTTGATCGATAAAATAGCAAAATTATCTTAATATCCGCAAGAGGTTAAAGAACTGGTTACAACAAATCAATATTGAGATTCTTTCCTTGTTGATTTTTCTTCTACTTGTCATGTTTCTCGATAAACCACATCGTAACAGATCATTCAGGAAATACATTATTTGGAGACGACCGAGATCTCGAACATTTCCTCGACGTCTCCATGCTACGAATACAAAAATATATGACTAGAAAATATCCATACAAATAAATTCACTCATGCTATTTAGGGTCAGTATCCCCATTACTGGAAATCAACATATTAAATCTTTTGTATGAGATAACATTTAGACCATGTAGAAATCTATTTTATCTAATCTTAGATTAAGAAAATGAATGGCGCTTAAAAAGATCAACGAACACTAATCACATTAAGCATTAATTAGTAATTTTTCCGGAAAAATTAATTATAATTAAAACAAATTGTCGCCAATATAATACCTATTTGCATTTACATTAACACAAATAACCACAAACGTTTAATCGTATATTTAACAACATCGAAAACAATGTTACATTCAAAACGAATAGATCGCAATTGGGACCACATCAATTAACGGTTCTAAATTTGACAGTTCGAATTGCGTTGATGCTAATTACTGTACAAATTGCTCCATTAGGAGAGCGATACGTCAAATCTAGACGTATTACAACGTCGTTTGTGGGGGTGGAGTCAACCCCCTTATTTTACATAAATTGAAATAATCCCCGTTTAGTTTATATCCGAATGTTAAATAGTTATGTGACGACAAGATTTTCAATTGGACCACTTTGCGCATCAAGCGGAATATAAATTTTGCGATATTTATCATCGTATATCAAGTGCAATCATATTCTAACCGCAAAATGTATGCTACTGGTTACCGGAATTGATGTTCGGTTTTAGGAATAATAGAACAAGTGGGTCATAAATCAGTCGAATTGCAGCTTTACTCTTTCTGAATGGATAATTTACACGCGACTTTACGTCAAGATACAATTTATGCGTTCAATTGTAAATTGGGATATAACCCATTTATATTAATCTTGTTTTGTAATATTATTATTTTAGTTGAAACATTTTACAAGTCTTGCAAAGTCGTAGATGATCGCGGCAACATCTCGAGGCTTTATATTATGCATATGTACACTTTGGTCGATATGGTTAACCTCGTTTTCGGGAGACCTTGGCGTGTATAATCAGCTCACATTGCTTCCTCGACAGTTGGATATTATGTAAATGCGAGGAAAGGGGCAGATGGCGTACGCCAACTTGTAAAAACTCCGTTTACCGCAGAAGGTGCCGTATAATTTTCGTATTTCTTCAGAGCAAAAAATACAGAACATTAAAACGGGGTCTTTTATTGTCCTTTTGTACATATACAGTTACAGTTTTGGCTAGGCGATAAATTGTACGCCTTACGTGGTTAGCAAATTATACGTTGCTAACGCAGCGTAATTGTACACGTCGTTCGGTTTTTATTTATGTCTCGGAACGTGTGTGAATAATGAAAAACGTGAGCGAGTGGTTACTATGTACATTTTTACTAGTCAAGATAACAATGACGGTTCGTCTAAATTGTAATGAAAAGAAAAAAAACCATTAAGTTTAATTAATAACTCACAACCTTATTTGTTATTCACATTCAAGATCCTAATGGTTTTATTGCTTCTTTTATGGTAATCGATGTTAATAGTTTTGTTACAAACATAATAATGCACTACAACCATTAGATAACATTTTGAATATAGTTATTTTTCAAGTTATTATTTCAATAAGAATATGTAGGGTATTAAAATAGAAAGAAAAACAAAGAAATTGTGGATAGTGCGGAAATAAAGAATCACAAACACAGAGAGAGTACAATTAGGAGCAATAGTAAAAATATTTTCATTGAATTATTATTGTACTCAAAAATTATTTGTTTCATTAAGAGTACAATAAGTGGCAAAGAGTAGAATAGTAAAACATTTAAAACACATTATCTACTCATTATTCAACTACATCCCATATTCTCCCATACATCGTGATAAGATTATTATCTGATGTAAATTGCACAATGAAATGTAATAACAATGGTGAGATGTAATATCTCATCTGGAATTAATCTGAATAATTAGTTGATTAATTAATAAATGATGCTCAAGTAAAATCATCTTTTTTAAGGAATTGTATTTCTTATGATAGAAAAACTACAAATTCTATAAATTTTATTTTATTGAGCAGAATCTAAAGTTTCAAAAATCGTTTAAGAATAGGTAATAAATAAAAATAAATAATCAACGGTAATAACCAACGATTTGACAATTTGCCTTGACTTAGCATACTTTATTGTCTCGAATTTTGCTGTAAAGACACTACATTGATTTAATATTCCTTCCAAATTCAAGTTGTTTAAAAAAAGGAAAGATAATGATCAAGGCGAGGCTAACGGATTCAATGACATGAGATTGATAGAAAACTCTAAAGAGATTTCTAGGAAATAGAGTTGGAATTACTGAAAAGCATAACTAATTACGAAAGAATAGATTATGCTGGGAAGGAAAACAAAATAGAAAAAAGAAAGGAAGCTAGCTAGAATTAAGAATGTAGGTAAGAAGTGTAATGGAGATAAGTAAATTAGATCACTGATTGCAAGAGAAATTTTCAAACCATTAATTCCAGTAAATATTATAATTTCCCAAACTTGGTAATTTGAGAATATCCATTAAAGGAAAAAAATGTCTTGATGACAGCCACTTAACGATCAGGGCATTTCAACAAAGACAACAATGACCTACACGACCACCTGACAGATATGCGAGCGATCAATAACGTGTTTACCACCTCTATTCCTATATTCAATTGAACATGAACACAACATCGCAACTGCGATAATCGACTATTAATCTAATTCAATGGTTAGCGGCGAACGAATCAGTTTCGAGTGGGCATAGGGTCAAGAGCTATTTGCTCTTTTGAATTAATTGCTACTAACGCTTCCAAATGAAATTTTTGCAAAAGCTTCTGCGTAAGGCTTCCTAAATAATCTATTCAAAATCCAAAGAGTGTGTCCCTAAAGAGATAAAATATGGAAAAATCTTCAGTAAACAAGATTGGAAGTTGTATTTTGTTAATAAATCTGCAGAACCTCGCAAACATTACAGATAAAAATTTGGAGTTGTATAATTAATGGAGTCGCAAAACATTCTAATCTCGTCATAGTTAGTACTGCTGGGAAACCAGTTTCCGCTGTAACTATTGTAAATTAGATCTCTAGAAAGATTAGCATAACTAAACAAAACTTTCAGGCTCGTAATGAAGGAAAACAAGCGCGGTACAGAATAAGTTGACCTACTGACTTGGAGGAGATTGAGTATTTAGATGCTTGATCCCATAGAAGGAAAATTGATGAATTATGTCAAATATGTTTTCATGAATCATTGGTACAAACGGACATAGAAGATATTTTATTAAAAGGGTGTTTTATACCAAATTAAATCAATTAAGATACAGTTATACAGATCGATACAGAAGTCGTCGATCTGGTCATTGGTTGCCGAATTCGTCAAACCAAAAAAGAAATCCGACGTCAAATTTCAAATATAAATGTTTTTATAGTAAATATTAATTGAAAACAGCAGTTTGTAGTTGAGGTTATGTAATTCTTCATTCTTTTTTCAGTTAACTTAACCTGTTAGTAAACGTGGTGTAGATCAACACGTTATTTATGAAAACGCGAAAGAGATTTACATAAACCTAAAGAAAGACGATGAAGAAAAGATTGAATTTTTAAAATCTTCGGAATGGTTTTGGCATTTCAAACATGGCATACACAGTATCTTTAAACATGGCAAAGCAGCAAGCACCAATAAAAAATGAAAAGCAGAAGAGTATATGAGAATACGGTGAATTGTAATCAATCAGGATTACTGCTGAAGAAAACTTTTTCGAGACATAAACCCAAGAAAGACAGACTCACGTTCCTCTTTTCCATTAATGCGAGTAGTGATTTCAATGTGAAACCATTATTTGTGTTGCACTTTGAAAATCTAAGAGCAGTTTATCACTGATATGGTGTTCTAACGCTACGGCATGAGTAACTCATATGGGTAACAAAAGAAAGCAAAGAAATATGGATAGTCAATTTCAAGAAATTTCACTGTGAAACACCAGTGTTCGACATCACCAATTTGACAAATTTAACGTTAAAAAATAGATTAACATTAAAAGCAGAGATAGACAGTCTGCTATAATGTTTATCAGGCTATTCTATTGATAGAAAGGGCTTGAACTTGAAGTCAGGTTATGAAAAACACACTAAACTATGCGTAGTCATCAGTTATTTCCGAGCACAATTTTGAGGGATTTGAGATTTTTCCGAGTCATAACCCCAAGAAAGACTGATTCACATTCCTGCCTCTTTGAAAATTTAAGGGCATTTAAATATCTCTATGTGTGCGAAGACAGTTTACCACTGATATGGTGTTCTAATGCTACGGCATGAGTAACTCATATGGGTATCAGATTTGAAAGTAAGAAAACCAAATTTGATATCCAATTTCAAGAAACTTCATATGAAAAACCAGTGTTCCGATATCATTAATTTGACAAATTTAACATTAAAAGATAAACTAACATTAAACGCAGACTTCTGGAAAGTCTGCTATAATATTTATCAGGCTATTGATAGATAGGGCTTGAATTTGAAGCCAGGTTATGAGAAGAACTCTAAACTATGTGCAGAGGAAACTACTGTCGTCAGCTATTTTCGAGCACAACTTTGAGGGGTTTGTATGTGTGATAAAAGAGATGTGAGATTTCTGCAACAATCTACGTCTCGAAACCAATACAGATGATGTGAAGGTATTGGTGACCTCACATTGAGAATATATCGCCTAGGAAGACCTGCAACAGTTACTGGACCAAAAGTAACGCGTTAAAAAAGCGAAATACTAACTACCATCAGTGAGGACGAAAAAGAGGAAGGGGATGAAGCAATAACGACAGATGGATTGAAACATTTCGTGTGTGGAGATCGATTAAAGTTACAATAGACAAATACCCAACCCATCCCACTCAAATAAACCCAACAATCTGTTATCAATACGATGATCGATTATATCATGCCGTTCTTCATTAATTTACTAACAAATCGGAAGACACAGTTAACGAGGAACAAATTACGTTCGGAGTGGGTTGGTTCGTCGGATTTCAAGAACTCCGAGACAGCACTGTATCTTCAAATGTTTATCTTGTTCTGCACATTTTAGCTTATTTTGCGCCAATAAATTGATGCCAGTAATCATAGCGCCAATAAACTTGATACTACTTTTTGGCGTCAGTAATAGCATTTATAAAGAAAAGGTGTAACTATAAATGTCTTCGTCCAACCAAAATGAAGAAATTCACTAATAAACCAACCAAAAAATGACATTAGAATAAACAAACACATGAATAATATCTTTGTTTCTGGAATCAGAAAATTCCGCAATATAACCGATCAGCACGAAATAAAGCTGTCAAAATGAACATTTTGATGAAACCTCTGCAAAAAATAAATACGAAATATACACAATGTATATTATATATGTATCTTTATTAACGATTTTTCAAACTCAACATATCTGAGCATAAGTAACGAGTCGGATATGATCAAATCACTAAATCTAGAGAAAGTTTTATGCTCTAACTATAGAAGTTTACTACTTATTCCCATTATTTACATAAAAATATACTGGAACTTTTCTAAATTGAAAATTCTTCAAGTTCAATTAATGATATGTAATAGAAACCAAAAATTAAGCTGTTTCATACATTAGACCTTCCATTTGATTTGGAACTAAAAATATTTGTGCTAAGAGACGTATGGCTAAACCTAAATGTTTTTAGTTCTAGGTCTAGTGTTAGCTTTGATATTAGCTCTAATTTAGCTGTTATTCCGTTTTAGATAATTACATACGTGTATCGAACTAAAACCAGAACTAATACTAGACCTAGACCTAGAACCACTAACCTGAAACTTAGCTGTCTTAAGAGACGTACGGCATAATCCTAATGTTTCTAGTTTTAGGTCTAGTGTTACTTCTGAAGCTAGGTTGGGTTTCGTTCCGTCTTAAGATACGCACGGCTCACGGCTATCCCACCCAATCCAATCCAACCCCAATGTTTCTAGTTCTAGGTGTTAGCATTTCTTCCTCTTTGCAACTCGATCTTGGGACATACTGTATATATTTTTTAGCAATATACGTATCATATTGCAATTACGTAAAAGAATCTCCAGAGACCAAAAATCTTAAATTTGCTTGCAGTTTTATGTAAGATGACATCTCTTATATAAGTATTTTGGATTTGTATTATAGAGGATTATTGAATCAGCAAAAAACATGCAACTATCATGAGTCATTCTTAAATGATTACAAAATACTTCCTGATCTTCATGGCATAATTCTCTAAATAATCTAATCCAACAAATATATCTTCATTTTTTTGTTAGTTCCAAGAAGCACATTTAGCCTGCCGCATTGATACCAGTGCGTAGAACATCACTTGACATCATTATTATTACGGTGCCAGTACAAAATTATAACATTTATGTAGGAACAATCTCTGGCGCCAGAAATTACAATTCATGTGAAAAAATTAGTTTTACTTAGTTTTATGAAAAAATTTAGTCGATGTCCAAGAGAACGTTTCCTATTAAATTTTATACCTCAGCTCCCAAAGATGGTACTGCGAGTACGAAGAGGATTTAAAGAGAATACTCGAATAATTTAGAGTAGTCCGAGGAGAGCAACACATGCTAAACTTTCCAAAACAAATTAATCAATTAATATCTTTTGGTTATAATTTACATAAATAATATTGTCTGGATCATGTTTCCATACAAACGATTAAATGCAAGTGTCTTAATGCGGTGTTGGCTTAAGATAAGAAATTTGACAGTTCCTTTGTCTTATAACATCGTAAATCTTAAGTGCCCCTATTGTTACATAATTTACGCACACATTACACGTTAATCTCGACGACCCCGTCGTCGTCGTCTTATACGATCCCATCCTAAATTAAATGCGTGGGTCTTCATCCTTAATGTAGTAACCGTGTACGTAATCCCTTAAGTCTGCTAATAAAACTTTTACTTTGTTTCAGATGCGAAACTGTACGAGACGATGAAGACCTGAGCAGCAAGACCCGAAAAGTGAGTAACTTTATAGTCTAAAAAAGAGGCTCGCTAAGATCCCGCCCCGAGTCCGGTCTAATTAACAATTGAAAGTGCCAGCCGTAGTCTTAAATTATCAAGAAAGAAGCCCGAACCGAATCCATCCTTTTTGGGTCCCTCGGGCGTTTTACTAAATATTAAATGAACTTGTCTGTAGTTCACTAATTTTTTTTGTAAATTTTTCATTTTTTTAATTACGGGGGCGCGTAACAGTATGGAAGCTGCGAAGAGAGGGAAGAATAAAACAAACGGCCCTTTTCCCTTTACTTCATCGAGCCGTGTAATGGATAAGGGGAGTTCGGTGAATGCCATATGTCGGCGCAGTTCTGTTTGCATTTAATCAATATCCTATTTCATATCGGACATCATTTTCTAGACAGAAGGGTGTTTTTAAATCTTTTAATTAATGTTGAATAACCAAACGGTTTCTGTACTTCTCTTTGATAGATCTTATATAGCTCGAAATATTGTAAATAAGATTGCACAGACTAAATTTAGGTCCGTATCGTACCGTTTCTAGTGCATTTCAAGAAGAGTAAACAAACTGTCACAACACGTATAATATATATCTACGTTTCCGACCTCGACTAATTTGTACGCTCGCTAATATATGTATGTGTATTTCGGTGCCAAGTATTGCTTACATACGACATCTATATCTATGCTAATGCTGCATCACCAACCAAATCCTTTAAAATATCACTCTCCGGGCATTAGATATGAAGAGACACCTGGTTTTAGGGCTCACATACATCTCAACGACAGCTACGTCAAGCCACTTTGGCCATCACATCGCACGTTATCCTATGTGATAATTTGATCAAGAAGGTAATTTGAATACGACCAAACACGCACACGAAGATAACTCCATACCGAGAGATAGTGAATCGCCTTGGAACGCGACTGTCGCTATAAACAACCTCCCCTAATTGAATAATTGCGGTTTGGCCATAATTCACACTTAAGGGAATGTCTAAAACTAGAGATGTGTACCAAGATATATATCCGAAACGCACCCTTTTATATAGACTTAGATAGAGGGGTTGGTGAGTATGTTTTATACATCTGCTATTTAAATACATATGGATATAGGGATATATGAGCAACCCTTCTTTTTTATGACAGTGGTAGGGGATGTCGGAGAATTGTTAGTTAGCAGTCATGTGCCGACCACACCTAGGGTGATTTTTTAACGTGTCAATTTCGACCGCTATAAAGGGAATTTAACTTTTTACAATTGGGACACAATGATGAAGAATCTGGCAGATGTTTGCCAATAATAGAGTTTTAAAATTGGTATTGATTCGAATGGACGGATTAATCACAGATTTAATTATTTTAAAATATTCCTCAATAATTTATTTTATTATTGATTTTAGTGACTAACGCAATCGTTGTTTGAATGTGACGTATTTTACAATTTCAATTTGTTGTTGCAATTACTATCGTATATAACACGATTTGTGAATCATATTGTGTTTACATTAGCACATTACTACTCTGTAACTAAAATTTATTTTATAATTTACCGATATACGTAATCGCAAACAACTTTCTTTTTATTTCCTCTTTCATTTCCTTTGAATGTTGCTACTAACGCTCATTTCTTAAAATATTCCGCCTTAAACTCTTGAATGTTCAATGGTACGGTGCGACAACCCTCTAATTGTTCTTATTGTCTACCCGATTCTCGGTTCAATAATTTTAATAACTTATTCACCACGTTTGTGATGTAAGATTATTATCGCTCATGAGAACTAATATTTCCATCGCGAGTTGTTGGCTTCTTGAACTGGTTCATTAGTTTCTATGTTGTAATTTCTATGGATCATTGACATTTGTAGTTGTTAAACTTTTATATTAAATTTGCGGTTATAAAACTCATTTAATCATAACGAACAAAAAATCTTTAGTTTGTTACTAATTTACGTGTGCAATGTTTTATGAATTCTGATGTAAATTAAAATTTTAAACAAAACTATAACAATAACACATTTATTCACGAGTTATACAAGTTTTACAAATTTCATCACATGGTGCAATTTGGGTGAAATTTAGGTGAAATTATGGTGTTAGTATATACTATCTCCGAAATTATGAAAGATACGAAAATTAGGACAAATTCTCTTACAATATCACTTAAATAATACCTGAAAACAATTTTATCTAAATGCTAGCCGCAATGGATTAAGATACTTTTTGACTAAAATATAAAATATGTCTATTTTTAACATAGCTGATATTTTGTAAGATATAATATTAAGTTATGTTTATTATACTCCAAATTTAGTTAATTGTGAAAAGAATTTTCTCCAACGAAACGATGAAAAAGATGTATTTCATGAAATTATCTGTTTTTCTTCAATTCTAAAACATTAAAGATCAAATACTAGGTGTTAGAGATGCTACAAACCAACTCAATCCATTGCAATATCAGAAAGTATTTATGAATATTTACGAATATCTAAGATAACTTGTGCCTGACGAGATTGGGTTAGATTGTGTTGGGGTGATATCATATCTAATATCAACCAAACCTAACCCAATCCAATGCAACCCAAACCATCTTAACCTATGGAAATGATATCAGAAATTATTCGGTTCTTTGACAACTTCCTGTCCTATTGTAATATAAAAAAACGAACAATTTCTGATATCATTATCATAGGCTAATAAAATCTAATATCAATCCAATCCAAACCAACACAACCCATACTACATCAACCTATGGGAATCATATCAAAAATTATTCGATTCTTTGATATTATCCTGTTCTATAATAATATAAAAAATGAATAATTGCTGATATCATTCTCATAGGTTGGGTTGGGATTGAGTTGTGTTGGAATTGGTTTATATTGGGGTGATATAATATCTAATATCAACAAAACCATTTTTTCTACGATGTTGGTGGGGTAACTCTGCTGAATAGACAGTCGGCCTAGAATTCTTGAGCAGCCAGATATTGTTTCGTTGGAGTCCATCTTTGGATCTCCGATCCACTAAAAATCCCTTTCTTGCCTTCACCGCAGATGGGCCAGAATCCGCTTGCCCATTTTCAAATTCCAGAAGCTTCCCTTTTCTATTATTCGTTTTCATTTATCTCCTTTCTGCCATTTTATTAACAAAATCCCCTTCTTCCCTTCTCCTTCATTCGTGTGCTTATCCTAGAACCATCCCCGCTATCTTCTGATCTGTCCTCTATTCTCTTCCGTGGCTGTCTTTTGGTATTAACTTCTTTCGAATTTTTTATTGTTTGTACGTCCGTTTCTATTTCTTCATTTTACCCATCCTTCACTCTACATGGTCCCTCGCCTTGACCATACCTCTTCTCTCTTGTTGCTTTTTATATGTTTTCATATGTTTAGTAGTTATTTTTCACTTTTTCTATGTTTAGGATGTGTCTGTCATTTTCTTCCTTCTTCATATCTAAACTCTGTGGCTGTCATCGAGATTTCCGTTGCCTGTTTCCTTTTCTCTTTCCCTCTCCTTCTTTATTTTATCAATTAGTTCGCGATACATCGGACAGGCCATATTGTCCACACTGTACTTCCTTCAATTCGCAATCTCTGCAGTAAGAATCAAAAACATTTGCCCCATCTTTACTCATTCTCTTGGCGTTCCTTGGCACCTAGCAAGTGAGTTCATGTTTATGTCATTTAAAGCACCTAGTTGGTACCATCATGTTATGCACGTTATCATGCATGTTGGTTATCATATTTATCTTGTGTTCTTCTTTATGAGTTCCATAGACTGTGTCCTTCCCATGGTAATAATTACCTGCTTGAGGTCGTTTCTGTTTCTTTTTTCTGATATTAACTGAACCCTCTCCTTTTTTCAAAACATCCTTGCCGGAAGACCGGAAATACGCTGTCACGTTTAGCCATCAGCCCTTCGAGTAGTCAATTCCATATCAATTCAATTCCAACTTCACTGTTTTCCCAGTTGCTCTTCTCCTGATACTTGCTTCGTCTATTCTAATCAAACAACCCAAAAGTTTTTGTTTATCACTTCTAAAGGTACATACAGGGAAAAGAGGGGAATCCTCCTCCTCAGTCGGTTCACCATTGTACTGCCCTCTTTTCTCTCTGCTGCTTCCTCCTTCAGTTCTCCTGTTGTGGGTTCCATACAAAACCACAACAAGCTTTTTGCCTTGCAACCTTAATAATACATACCAGGAAAGGGGTGATCCCCCAGATCCACTCCTGACATTCTTTCAATAACCTCGTCTCCATCCATCATTCTCTCCGTGCCCCGTTTTCCTCGTATCTGTCAGCGTCCCTCTGTGCTTGCTACTCTTCCCTCTCCTTCTCCGCCAATATGCCTCTGAAATACAAATATATACAACGGCTGAATATATACACAACAGATGTGGATGTTATTTGTACCTGACACACGATAACACTCACTGCCTCAATATCGGGAAACCAACCCGTTTGATGGACACTAGGTATGTCCACGTCTCAGTGAAACAAAGAACGTCTATATTATTATTTAATACATTCATAAATAAGTGGGCAAGTTTCGTTCGTATACCACATACATTTTGATAATCAGTCGATAGGGAATACATAGGGAGGCAGAAAGGTGCAAACGTTATTAACATTAAATTATATAAACAAGCTAAAAGCACGACAAATCCCTACCTGACTTTATTTGTATAGCAGGCAAATATTCACTTTTACGCATAAAAATTTTGCAATCGATCGTCCACACGTAACGAAAGCCCTTTTCCCTAGCCAGTCTCCTTACATTTGAAAAAAGGACCTTGTTAGAAGGTGTTAAATGTTGCAAAGGTTAGTTTAATAACAGAAATACAAAACAAAACAGAATAATTGTTCAGTTCTCCAAGTATGCTTACAAAATATGAACTCAATGTAAAAGCACCGAGGCAGCAAAAATATCACGTTGTGTTAATTGCCTTGTTTAGGTTGCTCTAAACAAGGCTTCACGCAGCTTAATTTTGAAGATAGCAGAGATAATACTTTTAACTGCCCCCGATACATGCCCTTCTTTTCAGACCATCTTACAAAGTTGTAGATTCTTCAATATACACATGCCTAGAGGTAAGCTTTAAAGCATCTATGACCATAGCGAAAATGGTACAGATGGTAATCCATCTCTCCGCATTTGCTCTCCTCCCATCGCCGCAAATCCATTATCAGTTTCTTAGTCCTCCCTGCCTTTCTCATAAATATGCGCCATCTACTTTCCCACTTCTCTTCCTCCTTCCTATTCCTTCTTACTTGGCCACAGTTTCCATGATTCTAAGATTCATGGGCATGGAATTTGTTGTAACTTGTAGTGCTTCTGTCGTGCAGGTTCGGCAAGCACTGCTCATTCGAATTAGCACCCCCTCCGTATTTTATGCAGACTTTCCATGTTTTTCTATTCGTCACATGCGCACTTCTGTGAGAAAATTGTCGCTTCAATTAGCCTTCTCTTAACCGTATCGGGACCATATGTTGAACCAATGATTCTTTCCAAAGTGTGCGCTGTTTTTTCCGCTTTAGTGACCGCTGTTTCTATGCGTTTTTTTTTTTATTTAGTATCTTTCCCAAACATAACTCCCATGTTATTTAGGGAGTCTATAGATCTAATTTCAAATCCCTTAACTCGCAGCTTTCCTGTTTGCTTTTCTTGTCTTCTTTCCTGTTTCTGAGCATCACCATCTCCATCTTTCTTGGTGCAATCTACATACCCATCTCCTCCAGGTTATCTATTAATGCATTTATCACCCTTTGCGCTCCTTTTTCTGTCTCCTCTAGGTTCCATTCTGAAACCACTATGAAGCGACTATAAACACAACCCAACGCAACCCAACCCAACACATCTCAACATATGGGATTGATATCAGAAAATAAGTGATTTTTGAATTATCTTGTTCTGTGGAAATATAAAAAAATCGAGTAATTATTGATGTTATTCTCATAGGTTTTATAAAAATAACATCAAACATGTCTAATATCAACTAAACCCTTTTGTCTACAAGGTCAGGGAAACCCTGCTGAACAGACATCCGACCTGGAGTTTTTGAGCTGCCGGATAGTCTGGGGTTTGAGTCCATATGTTGGGTTGACTTGGGATGTGGTGAGATAGAGTTGTGCCTTCTTGGGTAATATCATATCTAATATCGATCTAATTAATCAAATCTAATATAACAGAAATTCTTTATAAAATCGTGTCTTAAAAATGTGTTAACTGCTTTTCATTAACTTTCAAACTAAGCGAAATACCGGCACTTTTTGAATTCGAGAAAACTTGTATTTTTTTTACTATAACTTAAAAATAAAAGAAGATAGAAAATATGCTCATCTTCTACAGATAGAGAATATGCTCATCCTCTATAGATAGAGGAGGTACTACAAAGAAGGAGAAATGTAAAAATTTTATTCTTAATTTATTTTTATTTTAATTAAGAATCCAAAATATTACACGCGAGTTATAAATCACCTCGCATAAAGCGGTGAGATAACATCATCATATCAACAAGTTGAAATCATTGAAACTTTTATTTATGAAAATTAAGTTATATATACATTTATTTGAAAAGCTTTAATTTCAAAAAATTTTATTCTAAATTAGTTAAATTCCTTGTCCAGACTTAGATTAGTTTGATATAAAAGAATCCGTTGAGTATCAGGACCTTATCTCAGTTTTTGTGTCTCACGTTTGTTAATGCTAAATATTAATGTTAAATGCATCTTTAAGTACGTAGATAAATTTGATTGATACATCTCATTAATTTCACAACTTGACGTCAATAAAATTAGCATATAATTAGTTCCAATTAATCACGAACATTTTGCACCTAATAAATTAACTATTAAATAAACTTTTCCGCATTAACGTTTTTAATCAACCCGATTCAGGACGGAGCTTGTACGAATAATCTCAATCTATATGGACTCGTTTAAATTTTATCCTATATATTAACATTTCCAGAGCGGTTAAAATGATAACGATTTTTTTCAAATATTATTAAATTATTTATTTTATCACATTTTGGGATATTGCAGGGACGTTACTCTAAATTTACTTTATTGGTTGGGGACACCCCAAACAGTTTTATATCTTCACTAATAATAGGAGTAGATAACAGAATAACACTACTGGGTTAACACTTGTCCAAACGGGGTTTGAAACTTCATAATGTGATAAATAACACGTTGACGTTGCGGGACGAGAACATTTTCTGAATTAATTATAAACTTGCCACTTCAAACGCGAGTGTAACCACTGGGATAACATCAACTTCTATTTCGTAAACTTCTAGTATTAAGAGGGTGAACGGAGACGGAGAAGATCGAAGGTTCAGTTCCGCGAGTTAAATTCAAGAGAAGTCTTACTTCAACAAGAAGTCACAAAGGGTTTATTCATTAAATTATTTCTTAATTTCGTTGAAACTATCGTTACATCAATATTGTTTCATCGTTATTGTTATACTTACTTTGTTTATTTTTATAATCGGGAATGTTTTTTTAATAGGCGGCGTTCTTGAGACCATTGTACGCTGTATCTACGGTTTGCGGAGACGTTGTTCGCCGTCTCAGCTTAACAAAGGCCATAAATAAAGGGGCGGCGGCCATTCCAGCTTGGGTATAGGTGACTGGAATCCGTGGAGAAACAATGCCACCACTGGTACAAGAACGCAAGAAACGCGGCCCGTATCAAAATCTCCATCAAACCGGCGATATATCAGCTTACAGCCGTTCTTGGAGTCATCGTAGAAGCTCGTTTTGTTGTCCTCCTTCTCCTCGTCGTGGTTACGCTCGAGGGAGTCAAGTCGTTGAACACGAAGCCGAAAATCAAACGGAAATAAGTCAGATCCCGTTAAGATTACACCTATAGGGCATTTAAATTCGAAACCCCAAATCGTTTATAACCATTTCAGGATTTCGACTTGAAGATTCATAAAATCACCATCCTAAGATATAAATAAATTTCTTTTTAGTTCATAAAAGAATATACTTTGGAGCGTGTAATTCCGTTTGGTGGTTGTACGTTTTATGATGCGCGAATGATAAATTTACATGATGTTAGAGACACTTTTATGGGCTGTTAAGTAATTTGTCAGGAATTAGAACTCCTTTAGAAGTAGAATTTTTGCGATATATCAGGTCGGTGCGAAGTTCACCCGGTCGAATAAAGGAAGAAAGTTTCACTCCACGTTCCTGGGTTCCGTGCCCTTCCTGTTCCGGTCCATTAAGGCCCTCAGGATATCCATACAAATCAAAAACGCCGACGAGGGAAAGAGAAAATAATAATTACGGCGCTGACGCTATTCATTCGGTTCTATTCATTTCTATTCAATTTTATCCACGTGTTCTATATTATGATTCACCTCTTTGAAAATATTTTTTCTTTTTATAAATTCGATTCCGTAAGAGGTTCACATAAAAAACGGGGATTTACCTGGAAGATATGAAGAAAAATATGTTAAGGTTTTTGAAAGAATGATAAATTTAGTTGAATGTCAGTTGGTTGTGTACAGAGGCGGTGGACCGTGTATAAAAACAGATGTCTTGTCAACGTTATTTGTCACGCCGATAGCAATTTATCGCCCACAATATAGCGTTCACGAATTCGACAATAAACAGCGGAATTTATCGGGATATTTTTACATTTTCGCGTATCTCGTTTACAAACGTCTGGCGCATGCAACCTATTTCCTGTCAATCGTTACAAAATCACATATAAACGCTATTTTCCCTTTATCTTTTCCTATTACAATGCAGCAGTTTTTATTTTGTATCAATATTTATAACAGTCGCTATTTAAGTCACTTAAAACCGATTTTTCCCCCGCATGGAAATTATTTAAGATAATGTACAACGTAAATCTACCAAAGTAAGTATATTGATGTAGACCCATAACTTATCCCTGTCTCCCATGCTAACGTAAAGACGAAAGTACTCAACGTAATTGACAGGCAATGTTAGCAAATTTCCCGTTTTATTACCCGCTCTTACCCTTTTGCCGCCCAATAATGGCGCTTGATGGATTCACTTCCTTGACATGCTAAAATAGAAAATTAAATTTTGGGCCGTACCTTAACTCCGTCGAGCATATAAGTACATACACATTGACGTAATTTCGAGGAAATTAGCTGCAACCCATTACTTGATCGGGTCGTGATAGATTACGGCACTAACGTGTCAAACAAATTTCTTTGGCGATGCTTTTCAAACGGACAGTTTTAAATAGAAAATGCAGGCGACGCTTTAAATGTTTGCTGCGCAACGCCTGGAGACATAAACTAGCGAAAGAGCAGTTAATAAAATTTATGGTTTTCCTATCCGCTTCCAACTCGTTTTATTGTCCAGATAGACGTGACTCCACAGTAGGCCTATACTCATAAAATACAAGTTTTATAGTTTCGCGGCCAAAAGTTTTTGTAATCTTGGAAAAATTTTACTAGAATTCTTTGTGTGTAATGATAAGTGTACTTACACTTTTATTTCACTTTGTATATCACCTGGCGGAGACCCCGTAGCTAGAATATTGCAACCTCGTTGCTTTACTGCGCTTCGTGATCCTGAATACCGATAGACGGTCCGCGGCGGCATAAATTTTGAAGTTCGCCCCCGCCCAGACAAGCCGTATTTTGCTTCTCAGATAATTTGTATATTTTCCCAGTATGAATTTGTAAAGGGGCGGCACACACGTGCACGCATCGCGGCGGTGGCTATAACGTTTGTGTCAAGGTTTACTCGTACAAGAGGATGGGCCGTTCCGGTTGTGCACGCCAACGGACGGAATGATCAATATTACACAAGGGCCCCGGGCCTAACGCCGCCCTATCCCCCGGGAGTCTGTGCCTTTGGAATATCAACTACACTTAAATATTGATACTGTGTGCTTTGCCATCGTTGGTTGTGCATCCCGTCATGGCAATCGGGGCCTATTGGGAATAAAGGAATACTGCATCAAACTTTTCCCTATTCAGAAAGTTTTTTTTTTAATTCTACTTATTTATACATAAAATAAAGATAAATTGCAGTTTTTTTATTCTGTCTACTACTAAAATATTGATGTTTTGAAAACTAACAAACCAAATTAAAAAAAATATTTATACTTTCACATAAAATACACCAGCCGTTAAGAATTAAACTACAATTTTGAAACTTTGGTAAAATAATGCTTTATTATCAACTATGAAATGATGAAAGTTTACTACAAAAAATAATATTTTTTTAAGAAAAACGGGTTGCATACCCATATGCAGCTATGCATGCATTGACTCTTCTAAACATGTCCTCATTAATCGTCAATGTTCTCCTGGGATATATCGTTCCATGCCATATCTAGATGGTGTGGACGTTAATCCAGATTCTCAGGAGACGTGGGTACTTGTCTTAATCGTCGCCCCATGATATCCCAGACATGTTCAATCGGCAAGTCCGATGATCATGCAGGCACATTCTTGTAATCACAGTAGTATGGGAACCTATATTATCCTGTTAGATAATTCTGCAACATCTGCGTGATAGGTATTAACTCTGGTTCCAGAACGTTGTGGATGTAATGATTCAGCTTTCTCCGAATCTCTCGGAATAAAAGACTAGACCTCACACCCTTGCTTAATAGTTGAATAAAATAACATTTGCAGGGCAGAATTTCATTACTTGCAAGGAAGAAAGTATTGATATTTGTCGATAATGGTACTGAAAACATAAGATCTATCTCTGACCCGAATCTTTCCACTTCTAGCTCCAGTGTTAGTTTTAGTTTTATATCATAAGATCTAACTCTACATCTAGAATGATTCTAGTTGTATGTCTAGCGATTGTTCCAGTTGGGTTGGTTGTAGCCGTGCATCTGAAGATATTTCTGACTTGGGAACCCTGTATATTTGAATTAAAGTAAAACTAGCATTAGACGCATGCATTTAAAGACTATTTAATAAACCCTTTACCAAATGATAATTTACTAGCTTGTTTAAAATTTGGAACTGTTTGTAAAGTTTTCGCCAAACAATGTTTTCAGAAGTAATATAGAGAAAACATTCTAATAACAAATCGTAGTATCGAAAACTAATAACGCATTCTAACCAAACGTTTAGAGTTGCCTATCTGTATAACAATATATACCCCACATTTATAATTCCAACCTCCATCTTCATGGTTAGACAATCTTCTTCAAAATTGATCTTGTACGGATCACCAAATACCGGTAGCGGAAGAAGATGTATGCAAAACATCAATTACATCCCCATTTGATCTTTATGAAGTTAGAGAATGTCTTTCCGTTTAAGAATTTCTGCTCAAACTTTCCAACGTTTTATTAACGAGGTACTTTCCGGTCTAAATCTCCTTTATGTATATATTGACGACATTCTAATAGCTAGCAAAACTGAAGATGAACACTTTATTCATTTAACATTGTTTGAGAAATTAAACAAATTCAACATCAACATCCAACCATTAAAATGCCTTTTTACAGTTTCTTCATTAGATTTTCTCAGTCAAAACGTTTCCTCAAAAGGAATTGTTTCTTCACGAGCAAGAATCAAGGTATTGATTATTCACAATCTCAAAATGTAAAAGTTCTCCAGAAATTTTTAGGTATAGTTAATTATTAGCACAAATTTAAAAATTCTACAGAATGTTTTAATTTGTCGAACTACCTAATTAAATCATTGCTGTAGCAAAAGAACTTTTGTCACAATCTATAATTTTAACTCATCCATCTACAACAGGATTAGTTGTTCTATCGTTAACGAATACTGCCATGGGAGCAGTACTCTCTCAAACAAAAGATGATATTACCATTTTTATAGCGTTTTTCTCATAAAAAAATACCACTCAAACGAAATACACTACTTATGATCGCAAACTTCCCGCAATATTTTCAGCAATCAAATATTTTAAACATTTTCTTTATGCAAATCATTTTATTATCTACACCGACCATAAATCTTTAATAAATTCTCTTTATTCAAGTTCAGAAAATGCTCATCGTTCATCTCGAAGTTTAGACTACATTACTCAATTTACATCAGAAATTAAACATATTAAAGGTGATTCAACCATTATCGCTGATACCTTTTCAAAACATCATATCAATTATCTTTTAAAAATGTTTAAAAATCCAAATTTAAAGATTGATGGGAAACTTCTTTTGATGAATCTCGAATTTATATAGCTAAACAATTAAGAAAAATTATATTTGGCCAATTTCACAATATCATCCTGGTTTTCGTTCAACCCTTCACAGTTTAAAAACTCGTTTCTATTGGCCTCACAAAATAGAAAACGTAAATTTGTGGACAAAACCTTGTGTACAATATCAACGTGCAGAAGTTCATAAATATACCAAATCTTTTTTATTATATTATATATAATATTATATATAAATATTCTACAAAATTTGGTATCCCAATCTTGAAAAGTAAGCAATTTGAATCCAAACTATTTCGGTAATTCAACAACCTTTTAGGGATTAACCAAATTCGAATTTCCTCTTACCACCCCCAAAGTAATGGTATGCTGGAGAGATTTCATAGAACTCTCAATACAGGCATTACGGCTCGCGGAGCTGGTAACAGATATAATAATGATCTGCCTATTATTCTTAGGTATACCGTGCCATCTAAAAGAAAATCATTCTTCAACTGAAATTGAACCACTTTTTTGTATTTTACGTCAAACATTTTTTTTTCTAAAACCTTCCTCGTCATCTCTTCAGCGTTCTTCAAAATCTTTTGTACATAAAGGTTTATTCAAATCCAATTACGTTTTCTTCAAAATTGAAAATTCAAAATCTACATTTACAAATAAATACGAATGACTGATAAATCCAAAAAACTTTATTATATTTCCTAACAATGTAGAAATTGCTGTATTAATCGATTGAAACTTGCTTTTATATTAAATGACTATTTAACAAATAATTGTGAGGTCATTACTGACAGTAACATTATGTGTATACATTTTAATTCCGATTAACTGCAATCTTTCAAAAATCTTTCTGGTTCGATAAATGTTCTTTCTCATAGAAAGAGGAAATAGTTTTAGCGATTATTTTTATCATTTCATAATCAAATGACCATTGTTTGTTACTATGTTACTTGTTACCATGTTATAAAAACAAGAGATTCATTTAGATATGTATTGAAAACACATGTATTTTTTATCGTCGGTATTAAAATAATTAAATCCATTAATTCCAATTCTATGTGGTATACGTCCACCATCGATTTATTGCATTATTTTACTGAGGTTTCTGAAGTTTATTGTATTTTAAATTTTACATATTACAATGTAGTAGACCTCACACCTTTGCTTAATAGTTGAATAAAATAACATTTGGTGGGCAGAATTTCATTAATTGTAAGGAAGAAAGTATTGATATTTGTGGATAATCGTACTGAAAACATAAGATCTATCTCTGACCCGAATCTTTCCACTTCTAGGTCTAGTGTTAGTTTTAGTTTTATATCATAAGATCTAACTCTAGATCTAAAATGATTCTAGTTGTATGTCTAGTGATTGTTCTAGTTGGGTTGGTTGTAGCCGTGCATCTGAAGATATTTCTGACTTGGGAACCCTGTATATTTAAATTAAAGTAAAACTAGCATTAGACGCATGCATTTAAAGACTATTTAATAAACCCTTTACCAAATGATAATTTACTAGCTTGTTTAAAATTTGGAACTGTTTGTAAAGTTTTCGCCAAATAATGTTTTCAGAAATAATATAGAGAAAACATTCTAATAACAAATCGTAGTATCGAACACTAATAACGCATTCTAATCAAACGTTTAGAGTTGCCTATCTATATAACAATATATACCCCACATTTATAATTTCAACCTCCATCTTCATGGTTAGACAATCTTCTTCAAAATTGATCTTGTATGGATCACCAAATACCGGTAGCGGAAGAAGATGTATGCAAAACAGCAATTACATCCCCATTTGATCTTTATGAAGTTACGAGAATGTCTTTCCGTTTAAGAATTTCTGCTCAAACTTTCCAACGTTTTATTAACGAAGTACTTTCCGGTCTAAATCCTTTATGTATATATTGACGACATTCTTATAGCTAGCAAAACTAAAGATGAACACTTTATTCATCTAACATTGTTTGAGAAATTAAACAAATTCAACATCAACATCCAACCATTAAAATGCCTTTTTACAGTTTCTTCATTAGATATTCTCAGTCACAACGTTTCCTCAAAAGGAATTGTTTCTTCACGAGCATTGAAGGCATTGATTATCCACAATCTCAAAATGTAAAAGCTCTAAAAAATTCTACAGAATGTTTTAATTGGTCGAACTACCTAATTAAATCATTGCTGTAGCAAAAGAACTTTTGTCACAATCTATAATTTTAACTCATCCATCTACAACAGGATTAGTTGTTCTATCGTTAACGAATACTGCCATGGGAGCAGTACTCTCTCAAACGAAAGATGATATTACCATTTTTATAGCGTTTTTCTCATAAAAAAATACCAGTCAAACGAAATACACTACTTATGATCGCAAACTTCCCGCAATATTTTCAGCAATCAAATATTTTAAACATTTTCTTTATGCAAATCATTTTATTATCTACACCGACCATAAATCTTTAATAAATTCTCTTTATTCAAGTTCAGAAAAAGCTCATCGTTCATCTCGAAGTTTAGACTACATTACTCAATTTACATCAGAAATTAAACATATTAAAGGTGATTCAAACATTATCGCTGATACCTTTTCAAAACATCATATCAATTATCTTTTAAAAATGTTTAAAAATCCAAATTTAAAGATTGATGGGAAATTTCTTTTGATGAATCTCGAATTTATGTAGCTAAACAATTAAGAAAAATTAAATTTGGCCAATTTCACAATATCATCCTGGTTTTCGTTCAACCCTTCACAGCTTAAAAACTCGTTTCTATTGGCCTCACAAAACAGAAAACGTAAATTTGTGGACAAAACCTTGTGTACAATATCAACGTGCAGAAGTTCATAAATATACCAAATCTTTTTTATTATATTATATATAATATTATATATAAATATTCTACAAAATTTGGTATCCAAATCTTGAAAAGTAAGCAATTTGAATCCAAACTATTTCGGTAATTCAACAACCTTTTAAGGATTAACCAAATTCGAATTTCCTCTTACCACCCCCAAAGTAATGGTATGCTGGAGAGATTTCATAGAACTCTCAATACAGACATTACGGTTCGCGGAGCTGGTAACAGATATAATAATGATCTGCCTATTATTCTTAGGTATACCGTGCTATCTAAAAGAAAATCATTCTTCAACTGAAATTGAACCACTTTTTTGTATTTTACGTCAAACATTTTTTTTTCTAAAACCTTCCTTGTCATCTCTTCAGCGTTCTTCAAAATCTTTTGTACATAAAGGTTTATTCAAATCCAATTACGTTTTCTTCAAAATTGAAAATTCAAAATCTACATTTACAAATAAATACGAATTACTGATAAATCCAAAAAACTTTATTATATTTCCTAACAATGTAGAAATTGCTGTATTAATCGATTGAAACTTGCTTTCATATCAAATGACTATTTAACAAATAATTGTGAGGTCATTACTGACAGTAACATTATGTGTATACATTTTAATTCCGATTAACTGCAATCTTTCAAAAATCTTTCTGGTTCGATAAATGTTCTTTCTCATAGAAAGAGGAAATAGTTGTAGCGATTATTTTTATCATTTCATAATCAAATGACCATTGTTTGTTACTATGTTACTTGTTACCATGTTATAAAAACAAGAGATTCATTTAGATATGTATTGAAAACACATGTATTTTTTATCGTCGGTATTAAAATAATTAAATCCATTAATTCCAATTTATTCTATGTGGTATATGTCCACCATCGATTTATTGCATTATTTTACTGAGGTTTCTGAAGTTTATTGTATTTTAAATTTTACATATTACAATGTAGTAGACCTCACACCTTTGCTTAATAGTTGAATAAAATAACATTTGGTGGGCAGAATTTCATTAATTGTAAGGAAGAAATATTGATATTTGTGGATAATCGTACTGAAAACATAAGATCTATCTCTGACCCGAATCTTTCCACTTCTAGGTCTAGTGTTAGTTTTAGTTTTATATCATAAGATCTAACTCTAGATCTAGAATGATTCTAGTTGTATGTCTAGTGATTGTTCCAGTTGGGTTGGTTGTAGCCGTGCATCTGAAGATATTTCTGACTTGGGAACCCTGTATATTTGAATTGAAGTAAAACTAGCATTAGACGCATGCATTTAAAGACTATTTAATGAACCCTTTACCAAATGATAATTTACTAGCTTGTTTAAAATTTGGAACTGTTTGTAAAGTTTTCGCCAAACAATGTTTTCAGAAGTAATATAGAGAAAACATTCTAATAACAAATCGTAGTATCGAAAACTAATAACGCATTCTAACCAAACGTTTAGAGTTGCCTATCTATATAACAATATATACCCCACATTTATAATTTCAACCTCCATCTTCATGGTTAGACAATCTTCTTCAAAATTGATCTTGTACGGATCACCAAATACCGGTAGCGGAAGAAGATGTATGCAAAACATCAATTACATCCCCATTTGATCTTTATGAAGTTAGAGAATGTCTTTCCGTTTAAGAATTTCTGCTCAAACTTTCCAACGTTTTATTAACGAGGTACTTTCCGGTCTAAATCTCCTTTATGTATATATTGACGACATTCTTATAGCTAGCAAAACTGAAGATGAATACTTTATTCATTTAACACTGTTTGAGAAATTAAACAAATTCAACATCAACATCCAACCATTAAAATGCCTTTTTACAGTTTCTTCATTAGATTTTCTCAGTCAAAACGTTTCCTCAAAAGGAATTGTTTCTTCACGAGCAAGAATCAAGGTATTGATTATCCACAATCTCAAAATGTAAAAGTTTTCCAGAAATTTTTAGGTATAGTTAACTATTAGCACAAATTTAAAAATTCTACAGAATGTTTTAATTGGTCGAACTACCTAATTAAATCATTGCTGTAGCAAAAGAACTTTTGTCACAATCTATAATTTTAACTCATCCATCTACAACAGGATTAGTTGTTCTATCGTTAACGAATACTGCCATGGGAGCAGTACTCTCTCAAACAAAAGATGATATTACCATTTTTATAGCGTTTTTCTCATAAAAAAAATACCACTCAAACGAAATACACTACTTATGATCGCAAACTTCCCGCAATATTTTCAGCAATCAAATATTTTAAACATTTTCTTTATACAAATCATTTTATTATCTACACCGACCATAAATCTTTAATAAATTCTCTTTATTCAAGTTCAGAAAAAGCTCATCGTTCATCTCGAAGTTTAGACTACATTACTCAATTTACATCAGAAATTAAACATATTAAAAGTGATTCAAACATTATCGCTGATACCTTTTCAAAACATCATATCAATTATCTTTTAAAAATGTTTAAAACTCCAAATTTAAAGATTGATGGGAAACTTCTTTTGATGAATCTCGAATTTATATAGCTAAACAATTAAGAAAAATTATATTTGGCCAATTTCACAATATCATCCTGGTTTTCGTTCAACCCTTCACAGTTTAAAAACTCATTTCTATTGGCCTCACAAAACAGAAAACGTAAATTTGTGGACAAAACCTTGTGTACAATATCAACTTGCAGAAGTTCATAAATATACCAAATCTCCCCTTCAGAAAATTCCTATTCTGAGAAGCAGATTTGAACATATTCACTTGGATATATATTCACTCGGTAGGTTGTACATACAATTTACGCATTGGCCTGAAGTTTACCCTCTTAAAGACATCAGTACGTTTACTATCGCTCACACTTCTACGTCACTCCTTTTCAAGATTAGGTATCCAAATCTTGAAAGGTAGGCAATTTGAATCCAAACTATTTCGGTAATTCAACACCTTTTAGGGATTAACCAAATTCGAATTTCCTCTTACCACCCCCAAAGTAATGGTATGCTGGAGAGATTTCATAGAACTCTCAATACAGGCATTACGGCTCGCGGAGCTAGTAATAGATATAATAATGATCTGCCTATTATTCTTAGGTATACCGTGCTATCTAAAAGAAAATCATTCTTCAACTGGAAGAACTAAAACCTTCCCCGTCATCTCTTCAGCGTTCTTCAAAATCTTTTGTACATAAAGATTTGTTCTAATCTAATTACCTTTTTTTCAAAATTGAAAATTCAAAATCTGCATTTACAAATAAATACGAATGAGCTTATAAAGTTCGAACATATCCAAAAAACTTTATTATATTTCCTAACAATGTAGAAATTGCTGTATTAATCGATTGAAACTTGCTTTCATATTAAATGACTATTTAACAAATAATTGTGAGGCCATTACTGACAGTAACATTATGTGTATACATTTTAATTCCGATTAACTGCAATCTTTCAAAAATCTTTCTGGTTCGATAAATGTTCTTTCTCATAGAAAGAGGAAATAGTTGTAGCGATTATTTTTATCATTTCATAATCAAATGACCATTGTTTGTTACTATGTTACTTGTTACCATGTTATAAAAACAAGAGATTCATTTTGATATGTATTGAAAACACATGTATTTTTATCGTCGGTATTAAAATAATTAAATCCATTAATTCCAATTAATTCTATGTGGTATATGTCCACCATCGATTTATTACATTATTTTACTGAAGTTTCTGAAGTTTATTGTATTTTAAATTTTACATATTACAAAATATTTAAATAAGATTACTTACTAACTTTCCATCAGACATTAGTAGCACGATTCACTTTTATTTTCTATATTATAATACCTGCGATTTTAAACAGGGTGAGTCAAACATCTGGAATATAGTCCACAACTTTTCCATTCATAGTTTTTAAGCATGTTTCCTATAAAACTTTTATATTCATTGTGACGTATTTTTAGGCGATATTTGCTTACATCTTTTGTTCTTTGTTTCATTGTTTTTCGTTGTTATATGGCAACCAACACTGTGATTTAAATGGAATACTTTATTTGCAGGGTTAACAATTATAAAGTATTAATGATGGATAAAAGCAGCCATCGATCATAATAACTAAAATTATTTAAAAAATCTAAACCGAGTTTTCGAAAACTACAACAAATGTTCAAATTGGATACCATTTACATCTAAACAATTTTGAAGGCGATGTCGAAAGCTATCCATACCATTTAAAAGATTATCAACTGGGGTTTGTTGTATCTCTCACATAATTGTTTAAATTTATTATTAATATTTCTCATGATTATTGAAACCAAGTTTTTGATTTTGACACATTTTAACGCTTACCTGTTTCTCTTATACAACCATTTTATTTGGTATGCGTATTGCATAGAGGAGTTTATCCGAAATTAAAATATGCAAAGAAAAACATATACATTCAAACAATACATACAAACGTATACATAATTAGTAAAAAAATTAATACATTTTTCTTTGAAACCACGAATGGATAACACGAAGTTATTGGCTATATTCCAGACAATTAACACACCCTGTATATTAATGCCTTATTTGATAATTTACTTTCTCGACAACAATTCTTATCGATAGACATCGCTTAATTAAGTCAATTAGTAAACATTTTTGATCAAATAGATACCTCATTTATCAAGAACCCTATTAAGTTCGAAACGGATATCTCACCGATCTTTACCCGCATTCAAGATTATTTAGATAATTTGCATAAGCTTCTAACCGTCACGATAAAATTGGAAAAGGATGGTACCATAAATATCCAAGATCTGACATTTTCCTACATTGATAAAGCTATTTTAAGCTCTCGTCTCTACCAATAATAATCCCGGATCATGCGTTTAACCCTTTAAAGTCACACAAAGATATTGTGATGTCAATAATTTTATTTTCTTTATTTAGGGACTACAGCGCAAATAACTTATTTATTTTTCCTTAGAAATTTTTGAAAGTTAGCGTTTTTAATACCTACATTTTTTACATAAATTTTACCTAAATATAACTTATTAAAGTTAATTTAATTTTTATTATTTTACAATATTACAGTACCACCTGATTTACATTGAAAAATCTATATAATTTGTTTGAATCCATATTGCAAGTTTATTAAATATGTAAAATATAAAGTAACACAACTTCTTTACTTACTATTGTTTATTTGTTCGGTACCGGTTTCGAGTTTTACAATCTCATCATCAGCCGAATCTACAAATTAAAATTGGAAATCAAATATAATCGTCGATATTTTGTTTATTCAATTATATGTGTTTTTTGCAAAATATTTCTTAAAAATTTAATAAATAATAAAATTAAAATTAAAAACTTACGTCAAAATATTAAAATACTACAAAATGGTAATAAATATATAAAACATTTACACAGAACAATTTACACGAACTACACAAATATAGAAGAATACTTGAAATGGACAGGTTTTATTGTATGCTAAAAATTGTAGGTGTATCCTCTTTGAGCGAAGTAAGAGGGATTGATTTAGAGAAGAAGAGAAGATACAAATTAAATTTTGAAATTTATAATGTTTTGAGAAACGTAAATAAAGGATTGTACACATCACAACAATCCTTTTCTCCTATATCCGTTTTCTTCTATATTTGTGTAGTTCGTGTAAATTGTTCTGTGTAAATGTTTTATATATTTATTACCATTTTGTAGTATTTTAATATTTTGACGTAAGTTTTTAATTTTAATTTTATTATTTATTAAATTTTTAAGAAATATTTTGCAAAAAACACATAATAATTGAATAAACAAAATATCGACGATTATATTTGATTTCCAATTTTAATTTGTAGATTCGGCTGATGATGAGATTGTAAAACTCGAAACCGGTACTGAACAAATAAACAATAGCAAGTAAAGAAGTTGTGTTACTTTATATTTTACAAATCTATATAAAGCAACTTTCTGTTAAACGAATTATGTATATATAGGCCGTTTTGATTTTCTTGATTTTCCATCATTTTCTTAGTTCCTTCTCTTATTGTCTTGATTTAATTAATTATTTCGATCAAAAATTTCCTTTGTCCCTTCTATCACCAGATGGTATTATTCCTCGCTTTATTCTTTATACATCTTTCATTTTTATTTATTTTATGATCTCTACCATTTTTAAAATTCTTCCTTTTTCTTCAAAATCTGTCTTCATTGTTTCTTTGCCCTTGAGCTGCTTTTTTCTTTCTTTTCTTGCCAACCCCACGTTGAGTGCCAAATTGTAATGAGCAAATCAAATAAATCGACTTTATAAATGTTTATACAACTAAAATTCGAATACAAAAAAATTAAAAAGTTTTGAATATTTACAGATTTTAATATCCCCTTCGTTTTCCAATCATAGCATAAAGCATGATTCAGTAAAAATTGTTGTTCAATTACGCAAACCGTAATCGTGTAGAGATTGTGCAAAGCAATCGGAGGTTGGACTTGCGTATTCACGAACACAAAGACCCAATTCCTAACGCTTTCAAATACCGCCCGAAAACGGGACATAAGATAAACTACAACAGTGCAATATTACACTTCATCGCTGCAGTAAAAGCACGAAGATAAACCTTCTCGAATATTTCAAAATCTCAAAACTTAAAGAAAATTACTCCCTAATATAGAACCAACTCGAATTACAAATTTATTATTCTTAAAAGAAACAAAATGAATAATTAAGTTATGAATGAATATTTCATTCATTTTTGATGATTTAATGCATTAGAAACATTAATAATAACGTTTGTTCCATAACGGTTGAAATAATAATTTAATGTGTGTTATTTTCTTTTTAAATTACCTTTTCTTCCGTATTATTGCATGTATATTTATGATTATTGATTCCTTTGTAATAACGGTGTTACGTTACAGTTAGTAAAAACCTTTCAAAACCAAAATAACACATTTAAAGCATAATGTATTAACATGTTAACATAATCAATTATTTCATATAATATAATGAAAACGATTTGAACAGTTATTTCGATATATTATTATCGTATTCTTTTTATTTCAATGATAAATAAATAGACAATTATTTTTATAATTTGAGGTGATTTGAAATACGTAATGATGTTTATTAACGCACTGACTTCATTACGCAACGCAACATAGTGAAAGTTGATTTTTCGCACTCATGCGAAATATAGTGCGGAAAAAGGTAACTTTACGCACTGTTTCACAAAAAACCATTATTTTACTTAAAATTTATCTTGACGAAAAAATTTATAACGGATGTAAGCGATTATTTAAATCGTTACTGATACCGATTCGGTAATTATCCAACGCACTAAAGTTAAATTTAATCTATTCTCGTATCTCAATAACCCAAACTAACTGGGAAGACACACTAAAAAAAAGGTTTCCCAGTTTGGGAAACTGAAATGTAGTATTGGGTGGTATTCGGAAAGAGGGGGAGATAGTAACGACCGTCTATATAACGGATACGGCAAGCCTAATTTCAACGGTCAGATAAAGCTATCCGGCTAATCAGTTTAGTCGTTTTTTTTTCTTCTGTTAAAAGAGAGCCCGCTCACCTTTCGCCGTAAACTTATGCAACCCGTTTAATTGATTAATGGGGTAGTTAAGCGAAGCAAACGTTTGAATAACGTTTTCGGATTTGAATCGCTCAACGACGGGCAGACCCGGACTAGATAAACTGCCTAATAAATTTTAACGATAATTACGACCAGCTCAACCTTAATTGAGATTAATCATTCGCTTTATACTCAAGACTAAAATAAACCCCGGCAAAATTTGGAAAAGATTTTCACCAGAATCTTCTCTTAATCTAAATCCGATACACAATTTCAATACAATTCATTAGTTGATTTAAAGCTTTTAACAGAGAATTAGTAAGGTCTTGATCATTTATTCTAAAAGCCCGTCCCGAACTAGATTACATTAATCTCCATTCTTTGAAGCCTCCACAAACCAAGAGATTATAAAGAATGAAGTGCACCGCGAGAAGAGATCAAAGAGATCGACGAGTAAATCCGCTAAAATATACACGAGGGCACTTAATTCGATCGTCGGCAGGCACAAGCAACCGGCAAAGTGAAAAACGTGACCTTCGTTCCCGGAATAACGTTTGCTCATCGGTAAAAAATGCACCCCACACCTACTACTCTTGATGCGAAGGGGATGCAATCTTCGGGTTACCAGCCGCATCTCAGGAAATCCTGCGCGAGAAGCATACTAATGTCGTCTGCGGAATCGTCCGTTATTAATGTCTTCATATCTTGTTTTTACAGAAACTATTCGGCGACGTGTTGTGCTTGCCGAGCACTGAACGGGGTGTAATAAATTTCGTAAACGACGTAGGCCCGCAGTGAAACTCGAGGAAATTCTATTGTGTAATGAGGAATCGTCCCTTATAAAGTCGGGATCCTTTATGAAATATTTTCTGAACTAGGCACATTGAAATAAATTAAAATTCAGAGCGAGCTCTTCGCCAAAATGAATATTTTAAAAACAAGAAAAAGTAGTCCCATTTCATACATTATCATTCAAATTTTATAATAATAATAATCATTTATTGATTATTTTAAGTATATGAAATATAATACACTATTCGAAACAAAAGGGTGCTTTTCACCGCATTTAGGGTTGTTATGAACCCGATGAAATGTTCTACTAAAACCCCTGTATACTTATTTCGTCCTATAACCAACGAAAATTGATTTACGTCGCCATTAAATACATTGATCAAGACGAGATATTATAAATGATGGATTTAAGCAATCCATCATTGTATATGAAAAACTGCGCTTGATCAAGTGAGAATTATGATGCGGTATACTGAGACGCTTACTTCTACAGATGTTAACGTCATGTGGCCTCTCTTCTCAGTAATAACCGTTCATACAACCACAGACACCCCACTTAAGGATTTGATAAAAGAACTTAATACTATGAAGGTGGCGATGTTGTTTCATCAATAATGATTGAGTCGGATTCAAGACACTCTTTCACCTCTTCTGATACCACATATTAAACGGAAATAACGGTTCTGTACTTTTTTGGAATCTATAACAATTATTCGCTCGAAACAACCCGTCATAAACCAAATCAGCAAAATTCAATGAGTTACACAACATTCTTCTGCGCTCTTGATCATGACTTGTGTATATATGCCTCAGTGCACTGGACGCCTTGTTTAAGAGGTTTATGTCCATGTGAATGCCGAGATTAGACATACAAGCGACAATCTAAATTACACCAAATTTCAAAACTGATATTATTTTTATCAATTTTCCGCGCCACCCAACATCTTGGCATTTTATCTGGTTCAACTTGGTTCAACAGCTGAGCATCGAATTATATGTTCTTTCGGCGTTTACGGAGCTTGCTAATATAGTTTCGATAATTACGTATGTTAACTTTTAAAAAAACGGTTATTTGAAAGATTGAAGAACATTTGAACGGTGGTAATTTCTTTATTAAGTCTATTATGTTCTTCACTTTGTGGTCGTGCATCAATGTGCTGTTTGAGCTTTTGTATATATGTATCTTGCCCGTATATGATATTTGCTTTTTTCTTCTCCTATCCGTTTTTTCAACACTATAGGTATATATATTTTAAGTTTATAGATTCCATTTCTTTTCTTTTATTTTCTTTTATTTTGGTTTATGTTATATTAACGAATATATTATGCCGCTCTATCTCGAATATCTCGGCCGTGTGATTTTGATGATCACGATTTAGTATATTATGACTAGAAGGATAGGCAACATTTCACATTGGAACTATTACAAAGACTTGCGGAATTGCACTATTAATGCTATTAAAAATAAAAAGTGAGCTTATTTCTAATACATTTCGACTAAATATGATTCTAAATACAGATGGGGAGGTTGGAAACATTTGTAAGTTAAATCTATGAATTATAATAATAGCGAATTACCCATACAGCTGCAGAATCATTATGGCATAAATAACCTTTTTGTGCAGTGTTCAAAATATCCTTGACGATATTGCGGTGGACGAGACTGACGACTGCTATAAAGAGATTACGACATTCACTCCCAATGTATTTTCATTTCGTACGATTACCACGTCTGAGGTTATTTTGGTCATAAGCTCTTCATCGATAGGAATTGACTTGGTTGAATTTAGTATGCTTCAGACTTGGTTGGTATTGGTACGATTCAGATGTGTTGACCTGCTATTTTGCCATTTAACACACGTTTTAAATTCTTGTTTGATTGAAAATATTTTTCCTAATCAGTAGAAACGTGCTATTGTGGTTCCCTTACCAAAGAAAGAGAATCCAGTTGATTATAGGGACTTGCGTAGAATAAGTTTTTTTCTAACTATGTCTAAAATCTTGGAAAAAGTAAAAGAACAACTTGGTACCAAGTCAGCAATCCGGTTTTTATGCTGATCATAGTTGCAATACAGCTTTGCTAAGATTCACTGATGATGTCTTGGGTGCAGCTAATAAGGATATGGTAATAGCGGTAGTACTCCTGGACTCCTCTAAGGCATTTGACACCATTACATTGTCACATAATGGGGTTGTTTGATCTGGATTATAATGTCGTGGCGCTAATGCATAACTACTTAACGGGTAGGTCACAAAAGAAGCTATTATTAGTTCAGGTGTTCCATAGGGTTCCGTCCTGGGGCAACTTCTCTTTGCATTCTATACTTTCTATTTCGCTACCCGACTAATCTCTTCGAATATTAATAAGTATGCTGATGATATTCAAATATATGAATCATTTCATGGCGGGAGTCATAATATGGAGATAAGCTTAAACAGGGGTTTACAAACTATCTTTAAGATTGCCAATTGGCATCAATTGAAGATTAATCCTGTTAAGTCTATGTGGATATGATTTGGAAGTTCTGTACAGACTGCTCGGATTAATATTCAGCTAAAATTGGGAGATCTATCCTCGAAACGTGTGTATAGTGTAAAGTGCTTGGGTAATCTAACACTTGACAACAGCTTTAGATATCATGGGTAAATTAATGATTATATAAAAAAGCATATTTATATCTTAGGCAGTTATATCCTTATAGATCTTATCTGTCATATAATATCATAATATTATACAATACTTATCTCTTGTCACAATTTAATTGTATGGCACCAATTTATCAGCGATCGATATGGATATGTCTTATCGTATTCAGAAAGTGCAAAATTGCTACATCTGTTACATATTTGGAATCAGGAAGTATGACCGAGTATCGCACAAGCTGAAAGATGAGAAGTGGTTATATATCAGTTGCAGACGTGAACTGCTCACAATGCCTCAATGACAAAAACATATTTAAGTCAAATGACGGAAGATACCCAACAATTTTTTTTTTTCACAATTATACCAAGTGTCTAAGTATAGAGCATCACTACAACAGCGGTCTTACACGTACCATGTCTATAAATCTTACGGGAGATTGCTAATATAGTTTCGATAATTACGTATGTTAACTTTTAAAAAAACGGTTATTTGAAAGATTGAAGGACATTTGAACGGTGGTAATTTCTTTATTAAGTCTATTATGTTCTTCACTTTGTGGTCGTGCATCAATGTGCTGTTTGAGCTTTTGTATAAATGTATCATGCCCGTATATGATATTTGCTTTTTCCTTGTCCTATCCGTTTTTTCGACACTATAGGTATATATATTTTAAGTTTATAGATTCTATTTCTTTTCTTTTATTTTCTTTTATTTTGGTTTATGTTATATTCTTTAAAAGGTTGGTTACAATAGACTAAAGTCTGGAACTAGCTATTTGCGACCAGTATTCAGTTAATCTTTTGGTTAACGAAGGCCTCTATTATGAACAGTTCTGAAATAGAGTACTTTACGAACTGATTTAAAAATCCTGTATATTTGAATTGAAGTAAAACTATAACTATCACTACACCTAGAACGTTTTTTGGACGCACCGCTAAATCCGAATCTTTCTACTTCTAGGTCTAGTGTTAGTTCTAGTTTTATATCATTAGATCTAACCCTAGATCTAGTGCTAGAAACATCGTGTGCAGCCGTACATCTGTCAAGACGGCTAAACCTGGATGATATTAATTCTAGGTCTAGTGTTAGTTCTAGTTTTACTTCAGTTCAACTATACAAGGTTGGGTTGGGTTTTATTATGCATTTGAGAATATTTCTTATGTTTCTTATGTTGCTTATTTTTGTCGCATATAAATTATTTTAAAATATTTATTTAATAATTTTTGCACTTTTATTAAGACGATAGTACTTCATACAATGTTTCTACTGGTTTCGGTCACGTTTAGACCATCTTCAGGAAATACATTTTTAAAGAATTGTTGATCTTATTGACGTTCCATTTTTATTTACAACCGGTAGAAACATTTTATGAAATACTATCGTCTTAATAAAAGTGCAAAAATTATTAAATAAATATTTTAATTCAAGACGAAAAACATTCCTATAAAATAAAAAATATAAATTATTTGCCTTACTGATGATATACCGAAGTAAGTGGCGTTATATAAGTTTTTCAAAGACTTCTCTTAGACAGGGCAGTATGCTGATAAGTCGTAAATCGTTAAAGAATTCAACTATTTTTTTTTCTTTGGTAATTCTTTGACTATGAAGTGTTTTCATGCATCTGAAAAGGTATTGGACCGAATACAATTGTTAATATGGGTGCAATATACTCGTCTAATAGATAAAACAATTCTTTCAAAGAGTGAGTCCTAAATCATCCGAGCCAACAGCTTCACTAGACAACGAAGTGAAAGTTATACACTATACATCTATGTCCGTGACAGGTTCAACAGAAAATCATGTTGACATCCCACGTATGAATCTACAAGCTCTTGATTTTTGTTGTAAGTTGTAATTGTATATTAATTATTGGTACATTAAGCCAATAAAATTCAACGCCTTCCATAACAATGTCTTATTTTAGTCAAGTTAAAGAACTTGCTAACAGTTCCATTTTATATAGGCTTTCTTCTCTGTTAATATTGCTCTTTTTATTTCATTGTGAAAAACTGTAATAATTATGATCAAACTGATTATGCGTAACACGATATCTCTACGGAGTAGAATTTCGTAAAAGCATCTTACATGTTATGTTATATGTGAGCCAAGGTAAAGATCATTTTTTTGAAGTAAAAACTATTTAAACAGAGCATGCTTATCGAACAACAACAGATTACAACTAAGAAAGCTCAGTTTTCATCCACGGACACATGTGATACATCATATACCACGGGATTGAAAAGAAGTTACTTAGAAACTTATTCTCATTAAATTTCGCCCTTATTTTTTATGAAGTATTAACCCGATTCGAGTAGGCCGCTTAACAATCTGATGCAAATTCACCGTGTATAATAACTTCAATGAATAAATCATAATATTATTGTTCTTTACCCTCTTTTGTTTTCTCCTCAATATTAATCGCCCCCAAGTTAAAATAAGGATGCCCTAAATTGCAAAAAAGTCATCAATGCCCGTCATAAGACGTTCAAAAGTGTATTCCATTACCTTCTCCTTTTTTCTTCCTTTATTGATATTAGGCCGCCGGCGATTTGACAATTAGGCTTTTTAAAGTTGTTTTTTAAATGGGGCTCAGGGTCCTTTAGAAAGGAAACTCTAGACCCACTTAAGCTTACGGAGCTAAACTCAGAGTTGGACGAGATGGAGGAGTGCACGTGGAACTTTTAAGCAGTAGCGACCGAGGTAATTGACTTTCGTTGCTGATTTTTTGGGGTATTATACGAATATTGAGGTAGTTTTATTCTAAAAATGTACAAAAAGTGGATTTTCTCAAGTATATCTTCCGGGAAACGTACTTTTAATAATGACGGAAATATAATTGAATCGGAATGATTGCCATAATAAGATTTTTGCTTTTAAATCACAATGGATCCCTACACAAATTGGACATGAACTATTTTTAACAATTGAAATATAAATCCTGTATGAATTCAAAACAGTTTCCAAAGCAGACAGATTCATTAAATTATTTTTTTAGCAAAACTAGTGAAAATAGAAAACACAAAAAATTGTTTTTATTTCTGCGAGCATTCGTTCTAAATTAACCGCCAGATAGATTTTTTTTTCTCAAATCGAATCAATGTTTATAGAACTATATCCGGGGGAAAATTGATTTTTCCAAATTACGATTGCAACGTAAAATAAGATTACGCTTTAATTAATCTTTTGTGTCAATAAATTCAATTAATCAATAAATGTGAATAAGCACGCAAACACAATTGAATTCGGAAACTCTCTTTTGACTCGCCCCAAACACCGATACAGTGAAATTTCATGTTTACAAAACAGGAAGGACAATTTCGCTTTTGAACTCGTCGAGTAATTGTAGGTGCACGTGAAAAAGTTATGCGCACGGTGGTAGTTCACTGGACGCTTTCTAAATATTTAACGCGTTGCTGGCAGTTTTCCCAGAAGCTCTATGGAAAGAGAGAGTTTAGCAGGACGTATCAATGTGTACAAAACTATCCCTACTGCGAACTTGGAACGATGTCGTGTTCGCTCACCACACGGCTGAAAAGTTTCTTGCGTGTTCCCAATGCCCGTCACACACACACTTCCTCATAGCCCATCTCCCTCCAACCGAACACACTTTGTGGACATGAATCTAGATTCTAGAACACGAAACCATCTCTGGTTAGGACGTAACGATATGTGAAGGGCCTGCACAATTAGCCTTGCGGTTATTATCGAGATACTATCGCCATTACCCATTATTCGATGACTGTGAAAATACATTTTTAATAAACCCAACCTTCCAAACTGAATATTTCATGGCGTTTTGTATACGAAGCTCGTGAAACGAATTTACTACCTGTGCATAGCAATTTCGGAACCCCCACGAGGCGACTTTACAACACCGAAAGATTTTTATCTTTAGTTAAACCCTTAGTCGGCGACGTGTTCACCAGTCGGTTTTGCGATACTAAAAGAAAACCGATAAAAAGTTAAATACGTTAAAAGTAGCGTTTTCTTGATCCGGTTAATGGGAAAATAGGACGATCTAAAGACCACCGACGCCGCCCCAAGACGAGATTTTATTATACTCACGTAGACTACAGCGAGACAGGAGTATTTACGCTGTCACGGAGAAAATTTGATATTCCATCATGCCACTGCGAGTTTACAATGTAAATTCTATTTGCCTAGATGACAGCGTAGTCGTTTCCCCAGTAGCTCCGACTTAAACCGTTTACAGAAAAGCTGCATCTCAACCCTGCACTATATAGTGTACGTGGGCACAGGATCAGTCTACAGAGGTTTTGTAGAAAAGTTTCTCTCCGTTTGTTTAAAAGAACTATATTTTACTTTTTTAATAGCTTTCTGTTAGAGATGTTAACGTAAAAAATCCTCATATACAGAGCTTTACGATTTTCAAACATATATTTTTATTTGTACATATTTATTTTCCGATAGTCATTTTTAGCTCGTTGGCAAACATAAAAATATGCATCGAATATCTGAAATTGTACTAAATTGGACATATTACTTCAATTTAGAAGTAATCTTCTGTTCCTTCTTTCAGGATTTCTGCTACGTTGACGTACAAATTCCTTGCCATCTTTTAAATGATCGTGCACAGGCTCATTCCAGGAGCTCGTAACCTCAATTTCAAATCGGTTTCGACTGTTTAATCGATTTTTAATGGCATTTTCACTTTAATTTGAATTAACTTTATAACTCTACCTAAATTTTAATTGACTTCTTTCGTTAGAGTATCATGCTAAGTACAACAATTTAATAACAATAACAAAACAAAGTGAGAGCTAATATTAGACCTACAACGTAAAACATTTAACTTTAGTTGTACCTCTCTTAAGGCACAACCCAACCCAACCCAACCAAACCTCGCTTCAAAACGAACACTAGACTTAGAGCTAAAAACATTAAGGTTTAACCATCTAAAAGGACGTACGGCTAAATCCTAATGTTTCTAGTTTTAGGTCTAATGTTAATACTAAAGCTAGGTTGTAGGTCTATTAACAGTTACATTATATTTTTTATTTATTTAAGCACATTTTTTCTCCTTGTGAACTTTTTTTGTATTTAAATTAATATATGTCTATACAGATAGTACGAAGTTTCGAGCGTATTTGCGCATCATCAGTCTATCTCAATGAAAAAATCAATAATTAAACAATAATCAGCACAATCACATCTTCACAAACGTTTAAAACAACATCGAGATGATGTAAAAAGTTTAAAAACCATAAATAAGACAGCATTGTGCCAATATTCAATAAAAAAAACATCATTTTAATTTTAAAAATCCAAAGCTTTTAAGTAATGAAAAAAATACATTTAATAGGAAAAATTTGGAAGCAATATAACCAAAAATATATACAAAACAGTTAATTTTAAATCAGATACGGGAAAAATTGGTATCCTATGTGCTAAAATAATACATGAGTTAGCGATTTAAAGTAGAAAAATTTAAGTATAAATTAAAAAATTAAAATTAAACCAGGGTAAAGAACACGTTTTCTTCGGCGTGATGATTTTGGAAGAAAAAACCAAATAAAGGTTATTTTAGTATGAAAGTCAACTTGCAATGAAAAATTGATAACTTCCATATAAAATGTAAAAATAATAAAAAATACATTGATGGTATGCAAAAATAAAAATATTGTAAATGTAAGTTTTAATTTTTGATATTGATTGTTAAGGTTGTGATTTGTGCTAATTATTGTTTAATTATTGATTTTTTCATTGCGATGGCGTGGTAGTTAACAGTGTTTTGATGTTTTATAGATATAAACAAAGTACTTGATGATGGGCAAATACACTCGAAACGTCGTACTATCTGTATAGACATGTATTAGTTTAAACACAAAAAAAAAAAGTTCACAAGGAGAAAAAATGTGTTATAATAAATAAAAAATATATAAATACAAAAAACCTCCTCTAAAGAAAATTAAAAAAGAAAAGTTATATTTTCATTTCCAGAAGAATTTACAGAAAAACATTATGTTTAAATAAAAATCCTTTGAACTTAGTGACATAAATTAATTTTATTTTTCTTTATTTATTTATTTATATTTCTTCTTAACTGTGTAAAGTGAACAATTGTAGTCTTACTCACATCAAAGGAAAACTATTTGATAAAAAATATTGATATAATTATTGATATAAGTTATTCATAAGGGACTGTGCAAATATTATCTGATGATATGTGAAAATTTGTAATCCAAATCAAAATTATTTGGACGAACAGAACATATATTTAAATTGGTAATTGAAGCAAAGATAATGTACTAAGCGATAGTAGCTATTATTGAGGTATAAATGGATTTTTTATATAAGTGTAGAAATATTGGAGTCGTTTGTTTATTAAAAAATACCTTTTCAGAGTTATTCTTTATGAACTTCTGAATTTCGTATATTTCCAATATCTCTAAGCTCTATTTTATAGCTTATATTCATTTCATGTAATAGTTTTGTATTTTTATTGATGATTTCGTCCGATATAACCAACCTCTATACAAATGTTCCCATTCAAGAATCATTACAGATAATCGAAGAAATCATAAAAGAAAACTTGAAGATAATGTAAATTCCAATAACTTCTCTTAATTGTTTAAGCTGTGCACTGAACAAAACTTTTGTAGCTTCCAGGACAAAATCTATCTATTCACACTTCCTTTAAGTTGACTCATATCTGATATTTTCTTAAATAAATTAGAAAACGGACTAGATTTGATGACGATGTATTTGCCATTATTGATAATAAAGATAAAATACACAACCTACATACAATACATTAATACAATATACAACAAAATGAAATTTAATTCGGGGAAGGGAGAAGGATAATAAAATGAACAAAACAGATAACATCATTTCTTTTGACTGGTTTCATGATATTTTCTAAAAATTGCCTCAATACATTCAAATTGCTTATAATTCGCAATTTGATCATGATAGGCTCGATAAAGAAATTAATTTTATTACTCAAATAGCCATCAATAATGATTTTCAAATTGACACAGTACAAAAAATAATCAACAAAAAAATAAATAAAATAAATTTAAGTAATATAATAATTACTTATTATTAAAATTAATGATAATAAAATTACTTATTCATTAAATGATCATAAAAATACAGACTTGGAAACGAGCAAATTTTTAAAGAATATGACATAACATTAACGTTTAAAGCAATAAACAAAACTAGCAACATTTTAAACCATTCAAAAAATAAAACAAATATACTAGATGATAATGGCATCTACAAGAGAGATAGTGACACCTGCGCGTGATGCAACATACATAGATGAAACAAGGAGAAGTTTAAGAACAAGGATTGATGAATACATAACTAACCCAAGTCAACCTAGCTTCAGAACTAATGCCAGACCTAGAACTAGAAACATTAAGGTTTAGCCTTCTAAAAGGACGTACGGCAAAATCCTAATGTTTAGAGTTCTAGGTCTAGTATTCTAGTTTTAGTTTCATGCAAGTGTACAACAATTTAAGACTGAACAACAACTAAAAATATAACCAACACTAACGCAAGAGCTAATACTAGATCTAGAACGAAAAGCATTTAGGTTTAGTCGTACCTCTCTTAAGACGAAATCCAGTCCACCCCTGCCCTCGCTCCGCTCTCCCAAAAGCTGCCTTCTGTCTAGCGCCTAATCCCTCAACTGACTATACCCTCTCAGTATGTACTCCAGAGTCTTCCAGTCCTCTCCACACAGCTTACACTAGCTATCCCAGTATTTAGATCGACCGCTCAGTTTCTGCTCCCTTTCTTCTTTATTTCCACAGCGAAATTTGGTGATTATGCTCTTTCCTTTCTCATCCCCTCATTTCTATCTATTAGCGCTATCCAGATTTCTTTCTTTCCACCCTTCTGTTTTTAATCACGGTTAGTAAATATACCACTCTCGTATAACATGCGTCTGTATTTCGCTGTCCGTATATTAACATTTTCTCCTTTCCTCCAGTACTCTTCCAGGGCTCTGTAAAGCGATCTTCTTTCTTTTCTTTTGGTCATACTACTATTCACTGCTCTCTTTGCCTCAACTTTTACTGCCATTACTTTAACCTCTTCCCTAGTTTCCATCCCTATTCACTAGTACCTTGCTTACACATTCCCCAGCGCTCTTTGTTTTGTCCATCCCCATACTTCTTTCCGTATTGAGAAAGATGATCTGTATTGCCATCGCTTTCACGTGCGATCCTACTTTATTGGGACTAAATTAAATGTACACGACCCCAAATGATTTCTATCATTGGATATCATACTTACACACATTTTCTCATAATTTCAAAACCAAAAATTAAGTCAAATTAATAATAATAATTAGTAATTAATAATAATTAGTTAATTATTGCTGATACCACTTCACCTGTAATTGCTAATTACAGTTTAACCTTTAAACTTGAAAGTTATAAAACAAGTACAGTGAGATAAAGTGAATTCCGTGTACATCAATTTAAGGCATGCCGAAGTATTTTCCGAGCTAGTACTCACCACAACAAACTATTAGAACTTTAACCATTTAAAATTTGCAATTTGCTAGATGCATAGTTAACATAGAGCGTCGTCGGTTTCGAGTGCATTACCCGGTTGCAAGTTGGTAGCCGAGAAAGGCGAAGAGAATTCCATTAACGTGGAGGACTGGCGGCACCACCTCTAGTTCCTTCTAGTCCGTACGTGCAGATCGCACCCGGACCGCATCAAAAGGACGTCACCTAATCCTCCAGGATTAAAGTTCTCCGGCTTCCGGTGCCTGAGCTACCGCGAAAAATAGATGTAATGCAGATACTCCGAGCCTGGATTTCATGCTAAAGGGTTATCTGCAATACAACCTCATTTTATGTAACGGAGAAATACGGGGATATAGTATTAAATCTTTATTATAATAGAATTTTTTAATTTTGATAACGCGAAAAGTACTTTAACTTGTAATAGATAAAATAATTTTAGGTAATACGATATAATCTTTACATCCACATTACGTGGCTTCCGATGCTATGGAAGAAACCACTTAGCAGACGATCGTAACGCCAAATTTAAATTTATTCGGCGCATTACCCAGTAATTTACGACCGGGTTTAAAGTACTTCACTGCCGGCCACCCATATAACCTTTTTACTCGCTCGCTCATCTCATTACTGTCGACATGAATGTTTTGACGCGTTTTTGGTGTTTGCCGGCGTCGGAACGTCGTTGTCGCGGACAGTTTGGTGAGGTGGTTTTCCGGTTTTGGTGCAGAGTAATAACCGACACGGATCCCTCGTAATCGTAAAATTTTTACACTGCCGTTTCACATCGACCGTTAAAAATCGCCATACAATAGCCGTGAATAAAAGTTCGCTGCAGACGGACCTGGCCACGGTAGTAAAATGAAACGTAAAAACCTGAATTTTTGTGATTAGTTATATATAGGTGGAGTCTCACGTCAAGAGGGTCATAAACAAGTATATGACTTACCTATGGGGTTAATTTTTATTTTAGAATTATTATTATTATACTAAATACTGATTAATATGGTGAAGAACTAACACTAGAACTAGCAAAACGTCCATAATTTATGCATAGTATAGATAACTTGGGGAATATACCAAGTTATCTATGAACATGCAGTAGAGCAACTTGAAAATTGTTCTATCATATGTACATTCTAACGAGATCCAATTATGTCGCTGTTTAACTACAGGATACCTCACGTAACTCACTCCTTAGAACTTTTTAGGTTTCACTACAGAATTTTTTTAGGTATCTCAAGTAGTCTCAAATGGTAGTAAATTCCTCGACAGCAGTTATAAAAGGCCCATTGGAACCCTTTTATATATACCACAATCAACAGTTTATTCGAAAGTCAGAAAACCACCCCAATGCTTTCATGAACGTTAATATAGAATAGAATGGTATTCCAAAAATCAATTCCCTTAGCTATGAAGATTGGGGCAATTACAAACAATACGACTTACTGTCTCGTCTTCCATTTCACCTATTCTGGGATATGATATGCAGCATCATATAGAATATATACTTACGTAATTACATAATAACACTTTTCTATTTGCTTAGAAACTGAGTAGATTTCGTTTGTAGATTCCGTTTGGGTAGAGCAGAGTTTCTTTGCAAAGATGCCTACTGCTGTCGCATCCAATCTATCGCAAATGGCTCTATTGGAGATGGAATTTAACAGCTTTGATCCTAATTGGTGACTCGTTAGCTGCTCGTTTCGTCAATCTATCCTTATGTTCATGTCCATTAATTCCGATGTGTGCGTATCGCCACTTTATCGTGGCGTTGTTGTATATGTTTGCCTCCTCGAGTGATTGCCGCCATAACTTAACCAACGATTTGGTTTGATGTCTACCAACTGCCAACATAACCTGCCTCCTATCAGTGCAAATTACGTTTCGAGAAACTTTTCTAGAATCGATAATCAGAATAACTGCAATACACACAGCAACCAACTATGCCTATTGCAGTTATTCTGACATAACCAATCGTGCAATACAACCCTAGCGAAGTGGAAGGGTAAAGGGAGTCTTTTTTGATGCATCAATGTAGATGGTCAGCGGTTTGCCCGAGTTTAGTTTGCTTTAGGGTATCATTTCAATGACAAAGTGTGGCTTGCTTAAGAAAGTAAGTGTGATTGGTAGTCTGTGCGAGCGTTAAGGGGGAGTAGTTTACGGATAGCCTTCATCCAGTGCTCGTTCTGTATTATTTCCATTTTAACAACCTACCTTAGATTCTGATCATTCACTGAACGCAATCGCAAGCAGGTAGGGAGGCATGGAAGCAAGGCAGGAAGCATGGTAAGGCAAGGCAGGAAGGCAAGGAAGGAAGGTCAACATGACCACCTTCCTGATAAAAATATATAGAGGCGGTACATATAACAATCCCCATTGTGATCATAGATATAGATCTCATGCCATTCGTGATTACTAGGAAAGCTAGTCGTTGCAATTAATGCAGCCATTTAGATTTATATGCATGTTAATCATATTATAGAAGGGTAAATCCACATTGTAACCCTCGGATTTAATCCCCAAGTATTCCCAATTGTCCTTCGATACTAGACTAATACAATCAATGCTATATTAGTTTTGGAACTACTGTGTGATCTCCAGATCAGTCTTTTGGTCCTAATTTTAGTAATATGGGTTGTAAATTCTAATGTTTCATATAGTATGTCTATATGAAACATTATTCCTATGTCTATATGTTTCATATAGACATAGGAATAGGCATAGGATAGGCATAGAAATGTTGATATATATTTTGTGGAGAATTTAACTCACTTTTTGATAGCACAAAAAAAATGGCTCATTCCATTTATACGTTCAATCTCTAGCTGTTACTTATGGAGAAATGGTAATTCAATATTTGACCTCCCTATATAATAAGCATACATGCTACAACAAGAATAATCGTGCCAATGAAGAGCTTGATATATAGGCTTTGAAAGAGCATGGTAGTACTTAAAATGTTATAACAAACCATTTACCTAAAATATCTGTAGAATAATAATAATTTTATCGCAATAACATATCTCACACATACATGCATTTCATACATATAATATACACAGTAATACCTTGGACTTACGCGATAGGTGGGACTGAGCTATAACCGTCTATGTTGAATTCACGTAAATCGGAGTTCAATTTTGCAAATAAATTATGTTCATTTTGGACCAGACACTAACATCTTAAAAAAGCTCATTGTTTTGTCTCATAGCTTCATGTAGATGCGCAAGATCATCTCACATAGTAAGCTATATGTGGTTTAGTCATCCCGAGTCCATTGATTGAAGCAAATTGGTTGCATTCGGTGGCTAAAAGTACAACCTGCACCCGTTGATCGAACTTAAGAAGAGATGCAACAATTTAAATGGGATTTGCTTTAATTTTCAATAACGTTCTACCATATGTATGAAGTGATAGTGATGTCCAAACCAATTGTCAAAGAGAGAAGATGTCATCTAACCTTTAGCATTCGACTTCTAAATGACAGGCATCCCAGTTTTAGATTTATTTTTTAAAGCTCTTGGATTTTGTGAAAACCTGGAAAAGGTCTTCTTCTCTCTTGATAAACATTCTTTTAGGTATTTTTTCCAAGAACAGATCAGGTTCATCTACATTGAATATGATTTGGCTGGTATAGCTGTCTTGTTCTATCCTTACTTGGAGTATTTTGAATAAAGGGACGCAGGTTCTTTAAGAGCGCTTGCCGTCTTTCTAATTTCTGCGATATTATGGCAATTACAACGACTTTTGAAACGGCTAAACCAGGCGGTACTAGCTTTAACCATTCATCTGTGGCTTCTTTCCTAGCTTCCATCTTTCAAATATTAACATAACTTGAGGGCACACTATGTTCTGATTAACAGGATTGAATATCATACAATGTTTTTAACATTTTTCCATCTTAGTACCAATTTTACCAAATTTTTGTTTTATGTGTTTCTTATGTCACTGTTCATTCCTTACTTTTTGAAACTTCTTTGCCTATTTACAAAATTTAATTTTTACATCACACTCTTTGGACTTCTTTTCTTGTGTGATGCAAATTAGTCAGTATCAGTTCTCTTTAACCTGGATGACATAGTTACAAAGGTACAGTCCTTCACAGTCAGCTCAGTAAGACATTAATTGTAAATGAACTTGTCGTTACCACAATAGTTATGATGGGTGGAATGGGGTACTAAATTGAAATTTCATAGCTCTGAATTGATGTAAAACGGGGTAGCGTAACTTAAACGTTTATTTCAAACAAATCTGCAATAAAATACAGTGATGTTTCTACTATTTCCTTTTTCTGCTTTCTGTCAAGTATTGTATTCGTGCTTCTCTTCAATACAAATAGTAACACAAATATTAATATTGAGTAAGTATAGCGCCCTCCTTTTTTTGGAGAAGGAAAATTCTTTCTTCTACTGATGATGTTCCCCAGAATAATATTCCGAAAATAAGAATGCTATGAAAGTTCGCCTGATAGGTAATCCTAGCGGCAAATGTTTTGGTTACCTCTCGTATTTTCCTCACAGTATAAATTGCTGTGTTCAACTTTTTGGAAACGTTCTCTACATGTACTTGCCAATTCAGTTTGTTATTAAATATATTCCTAGAACCGTTAGATTGTTATACTTTATTCCAACATTATTTTGAAAATGCAGGTACTAAGTTTTAGACCATTTGCCCCAAACCAATCCTTTGCAGCTTCCATGCTTGATGAGTAATATATTATATTGCAGATTATATTGCATATCATCCAAGTTGTTCGTAATCGATATAAAAGTAATATCATCCGTATACAAGCACACATGGTAGACTCGTATGATATATTTGATTGAAGTTAACATACTAAGCGCCGTATCTCACGTACCATAACATTCCAGCTTACAACATTCCACTCGTACAGGAGATACGAGTGGCTAACGTTATCAGATGCCTTACTTAAGTCTATGCTCATCAATTCAACATATTTCTTGATTTTATTACTGCCCTATATATCTGTGTTGATGACTGTTCAGAATCTCAGTTACCTTATCTTTGTAAATTCCAGTTATGATAAGCTGAAAAACCTTGGAAATTGTAGGAATAATCGATGTTGTTCTATAGGAGAGGACATACTTTTGCATTTTGTAAATATTCAGAAAAAACACCATGTTTCAAACATGCATTGATTAAATGAGTCATACATTCTGGCGGTGGCAAAAGATCGTGGAAATTTCATATATATCTTCATTTTGATAGACTTCAGTTTCATCATTACTTTCATCAGTCACATTTACTCATTATATGTATGAGATAATTTAAATTAAATCGTCGGCTTATAATGAATCAAATTTAAGCTGACTTTAACCGTATTATCACCCTTGTTCTAACAGATGTAACATCGGTTGTAGGTTAACTTGTCGTTGGAGTGACAGTTCTTGGATATTCTCGGCGCAGTTCGTGCATCCGGATTTCGTTGGATGATCGCTCGACATGGTTGAAGTTGAAGCGTTTTGATGGAGATAAGTCGATTACGCGCGTAAACCCTCCTACTGCTGAAACGCCTACATAATCATCCGCACAAATAGAAGTTCGTCCGGGAAGTTTTACTGAACTTGCATATTTGCATAATGTAGCCCGTTATCCGCAGTTTAACTTGGCTCGATCTGACTCCAGCACGCGTTCGTGTATTTCGACCCGGTTAAGCCATTACTTCCGGAAAATTATTATGTTTGCCCACTTTTAATGGCCCATAAAGATATTTCGGAAATTATCGTCGTTTGCAACGATCATATTCCGGGTCTTGTCGGATGTATGCTGTTTTAGAGATTTTTAACGATATAACCGAAACCATAAGCTACACCATCAGCTTAACCAACAGTTAATGTAATAAAAACCACCAAATTATTTGTGTTTTAAGGTGAAATATTAACTTAAAATGGTGCAGAAAGGGAACAAAATATAGAAGTCTTTATGCAAGTATGCATTGATATTCAAAACGCGTTCGAGGTAATTAACGGATAAATAATAATATTTGCGCACCGTTAATTGCAAATTGCTCGATATTGCAAATTACGCGTCCACGACTCAACGAAACGTATCAACTGCACCCCAAAATTGTATCGGTCGGGTTTATATTGTGCATAATTAATAAATTATGAATTAATTTTCTGTAGGCACTTGAACAACAGGCCGACGTGATTGTTTCTGGTTCTCTCGTCGGAAGCATTATTTATTTAAATCCAAACACCACATGGAGAGTACCCCACTATTTCTGATTTAATTTGAATACAAATTCCGTATTGAAATTAAATCAAAAATTGTAAAAATTTCAAATCAGCAAATTTCTTCGGCCTTTAATGTTGTTAATTTTGCAGTGTTATTAATCATCCGAAATTAATCTACTTCGGAAAACTACTTTCCTACAATAATATTTTCCCCTCTTTTGGGGAAGAATCAATACAGTATAATTGCATTTTACGGATTTGCACCCTCTTCAATTTCCCGACGCAATATGAATCGTTTTCATAACTGTCAACACTTCGAAATAATAAATAATATTTATTAAACCTACTTCAAAAACCACCATAAGGGGTGCCGGTGACAACTCGAAGGTATATTATAATATAAAAAAACAGTAGCCTTAAAAGATTTTACATCTCAAATAATGGAATACAAGAGAATCCTTTTCGGATCGATAACAGGACTTCCTGTATTTTTAGAGAAAAATCTTATCTAAAACACACTCATCCCCAAATACATTTGTATAATTGTCTTAATTGTTCTTTAAAAGCCGAGATAAATAAAGGTTCTCTGGCTTCGTCATCTTCTCGTTAAGTGAGGCCTATTGTCTTTTTCGCTTTATTGTCCATACCAATCACAACCGCTTCTATCCATGCGTGTCTATTAAGGCATCTCGAGGCGCAGATGTGGGCCCAGAGTTGCAACTCACTCTACGCCCTTCGGGGTTGACTTTGTAAAGATTTTTTTTAAAGGGAAAGACAGCGCCCCAACGGCGACATTATGGCCCATTGTGTTCAACCGACGACCCATTGTACAATAAATATCCTTTAATTATTTCAATGGATCGACGCGGGGAGTCTTCATCCATTTATTTTTGTTCCTGTGGTCATCGATTGGATCTCGCGTTTTTATTAATCGAATTACACCCCAATGTCCATATAACCACCCCACATACATTGTTGTTGCGTGTTTATCACGCAAAAGCCTTCTACTGTATCCAGTGTTATCAGTTCATACACCATTAACCCGCCGTGCGAAAACAACACGTGTGCATCATTTTTTGTCAACTCTAGATTCATGCGATATTCCTTTTTTTCCTTTTTTGTGAGGTAAAATTTGAAACTATTCTTATTGAAAAAAATTATTAAAAGTTTTCCATCGTATATCAACCTTAAGTTAAACACATATTTTCTTATTAAGCATGACAAGTGACAATTATTCAAATTGCCTTGAAATAGAAACGGAGCAACACAGCATCCGCTACCCACATACGTTTCTGTCCAATGCATACTAGTGTGATAATTGCTTAAAACCCCTTTGTTCTCTCTTCGTTTCATTTGTCGTCGATGTTTGCTATGCCCATTATAACGCCGGCGCTAAAAACGAATGAACCAGAAAAGACGAGCAAAACCGCTCAAAACCTTCGTCGTTGTCGACCAGGGCGAGTGCTTTAAACTCTCGCTACGAAACGTAATAAAAACGTAAACAAGGCTTGAAACTGTTTAGCATATGACATTTCATTAGCCTCGTTAATCGAGTTAGCTTAGCCTGGTTTACATGGAGAACACTCGCTTGTAGGGCTGGAATTCCTCGTAAAATATTTACAAAAGGGTTATGCTCAAATTAGGTTTTGTGGATGGGATGTTTGCTAATTTGACGATAAAGTAATGGGTTCATTTTCAAAGGTTAAATTACTTTCTTATAATTTATAAATCCTGATTACAGTGTGACGTACAATTTTTTTATTAATTATTCAAAGTAATAAACATTATTATTTTGTTTGACCAAAAAGAACGTAACATAAAAGTTCTAGTTCTTAATTCATTCATGTATTGAAGAAATATTTAATAATAAATATTTGTTTTTTACTACAATTTACATCAATTTAAATCAGTAATTTTAAAAAATATATAAAAATTAAATTTCAAAATTATTCGTATTATTTGGAAACTTAATATTTGATATAACCTAACCAATAAAAGAAAAATCTTATTTCAGTTGCCTATAACACTGCAGTAACCACGTTTTGAAAAATTCTGATAAATGTTCAAGATTAAGCGTTTTTCTTTTTATTTTTGTAAATAAAACAAAACTATTAATAATATTTATTGGCTTATTTCAAAAATCTAACCAAAAATAGAAGTCATATATTACAAAATAAACCAAATAAAATCAAGCATGTAATCAAAAGATGCAACATGCATCACATCCACTATTTACAACAAAATACGTGGTATAAATTAAGATTGTATATTGTGTGCATATAGTATAATTGGATTTAAGACACCTTCCTTCTTTATTCTTCTAGGATAAAATACACAAAACTTAGACAAAGCTTATCTATTTTGTTCAATTTTAGATATATTTAAATGTTCTCTGAACATGCTTCGATTATTAAATGGTAAGGACCTAATCAATGACTGATGAAACATCACCTTTTTTTGCTTATTTAAACATTCGCCCAATTTTGGCAGATGAATTCTTCTATATTTAACAACCTTGAAGTTACTTTCTTAGGTAATATGAGAATTTATTGCTCTGTCTAAAATTGTAAAAAAATCTGACAGGCTATCGACAACAAAATCTGGAAACTGAATAAGTTGCCTTTCGCTTATCTGCTACCCTGTCGCCAGGTTCAGAATCGACTTGGTCTTCAGAATGACAAGTAAATAATATCATTTTGGTTTGCAAGATAAGATACAATATCCATTTGGAAACCAAACGTCGTACTAGGTTCTGACATTTTATGATTTATGACAACTATGGGTGGAAACTACTACAAGTAGTTACAAGTAGGTTTACTATAAGTAGGAAACTACTACAAGTAGTTTCCACCCATACAAAACTTTTAATTGAAATGCTTCCAGAAGTCTTGAAATGCTTTCATGAGACTTCACACTTCTTCTAGAAGACTTGATATTGCTTCCAGAATCCTTAAACTGCTTCCAGGAGACTCGATATGGTCTATGGACGACTTGATACTGTTCCTAAAAGACTTGAAGTGCTTCCTTAAAATACTCCCAGAAACTTGATTCTAACGCTGGAACACTTAAAATGCTTTAGAAGACAAGATTTGAAATGTTTTCACAAGACACTGCTTCTATAAGACTTGATTTTGCTTTCAGAACACTTGAATGGCTCCCAGAAGAACCGGTAAGGACTTTGGACGATTTGGTACTGATTCTAAAAGGCTTGAAATGCTTTCAGAAACCTTAATATATTCTCTGCAAGACTTAAAATGCTTCCAGGAGACTTGAAACTCTTCCAAAAGAGCATCCATACAAAATTATTAATGGTTTTATCTGGATTTAGCATTGGTTGAAGAGCCAAATTGTCACGTATTTTCCGTTCGATTCTATCATTGACATAAGCAAATTTTAGAGCTCTTGCTAAAATCGCTTACGTGACATTGTTAGCCTAACGCAGACAGGTGCAAAGATCGAATTAACCCAAAGCTGTTTACTTTTTTATCATATAATTATTTATCTAATAGAATTGATCTGAAATAATTGTCAAATCTAATATTTCTAGTACTGCGTTTCCACTACAAGTACTACGTTTCCGCCCACACAAAAATCTTTAATGGGTGTAAAGCACCTATAAATATAGGCATCAAAAGACTTGAAATGCTTTCAGAAGTCTTGAAATGCTTCCACAAGGCTTCATACTGCTTCTAGAAAAGTTGATGTTGCTTCCAGAACCCTTAAACTACTTCCAGGAGACTCGATATGGTTTATGAACGATACTGTTTCTAAAAGACTTGAAATGCTTTCCGAAAACTTTACATGATCCCAGAAACCAGATTCTACCGCTGGAACACTTAAAATGCTTTTAAAAGACTTGAAATGCTTTCAGAAACGTTGATATTGCCCCTGCAAGACTTGAATTACTTCCAGAACACTTAAACGGCTTCTAAGGGACTCGTTACGGTCTTTGGACGATTTGATACTGTTTCCGAAAGGCTTGAAATGCTCCCAGAAACTTTATACTGCGGCTGGAAGACGTGGAGTGCTTCCAGTAACCTTGATATTGCCTCTGCAAGACTTGAAATGCTTAAAAAAGAGCATCCACACAAAATTGTAAATGGTTTTATCTGGATTAAAGTTAACATTGTTAATTAATTGAGGAGGAAAATTGTCATGTATTTTTCGTTGATTATGTCGTTGACATCATTAAATCTTACAGTTCTTTTTAAAAGATGAAATTGCTTCCTTTCATCGTTAGTCTAAAGAATTCAGGTGCAAGGAACTAATTAACCCCAAGCTCTTTAGTATTTGCATATTGAGACTTTAGTACTCCAGCCGTGTATAGCCAATAAATGAGTATATATTTGTGTCTAAGTAAACTCTTTCTTTTGTATATTTTTCCCTTAATTTGGCCAGATAAATGTTTGTATGTTTTACGATTTATTCGACCATTTCTTCTGTTATAATGTTATAAATAATCCAGAAAGGCGACTAACGATATTCTTTGAAGTCATTCGTACATAAGGACGTTGGAGATAAGCCATCCAATAACTTCTTTAGTCTTGTCCAGTATGATGTATTAAGCCGTATGCAGGATTTTCATCAACTTCAGATTCAAACTCGTCAATTTCTTCATCAGATTGTTCGGAATCAGTATTATGTACCCATCCTATGTTCAGTTGAAACGTTCCTTTCAATGTCAAATTGATCATCATCTTCCATAGCATCCTCATTTCGCGATTCCAGAGAGAGAAGTGAAGAGACATGAAGAGAGTTAGACTCCTAATTCTGTAAACATCTCTCCTCCATTCATTGCTTACTAAAAAACTTAAATTTACTTACTGTAAGAAAACATGTTGGCTTGCACACGACTGAATATCGCGCACATAACTATATTGAAGAGAAATCTAGAAAAGTCAGCTAGAAGTGAAGGCAGGGTGATGAGTTATTTACCGTTCATAGATTTTTCAGATTAGTGGCAGTCATGAGAGATATAAGGATATTCAAATCAATGGTTCTTTATTAGTTGTATTTCATAATGTGGTAATTTGGGTAACTCAAAATTTTGTATAAGCTATGTTTTGGGGAAAGGATTGTTTATCTTTTACCACACTTGAAATAAATGAAAAATATCGAGATTGTTTTTTATTTTATAATAACAGGAATTGAAATTAATAATTTACACAGAGATACGCTGGAACGAGATGGTCAATTCATTATTGCTAACTCTGTTTATGGTTAAATATTTTTGCACAATTAATCTCACAAGATTGCTTTTAACAGCTATCATAACATCACTAAAATAATTCACCTTTCAACCAAGCATTATATCTTTATTAGACCCCATTGCAGATTATTTATGACTTAGAACAAGACAACTCTTATTTATGATATCTTTCCTGTTATTTTTATTACTCGGATCCGACAAGCTATTTCATAAAAAGCGTTTGATTTGAAAAAATCTAAACAATGTTTAACTAAATTACCTACACACTGTGCGCATGTAACAGAACACATCAAATTTGGAAAATTTTATTAAATTTAACTGTAATGTAGCCAAATTTATAGTTTTTGTTATACAATTATAAAATTTTGTTTTTAATAGGACACTCCGTATATTTTTAAATTTCTTAGAACAAAAAAATATTCAACGATATTTGAAATTACGATTTACAATTGTTATACCTTCAAATGAGATGGTCATGAAACAAAAACAAAATGATACGAAAGTTGTTTTGGCATCAAAAACCACCTTTGCCAGACTGCTAATGTATATGAGATAGCTTTTACATAAGTCGAATGAAAGTGTGTTACATGAGTCGAATTTTGAGAACGTGAATTCTAAGACTGTTCATTATAACTGAACATGTGATATAGTGATAAAAAGATGCGACACATTTAATAAAATGCCAAAGACAAAAATAACGCAGATATTATTCCGACGGAAATCCTCACTGGGAGATGGAGACACATACACAGTATCATCAAAAAGTTAACGTATGTTTAATTTATGTATTTGAAATGATCAAATTATTTTGCCTTATTTTTTCAATGGTACACTAACAGAAAAATGGTACTACATTTCTACATGATATGAATCCTCGTCTCTTGCATAAACTGTTTTGGTTTCCAAAAGATGGAGAGAGATGAAGAGAGTCACAAACTTTTCTCTCTGAAATCGCAAAATTAAGAAGCTATGTATGATACTCATTATTTACGAGATATTCTTGACCTTTGAGACACAATCTTCCGTGGATTGGAAAAAGAGAAAGGATTGCAATATTTAGGTACATTTTATTGGATTATGTTTAATCTTGCTTATGATAGGATGTACTTTGTGTCTGTTTCACATTTTTACATCTCACTTTCATTTGTTGAAAACATAAAAATTGTAAATCCTAATTTCTAAGTAATTACATTTGCAAAATTAGGCATACAATATACCGCTGAATAGGAAATAAAAATAAAAAAAAATGCAGCATATTTTTTATCCGTCGCATTTAATAAAAAATGTTTTATGTATATCTCAGGAGCTACAAATTTGCCGATATAAAATTTGAATATGTAAGATTCGTATTAGAATTTGTAACTGATGTTGTGGTTAAAATCCATCTCTGCACCTTTGTTATAAATATGAACTATAAACTTTAAGAGATCGTATCTCAAAACAGTCGAATATCATCATGAAATAAAGAACATTTTAATGTAAATTTGATCAAGATTTAACGGAACATAAATCATTTCTTATTTTCCATAAACACCGAGGTTATGATTTTTTAAATCCAACTCTTTACATTTAATTGTTGTGGATATAAAATATAAACTTTAAAAGACCGTATCTCAAGAACGAATTGAGATATCATCATGAAATAAAGAACAATTTAAAGCACATTTTATCAAAAATCAATGTGCCATAAAGAATTTTATTTTCTATAAACACCGATGTTATGATTCTATACATCCATTAGCTCCTTTGTTATAAATATGTACCATAACCTTTAAGAGATCCTATCTCTAGAAAGAATTGAGATACCATCATGTAATAAAAAAAATTAAAGCAAATTTTATCACCATTTAATGCACCATAACTAATTTCTTTATTTCCATAATCACCTTCGTTGTGATTCTTTAAATCCATCTCTGCCCCTTTGATATAAATACGAACCCTAGACTTTAAGAGATCGTATCTCAAGAAACAGTTTAGATATCATCATGAAATAAAGAACATTTTAATGCAAGTTTGATCAAGATTTGACGCACCATAAATCATTTCTTATTTTCCATAAACACCGAGATTATAGTTTTTTAAACTCAACTCTTCATGTTTAATTATTATGGATGTAAAATATAAACTTTAAAAGATTGTATCTCAAGAATGATTTGAGATATGACAATGAATTAAAGAACGTTTTAAAGGAAATTTGATAATAATTAAATGTGCCATTAACAATTTTTTAATTTCCTTAAACACTGATGTTGTGTTTCTTTAAATTCATGTGTGCACCTTTGTTATAAATATAAACGATAAAATTTAAGAGATCCTATCTCTTAAATTCTATCTCAGGCAAGAATTGAGATATCGATAATAATGCGATAAAGATTCAATGTGTTATAAACAATTTCTTATTTTCTATAAATACTGAATGATGTAGTTTTTTAAATAACTTTAAAATAAAAATTTTAAAATATCATATCTCAAGAACGATTTGAGATACCACAATGAAATAAAGAATATTTTAAAGCAAGCTTAATGTAGATTGAAGATTGAATAGAAAAGTGATGATCACATGATGAATCGTGTGATCTTATGTGATTCATTTTGTTTCAGAATTAGTTAAAAAAAATTGAAATCATCCAAACCATATAATAAAATTATCGATAAAAGCCTCGAGTTGAATGAGGTGCCTGCTCGCATTGTTTTTGCATTGATCCGCCGTTGTGATTGGATTAAACAAATACGGGGTGGGTTGATAAAGCTCGAACCGGGCATAGTGCATAATTTATAATCTGAAATTATCAAAGTTAATGTCTGGATCGACCAGCGCATTTTTTGTTCAGGTGGAACGCCGGTCGGTAAACCAATTCGAATCTAATCTGTACGAATATCAAATGAGGATTTACGTATGATATATAGGTACACGGCCGATTTTACGGGAAATAATTATTTTGCTGCGTTATATATTTTGATGTTTATATTTTTAGTGCTTAAAATTACAGTTATAAAGAAATTTATTCTATTTGTTGACCTAGATATCTAGCAAAAACTGATGTTGAAGGTAAAGTTACCAGTTTTATTTATTCATGCAAGCTACTTTATATCGAAATCGTTTCAACTTCGTTTTTTTTTGTTTGCTAAAAATGCACTCAGCTAATGAAATATGTACACAGAAACTGGAGTAGTTTTATAAATGGAGGTCCGGTCGACTAATATTATGCAGATGAAAGGGTTATTTTTGAAGAGAATCGCGCAGTTTAAAAAAATTTAACCACATTTTTTATATTATTGTCATTCCATAAAAAAAACCTTTTTCTATATTTATCTCTTTTTACTATTCCATTTTCATCCCCATAAAACGAGACAATATATTTTTTTAACCGACTTTGCGGTTAAATTTCGATTCTTAGGCGAAATAAAAACACCACAATCCAACCCACAACTTTTATATTGCAAAAAAGGACTTAAAAAGGCTAAACCAAAGGTCCAAAATCGAATGGTAAAATGATATGTTTCCGAATACCCGAAATGGGGACCATTAAGAAGAAGGGTCCCCGAAGGGGCCGGTTTCTAAACACGGGCAGGTGTACGATCCGGCGTCTGCAGACATCGCCTTCGAGGCCACAATAAGGTCCAAAAGAAATCGGGTACGATACAATGCGTCCCCGATCCATGTGAGAAACCTATATAGGCGCGTAATGCCTTCGGGATCGCTTTTACATGGACCATCCATCAGTCTTGTGCACACCGTAGAAATATTGAGGTGAACATATTGTTGCCTAACGACTGCCTTTATTCGCTTTTGTCGGAGTCCAATAAGAAATTTATCTCTATTTATGAACTGGAGGTAAAAAAGAATAGAAAAAGAATTGAGTCTGCAGCTACCTTAAAAGTTTGCGACCATTTTTATCCAAACCCTAACGGCTGACGACTCAAACAATTGTTGAAATAAGAACCTCGTGCCGAAATAGTACAATGAACTGGTCAAGCTTTTCTTTATCCTCTCAAAAAAGATATCAAATAAAATAATATTCCCGAAATCTTTAAAAATATATTTATTATATTGCAGTTTATTCCAGTTAAATGTTAAAAAGATTTACGACATAAACCGACCCGCGCATAAATTTTCTCTTTTCAGCTAAAACCAGTGACGTTCATGAAGATATTAAATACGCCCTCCGTTAATTAATAACTTACTTTAATACAGTCGTGACATGCAACGAGATAACGGGTTAGATGGTGGCTGTTGAGTCGCTTCGGGCGTGGTAATGATGTCACTACACGAGAGAAAATTTATCTTTCACCTCAACGCAGCTTTTATAAAAAAATAGCTTTTATCGGTTCCAAAAACAAAGCTCCGAAACCTATAAATTTTTCATACGAAATAAACACGAACCCATGTGTGTAGTGTTGGGTGTTGCGTGTTACCTTTAGATATTTTCCGGTTAAATAATTTCGTGTAAACGTCGATCCTTTCTGATCCCTCTGAAATACACACGCAGCTTTCCTGTCATTCCTAAAGCATTAGATGTGAAAGTATCGACCTAACCGACGTAGTTTACAGTGAGCTTTTAAGCTTGTGCAACTTCATCGGAGGTGTTAGTATAGAAATCTCTCAAATCCAATCTAAAGGGCCTTTAGGTGTAGTCAGTTTTTATTGATTTTGCAAGGATTAGTAAGAATTGCATGTAAAGAAATGTTTTCGAACTACTAGTTGTAAATTTATTTGATTTTTGTGCAAACTAAATTATTACGCGCAGTTGAATACGTAGTTTTCTAGAAACAAAATAGATTGACAAAATCCTTTGCTCTTGTTCGCGGTAAATTCGAGTTGTTTCCTCCCCTTTTCAGCGAATTATTCGATTGTGTTTGGTCCTTTATTATGTACATTTCGATATAGCTTTTTAACTTTATTACTATGTTTAACTGTGTGGTTATTCAACTTCCTTAACATTTATTCTTTATAATCTTTTAACGTCATGCTAATTCGTATTATTAACTTTAAGCACCTGGTGCTTATTACATAAACATTTTCAAAGCTATAATTTAGAAACGCTTCGGGCTCACGTTAAATATAATCCGAACAAGACTTTTCTTTTTATCGGCCAGGTCATGCGAGAAGACCTTTTAAAATATTCTTCAACGTGGTTTCTCAGGTTTAATACATATAACATCCGTAACAACAGGCGTCGGCAAACATGGCGTAGGCAAACATTAATTTCTTCTCCACAGTTGATTGTAGTACAAAGAGAGCCGAAACGTTCGCCTCCAAGGGGTCAGCGCCAGAGCTTATCTTCGTATACTGTGTGTGTGTATTTGTGTTGTATATGTATGCATTTTACGAGTCCCAGGGCACAATCTCCAGGTAAGCAGGTGCGCTGTTGCGCCTTTGAATTTTATATAAGCGGGGTGCCAAGAATAAAACCAACCGGGAATCTCACTTGGACCACTAAATACGCCTGGCTTAAAGCGAACCAAAAAAGAAGAAAACCCTTGGCACCTTTCAACATATTTCCGATTCGGAGATAATTTATTTTAAATCAAAGGATATCCTGCAGAATTACGTCATAAAAATTTCAACAAATTAATAACTTGCTTTAAACTTTCTTGATATTGAATCAACTATTTAAAGTTATTTTACACCGTAGAATTGCGCATACCACAACTGTTTACAACCGCTAACTTTACGAACAAGTTTGTCCCTACACAATAAAGCGCGGAACTTTGATAAAAGTTATATGGTTTATGTAAGTATTCCTATGGTAATTCAAAATGTAGGATTAAAAATTAGCCCATTTTAACAACTATCCAAATTATGGTATAAAACTTATTATAATCTTTCTAATAAATATAAATAAATAAAATATATCTTCCTAATTTGACGATTATGTGTTAATATATTAAAATCGGCGCCTCCTCCGCAAGATACCTTGATAATTTGGAAGCAAACTGGTTGCACACCTTGGTGATGATACAAAGTGTTTCGTATAAGAAGATGATGACCTTCAAACCACCGAGGTTGCTTGCGGTCGAGGCGCTACATTCTGTCTAATTAGACGATTATGTGTTGATGAATTAAAACCAGCGCCTAGCTCGCAAGCGATCTCGGCGATTTGGAAGCAAACTGCATTCACAACTTGGTGATGATACGAAGAGTTTCGTATAAGAGACATTGACATTCAAACCGCCAAGGTCGCTTGCGAGCGAATCGGTACAGTCTTTTTTTACAATTGGACGATTATGTGTTGATGTATTTAAAAAAACGCACACTGGCGAATTTTGTAAAAATCTCGGTCAAAATTGAAAAAAGGGTAAGGTTTGAAATGAAATTATTACTATTCGATTAACGTATCCTTCTTTATAATAATTGTAACAATCGCCGCTGAAATACTTTAATTGTCAATTGATTGTTTAGTAAACAGTTATTACGTAAATAAAACGCCAATAAAAATGGTGATATTTGATTAATTTTTTCCTGTACTTTATTTCAATATATTTTCAAAATTTATCATGGAGTTTGCTGGTGATAAGTGGTATTTTATAATATATATCCAAATTGTTAATATGTTTAATTGAGAAAATAATTCTTTTGTCATATTTAGATAGGCAAAACATAATTTGTTTAATATTGTTCAAATGAAATATTGTATACACCTTGTAGTAGAAGGCGTACTATTGTAGATTTTATTAAAATTTCTTGCGGTATTTTGCGGTTTTTCCATTAATAAGGTAATATGATACACTTTTCTATGTGTTTTTTGTTTGGGAAGCGCATCTACAGATAGAAAATAGATATCAAAAGAAACTTTTCATCACAAAAATTGATACTATAGGGTGCCCACAAACAAAATTACAATAATTTTTATGGAACACTAATTATACAAAAGATAGCTTCAGCAGAGAAGGAAAATGATCGAGAAAGACTACAACTTTCCTTTAAAGTTGTAGCGAACCACCCAAAAGAAGAAAAACAAAGATTCTCTTTGATTTTGCTGAAGAAGAACTTATATATGCTGCACAATTGCATCTTAGTTCAGAACGTAAATTAGAGGCAGCAGATGTGACAAAGCAAATAGTTTTTTACTCCCACTCGCGCATCAAAATCTTTAGCAACACAAAAGTATTATAAAAATTCCAGTACAATGTCATGACAAGTATTGCAAAAACTCACTATTCAAATCTGTATCCAAATTATGACGCTACTTTTTCAAAAAAGGATGCTAAACAATCTGTTTAACAAAGCGGAATTATCTCTCCACAACTTATTGGATCATACTACTTCATTTAAATATGTAAGGCTAGTTTTGTATCGACGATATCAAATTATACCATACAAACCAATGCTCTTAACGAACATTAACATCATGCTCGATGAAAAGTTATTCAGATCCTTATGGAGATAAACCATAATTATATTGTATTATATTGTATTTTTGGATTTTGATCTGTAACCAAAAATACGTAAATCTAATACGATTGACAGCAGGGCAGTAGCATAAGACATACTCAACCATTTCCTCGTCCAAAAAGGACAAATTTAAAACGCGAAGACTACCACGCGGAAATTCTAAAAGTTCCCGGACTTGACAGTAACGATGTTAAATAACTTCGCACGTCTCATGCCAGGAGAACTGGTCCACAATAGGCGTAGTCTGTCTTTAGTCCAATCCTGTGTTTGACTGTGGCAAATGATACATCAAGTGCTGCCTCTACTGCGATGAACGCATTAACGCTGCCTTCTTGTGCTAGCTCATCTGCCGCTTGATTAACAGTAACTCTAGAGTGAGGTACCCAAATCAGAGACTCTGTTACCACCACTCAGTGTGTCTAAAGCACTCCTATAGTTATTAGCTAAAGCCGACACTGACTCCATTTGGTATATTTGATTCATCTGCGAACATGGAAATATCTGCATGAACCGGCAATTTTCGCTTTTAAACCAGAACTGCGATCATATCAAACGGTATTGATAACACAATATCAGTACCTGGCATATTCCGCAGCTCATTGGTAAAGCATTTTGGAACAGTTTTAAGCATATTATTTAAATTTGTAAATGGCAATTCTGATTAGAAAAAAAAAATATGAAGTATCACAAAATACTTCATATTTGCTAGTTATGTAATTTTTTTTTTCAAATTTCCATCAATTTTACAACTAATATACAAAAATATCTTTTTGAACACGATTTTTAACTAACTCCCGTCTATGCAGCGCCTCGCCCACAAGCGACCTCGGCGATTTGGAAGAAAATTGGTTACCCATCTTGGTGATGTATAGGCAGCTATGTTTAAAAACAAATCCGGTTGTTTCAGTTGTTACATATGCATCAGTTGAGAAGTATCAATTACACACAGTCTGATAATTACACACAATCTTATGGTTTCATTCACCCCTATTTTAAAAGATTTGAAGTATTTTTGAAGTATTTGTAAGTACATAACACAATCAAAAATAATACCATGTCAAATCTAGTCAAATCAATCAAACTGACTACTCTAATGATTCTTATTTCAGAAACAAAGAGATTCGTATAACAGAAAGTCCAAAATGGGCTTTGCAGTCGAAAGCAACGTCACAGAAGCAAAGCTGTAATTTACAGTATCCAGAATTAAACGCAGGTTCCCCACTTCATTAATTGTAGCGATTGGTGCATGATTTGTGACAAAATATACGAAAGACATGTAAGAGGAAGCAACTAATGTGTGAACATCATATTGGAATTTCACAGTTCTTGTTATAAGACAAATCCCTATAGTAAATTAAAATGCAGTGTTATTGGTCAAGCTGTAAGGAAGTTTGATGTTTTGCGACTAACTATTACGCGTATGAGAAATAGGACGAAGGAATAATACAGCAAAACAAACATTTGTGTCAATGGGACTTCCCGAAAAAGGTATGGCCAAAAGTGCAAGAATTGCTCGAAGAATTTTAATACAATCAAAGAAACTCCACTTAATTGTTGTCGTTTGCAATTAGCATTCTAAAATCCACCGTTTTTGCGTTTTCTTTCACATGGAAAAAAACGAAGAGTTAAAAAGTTCATAGAATTATAGGACAGAAAAAATATGATTATACTGAAAATGTTATCTCGGCCCAAAAAGCATATTCTACTGAAAAAACATACGTTTATCAATAGTGAGTGATTTTTATATTTTTCTACGTTCTCATTTTTCTTGTAATCTTTTTATGTGTAGGTTGTAGGAACCTTATTCCATTCAACCTAGTTCGAGAACACCACTCCTTCTTCAGAACATTTCTTTTTGTAACCATATGTGCTTTCCTTTTATGCAAACCCATGCTTTCAGTATTGTGATACATTTAAGCTCTAATGACAAATCAGCTGGCAAGCAGGCTGTATAATTTTCGTCATTCTGAAATAAATTGCTTTGAACAGGCTGAAATGTTGTATGGGAACCTTCAGCAAAACATTATTTTGCCGCAATTTTATAATTGTAGCTTAATTCTTAATAATGGATATTGTATTTCATGTGAAAGTGGATTTAGAATGATTTAAGGTAGCTGTCTCATCCAAATAAAACAACTTTCTCAACAGATAGGGCTTTATTATAACCACCTGTGCAACAATTGTTCCACAGACGTGTTTATTTTATTCCAAATTAGCATGTATTTGCAAAAAATGTACGCAATTAACATCGAAGTCGAATAGGTCATTGTCACGAAGTTTCTCTTTGTCGTTTTTAGCAAAATATTGTCTATAGACAACTGTGAACTCTTCATCAGCACGCATCGTTTTATTATTCTTTGTGATGCCAAAAACCAACAGACACGATTACATGTATGTAGGTAAGGATACGATAATGCGTATGTTTCTGCACATTGTTCTTAGGCCCATTAGATCTCTTGTCTCCTCAGGATTTGCCAAAAGTCAGGACATCTCCCAACGGTGTATTCCTGAAATGATTTCTGGTTTTTCATTTCGCCCCTCTTTGACCGACCTCTGAGTGAGGAGCCCATCAGAGAGGGGTCCTGACACAAGATATGTTTGACACTCTTGTTGTCCAGTTCATAGGCTCGAGAGAAAAGCGAGTCAGCGAGCTTCAAATAATGAACATGAATCCCTGAATGTATCCCTAAGAATTTGTTAAATAGTGATTTTAGCGGAAAAACAGATGAGTAGATATTGTGGAAGAAGACGCGAGGAAAGTTCTGGGTGTGAGGTGTTAGACGTGCATGGTTAGCAACCTTCAGGAATGGAGGAGAAGGAACACCAAGTGTTAAAATCGATACACAGTCACACTATATAAAATAAATATAAAGAAGCCAAAATGGGTGCAATAGTTATGATGATATCTACTTAAGATATTTGGAAAGTGTACTTGAAGTGGTATAAATGTTACTCGTAATACTCAAATTCCGACATAGTCCGAAATTTTTATCGACAGCAATTTTTTCGCTCGTTGTGTAGCGGAAAATGCTCACAAAGCTTTATGGGCATGTAGGGTATACCTAATAGCCTAAATTAAGCAGTTTTACACGTTGTAAAAACCAAAATGCATCTAGAGTGCGTTATGAATATTTAACGTTTTGCGTTTTGCTCAACGTTGCGCACAATATGTTGTGGCTATTCAATGTTTACCCACAACTAGCTTCTCGAAATATATTAGACATTAAGACATTCATAGTCCTATTATAGTCCTTACTAGATGAAATTCATTTCGTTGATGTAACATATTCAGCGTGCCATTATTAGATGCAACAGAAACTATGTTTATATGAACGGTTTCTGCTATAATAGCTAATAATAAATTAATAAGATTCAATATTACCAGAACACATCCGCAACCTACCTTCCAGTAAAATAGAGATGACATATAAAGTCGAATCACTTTCCAATCAATCTAACTCTCGATTAAAACTCTATTCGACTCAGCTCCGGAATGAGGTAAAATTCCACCTTGAAAAATTATGATTTCATACCATACTACCATTAAAAAGTGTCCAAAAATTTTAAAGGATGGAAGAGAACCTATACTCATAAAAAGCAGGATTTGATAAAAATTATGATAAAATTGACAAACAGGTTTATACTAGTTTTATACTTCTTGCAATATTTCTCAATTAGTAAAATATACGATAGCCATATTTGGTAAATTGGCCAATTTTTCAGATGGATACAATAATTAGGAATCAGACTGAAAATTACTAGCTACTGTTTACGAAATACAGAGTTGCTTTTATGTAGCTAATGAAGTTACATGAAACTAAATTCGTACAGGGCGACTTCATAAACAAACAAATAAAGCCAATACTATCTTATGTCAATAATTGATAACTACACCCTTCAAATAATATATGTAGGGAAAGTAGAGCTTAAAAATTCCCAAACAAAATAATAAAATATTTCAAAATATAGTAAACTAAGATTATGGTCTAATAGTAATTTAAATTAAAATCGATTTGCTCATTGATCAGGATTCGAAATTAAAGATTTAATATTTGCCACTGAATAAGCAGAACAAATTGTGAGCTATCGTGAAATACTCACAACGAGTTGTGAATAATTTTTGGTGTCCACAGCGTGTTTTGAATAAACGACTACTCAATGACTGAAGAAATTGTTCAGGACGCGTCGTAATCATTTAAACTTAACCACAACGCGCTGAGGTAACAAATATGATATTACGAGTAAGTTATACATAGAGGCTTTTCGGATTTGACCCTGCTTATACAAGTTTGAGTAAACATCAACAAGGGATACTTCCTTGATTAGTCATATAAATAGATTTTCGAAATATTATAAAACAGTCTCAAACAGTTTCAACTCTTTAAAAAAGATATTCTAATTTCCATGATTTTTAATCTACCTTAAAAACAAAAAAAAATGAGTCAATATATTTTTATTAAAAATTTCAATTTTTTTTATAATAAACGAATAAAATGGGGGAAAAAGCAAAGGCGATAGAGTAATCAAATCGATTCGTTCGTCTGTTTACCATCTAGTAAAAAAAGCGTGATACTAGGTAATAAAATAGGGGGCAGTAAAGCGACCAACGTTGATTCCCGAAGTGGAGCGATTTTATGAAGTTCTCAACCACACCTAAATATTTATTTTTCACGTATAATATGCACGGGGAGATAAGAAAATGAGCTATAAAAATCCACTGCGCTCGCTGGCATGATATTAGGTGACCGTGTTTCGTGATTTACCACGTCATAAAACAGTGTGGCGTTAGGTTACTATACACTCTGGGGTCCGGGTACAATATTTTGAATATTTTATCATTCGTACGTGGGACAACAACAGTAAAATTAAGGCAAACGACTGTATTATTTCCATTCTTTTACCGTTTAAAGAATTTTAAAGCAGCTCAAACATTTATGAAGAATTTTATTATAGAAGAAAAAGTAAATTAAAGCGTTGGTGGATAATTGGCGCGAAAAGCTTTTCATTTCTTCCCTATTTTTTTTTTATCAATTACTGGGAATAAATATGTCAACCTTTGCATGCTTACTCTTCAGTCGTAGGCTATTGATTAATTATTCAAAAAGTATTTAAGTTTTCACGAAGTTGCCGACATAAAAATTTAATGAATAGAAGTCACGAACTTTGAATATCATTTGCATTACAATATGGTATTATGTGCTATAATATAAAGTTACCAAATAGTTTAAAATATCTTAGCTTTTAAAATTCTGAGGTAAATTTTAAAAAATCTTAAAATAATAGACTCAAACCGTTTCATACCTGTTTGCTCTTGTACATAATTGTTATACCTGTCAGAATATATAAAAAATAAAACAAAAAGATTAAAACATCACCACTTACGGTGACACTTTTTCCATCCCGCTGGTTTGGATTTTTTTACCCCCCGGTCAGTTTCTCGGAAAAAAGATGAAATCTGAATGGTACCCTCGTCGCGAAGACAACGACCATTTGTCAACGAAGTAGATTTTCCGTTTGAATCTGCCGACGACGTTTCGTGCCACGAATACGTTATTCGAAGGTCTCGGTTTAGGTGTGCTACGCGGTTATGGACTTTAATTCTCTGTACAAATATCGCCCTGTTGGCAAACAGACTCCTTCGGCCCCGGAGTCGGTAGGCTTTGTGCTGAGAAAGCTTCCTCGAAGAGAGTAATTCGACAAACATCATTATGCTGAACTATGAACGGGGACCGTTCTGTTCCTTCGTACCGACTTCTTTCCATTTCCAGTTTAATCAGGTCGTAAAATTCAATTTTTATCATTGCCGCGTACTCAATCGTATATAAAGAACGTAATCAGTGAATCTATCAACTCACGTCGAGATACCTTTGACTTGATACACGTAAAAACTTTCTTACATAATTTAATAGTTACCGATCGATAGATTAACAATCACATTATGTAAATGAAATATTTCATTTAACTACAATAAATGAAATGTGATTTACTATTTACCATCATTAGAAACACCACAACAACGCTCGCAAATTGAATATCCCCTCAAGATTCATACAGTGACGTTGTAAAGTGTATTGTCTTGTGATCACATGGTAATAAATCTCTGCATGGAGTATACGCACATCTTAATTTTCCCTTCCGTTATAGTTGACAGAGGAACCAACTCTCGGCCCAGTTTTGGGGTTTTCGTATATAAGCCTATGCGAAAGAGCATTTCGCAGAACCATTTAATTAATTACCCATTGTTAATGTTCGCTATTAACCCCCCTCGGAAAGCTGAGCTTGAACGCGCAGTACACGAATAGGAAAGCCCTAGGATACGGTCCATTATAACCACAGAATAGTCATGATAATTGCTTTTGCATCTCCTTGGAGTGCCGTAGAGCCGATTGTCGATACATTGGTCGGATACGATCCAAATCAATAACGGTTATGTCGTACAACTCCGCTGATACGATTAATTGAACGTTGCATATCTTATTCGAACTGCGAATTTGCTACTCTGCAAGATACAGTGTATACGACAGTGTGCGATGTATGTACATCCGTAATTTAATTAACTAGACGCCCGGCGTTTTATTTAAGGGTTAGAACCTGTATATGTAGGACACGATTACAACGAACAATGGCCTAGATCCGATGACTAATGGTATTTGTGTTACTATGAGTTTAGTAAGAAGCCCTTTCAGTGAACGAGATTAATTTTATATATTCAAACTAATTGCCATTTACGCTTTAATCCTACATTAATTATTGGCAATTTTCATCTAAATTAATTATTATTCACACAACTCGATTTAATAAAACAAATTTCAAATACGATTCAAATAAATTACAGTAAAACCTCAATATAACAAACTAATACGAGGACAGAAGTGTTCGTTATAAGCCAAAGTCTGACGCTGAATGTCAATTAAAATTAGAATTATCGTTCTGCATTTATATATCATATAGACAACTCGAGGAATACTACAAGTTTATCTTTTCTATGAGCTACTTGCGGAATAACGTCATTGAGGTCTTATTTATAATCTGGGGTGCGCATGTGATGGTCGACCTGAACTTATCTGTAGTTTCCAGTATATCTATAGTATATGTATATCCTAATAGGATTAAATAACATGAACAATGCTTAAATACCCGGGTATCTATTTTCAAGGGAATATATCCTGGGTAATGTATCCAGGGGTATTTAGACAATATGGGTATTTCGAGGTATTTATAAAATCTAAAACGAAGTACAATAAAAACAAAGACTACTATAAAGAAAGTAAGATGCTTCATCCAAAAATACCAGTTCTGTTTTAATAAAAAGCAATAACAATAATTGTTTACACATCAACTTAAAAATAATATAATAATTTCTACATCAGAAGTTCCCAATCTTTTTTGAGATTTGCGGCTCTCTAAATAATCTATTTTTTTTTAATTGTTAACTTTCTTGAAAAATTGGAAAACTTTCCGTACGTCTCTTAAGACAGCTAAACCCTAAAATTTCTAGTTCTAAGTCTAGTGTAAATTTGAAGCTAAGTTGGGTTGGGTTGGGTTCCGTCTTAAGAGAGGTACGACTAAACCTAAATGTTTTTCATTCTAAGTCTAGTATTAGCTCTAGCGTTAGTGTTGGCTCTGTTTTAAGTTGTCATTCAGTCTTAAATTGTTGTATACTTGTATCAAACTAAAACTAGAACTAATACTAGACCTAGTAACGTGCGTCTGAAGACGCATGGCTAAACCAAAACATTCTAGTACTAGATCTACGGCTAGTTGTAGTTTTAATTGCCATTCAATGCTTGATTGTTGTATATATTTACCCGGATAAATATCTAATTTATAAATACCTATATACCGGGTACCTGTCGCCCATCACTGAACTTGAACAGGTATTTTAATCTAATTGAAAAAGGTTGTCCTTGCTTGACGTTATTAAGAGAGTGACGATTAAAAGATTTGAATGAAAACAAATTTTATTTGAACTAAAACTAGAACTAACATTAAAACTAGAGCTAGAAGCTTCCGGATTTGACAATATTCTTCCGAAACTGGTTCGAGTTAAGTTGGGTACGGCCGAGTTGGGTTGTGTTATTTTTTAGAAATGCGATAGAGGCAGTAATTGAAGATAGTTCTATCTTCAAGCTTATTTTGTGAAATGTTTTTTCGATCAACTGCTGCTCAACTGCTGGAACAAGAAGAAGATAACAAAGTTGTAAAATAAAACGGTTATTCTGACGACCTAGCAATCATGGTTACTGACTTGGAAATTGAAGTATTGAACAAACTGCAGAGCATTGGATAATATAGTGTATAAAATGGAGGAAGTGAATCTAGAAGTAGCTTCTGAAAAAAAACTGATGATTAGAGCCACAAATCATATAATCCAAAAAATCCGTTGATGAGGAAGATAGCGAAGGACAGACCAGAGATGACAGCGTAAAGTCAACTGAGATGGAAGCTCCGAAGAAAGCCCAGAAGGTTGTTTCCGAAGAAGATGAAGAAGGTTAGTAGTTTTTAATGAATTGATGTGCAGCACCCTAAACCCAGTAAGTAAACCCAGCCAATCCGGCCGCTTAAGATTTCTGTATGGCAGATTTTCATCGACTTCGGAAGAAAAGGGTGTGTTATGTTGTTGGCTTGCATTGCTAATAATTATGAAGCAAGGGAGTGAGGTGAGGAAGAAGTTAGTGGCCAGACTCTGTGGTGATAATGAGTAGAAAGCGGTTGAGTTCGGTTGGTTAGGATTGAGTATATTAAACCTGTTTCTAGGCCAAACTGAAAGTTTCAAGATATCGAGTTTTTTAAGTCAATAGCAGATTTCAATGCAGCTTTATAATTTAAGTACGAAGGCTTTCACGACCGGTGTTAACTGAACTAAAATTAGAACTAACACTAGCACTAACACTAGAACTATCACTAGAACTATCACTAGGACTAACACTAGATGTAAAACTAGAAACTTTCGGGTTTTGCAGTGTTTTCTTTTGAAAAAACGTTTGACGTTTCGGATACCATGTTGCAACCTTCTTCAGAAACTGGTGGAAACCAGAAAGGAAGGTTCTTTCTTTCTGAAGAAATATTCTTTCTGAACATGGCATCTGAACCGTCAAACATTTTTCAAAAAACGCACGGCAAAACCCGAAAGTATCTAGTGTTAGTCCTAGTGATAGTTCTAGTGTTAATGCTAGTGTTAGTTCTAATTTTAGTTCAGCTTTATAATTCTTCCGGTATTTAGAATAACCGAATATCGGTATTCAAAACTCTACGTGGATAGTTACCAAGAATCGATTCCAAACAACCAGATCGATTGCTTTGGCATGGACGAGCACTTTGCATCAACACTTGTCAGTGGCAACTGTTTACAAAAGAACTTCTTCTTTTCGGCTCGATTCATATCGTTCCTACCTTCGTGTTCCACTAATACCCCTCCTTAAAGCAACCAGACTTTCATGTTGTCAAGAACGGCTTATCAATGAAATTGCATCATGTTTAATGATGAAGCAAGATTTTGTTTATGGGTGAATTATGGTCATAGAAGGATGGAGCGACATCGAAGGGAAAGACAGAATTTGGAGTTTGTTCAAAGACAACACAGGTTTCATTGGGGTTATGATTTATGGGCGATATTTACTGGACGACGGTTATTCCTTATGTTCATTCCAGGCACATTAAATTTACATTGACATTGTTCCAGAAACGGTGTTAATACCTTTCATGAGAGGCTGCAAAATGCCACTTTCCAACAGGATAATACAAGACCCCGTACGGCTTTGGTTAGGTCTCTTGAGCAGCTTGAATTGCAGATGTTGCAACTTTTTGAACATATCGTCGACGACTAAAATAAGTTTCCAGACCTCCTGAGAATCTGGATGAACATCGACACAATCTACAGGTTTGCATATAAAAGTGAGTGTATATGATGAAATGTTATCGCTTTGAGATGAATATACAAAGAGCAAACTGGTACAATAAAAGCAATGATGAGTTATTATATACATAAATATAATTATGTTCAAGTTTGTATAATGCGAAGTTTTAATTGTCGTCTAAAAACAATCTATTTTTCTTCAGTACGATTGTAATTTAACAAAAAGTAAAGTAGCGGAAATAATAAAATATATGGAACATAAAGGATTATAATCTAAATATAAAGGATATTATCAATGGACAAGGAAAATCACTCATGATACGTTTTCAAAAAAGTACGATAGTTAATTTGATAAATTAAGTGTTATAGAGGTAATTTAAAAGTATGTCATGCCTTATGTCATGCCAATGAGTTGGATTGGGTTAGATTAATGAAGCTAATTCGAAATCCAGGTTCATTTTTTTGAAAATTATTTAGTAGAAAGAGATAAATCAATAGATAATAAATGATGAAGAATGTATTTAAATATCGGTGCAATGAAACGGAATAACAATCAAAACTTAAAATCATTAGTATAAAACATTAAAATAAATTGTAATACCGTCAGTAGTTTTCTTTAAAGGACATTTACAGAAAGATTCACAAGTGTAATTCTGGTAGGTAGAAATGACAAAGTTTTTTATAGTGAAACTGTAAAATAAATTAGATTATAATAATATACTATATATTAAATAAATGACGTTACTCACGTGTTAAATATGATCGAAAAAACAATAAAACGGTATTTTTCTGTGATTTTACAATACGATGCAGTTACAACAGGGTGTTTGATTGTAGTATATATTCCTAAGTTAAATTAACAAGCATGGACGACAAATCGTTATGATCGAACGGAAATTTTTCCATAAAACATTACTGAGTAAGCGTGACAACAGGTTGTGATGATTAAGAGTTTAAAAATTTGATTGCGCAGGTCATAAAAGATATAAAATTAAAAAATATGAAATTAAAAAGATGGAATGAACACTTTATTTGCTATCAGATGATTACATGAACCTCAAAAAGTATCTATCATCGAAGTTAGTGATTTCATTCATTATTAAATCTCCATTAAGTTTCTTATGCATAAGGATTTCGAATTCTTCCATTGTATCTAGTTCTCTTGATTTATTTATTTTGTTCATTAGGTAAATATTATTAGAGTTAGATGTGTGGTTTTCATTAATTAAGTGTCTGTAAAATGTTGAATTATTTTTTCTAAGGTGTTCTTTGGCTGTGATTTTAAGTTTCCGAAATGTTTGTCCAATATAGTATTTATTACAGTCTCCACATGTGAATTTATAACGTCCATTAAGATCTAGAGTATTGAATTTATGCTTGTTATTTATAAGAAGATTTCCCAGTTTGTTGTTTGATGTAAAAGCCAGGTTTATATTTACTTTTTTTAAATTACTTTTAACTATATTGGTTGGGTTCTTTAAAAGGAGGGTATATTAAGTTTTTAATTTTGTTGTTATACATGTTGAAACAGATAATTTGCATTTTTCGATTATTAAAGCCATTGTTTCAATTTTAAAATTCTTGTCAGTTCCAAGTTGTAGTTTTCAGTGTTTGGAGGGATATTAATGAGTCTGTGAAAAAGGAAGGATAGATATTTAACGATATTTATGAGTCTTATTAGATTAGGATTAGGTTGTGTGTTGTGTTGCCTACAATGTCTTCACGGAAGCACTGCAAGTGATGGCAAGGGCACTATCAATTGAGCTAATGACTAGATGAATGGCAAAGGAGCAATAAAGGAAGATCGAACATGGCTATCTCGACGAAGGGGAAAGTAAACTACTTTATCAGTTAACTGTGATTGAAGAAGGCTGCTTCAGAGACTATTTTTTTAAACACTACATAGACCCCTTAGGCTCTTTCCTTGAGTATGAAAGCTTGTAGGGTGAAATACAGGAAATTTTGAAGAAATTATGAACAGTATTAATCCAATAAACTGTTTAATGTTATGGTGGAATGTTAGGAAAGGTGGAATACAGTAGAGATATTTGTGAGGGAGATCATAGTCGCGAAAAAGGCAAAGGAGAGAGTGTAACAAAACAGTATTTAGGTATGGTAATGAAATGATGGCATAGCGGAAGATGGAGCGGAAAGGGGAGAGGGCTTCCTCTTAAAAAGAAAGTTGTGTTGGATTATATTATTATGGGATATTGCGGGGTGAGGTAAGCGGTAGGAATAGTCCAGCGTCATAGACAGAAAAAAAGGATGCTGATAAGATATAGAAGATAAATGATGTAGGCAACATATTGTATTGTGTGGCCTACAGAAGTGTGTCAATGGAAGAACTGCAGGTGATGACAAGCTCACTGCCAATTGAGTTAATGACTAGATGGAGAGCAAAGGAAGATTGAACCGATGAAAAGGCCACATGGACTAAATAGATAATACTTGGATTGGAAACATGGCTATCTCGACAACGACGAAAGCAAACTATAATGAAAGATATGTGGACATAATTACAGAGTGGCTATACTTTGTGAAGAAAGGGAGTGAGGAAACGAAGATGTTGGTGAATGGCCGATGAAGAGAGGTGTTTAATTACAGATTTTTTCCGACCTCCTGAAAAAAAGGGATTAGGTTGAGTTGAGCTATGATTCCAAGAGGTTGCGGCGCCCGATGATTGGGCGCTTTTTTAATTTTTGCTTGTGTTTCATTTGGTAATTACACTAATACCGAAAAATGCCGATATTTTGTCATCAATATAGGTTTTTAATACTGTATAAAAAATGGATCCCGGTACTGAAGCTCTAGATGATCATCACAGCAATACAGCACTTATATAATTATTTACATCAAACATTTGGTATTAAATATGTGTTAATATACTAACGAAACCAAGAAATGTTGGAAACATTCTTTTTTTTTTTAATGCGATCAAAAGAAGTACTTCATGATTACCCAAAGCCCGGTAGAATTTACTGTGAAACTATTTGTTAAGCTAGCAATGTTCAAGAGGAAGTTGTTGCTGATACTCTTTTAAGCAAAACGTGTTTATCTTAACCAATGGCCGATAATTAGCAACTACCAAAAATGCTCGGCACTAAATCCTATTTTTATATGAACACATCAATTTTCGTAAGATAAAATATATAATAACTATAGTTAAATAAAATTAAATATATAATAAATAATCCTTCTTGATATTCTTATATATCCTTCGATTTTTTAAATGAATTCTTGTATTTTATTATTCCCCATGACAAAATACATAACTTCTATTTGAAACACTTTTTTATTTAAGGAATATTACTCATAGTAGATATCCAAAGCGCAACTAAATTAAATTTTAAATATTTCTCATTTCTATCAATATCTGTGCATATAAGAATAACAGTGCAAGAGTATTCTCTTGCAAATTGGTACAACTTTCATATTTTTTGTAATATTCTCCAATTCCCAAGTGTTTCCAACATCACGATAAATTTTCATATTTTCGTTTTGCCCTGAACAATTACACATCTAAAAACAAAAGTGCAAGAGAGCATAAAATTTGCGATAACTTTTGTTCTAAAAGTTTGCTTTTAACATGATCTGACTTCCAAGTGTTACTATTAAGATCTTGTAAAACAACGAAATACGTCAAATTTTCGCTTTAGATAAGACCTTAATGAATAATCTCAATTACATTCCATCTACAATTGCTAATATTTATTAGCATTTAATGCATATTAATTGAATTATATCTGAATTACATAAATCTAGAAATATTAATGAGGAACTATTATAACAAAGCTTCATCGACAAGATCTATACAGAAAGTGCATATAGTCACGATTTAATAATTAGTTATTGCAATCCATAATAACTTTAA